>CM020215.1:144535510-149335510 GCA_009819775.1 Phoenicopterus ruber ruber
CTAATCTAGTGGGTAAAAGAGCAGTATTATGCAATAAGAGAAGAAATGCAATAATAACTCATCCTCTCCTGGAGATTTCTCGTAACCCTTACGATTTCTGAGCCGGATTAGCGTAACCTGCAGGGCTTACTCTTGCTCAGTTCTTGCTGGCAACTGCTGGCACAAGGTTTTGTGGATGGAAAATAGCAGGTGTACACCCACCCTGAGCGATAACTGGTCCCTACGTGCATCCACGTTTGCCGTGTGGCAAGCTTGGAGAGGAGCCCCAAGCTCGCAACACGAGAAGCTGTAGATGTTTGGGGTTCCTCTCTCCTCCTCACCTGGGCGCGGCAGGGCCAGGGGAGCAGGCGGAGGCAGAGCCTGGCTTCCCTCCGTGCCCTGCAGCCCCGCAGGGGATGCTCTATCACAGGCTGCAGACGAAGGAGCCTGTGTCTGTTTCCTAGTGAAATAACACCGTTTCTTTCTCAAATTGAAATCCCTGGGATTAGTGATAGGATTCACGTCTCCCTGCTCTGTGACTGGAGCTTCTGGTTTCCTGGTCTTAGGGGATAAATGTGAGAATGAAACAATGTGCACCATATTAAAAAATATCTCACCGTATATATCTAGGAAGGCTGAAAATGTTATCAGAAGAGGGACCAAAGGAATATCTTTACCTTTCTGAATTATATAATATTATAATTATACAGAAGAGGAGAGGAACAAATATTCTCTCAGGGCTCTATTTTGCGTTCTTCCTCTCTGTTTTTCCTTGTATCAATATGCCCAAGGATCACCATTTTTTTGATAAATGTTTTCCTGCTATATAGTGCTCTGCACAAGACTTCTATTAAAAAGTAGCTTCTATCGCTGTGTTCTTGGAAGGTTATTAAAGGGAAGAATATAATCAGTTTCAGCTTTTTAATAAGAAAACAAGATGGGTTGATAAATTGTAGGCAATAGTTCCTGTAAGGTCAAGAGACAGAGCAAGCTATCTCCTACCATCAGCTCTCTGCACTGCTAGGTAATTATATAAATAAGACAAAACATTTCAGCACAATCACCTTAAAGGATGAGATACCCCTAATACCGGTCACTTGTACAGAACCTTGGATATCCATAGAAGGCATATGACTCCCTTAGAAAGTGTCCTTAGTATACCTCTTAACTGGGGAAGAGCTTAAAGTCACCAACAGTAAGAGGGAGAGGGACATGTATTACCTACACTGCTGTATTTCAGCACAAATAGCTCTGCTTTGCCCAGTCACTCTTTAGTGTGATGAGGTCCATGGAAAAAGGATCAGCCTCCCTTTTGGTGGGCAACTGCATTTCTGGGATGCAAAGCCATATATCCTCTTACCCTTCTGAGACAGCCAGGCTGGAAAAGTTTTGGTTTTGTGAAAGAGCCGAGCTTCAAAAGAAGGGCGAGAACAGCATACACAAACACACCATGGTTTTTAACAAGTATAGGAGGTGCTTCTTACTAAAAAGAAGAGCAGTAAGAGCCTGACTTCTACACGTCCTGTGAGTCTTCTAACTGCTGACCTATAAGGTTAAGGAGGGAGAGTGTGAGGGGAGGGAGTGACCCTCCCCCTGGTAAAATGAAGGGAAAATTTCAATTTTGCATGTACAAGGAGGTCTAAACTTCAAAGCTATACTTGGCCAATGATAACAGTAAATAATGCTTTTCACCTGAAATTCTTAAAGGGTGGATTTTCAAATACGAATTCTACTACCATTTAAATGCATTCATAGAGGCAGTGAGACACCACAACCACTTACCAGGTCACAGAGGTGTTGCTTAGCATCTCTTGGATATCCAAGAAAAACACAGACCAGGACAGCAGAACCAGGCACACGGGTTTGCTAGGCAAACAATCATATTTCCAGTGTGTTAAATTGTCATAGACCAGATGAAACTAATAGATACAGACAAAAGTCTGCCTCTACTTTATAGTAAATCTTGCCACGATCAGTGGTGTTACCACTAGAAAATGGACGTGGTTTGGGTTTTCTCTCTCATTAGGTAGCCAAGACCTCAATCTTCATTTCCATCCAAAAGATTCTTCATCCAGAAGTTGTGAAGCTGAAGCAGGCTTACTGTGGGCCTACTAATACCTGCTCCACCTCTGAGTATCTTACATTTATGTTTTGAGTTTGCCTAGGGCTTTTTGCATAATAAAAAAGGAGAGAATGCCCCAAACAGCCTGGCTTCAGGTTTGCATATGAGTCACTGGAAAGGCACAATACAGCAAAGCCACTGGAAACAGATGTTTCTCTTTCCTATCATACTCCGCAGATGTTGTTCATAAAAAACTAAAGCTGAGTTGGGGGGCTTCTTGTGCAATTTTTCCCCTGTTCTTTCCAAAATATTTGAACTTCAGTACAAAGAGCAGCAGTAAACAAAGGGTCTAACAGATGGTTGAGAGTGGAGTTATCACTCATGGTATCTCAATGCGTGCGAATGTCTCATGTCTCTTGCATGTGATTTTGCAGAAGGTGTTAGATCACAATCAACAACACAAAGTATTTGAACACCCAGGTACTGGAGAAGATCTCCACATCAGAAAAGTCTCAATGGGTTACCACCCCCAAGACTGGAACAGGTAGCACAGCTAATATGGTGTAGATTAAAAACAAGAGGTAAAAGAGGCAATCAGAAGAGAGTCTGTATTTCCTCTTAATTTTGATTAAACCCACAGCTGTGAAGTTATTCCACATCTTGGGTTGAAAACAGTCAAATCAGAATTGTTTTCACCGTTTACATCCTGGCTGAGGTGCTGCTTCTGCTACCATGGGACTCAGTGGGAGGACTGTCCTCAGCAGTGAACTCAAGGGGATGGGGAGAAAGTGGGAGCATCTAAGTGTCATAGCATGAACAGATAAAGCTCAGACAACTGGATAATGTGTTTCAACAGTACGATTTTACCTCAAATGTTATATATCAGTCTTTTACAGAAACATTTGGTTTGATGTCAAAGTGTCTTTAAAGAAACAAAGCAAAAAATTTTGCAACATACCCATAAAGCTACCTCAGTATTAACAGGCTCTGTTGTATGTCAAGGAGGAATTTGGCAACATTTCCCCGTATTCTGCTGGGCAGTTGGCAGAATGTGATATCTGTTGAATGCAGAAAGAAAATCCAGTTGGTGTTTGTTCTGCTGCAAGATATTTTGATGTGGCTCTTTGAAGCTGAGAAACCAAAGGAGTTGAAAGACAGAGAACTTGCGCAACCTTTTGTTCCAGTGTTGCTTATTGAGCAACAGGGAAATTCATAGAAAAATTAAATGACTCTTTTAAGAAAAGGAAAAGCAATCTGACTGAAAAGACACTTTTGAAAGTGATGACTAAAAGTGTTGGTTATATAAGCCTCTATGTGATTTTGTACTGCAAGTACATTAACTGTACCACAGAGTAAGAAAACCTATAACCAGTGCAATATAGACATCCTCCATTAGTTGTTAAAATTTAAATTTTATTCCAGACTTCCAGGTATTGATTAGGAAAGACACTTAGACAGTCATTCCTAGAGAATAATAAAACCTGAAAAAAAGAGGAAAGTCAGAGGGTATGCTCTTCTTTCTCCTTTCAGAAAGGTATGTTTCCTTTCTTTCTCCTTCTACAAAAAGGCAAAGAATCTTTTGTTTTCAAACTTATGGCCTTCCTTAACTAGAAGAGAAATCACGGATCTACACAGAATCACAGAAGGGCTGAGGCTGGAAGCGTCTCTGGAGGTCATCTAGTCCGACCACCTGCTTAGAGCAGGGTCAGCCACAGCTGGTTGCCCAGGACCACGTCCAGTTGGATTTTGAGTATCTCCAGGGATGGAGACTCCACAACCCCTCTGGGCAACCTGTTCCTGTGTTTGACCACCCTCACACTAAAAAGTGCTTTCTTGTGTTCAGATTGAATTTCATCTTTTTTATTCTGTGCCCATTGCCTCTTGTCCTGTCACTAGACACCACTCAGCAGACTCTGACTCTGTCTTCTTTACTGCCTGCATTTGAATATTTATGCACATGGATAAGATTCCCCCTGAGCCTTCTCCTCTCCAGGCTGAGCAGTCCCAGCTCTCTCACCCTTTCCGTGCATGAAAGATGCTCCAGTCCCTTAATTACCTTTGTGGCCCTGCACTAGACTCACTCCAGTATGGCCGTGTCTCTCTTGCACTGGGGAGCCCAGCACTGGACCCAGCACTCCCGATATGCCTCTCCAGTGCTGCACAGAGAGGCAGGATCACCTCCCTCTACGTGCTGGCAAAGCCCTGCCTAATGCAGCCCAGGATGCCATTGGCCTTCATGGCTGCAAGGGTGCATTGCTGGCTCCTGGTCAGCTCCTTGGCTACTAGCTTTGCCTTCCCCGCCAAGCTGCTTTCCAGCCGGTCAGCAGCAAGCCTGTGCTGGTGCCTGGGGTTGTTCCTCCCCAGGTGCAGGACTTTGTATTTCTCTTTGCTGAGAACTTCATGAAGTTCCTGTCACCCTGTTTCTCCACCCTTTCAAGATCACTGTCTAAAGATGATAAGCAAATTATTTTGCACAGGTGACACTTCTGTGTAAATGCAAAATGCATGGTTCATCCGCTCTTTTGACCTGCACAAGTGTAAGAAATAGTACATTATGGAAGATTGATAACACCCATTGCTATAACAATAGCATAATAAATTACTGTTTATCTTGTTTAGTAAGGTAATATTTAAGAGAAAACCGAGTATGGGATGCCATTGTACTAGAAACCATGCAAGGAGTGCACAGAATTACAGGCAGCATCTACAGAGAGCAAAAAGCTGAAGTAAAAAAGAAACAAGGAGGTAGGTGGACGAGGAAGGGATAGCACATATGCTGTAGTAAACTTAGCTCTCAAACAGTAGAAAACAAACCCTTTTGATGTCTTGATGTGATTTTACTCTCAGGGCTCTAAAAGAAGCAAGAGTTAAAGATGGAACACAAGTGCTCTGACGCCATTCACACGTTCTGTCAGTATTTACATAGGCGTTTGCAGCTCAGTCTTTGAAGACAAGGAAGAAACTTTGCAAACAAAGTCAGCCTGAAGGGCAAAATGATTTAGCGAATCTAATAAAAGTATGTCCTCTAAGATACAGATAAGCTATTGGACCACACACCAACGTAGAAAGCATCTTAGTAATATCAGATGTATTTCTGTCCTTGTAGTACTCTGACAATACAGTCAGTTGCCTCCGGGTATTTTGGAAAAATATCATTATCACAGCATCCTATGTTATTTTGCATAGAAGTTCAGTTTATTGCTTCAGTACATTAACTTTTTAAGTGCAAGAAGCCTTAAGGAGTCTTATAGACTAGATAACATGAGCATGCACATCATACCAAGGAGGGCTATAAAAAGTGCCAGACAGCTGAAGACAAAGAATAGCCATGTTGGTCAGAAGAATTGACACTGCAAGTTACAACGTTTGATGAAGTAAAGAGGTAATTTGATTTCTTTAGGTTTCCAGTGAACACTACAAATTGCTTAAAACATCAATTCAATAAGGAACATGCACATCACATATTCTCAAAACAGAATATTTTTTTCTCTCTGGTTACATGATGAGAATAGCTTGAAGCAGTCTGTATTTCTTCCACCAAACCCAACCTGAAAAATGAGTCAGGACACTTTCCCTCAGAACACTCTCCAAACAGGTGGTTCTCCCTGGTGCAACAATCCCATCAAGTGCAACGAAATCTTCAGGGATATAACCTTTCTTCCTGCTTATGTTTACAGTCCAGTCAGACATGTACACAAGAGTACTATCTTTCAATTTCTGCCTGGCTTAATGCTATATACAAGCTATATAATCATGTGAAACAAGGTTTCAAGTACAAAAAGCATCACAATGCTTTCTCCAGATAAATACTGAAAAAATAAGGCCAAAATAATCTTTCCGGTGTTTACAAATGAGAGAAAATGAGCTCTCTGTTTTGTCTAGTGTTATTTCTAACTTTCTCAAAAACTGAGAACTATGTTTGCTTGCTCTTCTTCCTCTGTATTGTATTCCAGGAAAATATTTTTTGCTTCTGGATCCCTAGTACTTATCTTCTTTTTCAAAGTCTCCAGTAAAGACATCTCACTGATATCATCATAGTATCTGGAAACAGAGTGGTTAGTTTAAGAAGTTGAAAAAGCATCTAAAACTAAATTCACACTGCCTATTCTAAATTCAGATTAAAGCGTGAGTGTTAACAGAGTACCCCTTCAGCCTACTTGGAAGATTTTTCACCTACCTGCATAAAGTATATACTAGTAACAGCGGAACAGGCTAACCTTTTTTTTTGGTTTGATTCAGTATGATAATTCCTATATTCTTGCTTGTCTTTAAACACTGGAGTTTGAGGGTAGTTTTCCATACACTGTGGTGAGGCATATGGTTCAAATACCCCTATGGACAGCCGTTAATCTCACAGGACCCCATACAATGAGCAACCAGCTTTCTTGCTCGTTAGAAACTGCCATCAACTGAACACAAGTTTCAAAAATCTGATTGAGAAAAACTACGTAAAGATTCTGTGGGATTCTCTTACTCGTACTGGTGAGCCCATACACAACCAAGGGAGAGAGGCAGCTTCCTGAATAAGTCGTGACAAAAGGTAGCAACTGTTGTTTGAATGACACCCTACTGTTTCCTCCCTGAAGAGGTTAAGGAGTGGGCAAATACAACAAACTCAGCTTTTCTGCTGAGCTGATACGGTAAGTTTTAGCTGCAGAGAGAGGGCAGCTGTCATGGCCTCCCTCCACCACTTCCAGGATTAGTGATGCCTCTGTAAAGCACGCTTAGTTTCAGAAACCCTTTTCAGAGTGCTGGTGGGTGGGTGGTGGTCAGAGCAGGCGTGGTTCCTGCCATCGGATGTGGCCAGCTGTAATGCAGACGTTACCTCAGAGCTAGTCACCCTCCACCCCCTTCATAGTCAGTGCAGAAAACCCAACACTTTTCGGGAATTATTCATTTAATCCTAAAGAAAACATAAAAAGTAGGTCAGGTGAATTATACCCCAGAGTTCTCCCTCTCTCTGTTGACGTTAACGTAGGCTCAGGTCAATTAACTTAGAGGTGAGCGTGCGTGCTGTAACCATTTAAACTGAGTTGGGATGAGTGCTGCCTGAGGTCTCTTTTTGTGTAGTATTCCTTCTCAGTGACCCCTGGGTGTTTCAGAGGATGCATACACCTCCAGAATCAACAACTAAATGACAGACAAAGGAAGTTTCTTCTTAACTCCAGGTGATCAGTGCAGATCAGATTCAGCCCCAAGCTGCAGGTGCCTAAATGTAAGTATCTGAATGCGGGGACTGGATTTAATTGTCCACACACAGGTCTCTGGCATCAGCTGAGGTGCCCGTACTGTTGTGTCTGGTCCCCAGCTGTCACATCAGACTTCACAGTTCTTCAGCAGGGAGGAAATAATCTGCCTAAAGTCTAATGATAAATGCCAGTAACAGCCCATGAGCTGCAGTGAGATGGCTCTTTGAGAGGAGCTTTGCCCCTTGATGTCTAGGAACAATGTCCTAGACAAACACTGTGACATCCTTAGCAATCTCTCCAAAAGCAAACTGGTATGAAAGCATGACATTTAGCTTGCTGAGTTGACCAAGCGTTAGCTGTCTCACTTCCACTCAAGCAAATCATCTAGTGTCTCCCTATGGAAAGCAACAGGTATCTCTAGGGAACAGTTCACCTCGTCTGAGATAACTAAGTCAGTTTGGATAACTTCTGGGGTTTCCTATTTCTCTCCATTGACTAGAGTGAAGCTAAGACAGCCAGCTTGGACTAGTCCACTAACTTTTGCACGGATGAGTTTGGAAGAGACAAATGCTGCCCGAATGTCCAAGAATGCAGCTGCCACTGTGGTTATTGTGGTTTGCTTTTTATACAGGAGGAACTGGAACGCTACACAATCACGTTAAATACATATTGAAAATGGTCCTATATAAACTCAGAGGTTATCAGGGGCTTTTAAGAAATAAATACAATGAATGTCAATAGCCATTGCACAAATCTTTCAAAAAAAGAGATTCCTGTGTACTACAGCTACTCATTAAAAAGCCTTTCAAAACTTGCCTACGCTCATAGACAAAACAGCAAAGAAAGCATATGGAAATGTCAAATTTCCCCAGGTCTGTCATCAGGTTTGTCCATTAGAAACCAAACTTCTTCCCAGCAGTCACATGAAAGAAGTTCCTAAGTAATCACTCACACATAGTGTATGCTTTGCCTCCATCCCGTCTTCAAAGCATCCTCTGGTGGTCCATTTATAGGTATGAGATAGTCTTTTTCTCCTCCTCCCACATGAAAGTCAGTCCTGAATCTCAACCAATAGCTTCCATGTGAACATGGGATCTGCCCAGAGGGGTACTAGCAGAAACCTAAAACAAGCTTTGATGTTCCAATAAGATAATATGAGACCACACGGACAATTGCCCCTATGAAATATTAAATGCAGATTCTTTTGATCTCAAGAAATAAGATACTATTATAATTTAATACAATTCTCTGAAAGATGAAAATAAATAATAGTAAATGAAAACATACCAAATATGAATATTTTTAATGTGGGTAGAGACATTCCACATTATTTTTACTTGTATTCTTTTGAGGTAAGACTTTTCTGGTCTTTTTTATTCAAAAAATATTTTTATCTGAATAATTTATTCTTTCAAAGCTTTTGCAATCATTCAGAAATTTTTAAAAGCTGAATACTTACTTTTATGAGTGTGTCTCCATATTTGGCCATCTAAAACAAGGTCCATGACATCAGAGCTGGAATATCTTTCAAACTTATTAAAGAAGTTGCTGGCCAAAAATAAGATCAATAAGTCTATAAAATGTTCAGTGCAACTTGTGTGACAGATCTCATTCTTACAGAAGCATATCCTGGTTATAAGTGCCATACGTTGATTAAATGACTTCACTTACTTTATCATGTTGCTGTGACGGAGGAACCAACATAGTTTATTATGATGAGGGCATGGAGCATTTTGTCAAACCCAGTTGTAAACATAGGAATCAAGAACATGTCATCAATAGACAGGTCTTCAGTGAGTACTTATTTAAGCAAACATCTGTCACTGATGTTATTTCATGGTTTGCAGTAACTATACAAAATATGATGGAAAATTCTTCTTCAGTTTCTAATTGAGCTCTGGTAATGTTTAGAGTTGGTTTATAGTGCAGGAGGTATACAACAGATACAATGTTAGCTAAAATTCACATCACTACACATTTTAAAACTTGCAAGCTGTTTCTAGCTTGCCAAACTTCAACTATAGAGCTGAAAAACCCCATGCCACAGGACTGTTGAAGGAAGGTTTTGTTTCTGTTATGCTTTTTGTTCGTAAGGTTTTTAAGTAACTGAGTTCACTTTCCTGTTCAGCATAAATGGTGTAGCTACTTCTGAGAATGATGCTGCATAAAATATTCTTTAGGTCACATTACAAACAAAAGAGGAAAACAGAAAATTGTTCCTTAGAAATGTTCTGGCTCCTCTAAAATTTGATATAACAATCATATTCATATAGGGACTGTACCTTGTACTGTGTAAAATTGCCCAAATCTGGCCAAGTTATAAACTTGTGAAAAATCATACACCTCCTACCTCTCTGGAACCTGATAGACTCTTTGTAAAGCCTTGCCAGTCTCGCAACTAAATGGGATGCTGCTTGATCATGGGGCTGCCACTCTTTGGGCGTCTTCGTCCCAAGAGCAGCAGTGCATGCTCTGCCAGAGTTGGTCATGGATGTTACATGCACCCACTCTGAGCCCACACCGTGTTCTTCCGTCCCCACGGCATGCCACGGGAGAGCTGCACTTGGAAGTGGAGTAGTAAAAGAGGAGAAGGGTGGGAAGGTGAGTGAGGGGTAGAGGTTTGCAAGAGATGTGGTGAAAAAGAAGATATCAGGAGCTGAACAGTGCTGACGCATGGAAAATCCATCCCTGAGAGACGGAAAATCATTAAGGAGGAGCACTAAGAGCAGATAATGAGAGTGAGCAAGAAGTGGTGAGGCAAGAAACCGGAAAGAAAAAAATTAAGAAAGAAAGACCTGGAGCTAGGGAGGAGCAGGAACACAGAATATATTGTACCATTAGGACACGTTTTCCTTAGGACTCGGGTATAGGAGAGCTGGGTACAGCTATATCCAATGAAGGAATGATGAAACTACTACATAGCTGTCCTGTGTTCAAGAACATATAGTACACCCGTATAGGAAAAGGGGAAAACAAGAGTGCCACAGCTTTCCCACTGCTCCTCCAGTACATCCGCACCCCTTAAGAATTCCACCTGTGTAAAATCAGCAGCTTTTGAATCTCAACATTTCTTCTTTGTTATGAGGATCCAAAGTCACTGGTCAAATGTGTTCCTCCACCCCCCTCTAGTGGGAGGTCCACACAGCAAGCGTTTCCTCCCTTTTCCAGTTTCCACCATACTCTGAAGAATAAATGGTTGCTCTGCACACCAGACAAGCCCGGTTCTGCTTCAGTAAGTTTGCTTGTGTGGGGACATGTGCGTACATGGGTGCTGTTCAAGTTTTTTTCCCCACATCCTCTATGTCCAAATTAATTAGTTCTAAGCCACAAGGCTACATTGAAGGAATCTTAGAACTTCAAAATTGCCCAGTATTCCAACATTAGAAAATGTCCAAATAAAGTTAAGTTTAATTCATCACTATATGAATGTGTGTTATGCATGAGGATTGAAATGAAAGATCCTAAGACTCCCACTTCATTAAAAATATAGGATGAACAATGCTTAGGAGTGAATCAGTTTTGTGTCATGACTGAAGATCACTTGATACTTTGGAGACGGGCACTGCATGACGCAGATGAACAAAAGGGATTGTGATCAGTCACTGAATGTTCCTGGAAAAACAGATTCCGTCCTGTCTTTGTCAGAGATTTTCTAGGAAAATCATCTCTATTCTCACATTTTGGACTTACAACTTGTGATCCTGCAATCTTTTTTGAAGAATGGCCAAGCTTTTCCAGCAGTCACTAAGATAAATAGGAGCACTACTCTAAGCATACGTACTGCTATATACTCTGAGAAATCAGACCTCAGGCATCTCAAATTACTACCCCAAATTAGCTAGCACTTTTGACAATTCCCTATCTGTAAAATGGGGAGAATGATACCATAGGGACATTATGAAGATAAATTCATTAATTTCTGTTAATAACTAGGATACTATGAAAAAAAAAACACCAGGGAAAAGCCCATTAGGAAATGAATAATTATGTATTCAGTGCAAGGTTTGGATGGTGTGCAGAAGATTAGGCATGAGGCCATATATTAAATCATGAGAAGAAAAAGAAATACTGTATTGCTGCTCATTTTCTGAGCACAGTCTGCCTTGTGCGCTGAATGAGGCAGGGGTCCTGTGGGTGGACATGGCTGTGTAATTAAAGACTGCATCATAATGCATGCACACAGGCCACTGTAATTCTCTTTTTTCTCACTTTGCATTGTGACTTTGTAATCGTAACATTTCCTTACTAAGTACATTGGGGGGAGATACACATATGGACGTGGTAGTGATAGGTTAATGGTTGGACCTGATGATCTTGGAGGTCTCTTCTAACCGGAACAATTTTATGATTCTATGATTCTATATATTTAGAATACGAAATAAAATTCTGAACATTACAGGTGGGAAATTGCTAGGTCCCAGCTTGAGAAATGCTGGGGTTTCCCTAATTTCTTTATCCAGTATAACTGGTAAGTTTGTGAGAGAACCAGAAGGACTACCACTTTGGACACTATTGAAAACGCTATGACCTTGCATGAACATTAATCCTTTTCTTGCATCAGTATTGTTTGTTTTATGAGTGAAATAAAGCACAGGTCAGCCTGTATGTAATTATGGAATCCAAGAAATCTTTATATTCCTCAGAAGCTGAGCAAGGTGAGCAGAGCTGGCACGCAGAAAATGCTGCTGCAGGCATTGAGCATACTCTACAGAAAACAAAGGTAATGAGTTATTTGTGGCTGGAGTTTGTATGAGCCTTATTTTCATAAGCATGTGCACGTGGTTACTCAGAGATTAGAGCCAACCTCTGAAAAGGTGATTTCTGACTTTTATAGCCTGAGCATATATGAATTAATTTTCTTCTTTCCCCAAGGAAAATAATAACTATTTCTTAGGTATAGTAATATTTTCTTTAGAATTTAAAGCCATTTTTGCAGACTAGAAGCAGGAAAGATAGATAGTTCTGTTTTCTTTCCAAATCTCTGAAAAAACTTTTGACAGCAATTCTCATACTGAACTGTCTTCATCAGACTCCCCCAAATTTCTGACTGAAGGAGTGTGAAAGCCTGGACAGCAGGCAGCGAGAAAAAGGTTAGCAAAGATCAAAGTGGCTGAAAGCACGAGCTTCCGGGGAAAAGTGGTAGAGGTCTGTAATTATTTTACTGCCAACACCACCTATGAAAGGTGACTTTCATACGACCGTTGTGAAACATCACAGAAGCTTTGAGACACGTTGTATAATGAACATCAGGTGGATCTGAGGTCTTCCTAGCAAACGTTGCTATTCTGCCAGCATCTCAGTAGCTGGTTGCATTGCCAAGCTACCTTATGATTGCATCTCTCTGCTACGTTAACTATTATTCAAAATCTGCCTTAAAGTTGTCAGACAAGTTGGTTCAAAGCTCACTATAATCAGTAAAGAGAAGTTAAAATTTGCTTCACTGCAGATAGCATCAGTTGGCACTGATCTGCTCAACCACAGGGGCTGAAGGAGCTCATCAGCCGTTCCTGCATCAAGCTGGCAATGTCTGGGTGGCATATCGTTATTTACTTTCAGGGTAGTTGGAAGAGACAAGACTAAGGTCAGAAGGTCATCTTACCTTCTTCTGAATACGGGCTAGATTAGGTTGCCAGACAAATCATAATATTTCTCAATTGAATAAAAATTTCAAGTAGGAGAGAGTGTACAAGAGGGTCATTGTGCAAGTGGGTTCATGGTAGATTTTCAGCCCTAAATGCTGTGGACAAAAGGTTTGATTCTTCTTTTTTTTTTTTTTTTTTTTTTTTTTTTTTTTTTTTTGTCATTTCTAAGGAGCTGCCCACTGTCAATCTGCAAAATACTCTCTCCAAAATGCAATGGGGACAAATTTGTTAATATGAGCAAGTATCTAAACATGAGGTAGTCACCTCCTGGGTATAACAAAAGCCCTTTAGAGAGTAAAGCTGGCTAAACCCTTCTGAAAGTCCTCCTTGAGGTCTACTCACACCTTTAGGCGCCCGAAGCAATTGGGAAAGCCAGTTGTTAAAATGTTCCTCGCATGTGTGCTCTTCTGGAATTGTTTATACCTGAATTTCTTATAATGTTGAAAATGCAACTGATTCCTCTGCTAACCTAATATAGTCCTTTCTAGAAAAATTATTTGGCATGAGTTCTGTTTTTTCTTGGGAGGAAATGAATATACTTTTGTCTACAAATGAACGTGCGTATGAATGTACTTTTGAATGTGTGTGTGTATACACATTATATATAAAAAGCTTAATTTCAACTAGTAACTTATTGGTTAGTCATCAAGCTTAATAAAGATCATGCAGTCTATGCTGAAGAACAACCTTTATTACTTTGGGTATTAGTAGCCAAGTTAAGTACCTCTGGCAGTTTGGACAGCATGAGACTTCGTCAAAATAAATTCAAGACTATATAAGCCTGACAAAGGCCAGTGTTGGCTGAAATGTGGAAAGGTTGCTACATGGTATGACAGACATGCTGATTTTCCAACATAAAATGAACATTTTTTTATTGAGCTTCCTGATGAAGCAAGTTAGCACCAAAGCAAATTGCCAAGTAGTATGCAGGGGAGGGCTTTGTTTTGTTTTTAAGTTTATTTTTGTTATTGCTTTGCATTTGGTAAAATAGGGACTTCTGCTTTATATGAGGTTTCACCCTGTAAACAAGCCCATTTAACAATTCTCAGCTGAGTGGCATATTTCCCTTGAATGATCTCCATTTCTAATGTGACATGGTGTAAGTGATTATTTTCCTCTTTGTCAAGAGGCTGTATAGTGACGGTCATCAGTGCTTAGTCATAAAATGCTAATTCAGCAAACAGCAAATAAGACAAAACTTTTGCTGTGTGTACAAGACCACGTAATTAGCTGAACTGCTGCATTAAATGTAACCGAATCACAGGAACAGGCTAAACCCGATGGTTGTGATGGATGATGTGACAAAAGAATCTAACTAAATAAGGGGTCTGTTCAGGAAAAATTAGGCTCCAATGCTACTAATGTTTATTAGGCTCAGATTGGCGTCTCCAATCTCAGTAAAAACCACTGTGGCGGAGGAGGGAAGGAGGATGAAATTGGGTTCTATTAGTTTAGGGTGAGGGAATTGAGTTAGAAATCCTAATGGATATAGTTATCAGCACGGGAATCTCAATTTGATAGGGGAAGAGTGAGAAGATGCTTGAGACCTTGCCGTACTTATAAACATGGTGAGTCACGCTGCCTCTGAGAGATAAAGACCAGTGGCAGCTTTCCATTGCTGCCCATGAAGAACCACTCAGAGATGCTCTAAAATGCCTCCTAAGGCCCCTTTGGCGCATGTTGCATCAGACGGGGGATGGCGGGGGACGAGAAAATGATGAGTGACCCAATAGGACCCACAACGTGTCTAAGCAGATGTGGCCTTACTGTCTCCCCTGCCCTTCCTCACGTAGCACTTGGTGTGTTAGACCAGCATTCAGAAAGGACCACTGGAGATGAGGTGTGCTATCTAAGAGAGATACAGTGGTACCTGCTGCAGAACAGAAATGGGGCATTGAAGTCCCAGTAATCAACCAGGAGCTTAATATTTCCACATCAATCCCTCTAACTGTTCAAACTGGCCCTTCTGAATTTCTGTTTCAGTGTTATAATTTTCTGTTAAATTTGACACCACTTGAAGCTTGGTCAGCTGCTCTCTTTGTTCTAGAGTGGGTTTCTCAGTGCTCTGGACATTGTGTTGTCACTTGGACATAATTTCTTATTTCCTATAAGAACTGTCTCATGATTTTGTTACAACTGTGAACACTGGTAGTCATCAAGCATTGCATTTATGCTTAAATAAATACAGCAGAGGTGGTTTTAATGCGTTCTGTATATTTCTGAAGAAGGAAGAGAGAGGTAAATAATTCCTTGATGGGGCACTAATGAAGTTAAAATTTCAGTAGTTGTACTCTAATATTGAAATGTTAATAGTGAATGTTTTTTTCTCAAAAGTATACCATTAACAAGAAAGAAGGCTGTATTGCAGGTATTGGTTCTTAAACTGAAACAGAAGGTATATAAATTCAGAAAATATCTATTTTCTCAGAATTAGTATTAGCCCAACACTCACCCTTTTTTCTCCTCCATATCATTTACTCTTTCAGGTTTCTCTTCCAGATTTGGGGAATAAAAGTTGCCTGTTGTGCTGGCTTGGAGATATTTAGCAACATGGGACATCAGGAAAAGGTTCTTCACTGAGAGGGTGGTCAGTCACTGGAACAGGCTCTGCAGGGAAGTGGTCACAGCACCAAGCCTGTCAGAGTTCAAGGAGCATCTGGATGATGATGCTCTTAGTCATGTGGTTTAATTTTAGGGAGTTCTGCAAGGAGCAAGGAGTTGGACTCAAGGATCCTTATGGGTCCCTTCCAACCTGAGATATGCTATGATTCTATGAAATACACGAATTCCACAAGGATACAACAAATACTCTCTTTGCAGCACAAAAAAAGAGGAGAAGTGTTTGATATCCTCTTAGAGGCCAACAGGTCAGAAAACAATGAATTCCTATTTGGGACTGCCTTATGACAGAGTGAGAGAGCAACTACACAATGAAATTGAGAACACTCACCTCATCCCTATTGCACGGTCACAAGTTTGGTAAGGAACACAGTCAGGAATGATGCATGTATCTCTTGGAAAGAGCTCAATGACCTTTTTTATTCAGGCAACTCAAGAAACAGCAGCAAGTAATCCTACAAACACATTGGATAACTAGACAACTGCCTAAGGCTGAAGTTATTGTAACTTTACAGAAGAAATCACTGGTGACAAGTTTTCTGAAGTTCGAATCATCTCCACTATCTAGGGAAACTTTATATCACCCAATATTACTATTAGTATTCAAAGTATCTGGTTTGGGATTTAGGTTTAGTGAATCTGTAATGTGTCTTGTGCATCCTACAACAAACATTTTGTATTTCTAAATATCTGTGCCTCTTCTGATTCTTCTTTACAATTTGCCTTGACAGAATCATTCCTTTAGTATCAGGATATTCCATATCATGTTTTCATGACTAACAGGAGAGAGAGATGAAAATTTCCTTACACATTTGAGCAGTGTCTTTACCAGAAAAAGATGTGAAACAAGGTTTCAAGTACAAAAAGCATCACGATGCTTTCTCTAGACAAATACTGAAAAAATAAGTCCTTTTTCTGTCACAGAGACAGAAAAAGGAGCTTCTTTCTCTACAGCTGTTCCAGAAAATTGCATTGCTGATAGGAAATGCATTGATCCTAACTGGAGACAGCTTCTATTGGCATATTATTTCATACTATTTTCTCTGTGTAAAACAAGTGGAAAATATATAGTCTTACTGCAGTTCCATCTCAGTATGTTTCCTAAGATCTTCTTCCAAAGTTATCTTCTGCTTAAATCTCCCTATTCCCTCCTTTTTCCTTATTATTTTCTTTAAAAAATAATGCTTTTCCTCTTGAGTTATTGGTATAGTTCAATAGGATTGCTTCAGTGAGAGTTTCAATATGTTTATTTTGATTTTTAAAACTCTTATTTAAAAATATTTGAAAGGAGATATTTTTTTTTTCTCTCCAAGGGGGTCATCAGAAGTTTCTTGGTAAGAATTTGTTATTTTTAATGAAGTTGGTTAGTATACATGAGAAAGAAACTTCTCGTAATTATTCAGCAATATTCAAATAGCTTGACTAAATTAGTAGCTTTTACTTTTTAGTAATCAGAATTTTTTTCTCTCAGCAAACATTTAAGAAACTAAATTCCTTGTGTCATTCTGCTCCAGTCCATACATGTGAATAAAGTTTCATCAATCAATACATAGAATCATAGAATCATAGAATCGTTCTGGTTGGAAGAGACCTCCAAGATCATTGAGTCCAACTGTTAACCTATCACTACCAAGTCCCCCACTAAATCATATCCCTTAGCGCCACATCTACACGTCTTTTGAATACCTCCAGGGGTGGTGACTCCACCACCTCCCTGGGCAGCCTGTTCCAATGCCCAACAACCCTTTTGGTGAAGAAATGTTTCCGAATATCCAATCTAAACCTCCCCTGGCGCAACTTGAGGCCATTTCCTCTTGTCTTGTCGTCTGTTACTAGGGAGAAGAGACCGACCCCCATCTCTCTACAACTTCCTTTCAGGTATTATATCATTCTTCAACTGGGCTGTATGAAAGAAGGTCTCACTAGACTGAGAAAGCTGTGAAAATGCTCTTCTTTGCACATCAGTATAATGCAATATTCACATGCTGGGTCATACTTGGCCACTCTTCCAGGTGACATTCATGTCCCTTCTTTAAAGACCCACCTATCTATTATACTTGAAGGTCGACATTGAAATGGAAAAAGAAATTTAAGAAATACATTTCCTGTAACCATTACTGTTCTTTCCCCTTGAAAAGATCTTTCTTCCTTCCCATTACTTAAGGTCTTTCATTATTTTAAACCTGCACCAGCTATTGGGAGAACTAGTTTGTCAGAGTATCTCATTTCCAATGTTACTGTTGCATCATGGTTAGTGTTTATTTGTTCCTGAGAACAAAATGGTTGTGGTCCTCATGAAAGATTTTATTTTTCATAATATGCCAAATAAGCGTTAACCTGTGTCTCTTCAGAAGGCTGCAACAGATAGATGAGGAGCTTTACAGGCTGCCATGTTTTCCTGTAAGGTTTATATTTAGGCATCGTATTGCATTTTTAACTCAATTGAATTTGCAGCTTTTCTTACCTTTTTTTCCATTCTAGTTAAATTTACTTAAAAATGCAGCCATCTAACTTTTCTAGATTGTCATTGTTTATTTTATATTGAGAAGCACAGCTAAATTTACATGTTTACAGTACTATTACTTTTAAAGAAGAAGCTGACCTTGTACGGAGAATCACGACCCGTGCAAATTGAACTACCTTCATGTTCCCTCCGGGATCCGTGCTCTGTTGCTTTCACATGAAAATTACTAAAGCTGAGGATTCCACGGGTAGCAAAAACAACAGTGGTGAAAATGTGCATTACTCTTATTAGAACTGAGAAGATTTCCATTGCCTACCACAAAAACATCAGGACTTCTATGAAAAGCAGAAAAATGCAACTCCTCATTTTGTCTCCAAAATCTTTTAAAAATTGTTTGTTCTTTTACTTCAAATGATTTTTCTTCACAAACAGAATATCCCTGAAAGATACACTTTCAGTTTTTCCAAACTTGTTCATTTATTTTGCAGCTTTGGACTTTGACAGATACCCTTCTTTCTTGGAAGGGAAAGAATTTGTTCCTTAAACCATCAACTTTCTCAGAAGTTTGTAAAAATTTATTATCACATTTCTCTTCAGGTTCCTAATAAGAATGTTCTGTGTAATACAGTTCTCCAGAAAGTCTCTATTTTCTATTTGTAACTTAAGTAGGTATAAAACATGAAGACAACCTCTTCCCCTGGCCTCCAGCTTTGAAAATTTGAGATCCACAGAATTGCTCGAATAATATGCTGTCTCTTTTGAACAGTATACTAGTGTCTTACTATCTCTAATTAAAACGATTGCCAAACCAGGCAATTTCTCTGAAGCCCTCCTGCTACAGATCTACCTGTCCTTTTCTTTGTCACATTCTTTGTTTTAACTCTGTCTTAAAGTTTGTTCCTTTTTACTGATTTGCAAGAGGTCCAATTTCTTCTCACTTCCAGTAATTTCTTATAATTGTTGGACTCTCTAAGCTTATTCTAATTCCAGGATTCTGACAGATATTGTCTCTTCTTAGCTCTTATTCTCTTTTTAAAGATGGAAAACTTGAATAATAAAGATTTGTCTCATTACTGCTTGCCAGAAGCCCACAATATTTTTTAATCTATTTCATATTTAGCATTTTCTCTTAGAAATTTCTGCGAGGTGCCTGTATAATTCTCGTACTTCTATGAACTCGCAGGATATAATTCTGCTCAGTCTCTCTCTGTACCATTTGCTTTTTGATTACTGGCTTATTAACACCAAGTGTAGGTGATGATGGCAGCTGATCACTGAGGAGAATTTGGGAGGAAGGATGTCCATATATTCTGTATTGTGGCAATGAACAGTATATGTGAGTTCTAATTTCAAAGTTCCTCATTTTCCAAATCATGTTCAGATCTCATTTTTCTAACACTTCACTAGCTCTTTGTGTCACTTTCTTTGTCCAGTTCTCAACTCCTTTGACCTCCAAGGGGCAGTTTATGGCATTTCAGCAGTCTCCTGCTCCCTGAATTTATTAAGATACCTTAAAAACAATAAAAAGAAAAGAATTGATTCTGCCTATGCCTCATAGGAAAACTATTAGTTTTCATTCCTCTTTGGATGACCTTTAATCTGCCTCTTCATTCTTCAGACTGTCTCCTAAAACTAAAGTGACTTTTAGCTAATAAAGTGGCTTTCATTTTCTCAGTTAGCTCTTGTAGAGAAGAATGTGCTCTGTGTGTGTGTGTGTTGTTCATAGTTATTTTTTATCCCCAGCTTGCAAATGGGTTTCTTTTACAGTATATTACCTGGTATATCTACCTGTATTTCTTGTAAAACCTTCTTTTTTGTGACAGGGCCATTTGGACGTTTAACTTTTATAGATACAATTTTTACTGACTCACAAATCCACGGTTTATCAGCCCATATTCTCTTAACCTTTTTGTTTCTACAATATAATTCCAACTCTGGCAGACTAAGACCTGCCAATACAGTGTTAAGCGGTAGTACTGAGTGTATAGCTTTAAACTGGCTTGCGTTTTTTACAATGAAGAGATAATAAATGTCCTGGTTATTTCTCAGTCTCCCAATATATATGGGTTACTTTTTGGATCTTCTTTCATCACTTTGTACAACCTACCTCTAAAATTAACTTCCTTAACCATAGTCCCAAACAGCTAAATATGTCTCCTCACATTATTCCTCAGCCCTTTCTGTTTCCTCAATCCAAATGCCCATCCGTGTGGATCCTCAAGTAATCCTTTCAACAACCCTGTTTTCCTTTACCCCTAAACACGGAGACTCACCATTACCCTATGAGGGTGAGGAACACCCATCCCCTCTTCACCTTCAGGGTGAAGTCTCACCTGGAGGGTTTCCACCTGCCGCCAGCGTGAAGCTGCGGCAGCATATTGTTTAATGAGATATAGGTGTCTGGGCAGAACTGGGAGGGGGATTACTCCATGTTTCAGGTCACCCTCCTCCTCATTCCCTGTGTTAACCTATACACACCTCTCTTTTCTTCTTGGGTTTAGAATTATTCTTTTCAATACCCAATTTCTTCATATTTCTGTTACCAACAGTAGTACTTTTACTGTTTTGCATATTATTGTTCAGTTATATCTAAATTCCCTCAAACAACCACAGCTTCATGATTTTTATTTACCACTTTTTTTTCCCTCGGTCTGTGATGCCTTCTTTATTTCAGATTTAAAAAACTCCACTTCTCTAAAATGGTGAAGCTTTTCGCTTTCTGACAAATTTGGCTCATAATTTTCCAGACCGTTTCCACTACCTTCAGTTTCTGTAGGATTGCGTTCCTTTCTTTTCTCTCCTTTTTGATGTGCTTCTGTTCTTGATATGTAAAATACATTGAAATGTGAACTACATTGAAATGAAAGTGTTCTCTGTCTTTCACTTACGATTTTAAGATGGGCTGTAGTCTCATTCAGTTCCTTTGTTTTCCTTGTAGTGGGCTATAGTCATGAAGCACCTGTGCCTCTTGCCCTCCCAGATGAAGGCTTTCCAGGCCTTTTCAGAATGTGCTATTCTGAGCAATCTTACTACCGTGCTCTTGGGTTTGTTTGAAAGGGACCGTGGAAGGAGGCAGTTTGGAGACCCCTGCGAGCACCGGCCTTACCGTTGTTTTTGTTTTCAGAAGCAGAAGACAGCAGATCGTTACTTAAAGCAGTTAACAGAATGTCTCTGTCCTCTGTGCCGTGTGGAAAAGAGCTAATTTTTAGATTATTTCTTCCTTTATGTTCTAAATCCACTTGATTTTATTTTCTAGATCCGTTCCTAACTATAGTTTTGCAGTTTTTAGTCAGTATCTGTAGATTACCGATCCTATTCCCAGTTCCTTCTAATTGATTTTAAACCTATCAAATCCTGATTACCCTGGCAATTCAGGTGTCAGATTACTGAAGTTAAGCCAGAGAGGAAGGCATGGTGCATTTTCTCTGGGATATACATTTTAAGGGGATGTAGGTTGTGCATTTTTCTTCAGCTTTCAGTCACAATTTATTTGCTCAAGTGGTATGAAGTCAAAACAGCTCATTTTTGTATAATTCTGGCAGTATTTTTCATTTTGTGTAAATCAGTAAGTAAAGTTGTTTAAAACAGCCTGTCTTATTCATTCCACTCCTCGTGATTTTGTTTACCACTCAGCAACAAATCAGAGAGAGAAGGGATGGAAGGAGAGCACAAGAGACAGAATATAGTTTGTTTTATATATTGCAAGACACACAAATAAATATCTTGATAACTGAATGCAGTTCCAGTTTGACCAACTGCACTCAGTAGAGTCAAACAGAAAAAATGTTTTACACAAATGTTCTGGAAATGGATGTGTTCATTAACTACTCCAAAATTGCTTGATGACATATCAGAAATACCTGCAACTCTCTCATCTAAATTCCGTATTTTCCAGGTTGGCTATTTAAAGTTTCAGCCAGTACAGTATTTTCTGCCTCTTCTATTCTTTCTGCACAAATGGAAAATATTTCTCTTTCCCTTAGCCCCCAGCCCAAGGTAGAACTCATCTGACCGAATGAAGAGCTCTTTGCCTGTCCTCCTAACTCCTTGTAAAGCTGATGGAAGGAAACAGGAATTTCTAGGACACGATTCATCATCTCCTAATGGAGATACCTATAGTGAGACAGGTGAATGACGAATGAAGTCCATTTCTCTCCATTAATTGTAAGGAAAGAATAAGATGTCCAGACCAGACATAAGCTTCAAGAAGAATCCCCCATATGTCTCAGCTATAGTTATATCCACAATAAATAACATAAATTATTGGTGGATGCACGTGTTCCTGAAACTAAAAAGGATCATTATAATCACATAGTCTAATTTCCTGCATAACCCAGAGCTGGTATTTTAGAGAATAATCCTTTCACTGAGCCAAATAACTTGTGACTCAATGAAAAAAGTCTATTTTTTCCTTGCCTGCTTTCCTCTCCCTCTAAGATCTAACTCTTGGACCATCTTAAATTTAAAGTCTATGACCAATGTTAAAAATCTATTTCCTAGAGTCTAGGGCATTTCCAAGACAAAATTAGTAGGTTTGTTCTCCACCCACTGTTTGTCCCCTACCCAAAAATGTGTGCTGCCTACTTACTTTACAGCCCTCTTTGTAAAACAACATAGCCCCGTATTCAATGCCCTGAAAATCACTTCATATTTCCAAACTTAGCGGGAAAGTAAGATTGTTTGGGGTTTAGAGTTACTCTATTTTTGGTATTTTATATATATTTCACTATATTGTGGAACTGCTTTTGTTTTGTCTTTTTATTGTAGTGCTAAATTTGGCATTAGGTTTTAATAACTGTGCAGTGCTTTGAGACCATGCTGAAAGGTATTTTATCAATTTAAGTTACTATTCTATTATTGCTTTGCCCCAAGGCTCACCTCATTTTCAGCAAAGCCCACTCATTTTTTGTGGAGTCATCACTTTTTCCCTCTATTCATTCACCCTCCCCTTTCCCCAGCCTTTTCTTTCTCATTGAGAAGGGCCAAATGAACAGCTCTTTCTAAAGCATGGCTCCATCTGGTAGGATTATTCCGCATTGTAACTTGCCTGGTGCCACCCTCCTCAGAAGCCAAAGGTATCAGATATCACATCTGCATGTATCCTGACTCTAGGAAATAGGAGTATATGAGCCACATGAAGATCCACAGTTGGGATTTTATATTGGGTTCAAAAGTACCCAAAATGTATGTCCAGACTTCAAAGTATTTCTTCTCTGTTTTCATGACTCTCCCAGCTAGCAAAGCTAGACTTGGGGAAGGTGGAAGAGTGTTAAATCTAGCAGTGAGGGATGAATTTCTCGTATGTCATTTGTGTTAAGGGATGGAACGTCTCACTGAAACGCAAATCTCTTAAGTGTTTTCATGGGAGAGAAGACCTTTTCAGATCCTTGCCTTGAAGCTTTTCATTAAATTCTCTTAAAGTTCACCTCTGGGCCTATAAATTGTGAGCTCTGCTGTGATTACTAAGGACACAGCTTTTTAGAATGAAGATGAAACTTTCAGGAACAGGGAAGCTCTGTTTTGGCCCTGACAGTATGGGGCATATGTGGCCCCATGGTATCATTCTGGATGAAAGCTAAAGTCAGTCTTAAACTACCAGTCTATCTTCAAATAACATATGCTGAAGGGCAAATACAAGACAATGATAAAAATCAGAGGTAGGGGTACAGAGGGTAAGAAATCCTTCCAACGAAGGATATGAGCTTATAAAGATCACAGAAAAGAAGAACCACAAAAACAGAAGTCAGGAAAGAGAAAGTTCAAGTCCGTTACAGAAAGCAAATAGTGTGCTTGGGCCTATCAGTCATCATCATCATCAGTGTAAATATAAAATTGCTTTTCAACCTACGTCAGTAACATTGGGCTAGTTTAAGTGGGAAGAGAATCTATCAGATATGAAAAAGCCACAAATCTATAGTTTCTAAACTAAAATTCTCTGGCATCTCCAAAGAGTCACAGAATGGTTGAGGTTGGAAGGCACCTCTGGAGGTCATCTGGTCCAACCCCTGTGCTCGAGCAGGACCACCTAGAGCCAGTTGTCCAGGACCATGTCCAGATACCTTTTGAATATCTCCAAGGAGGGAGACTCCACAACCCCTACGCGCAGCCTGTGCCAGTGCTCAGCCACCCTCACAGCAAAAAAGTCTTTCCTGATGTTCGGACAGAACCTCCTGTGTTTCAGTTTGTGCCCATTGCCTCTTGCCCTGTCACTGGGCACCACTGAAAAGAGCCTGGCTCCATCTTCTTTACACCCTCCCTTCAGGTATTCACATATATTGACAAGATTCCCCCCATCAGCCTTCTCCAGGCTGAACAGTTCCAGCTCTCCCAGCCTTGCCTCACATGAGACATGCTCCAGTCCCTAGATTATCTTTGAGGCCCTTTGCTGGGCTCTCTCCAGTATGTCCATGTCTCTCATACTGGGGACCCCAGAACTGTACCCAGCACTTCAGATGTGGCCTCACCAGTGCTGAGTAGAGGGGAAGGATCACCTCCCTCGACCTGCTGGCAACACTCCTCCTAATGCAGCCCAGGATACTATGTGGTCCAAACAGCAATGGAGTATGATAGCATGTTATAAACCAAACTTTATTGAGGCAGTAAGAAAGATGAGCAATGACGTGCCCACACAGTGTCTCACTTGATCACCGATAGCAAACACAGGACCATAAACAATGCCATGGCTCCAGCAGACTGTCAGGGACACTTAATGTCCACATGATCTGACAGAAAGAGTCAATTGTGCAAATGCCTTTTGAATGTGGATAAGAATCACACCACTCTTTGGCTCACCAACGGTAGTGCGATTTGAGAGAATCATATCTCACATGGCGGTAGCATGCCCTACACGTCATTTCAGATGATGTGTGTGGCATCCTGCCTACATGCTGATGCTGGTCAAGAGGTAGGTTGTCAAGGGGCAATGTGTCATACCATTAGCCTTCTTTGCAGCAAGGGCACATTGCTGGCTTACGTTCAACTTGGTGTCCACGAGGATCCCTAGGTGCTTTTCGGGAAAGCTGCTTTCCAGCTAGGCAGCCCCCAGCATACACTGGTGCATGGGGTTGTTTCTCCCCAGGTGTGGGACTTTGCACTTCCACTTGTTGAATTTCAGGAGGTTCCTGTCATCCCATTTCTCCAGCCTGTTGTGGTCCCTCTGGATGGCATCACGAGTCTCTGGCATATGAGCCACTCCTCCCAGTTTTGTGTCATCAGCAAACTTGCTGAGGGCATGCTGCCCCATCATCCAGATCATTAATGAAGACGTTAAACAGGACTGGACCCAGTATTGATCCCTGGGGTACACCGCTAGTTACTGGCCTCCAACTAGACTTCACGTCACTGACCACCATCCTCTGGACTTCGCCATTCAGACAGTTTCAATCCACATCACTGCTCATCCAGCCTACACTTCATCAGCTTCTCTATGAGGATGTGATGGGAGACAATGTTGAAAACCTTACTGAAGTCAAGGTAAACAGTATCCACTGCTGTCTCTACAAAGGGGAGAGAAAGGACTTTCAGAAAGTCTTTGTCTAAGTCTCTGATGGAAGCCAATCCATCAAATAAGCTGTCTTACGGTGTGGAATAAAAAAAAAGTCATTCATAAATTGTCCATTATTGCTGCCAAGAGAATAGTCCTGCTGGCCCTTCTTTACAGAGAGAGGGAGAAAGGTAGACTCTTCCCAGGTAGACTATTTATAGATTGCAAGTGGGACACTTGGATTGGATTACTTACCTTCTACAAGTGCCTTTCTCTCTACAGCTACAAAGACAGCCTAGAGTGCAGTTATATTTTTGGACCTCAGCTAATTTCCTAAAGCTAGATTGGCTGAAACCAGGCTAAAATTAAAAGTGCATTTTTCACCACTGCATACCTTAGCATTTCGCTGCCTCAGTGTGTTTGAGTAGAACTGTTTAACATAATTGCTAGTCATTTGGGTATGATGCTCAGTACTGAGATGGTAATATTTGCAGATGATGCAATTTCTTAAATGACCAGGACTGAATTATCTGTCACTAGCCTTTCTTAGAAACAAAATATGAACTATGTAGATCGCTGATCTGACTTGGCATTTCCTGTACAGCGCTCTCCCTGCCTGATGCCTATCCTAAGCTTTTATCGCTATTGAATAAAATACATGCAAAACACCAGCAACAGCAGCAGAAAATTCTCCAGTGGATTTCATGCATGGCTCTCTTTTACAGAATCAAAGTCCTGCTGAATAGAAGACAGAGGTCTGGGGTAATTTGGGGCATTTAGGGTTTGAGAAAAGAAGAATATAATTGTATTATGAACCTTACTTCTAGTCAAAAGTTCTTTTTTTCCAATAGGAAACTTTTGAAAAGTTTCCTGATCTTTGTTGGAACATTATTCTGTAGCAAAATTTTAGTTGCATTCTCTCAGCCAAGAAAGCTTTATTCCCAGTTTTCACACATTTTGCTCTGGATTCCCGGCTCAGAGGGAGAAAGGAAAAGAGGCTCAACCACTAAATTTCATCCAGGGAAGAAAGATGGCAATATCTTTCTTGCAGTATCTCGGCGCGCAGTGCCAGCCAGAAAACAGAAGTGAAAAGGCATGCAGGCGCTTATCAGTCTTGAAAATGGTTCTTTTCTTATTTTTTTTTTTTAAAAAACTTTAACAACACGTGAGCTTATGAAGGAGCTGTTATTTTATCCACATCAGTTTTCAACTTTCAAAACAAAATTAGCTGGCAAGTCAGGAGCTATGCAAGCACTGGATATTTTTTCTTTGCTGCAAGTCCAAAATACAGTGGGATGAGAACTAAGAGAGTACCTCTTACTTATTCTCCTCAGCTTAAAGACAGCTCTATCTTTGGCATGGAACAAGCATGGAGTAACTTTAATAACAACACAAGACATAGTGCTGTAACCCAGGTTCATAAGTTTCTTTTTCGTTGCCTTCAACAAAACCACCACTTAAATCAAACTCTCCTTAAGAAATGCTGATCTGCAGAATATTACCAGATGGGTCTCCTGCCTTCTGAAGAAAGGGGGAAATGAGAGAGCCTCATGTTTAATGGCATATGAAAGAAGAAATACAATGTGTAAACTTTCCACTGACGGATATAATAGTGTTCTCACTTTTAAAGAAAAACAGTACTTCCTAGCAGGAGGCCTGCAAGAAATTTAACAATTACTCAAGATTTAGTTGTACAGCATGGCATTTTCGAACATGTGCAGAGTCTGTTATTTTTTGTAATTAAATTAATTTAAATAATAAATAATGTAATTAAAATACATTTGGACTGTGCAATCCCTAGGGCTGGAACTGTGTGCGGAGAAGTGATGCATATTCAATGTGAAGTTTAATGAGTAAGAAAATGCAGAATCCTGGAAATCTGGTAATGTGCAATATAGTTTTGGCACCCTCCCCCTTCTCCCCCGTTCCTTTTCAGAGTAAAAGAGGACCCAATTTACCGAATCAGGCTTTAAATCATTCACAAGTCTCTTTTCCTAAAAAGGAAACGTTGCTAGTGTTTAGGGTTTTTTAGCACAACATGTGGTTACCCAAATGTTTCCCTACAATAGTCCTAGTGAAAAGTGATAGGAAATTGACTCTGTAACCCTGTAATAGCAATGTTTACTTTACCCTCATCAGAATTTTACAGACTATAGGAAATCATTACTTGTCTCTTTGTTACAAGGCTGACCCTGATTAAAAACTCCTGCTGAGATTTTCAGAAGAGACTAATGCTGTCAGAGCTTTGCTTTCAGGGATCATCACCGTTCCTGATTTTCTGACAGTGGATGCTGAGTGTTTTCTGAATATCAGCCTCTGTTAAGCTCTGCAACAAAAACTGAGGGTCCCCAGTCCCTCTCCCTAACTCGCTGAAGACTTTCACTCTTGACGTTGCCCGTCAGATAAACGCAGTTTTACCTCTGTGATCCAGGCTGCTGAGCTGAGGCAGAAGGACTTGGCTCTTCAGGCGTGGTTTTCCCCATGACTGGATCAGGCATAGCACACGACCCAGCTAGCTCTGCCTTTGGGCAAGCGGCAGAGCTCATCTTGCAGGCACAGGGGCATCTGGGGCTCGGGGGTGTGAGGACTTACAATGCCTAAGCAGGGGTGCTACAAGGTATATTCACAGAATCACAGCATGGCAGGGGTTGGAAGGGACCTCTGGAGATCACCTAGTCCAACCCCCCTGCCAGAACAGGGTCACCCAGAGCAGGCTGCACAGGACTGCGTCCAGGCAGGTTTTGAATATCTCCAGAGAAGGAGACTCCACACCCTCCCTGGGCAGCCTGTGCCAGGGCTCTGTCACCCTCACAGTGAAGAAGTTTTTCCTCATGTTCAGGTGGAACTTCCCATGTTCCAGTTTGTGCCCGTTGCCCCTTGTCCTGTCACTGGGCACCACTGAAAAGAGTTTGGTCCCATCTTCTTGACACTCGCCCTTGAGATACTTATAATCATTAATTAATTCCTCCCAGGTGCCAGGGTTTGTTCCTTTGCAAGAGGACGGTGGGAGCCTTATGTGTGATGTCTTGCTTTCTCTGCTGGCCGGGTCGGGATGGCAAAGCTCACGGGAGCCTGAGCAGTCAGTCTGAGCCAGGGCTGCCGTCACCTCCGTAATGGGACAGTATCCATGATTAAATGGCAGCTTAAGGGAGCTCTAACACTCTGCACACTTTGGTGGGCTGCAAAAAGCTTACACTCATGCTGCTGACTTTCCTGATTTCATAATCATCCAATATTTAACATTTTCATTGAGGTTTTTGTGTGTGTGTGTGTGTGTGGTTTTTTGCCCCCCTTGAAGCCTCAGTGACTGCAGCCAGGTAATCTCCTAAAAATGATCTGCTAGGGTGATTGACGAAAATTTAAAACACAGAATTGTAAAGATTCAAAAAACAGATGAAAAATAAAAAAAAACCCTTACATCTTTATTGTTGTCTTAAGCACTGATGATCGTAAGGCCTGTCTAATGGTTTCAGGAGGCCTGAGTCAGGGGTTTGAAATCATTAGCAATATTGATGTCTCTGACAAGTGAATGCTTAATACTGTCTTTCTTGTGGCTGGCCAAAATTACTGTTCAGCCTGCTACTTTGCTTATAGACAAAAGAGCCTTTATTTCAGGTGGTAAAGGTCAGGAGGTCTGTGCTGAAGACTCAGGAAAATATCCTGGCAGATGAATATGGTGTACACATGTGTACGTGGCCACTTTCTGTTATATTTAGCTATTATCAGTATTTACATACCAGAGTAATTCAAGGTTTGAAATAAGTGATTACAGAGCAGCCAAGGGATAGCCCCCTGAGTGTTTTAAAAACTCCATCAACAGGAATAGGCTGTTCGCACATGTCCTTTTCCATCCCTGCCGTGCCAGATATTACAAACTATAAGAGGTTCTTAATAATTGAAAGTAGTGATGAGTTTAAACTTCTCGTGATTGTTCAGAATAAACTGGATTCTGTGACTATTTCCAGTTTTGGGCATGACACACTAAAGTATTTTGACTTCTAACACTGACTGAGCTCACTGGAGACTGTGGGTACCTACACTGGAGCTGGGCATGTAATGCTTTTCTATATTATACACCAAGAGTGGGACCCCTTCCCTAAATGTTTCACTCAATATTGTATTCATCCCAAAGTTCTCAGTGTATTTTTGATGAAATCTAATATAATGTACAGCTGTAGATGACAGAAGGATATTTTCACCGTTTAGTGAAAAGTAGCCACTTCAATTCCACAGCACTGTTTCTGTGTTGGGGACATGGAAGGATTTTCAAGTGATCAGAAGGTGGCAGCAGATCTCTGTTTCATTTCTCCTGAGGTGATTCCAACCTGTGTAGCAACTCAGAGAGAGAAGCGGGAAGGAAGGAAGGAAGGAATAGAGTTTAAAATTAACTTACTGAGGAGAAAAGGTATCTCAATTTTAATGCCACAGGTAGCTATGAGAGGACTGCCTCTCACCTCTGTTGATCACATCGCACTAATTCACTAGCAGGTCCCTCACTAAATGCCTTGAAGATTCAGCAGAGAAGGGAAAGCGTCCCCGCCAGGCCAGGAGCGCAGCGTGCATGGCAGCCTGGGAAGGGGCCAGCCGGTGGTTAGCCTCACTGAATGCGCGAGCAAGGGCAACAGTGGCCTCGGCTCTCACACCGAACATGTCAGCATTGCAGTCTTCACTCTCACTGAAAAAATGCAAGTATACAAGCCTGATGCAACTGTAGTTGCAGCAGTGTGTTGGGTAATGCAGCTCTCATCCCTTCCAAGAGCAGACCCCCCCCATGCCTTCCCATCCCCTGCGGGAGCAATGCCTGGGTAGATGCAAAGGGAGGGCCTCTTTTATCCAAAGGGAAAAGTTGCTCCTTCTTTCTGTGAATTGTGTTGGGGAAGTCTCCAGGGTGATCACGATGGATCCTCCTCAGATGGAGACCCTTCCCTCCACGCAGGGCCCCCCAGGCAGTGCCCAGGCCACAGCAGAGTCAGTGCCGGCGGCGGCCCTGCTGGGAGCAGGTGCCCGTGGCAGCCCACCATGCTTGCTTTGGGTGCTTGCCTGCTGGAGAGATGCCTGCGGCCTTCTCATCCCCCCTAAGAAGGAAGAGACTCACATGATTTAAACTTCCACATTTCTGTGAATCCTGATGGTTGTCCCTGCAGAGCCACCCCCAAACAATCCCAGCTAATAACAGGGACAAAGAAAGAGGAGCCATTGCTTTGCCTCTCCATGTGCTGCCTCCTCCTGTCTTTGCTGCATTGCCCCTTTCCAGTAAACTTTTTTCCCCCCTTTGATCTGTGGATGCTACTTACATGTTACAACTGCTCCAGTCTATGAGCCATTGACACAGAAGGTTCACTGTGTGAAAAGGAAAAGAATTTGAAGGGGAAGGAGGGAACTGCTTAATAACAGCACTAAAAAGGTCATAATTAATGATTTGGCTGTAAAGGTGAGAAGCTGAAGCCCAACATTGACTAAATAGTTTATTGTTAAAAAGGGAAACTTCATCTGTGGTAATATTTTTAAGCAGGTGAGGTGGAGCTTACCAATGAAAGGCAAGCTTTCTTTTTCTAGGTTGAGCTTAGGTGTCAAAACACATTTTAAATTAATTTACTTCCACTGGTGCAAGGCAGCCAGTTTTGTTTGCTCGGGGACTGTCTCTGATTGTTTTACTTAGTTTCTCTGGAAATAAACCAAAGCACTGGGTTTGATTCATGGATCCTTAAATCCAAAAGGGAGTGGCGTGAGCATCTCATCTGACCTGGGGCACAACATAAGACACACTCTTTCACTGCATCAAGTCCAGTGCCATGGGTAGTTAAGTTGCAATACATCTGCTAGGTAAAGAACCAGGTTTGACTTAAGGACTGCATGTGAGGTAGTGAAGTAGTCCTGATGATTAGTTACCAGCACAGTTAAAAGTTCTACCTTATTTCCAGTTTGTACGTTCCTAGCTGACACAGGAAAGGCAGCAGCTACAGAGTCACAAGAACAGGTAATAAACTGTCAGTGACTTGATCAAAAGAGCATGGGATATCTAAGTAGGAAAGGGAAAATCTTACCCATCCATTCACCAAGATGTTGCCCATTGCAGTGCACCATGCACTCCAGTTGTCTTGTGTCTGCTGTTTGCCTCCTACAGAAATGCATCCACCACCAGGAAATCCTTGAGTCCTCAGTTTGTCAATATTCAGAACTTTGTTACAGATGTGAATATATTCCACTGGACAATGTCAAAGAAATAAATCATAATGGATGAGGGCAAAGCATATCAGCAAGTTGATAGTTGTCTTCTCCTTGAGCAGCTTCTCGTGCTAAGGACCCTCCACCTGCCCGCATCTCCTCTGATTTTCAGTGGATACCGTCGAGCTCAGCACCGGTGCTGCCACTGAAGTTGTGTCACACAACTCTCCGTTCACATAACTAAAAGCAGACACTAGCCTTTAGCTTTAAAGTCTTTTCATTCCATTTAATTACAAGGTTAATTTTGATGATGGTTATTTTAATTTACTGTGGGTATAATTAAAAATAGAATATACCTTGTAGCAATTATTATAAAAATTGTTTTGCCTTCTTCCTAGGAGAGTGAGAGAGTTCAGAAAGACTTTTCCTAGCAGATCCTTTTAAAACACCATTTCAGTTGAAACGAAGGAAAACACATGAAAAGCCCAACCACTGGCATGAAAAAAGAGGAAAATAATGAGACAAGCAATTCTTAGCAAAGGTTTCAAAGGGTAATGCTGTTTGGTAGGGCTACGCCAGATTAGTATTACAGGACCATTCAGAACAACCTACAGGAAGAAGCTCATTTTTTAGGAAGAGGTTGTCACTAGCAGAAACGGTGCCAGTATTGTAAAAAAGGTGGGTTTGGAAAGGAGGTTGGAATCTAATCACTCAGATCCTTGAGGTAGGAAGAATAAAGGGAAGAGATTTGGAATAGTCTTGTGCCAAACTAGTCAACAGATGGCTCAGTGCCAGGACTCAGCTGTAAGGACATTTTTCTGGCTTGGGGAATACCGGCCAGTCAGCAATTGGCCTGTTCCTATATCATGTCGTAGGAGGGAGAAGGTGGAGATCTGGGTTTGGTCTGGCCGATTGGAGCAGCACTGTAGCAATATATCCATATCTGTAGCACCTGGCTGGGAATAAAAATAGCTTTTAGGATATGAAAGTTGGCCATCCATGCTTCAGAGGATGAAAGAAACCCCAGGCAGGTGTGAGGGGCAGTCTCTGTGGGACATTGAGTGCGCCTCTATCAACTCAAACTGAAACTGATGTGAACTGAAGACACTTTGCCCCTCTGAGGATTAAACCTGAGGTAAGAATAAGGGCCACTTCTTTCCTACTGACTTTTTTCCAAGCTATTTTATAAGACTAAAGGATGTTGATTTCTCTTGCATTATAATTATGACATGAAAGCATTTCCATTTACAAACCCCTTATTTCTGAACTGGTAACAACCTGAACTGATTGCTACTATTATTTATAGACTTAGCCATACTTAAACATTTGCTTTCTAAGTTTGACTAAACTCTGCTTGGCTGCTTTCATAATTTCAAGTTGTACAAAAAAAAAAAAAAAAAAAATCCCACTGTGCTTTTTACAAGTGGCAAGAGATCTATTATTACACTCATAACACCATAGTGCAACTAATACAAACACAAGGCACAAAGTACAAGACAAAGTTCAAATTAGGGATGACAAAAAGGTATTATATTTTATACTGGTGGAAGCAACTTGTAGGTCAGTCTCCTGTCTGTTCATGTCGTGTTGTCTTTACACATGCATGGTTTCATTGACTCCAGTCACATTTTTCTTGATTTAGGCTTGTGCTAGAGAATAACTGCAGTCAAGACTATCAAACTCTCCAGTGTATCAATGTCAGTGAAGATCACTGTCTCTGGTGTATTTAGAAGGTAGGAACTAGTACAGAAATTCCAAAATACATGGAATAACATCTACACTACTAATCTGAAGCATTGTAGACTGAAAATAGCACTGCTAAACCCAGACACTGAAGAAGACAAGTTCTGAGCCTTTAAATACTAGGAAAGTATTCATATCAAGTATCCTTTCTGAATAGGATGAGTTAAGGTAATCCTTTTTTTAAAGTGCTGATGGCCCATCAAAAGTTCAAAGGTTATTTACCTGGAAATTGGGAAAGCACTAGGAAATCCTGATTACCTCTTCCAAGCTATGACGCTTGAGCTACAACTCCAATCTCTACCATCAACCGACAGAAGGCAGAGTGATTTCACCAAAGGGCCCTACTGAGGAATCTGTTTCCTGCCTTAGTTCATCCTGACCTGAATGCACCCACCTTCTAAACACACTACAAAGCCCATTTATTCTGAATTACATTTTCTGAAGAAGAGAGACCATCTAAAAAAACATGGTAGGAAGAATTTTGCTATTGCTTTTTTTAGCTACTGTTATTTGTATCTCAGGATCAGGTTGTTTAGAAGTGAACCACTGGTGATACAGCTTGACACAAAACTCAGTTGGGCTTCTTAAGGTGGGCCGTACACCAGTGCAGTGAAGGCTGGACAGATGAGGAAAACCACAAGAAACTAAGAATGTCAGAGTACATCAGATAAAGGTCCATTCAGTCTAATATCTTCTAAAAGAGCATAAAAAGGACAAAATGAATAACAATACCTTTGTGAAACACATTCCCAGTCTCTATTGATTTATGGCTCAAGACCTCCTTTGCACGTGATGGCATCTTTGCATTTAAATGAAAAGAAAGCTGTACAGCCTGCAGTGGAGGGAGAGGGCAGGCATTTAGGAAAAAGGATGGCTGAGGACATGATAGAGGGGTTGAGAGCAGGAGGAGACGGCAGGCGCATAACCTGGTTTCAATAAAACGGGGACACTGACCTCAAGCACGTGGAAGATGCACCTGTGAGCTACTGAGAACTGGTATTTGTTTTCTTACTCATAGCATTAGTAGCTCTCCTCATGTAAACCCTTGTTAAATCCATGGGACCGTCTACGGAGTACAGTATTACCCTCTTACTGTAGCAGGCTCACAAGCTGTCCTAAACAACCAGAACTTTTCCTAAGTCCTATGGATGACGTAGCTTGGACTTTTTCTGATGTCCACCTGAGACGATGTGAGCTACAGTGAAAAACTTTTAAATATGTTATTTTATATATCTACTGTTTGCTAGCAGGAGTGATATTTAGAGCAGGGGAGGACTGGTGGTGCCAAGAATGTTTTACTTCACAGTAAAAAGGAAATATTTTAAGAGTACTTTATATGGCAGTAAAGCAGGGACTATTTAAACATGACATCCATATTCATAATGAGTGCACTTTGATCTGTAAACAGTCCTTAAAAATTAAGTAGGTATATTGCTTTTAATAGTGCGTTTGCTAGTCCTGACCTACAGGTGTGCACAAAGAGAGCACGTTTCCTACTGCAGTCAATTGACTTCCCCTGATTTACAGCATTCTCAGTCCCTGCTCCATGTGCTCCAGAGGTTTGAGTTCCATTTTCTATTTGGCCCTGACTTGGATTTATTTTATTTTATCCCCCAACTAGTCTGGGCAGCAAGATAAGAATTACTTTCACACATGACTTTTTGTTTGCATAACACTTGCTTCCACTTAGTAAGAAATACATGGTTATTTCAAGTTACATTTCCTTTGAAAAACAATGGTTTAAACTGAGGTGTGAAATGTTCCATTGCACTCCTTTTTTTTTCAACCTTTTTTAATATGGAGCTTCAAGTAAAATCTAAAGGACTGACTCAAGTTTTATACCTACTTCTGTTTGTGTATTTGTTGTTTCTCGTGAAGTTTGTAGTAAATGGTCATTTTTAGAGACACATTTTGTTCAAAGTTCGGTAGCTGTATGAGAGGGCCATGCATCATTGCTATGTGCTATCATTCCCCTGGGATCTTTCCAGACGTGAGTCTCGGTGCTTTGGATGGGTAGGAGGAAGGATGAGAAGGTGGGAAACATGGGCCGTCCCTCTTAGCCCACAGAAACTCACTGATAAGGAAGCTGTGATGAATTTGTTGCGACATCCGCTCTACTTTGGGAAACCCTTCTGAGAGAGGACTCTGGGACAACTAGGGACTGAGGAGCTACTGCTAATGCTGTTTGTCTATGTAATCAGAGAGAACAAAAGATAACGGGAAAGTAAAGGGAATCCACTTCACCAGCTGTCTCCAGCAATGCCTTGTAGGCATAATAGGCAATCTTCTACAGCTCTTCACTTCTGTTAAATGCCATTAACTTTACCTTTTTTGCTCCTGCAAGAAGAATTTATGGGAAATCCCACAAGATAAACCTGGTAAAATGATTCATTATAGCACACATTTTTCCAGAACGAGGCATGAGTTTCTTCTTGTTAAACAAAATCAGAGTACAGGAATTATTCTGCAGCCCCACAGCCAGCAACCTCTTACCAACAAAGCCACTGGCGCCCACTGCCTGCAGAAGGTCCCTTCTCTAAATCTGCAATCCAAATACAAGAGTACCAGTATCCAAAGCAGTGACTTTGATATCTAAGCTAACTTTAACCAGGTTATTCCATTATCAGTAGCTGTCTAATTGTGATGGAAATGAACTCAGCATAGATGCTACAAGGCTCTCCAGAGTGTTTTAAGCCCTCAGCTGATGAAACCCACGTGAACACAGGTATGGTACTGTTGGTTAGGGCAGTAGTAAGTTAAAGCCATCTCAGGACCTGCACCATGTCCTTGGACACAGAGTCTGTGTATCCCTACAATGCAACATTACATCCTGCTCCTCCTGGGTCCTGCTCCTCCCGGCACTGGCATTTCATATTGCCTGTGCTGGGAGTCTGTGCCCTGCAGATACAGGTTTTCTCTTATCTGAGGGTCCCAACACACTTTTTAAACACAAGGTCTCAACAGGACAAACTGTTCATAGCTGAATATAAAGCCACCTGCAGCCCAAGATTCTTCAGTCCTTTGGTTGAAGGAGAAGATGGGCCTGATATCAGTGAAAATCTCACTAACTCGGGTGAGCAGTTGGAACTGGCCCCATTTTTACTGCAAATGGGCTTACTTTGAAGTGATACAGAGCTTGTTTGCTTGGTTTGCCATGCCTGACATAAGTTGGTGGCAGAGGGTTGAGTGAATATGGCACTTGAAAGCTCATGAGAAAGAACCAATTTTTAAAGCATTTTCACTGGAACAGCAGTAGAATCAAGAAATATATAAATAACTCCTTCTTTATAAAATTGCATAAAACAAAAAATGGCAGACATCTCAGCTTTACTTTTCATAAGAAGCCTTTCAGGAAGTTAAAACAGAATCACAACTATGGGAAATCCCAACCGACCTTTTTCTATGAGTAACAAGAATTATTTAGAATGTTACTCTTTTAAATTATAAAGTGACCATCAGCAATTCTTTTTAATTATTTGGAAATTATTTTTTGTTTAATTTAGCCTTCTTGTATATTTATCAAAGCCCACACATTTTTTCCTGGCATGAACATAGCACATTTTATATAGGCCTGGTCTGCATTCACATCAGTACAGATGTGGCAGTGGGTGCATGGTTTCCTTCTGAAACACTTAGACTGGTACAAGTCCTAGTGGACTGTTACCCCAGGATGAAGACACTTTCTCTTGATCTCATTACAGCAGTTCAAACTTCTGCAGTAGATAAGGCCTTGATATGTGTAAAAATGAGATGCTGACTTTAACACATCTCAATCAGCCTATTAAGGACAGGCTGCTCTTGTCCCTGATTACTTAATTGTACCTTACTGAAGAAAAATCTCTCTCTCTTGCTGAAGTCAAGGCCAATGTTCATAAAAGAAAGAACAAATACCTGCAAGCTACAGACTGTACCTTGGGGGAGGTCCCTGAGCCAGGGAAAGGAAAGAACGACGATAATGAGGAAAAAACAGGAATGCATTTTTTGTCACTCATCATAGACATCAGAAGAGAAAGAAGTTAAAAATCCTGAAACCTAAAGCAGTAGCTGGAGGCGTGCTTTTGCTAATTCAGATTGTTTGCTATTCATTTCAATTTTAATGACTCACTAAGGTGTGTGACTACAACTGGCTATTATCCTTTTAATAATGACGTTTCCAAGACGATACCTGAGTTTAGTGCCCTCAAAATATAAACAGAAGATTTTTTGTTGTGTTTTGCACAGTTTCATCTAAGCGAAACTACATATTTGCATTCCATATCAGCCCACTCACAACATAGCTTTACCCCTTTTTCTCAGAGGGGTGTTATTTGCTTCCCTGTAGGAACAGATACATTCCAAACAAGGATCTAGAAACCCAATCAACAAGTTTTGCAAGTTTATTCAGATCCCAGAATGAAATCTTGAAGACAAACTGGACAAAAAGCACTTAACCCAATGCATGCAGAACTGGGTGTCTTACAATGTGAGACAAACACTCAGCGTACTAGAGCTAACTGGTAGATGAGATGGAGTTGGGCGAAGGGAAATGGCGGAGGAGAGGGAGAGAAGCAATAGGAGATCTTGGACTCCAGTCTGAACACCAAAAGCTGTTCCTTTGTATTGTGTTCAATGGTTGCTTGATATAAAGGAGTATTTATGTGCGTTGTCTGAAACTGTCATTAGATAAAGTGCATAAACAGGGCGCTCTTAGGAGAAATGGAGATGTGGACTTTTGAATCCTGTCAGACAGGCAAAAATTGAATGTGGGCCTCTCACATCCTGGTCAAATGCTCTCTAGCTGTCACCTTGTTGTACAATGAGTGTGCTCAAACCATCTCCTGCTATGGACACTCTGTGATCTGTGATGAGATTTTGGTGTGCTCTTAGAACACCAGCTTGCTTGGTGGCTTCAGGGGCCTTCAGCAGAGGAGGACTGCCCTCTGAATCCTCCTCAGACTTTGCTGTGAGATAGCACCCAGTTAAACTGTGCTTCTTAGCATGCAGAGAATTTTGAGAGCCTTCAGTGAGAAAAAGTTGAGATATCTTCACGGCTGGGGGCAGCTGAGTTAGCATTTTCAGTCATTTTTCCGTTCACTCTAAGTGACTAATGCCTCATTTTGGAACCTGGTCTCCAGTGATGTGCACCCTTACTTTTGGACAAAGGAGAAGGAAGCCATGTCGAGAGTCACAAGTCTGAGAAGCAAACAGAGAAAGAAAACAAGAGTATGTTAAGTAGTAAATACAGAGCTAATTAGATAACATTAGATGCATTTCAGCTCATAAATTGTGGTTTAACCATCTTGTATTAACCATCAAGCCTAAATAGTCCTTTGGACACATTATGTTTGAGGCAAAAAACTCATAAATTGCACGGAGTAACAAACTGCATCTGTTAGTACCATTTCCAACTGCAACTAGAGAGGAACAAGTAAAATCATAGAATGTGTTTTTTTTCAATACAATCTGTGCACAGCTGTTAGTTATTCCCCTTGCAGCTTTGACAGAACACCAACTACAGCCATTCTGTAGCTTTAGGATGATAAATCAGAGGGGCCTATGGAAAGAATGGACATCAGTAAGATGCAGAAAATAACAAATGAGTTCCCCCTTTAACTTTCATGTTGAAATCTGCACTGTCCTGTTCCCCAGAGCTACAGAATAAGGACAGCAAGCACACCTCTGCCAGAGCTTTCAAAGTTTGCAAGGTGCACCTCTGTGTATTCCAAGCCAGTGATGCAGCTACAAGTGCTGTAGAACACACAGTTGACTAACCAAGAAAAATTAATGAAATGTAGAAAATCTTGTCTCCTAGCAGAGTATAAAACCACATAAACCACACACTACAGACTCCTCACTGGCATTTTATGTGTAGGAATGATTTGTTTCATGGAAACTTAGAAGTCAGAGTCAAAAAAGGTATGGCTTGCTTACAAGGGTTTGTCCTCTCTCAAGGAAATTGTTGCTGGCAATAAACTTCTGGGTTTGGTTTTTTTTTTCATAGGATAATGTCTCTCAGTTAGGCAGAATCATTCCAAATTTCAAAAATTATGGTTTTAAAAAGTCCAAGCAGTGTCTCATAGTCTCCCACCCTGCCCCAACACACATATTTCCACCGTATGAAGGAACCCACATCAGATATACTTTTTCCTCCCATCCTTTTACTAACAGATAAGATGCTCTTTACTGTCCAAAATAAAACCTATTCTGTCTTCATGTGTTTGTGGTCTCAGGTAGCTACTCACACATCTACTTCTTGGTTCTTCCAGCACTCTGAGACAGTGCTTTTTTATCTTGTAATCCATGAAATGAATCCATCAATATCTTTTCAATAAAAAAAGACTTCAATATAGGAACAAAATATCACAGGGCAGTGTGCAAAAGTAGTACAGAAAACAGTCCCGTGACATAATACTTTCTGAATACAGACACACCAAGAAGAAAAAGTTTTGTGGAGCTTTTTCCTATTTACTGTCATTCCTAAGTCTCTCTGCATTATTTGTTTCTTCCTTCTATGGAACATCTACCTTTTGTATTACAATATTTTTCCCCACTTGTATCGGTTTTCTCAAACCGATCCTCAGTTTATTTTGTCCTGTCCAAATGCTTATCTCCCTCTTTATTATTTCTCTATTGTTTGCAACTTCTTTCTAATTTAGCATTAACTGTGAATTTAATTAAACTGTGGTCATTAACATTCATTTTATATGCCTCGCTAACAGAATCCCTCTTCTAGTTCTTAATGACACTTAAATAAATAAAACCTAATAGAGATCCCTGTGGTACCTCACTAGACACCTTAACCTAGTTTGATACTTGCTACTTAACTGTTTACCAAGCTCCTTTGAACACTGTTCAAACCACAGAAGAGCATGTATATTCAAACCAAACTGAATTAATTTTTTAGTCCAATTTTCATGAGACTCCATATTGATTGCTTTAGCTGAATGCAAATAACTTACATGTCTCACTTTTCCTTTTATCTGTGGAGGCCCTGATTCTTCAACGCTTATGATCATGCTTAATTTTAAGCATGTGTTTAAATTAAGTGCAAGTAAACACTACTTGCAGTTAAATGAGTTGTGCACATGTTTGTAAGCTGGTGGCTTATTTACCTACCTCAAAAACGGTTGCTCTAAGTTTGAGGTCTTATTGTACGTCAGTTCTTGATCTCCAGAAATATTATCCCTCCAAAGTTCAATGCAAAGAGCTATATATTGTGCTGAAATCCTTGGTGACAGATAAATAAAGGATATAACGATAAACTCACATGCCAGTAATCAAACTTTTTACAAAAACTCAGGAAGAAAAAAACTGAGCAAAAGCCTTTGAAAGGCCTGTACAATTATTTCCAGTCCAACTACTGGTTAAAACTGATGTTCTCCTATCAGAACATGCAGCTGCGCTCTTGCCAACATTAGTGTTAAACTTGTCAAAAGTGAGACCAAAACTTTAAAATATATACGTCAGTGGCAGGGAGGCTTATCTTTTTCTGGAGACTTCTATGAAAATATTTCCAATTTCTACAGGACTTATTTCTCAGCCCTTTCAATAACAGGATCATGAAAAAAGCATTTCACACTAGAAGAGGAATTTAAATTTATAAAATTCCTTTAAATTTAAAATGTGACAGTAAAGTAAAATGTCCAGGTTGATTAAAATTAAGATGCCTTCCAAAGGCAAAATTAAAAAAAAAAACAAAACAAAAAAACAAAACACCAGAGGTTCAAAGTAGGAATTTACTGTAAAATAAAGTAGAAAATCATCAACCAATTTACAGATGACTTTGTTCGCAGCCGCTGCCATCTTTCCATTTCAAAAAGCAAAGTCCAAATTATCCTTGTTCTCCAGCAGTGGATCTGACATCTTCTGCACCAGGAGTGACTGATGATGAGCCATGTCGTTAACACAGCGCCTTTTGTTGCAATAAATGGCTCATGGCAGGGATGCTGGCTGAGATGACGGATCCCCTTGCATCCTATGCAACAGGAAGACTGGTACGAAGCTTTTGAAGTTGCCCGTGAATGGAATCCTTATGAAAATGGGTAAAGCAAAATGTTTAGAGATGGTCGGAGAAATGAAAGAATGAGCACAAAGCACATCTGGTTAGAGGCACTTTAAAAATAATGTCCTCAAAACTTTAAGTAGCCTGTGTAGAAATATTGTATGCGTTATACATTTGTATACACATCTGGGACAAATACGCTTTACTCTAATGGAGGTGAGTAGCCCAGTTAGCCAGGCCAACGGTTCCTTTAACCAAGGGTGTTGAGGAGGAAGTTCACTCTTAATTTGGAGACTAGCAAAGAGATTGCCTCGCTTCAGGCCTTTACTTAGAGAAAAATAAGGCAATTTAAAAGAGAAAAATCAATGCAGAAGAAAGAAGTAAAGATGATATTACTTTAACTGGGATATCAGAAGTGACTTTTCTGTCTGTTCATAAGAACCAATGTAATTTCCAATAATCTGGACACATACACATGTGCACATAAATATGTGTGTGTCATTTTGCTTGCAGTTGTCTACGTACTTTATAAATAGATAATATATTAAGAAGAATATGTTATGTTATTTTATTTAAAATTATATAAGTAAAGTCCTACATATAGAATGTTTATTTATATAAAAATATTTTAAACAAGTCAATCTCACTCAATTCCAGTGAACAGAATAAATAAGAAAACAAGTTTCATTTAAAATAAATAAATGGGGTTACACTGAGACCAGAGAAAATTACTCTAAGTGCAAGTGGTAGACTGGGGAACGGAACCCAGAAGTACTAAGTGATGCCAACAGTGATCAGATTGCCTCTGAGAATCAAATAATGAGCAAAACTCTTGGGACAGGAGTTTTATGAGGAAGGAAACTCTCTAAGAAGAACTTCCTCCCTTAGATCTCTTGCGTGCCCACAGTCCTGCTCCCATCGAGCGTTTCGGCAGCTCCTCTGTCAGCTCTGCTTAGCCATCTTCAAGAACCTTTACGTTTTACTCTGGTACCTTTTGCTTGAGTAGCTGTGCTGCTCAGCTCCATTGAGATCAAAATGTAGAAACATGGAAAAAATCACAAGGAAGATCCTTATCAAAACCATAACGAAGAAATTATGGTTCTCTCCCATGGAAACCTGGTCGCAGACCTCCTCCGAGGATTCTGTTTCCACTGAGGTCAAGCAACTTCTGCCAAATAATTCAGCGGGACAGGGCAAGCTAAAATTTACATAGGAATAAATGTAAACCATATTTGTTGTAGCAAGAAAACTATAATTTTCAATTTGCTCTTCATCTCTGTTCTGTGCGCTATGAGCTGCAAATTTTACTTTATCCTTTGAGAAGCCTATTTTATGTGGGTATAAAACATGGACCAAATGGTCCTATGGACCCATGGAACCTAATGTTAAATATAAAGTTCAGTTGGCCTGGACTGTCTCTATAATTTGGCCAACATTTTTCACATGAAAGAAAGTGTATTAATTCAAGTGGCTGAGGAATTGTTTCACTTTTACAAGAGTGTTGTATCTTACCTGTATTGTCTACTTACCTACCATTTCTCTCTTGGTTGTTCGAGTGAGCAATGTTTCATCTGTATAAAACTGAACATTCTTTCCATTCTTAAAAAAAATCTGAAGATAGATATGTTTGCGAAAATTGTTTACTGCTTGTGCATAGAATTACAGATTTATTTTATTGTTAAGAAAGCTGAAAAAATATTTTAGGGTTTGATCTGGTTTCTGTTGAAATCAATGGGAATCTAATATTAGCCTAAGTTTGACCAAATTCTATACAAAGATATTTTTAGTTTTGTGATTATTTTAAAAGCTCTTGTAAGTTTTGAATTTTATCTCAAAAAACTGTTCAGTTACATTTTTCCAGTGGGAAAGTGGTTCTAGGTAAGACCTTTTTCAGTCTAAGTATGAAAATGTGTGCATCATCATGCCCTACTTTTTGTTTCATCCTACTTTCATTCTTCTAAGGGAAAATGTGAAGATGTCTTATCTGAACTCTTCATCTTTAAATCTTACTTATGAGATTTCCTATATATCATGCTGGGCTATCAATAGTTGTTCCAGTAGACACCAATCTACAACAATGCAGACTGCGTATGTTATAATCCAATCCCTTTATGTTGCATGTCATTTACTACTGCACAAACTCAATTATCTGGACTGCTCTATTATAGAATCAGCCCCAAAAGACCAATTTCCCGTGTCTTACACATATTTATAGAACTTGAAAACTTCCTGCATGTTATATTGTAATACTAATTACCTTAGTGTTTGATTGTTTAAACAAATCACTTACCCTTTGTTGACGTTAGGATGGCTAATAAGCCCATAACTTTATAGCTTTCAGAGGCTCCTTTCCTAAAGTGTGCTCAAACATCATAGATGATGGAAAAGTATATCCAAAGCTCTCTTCTCCCAGCAGATAGGACTCATTATATGCTTTGAAGAGTGACTATATTGACACATGACTAATCTTTAAAAGAGGTCCTGCTTAACAGGAAAGAGCTTGTAGGTGTAACAAACTAATTATTTGTGTCATCTGTCACAGAATAGTGACACTAAGGAAAGCTAGATCTTAATACAGACCTTTGGTCAACAGCTGCCCCAAATTCTGATTATTCAGCCCCCAGCAAATAGTTATGCTGACCAGAAATAAAATCATTGAATTAATGAGCATAATACCATCTTATTAGAAATATCTGTTCTGCATGCATCTGCATTTTTTCTTACCATGGTGAAAGCATGCATTTTCAAATTTATAAATGACCAAAAGGTGTCTGATTTTCTCCTGAAATCTGGCAAAAGCATTTGCCACTTCTTACCACAAGTGTGGCTTTTAGGACCAAATATTGAGAAATGAGACACTGGGATAAAACATTTCCTTTCGTAGATATATATTATTGACACAAGATTCAAAGTAAAAAACTGAGATTGCAAACAAATTTAGTCCAAAGCCAACATGGAAAATACAGTGTTTTCCAACATGTTTGGTTTTTTTTTTTTCCTCTTGAAATAATTAACTCATCAGTGACCTACCAGAGCATCTAAATGTAGTTCTCTCTGCTTTTCCAGATTATATAACAATTTTCACTATCTTCAGTAGAAACCTTGCAAAAGAAACAATAAGCTCCTTCCAAAGCATTTATAAATATTGAATTAACCTCCTCCAAGCTGTGCAGCCCTGCTAAAATACTCAGTTGGGCAGCCATAGTAACATCTTTTTGATATCTGAAGGATCAGCACCTCTTCCCCCTGGGCAATTCCCTACCAACTCAATGCGATCCCTCCAGTACCTTTCTACCCTGCAGAGTCTTCTTGTCCTTGTATCTCCTTCGCATGTGGCACATGGCCTGGAGAGGGCCCCCTGAGAAGTTGTGAGGTCCCAATAGTCTCTCTAGCCCAGGATTTGACCTCTCAGGAACGCTCCTGCTTTCAAATCTTCTGCAAGATGAGTGAGGAGAGAAGAGGTACACGCTAGCTGAGGGAAAGTCTGGGGGTAGCACCTTTTCCCGGCATTGTTAAGCCTCCACTTGACAACAGATAGCATCAGATGAAGTATTACTTTCTGTTATTGCACTGGACTCCTGTTTCAATGGCTTTTTGTTGGAGGGGATGATCAAGTTTCCTGATTTTAATGGCAGCTAAAGAAGCTCTGAATCCTAAAGAGGAGGCCCAAAACACGTTGATGAGGTTCTCTTGAAAGGCTTCGGGTTTTGATTTTGTTTTTTTTTTTTTCTTCTTCTTCTTCTTTTTGTAATTTAAACAACAAAGGCAGAGGCTGAGATGCTGGATTCTGAGATGCCCTCAAATGCTATCTTTTTATTAAAATGAGATAAAAAGCAAAAAGTTGTCAGGGAAAGACATAAGGAAAAGAGTAGTTCTTAGAGAAAAAAATGTTTTAAAAACACAGCTCATGGGACTCTGAAAGCTTCTGTCTATTACCTTTTTTTTCTGTTTTACAGTTTATACATTCTTCATTTTAATTTTATTCATCTTTGCTTTACCAGGACATCCAGTAAACTAGCTGCGCTCAAAACCTCACCACATCAATAGGAAGTCAGTACATGAAATAATAATACATTATTTTTCCATATTGTAGTAACAAGTTAATGTACTGTAGTACATACTGACTTGGGTTTTTTACATCAACGTTAGCCACAAACACTTTACTTGGGGTCTTGGTCCTTCTTCTGCTGAGACTAATTTACCAATATTATGGTGAATTATGATACCAAAATACTGCAACGTATAGCTTGTTTGCCTATGGAAGAGATGCCTTTGCATTGCATGTCTGCGCCAGTTCCCACTGGCTGCGCTGATGGACTGCGTGGCACCAGCAGCCCTTCTGGTCACTGTCCAGGACAGGAAAAACATCATGCCTCTTTTTCACCCTGCATGCTTAGAGGGCTTTTTTCCCCTAGTAAAACAAAACAAAAACCAAACAAGCAAACAAACACCCACCAAGGTTCAAGAGAGGATCGTGTGCAGCCGGGTGTCATTCTAACCTCAAATCGTGGGTGGGTCAGAGTATTTTTCATGGACCAGTAGTTGAGAAACAACACCTTAGGCGCACGCAGTTTAGGCATAATAACCTCTGAGACTTCTTCCGACATTATTATACTGAACACAGTGGTGCACACTCAGGCAAGCTCATACTCTAAGATGCTAATGGTGTAACCATATGCTACCATGCTGTGCTATTGTAGATAAATACTCCCCCAGCTATTCAAGTATGATAGTATCCAATTTTGGCTCACAACTAAAGGAGAAATACCTTTAAATCCACCTTCACTTTGCAATGAATAATGTCATCTAGAGTCAAGCTTGGTCCTGCCATAGCTGGCAAAATGAAAACACTAGAAAGCAAACTAAGTAGGAGCTACCAGGAAAGGAATTCAGAGAGCTACTTGTAGTCCAAAGCAGAAGTCTGCTAATCATCTTGGGCTGGGTAGGTCCTCTGATTGCATTCTGTGGCTGTTGTTTGGGAGTTGCTCAGGAAATGTTCTTTAGTACAAGGCAAAGCACGCCAACAGCTTGACAGTGTGCAAGATTGCATTTTGGTGCTATGAAATATTACAGGCACTGTTTAATTTATTAGAACGTGCACCCTGCTTTCCTTCTTGCTTTTCCAACAGGAATAGTCTTCCTCCCAGTGCCAGGACTGTTGAGCTGTTGTTTCCTGAAGCCCTAGCCTCTCTAATGGGGAAAAATGCACAATACCAGCCAGCAAAACAGATATTACTGTGGTAGAATGAGTATCTGTTGCATTGTCCACCACAGGGATAGTCAAGCTGTGACCTTGCATTGCGTGCATCTCTTGGGAAGTCATAGGATGACCCACCTAAAGAGTTACACCATATGATGGGTATCAGGACATTCTAGTTTCAGATGAATACATAAAATAAAGACACACACACACACATATATGTATGGGCTCCACAGTCCAGTCAAATTTCACTATGAGATATCTTTTCTTCACTATTCCTTATAAATTCTAACTTACACTGAGGATCCACAAAGAAGAGAAATACACAATGACTTGCCAGAATCATTATGACTTTCTAATTTCATGTCTTTCATCCAGACTTTGATGGGCTTTCCCTTCCTGAATCAGATCAGCAAGATGAAGCATTGTATATTATAATTATAAAGCAATTTTGTTTTTTATGAGTTCACTTTACTACTGCATTTATTGCTATTGCAGTACGGACAAGAAGTTCCAGTTGGGAGTAGGATCCCAATGTGCTAAAACTACGTAGAGACGTAGGAAGAGACAGCTGTCACCTGAAGAACCAACAGTTTAGGGCAAAACCAATCATGGGCAGGGAAAATGGACCTAGCAAATTGTCTAAGGACAAGTAACAAGGCCAAAATCAGAACCAATCTGCAAGATGCCACTGGAGGACAGTAACTCTCGGAAAGAAGCAATGGCTGCCCATTCAGACATCCCAGTTACTGCTGCGCAACCTGCAGACTGCTGCCTCATAAAAGTTTTGCTAAAAAAATTGTCCCCAGACACTGCACGGAGCGCTCTGAATGGATCTGATGCTTATTGGAGAGAATGCACTTTCTACTTCATTTACCTCTGAGACGAGAAAGAAGAATATAATTGAACATGCTTCCCTCTTTAGTGCAATTTGTTCATGAACATTGTTACGCTGAGAGCAAGCGGGCATAAAAAGCACTCCTTCCTCGACCAGGGAAAGAATGTGTGCACATTCTTACACAGCCTGTGTACAGGAAATCATTCACAAACCTTCAAAGGCATTGATGGGGGAAGGGAGGAGGCTGGAATGGCATTCCTTGGGTAAGAGCACATGAAAGTCTGGTCAGATTAGTGTAATATATTACACAAATGTGACACAAAAATGTTCATGGATTACACTTCCTTCGCTGTATCATATTAGCACCTCATCATCCCAGCCTACCACAAACAGATGCTAACAAGATATGAGAAGAGAGCGAGAATACGCTGAGGTTTCTGTCTCACATTAGTAGTGTGTGTGATATACTGTGATACTGCTTGCCAGCGTGTGATGCACAAATTACTGATGCATAGTCTATGAAAAAAACAAAACAAACCAAGACATTACCATGGAAAGTGTGTTTACAATGTGCTGCAAAATGAAGACGTGTGCTCTATGTGGGGAAAATCTATACCACCTCCTGCAAGGTCACCAAGATACAGAGGACCGTGTTAAAGTCCCTAACCATTACTCACTAGAAACGCACTGTTCCCTTTCAGTGAGTTTCTTTTCTTAAGATACTTTTGAGAAAGTCCTAAGGCATTGATTTACTCGAGTTGTGTTATTTTAGCAGGATTCATATGGATTTTATTTAACTGGATCTTTTCTTTGCAAGTAAAGTTGGCCTTGGTGTTGAATCTGAGGATATAGAAAAGCATCAGTCATGTGCCAGCCCAAGCTCCAGCAAACCCTCTGGGAGATCTCAACTCAATAGAGTTTCTTCCTCACATTCAGTTCTACGATTCATTACATATGGTGATATTACACATACACAGCAGCCTTATTATACTGGCTAATTGCCTTTTAAAGGGCCAGAAGACTACGCAGATGCACATGCTCACAGTTGCATGGTAAAACCTACTTTTGACCCATACAGCCTCACTTGCCATGCAGAAACAAAATCAGGGGAAAATGCATGTGCATATTTGAAGATGCCTTTTTTTTCATGAGCAACAGATGAAATTTGCAGCTGCTGAAAAAACAACCTTCCAGATTGCCATCTGAAATACTTTACTGCACATGAATATGCGGGAAATTATTAATAATAATAATAATAAAAAAAAAGAATGAAATGCATAGCATATAAACTGGGTTAAGCTCTGCGTATCAAAAGTTTATTTTTGTTTTGGTTTAATATATTTACATGGGGGAAATAAATATGACAGATAAAATTTCTTTGGCTTTCTCTCTCACAACAGTAATTATGCCAGGCCTTCAGTGCAGTAAGGTTACGATTATACAACCCTGTTTCTGGTTTCCTCTAGACATATGTGCAATATATACATTGCACATAAATTGGCTCAAGCTAATTATTTTTAAATAACATGTATGCTTTTAAAAATAGCAAGCAAAAATGGAACTGCCTAAATCTATTGTGCGTCATGTTTTGTTTTTCCCCAGGCATTAAAAACCTGTGTCTGATCTTTTCTTGAAAACATTTTTGAGGGGGGCAGGGTAGGGGGAAGATTTCCTCCCAGGTTGAAAACCAGATATACTTTGCCCTGTTCTGTGTCCATCACAGCCACAGCGCTCCGGTTTGAACAGAACCTCATCTGTTAGAACTCAAATATGAAGTTGTAGCCCGACAGGATTTTTTTTTCCCACATGGTTATAAATAGGGGGCTATAAGGGTTGTTTGGACACGTACCTGTTTTTATTACTATGGAAAAACTTGCTTGTCAAACAGCTGAAATATAAGTTTTCAAAAATTGGTTATTTATAAGGTAAACCATACCACATTGTCTCATAATATATGACAAGGATGTTGTGAGAGGAAAGCTATAGCTGCTGGTGGCTTCACAGTGAATGAGCATGATGACTGCATTTCACGTCCCGATAGGCTCTTTCTTCAGGGACCTCAAAGACGCTGGCAACAGCAAAGTCTCTACAATCACGCGGGAGTGCTGGGAAAGGTGTAAAGCACTGATGTCCCAGCACAGCTGTCACCTGTCCACAGGAGTCTGGTGCTCCTCAGTGTTTCACGGAGAGGCTGGACTCCTTCCATTACTTCTGCAATGCCGTTACTGAGGTGCATCTGCTTTTTCCTCAGCTAATTTCACTGTTTATGGCATCCTGTAGCAATGAGAGAAGCTCAAAGAGCACACATTGGCAAAAGAGCAATACATGGAATTACTAGGACCCGACAAGCACTGTGTGATGAAGTTTACACATCTAACCACCCAGGCTGAGTAGCATCCCCGTGATCGGAGAGTAGGAGCATGGCAGGTGGTGGCAATGGAAGAGGAGAAGCCAGAAATCCTGATTTCCAGTTCTCTGTCTAATCCCAGAGGTCCAAATGCTTTACACATTCCTTTTTGCAACTGGTTCCTATTTCACATTTAACATATTTTAAAAATAAAGAGAGGAAAAAATGGGAACATTTATGGTATTTAATTGAATGGCATGAACATTAAATAAAAAATGAGAGGGTTCATCACCATGATTCAGACTCCATTCTCACTGTCACCCGAAAAAGGCGGTAAGCGAGGAGCCCAAGGCACGCTGCCAAGTGTGTTCACTCTCGAAGGCTTTTTCCTACGGAGAGTTGGATGGGAGGAGTCTGAGTTTTCCTCACATGTTATTTGTTTATTTGACTATCCTTGGTTGACATTGTGTCAGCTGGTTAATGAATGAATCTGGTTTTATGGCTTTTGCACATGTGCCTAGAGGTCACCCTAGGCATATTTTCACAAATTAGAAAAATAAATTAATTAATTAAACTTATTTTCTACTGGGAACCTGCGCACCTGAAATAACAACTATTTTCTCCAATGTATTTAGTTGTACTCTGCCAGAAGGCATTTCTTCCCCCCTTCTTGGCTGAAAAACTGTACTAGCCAGTAGGTCGCAATCAGACGCTGTTGAGTAATAAGGACTTTATAAACTCTCATATACACAGATAGCCACAAGTTACCAGCTACTTCCAAACAACGCATTGTAATTCTCTAACTAGATTAGGCCCCTTTTTCTCCTTACATTAGGCATGGATTTTGCAGGTAACGTTTATCTGCCTGAATTCAGGCCACCCGCGCAGGTGCAGAAGGAAAGACGCTCATCTCCCACCCAGAGTTTCTCCTGCCTTGCTCCCTCCACACTTGAGGCCCATCAGTGGGGCCAGGTGGTCGGGCAATGACGGCCATCAGTGAAAGGTTTGGTGATTTTATTTATTTGGGGAGAGGGAGAGAGATTAAAGCCCTATCTCCCAAGTTTATCTTTATTTAGAAAAAAGCTCCACTCCTAGTCAACCTACTTATGGAGATAAATGTGGGGAAAAAAAAAAAAGTAATGAATGCTTATTTACTACAAATCAGAAATAATTTTCATCTTTTTCCTTTGCTCAAGTTTTCTAAGACTCTCCATTTGGACTTTGTGCCGTTTGGCTACATCATTCTCAAAGAATCGTGTCCAAGATGATAATGCAGCAAAAACCTTTCTCACGAAGTAAGATAACACCTCCTTTGACTTATAGGTGATATTCATGTCAGAATTAAATTCAACTTCCCTCCTCCCCCCACCCCTCCTGCCCAGCACAGCCTCATATTGATTTTGTATAACTCTCTGGTCACTTTTTACAGAGAACCGCGTATGAAATCTGCATACTGTATAATAAAGCCAATTTTATATCTTGTTTTCTATGTCATTTCTAAAGGAACCCGGTTATTTTTAAAACTGAGACTTTTGTGTATATACTGTATGTATACTCAGCTGCATCCTGGGTGAAAGACCACAGTGAGAAACTTCCTCCTTGCTCCCTCATTTTTTTTTCTTTACGATCCCAATTTGCCTTTTGCATTCTTCCTGAGAGATTTAAAATCACAATGCTTTCTCCAAACATGTAGGTCAGTCTGGGAGGGAAGAGGATCCATAGCACATTCCTGAGGTGAGCAATCATCCAGGATGAAACAGGAATCCCAGTCCCAACAATTAAACCAAGGACGCATGATTCAGGAGAATGCGTTGCCCTAAACATCAGGTCTGCTCATTAAAAAATTCAAAATATACCTTTGAAAAATTTCAGCCATTCTGTAACCTTATATAATCTGATATTGCTGTATAAAGCAATTTATGAAAAAGAAAAGTTGCATACAAACACAAGCTAAAATAGTAATCTTTCTTATAGATGGAGAGAAGGTAACTAAGTGGCTTTTTTGCCTACTTTTCAAATTTTCTGGAAAACGTTATTATGGTTTTTAGCACTATATTTATTTAGTCTCTCTCTGAATAATTGTTCAACAAGGAGATTTTATGAAGCTATAGATTAGATCCAGAAGAAAAATTGCATTTCCTTAATGTTGATGATTGTTTTGTAAAATTCTCTTAAAAGTGTACTCCTGTGTGATTTTTCTTGCTTCCTTCCTTCCTTTCAAAATACTTTAAAATATCTGTAAGTATATTTGTTACTACCAAGGGACTTTTATGATTAATACACATTATTCATATTCCCTAAACACAAATTTGACTAATATGCTCTATACTCGCTGCCATCACACTTATAAATGTACATTAAATGAATGCAATTTAAAAGAAAAATATTCCTAATCTTTTCAATAAAAGAGTGAATAACTGGCAATAACTGCAGTATTTGGTACATTTCACCTCTTTTTCTAAATGCAGAGTTTCTGTAGTTTATGATTTTGGCAGTTCTGTTAAGTAATTTTCATAAATTTTGTTCGATCCATGACGTAGTATTATTCATTCGCACTGTGGCATATCTGAACAATGTCATTAGTGATTATTGGTCTGTTACGTGATGTTACTTTTGTCCTGTCACTACATAACTCTTGAGCTCACGGAAAGGAAATTCATTTTCCATTGTATTGAAACATGCTAGCTTTTTTTTTTTTTTCCGTTTCATGAGCAAACTAGACTGTACAAATGTTCACATAAAGCCAAGGCAATAGGGGGATAAAAGCAGATGAAGACAATTCATTTGAAAATCAAAGCAACGCTCACAGAAATATGTTGGCAGGATTCACCCAGCTCTATTTCAGAGTTGTTTAAACACCATATAGAGCAGAAGAGGAACGGGAGTAATGGTTTCTCCTGGAATCAGTTCAATCAATTAATCCGTCTCTTTTTTCCCCTCGCTCATTTAATTACCACTGCGAAAAAGCAGGGAGAATTAAGTCACAAAATAACTATTCAGATAACATGATGGATCTAATTGAAGCCTTTGTAAGTGATCGGATCCCGGGGTAAGGCTAAACCAGCCTCATCCCACCCAGTTGTGCCCTGGCAGGGTGCACTGCACCGGCTGCTGACTTTGGATGAGAGTTTCTGCACAAAGACCAGATTTTCTTGCCTACGTGGCTAAAACCAGCCCTCTCACGCACCCGGTGGAACTTGGCAGCCGTGGTGGTGGCTGGGTGTCCCGCAGAGGAAGGGGCACCGCTGCGCAGGGACGGCGGCCATGGCCGGGGTGGCCTCTCTGGCGCCGCTGTGCTCCTCCGGGTTGCCTCTCTCAGGGCCGGAGGAGAAACCATGGGCCCACCCATGTCCAGGGGGTGCTTCCCCACTGAAAACACATGCTTTTTCCCCATTTTTCATTCCCTGTTTTTTTGCTGCTACGCGCTCCCCACCCGGCAGCAGGCCTCGGGTCCCCGCTCCCGCAGGAGGTGGGAGCCTCTCCACAGGCACCCCGAGGTGACCGGCCTCCCCCAGGCCGGGCTTGTTTTCGGAACAGAATCGCTGCGCTCCCAGGGTCCATCGGCACTTTCCTCCCAGCTGCCCTCGCCGGGCCAGGGGCGAGGGAAAGACAAGTGCCATGAGTGGACACCAGCCCACTGCAAGCAGCAGGGCAGGGTGGGCCGCACCACCCCACGTGCAGCTCTCCCGCTGCCATCTTTCTTGCCTTTCACCGTGGGCAGCAACCCACCCTGCCTTTGGTTTGGGTTTTTTTTCCCCCTCATAGGATGAAACTCAAGGGTGTTATTAAACTCATGAGCCCCGACACAGCGCAGACCTCCAGAGCTCACTCGCCCCAGTGGTGAGTGCTGCATGAGGCTGGGGGCGAAACTCCTGCCCCCAGGCAGCAGGGCTGTCCTGGGGCAGTCGTCTGCCAGGGGCAATGCCAGGGCGATACCGGGGCAATGCCGAGGCAACACCAGGAGCAACACTGGGGGAAGAGGAGCCTGACGTGCTTTCCTCCACCTCCCTCGCTGAAGCAGCACGGCTGCAAGCCACACCATTGATTTCCTTCCCAGCTGCCGCCCCGTGAAAGAACTTCGGCATTAATTAGAGTCTTGTCCTTTCTCCTCTCCCATCATATTTTGGTGCAATGGAGATGTAGGTGAAGCGGGTAAAGCCTTTTGTGCTCTCCAGCCTGGGCGGAGGAGGGAGCGGAGGCAGGGCGGTTAGCCGGTGGATCCCCCGGTAGAGGGCATCCAGCCCACGCCGATCCAGCCCGGGCCGGGGCAGGGCGCACTCCGCCTCCACCGCCGTACCGCCGGTACCGGAGCGCTGATGTCGCTGCTGATCCCAGCTCTGCCAGGATGGACAAGGGTATATATTTTGTATTAATATCAAAAGACTTTTACTCAGAGGTTCTTTGTTGTTCTTGGGGTTTTTTTTTTTCAACCATAGGTACCAAACCCCCCCTGGGTAATCAATTTCCTGAAATTCTTCAAGACTTCATAAGCCATAACAATGAAAATCATAACCAGCAAGCCTTTTAATTTCCTTATTGTGTTATTTAAGCAATAAGACATGACAAGGTTTGTGTTATGCTGGGATATCGCTGTGCCTCGGGTGAGTTGTGTTAGGCAGGAGGCCGAAAATTGAGAGCCGAAACCACCTGAAAAGAGGGGCTGTCCTGGGACGCCGGGCCTTTTATAGCATTATCCAGTGGACCTGCATGAATAGGGTCGGGATAGAATGAAAGAATTAAGGAGGAAATGCAAAAAGATAAATATTATCTGTCTTTTCAATGCACCATAAGCAATAAAAGTGCATCTCTTATTTACTCTTCATTTAATTTTTCCCCCTACTGGCTTCAAAGTGCAAAATAAGCATTATAAATTAATTAAAATTAATTAATTCTCTAATATCTTAATTTCACTATTTTTTTAATATGCTACAGTTTCATAAAACCTCCCCAAATTTCTAAACTAAACATATGTAAAACAGAAGGAAAATTGTTCAAGTCTTAGCTTTCAACTTCATCTAACTAATATTCTGAGGGTTTTTCTGTTTTTCACTGAAAAAAGTGTGGTTTTCAAAACCAAAACTTTCCTCTTGTCCTTGCTACAGAATATTTTACTTAGAAAAAGGATGTTGTTTCATGTTTCTTTTACCAGCTATTTTATTATATTTCTTATTGTCTGCTTTCTATCTTTTGTCACCTGATGGTTAACAATGTGTATCCCATATTTGGCCATGAAACATTCTTCCTGGTTAAATTGCTACAGGAACAGTAAAACCAGTTAAATGTCCTGGAAGAGAAACCAAAGGAGTTGTTCCCGTTTGCATCAGCAGAGGTGTGGGGAGTTTCCCTGTGCTGCGAGCACCTTCTAGGAGAGGAATCCTCTTTTTAGACAGAATTCACTTTTAAAGCAACCCTTTGAAGATGGTAACACATTGCGCAAGTTACACAACGTATTGTTACACCAGGGCAAGAGAACTGCTGACTGTTTGTCCCCCCAAAAAACCCTGTCGAATCGTAAGTGTTTTGCAAAGCTGTGCTTCAATCCCAGTCTCTCGGACTCAAGCCATAACACACGCATCTCACACAAAGTTACACATGTGGAAGTGTTTGCAAAATAAGGTGCTTGACTTCTGCAATTTTTTTCAACTATTAGGTTTAAACTCAAGTGCTTTAGGAAAGGAGAGACAGAAGTTAGGAGTCTGGTCCTTAGTACCCAAAATACTCATGGATTTCAGTGAGCTCGATGTGCAAAAAAGCTCGGAATGAAGCCCCACTAGAAAAAGCCAGACACAAAGTATGGGGGGAAAGAGGCAGATGGGAAAAGGAGTCCTATAGAGAGAAAGGAGGGCAAAGGGAGGCAAAGGGAGAGCAACATACACAGAGAGAAGAGAGAAACAGGAAAAAGAGGTGGGAGGCAAAACCAACGCAACAAGATGATTTACCAGACAAAAGCTAAGAGTGTCATTAAATATATAAATATGACTGGGGTTTTTTCCTAGAAATGTAAGAGAAGGGTTGGAAAAAGAAAAAAGAAGCCTTGTCGGAAAAGTTTAATTACACATCACCTATTCAATGAAGTATCATTAAAAACAAGAGTCACTGCAAAAACAAGAAGCCACAGCGATATCTAGCAATTTAAAGGCACCCAAAGCCGAAGGCTTGGTCTAGTTGATGGGCATTACCTTGATGTTTCAGTGAAAACACACTGATCATTCACATAATGAAGTGGAGCACAAAAATAAGTAATTCAGTCTCATAGGGCAGCATCAGGATAAGGTCCTCGTCCCTTACAACACCTGGAGCTCTTAGTGCCACTTGACATCAACTTGTGAGGGTGGTTGGGTGCTATTTGTAGAGAAATCCAAGGACCCTATAATTTTAGATAATTTGTCTCAGCATGCAGGAATAGGGAATTGCTTCCGTTGTGTTGGAGTCAAAATAACATGGAGAACTGTATTGGAGGCCATCCTGACAGCTATTTATGTTAGTCAAAGACAAAGTACACTATGTACTTTTAATTATAGCTGTGCCATTCTTACTGTGATAGATAAAGTTGTGTCAGCACTTCCATTACAAAATCCTATTTTTAGGGGTTTATAACTCAGCTGTTAAATTTCGCTTTAGGCTGAAACTTGGCATGCAAAGCCTCAGCCTGCAAGCACTTTTTTTTTTTTTTTTCATAAATATGAAAAAAATACTTTTGGTCACTTTTTATTTTATAGGAAAGCAGATTTTAACACTCAGTCATTTCTAACGCTGAAAAAGTTTCATTATTTGAATTTTACAGGCTTGTCCATTATATGTCATGCTGCATTTTTAAAAATAGCGTTGCTTTTATTCATGTTGGCAAATTGGCTACTGTCCATGAGCAGTAACTATTTTTAATCATGTTTTTAAGCATATATCCATATTTATATTGTTATGATCCGTGCTCCGGACTCTGTAAGGAATAGTAAATGACAGGCCATGCAGGCTTGAGCACAGAGAAAGAACCACAACAGCTGTTAGTTTGCAACAACCACACAACTTGGAGTCTAGTCTTTAACTCATTAGCATAATTAATTTTTAATAATGACAGCATTCATTTGTTGCCTGAAAAGTGGAGTGTAGGGCCTTCTCCCACCAGTCCTTACTTCAACAGAGCTCGCTTTGTCTAAGTCAATTTTATGCTATCAGTGGAAAAGGGCTCACATCCTTCACTAGTGACTTGTGGACAAAACTGTGTGCTCTCGCTCGTTGTGTGGTTGTGCCCTGGAACCTACACAACTGCCCCGTAGGAACCAGAGGTTCTGGTGGGTCTGGGATCCCTCCCCGAGTCCTGCTTGTTTTACAACATACACCAACAGGGAGACGCTTATAGTATCGCAAAATGGCCCATAGAGGGAGATTCTATGATTCTGTGTTTCTATGACTCTTCCAGCCTCAACTCATTAACTGAATTATAAAGTGAATTGTACCTTTGACAAGATTATTCTGCTTCAAAAACACCATACATGACCAAGGAAGTAAGAATCCTAAATAGATTTGGCTTACTTTTGGTGGTGTCCCTATGTACTTTTAAAACCATTAGCTAAAATATTTCTGATCTGTCATAAAAACTGGAGGATGTATTCTAACCTGTAGACCACAGATTATTTGCTTGCCGGTTTATCCTGCTTTCCCTCAAGTCCATTGATAAAATTAAGCTCTGGATGGCATCCTAGGCTACAATCATGATGCGTCTTTAGAAAGTAGCATCTGTGAGTGCAGAATTTGGCCTGCTCTGCTAAGTAAAAATGAATAAGCTTTTAAAAACCGCCCGATCTAAGTTCATGACTGGTCAACAGCATTGATTCCATTCATGTCCTGCCTTTGCCTCTCTTATTTTAATTTGGCTGAATGGCTATTGCCTCTCTCTCAAGAGACACAGTGAAAAAAAAAATGAAATGAAGACCCACCAAATAGCAGTATGTGTACAGACTTGTAAACATGATCAGCTTGATCTTTGAGTGTCTATCAAGTCAGAGCTCACGCAGACTTCAGAGGGGTTCTAGCTTTGTGGCTGCCTGAGAATCCAGTCCTTTGATTGAGCACTGAACCGCAGCAATCCTTTCCCACTGAAAGCTAATACATCTCCATTCTGACTGACCACTTTTGCTTTTACTCATCACAGCTGTAGGACTTAACCTGTGTAATTTGTGGCTTGCAGTTTTGACATTGTTTTAAAAAGTATTTCGAACTGATCCTTTTACATTCCAGCAAAGCAATTACGGCGTGCGCCTGATACCATTCAAAGAGGACGACATAACCCTCTTGACAAAGGGCATCCCCATTTCCCCATTTTTTCACAAGCTGGCAAACATGGATCTGCAGGAATCCAGGGGAGCACAAACGTTTCTTCTCTTTAACCTGACTGTAATCCATACTAGAGAGGGAAACATCAGTAAACTCACGTAGAACCCCCTAGTACTGACAGCCTAAACTAGAACCTCGCTGGATGCCGCAATGGGCAGGCAAGAAGAGGTGACCAGATAATTAGTCCTGGCACCCACAGGCAGCGCGCCGGCTCAGAGCATTACTCTCCTCTTCTAAATAATATGACCACCGCCACCAAAAGGAAAAGCAAAATGGAGCCAGGTTTTATTACCAAGAAGGCGCTCTCCCTCTCCGCTGCAGACAGGAAGGGGAGGGGTCTGGTTATTGTTGCAGATTTTTCCCCTCTTTCTCCAGGTCTTTAATCCGAGACTTGGCTTGTTGCGCTTCAAATTGAAATATCCTGAACAGATGTAAAAACACATGTGAGCCACTGCTCACAAGCTGTGCAAAGCTTTGTTTCATCTGCTGATGATGTGAGCCTAAAGGAGATCTTTTTAAAATTTCATCACTATTCAAAAGGATAATTAATACGTACCCCCAGGCTTTGATTATGCTATACCCAGTGTGTACTGCTGGTACAAAAATAATGAGGCTCTCATCAGGCCGAATGAATACTTGCAGCAAACATTCAGTTTCCATAAGAAATTTAAGATTCAGCGGCGGTACCATGTAGGTGGCTTAATCTAATTTTAATTTGTAACACAATACAATAGATAAGATCATTTGTTTGTAACCAGCACAGGCATTTTGTTTACATGAAACCCCAGTCAGCATTCAGCAGATGGTCTTTTTAAAGGCTTAATTGAAGTTTTCTAATCTAACCTTTTTTCCCTCCATTACGAAGGGGAAAATAAGACACCAAAAATAAAAATTAAAAAAAAAAAAAAAAAAAAAAAAGAAAAGAAAAGAAGGGAACTACAAGGAAGCAGAAAAATAGCTGTAAAACCCTTTTACAGGGAAAGCACGGAAGAGCATTTCTGCCTGCTGTCAGATGCAGGTTCAGTCAGAGCCGGGAAGACGCTGAGGTCAGAGTTTTTAAGCGGCTCCGGAGGTGTAAGGATAGGGCCCTTTGCCCCCACCTTTGTTGCTAGTGTGAAGGTCGGCAACAAATCACTGCCTCTGCCACAGCAGCTGTTCTGCCTCCGCCAGGCTCCTGAAATTAGCTACCTGAGCCTTTCTGCAGATCAGGCATCTCCTTCTCACGCCTGCCTTCTCAGAGGCTCATTATTAGATTATAATTCCTGTGTACTCTCTGCATTCAGCTGTTCTGGTTTCAGTCTCCTTCTGGTCTGTCCCTGCTGCCCTCAATATTACCACGCTGACCACAATAAACACTTTTCTCCTCGCTGGCTCCAGGCTGCCTCTGGCAGCCTTCCCGTGATGCGCGCTGGAATACAACCTTTCCCAAACATTTACATCCTCCTCACATAGTGTGTATTCGAAGAGTTGGGCTCATTGGGGTTTCTAACAAAAAAAAACCAAGTGAGGCATTTATTTTCCTTTTCGCAGGCCGCAGGGGGCACACAGAGGGCAGATGCCAGGCTTTGGGTCCCTTGGGAACGATGTGCTACCGGAGCGCTGGTGCAGAGGAGCCCCCGAGCTCCCTTGGCGTTGCTGGTGCCGTGGCCTTGCTGGCATGGCAGTGAGCTCGGCGGGGCAGGCACCACAGCCAGGGTAACTCCCCGGCTACCTGTGTTGATCCGCTCTCACTACCACCACCTCTGCAAGAGGGATGCTATTAATGCCCCCATGGCCCAGTTCCAGAGCTTTACTCGCTGAGTTATAGAAGAGGTAAGGAACTATAGCACGTAATAAAGAGAAATGAGTTTTACTCCTAGTAAATGACTTGAGAACAGCGGCTTTGGGCTTTTTTTTAAACAGAGAACTATTCACCATTGAGGAATAAACAGCCGCTGCATGCTTGCAGTGGGTTGGATTGCTACCTGGTGGTTCACAGCCATAAAGGCAGAAATCAAAGAAAGCGGCAATCAAAATAGAAATGAACTAAAAATGGTAATTCCACTGGCCTAGTTTTCCTTAGGTACGGCCCATGCCTACACAGCTGTCCATGGAGAGAGATGTATTCATATCCTTGTGCCCCAAGCCAAAAGGAGACAAGCCATCTTCAACTCAAAAGCTGTAACACCGTGTAAGAACAGTGAAGGGGCCAAGCTAATAACACTACACATTATAATGATATAATGACCATCAGTGTAAGTGGAGGACTGTACATGAAGTGATTTATATGCTGAAAGAAAACAAATATCAGTGTTAGGATAAAAATATCCTCCAAGGAGCCCACAAGCCAGCTGGGCTTATAAGGTCAGGTTCAGCACTGCATTCATGCAGCTATGTGGTTTTTGGCAGGGGACCGTTTAAGTCCTGCTGACTCAGAATCCACCACATGGAGGGGAGACTAACAGATGTGCCCACACAGAATTTGGAAAAATTCATAGGTTCTCACAGAAACAAAAAACCTCATGGGCTATTGATATATATTCTAAATCAATGTTATTCTAAGTCCATATTCTTTTCCTGCAGAGAATGGGATTGCTGAGGAGACGCTATTATTGTTGAGGTAAATTTGACTGGGCTAGTCATTCAGGAAAAAGGCACAAATGTCAACAGTGTTCACGCCTAGAAGGTGACACCATCATTAATTGCTTACTGGGGCTGCACCATAGAATCACCTCACTCTCAGTGAAACAGTGCTGATTTCTGGCCGATTAGATCTTGTCTGTGCTTCACCGTGGCCATAGGAGATTCTTCTCCAAAAGACACCTGTAACACTTGAAGTGATGGAGAATATCTCTCTAGCTGTCAACCATGTCTGAGCTGACTTTATATCCTCCTTTTAGGCAGCCCTTACAGATTAAGATTATCATACACACTCCAGCACATCTCCTTCCAGGAGAGAGCAGTGACAAACGTTAGCACAGATAGGATGCCATGGGTTATCGGTGCAGTAGAAGGACGAAGAGAGAGAGCAAGAGATACGCAATAATTGCACTGATTTCCAATTATATAAATGGAAGTCTCTGTATACAGGGTGATTTAGACACTGGAAGAAAATTAATACCAGTTTAGCATTAGGATTTCTCCCAAGGAGAACATAAACTAGGGAGCATTTCTTGAACTGCTTTTCTGAAATGAAACACAGCAGAACCCATTAACCACAAAATGTATAACCTGATGGGGCTTTTTCCTAACACTATTATTTTGGTATGCTGTAAAGGCATTCAAATAGAGACCTTGATGTAGGATGTTCTATTCAAGAACAAAGAAAACATCTTTGCATATAAGGTTTCACTTTGTTAATTTCATCATATTTCATCAATTTAACCTTCAAAGACTCTCGGCTGTGCAATACTTTGATACTATAATGTTCACTTTAAACCTCATATTTTCAAGGTAGTGTGCAGGGATTTATCCTCATCCTAGCGAGTTACATAATTCAACCTCTGTGTAAGTTATTTGAAAGCACAGGTACAAATCTAATGCTTACCGTTCCTGTAATTCTACAGGAATGTGGAAAATAAAGGTATGGAATGCAAATGTTTATTGACTGAAAAATGTACATCAGAGATAACCAGAGCCACATTGCTTTCCACTAGCAGACTAGAGGGGAAGAGCATGAGAAACACAGAAATGGGCTTCTACATTAGTTTGCATAATATAGCCCCCAAAATACAGCTGCTTCTGAGTGACGGGCCTACCTGGTGGCAGTACAGAGGTAGCCCCAACAAAATTAGGACCGCAGGTGAGAGGCCATTGCCTTTTCCAAACCAGCCATCAAAATAGAGCGCTGTCACAAAATACTTCCATGGCAACACTCTGATATAACTTCGGGGAGCATGGTTTCTTCTCTGTCTTTTCATGTGTCTTAAACCCACAGTTTAAGACAAATTACCTGGACTTCAAACCGGTGTCGCTCCTTTTAGCCTTTTGCATCTTTGGCTAGGCAGCACCCCTCCAGAACAGCTGGAGGCACACAGTTCCTTTGAAGATACTCATTTAAGGGCCTTATTCTGTGAAAATATCGGGCCTACAGATTAAATCTGTCTGACACATCAAAGAGGCATGTCACCCTGGTTGTTTTATACAAACCATTGGATGCATGATCAGAAGAACTCGGCTGTGTAGTGTTTCTTGCAGTATAAAGAACAGCAGTCATTCATATTCCAAATCCCTTGTGAAGTACCATATCTGCTCACTAAGAAGGAGTAGTTCATAACCAGATGGAAAATACATAAGAAAGTACGTCAGACATAAAATCACTGTTTCCATTGGTTGTGCATATATTGCACATATAAGTCTCTAGACTTAGATTGAAAATCATGTTCCTTAGATAATACATCTTTCTAGTTAAAGGACATCGTCTCTTTGGGGACTGGTTTAATAAGGGACCATGGCTTTTTGCATGTGCAAGATTCATTTAATAGAACTTTCTTGGCTGTGAATCTTCGAAAAGTTGGCATTTTTACAAAGCTGCTTTCCCCTAGTTGAATCTGAATGCAAACCCATCACCAGGCTGGGATTCTGTAACTTGACATCTGTTCACCTAGATTTGCTGGTAGACCTGCACGGAAGGTATAACATGTAATGTCCAAACTCTTAGAAAAGAGGAAATGTATTCCCCTGTGATCAAATTGAGATATAATTGTCACATGGGCTAAAGAAGCACTCTGCAGTATCTGAGAAATTCTGCTCTACTAAGCCATTGAGCCTATGCAATTCCTCTCAAGTCATTCAGCATTTTACATGAACCTGCTCAAATCAGAAGAACATAGAACAGCAAAGTTATTTTTAAGATGGAGGTTTCCACAGGTCAGTTCATTGCAGGATGTTTGTCTCCAAACTAGCATGTCTAGTGTTTAATTACTCTAACTGCCTAATTCACATCCAGATACCCTGCTACTGCTGCCACTGAGGACACAACTGATCTGCTAAGGGACTACAAATGATGTGACACTATCTGCATTGTGCAGTGTAAATTGGATGACCAGGTTTGCATTCAGAATGAACTGGAAACAACAATCTGATAAAGTTCAGAGTGGAAATTCCCTGGAAACTGAAAGTTGTGGAAAAAGACTCCAAACTATATATGGATAGGAGAAAAAAGAAAGACCTCCATGTAGCTTGTAGGTGGGGAATAAGACCACAGCTGAGTATAGATACTTTTCAGTTGATGATGAAACCATTCCCCAGATCTGAATATTGTTTTTTTCTCTCTATTAAAAGTGTGGATGGGCAAGCAAGCTTTAATGTGCACACAAACGAGGCATGGGAAGAGCTGCAAACCAAGCCTGCACAAAAGTTCCAGATTTGCTGCATTTCCAGTACTGTGGGGTTATGCAAGAAAGGACGTTCTTCCTGTCTCTACAGGATCCATACACCATCTCTTTTTGCTGAGCCTCAAGGTATGCTCCACATAAGGCAACTTGGGATGAGCACTAATAAGGTTGCATAGGAGAAAGTTACAATGGCTGGTGGGTTTGTTTTTTTTTTTCTGACACTTAACAGCTAAATATCCTTGTCTTGTTAGTATTATCTTGATAATGAACAAACTGTTCTGTCATTATTTTGCATAATATTGTTCTTTTTAATGTCCATTGCTTTATACGCACATGAAGATGCTGAAATGCCTTCTACAAGATTTTCGGTTGAGATCCCTGTGAGCTAAAACTCATTAGAGCCACCACTGGCTCCACAGCCACCCTTAGGCCACTTTCAGGCTGCAAGAGCCACAGTTTTGACATTCTGGAGACCCTAACACACAAGGGTCCGAAAGGGACAGCCTTGGTGAGACCAGAGTCATGAAACAGAGACTGCTTTTTTCTGGTAACGCACATATACGTGGAGAGTAAAAGACAGGGTTGAGGTGAAGAGTTTGGTCTAGAATTTCCAAAAATATTGATAGGTACCAAAGATGATATAGGGGCTCCCTGACAGAGCATGACTCTGAAGCAGTCTTCTAAATACCATACTATCCACTTAGTCACTGCTCTGTGCTTCCTCCTGAACCAGCACCAGTAGACTTATGTGAATGCACTGATTGTGATGCAGAAATAAAAATGTTTATATGTCAGAGATTAATCAACAGGCACTAGGAAAGACAACTGTAAAGGCACTATCAGAGGCTGATACTCTAAATCACACTCCAGGTGTCTGGTCTACCTGTTAAAATGCTGTGTGACAGGAACTTTGGCAATCATAATACCTGGCATTAGGCATACTTTAGTGAGGATCAGAACACGCCACACACAGCTGCCCAGCTAATATTGCTGGGCACAACTGCAGCTGAGCGTAAATGTCTGCAGCAGAGGGCAGGCAGTGGCCATTACCTCTTGCAAAAGCACAAGCTTGACTATGGAAATCAGAAGTTAGTCTTCTGGACTTCTAGCATGTCTTCTCCCACTCTCTTTGCTGTGTAACTCAGCAATCTAACTTCAGGACATCAGTCATCGGGATGTACTTACCATAATGAACAAAACACACAAACAGAGGTATCTATCTATCCAGAAAACAAAAATTCCAAGGAGATGTTTCTACTTGAAGGAAAGCATTCAAATCATCTCATAGTGAGTGCTATTCGGTCCCTTTGAGTGAAGACAGATATGGTTTCAGGCTTGACATTCAGATACATGTTCTGCAGTTGATCTCATTTGTTTCTTCCAAACAAAAGAACATTTTGCAGTCCTCTCCCTCCTTTACCCCCACACATTCTTTTACTGAGGTAAATGATCAAATCCAAATCCCGGGTTAATGAGTGCCAATCATAGCTTCAGCCCCTTTTTCAGGCTTGGCAACAAGTTCCCCGAGCCTTAGCAAACAATTATCATTCAGCTACTGTAGAAATTGATTCTTGGGTTGACGAGAGCAGTCCTCCCTCGGCTGGTAAGGTCCTGCCATGGGAAGCAATTACTGCAAGATGCCAGCTGACAGACTCATTCCGTGGAAAGTCAGGTTGTCTTGATCCTCAGGCACTCTCTAGGCAAATTGTATCCTTACACTCATCTCAAACCTCTTACGAACTGTTGGCTTCTATCAGGAAAAATGGATTGTTCCCTTTGTTTCTGTGGCATTTGATAGAATAAAACTGGACATCCTGCCTGCACAATAAGGAGATTTAATTTTAAAATTCTCACACCAAAATGCTGCAGTATGATAAAGAAAAGGAGAATCATAAAGCAATGAAGATTGCTACTTGCCTAGGGAACAGTAATGCAGCGCAGCTAGTATGACATTTTTTGTGTATAAAACGACCTAAATTCCATTAGCAGTGGCCTGTCTCTACTGATCATAATTTTCTTTCCCCCTAATTTTCAAAAGGTTTGTAGTAACACTTTCACATCACTTTTTGACATCTTTTTTTTAATCGGTTTTTGGGTTTTTTTTAATCTTTGATATTCCAAGGTGGGCAATTGGGAAAAAGCAAAGATTTTCTGCATAATTAGCTTTTGCGACAACATCCGAGCTGTGATTGAGATTTTGCCAAACACTGATGAGACAGAGACACATAGCCAGTATCAGCTAACAAAAGAAGGTGGCATTTAAAGTCAGCTGAAAGCGATTAGTCTTGATATCTACCATTAGATGATTGAAATGTGAGACTGGCTAAATAAATAAGCAGTAAACCATGCAATCCACTTCAAATACTATCAGTGACAAAGAACACTTATTTGTAAATTCATAAAATAACACTTGGACTAGCATATTTGTTGTTGGTTGTGCCAGAAGTTCATGGAAGGCTTATCCATGACTTTAAAGACTGCAAAGCCTAAAGACACCAATATATAAAGAAAGATAATAATAAGAAAAAACAAGATATAAGGACTTCTTAAATTCACCTAGATTCTAAGTTTTACCCCAAGGTGCCTGGACAAATGCTGGAAGCAGCACGGGTGATGCGAGCCTTTAAGGAGATAAAGACAAATATACTGTAACTGGGCATTTGCAGTCACAGATGCCTGAGATAAGAAGGAACTCATGATGGCAAATTTAAAATGTGCTTTGATTAAGTGCCACAACTGCAAAGACAGTTTATAATGTCTCCAGAGAGTTGAAAAAGTTCATAGAGCAATATCAGTTATTGTTGCTACTATTGCTATAGATATTAATCCATCAGTTCCGCTGAAATTCTTAGAACCTGAGAAGATTTTAAAAATATATTTCAGGACCAAATCTGTATCTTTATAGCATCAAGCATCCACTATGCTCAGCAGAGCTAAGCAGGCTTAAAAAAGCTGAGAATCGGGCTAGGCTTTTTCTCAAATTGTGATGAAACATTGGTCAGGATTCTTCCTAATTAATTTTCAGTCTTTTTAGATTTTTTTATTCCCCTTGAAAAAACCTTTTACAATATATTTTCACCTTTTCTTTTTGCATTAACTGCTTTCCAGATTCACTGAGTGCTGAGTACACCCTTAGAAAGCCTTTTAACCTGGCTGGTAAGTTAAAACTCTCTAAATCTCACATGCCCACAGGGTTCCCCACCTTAATTAATTAATAACCCCCTCCTTGTCCTTTTAACTGGGTCATGAATTAATTTAAAAAGTTAATTATGCAATTCTTTCCTCTCCCTTTACTTATGCCTTTCATCCCTGTGTCCATTGGCTATAAACAATGTGGAAATACAGCCATATAAGCAGGGATGGATGTTGTAAGCTTTGGACTGCTGGGAAAACAGAAAAAAACAAGCATATCTCATCCTTATTTTCCCCTTCTCCCCTTTTTTTTGTTCTACTGTCTATAACAGGCTTTTGTAGGCTTTGTGGAGAGCAATAAATACCACCAATCACTTTAGCAACAAATTAAGGTGTTTTTTAAAAAAAAAAAAAGAGAGAAAAAAGAAGTAACTGTAGATGTAAGTAGGCCTCTGAGGAAGCAGAGACCATCAGGTGGGTAAAAAAAAAACCAAAACAAAACAAAAGCAGCAGATGGCTTTGTTATTCCCTTCAATTGATGTACTCACCAGATTATTTAGAGTCGAAAAGGGGTTACAGAAACGAACTGACTCCTTCATACAGGATATGTAGGTACAGAACATGGCTGTTTTGGTGTGTTTCTTTCTAGGCATATAGAAACAAGGAGGATAACAGTCTACAAAGGCTTTTCATACCCTCCATGAGTGATGTGTAGAACAAAAAACTAGTTGGATTTTTTTTTATCATCTGTAAAAAAATCCATTCTGAATTTTAACTATCAAGGGACCTGAGGAAAAGGTGTTCCCATTGTTTCATCTTTGTCACTGTGCAAAAGATGAAAATGAACTATGAGACTGCCAGCCTCCCAAAGCCTCACAAATATGTCCTTAAGGATGTGCCTTCAAACAGAAACACACAGAATTATCCTGAGCAATAACTGCAATAACTAAGATTGGAAATTACTTCTTAGGTCAGGATGTTCAAGGCTAACTGTTACGGTCAGCCAACAAAATAACATGATGCGCCGTGTCCAGTATTAGTTCTAGTCAGCACAATCAGAAAGCTTTACCATCCAGTTCCATGTGGGGTCTCAGTGTGTTTTACCAACTTATCTAGGTAAGGTGCAGAAAACCCCCTAGGACTTAGCTAACGATAATGTTTCCTCTTTGACAAGTGAGGGAGCTGAGACACAGAAAAACGTACCCATTGAGACTATGGTGCAGACAGGAATAGGATCCGACATCTGAATCCTTGTCCACAGCTGTAGCCACCAGATACACTGCAGAATGCTTCTTTTTAGCATTACTGTTTCAGAGATTAATATTTCATACAATCATCAAGACAAAGGACAAAGGTTGCCATAAGGCTGCAATATTCTGTACAGGAAGTAGTATCTACACAAAGAACACTTGCATCAAATCTAACATGCACAGCAGGGACCATTTATCTTGGCACATCGCCCGTTAAAGCCATCGCTTGCTTTTTCTTTTCCTTCTTCTTCTGGAGTCAGTGACAAATTTCACACAGTAAGAACATCTTAACTTTGTAAGCAGATAACAGGAAATATGACTATGAATGAACCTGCTCTGAGGATTAGCTGAGGTGAATGCCCATTGAAAATGCATAAAGGTTTCAAATGTTACTCATGTCACTAAGGGGACGCTGCATATTCATTAAGGTATCACAAGGAGCTTTTTTCATATTAATGGAGAGGTCATACATCCTTCCAGAGGAATTCCATTGCAGAGCTGCACAAATCAGCGTGCTATTATTTTAAGTGTTACCAATTTAAACCTCTCCAAATTCACAGAACAGCCTGAATTTGCAAAATGATTTAGTCACTAGGAAAAATGTTAGTGGCTTCTTTTCATCTAGAGGAGGTATAACAGAAATGTAGTGTCTTTGTATATGGAAACTCAATTGAAACTGCACATTAGGTATTCCCTTTCGGTGCTTAGGAAAGCTTTAAACATTATGTAATATATATATACACACACGGTATCAGTGTTCTGAGGCTACTTTATTCAACTGCAGTACAGGAGTTTGAAACTTTGGACCTTTTTACAAAGTTCAGTTTTCTAATTCTTTTAATGTTTACACAAGTTCCATTGCACTTTCATAACAGAAACAGCCAAAAGCTTCACAGATATATGCCATATAAGGATCTTCATAGCTTAATAATAATTAGAAGCAGAGAATTATTCAGTACATACAAATTTGCGTCCAGGTGTTACATAATTTCTTGCCCCTGTTTTTACATGTTGGAACAACAAAGCAGTGCTGGCTACAACACAGATCTAAATCTTTCTCCCCTTTGCAGGATAAAAGTACCCCAGTACCGTACATTACTAAAATGTATTATCAACGGAGCTAATTGGAAACTATCCAGGCAGAGTATGTGCCATAAGAAAACGGCACTTCACTGAACCAGCAGTGTTTTGCATTTGAGGAAGAGCCTGGAGGTCCCTTCTGGTAACAGTGCAAGGTGTCCACGTGTTCCCACAGACGGACATATGCTTGTGTCCACGGGTTTGCCAGGGCAGTTAACTCTGGTGGCCCCACCTGTCCTCATGGACCTGTGGTTGTGAAGGGGCTGCTGGCTCTCTGAACACGGATTTTGCATTTTCAGAAAGTCAGGCTGTCTGTCTCCCCCAAAGAGTCTCTACACCCCAGCCATGGCTGTCTCCCCCACAGAGTCTCTACACCCCAGCCATGACGTCCCGCTGCACAGCGACCCTGCTTCGCAGCACATCAGCATGGCTGGGCGGCAGTGCAGGCATAGCCAAACTAGCTTTAACCTCTAGGGGAGGGAACGGCGCTGCTACACCTGTAAGAGTCTAGAAGCCAACACACATCACAGCCGAGGAGTGATTTGTCTGGTGGTCTTAGTTTGCTGCAATCCTGCCTGAACTGCTGTTGAGGCAGGCTTGGTCGTGACTACGCTGCAGCGTGAAGGGTCCGGCTGCCCTGGGTTTCAGGCACACGGGGAGCCAGATGTTTTGGAAGTCCAGATGCCTAGGGAGGAAGAGAGGAAACAGAGGGATGTGAAGGGAATTGTCCGAAGGCTAAATCCTACAAGCCTGGCAGCTGCCAAGGAAAGTGGCATGAGCATGTCAGTGCCTCGCAGCCTTCTGCTGAAGAGCAGTTACGAAGCTGACTGGAGTCAAGTCAATACTTCTCTCAATAGCTCTCAGCAAAGGGAAAGGTAAAAGCGAGGAATGCTCTTAATTTAAAAAGCAATGGTCACATGAGTTTCCTCCATGAAATTTTTCAGAATTTCCATTTTGCGATGTGTTCTGAATAATTGGAAATTGTGCTAAATGAGAAACAAAACCAAAGTTGTCCCTGCCAAAATTTCCTATGAAAGGTAAAATTTCAAGTTTCAGCCAGCTGCAATTTCAAGTAGGTGTTCTTGAGTAAAGAAACATTTGCAACATATTTTTATATAAGAGGGAAAAAACCAGTCATGGATTAGTGATGGAGTCTGAGGTCTGCCAGGATGCTTCAGGTATGTTCCTGTCCAAGACAATTCTTCAGACACTGCTAATTGTATGCAGTGGTCCCTCAAATTTGGTCTGTTTTGACTTTTACTCCATTCTCTCATCCCTTTTCCATGCCCCCCCACCCCCTTCTCTTCCTCTCTCTCCTTCCATTCTGCCTTCTGGGTTTTGCAGCTCGTTTGGAAATGAGACCCTCCCACACAATGGTTATACAGTTAGGAATACATTTGAATCCACATTTAGGAAACATAGTCTGTGTCGTGCTGCTATGATACCCAATTCAAATTGTTTAGATTAATGACCGCTACATGCCTAATTTATTACTGTAATTATTGTGATAATTTAGAGGAGATAAATTGAAATCTATCAGAATTTAATGTAAAAAGCTATAATTAGTCTGCTTTGGAGAGGGGAGAAAGCCAATGCACATAACTGAAAATCCATTAAGCCAATTATAATGTTACTGAGGCAGAAAATATGCAGCCCTCTAAAATATACCCATGACTTTAGCATAACTGTACCCTAAGCATACAAGCTCATGTGTCAGATTCCTTCATTAATTTAATAAACACATCAAGGCAAAAAAATGAGAGAATTCCTTAATCATCATAATTAATGCACGTAGTTCAGACTGAGAGTTCGGGTGGGGAGACGGGGGAGAATAAAATTTTGTTGCCATTGAGCAATTACCATGTAAATAAAACAGCAGCAAAAGCATTGGAAGGGGTTTACAGGAGAGGAGGGTACATTGCTAATCATGGCATAGGCTTTCTGAGCTATTCCCAGAAGTGCTAAAAGCTGTCCTGGTGCAATTAAAAAAATAATAAAAATAATAAAAAAAAGAGAAGACAGCAATTGCTATCACCTATTTACTGTCAAATTAATTCAGCTGCTCCTGAGATGCCATCTGTATCAGGAGAGCGAGAGTGTCACTAGCTTTACGATCCATCAGGAGAAGTGAGAGCGCTGTTCTGTTTGATGGCTCTGATAATGGAAAGAAGCTAAGCAATTGCAACAGATACATCATAGATTTTCTCATAATTACCTGACCTGTTACACTGTGTCACTCTGCCGCCAAACACACTGTTTTTATGTCAGAAGCTGTATGGGCATTCTTTACTTTGATCATCCTGTATTCTGCAGATGTCAGCATTACTGTATTTTAATTGACTCTGGGGTAGCATTAAAAAGCACCTTCTATTTCGGTTGCGTAGACCTGATAGGACTGACAACCTGGCATTTATGAACATTAGGCCTTCACGGTAACTATGTCAGGAGCTGTGTTTTTCCTAAATCCCCTAGGTATGAATAGCAAAATGATGTTAGTAAACCAGTTGAAAAAACAGTGTCTATGCAAAGAGCACCTCTGACATTCTCCAGCCATAAAGATGGCAAACCTTTTCATTAAATTAGACTCTGGAGTCAAAAGTGCATGTTGTATCCCAACGTGCAATTAGGAATTGACTGGTATGTGGAAAGAGGGCTAGAGCTGGCGAGGACTGAAGCTGTGGGTAAAAGTGTTGGTAACCTCAAAACAAGAAGTTCTTGACAACTTCCATATTCCCAGCATGCCCCATTTGCCAGGATCATCTTTTCTCCTCCTGTAGGAAGAGACAGCTAGCTTTTTCACTACTTAGCTCTCTTGCAGCGTTCAGCGTAATCCTCAAAAATGACAGTTAAAATGGTAGAAATTTTACAGGCTGCTGTAGTGGAACTACTTCTGTTTTTTTTCTTTTTAAGAAATATTCTTAGTTGAGTAAAAATAAATTAGACTGCATATGAATTGTCCATATTTCTCACTGGGCTTTACCCAACAATTTGTTTCCTAAGAAATCCACAAATTCTACAGGTACAACCAAGGTGTTGAGCTTGCTGCTTGACTCACTGTCAATAGCTACCAATAATTGCAAGAGAAGTGGAAATCTAACTCAGAGCCTCAGAGTTCAGTCCTTGCCTTCTTCACCGGTGCTGCTTTAATAAATGTTGAAGAACGGATTGTGCGACAGCTCTCGCTTCCCCACTAACACACAGGGACAGCATGCCTTTCCTCCACCACTCCCACGTGCAGGGATGTTCCCCTCCTTCCTCCTCAGGTTCCAATGAACCTGGTTGGAAATTATGCTTACTGTTAAGGTCCTTCTACTCAGGTACCAATAGACCTGGATGATTGTTCCTCTTAAGTCCCAGCAGTATCACTGTATTATCCCCTTGTTGATAAATTAAACTATGTCAGAATACTTATGAACTGGGGTAAACACATCTGCCTTCAGACATTAAGAAATTATCACTTTGCATGTATGTTGATAAATGGGTCGTGTGTAACACCAAATGGTATTATGAGTCACCTAATCAGTACATTTATTTTGACAGTGTCTTGAAAAAAGGTCTCCTAAGGCTTCCTGTCGAGTCAATGGAGCGACAGAAGTGCTGGTAAAGGTTATAAGAGAGAGATCCCCATTCAGCTAACGTATACACTTTAGCAGGATTACCCCCCAGAAATCTTCAGAAGCACTCACCATTTTCCATTAAACTGAGGCCCTTCTTTCAGGTGGATGTACTCACTAGGGTTCTAAAATGAATGTGCAAACCAGAAGCCTGAAGAAGTCATGGAGGCATCTAAGTCTCCACCGCAACTTTCCCATAGCTAGCTCTTACGCATGTCAAGACCACAGTGGATTCTGTTTTTGGCATTTGCTTTATGGGTAGTTTTTGAGATGGTATTTATAAACTACTGGTACGTCAATGAACACTCCCAGCTCGTCTAGAGGGTTGACTTTGACACAGCAACAAGGAAGGTGTCAAGCAAGTAACACCCTTTAAATTTCACAAAGAATCAAAATTCTATGTAAGAGCCCCAGAAATGTTTAAAGACTGCATAAAATGTTCACAGTAAGAAGCAAAGAGCAAGAAGGAGAGTTTTTCAAAAGTAAGACAGAGAGAGAGTTTGATTACAAAGTATAAGAACCTCTACAGGAAAAATATAGTGGCTCCTATCAGACTCAACAGTCTTACAAATACAGATCTTAAAACAACCACTTGCTGGAATTTGAAGGCAACAGTATTATGGCATGCTTTTTTAACAGTAAGTGTGATTAACCACTGGAACAACGCAAAGAAATGATGAACAGTGCATCTTCTGCTGCCCAAAAAGTAGCTTTTTGATTTGTGAATTACTGTATTTAACTCATGTTTACCTGTGCAGTAGTCTAGATGCTTGGCTGATTCTTTCTGGCTGTACACTCTGGCTTTTCTCCTTCTCTCCTGCCCACCCCCAGCCCCCATGCTACACAGCATGTGAGGAACTCCTGGTGGAATCATTCACTAGGCTCTCCCTTAGGCTCACAGAAACCTAATTGAGCATCCTGGAGCTCCTGCAGACAAAAAAGTTCCTTGCCTATAGTGATGAGACTCATTCAAACCCTTGAGTTTAAAAGCAAAATAGAGCATATTTCAGGGAACATATTTCAGTTCACAGTCAGTTACGATATTTCACATAAAATAGATAAGAATGTCTGGACTAGGTCAGACCATCTAGTTATATATCCTGTCTCTGGCAGTGAACGATATCAGCTATCTGGGGAAAATAATGAAAATTTGGACTTATGTAATGATGCTTCCTCCCCAGCATAGACTTCCAGAAAACAGCTGACTGAAGCTTGAGATCTTCCTGAGCAAGAAGCGGTATTTTTGTCCAAAGCCTTGCACAAACTTTTTTCTTCTGCAGCTATTTGGAACCCATGTATACTTTCACACTATTTTCCACACTATCTGCGGCAACAAATTACACATTTAGCAAGCTACCCTTTTGTTTCTTTTGAACTACTCAGCATCATGTTGATGTCCCTTACTTCTTGTATTGGAGGAGACAGTGAACAGCTGCTCCAAATCGACTTTTCTTTCAGAATTTTTCAGAACTCCATCATTCCTTCACTTGTGCCTTTTCCCAGATCTAGATATTGTTTGTATACATATTGTCTAGTCCCTTTCCTTGCCAACAAAGGATATCCCTGTGGTTTTCCTAGTGCTTTATCTGGTACAAAGAGACCTTTTGATGATGGTGAGGCTTCCCCACACATCCTATGGGAGAGTATTCTGAGTTCTGGCAGAGCTCATCCCAAGGAGCTGCTGTAAGTGATAGAAAGGGAAAGCAGACATGTTGCTGCAATCCTGTTGATGACTTTCTACCATTGGTTACCCTGGATTACAAGAGGATGAATAAGATTAGAAGAAACCATTAGACGAAACCAAGGCTGCATGATCAAATGAGTCTCTGCCAATTGTTTAATTTCCATCATGATAGAGCCAGTATCTTTTATATACAGTATTTGTAGAACTTCTCATAGCTATTTAGATGAATTCCTATGCTATTTTTGGATACCGTAGTCTTAACAAACTGATCCAGAGTTTTTTGGTGGGTTTTTAAAATTTTTGTATTGTTTTTTCCCCACCAGAAAAAAATGCAATGTACCTTTCTCAGTTCCTTCTCACAACATTTTAAAAGCGATACTGGCAGGATGTGAACAAATGCAATGCATAGAAAAAGCATATACTGTATTATTAGAATGGCTCTGCCCATAAATTAATAGAAGATTTTGCCACCTAGGACTGCCAACTCCAAGATCTTAAAGCAGGCATGCAAAGTTAATTGAGAACAATTCTGAGAGAAAGATGGATCCCAAGGTATTTGAAGCCCTGAGGTAACCAGCTGGCCTGAAAATCTAGTGGGAGGGGAAAAGTAATTAGATGTTCCAAGCAAATTGCCCCAGACTTATTGATATTGATTTAAAATCCAGATAATCCTCTGTATGATTTCCAAAGGAACAGAGCAACTGCCTTATTTTAAAAAAATATGATAAAGCAGCACTAGTCACTGATTGTATCTACCGCACACACCCATCCACTGTAATACTTTCCTCTGGCAAAATGATAAAGCCAGCTTCACAGAGACAATGGGAGTTTCTACTTCTTTTCAGTAGAAGGCAGGCAGGCCTGTAGTAAATTTCCCATTAGAGTTATGCAAGTTTCAGCAAAACTAAGAAACAAAAAAACTTCTTATTCTTCTCTGCCGCTGATAGAGAAAACATCTTAAATGTATGCCACACCATTATTGAAACCTTTCAGCTGATCCATGTTGTATTTCTACTTATAGACCTTCTTAAGCAACTTTTCACAGTACAGGAGAAAGCATCAAAGGCAAATCAATCTCACCAACACCTTAACATTTTTATTTTGAAAGGAGTAATAGATTTCTGAGGGAAACAAATCCCATCTGTTTAATGTCCTTCTGGCAATGACAGTCTTGAGGCATTTGTTTGGCTATTCCCTGAGTTTTAAAGCACTCTGAAACAATGACAGCTGCTCTGTGGAGTGGCTAGATGTGTAAACAGATCGATCCTGAGGTTCTCCCCATCTCCGCCAAAGGCCAGTACCAGGGTCTTCAAGGTTCTCATCCAAAATTGTTGTTACTAATGATAATAACCAAATATTCTTGTTAACAGTATACACACCTTGTCACTTTTTTGAAATAATTACAAAGAACATCTGTGGCAGAGAATTACACGCTCAATTAAATTATGTCTAGAAAAGCATTCCCTTTCGTTGGTTTTTAATTGCGCACCTTTCCAGGTCATTGTGCCTACCTTTAAGGCACAAGTTCACCAGCAGTGCCTACTCTGGACCGCTTGTTACTCTCCTTTCCTCCTTCTGGGGACAGCAGTAGCACCAAAACATGACGTGAGAGGAAATGACAGCTTGTAAGGGGCAGCCCACAGGCATCGGGGTGATGCCTGCCGGCGCGACAGACCTACTGGCAAACCGTCTGCTAGGAGTCTCCTTTCTTTGAAGAGCGTTTTAATCTGAATATTTCCTATATGGGGCTACCAACCTATAGTGCTTGGTATTGTGGAAGCAGTTCACTCGCGTACTTTCTTTGGCATCATTTCATGGTTCTGCAGCAGCAGTATAGAGCAAATGAGCAGTAGCATCATGTAAGGCACTTCCAGGAGACAGGGAGGTATGGGAAGTTACGGAACAAGGAAATGATGCTTAGATAAATGGCAAATGTGGTTGACTGACCCTATTGGATTCCCTAGTGTGTCGGCACTCTCCATTCAGTGCTGAACTTTTTTTGAAAAACCTTCTTTTAACATTTTGTGTGACAATCTTTTGCAGAAGAAGTTTATCCTCGCATCAGACTTAAAGTACACTTTTATTCCTGGAGGCAGGGGGGAGAAGCAATTTACCTACGTGCTTACTTTGAATCATGTTTCAAAACTCAAGTCTATGAGTTTTCCTGAATATATGATCTACTCGTGAGCTCCACAACCACTAGCAAATTGATCCATGACATTTCCCATTTCTTTTTATTCCTTTGAAATTCAGCAACATTTGTGTTTTCACTGCTGCTTTACACTGTAAAGTCCCTTCAGGTGGGAACACCTCCTTCCTCCTCATTTTGCTTTCATGCATTATATAACAGAAAAAAATCTATCACTGAAACTGTCTCAACTCTTTTAAGTTTCCCTGTGAAGGAGAGGTGCAACTCAACTCATGAGTGACTTTATTGTATTACAGGACTTTGATTTTCTCATTTTAAGTCTAGTGACTGTCAATGTGAATAGGTCAAATCCAGCAATCATCTTCCTGTAGATCAACAATGGGATCTTATGAATTCCCATGTGGTGCTGGAGATCAAAGCAGATTACAAATGATAGCATTTGTATGAATGTTTTGCTTTCAAAAAAACCCACAAGCCATTTGGAAATGTCTGTTGTGTGGGGCATGAAAGAACTGTGTCATGGAGGATGTTGGTACCTCTGTTCCACAGAGTTAGCATGGCTGTAGCTAAAGTGGAATGGAGAAATTTTACAAAGAAGATTTAAATTATTGTCTACCAAATAATAGATAGGCAGATTACTCAACATAATTGGATTGAAAACACAATTACAGTCAGATTTCTGGCTGTAAATCCCAGAGATCTTATAAGAACTGAAAAAAACCCATGTGACAATCTTGGATCTAGAGCCAGCAATCAGTGAGGTCAAGGGGAAAACTCTTGACAGGCTTCGATAGAGACTGGAACTTGGAGGTTAGTCTGCAAGAGGAAAAAATCCTCACCTGACTTCTGTATAGTGTGGGTCGTATAAAAGTGATTGAGAAATCCAGCCTCCATACCATTTCAGTGGCAGTGTTACAGAGAACACTGCCAATTACTGAGTCACTGACCTAATTTAGACCTAAGGTATTACTGGAGAATTAGAGGACAATAAATACCAGAAGTGATGAAGGAAGACAAGAAGTTTTGAGCCAACAAGTCACTCTCTTTTTAGGGAATCTGGAAAACACATTGCTCGGTCTGGCAAAGAGCAGGCAATTAGCACTGCTCATATCTCAGTAAAAGCGGGGGCTTAGCAAGCTTATTTACCCACTGCACTGGCAGAGCCTAAAGGATTACTCCGATGGATGGATGTGGGTTAGATGAATACGTCAACCAGACTGAAACCTTCTAGCCAATATGAATGGAAAACCAAGGTTCAGCCACAGATCTGTGTCATAGAATCATAGAATCATAGAATTGTTCTGGTTGGAAGAGACCTCCAAGATCATCGGGTCCAACCATTAACCTATCACTACCAAGTCCCCCACTAAATCATATCCCTTAGGGCCTCATCTAAACGCCTCTTGAATACCCCCAGAGATGGGGACTCCACCACCTCCCTGGGCAGCCTGTTCCAATGCCTGACAACCCTTTCGGTAAAGAAGTTTTTACGAATGTCCAATCTAAACCTCCCCTGGCGCAACTTGAGGCCATTTCCTCTTGTTTTGTTGTCTGTTACTAGGGAGAAGAGACCGACCCCCATCTCTCTACAACCTCCTTTCAGGTAGTTGTAGAGAGCAATAAGGTCTCCCCTCAGCCTCCTTTTCTCCAGGCTAAACTTCCCCAGTTCCCTCAGCCGCTCCTCATAGGACTTGTGTTCCAGACCCTTCACCAGCCTCGTTGCCCGTCTCTGGACGTGTTCCAGCACCTCAATGTCTTTCTTGTAGTGAGGGGCCCAAAACTGAACACAGTACTCGAGGTGCGGCCTCACCAGGGCCGAGTACAGGGGGACAATCACCTCCCTACTCCTGCTGGCCACACTATTTCTGATACAGGCCAGGATGCCGTTGGCCTTCTTGGCCACCTGGGCACACTGCTGGCTCATATTCAGCCGGCCGTCAACCAACACCCCCAGGTCCTTTTCCGCCGGGCAGCTTTCCAGCCACTCCCCTCCAAGCCTGTAGCGTTGCCTGGGGTTGTTGTGACCCAAGTGCAGGACCCGGCACTTCGCCTTGTTGAACCTCATACCATTGGCCTCGGCCCATCGATCCAGCCTGTCCAGGTCCCACTGTAGCGCCTGCCTGCCCTCCAGCAGATCAACACTCCCTCCCAGCTTGGTGTCATCTGCAAACTTACTGAGGGTGCACTCGATCCCCTCGTCCAGATCATTGATAAAGATATTGAACAGAACTGGCCCCAATACTGAGCCCTGGGGAACACCACTTGTGACCGGCCTCCAACCGGATTTAACTCCATTCACCACAACTCTTTGGGCCCGGCCATCCAGCCAGTTTCCTACCCAGCGCAGAGTATGCCCATCCAAGCCATGGGTAGCCAACTTCTCCAAGAGAATGCTGTGGGAGACGGTGTCAAAGGCTTTACTAAAGTCCAGGTACACAACGTCCACAGCCTTTCCCTCATCCACTAAGCGGGTCACCATGTCGTAGAAGGAGATCAGGTTGGTCAGACAGGACCTGCCTTTCATAAACCCGTGCTGACTGGGCCCGATCACCCGGTTGTCCCGTATGTGCCGCGTGATGGCACTCAAGATGATCTGCTCCATAACCTTCCCGGGCACCGAGGTCAGGCTGACAGGCCTGTAGTTCCCCGGATCCTCCTTCTGGCCCTTCTTGTAGATGGGCGTCACATTTGCCAGCTTCCAGTCAACTGGGACCTCCCCAGTTAGCCAGGACTGCTGGTAAATGATGGAGAGTGGCTTGATGAGCACTTCTGCCAGCTCTTTCAGCACCCTTGGGTGGATCCCATCCGGCCCCATAGACTTGTGCGTGTCTAGGTGGCGTAGCAGGTCACTGACCATTTCCCCTTGGACTTCGGGGTCTACATTCTGCTCCCCATCCCTGTCTTCCTGCTCAGGGGGCTGGGTGCCCAGAGAGCAACTTCCCTTGCTGTTGAAGACTGAGGCAAAGAAGGTATTTAGCACCTCAGCCTTTTCCTTATCCCTTGACACTAAGTTTCCCTCCGCATCCAATAGAGGAGGGAGATTCTCCTTAGCCCCCTTTTTATTGTTAATGTATTTGTAGAAGGACTTTTTGTTGTCTTTTACGGCAGTAGCCAGACTAAGTTCTAATTGGGCTTTGGCCCTTCTAATTTTCTCCCTGCATGACCTCACAACATCCTTGTAGTCCTCCTGAGTTGCCTGCCCCTTCCTCCAAAGGGAGCACTCCCTGATGCTCCTCAACCTGCTCACCTCCTGCTGGAGCTCTGTCACCAGGCGGAGGAGGTCCTCTACCTGGGCACACCTCCCACAGGCATGCTCGCTGCCGCTGTCGCCCGGTGCTGGCGTCAGAGTAGGGCACACCCTGCAGCCTGACACCTGGGTGGCAGCGTGTACCCACTGCAGCTCCGTCTGGGAAGCTGCATCAGCCGTGGCGGGTGCAAGGCTTGGAGCGGCCATGGCTTTCTGCCGGGTGGACACCATCGCTTCCCCCGTCGAGCCGGCGGAGCCTCAGCGCCCTCCCTGCACGCCCTGCCGGCGCGAACTGCCGCGCAAACTGCCGCGCCGCGCCCTTCCTGACGCGCCGCGCCCTGTTTGCCCGCCCTGTTCGCCGCGCTCCGGGTCGCTGGCGCTCCCCGGGGGCTTTTTTATCGATGAAGAGGGACAGCCCATGAGGCTCAGGCATTTATACAGGAGGCTGTTCTGCTGCTGAGAGCTCAGCGGGCTCCCTCTGGGGTCTGGTGTTTCACCCAGGGGCTTTCCGCGCTCTGCCCCGCAAGTGCTCGCACTCAGCTTGGCTCCACGTCCGGGGCACAGCCCCGGAGGCAGCGGGGAGGCAGCCGGCCTGGGGCTGCCTCGCAGAGGCTCTTTGCCGAGAGAGAAGGGAAAGCATTTCAAGGGAAATCACTCTCCAGGAAGTACGTCAAGGTTCAGGATCTAATGGTAGGTTACCAAGGCGCTGTTTGTTAGTCTTGTTGGCATCCGTTGCCACCGTGCCATGGATCACACACTCCCGCGTCAACGCGCGAGAACAGAGCACAGTGAAATTCTGACTCCAATGACCACTTCTGTTTGCGCTACCCTGCAAATATATATACTTTTTTTTTTTTTCTTTTCTTTTCCATGTTTCTTTGTGTGCTGTCTCCAGAGAGCAGGATAAGTAGCAGAAATCTTCCAAGGATAAGACTGACAGGCCTGCTTGAAAATGTCACATTGGATAAGAGAGACAGCCCCTGAACGGCCTTGCAGAGGAGCGTTGGGGACGAGGGCTGCGGTTGGGCAATGGCACCCGGGGAGTGACGGGGCACCAAAGGAGGGGAGAGCACGAGGGGCGGATGCGCCCGCTCCCGACTCCTGCTCTCTGGAGGCTGTGAGGGCCCTCTCGCCTGGGGTGCTTTCCAGAGGTGTGCAGTACAAGTATTTGGACACATGAGGTTTTCTGATACCAAGAGAAGGCTATGGGACTTCTTTAATAAAGATGAATATCTGCTTTCTCAGGGAATGTACAGACATGGCTTGTACATCCCTAGTGATCATTATAGCTACCGAGCATCTGGAGATTTTGTTTTGCTTTGCAGAAAGAATTATTTAATTAAACAATCAAATAGGCCTTTACTTGACAAGATCTTTCCTCTGCTAAAATAATGTAAGTGTTCATTTTTTATTGAAACAATAAAAATAAATGCCTGTTTGCTAATTGTTTTGATAAGAATAGTAGACCGAACAAATAGGAGGAAATGGGGAGGGAAACATGCAGGGCTGAAGTACGTATTCTTACTAAAGATAAAAGATTCTTATTAAGGATTAAAAATTAAAAAAAATTTAAAAGCACATGGTCATGAGAATGAAACAACGTAACGATGTATAAACCGACTTCAGAAATGAGAATCAAGGAAGAGGCAGTAGCAGCGTGCAGTTGGTAGTGTTCATCTCAGAGAGAGAAATAGATAGAAAAATACAGAAGTAATATGTGCTTTTGGATTAATAAAGGATAATATGCTGCAAAAGAGCGAGCTGTGTTACCAGAAATACATCTGAAGATGGTGAGAAAGTCATTAAACAGAGCAGTGTTTGGCAATCACCACTCGTCTGAATGACTACATTCCCTGTAAAAAAAGTTCTCCCTTTTCTCTATTTTATTTACTGTGTGTTCATAGCCTTGCTGATGGCCCGTGTGGGAACATTTCTGTGTATATTTGATACTCATGAATTTTGCTTGATGAAAGATTGCAAAATTAGACCATGGGCCAAAATCTTGGCTCTGCTGAAGCCAATGGCAAAAATATCGCAGCTTCTGGCTAATCTACTTACTGTCTCAACCAGACATATTTTACAAGCCCTAATCCTTTGCCAAACTGCTTTAAAAAGGACTTCACTCTGACTGAACAAGTAAGAAAAAAATTATCCTGAATGTAATATTAATATTTGAAATTTGTCATTTTTCTGCTTACTTCTCAACTTCAAGTGCCTGCACATATTTATTCTTTAACCAGAGGTATGAAAAACATCAGTAAGCCTGCTTCCTGTGATCTGCTAGGTTACATCGTCTGCTAAAATATGTAAATATATTACAGAGATCTTCATGAAAATAAAAAAATCTATTTTCAACATATATGCTCCTCAGTAGTATGAGTAAAGAAAAGCAATATACATGATTAAAGCAGTGAGAGTTCATTCTGCAGCTGAGCGAGGTGCCGACGCAATTTCACTGTGAAATCTGGAACACTTGGTATATGTAACTGAGATTTATGAATGACAGGCACGACCAAAGTCTATCCTGTACTCCTCTTCCATTATAGCCACTGAATGGCTATGTGATGGAGCATCAAAGCCCTTCAAACGTATGCTTTTCTTGGCTGTTCTCAGGTTAGGCTGTGTGTGGATTCAACTGATGATAAGCCCTTCAAACTGCACAGGCATTTTGATCACAGAAAAGCAAAATACTGTCTATGAATCTAAACTGCAGTGAACTAGATCCTCCATAATGCTAGTGAACTAGGTAAGTGTTTCAAAGGCTGTCTAACTCTACTTCAACATCAATTGCCGAACTCCACCTAAGAAGTTTTTACACTGGAACAGAGAGCAAATATTTTAAACTCCCCTTTTTTTCCCCCCTTTTTTTTTCCCCTCACAAAGGCATGCCAGAATGCCCATATTTAACAATAAAGAATGAGTACTCCCAGTTGAAGCTCTCCTTTCAATCAAGGCCACAGGCTAAAAACCTAAAAGACAATGGTAGCAGGAGCCTCCTGGGATCTTGGACTGCTGCATTATTCCGTCTCCGATACGCAAGCCTAAGACATAACAAGAGTTAAAAAGACTGTGTCAGGAATATCAGCTCTGACATTTCTCTTTGTAACTAATTTTGTACAGTTATGTTACTGAACTCCACATAAGCAGTTCATTTATACCTAGGAAAAGGAGGGAAGGAAAAACAAACATCATGTGTAACGTTAATGTAGGAGGCAGCAAAATGTATGTCAACAATTTTGCCATAGTATATGGGCATAGAGGTGCTTTAATGTTTTATAGGAAACTTGCATAAGTAAATCTTTAAAAACTAGGTATGCTACTGTACAGGTATAGATCTATTTGTCTAGCTTCAGCTTTTCTCTAAGGGCCATTTCTGCAGTATTTAAGTGCCTTACAACAAATTAGATTATATTCAGACAAACACAGAATCATTTGCTTCCTCCTCTGTAGGGCTTTCTTGCATGTGCGCGTATGTACACACATATCAGAACATACACACAATACAGGCATACAACTGCATATATTTTTATAATTTTTAGTGAGAAAGGATATTAAGATTTTATGCCCTAACATCCTTAAGCTGAAAATTTTGATGTAAATTGGATAAGACAAAAAGGTCTATACATTTGTATTTTGACCGTTGTTGTATCCGTGCCTGTAGATTGATACGTTTATGAAAATTATTTTGGGATCTAGATTAATCTAATTTGTTCTTTAAACTCACTCCCTGAGTGATTACTGGAAAAGCACATGTTTATTTTCCAATATTTGTCAAACACTGGCTTAAACGCTGCTTGAACAGAAAGGTGCTGAGCAGCAATTGCCTGGTGAGACCTGGTGCGGGGGTCAGGGGTGTCTCTGACCCTGTGCCTGCAGCTGGCATCCCACAGACGCCTGGAGACACGGCGAATATCCTAGCCTGGCTTCCATCCGCTGTAAAAAATAGCCAGGCACAAAGGGGAGCCCAGTTAAGCCTGGTGAAACTGCTGCTATGCCCTCCAGATGCCAGAGACGATGTACAAAAGGCAGGAAGAAGGCTGCCCATGTGCCCTTTGTTTTCACGCTGCCATAGCTAAGCTGAGCGGCCTTATTTAATAGGACTGACAGCATAACCTACACGGCACAGCTTTTTTGACCAGTTCTGAGCATTGATTGTACTTTATTTATTCGGCACTTGAGCTATCAAAGGAAAAAAGTGCCCGTGGCAAGCTAGGTTGCCGTAACAATCTGTGCATTTTAAACTGCCTGCATCTACTTAGTTACTATAACTACTCCCAACTGCGTGATTAAATACAAATGATGTTTCCATATATTAACCACATGCTTCTTTCCAATGTGTGCTGAACATGATACTTAAACACAGGATTCTCAAATGGAATAACATTTATGGGAGTAATTTCCCAAATGTGTATGATTATCACTCACAAGGATGTATACACCAGTTAAAATCCACAGTATGATGAGAGATCTTTTCCAATCTGCTGAGAATGGAAAGAGAGAATTAAAATTCAGCTTCTCCACAAAGAAGTCTCTCCTATAAATCAGTTACCTGTTTGTCACTCAGGCAATAATATAGTGCTCAAATTTGTACATTCTGCATGCTATTTATGTATAAACATTACCTATTTTACTATATCAATGCTGTCTTTAGACACTTTAGAAATTATATTGATTTAAATAGAGGATTTAACATTGGAAACTACCTTCAATTCCTGTTTTATCTTTTTCAAAAAATGAACTCAACTTTAATCAATGAACCACTGACCCTTAATGGAGTAGTTGTATTGATGCATTTTGAACAGAAGAACAAGTAAGCCAGTGAGGTAAATGAAAAATGGGATAAAATTAAGAATGGTAGATCACTCCAAATCAAGCAGTTATCTCACTCTTCTAAGAGCAGTGGCTTTGTAAGCAAAGGGAAATTTGATAGCTCTGGTTAATCTGAACTTTCATAACTCATTTGACAGGACATGTAAATGGTTAGCAAAACAAGGCAAGCAACAGAAAGCTATCATTCAGAAGACGGAGAGGGAAGAGGAGGGGCTATGTGAAGTGCAGGACTTAGTTCCAGTCAGAGCTCTAAAACGGATTTCTGAGTGAGCTACCAACCCTTAAGTTGCCTACTTTCAACCCCAGGTCATATCATGTGGTTTATTCATTGCCTGTTTAATCGCAGAATGAGTAAGATGCAAGAGACGCTGGTATGGCAGAGACAAACATACTGCCAGGATGCAGAAAGAGACGTTTCCAGTAGAGGGAGGGAAGAACTGATGCCTTTGCCCATAACGGGATTAGCTTAACCTGAAGTCGTGTGTACTTCACACCCACATTCGAAAAGAGAGGCTCACACGGGAGCAGGTGCAGGAGGGGCTCTGAGCATGATGGAGGGAGCAGGTCTCAGATCAAAACCATCAGCGATCTGAAGGAGGACCTGCCTGTAGTCAACTTCTTCAGGCTGCTCTGATCACAGGGCACTGCTGAAGGCTGTCACTGGAATCTCCTCCCTCACTGTGGTTCAGGAAGGTCCTTTGACTTCAGAGCCTTTGATCCTCTCCTGGGATGCAGACAGCTGAGGATGTCTCCCCATATTTGCTCTTTTGGGAAGGGTCTTCAAAACCACCAGCCAGTTTTAGGTACCCTAAGGGGTTTCCATGGCAGAGACCTACAGCCTTCCACTAGGATATTCAGGATGATAGTACTTCCCATGCATCCTATTCAGAAAAGTGTTGGAGATAACTTGAAGCAGAAAACAAATACAGCAGGGATGTGTGTGTTATCTCATGGTTAGCAGCTAACAGGGAAGAGACAGTGTATCTGTTTCCAAGACCTTATCCCATCATTAAAAAAAATTACCCCCTGCACACCAACTTGAAATAAGGAAAAAATGCTGGTGCTTGAAATTCCTTGCCCCTGTGTATGGCACAGAGGACTGAAGGGAGTACCGATTTCTGCTTCCAGGCTCCATTTACAAGGCAGAGCTGTAGAGAATTATAACTTTCCTGTCTTCTGGCACATACTATTGATCTCACCCTCTACCGTTACTTCTTTTAGTCAACAGTGAACAAAAGTATACCAATGCATCCCATGCAAATGCAACCACCTCCATATGACTCATCAAATGGGAAGACTGTTTGGTCAAAACAAATAATGTAGTACTCCTAAAGGAATAGTGACCTTTCTAAGGTAGAAGGGTTAGAAGTATTATCTCACTTTTGCAAAAGATGAAACAGGAGGCGGTTACTTACCCGTTCCTTCTTCTCCATATAATGTGTCTCCAAGAAGAGGCCAAGCACTCAAAAGTAAATGATCAGTGAAAAATAACATATCCATATGTTGGAATAGCCTTTAAGAAATACGAGCACAGTCTCAGGTTTTTATGTCTCAAAGTGACTGTTATTACAAAAGATGAGGGGAGATTTTTTAATCTTAAAAATATTCCTCGGGCAAGCCTGAAACAAAATGGACTCACAAAGAAATAAAAAACCTGAAATAACTGGTGTCTAGCATAGTTTTATCTATTAAAATATAAGTAGACTAAGTTTTACATTACCTCATATTCTTTCTTCTCAGGTGTGCTTGATTCCGAGATGTAGACCAGATTGAACATGTCAAAGTCTGCAATTTCTGCTTATTTTTGTTTATTACTCTTTCTTTTTCTTTTCTCTTTTTTCTTTGGGTTTTTTTCCCCCCTTTTCCTGGCTGGACAACAAATGTTACACCTAACATTTCACATTTAAAAAATATGAGCTGTTCCTGTAACGATCACAGCATTTAGAGAAAAGCATTGAATCTGACAGATTTGTGTAAGATAAGAGTTTTCTAGTTAAATGTTTTGTGTTTCTTCATCTTTGTGCTTACAATATAAGTTATATATTTTGTTTGAGTTCTAAAAATACAGCCTTTTTGGATTCAGTGCTTAATGAAAACAGAGTATTATACTATGAAAAGTGACCTATTGAAGGCAAAGTGCTAATAAGTAGCAGATTGTTCAACATGACCTAAACCCTTTTTTTATTGAAAAATGAGATCTACAAAGGTACTTTGTAACATGTTTCATAAGGACTTAATTTTGCTCAGCACTAACAGGGCCATTAAATCTACTTAGAATCTGGATTACAAGAAAACAGGGATGTTTGTATTCTCTTTTACCTTTTTCAGAAAGTAAAAATGCATGCCTCTTGGACTCCCTTAAGATATTTTCTAAAGAAACAAAAGAAACTTACTAAAATCTCCTCTCTGGGGCAGAGACAGAGAGAAAAAGGCAGGGCTGCGGGGGCAGAGGGTGAGCTGTGGAACTGACTGTTTTTACCATTAATTACAGACGATTGTGCAACTCACAAGAGGCCTAACGAGCACTTTGCTAATGCAGCCAAGTGGTTGTCTATGGAGCAGCCACACAGACTTACACCCATCGGTCCCTGCCTAACTACAAAAGCAGTTGCGTTTCAGAGACGCGTTCGCATAACCAGTGGAGGCAATGGCCGAGCAGTAAACATGCTGCGACTGCTGCTGACCAGGGTTTTTGCTGTTGCGCCATTGCTACCTTGCAGGTCCACCCCCCATCCCACAACTTACTTCTTAGATTCACCCGTTGGCGCTGGTCCCACATTTGAACCATAAACTCTTCAAGGCCACTACTTCACATCTCTTTGAAGAGCGCATAGTGCTGGGGTGCCGTGGCTCAAAGATGTCACCAGAAAATAAATCAGCCTGTTGCATGAGAAATTTAGCTGTAGCGGGAATCTCCATCTGACCCAGCTTTACAGCTATCCCTGTTCAGGGAACGCTCACTTGCTCAGACAACGCCCTGCTGGAGGTCCTCCAACACCTCCTAACAAATCAAAGGCTGGGTATTGTTCCCTAGATTTACGATCCGTCAGGATCAATCACCTCAATCATATTTACCTGCAAGGAGGAGAATTAAGTCGGGATCTGTGTGGGCAGTAAAGGACACATAGAAAGATCTGAGAACATCTTCCACAATGTTTACATCGTTTCTGCTGCCTGTGAAGACCGACTGGCAGGCCAAACGAGCTAAGAGAGGAGAAGGACAATGTTTTACTTGGATCCGTGACGCAGAAGGGCAGTGTTTCACTCCTGTCAGCAGCCGTCTGTCCAGCCTCGAGCACGTCGCACAGGGCACAAACGGCTGGGAAGGGGTAGGTGCAGCACCCAGTGTCATCTGGCCATGCTTCACCCTGTGGAATCTGTGCCATTTATACACGGTGGTGACGCTCCCCTACATAATGCCTTGGGAGGACCACGCACTGTTGAGACAAACCAAAATAGCAAGTGAGAGGTAACAGTACACCTGTCTTCTTTCTCCGATACTCGTAACCGTATGAATGTAGTTCCCTCAATATTTAGTGATTATGCACCCAGGGAGGGCTGGAAACTGGGGACTCATCTCCTTATGTAGTGTCATGGATCCTCGTCCCCCTCATTTTGGCCAGTGAGTAATGAGGGGCTTTTCTGCTTTGGGCGATTAGATGTGGTCTGAGAGCCTTTACCACCACACCCTGGGATAGAGACAAGCAGTGACAGGACGAGTGACTCCTGATAACCTGAGGCACTAACTAGTCCCCAAGCAGGACTCTGTTATCGATATAGATGGGCTGGAGCAGATACAGGCTTCTTCATGCGCATGCAATAGCAGAAATTTTGGTGCCTCTGGAACTTTGTAAACGTGAGCTTGAACGCTAAGGATGATCAGATGCCTCAAGGTTGGCCAGAGTTTTGTGAACACCACCTGGACTTAAATGTAAGGCTTAAATGTTTTAGTTCTCCTCACTGCTTTTTCAAGATAGTCTTTATTTTTATTGTGACACATTAATTTAGCTAAAAAAGTGGGATAAAATCTTTCCTTTACCAGTTTTAAGATTACCTGAAGTACATATTCAGATTGGAAGGGGAGCCACAGGAAACTCATTAGTGGGTATTTTCTTCACGTAATACAAGAGAATCAGGACATCACTCCTGTTCCCCACTCATAATGCTGCCAGTAGCATAACGTGGGCTGCTTGTTCATGCTTTTCTCAGGTGCCCCAGCAAGCGGGAGAGAAGGTGGAAACTGCCTGACGCAGCTTTCTCAGCCCTGTTTCCATTTACTGTGGGCACCAGGTGGCTATTCTGAACCCCTGGTGCCAGTGGGTTTTCTCTCGCCTTTCCTCTCTTATTTCAGTCTCCCTGGTGCTGGGATCCTGGTCGTGCACCAGCTGCAGCTCATGAGCCTAAGACTGGGCTTTTTGTGAGGTCTATCACGTAAGCGGGCTCAGTTGGAGGGAGGCAAGGAGGGAAATGTTTGAGGGAAGAGTTCATGTAAATGGCTAAAAGTTTGCAGTATGAGGACTTCATACTATTGCTCTTCTACACAAATAACAGTTTACCTTAGCTTTTTTTGTCTGTGATTTCTTATTCCTTGTTTATCATAAAAAGACCTCAAATACTCCTTCTAGTAAACGCCTTCAGTTTCTGCTTTGCTAGATTTTTACTATAGAGTTTCTGGGATAAATTCTGGGATGGTTATATCCCTGGTCATTGCCTTGGAGGGAGAAAAGGGGCCAAAGTCTATGCCCTGGCTTCAGCAGCTCGCAGAATTATAACACGACTTACACTCGCCTCCCGCGGAAGAACTGAGTGAGGTGATGGGAATGCAGATGGGGTCAGGAGGACTCAGCAACGTCCCAGAAACACATAGTAACGCGACCTTTTGTCATCGTACAGACTGCCCCGTGGCAACACCGGTCTTTAACCTCTCCTCAGCCTGAGGCTGGTTCCTGTTCCTCAGCACAGCTCGGACCAAAACCATCCCCGCTGCGGGACAAGCACAGCCGTGCGCATGGTGGTTCGCTGACTCCAGGAAAGGCGTGCGGCAGAGCAGGGACAGAAGGCAGCTTCTCTTGACTGTCGGGCCCCTGCTCTAACCTCTAGAGCACACTTCATAAACGTTTGAATCTTTAATAAAATCTTCTGGGTGCCTGCTTCCTGCAACACTAACTGTTTTAAAGTATTCATGGCTTATTTGTTTATGACTCTTAAACAAATCTATTAAACACTCCGCATTATTTTTAGTTAAATTTTGTTTTTTTCCCCTTTCGCTTTAATAATTGATATTGTTTTGGATACATAAATATGTCCTAAGAGTATTTGTCATTTCCTAATGTTTACAGTGGGGATTTTTTTTTTTTTTCTGTAAAACTGGGATTTTTCTTCCATATAGAGTATGCTTTTCTGCTACATGCACATTTCAGAAACAGTCACAGACAATGCATCTGGCAATGGCATGTGGCTTTGCAGGAATTGCAGTTAATGCTGCTTGGAAAACCTCGTGTTTAATTTTTCACTCATCATGTAGTCACAGAGAATAAGGACATCCTTCGTATGAAATATTACAGAATTCTGTTAAGTGATGGATAAAAAAATTCTGGCATGCTCCTATCTATTTTCAACAATTACTGAATTAGGACTTTATATTTAACATACTAGGAATAGACAGGATGGTGCAAAGGAGGACAAAAGAGAACAGGGGTACATGAGAGTCTCTTAGATAAGGGGCTTATTGCGTGCAGCTCAGAGATTAAACTGATTTTAATATACTGCTTACTTTATGTGAAGAGTGGATGGAAATCCTGAGCTGCTCTCTGCCTAAATTTTGCAGATAGAAATAGTCAGGAAAGTCAACAAAAAGCTCAAACACTCCTACTCCAAATTGTTAATAAGTCCTAGATGTTATTTTCTATGCTTCTGGTAACTTCAAGAAAAATAAATAATGAATAACACAGACAAGGAGAAACTGAGTGTACTCTACAATGAGCATTTTTTTTTTTTTTTTAAAAAAAAGGTTCCTGAAGTCACTGGAATTATCTTGGCATGGGGCTGGTGAAAACAACAGTGAGGATTCACTGAGGAAAGGCTCCTTGTAAGCACCTGCCAGCTGATATGGTCACAGATGCAAAATCTTGTATTGCTTGCCCCGCTCCGCCTGAAAATGAAAAAGCACCCTCCACTTCTTGTCTCCTTTCTGAAAACAATTCTTCAGTCTCTTGTGGTTGAACCACTCCCAGCTACAAGAATGTGATGAGACACAGTAAGTGCAACAGGTCAAATCCGCCAGTCACATGAGCAAGCAATGCCTGTCATTAGCACTCAGGTTAGCTTGTTTAAACTCAGTGGAAAAGCCAATGGACAGCACAAAAGCCCAGCAGAACATCTTCCATCCCCTACTCTTCCACCTCTTTGCATTAGAATCAAACTTTTCTGACTGTGGTCAATAAGCCGTATATGCAATTCTTTGCGGAGCAAGAGCGTTATTTTCTGGACCAGACTCGCCAGGTGGCAGTGCTATATACAGTCCATAAGTGCCAGTGGCTTTTAAAGAAACATCATGCTGCTGCCAGTGGGAAAGAGGAGAGCAGCAGGGCAGTTTTGCTCAGAAAAAGTGGAAGGAAGAAGGAAAATGAAAATGGGGTTTGGCTCCTGAAAGGCCAGAAAGGGCAGGAAGCGTTTGGCTTACATTCGTACGGTGGTGACCCTGTGTTGAGGCCAAGTGGGAGCCTGCTGGGATGCCTGGGACCACGTCCCAGGGGAGGGATCTAGTTCCGTAGATGAGACTCTTCAACCGATGTCAGTGTCATCTTTCACTGCCGCTGCTCCTGTGGCAGAGGGGTGAGGAAGAAGCAGGTGGTGACAGTGGAGATTCAACTATTAGACATGCAGAAAACTTCTTGTGACCACATGGTACCTGGCCTCTTGGGCACAAAGGGAGCAGATTTCACAAGATGTCACTGAAAACTAATACTTATCTATGATGTCTCCTAAACTAGAAGTGGGAGAAAACACAAAGGTATGGAAGAGCACCTGGAATACTGCAACATACAAGCTGGATGTGGCTAATGTCCAATGCATCTCTGAAAAGGCCAAGAGGAAAATAAAATCACAACTGCAGTAAACAATGAAGGCAAATCAGACCACCTACAAAGGCGTTTGACTTGCCTGAGCAAGATTAAGCAACAGAATAAAAATGACAAGTGCTTTTACACATCAGTACTAAAAAATGAGCTGGGAGATAAATTTTCTGGAGACAATAGATGGCTGCTTCCTGAAACAACTAGCCTCAGAAACCACAAGAAAAGAAGCTATTTTTGATATAGTCTGGAGTGATGCACAGGACCCGCTTCAGTGAAAACCTCTGCGATAGTGACTAGTGTTGAATTTCAAGAAAAGGAACTATGTAAAAATGAGGTAACTGGTCAAAAATGAACAAATAAACAAGCAAAAAACTCATAAAAGTAGCTATCCAAATTGCAAGAAGCCTAGGAGCAGCCTGGAGGCTGTTGAAAAATATAGTGCTAGAAGCCAGGTAAAAAGTGTGCCACAATTCAGAAAGGAAAAAAAAGCAGTCCAGAAAATCCCTTCAAACCTTACCTGGAAAGATATGCAGGCTATCACATGGAAAAGCATTTTAAAAAAAATGGAAAACTGGCCCAAAAAAGGAGAACAGGAAAGCCCATATGCACAGCAAGTTGAAAGTAAATGAAAAAATGAGAAAGGCTGAAAGGAACGTGAAGAGTATGACAAGGAGTTCCCCGAAGGCTCCCATGGCAGGAAGCAGGCAAGGGGATTAGTGGGACCACGTGGCCACCAAAGCGCAGAGGGGGCACACAGGCCAGGGTAACTCCTGCGTGCTAAAGGGCTCTGGAGGGGTGCGGGACCCACGGCCCCGTGACTCTGCCTCCAGTTCTGCCCACTGAGCATCCGTGCCAGTGCTGGCTGCGTTCGGCAGCGACCTGGGAAAGGCAACGCACGGTAAAATCTGCACGTCTATCATGGTTAGACAACAGATTCACAGATTGTAAGAAACGCCAGGAAAAACTCACAAAACTGAATGAGTTGGAAAAAAGGGGGCAGATGAGCTTCAATATCAATAAATGCGATGTAATGCATCTAGGGAACAGTAATCTAAACCATGTTTGCGCGACACTGAAACCTGAGCTGTAAATGCCAGCTGTAACTGAGCTGCAACTACCAGAAAGAGACCTTGGAGTCATTGCGGGCTGGTTTTCAAAATCGTTGTCTCAACGTGCAGTGGCAGATGCAAAAGGGAATAATCCTGGGTATTATCAGGCCAAAACATCAGCAAGGCATCATCACTGAGAGCAAGACAGACTTTTTGCCACCATATTAACCTGGAATGTACCATGTCTCGAGTGCTGTGTGTGCAGTCCTGGCTCTGTGTCTCAGGAAGGACTTAGTGGAGTTAGAGGTGATACGGGAGAGGAGCAATGAAAAGGATCCCAGGGATGAAGTAATTGGCTTCCAAAAGGACACTACAAAGGTTTGGGACTCTTCATTTTGAACAGGAAGAGTAAGCATGACAGAATCAGGAAGATGCTGGGCAAGCTGAATGCAGAGCTGTTATTGACTGGGTCCTTGAACTTGAAGGAAAAGGCAGACTGGTTTAAAGGCACGTGCTCCTTTGCTGAGCGCATAGTGAACTCTTATACTTTGTTCCCACAGCAGGGGCGAAGGCAAGCAGTACCAGCCGACTGAGAAATTCATAGTCAGCAAGCCAGTCAGTCTCACCTTGGTGCCCAGCAAGATCATGGAACAGATCTTCCTGGAAACTATGCTGAGGCACACAGAAAATAAGGAGGTGACTGGTGACAGCCAACATGGCTTCACTAAGGGTAAATCACGCCTGACAAATATGTGGTCTTCTACGACGGGATTACAGCATTGGTGGATAAGGGAAGAGCAACTGATGTCATCTACCTGGACTTGTGCAAAGCATTTGACACTGCCCCACATGACATCCTTGTCTCTAAATTGGAGAGACACGGATTTAACAGATGGACCACTCGGTGGATGAGGAATTAGCTGGATGGTTGCACTCAAAGAGTTGCGATCAACAGCTTGATGTCCAAGTGGAGACCAGCGACAAGTGGCGTTCCTCAGGGGTCAGTATTGGGACTGGTGCTGTTTAACATCTTTGTCAGCAACACGGACAGTGGGATGGAGTGCACCCTCAGCAAGTTTGCTGACAATGCCAAACTGTGTGGTGCGGCCAATGTGCTGGAGGGAAGGGATGCCATCCAGAGGGACCTTGACAGGCTTGAGAAGTGGGCCTGTGCAAACCTTATGAAGTTCAACAAGGCCAAGTACTGGTCCTGCACATGGGTTGGGGCAATCCCAAGTACAAATACAGGCTGAGCAGAGAATGGATTGAGAGCAGCCCTGAGGAGAAGGACTTGGGAGTGTTGGTGGATGAGAAGCTCAACATGACCTGGCAATGTGCGCTTGCAGCCCAGAAAGCCAACCGTATCCTGGGCTGCATCAAAAGAAGCTTGACCAGCAGGTCGAGGGAGGTGATTCTCCCCCTCTGTTCTGCTCTCATGAGACCCCACCTGGAGTACTGCGTCCAGCTCTGGGGACCCCAACACAAAAAAGGACATGGACCTGTTGGAGTGAGTCCAGAGGAGGGCCATGAAGATGATCAGAGGGCTGGAGCACCTCTCCTCTGAAGACAGGCTGAGGGAGTTGGAGTTGTTCAGCCTGGAGAAGAGAAGGCTCCAGGGAGACCTTCTAGCAGCCTTCCAGTACCTAAAGGGGGCCTCCAAGAAAGCTGGAGAGGGACTTTTTACAAGAACACGTACTGATAGGACAAGGGGTAATGGGTTCAAACTGAAAGAGGGGAGATTGAGATTAGCTATTAGGAAGAAATTCTTCACTGTGAGGGTGGTGAGGCACTGGAACGGGTTGCCCAGAGAAGTTGTGGATGCCCCATCCCTGGAAGTGTTCAAGGCCAGGTTGGATGGGGCTTTGAGCAACCTGGCCTAGTGGAAGGTGTCCCTGCCCATGGCAGGGGGGTTGGAACTAGGTTGTCTTTAAGGCCCCTTCCAACCCAAACCATTCTATGATTCTATGACAAACAGATACCAGAAGGACTAGACAGCAAAATACCCTCTAACATCCCTAATTGAACAATTGCAGAAACTGGCGCGGTGCAAGGGAAATGGTCTGCCAGGCTCATACGTTAAACCTCTGATTGCTGTTTCTGCAGACAGAGGGCCAGACTGGATGGATCACTAGTTCTATTCTGTTGGGCACCTCTTCTCTCACATTCTCGTATAATGTTGGGGTTGGACAGGGGAAAATGTGTAATTCCAGAGTGCACCAAGGAATCTTGCTGTGTGTCTTCATCTCTATACCTTGCCTCAAATCTCATTTGTGCTGAGATTGCTGGAAAAAATGGTTATATGCCTGTTGATTGTAACTATCCCTGCTACAGCACCAGCTTGTGCCAACAAGAAATTACACTATAAATACACTCAGCCCCTAGCTGGAAATTACTTAGGTTTCTTCTATCAATTGACAGAAAGGTGGTATCATTGGAATGGAAACAAACAAACAAAAGCCTTGCACTGGCAGAAATATGCTTAGTGGCCAAAAATACCTGGAGGGTGAGCTCAGGCCCTTGGATTTGAGGTCAGCTTGTGATGGAATTTTGCAACTTCAGAGCCACATCTGTGTAGAAAGCAGAGCTTTTCCCTGTTATTTTTATAGCTATTCCTAGTTAGCTGCTGTTCCAGCCCTCATCCCTTTACTGGCATTTGCTAGGCTCCGTGATTATTTGCTCAGCTTTCTTCTATTTTCTCCTTGACCACATCTAACCTTTTTTCTTTTGTGATCCTCTTTACCTCTGTGTACTGCACTCAGAGGCAACATAGAGACCTGCCAGACCAGGGCAGCTCAGACCACTGCTTTTACTTCTTCTCAGATGAAGTGTGAGAATCACTCTAGGTTGCCAGTTTCTTCTCCTTCCTTCCTTCCTTCATCCTTGCAAGAGGTAGCCGCAGACTTGACTCCCTCCTTTGCTATTCTCAGTCTTCCCTAGGTTTCTGCCACTTTCACTCTGCAGTACCATTTTCTTTCACGGAGTACAGCAGTATACGTATATCCTGATATAGATGGGTATAGTCAAGGAGCACAGACACTGGAGGGTTGCCCGTTAGGACTAGCAGCTTTGCTCTTTACTAACAACGTGACTATTCCTGAAAGAGGCTTGTGCGATATTTCTGGGTTTTTATTTCTAAGCTAGTCTAGCAATGTGAGGCAGCACAGCCATTTGGCACGGAGGAGCTGGCTTGCCTGGGTTGGTTTCGGCAAGTGCCATCACATAGGTCAAGTGGGGTGATGGCCCTGTGGTGTAAAGTCATATTGCCCTTTCATGTCAGGGCAGCTGGCTCATGTCCTCCCTTCCCCAGTGTTCATCTGCGTGTGTGTCAATAAGTCATTTGATCCATGCTCTTGCACCAGTCTCTTGAGCTTAACTGCCTGAGAAAATTTGGAAGCGTGAAAGCAGTCGATCTTTGTCAGCTGTTTAAAGTCTCCTTCTATCAGGAAATCTCAGTGTTTGCACAGCAAAAATGAGGGGAGAGAATGAAAGGAGAACATGAAAGAGCTACAAATTATGTTAACACAAAAGTCACAAGTAAAAAATTACTATGATGTATTAAAAGCACTTCCCTCTACAAGCATTTCTATTTCCTCCTTAACTTTCAAGCCCATAAAACACATGAACACTGAAGGGAAAATGGTTTGTGCAAAGGACACTGAATGCTCATTCACTACCGACACCGATAGCTGCAGACACTGCAGCGCAGCAGCAGGCACACTGCCCCACAACTATTGCTGCTCCCACTGCACCAAAATACACGCAGCTCAGACCTTGTCAGTAAATTTGTTTCACATTTTCCCAGGCAGCTCTTGAGGCTGGTTTCCGAAAGAGAGCTAACCACCCACTCCCTCTTGGCAGCACCAGCCCATGCTCCTGGGGTGATAAGGTGGCGAGATTGTCCCCTTGCTCTTGCTAAGGTCTCTTCCCCAACCCAATTTTAAGGTGAGCTTCAGGTCTCCCTGCTGCCTTTATCTGGGGTAGAATAGACAGCATTTTTAGAGAGATATACTTACTTTAATACTGTCATAAACAGATTTTATGGCAGCAGAATCATTTCCAGCCAAACCTTTGGCAAAACATAAAGAATCCACACTAAGCTTATGACTTCTTCTATGATGTCTCAGACATAAAAAGGGAGACTAGATTTTTTTTTTTTGTCTCATATTGAGTGCCTTTCTGACATTCTCACGCACATGCTGTTTTCCAGCATAACCCTTAAGTATTTCTTAGCCTCAGTCCATTCACTGTGCCTTTAAATTGCTTGCTTTGGCATCTCTAAGAACACCTCTTCTGGCTCATGGAGATAGATTGTGCTTTGCCCTTTTTCTTTCTATCTTTCCACACTATTTTTTTCCAGAGTAAAGTATACTCAGGAAATTATATGCTACTTTGAAAGTGGGTTTACAGCTTGACTACTAGAAGAATCACGGAGTGGAGGAATTTCATTTTGAGTATCTTCTCAGAGTTGGTGCTGGTTTGGGGGTGGAGAAGTTAGTGAGGAGCAGAAATGGACAGAAAAAGAGCAAAAGAAAAGGGTTTGGTGCTGTGAAATGGTTTATCCAGATAGCTTAAATCTAGCTGGTACGATTGGCTTGAGGCTTACAGAAATACTGCTGCATCTTCTGCGAAAATGAATGCTCCTTAGAAAAGTAAGATTCCATTTTACTGTTTTATATATACCTTCTCAGCCATTATGAGTAGACAGCTGTGGCTTCACTATTTTTACTAGTGTGCTTGAGAAGTTGTTCTTTCTTATTGCCAGGGCCTGCCACTCAGACCATGCCAGGTGGGAGGACAGAGTCGTTTACTGTTGATACCCTTCTCACATTTCCTGCTGTTCTGAATACTCCTGTTACTTCTCTCGGTTTCCAGTTAGATCTGGATATGTATTCCAGTTTGCAAAATGAGAATTATGGTATATCTTTGCACATAATTATAGTCTGCTTCATTCTTCAACTTGGATGAACGTGAACCCATCTCAACCTCCATATCTCAAACTTTTCCAAATACAAGCAGACATGAGAGTAGAAGAAGTCAAATTTGCAAAAGGAAACTTGCCCTGACTACAGTCTAACACAAAGGAACCTGGTTTGGTTTAGGTTTGAATTTTATTAAACTCCTTTTATTTTCTTCCTCTCTCTGGATATTCTTCTTTTGATATTCTAGCTGAATGCAGAATGAAGAAGTGACTAAGATTCCCCTTCATTCGCAAAGTAAAAGCTCCAAGTAGAGCCCTATCTATGAGCCACAGTGTCTCCAGGGGTAGACCTGCTGTAGCATAGACTTATCCACAGCCACGGTCTCTTTGAGGTGCACCTGTTCCAGCATGGCCTTCTCCATGAGCCACAATGCCTTCAGAGAGATACCTGCTCCAACATGGCCTTACCCACAGCCACAGTCCCTTCAGGGGTGTACCTGCTCTGTCGTGGGCTTATCCATGCCCACTCGCTTTGAGGTGCTCCAGCGTGACCTCATGCACAGCCACTGATGCTTCAAGATGTACCTGCTGCAGCATGGACTTATCCACAGCCACAAATGCTTTGCAGTGTGCCTTCTCCAGCATGGACTTACACTTGGGCCACAATCCCTTCAGAGGTATACCTGCTGCGGCACAGGCATAACCATGGCCATAGACGCTTCGAGATGTACTTGCTCTGATATGGGCTTATCCAGGGCCACAGATGCTCTGGGATGTCCTGCTCCCACATGGATTCATCCACAGGTCACAGTCCCTTCAACTCTAGTTCACCCTGGAGTTCCAGCCTGTCCAGCACAGCAGCACAGAAACAGCAGTGATGTCCTGGATATCTCCCAGCCCAGGCGCATCCCCATTGCTGTTACCAAAATGTTCCCAGGCACAGCAGAGTCAGTTGATAAGCAGCACAGCACTACAGCAAGCAGCGAAAGCAAAAAGCAGCCACTAATGAGCACTAGACTTTAATATACAGTAAGGCAAGCAAGCCCCATGGCAAGCACAGGAGCCTGCTCATTAATAGCTAAACAGCAATAACAGCTATAAATTCGATCTAACACATTCCAATCAAATCTGTTGTTATCTTGAACCCTTAGAGCCCCACGTTGGGTGCCAAACAAGGACTTAACCCTTAACATGGTTTAACCCCAGCCGGCAACTAAGCACCACACAGCCGCTCACTCACTCCCCCCTGGTGGGATGGGGGAGAGAAACAGAAGATCAAAAGTGAGAAAACTTGTGGGCTGATATAAAGACAGTTTAATAGGTAAAGCAAAAGCCATGTGCACACAAGCAAAACAAAACAAGGGATTCATTCACTGCTTCCCATCAGCAGGCAGGTGTGCAGCCATCTCCAGGAAAGCAGGGCTCCATCATACGTAATGGTTACTCGGGAAGACAAATGCCATCACTCCAAATGTCCCCCCCTTCCTCCTTCTTCCCCCAGCTTTCTATGCTGAGCATGACATCATATGGTATGGAATATCCCTTGGGTCAGTTGGGGTCAGCTGTCCCGGCTGTGTCCCCTCCCAACTTCTTGTGCCCCTCCAGCCCCCTCGCTGGTGGGGTGGGGTGAGAAGCAGAAAAGGCCTTGACTCTGTGTAAGCACTGCTCAGCAGTAACGAAAACACCCCTGTGTTATCATCAACACTGTTTCCAGCACAAATCCAAAACACGGCCCCATACCAGCTACTATGAAAAAAATTAACTCTATCCCAGCCAAAACCAGCACACCATATTTAAGGTATATGGATCATGTATAAAAGTAAATTCAATGTGTTAATTGCTAAAATGCTGTCTCAGTATTCTAAAACCAAGTTTATTTTAAAAGGGAAGCTCTATTAGTAATTAATATCGATGCTGTTTGATCTCAGAAAATCCTCTGAGTCTAGGGCAATTCAAAGTGCACAGCATATAAAGTTAGGGATGCATGCTGAAACTCTAAAAACAGAACAGAGGATGCAAAGACATGGAGAATTGTCAAGAAATCTGGAAGAATTCACATGTCTATATGTGTTCCTTTTGAAAAAGAAGTTATAGGAAATACTGAGCTGTGGATTCCAGAGGGACAGGGAAGCTATAAGGTGGGAAGACCGGGAATATAACAAAAATGTGACTGCCTTCTATGAGAAATATTTTTTATTTGAAAGGCAGCAAGGAAAAGAACTCAGTGGGTAAACTTTGCCAAAAATTAGAGCATTTCTCTGGCTGATAGAGCACTAGAGCAATATAAAATGGAATAAAAGCTGATGAATCACTGTCATTTCTATTGGTAAAAAAGCAATACAAGATCCTTCAATGTCAACATTAGATATGAAATGTGTTCCTTGCCGTATTAAATTGCATTTTATTGAAACAGCCAAGGTAAATTTTAACTCTTGACTACTCAGACCATTCACTTTTATGCTATATGGCACGGAGCACAACCTTTCCGGTATCAAAAGGGTTCGCAGGAGTCACAGACCCATTATAGGCAACCTTGCGGGTTATCACATGCTCGACGGGGGTCACATTCCTCCCTCACTGGGGACCAATGAATGACTTTTTTCATGTAAGGAGAAACAAAGAGCAAGGTGAGGAGAAAAGGCCAGGGGAATCTCTGGGAGAGGAATGAGGTTGCTGGTGATGAGCCCTGGAGCAAGGTCCAAATGAAAGACGGTTGGTCTGTGCCTTGGCATCCAGGAGCGCAGGGAACGGGGAGCACCTCAGCAAAAGTGAGGGGCAAAATCACAGAATGAGTAAACGTGATTTACCTTTTATTCTTACTAGGAGTTTGTTAAAGGAATTCTTGAGGAAACCCTAAAAGATGTGTGAGGCTGAACAGACACCAAGGAAGAGATGTTTGTGAAAAGTAGGTTTAGGGTTGTGCCTGACAAGAGTTGTGAGTGAAATGTTGGTGCGTGAAAGATATATGTTGGAGCAGATAAGGAGTTGTACATTGTTTTATTGGGAACTTGAGATGCTTTATAGCACTAAAAGAGAGGAGACAATAAAACTAATCGGCTGGAAGATGAGGTCCTCCACTCTTACATCTCTAGAAATCAGGTCCCTAGAGGCATTCCAGCATGGTGAGCTTTATCATACAATATTATTACCTAGTATCAATCATAAACCACTGTTTTTGAGGTACTTTTTAAGAAAATTAAATATGGTCAAGTCATTAAGAAGGGATTTGCAATGATTTAGAAGTTTTCAAAATATGATGATTTTAAATATCTGTTCTTACTGTGGTTAGAAATACAAGTGAATAATACCACTGTCACACTGATGCTGCATGTCCGTTAATCTGTTAGGGGCAGATTCAAACCCCACTGAAGGTGATAATACAAATTCTACCTGGTTCGATAGGTCCTTAGCAATTCCATATACTTCTCATCACCTTTCTTTCCATGCACAAGCATTCATTTTTATATCCATTCTAGCTTCTTAACTCACAGAATACATTTATTTTTCCACCTATTAACAGTACTTGCTTATTGGCTTTTTGTATGACTGTGGCTTTTTTAAAGACATAAAATGATACATTGTCTTTGCAAAGGGCCTCTCCACTGCCCTGATGTTCATTACAGAATCCATATACCCATCACCCTCCTATCTACACCATCTTATTTGCCTGAAAGTAATATAATTACATTTATATGCCATCTATTTCATCTGTGTTTCATGCTAGTTAAATCAGTTTTTTATGCATTTGTTTCATGCATTCACCACAAATTGATATGTATAACCTATGCATATATTCATCTCGTCAAGTATTCATGTACTGGGTTCCTGTGTTCATTATTGACAGAAATTATTCATCCTAATGAATCCATGGGAACACCAGAAAGAGCATATAACACAAAAATAACTTAAATTATACAAAATGTGCTAGGAAATGTGTGTGTGTATGCGTGCGTGTGTAAAAGTAGCTCAGATTAAAAAAGAAGCGAACCTAAAAAACCACTTGTGCATGTTGGCTGGATGCGCGGATTTATAGCGCCCTTTTACCTCTCCAGCAGTGTGATCAGAAGGACCCATGTGCCAAGTGTGCAATTCTTTCAGAAAAATAAGCAAACAGCATTTTGCATAGTCATTATGTAGTGGCTGGAGCCCTCCCAAAGACAGAAAGGGGAGATCTGTGACCATTAACCCCTCTTAGCTCTCCAAGTGTATTCAGTGATTAAAAAAAAATAATGCTAGTAAATGTATGACTGATAATGGACCTGTTTGGAGTGGTCTGTGGGGACGGTGGTTGTGGGTTGGTTGGTTGGTTTTATTTAAGAAAGAGTGAGCGTTCAGGTTCAGAGTATATCACCAGGCAGCTTCACCCAGTTAAAAGGAGTCAGTCTTTGCTGCTGAATTGGCTGTCGTTACAGCAGCAGTACCCAGGATTCACGCTATATTGCAGTGGAGCGCACACCAGGGGACTGGTGTGCGTGAAGATGGAAGGGACTGGGCTATGGTCACCCTTGTTAGGCTGATCAGCTTTGCAGGACAGTGCAAAGTGGCCTGCAGGCAAGTCTTGCAACTTGCAGCATACGTAGGATGTGTGGAGGATAATGTTTCTGATATTATGACAAGACGAAGAGAAGCAAGACGCCATGCTGAAAGCTCCTTGCAGTATTCTCATGTGCTAGAATAGGAACACCTAGCCTCCGTGGTCCAACTATCCTCTCAATTAATTCATGAGCTTTTTAAGGAAGGGGTACCTAGACATACAATGCTCTATAAAATGGGACTTTGACACTTGAGTGGATTGGCCATGTATTGCTGATTGCCTCTTTTTACTGCTTTGATCCCAAGATCTTAAAGTACTTTATAAATATTAATGAATAAAGACTCAGAAATATTCAGTCATTGTGTCTATGCTGTTGCTCATGTCACAGATGGGGGCAAACATATTAAGGCTACAATTTATTCCACCTTGCTTTACATTTCGGTATACGCGTGAGTTATTGCAGTTCTCCTTCATATTCAGGGGAGGAAATGAGAATTTTTAAGGTGTGACTCATTTAATCTATTTTATACATTTATTTATAAGGAAAGGAATGATGCTCTAGAAGTATCTGTTTCTCTCCATCAACTATGAAGGGACTCTTAAGGTGACTCACTCAGATTTAGACATCTACATTGTATGAGTCTGTGTTTGCTAAGAGAGCAACCATGGCCCAGTTTTAGCTGAGCCCAACTCTCCTAATTTGCACTACCATGCTTTGACTATACAACAAATACTACATGTATTACAGAAAGTTCCCTCGTATTGTATCAGTGTGTTAGATAGCCTCTGACATGAAAAATAGGAAGATGGTAAATTTTCTGTCAGTATTCAAAAACTAAGAGGTTACTGGTAAATTTAAAGGTTATTAGACTAGCATCACTCCCTGGAAAATAATGGAAAAGCTATCATTAATTGTCATTATTAAAAAATGTAGGATTTTATCAACTGTCACTATATTCTTGGGGAAAATATTATCAAACAAATCCCTCATAAAATTTTTAAGCTTGGCTAGTAAAAGTAGTCACATATATATATACCTAAAATTTTGCAAAGTAGTTAAAAAAGCATTGCAAAAGATAAAGTTTAAATTAACACTCGTAAACAAGTTAGGTGTAATCAATCAATATCATGTCAATGGTTGAGTATTTGACTGAGAAATTTCATGGCGTTGCTACACTGGAGTGAATGTAATGATGTTCCAAAAAGATCCTTACCAACGTTGGTGCTATTCAGTATTTTCTTAATGATCTGAGAGAAAATGTAACCAGTCCTTTTAAGACTGGCAGGCTAGGAATTAAGAATCATAGAATCGTAGAATCATAGAATAGTTTGGATTGGAAAGGAACCTTTAAAGGTCATCTAGTCCAACCCCCCCACAATGAGCAGGGACATCCTCAACTAGATCAGGTTGCCCAGAGCCCCATCCAGCCTGACCTGGAATGTTTCCAGGGATGGGGCATCTACCACCTCTCTGGGCAACCTGTGCCAGTGTTTCACCACCCTCATTGTGAAAAACTTCTTCCTTATGTCTAGCCTATATCTCACTTCCTTTAGTTTAAAACCATTACCCCTTGTGCTATCCCAACTGGCCCTGTTAAAAAGTTTTTCCCCATCTTTTTTATAAGCCCCTTTAAGTACTGAAAGGCTGCAATAAGGTCTCCCCGGAGCCTTCTCTTCTCCAGGCTGAACAAGCCCAACTCTCTCAGCCTGTCTTCATAGGAGAGGTGCTCCAGCCCTCTGATCATTTTTGTGGCCCTCCTCTGGACTCACTCCAGCAGGTCCATGTCCTTCTTCTTGTGTTGGGGTCCCCAGAGCTGGACGCAGGACTCCAGGTGGGGTCTCACCAGAGCAGAGTAGAGGGGCAGAATCACCTCCCTCCACCTGCAAGAACAGGAACACAAATTAGAATAGTAGCTTATGAGTAGTTCCTTCATAAGTTAGAATCGTTCAAGTAAAACATATCACTCCAATCAAATATACAAAAATACACCTTATTAGCAACAGGTTATATATCTCTTTTCATTGACACACAAAGATGCCTACTTTTCACTAGAAAGGCAATGAATGTGGACAAGATTTAGGGATCTTAATGGAGAAGCAAGTCAACACCAGCTCCTTTTGTGTTACTCTTGTAAATGAGCCAAATAGATCCTTTGAGCAGTGAGTAGGAACAGGGAGACTAATTTCATGTCTGTGGTAAAGAACGGATGAAAATAACCTCAGAAACTAACAATACTGAACAACAATGTCCAGTCCTCTTGTCTATACTTAAAAGGGAATTGAAAACTTGCAAATGAAAAATTGAAGAGAGTACAGAAAAAAAAAAAACAAAAGAAAGCTCTAATAATTTCAGTTCTAAGCTTGTTTAAATATTTTGAGATCACTGCCAATGTTTCTACAGTAATGCTGTAACATGCACTGTAGGTTATTTTCAGGTGCTAAAGCTCTTTGCATCCCCCTTGGATGCAATGTGCTTGTGTGCACCATTAGCGTGGGGAGAATAATTTCTTCCCATAGATATCCTTACAGGGAGAAAATACCGGGGATTAGAATTCTAGATTTTTGTTGAAGGTGCTTCTCAGAAAGTTCAAAAAGTAAGTATCTCTAAAATGAAGGGAAGACAGGGAAGAGAATGACGAGATTGCTGGTTTCCTGTCCTGGATGTTCACTTGGCTCACAGGTAAACTGGAAATTATAGATAAAGTGTCTGGTTGATTTATGCCTCAAAGACAGACTTCAGATTTTGGCTGCAGACTAATCAAAGCTGTATGTTGTTATTATTATCATTAATCGTCTTTGTCTATTGCTTTATGAGTCTTGAGTTAAAGCAAACCATGAGTTCAGTGAAAGTAGTCTAGTCTGCATGAGACTAACATAATATGTTGCCATTGCTGAATTTAAACTTTTTTATTAGGACTACAATGAAGCATCTGGTACAATGGGAAGGCATTAGTTATGAGAGGAAGATGGGATAGATACAGAGCAACGGCAGAAATGCAGAAAGGAATAAAAGAAAGATTACAATTAGTTAAGCTGAAAGAAACAGCTATTGATTTAAATTAAGATTCCTACTAAGAATCCTGAAGGTCTGATGTTGGGACTGATTTTATCTAGTATTTAGCATTTAACATTTAGTATTTTCATTAATAACTTCAGTACAGAAATCAGGAGGTTGTTCATTAAACTGCTGATGACACGGAGGTGGCAGTTATTCTCATCATAGAGGAGCATTGGAAGAACATATGGGAAGAACCAGATGACCAGCAGACCAAGAGAACTAGAAATGTGAGGAAATAGACTAGTACTAAGGTCAAGAAAAATGGGGGCTAGCAACAAGAGTTGAGTGCTTCTTTACATTAGCTATGTAGATGAAGCTTTGGGTGAATGAAGCCCTAACTTTCAGACCATTTTGCTGAGATCAATCCCACCCCTTGGCTCTCAGTGGCTGCTTGACAATACAGGGAAAACTACCTTTCCACCTTGAAAGATAGTGTTGGCATAAGAGCAAATAGGTATAGACTGTCCATAAAATAATGAGACTCAAAATGTGAAGTTATATAAACATTCCGGGAGTGAGAATCTGAACAGTATGCCTGGTAGATGTGTCAACAACCTAATTTTACAAGGGGATTTCATGAGTTTGTGAGCAGATGCTCATTATGATATAATTGACCCCATGATAGTAGGGTCTGGAGTCAATGGCGTTTTCATTCTCCATTCTCTGTTTCTCTCTTTGGAACAGAATTGTTACTAAACATATTTGTTAGTTATTAATTATTAATTGTTTACACATCGATTATAAGTGAGGGAGATTCTTTTTTAATATTATATGAACATCCTAAAGTTTTATAGGCTTTCTAACTGAACAATGTTCTTTCCAGGAACATCCCTGTAACTGCACAACATTCTCTTTCAAAAGCCGTTTCCATTTGACTTAAATAATTCACACGCAGCCACAAATGTTCCGTTTTCTAAAATGAAATGTGATGGTCAAGCATGCAGAATGTTTTCACAACTTCATGTGGAGAAAAGCTACCTGAGTATGAAGGAAACAATCCTTTTTTTGTATCTGGAAATACTAGCACTTTCATGTGGAAGTCATCAAAAATGTGTAATTCTGCATGCTCACATTTATACTGTTGTATTAACTTTCCCCTGATTTACATGAGGCAGAAGAAAGCTATAATACACTAAAGTATGTCACAAGGCAATGCATAATGAAACCACAGCAGATAAAACATACTTTATCCTGAGGTACATGCACATATTGCCAGAGAAATGTAAGTGGAAATCTTATCTACTGAAAAGGTTGCAACTTAAATGGAATTGACTTGATAAAAATGTTGATTTTAGCCATTTGAAAGTTAAACATCTAGAGTAAACCGGTGATCTCAGCTTCTTCCCTATATGCAGTAGAAACAGATAAGCATTTCCAGCAGGTGATTCATTCCACCTATCTGAGGAATTTACCATAAGTATTTGCTCTCTGGTGATGCCAGTCATTCTCCAGAGAGAGATACTACGTGATGCAGTTTTATTTATTGCCTTATTTCTATTAAGGTAACATCAAGTGAAGTGAAATCTATCCATCAGTGAAAAAACTTTTCTTTTGTTCCCTACACTAGCTATTGAATTTAATTTCTGTAACCACAGGTAAGAACAGGAATGTAGACTGAACCACCCCCATTACTTGTCCAAATAATTTTGGTTATGCCTTTAGCAACCTGCCAGTGCTGGTCTGAGCATCTTGTTCTTCCTATGCTGGTACGGTTTAACTTTCTGTTTCTGTTACTGCAAATCCATCCCATTTACAGGTCAACAGGACAAGTAGCCCAACTGAGCCAAGAAAACACCTTCTTTCCGAGACAAGTCATAAAACGCAATCTCTCATCAAGTCATGAGATTTCCAGATCAATATTGGAATATATCAATATATATTCCGATTGATATATATCAATATTTCCAGATCACTGCTTGGCCTTTAGTTCCCACTGCAAAGCATCCCAGGATATCTCTGTAAGACAACATACTTTCATTCAAACACAACTGAAGCTCTTTTGGGGCTCAGAAGTCCTCAAGTGTGAGGAGAAGCTTATGCTTGAATGGTTCTGTTAGAAGGGTTAGTTGGGCAGGTTGCCATAATGACACGTGGTAGGTAAAAAAAAAATATAATTTACAGGTCACTAATTGCAGAAGATTCTGCATTCTTGATATTTGGTTCTGGAACAGTGTAATCAACCATGTCTGTGGTTTCCTTTTAGGTTTTAGCTTGACTAGTTAGAAGAAAATCCCTGACTAACTTTTCTAGTGCAATCAAAATTTCAAAGTCAGTCAGGGTGATGTAATACAAATGTAAATGGCTGAAAAAGTGGGTGAACAAGGGCAGTAGAAAACCTCTTGTTCCAGAATATTCTAGGAGTATGAAAGGGAATCACAGATAGGGTGGAAATCACCTTTTAACAGTTTCTGCTTGGATCACATTACTGTGATAAGAAGAAATGCCATCATGATAGCTGCCATAGAGTAACTATGCAGGGAGATTAACAGACTCATTGTGCCTTGAAGGCTGCAATTTAAACAGTAAGATTCTTCATTTTGTAACCTATCACATTTAAACACTGATCAGGATATACTTTCTGAATAAAAGATTAAGACTTCATATATCAAAAAGACTCGTCCATTCTTCATGCTGCCACAGTGAGATAGCACAGCTGATGGAAGAGGAAATGCCCATTCTGAGGTGTACCTATACCATCTGATTATTACATTTCAGTAGCTGATATTTTTTGATGAATGCCTGAACATCCAGCAGAGAGAGGTTTTTCCCCCCTCTACACAACAGCTGTGCCTTTTGAATCACACAGATTGGCTGAGAGGAGGTGACACTCCATAGGCCAAACATCATTCAGCACCGGCTGAGCTCACTAGAATGCAAATGCGTCGTCTTGATAGTCTTGCTTGAAAGACATCTGTAGTCACAGCACAGATATAGAGAGCAAGGGCAGAGCATGACAGATTGCAGTTGTTGGGGAGAAAAAGACACAATTCCTGGAAATATTTAAGTCTACTGCAGAAGCAATCACCACCACAACAAATCCCAGTTGCACTGGAATGAGAAGTAGACCCAAGAACAATTATAGCAAATCTTTGACAATGCACCATGAATTAACTGCGGGTTTGATACAAATAACCTGTATTGCTTTCTGTATGGTCACAAACATAAATACTAGAGTGGAGGAAATGTTGGCTCTTCTACTTGGATGATTTGTATTTCTATAGCCTGCTATGAAGATGACACAAAAGATTTATATGTCTGGGGATGCTTCTCAAAAAAGTAATCCAGTCTAATATCTGAAAGCTACCTAGGTAAATTCCTGTTACAAAGTTTCTCTGATTTGGGGAATCTTCTGTTTACCTCCCTCGGCAGTGGTATGTAGGCACCTCTTGTTCTCTTATTCACTTCATAGCAAGGATAAGAGCAGTTTAAGAAAAGGGTAAGTACTGTCTGGATTCCCAGGCTTATAGCTATACTGATATAATATACCATATGATAATAGGGTACGTTTTCTCATGTACATACGACTAAATTATCTTCCTCCAGAACAGGGTCGTCTCATAGATACTGCCTATTGCGAACAGTCTCCATCTTACGTTATCCCCTTGTGTCCCTAAGTATTCCCCAAGGCTAACTTGAGAAACTGCTATCTGGAATAGAGCAGAACCTTGTCAGGGACTGTGCTGGGAATTTAACACTTCTGGACATTTGCACATCAGCACTTGAGTCTGTGCACAGGCTCTGTGAAGTTTACTTGTGAAGTCCTATTGCTGAAGAAAAACTCAGGCAATGTTACACAGAAGCAGTTTCCATCCTCATCGAGACTTTTTATGTCTTTCAGAGTAGAGAGTAGCTGCAGATGGCTGCTGCAAAGCAACGTGGCAATGTGGGCTTTGCCAGGTACAAAACTTGCAATAACAGAAAAGAGATTGTGTGTTTTGCTCCCTTTTCATCTTTGTAATTCGGCTTGTGGGTACAGGTGAAACCTATTAAACCCCTGTGGCTAAGGCATTCACATCTCTGGCACATGCTCACCAGAAGTGGGATGCATATGGACAAGGAATTCCAGTAACTCCCCTTCTCCTTATTCATTGCCTTCCACTCTAATAGGAATCATTGATTAAAAGGGAAGGATTTCCTTGAAAGGTGCCACACACAGAGTTAATCTGCTCTTCAGTGGGAACTGCACCACCCACCAGCCAAAAACACTTTCCATAACCTTCTGTGTCTATCAACAGCAGTGCTGCCAAAAAAGCATAGCTACCTTGATGGACCATTGAGTAGCTGATAGTTAGCCCCTGACCTGTTGATGGCTTTGAAGAACAAGAGGGCTGGTTAAAAATTAAGTGAGGTAGAAGACACGGAGAGACTACAAGGTATTAGGTTTAGTAGTAGCAGGAGGTAGTGGATTTAGAGGCTGTTTTGTTAGAAACAAAGTAGAGCTGAACAGGACTATCTGGTGCTTTTCTTCTGCATCACATCATATCTGTATGCCTGTCTTTTGGAAGGAAGTCAATTTTCTCCATTTCATGCTCTGTATGTTCCTATAGGATTCATGTATTGAATTCACATTCTATATTGCCTTCTGTTGACCCACTGAATTGATAGCTATCTCTTTCCAGCTACAGTGAGCTCTATCACACATACCTTGAACAATTCCTTTCTAACTCAAAATCTGATGCTTTTTCCCCAATTGCTTTTTCACTTGAAGCAGCAGTGACTTGCTCTGCCTTATCATAGATGTCTTTTGCTTCTTGCTTTACCTAAAACATACACTGATCACACCTGTCTTAATATTCATGCAATGGCTGAGGCTAGAAGGCACCTCTGGAGATTGAGTAGTGCAACACTTGCTCAGAGAAGGGTCAGCTAGAGCAGGTTGCCCAGGATGATGTCCATCTGGGGTTTGAGTAGCTGCAACAACAGACACTCCACAACCTCTCTAGGCAACCTGTTCCTGTGTTTGACCACCCTGACCGTAACAAATTTTTTTCTTGTTTAAATGGAATTTCCTGTGTTTCAGTTTGTGACCATTGCCTCTTGTCCTGTCAGTGAGCACCTCGGAGAGGAATCTGGCTCCATCTTCTTTACTGCCCTTCCCTCCACAATCAGGTATTTATACATATGGTTAAGATCCCCCTGAGCCTTCTCTTCTCCAGGCTGAACAGCCCAAGACATATTTGGCACTTCTTATATGACAGATATTCCAGTCCCTTAATCTTTTTCATGGCCCTTCACTGGATTCACTCCACTATATCCATGTCTTTCTTGTATACATCCACTACAGCACTCAGCTGTGTGAGCTATCCCATCACATCTCCCTGATCCCAGTGAGTTCATAGCCCTGTAACTGCACATAGACATCTAATTCCTCCTCTTTGTTCCCCATGCTGTAGACATTAGTGTGTAGGACTTCAGAGAGGTACCTAGTTGTGCTGATTTCCCAGGAAAAGTGTGTGAGTTTCCTCCCATCATGCTAGCCTCCCAGCACTTCTTCATTTGTGCACATACACTTGGGGTGGGCACCCTTCTGACCTGTTTTTTTGATTACAAGATCTTTCCTGTCCACATCAGCCTGTACCTTCTACTTGCCAACTCAGTCCACACTGCTTAAGTACCCTCAATCTTCCTAGAAGAATGTAATTTTGGAAAGATGTGGTTGCTTTTTTATTCATTTTGAAGAGCTCTCAAAGACTCCCCGTATAATGGAAATCCTCCCAAAAGCAGCTGTTCATTCAATAAAAGCCCTTTCTATAATATGGTCTAATTGATGTCTGCAAAGTACTAAGAGGCTTCAAAAGTTGTCATCTGAGCACATTCAGAAAGAGTGCAGGCAGATGGAAGAGGATTTCAGAGTGTCAGGAGACATGCACTGAAGGTTAAAGAACCTCTGGAAACAATGGGAAATCATTGCCTTTGCCATGCATTTTACATTTTCCATGATGGAACATCATTTTGGGAAATAAATTCAGAAAACTGAGAGAATATTAAATTTTCAAAGTGATTTCTGCTGTCTTAATTCTTCTATGACAACAATGGAAGTGTTTATTCTCTTTCAACATAAGTATCAACCCTGTATTTTAGCGATCATTTGGAAACAAATTTGTTTTGGTTCAACTATTACATAAGTTTATATTGATCCCTTCCCTTCCCTTCTTCTTGTAAGGACAAACACCATACACCGCTGAGCACTGTACACCTCAGTTCAAGTGCTATAATATGAAACTATATTCCAAAGGAAAACCATGTCATATTTGGTCAGGGAAATGATGTTCTACAGCACTTATGTGGCCCTGGCTGTAATGGAAGAAAGGGACTTTAAAGTAGCTAAGGCTTTTGGAGCTTGCTAAGTAGTCAAAACTACAGCCATTGTAGGCACGTGAACTCGCAGTCACCTTTTTTCTTCTTGGCAGGCAGAGACCCTCTGGAGTGCAATAACGAGAAAAAGCCCCTCTGACTCTGTTGTGGCTGCTTTGCTGAGGGTGGTAGTGACAAGATCAAATGCCATTTTGGCACTAATGGTAAGTGTGCTGAGTCTCACTAAGTTGTACAAATACACTAGCGGTCTTATGCTACCGGCCTCCGGAGCAGCACAAAATACTGAACGAGATCAAAGAGGTGACGGAATCTACTGAAATAGTAAGAATGGATGATGATAAATACCCACAAAGAGCCTGGTCAAATATCACAACAGGACAAGTTTAAGGAAACAATTCTTAACACTTTAAATGAGTATGTCCTGCAACGGCTACTTTGTCCGATGATACCCAAGCAGAGATTGTTTCTTTACTTCAGTCCCTTCCACTTCACACTACAAAAAAATGCAAAAGCAAAATGCTTGATATGATATATCAAAATTATATTCAATATTATTGAAATCTGTTAGTGTGCAACTCAGGTTTAGAAAGGGGAGACCACATAAACATGGGAAGTTAGTTTGAAAGTGAGGAAATTAAAACCCTCCAACTCAGTGCAGATGCAACATAAGCAAAGCATAACGTCAAGTACTGTGTTGTACATTACAAGGCTATGAGCTCACATGGATTGTGTGTGTGCAACTATGTACACACCTAATAAATGCCTCTAGCAGCAACTGGTTTCAAACAGACATTATCAGAAGGAAAACTTTCTGAATTTATCTGGCTTCTTTATACTTTTAATTAATTAATTAGTTGTTTCCATTGAATGGATCCATCGTGTTACATACTAAGTACCAGTCAGAGCTGATATTGAGTTACGCCTACTATCCAGAAACTGAGGAGAACTGTATCCACCTCAGTCATATTAATTCCAGGCAGTGGCTCAATCCATCTTTAATCTCTTTAAATTGCCAAAAAGCTTTCTGATTAAAGATAATTAATATGCACAGTGCTTCTGCACAATAGGAGAGAGTGAATAATTCCAATATTTTGGTAATTTCTAGGCCTACCAGACAAAACACTTAGAATAACACACACACAGAGAAAGAAATGCAGCACTACTGCAAGGAGGAATGATAATGCTAGGCCAAAATATTTAGGAAAGGCTCTTGCTGAACTCTCATATCTAGGTAACACCTGAAATGAAGCTAATGAAAAAGCACCTTATCTCAGATATCATACTATTATCTAACAAAAGTGCTAAATACTCACTCAAGATCCAGATCTTACGCTTCTGTTAATTATTCAAATATCGTTTGTCTATTCACTGATTTCAACACTGAAATATTTGCAGCATCCTACTGCGACACAAATAATATGTTGAAGTGCTGTTGGTAGCTTGCATGTGTATGACATATATAAGGAACTGGAAGTCTTCATGTGCGTGGTAGATGATGGATGAATGCCAGTGCAGTGGCAATTCCTGGAATACATATGCTCTGTGATGACAAAACAAAACAAAACAAGACAAATTAAGCTGCCAAAGACACCAACGAAATGGGTCTATAAAACCAAGAGTTTGACCACAGTGGCACATACTCAAGGTGTGCGTTGACAGGGTCCTGTTGCAGACATGCTGCCTGTGTGTCTCTGTCACGTTTCCATCGCTGTCTGTTTCAGAAGGAAAGGATTATTGCTTGATGACATTGTGATAGACATTTCTTTCTCTACTCACAGTTTGCATCTTATGTACAAAGGCCGTAAATCAGCTCCCGGTCAGCAGGAACATTTTACTGATATTTGTGGAAACAATTGTTAAGACTGAATTCAGCAGCCTGTTGAATAAAAAAATTAACCTAACAACCAGCACTACTAGTGCTCAAGAAGATGCTCCATCAAGAGTCCTAAAAGTAGCAGAACATGTTTTTCCAGGTAAGTGGCTTCTTTTACAAAGTTAAGTAGATTTTTGTCTGTGTTTTTTTTGTCACATTCATGGGAGTGTTGATGCTTCTTTTGGTGTCTAATTTAACACGTGGACATTCCAGCCAGTTTTCACTGACTGCTCCGTACAGCCCTGTGGATTATGCACTTGGCTTTGTTTCAGGAATCTATGAATACAAAGCCTGTTGAGTATGTGATTTCATTCAAAGCTCTATCCATACTTATTTGTTTTTTCTGAGCACTGAAATGGGTGAATGCATTCTTGTTATTTAATTATGCTGCTATCACAGCACCGCCCCCAAGAAACTGTGATCTCTGATAAAAAATATTTGACATCAATAAAAAAGCAAGTCAGAAAACTGTTTGGTCATACAAAAGGTGTGATAGCTACAGAAAGAGCCAACTTACAAAAGGGTTAGTGATTCACCCAGCCAAGTTAAACAAGACACAATTGGGGCTAATTGACTTCCCTCCTTCGACCTCCCACGCGTGAGTTTATGAAAGCCTGGAAAGCTAAATTAACCCCAATTGTGTCTTGTTTAACTTGGCTATTTAAGTTAAATGGATAACCCTTTTGTGTCTTGGCTCTTTTTGTAGATATCACACCTTTGGATAATTAACATTCCCTCTCTCCCACCTTTCTAAATCAGCTTTTACTTTAGTTTACATGTTTTGATTTGCAGTGGAAGAAAAAGTAAAACTCTTTACATTTTTGAGCAGACAAGCTCCTCACTGAATAAAGCAAAACAAGAAACATGAAAGTACATTAGAAATAATTTTTTAATTATGGCAATTCTCAGTAGGGATTCAAGGATGCTATGGGGACTGCATCAGGAAACTGATATGACATACAGTAGGTAAGGCATAACTCTAATATAAAATAAGAAAACTCACCTTTTATATATTTATCAAATAGCACAAAATATCAAGCCACCCAATTCATATTGTCGCACCTAAATTCAAACTTTTACTGGTAAGCACGTGAGTATGAAGCCGTTCCCTCTGACTTCAGCAGATGTTGTTAGACACTCAAAATATACCAGAATAAGATTATAACTAAAATGTTAAAATATGGGTTGAAGAGTCTTGTGCAGGTCCTCACTTTTTAGAAACTTGGTTTCTTTTTATTGCAGTATTATCTTTGGGGGTGGGCTCAGTATAGTGGCTTCATATGAACTGAAGATAGCTATGAAAATGAAGTAAGATGTTGTCCCAAACCATTGGTGGAATTAGAGGGCAACTCCTGGCAAGCTTATAGTATGAAAATACAGAAGGTTGATTTAAGGCAAAAAAAGTTTCATGGATTTTATCTGTAGAATTTTCTCTGTATCAGCATCTGAAAAGCTGCAACGTTCTCTGACCTTGCAAGGCATCGGAATGAACAACATGCCTGTGGCAGGAGCAGCATCTGGAGATGGTTGTTTAAGATAGGTAGTGAGGCAAATCACTGTCTGGAGGTGCTTCTCACGCTCCTGTGACTATAGAGGGAGCCTAGAGGACTAGCTTCAATAGATTAGGTTATTGAAATAAATCCAGCCTTAAGTGCTCAATAAGGGCCATACATCAGCATTCCTGAAATTACACCTGCCTAATGTAATCAGGTCCATAATACTTAAGGAAAATGGATATGTGAAATAAATATAGGATGTGTTAGTGGAATATTCTTTGTGATTTATTTAATGATAACCATGATCCCTGCAACACACATCTTTGTAAAACCTGGGAATGCTGAAGTATAAGAACTCGGCACTGACTGTTGACATTTTTTAATAATCAGACATTGCATAGAAGGCTTTTTTATGTAAGGAGTTTTATGAGCCACACTCGTTTGTGAAATCGGCAAGACTAACAGAATAACTAAGATGATGCTAGTTCCCCACATACCATCTAGCTAATATAGAGGTCTACACGTGTAAAACTTTGTAAGAAATAAAAAAGTCTGTTACATTACCTCTAAAGTAACAGAGACATGTTTATATACTTGTATCTGAGGGTCTTTGCATTGGTACTAAAGACTCTTTTGAGACCTTCCTCGCAATCTGTTAAAAATCCAGTCCACAATACTAGTAGCAAATCTAGAGAAAAAGATAGTTACTAATACTAAAGATTATTCATAATACAATGGGTAGGAAAACAGATGTGAGCTTGGAAAAGAAGAAGCGAGAGTTCAGAAGAGTTTATCAGTGTGAACATTCAGAGCGGGGTCTGTTTGCTTCTGTTCTTGCCTGGGTTTGTAATCAGCCAGTTTTCTAAGAACATCCAATTCCTGATTAGGAGCTGAGATTATCTCAGCTTTCTACAGTTCAAGCCCCGGTGTTGCGAATGTTGAGACTTCATTGACCTCACGAAGAGATGAACTGCTCCCATCAGTTCTATCCATTGACCAGCTCAGAGCTGGGTGTGTACACAGTAGACATCCACCTTTGGTCAGGTGAATGCCGTGACTTTCAGAACCTTAGAGGAGTAAAACTGGTGTTAACAGCAGGTTGCTATCAGTTTCTGTAGATCAGAAAAGTTCATTAGTTCTTTCTATGCTAGGCTTTGTCAATACTTTTCTTGTCTATTAGGCAGAGTAATGGGATGATAATTAGAACCTGTAGTGTCCCAGCTCGGCCTAAATTGCATAGGTATATTAGAGAGAAATGTATTCCTTCAGTGACCTTTATGGTACTGAAATTTCTGTACTGATTAAATCTTAATTCATCATTTTGTCCACTCAAGGTGTTCTGTACTTCAAGAGAGAGAAAAAACACTGAATCCAAACTGTCTTGATTTTTAGGACGGGCAAAGCCCAAAATTCTGTCTGGAGCTGGCTTTCAAATAGCCCTCATATATACGGAATAAGGAGTCTAAATTCCATTTTTAGACTCTAGAGCATTCAAAGTAGGAAAATTCAGGTACAGTGCTTACAGTCTGAGCCCCTCTCAATTTAAATAAAAGCTTTCCAGTACTAACAGAGGATTAAAAAAAACAGAGCAAACAATTTATTTGGAAAGTAAAGCTGCCTTGATATCTCATGTCATCCCACCTTTTCTGAGTGAAAGGTAATCTGAAAGCATATGCAAGTTTTAACCAGAGAGCTTGTGCTGGAAGTCTGCTTGCCAAATGTCCCACTGTTCAGTTTATGTGCCCACAGTTAAAAAAAAGGCAGAGAGAGAGTTAGAAAAGATAATTCTTCTTTTTGAACTTTCTCCAACAGTTGCTGCAGAATTGGTTTTAATTTTTTGGAAATTTTATATTGAAGAGTAGTCAGTGAAAATTATTATTTGTAATGGGCTTTTCAAATTTTACTTCCCCAGGGTCTCATAGTTCAGGAGGCCTCTCCCTCCTACCCTGTCCCGTTCCAGATACTGAGCACTTTCCTCTCATGAATATAATGACTATCAACTTATTTTTCACTTAAGGGGGGAGGAGGAGGGGGAATTTAAACTGCCTGCTTGACAATGCTTTCAAATGGTGATGAAATGTCTTCTTCGTATCTGAAGAGAACATGATTATTAGCACTGAATCTGACAGACACGATTTCTGAATATTTTTGTGGCATTAATTTAAATCAATGTAATGTTTGAAAACATTTCAGCCCCTCAAACAGCTGATGCAGCTTAGATTCAATTATAACAAATTGCAACACACTGTCAAGTCTTTTTACCAAGTCATTAGTCAGGGATTTTGAATGCACGGCCTCCGAACGGAGTTCGGCTGGCTGACAGCTCTAATTGTTGAGAACTGCTAAAGGATTGCTAATGAACTGGGGGATCTGTTGGGCCTGTAGCTTTCTTCAAGGATGAAATTTTTGAAAACTTTCACAAGATCAAAGCGGCATAACATGGACCATTTGCTAAATTGTCAGCAGTAGAGTGAAGCAGACTGAGTCCCAGCTTTAAAGCTGAAGCTTCAGTAGAAAACACCACGCGACTCCTGCCCCTGAGCTTTTTTCATGTGTCAGTAAAACCATACGGAGAAACAATGACTTGAAGAAAGAGCCCCAGAGCCGCAATGGCCGCTATGGCTTAATTAGGAGAAGCAGAAAGGGAGACAAAAATTCCTCTCTATTGTTAGTGGGTGCAAGAGGGATGAAGTGTCCAGCACCATTACAACCAGCCCCACAGTTACTTATTTTGCAGCTTCCAAACTTATTAACAGTCAGAGACGTGTATGATAGCACCGAAGCAACAGGAAGGCTTCTCTCCTCCTTCCCCAAAAAGACTGGCAGTGGAGTCACCAGGTTTGTCTTCAGGGCCCAAGGAGAGGTTGGCCTCCCTGAAGGCTTAGCCATTGACTTCGGGGGAGCCAGGCTTTCCCCTCCAGCACCTGCTCCAGCACCCACAGAAGGCAGTGGGAACGTTCCCACTGAACTTCCTCGGACACGGAACCCAGCCCTGGCGTAGCTGGCCGGCCATACGCAGCCAACGAATAGTTCCCAGCTGCTGCTGCTGAGCAAATATGTTGCCTCATGTTACTCAGCGGCAGAAAGCCAATGCAGTGAAGGGAAACTTTTAAACCGATCTTAAAAGAAAAGAAAGATATGAAAATGTGTCTCCATCATTCCCATCTGGTTTATATTTTCCTTTCATATTCAAGTCTTATTTAGGTCTGTTCATTTTTACTTTTTTTTTTTTTTAAAACTCCTTCTCATTGAAATTTACTATGGTATCCTTTTACCAAAAGAAAATAATGCCTGCTGAGCTACAGTAACATTGGTCAATTACCCAAATGTCTTAATATAGAAGTCTGCCAGGGGGGAAAGAATGTTTGAAATAAGATTTACATTATTACTTCTTTAAATTAACACTTCAACAGGACTCTAGGAAAAACAAACTCTTTCCTCCTCACACTGTGTGAGGTACAGTACCAAGCTGATGCTATCCTCCCCAAGACAACCTCTATGTTTAAAAAACAACACTGAAGGGCATATACTGAAAAATCTTTGGAGTGTTTGAAATGGTGACTGTGATTCTGAACATCATTACAGTGTGGAGTGTCTTGGAGATGTATTTTGAATCTCACACCTCCTTCTAAAAACATATTTCATATCTCTATTACAGGCTCTCTATCCTTCTAGCAGATATACATCAGCCATATGAACCTTCTGAAGTAAATATTGCTTAGCCTTTCTGTAGGGCTTCTAAAGGCTCTGGTCAGCAGATGTGGAAGAGATTTCCTTGAAAAAAAACCTTATCTGGGAGATATGAGCAATTTATACCTGTCCACTCCTATAACTTTCATTTATAGTCAAATATTCAACCAGGAGCTATGAATTGCTTTTTGTTTTTAATGGAATTCTTAAATTAGACATTTATATTAACAAAGTTGATCAACCTACCAGAGGGTTGCAGTGGTATAATAATCACTATCAGTTTTCAACAGGTGATAAAGGAAGAGAAGAATCCCATCCAATTGCCCATGGGCACTGGTTTATACACTCAATCTACCACTGACTTTATAGCAGCAGAAAATTCACAAAAAGACCTAGCAATGCTTGGTTTAACATTAAATACGCCAATAGCCACAGATACCGTGTTGTATTCTAGCTAACAACTTAAATCCCCAAACTGATTTGGAACATTCCTTAGTTTTCACTAGGAAAACCCATATGGGCGGTTTTCCTCTCCTAATTTTAGACATCTAGACTGAGCTAATCACCAGGATTCTCTCAATGCTTGTTGGGTGAGTCACCCTATTTGTCTTGGACGCGTATCTTGTGACTGAAGAAATTATGTGGTAGAGCATCTGTCTTCCTCAGTTGGCTCTAGAGGGAGCCCAAATGACAAAATTGGACTACACACCCAATTTTTAGAGTTGAAATTAGGGCAGAGAAAATCCAACTGAGAGTGCCTAAAGACCTGATTTTGGACAAGCCCCAAATTGATGAAGTCTTCACAGTGCTGAGCTGCTTGTTACCATCCTCAGAAGAGGGCAACTTGTGGGAGCTCAATGACAACACAGGACTCAGCCCATATTTGCTGGTGACAGTTTACACACCGGTCCTGAAATGTGTATCACCTAGCCTACAACGTAGGGTGTTCCATCCCCACGCTGAGAAGTCATTCAGTTCAGTTGACAGCAAGACATTGATGGTGCATGTGGAAGAACAGTGAAGTGAAGACAAAATCAAATCAGAATTGCAACAGAGTGCACCACCTTGCCTCCAAAAGAGAAAGTTTCTTACTGATAATCCTCTCTAACTTATGGTAAAGTCCTACTGGGACATAAACACCAGGTTCTTTTCCTGTGTTTTTCATGCCAGCCCAGGGTGAGTAGGTGTTGCCAGCATGAAGTGCTAAGCACTGCAGCAAACATGGGCTGTCGCAGCATTACCCAACTGCTTTGCTGTTGGAGCATTGAACCAACCTGTAGGAGTGCTTGTCTACTCGAGGGTGACGGTAAGCCTTGCCTCCCAAGACAAGATGCTCTAGTCGACTCGCTCTCGTGGATTCTTTTTTTATACCAAGCAGCTTCTGTCCAGGTTGCATAGAAGGGGGACAGAGAAAAACAGAAGAGAGATTTTTATCTTTGTGGTAAAGCACAGCCTGGGAACTGGGACACTTCACTTCTAGTCCATGATCCAGTAAATGCTTACTATGAAATATGTGACAAAGGAACAGTTTCAGCGTAATGCTACTGGAAAGGATTCATGTCTGTGAATTCGAAGTGAAGCCTGGATTTCAGAAACTAACTGTCAGGTGTTTTAAAACAAACTTGTCTCCGTAGCTATGCTATTGAGTAGCCTAGGTAGCTCTTGGAAAGCTGCATTTTGCAGGTCCCAGTCAAGGATGCCTCTGTCTCCCTGTGGCCTCTATAGGGGCTCCATAGGCCTAATCCAGGACTTCGAATTACGCAGGTGATCAAAGACCTGACCATTATTATAGTGCAAGTGCTGTAGCAACTGACTTGTCCTATGTGTCTAGTCTCAATGGGTACAGTTACTCTGCTGTGTGCAAGCCACCGAGCTCCTGGGCCACACCACCTCCTTCCTGGCTTTTTGACTCAACTCCCTCAGCTCTCTGACACAAAACCCGGGCATGCTTTGGAGGACAACTCATTCCTCTGGAGAGTCGGTTGGACAGGCTGGCAGAAAGTTTGCCTTCTGCTAGTCAAAACACTCCAACACTATTACAAGGGAAGCTGTGCTGACCACCAGCCACGTGCTTTCTGGCTACATTTAGGACATGCTACACATACCCTCAGTTTCATGCTATAAAAACATCATTCTGGCAGGCTGCAGCACAGTCCCTCATTATTTCAGGCACTCTGAACTAACTAATGACACAAAAAGTAAGAATCACGGACTGGGACACTGGAACCCTGAAGAAATATAGGGCCAAGTACTATGTAATACCAGTGCAGCTCTAGAGGAGGCTGATCCTGAGCAGCCTGGACACAAGCCACTGTATGCCACATGGTCTCAGGCCCAGAGGTGACTCCCTACCCCTTTTTTATTTGCTGATATAGATATAGCTGTTTGTTATGTTTGCACTGTGGAGTACGTACAGATCATAATGCCTCTAGGCTGCCCCTTTTTACCTGAAAAATAGGGAGAGCTATACTTCCTTACACCCCATATAGACACTGTAAAGTACCAAGATACTTCATAAGTAACACTTTACAAGGATTAAGCATAAGAGGGTCTACACCATTGTCCTGGTTTTAGCTGGGATAGAGCTAATTTTCTTTCCAGCAGCTACTGTGTTTTGGATTTAGTGTATGAAGAATGTTGAGAAAACACTGATGTTATTAGTTGCCGTTAAGCGATCAAGGTCTTCTTCCAGCTTCCCAGGTTTTGCTAATGTGCAGGTGCAAAAACTTGGGAGGGGTATAGCCAGTACAGTTGACCCAAACTGGCCAAAGAAGGTATTCCATACCATAGACGTCATGCCCGGTATAAGTGGGGATTGGCCGGGGGGCCAAGTCCCTTTTTTGTTTGTCCCTTTTTCCCTCTTTTCATTCATTCAGGCCTTTTCGTTTGTTTGTTTATGCAGCTGTTCGTTCCCTCTCTCTCTCTCTCTCTGGAACTTGCTGTTCTGGGATAGCTGCTGGGGAATATTCCTGTTCCCTGACTGCTGCTCAGGACAGGCTGTATCAGTCATTGGGTGGTGAGAAATTGTGCATCATTTGTTTTATACGTTCTATTAATTATCCTTATATTTTTATTATTATTATTATCATTAATGTATTATTATTATTACTGCTATTATTACTATTATTATTATTACTACTACTTTTTATTTGCTGTCCTGGTGAACTGTCTTTATCTCAACCCAAGAGTTTTCCTTTCTCTCCGATTCTTGTCCCCACCCCACTGGGGAAGGGGGGAGTGAGCGAGCGGCTGCGTGGTATTCGGCCACCAGCTGCGGTTAAACCATGACAACCATTATGGAAGGCAGACACTAGCTTGGGCCAGCACCTGCTGATGAATAGCTTGGGTTGCAAGGGGGAAGTGGCACAATTCTTGATGCCTACTCAGAAGTTGTTACTTCTACCTGATTCGCACAGCTCCGGTGGCACCTGGACTAAGAGCTCAACTTCAGCAGCCAGTCAGAACAAGAGCTTTCCTTCCTGTTTTTTGCTGTTCCTCTTGTGCTTCCTCAGAAAAGAACTCAGGCCTGAATCTCTGTTTACAGAAACTGCGGTTTACCAACTGTTGTAAAGTGTTACCTCTTGTATTTAATTCCAATTTACTAATAAAAAATATCCTTTTTGTCAGGAAAAAGCAATTTCCCTCTATCTGTGTCTCAAAACATAAGAAAACAAAACAGATGCTTGTTACATTTAATAAAGAACATGCATATGCATTGAGATATCTTCTAGCTTATTTTTGTGTGATGCCAATATTTAATTATGTTCATTTTGCATTTGTAATTAGAGGGCAGAACAGATGTTGAAGGCGCAAAGTAAAGGAAAGTGTCCATTCATATAACCTGCAACGTGATGCCAAGAAACTCTTGTGCTCAGAGCCTGATCCAAGCTCTGCTGAATCCAGTATGAGCGTACCTATTGAATATCGGGGGTCTGGAGGAGGCCACAGAGCAGGGCTTTGCTGTAACCTGTTTTCTTGATGTGTACATGGTGAATACATTTCTCTCAGGGTTGGATTGTTGGATTGTGTTTTCTGATTTTAAGGCAAATTCTGGTTCGGTTTGATGTGGATGACCTTATTTCTTGCTTGCTTTCCTGCAGACAAAACTAAATTGTGAAAAATTAATTTTAATTCTGAACCTTAGTTGGGAAAAATGTCTCACTGTATGTTGCGTTCTAACAATAACAATTTATGCAGTTAATGGCATAAGTCACACAGAGAGCCAGATAAAACTTATTTAGATAATTTTCAATATCACTGAAAAGTAGAAGCTAAAGCAGATCAGAACTTGAGTTGTACATTTCATTCAAAGACACGTAAAATTAACCATTGCACTACCTCATTTTACAAATTATATATATTTTTATTTCTCTTTCGAATTAACATAATCATTTTAAAAATATGCCAATTTTAACCAAAGAATTTTAAATAGATTGAGTAGGCACAAATATATGCTAAATAAAATATGTCATTTTCAGACAAATGAAATATTTGCATTGACCAAAAATGAATGGGGGGGGTGTAACCAAAACTTTTTTTAAGTATGTATGATTCATCATTTTTCTGGGAACAGTCACAACAACATTTCTCCTGATCTCCGAGCAGGAAATGGATGTTCTTAATCAATATGTCATGAACTTTAGCTATATAAATGGCACTGCTGAGACTGGCAGTAGAATATTAAAGCATGTCAACAAATTCAAGACAGTTTTCAGAAGAAACTACTATTTGAGGGCTTAAAAATAGGCTTACAGTAAACAACTCAAGAAACTCGATCTCTTTAGCTCATGAAAAAGATCAAGATGTGACTTGATTGTGATGTGTAAGTACTTTCACAGGGAGTACTGGCATAGGAAATTATTAACAAGAACTGATAATGGGAAATTGAAGCCTGACAAATTCATATTACGAGTAAGAAACATTTCTAACACAGAGGGTAATTAAGTATTGGAAGAACCTACCAATAGCCGTGTGTTGTCCTCTGCCTCTTGAAGTCATCCAATCAAGAATGAATGGAGGATGTAATTTAATCCAATAGTCTCAAGTCATCTTTGATTCATAGTGGAAGGAGAAGAAAGGATCAATCCCTATATAGTGAATTTAAATCTATTGAAAATATGCTTCCTTTTCTCAATAATCTTTTGCAGATCCTCTTAAAAGGAGTCTGCCACTTTGAGTCAAACACAAATTATTAGGCTCAATTCAGAGGAAACTGACTCTACAGATGTTCTGAGTAGGTGGTCTCCTGGTGCTCTCTGACCTTTAAAATCCATGAATCAGGAATTTTTCATATATATGTATTTATTTATAAAATATCATTACACATAGGTACGACTGCATTGATTAATTACATATGCTTTTCAATAACAGGAAAGGACTACCAGCACAGCGCAAACAGCAAATTGCTAACATTTTCAGGAAAAAAGCCAGTGATCTTCAGACACAGAATTAGTCACTGAAGAGATCTGTGCATAATTTGGCAATAACTAATAAGCCCAAGAATTTTACAGTCTATTTGAGAACAATTTGCAAAGAGAAAACAAAGCAAAATTCTTCAGATAAATTATTCATTTGAATTAGTCATTTAGCTCTAGTAAGGAGTTGTAGACTTTTTGAAAATATGTGGCAAGGGGATACAGTTTTAAAGAGGTTGAAGTAAAAATGCTCTTCTAGAGCTTGTTTCATCACATGTTCTCAAGGCACTTAATCATTAATTATGCCGAATATTAATTATAACTATTTTACATTTGAATAAACTGAGGCACAGTGCCTTGCCTATGGTCACACAGCAAGCGGGGATAAAAGTTGGGAAGAAAGTCTATCATCTCACTAACCATTAAATATGTTTCCTGTCACTATTCTCTTAGGCTTTGCTACCCCACTACCTTACTAAACTTAATTTTTGAGGGAAACAAGTTTTATGTGCCCACACTATCTACCAGTGTGTTAGATATAATAAAGGTATTATAAATTGTATAAGTAAATTAATATGGATGTAGAATAATGCATTTAAAATACTTCTACCTTAGAAATAGTTTGGGGTATTTTTCTCTTATTGACAAGGGCAAACAAATTTGGGAAGACAGAGAGGTCACAGTTACTGAGGGAGGGATTTACCTGACCAGCTGTAGAGATCTTCAGTGCAGGTGTCTACATCTGAATCTGTCACTATACACTCTCTTTAAGGTCAGTGGCAAGAAACAGGCACTTGTAGGGTGCAATTCACTTCACCCTGGAGCTGGTGCCTACATTCGTCAGATGTGCTCCCCTGAGCGCCTGTTCGCTGGCTCTCGGAGCAGCCCAGGGTAGTCTGTTCAGATGTAGAGCAGAACCACAAGAGTCCTACAGGTTGGAAAAGGCCTCTGGGGGTCATCTGGTCCAACCTCCCACTCAAAGCACCACCAACTTAGGTAAGGTTGTTCAGGACTTCATCCCGTCGATTCCTGAATAGCTACAAGGATGTCTTTGAGGATATGGCTGAAGCTAGATGCAACAAACCCCACTGTGAATTGCAACAGTGCTTGAAAGAGGCAGCCTGACAGAGAGTGGAGATCCAAATTAGTGCTGTAACAAAGCCAAGATGACCATTATTTATTGAACCAATTTATTGAACACAAAGAGTTGGATTCAGTCAACTGAACAGGTGCTATGGAGTATCTGTATCTGCAGAAAGGTGCAGGTCTCCCTGTCTTGCACCGTATGTGCCAATCTGTGCGGATTTCTCTGATACTTTTAAGGCATCTCAAGTGGCCTGGGATGCCTATTGCTTATGCAACAGGATGCTGCTCGGCTCGTAGCAGCTCAAGATTCACACACTTGAACACTGAAGTCACCAGTGCACGTGTCTATGTGTGGTCTAGGTGGCTAATCTCCCATTTTCGTTAATGGACATCAAGCTACCCAACAGAGCCTGAAAGGATGTTTTGTTCTGCCTAAGGTAGACGTGCATCTTTGAGCAGCTGAATAACTTCCCAGATTTATTATTCTGTACTAAGTCTAATGCCAGTGTTTGAATCTGGAACTAAATCCCAGTCTTCTTGAGTTCCCAGACTCACCAAGCTGCCAGAATACATACCATTATTGTATTTTCATGGGATATATAATCCATGGTTCTTAGGAAGCATGCTGTGAAGTAGGTTGGTAAATGCTGGTGTTATATGTTTACAACTGATCATGGTGACAAGTATGTTAAATATTATGATCTGATAAAGACAACTGCAAGAGAATGTGGGGCTCCGGATTCGAAGCATCTGCTAAAATTGGATGTGTTTGGATGCAGGCACAGCTCCAAAATTACTACCACTGTTACTGTAAAACTAGCTAAGAATCGTGACTAAGAAGTAAAATACATATTTTATATGCTGCTATTTATAAACCAGGAGTGTCTTTGTAAACTTTTGTTAATGTTGTGATTTTGAAAAGATGAGGCCAGTAGTCATTCAAATCCTGGTCCCTTTTTTCCTAGCTTCAGTTTTGATTCATCAATACTACCACTTTTTCTTCTAACTTCAGCTTTTGTTGGTTTTAAGGGCAAAGTTATGCCTTGTTCATAATTTGGAAACCATATTACCCACATAATGCAATCTTTCTAGGAATGAGTTTACAAAATATTTAAGAGTCTGCTTATCTTGAACTACCATTTATAGAGGTGTCACTGTGGTTGGGCACAAGATTAACCCTTCATTATTTCAAAAGGTGTGAGAGATCAAAAGATGCCCTTCAGCCCTTCTCCAAATTGCTGATTTGAGCCCTTCTTTGGTTTAGAGAGCTCCTTATCTAGTTCCTGAAGGTTCAAAGGAATATATTTTCTGGATGTGTTGACCAGAAAAGATTTAATTATAGTGTTAAGTGGTGCCTCAGATGCTTCCTACGACACAGGTTTCGTTCCAACCACTGTAATTCCACAGGCAGAAACAAAGTACCTTATGAACACTTCCACCTCTTCCGTGTCACTACTTCAATTTTTTCTGTCTATGTGCAGCAATAGATTTATTATTTATTATTATTCCTGATGTATGAATTTACTTGTAGCTATTGTGTTTTTAAATGCCGCCTTCTTATCTTCAGGTTTACAGGACACAGCTAACCAGACAATTCTTCACCTATTTCTATCAAGTGAATAAAAATCTGCCAAGTTGTCAAATTTTTAAAATGTTTGACTTATATGTTACCATACAGTTCCCATTCTTTATTTCTACTTCCGTATCTCCTCTTATCTGGGATAGCTTCCTGGCATTATTGTCGATTTCTTTATATCTATGGGACCTTGACATTTAGGGCACTCAGGAAGCTGTCCATGAACAGGTCCCATTTTGGAGTTAGTTAAACAAAACGTTAAATGTTTTGCTGAAGTATGGCCCAGATATCTCCCCCTGGAAACATAGCTAGTTAAGAATGGTAGTTGTATGAAAGATGCTCCAACTAGTAGGTATGAAAGGAAGTAATGCAGAAGCGTTTATGAAAATAAAATTAAGTAAAATCCCCTGTACATCTTATTTGCTGCATGTCTTTCATATGCTGCTGCAAAATCTACTTTGATCTGCACGGTACATCGTCAAGTCATACGGCACTGTAAAATACCGTCACTTCTGAAAAAAAGCACATATATAATTTAAATGTGTAAGTAGCACAAGTATGCCACTTTTTTTCCTGTATGATAATAGATTACTATAAGGTCTCAGTCATGAAGTTAAACATCCTGGAGTAGTGAAACAGGAATTTTACCCCAAAGCAAGTGGACTTGCTATGTGAATATTAAGAAGCCATAAGACATGCACAGATAGCTACAGAAGCCTGGATGGATCAATGAGCTCTGTATCAGCTCTGTTTTTTAAAGTACAAAGCTTTGAAGAAAAATAAGAAGAAGGGGAAAAGAGTTCTTTTAGATATAAGGAAATGATTATTCGCATGAGCAATCTGTCTGTAATGTCTTTTCTCTATTATTAAGTCACATCAATAATACTGTCTGATAATATTTTCCTTAAAGTAAATATGGTGCGAGTGCTATTAGTGTGATCATGTTTCCAACAGCAACACAATAAAAGGAAAAGATGCTTTACAGCTTGTTTAACCCTCTTAATAAGATTTAAGTGATGATATATGTATTATGACAAGGTAAAATAATTGCTAAAAATAACATGAGGAAAATATAGCTGTGAGATATTTTTCTGTTATTTTTAAAAATCAATCAGAAATACAAAGGCATTTAACATCTTCAGACTTGTTCCTGTTATTTAAAGAAAAATCAATGGGAAATATAAGGAGCATTAGCGCTTTTGAAAGAACGCGGTATCATCTGAAGGTTGTTTCTAGCCTCACAAATTCACTGACACATTTTCCATGATAGTTTCATCTCAGATATTCTACCAGCAGTTATCCAGGAGAAATTTTCGTGGCAAATGTTATTTTTTAGTAAATCCCGTAAAAATTTGGAGACTGAGAATTTTTGAACTTATTTTTATTTGAACAAATATTAGCATTAGACTCCTGATTTGGGTGATTATATTTAGCTAATCAGCTAACAGAAATAATACTACACGTACGTATTCAGGCCAAACCAGTCTACTTAACCCCATGGATTTACGCAATGCCAAAGTGTTCACACTGTGCACATATATTTTTTGTAGGGGGCAGGCCTAAGATATTTCATATTTTGAAATTCCAATTTCTAATACAATTGTTTCAAACAATTTCATGGTTAATAAATAGTCATCAAAATGACTTGCCAAAACACTTTAGTTTAAGAAAAATAATATGTGAGAAATTGTTACTGGAACAGAGTTTGGACCAATTTTCAAATCTCCTTAGTGGCCTACAGCACTATGAAATAACATAAACTGGAACTTGAGCAATTAAAAAATATGATTTTTGAAAAGTAATCCTTTTGGTGGAAGGGTGCATGGACCTCACTAGTTGGCATTTTAAGTATGGTTTTACATCTCTGTCAGGCTGTTCACGTAGGTCAGTGAGGCAACTGGGCAGAAATGACACATGCAGTTTCGGTCATCAGAGCATATCTAAAATAATAGTCGAAGGCTGTAACTTTCTAGCAGTCCTCCAGTTCTCCTTGAGGGTTCTAGTCATGTTCCAGAGAGGTAATTGCCGCTCGTCCCTGTATTTGATGTGATAAACATCAGAGCAAGTGCCCTGAACAGCTAGGGGATGATTAGTTTACAGAGAAAGGACAACAGATGTCATTATGGCGATGGAGGAGCCCTGGATTCCTCAGAAGATTATTCCATAAGCCACAACAAAGAAAATGAAACACCAGACTGCAACGGTATAATTGCAAAGAAACTCGAAGGGAAAGGACTATGACATCAAGAATCATCAAAATGAGACAGAAGTATGCAAAAAGTCTCATTGGCAATGTATCTATCTATCTGGCCTACAGCAGCAACAAAATACCCACTGTCTAACTGAATGCGTCTCACTGAACCTTGACCGTGTTTCCACCAGCTATTCGTGAGCAACCGTCATTAGACAATGTCCGCTCTACACGCATTTCAGACTGGTCTAGTTCCAGTTCGCTAACATCCATTAGCCTCTTTGACTTGATTTCATTAAAAAGAAAAACAGCTTGTGCTCTCCGAGGCCTCGCTGTGATACGCACTACAGCAGAGTAAGCAAGGACAACTGGGCAATTCGCTTCAGAAGCGCTAGGTCTTCTGATACGAACTGAGATTCCGGTGCCTTATCTCTCTCTCTCACTGCAACCCTCAGTAATTTCTTCCCATAGAAGTATTTATATATTCCAAGCAATTACGTAAAGTGCTCCTTGGTGGAAAACAAACAAACAAACCAGAAACATTTGTTAATGTGGACATATAAATAATTCACATCAGGACAAGTTAGTATATGAACCATTAATTACTGTAAGTTCATATCTGACCTTCCCCCTGGTTACTTATTTAAAAGCATATCCTTTAAGTTTTTCAAGGTCCTTTTCTTCAGGCATCAAAACATCTTTGTAGTTCTTCCGTTTACTTGTCACAAACTTTCAACACCATTTTTGAAAGTTGACCTATAATCACAAGTACCTTTACAGTTTAAAACTAACTGGTAACCTGTTAGAAGGTAAATCTTACCACAGCCCCTTGCTTCTTCCCCATCATCTCATTTGTGATTAATTTTGCCAGTTAATTTCTCTTCAAGCACATTCTACATTTGCCACATTTCCTCTGCAAAGTCCAGCTTCAAGCTGAACCGAACTGTCCTTCTGGTTCCTGCTCTTGTTGCAAGGGGAGACTCCCAAATGCCGCTCTCAGGACTATGCTAAGACAACTAGAGAATATAGAGGAAAAAAACTTGAAAATCCCAGTTTAGTCCATCCAGGTGAAATTCATTGGCTCACAAGCCTCGCTAGCAATCTAAATAAGTTTTAAATAATCTCAGATATCTATTTGTTCTTGTCTCATTCCTAAACAATGTAACAATATGCATATCAAACCCCATAATCTGTTGTAAGGAGTAGATCTAGGGGAATTCTGAAGACACTAGGCTTCCTATCCAGAATTAAAAAGACCAAATCCACTTAGGAGATGACTTAAAGCTATTTCGTCAGTTTTATAGATGAGTCCTTCAATGCATTTCTCCTGTATCACAAAAATTTGCAAGTTTAGGTTTTGTTATTTAATTCAGGCAGCAATAGATCATTTTTTAATTTCAGGATAGATTCCACAGATGAGACAATATATTTCCCTAATGTGATACTTTCTATTGTTAGTTGGAACAGTAGATAAGCGACTTGGATACAACACAACAAGCTTGCTTTGATTTATTGTCTACAGTAGAGGGCCAATATTTTTTTAGTAAATGGAAACCAATTTGGGGGAAAAAAAAAAAAGCTTAAAAGAAAAAAAAATCCCTTGGCATTAATTTGGTGAGTCAATTCATGATGTGGTGAGACAGCATTCACTGTAACTGCTAATATATTCTGAAGCTGGACAAGCACACCAAGCCTGATCCAGGGCCAAGGGAAGCTACAGATGGTCCTTCAGTAAAACTGGCATGGGATTAAATCTGACTGATATTTTAAAGCTAAGATAGAAAACTGGAGATGGGAAAGACAAATGTAAAATTCATTATATTATCCTATGAGGGAATTCTAATTATTTCTAAGAGGTCAACAGGGCTTGATACTTAATAAAGGGCGGGTTAGAAAAACAGTATGTGTTCTGAGTGTATGACTGGAAGGAGAGAAAAGGAAGAGAAAGCAAATTAACAGAGACTCTCTGAAACAGTGCTAGATCACAGAAGGATTAGAAGAATGGAAGTAACTTCATTTTGGCTTCAGTGGAAGAAGAAGGCTGCTTCACTGTACTGTTTCTGATTCCCCCTGTTAGTACTATTTCATTTTTATTAAGTTCTCCATTTGGTCAAGTTCACTCTGTCTTGGCTTGTCTCTGATCAAGTCTTTGGCTACATGTCTATGTTGGTTTTGGCTGGGTTTTGTGGATGGCAGTTTCTACTTTTCCCTAATATTTCTTCACTTCTTGGGAATTGCAATGATTCTTCTCATCCTAAAATAAATATCTAAAATAAGTGAAGTGAATATGCACTGGAAGTTCACATATTGCATGTTGGCTACAAGGGAGGATTAGGCACCTATAATGTCTAGACTTTGATGATGTGCATCTGACCAAATATTTTCTCAAACACGATATGCAAAAAGCAAGACAGTATGTCCTCTTCTCAAAATGTAGTAGCTAAATACAATATGATAATGATAATACTGCTAACAGTGATAATAATGCCCTCCGGGAATCTGCTGGATTGCTTATGCTGTGCTGTGTTATTCCTCCCTCAAACATCAGGGTGACTGAATGAAGCCCATGAACCTGAGGCTACTTCTGGCTGTCTGTAGAGGGTCTCATCCACTTGTTCCTCCTGGTCGGGCAACCTGTAGCAGATACCCACTACAATGTCACCCTTACCTGTCTTCTGTTTACTCCTTACCCATAAGGTGTCAGTTGGCTCATCATCTATCCCCAGCCAGAGCTCCATGCATTCCAGCTCTTCCCTCACATGAAGGACAACTCTCCCTCCTCATCTTCCTGGTCTGTCTTTCCCATGGAGCCTGTATCCCTCCATTGCAACCCTTCAGTCATGCAAACCGTCCCACCACACTTCCATGATCCCAACAAGACCACAGCCCTGCAACTATTTTCTGATTCCTGTTTATTCTCCATGCTGTGTGCATTAGCGTACAGATTCATACCAGATTCACTACAGAAAAAAACAGCGTATCACTCGAATGACTACTACCATCAGATAGCAGCACAATGATGAAAAATTAGTTTCCAAAGAAAACAGACAAAATGGAAAGTTTTAAAGAATTATGAACTGCACAAAGAGAGACAGAATGGGTAAGCTTATTGTTTATTACAGTAGTCTGTGGAAAAGAGAGCTTATGGGACACACGAGACCCAAATACAATTTTTCAAAGGAAATATTAGTCCCTGTTCATGATAGAGGAAATTATAAGAAAGCTTTCCAGTCCTTTATTATATGGTAGATTATTCCATCAATGACTTAAGATCAGGATTTCGGCAGTTAAAATGAAAAGATAAAGAGTTCAAACACTGTGCTATTGGTTTTTACATACTTATCTTAGAGTCTGCCTGGTACTAGAAGATTTCCATGGAAATTATTTGTTCCGGCTAGGCAAATGCTCGGGGCATCAGCACTGAAACAATCATAGACGACGCAGTAGTTTAGGGGAGTGAGCATCAAAGAGCATAACTGTTTACGAGAATAAATCCTGGGTCGTCACAAAAAAGAACTCCAGCCACAAGTCACACAGCAATTGCAGTCAAGCCCCATACAATGTATGTATATTTTGTGACAGTTTTATATGCTGTAAAGAGCAAATGAGTTAGCCTTAGTTTGACTGAGTTTTTAGTAAAGACCATTATAAAAAGTTAGCAAACATACCATACATAGGTTCTCTCAGCTTTCTCACTCGCACTTAATGCCTTTTTTATTTTGTATGGCCAGGTAGGCTCCCATGTCCTGTGAGATATGAATGAGAGGAACAGGAGTGGTAGAGGGGAAACCCTGTCTCGCGTGCAGTGTACCAGTATTACGCAAATATATCCACTCTTGTGAGAGAGGAAATTATTTAAAGTCTGTGTATTTATGATTAAAAATTAGATAGTAATTAGATAGTATTATTATACGAGTATAAAATGTGCCAGCCATTAAGTTTTTTTAATTCTGTGAGGTTTTTATTCTTTCTTCTTTCAGTTTAAAAGGTCTTGGAGGAAGAGCATGTTTAAATATACACAAATTTATCCACTGGTCTATCATTAAAATTCTAGCTCATAAAATACAACAATCCAGAAAGACAGGATTTCTGTATATTTCAGCGAAAAAGATTAAGGATTTGTGTGATGATGACTGGTAATATTCACTGTCAATTACTTGTGTAATATATTTCTTTTATTTGTAAGCATCTCTTAAGTGTTTGGATGGGATTCATCTGACTGCGTGTCAGAATATATATAGCATTAGATGTCTACATCTCTGTTAATCAACATGGGTCTATTTATAGTTAATGGAAAGAAACAGACATTTCTAGAATGTGATTCATCTTGTCCCAAACTAGACATCTACATTTAGTGAAAACTGTCACCCGTGGAAAGTATGTTTCTCTCATTACTGTAGAGAGGATTATTAGCTCATATGTAGACACCCGCAGTCAGATATAGACACCTAACGTCAGGGGAGAGAAGATTTCCTTGTTCATCTTCTGTGCAAATGACCTAAATGTCAGGTGTTTTCATGTGGCTTACCCCCAGTGCCTCCTGTTCTGAATTGTATGATATGCCCTGATATTAAATAGCGTGCAAATTGAAAACAGGGAGTGCTAAGATATAAAAAGTAAAATTGTTGAATACGAGACTACGCTTCCTTTCATAGCTTTGCTGGCCTTTTGCCTCATATTGGGCTGGAGCACTAGCAGGTAAGAATGCAAGCACCAGGCAGATTATGGGATGGCAGTTTAGGAATATATGTGGGTGTTTCATTACCAGAGCTCCCCAGGTTTAAAACCTTACTGTTAGCCTACAGGTTAAAGAAAACTTCTGTCTTCATCCAATTTGTGAAACTCTCTCCTTGTTTCCTTTATTTTTATAAAAGCATTCTCATTTCCTTTACTTTATTGCACCATTCTTGCAAACTAAAAACTCAATTTTCAGATTAATTCAAATACACCATACCCTCAAAGGGTGTATCACTCCATTCAGGGTTTCAGCGTAAGTACAAGTAGTTGATCTCTAAGACTTTGTTTAAACTGTGGGACACGGAAGCATTTCTGATCTTATGAGTCCATATGCACACACCTGCCATGTCTCAACTGAATCCTGGGTGTAGAGAAAGAATTATCCTTTTCTTTCCAGTCTCAGCTATTCCTGCCTTGTTTTTTTCCGGAAAGGTGGAAGATTATGTGCGTAAACTAGATGGGAGCCCCGATGCAGTCCAGTTTAGTACCCGACTGAGAAGTCTGACGGACCAAATTTTTAAGATGCCCCACAACATACATCTTCTAGACTTGGTTTCGTGATTAAAAGCTTGAGCAGGCTGTGGTGGGAAGAGTCATCTCAATGACCTCCCAGAATAGAACTGAACTGTTTGGTTTATTTTGAGAAACGATATACAAAACAAGTCCAGCTCAGAGTCGAGGGCAAGGAGTGGAGAAGTATGCGACACTGAGTTATCACTGCAGGGAGAGCTGGCTCGGAACAGTTGAGTTACTCAAATTACATTTAGCCAGGTCTAACACCTAGGGCTCCTCAGGAGGAATTGTCAGGTAAGAAAAGGAAATACTGGCATGATTCTCAATTGTTTCTTACTTGTTAGCGGTCACTCTGACTCAGTGTGACAAGAGAATGACTGCAAGTAGGTGTGACTGAGTCCTGGCTGACTGAAGGGGAATATGTTTGCACAACTGCATAAGAATGAATACCATTACTGAGAGCCTGCAGAATGTGTATAAATTAGGGCATTGACCTACAGGAAAAGGTACAGGTCCAGAGCTGAATGGCCCCAGATGTTGTGTATGTTTCAGTTTGAACCCATGTTTAAAAATAACAGGAGAGTGTACATTGGAAGCATATCTTATTCCATCTCCCAGAAAAGCCCTAAGGAACTGTGGATGTTTACAAGATTCCATTAGTTATACAGTGACTTTTTCCCACTAAATAGTACAAGAAGGTGCTCTGCTACCTGTCTTTTTTTTTTTTTTAATTAAATGTGATCATGGTTTAAAAGTATGAACATTTCATGGAACTGATTCATTAGCTCAGCTAGTAGAGCTCCATTTGTGGGTTTGCAACATCAAAACATTCCTGTTTTTCCATTAATTAATGTGTAGACATTTACAGTACATCCACATGTAAGTGGCAGCAAACTTCTGAAGCTGTTACATGTCCTAGAATATTTGCACATTTTGTCTGGTAAGGAATATTGACAAGTGCCAATGGGTGCAGTAAAAGAAATTGACAGTATAAAGCCAGCCTTTCTTCCTCACTGTCTGTGGGGATTAGAGAAACAAGGCACCGAACACAAGAGAGGATTTTTTCTTTCCTGATGTAGTAACTCTATGTAAATGAAGTTTCAGGTAGCCTAGTGAAATTGGCATCTTAAACGGAAAGGAGGTAATTTAAAATCTAGATGTGAATAAATTCCTAGCATCTGATACAGAACGCTGTGACTAAGTGTTTAACTTTCAAATAACCGGTAATTTTATGTAAAGGTTTTAAATTAAATGAATACATTTTAGGGCATGGTGTGGGTTTCAGGATTTCCAGCTCCCGCCTCAAAAAACAGCCATTAGAATCCAAGCTTCCAATTAATGGTGAGCTGCATGCAGTACAGCGCTGGCTTAACAATTCTGAACAGAAAGGTTTGAAACTAGATAACAACCTGTGGGCTGTAAACAGAGTAGGCTTAAGTCTTGCTGATTTTAATGTGGTCTGATCAAGCGTACTGTAAATGAAAGACTCTGCTCTAGCTTGCCCACTAATTTGAATTGCGCTCATTTGACTTGTTTCCAATACCAGCATTATTACCTAAACATCTATAGTATTGTAAATGAAAAATGAAAAATATGCTGGAAGATGTATGGTGGGTTTTTTCTTAAACTAAATATGCATGAAAAGAATATTCCTGGAGATGAAATGGAGACTTATGTAGAAAAAATAGGCTGCTTTCTAGCACATTTCCCTTATAGTTTATGAAATTTCCCACTAACTGCCTATTCAACCAACCTTTCCCTGACCCCTTTTTTTCTTTACTTTTTTTTCAACACATATGTAGGGTTAGTGGTCAGATGGATTGTGTTTAATGGGAGCTGAGGGACATGCAAAGTTCGGATGGAAGAAAACTGAAAATTAAAAAAATGACAACAATCTACTTTAAAAATATTTCAGAGCCCAGAAGGAACCATGCTGATAGAGGCATCTGAGTGGGGAAAGTTTTTGCAGTCATTGGCTAGATTTATTCATGTTTACTGCTCGCAATAGTTACTGCACTATTATCACAAGCTCTTCAGCCATATTGTAGATATTTCCTCAGTAGGCCCTTCCTCCTTCATGGGACAAAAATTGCTTTCATAGGGTGAGGTACCACAGTACCATAAGACATTTTGTGAAGCCAAGACGTGGCTGATTATGTCCTTTTTACTGGCATCTAACTTCACTGGTACATTACCAAACCCCTAACTACGAGGAGAACGTCAAGATGAAAGCATTAAGTGTGGGGACCAGAGCCCCACTACGGGGAGCTCTACAGCTTCTGAGACATCAGGCTAAATTTGAGATGCTGCCTCACTACTCTGTATGGCTGTAATTCCAACATTTCCCGCATTGCTGCTTTCATTGTCCTTTCATTGTCATGAAAATACTGTTTAGCAAAGGAGGACTTCCATGAGAGTTTTCTTGCTGGAGATGGAACTCCATCTGGTCTCCTGGAGTCTTGGGAGGATGGAAATGCAAGGCAAACTGCTGGCTGCAAGGAGGGAACGAGCTTGCTGAGGGACTGGGTAAATCACAGGTCCTGGCTTGAGGCTTTGTCCAGATGCAGTGCTGGAGGCAGTTTCCCATAGTCACAAAGTTGGTGGGATGCAGAGGTAAAGGCCTTTGGAGGCTTGCGCTAAGATTGCACAGCTAGATGGACAGGGAGACTGCTGAAAGACAAGGTCAGAGGGCATGGATCTGGCAAGAAGAGTACAAATCAGGAATACATATATCTCGAAATGATCTAATTTCCCTATGAAATGCACATAGAAGAATAAAATGAAATAGCATAAGGTAAGATAATATAAAATTAACAATAACCAAGCAACTCCCTGACCAGTCTTACTCTTCCCTGCAAAACAGATACTTAAACAAAGCCAGATAGATACTCAGTATTGCCACTGAGCAGAAAATATTTGGCATTTTGACACCCGTTTTGATCTAGACAGGCACAGCAGGTTATGAAATAACATATGAATAACACAGACAATATAAAAATGAAAAAAAAAAGTATAAATTCAATTTTATTTACTCATATGTGTCATGGATGGGTGATTTAGATGGCTTAAAGAACCACTATCAAAGGTATTAGAAAAAGTGGTTTTAATGTGATGTTGTAAAAGTGCAACTTAACAAAGTTCAATGGCAAGGGTCACTCTATTAATTACTGCATGGAAGAAACATACAAAGGAAAATTGAGTTAGAACCGAGTTCACAGACAGACTGGAGACACAACAGGGTAAGAAAGACCCTCCCGTTGAGTCACGAGAATCAGAGTGGACCCCCTTGCTTTCTAAACTCTGTCTCAGAGAGGAGTCTAGGTGCGGCAGGATCCAGACTTAGTCCCAGACTTGGACAACAGTTTATGTCTAAAAGATTATATATGCAAAGTTCATAATAGCTACCTGGATTAGTAATGTTTCATTAGTATCAATTCAGCGTGCAATCAAAGTTACCAAGGCAAAATCAAAGTTACCATACTACAAGGTTACGCGCAATATCGGTTGCTTACCAAAGATCTGCCCTTGGTAAAAGGTCTCCCTGCCTGGAGGAGCAACCTTGAGAGGTGTCCCAGCTCAAGGGGAGATCACCGCCACGCAGCCGCGCTGCCTAGCAGGGAGACCTCAAAGAAGACTCACTTAGGCTGTCATATTTATGGGATAAAGTGGTTGGCTCGTAGTCAAATTACATGCGATGGAAAAGGTATGTATGAGACTCCTTGTACCCTCAACTTTCTTTTTCCCTTGATAAATGAGTCTTGGAAATCCCACCCACTGTTCATGTGTTAATCACATGATCGGTGTTCCAAGCTCATATGCATTGATGCTCGCTGTATCACTCTGCTCCTTTGTGGATTTTCACAGAACAGATTGAAGCCAGAGGAGCTCACAGCCTAGCTATGGCTCAGGCCGTTCCCTCTTCTGGAGCCTGCACCAAACCACTGCCAGTCTGGTCAAGGGGTCGAGCGCGCCCATCACAATACGGGATGTCAACACTTTCTGAAACAAAGCCAGCTTTTCTTGTATTTTCCCTCCATATAAAAAGTAAAGTTACTCCATGACCACTGGAATTAATGGAGCCTCCTTTCCTGTGGTTTTATGTTCTTTGAGCCGTCAACCATCTGATGCTTACAATAATCGCCAGTCCCTTCTGTGTGCTCCCTGGTTAAGAGGCAACCTCGAGAGGGCTAGTCTGGAGATAAACCTGTGATACTCAGCTGAGCAGTCCTTATGTGCTTATTAAGTCATACCTGGCAGTGGAGGTACTGCTCTGGATCCGTCTCCTCTGACAAGACACTGGCGCGCCTAAAAATTATGGAATGTAATTAACTTTGAGATATCTACTCTGGGTTTGTTTGGGGTTTTTCTTCAGTTTAATAAAAACTGCCCAGTACACTGAGAAATTACTTCGGGAGGCTGGCAAATGAGATGGATAAACAGCACAGTCCACTAAGTTTACAGCTTTGCAGACTAACAAAAATTCAGTTTGGGCATGGTTGTTTGGGGTTTTTTATTAAAAATGTATTTCTGTTGAAGTTTTTCTATCATGAGTACCTGATAGTGAAAGTTTCCACTGCGTGTGCTCACTACAGGTTATTAAACACTGAGCTCTTTTTTGAAAATTGGACAGCTCACCATAAACTGGCTCGTAGTGCAATTGCAAAACCAGAAATTGTTTGCAAAAGTTTTTCACCAGAAACATTATAAAAAAGTGGATATTTGTTCATGTTTTATCTGGAAAACAAATGGTGAAAAAACAAACAGACTGAATTAACTGCCTAAATCGGTCAAAGCAGATAATTAATTTGGCCAGCATAACTACAGTCCCAGATGACTTTTTGGCCAGGGTGGTAGTGCTAATATTTTTAAGCTTGCCAAGTATGTGACGGGATACAGCCATTACAGGGGCAGGACGCCGGCTTTCTCTCCAAGTCGAGACAGCAGGTCTGTCTGCAGGCTGGTCCAAACACGCGAGGCGCTGCTTCGTGCCGGGGCCAGCGAAAGTGCGGGGCTGCCCCGTGGCCTCGTGACCGTGGCCCCTTCCTGCTGCATCCTGAGCTCTCGTTGGAGACCTCCTGCGCAATCCTGACCCAGCCTGGCCCCGACCTCATTTAACTTGTGAGAGCTGACGAAGGATCGTACAATCGCCCTGTATGGCATAGTTTCAGCTTAAAGGAATTTACATAAATCCCGATGGAAGGAAGAATGCTTCTTGTCTATTCGGTAAACAAGAAACCAGGAATCCTGTGTCGGAGATATTTGGTTGAATGTCTACCAGCTTTCTGCAGTATTTGTAGAACGTCTCAAAGCTTGGAATTTCCACTTCATCTTATTCTGACATTTAATTGTTTAGGTTTTTTGTGCTTTAGAATGAAAATCAATCTCAAAAAAATGGGAATCATAAAAACATAATAATTCCTTTCCAGAGCATTATATTGCATTTTGTTAAGCACAGCTTACATTATTGACTGCATTGTTTAGTACACTATGTTAGTAACATCTCAAAAGGTATCAGTGAAATAAGTAAAACAGTCTATTAACTTAAAAGTGTTTTCAAAAATGTTTATGAGCCACTTGTTGGTCATACCTAAAATATTTTTTCATAACAAAGCAGCATTAGCAAAGCAGTTTAGCTAATATGATTAGCTATTTTCTAAATATTTGCTGAATATATTGAATGTTTATATTAAGCCTATCAAAACCTGCCTGTAATAATTTTGAAAACATTTTGTTTTAAATCTGATTTGTGAGATAGTATGACATAGTGATGTGTTCATATTTTTCAGCTGTCTTGAATTTTTCAGCTGTCTTGAATGCACACAGTATACCTTATTTGTTTCTTGGGATAAAGGTGATCCATAATTTCAAAGAAAAATTCTTAAATGTTAAAAAAAAAAATATGAATAGTATTGGGATTACATATGATGCAATCCCAGCCAATAAACGAGAAGAATTTGTAGACAGAAGTAATACGAGCTTTGTCTACCTTATATTCTTGGACTACTGTTCCTAAACTAGCACTATTAGAACATGAAATAATGAAGGTAATGAGCTTCTGATGTTTTTATCTGACAGAATTTACTATACTTCCCAGGTTTCAGAGCAAGTATTAACTTTTCAGGCATCAAGCAATGAACAATGATTCAAGGAGTCCTAAACTTCTACTACAGACCTTTATTCCCTGTTAGACTAACCCTTTAATTGTGAATATATCCATACCATTTATGTGTATGAAGCTCTGCAGGATATCTCTGTTTTTCCGTAGACAGAAATGAAAACATTTTTTGACCCACATTCTTTGCAGTTTGTAGACTAGTGTTTTATTCCGCTACCATGAAAACACCGAAATCTACAACCAGAACAGGAAATTTCACACACACCTCTCTGTCTAGAGTACAGCAACCATAATGGCTTCGTTATCCTCAGATGCTACGTGCAGTGACTGGTCCTTACAGAAAGGGATTGGGCTTGTTGCTTAGCATGTTCCAGTTGACTGTAATTGCTCAATACCTACACATATTTCTTAAGCTTGCAGGCTTACTTTCATAGTAGATCTTCATTTGTCTACCACAGCAGGAAGTTAAACCGAGTTCCTTGTAATTGGTTCATTTCCTTAGGGCTGAATTACGGTTTCTACATTTTGAAGCACAGGGGGATGGCTGGGAGCCTTGACTTTTAGCTGTGAGGAAGGAGGTGTTATGGCTGGAAAATGTTACTGTAGGAAGCGAACTTCAAAGTGCAAAGGAGGAGCAAGTGCCAAGCGCCCTTTTGACAGGCACCTTAACCACCACATAAATAGACCTCCCACTTAACTAAACTCACAATAATAATGAATTATACTACGGGAAAACTGTGACCTCTTTAGCTGTGTAACTGCGGCATCTTTGCTTTCCCAATATATCCATATAGGTATATATTTACATTCTTAAAGACTTTGCCTCTGTGTAGGGATGGCAGACATCTCGCTTGCAATATAACCCAACTGGAGTTTATGTACCTACGCAAACTGACACACTGCTTTTATGAAAAATTACTTTTGGTTTTGCTGGGTTTCCTTAGAAAAAACTGATATTATAGTGAGAAAGCATACATTCACATTTGTTTATCCCCTTCAACAAGAACAGCACAAAACAAGCAAAACTGAAAAAAACTATAGGTATTTCTGCCTTTTTTATGTATACTGCTTATTTTCTTTACTAAGTCTTTCATTTCCTTTCATGTATTTTATTTAAGAATTTAATTTGTACTTTAAATCAATAGCATCTCTGTAGTCTGTTACAGGTTTTTGTCTGGCGTTTTTTAGATACTCTGTTTCATAACATGGAGAAATTATTTCACAACAAACAAAAATTTGCTATTTTCCTGGGGATTTTAAAAGTCATTATGGGAAAATACAGTTTTGTGTATGTTGTAAGTTATTTTGTAGTATTACTTTTTGTTAGTTTTAGTTTTCACTTCTGAGTAACCAAAAGAAGTAAAAACTACATTCTCTTCCATTTGAAAATGTGAGAAAGTGAAGAAAAATCTACTGCGACATAACATCACTATTTGTAATTTGTAGAAATTTGGTAAAATTTTGGTAAATAGAGGTATTTGGTAAATAGACGAAAGCAGATCTTCTGTAGTTAACAATTTACCAACAAGAATACACTTTTCTTTTCTTCAGATGATAGAAAAAATACAGGGTTTTTTGCTTCATTAATCTCTCAATTCATTTCAGACCAGCCATTCTGAAGGTGAAACCACTAGAGGAGGGGAAGAGAGATTGTTGATAAGTTCTTACATTGCTCAGAAAAGATGTACTGATGTGGTTAAAATGTGCAATTCACACTTCCTAACTGGAACACAGTTATTTATAGGTGAAATAGGACTTTAGGTGAGTAAAAACGGTTCTTGATAAAGAGAAGAATAACATGTTGTTGGTTTGGAACATCTTTATGTAGTTGTAAGTACACTCATGCTACAAGATGTACCTATTTTTGTTTATTCATCCCTTTTTTTTGGTGAAAAGTTTACCTCACTCAAAAACGATTTGTCACAAAAGCTTTAATGCAAATTAAACTTGACTAATATTTCTGGCTGAAAAGAGCATCCTCTAAACGAACATTTACATTTTGGGAGTTACCTTCAGAACAGGTCTAGGCCGTTTTCACAAGGTGTAAAGGAAGCAGATGCCCCATCACGCCCATGTAAAATACCCACAAGAGAGAGTTGAAATCTCCTCCAAATCAGACATGAGAGGTGTTTGAACTTACATGATTTATCTTCATTCTTCTCAGCAGTCACTTTTCAGATTGTTTGATTCAGATTTTCAGTTTACATTATCCATTCTGTAATAGCTAAATGATTATTTTATTGTTTATTAAGAAAGAAGAAAAAAAATCACTTCCCCATACCAGAATCCCCTCTGCCCTGGTGATTGCAACATTCTTTAAAAAGACAAGAATTTCAAGTCGCTGGCCTAAATTGGGTCTATGTTCCTACTTAGACCAGTAGGCTATTAGTCACTGAAGTTTTGCAGGTCCTTGAGAGCTGAACAAGATCTGAGTGTTAAAGGAAATGTTCTGTTAAACACAGAATACTTTTTATCATTTGTAGTTCTCTCAACTAAAATTAACTGTTTATATTGCAACGGTTTATATTGCTTTAATTAGGTCCTTGTAGCTTGCTTCTGTAATTTTCCTGAAGGTGTTACATTCTGTGTTTCTCACTCTACCACAGTTGTACCTGCATAAAGACAGCATAAATGAAAGATATGACCAACATGGGAAAATTCAGGTATCTGTGACTGCATAACACTCTGTTGTTTCTCCATCTACAGAAAAGGCTTTTGACACAGTGGAATGTAATTGCTTGTTGAACAGCAGAAGAAGCAAAACACAATACATCATTACATACTTCATAATCTACTGCTGCTAAAGGCATGAGGAGGGGAAACATACTAGCCAGTGGGAAGAGTTCTCTAGGCAGCTCAAAAATAAGTTTGGAAAAAACACATCCCACATCTCAGGTCAATAACCATATGGTTCTATCCCACCTGACACCAGAGTCCTTCGACAGACAAATCCCAGAGGAAAGTCCGCCCCACTGACCTCCTCAGTAAGTGGAAAAAAGCCTCCTGAATCTCAAGGCCACAGGACTGCCTTGGGTACCCACCTTGGTACATGCCAAGTGATTACTTCCAATGATGTGTTACTATTTCTACAGATAGGAATGGACAAGCTCTTAAAAGAGAGGCTAAAATGAAGATATGCTTCCTCTCCTTGATGTTGTATGATAATGATGAGGAAAAAGAGTGTGCATTCCCCCAGAGACATTGAAAGGTGATGTTATCAAGCACTGGCAGGTATCTGTCCTGATCCACAGAAACAGACCAATATAGCCAGTCACTATTTGTGGATAACCCGTGATTACATTATATCCCCCAAATCACCTGACTGCTCTCCAGCATAGACCAAGCTCCAAGACGTCCCAGGAACCAACTGATTTACTCTGTCAGCATTTACAGAAGAGGTTGTTTGCACAACAGTCTGTGAGCCTGATCACCAGCCCCTGGCTCTAGACACATCCAGGGAAAATACCCTTCATGACACTTCTGGGAGCTGAGGGTCTTCTTTCCGACTTAGTAGAAGGCCACCTCTCATTCAAATCCCAGAATAAGTTTTCCAGACTGTCTTTCTACCAAATATCAACTCATGTAGGTTTCCTTAAGAAGCTGATGATGTGGGGATACTGAGCGTTTTGTTTCTGAGCCAGTTCTACAACTCTTGCAAATAATAAATAAGAAAGATCCTGAGCACAAACATTCAGGCAACAGCGATGGTTGTGACTCCAGTCTCATCTCATGCTTCCTCTTCACACCTGCTGTTGTTCTTCATCCAGATCCAGAAGATTTAGAAAGATTCAGCGTTCCCCATATTAGGCTAGAAACCTGAAAACATTTTGGTGCATCGCATGTATACTGACTGGAATCTTATGAGCCTGCTTCCAAAATCGAAATTGCAACTTCTGCAAGTTCATCTTGTAATCAGACTTGGGGGCTATATGAATAGAAATACATTTCTGTCCTCTGATATTTTGTACAGTGATGATTTTGTTCTCACAAATGAATTCATGATAGTTTTATAGTTCAGACTGTACTATTTGTGTGTACAAGGCCGCTCAAGCTACTATCTGGGTAGTTAAAGGTGCTAGAGTCTGTGGAAAATCATTTATTTAACATTTATTGGACCTGTTTATTCAGAAAGAAGGATATTATCAGAGCTGTTGTCCAAACAGATTGACTGCATGTTTGCATTTGGGCACCATTATAAATACTGATAATATTTTGTAAAGCTGCTTGGAATTTGTGCCCTACTGATAGACATACTTCTTTCAGAAAGGAAGCAAAACTGGGGAACTGCCATTAGGCTCAGATAAAAACTGATGTGCCTCTTTTATGCCCAAATATTTCAACCGTAATAAGAGTTCCTGCTGCACATACCACATCAATTAGAAGACCAAGCTTTCCTCCCTTTCCTCAATACTTGTCTATCGTCTCTACTGGTGATGCAGCATTATTGCCCCTAAAACTGAAAAAATGTGTTTCTCTTAAAAACCAGAACTTTGTTTAAAGAGGACTGCAGAAGGATGAAGCATTCTCAGTTTCCTAGTGTTCAGAAGAGACTCAAGACGTGTGCCTGGCCCTAACGGATTGTTCCTGCTCCCTTACCAGGAAAACGGGAACATTAGAGGTAATTACAGAATTCCCGCAGCTCCCACTGACAGCAGGATCATGTTGTATCCCTACTCGGTAAACACAGACTAAGAAAGTGCCTTGCAGAGCTCCCAGTCAAAAGAGACAAGACAAACTGAAAGCAAGGACAAAGCTTTTTTGCTTTATCATAATTGCCATTTTACTACCAGAAGGATGACACTACTTATATACATATAGCTATACTATAATTACTACAACCACAGGAAAGAAAATATGCAGACAAAAACTTCGAAACAAAAATGAAGGGCCTAAGTAAGTCATAAAACTTTGGGGTTTTTTTTTTCATTTTAACCATTTAGCATTAATGCCTTATAAAAACAGATGTTTTGTTTAAAATATTTCAGAAAAAATAAAGAATGTGCCTTTCTCTTCCCTTACATGAATGAAAGCAGAGTGTAAAACAACAATAACTCAGTTAAGGGAACTTAAAAAGATCTTGGCTTAAAATGCTTAGAATGATTTGTTTAAGTGGGTGGAAAATTAGATACTAGAGCTCCCTGTGCTTTCATATCAGAACTCAGGTTTAGAGTGTTGAGTTTTCTTCCCTTATATTAGACACCAAAAGCCTGGCAACAAACAAAGCTCTCTACTCTAGCTATTTAATATATGTACTTATTTTTGAGAAAACATTTTATTTCTCTTTTAGAGCACTTCAGGCTTCAGAAATGTTATGTGAATTATGTCTTTATTTTTTAACTATGTGACTGGTTCCAGAGACTGAATGAAACCTTCCAGCTCCCTTCATCATCTGTTGGAACCTAACAAGTCAGAGTGGTTACCAGAAAGGGGAAAGTATTCTAAGATTATTTTAAATTCTTCACTGGAGAGGTTTTTTTCTGAGCTTCACCTATAGCTTACTGAACTAAAAGCAAACATCTTACTGAGCTCCCATTCTTCTTGCTGAGCTTCACTGAGCTTTCATGCCTCTACTTTCTTTTGAGTTTGCTTGCTGTGGTTCCCTCCCAATGAAATATATACATTCATTCCAGTAAGAGGAGAAAAATAGAAGGTCCCTTTCATTTGAATGTTTTCACATAATCAAGGCACCACTGCCAAGGATAATTTGCCATTGCATCCACTCAGCCAGCCCTGGGTTTGGGATCCTTTTCCTCATAGTAAGAATCTTTACATACAAGGCACCCCGTTTGTCAGGGAAGTAACTCCCTGGTCTTTCCCCCTCCCCCAGAAGCCCCCACATTTCTCAATAGCCACTCAATATCATTCCTGAGTCACGGAGTTTTCTGTACTTCCGAGCTTTCTGGAAGAGAAAGCCGACAGGAAATCCGAGAGCCCCCTCTATTCCACTTCCCAGTCTGCAGAGTCAGAAATGGAGAGCATTTCTACATTACCTGAAAACACGGTCTCCTCTTCCCTAGGAGATTTCCTGCTGTGGTGTGCCTAGAACATGTGTTTGTCAGATAACGGGAGGTTCCCCCAGACCTAGTCTTCACCTGCCATTGCAGGACACCGATCTCCAGAAGGCCATATGCCATTTGACCCCTGTGCATGTCTCAGGCTCCTGGTGACATCCAAAACACCTTGAGCTGCCAACATAGGCCCTCTTATTCAACCAAATCAATTTATGTAACATCTAGGGTTTCTAGAGCTCAAGACTATCACCCTCATGTATGCCTGGGGCGATGGAAGCAGGTGGTTGTGTATTTTCTTCTCCCATGTTTTCTTAATTGCATAGGTCCATGTCACATTCAGTTCAAAAGTGCAGGGGGATCAACTGCACAGTAATCTGTATTGATCCATGGAAGCATTCTCCATTACTGAGCACATGAGAAAACTGGCCATGTTCTTCTCCTCAAAAGGTCCACCTCTGTATGTGGAATGTCTTGAATCTTTTATATTGCTCTTCCTTCTTTTTCATTTGTTAGTTTTCGCTATTAGGAGCAAAACTTTTAAAACCTGGGCACCCACTAAGTATTTCCCACACAGAAATAGGGGTGCATGCACTGTACAGGTTGCCTACACTCGGGCCATAAAGTCAGCACTGTCTGAAATACCTCAGACTTACTGCACAGGCACAAATTCGTCTCAGGGAGCATTTGCAGCACGTTAGGTGCTACCTGGGGCTGCGGTATAGACAACTTCATGCACAGACGGTCAAAGACTGGGCCTAAAACATGCCGTTAGTCTGGTGTTTTCTGAAAGGATTCGCTGAGCTCATACAGTAGAACTACATTGCACGGGTGGTGTAAACTCACCTGGGACTTCTGGATGTGTGGTAGCCTCTCAGACCTATTGTTGATGCTCAATTGCATCTGACTTGATAGTTCTAGCAAAATCTCTCTCGTTCATGGGGGGGGTGGGGGTGGGGAGTGGAACAGAGGAGAAAAAAAAGAAAATCCTCTAAATCCAGTGAAACAAAATCTTGAGGGGTGGCGGGGAGAAGACTTGGTGGGTGTTGTGCCAAAGTGAATGCTTTTTGTTACCCTTTCTGGTCTGATACGACCAGTACATCCTCATATTTGCATCCAGCACAAGGAACACCATACCATAGTCCTCTCTTGCCTTCCATACTCTCTTTTCCTTCACCAATAATCCCCAACACAATTTAATCAAAAGGTCTCAAGTCTTGTTTTAAAGACTATTGTAGTGGTTTCTGCACAAAGGAAGGTTGCTTTAAATTGTTGGGATAAAGGAGATTGCAGTGGGAGGCACTGATAGGATGAGATGAGCCAGCTGGCAGATTTTATTGTAACTGAGGCAAACACCGGTTTCAATATAATCAGCCAGGAAACTGGAGCAGCCCTTGAAAACTCAGGACATTCCCAGAAATAGTAACATCTGGTCATCATAAAGATTACATTGGTAGATTCCAGTTATATTTGAGATAGGAGCTCTGTAAGGCGAGCACTTACAGCAATTGTTTCATTTCTTTCTTTTTTTTTTTTCTGCAGTACTTCTTGAACAGCTTAAATAGGAAACCTGATCTTCTCTGGGTACTTTGCCATTGTCCGCTTCACAGCAAATTTCCTCTGAAGCTCTAACTTGGGTTTATTTGCTGGAGTTTCATTTCCCTGTAAAACCTGCCCTGCAACATGGAGAGGAAATTAAGGTACTGGTCTTTCCACTTTTCCTCTTCATCACTTTCCCTTGTGGTAAGAAACACTGATTAAAAAGAAAAAGTTTATTTAGCCAAAGTGAAAATCAATAACATCAGTCAGGTATCTGTTAAAAATAAATAAATTATACGTCTCTTTGGCTTCTACCAGCTACCTTTTCTTTGCAGGACCTGCAAGCAAGACTTAGTAACAACTCTCTCTGGCCTACCTGCCCGAGCCCTAATAACTTTCTGGTAATAAATTAAGCCTGGGATTTATTTATTTACTCTAGAAGTTCTGCTAACTAAATTGCTTTTGCAGTATAAGACAGCACTTGTTCATAACTAAGTAGCACTTTGTGCCTGACAACGGGTTAATGGGCCAAAACAACTCATTTTGAGACCGTCGGCTGTTTTGGTCCAGCAAACTGGTTCCAGAATCTCACACATCCCACATTCCCTTCGCACATCTGGACCCTGCACGGACAAAGTTTTCTTTCATATAAACTGTTTATTGTTCTGTGAGATTGATGCCGTTAATATTGGCTTTCAGAATGACAGATTAGAATCACCAGTTAATCAGGGCTATTAGCAGATAAATATCTGTAATTTAATCACTACAGTAATTTCTTTTCCAATAATAAGATTTACAAATGCAAGTGATTAAGTAATTAGCTTACATCTCCATAGATTACAATTCCTCTGAGCTTTCTTCTCGCACTTTTTTTCCAAAAGATTTCAGTATTTAATTAAAGTAACTACTCCTTCCTTTACGTCGTCTTTGTACATGCATGTGAGAAGTGGGGTTTTTTTTCGAACCAAACTGCACCTTTTGTGCATAATCCCACAAGGAACCCCCGCTTCCAAACCTCTTCCATCTCTCTCCAAGGGTTAATACCCATCCTGCCAGTGCTTAGCGGCTATAATCGTTCCCAGTACCTTTCCTAGCCCATGCAGCAAGTGGGGTGCACAAGGGGAAAGAATAATTTACAGGAAGGGGGGAAAAATTGCCAATGGAAAAATTGTGTGCACTTGATAAAATAAGAGCCTGGCTTGCTGAAACAGTCTATCCAAACACTTCTCAAGGATCCCTTTGTTGCTCTTCCACTGACTTGGCCCTAGGGCAAAAGGCAAGTTCTACTCCTTCCAAACTTATATTCTCCTATTTGCAGAGTAATTTGACAGTTACTGTTAATTTCCTAAATGCGACATGAAAGCTGTAGAAGGAAGCCTGAAAAAAAGGGTGGGGAGGGGGGAAGGAGAAGGAGAAATTCATAAAGAGCAGCAGAGAATATGGGCAAAATTGCTTCCATGTGTGGCACACAGGGAAGGCTTGGGCAGAGATCTGTGGCCTTCCCAGAGTTTGACCTCTTGAGGCGGTGCCAGTTTGCTGGAGAAAAGGCATTGCTCTTTAATGAAGGCCTAATTTTTATTGCCACTCCATCGACTTCAAAGTGCTTTAGGTTGCCAAACATAATTTCACTGGAGGTATTTTCAGGTGCAGAGCAAATACTTCATAAATAATTTCCTCGTTAGATTACAAATTCCATTTAAAAAGGGGAATGGGGGGGTAGCTTTTCCAAGGCGTTTTTGGAAGCTGGTTAAAAAATCTTTCAGAGGGGTTCTTTATTACTTTCATTCTGAAAGAAAATAACTAAACAGTTTTAATTTTTTATTTATATTTTTAAATGAACATGCAGCTTGGTGAGATGACCGAGTACGGTGGAGATGTTTTTAATATGCTCTCAATTAAAACATATAATCCGAGGCTCTGGGTGCCTATTCCTTTCCCCTCTCCTCATCCTCAAATTGCTGCTAAGCCCAGTGACTGCCAGCAACCCAGTGGCAGCCTCGTTGGGCCCCCAATTAATTATGCAGATCTGTCACACTTCTACATTTTTCATCTGTTTACTTTTCTCGTCGAGTAAAAATGCCTGTAATTAAAATATGCTTCCGTACGTCCTCTTTATCACCCCCCCGCCCCGTGAAGCAAGCGCAGGGAGCTGCTGAAGCTGACAAAGTGCTGCTGTCAGTCAGAGGGAACGGGGACGGTTTGAACGGTGTTTACGTTTGATGCGCTTTGTGAGCTGCGACGAGCCCGCAGTCCAGGCGGGAGGGAGGCTGGCGGGGAGGCGAGGGGAGTCGGGAGCGGCGAGCCCCCAGCCCAGCGCTGCCCATGGGTTACAGCCCCAGCCGTCCGGGCCGTCCCTGCCAGAGCCACTGCTGTGGTGGTGCAAAAATTTAACGCCTTAACGTTTGTAAGCCACCCTCAACTCACCAGAGAGATGTAGAAATGCCAGTTAGTACCTGGGTGCAGAGCAGGTCTATGGCTTTTTAGTTTTAGCCTGCTTTCTCTTGCTAATAAGTCTGCAAATTTAACTGGTCATGGTTTTTCACGATTTCCTCTCATGAAGGTTCGGTTACCCTAGAACACGAGGAACGAGTGAAAACCATTTATAAGAACAAAGGTAGGGAATTACCAATAGTTTTGCCAATGTTAAATTCATTTTCCGTTTCTTTTTCTGGAGAGCACTAGTTGGAAGATGAAAGTTAGCATAAATATTGCAGAAAACATTTTCTTCTGTTGTCACCTTGAAAACCAGCTGGATTTGATTAGATTATAGACTTTTAAAACTGATATATATCAGTTTATATACTGCAGCTGTATACCTGCAGTGCGGCTTGTTAGAGACTTCTTATCTCTAAACCCGCACTGAGCAAGCTCCAGCCCCAAATCCTTGTGTCTGAGCCTTCGCTTGACGACACAGCAACCACCTCAAAAAAAAGAAAGTAATTCCAGGTTATATCGTGAGCGGTCATTTTATTGCTTCAAAACCAGTGAAATGGTGAAAGTGAATTACTTTCTTACTGATCAGGGATAACTGTACGCGCGTGGTTGTTTCACACCTCCGAAGGGCAGAGCCCGCTAGCGTCCCACACTTAGGTTACTAAATAAGACGGCCGTGGAGCTGCTAAGGGTCTCTTTTCTGGTGGTTACTTTGGAGTCCGTGTCTCCCCCTCAGGATGAATGTATCAAATAAGTGTACATACTTGACTGCTCTCGACAGCAACGAGGCTACAAAAATAAAGCTGAGATTCATGGTTTTTCGTGTTCCTTTGACATGTAACAGAGGCTTGGCGTAAGGCACCGAGAAAGTAGTTATAACTCAGAGAGAGTTGCAGCTTTCTATTTTCACCAGTTATTGCTCTAGCGTAAATTATAGAGACATGTGTGATGGATCTAAAAAGATCTCTGATTCAGACAGCTGGGAAACAATTTTGTCCTTCAGCCTAAAACAATTTTGATGAAAAAGCCCAAACAACCAAACCCAAAACATTAAAGAAATAGCCAAGATAAAACAAAGCTTAAAATGAAGAAATATTCTTCAGCTAGGGGAGATAAGAAATATGTTCCTTTAGTTTTTCTGAGCACAACACACACTATTCACATAGACCATCATCCACCCCACTTTTGCTGAGGAGAAGGGACAGCAGAACGGGTAGATGAATGTGAGAAGCGGCAAGAATATCTTTTTGTGCTTTTTCACTGACTTACTAAGATTGTGGGTTACTTTGGGTGCATCTGCATTAGCATTTCAATGCAGATCCGGACTCTGTCTTTCAACCAAAAATTTCCAGGGTTTCCCCACTTGCTGTAATTTGGTTCGTACCATAGAATGGCTCAGAGTGCTAAAATAACATCCGATGAAACTAAGCCGAGGGACGTAGTCCAGGAACATGTCTAATGTGGTCTAACTGTTAACAGGAGCTCAGTTCACAGGGCCGACTTAGTCAGTTCACAGACCTCGTCCAAGTTAAAGCTTTCCAAACTTCATGCAGCGTGGACCTCAGTCCTGCAGCACCAACCGCTTCACTCTGTAGACCTGCTCCTTTTCATCTCTGCTGCCTCCTGCCCGAGCGATACCACGCAGCACCATAACACCGCACAAGGCAGGGCTGAGGCTGCCTAAGTTGCTTTTCTTCTACCACGTCTTAAATTCAATTCCAATTACCTTCAGATATTCTTTTAGCCTTTTTTTTTTTTTTTTGCAAGCTATTTGTGCTTCCGCACTGTGTCAGAGGGAACGGGAGGGTCTGAACTAGTAATAAATTGGTGAGAATTATGTAATATCAAGTAGAAATTTAGGCTTCACTCGCAGACAGGAGAAGGTGGGACCGCAGTGAAAGGGGAACTCTGGGAGAACAAAGCACCATCTGCATTGCTGGCCATTCAAAGCTGGGAAGATGAATGAAGTTGCAAAGGAAATTCAGTGTAGGGCCGTTTTTTCTGAAGAGATAGCTGAACATAGTATTTCCATTTCTCTTCTCTTTTAAGTCTAATTTAAATTCTAATGGCTAATGTTTTACATAAGAGAGGTCCCTGCTACAGCGATAAAAATATCGGAATTTTTTGCTACTATTGCACAGTACATCGCTATATTAGCCAAATGTTGCTGTGATACAGCCAGGTTCAGATCGTATTATGTATAATACAGAACGTCTGCAATTTTTCTTGTTTCCCTGGTAACAACTGTAAATGCAGTAACTCCCCGGACTGCTCCACCCCTCCTGCTGCTGATGTCAGGCGCAGGAGAGGCACATGTGCAACTCAACTCCATACCTGTCAAACCAGGCGGACGCTCCGTTTGATCACCCGTGTTTTGGTCCCACAAAGACCATTCGTTTGGTGATCAGAGGGCAGTGTTAATTTAGTCAGCTATCAGGATACTGGGGGGGGGGGGGGGGGGGGGGGGGGGGAATTCACCCACTTGTGCTTTGGTTTTAATCAACAAAGAGAATGGGGAGGCTAAAAGAGCGATCATGTGGCCAGAACTGAGGCAATGTATTCTTTGCTGAAAAAGCGAGGATCAGAGCCATTTCTGTTAATGTTAATAATTTCCGATAATTGGGTGCTGCTCAATGCCAAAGTATTCTCAAATTCCATACTCTGTCAAATGCATGCCAGCGGGGTTCAGCATGAATAATGTTAATACAATGAAGAAGGAAGGAATGAATGAGGATTTTCCATGTGTTAGCTGACAGGATCACTTTGAAACAAATGACCAGTCCTTATTAATGCAGCTATTATTTTGACAAACTAACAAGAATGAATGTGGTATTCATGAAAATGTGATATGCAACATCATAGGAATCCCACTGTAATTTTACAATTAATTAAGATACCTGTAGCCGTTATTGGAAAAGATTACGATCTGACCTTAATACCCATGTACATAAAACAGGCACATTGCCTATTTTCACCTCAGCGTTAATGAAGATGAACATTTGTATGCAAGTCTGCCTCTTACAGTCATTTTGTTCAGTGTGAGTTTATTTAGATATTTCAGCATTTGCCTCAGTAATTATGAGTTAGCATACAGCTACAGTGAGTTTCAGTGTGCTAAGGTATATTTTTCATCATCACCCATGGAAGTACGTACAGTTCACCAGGATAACGCTGAAGCTTATTTGATGACTATGAATGAGAATAGTAACTCTTGTTTTCTGCAGTGACCACCCATCCTGCCTCCCTTCTTTGTCGATAATACATGGTACAGCTGATGAAAAATTTCAGTTTGAATGTTTTTAAAAGGGAAAAACCCCTTTCCCACTAAGGGAGCATATTTCAAAAAAATAGCTATTTTCCTAAAAAAGTATCATTTTTTTCTAAAACATCTGGCAATCTAAAGCTGATCTTGTGGTAATTAAAAACTTTTTCATTAGTTTAGCTTAGTAAAATGAAGTTCAGTTAGTAGCAGTTGTAAGTAGAAGTAGTAGCAACCTTAACAGTACTATTACTAGTAATTTGCATTAATGCTCAGAATTTTTAGTCAGGATCACTGTGCTGGGAACTAACAAAAAAGGTGAGCGCTGAAGGAAGTGGCAGTCTGTATCTTCTACTCTGCAGAATTTAAGCAAGACTACATATGTGAGTAGTCGTGGTAGCAGTGGGGTCGCTGGTCTTCATTTGAGATGTCTGCGTCACTGGGTGACAGACAGAGCAGAAGCAGAAAGCAAATGACATCAAGGTGAGGGCCTCTTTGAAGGGGGAGAGTCATTCCCTCAGGGGGAGATTGGGTGACCCTACTGAGCCAGCCCAGAGTACAGGAGCTGAAAATAAAGAATTCAGGCAGGATAAAAATTCTTTCTTTCTAGCACCTGAGAAATTGCAATCCAGGAGCTCCTCAGGGAGGCACAGATGCCCGACTAGTGAGGAAGTTGGGCCTTTTCAGCTTTTCAAGAGGAGGGGGCAAACCTTGGGATAGTAAAGTAGAATACAGACTATTTTCCAGTCCCCTCTATTTCGCAAAGCTTCATTGCTATTATGCAGAGTAAACAATATTTTGCCAGAAGAAGGTTGTTTGGTTACTCTGTTCACCTCTGTTGGTAGAATCCCAAAGGGGAAAGCTGCAGGTACAGCTCTTCCAAGGATGCACGTACCTTTTACTGGCAAACACAAGCTTTCTCTGCCTAGACTCCAGGCTACATGGATGCAAATTAATTCCAGATCGAAACCATATAGCTGCAGTTAATGTTGTGCTGTGTTCCAGGCAAAAAGCCCATTCAGCTGAGCTCTCAGGACATGTTCGTTAGAGAAAATGGGCATATTAAATCCATTATTTAGTGTCTGTTTGGAATTCACTCCCATGTAAACAACTTGGACTATAGTACCGTGCAAAAAAAATGCACCCTATTCAATCGGCAGCTAGGCCTGCTATGGGTACCACAGTTCTGTAACTGCTTTGAAAAAAATCTGGGATGGGATCCAGCTCCAAATTCAACATTGAAATAAGGGTGTCAATATGTGAGCCAAGTGTCTAAACACCCATATAGTCAATGGAGATCAAACACTACAATGAGTAGGGTCCAGACAGCTATTAAGCTGGTTAAATGTGAAGACTTGATTGTCCACACATGGTGGTCTAATGTCATTTGAGATGCCACAGTGTCCTGGGTGATCCATACAGTTTTCTTGGACATACTGTAGAATCTATGAGACACCTTGCCTTTCTGAACTGACAGCTGGAGGCCTGTCAAAATGACTTGAGAGGTTACAAAAATCACCAGACACTTGAGTGTGGTTGAATAAATTGAACTGTCTATTTCTAGCTGCTCTGAATAGCCCTTAAGACAGATTAAATCTTCATTGACTCCAGTGGGAGCGTAGACATGTAACTCGCACGTGGATGTTTGCACTGTGGAAACCTAAATTTAGGCTGCTGAATCTAAAGCTTCAATTTCATTCTTGGTATGACTTCAGCCGCCTGGCAAGTGACAAGTAGAGATACTGCAGGGTGTCTTCCTTGGCTTCCAGCTGCCCAGAGATGTCCCTGGGGTCTCCCATAGGTCATGTGTGTATTTGCCAGGCATCAATGTCCTTGACACCCCAGAGAATCCCAAATGGCACGGATGTCTGTGTTTAGGTAACAGAACTGAACCCCTGAACCCCTGCTTGTTGGTTTCCTGACTCATGTGTTGTTCAGGTTTCCTCACAATTTGGGTACAGCGCTAAATAAAGAATGCAGAAGTCCCAACACGGAATCTATCGCAATCTGGAGGTAATGCGCACAAAAAGATCTGATGTCCACAATTTGATTTTTAAGATATGCCAAAAAGGCATAGAAATATGCATCAGCCAATTACAACTACTAGTTTCATATAAAGAAAACATTTATCATCTCTCTTCAACTGTGTACATTCACTAAAGACAAATTCATTTTTCCAACACATGTGAACATTCCAAAATGGGTCCGTATACCTCTGGCTGAGATGAGAATTTAATGTATGCTCCAAGTATTTTTGTTACTAAATTCCTCAAATATTTTTCTTTTTTCTTTTTTTTTCCTATTCTTTTTTTCTTTTCTCTCTTTTTTTTTTTTTTATCAACCAACTGGGATTCAGAAGTTGCTGTAGTGCTATCCAACTTCTAATATTAAAAATTCTGTCTCATAAAAAGTGGATCTAACAGGCATCAAAGACTTGCATTCCACTGCGATTTGGATGGTAAAAAATGTAAAAGTGCAGATCTACACACCTTAATATTCTCAATAAGACTTTCTGTCTTGCATCTTTTTATTCTTTAACTGGATGTGACTGCCAATTGGGTTTACATTAAAAAGTAATATACTTGCACTGGACATAGCATAGGTATTTTTATAGGTATCTTTATGTAATTGAGGACAAATGACCTCTTGATTAAATTATAATCCATGTAGACACACTTCAGTAGCATTATTTTTTCCAGTTAACTACATTAATGCTTTAACATTTACTCTCTTCCACCTCATCTGTTTGACTACGCTTCCACTAAGAGCTTGATGAAGCCGAAATCCTGTGACAGTCTCTTCTGCAGCAGAGTTGCTTAACAAATGCTGTTTATTGATCTCATGACATACACTGTCCTCAAGATACAATTTATTTGAACAAATTCCTTTTTTATTGTAGCTTCTCTTACAGCTCATAAGCATAATTATATATTTTATATCTTTGATTTATAACAGTAACAAGCATGTATCTATTGCTCTGTACATCTGCAGAATAAATCAAAATTTTTCACATCCAACACATGTAAAAAAATTTAATCAAATAGATATCATCTATCACTCATCCAAAAGCATAAAGCTTAGATTCTTTCAGCTGTCTTACATGTCCATCGTCCATTTCCCAAACAGCCTACAAAACTAGAGAGGAACTTTGCAACATGTTCACATGATTAACAAATCAGTCCTGGTGCACCGAGGAAGGAAAGTTAATTGCTGAGACAGTTTAAGCCTTCTCCTTCTTGTGGGCTACGGCATGAAATCCCGGCTTGACTATTTGCACTGTTTCTGGTTATTGTAATTCTTGCCAAAAGGTATTCTAAACAATTTAGAGACTAAAACTTATCTGCATAAACTAGCACAGAACTGTTGTTCCCTAGATTTTTGTTTTATGCATTCACTCCAGGAAGTTCTGCTTATAGGTTTTGATGTAAACCTGAGCAACACTAATTAAAAATGAGTGCCCAATGAGAGCTCGAAAGGAATGAGCCTCATTTCATTCCTGCGATCTCAAGGTATAAGTTTCCAAGCAAGCAGTACAAGAAGCAAGTCTACAAAATAATAGCACAAAAAAAAAAAAAAAAAAGGTGCAATGGTTTCCGGCTCTATACCTAGAACAAACAGCTGCATCTTCTTTACCAAGCTGAGATGGAAAAAGGCTCCTCTCCATTGCTATTACTTAAAAGGACTGATGTCGGTTCTAACATGCTCCTTTAGTTGTAAACCTGAGCGAAAAATGGTCAATAATACACTTCTCAGTTACAAATGCTGGTATAATCTTCAAGAGCTTGTCTTCAAGCTCTTTCCAGTAAAACCCTGAAATTATAACAGAAACTCATACTTTTCCAGTTGTATAGTGATTCTGACTCATACTTTTCCTAAAATCAATTTCTTATTGTTTAAATAATACTCTAAACATCATTTAATACTTAATAACATTACGGTAATACTTAATACCCAGTTTCCAGACACGCTTGTCATAAATTTTTGCTGGATTGTGAATTTTCTAACATAAAAGGCCTACGCTCACCTATGTCCAACCCAAAATTTCCACTTCCTTTCCAGTGATCATAGAATCATAGAATCACTTAGGTTGGAAAAGACCTTTAAGATCATCAAGTCCAACCGTACACATAACACAGCCAAGTCCCACTAAACCATGTCTGAAAAGAACTTAAAACAGTGCTCTAAGGAATTATTTCTCGCTAAGTTAAACTATCTCACTTCTTCACCAAGAACAGAACTTCTCTGGCCAAATTCTTCATGTATACTAACAGTTAACAACACAGAGGTCTATCACTTGTATTCTTGCGCCCCACCCCCCCCCCCCCCCCCAAGAAAAAAAAAAAAAAAGGATTTGTTCTTTGAGAAAAAGCAAAATGCCAAAATAGCACATTAGTAACTTTCTGGACTGGTCATAAAGCCAGTTTTGTTTGTTTCACCAACCAAAGAAAGTCATATTATGCAGAATAAATGAACAATAAAATAAGAGAATCAGAATTCAGAGGAACCTTTGAAAATGACAAAGTCAAAAATACTTCTGTGCAATGGCAGATTTTGTGTAAAATACCATTAAGGACAGTATGGGACAGTAGTACTAGAGCAAAACTTTCTAATGATGCAAATGCTTTCCTGCAACATCCATTTGCCTTTCTAGGTAAATATGCTTCAGATGACTACGTATCCTCACCCATGTTGAATACACATTTTCCCCAGAGGCTAGTGTTTTGACAAGTAGCTAAGTAACATGAGGATGCCGCTGCAGTGAATTGATTTGTCCAGTCATTTACTCACAATTTACACTTAGTGGCTTCGTAAAGATCAAATGAAGTTTGTTGGATTTAGGCTCATTTCTGAGACCAACCTCTTTTCTCTTTCCTGTAGGTCTCAAGAGACAGCTTTGGTTTTATTTACAAATTGACCTGTATTGTTAAGGCAAAGAGGTTCTTCTGTGTTTTTGTTTTTAATTACCGCAGCGTATCCTACGCGACGCTTGTTTCTGTTCTCCTGTGGCCGTTGTGAATTCCTCCTCTTCCCTCGTGAACCCGCCCACCTGGCTACGCCAGGGAAGGGCAAAGAACCGACGTGATTAATGTTGGAGCTGTGATGTTCTAGGGGTGAGCAACGGCACGCTGCATCCAAAATCAGGGCAGATGCGTAATGCTGCATGGTGCCTTGCCAGAGATCATGCGTCTTCTAGGTTATTTTGACTGATGGCTCAGAGCGTTTTGGTTGAGGGTTCTTTTGTCCTTTTCCAGAGCCTACAACAATTCCAGCCCCAGTGAGACAGTCCTCTTTTACCAAAAGATGTAGTAAAAGATACTAATAGGTAATACTTAATGCTCTTTGATGGTAAGAATTTTATTCTCTTTCTAGATATATTGTGAGAGAGGTTTTGTGGATTTTTTATTATTCCAGTCATTTCTGATACATGACGTGACTGATTTTCAGTTAATCATCTCCATACTATCTTCTCTCATATCACCCCTCTACTAAATTCAATAAAATATTACTTTAATCATTTCCATTTGTCTCACCTCAAAGTAAACCACACTCCAGAAATAATGACACACTTAGTAAGGTCAGTTGCTAAGTCCTTCCCTTCCAACCACTACAAATCTAAAATTACTGTGCAGAATCTGATAGGCCAGGGTTTTGCTCTCTGAGACAGAGAAATTATCTGAAGGGGCGGGGGGAAGAACAAAACCTTACAGGATAAAGACCAATATTATATAAGGGGAAGCTTAGCTTGGAATAAGAATACATACGTCCTGCCTAGCTTTTGAGACTGAACAAAGGTAATTGCAAAAATCCTCCCTTCTCAAAGCTGGAGATTCCAGAAAGGTGATTAATTCCACTAATAGGGGAATATGTTCTTTTCTCTGGAAAGTAATAAAAGAAAGTTAGTCTGCCATTACCTTGAAATCTGCCATGAAATAAAAAGGGAGCAGATACTAAATGGAGTTCTTCCTCCATCATAGGGCTAGACACTGTCCTGCCTCTAGGATTCATGGATACAAGTCTCACTGAGATTTGTCCTACTTTATTTTTCCTCCTATAAACCATCCTATGCTTACATTTTATCTCTCTCCTTTTTAGTAGCAAATCTCAGATGTGATTTTTTTCCAATACTCTTTAAAAAAAAGTTATTTTGAATATATGTCTTCTATGAAAAAAGACCAAATTTATTTATTTATTTACAACTAACTGTTATTAATTCTATTCTAACCTTGGTTTAGAACAGGCCTATTAGTTAAAAAAAAAAGTTAACTTTTTGATTAATTTCCTTCTTTGTCCCTAGAGATTCTCAACAGTCATATTTAGGTGTACCGCTAAGACTTTGGGCTGCATGGAAGTCTAAAATTACCACAGCTGTTGAAGCATGCTGACACAATTAGACAGTCAAAAAATTACACAGATCTCTGTTATTTTAAATTAGATGTTGCAGGGAAGAGTTTCCTGTCGCTAAGCTGATGTTTTTTCTTCAAGCAAGAACTATTCATGTGTCTGAAGATTAGCAGTTCTAGAGGACTCACCCCTAGTTCAATGTTATTTTTTGCTACTTGAGCATAGATTAACTTTGTCAGTAGAAAATAAGTGAGCTATGCACCGTTCATTATCAGATCATTTTTGAAGGCGTCGTGCTATCTTATTGAAAGATAGTTTATGATGATGCGATTTCTAAGGGGTTTATATCTCTCTAGTTTAAATAAAGAGGACAAAATCGGTGCTATGGATTACAATAAACTTGGCAGAGCTCTGGAGGAAGATCTTTTCTCCGAAGAGGACAATGGCCTGATTCAGAACTTAGTCACCTACTTTGAGCATCTAATCCAGACATCACGCTGCCTAAACACTGAGCTCCTAGCATCACCAAGGAACCTGGATCATCTAAATGGAGCAGCGCTACAGACAGTCAGCGCGGTGGTTCCACACAGTGAGCACGAGGTCACTTACAACGAGCCGACTGAAAGATAGTGATATGTCTCTGCTGATCTAAGATTTTTTCTCTCTATAGACATTGTATTTACATCTTAGAGTTTGCATGGAATTTAATGGGTCTGTTCCACCGAGGAAAGCGAGGAGGGAATTCTTGAGCAATTCTGTTCTAAAACTAACAGTTCTATCCATCATACCTTGCCCCCAAAATAAAAAAAGATGTGGGAGACTATAGGAGGTACATAATTTCCTAGAAAAAAGCCAAGAAAAAGTCTGGACTGTTTGTTTTGGTTACCAAAAATTCTCTCAATTATCTTAAGATTCTTGAAGAACAAGGTGAGATGAGAAACTGTCAAGAGATTTTTGGTTTTCTCTGGTCAGAGATAGCGTTCCCCACTGAACTACACATTCAGGATGAATCTAATAATTAACGTAGACATGTCCAGGTTTGGGGATTTTACTGTCAATACTATAACATAATTTGGTTTTACCCCAAGTTCCTCTTTTCTTTTCTTTTCTTTTCCTCTCAGTAGAATTCAAAGACATTTTTGGAGGATGATCCTTTTTCTTGGGAAGTGACCAAGTTTTTGAATAATAAAATGTGACAATAATTAGAAAAAAAGTCCGAGTGGGTTAATGAACTATGATCCATTGAGTCATGGATTTCAGAGCAGGTGTCTGACTGCAAGCCAACTGCGAGGTTTGTTTTTTCTAGTCATGTGTCTAGGTATGTTGCATCGTCTGGGTCTCTCTTGGAAGCAGACATGAGTTTTTTTATGTTGCTTTCGGCTTTGTTCCTTCCATCCAAGATTTGTGTTCTCAATTTGTTTGCTTTTCCCTAAACTCAGAATCTCTCCTTCTCTTTTGTATTGAAATGGAATTAAATCTGTAACCAGACTGATCAAAAGGGGGTGATCTGGAGTTATTTGGGTGTAAGTAGGATCTTCTAAACTGGGGATATGAAACTGAGGAAGCAAATTTGACTTCCGTTTGTGATATCTTATTACAGGAACCCACAGGAAAAAGTATTGTGTATCCTATATAACATTGAAGAGGAGTGGTTATGAAGCAACACTTGAGGAACATCTGTTAATGTCTTTCCTAAGAAAGAACATGTTTCTCAGGGCCTTTCAGATGCACAAGATGAGCATCTGAGTCACTTCTGATGAAAGTGCCCATCAAACCTGCCAAAACCAACCCATGCAGCAATGCTGATTAATCTGTGGAACAGCATTGTGAAGCCATTTCAGTTTAAGGGTTCACGGGCACTTCCAGCATTCTGTATTGGTATACCTGGGCTGGATGTGAACCAAGTTCTGAGCCCCAAAACACAGCAAATGCCAGATTACTAGACTAGGAAATGCAGAGAAGATAAGACTAGTGTTTAAAGTCCTACAGAAGGACTGTAGGGCTGCTCCAAGCAGCCCACTCTCCATCCCATACATCCTGAAGCCTACAGCCCTTATGTACTTGTTGTAGTTTAACACCAGTAAGCAGCTAAGCACCATCCCACTGCTTGCTCCCTCCTCCCCTGTGGTGGGATGGGGGAGAGAATTAGAAGAGTAAAAGTGCAAAAACTCATCGGATTAAAGAAAGACATTTTAATAGGTAAAGCAAAAGCTGCGCACACAAGCAAAGCAGAGTAAGGAATTCACTTCTTTCCGTTGGCAGGCAGGTGTACAGCCATTTCCAAAAGTAGGGCTTCGTCACACCTAATGGAAGACAAGCAACATTGCTCCTAACATCTCCCCTTCTTCCTTCTTCCCCCATCTTTTATCGCTGAGCATGACGTCATATGGTGTGGAATATCCCTTTGGTCAACTGGGGTCAGCTGTCCCAGCTGTGTCCCCTCCCAACTCCTTGTGCACCCCCAGCCTCCTCGCTGGTGAGGGCAGCGTGAGAAGCAGAAAAGACATCGACAGTGTGCAAGCACTGCTCAGCAATAAGTAAAACATCCCTGTATTATCAACACTTTTTTTTCACAAATCTAAAACATGGCACCATACAAGCTACTGTGAAGAAAATTAACTCTGTCCCAGCCCAAACCAGTACAGTACTACTGGGTCCTCAGATGATGCATTCAGCCCTTCCACAGCATCCCCCGTGCCCGTTCAGAATGTGAGTCACCTAGAGCTGAAATTTGTTTTGGATAGTGCCCAACTTTTGCACAAGACCCTGAGATGCTGCTCCACCCACTGCTGCAAAAGTGCCCTGGGTTAGTACTTACACCTGAGAGATGCTGCAAATCATATTAGAACAGCTTATGCACCTCGTTATACATTGCTCTGCTCTGCAGCAACTCAATGTATACTGCTTGTACGTTGATAGGATATCTCTTCAGTTACAGTCTGAGTTTTGTACAATTACATTCTGAAAGGGAAATGTTGCTAAAACTCAAGATTTCATCTGATTTCATATCCAAACCAGACCACATGACAAGCTGTGTCTGATTTCTGCACAGAAACATGAAATGTTTCTTTCCAGCAAGGCATGAAACCAGGCGTGATTCACATGGCTTATACTTTTGTTTTGAACTTTTGCAGAACTCTGCTCTGTATCTCATTACCAGTCCCCAAGAGACACCCCGTCTCTAGCCCTTAAATGGGGATTTTGTCAGGAAGCGTCTCATATACCATAAAGGAAGGTTTCGGTTTTGGCAAATCAGATATCTCAAGGAAAGTGGATAAATGGTGTCGGAGATGAGCTTTCATAAACAATTTATGTGTGTGCATTTCTCACAGAGAAACAATGAGGAAATAATTTGAAACAACACAAGGGTACATCTCTAAATGTGTTTTGCAAGATTATAAAGATACAAGCATTAACCCATGTTAGACTAGACTGCAATATCGGGTATATTTAGTGCCTGGCTCTCACCATAGGACTGTGTTTTCTCTTTTGCTAAGCTAATCAGATGTCACTACGGTCTTCATCTTCTTGCGGCCAGGTCTCCAGATTTTTTATCTTGGAAACAGCATGTTTTACGTTAGACTAACACTGCTTGAAGTTGTGAATACAAGCTTCCTGAAATCTCACTCTTCAGAAAAATCTGACTGTGCATTTTGCAATTGGAGCTGCATATGAAATTGTTCTGTGGGAAAGTAATAGGGAAAATATAAACTCATACTGTGTTCCAGACTATCAGCATTATGTCTTACAAAGTAGAAACAAATGCTATTTTTTTAAAAATTCGTACATCCTGCTTCCAGGTCTATAGATTTAAATTGAATACTCAAAAAAGGTCCACTGTTTTTCTCAGATTTTTTCTTTCCAGCCCAGAGGTTCAAATAGTAGCTGAACCCATTACAGTCACCAGCCAGCTATCTATGCTGGGTACGGCAAGGTTCTCCGAGCATCCTTTACCTTCCTCTTCCATATTGCTCCTTTTTCTTTATCTCTATTCCCTTTTTCTTACTATGTTATTGTACAAAGTCAGCAACAGCAGGACAGACTTGTGTTTGCTCTCACGTTCCAGACTTACTGGAGACCACCCAAAAGCCCTGGATGTTGTTCATGCACACCATAGTGTTCCTGGTTGGGTGAACTGTATTAACTTCAGCACAGCATCTCCAGTTCAGAGGTAGTTATTCTAAAGCAGTAGGCATAAAGAGAAAGCAAGGTGAGGAAAGGGTTAGGTACATTTATTGTGAATCTAACGTAAAAAAAACAATAGGTCTAGACTTTACGTGGATATATACAAATTCTATACTGGGGAGTAAAGTTGAGAACCATAGCCATTGTTCCAATGTTGCTTTTATTTGAGCAAATAAGGTAACGCTTGAGCTGGGATGGACTTCTAGCATTCTAGGAATGCAGTGCTGTCTAATCCACCGCCATTTCCAGAGTGCCTCTTCATCCTTTTCTCCCATAGAGCAAACGCCTGTCCAATCCAGACGTACACGTTACACATGCCTCTTTGCTACAAAGCTTTGCAGCACGAATTTAAACAGTGATCAAAGCAGAACACTCTGTGTCTTTTGAGGCGATTCTCTCAGATTCAATGGGAAAAGGAACCTTCCAGATTTCCCATTTCTTTATTTCAGGGCTTCCAGTATAGAATATTTTATGGTCATACTTTCTCTTGCTCCTTCTTCCTTGGGGAAATTATCTTTCAGTGTATTATACCACAGTGTAACCCCAGCAATATTGGACCTAAGCTTATGCTGCTCTCATCTCCTGTTGCCTGTCAGCTCTTTGAAAGCTTCACTGACCTTCATTTTAAACATTGCTTCTTGTATCAGAATCAGTGCATATGTTGAAATGTAATGATTTCAAACATACTTGATTGAACAGGACAAAGTCATATCTTATCCAAAATGCTTTCTGATTTATTGTTACATTTTGAAGACTACATTTATCAGCCTGATTGGGTTAGCAGAGCAGCTAATAAACCAATGTGCTTACTCTTTGACAGCCTCAGGTAAATATGTATGGGTGAGAACCAAGATTAAAAACCTTCTATGTAGCAGAGGCTGAAACTAGTTCAAAGCAAACATTTAGGAAAAAAGAATTACAATTATGATAAGGTGCAGCAGGTAGCCTAGCAATTATTTAATAGTTTCTTCCGCAGAGGATGCACAGTAATATTGCCTGTCCTGAAGTGATTAAAAAGCTGTATGCCCTACATCCACCAGTAAAGTATTTTCTCAAATTCAATCACTGTTTAACAGTTGAAAATAATACTTTCCAACAGGTTAGGAAAAGAGAGGAAGAAAAGAGAGGAAGAACTATATAATCTCTAGCTGGTATTTCAGAGACTGTTGAAAATTATAGCAACGGCTTTTGGACAAGATGCCAGTAGGATAAACAAAGTTCAAAACTCTAATGTGACATAAATTATACTGGAAAGTTTCATACCCACAGATGGATAGTATATAGGTTTTAAAATTTACCCCAAATTCTGCCTAGCACGTGAATGTCTCTGCCTCTTTTGTGGAAACACAGATGAATTAGTAGCATGGAGTTGTACATGGAGCATATAATTCACCTCATCGAACTTTACATGGTAGTGTATATACGTACATCTGAGCTATCCCTCTGTAGGTCCTCTGAATTTCAGTGGACAAAGGAACTTCTGGGATGTGATTCATTAGACTTACATCCAGCTAGACATCTACTGAGTAAGTGCTCCTTATGTGCTCTTACACAAAACTGGCAAAGTCAGCTTTTCTAATACAGGGTTATGACAAATTAGATATAGGGTGAGATTTTTGATGGGCACAGTACAGGATGATATAATTTCAAAGGCTGTATACAAGGATAGGGTCTTACAGTACATAGTGTATGTAAAAATGAACCATTTTTAGATAAGCTTTTATTTTTCAGCCAACATTTGGAATCTTTGTTGCTGCAATGCACTTTTTTTTCCATATTTTTGGTGGCAAGTATTTCAAAAGTCTGGGAATGATTGAATATTTCTCTCTATTCTTTCTTCTTTAATTCTCTCCTCCTCTTTACACATTATAGCAATCCCATATCATGACATTTGCAAAGACGTCATCATGCTTGGGAAGTTTGCCTTACAACATCAAAATAGCACATGTTCACAGTTGCATTAGACTCATTCTATATTTAGATATGAACAATCCCTCTGAGACATGGGTAGACATGGGAATTCTTTCAGCTTGATGGAAACGTAATTCCTGTAATCTTCCATATCCAGCAGGATTTCTAATTTAGTCAATCGAGGGTGAAAGATTAAAATTGCTTTGGGTACACTGATCCTGCTGAGTAAAAAAAGGCCAAGGATCAAACTACTCTAAGAGAGCAGTCTGATCCTCACCCTTCACATCGCTTAGTTGTTAGGTCAGTCTCTGACTGTTCAGGGATGCATCAGCTTCTCCAAGACAAAAGCTGTGGGTGGTTGGAGAGAGAATTCCCATCAGCAGCAACTCCCCAAAAGAAGTATGGATTAAACTGCAGCAGTTTGGCTCCCCCATCCAAGTCAAGATGAGTTCAAGAATGCTGCCTTAACATCACAAATACATTCATTGACCTCTATGGTCAGATCTGTGATGAACTGGATGGACCCCAATCTTCTATTGAGTTGCAGGTGGAATTGTGTGGTATTTTATTTTATTTTATTTTATTTTATTTTATTTTATTTTATTTTATTTTATTTTATTTTTTCTGTTGCGGTTATTTGAATCCAAAAACACCGAAGAGCTAAAAAGAACAGCAAACATCTGTATAAGTCAGAGATGCATGTGTCACCTGGGATATTGTAGAGTAAGTATGTTCCTGCATGTGGTCTATCTTACTAAAACAATTTGCCACCATAAAGGAGATGTACAGATGCAAGTTACTTGCCTAACCTGGGCACTTGAGCATGTGTTTTCTATCTGCCTGGTTAGTGATAGTCTGTACATAGTAACTGGCATGGGCAAGAGGACCAGAGAGGCACGGGAGCAGTTCGTTCAAGAAAAGGCTCTGTGGGAGGAGCACAGATGCCTTTGTAGGTGAAGCCATTCTCTACAGGCAGAAGGACTGGACACATCAACTCCATATTTCAGCCTGCTCTAAGGGTGAGTCATCCACCCCCTCTCCATTGCTGTTTCATTTCATTCATTTCATTCAAATGTTTCGTTTCTTGTCAGCTCGAGGACTGAAATTCTGAGTCTGGAGTTAATCTTGCATCCTCGGCGTTGAACGAGCAGATCTGCAGAGAAGTGGGAGCAGTCTTCACGTTAGCAGAGTGCTCCATCTAGGCTAAGGAGGGGAGAAGGACGAATTCACTGAGAGTCTGCTGCACTCATGTGGTGAGACAGCTGCTGGTGTTTGAGATAACTTGGGTATCTGTGCACAGCACTGCACTTTTCCAGGTAGACCTTCCATGTTGCTTGATGAGCTCTTTCCAGCCTGCATTGCCAAACAGCTTTTAGGTATAGTCTTGAGACATTTTACAGAAATAACATCACAGAAAATAAAAACCCAGCATGTAGATAGCACTAACACTTCACTGTGTTTTTTCTCATGTCTCCAAAAATCCAAGAGTTGAGGAATGACAGTATAGAAGGTGGTGTGAGACCTCTCACTCCTGCCCATTTCACAGCCTTCAGGGCTATTTCATTTTCACGCCAGCAAAAGGAGCCTTCTCTCAGCATCACAGATGCTTATGACTATTGTGTATGTCCCCTTGCAGCTACCCAGAAGCAGCCATCAAATGAACTTTGGAAATCCTAGCACGGTGTTAACTTCCATTCAGGTCTCTGTCCAATCCTCCAGTGATTGCCTTGTGTCTTGTGCCTTGTGCCAGGGTGCCTTGTTCTTACTGACCGGGTTACATTCGAACTAGTGACTTACAGATGAGTTATCATTCCCCTGAGCTATCCTATACTCCCTTTCATTTTTAACAGATACAGTTTTGTCCACCAATTTGGCTGGTTGTCTTTTTATTTTCACAGGAAAAATACATATTCTGGTGCTTGAAGTTCCCTTATTTCTTGCTAGCTAAAAAATTCCTGTTTTCCTTTTCCCCCTCTAATTCATTTTCCCCAACAATTTCCACCCCTTTTAGCTGTCTACTTACAGTATTCCCCAAGTTAACATTAATTTACATGGCTTATCCAAATGTACTTCATATTTTAAATAGATTAGGACTCCATTCCTTTGAAGTAGTCATAATATTTGACAAGAAGGTTTCTCTTCTCCCCTCACCCCCATCCCAAAATGAATGCAATACCCTTGGAAAGGGCTGGATGTTCCAGTGCAGTCTAGGGGGAGAGATGAAGACATCTGTGTGTATACATGGGTACACTTACAGATTTGCATGTGTTTGCATGCGCACTTATATATAGAGCCATTTTGAAAAGCCAAACGTGCCAGAGAGGCAAAGCAGTGCAGGTCTCCTCCTGTACTACCGAGCCAGCAGTCCTCAGCCCTGACCTGAAGAGATCACCTCTGTAGACGCAAAACATTTGTATCTTATTAAGGAAGCAGATAAGCTACTTTTCTAGAACTGTAAAGTTTGTGCAGCATGAAAGGGTAACTAATTTGTGAGCAGGAAAAGAGTATAATCACATTTCTGTCAAGAGAGAGGGGCAGAAAGGAAAGAGGTACTGCATATTATTAAGCTACTTGATCACATATGTCTTTTCAAAGGAGAGAAGGAGACATTAGCAGCAAACCGAGGAACATCGTCATCTGCAAACATAAATATTTCAGATTTCAGGTACACTGGGAATGTCATTAATGTAAAAACTGACAAGAAGGGGCCCTGGAGTCAGCAATGACCGTGGGAGGCACTTCAAGAGGCAGAAGAAGGGGCTCTGACAACAAGCACTGTAATAATAATAAACTCCTTTGAAAGCCATGCAGGAGATAGGTAGAGAATCAGGACAAAGAAGCTGAATCGCTGCATTGGAGTTTGAGTTTGGAGGGGTGGAGGAGAGGCAAGGAAGAACCTGTCTCCTCGCGGTGTTAAGTGCTCTCGTTGCTGGGGGTTAAGTAAGTTAGTGCCTGTGGCGTGCCCTCCACCCCACGGCTGAGAAAAGGGGATCAATACGTTCAAACAGACCCTTGCCAGCGAGCTGGCGAGATGAAGGGAAGATATAAAGGGAGCAATTAGTTAGAAATAATTTAGATTTAGGGTGGAGACGGATGATATTACTTGCCAACAGGGTCAACAGATAGAGATTAAACAGGAGCTTCAGCAACATGATGTGTTATTTCCCTGTCAGCTGGAATATTGTCCTGGAAGGCTGGAGAGGCAACAGAATAAAGGAGGTGAAAGGGTCAGCAATTGCTGTAGAGAGGGTAGGCTAATTCTTTATTGAATGAACTTCTAAATAGGATGGGCAGGGTCTTTCTTCTTGATCCCATTTCACATCTAAAGTGCTCATTTTAATGAACTAAACAGACACAAAACTGCTTAGCAAAATTATAAAAAACTCAAAATTGAAAAACCACAACAGGTTGTGTGACAAACTTCTATTCCTTATGTGAATGAAAGTTATTCATGTATGAACTTGGGATATGAATGCTCGGTACTGGAAGAACCTCCACATTACTCACCATCAGGGTTAACAAGGACTATTTATTTCATATCTATGTTATAGAATTACACAGAAATCCCTCTGTAGTTACTGGAGGTTTCAGACCTATAATTAAAAACATAAAATGAATGTAATAAGAAATATTTTTGACAGCTGTCATTTAGTTTTTCATTATTTATGATGAAATTACATCACATACTAGTAAATGTGCTTTAGTATATTTTTAATGAAGTCTTAATGATTCTGAATCTCGGTATGACACCCTGGTATTATATCTTTTCTGAGAAATAGGAAGAGACAAATCAAAACATTATGGATGCAAATTAACACATGGTAGGGAGTGAGAACCTCCTGTATTATTATTACCACTTCTTCAAGAAAGAAATTAACCGATTTCCAGGGAAGAGGGGGAAAAAAAATTAAAAAAATAAAATTTAAAAAAAAAAAAAAAAAGGAAGCTTGTTGCTCTTTCAAATTGTTCCTGATCCAAAGCAGGAGCCCTAAAGAACTTCCCTTGTCTAAATTTCCAGACTGGAACCAATCGGTTGACCTTTGGCCTTTTATAACTAACTGCCCTAGAAGCTTTGAGTATTAAAGGAAATATATTTAAAAAGCATGTCTTCATTTGTTTTAATGTTTTGAAATTTACCATGCTAATCAGTAATTTAGAATAATCTTGAAATATTAACTGGCCATTTGTAATCTTTTTATCAACTACAAAGAACATGTAAATGGATCCCAGGTTTCCTCCCTGGGGGAGATAAGGGGTTTTTCAACTGATACCTCCATGGCTGGAAAGCCTGGGATCACTCCACAACACGTGGAGACTTCCAGACGTTATTACATTTGCTGAATGAAGAATGTTTGTCTTTATTAATGTCCCCTCTGGACAGAAGTTACACAAATGTAAGCAACTTTGCATCACTCAAACATTTGAAAATAATGGAAAGATCCAGGACAAAAATGTGAGCCAGACAGCAAAAATACAGTGCTATATAGTTGAGCTTGATTCTTGCTGGAGTGGTTTATACAGATATCTGAAGGGCTGAAATGAAAACTAATGGCAACAGTCTGACATGATGGGCACCTGGCCTGTCTTCTGCGGACTGATTAATCTCAAATGTGCTTAACCCAAATAAAAACTTTAAAAGGACCCTAAAGCAGAAGAATAACAGAAGCAGCACCTTCCTTTAGTTCTCGCATTTGAAAAGAAAAAGACACATATCTAATATACAAAAGGATAAGCTGAGACTCAGGCAAGATGATTTTAGTGAAGAGAACAGCTTTATTTCTCTAAACAATCCATCAAGCAGAGCGGCAAAGGTAAAAGAAAGATTTACTTCTTCAATAAGTAGCAAGCAACATGATTTCATACAGCATTGAAGGAGATTAACACAACTCTTCCGTTCAAATATGATAAAGGCTAGCAATAAAAAAATGAAAAGGAAGGAGTATATGGTCTGATGCTGTTGTTCGGGCCAGAAGATGCTCTAATTTGGGGTAGTTATCTATTCACGATGCTCTAACTTTGACTGGCAATCTTTGTTGTGTATTATACTGGCATATGAGAACAAGATGATGCCTGCATCTGCTTCTGGAAAATGAGAAGCAAACATTACCTCTAAAAGACACAAGATCTACAAGTGGACACATCCATACATTAATGCAACACTCTTATGTCATGCATCTTAGTTGAATAATGGTAATACGCTGCTTGCATTAGTGACAAACTGGAAGAAACTTAGGAAAATCTACAGAATGTACACAGATGGCCACTGAGGCACTAACTCTTATGAGGACAGATTAGAAGACTCAAACAAATAAAACCATTGTGCAGCTATTAGCAACAGCCACAGGATCTGAAAGGGACAAGTATCAAAAAAAGGAAAAGGTTTTCTTTCTAGAATTGCAGAATGTAGGACAGTGTAACAGGGAAACACCACCCATGAGGCGAGATCCTCCCTCTACTTGCATACAGTGCTGCCAAAATCTGCACAGGAAAAACAAAGGACAGCTTAACTCACAAAACTGTTTCTATATCTAAATATCAGTGGCATAAGAGTTATCAGGCTGAAAAAATAAGTGAGAATGCATTTTGCATTTTTATTTTATCACTCTATTTCTCTGTTTGTCCTTCCCACCTACTCTACCAGTAACTCCTAAATCTATTGCTCAGTTTCAACCTCCTTGACAGGGGGTAATATTTTAAAAGATATTATGTATCGACACACATTCTTAAAATAAGTGTTCAGATAACAGAGATCCCTTAGCAGTATCCCTGCTCGGGGAAAAATTATAGGATGAGTCAGAAAACTGGATGCAGACAAGAGAAAGATATTACAATGTTAAAACCTTGAGAGAAGAGCTTGTAATTTGATCAAGGGGCTGTACCTTATTAGATACTAGAGAATGCAACCACAAGGAACTAATTTATTTTAAAAAAAAAAAAAAAACCACCACAACTAAAAAACCCCAATTCCAAACTGAAGAGTCCGAGAAGTTTGTGTCCAGATGTAGATATCTATATACAAGGAAGATTTCTAAGCTCCTGTCAATGAAGATAATCAATTAAGATCTAGGGAATCCCCTCCACAGTCTGAAGAGCGATGCAGCTGACCTTCACTGGTGTCTACTTTAGACTTACCTGAACTCATCTTCAGACTCCTTTGGCTTTATTGACTAGACCTTCATAGGCTATAACAGCAGTGGTCTTCAGTGGCATTAGACAAATATATTTAGGCAACTGAACTGAGCCCTGAAACCTGTCTTAAACTTTATTTGTTCTACTGATACTAGAACTGCTAGCATTTCTGTGCTCCCTAAACATTTTTCTTCCTGTTTTTTTACTCTCGTCATTCTGCCATGATCAGATTACTGCAACAAGAACATCTATCACTGCCATCTTTGTAGGCTGCCATCTCTACACACGGTTCATACGTTTCTCTTTATCTGCCACATTTTCTTGTGTGGTCATGTGCACATAACAGCCACAGACATCCTTGAGCACGCACCACAAAACAGATCACCATAGCTTTGGAATACAAGTGAATAAGATTACGTTGAACAAGGTGCTATTGTAACTGAAGGGATTTTTAGCAAAATATACGTGTGGAACTTCATAATCGTTATGAGAGCACAAATAGTATTTAATAGATCTAGGATTTTGTTGCTTACCACACACTATTGTTTTACTGATTCTTTAACTCCTTTAGTGTAGTCATATGCATCTATTCAAATCGGTATTCTCATAAAAAAATAGCTGCAGTTTTCTTCATACACATTTCAAGATTTTTAAAGACCAACTCTCATGACAAAGATGTAGAGAAAATATTTTTTTTAACACATATTTTTTCCCAATATGTTCCTACACATAGTGAGAAAACAATTTAAACAGCAAGCTGTGACAGAATGGAAAAATTATTTGAAAGAAAAACCCCTTGTGACCTGTAAATATTTTAAATTCGAGTTCCCTGCTTTCAGAGTGAAGACTGTAGGAGCCACTAAAGGACTTCCCTGTGCTCAAGTGAGAGAAGTTTTGGAAGCTTGGAAGCAAGGACCAATCTAGCAAGAGCAAGTAGTATAACAAAAAATGAGCTTCCTCAGTGACCAAGATCAACAAGGACAGTTATGTCACCTGTCCATCAGTGATTTGATGCCTTGTGGGAAATCTTGAAGTGTGAAAATATGGACGAACTCTTCAGGACAGAAGTGACTGATGTATTGCATGTGAATAAAACACCACATTAATCTGCGTAACCCATTTGTCTATAAGAAAGAGAAAGATGAACCTGAAGTTCAACCATAGTTTTTAAATCTGAAGGGTGATATTAGCTGGTGCTTAGACATCTTTGAGATTCTGCACCAGGGGTAAAGCAGCAAAGTGTCCCCAAAGGTGTCTTTCAAAGATGTGAAGCCACAGATGTGCGGAGATGAACAGTCAGAAAGATGGTGACTCTTGGGATGGAGAGATGAATCCATGCCTGTACACATGCCGTGGTTTGAGCCTACTACACGGCGGGACAGGGCAATTAAATGAGCCTGAAGGTTGTAATAGGAGAAATTATGTTGCCTGCCTACAGTCTGGCAGGATTAATCCTTTTTTCCTGTCCACCCTCAACCCTCGCACAATTCACCTACCCAAATCCTGTTTGTTCAGGCTTCGTGCCAAGACAAGAGGAAGTATTACTGATAGGCACACTGCAAGCCTCAAGTATTTAAAAACAGGGAGAAAGAAAAGAATCTGAAAGATCCTTCAGACTGCTCACACAACTATTAAACTCATGTGGAACGTAGTGTCACCCCCAGAATGCACTGAGAAAAGGAAGCATTCAATGAGGAAAATTTAATAAAAACAAACATATTCTGATAGGATTACAGCATCAAAAGTGCATATGTTCCACATGTTTTTATTTCTCTTTAAAATTAGAAAAAGTATCTTCGCTTGATGTATCCTGTAGGGCACTAAGCCAGAAAACACTATTATACTATTTCTTGCTTCATAAAGAATTTCATTTAAACTATGAACCTTGTGATAGGTAATTATATGCAGGAAGCAGAGCACATATGAATTTTATATTTATGGTCTACACTGAGGTCACAATTTAAATTCTAAAAACTGCCTTCAGAAATACCAGTTAGTGTGTCGTTTTTATTTTAATTGCATTTCCTCCCCTCTGGTACAGCATGATCAACTGAAAATCAGAACACATGTTTTATGTAACATATTTAGAATCTAGCAATAAACTATTACCATCCATATAAACATTAAGCCCATTTGGAATGCTGCTAACGGAGAAGGGGGAGGTCGTGGGAGGTGCTAGTAGATCCTTTTGCCCAGAAGAAGAAAACAGCATTAAAAAATTTTCACATGCTCCTCATAACAACTGCTGCTAATGAACTGCTCTCCCTCTTCCCACAGTGCAATCACTATATCTTCTTATTTCCAACTACAGATATCTTTAAAAAAAAGATTTACCAAGTTTTTTTTCTTTTTTTTATGCCAGTGAAATAGAAGTATGTCAGGTCTCTTCGTTGCAGTAAGTAATGACATCAGAACCAGATGGGGCTCAGAGAGGATCTAGTTCCACAACCCAGCCAGCCAGGAATGTAGAACCATGGGACTGCCAGTGCTAGAGACTGGGATTGTGTTGTTTTTCCCCAAGGGTCTGTTTTTCATGATCTGATACAGAATGTGCTCTCAAGTCTGGGAGCTGAACCTGGACCCAAATGCTACTCTTGGCCCTGGCTGGATACGCTACCCATAAAGCTCAAAGTGCCCTTTGCCCACCGACTTTCGCACATGGGCTGTGACTGATCTTCAAAAAGGTGGCAGTAATAACTCTTACCCAAGATGGTTGTGTGGTTACAACACCGTCGTGGCAAGGAGATGTGTTCTGTCCACTACCATGATGAGTCCTGCCTCGAAACCCCATCTTCTGCTCTCTATGGCCAGGTTTTAACCACCATTTGTACAAAAAGTGGGTGGGCAGGCTAAGCATCTAGACTCCTGTACTCAAGGAGAAACACAAAATCCGCTAGAGGGAGATTCAACCCGTCATAAAAACTGATCACTCCCTAGGCAGGTGTGATAAATGACTGCAAAGAGGGCTGCCTGTTCCCTCTACCGAATGCACAGTACAAGACCCTAGGAGTTAGAAGACTGCAGTCAAGTGTGATGGATCCCGTGCTACATAGTTAAATAGTTAAACAAACCTCCTTCAGACTATCTTCATTCATGAAACCAATGCTTTTTAACTCTGGCTTGGAAGAACAGGTTCCAAGGATGAGCAGTTTAGCTCCTGTGATCATTTAGACCTTGGTCTCTTCACTGGGAGTGATGACAGGACTAGACATTGGAATGACATTTTTATGTGACAACTTTTTCACTTAAAATGCAATGAGCTATCACTTCTTTGTGACAGTTCATGTAGGTAATCAAACAGTGTATAGATGGTCAGACAGTTTCAAATTATTTTAATTTAAAAAAAAAAAAATCTTATTTCTTTTCTATTTTTTATCACCTATTCTAAAGGAAATGTCTGGATGTTCAAAACTCAGTTACCGTGATTTGAACAGGATATACACCTTTGACCTTGAATTTTAAAATACACTATATAACACAACTCCCTGCCATCTAGTTCCTATCATACCTTCATCATTTGTCATAGAAAATTTTTTGATTGACTTAACATAGATACTTAACATACATATGCCGGAGCTGAAAGAGCCAGTTCCTCAACTGGTACAAGTCAGACTAGTTCTATTAATATAAATTGAAGCTGACTGATTTATACCAGCTGACAAAAGAGTCCAGTATCTAATAAAAATCTGAAAGGCCCTTACATTTTACCTGACACTTACAGAGGTTTTAATCAAATTCTACATTTGCTTGTTTGATTTTTGGCATAAGAGAAATTTTTTCTCAGTATTTATTGTGCCTCAGGATTAAAAAAAAAGTGGCAAGGTGTTACAATTCCTGAGTAAGATATCTATGTGATAATTAAAAACAAAAAAGAGCTACGACCAATAGCCAAATCAAACTGTCAGTTGACATACATCTGAAAGCAGTGACATCTTATTATATAGAGGGCTCACATATTCACTCCCTCCTCAGTAAAAGACTTTTCATGACATGGAGATAACTACACATGGGAATAGAAATATCTACCGAGATGAAAACAAATGCTAGCTCTTTTAAAAAATTAATAAACATTTTTGAGACATTATTATCTGAACTTCCTGATGCAATCATAAGGAACACTGAAAAATAAGATCCTGATTCTTTAAACTTTCACTACATAATTAGTGATCTCTGTAGGCTTCTATCTATGCTAACACTGCGATGAAAGTTGAAGATACAATTTTGAATACGAAGACATTACCTCTGGCTAAGGAAGTCCCAGAGCCATAAATCACTAAGGAAGGATGAGAGGATATTTTCAAAAACTATAGTGATATAGCAGTTTTGTTCTTGGATTCATCCCTAGGCGTTTGTTATAGGCTATCTGTTGATAAGGACAGTGGGCTTGATGGAGCTTGGTCTGATCCAGTAAAGTTATGATTGTGCTCTTCTGTTCAACTACAGACCACTGAACAACATGTAGGCTGTAAACAAATTCAAACCTCAAAAATACTATTGAAATAGGATTGTAAATTGATTGAAAATTTTTACTTGAAGTAATTTCGATGAAGTTCATAGTGTTCCATTTTAAATTCTCTGATTTTTCAATGAAATTTTCAAAGAAATCCAAAGAAATGAAAGACAAGAAAATGAGCAAAAAAGAAAACAGTGCATTTGGCAACACTAAAAAATTTTTACTTTTTTTTTTAATTTTCCAATGAGACAGAAAAATAGCAAATTTTCACACTGAATATTTTTAAAAGATATTTCAAATTCTGAAGAACTAGCCATTTTCAAGAGTGAAAGAAGCACTTACAGATCAGTCAAAGCAGAATCAGAAATATCCTTTTCCCACATGATCCTGGCATTTGCACAGCAGCTGGCAATATTGGCACTTTCAATCTGCGGAGTGACTGGATCTTTGGGAGTCCTGAAAGTCTCATAAATCTTCTTAGACAATAGGAAAGTATTGGTTTTGTGCCCTTGCTCTCTACCCAACATAATATTAGGGATATATCAAAGTATGACGTCTGAACTCCAGAAACCGCGTGCAGTAATTTGTGCAAATGTACAAATGCAAACAATAGAAAAGAGGGAATCCCATGAGGCAGGGTAAAGACTATTTAAAGGAATGGTATCTAATTCATATATATTACAATTTCTTTTATAGCCAAACTGTAAATAACTTTTTGTTGTAATATGTCATGAGGCACAAGAACATATGCTGTGCCGAATTCCAAACATATGACCTCTGCTGCATTCCTTTCATCTACTCATTATATAATTCTGTCAGCAAGAACAATCAAGTTTGATGTGCATAAGTGTTCACAGGATTGTGCTTAGATACTCTGAAAGTTCATTCCCTTAATATTGGTACCATTATTTTGCATGGGAAAGTAGTTAATCTCATACAATGGTAAATATCAGGATTTTTTTTTTTTTTTTAATTACTATAATGATTCAATTCTTTAATTTTGAACCATTATTTTCTCCAGAAAAAAATGATCAGCGATGCTGAAGTTTCTTAGTTAATTTCCATAGTAATTCAGGATACGCGTTTCTTGGCTGAGCCGACAGATATGGAATGTCAATTCCTGCAGCTTTACAGCAGTCAACAGAAGTTGGTCAATACACTTCTGAAGAAGAGTTGTTTTTTAAGATCAAATCTTTCCACAGCTCCCTTCCTACACACCAGTAACAAACATAACTCACAGAAGTAATCTTGATGAATTCAAGTTGAGCATGAAAAGATAACATCTATAGATAATTCAAATTCCACAGTGATCAGAGCGTCATGTTACAGAAGTCAGCATGTTTTAGATGTATAATTACGGCCCTGCTATATTTTCTAACACTTCTGAAATGTAAGGGAGTACTTTTGAACCTCAACAACTAACACTTAGCTAAAGCATTTCTAATGGTGAAGGTTTACCTGACCAAATAAAAACAATGTAGATGTCTACATCTCAGGTAGTTACTCCAGGCTCCTGTAACAGTCAATAGAAAGAAGCAGGCACTTCATTCTTTTCCAAACAGTGTCTGAAACAGGTCAGATGAACAGTGACCTCAGAGGACCTGTTCCTCTCCGTTTCACCATGTAGCATAAGAAAGCATAGCTCTGGGAGTTTCACTGTTCTCACCGCATTCCCTAGAGCTGAATTTTCATCCATATTTTGATCTGTTTATCTGAATAAAATGGAAAAGTAAGCTGGCCTTCCTTTTCAGACATTGTCAGTCTTTCAAAATCTTTAATGACCATTACAAAATGAGTTTTCTTTTAGTATCTGATGCTCTTCTTTTTCTTTTCAAATAAACCATCCTGAAGGATATCTTGCGTTCAACTTCTCTTTTTCCTTTGGAACAGTAATAATTTTATCTGAAGAACAGGAGAGCTAATGACTCATAACTTTGAAATAGTTTGTAATAATTCATCTGAATTTATCTGATATAGTCTGTGTCTTAGGAGAGCTGAAACTAAAGACAAAGACCGTGATACAGATATAATACATGCACATGTTTATTCCCCTAAAACCAATACATTTGCACTGGCAGAAAAGGAAACAGAATCATGCCCCAGATGCCGGTGCTCTGGTCTGCAAAATTTTCTGCTACCTTCTGTACACCTAATTACATCTACTCTTAAATTTTTGTCTAGGACATATATACGTGAGTCAGGTTCAAAGCCAATTTTAGAGGTACTGCTTTGTACAAACTACAGTAGGTCCAACACAAAGAATAACTCTGGTTAGGCAGGAGCAGGAACTCAGCCATAGGTCTCCTTAGAAATCACCTGGACTATTCAAAGAGTAGTTGCTCTGGTGTGGTTTGTTCTCATTTTTCATAGAAACATTTTGAAAAGTTTTGGAATGGAAACAGGAAATTTCTTAACGTCTTGGAATTTTTAGGGGAGGGGAACATCATTTCCCCTTTGGTTTTATGAATAGCTGCTTTTACTTTTTTTAGCTACATGTTTATAATCGATACAAGTGAGTATGATAAGATAAGCTGAATACTTGATGGATCACTTACCAGCATCAGCCGTGAAAGAAAAAATCATTTTGTTACAGCAGAAAGTAAAAGACTAGTGAGATTTTCTTCTAGTTCTGAGATCCAAATTAGTCTGAAATATCAAAAAAAAGTGAGGATAAATGTATTTATGTTTATATAACCAACATTAGCGGAAGGATCTAAGTATTGGCAATTTGCTGGCCACAGATTAGAAACATTACCGGCATGTTCATACCCCAAACTGATAATTATTCAGGAAATCCGTTCTAGAATAAAACAAATTCAAATACAGTTGATACACAGGAAAGGAGAAAAAGGTCTGCAATTCTCATAAAAATTCAAGACAGAAAAGGGGGGAGGTATATTTTTTTAAGACTGAGAGCAATCCATTTGACACCAGAGAGCTATTAGTGCTTAATAATCCCAGAATCAACTACTCATAGCAATTTTAAGTTCCCAGGTTTCCTGCAGAAATCTCGTCTTTGACTTTCCTCCTTGGAAAGCTGCATAACCTCTTCAGACAAGTAGCAAAATGAAGGAAAAGGGGCTCCGACAGACATTGGAAGTCTTTTGGCGGAGCTGGGCAGAATAGGACTCCCAGTAACCCCCCGCTACCTGCCTGTCCGGTCCTTCTGCCAGGCAGAGAACACGGACGGTGGTGCAGTCCCTCTCACTGCAGCTTCCGAAGAGAGGCTCAGCAGCAAGTCACCTAGGCAAGCCACGTCCAAAAGAAGACTTCTCTGGACTGCCAAGAAGCTGTGCATCAGGACAGGGTTGGAAAGAGCTCCTGCACAAAGCCGTGCTCCCCAGCAGCGGCAGCCACCAGACTGCCAGCTCTGCAGAGAGGAGCTGCCTCCTGCAGCGTGTCCTCTTCCTCGCGACACAGTCAGTGGTACGGCATAACAGCAGGCACAGGTCTGACCCGTTTTTCCCGTGTACCAGACATTTGCCACCGCTTTGGGCAGAAGCAGGAACCTCTCTCTGCTTTCTGGCCCCTCCACAGAGCTCTTAAAACGGGGTCTGCTCTGGGTACCTCCCGTACCGCAGGCTGCACCCTCTGGTGTTGTCGGGACACACACCCAGCCACCTGCGTGCACGGCCTCTGCACCTCCTAGTCAGGGTGCGGGTGTAGTCAGCAGCCCCCTTCCTACCCGTTTCGGCCCTGGCCCTGGCCCCTTGCAGTCCCCTCACTCAAGATGTCAGAACCACGGCGCTGAAAAATCACTTTACACAACAGGCACGTGTACTATAATGGTAGGTGCAGAGAAAGAAAAGAAGGGAAATCTGTTTTTAGTCACATAGTTATAGAAATGTAGTGAATTGCAGGTAGAAGTAAATATTGCAAGGTAATTAACTAAAATCGGTCTGCAGAGGTGTTCCAAAATGCCTACAGGCTGCAAAATATTTTTAATAATTTCATCAGGATTCTTAACTCCTTGTGCTCAAACCAATTATTATCATTGTTTATTTGTTTTCCGGTGGTCTTTGAAAAGATCTAGACACGTCATACAAAACACAAGTGTCATAAATTGGGCACCAGCCTGAATTTCCTTCACCCAAACCTATCATCTCACCTACACTAGAGAAACCTCTTTAATATTTCCCATGCACAGCTCAGCCAGAATTTGCAAGGACTGAACATCTCAGGAGAATGCCAGATCTTATCCGATGTTCTGACTAAAAAGGTTTAGCGAAGTCTGGATAAACAAGCAGTGTTTTAGTTGCCTTACTAAACTGTGTTTTCGAAGTTCACCCATCACTAATGATAGCCTGATAGCTTGTCAGAGATCATTGCGGAGAATTCCCCACTGTAAATAAAAGCTGTATGAACACAACTAGTTATAATACTTTGGATTTAAATGGATGTATTTTTGGCAAGAGGGTTCTGTCAACATTTATCAGGGAGATGGGCGTACATTTTATGTTGTTTTCGTTCCACAGCTAATTTGGACAGCAAAATGAGATTTCCTTGTAATGAGTACAAAGCCACCTGCTTTGTCTCTTTGGAGGAATTTAAAATATTTAGCATATGAGGTATAAGTATATCAGAAGAGTTCTCATAAATATCAGCAGGAAAGCTGTCTAGGCATAGAGATCTCCTGAGTAAAAGAATCAGTATTTAATAGCTCCCTTAATCTCACTTAATGTTAATGGACAATTGGAGGAAACTACTCATCTGGAAATTACTTTAGCAAATTAAACGTGGCCAAACATCTTGGCTTAAGTGAATCTGAAAGCAAGTCATCCATCTTACACAGGATTTTAGAGAAGTATCCAAAGTCTGAAGACTGTGTGTCAGTTTAGTAAATGAAAGTCACTTATGAGCTCACATCAACATATTGCATGCTCAATCCATGCCTAGCCAGAGCTCGGTAACCAGTCTCTTAGCCGACAAACTCCACTTAGAAGAACTGCACCTCAAAAATTTACGAGAAACATAAGCTTTTCAACATTGTGCTAACGTCATACGTGTTGTTTGATGTTTTTTAAACTATTTTCTCCTGATGAGACTTGCTCAAGTTCATTGCTGATGTTTTGTACAGTGCTATCATGCTAAGTGCTAATTACTATGCATACTATGCCATCTTCCACTTCCACAAGGACATCACTGAATTTCACAAATATGTTCAACCTTCATTTAATTAAAAAATGTTCCTATACAGCCTAAAAATATGTGTATTTAGCCACCTTCCTTACTACTCAGTATATCTTAAAGTGTTTCGATAAGGTGATAAATATTACTCAGTATCATTTTACCAAGAAAGAAGCTGAGGTACAATGCAATTACCTGCTTTGCAAAAGGTACCGATAAGCATCGCCCTGAACCCATGAGCCGTCTTTAACAACAGTAGCACGTTGCACTTCTAAGCACAGTGCTCACCTGAGGGGGCATGCAATGATCAGGCAGCAGGTTTGAAACGCTGTAAAGCCCATAGTTTGTCTTAACGTAGAACATGACTCTGTCAGGGAAGGCACCGGCCCAGGACACTAGGGAGGCCAAATATATATGCGTTCAAACATTATATAGGTACCTGGAGGGTATGTTCATTGGTGGCTATGAGCATCATGGAGATGGTGTGATCTCTGTCTCAGGAAGTCTCTAGATTGCTAATTGCCAGAAAAACTGTACTGTGGAGACATCATTGGCCATATGGTCTGCTTGAAACTCTTTGATAAGCATCTGGCAACTGGAAAAATACTAGACTGTCCAGAAAAGCTATCCGTATGTAAACTTCCATTAAAGAACCAAGCAGATCAGTGGAAATGTTGCAGACAGGGAGGATGTAAGTTTGAAAAATTGTGGACGTCATTTATTTCATACTTGTCTTTTCTTCCTGCACACATTCTTCATCTTTTTAAGGTTCAAGTCTTTCATTTCAATTAAACGCAAAATTTCTGTAAATAAAAGCTGTGTATACTGATTTGTTGCTTTTTATGAGTTAAATGAGCTGCTTATATAACCCTTTATTTCATCACTTGTTTTAGCCCATGAACTTCCATGTGAAGTTTTGATGATTGACTTAAATTCACCTCACAAAGTAAATCAGAGAACATTTTTGACAGTAGGAGACCGCATTCATGCCCAGCATATTCCAATCGCTTTTAGTTAAATTACACTCAGTATGAATTTTGACTGGAGTGTTTGTTTACCTTGAAACAGACAAACAAATTTTTAAGTGCCTACTAATAACTCCGTTTAAGTATCTGATGATAAATTAATTCTTCATGTAGCTCTCTGGAAACCAGTGGGGATGAATTTGATCTATTTAATTTCTATTTGAGAGGAAGGATTTGGAACCATATTACACATCATTGGTTTCCAAGCACTGTCCTTCTATATTTTAGCACTGTAACTAGTATAAAAGAATATGCATATGTTGATTATATGATGGAGAAAAAGGGGTACCTAAGCTATGCATAATACATCAAAAGAGGCCTGCAGGATTCAAGGACCTATACAAATTAAGAGAAAGAAAAGAATTTAAATTCTTTTTTTTATTTCTGATAGTTTGGAATAAGATCCAAATGTTGACATGGATATATTCTTCATAATTTCTCTAATATACTAAAAGAATTATTGGTATCCTGGAAGTATAAGATGACCAGTCACCACAACAGAGTGTTAAAAGGCCAAGTTCAGCCCTAACATAAGTCTAATTCCACTGTAAATCAACAGAATTAGATATATTTTATAAAATTATTTCATTTAGATTATTGACTCCCAGCTTTTCAGGCAGGCAGTATACTTGTTTTGCAAAAGGAAATGCTTGTCTTGCAAATGCTTGTCTTGCAAAAGGAAAAAATACACTTAACTTCTAAACTTATTTTCTAGCAGTATTGTTGTGTATATATAATTTCAAACACATTTTAAAAACTGTCGTAGTTGAGTTTATATACAATATTTTACTTTTTTAGCCAATCATTCTAATATAGAAGTTCATGTGTTTCTAGGTTTCATTATTGTCATCCTATTACAAAGCATCTAGAAAATAAAGCTGAGGATGTAAACACTGAATTAAGGTTGAGCTTCTCATTTTTCCAGAATTCATCAGATAAATTTAAAATCAGATTAGTATCATATCTTTGGACATTTGGTTCATGTTCTTTACAGTTCTTATGTATTTATCAGCTTTTCATTGAAGAAGTCTCTGGTGTATTTTTAATCTCTTTTCAGTTCATATTTTTTCAATTTTCAGTTGATATGAACGATAGATATTTAAACACAGTTTGCAGTTGAATTTAAAGAAGCTGTTTCTCTTACTCAGACTAAACTCATGTAAACATAAGCCATTGTTCTTCAAATTAGGAACAGAACTTCTTAAATTAAAAAATGAAATCTAGAGTATGTCTTCAAGAAAGAGAGGCAAACAAGTTAAAATAATTGCTCTGATTCATGCAAAAACATCTCACATTGAGTTTTAGTTTTCACTTACCACTGAGTAAACTTATCCTTTCTTATATATCCTTTGCTATGAAGTGAAGAATATCTGACATGCAGGACAAAGAAATGTATACATCACACTGAGTAGCTTATGATGTAATCAGGAAAATCTTACTTAATGTAGAATCAGGCCATGGCTGAGTAAATCATAATCTAATCATATCCAAATACAGTCTAACCTCCCTTTTTGATGGTAAATAATTCAATGTGGGAAGTGAAACAAGGAAGGATAAGTCGTTAGAACCAGGCAAGTATAGCAGGGGAACTTCCATCTGGCTTCACCCTCACACGACCACAATTTTTCACAGCAGCGCAATGCCAACAAAAATAACTAATTTACTCTGTAAACCTTGAGCAAAGTTTTTGGTGAATCAAGTCCAAACGTCTTTTTGCGTGGTAAGAAGACCCGTGATAGGGCTTGTTCTCTCAACAATTACTGGCACGCTTAGAAGTATATCTAGGATAAGGCACTATTTTTCTTACACTGGAAGTGTCCAACTTTACTAATACATTAACAAGACTCATTTCCTATTAGTTCCTTCCCCCCCTTCCCGCATTTTTTCTGTTCTGAATCTCAGGAAAAAATCGGGTTATATTTGTTAAAAAATTCCTGGACTCTGAACACTGTACTTCAGCTGTGGCTTTGTCACTGCTTTACCACCAGAAAATACAGCGAAGAGTCACGGTTCAGTTGCTGCTTCCTCGCTTCTCCGCAGGGGAAAGTTAATCAAGTTTCCTGGCACAATTTCTTTCCCCGCTCTGCTCAGTTGCACTGAGCACCGCGGTGGCAGTAAGCTCGGGCTTACCCACCTGCGCAGCAATGGAAATACTGGCTAGACTTGACTCTGTTTCCTTTCTTACGTTGTGGTCTAAATTATGCTGTGCAGCGAGGAAATCATCTTCTACCTGTGAAATCTATCCCGCAGATCTATCTGACGGCCCAGTCTTGTGTAGTAGACCAAAGGAGGGAAACATAGCGTGTCCAGAGGTTTTGGCGTAAGTCTAGACCGACCATGCAGACACATTTGTATCTTCTCTGGGTTAGCAGACCATAGAATATATGACCAACGGGCCAACTGTTTTCCCTTGCTGGCTGAAAATCCCGTGAAGCATACCAAACACTTTGAAAAACCTCAAAGCAATGTAGCAGGCTCCACCTCGCCCATGTGCTGGCAAGAGAGTGGGAGTCCTCCATCAGGAAATGTCGCTACAGCTTGTGTTAGGGACCTGATGACAGCAGCAGACCCAAATCTTCCGTGCATCACGCACGGACAAGTGACATTTAACTCATCTTGAGTTGTAGCTCACACACAAATTTCAGGGAGCTCATGTCTCAGCCGTCACCCATTAACGAGAACCAATTACTCAGACAAAAGCTCTCTTCAGAAAAGTAACTAAATATTATGCCAAGCCAATTCTCCCTTTGTGGAGAGCAGAGCAGCAGGTAACTGTGTGATAGGTCAAAACTGAAATTGCTATTCAGCCTAAAATAGTTTATAAACAGCTAAATACTGCAGAAAATTGTAATTCTAAATGCTGATGTGCACGGGCTTTTGGCAAATCCATGTGATATCTCTGCTCTACTGTCGTGCTTGGTCTGACAGCTGCCATTGCTTGACAGTCATTTCAGTAAACATGATTATTATTTTTTTCTCCTACAGGTAACAATAATGTTTTACATTTACAGAGTATACATTTCCTTTTCCATTTATAACAATAAAAGCATACACCTCTTGAAGAAATGCTACCTATATTTATAAAGGGGGGGACGGAAAAGGAGGTTTCAACACCAATACCTTGCTGATCAATAAAAAGATAAAACAAAGTAGTTCTTCTTACAAAGTGTGCTTTTTTACAAAAGGTACTGGCAATTTATATAGAAAAACGAAGGACCTGGTCACTCACATACAACTCTGCCTCACAAGAAATACAGCAGATGCTTAAAGGTTTTAGACAGTTAGGGCGGAATCCACTGCAACTAAATTTAGTACCTAAAATACGCCCAAATTGTTCTTCTTGATGCACACTCCTGATGCCCAAGCTCTCTAGAGCTGCAGCAGCAAGAGGCAGATTCCTCTGAGGATAGGCACATGCCTATCCTATCAGCCTAAATTAGGTGGACTACATTTCATCCCATTTCATCTCATTGTATTATCCCACCTGCCCTTCTCTGATCTTGGAAGCAACCTAGGCCATGTTTGGGGAATTATTTGGGAGTTATAAAGCCAAGGACTACTTCAGTATTTGACAAAAAGCTAAAATCAAACAGTGGGAAAAATTCCCTTCAGTCCCAACGTCCTGTTCATGTTGCAGTTAGAAATAGGAGAACCAATATTTTTGTAATAGGTGCTTATTTTTAACCCAAAATTTTGCAGTCACTCGTTGTAAAATGGGCAGGATGGATACAGGCCACGTATACCGCAGGAGGGATTGATTTCCAAAGAGAAGGCTGCACCATGGGATGCTCCCTGGATCGGAGCCAGCAACCTTTTCCCCTGTGTGTACCAGGAGCCATTCACAGGAATAAGGAGTACAGCCACTACCCGCATCCTCCTGAAAGATCAGGCCCTCAGGAATCTGACCCAATTGCTACCACAAATGACACAATGGCTGAAGGACATGTGCTCTCATGCACAGTTTAAAAAAAAAAAAAAAAAAAAAAAAAAGAGGGATTTTTTTTATTGTTTAATTTTGTTCTTGGTGACTGGAAAGAGCAGCTGCAAGCCACACTAATGCTGCCGAGGGAAGGAACAACATCTGAAGCCACCTAAATGACAGCAACCACGTCCCGACACACCGTGCCAAGCAGCACATATTCTTGACTCCAGGAAATCCCATGTCAGTGGATGCGAAATGTAAAAGACGTGCATAAGCTCTATTGTTGGATCCTCAGCTGATTAAAAGAAAGGAGTCAGTTCACTGAAGTCAGTGCAGCTGCAATAATTTATATTAGCTCAGAACCCAGCCCTGAGCTTCTTTAATGCATGTGGTTTTATTTCTTAATAATTTATTAAGCATGGTTTAAAAGACAAATCATTGATGGTGATTCCTGTCACAGAGAAAGCTTTCATGCTAGCTGCATTGTGTCTGACAAGGCAACACATACGGTGGTCCAGCTTCTATTGTACACAAAGAGCGGGATTCAATTGCTTAAACATTGGCATCTGTTGCCACTTGAGACATCTCAGGCGACCCCACCTGGTCACCAGCTGCCTGTCTAGGAGGACACAGGTCTCTTGTAAGTCCTGTGACATACCTGTCAGCCCCACGCAGATGTCTCGGTTATCCTGGGGCATATCAAACGGCTCCAGACACTTACGTTCAAGCTACTGAATCCCTCCCAAGGTCTGCAAGGATAGCCGAAATAATGCGTACTGCGCAGCTCCTCTTGATTTGTTGTCTGCTTCTTTTACTGTTTTAAAGAACTTTTGCTACCAGACTTGACTTTAGTAGCATTTTTAGCAAGATAAATTTATAAAGCAAAGGAGGTTTTTTTGCAATGCTTTACCTGTGCTGGGGGCTATGCAAAATATTAAATATTACGCAGCTCAGTAGGTCAAAAATAAAGCAAACAGGTAGCTCAGCTTTCTAACCCCGTGGCAGACAACCTTCTGTAAAAATAAAAGCTTGCTAAAATGACAGATTTTATTTACAAGTTTACTAGAAGTGGAATTAATTCTCCTGAAGTTTGGAAAAAGGATTCAGCACCAGACTGCAGACATCTAAGAACCAAATGTAGGTAGGTATCCACATCCGAGATAGGTGTGAAAGCTCTCACTGTAGTGGATGGGATCTACGGCTCAATTTACACACAGCATGGAGTATCATATTCCACCTCCTACCAAATGGTGCAGATCTTCTGCAGACCCGTGTTACATCTGATGGACAATGTCTCATGCATTTTAAGCCATCCCTGATTGCAGTAAATACTTGTGTTTAGGCAATTGTAACGTGTCGAGTATGGAGTCAAGAGAACTATGTGCTCATCCTGAAGAGGGTACCTAAGGCTGGAATCCCTCACAGAAACCCAGTAATATTTTGTGTGTCCTACGGTGTCTCAGACATCCGCAAGGGCTGACAGACATGACACAGAACTTTCAGATTAATCCATGGCTGGAAGTCAGTTTGGATAACTTTAGTCATCTTGAAAATCATTAGACAGCATGTTTAGTCAACTGTACCAAATCACTGCATATGGGCTAATCGCCCTGGGCTTCCTTTACAAGCAGTGGACACAAGCAAGCACTTTCAGGATTCAGTTCTTTCGATGTATTAGAGGTGTGTACGTTATAGCAAGGTAAATCATGCCATTACAATGCACATATTCCCCCACTGACTATAGAACAAGTCTAAGGTGACTAATGGGTACACGGACATCTACAGTGAAGGCTGCGTGTGGTTAGATGAATCCCTATAATTTCACATTTAAAAAAATGCATGGTTAAGCAATTCTTTTGGTCTAGTCTTGACTTACATATTAATAAATAAATTTGCTAATGACATTGTGACAGCTCTGGCCAAATTTTTTAACAATGCTTACATTTCTGAGTGTAAAGCTTTCATTGTTCATTGAACAGAGCAGGTTCTTGGAATCACTGAGGCAGTACCTCCTTGTCCACCTAATTACCTTTCTGAACAACTACAATTGTCTAGATGATTAATAGTTTTTTGAATATTTAGATTATCTGCATGTGAAGCTTTTTCCTGAGCCCAAACTTCTGATGGAGTCATCTGTATCTCTCTTAGTGCAACAAAATCAAGTTCAAGTTGTCTTAATAACAAAGTCAGTACAGTTATTAAAAAAAAATTAAAGAATTCCTATGGGTTTGCTTTGGAAGAGGTGCTGGATTTAAATATTAAAGACTCAACAGTATTAAAGGCTACAAAACAACAATATCATTGAATTGAATAGATTCTAGAGAGCATTTTGATATATAATTTATATATCTAAATTATTTAGTACTTATGCAAATTAGTCTATTATGAAGCACCCCTGTGCTGTGAATGGCACTTCAGCCCATGGACCCATCAACTGGTAATAAAATAAATATTGAGATAAAATTTGGTTTTAGTTTAAATTTATGCATACTGATGGCATTACGTTGCAGAGAAAGTTCGAGAGCACAGTGCTTCCTTTTGTACTGAAGATTTAACAAAAAGGTCATCTATATATCCAATGAAAAGGCTTTAATAATGGGAATGTTCTGAAGTAAATCTCAGTCAGAATTACAATTTATACCATCATGGGCTTCAATTGAACTATAAGGATTTTTTGTAGTTAGTGCTGTACATAAAAAAACACTAGTCTGCCCTGGAGATCTAGGCATCTAAATGGGCAAAATAAAGAAGTAAATTCTAGTCCCCATTTAAACACAGGTAAAGGCTGTTGCAATACCAGGCATGATCAGAAAAAAAACCAAGATGAGAACCACAGACCATCCTTCTCTTCAAAACAGTAAGGAACAATGTTAGTTTGCCTAATTAAAAGAAAGGAAGGAAAGACAGAGCTTATCAACACTAAGCTGCCATTATTACCATAGATTTAGCTGAGTACTCTCCTGGTTCGCTGTTTTAAAACAGCAGGACAGTACCAGTGAAACTTAAACTCCTTGCTGGAAACTACCTCCTACTCATTGGGTGGATATTTCAAGGGATTGTGAACAACATCCAACTCTGGGGGAGCAATGAAAGTACGTAAAACTGTTTGTAAGAAACTCAAGCAATATTCACGTTGGCAACCACTGATTTCTAGCAAGATGTAAAAAAAATAGGCCTTTCCCTTGCTCTGATTTAGTTCATCTTTGATGTGATGAAGACAATATTATCGATCTGGAATAAAACATAGTTTTACTACATGGGGATGAAACAAAGGTCAAACATCATGGGTCAAGCAATTTCCTTATGCTGGCCCTAGTAGGTCACTACTAGGTAAAACTGAACACAGAGAAAAAAAAGCTGCTAAAATGCATGTATTTTACACAGAAAGCTTTCAAAAAGTGTAAGGATGGAGCAGCACCAGAGGGGATTTCATGGGTCATCAAGTCTGCTCTCTAGCTGTCTAATTAGGGGTTTTTGTCCTTTCTACTGGAATAACCTGTCAAAGCTATACTAGAACCTCACTTTGGTATCAGGACTTTCTTTTACTCAATGTTATTCATTAGTCTAAAGAATTCTTCTCCGTTTCTACTGTATATTTCCACATACACATTCTTTCATTTGTATTATTTGTATTCATTTGTATTCATTTGTATTATTGTCACATCCTCTTTACACCTTCTCTCCACGAAGCTCTTCAAGTTATAGTTTTTCTCTCCTAATCAAGCTCTTCATCCTCTGACCATCTTAACTGACCCTGTTCAAGCTGAGTTTATTGCTTCTGAACACTGGGCAGTAGTTTGGCATTCTAGGTGAGATCTTGCAAAGCTTTGTACCTTAGCAGTAATGCCCTGCTTCTGGTACTGGAGATTTGTTGACAGCTCTAACAGAAGATCACAAATTTCTTGCATCCCAGCAACTTTCATAGCATATTTCTTTATTTTACATATGATCAATAAGGTGATTTTCCCCTTTCATGCACATGTCCCCATGGTGTAGGAAGTAAGTTGGACTTTCTGGCTGGACTTTACTTCTACTGTTATTTCAGAATGAAGGATTCAATACAGCCAAAAATGGACCAAAAAAAAAAAAAAAATCTGACAGTAGCTCTGTACAATAATTATTTAATCTAATTCCCAAAGGTACTCAAGGCACATATGGAACTGAGCTTGAAATCACTGCCATAGTAATAACAAATACAGTGTTATGACCCTTCTAGACATCTGCAAAACTGTTGTTGGAGTTTTTAATGCACGAGCACCCAGAATCATTGGCAAGGCAACATCAGATTCACAGCCCTCATAGGAAATCAAGGAAACAGTGCAAAAATGGCAAAAAGAATGCCTCCTGGGAAGAGTTTTCAATGCCAGCTACCTGGTTTTGTTGCCAGTCATGAATATAGTCATGAAGAAACTGCACTAACGCACCTAGATTGCAATTATCTCTGGGAAAGGAATTTGATCCAACATATTCAGAGGTAAATCCAGCTCATACTAAATAATCACTGCTGGCTATGCAGCTGAAGGACCTCCTGTTGCAAGACAAATTAGGAAAGGGGGAACTTGTTCAGACAAACATCACTGAAGAAAACAAAAGGACTATTCCAAATCTTACAATATTATATTCTCTCTTTTACAAGACAAATATCCTAATTGTTCGTCCTTTCCTTTCAGTCAGTGTCTGCAGCCAAGGCAGGAAACAGAAGTGCTGAACAGAAGTGACGCTGCAGCTTTGACAAGCCAAAACAAGATCAGGATCAGATGGAAATCCTGTGAAGATGACTGTACTTGGGCATCTTTCAGTTTCCTTTAGATGATACAAAGGTTTCAGGTAAGAGATGAAGAAGCATTCAAAAATTCGTCTCCTCCTCTCTAACAAAACAATCTGTAAAGGCCCAGTCGTGCAAGGTCAGAACACCCATAGGTTTGCATAGAACGACAATATTTTGCACTGTTTGATAGTCAACATATTATTCATTAGAAATCTAATTGATCCCATGGGAAAGTGTAAGTAAAACTAAGAATTATTCCTGTTTAGAAATTGGCCAAGCACTGTTTCTGGGTTGAATTGTCATTCTATGATATCTTATGATATGACCAACACCTTAGACTGGAAGAAATATCATGGGCTGAATTTTTCTTTTTAATACTGACCACTGTAGAGAACATTGATGTTTATTACATTAACTCAAAAATTTTTTTTTTCTTATAGCCTTAAAATTTTATTATTGTGTGATAAATAATGCAGAAAATTAACTTCTGTTAAAAAACTGCAGTCCCAGCAATTGACTACTGAGTCCAGTGAAAGTCTGGTTTGGGTAAGGAAGGTGGGATTTAGCAGCACTAAGTGCTCGGGAAGATTATAGTTGGTGATTTCCAGACGCTGTAATATTCACAGTAATATTGATCTCAGAAAATCTCACCAAACTGCAAAGATTCAGCCAAGAGAATGAATAACTCTTATATTACAAGGGAATATGAGATTTTATTACCATCATTTTCCCTGTGTTATCTGCCCTCTCTTCAGACAGCTAGATACTGGTAGCAGCTTTAGGAGTGAGAGGTCTTCTTTACAGTCAAATTTAATGCCCATCTGCAAACTGTTTTTCCTCCTAGAACAATATTATTTCTGAAGAACTAAAATAACACCCCATTTTATTAGGAGTTTATTGGTTTGGTATTAGGAAGAGAAGAGAAGGGAGGAAGAGGGAAAGTGATGTGTCTTTAAACTTGATATCTGGGCCAATACTTTTCCTGGCATAAACCTAAAGCCAAGCTTAAATGTTTGCCTGAGATCCAGAAGCTATAGAAAAATAACGCCAGTCAGGAAATGCACTTGGAGCCAACTGGAAGTCTTTACAAACTCACTGTGTGCTTCAGCCTGTGCTAGTTCTTCTGAAATGATGGAACTAGATGAAAGGCATGCAGGAATGGAAATAACCATGAGTGAGTAGAACAACTAGTGTTTGGCCATTTAGGATAAATTACCATTTACAATGCTTGTGCTTAGTTAAAATAACAGGCCAGTGTGAAATGATATTTTTCTGTCCTTTCCCTCTCTCCTCTCCTCTCCTCTCCTCTCATCATTCTGGTGCTAAGACTTAAATCGCCACCTTTTTTAACTCCCATTGGGCAAAAGCACGATAGAGAAATAAGTCTTTACAAGTTGACAGGAGCACAGAGTGAAGAGAGGAACTAAAAACATGCTAGTGATCTAATGCTGTCCATAAATTACTAGAAAAGGAGAAGGTCCATTGTCATATGCCTCAGGCATTACTATAAAGTAGGTAGGAGAAAGAAAATCTGTCCATACGGTAAGTTATATACCATTTATAGTGTTTAACTTTTTTTTTGGTTACAGAATTATTTTCCGAGTAGTGCATACAAAAGGTGAGAAGATGAAGATAGAAAGGAAAGAGAAAGGGAGAGATAGCAGAGCCTTATCTCTCAAGAGGAAAGAACTGGTTTTCCAAGTTTCATTAGGTGTTTGGGCAGCGACCACCGCATGGACACACATATGCACCACACAGCCTAGAGCGACATTGCTGAGCACTGGCATGCCCTTTTAGGCTCCCTCTCTGAGAGCAGAATTCATAACATCCAGTTGTTCTGCCACCCAGACTGTCTTGATAGGTCTGAACAACTCTGAGTGGGATTCACAGGTAGCAGGAGTGAGATGGAGCAACTAATTCAGCCAGTAAGAAATGTCAAGGAGAGAGAATAGCTTTGATTTAAAACTTTATCCCTGTCTTCCAAACTTGGTATTTCTGTAAAACGGGGATCTGAATTCCTAACTTCTGTCTGGAGCAGGAGGGAAAACAGTGTGCAGAGTCAGAGTACTGACGGAGACCCATCTTAACAGCCAAAGGTCAGGTGAGACCGCCAGCTCCAAATTTTTCCAAATTATCAGAGGGTTTTTTGTCCTGAATCAAACCAAACACATACCAAACTAATTGACAGGGAAAGCAGGCCACATCAGATAATAAGAGTCATGGATGCAAGGCTTCTTCGTTTGTTTGTTTATTAAAGTTCCTTTCCATATAATCATCTTTTGCTACCAGACTAAGAAATCCCTGAACAAAGCAGACTGACTGGGATGGAAAAGTGTCTTTTTTTTGCTGCTAAGTTACCTTGGGGAAAATAAACCCACAACGTTTCAGAAGAAAACAAATTACATTGAAATTAAAATGCTATCTTAATAAAATGAAATCACTTTCACCATTTTCTCCTTGAAATAATCTTGGGCCTTATCTGGAGTTCATTAAGTCTGTCAAAACATGGACAAGAATAAGATTCATTTAATCAAAAGTGTATTTCTACATTAGGTTTCCTTGCAACAAAGTCAATGGTTTCTGCAAAGATTTACTTGAAGTTTTTCCCTGTATGTGGATAATTTAAAAAAAAAATACTGCTCCTCTCCTTCTTACCAAAGCAACAGCAGTGCTAAATAAACCCAATGAAAATGACACTTCAGTTAAGAGAAAGGTTATTAAGAGAGCTAAAAGTGTTTATGATAAACTCTCTGCTGGGTGTTAGAAAAACTCTCTGTGATCAGTATCTTATATAGCCTGTTACAGGAAAGTAGATAAACTGCTGAAGTGATACCATCTGGCATATCCTATGCTCTAAATAACAATTATCATTTGAATATATTGAAAGGTAACTACACTGTTGACTTTTTTCCTGTGGGGCTTTGTATGAATTATTTTTTATTAAAAAATAACATAAAGCCCAACAGAATTTAACCTGTAGGATTTTTTTTTTTCTGACCCATGTTAAGGACAACAAACTACTGACTGATTACCAGAAAATATTGTAAGATATTTCCCTAGTGTCTCTTTTTTCCTTTTTATCTGTATTTGTAATTACTTTCCTGGCTGCCTATCTGTTTGGTAGCCCAGCAGTTGTATTTCATTCAAACCATACTTGCATATTTTTTAGGCTGTTACATAATACTGAGTTCCTGATTTGCAATGCATAATGCCCTGTCTCCTGTGATAACTCTGTCCACTTAACAGGACAGATGCTGCCTACCCAAGCTACGAGCAGCAAGGTGAAGCAGCACTTCTTAGTTTTTTCTTACATTTTCCATAGTTTTTAACCATTCGGCTCAGGAGGGAGGAAACACACACTGCTATTGTCACTCTGTTACGTTGTAGGCCACAACTTTAAACCTAGGAGACAGGAAATCAGGACTAGGTCTGCAGAAAGTCACGTTCTTTGGGGGAATGATAACTGAATTGAAGCCTGGGTAAACACTCAGGGTCACTGGAGGAGGCCTGCAGCTATTTAGGGAACACAGAAGATTCAACCAGAAGGAGACCTGGACAAGTGGAAGACTAAGTGGGAGAGCGGTGAGCATCTGAGAACAAGAAGTCAGAAAAGAGCCTTAAAGCTAGGGGTGAAGATTTTGATGCAAAAGAAGGCAGATTCTATTAAAAGACTCTTGGGAAAGATTTAACGTGGTTGGAACAATATGCTATTTCCAATAAAAAATCAAAACACACTCATTTATGGAAAGTGAAGATAAATCTTTTTGTAGGCAGAACTAGTGGCACTCCTCTGCCTTATGCATTAAAATAACAAGGAGTTTGTTGAGTGATAACACCTTTTACTCCTTGCTAAAACTCTGGCCGAAGCCAAAACCAAATGTTCAGAAACATTGTAACCACAGCTTCATCTTGCCCAAGAAGGACTGAGAGGATCAGGCCTTGGCCAATCATTTTCTGGTACTTTTTTGCCATCTGCTCTGAAATTTCTTGACTTTCTTGGGCTGTATCCTCTGTCATACAAATCATCTGTAAGCACTGATGGGAAGGACTTCGTTTAAAAGTGAGGTAGGATTTGCTGCTGGTTTTGTGGGCCGGTGTGCTAATTTCAAAAGTACTTAGTTGACTAAAAGTACTTTACTTGACTATAATCTCAGTCACCAGTAGAGTGCATACATTTTATTTGTGAGCTTCCTTCCAGTTGTAGCCTGATTTCCTAAAAGTTTATGCCTTTCTGTCTGCCGGTATCCTCCTAATACCTTTTGTACCTTGTAGTCAACTTCAACCAAAGTCAAGAAGCAGTGGAAGTCCCAGGATTGGCAAAATCTCATAAGACCTGGGGACTGGGTAGAGGAGAGAGAGCTGAAGTAATGCATCACTGAAGGAAAGACATTAACGGGAACTCGACCACTATCTGTTACATGGTCCCCCTTGCCCCAGGATGGTGGGTTGGTGGTGGGTGGCCAGAGCGCCCTGTGTGCTGGGCTGGTGCTGGGGGAGCCAGGAGGGAGCTGAGGGGGATGGCGATGAGGGGAAGAAAATGGGAAAGAAAGGAAGAATGGGGTGAAGCCATACATGATAGTGAGGGGGTTTCAAGGGCCTTCCTACTCAAATCCACAGAAAAAAAAAAATCAGATTTCATTAATTCCACCACACACAAATCTCCTCAGTTTGAGAGTTTGTTTCACTGTGGTTGGTTTTTTTTATACAAATGAGTACATACATTTGAAATTTCTGTTTTGTTCACTTGCTTGTTTACTAGATATGTGTTGTGGGTAAGACTGCTGGATCGACTTGGGCTTGTTGTCTCCCTCCTGTGCAGCTCCACAAGGCCCAAGCGCCCTGCCTTACTCACCTTCACACAACAAGCCAGACACATTAGGTCCCACACGCATCTCATCCTTGGGACAGGGCATGCTACCCAAGGCATTCTCAGGTGGAGACAGAGACGCAAAAGCCCAGGAGGTACGAGCAGCCACCTCGGGGCATAGACCAGGGAGTTAGGAGAAACCTCGGGGTGCAGTGGGACTACCTCATCCCCACCCCAGGAGGCTTTCTTCTGCTAGCACACTATTTTCTGTCTCTAAAGCTCCATGATTACCCACTTTAAGACAAAAATTGGTAATAAATTTACCTAATTATAAAATTACTGCGGTCGATGAATCTCGTAAGTTGAAAACCATCTCCCAAGTTAACAGCCCTTCTAGTGTGAGATAGGTTTATTTATGCTAGGCTGGAACTGGTTAAAAAAGCTGCTACGTGAAATGTACAGGCTATAAGCCCACTTTACTGAGGCTAACTTTATAAGTCCTTGGCCAATGTTTACTTAGCCACAATAAGCCTACTGTAAATAATTAAAAGGCTTCTTTGTTTCCTTTCTAGTTTGTGTGTTGTAGGGTTGGTTTATTGTTGTTGGGTGGCAAGTTACAAGGATTTCCTAGGCCAGCTCATTTATTTTATTTGGCTATTGGGCCTTGTTGCCATTTGGAAATTTCCTGATTTCGGCTGTATTTTCTGGGCTGCTTTCAGAGGCCTTTGAGCATGAGCAGCCTAAAAGGAGAAACTGTGACGGTTAATAAAGGACTGCGGCTGTTAGCACGAGCCTCACGCGGCAGCCCTGCTGTCACCCTTGAGCTCCTGGCATCTTTCATCACCAGCCTCCCAACCCTTCTTTCTCCTGACATCATGAAGAAAAGGTAGCTAAAAAAGTGATGTAGGAGACCAGGAGATGAAAAGCACAGGCCACCTATCAATAATAAGGTCATGAATCCTCATGGCCCCACAGGAAAACAACATCATCCTCCATAAAATACACAGGCAAAAAAGGCTGAGAAAGCCCGTACAAGTGACCCAGGCTCACGGCAGAGCCCTGCCACAGAACAAATCATCGGCCCCAGCTCCTCCTTGTCACAGAGTAGGCCCTAACCACTGGGTCCTTTTCCTCCTGGTAGCGCAGAGGAAGGAGGTGGAGAAGGAGGGTTAGGAAGTAGAAATATCAGTGACTACATTATCGAGGGCAGGTGGAAGGAGCTTCTGCTGGTGGAGACCTGAAGAGGTTTTTTTAATGCCACCTATTTCAAAGAGACTCCACTTGATACACAAAATGAGTGCAACACTGCACTAGGATTAATTTCCTCATTCTCCAGAGTTAAAAGGCTTATAAGATGATACTTAATAATACAGTACAAAGGATCACTTTCCCATTTCCCAGTCTGGTTGTGCTCCTCAGCCACGCTCTGATCCCATATCATGAGTTCAAAAATGAACCATACACTTCCTCTTACCTTCGAAGTCAGCTTTAGAAAACATAATCATTCAGGCCAAAGAACAGATGAGGCGATTCATAGTAAATAAGTCTGAAACCAGCCCGATTTTGTTCAGTCCATGTCCTTTCAGCTGTGACAGCTGATGGTGCCAGTTAGTACGAACTGTGCCACTGCCTCAGCGCTACGGCTGTATTTTGCAGGCTGGAATGCTGAACTGACAAACAGGTTTTGCTGTTTGCCATGTGCTCCTGCATTTGCTCATCCATCTGGATTGATATGCCTAGCAAGAGATTAGCTCAACGGGCCCTTGATCCTTTGCAAAGGCCTCTAGGCAGTTCCGTCTCACACACGATAAATAATAAATAACATTAATGGAATGCCAAGAATGTCATTAATAATTTTCAGATATGTAATTCATATTTAGAAGCATTTCAGACATTGTAAAATGCTCAAGTACCAATGGCACAGAAATGGTTGTCTGAGCGTGTGACAAAGAAGAAACTGTGGCCACTAAGAAGCTGTCACTATTGTTGGGATTTTTTTGTTGTTATGTCCTTTTTTTTTTAACCTGAGGCTAATTAGAACTGACTGAAAACTTGACAGTTGAACATTGATAAGAACTGAGCCTATAACTTAAAAGCTCATGGCCATGAACAGGACTAGCAGGGTTGTTTAAGGCTAATGATATTGATACAAGTAGTCCATGCAAATAAGGAAACTCTAGAGCTAATAAATGAGTCATTACATATGGTCTGAATGTGAAATCAATTGACAGCGAATGGGTCCATGGAAACGTACATAAATACTGTACAACAATTTGTATGGAGGACAGTCATTAATGAATGACCAGGGAGGGGAAAAACGTCCCCACAGAGAAGGCTATTAATGTTGTTATGTACCAATGAAACATAAAATAGCACTGGAAGCTGTATGCATAAAGAGATGAACAACCGAGTCGTGCTTCTTACTGTGTTGGGGGCAATTTAGTAATGATTTGTCTCAGACTATCAGAAACTCCTCCTTCAGTTACTGAAGTTGGACAATAAGATTTCTCAAATCAAATCACAACTCTTCATAGTCACTGAACCACCTCAGCTGATGCAAGAAGAATATTTTTGCTCTGTCACCTCATTTATGTGAGATCAGAAATAGGCCTGGCACTCTGTAAATGAAAGAAGACAAAACCAGTTTTACAGGTTCATTCCTGCAAAGTGCTGAACAATCCGAGTGATTTTGGACACTTAAAGCTAAGCCCATAGTTAAAATATCTTTGTGATGGCCAGAGTACCAATATTTTCTGGGCTGAACCTCGTGGCAAAACTTTGGCAGCAGTATGAAGATTGGCAAATTCTTGCTCCTGGAAAGAACCCCTTGACAGCTGAGAGGAGTTGGGGCAGGAGTCTGTCTGAAACAACAGGTATTTAAACGCAGGCTTCCCTAGGTTGGCATCTGCACTCACATTGTCGTCAAAGGGAATTATCAATACAATCAATGGTTCTCAGTAAATTGCTCACCCAATTCCCTTTGACATGGTTGTTGTCAACCCATACAAGGTATCCCTCCTGATACACGCACCAGTTGCCACTCCAGTAATGCATGGGTCTCGAGTAGCACATAGGACCTGTGCCACCTCTGCCAGCCTTATGCAGATATTTTGGTTACTATAAGGCATCTTAGGTGGCACACGGCACCTAAGATTAGGTGCAAAGAAATCTAGAGGGGTTTTCAACTGATGAAAAATAGGTGAGCACTCACTTTAGGGTGAGTGCTAGTACTCACGAGCACTGAGGGAGTTTCAAAATAAATTCTCTTCTAGAAGGCTAGATTTTATTTTTATTTTTAATAAATTTAACACTACTAATCCTTGGAGTATTTCCAGAGGACAAGATTTGGGTTCCCAAATGTTTTTGCGGGCCACCATATGAGACACCCTAGGGTATTCAAAAAGTCCACTTAGAACTTGCAGATAAGACACAGGGCTTCTTGCAGACCTTCGCACTTCCAGAGCGGGTTTGATTCAGTTGTCTAAATACAGATTTCTTTCTCCTGTCCCTTGAGATGCCCTAGCTGACCACACCTGGCCTCCATCTGCAGCTCCAGGGGGTACAGGTGTCCCAAAATTCCTGTGATGCTTCTGCCAGCTGTGTGGATTTCTTGCATACAGTAGAACATCACAAATAGCACTTATATTTATTCAACTGAACCAACTGCCCAATTATAATAGGGCACTTATATTTATTCAACTGAACCAACGAAGACCGCTGCTAAGAGATAAAAGGCACAATAGATGGAAGTATAAGCAGCAAGAAACATAAAGGTTCTTTTTTAGAGCACTGGATTTGGACAATCGATGAAATGCCTCACATTAATCCACAACTGGGCAGTTCAGTTCACCTCCAATAATTAGTAGGCGTAGTTTGGATCTTGGTTTTGATCTGATTTTAGAAACAGTCATTTCAAGATGATGGAAGAAGATAGAACCAATTTCATTCATGGTAGCTACACGCTGTTGAAAGTGTCTGTCTCAAATTTGTAATAGGTGCTCCCCATCCCTCCACACTCCTCTTTTTAGTAAATGCATTCGCCAAAACACTGTAATTCATATCAGCAAGTAGGGCTTTGTAAATTATTTTAACAGCTTTTTAAATTATTTTAACTGGTGCTTGGAATCCTGCAACTGTACAATGCTTCTGTTTGTAAAACTATGCTTAAGTAAGAACTCAAACAGATAGCAAGTGCCTAGAGCTCTGTAAACAGTACAGATTCAAGTAATTCTCAAAAAAAATGTTCATGTATTCATATTCCAGAAAAGTGTGAAAAGGAATTTCTCCTTTCTCCTATTTTTTTTCACTATCGATCTCCCAAGGGTTTGGGGTTTTTTTCTTCCTATACTGAGACAATTTTTCAGTGTTAATGTGTCACAGCACAGAAACATAGTATTAGATTAGCAATCATCGATATGGAAAAAAAGATATATATCACTCATATCTTTTGTAGGGTACCAGAAAGGCAACAAACGGAAAAGACATGATCAGTTAGAATACATACATAAAATACTACAAAAGTCATCAGTGTTCCTGTTACTTAATACATGCAGCATGACGCTAGGATTGTGATATATTCTTATGTTTGATAATCTACACCATCCATGAAATACTTTAAAAGATAACAGAAAAACAAAGTAATTTTACAATATTTTAAATGCATCTGCATAATGTCACATGTACTTTAGCATATGTGCAACAGATGTTTTCTTATATTAAATATATGGAATATACGTTACTTTCAGAGTAGGAGGATAGGTGACGAATGACAGGTTTTGCTGAGTTCAGTGCTTGAAATCTAATTAATACATCAAAATGCTGCTTACTTACAATAGGTAAATCGGACCTTTAAAACTACACTTATCCTGAAGCCCAAATGAGAAGAAAACCCCAAAATATTCTGATAGCTGTCATAATGCTCCACAAATATGTTTAGGACATGATATAAAAGACCACAAAGGCTTTTCCACTGTGCCTTTAGCCCAGCTTCCTTAGAAATCATCTGATGTAAGATCCTGTAGGACAGTGAAGTTAGGGTTTTAGATTTAGACGGTTTTGATGGTGTCTTCTAAGTTACATGAATGAGCTCGTTGTCAAATCTCCAGTATTTGGTCATTGAAATCTTCCAGTGTTATCAAAGACCAGGACACTTTTCATAAATGCCCCAAATCTAAGATTCGCTTCCTTTCTCATTTAAACACGGTCATATTTAGTTCATTTCCAGGGCATCACACTGGCTCCGGTGCTCGTGTTAATAGTCATCTGCCCCAAGCTGCTCAATAACCGCTGCAGCACCAGCTGAGCCTCTGACTTTATATAGCTTCAGAAGCTTTTTCTGTAGCGTGCTCATTTTGAGGAGGAGAAAAGGACTCCCACTCTGACTCACACAAATTTCAGTGGGAATTATGCCACTTAGGTCAAGGGGAACGGTGTCCTTTTCAAAGATTCAGTGCCTCCTGTAAGGAAAACATGGATAATTCTTCAGGGGTGTATGCTTAAATTTTTCAGTTTTACACATGGAGGTTGGTATGGAAATGTAATTGAAAACATAAATAATAAATGTATTACTGGCACAGGAGTTAGATGTAGTTTCTTGAGTTGTTGGCTCACGCCTGTGGGAACAGCAGGGTGGCATATTTTTCATGTGGTTTAAAATCCAAGCTGTTTTAAATATTACTGAGCACCAAACAAATTAGTAACTGAAGTCCATTAGGCTTCCTAAGAATTTCCTTCTTGGATTGTACCTGGGACTAGCCAACTAAAACCACACTAGTCTACTCATCCTTCTGGAATTACTTAGTAGATCTGTAGGCTTTCTGATGTGCTTATTTCCATACTATCTGACAAATAACAAGTTTATTCTTGTAACATGGACATCCCCCTTTAGCAAACACATCACTGAGGTTCGGAGGGGCTTGTTTAAATCCCATAGGAAGTCAGTAGCAGGACCGGGAACCGAGGCTAGATCTTCTTAGGCCTAGACTTGTATCGGAACCACAAAACAACTCCTATTTCATCCCTTGATGACTAATTCATTAGCAGAAACTTTTCCCTTGTAGTGGCCAATGAAACCCAAAAGACAGGCTCGTGACTTCTCTCACTGGCTTCTACTAACTACCTGGTAAATATTTTCAGTATCAAGGGCCTGAGAAAGCAAACTGAGTCCAACCCCGCAGCAGCACAAAAGTAGCCGCCTGTGAGCCTCAGAAGGTTCAGAGGTTCAATTTGGAGACCTACCAAAAAGTTCAGATACTTGTACAGAGTTTATCCAAACGATCTGAACCCTCAAGAATGCAGACATGGGCCTCCTGAGAACAGACATTTTAGTTAGATTTCCATTCGTTTCTGCTTCCTTTTATGCCAGAAATGCAACAAAAACGGCCTTTGTTTTGGGTTTGGGTTGGGGTTTTTTTTGACTTGAGAGCTCTAAGTGGAGCCAGAAGCATCACACAGGAGCACAGATTTACACTGAAGCAAAGTGCAGCGGGGAGCTTATCAAAACTCATCAAGGTTTGGTTTGAATTTCTGAGTGTGCGTGTGTGTGCTTGTGCATGCACGCATATGCGTGTAACTTATTTTTCAGTCTATACTCACTGGCCCATTCAGAGGGGATACTGTTACAGTTAATTCCCCCCAGCCCCCAAGGATGAGAAAGTAGTCACTTGGTACCCCAACAGGTTGCTATTTGAACATTTTTCATTAACCACCAATAATCCAGCCCATTCAGAAATTGCTTTCTATATCTGGTTGCCTCCACAAATGAAGAAAATCGCAGCCACCCAGGGTCGGCGTAGGCAGGTTCAGTGCGCTGCTCACCCATCTGCCTGACTGGGAGGGGATGCTGCTGAATGGTTAGGGAGCAATTGCTGACGCAGTTCTTAGCACTGCTGTCTCTAAGTCATACGCTTTAAAAAGCCACCGAATTGGCATCATTCGTTCACTCTTTGTGTGTCAGGACATGGTACCATGGGAAGGCCTGCAATGAATGATGGAAGCAGGACCAGTCCATTACCTCTTCAGTGTATTTGACAGCACAGGATTGCAAAATGTCATCCACTGCACAGAGCACTCATTGGCCTACCATTGCTGAATACTGCTGTGAAAGATAACAGGGCTTTATTTTTCTTTGTTTGCTCTGTTGGTTTTTGTGTTTATTCTCCTCTGTCACATCCTCAGTAATAAAGGCTGGCTTTTCAAAAAAAGCTTGAAAAAATTCCCACCTTCAGGTACAGATACACTTGAGAATCCTACTTCAACGTTCAGCAAAGTGGGTTCGCCAATGAACATTTACTAGTGCACTTCAGCAGCAACTCAGATCCTAACCAGCAATAAAAGGGGAACCAAGGCGTAGCATAGTTTTTCAGTTTCTGTGATCCACAAGAAAAGAGAGAATGAAAATTATTCCTCAGGCTTTGGACCAAAGAAAGCCCAAGAGGTATCAGATTAGCTATAACTTTTGATAGTGTTGCCCATGGACGTGTGACTAGTAAATTGGCACCATAAGCTGACACTGTTTTCTTAAAATTTTTCTTGTTTTTAATAAAATTATTCAGTAAATGTCATGACCTTTTAACCCTTTACACCTTTAAAGGGCTCAAGTTTGTGAAAGTGAAAAAAATAGACACAGGAAAAGTTTTAGAAATGTTTATCGTCATGTTTAGTAGATGTGCAGACCAATTTTTCTTGGATTTTCTAAATATAGCTGGTTTTATTCAAAAATTTTGAACCTAATAGTCTTAATACATTGTACGAAAATATTTGCTCAGGTTCATTGTTCACAAGCATTTTCCTTTCACCCCTCCCTCCTCCTGCCCCACACTTTCTCTGCTTAACTAAACACATAGGAAATTAACAAAGTCTGTGACCTAACAAGTGGCAATTCATAAATTCATTAGATTAAAAAAGACTAGTAACATAGCAATTCCTTTAATAGGTTTCCTTCCAATCTCTAATTTACATTTCTGTCTGCCCTGGCAAAGATATTACTTCGTTAAGACTTTTTTTTTTTTTCCCCTAAATTAGAGAAATTTTAATGACTTCTCTTATTTATTGCTTCCATATGCAAGTAGTTATCTTTCTTGCAAATGGAAATGAGACCCAAAATTGCAACAAATGGGGCCAAGCCGCTGAGTGCATATGTTCCTTTTCGGAGAAAGTACACATGCCTGATCGAATTAACTTTAACCTCTCTGTCCATTGAACAGACATCCTCTAATGTGGGGGCTTTTAAAACTGTTCTCGTTAAATTTATTTTGAATCGCTGAGAACACTCTATCACGGTTTCAGCAAATAACCTCTGATAATATTAAACACCTGGTAAGCGCAGTACCCAGGGGACCCCGTGCTGCCGTGTTTGACCCGTGACCCCCGGCAGTGAAGTTCGGCCCTTGTGATCCACCCGGGTTCAGACAAGAAAGCTATTCTGAGGGAAAACACCTGCTCCCGAGGGCTGACCCCAAGCCAGTGCACGGTTGAAAAAAGTCAGCTGGGTAGAAAGAGACCAGAGCCCCGTGCAGGTGTTTCCTACAGCACCACGCGGCTAAAAAACAAGGGAAAATAAAGGATAATGTGGGTAACAGTTAGGCGCTCCCTCAGCTGTTTATTTGGGTTTGCATAGCTCGAGCTTCTCCTGGTGGATGCCGAGGAAATGAAGAAGAACCTACTGGTTCTGCATTTCTGAGTCTCCCGGCACGGATCCCCAGCCTCGTGGGCTCCAATGGGACTTGCAGCAAAAGACAAACCTGGAGGCCTCATCCCCTCTTTCCTACCCATGGCCTTTGCTGCTGTTTCCATATTCAGAAAAAAAAAACTGTGAGTGGGTGACTTCTTCCTCAAGAGAGTCTTTTTGGCTCTTGTTTTCCTCTGACTGAGATGTCCTTTAGTCTACCCTTATTTGAGAAATGCATTGTGAATGAGGAGTTAAAAGCAGCAACAACAAAACCTCCCGCTAGGAAAGAGGAAGAGGTAAATCCCTCGCTAGCTAAGTTAAGGTTTTTACAGTATTTTATTTTATGCAGTGCAATAATTATTCTTTTTAAGTACAGTGGGCCCAACTTTCATTCACCATTTTTCAGTCAAATGTCACATTACTCATTTTTGTCAACAGGTCTGCACAGCGACAGGGCAGTGAGAGGAAAATATTTAAATCTATCTCTTTATTTATTAAGTGAGTATCATGAAATAAGATGACAGGGATAGAAACCTAACCCTTTTGAAATTCTTCCATTAATTTCTTCATACACTTTTCTCCAAGGTCACTGTTGGATGTGGGACTTGAATGTCACTCACTTGCACACCCAAGGGCTGTCAACACACCTCCATTCACCTGATGAGAGCACCTTCAGCTGGCATCAATAAAATCCTTCCATTCCCAACAGTCTCGGGCTCTGGAGCTCTCAGATATTAAACAGCCAATTCTGGACCGTCTAAAAAGAGTCAGGCGGCAGGGGTAGGGGGAAAGGAATGGCTGGTTCTCTGCAGGAAGAATTCAGCTACAGCTTGTCAGAATTCATTGTAGCTTTGCCTTTTATAGCCTTCAGATCCGAATTGCTTTCCATCGCTCTGGCGAAGGCAGGATTTGTATGCCTGTCCTAGATGTGAAAGGTCAGTGCAGTGTGCGTTGCGCAACCAGTCTCAGTAATACAACCGGATTAAAAAAAAAAAAAAAGGGGGGGGAAGAAGGAAGAAGAAAGGAAGGAAGAAAGGGAGGAAGAAAGAAAGAAAGAAAGAATTATTGGCAAGCAGAGTGGTACTAACCATTTGCCTTCATCTTTTGCCCAGCATCTTGGGCCTGATAAAGACCAACATCTGAAAACAATCACTGCAGAATATTAGGGTTTTTTTCCAAGCCATATCAAACTACAGTCTAATAATGAGACATCTATTCTGCGACATTTTAAGGTTTAAACAATTTGGAATCTACTTCCAAGATGACTGAGATGGAAGCAGGAAGAACACAAGTTCTTTAAGTAACTTCCTCACTGTTCCCTAGTCATACACTGGGAACACTTGACACCCAATTGCATTCATCCTGCTGGAAGTAAATGCAAGTCATCACTTCGCATAAGGCTGTTGGTATGATTTCTGCCAGGGATGATAACAATGTCCTATTGTTGATGAGCCTCTGTCAGTTCCACTTAGCAGTGAGAATGTCAAATTGTCAAGTGTTTTTAAGAGCGGAAGGTGAGAGACAACCGGTACCAATTTCACTTGGAGCCAGAGGGTTGAATCCCCCCCAGATGTCCTCACTATACAAGGTAACACAATGTGATGGGAGGCTGTAGCCACTGGAAAAACAGTGAAGACATTTTTTAAGATTACGCTCCTGGGAGTGTAAAAGGACAGTATCTTTGCTTATTCTTTAGAGAAACTCCAGGCTGTCTCTAACAACAGCATAAAAATTAAATTAAATCCAGACATTAGACCTGAAGATTTCCAGTCCATCTGTAAGTCCTCTGTTCTTAGAGGACTTCCTTCTACCTGCCTATAGCACTGCTATTGTTTAAACTTCACTACTATTCTAAAATACTGGTGCACAGTCATTATTCCATACAGAAGAAAAGCTGACCTGTAAAGAATCACAACGGGTAATTGGATTGCTTACTCCGTGCTCACACATTAGTGCACTGATAGTCCAATCCAGGTCCTAGCAGACAAACACCTACGTTGCGCCGCTGTCTCCACCAAGGCTCCCTGGGCTGAATGAGCATAGGGACGCAGGGATGGATTTATCTCACCTGAATTCCACCAAGGTCCGCTGTGTTTCCTGCCAACAGAGAAAGCAAGGTGCCTCTGAGGTTCTTGATCATTTAAATAGCCAGGAAAAAAGCCCCAAACAAGGGGACTGCCTAGAAGAAACATTAGGAAAGGGGGCCTTAAGTAGAATTTAGGGCTGCTGAAAATAACCTGTATCCTTTTGCATCTCTCAGGGCATTTCTTTCAGGCGTAGTCTGGTAGGGACACCAGCTCACTACAAGTCACCCTTTCACTGCTCAGCAGGTAAGAGACACGTCAACTTCCAGGACTCTTGACTTGGTGGCTTTCACGGACACAACATTCAATATGAAGAAGAAACACTTTAGAAAAATAACACCATAAAGATTTCCTCTGTGCTTTATTAATCTCTGTCTTCTGGTTTAACCTCACGTAATCAGCTTTCAGCGCTGTCTCTTTTAATAGCCTACTGTGCTGCTCTCCACCATTAGCTGCCTGTTCCAAACCATTTCTGCATGAGCAGTAGCCAACTACAGCACACAAGACAACTTAACTTGATACAGTCCCAGGGCTCTCCCTTTACTTCCCAAGTGCTGGTTACTTGTTTAGTTTCCTCACTGGTGCCTTACTCATCCATGTTATGCCGTGGCATTCTCCACGTGGCAGTCTCAGTTTCCAGCTGAGCACTAATCCTACCAGGAGCTTTTCTATAAAGTTTTATTCACTGTTTCGCAGTCTGAAATAATTATTATTGTCTCCCAATTTTTAGGTGTTAATGACAATTTTGTGGGAGGAAAAGAGGTAAATCATAAAAAGATTGTGTTTTCCTCTTTCCTCAACATCTGTCTCAAGTGCTCTGCCTAAAGTGTTCTATTAAATTTAAGAAGTGTTTTTTATTTATTTTAAATTGATTTTTTTTTCCTCTTGTTTTGGTCTCACGAGTAAAAAAAAAAAACACAAGAAAACAAACAGAAAAACAGCTGCTTTAGATAAAATCATCCTCCACAACAGCCACCTGGTAATGAGACTATCCAAATTGTTAACAATAGGGATAAAAGTCAACAAAGAGTTTTAGAAAATATATCCATTCACTTGCTCTTGGGCATATGCTGCCCTCTAATTAATGGTGGTTAAGATTTTTTCCCTCTCTGCAAAGCCAGGTTCTTCCAAAGGTGCTTAATGCAGCCATGTTCTTGTGAAACAACAGGTTCCAGAGACGGAGCAGCAGAGCAGTGAGTCATTTGGTTTGGTACAGCAAGGCTACACTTACCTTACTAAGATTTTGTCCAAAACTGGTTTTAGGGTTTAAAGGTGCAGCTTTTTCATATCCAGCTGCACTGTCTGGATCAGACTAGGAACAGACAAAGCACAATTCAAAATACTGCTCTTATGATACTCAAGAAAACATGGATTTCTGCAGGTCTCAAGGGATTCCCATCAGGATGATTTCCTTTATCATGTCCTTTGATTCATCATCCTGATTTTACAACAACATTGGGATTTCTTCTCTCCTGCACTCATAAGAAATCTGTATTTGTACAAATGAAGAACAAGTGGGGCGTGACAGCCGTAACTCTGCCGGTAAAACATGTTCAGAACCAACAACAAAAAAAAGAAATTCATTGGTAGACCTCGAAAAGAAAAGCAGCACCTCTCCAGTTGTTCTCTAATCAGTCCCAGGTACAGATTTACTATGGGCTAAGAAGGGAAGCAGAATTGCTTTTACTACTGCCTGCCAAATGCATAATTGTTGCTGTTTAGGAAAGAATGTTCTCCTTTTTCCCAGCTTGTTTGAGTGGTAAATTACCCTTTCCTCAGTTTTGTGGAAAAACACATTCTCTCTGGAAAGCAAACCTGATAGTATACATACTTTGATTTTTATGCCCTTTCTATTAAACAAGTTTGGCTGAGTAAAATGTGATCTCCTTTGGTACTACACATGTGTACAATCAAGTAGTAAAGGCCTGCCACAGTTCTTCACATAATGACACGCAGTATTTTCGAATACTGCCTTATTCAAACAATTGGTGATGAATTTACAAAAACTCTTATCTGCCACGCTGGAAAAGTTCACTCAAGCAACTCTGAAAAGGTAAAGAGAAAAAGAAGGAAAAAGAAGGTGTAAGAAGGTGCATAAATTATTGCAGCCCTGGGGCAGTGTGTGAGTTTTACGGGGCTATTTATTTTGCTTTTCAATAAAAATGTGTAATAGACCCACTGGACCTATTACTTGCCCACTGGACCCATTACCTCTATTGAACAAGGGTAGCATAGATTAAAGAGAGGGGTGATTGGCAGCCGAGCCTCCTCCAGCGTGGCCGGGGCTGCACCGGGGCTGCAGCCCGCTGCAGGTCCTGCTGAGCCCACTTCCCACCTTCCCCCCAGTGAGAAAATGCAAAGACACGGATAGAGGGGCTGCAGAAAGCCCCGGCACCAGAGCGGCAGCACCAAAGTACATTAAGGCCATGAAGAAAAGCAGGTGTGAGCTTTCTGTTCTTCAGCCAAGTATCTTCACGGCCTGAAGTTGTTTAGCAGGACGGGTTTGGCCGGGCAGAGCGCGCTGTACGGCCGTAGCTGGGACACGGTGTCCTCAAGTAGGAAGGGATTAATGGTAATCTGTGCTTCTTGAAGTCTTGATCTAGCAAGGTGCTGAGTGCCAGGATCCCAACCCAGCCGAGCACAGAAGTACAGGCTTATGTGCGTAAAGTTAAGCACACACAGAAGTGCTCTCCAGCTAGATCTTATTTTTCAAACTCCAATTATATTCTCGGCACAGTGTTCAGTACTTTTAAAGGTTAAACCCATTTTACACAAATATTCAGACTTCATGCAATCACTAAATAATTAATCACCATAAGCACAAAATTTAGAAAAACATGTTTAATACTGGAAATTATAAATGAAATATTTCATATTAGTTAAAATCTCACATTACTGATGGCCTCTTTGTGGTGGTGTGAGCTGATACAAAGAGACAACACTACACTTTGCTTATATTCCCAAGACCAGTATGTGGCAGGAATGGGAAAGTACCCAGCAGTTTCCCATGGAAGGTCCACAGAATTATAGCATCCTTAGAAGAAACAGAATAAAAGAAAGCTTATGACATCACTGGAAAAATTTATACAAAAACAATTCTAGTCAAAATGGCTCTCATCCTCCACGAAGTCAGAAGGTTCAGGTGGGTTTCTCCTAGAAGAAAATGGGAGGAATTTATTATAATAACATAGATTCTTAACATGAAATTAATAAAGAGAAGGAAAGGATTTTTTTTATTATTTTGCTCATAAACATAATACCAAAACCTGCCAGAGTAGTCAAATGTCCTTCTGTAGCCATAAAAGACAGTATTATGCAATGCAACGCCCCCACTTATGAAATGCTTTACACATGCAGAGCTCAAAAACTCTTGCAAGGAAGATAAGTATCCTTATTTGCCTTTTACAGTTGTGGAAACTGATGAGAAGTGGTTTACTTGTCCAAAGAGATATTGGCAGTCGTAGGAATGGAAGTGTTTGAAAAATCTATCCCTTCAGCACATGAAGATTGCATTTCCATTGCTATTGCAAACAGCTTCATCAGAAGGTTTGATTCAGTTTGCACTACTGAAACCTGCCCAAAATCCTTCTGATTCACTTGTGTCTAGGACTCAATAGAACCAAGAAGCTCTTGGTAGTTTTGTATGCAGATACCTCAAGATATCTTGATATGCAGAGCTGTGTCAAGACATAATGGTGTCCTCACAACTCAGCCACTCCCCCTGCTACCTGTACCTTCCTCAGCCATTGCACGGTTTGTGCTACATCAAATCAGACCTTTACAGTGCCAGGCTTGAAGCCTTTCTAATCCCTGTTACTGCTAGTTTATGTCCCACTGTGCCAGGTTCAAACTTCAATTCGGAAGCAGTGAAAGTGCTCCTCAGACCCAGTACTCGTCTGAAAGGAGAGAAGCCTTTCATATGCATCTATTTGGCACCTTCCCCAAAAGGAGTTCTGCTCAATGCATCCTTGCTACATCTTTTTTAAAAGCAAAATCAATGGTCTTGAGCTGCCAGAAATGGAGTATAGAGTTGCTTGGCTTTCTTCTACGGCAGCTGAGACCATAGGAAACAGATACTCTTCAATTCCCATCCAAGCACATGTCCATGTAGCACACTTTTTCTACTGTTTTAATTCAGCCTCTAGTCCTTCTTTTTAAAAACATTTACTATTAATAATAATAATAGTAATGGTGGTAATAATAATAATAATAGAGCCATGCTATAGGTCCTCCTCCTAGTGGCTTACCTATAACAAAAAGCTATTTGTTGGTATAGAAGCAAGTTGGAAGAACGAAGAGTTCTGGTTGTTGCTCTTTGAATACTGGTGTATATTCATGCTGGAACTGACATTTCTATAATTTGACACAGAAGAAAACATAGAATTCTCTAGACTGTTCTTGGAAAACTTGTGAACAACGACAACTAGAAGTCTGGAATTCACTTAGAATTTTGTCTTATTTACTCTCTATTTGGTTTATTTTATTGCATAAAACAATCAAAGGAGGGATAGTGCTATTTAAGTGCTAAGTAGTCTGCCAATGGTGATTTGTACTTTAATCTCTTTAAATATTTTTGGATGTTTTTCTCTCTATAAAAAAGATTGTAAAGATTGGATGTAATGTGAGCATGAAGCAGAGGATAAATTGGAATGAAATTCAGCCCCTGGGCCGGAGTCTAAAGCTGTAAAACAATCCTTCCTGGCCACTGTCTTGGCCCGTAGATTGGGAAGGAAGCCACTGAACTTTCTATTCCTTCTTAAGGGCAGTGAGAATCACTCACATGCAGCTGCCAAACCAAAGTATTTTTTTTATAAAAGTTGGCTCAACCTGAACTAAATTAAACAGGTTTTGTTTCTTCTTGAAGAAATGAAAAAAAAGAAAAAAGTGTTTGGGTCAATCGAGAACAGAACACTTCATTTAGAGGCACTGCATATAAAAGCAAATGAAGCAAAGAGCCAGATCCCAGAAGGAGGGAGATGGTTCTCTCCTTTTATCCAAGAGCCCAGTAGTTAAAGTGCCATATAAGACACAGGAGACCTGCATTCCACGCTGCTTGTGAGAATTTAATGTATAGCCTAACTCCCAGTCTATAGCTACTTTTGCCATATGTTAGTCTCATTTTCTCAACTGAAGGATATTGCATGGAACTGCACGTGGAGGACATGGGGAAGAAGAGACTCAGTTATTGAATCAGGCCACCACACAACCATGTAGGTTGGGAGGAACCTCAAGAGCTCTCTGGACCCACCTTCCCCTCAGAGGAGGTCTATTCAGATCAGGTTGCACAGGGCTATGTCCGGTTTAATCTTGAACACCTCCAAAGACATTGATCCCACAGCCTCTCTGGGCAACCTCTTCCAGTGTTTGACCAACCTCATGGTTAATATTTATTATATCAAGAATTTTCAGATTTTTGTGTGTTTCAAGCAGTGTCTGTTGCCTCTTGTCCTATTCCTGCACACTTCTGGGAAGAGTTTGGCTCTGTCTTCTCTCTTATTGGGTAGCTGTAGACAACAATTAGATCCCCCTGAAACCTTCTCTTCCCCAGGATGAATAGACCCTACTGTCCCCGCCTCTCCTCATAAGGCATGTGCTTCAGCCCCTAACCAGCTTGGTAGCCCACTCATGGGACTTCCTATGCATAGTGGGAAGCCCAAAACTGGGCACAGTATTTACCAGTGCCAGAGAGAGGGGAAGGATCATTTCTTCCACCTGTGGCTAGGTAAGAACATAGCTAACGCAGCCCAGGATGCCCTTGCCCTTCATTGCTGCAAGGACACATTGCTGGCTCATGTTCAACTTATCCATCAGGACCCCCCAGATCCTTTTCTGTGAAGCTGACTTGCTGGGTAGTAATTACTGAATATCCAGGTGTCCAAAAGTGCTAGAGAAACAGCTAGTATATGCACAGTAAGTCTGTGCATATGTGGTAGTTCAAATTGGAAGTCAACCCCCTAGTCTCGTACTATTTTTACTTTTTGATAGTGAAAAGTTAGGAGTACTTAAGTGGGCAACGAGCCTTGCCCCACCACCTTATTCTCCTCTGGTACATGTTATTGATTAATATAATCATGGCAACAGATCAGTAAGAACAGTCTGGCAAAGAGCAAAAAATGATTTTTGATCGCTGAACAGCCAGTGGTAGGATGAGAGTAGTCGAGTAATTGGGATTAGTTAAGATTAACCAAACATTAATACCTCTAAAATTAAAGAGCAGAATGTTATAATCTTTAAGAACATATCATGAACTGGTGTCACAGAGTGAGCAACAAGCCAAGCAAATTGTGTGGCACCTAATGACATGCATTCAGTGAGCATCCCCTGAGGAGTTACTGACACCACTACAAATTGCTTCATCATTTCAGTTCAGTTACAAATGCAGCCATGCAAAGATGGCTAGAAACCTCGCTTTCACTTTCTCACGTACCCATACATGCGCGTACATGCACGTCCCCCCACATGCACAGACACACATCTGATGTGTACTATAAATTTCCATAATGTGCTTAAGGATATGAGGAATTATTTAAAAAGGCTAATTACTATCACTGCCTTTTTTATACTGTCCTACAGATTGCAGAGATTCCTTGAAAGCTGACTTACCCTTTCGTACCTTGTCTTCTGATGAAACGCAGAATTGTGGCTTACAGACTTGCACTATGTTTTTGTCCTTATTTAAAAACACTATGCAAAGTCTTTGCATGCTTTTGTTGGGGAGATGGAAAAACAAATACTGCACCAGCATCTCTGTGTTATATGATGTATTTCTATAAAGGCTATATTAATGAAACAGATATTATGGGTGACCATAGCTTAGAAATCTTCCCATTAAGCAGAGTATGGCTCATATAAAGAAACACAGCATATCATATGGGCATTAAAAAATGTATTATTTCTTTTGCACTGAAATCTATTAAAATCCTGTTACATTCAGAATAAAAGTCAGAGCATTAGAACAATAGAATCCTGAAACACAACACCTTCTTCCTCTTCCTCTTCCTCAAATATGAGGATTTTCACTGCAGTTGGATTTATGAATAATGTGCATATAAGCAACATATGTGTGTGTGCATGGGTGTTACACAGTAAATATATGTAAATATATATTTATACACATATGTATAATAAAATAACAGTAAAATTAGATTATCCTAATTTAGATAAGTATTGAAATCCCTCAAGAAACAGAATCTAAAGCATGTGGGTTAAAGCTAAGGGAGTGCTAAAAATACATCTGTCTTGTCTGGAATCTCAGCAGCATCGTTAGCCTCAACAACCCTAAACCTCAAAAAGTTTACCACTGCAGAGGTACAGTTTGGGAGGAAGGTGTGTGTGGATACAGTCCCAGCAGCTCCTTTTCACAAATGGGTTTGCGTGGACACAGAGCTCCCCTTTGTGCCTGTGAACAACGGGTGATTTACACTGAGTTCAAGGAGATACTCCGCTGGGGCTAGATCACACAGGGAGGACCTGATGCACGACATCGTGTGACCAGCAAGCCTCTCAGGACCTCGTCTTTTGGCTGTGATTCGGGGCTCACCTCTGAGCCCCTGGTTTTCCTGTTGAAGCCCCCATACTGACTGTGCCATTGGCTGTGACTGGCTTTATGCAGAAGGCTGACAAATACAGTGTCTGAGGCTGTGCCTCTGCTGGACTCAAAGCTTTGTCTCTGCTCACCTCCTTTACACGGAAAGCAGACTTGCCCACAGCCTTGTGCAGCCAGGCAGCTTTGTCTCTGGGCATGTTAAGTGACAAAACACACTTTAATGGCCCCTTAGGACATGCCTGAGCACACAGGGCCCAACACACTCCTGGTGGTAGGTTATAGTAGCACTGAAGGTAGCACTTGTAGGCTTGTTTGCCAAGGTCATCTCAACGTCAGGTTAAGTCCCTCAGAATGCTACATAGGCTTATGCTACATAGGCTTAACCATAACGTAACCAGACATGACTCCTATCTGACAGGGACAATGGTCTCGGGGTTTCAAAAGAAGAGCTTTCCATTCAAAACTGGCTTGTTGTCTTTCCTCTCTCCTAAATAAATTTCTGTTACAGTTTTCATTATTGCCTCCACACTGCTTAGGGCACAACGGAGTGAAGATGTCCTACATAACATGTGTAAATCGTATATTAGTCCACAGGTTCTTGTCAGTCTCCTTTCAATGTTTCTAAAGGTTTAATGCCTAACTATTCACCAATCTTGATGTTCATAAAACACTGGCAACTTATTCATGACCAGACTAACTCTTTACAGGTGTTCCATGACTGATTGTAATATGTTGTGAAATACAGAATATTAGACTCTGTTGGAAGACCATCAACGGTATTCTTTGATTTAAGGCAAACTAATATTTGGTCTGTAAACTTTAATGGCTTCATGGCCCTTATTTCTTTTCACTAAGCTGTCCAGACATTTGCCTTTACTCATGCCATGCACACACATTTAACTGACAACACTACCTGTAGAACTGGGCTATGACTCTGTGTGCATATGAGAGTGTACCTCCGTGTATTTGTATAAGAATATATGTTTACGTACATGTATACATATGATACACGCACTGGGCTATGTCTCACATTTCCTCGGTACAATGTCTGTTTCTCTTATCTAGAAATCATGACTTGCTACATCTGGATTTCAAATACTTATGGGAAGGACTAATTAAGAATCGTAATTTTAGCTTGGACATGTAGATCAGATTTTACCTACAATAAGTGTAAGGATAAATACAGAATCTGACCCTGTACTTTAGACAGGAGCACTATCTAATAGGCTGTCAATAAAATTCTTTCAGTTCTACAAATGCAACAAAACTAAAGTTGGATTAATTTCACTTAGTTTTAGCCACAGAAAAATTGAGCATTCAGTCTAAACTGGTCACCTAGACTACATGTAATGTCACTGCAAGGAGCAATAAACCTGTAGAGAGCAACTGATCCTCAAAATAAGCATCTAAAATAGGTGGAATGAATTGCCTCCACAATGGATGTTTGCCTCTACCTGCAGTGACTACAAATGGAGCCTACATGACCTCTTGAAATTGGATGCCCCACTGTTAGATGGCTAAAATTAAGCTGAGACATATCCCACCTGTAAAAGAGAATTTGTTGCCAAGACAAAGTAATTCATTAATATCACAACAAGTATCTTTAAAGTTAACATACACTATCCTGAAATCTCTGCTTAAGCATCTCTGGTTCCACCGAGACAGCTCTTAAGGAACTCCAAGACTGGGCTGTAGCAAGTAGGGAAGGTGGCTGGAAACACCTTAAAAATCAACGTGTTAGTGTGTTTCTCATTGTCTCTGAGACATACCTGTGACAGATACAAATAATCTAAATAACGGAGATGCAATAATTTTCTCAACAACTTTGGAAAGCCACAGTTGGAAGGCAGCATTGCCATTTAGCAACTGCCCCTTAACAGAATTTTTAGTATTCCTGTATTGCCGAAGGGTGATAAGAAATGCCAGCTGGAAAGCAACATGACAAATGAAGGCAAGGACATTGCAGCACACACTGCAAATACAGAGAGGTGAGCTGCAGGCTTCAAGAATCCTGTCTCCAGAGTTAAAAAAACAGAGACTTAGAAACACAGGACTATAAATGACCGATGACATTCAGTACGGTCCTTTAACACTGCTAGCAACCATATGCACTGGACAACCCATCTGGCCTAGTTTCAAAGTCTTTGCCAATGCTAAATAACAAGTGTTAAAGATCTGTAGTACAAAAGAATCAAAGTCACAAGAGCTACAAAGGGCAAAGGAAAAAAGAAAACCAAACAACAAGAAAAAAAAACCCCGGAAGACGAATCAAGAGCATTGCCAATAGCTTAGATGATAAATCCTGGAGGCCTAATGAAAGTAAACAGATAAAGAGCAATTAGGAAGGGCAGAAGAAAGGGTCATTATCCAGAAGTTGTATAAGCAACAGTGTACATATATATATATTCATAAGTAGATAGGTAGATAGATATGAGAAAGAAGGAGGACTCCAAAGGAAGTCTAATGACTGACTTGAACCTGAGCAGAAAAGTCTGATTAACTGAAGGATATGAAATACCTTGAAACGTTTTTGTCCTAAATAACTAAGACTTTGCTTTATTACTTAGTTTTGAGGGAGCAGGTACAAACCTAGTGCAGACATTTTGCGAGAACCAGCATTTGGCAAACCATGGCCAAGTCCAAGAAGGACATGGCTCAGCAGGGCTGTGAGCTGAGAGCTGCATGCATGATCACACAGGGTGAGTCAGGTCCAATTAGATTTGTAGCTGGCAATTTCTAACCGAAATAAAATATCGTATTGATTAGAAAGGCACTTAGTCAGTATAAAGGCAAGAATATTCTGGAGTCAGACCCTTCGCTTGAACACAGCAATAACTTCTGCAGACTTAGTTCTGCGCACTGTGAGAAGTTCCAGTGAGTTCAGAGGCAGCCAGTATGCCAGCTGAAGCACGTGTGCAGGTCTTGACAGGGTGTAGAAACCCCGATAAAACTGTCTTAACTGTCAAATGGCATATGTAGTCCTTACTGAGTTTGGCAAAATACGTAGATGTTCATATTGCAGGAAATGAGGGCATTTATATTAAGATGCTTATATGTAAATACCTGTCTTAAAGAAGGCAGATTTTAAAATTTTAGCCAACACCTAAACTGCTCTAGGCCATGCACACGTATCATACACCATACTTCGGGGTCAGATACCTGAGCAACAGTGTGTCTGATAGGTGTTTTGATCAAGAATTTGGGCTCCAGAAAAATCTATTTTTCTTTGCTTCATTTCCACATTGTAAAAAGTGGAATGCTAATTACGACTTTGGAAAAATATATCTTAGGTCTGCTGAATGAATATATTGTCATTCATGAGCTCAGGTTTTTGTTCCTGTTTTGGTAAAGGAAGACAAAATAATTGGCATGAAAAGTTATGAGGCATTAGATAAAGGTCAGATGCCAAATTGTATCAAATTATACAGAAAGGTATTTCCTGTGATTTAATGTATCAGTAAGTGAGATATGCATATTTTACTATTTCTACCATATTCTGCAGCAACATGTGAAAGAAAGCAACTGAACAAAGAAAATGCAGGAAACTTAGCTTATTATGAATATGTCTTTCTACCAAGTTCATTCCAATTCAATCGGCTTTAGCAAACTATAGGGACAATTGCCTAATTACAGGCAATTAAAGGTTTTTCTCTATCAGAAGAGGTGACATGTGATATCTGATTTTTAATTATGAATAAAACTTGGTCTGTTCGTACCTGTAGTCTCCTAATTAACTTCTAAAATATTTATGAAGGGTTTAAGAAAACAGCCCTGAATTTAATTTTATGTTTCTTAAACCATTGCGGCAGCGTTGTTAATATAATAATGGATATTATATGGGGAACTATAAGCTATTTTAATTATCCAGTTATTTGGGTATAAAACAATCCATGACTACTAAGGAAAAGAAAAATGTCCTAGAGAGCAGAACCTCAGCTGGTATAAATCAGCATTTAAGTTTATAAGCTTATTTACTTGTGAACTTCTCCCCATAAGTGGTTTTCATGTCTGAATAATATTCTTACAGCAACTGTTATAGCAAACTGTAACACAAGTCATCTTTAGGTCAGAATTTTATTTTTCGTTATCATCGAGGGATTAGCAAAAATATATGATAAATGATAAATGTGCCTAACAATCTATTAAGTATTATTATGTCCATATATACAATCCAAAATACCATGCTGCTTTACTGTTTATAAATATGTGCACATATGCTAGCAAATAACACACATACTTATAGGTTTAAAAATTGGTAATCAAACTTCAATATATTGCAGTGGGTCAAATTATCAGCAAATGTTTTACTAATTTAAAGTAGAATATTTTGTAATCAAAAAGAGAGAACTTATTTCCCAATCTATAGCACGTCCATACCGTACACACATTTTTCAAATAGGAAAACGTGAGAATGAATGTGATGGCAGCACACATTCATTATTTGTGCAGACATACCATTTTCAGCAAGCTAAGTAAAAACATTCAGCAGCAGCAATGTGTGGGAAAATATTTTACATACAAGAGCTCATTTTCATATGGGTTCATTTTTACGGTAATTTTTTTGGAGACCAGGGGAAAAAAACGTCTGGATAAAGTTGATTTTAGCCTAGGTTGCTTGTGGAGAAAAATACATGCACAGACACCCAACTGCCACTGAATAACATTGTTTGGTTTTGATCAACCAAATATGTGTGCCTGAAAAAACATACCATAAATATTATTTGGAGGTAAAAAAATGATCAAACAGGATACAATTGCAGATTTTTATTTTGTTCATAAAAACACTTTTCAGAAAGTGCAGCGTTTTTAGTCTGACAGTGTATACTTACTTGCGCACATAAAGCAAATGAAAGTCTGAAAGATGAATTCTCCCATTCACAAACAATCTAAAGGGGAAGTATGGAAAAAAGATTATACTGTTTAATGTATTTGTATATAGCATTATAAGGGCTATGTAAGACTGTATTCTGGGTTTATAGAAATATAGCATACCAGAAAATGGTATTATATTCTCAGATGAATCCACCATCATAATAAAAAACGACTTCTTTTATTTCAGGGAAATACACCTTCTACTGATTATGGAACATAAATTCACTTTACACTTTTGAAATGCATCCAAAAGAGCTGAATCACAGTAATTTTCAGTGGAAATACCAATAAACAACATGGTTTTACATGCATATGTAAAAATTAAATACTTGTTTAAGGCTAAAATGTGACTAAACCATTTAAAATGGCTTCTCCATTTCACAAACCACAAGCACCTACACAAAATTAGTCAGCTAAGGCGTCTAATGATTTAAAAAAAAATGAAACAATAACCATAAAACTTTAACCTCATCCTTAACCTCATCCTGCCACGCACTTACTCTTGCTATAGATTTACATGTATTTAGTATAAGTAATTGTATTGATACTACTCTATCATTCCTCCCCTGTTCCCTGTTCTTGCTTTATGACACTGTGTCTACCCTTGGATCTCATTCTAAACCCAACGCGCAATAATAGTATCAAACTGAATAATGCAACGCTACATTTGTACATCTACAAATAGCGCGGTGATATTCTCTACGCACATCTCCCACCTCTTGCACCATGATTTTAGGTGCAAATGACTCAAAGATTTGTTTGCAAGCTTGGCTTTACACCATGTGGTTATTTCCATTGAACCTCCCGAGCTTATTTGCAGCAGGCAACGTCAAGCATTTGACTGGTAAATGTCTGCAAGTCTGGGACCTCAGTTCATTTCCTAACGAAGGGGGCATGAAGAAGTGGCGGGAGAGGACAGAGGGGAGACAGAGGAGCATCTCCTTTCCACCTCCACAAAGAATGCATGCTGAAGCTCACATGTGGAAGATGAATGAAGACATAACTTCTATGTGGTGTTGCATATCAGTAGCTTTAACAAAAAGTGACACAAGGCCACTGGCTCCTGCAGTGGTCTACACAAGCATAAGGGATCTGCACATACTAACAGACATCAGCGCAGAGCCAGGGCCAAGTGCCGAACGACGCAAACCCCTTTCACAACCTGCCAGTTTTGCTTTCTGGACTGTTTGGATGAGTAATAATTGCTAATGGCATCACAAGGGCTGGTGGAAGTGGGCTCTGTGCTTGCAAATCTCACAAGGCAAGGGATTACGGGTAACATCTGATAGAGCACTTGAGCGCTTTAGGAACATGCAGTGGGAAGTTCCAAGCACACTTGGCGGTGCCATTTAAGAATGCCCAATAAACGCAGAATAGATCTTGATTAAAGAGAAATGAGAACGTGGCACCAGCTCGGAATCATTAATTGAAGGATAATGATGTTGTAACACTCAGAGAAGCTTTGTGGTGCACATGTGAGTAAATGCAACTTGAAGCCAATGCAGTATTTTTACATGTACATTATTAATATACACACTAGTATTAAGTTAATATAAAGTTTCATAGATAAAAAGGAATGTCCAAATACATACATGTGTGCATATGTACCTCTGTAGGTGTGTATATATATTATGTGTGTGTGCCTCTCCACCTATGTGTGTACATGTACATAACAGCAAACAAAAAGATTTTCTGCAGAGATGCGAATAGTTTAATTACCAAACCAGAATGTGTCATTTGTCTGGGTGTGCATATATAATCTTTAGTCACTAGTAGCTGTAGTTAAATTAGAAGCATTTCTAAGACTGTTATATTTTTTAAGGACCATTAGTCCTTTTAGGGCTCTTGCTGTGTGAATAACGAATGTGTCAGTCACACTGCAAAGGATAAACCAAACTGCAAACATACATAAACTTTTAAAGCCTCGCTGTTTCTCTCTAAAGGAACTTTAATCTGTGCTTTGCCAGTCCATGCTCTTATTCCTGGCTGTTGAGTAATGCGGCTGCGCTTGTTTCAAGGGTTTAGCAACACTTGCAACCTAAAAATCAATTATATGAAAAACAATAAAAAATATTCTTATTGCATGCCATAAAAAAAAAAAAAAGATACAAAAGGTTAAGCAGAGCAGCCGGCATCTGCACACTAATGACATGATTGTTATGATAGGTGTTTGCTTTACCCTGGAGTGGTAACATTATAATTCATCCACCGCTGAATGAGTGGGGACAATTAATGCAGTCAATGTGTCCCACGTGTTCCCTGCAGCATTAACAAGGCAGCTCCAGGCCCCTCGGCAGACACGGGGCTGAAAATTGAGCCGGCTCCCCCGTTGAATGTGATCCTGATTACCTCCGCGGGGGCCACCTGCTGCTTCGTGCCTGCTGGTTTTGTGCGCCGGCCGCCTCCGTCCGCGGGGCCCCGGGGGAGCGCCGCCCGGGGCCGCGGGCAGCTGACACCAATCTGGCCAGCCGGGGACGAACAATCGCGCCCCGCGTGCCCGACAGCGGCACGCCGCGCTTGGCCACGCCGAGCCCGCCACGGGCACGGCAGCCCGCGCGAGGGCAGGGCATCGCCCCCGCTCCTGCTTTTGTCAGTCACGACAGACACTGCTCCGGTGGTGGGTGTCTCTTTGTGCCTGCCTGCGCTGGGATGCTGGGATGCTGGGATGCTGGGATACTGGGATGCTGGGGTGCTGGGATGCTGGGGTGCTGGGGTGCTGGGATACTAGGTTGCTGGGGTGCTGGATGCTGGGGTTGGTAAGGTATTTTCCCGGTCTTGAAGATGCTGTGCAGTTGAGGGGCTGAAAATGGCTGGCACCTTGTGTACAGTGGGAGACCAGCTGCTTGAGCCCTGAAGTCTGTCCGTATCCCGTGATAACAGAGATACAGTTTCCTTCCAGCTGTCCCCGTGATCATTAAAGTAAACCCCTGAAATGAAGTGAAAACTGGCTTGCCTCCCTGGGCCAGCAGGTGATGGGCGCTCGCCGACCCCGCTGTGCTCAGGTACTGACAGGTGAGGACTGTGCTCGCAGCAGCAGCTCGGTGCTTTTCATTCTCCCAGGCTGGCTCCGGGGGAAAACAGGAGGGTTTCTGCCAGGCTGTGATCGGTTATGCAGGTCTGTGCCGCTGCAGCTGTGGTCAAAGGGGCAGCGTGCGGCAGCGGCGGGGATCCACGCCTGAAAATAGGAGGAGGAGTCAAAAGGGAAGCGAGAGGTGAAAGAGGCGAGCGGTGCCAGGTTAGGACGGCGCTGCAGAGTGGCAAACACAGGCTTCATTATTCTGTAGCGCGAGCTTTTTGCACAGGAAGTTTGAAGGCGTTTAGCAATCTGCTTTCCTTTGCCCTCCGCTAAGTGAAGGGCATTTGCTTCATGAATATTCCATTACCCTGCTGTTCCCTGCAAGCCCTGAACCAACTTTTGAAAATAAACAAGTGTACGCACTTCTAGGCAACACCATCCAGGCCTTGTTTTGTTTTTTTTCCTTTAAATAGTAAAAAATGTCAGTTGGCTTTTGCATGTAATTCACAATCTCTTAGATACCTCTCACACGCAATATGAAAGTGTATCTCACGTATACCCCAAGGAAGTTGCGTCTTCTCATACCAGGCTATTCATCTTCGGTTTACTGATTTACATTATTTTCAAAAACTCACTTCTTCCTTACGGCTTTCCAACAAGAGCCTCAAAACTCCTTTCAAAAGTATACCGCAATTCCTGGAGAACGTGCCACCAACCAGCATTACATGTTTGAACTCTGATGGCTGCCTGTGTTACTGTCCAAACCAGCTGGAACATGGTCAGGATCATTTTCTCTATTTGTAGACCACACAGCACAGCTAGCACTTAAGAAATAGGAAAATTTCCATGTATTATTCATATTAATTATTTGTATTCAACTGAGGCTAGACTCACTGTGGTATGTATTATAACAGATGTGTCATTGGTATAAATGTGTGAGAAGCGGGATTTCTGTTCTGGAGAGAGATTTGTGTTTCCAGACCTTCTTGTTTTTCAGTCAAGATGGACACAAAATCTCCCCAAAATAGCAAGGAAAAATAGAACCAATGTTTTGGGGGTTTTCCCCCTCCTACATGGCTGAGCACACTTTAAAATCTAGACTTTAATCTAATATTTAGCTGATTCAGTCGTTCTTACTGTGAGTTGGGGTGTCTGAGTGAGTTTGAGATCCTAGACTTCTGTGTCTTATAATTCCTTCAAGAAAATGGAGATAAGAGAACTCGCTTGTCTCAGAGGGAGATTTGGAAGGTAGGCATGATGTTATCATAAAGGACTCAGATAATGGCATGTCTGTGCACTTCTATGCAGATAGAAGAATATTTGGTGGAAATTCTCCAAAAGAAGCGATAATGTGACATAATTCAAAACTTGGAGGGCAAGAGGAGCAGGGAAAGGAAGATGATTCCTCCAAAAGTAATAAATGGAAATGGATAAGTAAAATATAAGCTTTCAAAATTTTTTTTTTCGTTTTGCTTAAAATGAAATTATTTTTGTTGATGGGGAAAAAAAATTAAAGGAAACAAAACTGCACTCTGAGAATTGTCACTCATTAAAAGTATTTCTCAACTGTTCCACAAGACAGAAAACTCAAATGCCCTAACTCCCAGACCAGAGCCCACCCACCGAGTTATCTGCCTCCCCAGAGGAAACAGATCATTTTGATGCCATGAAAATAATATTAGTGCGAGAAATTCAGATTCCTAAGGATATTAGAGTCTTTTCAGTCCTGAATTAATCAACAAATTTAGTTCAAAGTCGCAGCAAGCGATGGCTGCTCAATAGCCCACTCAAAATGAATTTATTGGCTTCAGTCTGCTATTAGCTATTATGACATATGTCACCTTTGCTAAAATTAGAGATTTTAGTGGAGAAACCTGAAAGCAGGAGCCATTGAACTTTGAGCTAGAAGCCATGCTTGGTAGTTCGAGGCTGTAACAGATTCACTTTCCCTGAGGACTGGATAAAAAGTTGAACATATAGTGCTGTGATCAATTGACTATACCACCAGCACAGCCGCCGATCTGGTCAGGAGGCCCAGAAGAAAGGCTGTGGCAGCATGGCCAGGATATAAATTGCTGGCTTGACCCAGAGTCTAGCCAGTTTGTTGTGAAGAATATAGCATCGCCATGCACAGTACCATGCTGTTCAGGGCTTTGTTCAGGGCTTTATTCAGACTTCTCAGTCTAGGAAACAGTAATTTGGTGTGAATATGATTCAGACTTTTATTTTGAATCAGATCCTGGGCCATTTGAGGCTTTCCTAAGATGAGTCAATTCATGTTCAGTTCAGTGGGAGCAGAATTGAGTTGAAGAGTGTTCAGCCCCAAAAGCTATGTGAAGTCATGTTTAAGCTGCTACTGTAGGCCTAGCAGGTCCTAGGAAATGGGACTCTCAAAGGTTCAGTGGGTTCCTTACTTTTGATTTGAATAAATTTTGAACATGTCCCACAGTTTTTTGTGCTAAATCCAATGTAGATCCTGGCTCAAGTTTGAACGGCCTTTATACCACTTTCTCCTTTAAAACTTATCTTCGTCCGGTATTACTGCGTATTGAAACTCATATCTGAATCTTGCGGAGAGTACCAATTTAGAGTCAAAGCATTAAAGATTAGGAATTGTTTTCATGCTCTTCACTTCTTGGAGTGCCCAGTTTGTGGAGTAAAAGCTTCTTTGTTGTAATTCAGTGAATGTCAGCTATCGGACTCTTCCCTGTGTGGTTACACGAGACACTCGTACAGAGGTAACCTTTGTCAGTCTGGCATAGTCCTGCCTCCATAATGCCCATTTGATAAATTATACATGGGTACCTAATGTACTCTCATAAATTATTATAGGCTCTTATAGCCCTGTGTTTTATGATGATACGTCATGGCACAGGAGCAGACAATATATTGTCCCAGAAGGTGCCGTGGACTCTGAGATGGCATTACAAATTCTGCCAGTATAAAATAACAAATGAAAAGCTCTAAAAGTAGAATACTTGACAACGCCTCCATTAATTGAAGAAAACGTTCCTAATGAAAGCGAGCTGTTGCAGCAATCAGTGCATTGGTGAGTGGGAGACAGGGTTTGATTTAGGATCCCCTCTGGCTCTCTTGTTCCCCAAGCAATCAGGAGCTTTGAGCGCTTGGTCCCCGGGGAAAGGCATGCCTTACATCACTTACCAACCACGCCTCGCGTGATTAAGGGAGGAGGTAGAAGCCTTTGAAAGGATTTTTGTCCAGTCCTTCTCACTAGGAGGATGTTGAATAATATCTTCAAACTGTGGATTTAAAAAAATGTCTAGAAAGGTGGCATGAAGAAGGGGGAGGGGGTCCAAGAACTGCAAGATGCAATAGCCACATCCTGTCCCGGGGACAAAATGCAATGAGAAAACTGAGGACCACTTTAAATGGGGCTACTTTTTATCTCAAGATTAATATTCATCATTTAGGGTGTTGTTCTCCAACATATGTTATATCAATACCTAGAAGGGGCTGTGGGACAACACTCAGTAAAAGGTACTACGCAGTGTCAGAAGAGCTGCCACAACTCAGCCCAGGGACTCTGAAGTTGTCTTTCTCCACCCAAGTGCAAATATAATAACCCTCACAAAGGAGTCACATTTAATTTTAAAAGACTTAAATTATCTGAAATCCAGAGGATGTTAGAAATATCTCTTTAAAATGTTGGCATATATTAAGATTCGGAAGTCTTTTTATTTTAATGGATTTTTTAAATTTTAAGTCAGAGGCACATAGATCTTCATCCAGTTTTTCTCAAACATATTAAGCTGTACAGCGGAACTTCACTGTGGGCTGATGTGGCCTTGAGGTTAGGAACTGCAAAACAACAGTGGCTAAAATAGTTTCCCACTCTTTTTAGTGGACAGCTCTCTTTTTATTTTTTTTCAAAAAGCTTATAGTTCAAGGGGAATTTTTTTTTTCCTTGAAAAAGAAATCAATGTATTTGATTTACAGGAGAAATTTGAGGGTTCTGGGAAAGATCAACTCTTTCAGGGTAAAATGGAAAAAAAATCTTTTTTTCACTGCCTACATAAATCGCACTGTGTCAAGTCAGCTGTAGGAAAGAGTTCACCAGTCTAACCTAAAAGTTTATTGCTGTGGATCTAGGACCGTAGTGTAAATGACACTATGCTTAAGAAAAGGTTTGTGATGAAACCAGAAATGCCATACATGAGAGGCTGGAAAAGTTTTTACCACCAAAAGTTAAAAATCATGTGTCCTTACATCTTAGGCTGTTCTGGAGGTTTGGGGATTCTTTTTAATACACTGCTTCTGCTAAATGCTAGCTGACTGTGTGCTTTGTTACCTAAAAAAGAGTAGTTTTCTTGACAGCATGTGGAGGGACTGTAACCTTTATTTAAGAAACCCCAGTGCTTTAGAACTTGGGCAGCAGATCCTACCTTACAGTATGTCGGTGGATATCTCATTTGTGTAATAGGGACTTGCATACTATTCGGGATGTTTGTGTGTTGAAAAGCCACAGTTAGCACTATAATCAGCTAATGGCAATTTTTAGTAGGAGAAGACGTGCAGAGGAAGTTCAGTCACTAGAAATGAGATAGTTACCAAGGCGAGGTCATATGGTAAATGTGGAAATTAATAAAGTAACAAGTAATGATGATATATATGGCTGGTTAGGAAATATTATATCAGAAGATTTTTAAGATGCTATCCAAGAAATAAGCACTGATCATCTATTTCTACTTTTGTAAATAAAGAAGTGACTCACATAAATGCAGTGGTGACAAATGCCATGGCATTTCTTGGCTATCTTCTATGGATTAGCCAATGCAAGTAGTTGACAGTCACTCATCATATAAAATACAGGCCTGAAGTAAGACTTCAATGGTTCAGCCAGAGGTTTTCCTAGGCTTAACCATAACAGGAGAGCTACAGGAGAGTTAGTCGATTAAACCGACTTACAGATGTTAAAGAGCTGGCCTATTTTATCTGTAGGGAAGTTGCTTTATGTGACTACAGTCCCCCTGCTGCCCGCTTTATCAACATATATAGGTATCACGGCAGCTGAAATTTCTTTCACTAGTATGTGTATGTTCAAAAACAACTAGCTAGGCAATGCAACATTGGTAGCATCATCCAACTGAGTGTTCATTTCCGTTCATGTTAACATGCTGTTTACAATTGTTTTCATATTTACTCACTAAAAATGCTGATGATTTTTGTGGATTTATTGTCCTCTGTGAGTGGTGTCTCCCTACAGCAGAAAGGACTCGGCTATCTTATCCTCTTTGAAGGCTGGTGTACCTCACGGGAACCAAAATTCATGCAACTGCATCAGACCAGCAATGAGTAACGGAGCATCACCGTGGTGGGATTTACAGCCTCCTCTGACCACTGTTAAGTAACAGTTCAACAAATCTAAGTTCCAGTCGGGAGGCAGCTAGAAGGGTTGGAAGCTCGTTGGAAAAGGCTTCACACCCTCTTTTGCTGTCATGATGCTGTAATGCTGCTGTACACAAGCATAGGGGTGCGACTGAAAACACAGGATGTACCAAGAAATACTCTGGTCTGCGAGGAAATTCAGAACAAGAAGACGTCTCAAACTGCTAGACAAATGAGACAACATTGTGCCAAACTTTTTGCTGCTCACTTGCGGCTTTGTAATATTTAACTTTTTGAAAAATTTCAGAATTCAGTTATTTTATTTCTTAAATATGTTTCAGAGTCTTAACACATCTAATAACAACGGATCAATAGGCTCATTGCCCTACAGTGTATCGCAGCACCAACAAATACCTATGTTATGAAACTAAGTGAATTTACTGGAGTGTAAACCCCCAGTGAGTTGTCTGTAATCAGCCAGCAGGCCTCCAGGGCAAGAGAATTAATGTATTTTAATATTTTAGGTTATCTTCCATATGGCATAATGCTATACCCCATCTGTATGTGTGAGTGTGCAAGCAAATGTAGGAGGTTTTTTTTCCAGAAATAAGTTTCCCTTAGTAGAAGCTCACCTGCCTTCTAATGTCTTTTATCATCTACTGCTTCAAACAAACTCAGAGCAAAAGTGTGAATCTACAAATAGTGCTAATGTCTGTAGAGTTGAATTAGATTATTTCATAATTTTTCTCTTTACAGTGTTGAAATGCCGGTTCTATTCTATTTTAAAGGACTCATCCACTTAAAAAGCAAAGCATCCTTAAAAGAAACTTCCACATTTTTGTGGAACCTATCACTGAACAACAAAACAGCATGTTCCAGGCTCCATATAATCGTTGTCATATAACTGTGCTGAGGAAGTTTACCTCTAAAGTCTCTTTTTGTGGAAATAATGGCACTGCAGCCATCAGCCACAGGGTCCCTAGTTGACTTAACATACTCAGGAACACACGTTTTAGTAGGAGCAGGTGAAGGGTGATGCCAAACGAGAAAAACACATACACATTCATATTTATATAGGTATTATACTGTTTCCCATGGAGCATTACAGAGAATTTTTAATAACTCTTCCAGCCCAGAGGAACGGTTGTGGGAGGCAGCGGAGGGGAGCAAGCATCCCGTGCTGCATCCTCATCACCTGATCAATGGTCGGGACTTCACCTATTTCACCTCCTCAGGTGCCCTGCTCCGAGCTTATGCAGACCCGGTGCGCAGTGAGCTCAGCGGTAGAGGTGCCAGTGACAGCTCTGGCAGGATTTCCCATATCTGGCTGCATCAGGTTGAGTGAATTTCATGTCTGAAACTCAAAGGAAGCATTTTTGACATCAGCATTAGATAACGTCCACCGTTAAAAAAGGCAGGTTGCTAATGATTCGGATTCGGGCTTACCTCATGCATTGTCCAAACTAGGACAGCAAGACCCTGCATTTGTGCTCTCAGTAAAACATTTTTTAAAAAGGCTTTTTAAAGGAGAGGCTGCAACACTACCAGCACTACCACTGATTCAGCAAGAGAGACTGCAGCCTGAAGATCACACATGTGCCTTTGTAACAGAGGTATTATTCACTACTTCGGGAAAAAATAAACAGTGCTACGTGTTTGATCTGTGTCTCAGAGAAGAAACCAACTACAGAGAATTAAAGAAAGAGTGGCACTAATACACTTAACTATCACTGTTGGATAAATTCCTTTATGAAGAAAGAAAAAACTTTAAAAACAAGTTACATAATAGACCACCTTTTGTAGCATTTTTTCTTCTGAATCCTGGAATTAATAATGCATTGCTGATATTATAATTAACTCATTGAGGCACTGATCCTGTGAACAGGAGGGTGGAGTTTACAGAAGAAAATTCCCTTTCCTGAGACATGCTGTCCAGGTAAATACATGACTTGTCTTGGTGGAACCTATGAAAAATGCCTTTTAAAAATCTCTCCTCCTTCCTTTTCTTTGGTAGCCATGTGGGAAAACACATTTTGCAGGAGTGTTGGCAACTGAAGAAGCGAGTTTCACAGATGCGGGTTTACTGGCAGGAAAATAGAGAGTACAAGGGGTTTCCATGCGATCCCATTAGCATTATGCGGCGGGGCAAGCACTTGTGTGCGCTGTGGTGCAGCCACGCACCGTGTTTCGTGGGGTACCATGGTGGTACAGCCTGTGCCGCCTCTGCTCCTGGCCTGTGTGAGGGGTCGCCTGCGGCACAGAGATGTGCGGCATCCACGGCCTCGGATGTCGCAGAGCCTTGAGTTGGAGGCTGAAGAGTTTGGCGACAAAGTGGGAAGCAGCAGATGGTTTCAGAACAGGAGGTGATCAAACCAAAATAGAAGAGAAGATAATTTTTACAGAATTTGGGGGGAGAAATCAGGAACCTAGCATATCAAATGGTTGAGGCCTATCACTTAATCACACTCCTACACCACCCCTACATAAGTCGATTTAGGCCATGTCCTGTGCATTCCTCAAAGCCTAGAACCAGTCTTTCACCCTGGTACTACATATTTTTGCTTAGACCTCCTTGAGATAATTTTTCAATGTCCTTATTTTGGGTTATTGCCTAATGAAACGGGTTACGCAATCGTGTTATCCATTTATGTATGTCTGTGTTTCATACATTTATTCCTGATCCTTTCTTCTTCATTTAACTTCTATTTGTAATGGGCAAGTACAACAAGTCATTTTGAACTTTGTTCAAAAACAAACTAAAACTAAGACAGGTTTGGACATTTTCTGCCATATTTTTTCCTGACTGAACTAATGTCACTGGCTTCTTTTCCATATATCCCATAATTTATACTTCTCTAGTTTTTGTTGATTTTCTACATCTAAGAAAAAGTGTAACAGAGGGGAAAAAAAAAGACAAAGTGGTGTAATAACTCAAAAACATAATTTGAATCCATAGTGCATGGAAAGTACATACTATAATCAAAATAATCAGTAACATTTGCAGTTTCCTCAAAGCAGCTCCCAACCTACTGCTACATTTAAATTTGATCAGTTTTTAAGTGTACAAACTATAAAAAAGAGTTCCTTGCAAAAACTAATAATGCAGATCACAGTTTTGTCATTAACTTCTTCACAGCTTGACACTGACAGTTTTAGCTTTTTTTTTGTTTGATCTGAAAACTTGCTTTTAATTTTGCCTATTTCTCAGAGGAGAAATGTTGTCTGTTGAGGTCTTTTTCAGATAAATAGGTTTAATCCTGGAAGTTGATGATCATCCTGTCCCTAGTGATGCGAAGCACTCTAAGACAGCTCTGTCTTGGAGCATGCATATTCACCTCAGTGTGAGAAGTTTTCCTTTGAACAACATATAATTACATCTATTTAAACAGTATTTCCAATATAGTCTTTCATGAGAAATGCATATGCATATGCATATGCATATACATATATATATATATATATACACACACACACATGTGTTCTTGTCTGTAACCGACCTGCCTTCAGAATTTCACTTCCATTGATCCAGGGATCAATGGGCAAAAGAAAAACATCTTATTGCTCTTTAAAGAAACGTTGAACATACATATCATAGGCTTGCAAATACACAATGTCACAATAATTGATAATGAATATGTATATTGGGAACTGAAAAACAAAGTGATTCTCATGGGAATTCTAAAGTAAACTTAGATTAAAAATGGAGAGTGATCCAAGAAGTAAAACTGAGGAATATACTACTAACTAATAAGGGTTTCCTCTGCACTGTATGTTAATTGCTATTCATTAATTTGTATTCACAACTTCTCTACAGGGTGTATACCTTATTATTAGAGAAATTGAGGTAGCGGAAGGAGAGAAGTTCGCAAGATTTAACCCAGAAAAAAAGAAGATAGTAAGACTCAAACACAGATTCTAGTTCAAGAGTCCCTGGGATGATGACCATTGTATCTAGGTCAGTGCAAATGAAATGAAACGGTGCTGGTGTAACACGAAAGCATCAGGAGAACTGCTGTTACCTGTACAGACTGCTGGTTCCATAGGAAGGACATATCACCCTTTCCACTGCCAACTGAAAGGGTATGCAACCAGGATGGAAGTAACGTGTCTGGCTCTCTTTTTAGTCTAGTTTGTACCTGTCTCCTACATGAATCTCCTATTATCTCCTTTTTCTTATTGTAAAAGGAAGGACAGCAATACTTGTTTTTATGGTTAAGACTGTAGACTTTTGAGTCATTGGTGCCAACACCTACTTGCTCAGTGGCCTGAAACAAGGTAACCAAATGGCCTGGGTGGGATTTTCAAGCATATTAGGGCCATATTTTATGAAGTTATCTAGGAACCTGAAGATGTAAACAGACATGCAGTTCATTGAAAGACACATATTTTGCCAGTTTAGGTACTTGTCAAGATCCTCCAAGGCAACTGATTTTAATCTTTGAGGACCTAAGTGCTAGAAATGGTTAAACACTTTAGGTGAAATGCTTTTCCACCTGAAAAAGCATTTTTTGTCAGATTCAAAGCATTTCACAGAGATGTGTCAAAGTGTTATGACATTTTCTACAATTAAAAGTCAAACCAAATTGGCTTGATCTTCTTACCACATTATAGTAGCCAATATTTCATGCAAATATAGTGAAAAGAATAACTTTACTGTCTTCTTATATTTCATTTTGATAATTTATTACATACTCAATAATATAAAAATCTAGACAACAAGCATAAATATGTTACAATATTAACAAAGTACCTGACAACAGAATGTTTTGGTGCTTCCAAGCTGAAATTTTAGTTCTAGGGGAAATTTTGAATCTATTTTCCAATTTGGTATAGAAAATAAACTTCAGAGTTTCCTAAGCAAAGGGAATTTTTATTTTTTTTAATCAGTTCTAATAAGATCTCTGAAAATCTGGCACTTAGAGCTGGCTTAACTCTGTTGGCTTTCATGTTCTTTGTAATATTCCTACAGACTTCAAAGGAATCAATTAGCTTCATGCTAAGTATTTTTTAAAATCTCATTCTCTTTCTGTTCACAATCTGTATAATGGGGAAAGTGATTAGAATATCTATACTACAGAGGTATTCTGAAGTTTTAATTAAGTTCTAGAAATTAATTCAGGATTCTGAGATGGGAGAAAGGGAAAGAAATAACATCCTCCTGCGCGCTGGAGCCTCTGGCTGCACACTGTGAAGCTGTAGCCACTTTTACCATTTGAAAATCTGGAACTTTTAACTCCCAACCATATGACCTGGACCTGAATGTCTCTCTCTAAGTTGTGAAACGTGGAAAAGTCCACGTGTATTTGGACCTCTCTTTGCTCATGTTTTATAATGTGATGTCCAGTAGTCTCAATCTTCAGTCTTTAATATTATTCCTCACTAGAATTCTTTTAGTCAGCCACTTGTACATGTTCCTCTAAGTGCTTACTCTCCTTTCCACCTCGACAGACCTCCTTGTTTCCATGATAACACATCCCAGGCACTTTTATGATTGGTATTTTCATAATTTCCACTGGTGCCTTTAGAAATACTGTTCCTGTCCGAGCATGGTCAAGACTGACACCAATATATGTTTGGGGATGGGTGTGCATCCTGGGACACTTATCTTTACAGGAAAAATGATTTAAATGTTTCCCTCATCCACTGAGAAATGAAAAGGCCCTTAAATCGTGACACTGTCATCAACCTCTTTAGAATCCCTTAAGCGCAAACCCCTTCAGTCGCCGAGGCGAGCAGCTCTGGTGCCGGCAGGATCCGCAGCGGAGCGCTCCAGCGCGGTGCACAGGGGGGTTCCCAAACCGGGGGACCCTCAGGGGAGCAGAGGGAGTCGCCAGGAGCTGCAGCTCGTGCGGCAGCGGCTGACGAGACCTGGGCAGGGCGAGGAGCCGCAGCGGCCAAGCCCCCCACACATATGAAGGTAGCCCCTGGGGAGCGCCGTGACCGGGGCGGGCAACCGGGGCCTGGCGCAGCAGCACGGGCAGCGCGGCCGTTGGCGCGGCAGGTCGCGTGGAAGGGCGCGCAGGGAGGGCGCTGAAGCTCCGCCAGCTCGACGGGGGAGCAGCGGTGTCCAACTGGCAGAAAGCCATGGCCTCTCTGGGCTCTGCACCCACCACGACTGACGCGGCTTCCCAGGCAGAGCCGCGGTGGAACACGCTGCGCCCAGGTGCCAGGCTGCGGGGTGAGCCAGCTCCGACGCCGGTACCGGGCAGCAGCAGCAGCAGCAGCGGCAGCAGCAGCAGCAGCGGCAGCAGCAGCAGCAGCAGCAGCGAGCTGCCTGTGGGGGTGCGCCCAGGGAGAGCAACTCCTCCGCCTGGGGACAGAGCTCCAGGAGGAGGTGAGCAGGCTGAGGAGTATCAGGGAGTGCGAGAGAGAGAGAGAGAGAGAGAGACTGCTGGCATCGCACCCTGCCCTCCCTGGGACAGGCCCGACAGGCAGCCAGGACGGTGGTACGGAGGATTCCCTGCCCGCTCTCCGCCCGGCTGAACACGGTGACTTAAGGGACAGGGGCAATGGTGACAAGCTCCTACCCAGGACAGCAGGCACGTCTCCTCCGTGCCTGCCCCACCTCCCCAGGTGCCCTTGCACAACAGGTACGAGGCTCTGCAAGCAGAACTGAACAATAACGAGGATGAGGATTCATCCAGCTTGGAGGTGGCACTGAGGTTAAGTCGGCCTACGACCTGCATCAAACCTGCTTCCATAAAGAAAAAAAGACAGGTCACTGTCATAGGAGACTCCCTTCTGAAGGGAACAGAAGGCCCAATACGCAGACCGGACGAACAGCCATACAAACTAATGAACGAAAAGCATGCACAAAAGAAAGGTGTCCCGGCCAACCAGCCAACCCCCACTTATATCAGGCATGACGTCCATGGTATGGAATACTCTCTTTGGCCAGTTTGGGTCAACTGTTCTGGCTCTACCCCTCCCAGGTTTTTGCACCTGCACATTAGCAAAACCTGGGAAGCTGGAAGATGTCCTTGATCGCTTAGCAGCAACTAATAACATCAGTGTATATTATCAGCATTCTTCACATACTAAATCCAAAACACAGTGGCTACTGGGAAGAAAATTAGCTCCACCCCAGCCAAAACCAGGACAGGTGTTTAAAAGACATGTGGATGTGGCGCTTAGGGACATGGTTTAGTGGTGGACTTGGCAGTGTTAGGTTAACGGTTGGACTTGATCTTAAAGGTCTTTTCCAACCTAAATGATCCCATGATTCTATGATTTTAAAAGCTCTGTGTGATTGGAGGGGGTGGGAGAATAGCTGCTACTCCTCCTTCGCTGATCCTTCTGAGAGACACACTAGAGATGACACACAACCTCCTGGTTTTGTGAAGACATCACTTCCATATAATCTCCTCAAGGCAAAGGTAGATCAAATCTGCTGCATCCTCCTCCCTGGGACTGAGAGGGCAGGTTCCCTCAGAAGTAGGCATTCAGGAGACACCACAAGGAGCTGGGGGTTTCTCTGAGCCGCTACAGGGGTGGTGAGGGTGAGTGATGATCCATAGACATGGCACTCAGTCAGGAGGTTTTCAGCCACAGCCAACATATGACAGTTGTCACCCTACTCAACAGGTAAAGTAAACGAGGTGGGTTGTATCTGCAAACTGAAAGTACCTGCCTACATGATGCACACACTGGGAAACACCTGCATGGTGTGGAAAGCTTCTAGACAACCTGGTATGCTACTTGTAATGCACAAAGCTAGACAACTCAAACTTTCATTTCCAGTGGATTTTGATACTCACTCTGCTTCCACCCTGAGCCTGACACTAAAAGTATCATTTTGGAGTGAAAGTATTTCTGTAACTGGCCTAACCTCAAAGCTCAGCTGTGGGTGTTTTGCCTCTGGGCACATTTCCTTGCTGTGGTGGTGGTGAAGTACCTATCACAAGTAATATCTCAGGAACCACTGCCTCTTACAGCATCCCTTGTCCCCCCTTCACATAATACCTCTAAGCATCGCCTGTTACTGCCAGCTGGGGCAAGTGGGACATAGCAGCAGGAGCGTGGGCAGCACCTGGGGCAGGGGTGTGATGGGCAAGGCTTGCACAGGGCTGCAGCCCTGTCACAAAGCAGGGGAGTGTGGGCCACTTCAGCAGGCGTTAATGGGCTATGAAGGGGTCACAACTTCTGGTTAAAACTCTCCCTTGCTGCTTTGGTTAATCTGCATCTCTAGCATCTTTGTGATCAAGCAAGCAAGAAAACGGTCTGGCTTTAAATGGATTGCGTTGGTCTGTGTGGAAAGTGCAAGGCATAGTATCACAATAATACAGTTGAGCTTTGGACTTTAAAATAGATTTTGGCCACTTAGGTTGTCCAAGGTCTAGCAGTTTTCTACCCAGAAAATACACTGTGAGAATTTTAAAAAAATAACAATTTGCTTAGTTGCATTCTGAATAAATGGTATCTAAGAGTTTTCAAATTTAGAAGTGGAAAATTAGAAAAATGTCATCCAGAGGACTATTTTCATCTTATTCTTCCAGAGCATTCAGTCCCTGTGAAAATAAAACAGTATGGTTAAAAACAACAGAAGAATGGGTATCGCTCTAGAATGGCAACAACTGTAAAATCTCAAGTTTCTCGTGCTTCTGACTTTAAAATGCCTAATGCAACTGGCATTAATATATTATTGTTTCCATTGGGATGGAGGTTTGTAAGTGAGTTCTCATTTGGTTATTATCTTGTTTGTGTTTCAAATATCTTTGTCTTAGAACTAATACTTTCTTCATCTTTTGTCCTAAACTGTTGTACGTAATATCACAGTTTTACACACAAAGTGGCTGCACTGGGGGAACAGATAAAATAATCCCCACCCGCATAGCTTCTGCAGTGTCGGTTGGTTTATAGTCATGAAGTGTTGTGTTTTGTGTTTCACCGAGGTAAAAGTATGTCACAAATTTCAGATCCTTCCATGACTCATGAGTTTTCCCTCACAAAATGAGACCGTTGCATGATTCAGGCACTCTGCTTATGCAATGTAAATAGATGCTAAGAAGGAGCAACAAGTTTCTTTGAGCTCTATTTCATTGCTGTGATGTCAGACATGACTTCAGCACTGCATAGCCCTTACTCTGCAGGCACGTCTCTTTCTTTTTCACATGACACTTAGTTACTGCCTCCAGGATGGGGAAGAAAAGAATCAAAACTTTCAGCCTAGAAAATTTAACCGAAAGCAACAATTCAGAATCCAAAGAGTAGATCGCCTGTCCGTGCAACGTGACTGGGAAAACTTTGAAGTTTTTCCTGTCTGTTCCCTCCCTTCTTTCTTTCCCCGACAATCTCCCAACCAAACATTTATGGTTATTCAGTTGACAGCCAATAAATAGCAAAGTGTTTGGGGGAAATCTGTAGGTTTTTTGGAAAGAAACCTATAAAAGAAAGAGACGCGGGGAGAGAGAGAGAGAAGGAGAGAGAGCATAATCTGTACACCATCTGTTGCCTAGTGCAATTCATGCTGACACAGGGCTTTTTGACATTTTATACCCCGAATGCAAGCACATAGATCATTTCTACCTTGTACTTTTCCCGTCTCATTATCGGAATTTATTCCCTCGCTTTGTTGTTGGTGGAGTCCCTATTCTAATTGTTTCTTACATGTGCTGTAAATCTGTCCTCCAATCAGTAAAGCCCTGGAACATGAAACTGAGACCTAGCAATTTCCTTTGCTTACCAGTGCATCTGCTGGAGCGTAGTGTTGAAATAAAATGAAACATGTTTGCACTCTTTTTCTATCATACTGTAATGCGCCTTTCATTTCGCTCAAGGAATTTTTAATATTCAAGCCATACCCTGTGCATGAAGTCATTTCCCTTCGATATAATTGTAATGGTAATACGCATGGCCTAACTGGCAGTGGCACAGCTGGCTGCTTGCCACAGCTGAGCCTCTGACTCAAAGACTTTAATTCTGTCATGCCTCATCTGGTTTTATGTACTCTTTTATAGTTAGTTCACAAATTTATTCTAGGGTATCCATTGAGATGGGCAGGCCATTGACTTTTCTCTAAAGATAGCACACTAAACTAATGAAGGGTCCGAATACGTGCATTGATAACCCGTGCGCATACTGAATAGAAGTCAGATTATAAGTCAATGTGCCTGTGTGGTCAGGACTTATTGACAGATGCTTAGGCCCCGATTGTGCAAAGATTTAGTGGCGGTGCATAAAGGTAAGCACAGGCAAAAGTCTTGCCTCAGTGCTGCCTGCAGGATCTGCCGTCACAAGTGGCAAGTGGCACAGGGTCTGCATAAGCTACATTAGCAGCCTGTTAGCCCACAGGACCGTTTAATGAATTAATAGCGGTGGTTTGTTTTCCAGGTTTTAATTAAATGAGTCTTTCTGCAAAATCGTGGCACGACTTCAGTCGTAAGGAGCTTTTCAAGTCTCTCTTCGGGTTTGTTTTCACTTACAGGGTCAGAATAAAGTTCTTCAGCCTTACCGATGATGTCCTCATGCCTCATACACTTACCATACCTCTTTCCCTGCATCTGTCACTGAGCCTGAAATGCATGCCCCCAAAGCAAGGTTCTGTGTTTATCTTTCTCCTTTCATCCCTTTCTGCTTTCACTAAGACCCTCCATCTTTCTCCCTCTAACTCTCCTAAAGAAGTGATTGTTTCAAGAAGCTGGAATATCTGACCCCTGCTTCCAATTACTCACTGGAAATATACTCCAATTGATGGTTACCATCTTCATCCATCCTCACCTTTCCGAGTCTGCTGTTTGCCTCTTCTCTATTTGTCCATAATAACTTAGAGAGAAGATTTGCTTTTGTCTGTAAAGCTCAATGCACTTCTACTGAGTTACAAGAGCAATAAAGTGTTATTTACCAGGTTTATGGATCACTCACTCTCAGTCTATCGTTCAAAAGTAAGCCCGCTCTGAAAGTTAAAAGCTGTTGGTGTGAATCGATTCGGTCTTCATTTTATGCTAGCTGAAATCAATGACCAAGCTTGTTTCTTGCTGTGGAAGAAAGGTCTTACTAGCTGCACACACTGCAGTTTTTCTTGATTCAATGGTCAAGCCATAACGCTGAAAAAATGTTATTTGAACAAAACATTTCATTCAACCTGAGGTAAAAATTCTTTTTTAATTGTGGGATAATTATAATTATTCTCAAATCATGAAGTGAAATCCAAAAGAAAATGGTGATTCAAAACAAAAAAAAGATGACTTTAGCAAAAAAAAAATCCTCTTTCTCAGAAACAAAAATTGTCATACTTGGTCTTTATTTACAAATAGTTTGGGCTTCTTTTAAATTAATTTTTTTTTTTTAATTTTTTTTTTAATTTTTTTTTTTTAAAAAATGTACTAGCTCTTTTTCTTAGGACTAAGGAAAGTGCAGAAAATACAGCAAAGCCAATGAGTTCTGTCAACCCCTTATTTACTACCACCCTGAAGTGGTGATTCAGCCAAATCTGCTGTATAGATGAGCTCTGCTCAGTACTTCAGGATGCAGGAGTAAATGAGCAGCCAGAAGGGAATATTGGTACCTAGTCAGATCTTGCCCTGATAAGAAGCCAAACACAGCCACAGTATACACCTAAACCAAAATTCACAGACGTCCTTGGTTTAGGTTCAGCATAAAAGAACAGAGTTGGAAAGGAGCATCTCAGCCCTCTCAAGAACATACTCTGCTGTTCTCTTTTAAACACTGCCTCGGGAATAGCAACTACCATCAACAAGCAAAAGGATTTTCTAATTTAAAACCTAGGAGCTGAATGGGGCAGACCTAAGAAAACTCCCAATATAAGGGCTTAAATTCTCAAAAATTAATGCCAATTTTCATTCGAAGCAACTATTCGTTTACTTACCCACTTGAGAAAGTCAGACAGCTTATTCGTGTGCTCCAATTACTAAGGACTTAACTATAAACGTTTAGTTCATAAACTCTTGCTTCTCCTCTCTGCTGTGCCAATCTTTTCCCCTTCCTTCATCCCAAAAGAATCTAAGTTTGGAGTGCATGCCAAATAGCCCCTTTCCTAATCTTCCTGATAATCCACACAACTGACTGATATGGTAATGAGGTACAGGAGTCAATTACTTTGGGTGGAAACCCCAAAAAAATCATTTAATGCCTCCTCCATCTCTGAAATACTATCCTGGCCCATGCTGTTCATACATACCCATGTCAAAGGTAGCCTAAGGAAAAAACCCTCTTGTGCCTCCAGTACGTGCTTGGGTTTAGAATTTTCCAGCCCCTGTTTCTCTGTTCGCAATTTATTTTCTTCATATCAGCTTTAAATATGAAGTAGGTTCCCAATGTTTACTTAAATTTTTCAGTTTTTAAAAATAGTTTTGCAAGCATATGATTCTCATAAAGCATCTTGTGCAGGGGGAAAAGTAAGCCTAGAGGCAAATCCTGTAACTCTCCAGACTGTAAAGACAGAATGATGACAAATTGTATAAATATGTGCAAATTGTCCAAATGATGTCATGTATCCAAGCTTGCAAAAGCCAGAAAGAATACTTGAGTGTAAGGTCAGCACAGACTCTTTCTTTGAATAAAATTGAGCAATTACGTACAATTTGCTTAAATTTATCACCAAGAAAAATGTTTTGTTTAATCTTAATCTTCATTTTAGTTTTTCAAGCATTTTAGAACCTACTGTATTATTATGCCAGTGAAGGCCTCCAGTAAATGCAGGAAAACCCTGATAGGTAGCAGCATGCATTAAGCACGCTGCCTGTTGGAAGGGATTGGTGAAGTAGGGCAGCATACCTGTGACCTGCTACATGAAACTCCTCAATGCAATTTAAATAGCAAATTGCAGAGCCTTGTAAAGGGTTTTTTTTTCCTGAAACAAGCAGCACTTTAGATTACTTTAGAAAATTGCATATTGAAACATTCTGTGGCTAGAGGACAGGCGGATGTTCTCTGGGCTCCAACTGGTCTGTAAATGCTTATACTGAGGTCTTTTTAATTTACATTACACAGGTCTTCATTCCCCTCTTCCTCTTTCTCTCCCTCTCTCCCTCCCCTCCCCTTTCAGTACCGGGGTCAACCTTCTCCAATTATTCGTCTGCAAACCATTTCTTTCTTCAAGTTTTCCCATTTACATTACACAGATCGGTGTCTCCTTGGGTCAAGCTGCTTTGACTTCAACTGCATCTTTTTCTCACCTTTTGATGCTTTGCTTCCTCTCTGCTCGCACCATCCATCCCCAGCCCTTCCAGGGGCTCCATTTGCTGCAGAGACAGTACATTAGCGTAAAAATGGAAAGAAAAAGCTTTCCTGACAAACTTCTAGCCACAGCCACTGGAACACGAGTCCAGCTGAACACATAGGTGTTTTTTACCAAGTCAATGAGCTGCTTGCTGTCCCTGCACATATACATCTGCTTGTAGAAGTGACAAGCAATTCATCAGCTGTTGTTTGAGTTGCATGCCTTGGTGCTGGATGTGAATGCCTTTGTGGATACTCTCAAGCCCATTGATGTCTGGACCCTTTGGAACACCCCAGTAATATTCATTTGACAGATTATGAAATGGTCATTTCTGACAGTAGATCTCTATACCCAACATCAGGTAGACTTCAGTTCCTATCATCAAAAGAAACAAAATTACATTTACTTGTTTTTACAGGTGTATGAATCAGCATCCAAAGAGAAAAGGATGACAAACCAAAAAAACTTTAAAACACATCTGTTCTGACTCTGCTTGTGTGATTCACAGGGTTCAATATATTAACAGTAGTGCCCACTGCATTTGAGAGGTCAAACAGATTTGTTGTAAGTATATAACACGCACTTGCCTCTGTCTCAGGGCCAGACTGCCTGCACCCTTTTGTGAGCCGTGACTCACACAAGGAGTCAACGTAAAGGGTTTGCTTTCTAGCCTGTCTGTTTAGGCAAGAAATTAAGAACAGATGGAACCTGTTACAAAAGAATTTCTGAAGTACGAGCTTTAAAAATGGTGGCATTTTCTGGTTTGTTTTTTGAGAAAAAGAAAAGGTCTTACAATGTTAGTGGGATGATATGTGGTGTAGGGCTAATTTGGCATCATGCAATCCGATCTAACATCAAGTTAACACTAAAGCAGCTGAATGAGCCATTCTCCAAACATGTTTCAGCTGCAAATGTTAAAGCCCCTGTAATTGTTACTTTTAAGAGTGCATTAAAAAGGTTGTGAAAACTGCTCGTTGTAATGATTTCTACAACAGGATCTCTGCAAACACACAGCTGGAGGCTGTCAAACACACACCTCCCTAATAGACAGCACTGTGTGTACAATTAACACATTAATTTATGGAGTAAACTGATCAGGGGAGACTAGAGCTTCAAAGTCAAACACTCGCCATTAAGGAAGAAGTGAAGTTACGTGGCAGGAGTCGCCTTGCTCACCGCAGCCCTTCCTAACACAAAGGCCGTGCCTGTGCCGTGCAGCCCAGCGGTGCTCCCCGGCTCCCGCGCCCAGGCGCACCCCTCCGCCGGACCCCAACTCCAGATGGGGATAGGAGCGAGGTGTGCTCCTCCCCTCCCCGTCCTTCCCTCCCGTCCTGCCCCTGGCATCAAAGGAAACCTCAGGACATAGACCAGACGGATGTACTGCAACCAAATACTCTGTCTGACTGACGGGGGAGGAGGTGGGTAGCACGTACCCTCCTGCCTGCGTGGTGTATCCAGCACATAAATACTGAATCAGCCAAAGACACCATGAGACATATCACCATAATAATTTAACATTAAGAACACTTTGCACCTAGGCATGTGTCTGTCAGAGCAGAAGGTAGTTTCCTCGCTGGTGTTATGCCCCACCCTTACATGGAAGGGGAGAGAGTTTGGTGCAGAATGGGGCCCGAGGCACCCCACATTAGGCATGGAGCCACCAAAAGTCAGTCCTGTTCATTGTGCTGGGACTCAGAATTAGCCAGTGGGCAAGGAACATGGTCTGGCTAACCATCATCACTTCTCAGGGCTGGAGACTCAGGTCTGAACTGAAGACTCAGCACCTGGAAACTCCTCTTAGAGCAGGATGTTTAAGCTGCTTCTTTAGAAGACAACCTCTCCTTTCTTCTTTAATATATGAGGATTTAGGCTCCTTTTGTATTATAACCTGTTGATTAGAGCATTCACAAGGAAATGGGCGACCCATGCTGAAGTCTCAACCAGGGGCATTCAGATCCATCTATACAGTGAGGTGTGCCCTACCCATTTTGTTGAAGGCTGTTTCGGAGAGCACTGCTCTACTTTGTCTTTCTCCTGCTCTCAGCCTGCCCAGCCCCACCTAATTTCCAGTAACTGTCTCCCTCTGATGTCCTCTCCAGGCATGCTTCTGTGCACCTGCAATTACCCCTGGTCTTGGAGTTACAGCTGCCTCTGGGTTCTCCTTCTGGGTGTCTCTCATCAGGAGACAACTACTATGATTTTCAAGCCCAAAATGAGTTGTTGGGTTTTTTATTCTGTTTTCTTAGTCCAATACCAGCTCTCCTCTTTTTCTTTCCACTGTCTACAACTCTAATTCCTCCAAGGAGAAAGAAGTTGGATAATTCCTCCCATACTTAGCTCTCAGAAGGATCCTGTACTTCCCCACCACACACCCTCCCTTCACTAGAGGTAAATGCAGTGAGTGTGGGCAGGGTATGAAGAGCACCAAGGGCTAACCAGAGCAGCGAGGCAGTGAGGAAAAAGTACGACCTGCCAGAATGAAGAGAAGCTCAGCTTTGCGTAACCAGAGAAGCAATCTTTAACATTACTGCCTCTGCAGAGAGTATTAGCTGACTGGTCTGGCCAACATTTATTTGTGTGGTTGGTCATTAGATTCATTTTTGAGGTCAAAATAAGAGTATTGCTGAGGGAGATTCAGATACTTGGAGGTTAGGAGTTTGGGAGCTCTGCTTTCCTATTTCCTTCCTTCTGCCACAGCCACAATAGATGCAGGCCAGGTGTAGCCTCTGTGACTGCTTTCTTTTGTTGGTTGGTGGGTTTTTTTGAGTAGAACCCATACCTGCCAACTCTGTCACTCCTGGCCATGGATTTTCACTTCTGTGAATCATCTGCCTCCCCTTTCCCGTGTTGCTGTTGACTTCTTTTTGGGGCAAAAGGAATTTGGCCATTTACTCACGGTTTCTGAATCTACTGAGTTTCTGGGCACTTGCAAATGCCAGACAAGTGTTCGTGTGCCTGTATAAACCTGCTTAACACCTCACATTCATGCTGGGTGCACTGAGCTTGCTGAGCATGCAGAGATACATTTCACAGTGACAACACAGGAAATCAGGTACATCCTGGGTGTACTTGAATTCTTTACCCATAAAACTGTGTATAAATCCTGAGTAAATTGATGGACCTAGAGCACAAGTCTACCAGTTTTGTATGTCATACAGTGCCTGTAGATTCACAAGAATCTCTGTTCATCAGGGAGAAAAATATCTGCTTAAAGCAAAGCAGGACTTTTTAATCCCATTTGGAGATCTCAGATCTGAAATCATTTCCACCTTCTGTCCTACTTTGCTTCGTGCCTAAAAGACCTTTTCCTGCAATGCCTAGCATATTCACCACTCCCCTTTGCTAAGTAACTTAATAATGGGTCTGTTAATTAATTCCCTTTGTAATCAATCTTTCCACTGCTTTGACTAGTGTTCTTCTTGGCGCCCTAGAAATACGCCTACCAACGCTCGACCTCTGGTCCAACACGCTCATTTCGCAAAATTTCTCCTGCTGCTGAAATGACAGGCAGGCAGTCACTGAAGCAGGGTACCCTGCTCAGAGGATCGGTGGTGTCTTGCCTCTTCGAACAACGGCAGCAGGAGGATTCAAGCAGGGAGCGCATGACTTTTCAGGAGGGAAAGCCAGCTTGCAAGAGCAAGAAGCTGCTGGCCTCTCCGAGAGGCGTGGAGAGAGGGGGCAGGAGGCTCTGCAGGAGGAGGCAGCCGTAGGAACCAGACTCAGCCTATATGCCAAGTCTACCACTTTGAACATTTGAAATGTTGGCAGGTATGCAGCCAGAGCATGGTTTCAAGAGCACTTGTAACACCCTGGTCTTCTCTCACACCTCCGATGTTCACTGACAGCTCTCATTAAATTAATCCCTATAAAGCAGTGGGGATTTGAACAATTTTGCCACTCTCTCAGAAGGTGTTACACCACTACTTCACCACCATTGAGAAGCCTGGCCACCCAGTCTCTTGCCCCAGAAAAAGCAAGTATTTGAAAAAAATCCCATCAACAGAATTCTAGGAAAAACAGAGTTGCCCAGGGAAGTCTAACCAACAGTTAACTCACATGGACACAGAATAAACAGAGACCTACAAGAAGCCATCATAAAATTAACATTTTCATGGAAACTGAGGGAGACATGTTCTTATAAAATTCAAAACAGTTGCAGCCGTGGGATATATCAATGCTTTTAGAAAGAAAGTTTTCAATACTGTGATTTAAAGCTTTGTAGTTGAATTCTGGATTTTAAGTTTCTCACAGGTAATGTTTGGATGTGCACAGCCAGCTGCCATTCGGACTGGGCCCTTAGGCTATCGGTGGGCAAAACGATGAACATGTTGCCTTGGTTAAACCATTCTGCCTCTGGACGGAAATAAAAATCTATTCACCACCATTTTCAAGCTAAAAATGTTTAGACTCTGCCTTAATTCCAAAAATTACTTCATAAAAGTATTTTCTGCCAAGAGACCATGAGGTAAAATTAATGACATTAAATTCTTTGCCTGTCTTCTCCTCTTGCCTCTGTAACGCCAAACTGTCCTTCCCTATAATACACATCATCAAAAAAACAGCTAGAAATAAACCTGTGAGAGCCCTGCTGCGATAAGCTGATGAGACACAAGGGATTGTGGAGAGCATGACTCGTCTGCAGTGATGGCAGAAAGATCCTACATTCACCCTGCCAGCATCTTTTGCTGGAAGAGCTAACCACTTTATTTTACACAGTAAGGCTCAGTCACATCTGAGAAGTCTTAGTAGCCACCAGGAACTAATCAAAAATAGCCTGAAAGTGTAATATTCTCTGTCCAAGAACATGACTCCTTCAGACAAGTTGTCATGGAACATGGACAACTCACCAAATAAACTTCTGTGCTGCTGACCCCTGGAAAGCCAGATGTAATAGAGAACACATGCGATCCCTCCTCGTGGATACCAAAGACAATTTTCATAACTAACTAAAGAGCAAAAGTCTAATTTTCAAGGATGCTTTTTACTGTAGACTATGTCCTATCTAAAGATTTAGAGACCTTGCTTAGGGACTTTCTTAGGTACTTTGTTTAGGTTTGATGCTTAGCACAGGACCCCACATGCAGATATGTTAGACTTTAGCTGTTATCTGATCTATATCCAGAATTTGGATTCACCACCTAAAGAGAGAAGAATCACTTAACTTCATTGGTTTCACAGCTTAAAGCAGAACTTTTCCTGTTGTCAACTATTCAAAAGTTTTCATTGCACAGAATAACTAGAAGTCAAATCTTTCTTCCTCAGTAAAGGAGAAATATTGTTATTAGAGATTATTTTTAATTCTTAGAAGATCTGAGGATCTTAGGTTTAAAAAAATGTAGATTGGGCAGAGTTAACCTGCTTAGACTGTGGTTAAACTGTAACTGGATTTTGAGGGTTAAATTTTAAATGTTTCGCACAGTCCAGGCAGAGGTACTCAGTAAGCCTATGTCAACCATAAACACGCTTTACTGATTGTAAAATTCAAGTTGGAGAATTTCATTAGATTGCTGCATTTTACTCTTGGCCCCAAACAAAGCAAGACCAAAATACTTTCTCACTTGCGGCAAAACCTGTTAAAACCATCTCAGCCAAACCACTACAGTTAGAGGTGGAATATAACCCACAATTCCCAAATCCATAATCCATGGATTATATGTAATACAAAGTAATATTAATAATTACCAGTTATTAGCCTGAAGCTTCTTAAGGTGGATATGATTCTAAATAAAAGCCTTTATTCCGTTTGTGTTTGAACGGTATAGTTGCTGCATGGAGGAGCAATCACTGAAACGTATGACAGACATTATTCATGTTAATGTTGATTCCCATTTAGCTAGAAGAAAGAATGTCAAAAATTTGGTAATCTTGTATCTCTGACTACCAAGCAATGATAAATTCTTCACTGGCTTCAGTGCAAAAGCACGTTTGAAATGTAAAGGGACAAAGGCATCTGTGTTGGAATAAGCGTAAGCAAATCCAAGGAGTTCAACAAACACTTATGTGGGTGCTGTTTCAAACCAAAAGCCTGGATCATTTTTAACCCTTACTCACCTAGTAATTTGCATATTTGTATCAAAATTGACTGAGATCAAGTCCCTCTGTGTGTCTAATTTAAACTTCTGAACCTAAAAAAAATCTGAATAAATAAAAGAAAAATTCATGCTTTATCCTATGTGAATGATGGCTTTCTGGACAAGCTGAAATCACTGGCAGCAGTTTGAGGGGGCCTTCTCATCTTTTAGACGCCCCCGCTTTGGAATACATGATATTTCTTTTTTATTTTTAATTTTTAATTTGGAAATGATCACACTGATGGAAAGCCATCTATTCGCCACTTGCTTTGCAGTACTGCCACGATATTTCAGCTCTGTGCAGCTTATCAACCTCATCATTACCGCAATTGGGAGTGAAAAACCCAGCAAAGCTTTTTAGGTTGCCAAAGTGGCAACTGGAAGGAAAAATTGTTGTCGTAAAACGGAATTGTGCTGGGTTTTCAGTAGTCACCTGCTACAGAGCAAGTTCCTCCTCTCAAATCATCCTGGAGACATCTGTGCCTTCATGCACTGGGGAATTTACCGAGGGATTCGGGGTAGGAAAGCTGGCTGAAGCAGGAAGCACTTTCTCCGAACCAATTTACCGTTGTATTGAAGTTTCTTTTTGCCAACCCGGTATCAAAGAGAGTTTTAATTTTTTTATTGCTGGCACCCTCGGAACGATCAGTGCAATCACAATTACTTTGACAGGCGTGCTGGAATTGGAGTAGGCAGAAAATGGCCTTAATGGGAATCTTTTACAAAGCAGCTGTTAGAGTGTGGTAACAAGACTCTGAATAAATGGCAGCTACATAACTTCCCCTAATCAGATTGGAGCAATCAGCTTGAAAAATTTTCCCATATGTTGAAGAGTGGAGCTTAGGCCTAGGGTTATGGCAAGGACACAGGCCATGGTAAGGTTACAAAGTCTGGCTACAATTAAACACTCACTGCAGAAATTGTGATGATGCTTCGGGGAGCTATTGCACTTTAGCCATTTGTAATTGCACATTCGGAAATTACTCACTCCAAAATTACTCGGGGCCCAGTTACACGGTTTACAAACATATGTTCTCAGAGAGAGGGAAAAACATTATCCTTCCAATGGGCACCATTTATAGATTTGTTTATGGTTATTAATGAAATGTAACTTTGTGAGATTGTTTATTAATAGTTGCATGTGATTTTTAGAGGTTCTGTTTATCATTAATTTAATGATTAAGGCACATTTCTGCCTAGCAGGGGCAAATCTGCAATTCTTGCAGTCTGTTAATGCCCTGGTTTAATGCCTCTCCTGTCAGCACTCATTGAGTAATCCAGCCAGAGCATTTCTCCTTAGTAGAGGTATTTCTTCCTAATTCTTTACAGACTAGACCGTGCTTCTGTGGGTCACATTATCTATGGCAGGATATGTGGGCTGGCACCTGATCTGTGTATCAGTGCTGCCGCTTCAGATATATTTTAGGGCTGATAAACTGTGAAAGTTATGTAGAAAATTAGCATTGCACAAGCCTTGTAATTATACAGCTTTTTATGAATTTAATGAAAAAAGACAAGGCCTTCAGGGTGTCTCTTTTTTCTCGTAGCTAATGCAAGGAAATTTTCCATTGTGTTCCAAAGCCTATCCTTCCTGCGCTTCCCGAGCCTGGGAAACAGACAGTGAGCCCAATGTGCTTCGCAGGTCTAGAGAACAAGATGTACTAGTGACTGACAGCACTAATGACCTTTCCGTTTATTGCACGTGAAAGGAGAAGTGTAGGGCCCCAAGTATGTTCATGCGTGTGAAGGGGGATGATCAGTGAACCAACAGGAAGAGGTAACATCATTTTAGAAAATACAATCCACGTAATTTTCAAACGCACCTGGTTCACATGTGGTTTCAGGAAGACAGAGAGGTGTAGTGCCTGGTGTGCTGTTTGGAGTCTTTTCTTTGTACAGTAAGACCTCCAATAGTTTCGAAACAAATTTTTGTACAAAGAATCCAGCGTGATACTCTATATCTGATGGGAGGCTCTAAAAGAGAGAGAATTCTTCCAGTGCTGTGGGCTACTGCTAGGACCTGCAGTACTGCCCGATAATGGAATCTGAATGCAAAACCACACAAACAAACAGCTACATAGTTTGCTTTAAACAGAGTAGATATGATTCCCCATGGGTTTATTTATTTATTTTAACATCCAACAGAGGTGTAAAGTTACGTAACTCAGGGAATTTGGAAAAAAATTTGCCCTGTTGTAGGTGGCTGAAGTTAAATGAGCAGTCTCCCTCATCTCTGTACATAGTTAGGAAACAGAAGTTGGCTCTTTGAGATGGTAGTTTAAACCTGCTGCTCTGAATGGACGTGGTTTGGCATCGGAGCACATTTGGGGCTGGGATGACACTTCACAGTGTACGTGCTTTCCCATGAGCAAAGGGGCTCCCTGTGAGTATCTGTTTCTCCCTTGCTCCATGTGTAAAATATGTTGCTCCCGCCTTTACAAGTGTTCTCCCAAATGGCATAAACTAATGTAGGATCCTGCTTTAGGATTTAGGATGTTTCAGCCTCCCCTGTCTGCATCTGTTCTGCAGCAAGTAGAGTTAAATCTGTTGAATTCTGTAAATATGAATTAGTTAGATTCTGTTCACAACGTGTTTGAATTCACTCATCAGGCCAAATGTCTAGTTTTAGCTCTTTTTTCACAAGAATTTTACAAAAGAATTTCATAGTCCTCTTATTCAAAAAGAAGAAGTTCTAGCTTGCTTGTGTTTCCTCACACGGGTTCTTTTTGGTCTCCTTCTCAGTCTATGGGCTGAGACACAGTAGGTGGGCAGGACGCCATTAAAAAGTCCTTCTATTAACAAGGTGCTGATACCTATTGCTACACTTTTTATTGGAGACCGAAGCTACTAGCTTTGCATTTCAGCTTCGTTTGGAAGTACGTGTTGGGTAACGGAGGATTGTTCATGCGGTTTCCCGTGGAAACAGCATTAAAGTGCACTGCACTTTATCCTTTCATAGATGCATAACAAGCTAATGTGAAAAAGTCTTTTTCTTTTGGGAAGAATTAAAAAGTCTCCTGCCAAGATTATATTTTTAATTGAAAATCTTAAACCAGAAAATTATTGGGTTTGTTTCCTTTTCAGTCTATCTTTCTTTTCTTTTCCTATTGTGAAAAGGTTATGAAGAAAAAGTAATTCAGAGTTCGCCAAGTATCTTAAATCTCTGTTTGGTGAGAAAATTCAAGCGAAAAGGATATTTATATTTTTCAACTGCACTTGTTTAATTTTCACCCCATTCTGATGCTAACACAAGAAAAAGGGTGGCATAAATAGCGAACACTTTCGTGTAGACAGCTTTCTGGCTCAGAAGCCATTTCCAGGACACTTCGTGCACACAGAGCACTGCCGATGGCTTCTGGAGCCAGGCAGCTGTCTACACTAGGGCTCACTCTCCCGTTAATACCAGGCTAGCGGAATCAGTGCCTCTTCAGATTTTAATCAAACTACCTGAAATGTTGATGAATACTGTGTGAGCTGGGGGACAGAAGGACTTAAATTGTTTTCAGCACTGTTCAGCCGCAGTCACTGTTGACACCAGTCGTCAGCAGCGAGTAGTTTTCCTAGGGTACATGAGGCCATAACATCCTTACAGCTTGAAAATCATTCATTCTCACAACGCCCACACATTCTTCTTCATGTGGTATGCTTTCTTGGGGGAAAAAAAAAAAAAGAGATAGTCCAAATAAAACAGATTCTTGCATTAAAAAAACATGGCTATTCACAGGGGTTATAGAAATGTACTCATTTGTAAATTGGTTGTAAAGATTTGAAAACTTAAAGAGACAGCCACAGCCTGTGGTTGTTAGACATACAGATTTCTCTCTCCCTCCTAGAGAAAAGAAAACATTTATTTTCAGCTTAAAAATTGTTTTTGGAACTAAGCTGCAATTGTGCATATTCATTGAAAGAGAGCTGAAGGAGGGTGGAATAGTAGTCTGTCACCTGAGAGCCCCAAACGTAAATGAAAGAAAGAAAGCGCAGCTCTCTGTCCTACTATCCATCACTGAAGTGTTAAGGTTAAAAATGTATCCCCCTTGGTACCATGTCTAGTATTTGTGTAATGTGAGGAAAGTGCAGAGCTAGACCATAACCTGATTCTCCGGTACTTACCCACACAAAGCTTTTCAACACCCTGGCTATGTGCCAGCCGGAGAAAACGGGAATATTTCTAGCTGAACAAGGCATATTGAGTGACATAAGCAGAGCCACACATGCGGGTGCATGGGCTGTTCTCATCTTGGGGTCGTTCCTCCTCCTCTGGTTTTGCCCAGCCACTAATCTCTCTGACCAGCTGCCATGTACCTCCCAGCTCCTCCACCTACATCTCCCAGGGTCCTTTAGCTGACCCCTCTGGTCTGTATGGGCACTGGCATGTCCCTTGGAGGGAAGGTAGAGCCGCCATCCGTCTTGCTTATGGATCTCACACAGCACCTAGTCACAGCAGGGACAGAGGTTCTGCAGATAAATGTGGCAGCTCTGTCATTTCAGTGAGACCTGAAGACTGTGAAAGGCTAGAAGTGAACTTCAGGCAAGTCACTGGGTGATGGGTAGTGACTTCTGTTTGCACAGGCATTAAGACCGTGAAAGTTTAATGCATAAGACTCCAGTAATGGTTTGAATAGCTCATATCAAATGTAATATAAGATGTATTTTGAGAGAGAGAGAGAAGGAGAAAGGGAGGAAGGGAAGAGAGAAAGAGAGAAAAAGAGAGAGAGAGAAAGAAAGAAGAAAAAAGAAAGAGAAAAAGGAAGAGGAGAGGAAGATTGAGAGAGAAAGAAAGAAAGAAAGAAAGAAAGAAAGAAAGAAAGAGAGAGAAGGACTGAGGCATTTCTGGCACAGTTAATAGTGAGGAAATTTACAACTGGTTAAATTCCACAGGTTCCACTCCAATGCTGCTGAATGTGTTAAAACTAGTGGGAGCCACAACCACAGTTTTCATTAAATCTATTGGAAAAGCAAAGCAAAGCAAAATGGTGGTAAAAATAGCTACATTCATAGACGTCTTGTCTACCCTGCGGCTCCCACCAGTGGGAATTTTTTTTCTTATTTGCACACTTCCGCAAATCAAATCAGACCTATAGGCATGGACATGAGGTATTTTACAACCATGTTAGGAGGGCCAACCACTTCTTAGAATGGTACATTTCCATAGTTTAGACAAGGCTTAAGGAATTGAACTAGCAATGAAAATGAATCCCTGGTCGATCATAATACTTTCTGAAATGGTACCAAAGAGTTTTGTCTGGTCTGCTGTACTCCTTGCTTTTTTTTTCCCCAACCGGTTCAAGGGAACCTCTGGCTGCAAAGAGATTCATCCGTGTTTCTTTATGTGATCCAACTTAGTGTAACTCAGTTTAGAGTTTTACCTGAGTAAAACCTGTAGGAACATGCTTTACCATTACAACAGTGCCAGCTCCTACAGCCATCGCATTTAAAAAGCATAAAGATTAAAAATATATAGACATCTTAGTTTTCATCGATGGGCCCTGACACGCTGGGGAGATCTTGACAACTAAATACACAGAAAATTGCAGTGACTATAGGTCAGGAAATCTGATGGTTAGCGATCGTGTAACAAAATACATTCCCAACCTGCACAGCTACCCAAATTTCTTAAAGGAAAATCTGCAGCTCTATCTGCCTAATTTCCACTTGCACAAAGGCAAAATGCTATTCAGCTCTTCGGATGACTTGATGGCCAGCACATAAAACATTTATTCCACTTGCTCCAATTTCTAAGAAACAGAAGTTGAAACTGCTTTCTCTTTTACAGCAATAGGAAAGGATGTGGAGTAGGGATTTTTCCACTAAGTTGTCCAGAGTCTTTAATACATTAGTGTATCCTGTCTGTTTATATAATGTACTGAACTATATTTCCCCCTGTGTCCTCTTCAAATGTCAGATTAGTTCTGTGCTGTGTAACTGTAGTGGGAAAGGAAGGATTAAGAAGCAAAATCTGTCCACAAGAGAAAGTTACCTCTACTTACATGCAAAGTTCATCCGCTTCAAGCACTAGAAACACCATCATATCTCAGCTGCCCAAGTAGTGCACTGTTTGGATCCCCCCACCAAAGTGAAGGGTTGTTGCGCCTTTCACAAGGAGAAGGTTTCTTAATGGAGTCTTACTTGGTTACTCCTATTGTCTTGGGTTTTTTCTCATAAGAACAACAACCTGGACCAATGTTACTCTGGAAAACTTGAAGAATTTCATGAAGGTGAATGATGCAGGCAAGTCTCACAACACAAACTACCATCTTGGCACTGGCAGTGCAAGGGAGTTTTTGTGGTTGGTGTTAGGAGCTGCAGTAGAGTTTTTGGCACCTGGACAATGCACATACACCCCTTGCACATGTCCCCCCTCCAGCCCTCTTTCAGTGACAGGGCTCATCTCAGCTGGGACAACCACCAGGCTCCAGATCTCTGTCCTGGATGGGAGGAGTAAGATCTTCACCTCTGCCTCCATCGCTGGGGACTCCTTAGTGAAGGTGAAGTGAGAGTAGCTCAAGTGAGACCAGAGAAGAAAGGCGCAGTCTCCCAGGCGGTGGAAACCTGCGTAGCTCCACCAACATCAGCAGAGCCACACACATTAATGCAAGCTGGTGATCAGCCCTCGACGGCACTCTGTGGTCCTGCGCTGCCCGCCACGTAGGCTTTCACTCTGCTCCTACCTCCTCCCAGAACAGAACTCGTCTAGCAGTTGAATACATACTTTTTTTCCCCTTTAAAATCCTGGTTTCTCTCCTCACTTCAGAGCAGTAATAACTTCAAAGGATTTACACAAGAGACACCAATGCTAGGCTCTGGTTGAAGCTGCTGACTTCAGCAAAGACACTGAAGGTCTTAGGGCTTAAGTTCTTTGTGCTAATATATTAATGATAATTCAATATTTACAGCGTGAGAGTTTGAGCTTCTTTTTTTTAAGGAAAACAACACATACTTACATTGTGCTGCGAAGGCTAACATCAAAATATTTCAAGGCTGATTGCAGCTATGTGTTATCAATATAACTCCACAAATTTAAGTAATTTTTGTAATAGTTTATCACCGGTAGGAGAAAGGGCCAAATTCTGCTTGTTTAATGGCAGCCGATACTCTTCTTGAAGTTAGCCGAACTATTCATTTGAGCCCAGGGAAAAGGGTTTGTGCCCCAAACATGAAATCTTACAGATTAGCAAAACTCAAACGGTTGCAAGTAGGCAAAACAGCTCCTTTGTAAACCATGTGCCTGCAGGAATGTTTGAGCTAACCGAGCACTCCAGAAAAATGTGCGTTGAGATGCCTGGCAGTGGGAGCTCTCGCTGCCCTCCGGCTGCCCGCAGGGGCGATGTGACACCGAGGCAGCAATGCACATTCCACCACATCGCCCACAAGTGCGGCGCAGTCGCTACAGAGGAAAAAATTTATTTCCTGTCCCTTTGGTTGACAGCCTTTCGGTCACAGCTGCCAGCAATAACTGGAAGTGTTATGGCGATTTTAGTCGTAACCAAGTGAATATCAGTCGGCGTGAACTCACATCGTCACCTATCATCACCACACAGTCCCCTTTTTTGTGATAATAATAAGCAAAGACTTGACAAGTGAGGAAGGAGGCTCCAGAAATGAGAGAGCTGGAGAAGCACTCAGAAGGTCCTCGCTCCACCGTCATTTGTCTGGTGACTTTGCCTAACCGTAGGCACTGCACTGAAGCACCTAGTGCCACCAGGGAGAGGCTACCCGAGACTCTATACTTCTACGAAAGGGCGGTTACATTACTAGCTTAAGGGCCTCAGTTAAGCACCTAAAATAGGTGAAATAAATTTAGACCTTGATGGGCATAGACAGTTCTCCCTCACTCATTGTTTGTTCCTCGTGTTTAAAATATAGAGAATAAAATTGTGCCACCTCGAAGGGCAATTGTGTGTATACCTACAAGAAGGATGCTGACATGCTTAGGTACAGCAGTAACAGACACTGCGTGAGCACCTTAAATTCAGGAGTACAATTAAGTAGGTACTTATCTTTACACAACCCTGTTGCCATCAGCAGCAAAGCGGAGGAGAATGATTAGTTCCCTCTTTTTTTTTAATTTACATTTTAATTCAGGCTTGCATTTTTTTTTCCTGACAGTGAGCTTTCTTTTCCCTTTTCTTTCAAAGCTTCCTTAAGACAATAGGAATGTCACAGATCACACTGGGCAGAATTCAAATTGAGGTCTATGAGATGCTGTGAGCGACATTTAAACTTTGATCATTAGCTTGCCCAACTTCCTCTATTATTCTTGATTTCACAGTGAGTAAAAGGAAAGTAGCCTGAGTAAAAAGTGCTTTGTGTAAAATATTTCACAAAGCTCCATGTACAATTAAGTGATGGCTTTCCTATGCTAACTCTGTTCCTGACCATTTCCGATATTTGGGAGGAAGAGGCTCCTTGCAAAAGGCTCATGTTAGATTTCAACGTTTGGGAGCTAATTACTAGTCATAGGTTAATAATTCATAACAAAAATCATATTCGCTGAATATACCTATCTGTTCACAGATTGTTTCTGAACAAACTGATTTTGGCAAACGTATTCATTATTTAAAAAAGCATTCATTATTCTGCAAGTTCTTGATCAGCATGTAGATTATGCCCTGTTCATCTATACCTAATTCTCAATGTATTTTGAGGTGTGAAATTTGGGTTACATGATATACATTCCTGTGTCCTGGCTAGATGAGAATTAGCTTACTTAAGCAAATACTTGCAATTACCAGTTTCTCTCTCCTTGTGTAAATATTCTGTAGTCTCTCTGTATATGTATTTGCTAAATAACCACGAAGAGCAACTACAAAAAGGCATGAACTTAATTGAACCCTCCCCAGCCCAGAAGACTGCACTTTTTTGATTACTGCAGAGCTGAACCAAGGATTGTAACATAAAGCCTTTAAAAAGAAAGGGAATAGTGCCTAGTCAATATAAGTCAGAGGGTGAACAGAGAATACTGTCTTGATCTGATTATGAATTTCACCACAGAGAGGAAAAACAGGCAAAAAGCTTTTTTATTTTCATCTGCATTTTCTGTAGTCGTGTCAAGATTTACTTCCAGCTCTGGCAAAATGTATTATAAACCCACTTCACCCTTGTACAATTTGATACATAACTTTAAAACATTGGCCCTGGTTTCTTACAAAAGTATGAAGGAAATCATATTCCAACACAGAGATTCTATGATGTTCATATAACCATCCAAAACCCAAGTTTCTGAATAGGAATCTGAAAGGGCATGCCCAACATTTCCATAGCATAGAGACCTTTAAACTGTGCTTAATATTAAAATTTTACAGAATCCCTGGTTACTTACATATCAATATTGAGGAATGCACCGATGAGCTTTTCTGAGATTGGAATTAACTATGAGACACTCACAATGTGAGTAAGATATTGCCCAGGGAAATTTTACTGAAATGAAAATGACATGAAAATGTCCTCTTTTCATTAAATGAAATTACCTGTGTCATTAGAAAAATATATGCTTTTGTGTTGAGCAGCTTTCTGATGTATCTGTACAATACACAAGCCTGCTTTTTGCTCGCTTAAAGAAAACAGATAATTCTTCTTTTTTGGCTCCTTTATGTGCCATGAATCATATCATATTTGCTATACAGAGTTATACAGTTCAGGGAAGGGGCAGACAGTGAGACAAGAAGAGTAGGAAATGATCCAAATAATCATTAGTTAGTCCCCAGGTGGAAAAATCAGAAATGCAAAAAGTATCAGTTGCATAAGCTAAAATCTGTAGACCAAATAGCGCCAGAGAACTCCTGCTGTTTCATGAAAAGCTAGCAGACCCTGTGGACGTAGAGCTATCAGCACTTATGATTATGTTCTTTGCAAACAGGGAACCACCTACAATTCTACAGAAAAATGGTAATGGTAAGCAAGCGCATGTATCAAATAGCGCAGATGTATTTGTCTGCAAATCACGCTTTTCTAGAGGAAAAGATGTAAGTACCTCCTCAAGTGCTGTTATCTAGAAGAGCCTAGGACGCAGTAAGACATCCTCACCTTTGGGGCTGAGGTGTAGGCAATGTCAGTAGAAAAGGCCGTAGCTAAAAGTTGCTCGGCACTCTCTTCAGTGCATGTTATTGGTAAACTTAAAACATTTGCAGCTAAATAGTTTCTTCTTGTGTGTCTGCCTGATTCTGAAATCACTGTTTAGGTGCAGCATTAACAGTTTTGAGTATATGAGCGAGCAGTGCTAAGTAGCAAGATTTAGAGCTTGCATAAAGTTTATCACAGAGAAAAAATGGAGAACACGGAACCACAAGCCCCAAAACTGCCTAACAGGAAAAAGATACAGGAGTTCACTATGTGCTCGCTAAAGGAGTGCTTGCTTTTAAACCAGCCCCCCTCTTGCTTCATCAAGCGCTCCCTGGTTATAGTATTGCAGGATGTGGTCAACAACAGCTCTGTATTCAGCTTACCCAGCACTCTCCTGATTCTGTCATGCTTATTCTTTCTCCCCTTCAGTGTGTACTATCTCCAAAAAAAAGGATCCCAGCCTTTGTAGTCTCCCTTTGGAAGGCAGCTGCTCCATCCCCTGGATCCTCTTCACTGCTCCTCTCCCGTATCACCTCCAACTCCACTTAGCCCTTGCTGAGACACAGAGCCAGGACTGGACACACAACACTCGAGGTGCGGCACATCCCAGCTCAACACCATGGCAAGATGTTGTCATCTGCGTTTTTTTCAGAGCTCTTCCTGATGATGCCCAATGCTGCTGCCTTTTTGTCTGCCGCTGCGCATAGAGATGACAACTTTGGAAACCAGGCAGCAATGACTCCAAGATCTCTTTCCTGAGCTGTGACTGCCAGCTCTGAGTTCAGCATCATGTAGGCACAGATTAAATTACTGTTCCCCAAGTTCACCACTAAAATATGCCTTTTATAAGGAAGGTCTTCTGCCACCTTTTAACCACTCATTCACATTTTTGAAGTCTCCTTAGTCCCTGCTGAATAAAACTAGCGCTAACACTGATCCCTATGGGAGCCTACCAGTGACATTTCTAAACCCTGAAAAACAACCAGGTGTTTGACAAGATTTAAGTTCATAAAAGGACTTTTCTTACAGTCCTGAGGAAACTCAGTTACTTTAACAATCTTGATGTGGAACCTTATTGAAGTCTTTTTGAAGACTAAGTATGTTGCCTGCCCTGGTTCCTTTTAGTCTGTGTGCTCACTGACTCCCTCACAGAAGTGCCTCAGGTCGGCCAGGGAGGATATCCCCTTACGGAGGCCGTGCTGAATCCGCCCAGCAGACAGTGTCCGGGGCACTGTGCTAATCCATTTCCTCAGGGATCTTGTTCATCATTACAGACCCAATGAACCTGCCCAGAAGGGAAGTCAGATTCAATGGTCAGTAGTTTCCAAGATCCCAGATGAAGCCTTTTTATATTTATAGCTCACCAGGTATATAACATTTATATTTATGTTTCTATGCTGCGGGACTCAGCAGCACCTCCTGGCTGCTATGCCTGGGTGTATGCTACAGCCACAGCTTGGCTCCATTCCCGCAGTGTTTATGCACAAGCCACCAAAAACCTGAGAGGAGGTGTGACATAATTCCTCAGTCACAACAGCAAGGATTCTGGCATGCAGCTCAGACCAAACCTGCCCCATTGGACCATTACTCCCGTGTCTTGAACTCCAGATGAGAAATGGTAATCAAGCAGTAAGAGGCAGGGAATGCAGAGAAGCAGAGACCATGTAACAGTAATTCAGTAGCAGTGTTTCAGAGTTTCAGGGGGAGAGAGGAAGGAGTAAAGGATCCTGGGCTTTGTCTACAGTGCAGTGATGAAGGAAGCACTGGGGTTCACTTCAGTGGGGGAGTAGGAGCGATGTCCCGCTTCAGACACTGAGACGGGAAAGTCAGGCAGAGAAAGAGGGGAGATACCTGAGGGCACTACTGTGGGGCAAGCCTGGAGCTGCCCAAATGAACAAACTGCCCCATGGGCAGCTCATGGAGAAAAATGAAGGCATTGAGTAGCTTTGCATGCCTGGCCCAAAGATGCTACGTAGTGTGTTTATTCATGGAGCATTTCCACTCGCCTGCTGTCACAGTGCTGCCACTGCCCCACACCGCACGATCAGCAGCGAAGCCGCTGGCCAGCCACAAGGGCAGACCTAACCTCCAGGAGTGGCGAAGGAGAAGCCCCTTGCTGCAACGGACCTGAAATTCAAGATTACTCCAGAAAGAAAACAATGGGCTGGTCTCTCTTTCCAGCAGAGGCTGAAGAGACCTTCTGGCTAGCTACCAATCTGACATTGTGGGAAAGTCACCGACATCCAGCAGCATTGGTACTGTTACATGCTGCTCATTCATGCGGGTACTAATAATATTGCCAGGAATGACCCTGAACTGGCCAAAAGTGATATAAATCTAAGGATGAAGGAAACTAATGTTAATATGGTGTTTAAAATTACAAAACCACAAACTTGTTGTTTAAACTCAAAAAAATAGACGGACTGTGAAACCAGCCTAGAAGAAGAAATCGTTTAGGAGAGTTGGTAGATATCTGAAGAAAACTATGTAAAAGGCAGAAGACCCAACTGTGTTTGTGATGGGGAAAGCTAAGAAAGTTAGTAAGCTGTAGCAGAAGATCTTAAAGAGCCATGGAAACATGTAGAAAGCATGTGGAAACTGGAAGTCCAAAGAACAAGACCAAATGTAAAAGAATATAAAAAAAATAGGAAGATAAGCAGCTAGACCAAGATATAAATGAAATATCAGTAGTAAAGCACATAAAGAAAATCATGACTATAAGAGTAGTTAGAGGAAGACCAAGGAAAGAGCTGACTTTTTAGTAGGAAAGAAAAGCTCTCAGGGTTTTTTACGCTAAAACAATTGTTCAAAGCTTTTTTGACTTCACCAAAATAGCCAGGTAAGACTTAATGGTTAATAAAGCTGGCATCTGTAACACATTTAAGAGTCCGTGCTGGAAAGAAGAGTCAGAATACACTGGGATAGCTAGCTGCTCTCAAGCTGTCTGAACCTTGTGAGATTCCACAGAGGATGCTCAGAGAAGTGAGTGGAGCAGGCCCAGGGCCACTTCTTTGAGAACTCATAGGACTTTCTTGCAGATCAGAAAATGACAAGTATAATGCCTATATATATATATATATAACGTTTTTAAGGGAAAAAAAAGAGGAGTCTAGGAATTACAGATCCCCAGAAAAGTAGCAGTTTTTAAGCCGATAATGAGGAAATGAGTAATAACCAACTCCGATCAAGAAAAACTAATATGAAATTTTTCTTTTTATGACAAATCAACAGGTTTTGACCTTACGGGAAAAGTAGACATGATCTATCTTGACTTCAGTGATACTTTGACTCTGTTGTTTACAGGTGATTTTGTGAACAAGCTTGGGAAATATACTGGTGAAACAGTTATTAGATGGGAAACTACTGCAAGAGTAATTATAAACTGCCTACTGTCAAATTGGAGGTTCTGAAGGGGTCTGTCTGGAGTCTGGTACTGGTCAATATTTTTATTAATGACTTCAATAAAATAATAGAAAATTTATTCATTGAGTCTTCAAATTAAGCCATCTGCATCACTCTGAAGGTGGTGAGGCACTGGAACGGGTTGCCCAGAGAAGTTGTGGATGCCCCATCCCTGGAAGTGTTCAAGGCCAGGCTGGATGGGGCTTTGAGCAACCTGGTCTAGTGGAAGGTGTCCCTGCCCATGGCAGGGGGGTGGAACCAGATGATCTTTAAGGTCCCTTCCAACCCAAACCATTCTGTGATTCTGTGATTCTGTGTTGGAGGTCACAGTTAGAATTATAGGACTGATAAACTGAAGAAGTGTCCAGGAAAAAAAATCAATGCATGATTCAATAAAGAAAACTGCACAGTTCTGCCCTTGTATGGAAATAATCAAATAGGAGATAGAGAATGATCTGTGATTTTAGTGTATTATAAAACAACAAAACCTCAAATTTTAGAAATAAACTCTTAGTAAATTTGGGTGAATGTGAGTGAAGGCTCCTAACTACTTAAGTAATCAGATTCTAAAGCAGTCTCCCAGGTGGAACAATGGGAGAAAAATTAACGTTCCATTATTCATTTAACGTGTCTACCTCAGTTGTCTCAACAGTTAAATGGAGATATCAATACTTAGCTCATCAGAACATCATGTGGTTTAATTACATAAATCTTTTAACACAAATTAATCAAGAATATTTCTAAGTATTCTGACCTATTATATAGTGTGTTGTATAGATGTATATATATCTGTGTTATGTATTGTTACAGCTCCGTGGTCACCTGTCATAACTCTCAGTTTGATGGTGCAGCTCACTCCTGATATGATGTGTAGACTCCTTGTCTTAATTTTAAGTTTCTTCTAAAACAGATTCTTTCTTAGGGTAGCTCTTTGCTTACTGCACCTTTTTCTTTCATTACAAAGAAGTAGAGATTGAATGCAGTTTCTTCATTGTATGCTTTGCAGTTTGGCTGAGGCACTGGGTCTGATTTTGACGTCTCTTCCACCTCGGAGTGATCTCTCAACTAAACGATAAACAAGGCTTTAAATCTGAACATATGAATTAGCCACAGGGATTTTAAATAGACTTTTTGACCTACGACTGTAAAATTCTATGTATTGTTATACACCTCTCTGTGGGACCGTTTGATCACTTTATTATTTATAGATTAAAGAACATTGTTGCTAATTAATACTGTTCTAATTGTTGGCAGTGTATATGTGCTTGCTTTGATGTTTTTTTGATCCTGTATTTTGGGGATTTCACTTACTACTTTTTTTTGGATGATTTGGGATTTTGGAACCTGTATTTTCAAGCCCTTGTTTCATTTTCTTATTACTGAGGTCTCCTCTTTTCTAACTTCTTTGCTTCTCATCACACCATTCCTTTTTCTTTTTAATCAAGTCTTATGAAATGGGGCAGCCCCAATTAATTCCTCAACATTATAAAAGTAGATTCATTTTTCATTGTCTTTTGAAAAAATGGATTAGTATAAAGGTTAATATTTTGTTACTTTTATCACATTAGCCTTGTATTGTAGCTTGTTAGGAAGAAAAGCTTCCCAGTTAATGCAATACAGGGATTTCAGTCTAATCATTAGGGGCAAGCTAGCAGCCTGTTAACATTTAAGTTGGTTCCTCTGATGAGGTAGTTCCCCTACAATCTCTTGGATGCACACTTTTCACAGTGAGTACAGCCACAAAATGGGGATTTCTCTCTCACTGTCTGCCAGATGAGCATTTGAGGACATAAGGTCCAACTGCATGATTGTATCAGTTCCTACCGATCTTAAAATCTATGAATGATTCAATCAAAAATCCCAAGATTTGAATGTTTTGATCAGAAATCTTTGGGTTTAGCATATTATTAAGATATTAAGTTACGAAGATGTATAGTTACTATACAGTACTTTGCATCACTGTTTACACTCATTAAGTAATGTGTTTCACTAATTCAGTATGACCAACATGAACTAGTTGAAACACTTGTTGGTTTTGGTTCTTCTTTTTTTTTTTTTTTTTCTTTAATGGTCAGCAGAAATTTAAGCTTTTCAACAGAAAAAAAAATTTCTGGTTTCATGATAAAATTCTACACCTACCATTCAACATCAGAATTCATATTCATCACAAACACTCTTAATTTATATATATATATATATAGAACATGATACCACATTTTAAAAAGTATAAAAATAACTGTACAGAATGTCTCAAACAAGAATATTATAAGGCATTAGGCAGACAACTACAGTTAAGTTATAATTAGTTCCATTGTGAGTTTCAGCTTCAAAGAAACCCAAAACTTCTAAGAAAAAATTCAGCTGACTCTACCAAGCTTTGCCTACATGCTATGGCCTAGATCCACAAAAAGAATTAGGAGTCTAACAGCCATTGTAAACATCTAAGTCCAAAATGTAGATCTTCAAAACCCCATCTGAGCTGCTGCCTCACCCCAGGGGAAGACAGTTGTCTTCCCATGGCACCTAAATTTCTGCTAATAAAGTTCTCTAGATAGGTAAGACCACATCCAGAAAGACAGGTAGGTGTCTCTAGCAGAAATTAGGAAAAACTGTATTTGTCTGTATGCCAAACTGTAACCCTGAAAAGCTCCATTAAGCTGCCACCTCACCTGGCAGGCACTGGTCACACCCAACCGACACTCTTTCCCTGAAAGCTTCTGCAGGAAATATACAACTTCTATCTCTGCAAGTGCCCTAATACACCTCAGTTTTGATCTTAGTCTTGACTCGTGCTTACGCATAACTGGCATCCAGAAACTTGCTGTTCACCAGTTAAATTTTCTGAGAAAATGTTTGCACTGCTAGCTAAGAGGTCGAAGGAATGACTTTGTGCGTGGCCCACACTGCTGTATCGTTAGCGTGCTCCCTGGCTTTGCTTTGGACCACTCCTAGTACCTTTCCACCAGGCAACACCTGCATACGGTTCTGGGGTCAGCCTGCGTACTCTCGAATGGCAGTATAGGCAGCACCGCACCAGGTCTGTCTTGTTCCAGCCCACACAAGACAAAGTACTATCTCCCTCATCACAGTCGCCGCGGGATCTGCGCCCTTAAACATGCCCGCATCCTCCTCGTGACACTGTCCGAGGCATGCAACGTATGCCTTCAGATTTCTGGGTTTGGAGCCACAGTGGGATGCACAGGCATAATGTGTGAGGTCAAGTCCACGGGCACTGCTTACGTGCTGGAAAGATGCAGCTCCGCACAGTGGTCTCAGTACGGTTTCAGCTTTACTGAGAAACGCAGCTACAGACGAGGGAGCCCACTCACTCCCTCTGCTTTATTTAGTAGCTTAGGTTACAGTCAAAAGTGCTTGGCCAGACTGTGAAAGACCCTCTGCACCCAAGGAAAATTCAAACACACATCTCCCAAGAGCAGGTGCACATTCATCCCCTCTTGCTCTTGGTGAGTCACAGTGGCTTCATCACATCTTCTTCCAAAGGAGTTTGTGTTTAAAAGCTGGCGTAGATCTCTAATTCAAGGGGAGAGTCGAAAGCTGAGGCAAGGGCTTACACACAGATCTTATGGTACTGCCTGTGCAGCACACTGGATTTCATGGAAAATATTTCCGAGTCCTATCTCATCTCACACTGTATACAGAGTTAGGGCATCTAACTCAAACCTGGGGATCTCATTAAAGAAAAGAGTCACGCAGTGTTAGGCGGTGGTCCATGTAACTATACATACATTTGATTTGCCATTTGACCAAACAAAAGCCCTATGTTCTCTGATGCTTCTCATCCCTTGAAACCCCACGCGGCTTCTACCAAAAGTAAAAACCAAGTGAGGGACAAACTGAAAAACTTTAATGAGTCTGTAACACAGGCAGAAGTCGTGTGGCTTTGAGCTGTATTTCTTTTGCACAGATCTGCAGATGATCTGCAGAAGCAGTGGAGGTGGTAGAAAGTAGAGGAGAGACATCAAGGGCAAAGGGTAAAGTCTTAATCTCAGAAAATAAAGTGTAGGAACTCCCATCTGCTTCAAAGACCCAGAATTTCATGCCCATTTTCATAGACCTTCCTCATCCACACCCAGCCTTCAATATGTTAGCCTGCTTACTATCATCTTCTCCGTCTAGAAATCTGTGCTCAGACTTTTTTGCCAGGTATTTTCGTGGGGTGCATCTACTCAGACCTAAATTGCCAGAACAGTTTTTAAAGTACCCTTCCATTTGATTTAGTCCACGAGGGAAATACAAAAGCTCTTAGTTTCTGTGGGAAGTAGAAGTATAGAACACAGCAAAGAGAAGAGTCCCATGACAATGAACAGTATTAATGATTAACGTATTCGCCTGCAAAAATGGTCTCTAATTTCCACTCCTTTAAGTCTAGAAAGTCAGTTCAAATGAAATACTTACATTTTCTTTTTGGTGTAGAAGAAAAGGACTTGCTTATCTTTTAGTGGGGAACTCTGATAGCTGGTTGTGCTCTAACAGAAATGGAATTTAACTTTTTTCAGTATTACACATTAACTTACTGACACCAGCAGTTCCTCCAAAAAACAGCAAAAGTTTGGTCCTTTTCCCAGACACCAGATATAATAAATGGAGGGACTCTGGCTGAACTCTATTCCCATTGAAGCTTATAAGAAAACTGTTAGAGAGGTTAATAAGAGCAAAGCTAGGCCAGTGTTGAAGGCACTTGTAGATCTCTTGTTGCTCACGCAACTTTCTCATTTGGTTGATTTTGCCTCTAAAAATGGAAAATTATTTTAGTATTTTGAACTTTCAGGAATAAAGCTCCAGTTTCCAATACAGCAAAAATCATACACCACTGCTTCATCTCTTCTGCTTAGTTAACTCTCCTGCTCATATTTATAGTCTTGTTATAATTTGGAGAATTCTCAGAATGGCTTAAATTAAAATCTTTCACATTTTAATTTTTTTTTAAGTAAAGAGGAATGCACAGGCTTTTTTAGGCTAAACCTTGTAACTAATAAAACATCAAAGAAAGATGATGAAAGAGATACAAAGATAGTATATGTAAATGCTACCAAGTGATCATAGGTTATAAGAGGAATTTAGTATAGCAAAGATTTGGAATTGCCAATTGAGGTTTAAAAAAACGAACCGCTAAAATCTTACCTCTAGATTCACTAAGGAGCTTTAACTATGTATTTCCCTCTAGAAGCCTTGGAAGTTGCCTAAATACATCTCTGCCTCACTTTCTAAATTTAGGGCTGGTGTGCATCCCATGCATACGCTATGCGAAAGGCGGCCCAGGCTCGCCTCTGTGGTGCGTTCCTTCCACCGCCGGCTCCCCAAAAACCCATCCATCCCCAGCGGCACTCTGTGGGGCTAATGTTCAGCCGAGGTACCCGGGTACCAAGAGCTGCCTGTGTTTCTGGAGATTCTCCACCTGCCCCTGAGCTCGCAGGAGAAATTGATAGAAATCCACTGAGGGTAAACTGAGCAAGTTCCAGCTCCGCTGCATGATTGCGCTGATCCAACTCCTCCGCCGTTAGGCAGTCATCAATCATTTTTCCACCTCACTTATGGCCAAATTCCACTCTCAGATGTGCATTCGCAAATCCCGTTGACGTCAGCGGTTAGCGGTGTACCAAAGGAGAAGAATTTAACTCTTCATATAGTTTTCTCCTCTCTCTGAAGGTCCTTTTTGCCTTTCCCGAGGCAAGAATTTTTCCCTAGCATTACATTTAGGTTTAAGCGTCGTAAAACATTAAAAAGGCTGGCATCGCCACTCTCAGGTATCGCCTCACTGAGCCATATGCTTTAAAACTTTCAAAAGCTGATGGCAATCTCTTTGCATTCCTGTTTTGTTTGGTATGAGATACCCTGATAGGGAACAGGGTACGCTGGCAAACTGAGATTTACAGAAGCTTCAGGAGAAAAAAAGATGGGATCTCATGTCTTGGGACTTGCTAAAAGAAAACTGGGGAAAAGAGTCTGTTTAAAAGAAAAAAGTTACAAACATTCAGCATTTCTACGTACCTTGCAATAAGATCTCAAGTCATCCAAAGGGCCATACCGTTAGGGAGTAGGCTGGTTTTTAAAAACAAAAGCTCATTTTATGTGACTGATATATAGCCTAGGAACTAAATGATCTTCCTGAGCATTTAGCTCCTTGGTGTATTTCTGAGGGCTAGAATGAGTCCTGGTGAGTCCGTAGGTGTTTTAGAGACAGATATATTCTAGTCCCGAGAGTCACAACTTTGTTTTGTTGGAGTCTTTCTTCTCAAGCTAGAAATGAAAATGTTCTTTAATTTCAAATGTGGGAAGTGTCCTGGCTAGCTTTTATGTTCACTCTCAACAGCCCAATTTACCGTTGATTCAACAATTTCGAATAAAGTTTGGAACGGACTCTGGGATGTGCGGCTGAAATGGGAAGACGTTGTTGATCTTCAGACCTCAGCTACTCCTACCAAGTAGCGTTACCAGCTGGTAAAAGGTAGTCCTGCAGAGCTGGGTCACCAGGACAAGCCAGCCTTTCCCCGGGATGGCCTCGCATGGTCTCAGGGCTCGCAAAGTATTTCATGGAGCGTTGTCAGTCTCTGGGAGGAAGAAAAGGAAGGGAAGAAATGGAGAAGAAAAATAAGGATTTGGTCATTCACGGCTCCCTTCGAGAATCTGGATTTCTTCTCTTCCAACACAGCTTTCTATTAGCTGAACCTGATTCAGGGCCAACCGCTGAATCCTCACACTGTAGGCTGCAGCTCAGCTGCACAGTAGTATCTTTACATCTGTGCCAGCTAGGGTTATTACTGAGTTTTATAACTTCTGCTATAAATAAAGCCTTGTCATCTAAGCATTCAATTTAAATACCTCTCAGTTTATTTTTGAACACTGGAAGTTAATAATAAATATCATCTTTGTTTTCTAATTTTTTTACTGAGTTGATTTAAATGCTCTTGACAGCTCCAATCCAATCCTCCCATCCAAGCTGACAAGCATGACATGCATCTCTGCATACAAGCTCTCAATTATGCATAATCCAATGTTTTCTAGGGTTTTAATTGAATCACTAGTCTCAAACTTGTTATTTTTAATTTACAACATTTGATTTCTGACACCGGCCCCTCTATGTCATAAATTATGCAGGCAAGAGCCTTAGTTGTGTGGGTGATTAAAAAAAACTAATTAGGCATGATTAAAAAAAAATAAAACAGAGACCTCTTAAATATGTGCATGTTACCGTGTAAGAGAGGCTTATTTCACTGGAAATGCCTGGGTGATTTTTTTTTTAAGAGATTATGTTCAGTTCAGTACAATTTGATTGATTTTGACAGAAATGAAAGAAAATGTAGGAATTTTTATTCCTGCATATATACCAGAAATTGCATTACATGGCCCGTTGATGTGAATTTCTCCCACAGCTCATTGAATGTAATTTTGTTAAGTGGGCAGGAAAATGAATATGAAGAAAACTGAATAGAATCCAACATTTTCCTTGGCACCAGCAGCAAAGCTGAGACATGGCATGTATAGATATAAATATATGTATATATATACATGTGAGGTACAATTAGAAGTATTAACCTTTTATGCCTCAGCTAATAACAGCAAGAAGGAAAATGTGCAGCATGCTAAACACTACTAAAAGGTAGATAGCAGAGGAGTGATGTGTCTGCAAACACTGGAAACCACTACAGCAGCAAATTAAAGGAAAAGAATGGTTTTCTCTTAAATGGATTTAAGAAGTTACAAGTGTACTTGCTACATGAACTCCACAGATGTTTATCGTTATTATTCACTAACAGCTTAAATCTGGCTATTTTAAATACGCTGTGTCAAAAATAACACAGCCTCCCCCTTTTTTAACATGTTCTTTTTCCAACAATCTGGGGAAAAAATGAGGAAGAATCATTGCTTCCCTTCAGCTGTGCTACATGATCTCTGTGCTCTGAGCCTCGAGCCTGTGCACCACCGACATACACAGTACAGCTGCTCTATCCCCCTAAATCAGGCTGTGATGATAATATGAATGAACTAAGGAGTTGCTTCATCAGAAACTTCCAGTTCAGGAAAGAATTTATACTTCTACTCAATGTTGGACCTGTACATAGTTCCAGCAATAAGGCTCTTCCACTCGCGTATAACCGTATGCTTATACAGTTTGCTGGATTAGGACCAAAGACTCAGATGGAGGTGCCTGAGGAAGAGCTGGCAGATTTGTTAGTCCTAACACCCTTAACAGCTTTAAAAATTCATGGTGCTGATTGAAAATCCAGGATGATCGGCTGATCCTCAACAAAACTCGCTGTGAATTCTGGAGCTGCAATGACGTTTCACCTGCATGCAGGGGGAGGAAGGCATTTCACAAGAACAGGGGTCTTTTCAACTGCTGATGTCCCCAGAAACATGGCATTGAATATCTGTGCTCCTTTCCCCGCGAGGATGCCTCATCAGAAGGAAGACAAGGACGTTGGAAAGGGCTGAGGGGAGGCCACAACAGAGGGCTGAGCCCATGCTATTTTTCTACAGTGGGCAAAGTTACTTTGGCAGTTCTTCACTGACATTTGTAAGACCACCAACAAGCCAGAAGCTGCTAAGCAAAAGCAAGAGAAAAAGCCGTCCCTCCAATTCAGCCATCCTGGGGTGCCACCATAGGACAGAAGGGTCCTGAGAGACTATGACAAGTAGGAGTTGTGGAGCACCACAGTTCTTGGCACATCATCTGCATGAGTGTCCTCAGCAAGGCTGCCTGCTGCTTCAGATGGCTAGGAGAGACACCGAAAGTCGAAGTCGGTTGAATTTTTTTGAAAATTCAAGATGCTCGCTAATAAGCTATAAAGAAAAATGTGTTTGTCAATATATTCTAATTGATACCCAGACAAGTTTCGTTTGGATCAAGAAATATGAGTGTTTGGACATCATAGAAGAAAAGAGATCTGAACTCTCTTCAAAGTGATCCTCCTGCACATCCTGAGAAAGCTTTGGAACATGCCCTGGCAGTGGAACTGGTGATAAACCACGAGAATAGGATGATACCATGCTCAAACATTTTATCTTTTCCTACCTGAAGGCCTGTCTGGACTGGCCAGAGATCTGTTTTAAAATTTGGAAACGGCTTATACATTCCTAAGGAGAAATCAAAGACCTATCTGCAATCTCAAATGTTAGAAAAGACACCAAACTACAAATACTGGAGGTAGACTAGATATCCTATATTCCCATTTACATGTTTTCATATCTGCCTTCTAATTCTGAATTCTGTGTTCAGTTACTGTGCACAGTCTTAAAAATTCAACTAGAAATGCTCAATACCTTTGCAAATCCAAATCCTACTTAAAGGGGATTTTCTAACATAAATAGATTTAACCAAAACATTTCTTTTTTTTTTTTACCAACAAAATCTAAGGTTTCCCTCCAAAGAGAGAAGGTATGCTGCAGAAGAGGTAATTAGAGATGAAACCATGCGTTGTCAAAAAGCTCTTCAACCACTGTGGTCAAAGTGGTTATAAATCTCCTAAGGTCGGTATTACAGTTGGCCTTTGTATTAGTGCACAGGGATAAGTGGAAGAGGCAAGGGAGAAATAGCTTCCTTCTGTTGGGTAGCCTGCTCTCAAAAACTTAACAAAACAAAAACAAAACAGCAGAAGTGCTATAAAAATAATGGAGTTTGTGGAGAATTTGACAGTGGCCATAATTTTCTTACAACATCCTTCAGCCAGAAAGCTGCTAAAGTAAATAAAAACTTAAAACAAACCAAGACCTAAGACTGGATCAGCTTCAATCCTTTACTATAACAGGCAAACCCATGTTATGTAAAGTTGTTAATAAATCTGTCAGGTATTTTAAACTTTAAACTAGATAGGTTTGTAATTACAAACATCCTCAGTTTAATTCTTGTAATAATTAGAAACCTTTCTCTAATTTCTCTGTGGACTGTTTCATAGAATCATAGAATAGTTTGGGTTGGAAGGGACCTTTAAAGGCCATCTAGTCCAACCCCCCTGCAATGAGCAGGGACATCTTCAACTAGATCAGGTTGCCCAGAGCCCCGTCCAGCCTGACCTTGAATGTTTCCAGGGATGGGGCATCTACCACCTCTCTGGGCAACCTGTTCCAGTGTTTCACCACCCTCATTGTGAAAAACTTCTTCCTTATATCTAGTCTAAATCTCCCCTCCTTTAGTTTAAAACCATTACCCCTTGTCCTATCACAGCAGGTCTTGCTAAAAAGTTTTTCCCTATCTTTCTTACAGGCCCCCTTTAAGTACTGAAAGGCTGCAATAAGGTCTCCCTGGAGCCTTCTCTTCTCCAGGCTACTACTCTCCAGGTTTCTACTCAAATGTTCTGTTTCCTACTTTGTCCTTCAGCATAAAATAACTCTTCTCCCTCTCTTGTCTTTACTGTTTGGATGTACTTTAGGACAGCTGTCCTATTTCCTCTCAGTTTTTCTTTTGCCAAATTTGATTAGTCTGTTCCTCCTTCTCTGGCTGAAACAAATATTCAAATGGCCTAATGTACATCATCTGAATCTCTGTCCTCTTATATATGTCCAAATATAAGTTCATATATATACAAATAGATATCTACACATACATTACTAAAGACCTTTTTCTTTTGTCTTTACACTTCCTTTTCTAGCTCTGCATAAGCCTGATTTCTGATAATTTTTATTTAATCTCTTTCAGCACGATTCATCTCAATCAAACTGAGATGGCTACAGAGTTATTTACTACAGCTGAACTAGTTACCCTAGGATGCCTTTATACTTAATGGAGATAAATCGGTGCTTTTATGATGTGGTTCTTCTGACCTCTTCCAGACTTTTATGTGAGCGAAGGAGATTCATGGCTGAAAAAATGCTTGTTTCTCTCTTACTGCAAAAAGAGTCTAGTGTGACGAACCCAGGCATAAACATACATCGTAGACATCTATATTTGGCCAGAATCATCCCACCCAATAACATCCTGGCCTTTCAAGACACAGCCTTCTTTGGTGAATAATACTTTGGGAGCCTTCTTAAGCTCTCTACTTACTCCCAATGCTTGTTGGGGTAGACATTTGCCCAATTCTCTTTGGAGCTGCTCCCCAAAGTGGTTCAAATTTGGTTCTCATTTCTTCAAAGCAAACCTACCTTTGAACATGAGAGAAGAAAATAACACTTTTCTTCAGTTGGCCTAGAACTGAAACCAGGAATTCACAAAGATACTAGTTTCCCCTCCCTGCTAAGAAAAGTATTCACTTGTGTGAGAAGCTTTTTTAGAAACCTCTAAATAAAATCAGATGCTTGTTGAAGTTCCTAGGTCACAGACCCATGTTGCTACTTCCTTTGTGGCATAAACGAGAAGGATGCATGTGTAAGAGAACCCACATATAACGGCTGTGTCAGTAATATCCTTACATTTAGGTATGACTTCCAGGAGGAAGCACTGCTCTGAAATTCCATGGCTCCTGGTGTGCAATTTCTGACACCCAGCTCTACCGAGAGATGGAATAATCTGTTCATATGATAAAGCTGTAGATATCTACCCATACTTGCATGTGAGCTCAAGACCAGGCAAATCACTCATGGGACAATTTTATAGAAAAGCATTTGTTTCTGAGAAGGCTAAACAAGATCATGAATAAAGACTATCCATATCCAAATCTGCCAGCTGGAGGCTTCTGAGTGAGAGTGGTTTATTCTATCAAATTAAATAGTCAGTGCATGCAAATTTCTAGTGGTAGGATTGACACCCATTTCTGTGCCACATCTGCTCCTCGATTTTTTACCCACCTGTTTCGCCATGTCTTCAGCTGCTGGTCTGCTATTATATTCTGTACAGGACCTAGCACCTCCGAGTTTTAGATTTCCTAGGGCCTCTAGACAAGCGGCAATGTAAATAACAGGAAAGAAGTTAATTTCCACTGAAGAATCCAAATAAAAATGTGATCAGATTAGAAGATTTCAACTGAGTGTCTGCAGTTAGCTCTTCTGGATATTTTTGCTCTTATAAAAATACATCACGGCATTCTGTGGTGGAAATAAGGTAGGCCAGGTTCAAGTGCCAGTGTAAAGAAAAATATCGAAAACAAATAGGACCTATGTCCACTTCAGGTCTGCGTTTCACTCTTTCCTGTGAGCTCACCTTTACTAGGGCTGTGGCATCCCAGTCAAACAGCTTGTCTTCTTGTAAGAATTGTTTCCACTTTCATAATGCCAGGCATTCATTTGTCTCGTGAGCTCTGTATACTGACTTTGTTCTCTGTATGGGAACATTAGCAACGAGCTGTCATGTCAACAAAGGAAAAGAAAAAAAGCTTGACCAACGCAAATAGCAATAACTACAACTGCAGAGGCCGATGAAGATTAACTAACAGACCTTTCTCTGTTTCTTCAAGGAGAATTTGGATGGCCACATTGCTGTTACTTGAGGACACTGCAGGATGAAGTCCTTTCTCTGATGAAGAATCTTAAAGGGAATGCAATCAATCCTAATAGGCGTTTCTTTTCTGTGATGAGAAGGAAGACTGTGGCAGCTAAATTCTCTGAATCGCCTGAGTTATTCTGGAATAAATCACCCACAACTCCAGAACATGTTAGCTCTGTAAACCTGTCAGTCATGATCAGCAAATTGTTAAACATTAGAATACAGAAGAGCATGGCTTTGATACACAAGCCCTTGATATAGGTGCTGCAACTTCAACACCAAAGATGTATGGTTTCTGCAAGCATGTGAGATGAAATTTTATACCAAAAAAGCCTCCGCTATTATTCCTTGAAGACTTCTCAGCAAGGATTAGAATATACATATTTCATGCAAAAATCAGACATAAAAAACAAAATGGCTCTTATTTATGAGTAGGGAAATTCAAAACCTAGAGCTGCAACCTTTACTTAATGCCAAGGCCATGAAAATGCAATGATCTACAGAAATTCACACTTTCGTCTCTGGGGGCATTGTTACAGGCTCATAAAAAGTCAAATTGCTGTTACTTGAGCTTGCAAATAATTTATACCTATCATTTGTCTTATAGTCCTAGCATTTGCCTGCTGTGCTGACCACCTACTCCTGGATGTATGTTGTAGCAATCATGTTCTTGACACAGCCACCAGAAGAGAAGAATGTGTTATTTGAGAGTATTTGAAATGTCCGGGACTAATCTACCAAGCAAAAACTACAGGCTCATACATTGAAAAAAGGAATTTTTTCCAAAGTATTATATCGTGAGTTATCAAGTCATTTTTTCAAAGGTAACAACTGACTACATAAACCAGCAAGGAATCCCTACTCAGATTGTCACTTACTTAATTCCTCTTAGCAGTTAAATGAGCATGCAAAATCTTTTAAGAAAGAATTTGCCAACATCAGTGCTCCCCAATAAATGTAAGCATGGGAGTACACATTTTAGCAAACTTATTATTCTTATTATTGCCATTTTTGATCTTGTAATGCTTTAGTATTAGCCTTTCACAGCCTTTTCCATCATAAATATCAGACTGTTATTAGTCAACAAGAACTGAAATACATTCACAACCTGGTCTTATCATTATTAACTATATTGCAATGGACATATTCTTCTGGCGTCTTATATACATTTTCCCACAGTTTGTGGGTAGGGAAGCTTAAAATTAAATATTTTATATCACGCCGTGAAACCTACACTTTTCAGTGCCTATGATTTCCCTTTTCACTGCAGCAAAATTGCTGCAAAAAACAAACTGAAATCTGAATTAGAATTATCTCTGTTAAACAGAGGCTATTTGCAATCACTCCAACATTTTCAAAACTTTGGCCAAAGGGACAAATGTGTCAGCATCTTTCTTCTTTAAATTCATGTAATAGAGGTTAGACAGAAAAAAAGAAAAACTCATTAGATCATCTCGTTCATCCTGCCAATCTCTGTATCTATCATCTCATCTTGGGAAAGTACTGTAGGCAGCCTCTGGGTGTTCTCTGCAATATAATATTGGCAGAACAGGCCCCAAAGTTTTTGTTTTCTTACTACACGTCACCAAAATAAACAAACAAAAAAATCCCTCTGAGCTGAAACTAAACCAAAAGAGAACTACAACCGGCTAACCTAAAAAAGATCTGCAGGAGCTGTGTATCAGCTGAGTTTTCCACCCTTTCACTATTCATTTCTAACACAAAAGCTGATCTTAGTGAATTTACAATGATGTCAGTCAGTGCAGTATAGTCCTTTTTTTGGCACCAAGAGGAAAGAAGCATTAAACTTTCATATAATAAAATAGCAACATTAGGTTTAGAGAACATAAGAATCAAAATATTCTAATGTTTCCCTAGGTTCAGTTTAATTCATATCTGTGCCATCAGGAAAATAGTAACAAGAACATAGCGTTGTCGAATTGCTTCTGTCCCACTCCTTCCCCTTCCCTGGCAAATTCAGAAAAGAAAATTGCTTCAAATCAAGCACACTAGTATTTCTTCTTTGTTATTCAAATGGAGACTGGGACTGCTGAAAACAATTTATTTCCACATACATTTCAATCGTGCAATATCAAATTTTATGAAAAAAAAAAAAAAAAGAAAAACCAAACCACAACATCTTTACATTTTAAAAAACCTCGAATATTTTTATTTGCCATATGGAATATTGATTTTAATGACTGTCTCAAGTTTTTAAGAGATCATAGCCCCGTTTCATTGTAGCTCCAGAGCACTATAGTTGTGGCTCAGCCTCCTCAAAATGCCTGGCCTCACAAGACAAGAAATGTTTAGACCTTTTGTGCTGCAATGAAGACTCACATTGACACCAATGGGAGCAAAATAAAGTCCTTGTATAGCTAAATTCATTAATTTTCCAATATTAGTTTAGTTAAATATCTGGATTGTACAAAAACTTCTGTCTTTAGCTAATTGTATCACAAAACTGATTATTATATATTCTGTGCAATACACATGCAGACATCTCAGCTGAAAAACCAAACTCATCAATTACAAGTTTCCCCATTGGTAAACTCTGGAACTGTATGGACCGGCTCTTGCACTGTGATGAAAACTCAATATGAAATCTGAAAATTACTTTGGCCTCTCGTCAGCCCACGAATAGGACCAAGTGGCTTCTGGACCATCAAGAAGCAGGCTTCCCACCTAAAGAGCACCCCACGTCTCAGCCCGTATCATTTTTGCTTACCATTGAACGAGAAAATCTTTCCTGGCTGGCAAAAGCTAAAAAGGCAGAAAGGATCTGAATCCAAAGCCTTGGGAATTTAATAGGAAAATTCCCACTGGAATGAAAAGGCTGAGGAGGATCCAGCCCTGAGCGATTTACAATATATTTCCTGATCTGTATTTTAAGCCTGGGAGAGATGGAATGTAAAGTATACATTGTACATGTATTAGATATGTTTAATATAATTCCAAGGCATATCTTTGATTAAGGTATTGGAAATGTATGAAAGCAAAAGTAATGTTATAATATAAAGCATGTACCCATTTATTCCAGTATATGCATATGCATTCACTAATAATACTCTCCTGAAGTTTCCAGGCAGGCTTTAATAGAAAACAGTGATAAATGTCACTTACTAGACACTCTCCACTGATCTCATTCCAAAAAAAATTACAAAACATCAAAATACAAATTTACACCTTCAGTTTAACTTTTGCTTAAGACAAACAGATGTCGGAGCTTCAGTTCACCTAGGTTTCTTTCCCACCAAATGTTTCTGAATGGCAATAGCTAACAAAACTAAAGCAAGACAGAAAGTTTTCTGTTTTCAGATGAGATCTGCCTGGTTAGGAAAAGCTGAAGTTACTACCAAAGAGTTTTATTGTAAACAACACTTGAACTAATGTTAGTAAACGCTACTTTTGCTAGATCAAAAAAAAAATCTGTGCGGAAAGGATGCAACCTTGCGCCTATAAACAGGAACAATCTGTGACAAAGTTTGGTAAATGTCACTCCCAGAGTATATTTAACACTGATCTCTGAGTATGTAATTGCATTGTCCATATCAATGAAGGTTTGGTGGTAACAGGGTTTCAGATAGCACACAAGACACAGCTAGTTATCTTTTAGGAGTTTAGAAGAATGATTTTTTTGGACCATTTCACTAAAAATTATACTTATCATTCCAACTTTGAAACTTTTCTATAAAAATTACAGATCCATTCAGTCAGGTAAATCAAAACCTTTGCCAAAGAATTTGTCCCATTAGGACCCACACAAGCAGGCACAGTCCATTCTTCTGAAAATAGAACATGTAAAATGCTAAGAGGACAGGCAAGGAGAGTTGAAAAAGCACATGTACTCCACATAATGTACGCTTTTCTGAGAATAATGCTTTTATGGTAATCATGTGCCCACACAAAAAGCATGCTGGTACATCCATCACAAAGATCCACGTCAGTTGTGAGTCACTTTCATGTTTTTGCTAAATAGCAAAGGTCAATAATTACTTGTGTAAGGTCATTTGGCCGGGTAGGTGCTGTTGGCAAGATACGACGTTCACCTGTTTGAGAAAAGCCATTGCCTTTTTCCTCTGAGACTTTGCCGAAGGAGTTTCTATGCATACTGCTAGTTTCCTTTTAACCTGCCTGTATTGGGTTTACATAGCAAGGTTTAGGCAGCAGGGAGGCTGCAGGGTTGGTTTCTGTGAGAAGACACCAGAGGCTGCCCCGCATGTTGGACAGAGCCAGTTTCAGCCAGCTCCAAGACGGACTCACCACCAGCTAAAGCTGAGCCTATCAGCAACATAAGTCTTAGGGGGTTGTATTTTCTTCCTTCCCATATATATCACCCTAGCTCTCATGGTTGCTCTCAATGCTTAATATTATTATAGAATCATAGAATCTTTTAGGTTGGAAAAGACCTTTAAGAACATCAAGTCCAACCGTTAACCGAACACTGCCAAGTCCACCACTAAACCATGTCCCTAAGTGCCGCATCTACACGTCTTTTAAATACCTCCAGGGATGGTGACTCAGCCACTTCCCTGGGCAGCCTGTTCCAATGCCCGACTACCCTTTCAGTGAAGAAATTTTTCCTAATATCCATTCTAAACCTCCACTGGCGCAACTTGAGGCCATTTCCTCTTGTCCTATCACTTGTTACTTGGGAGAAGAGACTGACACCCACCTCGCTACAAGCTCCTTTCAGGTAGTTGTAGAGAGCGATAAGGTGTCCCCTCAGCCTCCTTTTCTCCAGACTAAACAACCCCAGTTCCCTCGGCCACTCCTCATAAGACTCATTCTCTAGGCCCTGGGAAGCAACCCAAGGTAAGAGAGTTTATTCCCAAAGACACTCAAAGAACTTTGTTTATCTTGCAGTTCTGCAGAGGAAATCATTTGGTGCTAACTGGTATGACCAAAAAAAAAGAAAAAAAAGAAAAAAGATTAATCCATGGGATCCCTAATGTATGCCCATGAAATGCTGTGGAGGGCAGAGCATGGACTCTGTTCAGACCCTAGCCATAACGACCGTCTCCCAGCAGATGACATGCTCCCTTATACTAAGTAGAGGAAGGGGTTTGTGGGCTTGAGACAGTCAACGGCTTCAGGATGGAATTTTTCTCAACAATTTTAGCCATCCAAGCTAAGAGTAAGTCTTCTGTGACTAGACGTGGTCCAGACTCTCTCTATAGCTGGTAGGGGAAACTGGGCATTTCTAGGACACATCCATCTTAAGGTGGATGTCTTGAGATACCCATCAATGAGAACTGGGATAAATTACCATCTACGGGTGCCTTTTCCACCAGACACTAGGTTTTAGATAGCTGACGCAGATGAATTGTGTCCTTTCAGGCAAATATACATATTCTCTTTCTACGTGTCAGCCTCACTCACCAACATTCTCCAATGCAGGACAAAGTGTTATCACCAGCTGCAACCCAATTCACTGTCTACACAACAACAGTTTGTTACTGTGCAGGAAGGTGACCTGCAGCAATACACGACGATGTAACTAGAAATTGTAATGCAGTACTGCCATCTGAGACAGAATGAAGCATCCCCAGACAACAACACTTCCAACTTTTGAGTGGTTTTAAGGGTACTGTAGCAGAGCATTTAAGACAATTGCTACAAACTAGAGCTGTGCATTTAAGCTATGTCATGAACTGCTGCAAATTTGCCCAGTAGTCTCAGCCATAGATAGCTTCTTCATAACTTGTACTGAGGCGCCAAAGCAAGTGGGTATGACACTAGCCGTATCAATTCTTTGGCTACAGACACTAACTCTCATTAATCTCATATGCTACATAGCCTGGTATGACCCATGCATTTTGTTATCTTAGCAACAATCCTCAAACAGCTTTACATGTGCATATTAATCTACAAAAAAAAAGGGGTCAGCCCAATGTAAAGCTAAATGCTCTGCAGTGTTTTAGAGATTAACATGAAGGGATTTTACTTCAACACGTCTAGAGCTATATTAATTATTATTGAACCTTTTACCTCCCGCACATCTCCTTGGGACATGCAGGTTTGAGGAGAGTTGGTCCTTTTTTGGTGAGTTCAAACTTTGCAGCTACGTACTGCCATGGGCATGTTTGCCTGCATAACTGTCTAATGTCCATTGATCAGTGATATGACAGGAGGTGTCAGTGCAGCCAAATCTGCTTTTCCAAGGAAAACATTACTTGTACTTACATTACTATATGTATATTTTATCTGAATGCAGTTTTGTAAACTAATTAGAAACAGAAATAGGCATTCATTCCTTTTTGCAGAGCAGATCTAGGGGAGGAGGGGGTTATGTGGGCCATGATTTCTGGATGTTGATTTACTCTTTGTTTTAAGGGCATCTAAAATTGCTGCAGGATCTGTCCTTATACATTTCCTATTAGCATTTGTGTCAACTGTGTAAAAAATTAATTAAATAAATGAGACCTTTTTTTTTGTCATTATTTACCCCTATTTCTTACTTCTTTCCCCTACCTACCACAGATTGAGATCATCCACAGGAAAGCAGAGCTTTGCCCCTTGCCCACGCTGAAGGAGACATAGTTCTTCCATACATGTGCCATTGTTGTTTGAAATCCAGAGACTACGACAAAATGCGCTCTTGCATAACATACCTTGCTCTCTGTATCACCTTGTCGTTGCCAGCTTCATGCTAACGATCACTGATTAACTCAGCCCCAGCACGTGTTTGAAGTGAATCACAATGTGATGTCTGATTCCTCAGCAACATTTCACAGGGACCAGATTTTTGCTTTTAACTGCAATTTAGGTAAGTAAATGTGAACATACTGTACGGTTCAAATAATATACTGTACATTAGACTCCCAGCTGCAGCCTTATCGTATTATCCTTTATAAACTTGGCTGGAAATACAGAGGGACTCTGGACTGCTTAATATTCAGTTAATTTCTGTTTTGATTGGAAAGACGAAAGTAAACCTTTTGGAAATGAATTCATCAATTCAAACTGCATAACAGGCTTTATTGAAATGCAGTCTGCAATGTTCTTAAGTCAGCCTCATCACTGAATGTTGGGACTTATCTTAATTATGGTTGGTTGTAATACTGTACTTATATTAATAATGTTCTTATGTTAAAGAGATTTTTTTGACCTTTTGGAGTGCAGAAATCAATGAGAAGTTGATAAAGCCAAGTTCATTGCTGCCTAAAGTAAAGCAAGCCTGATTTGTTTACTTACCTAAGCCTTCATCTGTCAGACCCATTCTGAAATGATTTATAGACCTCTACCCAATGAAATCATTTAAAGTAGATTAGATTCAAGGAACAATCACCTCTAATATGACAAGCTGATGGAGGCTGACAGGTAACCAAGTTGCTCTGGATGGCAAACAAGTTCCTGAAATTCTGATTAAATTAAAATATTAATGGTACCACTGGGAAAATAAGATTGAATCATGTTAGGCGAATTCAGTATTAGAACCAAAACGCAAATAGCGAATCATTCTGTGTGAAGAAAGCCAGCTGAGGTACCAAGGGAAGGTACCTCCAGTAAACGAGAGAGCAGGAAGTGAATTCAAATGAAAAGCATTGTGTCAAGAGCTCACCTTCACCTTTCGGAGGTCTCTACAACAACAAGGCCTAACAGGCTCTGGGGTTGGTCTGAACACTTTTGAGAGGTTACATATTTATTTGGACTTGCAGCCTAGTACTAATGAACAACTCCTGCTTTCCTAAGGTTATAAGGTTATTCTTTGAAGCACTGATCCATGCTTTTTTTCCCCTTTTTTCATGTTTGTTTAGTTTCTGTTTTCAATCCTGTACATTAAGTGGCTCTGGCTGCAGTATAATTGCTCTGTAACTAAATGTATTGACACTGCCTGCTTTGGGATCTGTATTAATTTTGACATACAGGGTAATTAAATGTGCTATTCGTCTCACGTGCATTAAAGGAACAATAGATGCCTTATCTGCCAGACACGCTGAAGTGTGCAATTACAACATGTTAAGAGTAGTTGTGTTTTGCTTCACAAGACCTTTTATTAAGGTTCTTTTAAATATCTTTAAATGTTATTTAATGGCAGCTGCGAAGCAAAGACCATCCATCACAAGGCACACTGATGGGATTTATCTCACCTCACTTTAGACGGGGTAGACATCTTCATCTGATCTAATTGCCTACCACACCCCCCCCCCCCCCCCCCCCTTTTTAGTCAGCAGAGAGAAAGAGCTGCTTATAGATTGCCAGTCATCTGGTCTGGTTTTTATAGATGCATTTGGATGCAATAAACTGCAACCTGGACATACACATGCCCCACCATCCTATATCTTCCAGGAGGAAGAAGCTTGGTGGAGGCAGCAGGAAGCTCCTAGAAGAAACAGTGGCTGCACTCACGGTGCCTCTCTAAATAGTAAAGTGCCAGTTTAATTTCAGAGCAACAGAGTTCTCCTGTTTTTTCCCAGCAGGTACTATATAAATTATGGTGGCAATGGTCAGTCCAGTGAGACCCCAGCTAGGGGAAGAATGTGATTAACAGGAAAACAAAACAGCAGCTAGACAGCAGTATAGAAAAAGAGCCTCCTAGACGCCCTTACCTACAAGGAAGGTTATTTTTTCTAGACCAAAAAAAAATGTTATGCAATATGGAAACAGCGGAAGGAAGGACAGGACATGCATGAGGAACTGACCAGAGTGGGGTAAAAACAAGAAACCTAAAGGGTTTTTATCATCTCAATGGGGAAAAAAAAGGTCAAGAGAGTACTGCCAGGAGAATGCCCCAGACAATGGATCAGCTCACAAAGGTGTTTGATGAGTTTTATGACTGCAGAAAAATTGAGGTGATGGAGAGACGCTGATCTGGGGACTTGGGCAGAAGAAGATACTGATGTTGTTTTCTGACATGAAACCAAGAAAAGGAGAGGAATGTATTTACATTTCAATGACACAAACAATGGCTATGTCAACACTCACATTACTAGATTAAAAACCTATTCAATTCTAGCTGGACTGTTGGGACCGCTGCAGTGTGATCTCACCAGTGGCAATGCTAGAGTGAAAATCAGCAGCAATCAAAAGAACCTGAAGCAGGTTGATCGAGCCAAAAGACTGAGGTGCAGATGGAGCCTGGGGGACCACCAGAACACAATGCAGCACAGGAGAAAGAAAAAGTGACCCCGATTACTTTAGCACATACAAGTAATAGACAAACAGCTTGACGACCAGCATAAGGGACCTTGGAGAATGCCAGCAAAGACCACGCTCTTGGAGTGACTTTTCCACTCATGTATTCTGTTTTGAAAAAAATAATTGACAACATCATTTATTAAAGAAATAAAGAAGCATCTTGCTCACTACTAGAATAAAAGAGGGGATTATAAGAAGAAGGAGGCAGCACAAAATCAGCCCATAAATATATGACTTGCAGATTATCTGCGATTTCTCCCAGTTTGTAGGTACTGTGGTAATAGGGAGGAAGTTTAAGCTTAGCAACAATGGAGTCTTTGTGTTCTTACCACATGTGGCAGACGAAAAAAAGGTAGAATATAGTGGTGTATAACCTATACTAAGAGCATTGCTAGGAAAAAATGCTAGCTACTCAGGAGTTTAACTCATGCCATTAGGGAAAAGGATAGTGGAGCTCACAAAATGCAATTTTTATGTATCTTCCCCAGTGTCTGAAACAAATTCTCACACATCTGTGAATCATTATTTCCACAGTTCAACTACTTCTGTCTATACAATGTGGCTTTAAGATACAGGAAAATCTCCTGTGGCCAAGTGGGCAAAGTACCATGGGAAAGTACCATTTTCCTACTCTCACTGTCCAGCCCATAATGATCTTGTTATGCTGTAAACTGTGATGGGACACCATGTCCAAGGTTTTAAAAAATAGGACCAAGTCTTCATTTCCTAATGATTTCAGAATTACTTTTCTCTCAGATTTTCAGCATGTTTCATCAAGCCATCATTTCATGAGAGCTTTGAAAATTATTCAATGTCCTTAGGTACCCAAACAGACAGCAGGTTCTTTGAAGTTTTCATTTTTAAAAGGTTTGACCTCTAGGTACACTTCACGTTAGTAGTGGAAGTGTGTCTGTAAGGTATTATTTCTAGTCTAACTACATTTCTGCCATTCAGGATATTAACTACTTAGTCATTAATTTTGGTCCTATCATTATCTGACACATGTTGTCATACAGGACAACTCTAAAATTTGGTTTCTCTTAAAAGCTTCAAAACTAATATAGTCTCATATTTTGACAGTTAGCTTTGATATCACTGCACAATTAATCCTTCATTACATGAAAAGGAGCAAAGCACCTGTCATGCAAAATCCAGGACAAGCAGAAGTGCAAGCAGGAGGTAGAAAATCTGAGCATTTCTGCAGTAAAAGCTCAAGCAAGAAGATGGGGCAAAGTTTCAGAGTAAAGAATCAATATACTTCACCCGTAACAGCAACCAACAAAGGGAAATTCCATTTTGAGAGAACTAAAGTTGAGAGTTTATGCAAATTTCTGCTCCAAATTTAAACTTTTCACCTGAATTACCTTTTAAAATTTGAAATTTTTAGTAAGACAGAAAGAGCACTCTCTTGAGCACTTGCTGTGAATGTGCCCATGAACACATCCTTCCTTCTCCTTTCAAGAAGATGGGTAATATTCTGATTGCATCGAAAAACATTCACACTTAAGTTGTCTCCCATATTTGTATTCTTCTTCTTCGTTCTCGCTTTCTCTCTCTTTCTCTTTCTTTCTCTACATAGATATAAATAATACATGTCTATATATAGAATCATAGAATCATAGAATTGTTCTGGTTGGAAGAGACCTCCGAGATCATCGGGTCCAACCATTAACCTGGCACTGCCAAGTCCCCCACTAAATCATATCCCTTAGGGCCTCATCTAAACGCCTTTTGAATACCCCCAGAGATGGGGACTCCACCACCTCCCTGGGCAGCCTGTTCCAATGCCTGACAACCCTTTCGGTAAAGAAGTTTTTACGAATGTCCAATCTAAACCTCCCCTGGCGCAACTTGAGGCCATTTCCTCTTGTTTTGTTGTCTGTTACTAGGGAGAAGAGACCGACCCCCATCTCTCTACAACCTCCTTTCAGGTAGTTGTAGAGAGCAATAAGGTCTCCCCTCAGCCTCCTTTTCTCCAGGCTAAACATCCCCAGTTCCCTCAGCCGCTCCTCATAGGACTTGTGTTCCAGACCCTTCACCAGCCTCGTTGCCCGTCTCTGGACACGCTCCAGCACCTCAATGTCTTTCTTGGAGTGAGGGGCCCAAAACTGAACACAGGACTCGAGGTGCGGCCTCACCAGGGCCGAGTACAGGGGGACAATCACCTCCCTACTCCTGCTGGCCACACTATTTCTGATACAGGCCAGGATGCCATTGGCCTTCTTGGCCACCTGGGCACACTGCTGGCTCATATTCAGCTGGCTGTCGACCAACCCCCCCAGGTCCTTTTCCGCCGGGCAGCTTTCCAGCCACTCCCCCCCAAGCCTGTAGCGTTGCCCGGGGTTGTTGTGACCCAAGTGCAGGACCCGGCACTTGGCCTTGTTGAACCTCATACAATTGGCCTCGGCCCATCGATCCAGCCTGTCCAGGTCCCGAATGCAAACATAGAGGTATATATTTAAGTGTGCATGCACCTATCCATATGTAGCATGGACGTATCTTAATAACTATCTATCTGCCTGTTTAATTGTAGTGACAGAGGCTTGTTTGGATTAAGATGGTAATATTCTACTACTTTTATGCAACAGAAAACTGAGAATATTATTTGTACCAAAAGCAATATACCCCAAAAGATCTGGTGGTCAAGGCTAAATATGTATCTTCTGTTTGTTGTAGATTTGATGGCTGTCTTATATGTAAAATCTTTATGTGTAATCATAGACTAATCAGGGATGTATGGTATTTTTTTCTGTCCATTATACAGCACAGATTGATAGTATGTGGTTTGCCACATGGTTCCTATCTTTTATACACTCACCCCATGCATAGAGCAAAAGCATTAAAAACATATGAGTAGCTGTTGTTGACACTGGGTAAATATGGAATCCATATATTAAATTTCTGCATCAACTATGCAGGCCTGAATTTCCTGCAGCTTTGATTCTAATGCCGTAGTAATGTTTATGCTCTCAATATTAGCTTACATAACATTCGGCTTTGGACCTGAGGGGTGGGTAAGATTAAACTAGTTCCCATTCTAGCAGAAAATTTTCTAGCTTTCTCCAAAGCTCCAAATACTGCAAGACTGCTTCATGGAAATATAAAGAGGGCTTGCATTCATAACAATATCCTAAATTTCAGCTGCTTTGGCCAATGACTCACTGTCTATGGTGCATTCCAAACAAATAAGAGTCAAGTGTTATTTCAAAGGGCAGATTTTTTTGTCTAATCTTGCCATCTTGTGATTTGCCTTGTCACTTATGCCTGGATTATCGGTGTGTTTCACATAAAATCAAGCACAGTAGCCTCAAGGCTCTTTCCTCATGGACTTCTCTCTGAAACCAAATTCAACTTGAAAAGAAGAGTGTTTGTTGACTGATTAGACAATGCTGGCGAGGAATCACTGAGAATACCGGAGCTCTCCGAGTGCCTTTTGTGGAAAAGTCTCACTTAAATACAGAGGCTTCACAGCATTTTTCAAGGCGGGCAGGTTCTGGAGCCGCCTGGCCTCCGCTCATACAAGATCTTGGAAACAGGAAACATGTGCCTCTTCTGAAATGCTCAGCTTTGTGATCTACCCCAGGAATTAGACTTGACTTTAGCTGCAGCTTGTTCCATAAATTCTTGTGCAAATTAAGACTGAGATTAGAACCAAAAGCTGGCATCAAATGATGACTGGCTGGTGTAAAGATTTGAGCATAGGCTTGCTAGAAGAGGAGGCATGAAGAAATGAGACAAGCTGCATCAGCTGTAGCCTTTTACTTCAGTTTTACATTCAATTCAGTGGTACAACTGTGGTTGTACAGGCAAGAGATGACAAATGCACACACACTGCAGCCAAATCATTGTCTGAAAGGAAAGGTCAAAGTCCCCTGTGAGGCGAGATGGGGAGAGATGTTCCTGGAAATTGGTACTTCTTGGTTCTTCAAACATAACAAGCACTCAGCAGGACTTTGAGATTTTGGATGATACCGGCAAGTTAATGGGAGTTGGAGACAGCATCTCAAGCAGTTTCTGAGCTGCTTTAGTGCAGCCTGGACACGTTCTGACTGACAGCTGCTCTTCATCCCCCTGTGCTGCCCTCAAAGGCGTAATGGCTGGGTAAGAGTGAGGCTGCTGTATCAGCTAAGACACATAGCTGAGTGTCAGTGGGACAATGCCAGCAGCCAAGCCCATAGCACTTTGCTGTCCTGTCCAGAAGTCTCCCAAGACTGCTAAAGAAATCGACATTTGTCCCTCCTGTGACATGACCCAGGCGCCTGGGCCGTACTGGGACATTACACGCCAGCTCCCAGCAGCCTGGAGGGGAGGTTTGCTGCAGCAGCAGTGCCCTGCCAGTGCCGTACACCCCACTGCTGGGGTGAAGCAGCCTCTGTGCCGCACCGCCGGTGCTCACCCCCGACGGCCGGTCCTCTGCGTGTGCTTCCCTGGACCTATGTGGGAAGCGGGTGCCTCGAGACGGTGCTAAATAGACATCCTAAGATTCCACTCTTGTATTAACTTATTTAGTCCTTCATCTTGTATTTATTTGATTCAGTGGCTCAGGACGAGATGAAAGCCTGAAAGCCGGGGGAGTTCAGGGATCAGGAAGGAGGACGAGCAGCCAGGCAGGACCGACGGAGCGGTTATCGGGCTCTCAGAATGGCGGGCTGGGAGTGACACTCCTATCCAGCTCTGGACTGCAGGCAGGATCTAACACCTGCGTTTGGGCAAGGTCAAACTTGCCTTCTTTTCCATGTAGGAAAATCAATGGGTAATGTTCACTGCCAGAGTGATGTGAAAGTCAAAGTTCCCTAACACAAGAAATGTTCAGATGCCAGGTTTCAATACGCAGTTCTGCAGGATTTTTCACAGTGTTTTTTACCCCTCAGAAATCAAGGGTGGTCAAGTTTTATGTACATATGCCCCAGAATTCAGTATTAGAAGCTACAGAGTGTTACTTCTGTGTCTTCAACGTTTCGGATCACAGATTTGAGGTAATATGATAACTACAAAACATTGCATTTTTCCCTCTCAAAGATCAGCTTCTGAAATCACAAGTTGCCATTACATGTTGTGAGTTATTTAGAAAATAATTTTTAAAACTACATCCAAATTTTAGGTATGATCACCCCCCTTTTTGGAGATTCAGAAGGACAGGCTCAGAGCTACAGCTGTTGCTATTCACAATAACAATGCAATGAGATCTTTACTAAACATGGAGAATAAATCAGTTGAGTGATCTGATCTGCCTTACCCTTTTTAATGTTAATTCAGATAAAAATTACTTTTTTCTAATCTTATTCCCATAATTTCTAAATCAGTCATGGCATTGGCTATTCAAGACACCACGTCCACTCTTCCAGGAAAAGATGTAAAAGGTGAAGAAACGTAAGCTAAACTGACACTGCACCTTAAGGTCCACAGGCCAACCAACGGAACTGTCTGCAAATTTTAAAACAGTCTTAACATTTGGTGTGAAATATTCCAAGACTTTCCCAAAGGTTTGAAAATTGCATCTTGCAGAATCTGTAGTTAAATTCAGTTTGGTGCAAGATTATTAAGCAGTTTCGACTTGCAAGTTCTTAGATAGTTCAAAATTTCAAAAACCAAAATAAGGTTCCACCTTCAAAAAGCCTGCTTCTCTTCAATTTAAATTTTACAAACAAATGTGCTATTAGCATCTCTGAACAACGTGCTTTTCTGCTTTTGTGTTTGTCCTGTTTAGTGAAGCAGCTGGAGGTCCCTTGGAGACCAAAAGGACACTCTCATTACAGAGTTTCTTGATGCCTGCTGCACATGACTATCCTGAAAAATCATGTGCTTAAGACAGACCTGTGAATAGAATTCCATGAATTCTAGAAAATGTGTTTACACCCCAGGTTCTCAACTTTCTGTTCTTTTCTGTGCTGGGTGCTTTATGAGCGTTTGGCCTCGAGCCTTGATTTTTTGGGTGGTAATGATTCACGCTGATAGGTCTGTTTTACCTCAAAACCTCTACTGCAATATTTGATGCTTTTCAAATAATTTTCAAATATTTTGTTTAAATCAACAATTTTAATATGGGCATGATTTTTATACACACATTTTTAAAAGTGTGTAATTCAGAGAACATAACTAGAGCAGCTAAGGTGAAGCTTCTGAATGCAAAAACCTGCAGTCAGATATTTTAGTGAGACTCTCTGCTAAAATAAAATTAAATTCTTTTTAGCATTAAGTAACTGTCCTCGTTTCAGCTGAGATGGAGCTAGTTTTCTTTCCAGCAGCTACTGTGTTTTGGATGTAGTATGTGAAGAATGTTGATAAAACACTGATGTTATTAGTTGCTGTTAAGCGATCAAGGACATCTTCCAGCTTCCCAGGTTTTGCTAATGTGCAGGTGCAAAAACCTGGGAGGGGTATAGCCAGTACAGTTGACCCAAACTGGCCAAAGAGAGTATTCCATACCATGGACGTCATGCCCGGTGTAAGTGGGGCTCGGCCAGTGGGCCAGTCCTCTCTTTTCGGTTCATTCAGGCCTTTTTCGTTCATTAGGGCCTTTTGGTTTGTTCCGGATTTCATTCATTTGTTTGGCTGTTTGTTCCCTTGCTCGCTCTCTATGGAATTTGCTGTTCTGAGATTGCTGCTGGGGAATATTCCTCTTCTGTGATCGCCGCTCGGGACTGTCTGTATCAGTCGTCGGGTCATCGGGTGGTGAGAATTTGTGCATTGTTCATTTTATATATTCTATTATCATTATAATTTTTTTATCATTATTAATATATAATATAATTATTATTATCTTTTTCTTTGCTGTCCTGGTGAACTGTTTTTATCTCAACCCACAAGTTTTCCTTTCTTTCTGATTCTCCTCCCCACCCCACTGGGGAGGGGGGCGAGTGAGCGAGCGGCTGCGTGGCGTTGGGTTACTGGCTGGGCTTAAACCACGACAGTAACCAAATTGTAGGTTTAGCCATATTTATCTATAAAGCCAGCTCTGGTCTGGTTGCCATATTAATACAGGTCTGTCTGGAAGAAACAACTTCCTTAGACAATTTAAATGTGACCTTCAATTTGCAAACATTATTCTCCTTTATTCCCAGTCTTTGACTTGTACCAATATCTAGAATGACTGACACTTATCTAACTGAATTCACTTAATTGTTGAGGTTTCATACTTAACCTCGATGATTTTTTTACGATACAATTGCAAAGGAATATCACACAATAGTAATTAGATGTGGTTTGAGTCAGATACTGCTGTCTATAATGATTCTACCTTTGACTGATCAGAAAAATGTTGATTTCTGGAATTTTTGACTGGTCTGCATAGAGATTCTCATGTTCACTAATCCATTCCTTAAGATAAATAAACTTTTATATGTTCTTTCATCTTTCTGTGGATCTAGGATACTTTCAGTCATGCAAGTAAATCTTCACGATTTCTTTTAAATATTTATTTTCCGTTCATATAGCATTTGTTTCTAACTCTGCCATGAGGGGAACAACTGTTGCTGTCTTCCAGCTGGTATGATCTGTTCCCTGAGCAAGCTGGTTTTCTGACATATCGACGCTGATTTTAAATACATGTCATGTCATTAGTTGCTTGTTACTACTGTTTCTTATGGTGGGTGTTTTCCAGACACATGCCCAAGAAAGTATGAGAACTGATCAGATCGACGTGCTTAGCCAGATACTGCAATTCTGCAGCCAAAATCTGGGGCTTTTCTCAGTACCCAGCTCTCCACTACTCACAGCTGGGCATGCACAATAAACTGTGTGAGCTCTAAAACTATCTCTTAGGTTAGTTCTTTCTCTGTTGCCCTTAATCATACATCAGTGTGGACTAGTAACATGGCATCCCTGCAGCGCCCACGGAAGGGACTCCTACCTGGGTGCAGAACACCGTGCTTCAGGGCTCACCAGGCCTGGGATGGATGAAGGCCACAGGTAGACAAGCGTCCTTCCCCTGGCAGGGCTGACATCTCTCTCCCTGTGGAAAGGCAGGCAGACATCACTGGTTCAGCACAACTGGCTGAGGTCACGGACACTGCCCCAGCTTCTATGGCCAGTTGGTCTGTTGAGGATGGTGGCAATGGAAGAGCTCTTTGCAGATGTCTTTCAGCCCAGTGTTGGTACCTGACACTTAGCCTGTGCCCACGCTAGCACTGCCCCTTGGTGTCACTGCCCTCCTAAAGTAAAGGAGGTGTAACTTCACAGAATGGTTGAGGTCGGAAGGGACCTTCCCCAAAGCCAGTGGAGAGAGACCAGCCTCCATAAGCAAATCCTGTCCCACAGCTGGTTAATTAGCCCAAGTGGTTAATTAAAACAAGTTGTGTTGCATTGCCCCGCCAAGAACCCAAACAGCCTCCCACCGCTGGTCCGTCAGTTCTGGAATATCCATTGGATCTCATGTCTCACATGCTGTGGGTGCTGGGAGTGTGTTTTCTGCTGTTTAAACTATTGAATCTTGATCAGCATGGTCTTGCCATGCTTGTACAACTTGGTCCAAGAGCTATCAGTCAGCCTTTAAATACACTGTCAAAGGAATAGTCATAATAGGGTTAGAAGAACATAGTCCATTCCTCTGCTCCAAAATAGCATCAACAATATGTAAAACACACTTAACAGGTACTTTGCTAGCCTGTTCTCAGTAATATCCAGTGACGGAAGTTGCCTTAGCCTGTGTCCTGCTGCACCAGCAACTTTGCCCAACTTCTTTTCCCATCTGCTCACTGATTATTCTGGGGGTCTTGGGGCAGAGCTTGTGCTGTCACACTGCCTTTGCACCCGTATATAAAAGGTCTCCAGATTCTTCTAAGCATACCAGAACAGGCATTCCTCTGACTCTCCCTCATTATTGGTTTTTCTCAATTGGGAATACCCCCACTCCCTGGCACCAGGGACACAAACTCTCTCTCATTACCCCTGGCTCACAGGTTTTGGACTTTTTTTTTTCTTTTTAAATTACATTTTGTATTCAGGAAAACAAGATGTGATTTCAGAGGGGTTCAGATAACAAAGGTGGGTACATCCCAGTAATCTCTAAATTCTAGTCCATAGACATTTTTGTGCTTGCCTGGTGCTTATTGCAATGGCAAAGTGGAATATTCTCTAGGCTTCATTGCAATATAAACATCAAATTCTATTATCAGCAGTCGCAGCATGGTTTTACATTATAAAATATGGACTATAGCTGCAATAACTCTAGAAGTATAGAATGTATAAGCAATAAATATAACTGTAACTGAGAAAGCAGCTATTATATCCATCTACGTGGAATTCAAATCAGTCTCCTACCAACTTTGTCCATTGTTTTCCATGACCGTGTATCTGATCTTCTGGTAATGGCTCCATGCATCATAATGAGTCCAAATGTCCTGGAAATATCTTCTTGTCCAGATGGAGAACATTTATTAAGTAGCAGGTATATGAAATACATATATTTGTATATTTATGTGTATGCTGAAAGGTAAAATATTCATAACCCACTGAAGAAAGCTTAGGCCTTTCTTAAAATAGGGTAGCTTTAATGAAAATAACTGCGATAAGAACTTTGCTTCCAGCTTCCTTTGGTAGATTAAAGGAAGAGCATAGAAATAAAGACATTAACATGTTATTAATGTTTATTGTTGAAATACGTATATATGAGATATGCCTCTTCATACATTATGTAATGCCTAAATTACACAAATGTGGGGGAGTTTAATAAGTTGTCCACATGGTTTCATCTTTTAATGTAATTTTGCTACATTCTAAATGAAGCAGGGAAAAGTCACTACTTTCAGCAATTTTAAAAACTGTTTTACATGTGAAAGAAGCTGAATAGTAACACAGTGAAAATATTGTAGGTAACATTGCATTAAGATCATTGATCATTTTTTTCTTAATAAAAGCCGGGTGCACGGAGAATTGAAGCAAAACTGTGATGAAAAATGATACAAATGTCCAACAGAGGAGAAGGAAGGAAGGTTGATTAGCAGTAAATGTGCAATTGAAATATGCTGTCTGTAGAAGGTGAATTATTTTCTGTCTATATCTGTTCCTTTTTTTTTTTCTTCAAGTTATTCCAAGTAGTGCATCTATTGAGCCATAGTGGTGAGTGCTGGATTGATGAGAGGTCTAATCCAGCTCTGGGCGAGAGTTGAAGGAGATATCTGGAATGTTTCAGGATAGCACTGAAGAAACAAAATGCTGTTTTGAAGCTCATGCTGCATGGACGATGACTACAATAAAAATTTTCCTTGGTGGCCACTTCAGAGTTGGGAGCACTCTGTAACAACTCTTGGGGAATTTTAAGCATGTCAACTAGTCTTATTATTTAATTATTGGTTTAGTAGATGTCTTTCAACTGGCAGTAGACCTGGCAAAGCACATGCTTCTCACAATACTGGGAGGAATGGGAAAGGGGAGATTAATAATTTTAACACGCATTAATATATTTGTCCATTCTTTCTTACTAATTTGGTTTGTAGCTGTGAACATTTAGTAACTTCACTGAAGAGCTGTTGCAATCCCAGTTGATTCTGTTGTGACATAGAGTCTGGTTCAAACAGAAAATTTACATATCAACTGATGTGGGAGCTCACATCAGAGGGTGTTTGGCCATCGATTTCAATGACACCACAAATGTACTTTTGTACCTTCCCCTACCGCCCCCATCCTTGGGGTTGGGAAAGAGGAGTGGATACCCACAGGAAACCAAAATGGACTTCAAGGTGTCTCGTCTCTGTGTTATAAAGACTTTTTTTCCTTATCTGAAACCCACATCTTCTTTAAGAAAACTAGCTATTTTAGTATCAAAAGCACTTGGGGCAAAACTCAGTCTTCGGATTCACATTGTAGTTCTCTTATTTAAGAGCTCAAAGGGAATACTGCCTATGGAAAGTGTATAGAATATTCAGAATAGACTGCAGGCCAAAAAAATTTTGACTTAAGCCATAAGTTAAAATTTATTGCTTTTACAGTCTGTCATGATTTAAGAAATGTGGCTTGTCCTATGCATTCCAAATTTGTCATAATTACCAGGCTAATGCGAGTACCAGGATTTTTGTTAAGTCGTAGCGTAGTTTGCTTCCAAGTTTTATCTGAGTCTCTGTCCTTAGACAACCTGACCTCACAATATATCAAGCAATAAACCCAAGGTAGAGTAGCTGTTGCAGTGGTGAACAAGCAGGGAGTGTTGGGTTTCAAAATGCAATTCGATCTGGAAAAAAATGGAAAAGAATGATACCTACAAAAAATATTCCACTTTTAGTGAAGTCACTCAGAGCTTTTAGACAAGATTTCCTTCTCCTTTCTCTTTTCCTTGGATATAATCAGCTAGAGGAGTTATGTCCCCTTCTGTGGGGTGGTTCTGTGGAAATTTGATGTCTCAGATCAAAGAAAACCGGAGGTGTAAAATTAGCTGGTGTTTTAAAGATAAATGTCAGTAGAACTTTTTAATTGTTGTAAGAAGCTGTTTCACTTAGAGTTTCATAAAAAGTCATTGATTAGTGGTCTTGTCTTTTCTCTATTGCAATCCCCCCATCCCTAATTATCACAAGGCTCCAACACCCTTGTCATTAATTTCTTCCTAAGGTAATTGTAAAATTGGAAGGGGCAGTTTGGGAACATTATGAAATGTTTCAGCCATCCTCTCACTCTACAGTGACAGAAAAATTTGATTTGCTGTAAAACTGCCTACAGGTTCATCTTGAGGGCAGGGGGTGGTGGTGTATGCAGATGTGGCAAAATAATCTCTATGAAGGCGAAAATGGCACATGAATATATAGCGGAACCTGAAAAACATGCGTCAGGAGCCACCAGAAAAAGTCTTACAGGATGGTGAGCAAAGCAGTTTCAGTGGCTGCTGAGGGGCAGAGAAGGCTGCGGAGAAGAGGGCTGAGGGTGCCGCACAGCCCTGGGCTGCCCGTGAGAATGGACAGGCAGCACCTCAGGTGTGTTTCATCTGGTTAAAATCACCACTTCACAAGCGCTGAAGACGTTAACAACGGTGCCTCCATTCTCTTTCCGGTTTGTGTGTCTCTTCACAGCTCAGGTGTGATCTCCCCAGGGCAGCCCAGCCTTGGGGAACCTTATAGCAGGTCAGAACAGCACTTCTTCAGTGGCTTCGGACAGGCACCATGGCTCTGAAACTCAGTATGTGGAAAAACAAACAAGCAGCCTGATTTTCTAAGTCCTAGGTTCCCTTTCAGTCCAACCTAGAGCAAGTAGACCTTAATGCAAGGAAAGGTTCCTCGATGTGGAAGAAGAGCAGAGAAATTTTAATTATCTTCACTGAGGTGCAAGAGTTTACAAGGCCTACAAAAGAAGAATGGAAAGAACGAGAAGTTGCCAGCATAGCTGCAAAGAGGGATTGCTCAAAGATGCAACTGAAAAAAAATACCTGTACAATAATTAATTAAGCTTCAAAATGTCCCTCTGAGGTAGGTAAGTATTATTAAACAAGAATATACAGAATTAATTAAAGTTTGCAGGGAAAAGAAAGGGCAGGGGAAAAAAAAAATAAAGCTGAACAAATTAACACTAGCCAAAGGGGTAAGGAGAATAAGACTCCTGCAGACAGAATCTAGGAAGAAACTTATCGCAGGAAGAAAACATACCCATTAATAATGGAGCCATTATTGGAACTGATTGCCAATGCTTCCTTCATTATTGGAGCTGATTGCCAATGCCTCCCTAAGGGAGGGCAAAGATGCCAGAGTCTTTGCAGGGAGGAGGAGGAGGGAAGGGCATTACACCCTCACTTAGCTTATCTTTTCCTTTATGCTGACATTCTGTCAGGCAATCACCTCATTTTCAGGTTTCCTTTGGGAAGTGTTTTCAGGAAGGCTGTAGACGTGCAGACTCAGGACACCTGCGAGGTACCTCTGGGGCTCTGTCCCTTGTCGTCAAGACCCTCCCCGTTGCACAAATATTAAGTACTTTCATGGAGGTTTCATGGGTGCTGCCAATCTAGTGCTATAGCTATCGCTATAGCTGCACACGCAGCTTTGCTTCACTTATTAAACTGTCTTTATCTTGACCGATGAGTTTTCTCACTTTTGCTTTTCCGATTCTCTCCCCTATCCTGCCACGGGGGAGAGAGTGAGCAGGTGCTTAGATGCTGGCCAGGGTCAACCCACCGCAACAGGTTTGAAGAACTTAGTAATGCCTGATCGCAGATTCAAATCAAGCAGAGCGATCTGTGAAGTGATGTCGAGAGCTCATTGATTTGTCCTTTATAGATAGCTGTATGACGTGTACAGGTATATGCAGTGGACAAATGAAAATCATACTTGCAAATCAGCAAGTATAGTCAATGCTAAGGTAAGCATAAAATTTGGTATCTAGCATGAATATTTATATTTTCTAGTATCTTTTGGATTAATTAATTGCTATAAGAAATGCGAAATCTTTTATATGATGTTCTCTTTTCTTCGAGAATATCTTCCATGCCCAAATAAAGATCTCTTGGGCAGAGCTGGATGTAGGGACTCGCCCATGGAAAAAACTCACATTACTTAGACATTTGAAAACCCGCAGTTAGGAAACAAACAGAATAACATTTTCTTTTTTCATTGTCTTCACAGAAAATTTCCAAATGCAAAAATCTTCATCAAACTGCAAACTTTTGAGTCTTCATTAGTAGAAAGAAAGTCAAAGAATCTTATTGTACTCTCCTGCTACCTTGAACGTTGCTTCAAACGATGTTTCTAACACTGAGGCTACTTTCCACTGACGAGTTTTTCACATTTATCTGTTGTTGATAAATATGTTTCTCTACAAGAGGGTTAATCACTGCCCTGCAGAGAAGTTGCATGAAGATACATATACATACACACACACAGAGCAAGGTTAACCGATGAACTGTCTGGGGAACCATAGGTACCTGTGCAAGAATCAAATTACCAGAAACAGAAGCTTCAAATTTGTAGTCCACTGAAGAGCTGGGTTTTTTCCTGGTTTTGCTGCAAGTTAACAGGAACAGAGGGACAAGCCTTGGAAAAAGTATGTGTCATTTCCCTCTCTGCAAGCAAAAAAAGAAGCACACTGCAGAGGGCAACGCACAAAGGCACAGTGGTCTGAGACAGCAATTTCAGTCAGTATATATCAGAAAACAGCATTATAGCACTGTGCAAGAGGGTGCTCATGCCTCTGGAGACCAATGTCCACGCTCCACACAGCAATGTTCTTTGCTGCTCTTGAAACATGGTCCAACATACTGCTCAGTGTCTTGGCTTTGCTGTAAAAATCAAAGATTTGTTAAAGTTGTGGGATGCTGGGAAATGCAAAGGCTTGAATTCCTCTGAACTACGTGAAGAAAAAGGTTTATATTGCTACTGTATAAGAAGATTATATCCTCAAACATGGAAGGGAAGAGCAATGGGTACCAGGGTTATTTATGACCTCCCTCCTCTCAAAGTCAGAGCTGGAACAGCCTCATTCTGCACTGCCTACTCCTTGCCTCAGTTTTATTTTGGGAAACAGGGCTCCAAAAAAGTCTATCTGACTGCTAAGTATTCATAGCAGGAATGGAAGAAGAGACCTTACCATTGCCCACGCTCCCCACTGAGCCACCGTGCCCAAGTCTGCCATTCCAGAGCAGCCCAAAACAGTAGGAGCAGGAGCCCAAGTCTCTCATGTATGCCCATATCACAGCCTGCATTCATCAAACGTGTAATGAGATGGGCTACAGGCATAGGCCTGAACCTATCTACACACAAGCCCTCAGGATGCTGCTGAGTGTCCCGTTGCTTAGAAATCATAGTGAGCCTGCTGAAGAGCGGGCTCTTACCCAGCAGTATATTTGGACTACAGATTAGGTTAGCCACGGTTTTCAACAAAATATGCTGGAGATGAAAAATTTCTTACATAATATGAAAGTTAAGTAATATGAAAAATACTGATTAAAGGTCAACCACATAATCTGAACACTGGCACAAGAACAATGAGGATGTTTCCCTATTTCACAGTTTTTGAAGGAGGTTCATCATTGTTATTATTTCAATGGTATCTGTATTCCTTCTGCATCTGCTGTGAGATTTATAGCACAGAGTCCTACATGAGAAGACACATTATGCATGGTATTGCATCTGGAACAAAAGATCTGTCTGTTTTTCAAGAGTTTCAATTTAATTTTTGTTGATTCAGATCTGACTTTATTTGATGTGGCCTTTACTGCAAAGTTTGGCTAATCCATCTGTTACATTTTTTAACATGTTTGCCAGCTGTTAGTAAAAACTAGCAAAAAAGTATTGTTAACTCATCCCTCAAACAGAAGCCATGATTGCAAGGTTTCATTAAATGAGCTCTAACATAAGTGTGTAACTTAATCATCTGTAGATAAGGTTCCTCTCTCTTCAAGAGGAACTGGATCTGGCTTCATATGAGAATTTCATGCTTTTGCAAGGGGAATTAACAAAACATACCTGCTAGGTTTTTTTCTTAGTTTTTATTCATATTTCCATCTTTACATGTAAATCGCTATGATTTAAACAAGACTTCTTAAAACAAGAAAAGACTAAACTAATTATGCATATGGGGCCTAATCCCTGAGCCCACAATTAACACAAACACTCGTATGCGAATCATACTACTCATGAGAACACCTACTCACTAGCGTGTGAAAAGGACTCTCCCTCCTTGTTAAATGCATTGAACAAGTAAAAACAGAATTAAAATATTCTTCTCCTGCTGTTTGGAACCGAGCAGTACTACAGAGCCAAATGTGACCTTAAAAGATAGTCTAACCTGATATGAGTCATCCAGAAGTTAGCATGTTGCCCAAACTGTTTATCATCTGGCTTATTTTACAGTGACCAAAAAAGGCAAGCAACCTCAGAAACCAGTCCACACTGTCCATCTCAGACACGTATCTTAGAGTGCAATGAATTATCCTCTGGACTCTGCTCTCCTTGTCTGTTGCCCACACACAAACTAGACACAGTCCGAGCTGCTTAAGTTTTGGGTTGCTAATGTTAGGCAAAACAAACTTTGGGCTTTGTGCGATGCTTCTGTTGGGATCGCTCAGTTGTCCTGCAAGGAGAAAACCTTGGCCGAGCAGAAGACTGAACAAACCTAGACGGAAAGAGGCAGCATGAACTGGAGCTGCTGTAATGGATCAGAAGAAGGAATCATCTTGCCTTGGGAGGAGACAATACTGTGTGCTGTACATGAAAAAAGACAGAGCTTGCTTTGGTGATTCAAGACACCAGTTTGGGTCCTGTGTTCCTCACTGATTACAGAAGTGAAGGGAGCCACATTCGTTGGGAGAAAGATTAAGCATCTCAGAGCAGCTCTGTTTCATAGACATTTACAGCCCTATCAGATGTCAGAACTCTGAATGGCTAATAGGAGCCCTAGAAACACTTCATCCTCCAGAGGATTAAAACCAGGGCAAACTCCGAAAGCAAAACTCAACAGACACATACACTCCTCCGAGTGGGACAAAGCATACAAAACATAAAGAAGGACAAACATTTCATAAGGAATAATTTTCTCTGTTAGTGAAACTCTTTTTTTTTTTTGCTTAAAAATTTTCCAAAAGCCAAAAGGTTCTTATGAATGTGTTTGCAGTGCAGAGTTGTTTGACACACTTGTGCAAACAAATTGCAGCTCATTCTTTTGCAAACAGTTTGCTGCAAACGCTCATTTAGGGAATTCATTATTCTCAAATCATGTTTTGATGTTTGTAATCATTCACCTACTTACTCACTCAGATGCCACAATGATAATTAGAAAGATATTGTTGTTTCTTTTCCCCAACTGGATGACCTAACATGAATAGACAGAAGCGATGCCTCAGCAAATCACCGGGGCTCATCATTCTCCTAGGGAACATGTGGAGAAAGAGAAAAAGATGAAGATACCCTGAGTAAAGTAGAACTGCAGATCTGTTGGGTTTTCATATCTGTATGCATTCTCAAATTAAAAAAAAAAAAAAAAAAAGCTGTAAAATATTTTCATTTCAAGAAAGATGTAAGAGCCATATATATTATTTTCAACTATGCAGTACATTTTTCCATTCACAGTCTAATTATAATCATGGAAAGTATCAGCCAGGGTTTGGCTATATAAATATAGCCTTCCAAAGGATCCAGGCACCTCTAACATTTGATTTGCCTGAAATCTGGCTAGAGAACAAGAATACATGGCATGCATTCTTTATTTTTTTTCTTCAAAATCATTAGTACCTTTGCAGGTAAGAACTGCAAGTTTTCTCTACACAAACTTGATTATTGACATCAGAATAGTTGTACTAGAGTTATTGTAACTTGTATTGGCAAATCTTTACAAATCAGGCTACATCTTTGCAGAACCCTAAAAGGCAAATAATTGTTCCTTTGCATATGATACATACGATGAAGAGGACATAGTGATAACATACGCTTATGGTGCTTTTGGCTTTTTGGCCTAAGAGAGGGAAGAAGTTGATTGCTTGTTTTAATAAACTAAATGTTTTTGTTAATTAAAGAAAATAGGGATGTTTTTGCTTTGTTACCCAAAAATGCATTCGGACCCCAAAGAAGACAGCACCCCTAACCACAAAACAGCCCCTTACATATTTTATAGTCTAAAAAGATGTTTTTAACATTTGTATTTTCCTTTGGTTTTCTATTTTGTTTTAGAAAATGCATGTATGCATTGATTGTTGTTTATGATGTTCTTCTACAGCATTAGATAGGAGGCTTCAGCCGCAAGCTGTAAATACCTTTCATACGGTGCATCGTAGAGCAGGGAGCCACACACTTGAGGCCTAGACAGCCAACAAGACTTTGTTCTCAAAGAATAAGGGCCCTTGTACAAGAAACCCGTGTGGTGTAATTATGATCTTTATTTCAGGAAAGGAACTTTGTAAGACATTCCTGGTTTACTAAAGTCTGCTTTTGAAAGAATGAAAGGATGTTCTGTTTAGAAGTAGAAAGGTAAGCATGGATGTATTATCAGAGCCATAAACCATGTCATAAAAGCTGTCTTTCTTCCTTTCATTCCTCAGAAAACCCTCAGCTTCAGCATCACAAAATTATTACTGAAAATACTTTTCACATTCGTACACTAAAGATTTCAAGGAAAAAAATAAAGACTGGAAAATATTCTACAGAAGATGCTTGTTACTTTGGTCTAGCTGATGTTTCCATGAAAGAATGCAAATTATGGCTCTATCTTAAAAATTTGAAATTAACAGCTTCTCTTTGAAACTCCTAGTTGCAAATCCTGTATATCCTTTGTGCAAATCTGCATGTGTTTGCCTAATACTTTTATAATTTCAGTAATTATGTGTCTTAGGTACAGTAGAGCAAGGTCCTGTATAGTGTTGCAGTTGGTTCTTAACACAAGTCTTTTGAGGAAAAAAGCTTCATAGTAATTGTAGAAATCATAGAATCATAGCATCATAGAATGGTTTGGGTTGGAAGGGACCTTAAAGGTCATCTAGTTCCAACCCCCCTGCCATGGGCAGGGACACCTTCCACTAGACCAGGTTGCTCAAAGCCCCATCCAACCTGGCCTTGAACACTTCCAGGGATGGGGCATCCACAACTTCTCTGGGCAACCTGTGCCAGTGCCTCACCACCCTCACAGTGAAGAATTTCTTTCTTATGTCCAATCTCAATCTCCCCTCTTTCAGTTTCAAGCCATTACCCCTTGTCCTATCACTGCGCCCTTGTAAAAAGTCCCTCTCCAGCTTTCTTGGAGGCCCCCTTTAGGTACTGGAAGGCTCTAATAAGGTTTCCCTGGAGCCTTGTCTTGTCCAAGCTGAACAAGCCCAACTCTCTCAGCCTGTCTTCATAGGAGAGGTGCTCCAGCCCTCTGATCATCTTTGTGGCCCTCCTCTGGACTCGCTCCAGCAGGTCCATGTCCCTCTTGTGTTGGGGCCCCCAGAGCTGGAGGCAGGACTCCAGGTGCGGTCTCACGAGAGCAGAGTAGAGGGGCAGAATCACCTCCCTCCACCGGCTGGTCACGCTTCTTTTGATGCAGCCCAGGATAGGGTTGGCCTTCTGGGCTGCAAGCGCACATTACTGGCTCATGTTGAGCTTTTCATCAACCAACATCCCCAAGTCCTTCTCCTCAGGGCTGCTCTCAATCCATTCTCCGCCCAGCCTGTGTTTGTGCTTGGGATTGCCCCGACCCTGCACTTGGCCTTGTTGAACTTCATGAGGTTCGCACAGGCCCACCTCTCAAGCCTGTCAAGGTCCCTCTGGATGGCATCCCTGCCCTCCAGCGTGTCAACTGCACCACACAGCTTCGTGTCATCGGCAAACTTGCTGAGGGTGCACTCAATCCCACTGTCCGTGTTGCCAACAATGTTGAACAGCACCAGTCCCAATACCGACCCCTGAGGAATGCCACTTGTCACTGGTCTCCTCTTGGACATCAAGTCGTTGACCGCAACTCTTCAAGTGTGACCATCCAGCCAATTCCTTATCCACCAAGTGGTACATCCATCAAATCCATGTCTCTCCAATTTAGAGACAAGGATGTCATGCAGGACAGTGTCAAACGCTTTGCACAATTCCAGATAGATAATTCCAGTATTCATAATAGTGTAGAAATATTTATGCAGTAATTTTTAAACTTAGCAAGTTCAGAAATATAAAATCACTTTTAGAAAGACTGTTAAGAAAAAAAAGTCTTCAATAACTCTTCAGTTCCTACAGTGACTCTTTGAGCTTAATTAAGCTGAAAATAATATTTTGAAATCTAGCTGACTCATATAGAACAAATCTGCTTAGATATTTAAACCAGAATTCCAATTCTTACTAAACTCTGAAACTAAAATGATGTAACAGGAAAGAGTCTGGTTAAAACAGCTAATAGAAAGAGGTAAAACTAACTTTAAAAATATTTCTGAGGTTTTCCATCTACATGAAAAAGGCAGTTGGAGTACACTGTGTACACGCTAGACATTCTGCATATTCAGAATTTTTGAGACAAACCCAGGAAAGTGGTGAGCCAGAGAAAGCAGAAGAGAGAAAGTATCCCTATCAAATCCAGACAAGCCTGAGAGAAGTATGTATTCCTCTTTCTATGAAATCATAAAGACTGACTGTAGGAAACTCTCTTAATTGTGCAAGCAATGCTTTCTGATCCTCTTCTCAACTTGCTGGATTCAACAGCACTTCATCTATTTATTTTTCAGGCAAGCAACCACTGGACAACTTAGAAGGAAAAAGACAAACAGGAGGAGAATTAACTGTCCATTTCAGCAATGCTTCTGCAGAACGATGATGGCACTGAGAAGCTTTCACAATGAGAAAATGAAGTGGTGAATTTTGATAAGAAATGTAATGTGTTTATTTTTGACAGCTTTTAATGGGCCACAGTGATTCTGAAATTGAAAATTCTTACAGCATTTGTTTATATAGTGTGTTCATTAGGACACAGTACAGACTAAAGGTTGGTAACAGGGATATGGTGGGATTTCATTTGGGTTTTAGCTTCCTACATACATCTGAATGTCAGCCTCAGGATAACTCTGAACTGATCCAATCTGATTGCCTGATTTAAATACTCCTCTTTCTTTCTGTTCCAGAGGAAACGTGTAGGGTAGGTTTCCATGCAAATGGTCTTAGAAGAGCAAAAGCCAACACGATCATGTTGGAAGAAATCCACAGGATCTCTTTTGCAATGTTACCACACTGTTCCTCTTCTATAGACAAATAAAAACTATGCTAAATTTTGAGCCTCTTTATTACTTTAATCTGCTTTCCTTTTGTTTGTAGCTTTGATTGCATGTGGGAATTCATATCTATGCTTTTAAAATGAGTTTTCTGAAGTATTTTGTGAATTATGCACTGACATAGTCCATGCACTGCAGATTTTGAAACACCAAACTGAATAATGTCCAGGTTTCCAAGTGAGTTTATATAAAGCTTACCTATACATAAAAGTGTAGTCTGTATACAAAAGAAAAAGAAGGAAAAAAAATTAAAATTATGGAAGGATCAGTGAGCAGTTAGTTACTCTTGCCATACTAAACAGACTGTACCCAGTCATCAGTTACATTGTTTTGCCCTACTATAATTGTTTTAGCTATCTCTGACAAAATAAAAGTTCTCCACAGCTATACCCACAGACTGCCATATGACCATGGTTACCACTTCAGAGAAACACCGTTTTTTATGTGTAGGTTTATTTTATGTAAATGAGCAGATTACATATTGTGCCCTTCTTTTTCTTTCTTACCCCTCCAATATCAACATAAAGGGATGTAAATTCAGTCAGATCCCTAATTATTGCAGATGGGACACTGTAAAACAAACAGAAGTGAGAGAAGATAAAACAAAAGCCCAGGTGATGCTATGACAAAAAAAAAAAGACTTCTCAGGAACAAAACTTAGAAAGTAAGCAGAAGCTAATGTTTCTTGGATTCGCCCATGGCAAGAACATAAAAATATAGTCAACTGGATATTAAGATTACTGGAATTAGGAAGCAAAAACCGAGCAGACCGTGAGGCTGAGCACAAGCGAGATGGCACGAATCTCTGAGCAAGTCACAGAAATCCTCCTTGCCTTGCAGCCAGAAGCCGGGACAGAGAGGTCATGAAGACATCACTCTTCCCGTGTGTAATCTGTATTGTTTTGCTACTCCATTTCATTTAACCTGCCAATAAATCAATGTATCCTGTATGACTGAAATGGTCCAGGGTGTTGCTTGCTATTACTGCCCGTCCACCTACACCTGCTCATGTAACACCAGGAAAGATAGCCAAAGTTCGGCTCTAAGCAGAGCACAGTGCTTGATGATATGAAAGCTCCAGATACTAAAGCAGAGAGAGAGATGGTGCCAGTCAACAGGAAACACTAAGTGGAGGCAGCGGGGAGAGGTAACTGCATTTCCTGAATTTCCACCTCCAGAGCTCCTTTTCTGAAGCGGGAATTAAAGAAAAGCTTTCTCCACTAAAATCCCAACCCCACGATCCTTCTGCAAGCGTAAGCACCTTGCCATTATTCGCTGACAGCAGAGAGAAAAGAACAAATTTTTGTTCTTTTCCGAAGCAAGCTAGAAGCTGCTCATGTGGGAGACTCAGCTTTAATTGCCTTCTCAGCTAAGCAGATTCATGCATTCACATCTTTCATTCATTCACGTCTTTACTCCTAAAAAAGTACCCTAGACAAAAGACTGTGGGATATCCCCCCCCAAAGCTCACCCCTGTCTGCTCTTGGAAATGGGTAGGTAGCAGTTGGGTCGAAATCATGGGGCAGAGGGCAAGTAGGAAGGCCTGAACTGTGGACCCTGCTTCCATTTGTTTAACAAGAGTCTCACCATCTCCAAACCTGGCTAGGTCTGTAACAGGCTTTTCTGCTCTCAGAGTCCAAACCACATTGAATTCACTCCTAAAAGTCTCTGGTTCTTTTAAAACAGCCTAGTGAGGACCATCTCCTACAGAACATCCGGTGAGCACCCAGGTTAGGCATCCCTGCATTTCATATAATACCACATGGAAGTGAGAAGCAGTCAGGACTCGTGTGCTGAGTGAGAATGTCTCTGTTCACATGAAAGTCGTTCAAGCAAATAGCTGCTGCTGTTCTATTATTCGCAAGCATTGAGTTAAACTGGTGTCTGGCCAATGGTATGAAAATAACCGTAGTCTTCGGTGTGCTGTCTCATATACAAAAAATCTACATATACCAAGTGAATTTATTTGAATGTATTGGTCTCCATTTTTAGTCATTGCTATCACCATTTCATGACAGTCATTTGTCACAAATAATTTAGTAGATGTGTATGTGTTCTCTCAGCCCTAAGTGTAAAGGACACATTAAGATCTTTGTAATAGCCTATGTGCCACAATTTTTGGGAACAAATCCATCCCTATGCCATATTACATTAAACAGTGTTCCACTAGTAATGTTATATAATTGGTCATACCAGCTCACATAATAAGTTACTACAGTTGTTACAGCAGAAATAGAGATAGAAAGGAGCCTTACCTGACTTAAAGACGTATTCGGTTGCAGACAAAAATGGATAACTCCTATCTTGGACACCAGAAGCAGAGGTTTGTTCTTATAGCCTATCATATCTGGGAACAGTAAGCACAGATGAACTATTTCCTTAAAATGCTGACCTAATTTAGAAAATTGAAAATTGGGAAAAAGAAATTTTGAGAAAGAGGTGCCACAAGAATTCTGTGCAAAATACCTATCCAGTGAAACTGCTAAAGATTTAAAAAATGCTCATTTTCCACAACAGGACCGAACGCAGAAGAATTTGAAAATCTGTACCCAAACATAAAGAAATGAAATGGAGAGTTGTCAGTAAAAGACGCAAGGTGCTGATTCACAGAGATTTGAGCTTGCTTCTCACACATGGGAGATAAGATCCCTTAAAAGCTATTGTGAGGAAGCACCTAAATCTCTAGAGTTTCTGAAGCTGAGAAATATTTCCTGACAAAAGTTCAGCTGAAATAGTTATACATCCATTTGACTGTGGCGCTCAGCACTTCCTAAACAAAAAATGGCCTCATTCATGCTGAGCCCGAATCCTTGAGCACAGTAGAAAAGCACCAGTTACTGCTGAGATGCAAAAAGCATTTAAGAGTCTCAGTGGTTTATCCCAATGAAGGAAACAGCATTAACAGAGAAGAACATGCTACGTTATACACCACTGCCATCTTATTCTTCAGGAAAGTCCATAAAGACATGACAAAGTTGCTAAGACTAGTAGGAAAAGGGAATCTGCGCTTACTAGTAAGGAGATTGCGGTCTATTTTCACTAACATTTTTAAATCTCCTTCCAGTGTTTAGCTTGCAGGGCAGTAGGGCATTAGTGAAAATCGATTAACCCTTTCCTTCTATAGCAGCATTGACAAACCCAGAGAAAACTCCAGATTTGCATTGGAGTACAACAGCATATATTTTGGTACCTAAAAGAGGCCAGGAATGTTCTTGAAGGAATCAGTGAGCCAAGATGAAGAAAATGAGGAATGGATGACAGCAAATTCCAGGCTTGTGTCATATACATTTGCGTCACAGCACACACCAGTTATCCTTTTATTTCAAATCCAAAGTTGATCTCCCCCAGATTTTCTCTGAAAATGTTTAGGCATAATATACTGGGTTTTATTATACATTTCTGTTTCTGTTTAACTAAATAATGATAAATTCAGGAAATGTACAGAAACTTTTCAGAAACATTATGTTTCCTGTAATTGCTACAATGGAAGAACGGTATCCAGAGGGAGAGGTTAATCCTGAGATACTGGTGTATATCAGCCCGTACACCAAAACCAATACATTAAATAAAGCCAAAGGTGAATCGTTTTTCTTGTCATTTTGATTTTTTAAAGGTTGCTCAGAGCCATATTTGGCAACTCTTGCTTAACCTCAGCAGCAGTTAACCATAGCAAGGCTATGTCCTTGTGGGGCCGATCTAAGCCCAGCAAACTCGCTTTTAACAAGTGACCTAACTTACATTTGAATTCAGTCCTCCAGAAAATGAAATACCAGAGTGCTAAATTGCACTAGATTTTAGTCTTTGAGGTAGGTTCTCATGGACTGACTGGTGATCAAAATCTAATTAGTCTGTTTAGCGAGCCTAGCATGTTCCATTGTGTTTGCTAAGTCAAGAAATTATATCTCAGAAATTATGCACTCCTGTAGTACGCCTTATGAACACAGTGCTACTGTAGTTTGGGTAACCGTTCTCGCTAGACTTTGCTTAATAGACCTTATATTTTATGTTTTCAATGAACAACTCATACAGGGTTGAGCCAAGGGCTTAATCACTCTTAATACAATAAAGCAGCACTTTAAAATATTATTAACCTCATCTGTCTAGATTTGGAACTAATAGACCATTGTGTGTGTATTGTCTTTATCCCTGCCAGTTATGTACATATTTATTAATCCACTCTTCCAGAGGAAAAATTTCTAAAGGAAAACCAACAGTAACCTTCAAGTGAGCGGGCACAGGTTAGAAGGGCACTAATTAAATGTCAGACTTGACAGATTAAAATTATGAAATTTAAAATCACCGTGGAGCTCTTTGTCATTGTCAAATTAGGAGTCAGTGTGATGAGGAGCACGGAAGTGAATGGTTTAATGGATTGAATGGGAATGTGGCTTAGCAGCAGCCTTTTCTTGAATTCAGATCAGCCTGTAGTTCAGATCAAAGGCTGCTAGTTCAATTTCACATTCAAAAAGAGTTGTAGCTTACCTGCATCAGTAATAGATGTGTGTATATGTATGTAGGTTTTAAAAAAAAAAGAAAAAAAATGAAGAAAAATATGTTTCATGAGAAATAATTTTTGCACAGATGCTGTATGCATTTAGATTAGACTAGTAACATCATTTTTTTCTATTATTTGGCTATGGGGTATTTAATGAGATTTTAAAGTCAAAGTGTTTATGCACTGCTCATTATTTGTTTTTGAAAGCAACTTTTCTGTTTAGCAAAGTGGAAGACGGGGAATATTTAGTGCTGGATAGGTTATGTTAAAGGAAATAAGATTAAACTCAAGTGAGTGGGCCATATCTTGACAATACCTATTTTGATATACATGAGGGAGAATGCTGCTGACTTCGATAGAGTTTATAGTAATACACATGAATGATATGGAATAAAATGGAAAATTGGATAAATAAAATATCGTGGATCGAAACATTGTTTACATGTAGGCTTGCTTTCTGAGGAAATGCACTTAAATGACTGATATTGTTAAAAGTGCACACACATATGTATACACACAGATGTACATGCCTAAATATTTATATATATAAAAAGTGTATGCAATGTCTTTCAGACATCAGCTGTAGAAAATCTAATGATCTGATTCCTGCAAATTAGGTTTGTAAACTATGAAATTAAGATATTTCCCTTTCTTAAGTCATTACTTGTATGTTTGCAATATTTTCTAAACCCCCTGCCTCCTTTCTTAAACAAATCAGAAAATTATTACATTGCCATTCTGAAAAACTTCTAATAAAGGATCTTTTCATTCAAACATAGTTTTGAAGGATACGGAAGATACTATACAACAGCGACTGAAATCAATAGGATCGGATTTTAAACAGGATTTGGTAGCTACTTAAGCCAGTGGGAAGTCTTTTAAACCATTGGGAATCTTTCTATTGAATTCAAAAGATGTTGGATCAAAGCTGAATTCTTTAATCAATATATCTAAATTTACATTACAAAAAGCATCAATAAAAACGTCAAGCCATTAATCACATCCATATAATGTTTGGGGATTTTCTTGAGACAAGTGATAGGTTATGACAAAATTATGCCGGGTAACTCTTGTCCCATGCTCCAGTTTCATCCAGGCACCGCTTAAGACATTTGACAGGACTGGCATCTTCAATTCAAACACTGATTGGGAGTGAGATGTCTTTAGCATACTGTAAATCCCACAGTCAAGGCCTCTACCTTCCACCCTAATGTGCACGTGCATTGAAGAGGAAGACGAGACTGAATGTGAGTCTGCGGTAGCATTTCTGGGGAATACCGCTCAGTACCTTCATGTGAGATGACTCAAATGCAATCCTGGCAGATCTCAGATAAATCACTAATCTGTCACAATCACTGACACCCCAGGCAGACACAGTAGTTCTTCAGCCATCACTTGGAGAAAATTTCCGTAATTTCCAAACTTTAGCCAAGTTTCTAACCTTTCCCGACCAAGGTCAAAGAGATGAGAGAAGCCACATCGCAACCTCTCAATAATCTTAACAAAAAGAGGACTGTAGAACAATTACATAGCATTAAGAAATGATTTCTTGAAAAAAAAGAGAAGCATGAACTAGTGCCATCAACAACAAAATTAGATCCCCTACGTATTTCACCTACTGCAGTAACATTACTCCAAAGAAGATTTTCCGGAAAAAATGTCCCTACACCTCTAATACCTCACCAAGCATCAAAGGACTAAAATTGCTGGAGAAAAAAGTGCATGTACACTCTCTTCCCCATCCTGCATTTACAGAAGCCACAGGAACCAAACACACACACTGATTTCTGACTACAATGCAACCAGAAATTCCCAGAAAAGGGAAGGAAAAATAATTTAGGCTAATCTGAATCAAACTGTCTGGACGACTGCTATTGGATTTTGTGGATGATATGGTAGAGGCCAAAAATAGTGCTATGATTTAATACTAAAAGGACCTATAAATTAAACTCCCCAAAGCAAAACAAAATTAAATGAAACAAAACTAAACTAGAATCTCTGTTGAGCACCTAGTAGGTTTCCTTGTATGACTTCTGCCACTGACCCTTAAACTATACACTCCTTGAGTCGCAAAGTCCTTTGAAAACAAAGGTGTCGGGTGAGGAAGAAGCCACTAAGCACAGGCACCCAAGAAGAGCACTTTCGAAGCAAGAGATAGAAAACTGCTATAAAACCATATTCAGGTGATTTGTCTCATGAACTTGAAACTCCATGGGGGTTTTATGTAAGTAAGTATTCCAGTCTCTTTAACCATCCAAGTTAAACCCATGTGCACAGTTTTTGCTAGAGATACCAAAGGATATTGAGTTTGTTCTATAAAACATTAGTCAGCATGGTCACTTTTTAGCATGGGAACAAGTATGGCATGAATGAAAGAACAAAGAAGAAAGCATAAAACTGAGAAGTCACTTGGATTCTACTAATTGCTCTCAGTAAACTAGCAAATACTTGTGTTTCTGAATAAGTAAATAATTGTCAGTATTGGCCATTAATTACCCAGTAGCCACTGAATATCTACACTTTAAACGTCCATAAGAAGTTCTTCTCTTGTAAGAAATGGTTTCGAGTTTTGCAAAGAAAGCGGATACTTCCACATTTAAATACATTTATAGCCACATGAAGTTAATAAAAAATACCAGTCGTTCTAAAGAGGTTATGATGCCAAATAAGTGACATTTATTAAAGGCCTTTTCCTCATTTTTCTCTTTTATGAACACTTCCTAAATTATTTAAAAAATGCCAGTGATTCCTCTTGAATTCAAAACTTTCATTTGCCAGAGTCATGCATTATTTATCCGTTCCGAAATATCACAGTGACATACATTTCCAGTACATTATCTTATCAAGGGTGCAAGTCACTTAGAAGACAAAACCTTTAGTGCTGCTGTGTGTTGGCCTTATTTTAAAAGGGGCTGACAAATCCCTCCTTGAGAAAAGCCATCTCTTTGGTAAAGCCATGTGAGAACAGCCCCATGCTGATAGACCTCAGCAGGGAGCTCGGAGAACATGCAGGTGGCCTTGACCAACACAGGAGACATTTGCACAATGACTGTTCCTGTGGGACAGTCCAGTGAATTGTCTCTTTCTCTGGAGCTCCCCCAGGAGGGACCAGGCCTTTACATGGTCCTTTACTGAGACCCACAGCCAAGGAGGTGCAAACTTGCCTTGGGGTTTGTGCCAGCACAGCTTAAGCTGCTGTACCGGGCTGTGCAAGTCCACCCGGCTAGATCAGCCTAAGGCCACTTCTGTTGTGTACCACGTTCTACACCTTAGTTTTGAAAATATCAGCAATTCTATGTAGCATTAAACCTCCTTTGTCTTTAAGGATTTCCTCCTTACACCCCAGACTCCTGCATTGAAACCCCCTTTCTTTGTTACCAGTCTTCAAGTTCAGGGGTGAAAGGATGAAAGTTGCTCTTTGTTGTTGGGTTTGCTTGGTCACTTGAGAGTTGCATGGAGCTATCTCTCCATATGCACATCGTCTGTAATACTACCTGACATGACACTGTTGGGCTAAGGAAGCAGCACGGACCTGTGAAATAACTCCAAATGGCTGACCAGCAGCTTATTAAACCAACCAAAGTCTTCTAGGTTATTAGGAGGAGAAGGCGGCTAGAAGAGAGGGGTCCAAAGTGCAAAAATAAACCCAATAAAGATGTTTTTTAAAAAAGAAAATGAATTGCAAAAACATACGTGCCCATCACCTGTGACTGCCCCACAAGTTTCTTGTGGTGGATCACAAAGGGCGATGCAGAAAGATATAATTTGGTGGACAGCACAGCTAAGAGTCTGGGTTCCTGCAGATTTGTGACACAACTGATCTATTAGTTGACTATAAAGGGCAAAAGCTGACTAAAGCTTTTTTTACAGCTGGGATATTCACAATATTTCTCTCCTGCTCAGAGTCTCTGGTGTCTAACAAGAACTGAGCTTTTCCTTCAGTGGAGTCACTACAAAGGTTTCTCTTCTGTGTATAGCAAGTTTATTTAAACTTATAGGAAATTAATATCTCTGAGATATTTTCCCTCCTGCCAGCTATGGCTGAAATTGGCTGGGACTTCCAAAGTTATTAAGGAGACACACACAGAAAGAGAGAGGGGCACAAACACGGTAATTGCATAAGCTGCTGCATGAAGGAAACCAAACATCATAATCATGGCCTAGAATGGATAGATGGTTTCCTGTCCCAGTGGATAGAGGATAACATTCAAGGAATACATTTGTAATGCAAAATTATCCTTTTCAGACATACTCATATGCAGCACAGAACCAGCTGGGTTCCACGGCTCCACCAGCGACACTGATATAACATAGCAGGGCACTTAGTCCTCCTGGCATGCAGCAAGTGCGTCCTGCCAGTTACATTTGGCAGCTGTCACTGCATTCAACTTATATAAAGAATAACAGACAACCTGGCCCAGGGAATTGCTGGTGGGGCATAATGACTTTTGCCTTTAGATGACCCAAGCAAAGCAGGCCTACAATTTACTTTCTTGTTTGCTCACAAAAGGGGAGACAACCCGTAGTGCTTGAGCAACATGCAGCTCACAAGCTATTCAAGTCTGGATGATATTACACAGCCAGCAACAGGGTTGTGCTGGCATGGAGGTTGCTAGGTATGCTGACGTTCCAGTTGTGAAAACAAGTGAGACAGTGGGAACCGTACAGCAAATTTACCTTGTCCTGCAATGGAGCAGTGGGGACCCGCAGGGAGATGCTTTCTTTCTCTTTCTGAGAGCTATCAGGGAGACCAGGAGGTAACTAGTACCTCATCTGGTGTCTCTCAAACATGTGAAGCTTTTGGAAGGAAAATTGTAGGATCACATAAGTGGTACTCTCACAGGTGGTAATAGTCCCATGGAAGTCAGTAGCACTAATTGCATGAATGAGAGTTCACTAATTTAATTCAAAAGTTTCAAAAGTCCTGTTCAGGACTGAGGTGTGCTGGTGGCCGCTCATTTCTGCCTATCCTGAAGATGGTTAGCACTTCCAGCAAGCTGCCTTGCTCTCCCTCAGTCACTGTAGACAAGGTCAGACTGACTAGTACGACTGCCTGTTCAAGTGAACCCAACCTGCAGCAAAATGGGGATGCTCACACGAATTCCTCCTTGGCAGAAGTCAGGAGCTGTTCTACAGAAAAATAGTTACAAAGGCTATACAAACAGTAACATCCCAAAAGAGGATGCTTGCCCGAGTAAAAACGTGAGGCCAGAAGGAAACACCTGGGTCATCGAGAGTGTCCCCTGAGATCTCGGGCAGTGCATTGTATAACCTCTTGCATATATGTATTGAGCTCCCCCTACTCCCAACAGAAGGCTGTTCCTGAAATTGAATGTTTCATGATAATGTGCGTAAGTGCTGAACAATCAGATACTGAAAATGTTCGTTTAAGAGTTTGTATTAAATGATGATGATGAAGAGGTCAAGTAAGATTTGTTATTGTGGTTTTTAAACTGCCATTCAGATGGTTTGTGATTTGGGACAGAAGTGATCGAATCAGAAATCATCCACAAATTTAAAATAATTACTCTCACTATGATGCAAAAATTGAGCAGCAGTAAACCCTTAAAGATCAAAGAGTTAGAAATAAGGCCACAAAAAAACAATCAGTAAATTTGTAATCATATATCCTTAAGGAGCCATGTATCACTACAAAAAAAAGACATTGCTCACTAAAATGGGCAAATTAATCAGACAGCATTAATTCTAGTACTGTAGCTGCTAATGCAGTTTAACCTGTACAGCCATACTTCTGGTTACAGGGCACAGTATTTTCCCATTTTTTAGAGGCCAATTTGCTAGTACTGTTTTCAATGAAGACTACGTATTAAACCATAAATAAGGCGGATCAGGTCCCCACCAAGGGTCAGTGAGGTCTGATAAAATTTTTTACATCAGCAAAGGAAGTGGAGCTAGCTTAATTGTCTTCCAAAGCTTAAAAATACAAGATAGCATTTTCCAAGTGGTGCCAAATAACCTTGGAGCTTAAAACCTGATGAAAGTCAACTGGAATTCATGCGTCTATCTTTTTTTTGGCAGAAGGGAAAGAAAAGGTGCAGGACTTAAGACCTTACCAACATTTACATCAGAAATTTAAATATTTTTTTAAATGCCATTCCACTGTGAATGAGATTCAACACCTTGAATATCAGAAAAAATGCAAAATTTATGTCAAAATGACTCAATAATACAAGATGTGTTTGTGCAGTCCATCCTCTGAGTCTCATGTCATACACTGAACAGGAGAACCATTGTTTCCATCTATCATTCTCATAAATTAAGAATTGATATTTCATCTGCAAAATGAATTGCAATTTCAGTCGAGATCCTGAGGTCCAAATGCACCAAAAAAAAAGAAATAGCCAGACTTACTAGCAGACTTACTACGGCCTGATGTATCATGTTGGCTAAGTGATGGTTGTAAGAAATCATATATTATCCATCTATTCATCTGCTCTGTATATAAATAAAGCATGTAGTCTCTTTAAACAGATCTTTGTAGTCTGTTACTTTCCAGACGCTGTAAAAAAATCAATGAAAAAAGGTAAGTATGAAAATAACACTGTCTTTACTTATGTGCTCCCCTAACAAAATTATAAAACACTGTAAAAATCCACAAAGCAGTGTGAAAGGATTTGTTCTGACTTCTTTGAAAGTGGTGGGATGTTTGGCCACTTTTTTCAGTGAAACCAAGCCAGGACATTTTCTTATAGTGAGTTTGATCCCTGTAATTAATTACTGGGATGTTTTATTCCTACCTTGATCTAACAGTACTATGTCAAGCAGATAGAAATTTTGTGGCTTCATTAATAAAATATAGAAACACAGATGATATGGGATTCATCTCATCCTAGATTCATCAATTTAGACATCTAAAATTTAGATGAATACTACAAACTAGTCATCCAGTTTCCAGCTATAATGAATTGAAAAAGCAGATCTTCCAAAGATGGTGCTTGCTACTTATTTCAGAAAGGATGAGTTGTTCCTTCAGATCTCATGTCCTAATGCAGCCATGCCTGTGGGTAAAGGGAGTGTTACCTCCTTGGGAAGTCACAATGGGCTGGTACGAGATGTCTTGCCTTGGGAACAAGCAGCAGACGAGTGAGAAGGGAATAATGGAGCACCAGCCCCCCCGGGTGCTGCTCAGGGGAGCAAGCTGGTCACTGCACAGCAGAGAGGGAGACCAAGCGTGGGAAGAGCCACGTGTCCGTGGTCCAGGTGCTCCCAGGGTGTTCCTGGCATAAGTGTGAGCTTTACCTGAATGAGGAGCTGGTCTGCACAAATAGTAGCTGTATAGCTTCAGGCTACAGACACTTAAATTTGAGTGTCCACCTACAGTTCACTCTATGTGAGCTCCTTTTATGGAACAGATGGAGCTCTAGGCCTAGATTTAGTTGCCTAATCATAGGTAAGTAACTAGGGCCAGCTGAACTCTCCTGAACAATCAAGACAAATGTAATAGATATAAGACAGGAACATGTGATGCTTATGCCCTTCGGGACCAGCAGGTAGAGGTCATCTGGGGTAAGCTAGGACATCCCGGCTGCTGCTGGATGCTTGTTTATGGGCAGCTAAACCAAACACTAGAGCTTCATTAGTTAAAATAGGCATTTAGGCACCTACTTCCCATGTAGACACCAATGTGTGAAGACACATCATCTGCACTCTGAATCTCACTCTAAGGGCCCAGGGTCCACCAGCCCTGTGCAGACAACTCATATAACCGCAGGCACCTCAAATAGCCCTGGACACTCACGTGCAGGCAGCTGAACAGAGCCTTCTGTGTCTGATTGCAGAGATCCTCTCCCAGGTGTATTGGTAAGATGTGAGGCACACCTCTGGAACCGAAGAGGTTATGAACAGCAGTGACTACGCCGGCATAACGCTCCTGTTTGAGATACTTGTATTGCCAGCACTTTGCAAAATGTAATTACATCATATCCATCTGCTTTAGCACAGAATCAAGGGACCACTACTGCGCTGTGAAGGACAGTCTTACAACTTTAATCGTTCTGTGATGTCGGTGCTAAGTGACCTGTCTTCTAATCAAGGATGCAATGATGCTGCCTTTCACGCATAAAACCTGAGTGTACAAATTCATTCAACTGGCTTTAATTTGAAATATGGGCATTAGCAGCTGTACAATTTGTGACAGACTGATCATTTTTATGATGTGTCTGTTGGTATGACCAATATTTTCTCTCTTCATCACCTGCACTTAAATCTTCCTTGCCTTTGGATGCTGTGCATGTGCAATGTGTAATAAAGAAACTGAATTACCTCTCACCCCTGGAGAAGGTGATCCCTCTGAATCAGCATGGTGGCTATTGGCAGGCAGTACACATCATTTGCATTGTGGCTGCCTGCACCCTGCTTGACCTACGTATGAATACTGCAATTCACTTAATCCCTATAGCTTGCCCAAACAACTCCGATGTAAAAAAGTATGATAATTGCTGCTGCTACCTGTCACAGGCATGGCATCATACCATAGCATTCAGGAGAGCTTGTGCAAAATGGTGCTCCACTGGCAAGAAAATTAAAGAGTTAATAAATTCGGACCCATTATTTTTCACTAACTGAACATGTGGGAAATAAAGGAGAGGTTTTCTTTTGGCGATAAATTAGCTCCCACCCTCCTTTTGTTTGTTATTACAGTCATGGTTCAAAGCCCTCTACAAAAACAAGGTCCCACTTTATTATAGGACAGTCAGGTTCAGCGCACAGCTTGCAATAAAGAAATTAGCAAACCAGAAGCTGCAATTCTGTAGAAACACTCAAAAACGAAGAGGATTTAAAGTGACAAGATCCAATTAAATTTAATTACCCAAGCTGTATTTTCATTTTAACTGACACTTTTTATTAAGGAGCCACATGCACTAAAGCTAGAAACCTGGGCCAAATTGCATCCCAGTAATACAGTTATCTTATGCAAAATTCTGAGTATCTAATTTTCTAAAATGAAATTAGAGACATGGGGTTTGTAAAAGGTTCTCTTTGTCTGATACTATAAGATGCTGTTTGCAATGTACCTACACTACTGTATATCTATGTTACAGTAGCACCTGATGTACCTAATAAAACTTATTATTGGGAGTCTTAGGACACCTTTATTATTTTTTAATATGGAAGTATTCAGTATAAGTCAGGGAGACTTAACAACTGCAAATCTAAAACTCTTGAAAACTAAAACATAAAGTCTTTATGACTTTGACATGAGAAAGTTGTTTATGAATCTTTTAATTTTAGGCTTAAACAGGCACATAAAGCTGGACCAAATGATTATTTTAACGTCACCTTATTTGTCCCCATGGCAGCAAAGAGGGGCTGCAGAGAACAACCCACTGTGAGACTTTTACACCTGGGAGTTTTTTCCATGCCTCTGGTTTTAAACAATATATAGCTAAAAATTTGAAACGGAAAAATTGAAAGGCAGCAGATGAATGGTTAAACAACTAATAAGAAAATAGGAGAAGGGACACATTTGTTTAAGCAAGCTCAAGTCAGTGGGAACAGCCTAGCACCCACGAGGCTTTAAGAAACAGGTGAGGTTGCACCTTTGGTGCCTGGGAGTGGGGCTGTAGCTGGTGTCAGCACCTCAGCAGCCACACAGTTCCTCATGGCAAGTCCTCCCCAACAGCAGGATTAACACTCCCCCAGGAACAGGATGAAAAGTGGGTGCACACTGTCCCCCCGTCCTTGGCAGGATCATCATCCCCCCGGGAGCATGGCACCAGTCCTGCTCAGCCCCGCAGGGGACCTGCACTGCTACGTTCCCCCCAGCCATCCCATATGGCCCCTCGAGCTGCGGGGGACATGCATGGATGGCATGAGTGCCTCTCCTGCCAACAGCAGCAAGGGGCTGAAGGGCTATCCGGGGGGAGTCACCACCAGGACCAACCTACAGGCTTCATTTTTGCCCCTGGAGGAGAGGAGAGATGCCAAGGCGCCCAGCTTGGCACTCAGAGGGAAAGTGCTTCCCCACGTGAGCTGTCTCCCTGACAGGTTTGCACAACAGCATTACCAAAACCATTACCACAAACTGCATTTGTGAAAGTGAAGCTGGCTTCCTTTCTGTGAAGTACTGCTGCTAAACTTCTCAGGTTTCTAAGCAGAAGAGGACTGGGGCTACAGGCACTCTGGTTTTGTATGGGAGAAGGGAGAGGAAGAGACTGGGACAGAGTCCCAGTTTCTTTTATTTGTAAAGTGTGAAAATAAAGGATGCAATTACCTCGTGGGAGCGAATTCGGAGCCAAAAAATGATCTATAAAGTATTTGGAGAATGGAATGAGGTGTAGCCACAGTCGGATGGTTCTCCATGCAAAGTTTCAATATCATTCCCCTTTGTAATTTTTCAGCTTAATTTCCTGTGAAAACAGTAAAGAGTGGGGGTATTAACACCTACCAGAACAAACAAGGTGATGGGCAATACCTTAGCAATCTCTTCTACCTACATTAGGCCAGAAGAGTATAGCTACCACAAGAATTAGCTTATTTATTTAAAAACTTTTTATTTAATAACACATTTGAAAAAAAAAAATACTGTCATACACACCCTCCCTCCAAAGCTGAATAGCTTCTTTGAGGTAGTGCCATACGAGTGCAAATGCTTTGTACCATCACTTTCATCTGGGGGAGGCTCCCTGGCTAATTGCATGTCCCTGGTGGTGAAGTGGTTCGTTTTTGAGGGGAACTCATGGTCTGTTACAGGAAATGTTATCCAGTGAGGGACAGTGGACCAAAGGAAAAAATGGAGCCATAAAGAAAACAATCACAATTTTCATGAGATATGCCGACTGTATCTCCATACTGGGGACCCAAGTTTGGTATTCCTTGGAGGAAAAAAAAAATCCAGGTGTTCATATATTCCAAACCTAGGGGTATTCACAGCTAACTTAATGAATACTTTACCTCTCAGTAACAGAAATACAGCGATGACACAGTCAGAAAGCATTCATCAAAGAGCCACTGGGCTCACACAGCTAAGTTAGGCCAGTTTCTGCAGCTAATAGCACCCGAGGAGACCATATGGTTGGTCCCCTTTCTGGCTATCTCTGACCTCCTATCCAGAACAGCTGTCACGTACTCCCAAGGGCAGCCTATAGCAAGAGCCCAGAGAAAGTCTCAAACTTGCCTTCAGATCCATAGCCTGACTCCTTGCTGGATCCGCCTGCAAACCCCAAAACCACCACAGATACACATCAAAGGTCCTTTGTCAAACACATTCTTTTCATTCCTCCTTTCACATCAGAATTAATGAGGGAAGAAGCCGTTTTAAGCAGAATGCAAACAGATCAGTATAAAACAAACTTCTTTTAAACAGCAGATTGAAGGAAAGGGAGAACATCATACATACGCAAAATGGAAAGAGCTACTTTATCCCAAGAACCAGGACTCCCTGTCGGGGCTAACTCCAGTTCGTACATGGTTATGAGCTGTATGTGGGTGAACTCATTTGTGCCCCATGTCCACCTTTACATGACCCCCAGCTTCTCTGAGACACATGTCCACAGAGCGCCATGGCACAGCTGGGCAACGGGACAGAGGTCTTCATCTTCCCGGTGCAATTGCACTTCCATTCAGCTCTCCAGTCCCAGGAATCCTGACCGAAACATGGTTTGCCAGGTGCTGATTTGCCTCCAATTTCTTCCCTCTCTCTGCCCAAGCAACACTGAAATTCATACACAGTGTACACCAATTCAGCTGTTAATTATAAAAAGGCTACAAACACGAGTACCTTTGACACAGGATTCCTTCTAAAGATACTACACGTTATAAACTGCCCTCAGTAGCACTTGCTGTGAATAAGGCCACCTAATTCATACCCCTTGAAGCCCAGTCCTTCTCCTGGGAAGGACAGAGAAAACGTTCATGATGGTGTCAATGGGTGTCTGGGGTGTCAGCTTCATACTCAGAAAACAATAAAGAAAAGTAGAATCTGATTAACATCCTGGATGACTAACTAAAAAATATCTTCTGCTTTTCTACCAGCCTTTCCTAAAAAGCAGCAATAATGCAAAAAAAAAAAAGGGGGGGGGGGGGGGTCTTCCCTTGCTTAAGGCAGTAATTTCTCTTACCTTTTCTAATTTTCCTATTATTTCTGTCACTTGTGATATGTTTCCACCTTCAAATACCCCTTAAATATGAACATTATAGGACATACAGAATAACCAAAGAGCTTCTTACTCTTCCAGTTGAGGGATATTTAGTGATGTGATAAATCAGTTTAACCAAGATATCAAACATCAAGCAGACTGTCAGAAAAAAAGGACAAGCTATTATACCAGTCATATGCATATTAATTTTGTAACTTCCAATTACCTGCTCAAAGACAGCTTCTTCCTTTATTACCATTCAAAATCCATTAATTAAAAATCACACATTTAAGAACAATAGCTCGAGAAAAAAATCCAGATTCAGCCCATAGCCACATGTTTGTTTAGAAGGATGAATGACTGAAGGGGAAAAGCCCACCCAGCATCCAGTCGCACACATACCGTGAATGGCTCTAAAGCGCCTTTCGGGTGAGCAAACAAATCGTGTAATTCTATCGTGTGCTGATTCAAAAATAAATGCTGAGCAGACTCAGTTGGCTCTGCCTGGCTGTGGAGGGTGTCTCGTTTCTAGCGCCAGGGAGACTTAACAGGTTTGTAGTCGTTTCCATGCTAGTCTGTAGAAACAACTATAGAAGTCTATGGAAGGTATTCATTAAGGTTGGAAATGGGGGAAACGGCTTCTCTTGGCTGCATGAAAATATGTCGTCTAGCTGGTTGGTGAGTCTTGCTCACAGGTTCTAAGTTAAATCAGTCTTCAGATCTGAGGTTAGGAGAAGATTTCCCCAAGCTCTGGACTGGCTGTGCTTGCTGAGCGGCTCTTCATTCTTCCTGGGATCATCTAGGAGGGTTTTTTAACATGCCCCAAGTCATCACAGGACTTCAGGGTTTGACGAGGCTCTTGATCTCTCCTGCTCTCTTCCTAAGACACATTTTTTGTGAGGCTTCATCTTTTCCTATAGGGCTAGGTCTGCACTGGCATGCTGAAAGTGGCAACAAAACCAAAGCAGTCATTCATGTCTCAGGCTGGGTCTCATGTTTCAAATACGCAAGAGGGCAGTTTAGTTTTAGTATTGTTTGTGTTCTACGTCTTCTATAGGACTTTAATCTCCGTGGTGGTCACCTTGAAGTCTACAAATTTTATTACGTACATATATGCTGGCATACATTAAATCGATCAGAATGGAAAATATATACATAGTTAAAACTGTGACTAAAGAATGCTGGAAGTAGGTCTAAATATATGCCAACACTTCATCAAGCAAAGTAGGACCGGGAGAAAACCCAGAGATTCCATTTGTTTGCCTGGTTAAGCTGTATTGTTATGTTCTGTCCTCCTTTTGCACCTCCCCCCCTTTCGTACTAATCTTTCCTACATCTGCTGCCAGCTAGGCCAAGCTCAAACAGCAGTGTCAATTCGAGGGTCAGAAAGGTCAGCAGTGACACCCGATTTAAGTGTTATTCACTCTGATGCTGTGACAAGACAGATACAGCGTGGCCTGACTAAAGTGATGTATGTTAAATTTGTTGCAAATTACTGGCGTGATGGATCTATTGATGACCCATTGCAGCTGTCAGGATGTCTCTATCAGTCTCTCAGTTACGCTTTCTCCTGCTGCTCAATCCCATCCCCCTCTGCCTGCTGCCATCAAGCACATGGTGGCTTTATAGTCCCTGAGAAACTCAAGGTGCAAAGCACAGGGAAACAAAGCAGCAACGCCTGCTGTGAACCTGAGGAGCACTGGAAGTCATCTCAAGAGATGTAAAGGTTTGGTGGTTTATAGACTTGAGTCATTGTTCAAGTTCATGTAATCTGGACACTTATAGAAAACGAAGAGTTAATAATGGGTTTTCAAGCTAACTCTTGTCTTCATCCAAAGTACTGGAAGCCTGATTATTTGAGCTCTTGCTTGAAGTATCTTACTCATCTGAGAAATTCTTTGATGGGGGACAAGGTCTCTTTTTAGCTTTTTCTCTCAAGTAGAGCAGAGAGATAACTGACCTGGATTCCCCGCAGCAGAAATTGGGAGAGCAGAAAAAGGCAGATGGAGACTACACAGGACGTTCCCTTCCTACTGCTCCCTCCCCTTCAGAGCAAAGCCATATCCAGCTTCTCTGGCAAGTGGCATTATAGCCACGGGAGGGAAGGGCAGCAGCCACTTTAGAGTAGGTGCCTCGAAGAATTGCAGCTTGCCTGCTGTCCATGGCAGCTGAGACTCTCCCCTTCATGCCCCAGGGGAAGCAAGGTGTGTGTGGGAATCCAGCTCTGACGTGTGTCTGTGCGATGTTGCGAGGGTGGAGCTTGGGAAAGGCATGGAAGCCCCATCTAGTGAAACGGAGTGAAACAGATGGAGACCAAATCCTCTCAAGTATCATAGATCATTTCTACTTTCAAACCAATGTCCCTTCTAGGAGTGTGTTTTCCTGGGCAGGTGCAGTAGTAATTACAGAAGTACAGCCCTTCCACACATTTTAGCACAGATAGAGGAAGCCCCTAGTCATGCTGATAAATTATATCCCATTCCATAATTATATTTAAGGAGCATCTTATGCAAATTTCTTCTGTTTAAAGCATTTGATTTGTTTCTTTGGTTTTTGCATTAATTCCATTGTAGCTCTGAGGCGTCCTAAGTTAGTTCTAATTATCATTACTTCCTGCTGCTGCTGCACCTTTAGTTCTTTCATTCTGACCCACAGATTGTCATCTCTTTGGTCTAGTGTCACAGAGTTATTTTTAAGAACAGCTAGTTTCTTCACAAGCAAAGGAAGAACGCAACTCAATTGCAGTCCCTGTATTCTCAACAATTTGCATTGACAAGTGGTGGCCCAGGTGCTTCTGCTCTCCTCTTTTCTGTTGTATTGTTCTAAATAGCACCCAGCAAACAGGGACATTCTGGGCTGGCGAAGTGCAGTGCCTTAACTGGAGAGACTCAGGATAGTCAGTGTGCAAAAGAGTGTCTGGGAATCTGAAGATGTTTTCAAGAACACACATCTTACGAAGGACTGTTAGGGAAAAGGGAGAGTGGAGACAACAGTTTTATTGTTTTCAGTTGAGCTTGTCATTGGAAGACCAATATGGCTATTGAATTCCAATTCCACAAGCATCTTCAGCATCTTTCATCGTGACACATATCTGACCTCTTCCATTTTAATGTGAGTAATCAAAACCCTAAAGAAAGGAGAAGCAGCAAAGAAACCTTGGCCACTTTGTTCTAGAACTGGAATAGTGTCATCCACAGTTGTAGTTCCATTGTTAATTTTAATCCCCTGTGAATGCTCACTCATGGCAGAGATGAAACATTGGCAATCAGGAAAGACTTTTGAAAAAATAGTGGGCTTTCAGCAATTGAAATATGTTGATAGAAGTAAAAAGAATTTTTCCTAGCTACATGTGGATTGAATAAAGCCCCAAACTAGTACGAAATCTGTACTTAAATGTTATACTCAAAGATTGAGATGAGCCTTAAAACATCTTACAACATTATAAATCATTATATGTGGTATCCAGATCTACCTCTCCTTCATCACAAATAATCACACAACTGGACCTGGATGGTCCAGTGCCTGAACAAGAGAGCTCATCTCAGCTCATACTCTAGGAGCCACCAGGTGATGCTGAGAAATAAGAGATAGGAAAGGTACAAGAAAATAATTTTGAAAAGCCTGCAGCCATAGTTCGATCTCCTCTGATGGAAAATAGCACAACTACAGTTGTTCTCATAAGCCAGCACAGGATCACTTCGAGCCTCCATCTTAACAACAGGCTTTCAAATCAGAGCACTCGTGAGTATTCGTCTGAACTCCACCCCATCTTGAAAACTGACATGAGAGTCATGGCCCTCCTCAACTAGACTACAGCAAAGTACTGTAACTCAGCACGCAGGAGTTGAGAAACACTGGCTGACAGCGAACACTGCACCACATCTTATGAGCAAGACTGGCAACCATGGCTATTTTGTCCTTGTGCTCTACTTCTTCCAAGGGGTTTAATTAGATTACCATCTTCAAAGAATTCGTCTTTATCCATAAGTCTCTTGGTGGTACTGGCCAAGAAGATTAAAATACAGCTTTAAGTTGTAGGGTAAGGGAGCTGTCTGCACCACTCACTACCACTTGTCGGCACATTCTCAGCAGCCATCCCAGCTCTGAGGAATAATATCTTATGGGAACTAAACACCATAGCAAAGCTCATCACCTTCCACTCCAAGGGCAAGGCGCGTTTTTATGGCATCATCTTTACTAACATAAACAAATAGAGACACTTTTTGCGCATACATATTTTTAAATCTTTGAATAAACCTCCCAAAGATAGCTCTCCTTTAGGGAAGAAGATGTCAAAATAAAACAGATGACAGCCATATTGATTAACGTTACACTACAAATATAAAAAGCTTTATCGCAGAGTTGGACAAATACACATAAACTATTATTGCATTGCTGTGAATAATGGAGACCAGTCTAATGGATCTAGTATAGAAAATGGAAACACTTCACATGGAAGTGAACCCCTTTCTCCTTACCCATGGATCCATTTCCAGTTCAGTTGGTAGAAACACTCAGGTTTGCTCTCTCTTGGCTGGAAAATGCATTCAATATGTCCAGGGACACACGCACAGAACAGCCAGTATTCTTGTGATAGGTGAGTGATTTGGGATTGAATTTCTTCAGGCAAAGGCAGAAATTGAACCAGAAATCCCACTTCCTGGGAAGGTTCTGGCCACTAAGCAATCACTTTAAAAAGCTGTATTTCAAAAGAAAGTGTGAACTACCATTGCATTTTAAGAGCTGAATCTTGTATCAAATCCCTAAAGGGAGTTAAATGAGAGAGAATGGCCCTTTCCTCTGCTTTGGTGGGGCTTGGGGACCAAAATGCTCACTGGTGTTAAGATCAAGACAGAGAAGTATAACCTTCAACACCCACGGAAATCATGGTCAAAGACGACAGTGTGTCTGATACAGAAGCACTTGCAGTCTTAGGGCAAGAACAGAGTGAAGGTGTTGAGGACAGTAATTTTGAAAGTAAATACCTAGCTGGTTTGAATCCCTTTGTATGTAACCCTCAGTTTCTGAAAACTAACAAGATCAGAGCCTAAGGTGATATGACTTCAGTCACTGAGTATATTTTTTACTTCAGGCAAAATTACAGTAATCCTCTTGGTATTGCATCTTCTGGTTTTTTCTTTCTTTCGTCTTTATTTTCTTTCTGTCTCTCACTCTTTCAATCTTTCACACTTTAGCTCTTTCTTGCTCTTTCTTGTTATTTTTCTCTTTTTATTTTTCTTTTTCCTTTTCCCTTTTTCTTTTCTTTCTCTTCTCTCTTCTCTTCTCTTCTCGTAGAGAAAAGATAGTGGCTACAGCTTTTCAGCCCAGCATAGGAAAGATGCTGTGGGACTGTGACCTAATAATACAAATCCTCTAATTTGCCTTGGAATGGCAGACCTTTAAGTGAGTACATTTGTAGGCAATGAAAAGAAACCCTGGAGTAAAAACAATCCTTTTTTTATAGAGACACAAAAGCGTGGAAAACTATAACATCATGACTTACTGCTTGCCATTCAGAAAAGAAGAAAAGTACTTCTTTTTTTCCCCCTAGATGCCATAACTTGGTCTATAAATCAAATATGGATATTTTATTGTATAAGTAAGTTTTTTATTATGTTAATATGTTTCCCATTTTATCGGAGAGCTCTATTTCTCTAATATGGTCCAGAAGGCATCCAAATATGAAAGCAAACCCTGGCTAACATGATCCAAATTCCTTTAAGCTTATTATATTAGTGACATTTCTGTCATGTTAGCACCTTTCTATATTACATTAGTGAAAATAATCCATGAAAATGTGATAAGAGAATTACATATGCAGTATACACATTGTTAATAGGATTCATCAAATTACTAGTTTGAGGAACAACTCTTCTAGCAATAAAATGAGCAAAAATCACAATATCATTTCTAACAGTTTGACCTCTTGCAGTCTTGCCACTCATCATCTCCTGCCAAAGTCTACCTGCAGGTAAACTCCCGAGACCAAATAATATGCCTACAGGAGACTGAAGTACTCTGGGATGTAAAAGTGCTGACAACTGTCATTTGCCATCAGTAATCCAAGAGAATTTGGCGTTTAGATGAGGACAGCTTTCAGCATAGCGTTTTTTCCAAGTTGCATGACCATATCTTGAGAGTTCCAGGTTAGACCTATTGACTACATCCACGTATCTCTGACCATTAGGCACCATCTCTTGATGCCTGTGCACCAGGGAATGTCCTCGCTGTTCATGTACCCATGCCTACTGAACAGGGCTGCATAAATAACAACTTTAAACTATTACCATTAAATCTTTTGAAAGTCTTTCCAAACAGTGATGCAATGATGATCGGATTAAAACGCATCATGCAATAATAATAGGTAATGAATAATATATCTTGATTACAGCTCATCTCAGGCCAATTATCACGAAAACAGATATGAACAAAGCAAGTCAGATGGTCTGGTAAAGAATGTCCATAAATATCCTAGCCACACACCCTCTGGCATACAGTGCCAAGATCTGCTTCCCCTGTTCGCAGCAGGGAGCACCTTTCTTGGGAAATAATCTCTCTGAGCAGTTTGCTGAAACCAAAGTCCTCATCTGAAGGGTGAAGTACAGCATGAAGGGTGTATAAGAAATGAAGGTGGAATAAAATAGAAATGTAAATGCAGGTAAGTCCTATGGTAGAGTGTCTCTCAGATATGAAAAGATCTGTACTGTGTCCCATCTTTGTGACTCTGATGCTAAGCAACCAAGATAAAATAAACTTCCCACAAGATGGCTCGGTAACAAACAAAAAATGATGGTGTATGAAACCACTCAAGCTATAACGAGACTAATCCAATGGGCAGTGCTTTAAATTGCCGAGAAGTTTGGAATCTTTTTTCTTTGTCTTTCCTTGGGGCTTCTCCATGTGCTGCAACTTCTCTATGCATGGAGAGTATAGTTAGTATTTTCATTTGCTGCCTAAGTAGCAAATTACCCTGTAAACAGCCCACAAGAGCTGGTCTGTAATTGAATTGCAACTGTTAACTTTAGACATTCGGTATATTTGCTGCAAGAAGTAAATTTTCAAAACTTCATCTTGATGCAGTCAGACAAAATGAAAGGTAATATTCTTTATCTGCCACAGATTGCTGCAGATGAACTGCTTTCATATGAGCTTAAATAAGATTTAGTGTATTCCATCCTTCAGCTGGCCACAATTGAAAGTGATCAGGATCAATATAGCTGCCCCTGAATGCAGCCCGGTATTGTGCATTACAATAGAGGAAATGGCTGTATTCAAAATTTTCCTGTGTCAAATTAATTTCCATGTTATCCCCAAATTCAATTAGATGGGAACCCCGTGTAACTAAAAAAGTGTCCGACATCCCTTAGTGACAAATTACGGTGCTTAGTGTGCATATCAAGGTGAAGTGTTGAGCCTTGCTAATCTTCTCACTAATTCTCAATTACCGTAAAATGAAGCCATAAATCACACAGACAGGGGATCGATGGAAATGTTGTTTTCAGGGTGATTGGCAGCCTCCCCAAAGGTTTTCTGTAAGTTGGTTTAAGGTTACCATTCTCTAAGGGGAGGGATGAGGTAGTCTTGCTCAATCTCTATGATATAGGCCCACAGGCCTTTTGGGGATAGTGGGGAGGGACAGCACCAATTTCAGCCCATCAGACATCCAATTTTTCTCCTTTTCATACCTGCTGTAGTAAATGAGAAACAAATTAAATTTCACTCCACTATCTCCACAGAAACCATTTAAATTTTTCATGGAAACTAAATTGTCCCTAGACAAATAGCCCCCTGATTCTATGAAAATATACTGGAGCGCTGGGGACAGAAATAAATTTGTGTCACTCTGGATATGCCATTCTCTGTAATGTCATTCACTGCCGGCCAATAAATGAGTCCCTCCCGGAACACAATGGTAAAGCCTTGTGCTCTGGTGGATTTGCATTGTTCCCCGACTCTGGAGCGGTCTAATATTCTTCCTGTTATTAATTTGCAGCCTAGGTTTTACATTCATGAGGCCAAGATTGAAATGTAAATGAGGCACAAAATAAGTAGTCAGCAGTAGCCCTGGCCGAGCAGCCTGTGTCATAGACTCATGGACTTACATGAAAATAGTTATCACTCAGAGAGATTAGCAGCTCAGAACATCAATCACTGCTGCAAGGAAACAATGAATAAAATCGGCCCGACACGAGGAAGGAAATTACAAGAGCTTTAAAGTGGAAAGGGAATATGTAATACTGCTACCTGTTGTTGAAGCACTAAGATGGCTGTAATAAAAGAAGCTGGGTTCCTTCTCTCTCCCTCTCCCCTCCTCCCCTGTTCCTGTTGATCGCTGGTATTTAAATTGTGCCATTTTTGTCATCTCAATTTATCTGTTAAATGAGCTGCAGTTCCCTGGCCGGAGGTATATGATACTTCACACTGCACTCAAATGAAGCCCACAGTTTGGAGTTTGAACCCGCTTTAAAATGATGATGCCCTATACATCACCCAATCTCTTGGCAAACAAACAGATATATAAGGCCTGAGTCCTCGGGTTTCAGGGAGGTTCAGAGGATACTGGACTTTGGGCCAGGAGACAAAGGCGGCTGTACTCTGCCATTGCGGTTTCCTAATTCTCAGGCGGTGCAGAAGTGGTGCAGCACACAAGGCAAGTGGGCCGGTCTTAGGCCAGCTCTTCCTCAACAACCTCCGAGCAGCTTTAAGGAGCTCGCCCAGGAGCTGTCAATAACCAGAATCTGGAGAAGATTCAGCTAATTTCTCTTTACTTCAGCAGCTCTGATCACCCTCATCAGGAGGGGAAGCACCATGGAGCCACCTTTCCTGACCAAAGCCATCCCAAATTTCTCCTGATGCCTGGAGAACTCCCAGGTGGATGTATCCACTGATCAGAGTGGCTATGCTGACCTTGGTCCACAACTTCTGCTCGGATAAATAATTTCTTAAAATGCACTAGCTCACAATTTTAGCTGGTACAGCATGATTTTTACACTGATATTAAATGTATATAGCTTAGTGCTCCAAAGCAGTACATTTTCTGGACTAATTCTTTAGCTTATCAGAGTATGTTACATTACCTGTTGGACTTTTTTTCCTTGTGTGTTCTCTGTATTCAGCAAATGCAAAACACTATTCCATCCACCACGATTAGTTTTGCCTTCAGGAGGAAATGTGCCTGATTATCACAGCTGGGCAGCAAGAACACTTTCTTACAGTGTTCGTTCTTCAGACAACAGAAATATAGCCACATGTTTTACTAAAAACCTGCTAATTTCTGGTCTAATTTTTCACTCCCAAAAATTTGGATTTTCAACCACTGAAGTAGCTTTAAAAGTGTGTCCTAGTAAGATGAGTTCAAAGAAAATGCCAAAAAATATTCTAATCCTTCCTATTCTGAGGTAGCTTGTTAATGTGATTGATCACAAGAGTGACGCACACAAGTGCACCTGCGGTGGGCAGGAGCATCTCTCTGACCTGTTTTCCCAAAGATGCTGGACTCCTCCTCCCATGTCTACCTCCAAAATATCTGTTTGCAGGGAGAATTATATATCAGGAAATGGTTCGGTCTGGGTACACTTTCAGTTGCCATACAACTCTTAAGACTATTCAACAAGACATCAAATTTGAAACATTTAAAAATATAATGCCCCCACCTTGATGCAACTGGATTTGGGACTTAAGATAAATTAGTTAAACCTTATTGCCTTAGATAGCACATTCCATGTAACACTTTCATTAAGATGTAAATGCTTTTCATGAAAAATGTCAAAGGACTCTGAAAAGCTGGATATTTTGATATCGGTTTTTAAAACAGGGAAACTGAGTCTTAGAAAAGTGGTGAGTTTTGCATATGATCACACAGCCTGGCAATGACAGTAAGATTGGAAACCAAATTTCCATTTTCTGTGCAAACCACTAGATCATGCTGCTTTCAGAAATCAACTTTCCATTCCATTCCTCATCAGGAGGAAGAATTAATTTATGTATGTAAGACGTTGAAGTAAGCCGGTAGAAAAATTCTGTGTGAGTGCACGATATCATGAATATTTCCTATTATATGGACAATGGACATTTTGGTCAAATAATCTCTGGAGAATCAGGACTGAGTTGAACAGAAGTATCAGCATATCAGAGCTATTGCATATCAGAGAAAGCAACAATTTCTTGAAAAGCTACTTTTTTCACAATAAAGATGCCACTCTTTTCCTTGCATGTTCATTTTTAAAAGCACAATACAGCCATATTATACAGAGCGACTTTCGAACAATAATGTGCGGTAATGTGTCCAGTAACCTTTATTCTGTTTCTCTCTGCAGAAGTTCACTAAGGATAATGCATACAGCTAAGAAAAGGAATGTGAAATGTAAGAGAAGCAAAAAGCCAGCATAAAATCAGAGGTTCAGCTGTGTATTAAAACGTTCTTTTGAGAGGTCGAGAAATTGATCATGGCTGAGCTAGCAGAAGGTATTGAGCCTTAAACTGCCTCTTTTTTTTTCTTGCTTGAAAAGACAAAGTCAGACCCAACTTGTTAGTGGAGCTTTAGAGCCCTGCGGCAGCACGCAATTTGTGACTGAGGAGCAGGAGCAACACAACTCACTTGCGTGGTTCCCGCGCCAGGCAGCAGCTTCTGCTCTCAAACCCCTCCTCTTCTCCTCGCGTTGCCATTGTCTTCACTCTTAGTGTCTCAGAGTATCTTTTTAATTGCTTATCAAATGGATAGTTATTGTATCATAAAATCTTCAAAGCCATTTCCCAGTCCCATTCAGTTGTGGAGCTGAACTTTTATACAATGATATATCACAATGGATTATGCTAATAAGCTTGTTAATAGCTCTAGCGGTGTTAACCGAGCGCATTAAAACAAACTGGTCCTTGCAATAGATTGGGAAATGTTTTATAAGGGGCATGTGATCTAAGAGCAGCCATGACAAGGCTAGTAAATAATAGCAGAAACTGGCATGACTAAAGAAATACTCACCTAAATTATTTATATGTTAATCAAAAATACAGTTGTTAAGCAATATCATTAGTTCATTACTAATTGGTTTATGGATTTGTGAGTTACTTATTTGCATGCAAAGTAAACCCTCAGCCTTTTGTTCAACATTTCTAACCTTCCAATCTTTGCAGGTTTCCTCTCTGCAGCCCTTTTCCTCCACTAAAATGATTACATCAGCTTGTCAGAGAAAGTAGATTTTCAAGGTAAAGACATAATTTTCTTCTGCAATGTATCCAATATATTATTGTCATATATTTTTTAAAAGTCATAATATATCAGCATTTCGTGCTTGAGAGATATGCAATTAACACGATACAGTATATATTTCTCCTTAACCTCCACCAAAAATCCTACGCTTTGAACATTTATTAGTAGCGGAGACAGTGATCTTGTTTCATTCACATATATCAAGTTGGGCTGTCAGGCACGTTTTTGTGGGGAATGTTAAATTCCACTTTAGTTATGATCACATTGGGCTGGACACAACCTAAGGACTAAGCACACCTCTGGATCTATTGTGGGACATCCTAGAGACGTGGGAGGGTGAGCTGAATAAAGGTGAAGACAGGCCTTTCATGTGGTGCCTGAGCTCGTCAGCAAGTTCCTTAGCTATCAGATTTTCAGAACCGCAGTGTCTCATCAAGCACTTCTCTTCTTGTCCTTTGTTTCCCTCTCTTCCTCATCATCTTACTGTGGCTCCTTCCTGTCCTCTCCTCTGTTTTTCTGTTTCCATTTCCCTCTGTGTAACACGTTCTTCCCAATTGCCCTCTCCACTCAACACAGTAACCTGTGTTCCCAGCTCTCAGCCAGTTTTTTCCAGCCTCACTGCTTCAGATTGAAGTCTCTAGACCCAGGAACTATCCTTACATTACTTCCACTTTTGAGGACTTTTCCTTGTAAGGAGGGCTTAGACTTTTCCTTTCCTTTCCTTTCCTTTCCTTTCCTTTCCTTTCCTTTCCTTTCCTTTCCTTTCCTTCCCATTTTCAAAGCCTTGCTACTACAGAATCATGTAAGCCTTGAATACAATTAAATGAAGTTAATATTGTCCATCAGCTTGGCACACTTTCTTTTGAACAAATTTAACTTTTCTCTCTCTTGGAATGCAAATAATAAGAATAATTATTTCATATTTAGAAAAGATATTCTTCAAGGGGGTGGGGATCAGTATAAGATTCCCGGAGATTTTTCACCTGTTATTGTTAAGAAGAAGTTCCAGATGTATTAATGAAAATAGGCCCAGCAAGGACCAACAGTTCAGGATATGAAAGCAAGATTCTGTGAACAAAAACTAATCTGAACTGAGGAGAACTCTATTCCATCTCTCTATGTAATGAACTAACCAAATGCCACCTTTCAAACATATCCTACACTTGATTTGCATCTCCCTTACACAAGTCTCTCTCCTGAATATCTTGAAAACTTTCTATCAGTTGACCTTCTAGAATTTTGTCTTTGCAAGCACAGACATTGTCCTGCATTTTCCAGCAGCTGCGGGTTGTTTTTCTTTGATATTTATCATCCACAATCTGCCTCAGCCCAGCAAGACATGCATCACAGTCTGATCCAAGCAAGATTCACAAGTACAATAGAGCACCGGCCAAAATGAAAAAGAAAGTGAAAGGTAACACAGAAAAAGACAACCCAAGATAATGGAGAACTTTGAATGGTATGGCAAAGCAAATTTATTATTAATAATAATAATTTATTATGATAGAATATTATAATGACAACGATAGTGATAATAACAATATGGCACAGTATAAAGGGATAGTAAGAGAGAGCACTTGCTCCCCAAAGATTTCTTGTCCAAATAGACGAACGTAGACAAGCTATCGGGAAGTGAAACACCACATTTGCCCTGCTCTGGCTCAGCAGAGGCTGAAACCTTGGCCCAGCTCTGCGCACGTCCATTGCTAACTGCAGGATACCTGCAGGAGTTGGCCTAGCAATGCTCAGGCCACTCAGTGTCCCATCCATTCCCCAAAACAGTCAAGCTTAAGTTTCATCTTCTCTCTTATAATCACAGAATGGATTTGGATTGAGATCTAGCATGGACCTCTACACAGGCCTGCATGCACACACAAGGTACGAGGTGAGTTTGGGATGGAAACCTGTGGTCTGATCCACAGCTGTAGCCAAAGAGCTGAAGCAAAGTGCCCGAGCCTGCACAGGAGGTCAGTGACAGAAACAGAAAATAGCATCCAGTTCGTCCGTGCCTTGGTTCAGTACCACATGCAAGCAAATATTGTAAATAACTTCTTACAATTCTCTGTTCCTCTGTGGTGTAGACCTTATGTCAGAAAACTCCATGTCTAGAGGTCCTCTTTAAATTAATCTTGGATGAATGCAGAAACTCTGATGAGGCTCTTTAAACTCCTTATTCCATGTTGAAATACAAAAAGAGAAAGGATTCCTATTTTTCAAGCAAATTAGGGCTGTAGAAATGTGACAACTCTCTATGAAGAACGAAATTTCCCACTAACCTCTCACAGAATAAGAAAGCCAACATGTCCATTGAGTCCCTTCTTTGCTGCTCATATGTTGCAAACCTGACCTTGTGAAACTATATTTGAGGAGGAGTACAGGAAAAGAAAATATTTTCTCTATTGTCCTTCGGTTCTTAGCCCTCTGCTGACACAAGATGACTTTGGCAATTATGTTAGTCTCCTTACTTATACCCAGAAGGTGGAATTTTTTTTGAGCCAATTTTAGATAGCTAAAACTAGGTGAGATAGCTCCCACTTCAAACATCTCTGAAGAAGGATCTGGCTGAGTCCAGCAGGTATAAAAGCATGGAATTTTCTGAGTGGGATGTAAGGACCTTCACCTTTCCTAGCTACAATTATATTACCTGCTCAATATCTGAATTTGCCAGTGCTGACATTGCACTTCCATGTGGGAATTACTGGAGCTGTAAGTAATGCCAATCCTCAGTTACATGTGTAAAATTGACAATGGAACCACAGCAGCTCATTTAAGCGTTTAGAGGTCAGCACAACCCATCTACTGCAGCAGAGTCACTCCTAATCCCCAGCAGTGAACACGAGCCAAATCCGTTCTCCGAAGCAGGGAGGGAAGGCTCTGGCAGACCTCAGTCAGCGAACGGAAACCCGTTCTCTCTCTCCCTATTGTCTTACGGCCCGTGGCCTGCCTTCCTCCATCTACCTTGACGTGGTCACCTGTACATAGGGGTTTGTGGAAGGAATCAGCTTTGGCCCCGTGTTGGCGCTGTGGTTCACCCTGGGCCTCCTAGCTGCTGCCAACCCCAGCACATGTGCCAAAATGTGACCAGTATTGGCTTTGGTGACACAGCTATCACGGCCTTCGGGGTGCCAGAACATCCCTAGGACATCCCTCGGACACCCTCAAGCTTTGAAGCCCTGGAGGAGTTTCGGGTAGTGAGTTGTCATCTCCAGAACGTCATGTTTCCTTTCAGGGAAGGGGTGACAGGGAGTCTCCTCACCCTCCAAAGCTGCTTTCTCCTTGGCTCCTTCCCAGGTCTCACCTTCTCACTTCTCCGCTCGGGGAGTTGCTTGGCCAAAGGAAACGGTAGGGGTGAGAGCATTCACTGGTGTGCGTCACTCATGCAAAAGGAGGTGTCAACCTGGAACCAGTTCACAAGGAGGGAGCCCAATACACTCTGATATGACTACCATTAAGGAAGAAAACAACAGGCACCAGTAGATGTCTGCCTACGAACGAAGCTGGGATGAAAAGTGAAAGAAATCCTACTTTCCTTTAGCCTGGTTGTCAAAAAAAAGCACACAGAAAGAATCAACTAGCTACAAGGAACGAAGTAAGTGATCTCTTCCCATTATAATCAGGACACAGAGCCTGTGATATCTCTGGGAGCTCAATCTAAATAAGGCCCTATCCTCTCGTCTCTTTCACATTATGAATAAAAACATGAAATTAGTTTTATGTCAGAAGAACAACCCTTAAGACACTTGTAACTTATAATTATAATTTCTAAGCTGTTTGGCTTGTCAGTATCAAGGAATTCTCAGCCCAAGACTTCCAGGACTTTATAGGCTGAGACACGCTGTGCTAGCTACTGAAAATTAACTATGAATCTCTCATCTGCATCCTGATTTATTAACTACAGTGAGAAACAGAAAGTTAAAAAATGTACTGTATGTGCATAGCCTGCTAGCGTGGAAGAAGCCATTAGCTGTGTTCTGCTACCAGTCAATAAACTACTAGCAATGGATAAATGTAGCAGGTTTCTTCCTGCGAAAGTATTTAGGTTTTCTCTTGTAAACAAATACTGCAAAATTTTCATCTTTGCTCAAGAGCAGAGCTGGCCAGTGACAATTTCAGGATTCTGCTGGATTCACAGGTAGCAAAAAAAAAAAAAAAAAAAGAAAGATGACGTCTTCAGACTCTCTTTGCTATGCAAAATTCCATTCCCTTGCTAGATCTGGCTGAGAAATGGTAGCATCGCCTGTGATGTATTTTGAAAGAAACAATATTTTTTACATTGAATAAGAATTCTGAGAATTTCACCATAAAACAGGAAAGCAAACTACAAAAAATAAAATATTATTTGCACAAAAAAACATATCCAAGATATTTCAAGGGCAGTCTTTACTAAAATTTTGTTCTTCCAGAAAAAGTACTTAACTTGTCAGGGGTACTATTCCCTAATTTTGCAGTTTTTCCAGGTTCTATTTTCCTTCCAGCTTTGAAACTTTCTTCTTACAATAACACCACTGAAATTCTATCCTTTCTTATTGTTTTGAGGATATAAGGGGCTTGTCTGTATTCCAGATTTTGTTTTGTGGGAGGCAGAGTGGGGTTTTTTGATGTCAAAGTCAGCTGGTTCCATTTTGTAAGTGAAACACTTTCTAATAGCAACACAGCTTGGCTCTTCAGAACGTATTAAATGATAGAACTCCGTGTCCTAAAATAAAGGCTGGTAACAACCATCCTCACCATTTTTGGATGGAGAAATGAGGGCACACGGGGCTGAAATGGCTTGCCCAGCTTCCTACAGTTCTGAATACCAAGGTCAAGAGAAGGACCTACATCTTTGATTTCTAATCCAGTCCCTGTCCCCTGCACCCTGCAACACGACCCCAGGGGAGTTACTACTTTAATGAAGTTCCCAGATATTCTTTTTTTTTTTACAGTTTCTTCCCGCATTTTTAGCTATGTCACCTGACTTGCTTCTCCCCCTCCCCACTTATGGGCTTTCATGACATACTCCTTCACTGCTTGAAATTTTTAAAATTTCAATTGGTCAGAAATGGGTCAAAGCCAAAAAGAATTTCAAGGGTGCCGATTACATCAGATCCATTTCTAAATCATTCCTGATTTTTGTTTTGCAAGATCAAAATCCAATGTCAATAATTTGCATAATTGAATCACTGTTGTGACACTTATGTGTACAAAGTTGTAATTACACCTGGGACACTGACCTTAATTTTTCCTTTTTTGTGAACAAAGTATTTCTGAACTTCTAATAGCACTAGTGTTCAGCCAAAGACAGAACAGAATTTGAAATTAAATTTTAAGGAGCGAAGAAATGCAAGTAAAGAGAATGTTCTTGACTCTGGTGTTAAAAAAAGCTTTTCAGAGTTTATACATTCTGTGTGTGACAGAGTTAAACGGCCGATCACAGATTTGTGATATATATTGACCGTACCAGATTAAAAGTTAGACTTTATTTGTAGCATAAATCTGGTAGATGAATATGTAATGTAAGTTCTTCTTTTATTGCGGTCATAGAATACTCTGAAACTTTAACCCCCAGAATGCTATCTACATATTTCCCTCCATATTTTGTATTCACAGAAATAATCACGTTAGTTGTTGGATACCTTTTAGTAACACACTTTTCTTTTAGTAAATAAAAAAGACTGCCACTTTCCATCACTTCACAACACCTAGAAAGACAGTAAAATCTTCGGAGCAATTGCGTCTTTCTTTTGCTCGCTCTCGCACACGTTCCCTCTAGAGAAGCAGATGTTTGACTTGTCTCATGTAAAAGGCAAAAATTGAGTTACAGCTTCAGAGTGCAAGATTTGCAATGTTTGCTACAGTTTATTAATGTTAACCAAATAAAAATGACATTAGTGAAAAAGATCTACATGATATCTCAGAACTCCCAAGATTAGGCCAGATGGTCACTTCTAACTGATATAATCTAGTAAGCTCTGTTGAGAGACAGGCTATTGATTGAATTTCTGACTTTAAATGCAAGCCCCATATCTGCACATGTCCACAGTGATATCAGTTGCTTGAAATCCAATACAGAGGTGTATATTGGGAGATGATGTTAGTTGCTACCTATTAAAACTGTCAATTCCATCTGTTGTCTAACACTTTAAAATACTGAGTGTAGTTTTTAATAGATCAGTATTAGATTAAGAGTCCGTATATTAAGGCTTTTACTTGCTGAGAAGCGTGGGTAAATGTGTAATTAAATGACACAATGGAAAAGGAACTCCGTTGGCTGGAACTGGCCCAAATTAGCACCAAGCAGGAAGCAAACGCTGTGATTTAGGATTTCTGCAGCCGCCAGACTTCCCTAAAAATGAATAATGTGCAGCCCTATTGAAATTCTTTTTACAAGCGAGTGTATCATGATTAAAATGTGGAAGTGTTGTGAGCGTTATGATTATCCAGCTCCCCGTACTGCGCTTCCACAGGTACTTCAGTGACTCTGTACATCTGCCAAACTGCCAGGCTCTGATGACATTCCCAGAAGGGCTGTCTCAGATGGCTGATGGCAGCCCCATCAAAGCCATGTTTCTGGAAAGCCGTAGTCCTGAATGGCCCGTATCCCCCGGAATACAGTTGAAAACCACGGCTGGGGGTCCCGGGGTTACATTGGTGCTTCAACCCACCCCTTCCCCACAGGTGAGCAGCATCTCCAGGCACTGGCCAGGTACCAAGGGCGGATGGGGAGGGAGGGCGATGGACAGCCACTTCCAGCATTGCCAGCCCAACATCCAGCAGCTGTTGCTGCTTAAATTTAATCGGAGAGGGAAACTGCCCTCCTCGAGCCATATGTACCGGTATGACCACAGGAAAGGGAGAGCTCCTGCGAGGGGGAGGGGGGAAGAGAGACAAAAATGTGGGAATGGATCTTAAATGTAGACACATAGACAGAGCAATTTGCTTGTTTTATAGCTCCCAGTATTTGTATGTAGAAGCAAATTGAACATACCCAATACGCTGGAAGAAAAGCAGTAGGAGTCTTCCAGCTGTCTAGAAAGGGCCTGGAAGCAGGTTTCTCATAAAAACTGATGGTTTATTTTTCTCATATAGTTTCTCTAGAATAAGTAATCTCCTAATTGCTGACCCTAGCTGGGCTAATGTCTCCCAAAACAGAAGAGAATGTGGGCTCAGACGAAACACCACTCCGGGGGTTTTTGTGCTCTTTTTGCATTAACTTTCAGAAGATATTTCAGTTTAAATATGAATATTGAGAGCAGCATTATGGTGGCCTGTGGAGGATGCAGAAAATGTTTCAAGAGAGAAGAGTTTGGAAGAGACCTGAAAAATTCTGTTTGCAAACTACTAGTGGTCCCTAGTCAAAACAGCTTTATAAATTCCCCTAATACATCACAAGAAGAGTTTTGGAAACATAAAGTCTCTTCATGTTATTAACCAGTACAAGGTACATGAAACATTCATGGAAAATGAATGTTAAGCGAATACAACAGTATACTCATAGAATACAAATTGTGAATTCAGAAACACTGTATTCCCAGCAGATACGCAATTTGAAGAATTATGCTCATTCCAGATAGAAATAGAGACAATATTGTGTGATGTAGCTGATAAATTAACCAGTAAAGATCCAGTCGCATGCATCAAATACTCAGAACAGATCTGTAGGACCAGAAATATTTCTGGGTAGCATTAAACTACTTAGAATAACAAATATCTTCAAGAAAATCAAAAGCTGCTGTACAGATTATTCACAAAAAACAATAAAAATTCAGCAAATGGATTATTTACTCAGCTCTGCTTGCTGCTTACGGCGGTAAGAGCAGAAACTGTCCTTCATGAAAGAAGAACATTCATGATCCCTTTCTCGAGGGTTGAAACACTTGGTACCACACAGCAGTACAGATGTAGTAAGTATGTCAAGTGTGGAGACCAGCAATTTCACTCTCACCGTGGCTCTCTTTTAAGTGATCGTGATTCTCCGGACTGGCCACTTTGATGGGGCTCTCCCTGACATGACCAGCACCACCAAAACCATCAACAGAGCTTTCGTAACGGATTTCATAAGAGCTAAAGCTTTATAACATGTGAATGGATAGAGAGAGGATAGGTGTTTCAAAGCTTTCAGCATGCTTTAACCTAGAAGTGCTAACTTTAATTACCTCAGTAGGCCACTGAAAAATCCTACTTCATAACCCAGACTTCATCAAACTAAAGGTTAAAAATTTCACATCCATTTTAAACTTTTTTCTTAACCCAAAGGGTAGGAGAAAAATAGTGAGTATAATAAATGGTTCTTTTAAACAGATAATAGGCTGTCTGACTGATGTTGTCAAATGAGACCTGGGAAACGAGTAGCTAAGTATAAAAGATGTTATTTTAGTATAATTTCTCTCCCTCCTTTCTCCAGCAGAAATGGCTGTTCACAGAAGGAACCAGCACAACAGCTGAATCTAAGTCATGGCAAAATGTTTGCTAGAGCTGCAAAGGCTAATAAACAAGTTGGGGTTTTTTTAGGAAGAGAATGGATTTAGCCACAGCATAGATGGGAGGACTCACATAAACACAAGTAACTCAAGTTGCATCTTACCCCACAACACACATCACATGCTATGGAGGATCCAAGGTTTACAGACAGCGGAGGCTCCCCTACCATATAAATTTTTGGCTACTCCTTTCCTTTACACCTAGGACTTCTAAGCAACCAGTTGGACTCATCATTCCCTCCAGGACTTACTATGCTTATGAGTGGATTTGTATTTATGTCCTTGTAGGAATCAAATGCTAATTTCAAATAGAAAGAAAACCAGTAGTTACATTTCCAAAATAAGATATTAGAGGAGTGGTGACAATGGAAATCACAAATTGGGGATGAAAAAAAAATTAACCCAATATAGTATAAACTAATTACAGTGAACCGCACACACACACACACAGATATATACAGCTAGCCACAGAAAAAACAAGTCATAGTATTTCAGCAGACCAAGGAAAAGCAAAATCCTGAACATTGCATAAGATGATTAAGGGGATAGCATCAAACATATGGAATATTCTTATGCTAAAATACACAAAGGATTCCATTGCTATTGAATTTTCACCAGCTGCCAACTTTGCTAATACTGTTACAAGCACACACGGATGGGACATGCTTCAAGACTAGCACCAAGGGGGATCAACGTTGCTGACTGCAGAGTCTTTATCCACCTCTCCCCAAAACTGTCCCTAACCCATACTCTTAAGCCATGGTATTTTCCAGCCCCAGCTCAGAGCTGCTATCTCTGCCTCGTTGGAACCGTGCTGAAGGTGCAAGTGCTGTAGCAGAGGCAGAAGAGACGGGGGCTAAGAGAAGACTGGAGAGGAAGGAAAAGAGACAGGGGCAGCTGAAGGCTCTTCCTTCTTCCTCCTCTCTCCCTTCCTCCTCAGGCAACATGCACGTGGTAGGAATCAGACTTCGGTAAAGGATGCAGGACCCAACAGCTTCCACAGAGCGCTCTCTGCCCAGCGGGAGCCTCTGAGCGCAGAGCAGGGTTGAAAATCTGTTGCCTTTGAAGAAGTTTTACTGAGTACTGCGCTTTTTCGAAAAATCTGACCTGAGTTATGACCACTGAGCACTTTTGAAAATTGGTTTCCTGTGAGTCTGAAATATTTAATATTCACCAGCTCCTAAGTGCAAGTGCATAACAGGAGCTTGCTCCTCAGGGCTGGGATAGCTGAGTTTCTGATTTTGCATAATAAATATCGTCAGGTCAATTATGTACCTGTCCTTGCCCATCCTTGCATTAGTAAGGCTTGCTCACGTAAGTAGCGGTTACTGAATCATGCCTGTTTTTTCCCCAGTATTTTCAGTTCTGGATGCAGGAGAAGGTGACCTGCCTGATACGGACACATTGAGTAAGACTGTCCTTTCTAACAAGCTATTGCAAATGCTGTTCTTCTTGTAAAAGTTATTTGGGTTTACGTATTCGTAATATCACTTAGCACAATTTTTTTTTCCACTTATATCATTATTGTAACAATAAGTGTCACCGATGCAGTGGCAAGAACAACCCAGAGAAAAGATTGCAACTCATTATCATTCATTACTGTAGTGAAGAGAGATTAGAAACATAATGGAAACTGAGAGAAGATGTACCTTAGTGTCACTTACCTTGTGCTTCTATCGGAGCCAGGAACTTCCATGGGCTGTGATAGTGACTCGGTCACTGACTGCCAGTCGGTGACCTTGGGTGGGTCACTTGACCTTCCGGTGACTTCATTGCCCCAGTGTAAGCTCAGATAAAAAGCACAATCACGTGGAAACCCGGGGCTGTATTTGAGGAGAGCTTTCCTGCTTTTACAGCTATATTTTTGAGGTTATGTAGATAGAGCTGCTTAGTGAGTTATAGTTATTTAATACTTCCCATTATAAGACCTCATTTTCAGATGTTGTAACCTTGCCAAATGCTAATAGTCTGAGCAAAAATGTTTCATGTTGTGCGACTGCCACAGTGTGACAAAAGAAGTAGTAGTAATATTTAAAATTTTAAGGATAGTTTCTAAAGAAAAAAAAGTGCGGTTCATTGTGTTAAATTCTTACAACAATATTACAGACAAGCCCTCTGCTTTGATAGAGCAATACGATATTTGTCAGGGGGTGCCATCCCAGCTGGGAACCCGTCTTTTGTCACCCTCTGAAAATCTACACTGTTTTGGCCAAATTATTCATTTTTGTAAAAAAATCTGTTTGCTGATGTTTACTGGAAAATCATTTCAGTTTAGAGACTAAGTTACCTGAAAATTTCCATCAGCATACAGAATGTCCTACTCTCTCATTAGTCTGAACAGGCTGAGCCAACACGCAGGGGCCACAGGGGCGACTGAGCGTACTTCGTCCCCCCAGGGCTCCCGTGCAGGCCAGGAGCGCCTGTATGCTAGCTCTGGTCCAGGGAAAGACTTACTCTTCAGTATTTCCATTCGATGATGGCCTTTGGTTTTTCAGTAGTACCTGAGCCGTGAGGAGAAGAGGAAACTGGTGAATGTTCAAATGTTTTCCACTTTCTAGGCTTGCTACAGTCAAACACGAGCTCACATCGTGGTGAGGAAGAGCAATAAGCCCAGACTCCAACAACAAATAGCTTTTAAAGTTATTCTAGGAATAAAACTATGAACATGTCCATATTGTAGCTGAATGGTGCAGTGATAACGTGAAAACATATTTGCTTTATTTTCATTTTGTACCAAGGTGTCATACACCTTGGATATCTAATGCAAGACCCGAGGTATACATGGTCTGTACTGATGCTGGGTGTTTTGTCCAACAGCTGAAGGACATGCTGCTGCATCATCACCTTGCTACTCCAACGATACCGATCAAAGGAGAGTCAGACAGGCTCCATATGCTGAAATTCTGCTTCTTGGCTGCAGTATAGCTTCATCCTCTGAGGCCTAATGCTTTATCTGCACAGTCACAGATTTGTCTGACAGCACGCTCAGGATATAATGCAAGGTACAAACATCCAAGTGGTCTCTACATGAGCTAGACGAAGTAGCAGCTTGTCTGTGAATGCACATAGCTCAAGTTTTGCTCTGCTGTGTCTGCACTGATTCGGCTAGACTACCTAAATTAGTTTTAACTCCACTGAATACCTCTGCTCTGCAGTATGCTGTGTAGACTTACACGTCAGGAAAGAAACAGTGCCCAAAATCCAAACTACTAGAGATGAGCTGGATGAATCACATGCAGTACATCTTTTCCTTCTCCAGTCAATGGCACTAAGAAGTAATCTGTAATAGTGTCTCCCAAATGCACAGGCGTGCGGATGATGGGGGAAAAAGCGTCCCCAAAATATGTTCCTGATCTTGGAAATCAAAGCTCCAAAGTCACTAAACACAGACATTCACTTTGCATTTAGGATTTTCTGAGGGGGGAAGGATGCAGACTGAGCCTGCTGAGAAGTGAACATCAGCAGGTTTTTCAGAAGCCCTCAGCGTGTAAGTGGGTGGTAATTCTCCTGAGAGCACAGCTAGACAAGTGCCAAGGATGTTGGATCCCACTCTCAGTATAAACTCACATTTGGAAATGGCGCAGGACACTCTGACAAAACCTTTCTTTAATATGAAAATGACACCTTACTGAAAGTTTCCTATGGGAGAACTCTTCATATACCACATGCCACTGGACACAGTGGGTCACTGAATTCAGCCCCTTGTTGTCACAGGCAACGGGTGCTACATAACATCATTCATAAATTTACCAAGATCCATCATACTATTAATTAAAATTCCCTGGTTTGGGATTTTTTTCCCTACTTATCCTATTAGAAGGCTGTTCTAAAATTTAACAGAGAGATAGAAGTCTTTGAATTATCATGCTAGTTTCAATGAAACTTTCATCAGGAAAAGCTTCACAGATTCCAGGTTGGAATTTCTCATCAAATTTCTGCCAGGATAGCAAATAGTTTACTGATGAGTAAGTTCATATGTGGGAGGTAAAGACTCTTGGTCTGCGATCTTGATGAGGGAGGCAATTTCTTGATCTGAACAAGGAAAAGCATTATGTCAGGGTTTCCTTCATCTCAGGGGAGCTGACCTGACCACTAAACCTTTGTCTAGGAGGGTCTGAGGATCTTTTATCAGGGTGGGGCTTGGCTTTCCAGAGTCCTATTTGCTTTTTCCTATATGAAGAAGACTGAAAATTTGATATTCCAAAATTTTCAGCAGACAATTTTATGGTTCCCCATTTGTACTTATACACAGCAACAGAGGAAGAATATTGCCAAGCCCAAGCTTTCAAAAATAATGAGCTGGGCTTTCAAAATCATGACTGGTTTAAAAATCCTGATCTTTCAAAATAATGTCATTGAGGTTCTTGTCTCACGGATTTGACTTTGCACTTTGTGGGCTAGAAACTTTGGTTTATTAAATGACAACTGATATTTTCACTCAAGCCAGTGAATTTAGGGCTTTGAGTTTTATACATTCCCAAGCTAATGTTAAGAGGCTGATTCAGCCTACATTGCAGAGATTCAGCCTACATTGCAGAGATTTTTTGAGACAGAGACACTGAACGGATTAAGCAACTTAGTACCATATTTGGAGCCTTGCAGAAGACGTTGTATTCAAGGAGCTATGGATCTCGGGCAAGCCGTGTCTGCTCTGTTGGGCCTCGTACTTCGGGCCTGAGAAGCCCGTGTGTTATCACGAGCAGCTGCTGTACAGGAATCTGCGGCAGGGCCCCGTGCTGGCCGGTGTTGCACGCTGGCGGGGGTTATGACAGGTATAACGTTCCTACCTCTCCGGAGAAGGTATATGGTTTTGTTTGTTGCACAAACACCGCAGTATGGGAGGAAGGAGGAACTTTTCCATGGATGGGAAAGGCACAGCATGCCATGGGAAAATCCATCCAGGGTCCATCGATGCTGCATAAACACAGGGTTCCCAGCATCTGAACTGGTGTAAGATTTTCTCGTTATCTGTATTCCCCTTTTTACTCGACCTTATGAAACTGGCTATTTTATTATGCCATTTGTTGTCAGGTCTTTCTTGCTGGGATGCAGAAAGAGCCTTGCACTGCGTGTCCCTCCCCAGTGCAGAACAAGTGCAAGCTTCAAAATTCGGGAGGTCTAGAGCCATCTGTGCCTCAGTCCAGTTCGGTAGCAGAGATCACCAGCGTGCTTCCTCTTAAGCACAGCATGGTTGCGGCCAACTGTGCCACCAACGTAGACAGAAAGATCACAGATTGATGCGTGTCAAGTGTTAATACCTCTTGTGAAACCCGCTCTTCACTGTGCAGATGTAGCCACCACCCCCAAATATGTTAGGTAATTAAAGAAGTTAATAGAAAGTATTAGTAAAAAGTAATTAATTTAATCTAAAAATGTCATTCAGGTCTTAAGTAGTTCCTAGTGGTTTCTGGGTTTGGAGGTTTTTTAAGTAGTGTTTGTTAGAGAAAAAACACTGCTATTACTGCCTTTTTTAAATAAAGTACTGCAGCTGCTAATGCAAACTCTAATTAAATGCACAAGTCTGAATTTGATATTTGCTGGTGCCTCATGTCATTTCTTAGCTCAAACTGCAAGACAGACTCACACCTGACACCTCTGGATCTTTCATAGAATATTCTTTCCTCCGTACAGACCTCTCTGTCATCAAAAATGTGGCTCAGATATTTGTGTGCGTATGTGTGTGGGTAAGGGACGGAAATTTAACAAGCTTTTATTATCCACTGTTAGCATTAGCCTGAATCTTTTGGTTAGTTGGGAGTTAATTGCCAAAAGGTTTTATGGTATATCTAATTGGCTCAGTCATCCTTCTATACCATGAACCCTGCCAGACTGCCAGCGTGCCCTGAACTCAAACAGAGGGTAAGAGCCCATCAGTTATTTAGTATGTGCTAGAAGCATGCATTTTCTTTTCACTCCATGTGAAAATAGTTAACCACAAGGAAAGAGTCCCACCCCTCCACTTTGCAAAATGGTGAAATTAAGTTTTCCGTACAGCTACCAGGGGACTTTAGTAAATTACCCTGGTAACAGAGTTTACATTGATTCTGAAAAAAGCACTTGTCCATATGTAACAACGATAACCTTTTAGAAGGTTTGGAAAACAAATCTGACACCCCATTAAAAGGCAAATGATTTTTTCTCCACACAAGAAAAAGAAACTTTTAAGACATAGAAGGCTATTAATAAATAATGGGGCTTTTTTATAGGAAAGGCTGACATGAAAGCTTAAGCTATAAACTGCATCAGAGGCAGTATTTTGACTTGTGTGGTTTATTTGTCAAAGCAGTGAGATGGGATCTCATTTTTATTAGCTGCACAAAAGATATTTTATTGAATGTCACATTGTAATTTGATTTTAAAAGGAATAGAAAAAATTACATTTTCTCGGATACGTAATACTGCAAAAACATGATAGTCATACTAACCACTGACCACAATGAGTAGTAATATAAGCCCTCCAAAATATAGACTAGTACCTTACCAATGCAAATGTGTATTTTGAGATTCCATGTACCAGAATATTTTTCCTGAATCCAGTTTCATTTACAACTGTCAGAGTAATATATTAAAAAAAAAATGCAAGTTATTAAATTATCTATGCAAACAACTAACATAATAGATTTGAGGAGAAGGACAGCTTTTAATATTTTCAAATTTGTCTTCAAGCTCATTCACATCGTTCATTTCTTTACAAGAAAAAGATCATAGTTGAATGCAGTAGAGGACAGTGATCAATACCCAGATATAATGGAAATGGGAATAAAGAGACCCAACATAATGTAAAGTAGCCTGTATAGATTATGTTCTTTTTCGCTTTGCCATTGTCTCCCTGAAAATTGTTTGGCCTCCCTTGGTTATTGCAACTCACAGGCAGCATCCATTACCACTTAAACTGATCACCGTTACACCCAGAAAGAAACACACTATTCAAGAGCAAGGTCCTAGTGACCGGGATATATATTTTAATTGTTAATATTTTTATTAGCACTGAACCGCTGAATTTTTACATTTACTTCACCTAGAGCCTCATTTTGTTTCGTCCACTGGAAGCACCCAGAGACCGGTTTCCCAGCTTCTCAATTTCTGCAAGTTAAATAGAGGGAAAACAGAAGGAGAAACATTAGCAGGTGAACCAAAATCACCTTGAAAAATGTAAGTAGGAAGATGCAATCCCACTGCTACCCCACCAATTTAAATCCTGCTTGTCCCACTGAAGTTGTCACTGTCCCCTTGTCCATTAGCAATCCCATATATCTTGCAAGAGTCTCTAACTCCTCAGCTGGAAGGAGGTTGCAAGTCTTCAGCTCCTCCTTCAAGAATCAGTATCTGATAGTGCCTATCCTTGGGTAATCTTATTTAGATAGCAGCAGTTCTGGCAGAAACTCAACACACTAAGCACTTAACAAACATTTATCAGTTCATGGTCCTCACCAGGGATAGTTTAAACCTGACGTGAACCCCAGAGGGAAGAATGCAAGAAAGATAAATGCTACTCCATCCCCAAAGGTGGTATTTAAAAACAGCTAAGGAAATTTCAGGGCCAAAGCTATATCCACTTGCAACAGATCTTGCGCTGTTATAATATCTGAGGCCAAAATCAGTAATGGCCTTTTTTGGCATCACAGTGTGTATTTTTTAGGCCCTGACTAAAGGGGTGAGATGTAGAATGCATGAGCATATCTACAGCTCCTATAGGGTGCCTGCTGTAAAGTCCACACAGGGGTGTTGAAACACACTGGAGTGTCTTTCAATGCAAAGAAGCTCTTTAATATTTCAATGCAATCGTATTCCCTCTCACTTTCAAAACGAAAATTTTGTTCAGGAGGTGGAATGGAGATTGCTTTCCCAAACTGCGTGATTTGGTGATTGGGGCATTTTTCTGAGAAGCAGATGCTCCTGTAGGCAGAAGAAGAGATTGGTCAAATTTTATTAGTTCTCAGGTAAACACTATTTCAAAATCAGACCCCTACCATTTCCTCTTCCAGCTGGTTTTGAAAAGAAAGTAGTATCTCCCACTGCCTTGTGTTAAGAGCTCGCTCCAAGAGAGCTGTAAGGTAGCTAACAACCAGCTCAGGCGCTCAGGGGAGCTGACGGGGGGAAGTGCCAGGTTCTGGCAGCTGGTCGGGGTGAAACAGAAGTGTGATAATAACTGATAAGCCTGACAAGAGTAAGACAGGTCTGAACACATAGAAAGGCACGATCCCGGGCTCTGAGGACCTCTCCAGTCAAACAGGGAAGTTTGCAGAGGTTCTGGTTGGTTCTGGGATTAGGCAGGAGTGCGTGCATGCCCTTTTGAAAAATCCTTCTGTTCTGCCTGGATGACCTAACCAAGCACTACATTCTTTACTAAGACCTTAGAAATTTCTGGAGGTGAAATCAGAAGGTGTGAACAGAAATTCAGTAGACCATAATATGCAGATGCCTTCGTAACACGTAAGAGAGATTTAGAACATGAACCCCAACAGCAGCCTCCTGAATCCTCAATGATCCTAAGAAATGGTCTCACCTCACAGGTCCTACAGTAAACCTGTCATTTTGCAGGTAATTCTACAAAATGTAGAAAAATATACAAAGTAAAAAAAAAAAATGTTGTGGGGTTTTTCTAATACATCCAAAGGTAAGGATGTCAGGGCTCACAGACTCTTTTGGTTGGTTGGGATTTTTTAAGGAAGAAAATATCAACAGATAACATCACAGTTAAAAGACAGTACCACAGTACCTCCCATTGGCCTTACCTATTTGGATCTCTCAAATCTGTCTTTGGCCACCAGCAAGAGCCTCTAGTCTAACTGTCCATAAATATTTGGAAAGTTCACCAACAATATCCATTTGTGACCATCAATATTTTTTTATGCTAGGAGAGCTCAGTCCCTCCGTTGGCTGGAATAAGCCACGTGGCCCCTTGTGTTTCCTGAATAGTTTAATTGTAATACCAAATATTCCTATGGCTACCACATCTGACTTTTCCTAGCCAGTGACACTGGGCAGATGAGGGCAGCTCATCTCCATCAGAGACAATAGGTTTATTCTGCAGGCAGACTCCAGATGAGAGGGATTCGGGTTACCACAGAGAGCAGCACAACGCCTCCCACACACCTACCTCTAAATTACGGTCTTGCTTTTGGGAACAGAGGCCTTCAGAGAGGTCAGCTGGGCACCTCCCCGTACGCTCACCTTCTTAGTGTTTTTTTCCTCAAAACATGATTTTGCTACTCGGCTGTCAGGGTAACCGTACCCCTGCCAATCTTATTAGCATCTGCTTCATCAGATCATTAGCATACTTCATTTGCCAATTTGCATATCCTAATGGTTACTGGGCACCTGACAGTGCCCATAGCAAATTGTGCCAGGAAGAAAGCGAATGTGTCCAACCGCCTGGCTGACTCACCGGAGTCTCCAAAGGTGCTCCCTGCCTCCGCCTTACCTCTTCCTCTCACCAGCCACTCCAGGCAAACACACATTTCATGGCTGCTTTGCTAAACGACCCTCAGCAAGCACCTGCTAATCCATCTCTGAAGCAGCTTTTGCACGCCCAGACTGGCTTCAGCTACAGCATGGGCCATGCATGTGTACCCCTGACGTAGGACCCACAAACTAGGCTGCCGTTTCTGCACTCCCGAGCAGCGTATCTCTCGTCTTCTCATGTCCTACAATCAGCATGGGAATGGTCCTTAGCAAACAGCCAAGCATTTCAAGGTTTGGCCTGTATCAGTAATTGCTTCCGTTTCTCTGTAGAACAGCTACAAAACACATTCCTCTTACAGCATTATAGTAAGGGATCAGGCCACTTTCAAAGTACTTCAATATCCTTTTAGGGATAGCATCATAAAAACATAATGTACCTAATGATGTCTTTGACATTTTAAGTCTGAAGATTTTTGTTTATTAATTATAAGCCTTAAATGAATTTCAGATTTTTAAATTCTGCAGATGGTGACTAGCACGTCAATATCCAAGTACTTATTAGATTTACAAGAACATTGACTTTAAGGGAATTCAAACCAGATTTCTGCTATTGATATTACATTGTTATGCCAATCTCGCAGCAGTCGGTACATTACGAAGAAAACATCAGAGGGGTGTGGTAGTCCTCTGCAAAAGTTCAAAACAACACCATGACTACAAACATGATATTACTCATCTTGGTCTAATATTCCCAACCTTTTCTTGACCCAGGATTCATAACCAACAAAAGGAAAACATGAGGATGGCTCTTAGAGGGGTTTCGTTTCACCTAAGCTTAAGATGTCTGCCATACAGACCTCTCTACCTGGAACAGTCATCATCAACTCCCTTCAAGGTCGGCGAAAGGACAGTACTTCTGTGGTGTACCTCATTTGAACTATTTTACAGGTCATCTTCTTGAGGATGAGACAAATCGTTCTCAGAAAAGCTGGCCAGCTGAGATGCAAACCCCGAATTCAGCCAGACAAATCCTGCCTCCTGTTTGTTCCTCGTAAACTCCATTGATTTACAAAGCCAGTACAGAGGGAGAGAGAGAAGAAAAGTAGCTACTTCTGCACATTTGTACAATGAAATATAGGGTCTTGGCAGGAATAGGTGACCATCATCAGGATGCTACAGGCAAGTGTCCCCCCGCTTCCTCTCCCACCAGGGTCACCCCCGCGCATCGGCTAGGGAAGGAGGCGGCGGAGCCTGCCAGCAGCCGTGCTGCCGGGGCCGGGCGCGAGCGCTGCCTTCCCACCGAGGCTCCCGGAGGAGCAGGGAGCAGGACCGCACGGTGTCCGCGGCGCTGGAGCAGCACGTCCTCTCCCCCTTCACGCGGGGTGCTGTTGCCTTCTCTCGCCTGCATCTGTAAAAGTCTCTTCTGTTATTAATTACCTTCAAACTTTTTGAAGTAAGAACAGCTTTACCACGTTATCCACGACACTGAAATTCACACTATCGGAATACATTGTTTATTATTCCTTTTCCCTGTTAAGAATTTATGTGTTTTATTTTTACTAATTGCCAGAGATTTGGTGGGAATTTAGTTGGTTTTCGGAAAGTTACCTTTCATTAAGCTATAGTGTATCACTTTCAGAAATGCAGTAGTGTTCTTCTGTCATGTGAGCACTATTAAAAATGCCCCCTTTTGATGTGCAACCCCTTTAAATCTCCCTATATATGTGAAAGCCGTCTGGCTCTAAGGCAGGGGTTCTTATTTGGTTTTTTTACAACCTAGCAGAGAATAAAACTAATAAGTATTTCTCGTTCTTTAAAGATTGATTTATTATCAGTTCCAAAAACATGCCTTTTCATTTGGAAAGTCATTTGCTCAGTTATGATTGCATATAAACAGCTGCTAAGGGTCAGCACGGGCCTTGGTGCTTGTTATTGCTTGCACCCCTTATGATTTTACCTCAGCGTAACTAGCAGCGGTGTCCTGGGATTCCAGAGTCGGTACTGATTACCAACAAAAACCTCTTTAAGATCAGCAGAAGCAGTCTAGGGACTAATGGTGCCAAGGCAGTCTGAGGCACTGGAGCAATGCCCGAGGTCATAAAATGAGCAATGACAATTGCCCTGTCCTTGCTGATTTTATCAGCCTGAGAGTTTTTTAGTATCACACAGAAGACAAAAGGAATCTTTAGTCCTGAATGATATTATCAGCCAACACAAACTGTTTGGGTCTTGGGTTTGGATTTTTGTTTTCTCTTTGGTTTTGTTCCTGGTCATTTATTGTGTTCAAAAAGACAGGTAAATGTCTTAGTTATAATATATATAACACCTTTACACCAGCGGCAGCTTCTTGCACTAGCTAATTTCTTAATATGTTTATTTTGGAGAAAGGAAGAAAGAAAAAGAGGGAAATTTTACTATTCTGCATGTATTTATATATGTTGTAAAATGTATATTATTGTTACATACAAAAAGTTAAGCTGTATGTCACATTCACTTCATCAGTAGAGTTTTGATCCTGGCTTAGGCAAAAATGAAAATGATCTGTGACTACCTCATCTCTCACTCCGTATGAACGTATCAGAAAACCAATATATGACTGGCACTCTGTGCAAAATGCATAGGGATCAAATTGAAGGAGTGTTCAGGCTTCTTGAGCTGTGATCATCTGAATGAGGAAGATTTCAAAGCATCGTGGGAATTCCCCAGAAGTTACACCAGAGATGAATTTGGCCTTTAGAATGAGATTTTATACATCTCGTTCACACACAGCAGAATGTTTCATCGCAAGTGGAGACACTTTTAAAAAGAGTCTTAAAATTAATCCCAAATGAGGAAGCCTCTCTCCAAATGAGTAAAACTTGGCAGATCTACAAATTCAAACTGAGATGCATTAGCAGATCTTGTGTAGGGAAATTTGTATAATATCTGCCCACGTTGTACCTAGTTCAAATCAGGGCTAGCAGTCACATTTCTACTGAATTAAATACATTACAGAAATAAAACATACCAATAAGCAGTTCAGGTTCGCAGTGCTCTGAAGTACTGGTTATTCCCACTTCCAGTAAGAGTCACATATTTCAAGTACACTCAACTCCAGGTGCTCTCAGGCCCAGATTTGCTAAGGTGCTTGGGCACCAAATTCACTTGGCTTTTAAATAAGACCTGAGCTCCTAAATCGCTTGCCCATTTTTGAAGGAAAAAAAAAAATCCTGAAAGCAGCTTCAAGGACCCAAGACAGCTTTTTTTTTCTGTATGTGGAGGTCTCATTCAAAACAGAGAGAGCTTGGGGTGACCAAAAAATGGTCTGGGACTGTAAGCTTGTAATTGCTTTGCAGATCATTTATATTTTTCATGCATAATTTTAATGATATTTGGCACAAATCATCACTAATGTCATTCCAGAGTTCAAACGGGAAGAACACAGATTCTGTGGCATAATTCATTTCTGGCAGCAGGGGAATCTTAAATCAAGATCCAGACAATTACGTAAGCAGAGTGAAGACACTTTGTCATCTATCACTTCTGTCTCGGAACTGCCTGTGCACTCTTTCAGCTACCTCTGTTGCTCATCTCTAGGTATCCATGCAAGGTGCCTAATAGGATGTTAATGAAGGGACTCATTGTAGGTGATGAGGTAGGCAGAAACATTTAGCACATTATTAAGCAGAGGAGCACAGTCATGGTCAAAAAGTGGCAGAAGTAAAATGGCAAAAGAACGTAAGAGTAACAGTGATATCAGAGGAAGGCTTGGATAAAAAGACAATTTCCACTACATATCCCTACTCTCTAAGAAAGGAAGAAAATATGCTTTGCAGCAAAATGTCCAACTGCATGCAAAGAACTCTGCAGATAAGACTGAAAAATATTGAAGTCTCTCTTCAAACTTCTCATGTTTTGGTAGAGACACGGGTAGTCCCCTGTCAAAAAAAAAACATTCACTAGCAACTCATGAAAGGATTTTGAAAGCAAAGAGAGAAATCTCTGACTAAGGAAAACCAGAAGAAATCATGGACAGAGGGAGTTTGAATATTTGAGCTCAGTGCTAAGCTTATGGCCTGCCCTCCTTTCCTACTTCCAGTCCGGCATGCATCAGTACCCAGGTTTTGCACTTTGTAGGTTGCATTACTCAGTTAAATGAAAGAGAGGTTCGTTTCTCCTCATATATCCACTACCATCTTAGTCATCTTTAGGAACTGAATCTACATCTATTGCTTGACCTAAAGAACAACTGTCCCTTGCAGGATCGGGCGGAGAAGGGAACACACAGCCCGCAGCAGGCAGTTACTCTCCCCCTCGGCACACCTGCCGCCGGCTCGCAGCCTGCCCTTTCCCGCCGGCAGCAGGGAACGCCCCGGAGAGGGACACAATACTCCAACACTCTTCGAGGGAGAAATTTTTGCTGGACAGTTCCCTACTGATGTTTCCAGAGTGCCTGGGGGATGATCACTCCGTTATCTGTGACGACTTTTGAGGTTCACTGGAATTCAAACAGAATCCTTTAAACAATTGTACAAATGGGGATACCGAAAGACAGTGCAGCTCAGATTTCCATAACTCTCTGAATGAACAGCAGTGAGAACAACCGAGGAAAACGCGAGAGCCCTTGAGTTCTGTTTGTTGCTCAAGACTTTAGCTCAGGGCTAAAACACATCTATGCTCTACTGACTCTGTGATACCGCTCTTGTGGCACTCTGTGGGGAACAAACTGGCTAATAGCAAATGATTAAGTGCCAGTAAGTGCTCAGTCTTGTTATGCAGATGGTATACCACGCTCACATTATCTATGTTTCTGGTTTTTTCAATGGACTTTCTCTGGGTTGAACACCCCACTTCTTTTTGCCGTCAAAAATGGGCTGACGGAGATGTGTGGGAAAGAGCTGGTGTGCACCTGGGTTTGACGTTGGTGTGGAGTCAGGACAACTCACAGAGAGACTCCCGGTCTAGTAAGACATATCCCTAGACACTTGTGTAACTTTGCCCACGTCACAATCAGTCTACTTACCAACATGAGTAAAGTTATGCAAATACCTGAATATGTCTTCTGGATATGTCTCTCTACTTATATGCACTTGCATTTGTTTCCTTTTAAAAAATACAGATCATGGCCAATTTAAACACAAGATGTGGCTTGATTATTTGGAGAAGCAGCCTAAGCTGAATAGAAAAATGTCTGTTTCACCTAGGAGTACCTAATAATCCAGAATCTTCAATCTGTTTCCAAAGCTATTCAGACCACCTTTATTTTTCTTTTCATTTTTTCAAATCCAGAAACCATAAGGACATAGTTTCAGATGTGGTTTGTTTTATAATGTCTCTCTTTTTAACATTCAGTGCTACTTTAAAGTTGTGTCCAAATATGACAACATGTTGGCCTAATTTTGTGAAGACAATGATAAATAATAAATACTGGTGAAAGAGGAGAAGTAGAATATTAGCTGTTTCAAATATCCAGGATTTTCAGTCATTTTTTTCTAGGAAATAGAAAACTGGAAATGCCATGAAAGTGTTTTAGCATTGGAAACACTTATATAAGAGTTAAAGGAGTGAACTATTGGTTCCAGCCAGATGTGCAAGTTCTAAAGGATAATGTTTATAAATGCTACCCCATCAAACAGTTCACACTGCCAACATCAAGCGAAGAGATGTCTTTCAAAAGCAAAAAGGCAACATACCAGGAAAAACATTATGTACCCAGTGTAGTTATGCAAAAGTAGTAGAGGATCTTGGGGCATGAATCAGCAAGAAGCATCGACAAATTAATTGAAGATAACAGCAAGCAGATCCAAAAGTGGAGATTCGTCAAAAATAGGTGGCATCTTATCTCTAGGACTAGATGGATAGGATTCTTTTTCTAACTCTGTTTTCTCCAGCTGGACTCTTATACTGCACCAGCTAATGTAACCTGATATAAAGTAGCTACCATAGTAAGACTGTGATCAATTAGAAATTAAAAAGCAAAGCTCACACTTCATATCAGTTAAAATACTTATCCTATAGTGCCCTCAGACAGAAACATTTTGGTGAAAAGAGAAAAGGAAATAGGATAAAGTTTACACTTTTGTGGGTAGCCAAATAATTTCCAAGAACTTCAGTACATCTGTAGCTTGCATTTATTGTAGAGCTTGTAAAATCTCAGTGATCACAATGAAAGACGTCAATGATGAAAGCTGTCAGTTTCTTGCTTGTACATACCAAGTGGTAATTCCTAACAGAGGTATAGAGATACAGAAGAGATGGAGAGATCCTATATTGAGTACTATGTAAAAATAATGGGATGCTCCTGTTGCTGTACAGGCAGTAGTTGCTGTATACAGACACCGTTGTGACAAGTCATATCTGCCCGCTTGCATGGGAGGAAGGCATATAAATAAAAGCACATGTGGGTCATGGTCCTGACGCATGGCCCACACGTCCTGGGCGAGGAAAGTCTCTCACACAGCGCTATTTGATTTCTGCTCTCTAGAAAGTTTAATCCTACGAGTGGGACCTTGTATTGAACACATGTAATCTTGGAATTGGAGTTCCCATGAGATTCAAGGCCTAATTTGATAGTCAAAAGAGATTTTTTAAAGTGTCTCTGCTTTGCCTATATGCAGATGTAGGAGAGGGATAAGTGGGCCAGCGCAGGAGTCTGAGGTTGCTGGTGGGCAGTCGAACTGGGTGACGACAGGAAAGTGAGCAAACATGAGCACGGCAGGCTAGTGGCTGTGAGGATATTTGGTAGACAAAGACACAATGCAGCATCTGAGTCTGTAACCCCAGACTCTTTTCTCTGAACTCAGATATTAGTGACATTTTGGGGAAATTAGCAGGGAGCTTTGGAAGCCTTTTAAACCACATGTCAAACATTTTCTCCTGATGCCTATTTTCAAATAAAACCTCTCCTCTAAAAAGCATATGACAGGTTCTTCAGCTAGATAAGATGATCTCTGCAGTTTGCAGCGTGACTGAGTGATCCATTTTAGGTCACAAGTTAATCTTCAAGTAATAAGATAGGCCAGAAGTCCTAATAGTTATGTCCAACTCCTCAATAAAAGAGTAATTGATGGAATACTAATAGAATGATGCCTGACCCACTGGGTTATTGTTTCAGAGATATGTAAAGAGTTTATTATGTAGAAGGACTTTGCAGAGCAGAAAAGCTAAGCTATTCAATCTGCGAGACAGAGCAGGGTGGACTACAGGATCAGGCAATGGCTGCGTGGAGGACACTATGGGTCCTAACACTCCTTCTGTGTGAACATGTGCAGACCACTCCACTTCCTCTCCCACCCTCCGTCCACCCTGTCTACTTACGCAGTGAAGTCTTAACAACAGGGATGCTGAGTTTGTGCAACCTCCAAATTCAGTTTTTCAAATGATGAATGCCCTTAAACGTTCTATTACCAGCTGGGTGCTAAATATTCATAAAACTGTATGGGAACATGCTGCTCTTATTCTCTGTATTTGATGGGCTTAGCTACTGGTCCAACATGCAGACTGAGAAAGGAACTGTCACCTAATTTGGGGCTACCTTTATTTTAAATAAACATATTCCTTGACTAATAACCTGGTCACCATGCAGCGCGCTACTGGATACAGATTTGGCCCCAACCTTCTGTAGACCAAGTAATCTCAGGCATGTGAGTCATTAGAAGAATCCCTCTGAATGTTGCGCATGTAATTGCAGCAAAAAGACTACCTCTGTTTACCTCTCCTGGAACGGCTGTAGTGTAGACAAGCAGGCTCTGTTGACATTTCTCAAAACCAATTATTCATCTGTTAACAATTCAACTATTCTGTCCCTCTCGCCTTCTTTTTAAGGTCATTCTTTTCATGTATGCTATGCGATCTATACAAAAACCTTATTATTGTAAAACACATTAAATAAAATGTAGCAACTAATCACAGCATAAAAAGAGGATTAGATTGAATATTCCCATTGAAGAAAATGCCTTTTTAACTCCTTTTGAGCATTGGTGTATAAAACCTTCTCTCTAATCAATATTTACTTTAGCCTTCATCTTGGCCAAAAAAGGCAGTCCTTTCTCTATCCGTTAGTGCATCTCTAGTTTAGAGAAAAGTCATGTTTGCAGGACTTTTTTCTTCAAGGATGTTGTAAAGTGTAAACTTAAAGTTCAATATTTTTATAAATGTATGCCAGAAGTTAAGGAATTTTAATCAAAGATATTAGAGATAGTTATTTTCTATTAGGTCAGCTAGCTCATCTGTGCTGCCAAAAATAAAAGATGTTCCTTCCAATGCAGTCCCCAGTGTTTTGCTTGGCTGTGCTTCAAGTGACTCGAGCCAGACATATTTTTATATAATTTTACATTATTTATATCTTATGAAAAGTTGGACTTGCCTCTGGTAGGGAGAAATATCCCGAAGGTGACATAGGTATCACGATAAAGACTGTCCTGATCATCACAGAAGTCTGTGCCCTTATGCAGAACACAGATCAGCTAGTTCTTCCTTGCTACTTGAATTTCATTATAAGAGCAGTACAGACCCAGACTGGAGCTGGCACCAGAATGGGACAGACTGAGAGTCTTGCTCACGCCAAGAAGTACCTTACTCCACAGGCATGTTCCTTGACTTGAGTGGGCCAACTTATTATGAGTCTGTATTTAGTATGAATGAAAGTACTGTAAGCTTTCACCAAAAGCAAAAGCACTTTTACGTAACATTTCCATTCAAAATTGTTAAAAAATAATTCTGACTTTGGTTGGAACTCATAGATTAGGTGTCCAGATAAGTGAGATGATGCAGTAGCATCTTTCACACCATCTGAGATACAACAAGGCTAAGTACTGGGTTCAGCACTTGGGTCACAACAACCCCAGGCAACGCTACAGGCTTGGGGTGGAGTGGCTGGAAAGCTGCCCGGCAGAAAAGGACCTGGGGGTGTTGGTCAACAGCCAGCTGAATAGGAGCCAGCAGTGTGCCCAGGTGGCCAAGAAGGCCAACGGCATCCTGGCCTGTATCAGAAATAGTGCGGCCAGCAGGAGTAGGGAAGTGATCGTCCCCCTGTACTCGGCCCCGGTGAGGCCGCACCTCGAGTACTGTGTTCAGTTTTGGGCCCCTCACTACAAGAAAGACATTGAGGTGCTGGAGCGTGTCCAGAGAATGGTAACGAAGCTGGTGAAGGGTCTAGAGCACAAGTCCTATGAGGAGCAGCTGAGGGAGCTGGGGATGTTTAGTCTGGAGAAAAGGAGGCTGAGGGGAGACCTTATTGCTCTCTACAACTCCCTGAAAGGAGGTTGTAGCGAGGTGGGTGTTGGTCTCTTCTCCCAAGTAACAAGCGACAGGACAAGAGGAAATGGCCTCAAGTTGCACCAGGGGAGGTTTAGATTGGATATTAGGAAAAATTTCTTCACTAAAAGGGTTGTCAAGCACTGGAACAGGCTGCCCAGGGAAGTGGTTGAGTCACCATCCCTGGAGGTATTTAAAAGCCATGTAGATGTGGTGCTTAGGGACATGGTTTAGTGGTGGACTTGCAGTGCTAGGTTATCGATGGGACTTGATGATCTCAAAGGTCTTTTCCAACCTAAATGATTCTTTGATTCTATGATCACCTATAAAGAGAATGAAAGGTTACTAACTCAGCTGCAGATGCCTGAGCTCCTGTGAAGTCAGTCCCACACAAGACCACCTGCTGGAATACAGCAGCAGATAACATAGTAACTAGAATGGAATAAAACAGAATAGATAAATGAATTTATAACACAGAAGTTATGTGCAACTCAGCTGAAAATCAGAATGATTAGATGTAAGACCACATGCTAGAAGATGAGCCCTGCAATACACATCTCAACAACAGTAAAGGAGTAATCAATTTAGGTATAAATAAGGTGATGCCACCACCACCAAAACACAGTGGGTCTTCTTAGAATTAAGATTAAATTATTTGTGAGGAGGAATTCTGAAACATTCAGGTAAGTTTTGGTGGTTTTATTTTCTATTTGCAGTCTTCACCAGATCAAAAGTGTAATGAAACTGAAAGGCTGACTGTTCTTTTGGCGTTTCTGGTTGAGAGCAGAAGAAGGAGAGAGAGCTTATTCTCATGAGGTTTCCAGCAGATTTCATAGTCAAAGAGGTTAGAATAGTTTGAATAAGCTCCACATAAACATCTGGGGCCAGATTCATGGGATATTCCAGCTGCTTTGGAGCAATCCAGTGACACAAAGCAGCAGTAAAACCCACTTTACTGGCCATTTAAGCCAAGTTTATGGCTGCTTTGCATCCCCAGAGCAGCTCAAAGCAGCCAATACCACTGGAACTCACTCTGAATTTCTGGACTTTGAGCTGAACTGCAACCTAACTCCAAAATTCTCAAATGTGTCCATTCCTACTAGACATAACATCCTAACTCAGCATGTGTCTGTTCATCATCATCTTTGTTTACAGCACTATTGTAATGATCTAATTAGGAACTAAAAGTGCTCTCAGTCAATTAACACTCCTTGAAGCCTACGGTTTAAAAAAAAACCTTCAGTGAGTTATGGTAAATGTTTTGTAAAGAAATGTAGCATTTTCTTTCTAATTAATCTATTTCCCAGGATGCACACTGTCATTGTGAGCCCTGTAATGTGGTATTGCCATTGCTAGTAACAGACTCCAAGCTTTGCACTGAGTTTGCAAGGCCTCAGTGCTGAAGCTTGCCAGGCTTGCTCTGTCTGATATTTTCCTCACCTGCTGGTAACTTTGTTTTTCTTGGTTTATCTTTAACACCAATTTTTCTGATTTACCAGGTATCCCTGGCTAATTCATTTGACTTTTGTTTATCTTTGTATGGTACCTTCATGATTTTACAACTCTAACACATAATGATGTAGCGTAGAGAAATACAGGCCTGGTATGACAGCAGAGGACTGGAGAGACAGGACGCAGTGTAGAGGAATACCTGCGTGGGACGATAAGAAACGTGGCACAGGTTTGGTACTCAAGACCCACAGCTATAAGCAACTCACCAGCGGTAGGTTGAAGAAGTGCAGACCTGGGGCTAGACAAAACTAGGTTTAGGTGTAACAGCAAATAAAGACCTAATGATCTAGCATACCAAAAGGGCATAATATATAGTAAATTTGTATGAAACTTAAAGCTGCAGACCCATGAGGAAAGAGCAAATACGTAAATACATGTTAGCAAGCATATTAAAAAAAACAAAACTCAAGTAGATTCTACAGTGAGGAAGAAGAAACCATCAAGATGAACATCATATTTCTCCCAGTGAAGGACTCTAGATGCTGACAAGTCTGCATTGCACCCCCAACACCCTCGACAGCAGAACGAAACCACCAACCTTAGGACTCAGAGGAGCAGGGAACAGTTGAGCATAATAACAGAAAAAGGGGTAGAAACTAAGTGTGTGTATAATAATTGTAACTATATTATTACTATTAATGAGACTTTCTGTATGAAAATATTCTTTTCCGAAGTAATTAAATTTGGACAAATGATTCTCGGATTACACTGTAAAGATTTTAGTTATGACAACAATGAATTCTTGGCTTTATATATAAAGTGTGTTTCCTCTTTGCCCCTAAACAATATTGTGAGCATAGGAACTCATATAACAAATAATAGCCATCACCCACCACATCCCAGGGTTTTGCAGAAATGCATTATTGAATGTTCTTGAAGACATTGAATATTATAATGATGAGTACCATGAGTGCCATTAACTAAATATAGTAGGGGGGCTAAATGAAAAATTGTGAGGAAATTAATAACCTTGTACTTAGAACAGGGTTTGTATTTTATATGATAAATAAGTGTTGGGACTCCATACCACCTGTGAAGAGTAGAACAGTCATGAAGGACCAGTCAGTCATTCATGAGGTGAAGCGGGAGTCTCTGGAACTGTAGCATAATGCTGTTGGCTGCAGAAGCTAAATTAAGGTTGCACTAGGAGCCATAAATACAATATTTCCTGGTTTTTCAGTGCTTCATTTAGGAATCTTAATATTCTTTTAACCACAGGTATTTACTGTAATGTATATACAATATCTGTTTTCTCATTAGATTTTTTTTTTCCTTTTCTGCTTGTCCCTTAATAGGGATGGATGGAGCAATTAAAACATGACTCCACTTCAGAGCATACTGCAAAACCCAAGAGGAGCTTCTGCCTCTCGGAGTGCCAGAGGGCATAGCTGGCAGCAGCTGTGCCATTTCTTCCAAAAGTGTTTTTTATATATATATATATTTATGTGTATACTTTTCTTCAACTAATCATTTCAGATGGACACTCAAAAGGAAGCAGAAACTGTAACCTAATTTATTCTCAATTGCCTTTGGTGTTTATTAGTACATTTAGGATAAAGGCAAAATAGGTTTTGCAAAGGAAAGTAGAGGTAAAAGGAGACAGATTCTTTAATCTCCACAACCCCAGTATATCCATAAGGAAACGCCCCACTATCTATCTTGCCCATATTATCTCTACATATGAGTTTTGTCCAACCCTATACTCCCATCTCTGACCCAATTTTCACTAATTTTTTTCCTCTCTTTTCTCTCATTGCCTTTTTGAAACGGGATATAAATATGTTAGAAGTTGATTTCAGTCCTGGTTTTCAACTTCAGTAATTTCAAGAATAATACAGGAAAAAATTGCCTATTTCCATTGTACATATATTGCAGTGGGAGAAATGTATACCATACATTATCAAAGTCAGAACACCTAGAACTGAATTTAGGACATTCAAAATTGAAACTCATTCTGTTTTCCATTGGAAAGTTTGCTTCCTCTAAATCCTCCATAAGAAGTCCTGGGCTGACCTATGAACTAACTTACCCTGTGTTTCAACTGAACATATTGCTTATTCAATGAGAAAGAACATTGATATATTGTGAAAACCTCATCCAGCCAAAAAGCCCAACCAGAAGAGCAAAGGAGTGTGAGCTACACCAGAGAGCAGCTCCTCTGGTTCCACGGGGTGTCTTAGGCAGACATAGGTTCATGTTCAGCTAACCTGAAATACAACGCCTTGCATCTCTTAGGCAAATAAAATGTTTTGATTCGAGCTGTTCTAATTCCCCAACTAAATATCTTAATATGTCAATTTTTACTTATAGCATACTGAACAATCCCAAATTTTTTTTGAAAATTACATTTTGATTGTTAAAAAAATGATGTTTCTTCAAAAAATCACATTGAAAATTCACAGCCAGCTCTATATTTGATCTATAACCAATGTCACATCAGACTTCATTCTACATCAGTAAAAGACAGATAACTGAATGGACTGATGTCTTTTCCGTAGATTTGCTATCATTTGGTTTATTAATTAATTAAAATGAATGAGATTCTCCCCTCTTACTTCCATTATCCACCTCACTGCTTACCCGTTTATTACATTTTGTCATACTACAACACCAAGTTTTCTGTGGAGGCGAATGAGGTTTTGGGTTGTTGGGGAGGTGGGGAGAATTATTTTATTTTACAGTATTTAGTTCTCCGCAGCCCAGATACCTGAGTGTTTCTATAGTCTTTGCTACTCTAGTTGTTTCTATGGTTCCAAGAACAATGATAATGAAAGAAAATACACAATATCAGTTGTACTTACTTATTTAAAAATGCTTCTTTTTCTACAGCACACTAAAAACCAACCATGAACCTCATGACTATAACACAGAAGACAGTATTTTAGTGCATTTCATGTTCTATTATACTATGTTATTTAGCCCATGCATCAGATTTTAAAATTAATGTAACAATACCATTTACTTAAATAAGCCATGCCACAAATACGGGAAAAAGCCATTGAGAAGGATTAACAGGGAGACAGCTTTTAGGATGTCTGTGTTAGCACAGTATATTACGTTTAAAAATACACAAAATTAAGGACATCACGTTTGCTTTTTTATCGTTAGCTGTCTGATAGGCTATTTATTTCAGAAAATAGTGATTGAATACTGGCTGCCAGGTAATAAGCTTTCTCTAGTCTGTTATAGGAATTAAATTATCAGCAATCAGTAGCGCTCCTGGTAGCCATGTATTATGTGTACAACACACTAGCTGTCCTTTAAATCAAGATGTATCTTTTAATCAGAAGTATCTTCTATCCATAAAGAATTCAAAGTTGGTGCAAGTCCAAACCGAGTTGGAAATAAAGACAAAGGCCAACTAATTCACGAGTTAGCATGACTGGTGCTGTTTTACAATTATTTTTATCTCTGTGCACACTGGAAAAGCACTTAGCGGTCGCGGCGTGGGGCAGGAGCCTGGGTAGGGTCGGGGCTCTGCGGGGCAGTCGTTCCCCTGCGCTCCCCTGGAGGTTTAGCGGGAAGCACCCAGCAAGCGCGGTGCACCACAGCGTCCTCTTCACTAACTTCACTAATGAAAGGGCCAGTCGTCTTTTGGAGTGACACACTGCCTCTTGCTTTCTCAGAGAAGAGGTTAAGCCGCTTGGTACGGACTCAGGAGGAGCCAGGAGACCTGTCCTCACACGGCAGCAGCACAGCTCGCCGAAGGCCTTTGTGGGGAGCAGGGTGAATTCAGGAGGAGCTGGGATTTGTGAGCCGCTGTATAGGGCAGCTTCACCAGGACTGCCGCAAGTACGGCCAGCCGGGAGACCTCGCCTCACACAGGCACGCAGCATCCGATTACCAGCACACCCAGACGGACACAAAGGGTAGGCTTCTTTCTGGACCTAAACAGGAGCTGGTCTAATGAAAAAGGGCAATAGTACATATTAAGGCCATGGACCTCTTGTTTATTTGATGTAATCTTTTGTCAAGTGCTACCTATAATTTTCTGTCTTTATGCATGGGAAAATTCATCTAGGGAAGAAATACAAGCAAACCTGGACTGAATCCAGAAACTGCCTATACACCCTCTTTGTCATGCCTACCATAAACAGTTGATCCCTGTAATCCAAAAAATGCATCCCACAGATCCCGGATATGCATGTAGTAAACCCAAAACTCACTGATTTAAGGTGTGCAATAGGATGGACTACTGTAGACTTCTTCACTAATCTTCCCCTAATTACTATCCACCTGTGACTGTCAGAGACAGGATACCTGATTAAACTGGTGGTTATTTTAACTGTTCCCATGTTCTTGAGACTTGATCTTAAGATCCTCTCAGAGATGCTCAAAACTTGACAGGACAAGGCCCTGAAAAACATTTTGAGGCAGGAGGTGTGGACCAGAAGAACTCCAGAGGCTCCGACAAAAATTATTCTATGATTCTGATGTCTGGAGCATTTTTGCATAAAGAACTGCAGTCATGAAACATGATAGAAAGTCATTTCAGGGCTGGAAAATAGGCTTCAATGCAGACTTTTCCCACATCCTACATAGACACAGGAGGGTTTTATATACTGCAGCTTGTGTCCGGTTAACCATTACTTGGACTTCCAAAACGAGCAGTTTAGTCCAGCTCCAAAGCATCATCAGGATAGGTGCTGGAAAAAGGGTTTGTGCTTAGGGCTGACCATTCAATGTGGATTTTTATCCATAAGTAAGGGGCGAGGAAAGATTGAGGAGAGAGAGGGAGGGGGAGAGAGAGAGAGAGAGAGACTACTTGCTATCAGACTGTGGTGCCAATAATGCCTGGTGTAGATGAGAGGCTGTAACAAGGGAAGCACAGGGAGGGAAGGGATTGAGCTGAAAAGGGGGAGACCTTCAGAGGCCTCAGGGGCTACACAGAATGGGGTTGAACTGGGGGGGGCTGTTAGGTGCCCCTGAGGCCATCCATTCTCCAGGCTGACTCAGACCAGCTCCCCCAGCCTGTCCTCAAAGGGCAAGTGCTCCAACACTCCAGTTTGTCCCTGGCTTTCCTGTATGGGGGGACCAAAACTGGACACAATATCTAGATGTGGTCTAATGAGTGCCGAGTGAAGGAGAACAATCTCCACAGTGTTTTAAAGCAGAGATTCTTGGCTTCTACATCAACCTATACATCCTAACCCAATTTTGGCTGCTCTACGTGATCTTATAGAGAGCAGAGACCAAACAGGAGACAGCAAGATATCTCATGGTTCAGACGTGGAGAAGTTACACCAGGTACACAGTTCTCTTTCTGGTGATCTGAGGAGTACTGTGTAGTTCCATCCCCACGGAGCATCAGAGGCTGCTTATTTTGCTGTATATGTGAAAAATTAGGAGAGGCATCTAATCTACTCATAGTCTGGAGTTCTTGTGTGTGTCACTGAGGTAACACCTTCACCTTGTATACTCTTGACTCCTGTCTCAGCACGAGGAGGACAGCAATATGTCTCCGCTTCATGAAATGCTCAGAAATGTCTGGATGAGAGCTCTCCTAAGAACTTGCTACTACGACTATTATCTCAGGACACACTAAAAGGCTTTGGACAGAATTAGAAACCTGGAGGAGGAGAGAGATTTTGCTTGTTGGTGTCACTACAAATGCACATTATTCCATTTCAATACTATAAAGTGAGTACAGGATTAGGCTCCTCGTGTACACATTCCTTTTCTACAGCACTTTCCCTGAAATCAGCTAAAGCAAACAAATAGAAATTCAAGACATTGATCACTCATCTGCCTAGAACCTCTTTGTGACACTCCATATGGTTTTTCCTGTGTAATAGTCGTTGCTTTCCACACAACTCACATCATTGACTTTTTCCTGAAGGACAGCAAGTGAAAGACATCGAGAAGGGTCAGAGTAGTGGCTGCCCACAGCCATTTGCCATCCCCAGGAACTCCCACTGTTATTCCATGGAAGCCAGTGCACCAAAAGAAGTCCCCAAATGGCTAGGGAAAAACACAAGGTGTCAAAACACCTAGTCCTGTCTTTCCTCAGCTTTGAAAACTCTTCCAGTTTCTAGAGTAACCATAAGAGAGCAACTGACTTTCATGCTGTGCACCCCAGTCACCCCCTCTGAGAATCCCCCTGCACGACATTTACTTTAATAGGTCTAATTATAAAGAAATGCACTTTTCAATCAGAACTGAAGAACCAGTAGGTTTTCTTCTTTAACATGCCAACCAGCTGTTTTGAAAGGTACATCTCTAATCTCTTTCCTTCCACATGTTCAAACAGATGAAAGTAATTTTGTGCTCAACTGTCTATAAGTAATTAGACTGGGATGTAAAGGAGTCTTTATGTATCAGTTCAGAAAGAGCTACACTCTTAGCATACAGAATAATTATTAGCAATCTTCTTCATCTGTAAGGTATACCTTATGCATTTTACATGAGTCCCCATTATTAACATAACCTGACTATCAAAGCTCCATTGAAACTGGTGTCTTCTTTTTCATGTAACTGACTGAAATTCCCCAGAAATATAGTAATTTGAAAACAGCGATGCTGATGATTTGTTTCAGCTGTAATTTGTTATTTTTTTTCTCTTCTTTGTTGTTTTCCTAGTAAAGACCTAAACCAGTGGGGCTCCAATATACACAAACAAGTGTTCTGCTTTTGCTACAAGATGGATATTAATATTCAGTGAGGGTCCTAGAATGCTGCCTTTTGTCAGATTCCCAGGCTAAATTCCCTTAATCTTATTAATTAGGAGGTCACAAAAAGAATACTTTATTGGGAAACAAAATGTGTGTTCTAAAGATAGCTTAAATCAAATCTATGAATTTACTGAGAATGATGATGGCAGAATACTTCTTTAGAATCCACCTCAGGACTGTGCTTGACATCTCTGTAGATGGGGTAGGGCAATTACCGATAAGCCAGAGGGGCAGAGGCGTCTTTTGAACTCTAGCTATTAAAAAAGTTGGATCATCTTTCACGAGAAAAGTGAGAGCTTCGGGACTGGGATTGTATCCAGTGTAAGGAAAGCTGGAGAAGGAGCATACACCATTTTAGGATTTGCACACTTACATGTAGGTACAGGCAAAACTGAACCAGGTTGGAAGGAAAGCACTGAACGGCATGGTCCTTTCTTTTCATCTTGCTTGGTAGACATATAGTTTGAAAGCAGATTGCTTCCTCAAAGTAAATCCCTCACTCCACAGCTACATATCATGACCACATCTTCTCAAGAAATGGAATCGCAGTTTTCTTGGAAATAAAGTGCAGTTTTAGTTTCTCTGGAATCACAAGGCGTCCTTGGGAAGTGAAGTCTGACTATTAGTGTTTTTACCACCAAAGACGGAGGGGAGATGGTTATTTGCCGACAGGAAGATTTGCATCAGGACAAGAGCAGTAGAGAGGCCAAAACCACCCATTCTTTCTGTCACTGACAAAGAAGCAGTATTTTATCCAAGCGCACATCAGAGGGACTTGGCCTAACCTTCAAGGAGATTTCTGCATGTCAGTGCAAGTGACTTAGACACACTACGTCTATCCCTAGAGTAAGGCATGCTCTGTGAGTACAGTTAGAAGTGAGGCACTTCTCATTTGTTATTTTGATGTATATAGCACTGACAGGAACTGTACTCTACAGATGTGCAAGAACAGCAGGCTCCTGCCCTGAAGAGCTAATTGTCTAAACAGACCAAAAAGCAGCAAAAGGCCAAAATGAAACTGAAAAGCAAAGTGAAGATATAGCTATTTGTTATACAGCTTTTTACAGTTGTGAGAAGTGGTCCAGCAGGACAAAGTCAGGACAGTTATCTGTCAAACCCACATTGTGATGAAGGTATTTCAATGAAATACGCTATCATGATGGATCAAAACATTATCCCACTGCAGCTCAGTTCGGTCTGGCCAGTCATACACTGAAGAGCAAGAATAGCAATACACCAGACATACGCATCTTAAATGTGCCGGGAAAGGCTTGACCAAAGCCCAGAGGTGGACTCAGCCCACTTCTAATTGGCCTTGTGAGGGAGGAAGGAGATGCACCGCCTCAATGGGGCAAGCTGATGGTAGACCATGTGGCACACTCACCACCAGCTCCCAAAATAGACACACACTCTACACTAACCAGTCTCTTCCTGACAAACCTAAGTTATTTATTCTGTTTACTAGCTAGACGCACGCACCCCTGGTACATACCCTAGTAGAAAATGCAGCAGCAGCAGCACAGGATCATGCCTGCAACAGAGACAGCTCTTCACAAGGCTGATTTTCAAAATTAGAAGCTGTGCACAGAAGGGATCCACCACAAATCAAACCAAGGGGGTTGGAAATATTACCCTATGATTAAGGTGAAAAGGAAGCATTGTATTTTCATGGTTTGTATCAATGAGGGTAAAAAATGCTCTAGATGTAACTCTCAGATAGATAAAAGATTACTACTCGCTACACAGGAAAGGGCGTGTTGCAATGAAAATAGCATCAGGCATGCATTTTTCCATTAGAAATCAATTAATCTGTGTCTGCCCCAGAGTTCAAGTCATGTGACTTCATGCATAACACTTAATGCATTCAAGACTGCAGCATAAGTATCCCATGGAGACACAAAAATATGGAAACAGAACAGGGCTGGAACTGTGATTATGTCATGTGTTCTTACCCTTCACATTATTAGTTTTCTCAGAGACCAAAGGTGTGTATGATACATTACAAATGTTCTCTCTCTGCAAATATCCAAATAATTCATTCCATATTATATATTAGAGATGTTCTTGGATATTTGAAGTACTTAGGGAAGAGTCCATTCCCACTTTCTCTGGAATGTCCTTCCGAGGTGATTCCTCTCCTCACATAGACTTCTGAACATTACAGAAAGCATAATAGAAAAGATCACAGTAGATGAATATATGAAAAACACTATCTTGTTAAAGATCAAAATTACCCATCACTTTCACCTGAATACAATTTCTTTGCTTTGGTAGGCCATTCCCATTGATTCTAGGAAGAAATGTTATTGTTTGTGTCCACTATTACTTGGCTACTTTGCTAAAAGATTGGTTATGATGTGGTGAGCACCGAGCTATGTAGGGGTTTTCCATCATTGCTCACAATGGTATCACTAGCGATCTGGAGATTTGGTCCCACTTTACCTTGTCAAAGAGCAAATAAACATACTGGGGCACATTCCTTGGGCATGTGGAGGTGACAGAGAGGCCCCCAAGAACCTGTTCATGGCGTCTGCTCTCAGCTGGCCATGCCCTAGCATATGCCTATCCTTACAGCAAGAACAGGGACACAGGATCTGCAGCTCTTTTGTCCTAGAGAAAATGCTGCTAAAAGGGTAAAGGACAGGCGAGACCTAGCCAACCGCTGCTAACAAGAACTGGCTAACATAGCTGTTCAGCCACATCAGAGGGAACATGGCAAGCCTCTGAAACAACAGGGCTAATTGCCCTGGTAGCAACTCACCACCACAGGTATCTCCAAGAGTCGTCAGGACCCTCTGAGACCCAAAGAAACAAAGGACAAATAAATAAAACATATAACCCCTTCCCCAATCAAAGAATGGCCAAAGACCCCGTGATGGATGAGAAGAACTTTACTAGTTCTAGCTGATTTAACACAAAGGTGCCCAGTTGCTGTGTGGATGTCCTAGAACAGGCAGAAAAATGACAAAATACCCCACAGATACCATGACATCCTTGTGGCCATTCAGCTGCTATGTAAGACTGGCTTCTATGCTGGATGGTGCCCTAAAGCTCATTCCAGATACTGGGGACTTACAGAGCTGGGTAAGTCGCATAGGGTAGGTAAGCAGGTCATCAAAATGGGAAAGATGGAAACAGCAGGTATGCAGAATAAGTGTAAGCTACAAGGGAAACCTAATTTTTGCCTTAACACACACCTCTAGTATTAATTGTGCTATCTAGATAAAGCCCTAATAACTTATGGGTGGTCTCTGAGGATATTTTTCATTATTAAAAAAATTTTTTTAATTTGAAAAGCTAGGATCCTTGTTTATTACATCCAAGCAGTAGAAGAGGCTCTGTGGACAGGTCCTGCAGATACTAATTTTTCTTAAGATTATTCTTTACCAAAAATGAATTGTTCCTTTTCCTCTTTTTTTTTTTGTTCACATTGTGGCTTTTCCTTGTGTTTACCCATTTTGCATGATATGAATTGCACTAATAATGTACAACATGGGAATACATCTTTCGTTGGAGAGAAATTGTGAATTTTCTTTCTTTTTTTTCGTTCTTTTAACTGAGGGTCTGTGACTGTTTATTTTGTTTTCCCTAAATTCTATGAACACTCACCACGATTTTACGATGTATAGCAATCTTTCCATTTGTTACACTTTTACATATATAAATAGCATGTAAAACAATGAGCAAGATTCACCAGGAGGCTCTGGCTGCCTGGTGCTGCTGTAGCGAGTGCATGCATCCCTAAACCTGCCCATGTTGGTTCAAAACAAGGTGATGAGCTCTCTTACCCCAGTTCAGCAAAGCTCTTAATTCCAATGGATTTGTTCCCATGTTAAAAAAAAAGTCCTTAAGTGGTCTCTTGGATTAGAGATCCAAGTCCCTGCATCCCTGCCCCTCCAGCCCATTACTCACAAGCATCTAAGCACAGAATTAGATGGACAGTTGTGTCCTGCCAGTTTTAGGTCAGAAGCTGATGAATTTTCTGTAAATTGCACAAGGAAACAAAGCCAAACATGTATTATCCCTTCTCATTCCCGAGAAGTAAAATAATACAGAACACAGGAAACGGAAACAAAACTTTCCATTAGCATCCTGTCTCCCGACAGTAAAGCTCACTTGTGTGACATAACTAAACTACCTTGCCTTTTGAAAGCTCTCAGCTATTATTTTTCCCCACCGAGATCACACAAACCGAGGTCCTGCCTTGGGACATCTCGAAGCAGGATTTCTGGTGCTCTTTCTGAGGAAGGCAGCGCAGAGGCTCCTGGCTGGGACCTGAGACACCGCGTGCGAGTGGGCAGGCGGTGCGAGACACCGTGTGCAGGCAAGCGCCGTGGCGGGCAGGCGGGCTCCTCTCTTCCATGGGAGACACCTGGAGACAAGAAGAAAAAAATTACACTGCAATACTCTTGCTTCAGCCCATTTAACTGTGGGCAAGTGGGCAAGCCCGTTTTTTGTTTCTGTTGAGGAACTTGTTTCAGCTACCGATGGTGATAGCGGCGTTGTGGAAATAAAACCACCAGGTACCAGCACTGGTTCTTTGTTCTCAGTAGCATAATAAATACAAGTACCTTCACTAGTAAATAAACAGACTGTTGAAGCAATTCTTTTGATCCCTGTGAGAGCCCCATGTTTAGAAAGCATTTGCTCTTGATTGTTCCATTATGGGTTCAAGCTCTTTCCAGGACACATCATTGATCTCCTCTCTGAGTTTTCTTCAGTGCTGTACTTAATTGTGAGGAACAGTCTGAAATAAAGTATTGCCAGTTCATACTAACCCTCCTGAGTTCAAAGGAGGGATATGCTTCCTCTCAGTTGTTTGAATGTTCACTCTTCATTTCAGGTTGTCTTTGAAATTCACTTTGCTTCTTAGGGCTTGTTTTGTTTGGGGCATTTTTCCCCTTTAGAACATGGCCCATAAAGAATTCAGAAGAAACCAAATTGCAGTGAAGAAAAAAACTAGAGCAAAACCACAGTATTTTATCCATATTGAATTCTTTGCTGTCTACTGTGTTCTCTCTCTGTCACCTGAAATATTGTTCCTCCCTGGGAAAAAAATATTCAACACAATTTTTAAGCAGCTTGGTTTTATTGGGAAAGGTGATGATGAGTTAGTGGTAATATGAGTCAGACTGAATGCTTTCATGTGTCATGTCTCATCCAGAACTCTGGTTTCCTTTTTCCTCTGAGAATGTATTTACAAGGAATGCACTTTTCTCATCTTCATTTGTGCGCACTACAAAAAACACCTCATTATTTGATAAGTTGGCAACTGTCTGTGCCCAGGACTGAAAAACAGACTTCTTGGGGGAAAGAGGTGTTTCTGGCAAAATTGCACAATACTTGCTCAATGAATGACTAAAGATAAGTGCTAGCAGCCTCCCTGCATTCAGTTTACCCACCTCTCCTTAGAGCAGTTCTCCTTGACAATTACTGCTAGAATGCGCCATGATCCCATCAGGCTCTGCAGGACACCAAGGCTTTGTCTCACTATCAAGACTCTCAACGTACATGCATCTCATCCAACTTCAGTCATCTAATGGAAGCCCCTGCACTGGGAGCTCCTCACTCTAGACCCCACTCCAGTGAAAGGGAGACTGTCATCTTCATGGATAAATCAAAACTTAGGAGGGCTGAATCATTTTCCAGAGGTATGTGTTTCTCTCCGTTTTCTATGGAGGGGATCTCAGGGCACTAAGCTAGCTTAAGCACTTCAGTGATGTGCTTAAAGTTACAGATGAGGAACCTGGGGCATAGAATGTACCCAAATGACAACCTGACAAACTAAGGGAAGATGCCAAGTACTGCCTATGCTGGCAAGTGGATGAGGAGCACCAAAAAGTAGATATTAGAGAACATTAAGAAGACAAAGATTACTTTGGTACTTTATGTGGAGGGTAAGGATGTAAGCCATCTCTCTTTGATTTCTTACCCTACCACAGTCTGGTTCTGAAACCTTTAGTTGTCTCTTTCTTGGATCCTCGCTTGTAAAATGAGGAGTAAAGCCTCTCTTCTACTGTAATGTAAGTACATTATAGATCACAGTATGGAATACAGAGAAATCCTATGGCAAGAGGTTTGAATGGGAAGAGGTATCTACATTTCCTTAAACTAGATGGATAAAATGGAACTATAGCTCTGCAAAACTGGCTTATTGCATCATTGCAGGAGTACATGAATCTTCTAAAAGCAATAAAGGACAAATTACGCGTCCAACAGCACCCACTTCTCAAAGAGGGTACCTGCAACACCATGCCATAATCAGAGCTAAATGCAAAGACATGAGCTGTCCCACAGTGTATATAAGCCAGTGTAAATTACATGTCATGGACTTGGTATAGTTAAAAAACAGAAGTGGGGGATGGGGAAAGGAGAGGGAAGTTCCATCTTCATATTTATTTTGCTTCATAAATATTCATTCCCCCTATGACCCTCTCACATCCTGGCACAGAACCGTGCTGTTTTTCATTTTACCATTAAAGAATGTCACATCATAAACAACCAGTTCCAACAGACATGCATAAAATCTCACACTCAGCTGAGCCATAACTTTCCGTGAACAATCAAATGCTCTGTGCAATAATTTTTAAACTGATAATTATGCACTATTTGATCAGCTTGTATGTTCATACTAGACACCTGATTAGCAAACACTACGGTCTTTACTCATTTTTCTTCCATGGACACGCTCTCTCTCTCTCTCTCCTATTTATGTGGTTCCCTACTATGACAGTGTCTAAGTAATTTCTATATATTTAAAAACAGAAATAACATTGTATTTCTTAATTTCTTTCTTTCTTTCTTTCTTTTCCCAGCTTGATTAATTTATACATTGATCAATTACTTATAGTCATTTTGCCTTGAGAATAAATAGGTTTTTTACAGTATGTGCCTGTGGAATTTGAAAGCTAAGGCTAAAAAAAACTGACTTCTGCATTTGTTCCTGAAAAGGCAGGAACCAATGCTGTCCTCTTGATGTGGACAGAAGGTTCTGCAGTGTTCCTGCTCCATCTCTTGAGGACACTCTGCCTGGGAGCTTCCCCTGCTAACTAAAGTCTTACCGGCCCCGTGGACCTTATCTACCATGAGAGTTCCTGCTTAAGGAGACACAGTCATCTCTTGAGAAGAGAAATGTCATCCTGGACATCTTCACACCATAGATACTATAGCTTACTCTACATTTAATACCATAAGCAAAATGGGCATGGGCATTGAGGTTTCTTCACCCCCAGCATCTTGCTCTCCCAATAGCATTCTGCATGCCTACAGGATCCAAAGACTTCACATCAGCTTAGCTATCTGAAGGTAAAGGCATTTAATACAGGGAGGACGTTGTGCAGGAGGTGCAATCCCCAAGCACCTCTTCCCAGTATTGCTTCAGCATAACTTTAATCAGCCCCTCTTGGCTGAAGGCACAGAAAAGAAAATGGGTTGATCGTTCAGCACTATTCTCTGACTCACCAAAGTGCTATTGCTGAACTCATCTTCTGGCTTTCACTATGCACAAGCACAAGGGAGAAAGAAAGAGCAGGGCTGCCCTGGTCCCGTGATAGTGTCGGTCTAAAACCAAGCCATAATACCCACTTAGCGCCTCTTTAGAAGAGCTAAATGGATTTTGTAAATTCCATTGGTAAATTAGTGCTAGTGTTATTCACATAAATCTTGCCATTAAAATGATTTACCTCAACTGTAGCATTATTAATGTTCAGTAAATTAGGTCCATAAAATGACATTTGCCATGCCATTAACTGAAGATAATCCACAAAGCTCATTTCTAACCCCCTTTATATTTTTTATAATGTCCTTCATAAACACTACTGTAGCTCTCTTAGACGCATGCAGTCATCAGTATATTGATAGCTCTGACACAGCATACACTTCAGATCAATTACTGAATCAGGAGACTAATTTAGACAATCTTTACTTGTGGTCAGAAAAAGATTCATTATTTATGAGTGCAAACAAAACTGTATCATTGTTCTTCAATTCAAAACACATGTTCTGTGGAACATCAGCCATCTTCAGACTTTCTTTAGTCAAAGTAGATTATAGCCCTGGAAAAAGTTGGTAATTTCAGAAACTGGCTGAACAAACATCTTTCAGGAATGAAAATAGAGCCCTTGAAGCAACAAGGAAAACAAAATTATTTAAAAAGATTTTACAGGTTGGCCAAAAGATAGATCTCACAAAGCATTATAAGCTTATTAACATCTTTTTTCATGTTTATATATACTACGAATTTCCATTAAAGCCCTGTGGTGGCTGAAGTCCATTCACAACACTCACAGTTTTATTTGAGGAGAAAAGGTCTTAAAAGGTATAATTAATTGGTCTGATCCCTCAATTGCTTGATTTTGCAAACACAAAAAATTTCAAGCCTAATACTAGCATTGCCATTCCATAAGATACTAAGCATCCTCTGCTCCCACTAATGACATGAGGATGATGTCATTGAGCCCTGTCTCTCTTGATGGATTTGCAGAGCAGTTCACTTGTAGATGACCTCACTGCCTTGGGACAGAAGAGCCTGTACCTGCCTAAGAAAAGAACAAGCTACATGGAGAAATATCCAATCAAGAACAGGACTCCATTCCATAAAATAGTAGTTTCAATTATAAGAATAAAAATCTCCTGCTTCCTTAGGTCAGTAGTGTGGCTTTATAGCAAAATGACAAATTGATTTTACAGTGTCCATTCTGTGACACCAAAAGGGATGCAAGCAATCTGCCCAGGGAGTTTTGCCTGTGATTACCGTTACTTGAAGCTACCTCAAGACACAATCAAAATCGCAAGAATCACGCTCCAGCAGTTTAGGAAGGTACTGCCCTTCAGCTGCTGGTATCTGGCCTCCATGTAAAATGCAGTATTTAGCTATGCTTGCATTCGCCTTCTGCTTCGGCACAAAAGACAAGTATTCGGCTTGAAGGACCCACATAAGTGTTTTAGCTGTTCAAGCGTGACTCAAAGAAGACATTTGATTGCATCCTATTAACCTATTGATCTCTGATGGAGCTCCTGTCAGAAGACCACCTTCTAACCCTTTCCTCCAACTGTGCATTGCAAAGTTTATGCACCTATTCATGCTAACGTAGGAAATGGTGAAGTCTTACATTTACCTTTTCTTAATCACTTTCAAAAAGAAGGATCCAGTCATTGGAAAGCATTGTAATGACAGCTTTGTTACCTACCTAGCTATCACTACCCGAAAAGAACATGATCAGCCTGATCATGCTTAAATTCATTACATCTACAAGACAAGCTAATTAGTTCCCAAAACCAGGTCAATCTTTTTGCTGCACTCAGACTATTCAAACAGTGCAAGCATGAAAGGGCTGAAGAGTATTTCTGCCGTGAATGCCAAGAGCTGGCAGGAAATCTTAAAAGGAGTAGATTGCCATACCAGCCAAAGTGCAGATATGAGGATGGGCATAGGATGCTGCCCCTCCTATACCAGAGGCACCAGCAGTCTTGAGAAATATAAAACAAAGAAGAGGCTACAAAATATCCAGAGATTTTGGGATGTTCTGGGACATGGAAGATGTTCCAGCTTCATCCTACTGAGTTCAAGCTCCCAGGAACCGACTGCTGCCCTCCATGGACGCTCACTCTCAAGCAGAAGGGCTTTAGGTTGCTACCATGCCCTTGCTGAACTTCTCCTCTCCTTTAGTGAGGAGAATTTAAGCTTGTAGTCCCTCATGAAATGTGTCTAATGTCCACCCTCTCACATACAGAAATCATAAAACATCAAGTCAGGCGTAGTATTTTTAGAACATGAAAGTAATAGAACATGAAAGTCATGATTGCCACAACAGAAGTCCAGCTTCAGCTCTAATTAATAATGCATGCTGCCCCAGACACTTCTTGCTTTCTATATGTGACGGCGTGCTTCATGCGATGTGCAAGCTAGCTTGATCCAATTCTTAATGAGTACAAGATGCTGTTGCGGCTTTTGTTACCTGTTCTTCATTAGTTATTAGTAACAAAGTACTAAAATTTATTGGGCAAGACTAGCTAATTGAAGGAACAAATATGAAAAAACCCAGCATATTCCTTTATGTACAAACTATACCAAAGGGTTATTTGCATTTTTATTTTGAAAACAGAAAGAAATTTTTAAAACTCTTCTGTGGTGGAAGAGCTTAGAAGACAAAGGAATTATTAGAGGTTTCCATAGATGCAAACCCTCCTGAAATAGAGTATAAAGTTTCCTTGAAAAACATGCAATACTTCAACTTTGCCAAAAAAAATTACAAATGGCCCAATAACCTAAGCTTTACACCCTCAAAGGTTAAACTTTGTTTTACTTATGGATTTTTACTGTTAAAAAAGGAGAAAAAACAGATTTTTATTGGTATAAATCTCAGCCAGCTCTTGTAAAATTTTTAGACTCACTCAGTCGGCTTAAGAGTAGGGCAATACCTGGCTCCTTGCAAAAGCATTAGTGAAGGCTGGCTTTACTCCCTGAAAATAACTGGGCTCATTGTTGACCTCAGTAGTGAGACATAATTATAAAACTGAAGTTTTATTAGTCCATTGACGAAATGCCAGCCATGCAGAAGATATTATAGAATACATAACGAATATCAGAGGGTTGGTTTCTTTAAGTCTTGCTTATACAATGCTATTGTATTGTCATTTCTCTAAGCTACTGTAAAATCATTATTATATATGCCCCAGTCAAAGAATCTAATAGTGTGACTATTATCATCACCACTCAGGATGATGAGATGCAAAACAGGCAGTCATTTGCACCTTCTGTTGTGCCTTACCCATGCTATACTATCTGCACACCTTGTGATATTTTACTGTTTTAAATAAGATACATGTAGCCTTACTCTGCAGGCAATTACATCAGTGCGAGCTCAGTGAAGCCAGCTGTGTTGCAACGACAACTGCAGAGCTTGGTTCAGTTTCTCCTCCTGTCCTAGAACAAAAGGAGTACAAGCTATTTTTAAAGCCTACATTTTCACTTGTTCTTGTATTGATAATCTCAAGGCAGATTTAGTACCTCACTTGTAGAGTTTAACTCAGATATCTAAAGATAACCCTGAAGCAAGCTTCCATATCACTAATATTCTTCACATATTATTTTGCTGATCCCAAGAGGGAATCTATAATAATACAAAGGGAATCTGGAAGAGTGAAACTGCAAAAGAAATATACTGTACTTGTGGTTGTGAGAATGAAAAACAGCATTAGAAGAGCTTAGCCTTTGGCCAATACAAAACCTATGGCCCTGAGCAGCCTTTTACAAAAAAATTAGATGCATAAAGGAGAATCAGAGGAGTGATTAGTCGTTTGCATTTGGAGTTGCATCAGCTTAGCTCAACCCATTTTTTATCATTCTTTTAATTAACCAGGTGCAAAGGTGTGTGTGAACAATTTTATACCCGCTAAAATTCTAAGTTTAGTGAATGACATCTAGGAAGAGATTTAAGCTAAACTGAAACAAACAGACCTTAGGCCAAAGCACCGTCACAGAATCATAGAATCATAGAATATCTCAAGTTGGAAGGGACCCGTAAGGATCATCAAACCATCCATATGGTGCAGTATGTATGTTGGGGACATTTTAACAAAACAGGTTTCTCATCCTTTCCTTGTGAAGGTCAACCTGGAAATACAAAACACACTTTAGCAGGGAGGGTCCACGTAGAGCCGAAGCTCATCATTCAGGCACACTGCCAATGGAGAAAATCATATAAAGCGGTAGTGTCGAGGTATGTAACCTTCTGGAGATCCCTTCTTCCCCATTAAGTTCAGAAGGAGCCCATATAACTAGCTTGGCATAGATACTTTAACTTTAGGCAGTTAAAGCTGAACGAGATTAATCCAAACCAAAATTAAGTTACCTCTTAATGCATGGAAATCATCATTTTAAAAGTTACGATGCCAGAGACAACCCAAGGAGGCTGACAATGGGCTGCTGGCTACGAAGATCAGTGTGTTTCCACAAAGCGCTAAATAAACAATAGGACATGGGAGAAGAGGCCTGCATTCCTTAAAAGGACAAGACGCACGAAAAGTAAACTCATGGTTTTAAAAAAGAAAAAAAGAAAAACAACTAAGAACAGAAAACAAAGCAGGCTGTTTCTAAAAGTAAACTTGAATCGCCAAATGTGTTTAATGTAAAGAACCCAGCATGTGGCTGCATCAGAAATATACATTAAGGAAAAAAATCTTGTGTCTGGAATAAATTTCCAAACCATTTTGTTTCCTTTAATAAGAGAATATAGAGTATGGGGCGGAGGATCATGGGGGACACAACTCTGACACCGCTGCTCTGCCTTTTCTCAACTGTGCAAAAAGTTTTAAGGGCTGAAAACATTTTACAGGGTATTCCCAGGGGAGAAAGAAGACCTACATTTACTCACATAACTTGTGGAATTTAAGTGAAGCACCTACTTGCATGGACTCCTCTACTCAGGCTCCTTCTGACAAAATAGTCATCTCCAGGGGACATGTTCTTATGTCCCTATATGGCTATATGTCCCTCTGAAGGCCGATAATTCGCTCCGTTCATCGCAGGGGGTGCTTGTGGTGAGGACACTCCCAGCAGTCACCAGAGATAAGTCGTTTGTAAGTAGGGATGAATTCCAAACCTAGAACCAAACCATCAAACTGGTCTTGAGACAGCACAGAAAACCACTGTTGGTTTTACGTAAGTGCTGATGAACGGCACCCGTGCATCCCCGTACCTTCGGCAATGACACCGGCACACCGTTCCCTCCAAGTTAGGAAAAACATGAGAGTAAATGCTGCCGTCTTTTTAGGTCCTGGACAAGGAAAGTTAATTGCTGCTTCCTGCGGGCCACACAGCAGCCAAAATCAGCATTTTCCAAACAACTCAAAGGGCAATCATCAACAGACAGAGAGAAACATCTTATCTGGAGGACAGCTACAAAATATAGAATATGTCTTCTGCTCATTTAAATTACGTGTAATGTGCTATGCATTTTATGCAGCACTGCTATGTTCCTGGTAACCTGTAACTTGCCATTCTTTGTGCTGGTTTCTTATGCACTGAGGATTATTTTTCTGTGTGATAACTTAGACTTTCTTTCTAGGTGAATTTCTGCTTGAAATACCACAGAGAATTGTGCATAACTGCTTTATTTGCTTGTCGTTGAATACCATGTTTTGTGTAAGGTAAAAAATATCTGCTCTCTGGCCGGTGCTTTTCAACAGCTTTTTCAAAAACATCGGCATAAAAGTTCCCAAGTAACATAAAAATGAGTTGGATAGTAAAATGCTATTAGCATCAGTACATCCTATGGGCTGATTGGAAATGCACCTCTGTTCTACTCAGATCAAATTGAAATGCTACTGTAAATTTTACAAGTTACATTTTTCATCAAAATTCCCACAAAACTAATAAAAATGAAACCTTAGTACTTGTTTTCCTACGTGGATATCACAAGTCTTACTTCTACATATTGGTATTTTACCTGATAATTTAGGAAGATGGGGTATTTAGCAGCTAATCTTAACCATTAAATGTCAGATTCGGCATGCGGAATTATAATAACATTTGTATATTTGCTTCCATATAATTTCTCTTAAAATATACACCTTTCACTATACTGTAGGATAGTAACACATATGGTGCGCTTCCAAGAAGATTGCTTAGTCGTCTTGGTAGTACACAAGCAAACTTGCTGAAAGTTTGAGTTTCTAGCTTTTACTGAAAAAGATGGTGCTGTGACCAAGCCGTAAAAAGAGACTATATGGAAAGACATGGCTTCTTAATCCTTAAAGCCTGACCTTAAATTTACCGCTCTTTTTGAAAATGAAACGACACCCGGACAGTACAGTACCTGCAGCAGCGTACTCTGTATATATCACTATCTTCGGTGTGAAATAAGAGCGGAAGGCGAGAGCATTCGTCATGGTGCATCTTCCTGGGCCTTTCAGAACGCAATTGCAGCGAGCCAGCCTGCCACCACCGGGCTGCAGACTGTCTGGAAACTACGTGCTGCTGCAGCCACGTGGCGTCGTAATCAGTACTAGTTTGCAAGACTTTGCTCTTTCCACTGAAATCCTACATCTACATGACTGATAGGCGCGGGTGATTGATAAAAATAGATTTCCTGGTGTATCTTGCATTCTTTCTTTCCTTCGAAAAGGGCTACTTTGAAGTGAGCAGCAGAGAGCTGGTTTGAGTGTTTGGGTCTTTGGTAGTCAGGTGCAGACACTGTCCCGCTCGTTGCCCTTACGGTTATGCTTTAAGCGTCTCCACACCCACATCCAGCAAAACAGTTTGTAAATTATTTGTAAAGCAGGAGAGACACAAGTTTGCACTAGCAAAGAATGTGGTACCAGCAGTGCATGAAACTCTGTCATGTAGTGTTAGCGTGAGGTTCTGTATGTCGTTTGTACTTCTTACTCGCTGGGTTCAGGCCCAAAGTTTCTTCAAATGGTTTTAGGGGTGAAGTAATCTGTCCTGTGATCTGTTCCACATCTCATACATCTTACATTTTATTTGCATTCATAATTGTACAGTTCAAAAATGTTGGCATATAATTCCTACTGTTAATGCTAATATTCTGACTTGCCATTTCTGTTTTCAGTAGACTCGGGAGTGTTGTTACCAGCCCTGAGCATACTGAGCCTCTTTCAAAGACTCTCCCAAAGGTTTTCTCTAAGTTTCCTGTATCTGCAACCAAAATACTCGAATCGGGACAGTCCAAGAGAATCTGTGGGTTGACCTACTTGCCCACATCCTTTCCAGCAGAGTGTTTTCTGTTTCTCTTTTTAAATCTGTATGTTGATATACAGCATAAAAAGCAATCTTAAATGTATATCAAATATTGCAGATGGGTAATGTGGCAGAATTAATTTCCTGACCTTTTGGTAAAAAAACTTCAACATTTTAGAAATGTAAGATCCTATATTAATTTCACAACTACCATGAAGGCTCCTATTACATTATTACCTGGGAATATTCCAGTAGATTTTTACAGTATACCAACTGCACTGGAGAAATAAACAAGAATGCCTCTAACACCATAAATTGGGAACTGGAGGAACCATAACTCATATTATTCAGATAAACCATATTTTAGATAACAGACAGTCAGCCAAAAGATTATATGAACAATTCTTTAGAGTATATTGTAAGTTATTTTGTGCATGAGAAATGTTGAGAAAGCATTAAAAAGCTCAGCCTATGTAACTTTTTTCACCAGTTTTACAGGTATAAATGAAAATGTCAAGTGCTTCTAATAGGTTAGTTTATGGGACTGTGGTAAGTATTTATAGAGATTGGTCTGGATGCTTTTCCATTAGGTACAGTGCTGTACAGTTTTTGGCTCATACTTGAAGGAAGTTATAAACCAAAGTGGGTTCCTCATTCCTCAGCATTTGACATATTCTGATTGCAAAACATTTGGGGTTTTACACGATTTATTGTAAATAATCTCTCCTATAATGTTCACAGTACAATAATTCACAACCCTGAGGCAAGAGAGTTCTGCAGAAATGACATTATATGGAAGATAACTTTTCAGAATTTACCATTTGCACATCATGTTCAGAATCTATAACACATGTAAAGTGGTCAAATCCTCATCTTTCAAATATTTTTTTCTATCATTTTGTGGTATTTTATTAAAAATAGTTACAGCCAGCCTAATAGCTTGACTGATAACTCAATATGTTACCACATCCCGCAGTAGTATAAATTGGAAGTGGGAAAACAAGACAGGTTCTTGGGTACAAGATGCCTAGCATTGGTGCTGTGTACTGAGAAAAGGCTTGTCACGGCTTAACAGCAGATGAGACAAAAGGAAAGCCTAACACAAAGAAAAAGTATATACCGCTAAAACTATATTGTAAAAATTTTCTTATACAAGAAAAATTGGTTTGCTTTTGCGAACCTTTAAGTCAACTCTGGAGTCAGCCATTTTCCCTTGTATTAACCTGTTTTCACCTGTCTTTTCTCACTGTTCCCTTTGAAGGTGGAATTATGATAAATTATTGTTATTAATATTTCTAATGGTAAAAAGAACGTTCTGTACAGTTGAATAATTGGAGTTAGAATCTGAACAGTTGGGTCCTGTTCCCAGGTTTATGACCAACTCAGGGTATAAAGGGGAATGTACACACTTAATTAAAAGAGTTCTTGTTCTTTTCCCAACCCTTTCCACCCAAACTCCTATGTCTGGAATTTAAAAAAGCTGTTAAAGAAACTTAGATTCCTGAGCACGAATTCGCTATAACTAGTCAGTAACAACCGTAATAAGATGCTCATTCCCTTTAAGGAGAGGAGAGGGGTGTCTATGAGAGGCAACCCACTCTTAAAGGGTTACAAAGGTAACCCTTGAAGGCTCTTGTAGCCCTGGAGGAGATGCGCACCTAGGAGAGAAACAAGGCAGATGCCGGGACAGAGGCTGGGGTCCTCAGTAATGGCTACTGCCCAGGCAAAAAACCCAAACCAGTCTCTTTGAGACCTCATGATTTCTGCAGTCTTATGGCAGAGGCTTTGGTAAGACTCATCCTTCTCCCACTTGCTCCATGTTTTATAACTTTCTGTCATCCTATGGGAGATGTTGCAAGGGAAGGATCTCTGGCTTCACCCCATTCTGCAGGGATGATCCAAGCTTCCCAGGAGCCAGCTGGGTACCCCGGTTTAAGGCTACAGATACCCTGACTCAACGCTGCCTGAGCAAGGAGGGCGAGGACACTCCTGAGTCAGGGGAAGGCTACCTAAGCCAGCACACTCCCATTAAGACAGGATGAACACCTCTGTACCACAGAGGGTGGTCAGCCTGAATCGGCGCAGGTCTCACGAGGAGACACGGGACTGCAGAGGAGAACAGATCTGCACTTGGGGATATAACAAACTCAGAGTGGTCTGGCTGCAGCGATTTATACTCAGAAGTCCTAGGACTGGAGCTCACAAGATCTTTACAGGCAAAGATCAGCCTTATCAAATGATAGCTGTTCATGATAATCAACATCCTGAGCACAACTTACCAACATGGTTTAGTGTGGCTCTAAAACGAGAAATCATCAGCTTTCTTCCAAAGGAAAAGTCTTTACAGAGCCTTTTTTATTTGCTAGCTAATGAGACCAATTTCACCTCCTAGGATGACACTTTGCCTGTTCAAGCCTTTCCTCAAAAGCAGCTTCCTTTTATTACCACCTATGAAAGATGATGATATTCTCCCCGAGGTTTTACTTTTATACATAGTTTAATTCGTACCCTGGCTTTGCACTGAGTACTAATATGTCTCTTTGTTCTGTAAGACAAGCATTTCTTTTACCTATCATGGAGTGCAGTGCTAGCAGGTCAGGTCTCTCAGTGGAGTAGGGTTCCCTGAGCCATTTTGATAATGTTTAGGAAGTTCAGGGATAGCAGTGAAATTAAATCTTAGTGATGCCTTCTTTACAATTGGGAAAGAGCTATCACCCAAAACACAAGAATCTGCGCATTTTAGTATTTCATATGAGGAGGAATTCTTGCCTACTCCCAGCAAGAACAAAAAAGATATGTGAAACTTGGAGCTTTAAGTGTTGCATCTAAATCCATATTTCACATAAATAAATAGCCTAGTTCACAGAAGCATTGAAATACCAGACGTACGGTGCTTCCACTTACTACAATTGGGAACCTAATTCCCACGGGGGAAAAAAGAAAAATGAAAAACCTTTCAAAGCAGATCCTGCTTGTATCCTGTTCATGGGATTTGACTGGCTTGGTGTTTTCATGATAGATGTTCTGCAGAACCTGAACTGTCGTTCTCTTTAAATGAGCCACAAAATTACAAAAAAAACTTCAAAAACTGAGCAAATTGTAAGCCCTATGGTGCTGAACATGCAGACAACTAAAGACAATGCTCTGCAAGCTGTGAGCTCCCAGGGCTCTGATCCTCCCAAGGGATTAAGCCTCACCCCTAATGATGGCACTCAAAAGTGTCAACACTGATTATTCAAATTCTGATCATCTCAGCCTATGAGACAGGTAAGGTTTGGGGAGCTGCTGGAGAAAGGGAAACGCTGAGGAAAAGTGTTAGGAGGTGGACCAAAACAGGCAGAAGGGAATGAAACAGAGGAAAGAGGATGGGGTCAGTAGAGAAACACAAAGCATAAATAGCGCTCCGTAAATCTTAATTGTGAGCACATGCTAAATCCCAAAACAGGGCACCTAAATAATGGTGATATCTATTTATTTGGTTCCTGTAAAAAGCCGTTTGCTATCCTTCATCTTTGCGTGCAATTTTCCAGTGATACTAGTGGGAAATCCTCTGTGGATTGAAGTGGGCCAACATCCTGAATACAGATGCTTGCCCATAGGCCATAATTAGTGTCATGGTTTAACCCCAGCTGGCACTAAGCACCATGCAGCCGCTCACTCACTCCCCCCTGGTGGGATGGGAGAGAGAATCGGAAGGGTAAAAGTGAGAAAACTCGCGGGTTGAGATAAAGACATTTTAATAGGTAAAGCAAAAGCTGTGCACGCACGCAAGCAAAGCAAAACAAGGAATTCATTCACTGCTTCCCACGGGCAGGCAGGTGTGCAGCCATCTCCAGGAAAGCAGGGCTCCATCACGCGTAACGGTTACTTGGGAAGACAAAACATCATCACTCTGAACATCCCCCACTTCCTCCTTCTTCCCCCAGCTTTATAAGCTGAGCATGACGTCATACGGTATAGAATATCCCTTGGGTCAGTTGGGGTCGGCTGTCCTGGCTGTGTCCCCTCCCAACTCCTTGTGCACCCCCAGCCTCCTCGCTGGTGGGGTGGGGTGAGAAGCAGAAAAGGCCTTGACTCTGTGTAAGCACTGCTCAGCAGTAATGAAAACATCCCTGTGTTATCAACACTGTTTTCAGCACAAATCCAAAACTTAGCCCCATACCAGCTACTGTGAAGAAAACTACCTCTACCCCAGCCAAAACCAGCACAATTAGAAATGGAAATTGGCCTTCTCCTGGTGATGGCCTGACTTCCCTGAGCTGCAGGGAGTGACCAGGCGTAGTTGTACAGGCTATTGAAGAGATCACTTACAGAGAGAGAGAGAGATACAGATACTGAAGGTTAAAGCAAGGATCCGAAACCTGAAAAAATAGCACCACTAAAAATAATGAAGGCTTTGGGTGACATTTTTCAAAGCATGCAGCAGGAGATGAACAGATGGAGCCTGTGTGTATTTCCAGTGTTGTGTTTTGAACTTTTAGCTCAAAAGGCCTAGGGGTAAAATTAACACTTAATAAATACGAAGTTTTCAAATATTTATTGCTTTGAAAGAAATTGCTCCTAAATAAAAGGAAGAGTTGACACCAGTCAAAATAATCCCAGAGAAACATCTTTGTCCGATCCTCAGGAAACCTTGCCATTTTTCTTACCCCTCTCTCCTGCCTTTCCTTGTCATTGCTTATTTGTTTGCATATTGATGCTCATTTATTGTCAGCACTTAATAATTAATGTCAAATTACCAAGGCTCCATCATTACAAAACATGCACAGTCCCTCCGCAAGTCGGCTGTGCGGGCTCAGACAAACAACACAATAACAAACGCCACATGTAGTATGTGATTTTTGTCTAAATTGCCTTGACGCTTCAGGTGAAATGCATCCTGCATGGCTGTAATGGAAGGGTAGGATGAAAACCTAAAGGTCAGATGCTTGAATCTTGGTTCTGAACACCACCAAATGCCTACGTGCGAAGGAGATTGGCTTTGGTCTTCATCAGCCACTGCAGTGACAGTTCTGAATCTTCCAAGCAGCGATCAGCAATGATCCTTGAAGACAGCAGAAGATTAATGAGAGCTTGACCTGTCTGAATGTCAGGCACAAAGAGTTCATTGTCGCAGGACTCTCTTGTCAATATAAACCGACAATATGCTTCTGTTATTATTTAGAGGGGAGTATTAGTGATCAGTAGGTTAAATCTGAATATCTTCAGCATTATTACCAGTCGTGCGACATTAATCAGCCTAACAATATTAGTGAAAGCTGGGGTATGACTTGAGGCATACTGCTGCACAGAAGAGCCACGTATGAGCTGAATCTATCCGTGCCCTGGAGCAGGCGATCGGTGGGTGACACGAAGGCACGACTGCAGCACAGGTCAGCCTGACAAGGCTGCCCTTAACCCTGCCCACGCAGGCAGCCGGAGGGCACGGGAGGGACTGAGGTGTGCAGGAGCTTCCTGCTGGCTCTCCGTCCTTACCGCAGGCAGGGTAAGGGAGAACCCGCTGCTCCCTGTTTGGTCAGGAGCGGCCAGCGCAAGGCCTGACAGCTCAAACGTTACCCAGGTCTGACGGAAGAGCAATATAGGTATATCCCATGCCAGCCTGAGCTTCAGCTCAAATGCTAAAAGGACAGTGCAAGACATTCATCAAAACATAAACATTGGCTGTAAAAAATTATGGATTTGAATCCAAAATGTTGTAGGCATGTTGACTCTGCATTAACATTGTGACTCTGGTGTCATTAAAACAAATTACATTCAGCACCCCTCCCTAATGTTTAATTATCACAAGCATTGAAGCAAGGCACATAAGACCACATCCCATAGTACTTAATGGGAAAATAACATATTGTCACTGTACTTACTGCAGTCTACTTCAATTTCATAACATTTTTAAATCAGCAAGGAGGAGGAACATAAAAAGAACTGAATGAGGCTGTCAGACTTAAATGGATGCTTGCTGTTAGATCTGTAAGAGAGGTATACCTGAACACAGGACAGATTGCTGCTTTATAAAGATGTAGAGTAATAATGCCAGAGAATGTGTTGTGGAAAGGATACTTAGACTGGTCAGCTTTTTATTCCTTGATTAAAAAAATAATAATGAGCTTTTCATTACAATTTTCATAGTGGCAAACCCACATCCATTCTGTGTCTTTGTGGATCTAAGTAAAACAGGCTTGACCCCTGAAGTCACTTTTTAATAATTAACTCTCGTTAAGTTCATTAAACACTAATTGAAGCTACAGAAGAAAAAATTGTGAAGTATATGCAGACAGACAGAAACACCAAATGTGATTAAAGATACTGACTGTGGTATATATGTGCAATACAGTACACACATTATATAGATTTCAAACTCAATTCCATAGAGATTTTTAACTCCTTTATGCCATGCTAAATTCCACCATGTTCAGTGCTACTAAAAGTTTCATCATCGAAGAGTTGCAAGCTAAATGGCATGGACATCCTAACCAATAATCTTTGGAAAGATCTGGGGAAGGAGACTCCAAACTGTACGAGATGCAGCCCCTGAAGCATCTTTCAGTGCTTTGAAATGAGATAAACAATGGATAAAGAGATTCAACAATCTTGAGAGTCCAAGTTTTCAAACTGAATATAATTTGTAGATGTATATAAAAGCAATAATTTAAATGTATATATTTGACAGTTTTCAGTGTTCAAAGTCAAGTTACTGACGTTTCATTTTATTCACTCAAGAGCCAAAAATGAGAGGTTTGTAGTAATCAATAAAAAAATGTATCTCATTACAACTAGATCAAATAATATGAACGGAGATAATATTACAGCTCACTGCTTTCCGAGCTTTTAACCCTCAGAACCCAGAACATTTCAAGTGTGGGTTCAGACTCCAACAAAGGTACCACACTTGCTCTTCCTGCTTAATGTGCCCATGGACTCCTCCCACCCACCCCCAAAACGTGGAAACTGCCATTGGAAGCGGTTCCGAGTGGCACAGTGCTCAGACAGAGCATTTCCTCGGACAGACAGAAAGGGACTGAGAGTCTGAGCCTGGGTCTCAGGAGACCCAATCCTGCCACAGCCTGCTGCATGACTTAGGGCAAATCACTCAACTCCCCTGCCGTAGCGTTAATGTTAGCAGTAATGAGTATTTCTGCTATGCTAGAAGGTAAAGGCTCCAGATCTGAGCTTCCTGAGGCCAGGTGTTTCCTATCCAGTAAGATGTTTGCAGCGTTAGATGGGTTCAGAGCCTCGCGGCTCAGCCTTGGCATGACTCCAATGAACCCAATGACTTGAAGATCTAGCCAGTGCTGCGTAGGCAATGGCTAACAGAGTGAGGCTCCGGTTTCATTAGGCTCCTCTAAAGATTACTGTAACACAAACAACGTAGAGGGAGAGCATGAAAAAAGCCTGTGGTATTCTACCCTTTTGAAAAATTGACATTGATTTCAATGGACTTCAGCGCTGCTCTTTGATCCTGCTTCCACAAACTCATCCTTGGTACTTTTCAGTCTTTCTAATTCTAAGGATATTGTAGGGAAGAAAAAGGCAAGGAGAAATTAATGGAGCTGAGAAAAAGCTAGGGAATAGAAATGAGCCCAGTCTGTTGTGACAGTCCCAGAGGTTTTATAGCCGATGTCTGAAGAGGTCTACCTGGGAGTGCTTTAGAGCCCCCTGGTCTAGGAACCTATGCCTCTTGCATCTGAACTCAATACAGGGGCAAGACCTAGATCTGTATCAGCTCTTGCTCTCACACTGGTTTCTGGTTGAAGAGGTGGTGGGTGCACAGCCTGGATATAAGCGCAGCACACACTGGAGGGTCAGTTTAGCAGTCTCCAGGAACCACCATTGTATGCACGGCAACTCAGTGTACTTAAAAATATGCTACTCTATTTAAGAAAGGATAGATGTCAAAATGGTTACGGTACCAGTCTTCAGGGACCAGGAGGCACTGAGTACATGCTTTGCCAAAAACTTGAGTAAGTCACTTAAGTTGTACCTATGCAGATTGCTAGGTCATCCCCACACCCATTCCCACTACAACAAACTATACTGTCAACCTTTACATTTTCCCCAGCAGCCAAGCAGCCCAAACATGGCAGTCCTGCTGAAGCAGGAGGGGAGTTCTCATGCAAATAGGAGGTGGGACACTGTGTTCGTGCCCACACTCACCCCACCACTCCTGGGAATGCACTTAGAAATCCTGGATGGACTGGAAGCCTTGCACACAGGGGACTGACAAGCGCCCTCCTCCTGGCCCACCACAGCTACGGACAAGCCCAGGAGGTCCCAGATGGACAACGAAGGACAGGCAATGTAGACTCAAGGTTCGCTCCGAGTGTCACTACACTATTCTACAGTAATGGGAATGCAGAATCACTATTGGAAACAGCTGTATCAGGAGAGCAACTTCTCATTTTCATAAGTAACTCGGATCAGCCATCTTCCCATTAAAGTTAATATATTATCTTAAGAAATGTTAAAACCACCACATTTGAGATCCAAGAGAGCAAAAATATGTCCAAATCACAATGTGTTTACTTTTGTCTAGTTTTACATTCTTTCAGCTGGTAAACAACCAAACTTTTCTGAGTTTAAATGAAATATCTAATTTATTTCTGGATTAAGATTTGGTCTGCCACATTTGGTCAGTAAAACCACTGCTAATAAGAGCTAGGCTCTCACTACTTAAATAAAAGAGTTTCACCATAGTTCATAATAATAGCACAATAAAAGAAAAAAAATTAAAAAGGGATGCAGTGATTCCTTGGAGATTATACATGCAAATTGCCCTGAATCCGAGCAACAGTTCAACAAGAAAAGCAATATTTTGGGACAACAGTTCTGCTTTTGTAATGAGCCTGTAAGATTCATTTCACTGAAATAGCTACAGGTATATTATACCCCATGAACTATTACAAAATTAAACTTCATAAGCAATATGCCAGTGCTTTGTGTGATGCATTTGCTAAAAGAATCATTCAATTTATCATGTTTTCCTGAAACGTTATGAGACAAGGTCTTTGAATAAAACTCATTTCATTAGGCTACCTTGTTGCATGGGAAGATAAGATCTACACTTGACTAAAGACATCATTCCATCATGCCCATAATCACCCTACCTGGAGAAGTAAACATTCGGGACCTTAGAAAAATGGCATTGCACTGCCTCACTAATGGTACTGAAGGAATACATTAAAAAAAAAGGTCCAGACGGACGTGATGAAAAATTATCTGAAAGGAAATTCAAGTACACAGAAAACTCTTCTGTATGTACTGGGGGCAAGTCATTTAGGCCAGGCATTCACCCCAGCTTGGGCAAACAGCGTGCCGCAATGCGAGATGGTTAAAAATCAGATCAAGGAGCACTTACTGCACAATGCCTGTCTTGCTTTCCTACGCTAGTTTAAAAGGTATACCTCCTGAACATTTACATCCACCCAGTCCTCACAAGGATGCTGCTACCCCACTTAGAAAAACACATGTATATATCTTATTTTGTTAAATATCCCTGAAGGAGATCCAAGTTCTAGTCCAAGCTGTGGCACAAATTTGCTGTGTGGTTTTGGGTTTAATTTTTCAGTGCTTCAGTTTCTCAGCCTATACGGAGGAAACAGAACTGATAATACATAGCCAGAAGGTAGGTGTTGTAATGCTATTTTAGAAGGCCATGTGATGCATTTTGATATCTTTAAGCAAATATTCAGAAGTTATAGAATTTGAAGACCGGTGCAATTTTTTCCAGTTTCCCTTTGCTAAAATGTTATGAAGCTCAACACAGAATATTTCCTCGCTTGCTGTGATGTGAGTGAGAAGTAGCTCCAGTGAAGTCAACACATTCAAAGTCAAGGCAGAAGCAGAGCTCTGGCTTAACAAACTGTATTGCATGTTTCATATGAAAAGGCCCTGTATCAGCCCCACGTCAGGTTGCATCGTGTACAATACAGAAAATCCCATTTCCGAAATTTCCCCAGGGTAAGTCAGCATCCCAAAGACCTTGACTGAAACATGGGACGAGGCCTACACACAAAGCCACGATGTTCCCAGACAGAACGTCCGGTTGCTCTCTTGTGCCAGGACTCACACTGATGGCCACGAAATAGTTTGGTGAGAAAACTGAACACTTCTTTTTATTTTCCTGTTTTAATTTTCAGCCAGATAAGCTCCTCAATCCAGCTTGCCATGCAACTGCGTGACTGCTCTGGCCAGCCCCAAATGGAGGAGACAAGAACACATTATTGGGAAGGAAACTGGGAATGGGTTTATATGGTATTATAACAACTTGTTCTCTTGCAACCTTAAGTAGGATTCTAGGTGGATAGTTAAATATGTTCAGAGAGGTTTTTTCCATTGCTATTTCACATCTAAGTTGTAAGTCTCCACCTTTTTCAAAAGGCTTTTTAATTATGTGGTGTTGCTGAACCCCTTGTTGATAAACACAACAAATGGGTCTAGTAAGGGAGATAGCTTTCTATCAAAAATATTTCTACATAGGAAAATAAGAATATTTTCATTTCCTTCAAAATTCTTTTGTCTTGCAGTGAAAACAGCAACATTTATTTTTGGATATTACCATTTTTGCCTTTCCACATTTATAGTTTTTCATGTTCTTCCCCGCTTCCTCTTTTATGTTCCTTTTTTCTGTCTTGTCAGCAGGGGAGAGAGAACGGAAAAGACAAAGCACCCTCCTTTTTCTGGAAAAAAAAAGGTTGTGTGGAATATTACTTACTTCTAATGAATATGTTTCCATTTTCCTACTGAAAAACAGGCATTTGTTAGCTCGTTATGTCATTTGTTATGTCTCGGTAAGCAAGCAATTAAAAAAATCACACTATTTGATCAGCTATTCCTAATACCTTAGTTGTGGAATTCTTTCATACCCCTCAGAGGGTGACTACCCTGCTAATAGATGCATTTCACTTAGAGAAGCTGCGGATGACACCTCAGATGTATTTTCTTGTCTTTACTTTCTACCCAATCCTCACACAAATTCTTGCTCCAGACTGAAGAGTTCCTAGCAGCAAAGTTTCTTGCTTACAGTCAATGTAAGAATAAGCTACAATTCTGTTAATGATATGTGTATTTAATCCTCATTGCTACCCATCCTGGTGTTCATTATATGGATTTGGGATTCAATAGTGTGTATGTCAACCGATGTGAGAATCTGTCCTGGAAATTCTAAATCGACTCCAATTTCAAAATAGCCAGCGAGAAGTGAGCTTTTTTTTGAAGTCCTTGTTTGATGAGGTGTTTGAAGGAAATGCGTTCCCTCTGTCCCAGCTAAGCTATCAGCATCCAGGGAGAAGCAAAGGCCAAAAAAGCAAGTGAGCAGGCTCCTTCGGAGAGCTGCGTGCTTCGCTGATGGTCAGATTTGGACACAGCACAAAGAAAGGGCACAAGGACAGAGAGTTTCCATTTACACAGGTCAGCGGTGTGTCAGGGAGCTGTTAAAGGCACTTCGTCTAGACTGTACGTTCTTTGATGATGAAATTCTCTTTTTACTATAAATATCTGTTCAGCGCTTCGCTGTGGGTTTCTGACAGGGATTTCACCAGGATTGCCACTCTCATATAAGGCACATATTCAGCTGAAAGACTCAGAACTATGATCTTGTATGGTAGGAACCAAGGAAAGTCAAAGCTCTAAGAAGCATAAGCGCAACACAGCTAACTCACAAAGCACTTCATTTGTCAGGATGGGAATAGCACATCTGGACAGATGGCTCTGACCTAAAACCCGTCTTCAGACGCTGCCACTGATGGCCACTTCTAAAGTTCTGAGGATGGGGATAACATCTTAACGTTCACCGATGCCTTGGTGCAGGTTAGATAAATACATTTTGAAGATTCAAGATCCTGTCTTGTAAAAGGAAAATAAAATGTAAACACACCATCAAGAAGAGACTGAAAATGAAATGGGAACAGAACATGAGGAAAAACAACAAGAAAGATGGAAAGAAATATAACCTCATTGAAAGCACTTTCCAGCCTTTTACAAATTACAATCCCCAAAACATTTTTCAGTGGTGCTGCACATCCTTGCATAATGAATTCAAGATTATTAACAATAGGTTTGATTTTCTTAGTTACCTTTTGCGATTCCCTTAGAAGTAGTCCACTGACCCTCAGGGTCCACTGGTAACCGCTGTGACAGTATAATTATGATTTACTAAGTACGAAGGGACAAATTTTCAAAGAGCAGGGCTGGAATTTCACTTTGTAAATGGAAGTAATAATATTCAAAGTAACACAATTATATCCAAACATGGCATGCTTAGAAAATGCAGGGACACATAATTTCTTAATCATTTGCTATAAATGTCTTCATACAGGAACAAGATCTTCCTACAAAGAATTCTCCTTTACTCTCATACTGAACCCTGTGTCTGCCTGTCTTGTACTTGGCAGCATTATATACTTTTAAGTTAAAAAACAGCCATATGATATGAGGCCATATCCTCAGCTGGAGTAAATCAGCTCTGCTGAAGCAACAGAGCTGTGTTGATGTACACCAGCTGAAGTTCTGGCCAATTTTTCAGAATAAAAGTACTTTGAAGTGACCCAAACTACAGCTTCCTAACAACCCTATACAGCAGATGAATGTAAATCTCACGAGTTGTTGCAAGATCCTGATCTCCCATTTCGATTGAAAATAGAGCCATCACAAAAGTGATGTATTACGTCTCGTTTTTATTGTCCGTGAGGAGAGCGCAGGTGAAGGGAAGCAAAGGGCAGCCAGGGTCTGGGTCTAGAGTCTGTTTCTGAAACGCCAAGACAACAAGGCTGCAGGTGTCAGCTTACCTCCAGCTCATGCTGTCTCACACAATCCACCCAACCCAGGTGAAGGTCATGTCTCTATCACTTGGCACTTCAGAGTCATTTACATTTATATGTAATTGTTTTTTGAGCGTGCATGTGTTCAGAGGAGCTGGATGGCTTGGGAATTGGTAATAGGATATCAGAGCCTGTCACCAAAAGGCCACTAGTTCAAAACCAGAGCCGTTGTTCGAGCAGCCAAAAGGCGCTAACTTTCTGATAGCTGCTCAGAGGCTTAGATGAAATGAGTTGATGATTTCAGCCTGGACATGTGTCCCTATCACAAAACCACTCTGTCGCTGTAGCTGTCAGAAAGGACATCTTGTGGATACTGTCAACAGAAAGATCAAGGACTGATGGTGCACGTGTGCAGATGATCTCTTCCTCTCACCCTAAGCAGTCAGTTTTCCAGGAGGAGTCAGAGACACGCTGCTGGAACAGTGTGGGAAATGTCACCCAACTGCTGCCCCTGCTGGTCCTCTTCTGGAGGTTAAAGCATGACATCAGACCTGTGCATGTTAAGCCTCATGCCTTTCAGAATCATTTAAAAAGCCTGAATGAAGTGCTGTGAAGACAGTAATAAATAACCATGCAGAGAGACCTATAACAGGCTTCGAAAGAAAAGCATTTGCAAAACCTATGACTCAGTACACCTCTCTTACTAAATTTCGCTGACAATGCCAGCAGGTGCCTGGTGGCAGAATTACTGATTTGTATTTATTTTTTTTCCCTAGCATCTATTTTATCGAGTGCTTTTTTTTTTTTCCCCTAGCTCTGTAGGATTTATGCTCTTCACTAAGCACCTGCTTCCCACCTAGGAAATAAGAAGTGCTTCAGGTCTGTCTGCCCTGCAGAGGGATGGAGAAAGGGATGGAGGTCCAATGCACCTATTCAGCTACCAAGAACCCCAGTATCACAGAAAGCCATAATTAGGCTGCTTGCCCTCGGCAGCACGAAGTAAGGGGTAAAACCTCCCTCTGTGCTGCAGCAAAAGCCTGAGCTCAAGTCATCTTGCACTGAGCGGCACCAGCAGAAGCCCAGAGAGGCGTGAAGAATGCGATTTGTCGGGGGTTTCATTACGCTACTCTCGTACCGACACAGCGCAGACTCCGCTGGGAGCAGGCTCGCCTCCACCTGCGTATGGACCACAGTGCACACATTATTCACAGGCATATCTTTAAATCAGGTAGCTGGGGTGGCAAGATAGCCATCTAGCCATGACAACGCAGAGCTCAAAGCTGGGTAGCTCCTGAAGTATATACCCCATCACTCGTTGCGACTGTTGTTACAGCCAGCTCTGAGTTACCTGCTGCTCTGGCTCTGCAGTTATTGGTGCATGAGCCGAGTAGATAAAAGCTGATGTGGATCTGTCTGCAGGAGCTGCAATCAGCTCTCTGGACTGAAGTGTACCTGTACTGGCAGAGACGGGGCTTTACACTATTGAGGTACTGAAAGGGGATCCAAGCCCTGCACTCCTCAGACCTCAAGAGAACTTGGGCATGAGTCAGAGCTTCGTATCTGATCTTGTTTCAAGTAAACGGTCATCTCATAGAGTTTCCTGCAACCTCAAAAATATCCCTCCTGTGCCCACAACTGACCACCTAAGCTCTACCACACTTTGGGTCTCAGAGCAAGTAAAAAGACAAAAATATCTTTCTTGCCATTGCCTTGGGAAATTTCCATTTCTTCATTCTTCCGTGGTTGTTTGTACACCTGCATAGATGATCAAACACTTCAGACTTATTGAAAGCACCAAAAGCTGAAACACATGTACTGTGGCAAAGCAGGTGTGTACTGTTATTAACCAAATCTGGTGTCTGGAAGGAGCTGGTAAGCACCTCCCCTTCTGAAAACAGAAATTAAAATGGTTCCCTGTTTACGGTGACTAGCTGAGCCCAGATTTACACAGAATTAACCAAAAGACACTTAATAGAGCAAAAGCAGTCACAACAGCAACCACTGGCATGAGCAGCTGGATCCCATTCTTGTTGGAAGTCCCAACATCAAAAGTACCTACTTGTTTGCCAAGTCATTTCCAGACACCTCAGGGGCAGATAGTTAAAGGCTAGTTTACTTTCAAGGGGATTTTCTTATCACGGTTTTCTCCAGTTTCTGAAACCGGTATAATCTTCTTCTGCAGCTGATATACACTATTGTTTGGTCACCTGTCCATGGTCACTACATCTTCACTGCATAATTATTTGGGGGTATTGCATATTGCAACTTATGTCATCTTGTTTCCTCTTTGCTGCACTGCCCTCCAGTAGGCGTCTGCGGGAGGTTTACTAGTGTACTTTGTATTACAGCGGTATGTACAGGCTGTTATTAAGCACTATTCAAACATGGAGCAAGAGAAAGTCCCAGCTCTTACACTTCACATGCAAGATGGTTAGAGAAGCATCGGGTTGGGAGACTGGACAGTGGCAGAGGCAAGGAAAGGCCCAAGGGCTCCTGATACCTACTCAGCGTCCTCACTCCTGAAGCTTATCCACACCACTGAGTCTTCCTCTTACCAGAACCTCTGGTCCTGCTTGTATTTTATTAGTCTGTGGTTAGTGTAATGCCTAGAAAAGCTGCAAGTGCAATGTGAACAGAAAGCTTTGACAAAGGGAGACTCCCTTTCTCTTTTCTCTGCAGGTGTTCAAATACTTGCAGTAACATAGAGAGCTGAATTGCCCACCCCACCACCTCGTCTGGCTCCAACCCTGATGGAGCTGTGGCCACAAACAGCAAAACAATATTCCATATTCCTCCAGCTCACAACCTCCGCTTGCAAATGCTGCATGTGGGCGACTACTCTGTCTCCCCCTGCCTGAAAGGTACTTTGTGCTGATCACCTCACTGGAGGCAGCTGCATTTAACTTCAGGTGGGCTTTGAAGGGGTAGGGCTCAATCATTCCTCTGCACATTTCTCAAGCTAGAACAAACTTTGAAAATCCACCGGTGGGAGGTCCTGTGAGATGTTTTGTACCTGAGCATGAAAAGTGTTGACCTATCTAGTTTCTGTAGTCACCTGCAGTTAAATGCAGGTGCCTGCCCTAGGCATGAGTCTATTTTTGCAGTTATCTACCTTGTGAGACATGAAAACCTTGGTGCCAGCGTGCACACTTGAGCTCGTGAGCGCATACTTGCTTTATTAGGAAGCAAGAAACATCACTGGAAACGATGACATGCCTGTTAGTCGGTAATTGGCAAGTTAGAAAACTGCAGCAAAACACTTTGCTCCCTAATTCAAACTGACAGTTGTGTATTTTTTTTTCCTCCGTTGTCTTTTACTTAATCTATCACACAGGTGGTGCGACAACTGTTTGAAGTTAGCTGAATGGTGGGTTTATCGCATCTGACTGCTGACTCTACGGAGAAGATGGCTGGCGTATGGTTTAAGAGAGTAGACATGGGTTAATGCAGCTAACCATTCACCCCTAGAGATGGGTGGTGAAAGTTTGCTCAAATTTCATGAGAAAAACGGGGGTCTCCTTGTAGTGGAGGCTTGCCAATATACCCCAAACACATGGCTATCTAGTGATCCTGTTTTGAGGAAGAGAGGGAGGAATGGAAAGAACGGATGCAGAGCAGGTTAAGGCTGAAGTATGAAAAGGGATCTAACATTTCACCTGACTCTGAACTTCCTGGTACCAAAGACTCTCCCAGCAGCTCCTCATGTTCTGAAGCCCTGAGCCGGGACCCCAAATTAGTTCAGTATTTCCTGCCGCAGCCAGATTTCCTGGATGGTTCCAGTCTCAGATAGACAGAAACCGGGCAGATTTTTAAAGGCCTTATCACATCGTGTATCAAAATCTTTGGATGAGCTTGGCCTCACTTATCCTGACATATTGTAGCACTGTTATGTGCAGGTGGGATTTCCTCGTGTATAACCATGACCAGGTCAGAGCTTCCCAGAAGCTAACATTGAAAGTAAATTGACAGCTTAGGAAGTGAAAACCATCTATTTCCTCACTCTGGGACAGAGGAAAGCTATTTGGTTTAGGGTCTTTTCAAGTAATAAATATATGTTGCACTTGCTCAAGTTGACTTCGTGGCAATCTTACCATATCAGATATTCTGCCTAGCTGTGCTCACACACAGTTAAAGAAATTGCAAAGTTTTTGGTAACATATTATAGAAGATGGGTACAGCATGATAGAGTGAAATGGCCATGGATCAGCTAAGCTACTCAAGTACATTCAGCTAGAAACTGGCAGATGGTTTAATTCAGGAGTGTATTTGTAATATTATCAGGAATTATCAGCTTTGAGTTAAGATCAGAGGAACAATGTCACGCTATTCTGAAGGAAGCAAGCAACATACTGGGCTGTATATAAAAAGAAACACTGCTCACAAGACGTATGAAGTTATCCAGTTCCCTTCACATCAGCAAGTAGGCTGCCACGGGATTCCTGTGTTCGGGTCAGGCACTGCAAGAAGGTATCATTTAGAGAAGAACAAAGATGAGTAAAGGTCTAGAGGACACAACCTGAAACGAAGGAGACTGAAGGAACTGGAAGTATTTAAGAAATAAATAGTCTTCAAGTGTGTAAAAGGTCTCCTGCAAAAAGAGGATAATCTCTTCCTTGTGCCTGTGTTTGATAACTCATGAAACTGTGGGTTAAAAGCGAGATCTAGGAGAAGCTTTCTAACAGTAGGGACCATGGAGCACCAATGCAGACTACCTGGCAAGGCCACGGTGTTTGCATCGCTGTGGCTTGGATGAACATCTGCCAGAATGAGACAGATACCAGGGACCCGTCCCTGGGGTAGGTGGCTGGACCAGACCACTTCACGAGATCCCTTCCAGCTCTGTGATCCCCTGGCATCTCACAGCAGGCAATGTATGCCCCCAGTATTACTCACCTAATTCAGCAAACCTGTGGGTTGGCACATGCCACGCTACTGCTCAAATACATTTCTGGACCGGCGCCGCCGTAACCTCCTGTTTCTGACCATGCTGGTCAGACAGTCATCTGCTGGGGGCCTGTGAATGCAGAGGCAACAAAAATTCACATCCCAAAGTCTCTCTGTTGTACTGCAATATTACATTTATGGAAAATATTCTTCAAAGGACCCAGCCAAGACGGACAGCGAGCACAGAAGTGTTATATCCATGGTACACAGTGGAAGCATTCATATTAGTGTGGTGGAGGTTTCAAAAGGTTTGAAAGACGGGCACTGAACCCTTAAGACCTGGATACTTTTGATACAGAAATAAGGGTCTGAACTGGTTAATTAATTAGTGATTAATAAAAATTAATTTATGGGGTCTAAATTGACTGAGGTGTAAATGATACTGAATTGTTTATTGCTTGTTACTAGAAAGTAAGCATTTTGGGGGTTGGGAACAAAAGACTTTCTGTCATGCTTGTATTCACTAGCGTTACCATTTGTTCTGCTCGCTGTTACTACTGCAGCTATTTTTGGCTGATACCGGGAAGATAATTTGACAACGGAGTGTCTCAAAAACTAATTCCCTAGTTTCCCTCTGTCTGCTTTTAGCTGTGGGACGTGCATAAAAACAAAACAGCTCTCCAGGACGAATGAGGAGAATATGCCGTAGAGCATGGTAGTGCTGTTAGGGAAAAAAAATCACTTAAATATTAAAATGGACTTCTACACGTGATCTTACTTCTGGACCAGAAGCAGCTAGCCGATACAAATGTTTGCAGTTTACTCACAAACGCAATAGGAAGTTCCTTGAGGTACTCCTGCAGAGAAGTGACTAACAGGCATAACAGAGCCTCCTGAGATAAAAAGAAACCAGCCCAAACTTTCATATGCAAAACTAATCCAAAATAAACTGTTCTCTAAGGCTTATAAATATTTAACTTTTCCTCTTTAAAATATTGCCTAGGCCTGGTGATGGCAGGGACCTGAGATTCCTTCCAGTCTTACATCTTACCTTTCTTCCCTGTTTCTCTTTCTCTATGACTTTTCTACGTGCAACATTAACCAGATGTAGGAGAAATAAAATGTCCACAAGAAAGGGGTTAATGTTTTCAGGACTCGCAACTTGATCAAAAGCATAAGGAAAGTTACTCCCCAGCTAATTTATAGGTTAAAAATCTGTAAGTATTTGAATCAATACTCAAATGTTTGAATTACTATACGATAACCTGAGATTACAGGGGATTGGGTTAGGTGAACCGGTGAGCTTGTTTAATACTGTGCTTGTTTCTATGAATGATAGTTCAAACAAACCAAACAGAACCTACAAACAGATGAGATTTGCTCATCAGGAACCCAAATGTATTTCTTCATAGGACAATACATGCTATTTTTCAACAGTCAATTCCATGAAAAGAAATACATTTTATGATCTATGACACCAATAAAAACTAACTCAGCTTGAAAGATGGATTTCAGTTTTCAAATAATCCCAGTGAAATGAGTGTGAAAGACCTACAGATCAAGAATTATCCATAGAAATTATTCAGACAATAGTTTCAAATAACCAACAAATGTGAGAAAACTGCAAGCTATTAACACGCAATTCACACGCTAGAAGAGAGACAGTGTATGAAATAAATTATTCAAGACAAAGAGTTTTAGTGCCCAGCTTTTTTCCAAACAGTACTTCACCAGCAACACCTTTTCCACAGACCAGGTCACTGACGTGACGTTTTCAGTAGCACATGACATACAGAGGACATTCACTCACACTGGCCTTAAACATGAGGCGCCAAAATTTGGCACTTAAATTAGGGTGTGACTTTTCCTAGAACCTCTTTGTAAACAGCAGACAGGGAGAGAAAGGCTGCTCTGGAGGACCATTCACAACATCTAGTTTGGGCTCATATTCTGTTCTGCCATCTGGAGGAGGCTACAGAAGGAAACATGAGTCTAAGCTCCTAATTTAGACACTTCCATTAGGGGCGTAAAGCGAGATGTTGTGAATACTCATTATAGTGCCATGCAGCAAACACTGGAGAGCGACCAAGAGGGACAACTCCCATATACGCGTGGGAGCAGAGAGAACCAGTCTGCAAGGACCAGCAATATGCCACCTGACTGTCAGGCAAGTAATCTCAACAGAAAGCCTCTTAGCCTTTCTCTGGGGAGGAGCGCTTCCCAGAACCAGTAATTCTGGAAAATTATTGTCAAGGTTTAGCCAAGTAGCAGAGGCACGGAGATACACAAAAACAGGAGCAAAATCCTTTGTCTAGTCATAGGTAGAGATGTAGTGACTAGTAACAGCACCATTTTCCAAACTTCTGGATGTTTACATGATTGAAATGGAGGCATTTCCTTCCCAGGCCAGATCTTCTGACCTTCCATTTTCCATCTGATGCTTCCTCTACACTCCCAACACAGGCCTGCTGTGATGTGACGTGTGTGGAAAGGAAGACCTAGTGAAGTACTTGCCTGCTGTGCTGTGTTCCTCATCACTCAGACTTGCTTTGCTGCTCTGGTAATGACTGGAAACATGGTATTGGCCATTATGCAGAGTTCACTGGTGATACTCCTTCAGCTTATGCACCTAATGTTGTTGGCAAAACTATTTTTTGCCTTTGACAACTTATGGCCAATTAAAGATCATGCAGTTCTTCACTCAAGAAGAGCTGTACTAGTGACAGCATCTTGGCCAAATTTCATGAATATTTTCTCACTAAGCACTCCCTGTAGAATTGCTTGAAGGTGTTGTTCTTACTCACTTCACGCCTTAAAATGGCATCGGAGGTTGCTCTGAACTGCTAAATAAACCTCCACATCCACCCATTCACTGTTAAGTAGTGAGATACTTTCCCTTCTGTTTCACTGTCAGGACAAATCCAGCACGACGAGGCTCCAAGAACTCCAGCTCTCTGTCCTACACGACCCAAGATGGTAGAAATCCCTTAAGGCTAGCTGGCTTTTTGAATTTATGTCTGCTAGCAAAGAAATCTCACGGAACAGACTGCCTTGTTTCAGCGCTACCAAACTTGATTCGGCACCTCAACTTCAAACCTCAACTTTAAAACAGACCTTAAACCTGACATGGAAATTGATTCCAATTTCTCCTTCATATGCAGGCTGTTTTTTATTTTCCTCAAACCAGTTTCCTCTTCTTTGCTAGTGGGATCTGCAAACGCTTAAAGAGGCACCTAAAATTTGCTCACCAGGCTCAGCTTAGCTAGAAACAGATTAGGCACGAAGAAGAAAAATCAACCCTTTACTTTCCAGAGAGATTTCCTTGCTAAAGCTGTCCAGGAAAGGTGGGACGCCAGCTCCCATCCCTGCCACACGCAGCTGGGATTATGGCAAAGGAGATGTTCACAGTCTCCAGCAAACACTTTAAGGCGTTTAAGGCACCCTGTGAGCACCAGCTGGAGTTTGCGGCAAAGGCAGCTGTTCCAGTATGTGGGAAAGGGGACTGCAGATTAAAACAGACAAGGCAGCTTAAGGGAGCATTTGGAGTGAGTTCCCAGTGTAGACACCCCTTCTTCATTGACAGCTGCGCCTAGGGAGGGAGAGCGGAGCATGCACTTGCTCCAAAGCCAGGGACGCAAACAAGGAAAGCAGAACAGTGTCTCAGAATTGCCAGCAAGTGCTGCTGCTGTCTTCAGACCCTTCGCCAGACCATCATTAGGGAGCGCCACATGTGTGTGGCAGACATCGCACCAGACACAGCTGTTGGCAGCTCCTTGCAAGTGGAAAGCCAGTGTCGCTCCTCCAGTGCTTAGCTGGAAGGGATAAAAAAGGAGGAAACTCCATTTAAATGCCAAATACACACACACACGCACACATCTTTCAGAGGGCAGGAAGGGCAGGAGCTTACAAGAAGCCTCGTGTCTCCTCTCCCTCTGTCCCCTGGAATAACACCTTGCTGTTGTGAGTTTATATGCTTCTTAAAGACCAGAGGATAAACATGGCTTGGAAACTCTGTGCACAGCAACAGTTCTTCACAAATCCAGGGATGAACACTAGCTGACTCTGGTTTGTGTTGCCACATCTTGCTTTTGCACCTACGCAGAGGCAAAGGCTGGGACTAGGAACTGTGGCTTCCCAGAGATGTGGACAGCTGAGCTGCGGAGCACAAAGAAACCTAAGCATAGGTTAAAGTCCCAGGCCCCAAAGGGCTTTTCCAACCATTGTCCAGGCTGGAGCCCGGCCATAGTTCAGATTCAGACTCAAAGCCTGGACTCAAGAAAGAGCCGAGCTCAGTCTGGGTGGACGCATGCTTGGTGCATCCCTGCCCATCCTCCCAGGGCTTTCAGCAGGGACATAGACCACTTGGACAGGTCAACCATGAGGGGGCTTTCCTTCTCAGCATACCCTGGGCTGACACCACAATACCTTTTTGCACACTTTTAAGGATTTAAAGAACAACTCCACTCATGGTCAAGCTCAGCTGTGCAGACATACACAGCATATCTGACCCCACGTGAGCATCCTTCACATCTGAGAATTTCCCAAGGACCAGAGAAAGAAACCTGCCCTTGCACGCCTCTCCCCTGGCGGGAACACCTCAGATCCACAGAGCTTTTTACTCACCTTCTCCCCACTGCCGTTTTCTGTCACAGGAAAGCAGGACGTAGCCCTGCTTTATGAGAACTCATTTGCAAGTGCACAATGCCAAGATCAGCGCCATGTTCCTCTCACAAAGGCGGAGACTGTCATGTTTGCCGCAATGTATGAGACACAGCTTCCCACAGTTAAAACAATTTGGCAGAACTTGGCCTAGTAACACTGTCATCAACACAAAGAAATCTGTTTGATTTGATACCAAACTTTTCATCTACTATATTAACATCACTTTTATGCTCCTTCGTCTTATAATTTGGCACGCCAGTAGCACTGAGAAGCCGCGAAGTTCCTGTTGTGCTAGATGTTATGCAAACACATGGCAAACTTGCACTGCCTGCCTTAAGGCCTGAAGTCAGCGATCAAAAATACAGCATTACCTTCCCAGTCTCAAAATTCTTCCCAAAATACTGCAGCCTGGTTTTGCGCTGTCCAAAAACAAAGAAAATTGCTGGGTATTACGATTCTTTTACACTTTTTTACACTTTTCCTGTAAAAACCCAGTGGTTATTTACGGGGAGGGAATCACATTTGGACATATTGCATGGCGGTAGCGCTCAGGCCCCCTGCTCCAAAGGCAACCGGTGCTGGTGATGGTACTCTCTCCATCGCCGGGTGAGTTATTGCTCCATTACCAGCCTGAACTTGGAACGCCGCTCAGACTGCAGCAATAACAAGACAGATAGGTCTTTATGAAATCTACACTATTAACACTATTTGTTTTGCCATGAGTTGACAACTTTAGTAAATTGCTCATAATTGGCTATCAAGGAAAAAACACAGCTCTGCTCACCATTATTATGGTATTGATTTTCAATAATTGCTTTTTTTGGGGGTGGGGGGAGTGCACGCGTCGCTTTTGTGCTGTAGGAGAGCCTAGAAAGAAACTGGCTGTGCGGGTCTGCTCTGCGTCTGGAACTTCACTGTGGCAAAAAATACATAAAATGCACACCAGAAGTAGCTGAAGCAAAGATTTATGTGGGTTTTTTTTTTTTTCTGGCATTATATTTTAGCATTAAAAGAAAAGAATGGAATTAACCATGTAGCTAAACACGATGGTAGCCCTGTAGGATATTCATGTTAGTCAAAGGCTGAAATACATTAACATTAAAAAACTCCATAGGGTTATTTTAAATATTCATTAGGAAATTTACAAGCTTTGGTGTAACGGCTGAGGACTCCAGTGTTTTTATAATTGGAAGCCGGGCCAGTGGAAACTTTCTCAGCCATGGGAAAACAATGTGGCCCAGTTTCTGTTCCTATGTTAGAGATTCTTGATTATGCTCTCTAAATATCAATCCCCTGAACACATCCACACACACACATACCTGATATTACAGTATTGTTATGTGGCATCATTCATTATCAGCTTTTCTGCTTGATGTTCCTTTTTTTCCTCCTCCTTTTTTTTTAAAAAATACGCAATCATGCCCGTGGCCCAAAATACAGCACTCTCCTCTTCTTGCTTCAGATGAAAGGGACAGTGTTGCTGGGAAGAATGTAAAGAGTATCTAGTGTCTCTCAACAGGTAAATGATTCAGAAAATTTGCTGACAAGCACAAGCACGTAACATAAACCCAGGGAAACTGTCAGTAATCTTATTTAGAGATGACTCACTCAAAATTCAATTAGCACGAGATTACAAACTGATCCAGGAAAAGAAAGGGTCTCTCTGGCACATTTTTTTTCTTTTTCTTTTTCTCTTTTTTTTTTTTTTAAATTTATATTTTTTAAGCTAGAAGCTAGCCAAAAAGTCAGCATTCCTTCAGTTTTCTGGCCTACCGTTTCTCTGGGCACAGGAGAACTGCCTGAATTCTCGCTTCCTCACTTTCTTGTTCCATAGATGTCAAACGATCACCATGAAAGACTGGGAAAGGAGAGTTCTGAAGATTTACCCCTCCCAGGAGATCTTTGCCCAGATTTGCTATAAAACTCAGTGTAATCTTTGATCTTCCAGTGACTTGTACTCTTCTCTGTTACTTGAAACCCAGCATTATTATTAAGCTTAAGTAGATTGCTTTAAACTTCTAAAATATTTACTCTCCTGCCTCCCAATGGGATGTTAACAATAAAAAATAGCGAGGGCTTCTACATTTGTTTTTACTTTACATAAACGAATTAAGCAGTCTCTACTAGACTCGTTTAGACCCGCAATAATGTAAACTGAAGCAACATAAAAGAGCCTCCACATCCATGTTTACAGCATAGAAATCCTACAGTTTTTGGAGGGAGAAGTTTAGAGAAGGTGCCTAACTCATCTTCGCTCTCTCAGCCGTGAGCAAACCTGGATGGGCCTCTGTTCATAAGGGAAACGTGTGACACTAACAGCTCGGTTGTTTGCTTTTGTATTTTTTCAAGTGAGTTCAAAGGGACTCACTTGATTGTATCCCTTCCCCCTCCCCCACCCTTCATCCTTCATAACCATTGTTTAATGAATTTTTATTAGAAAAGCATGGCTGCACTTATGAAAAAAAAAATCTGTCTTTGAAACCGGGAGGAGAGTGTGTTTTCCCTGGCATTAGCCTGTTAGTTTTTAATATCAGGTTTGCACTGGAGTTGACTCCTGGTGCATTTTGGAACCATAAGCCAACAAAGTGAAGCTAATGGGAAAGGAAATAATACAGGAGAAGAGAGCCCCTTTTGAAGTGTGGGCAGGAAATCTGCACAACTCTCTCTCCTCCTCCTCCTTCTCCCTCCTTCTTCCCCTACCCCCATCCCATGCAATGTCCTCCGCTCCTCATAGACTGACTTTCGCTCTTTTTTTTTGTTTAGACGATGGGATCAAGCAAAAACACCAGCTTAATTTCAGCTTCTCAATTAGCAAAACTTCTGGGTAAAACATTCCCTGGTGTAAAAAAAGACAAACAAATCAGTAGACATAAGGAATTAATAAACTGAGGATTCAACTCTGTAGTATTAGACAAGGTAAAAGATGATGCCTTCCACCAAGCTTCCCACTGCAATATGCCTCCCATAAAGCCTCTGAGAACCAGCAGTGTGCGGAGTACTTCTCGGTTCAGTGAAGATCCTGGAGCACGTCATAGGTGCCTCAGAGACCTACTCGCACCCCATCGTGTTAAAAACACGAAGAAGAAATTAGCAGGTAGAATCACCTCCAGCTCTTAAATGGTATGCTGGTGATGCAAAGCATTGCCAGATTACAGTCACAGATTTGGTCCCAGCTATTTACCGTAGCTCATTCTCTGCTGGCATCCCTCACGAAGCTCAATTTGTTTTGTGCAACTGTGAGAAGCCTGGGGTAATGTCGGTTGTCCCTTCTCCTTTTCTCTTAGTTATAGCTTCAGTGTTTCCTGGAGAAACAAATGGTCAGTAGGAAGGCCTCTAATTTAGGATGGGGAGGTTTGCCTACTTTGCCTACTCAGTTGCCTACTTTGTCACAGACCTTTTTGTGACACTTGAGTAAGTTACTTTATCTCAGATTCTCAACTATTTAACAGAAATTGGACGCTAAAATATCTTCATGAGTTTGTTTGTAACACTGCACCTTAGAAAGCCATAATCACGCCTTCCTGTCATACAGCAATACCTAGGAGGAAAACATGGGGGAAAAAAAGCAGATATTGCAGCACTGGGAATCATCTAAGCATGAAGAGACTTGAAAAAGAGATGCAATGGAAAGTGAAACAGATTGCAGATTTTAAAAATAGAATACAGGAATCACTGAATTTCTCGTGTCCACTATCCTTCAACTCAAGGGCTATGATAAAATGATATTACAAGAACCATGGAAATGGCTAAGAAGGGAATATAAAATGCTGGAAATGTGACATATGCCAATAATCAGGGTTAATATTCTAACACAGTGGTCCAAAATGGCATACTAGAACACATTTTCATCGATGTTCGAAATCCAGCACCTTGTTCTAACACAAGCCAGTATTTCCTTGAGCATATTATCTAGGTCTGAGTCACTTGTAAGTTTTCTTGGGTGTGACAGCAAAAGCATGGCTGGGACATCACCTGGGCAGCGACTCCACGTGCGACGATCACATGCAGGAAATATACAACGAGCACAATGTATTTGTGGGTCACAGGATGCTGGCAGCGACTCTCTGCTACAGTTCCCAGAGGTACCCGGACTCCTAGCTGTAATAAGCACAGAAGAAACTAATGTGATCGGAAGACGGAGAGTAACTTCCTCCAAATGTCACGGTCTTTCTCAAAACCAGTTCTTTCATGGCACTAACATTATGGACTTGTTTATTAAGCTAGGTAAATACCTTTCTCTCCAGCAAGAGAGTGAGCATGAGCTGAGGAGATAATCCCCTGCTATTTCTCATTTGCTGGTTTCGTTGATGACAAGAGAAATTCAATAGAACAGGGCATGGCAGACTTGCTGAAATATTCCTCTATCCCTGTGAGAGGCTTGACAAATTATTAATACCATGATCTGGTTGTACACTTCTCATCAAGGACTGAACATGCCTATACAATACAGGGGTAACAGGAAAGTAGATAACAGCCCATCCAGAAAGTGTGCTGGGTATACAAAATGCTACACACTTTAACTTGTCACGTGCTTTTACAGTCCTTCACAAAAAACATCATTACGCAGTAGCTGTATGGTGTTTTTCACATTCAGGGTGTTGAAACAGCATTGATCGTCTTCTGAAGTAAGGTATCTGTGTCAGAGGTAGCTATCCTGAATTCCTGTTACAGCTGATGAAAAGAAAATGGGCACTTATAAGACCCAACTCATTTCCTCCAACGGCAGAAGCCATATGAATCACATCCTAAAAGCGCTTATTTGTTTCCATCACCTACAGAGAGAGCACTGAATAGCCAGCTTAGATGTAGCAGTCCACAGGAGAGGAGGTTGAGGCAATGATTCCCATCCCCGGGGAATAGATCTAAGCAGGGTTTCGAGGATGAGTGTAGGAAGGACACAAGGTGCTGGGAGACACGTGGCCTGAAAGAGGCTGGAGTGTTGGTGGAGCTATGACAGAAGAGTTTGATCCAGGCTGTAGAGGCTCCGTGTGTACTAGCAAATTTATAAAAATTACACAGGTAAACTCCTGCTGACTTCCACATGTGCTCAGCTTTAACATACTAAGGGGTCTGACCTCATCTGCCTCTACGGTGGCACTGCCAGAGTTCGGGACCTTGGTGGTAGCCCCAAGTGGTGCTGATTAGCCCCTCTGCCTGCAGGAACTGCAATCAGCAGGGTGTGTGCAGGTCTGGAGGGAAGGAGCATTATTTGGAGATCATTGTGCCACCACTGACTTGCTGAAGTCACTCCTTCAGCCAGGAGATATGAAATCCAGGAGGCAGAAGAATCTAACCATGTGTCTGTCGGTTTTCTCTGCCGTGGTGGGCAGCCACTCCTGCCAGACCCTGCGAGACAGCAGCCACCACGATAAAAGGATTGCCGGCTTCTTGCACACGAGGCATGAAGACATCAAACCCATCGCTAGGGACCAACTGATCTTCCTTGTGGAGGTGTTCACCCCTCTCATTGACTGTACTCAGACCCTCCTACTTCCACCAGATGACAAAAGTTATACAGGAAATATGCAGTCTTGACATGCTGATTTAAACACAGCCCATTGAAGTAAAAAGCTCGCTCCCTAATGATTTCAGTAGGATTTGGAGTTCATCAAAGAAAAGAATGATGACCTCAATACAATGTCCTGTCTAATACTGCCACCAGCATACCGTCTGGATCGGAGCCAATGAGTCCAACTTCGGATCAGAGGCAGTTACAGGGTAGCTCCTGAGTGCTACCGCAGGAGGTGGAGACCTTTGGCAGGGAGGACATGCACTCCCAGGCACTGGCTGAGAGCTGGCCCTGCTTTTCTGGCCCACATTTGGGAAGGTAAGCTGTGCTTTCACACCTTCTGTAGGAGCTTGTGTGAACACTGCAGAGTTACTGCTGGGTCCAAGGCTGCAACCGTATCTCCTTGTTAAGACCGGTATCGCAACCCTGCGGAACTTAAAGTCTGTAGGCATATGTTATGGAGCATGTAAGACCACATGTCACTGTTCAAGGCAGCACAAGGGTTCGGGCACGGGGGCTAAAAAGACCTGCTGGGGAGGCAATGGGAACGTGTACGCGTGAGCACCCACAGGGGAGCAGTGCTCAGTGGCAGGAGGCACTTACTCTCAGGAGGGATCCTGAGAGGACAGTTGCGCTCCGTGCATAGACGTGGCTCCCACAAGCTCAGGGAGGCAAGCTGGACCAGCTTCATTTCCCAACCACATCACAGCCTCCCTGTGTTATGGAGCAATCTGAATTTACCTTACATGATTTCTCTATGCCTTTTAGTTTCTCTTTAGTAGAAAGGAAGTAACAACTCTTCCCACCTCCCCATGATGCACGGTCACTCACGTTTCTGGGGCAGGTGGAGTCCTGAAAGCTCCTCAGCTGATAATCTTCAAGTGGTTGATGTAAAGCTAAATATAGGACTGAGATGGGGTCAACCTGGCTCGGAAGGCTGCTTCTCCACCTTTCAAAGTGGGCCGATGAAACAAGTGGATCAAGAAAATGGTGTCAAATCAGAGTGTGCCTGAAGGTTACCTCGGCTGAAAACAGGGCTGTCCTCTCAGAATACCAGTCCAAAAAACCAGTTTATTAAAAAGCGGTGAGGTAAACCCCACGTGCAGGAGCAAGGGGAATTGTTCCACATTTTTGGCTCCAGAAGGCTGGAGGAACCCTCACCTCATGTCATTTTAAAATGCTCTGCAAATACACTAAATAAGGGGGGGGTTTCTGGACAACATGAAAACTTATACAATCCCTTAAAAAAAAAAGCCAAACCTTAAACACGTGAAAGCTTATGAAAAATTAGATGATGTGAAAAACACTTTAAATCAAAGCAGCAGGTAAAGCTGGAAATGAAGTTATCTTCAGTTAAAATCTCTATGTACCACATTGACGGTAATGCTTCATTTCCTGTAGACTGTAAGTAAATCAAAGCCTACTTTGGGTTTCCATATCTGTCTAAGATCTCATCTCCAAGAATGTATTATTTTGGCATTTCCCACATTGGAATTACCTCTGGTCCAAATTTGGGTAATAGAGTATGATAACATATTAACAAGTAATAAGCATGAAATTTTTATCCATTTTAAAATGTATTACTGAGAAAGAAAATAAACACATAAAAAAGCCAGCATTTCAAAAGTAATCAGCAATAGAACCGAGAAAACAAAAGACTTAGGTCACAAGAGAAAAATGAAAGGGAAGAAAAGTATAGCTAATTGGTGGCACTTTGGCAGAGAAAGAATGTAAGAAAAACTGCATACCTATTCAGGAAAAGTAAAACAGATGTGTGAAGTGTCTGACTGAGCTATTGTTTTAACTTTGTAATCTAAAATAGCTGACTTGATTTCATTTTAACAAGGGATTAGTTTAGCAGACAGTTTGGATTAGCAGCAACATATATAAACAAACATGCTACTCTTAAAACTTAAATACTCAGCTTACAAGATGCAGGACAACAAGAATCAGAAAAATGCTGGTCTTGAACTTTTAGATTATAGAGCCAAAACACATGCCCATTCCGCAGAGACAAGGAATTAGCAAGAGCCCTCACACTGAACAATGTAATACAAGAAATATTTGTGATTATGATTTCACTGAGAAGCCACTCAAGCCCTGCTCTATGCCCTAATTGCAGAGGATTACAAAATATTTTACACCTATGCTATTTTAAGAAAAAGAAGGATAAGCTCATACTTTGCTATTCACATGAGAAGAAATCTGACACAAGTCAGAAATCATGGCTCGGGTATTTTGTAAAAAAAGATGCATGTTGCTTTGGCCATTGGTGGGGGGAAGCCTGTCTGTAACTAAAGAAAGCCCTTTTCTAATACGCTTTTCACACAGCAGCAGAGATCAGGATTAACAGCTCCGAGGAAGGGAGGCGTCTGGGCTGGTAACCAGGAAGAGGATGAGTCTGAGAGAGAACCACTCTTCCTCCCCTGTAGGCAGACAGCTGTCTTTCAGCGAGCAGTCTCGAGCCTGCGCTAACTTTTAAGTCATAAACATTCACAGACATTTGGGGTTTTATATAGGATCTTGTATAGACCCTTCCAGCGCTGCCAAGCCGGATGTGATTCTAATGTCGTGGTGTTTTCTGTAGCAGTCATTTTGCTACCATCTGTTAGAGGTCAACGCTAATGCGGGCCCTCTATTTTTTTTAGGCCCCTTAAGTCAGTAAAAGCTTAAGACTGCTACTGATTTCAGCGCACTTTGGCTCTTGCCGTCAGGGTGAAGACCTGCACTTGGATATACAGAATCACGGAGAGTGTTCACCTACAGGAGATGGGCAGGGTGCTCCCATGAGTAGCAACTACCTCGGTTGTTACAGGAGTTTTCAGTTCGGCCCCTAAATTCCTGCATGCGCTGTCTGTAAGGATAGCTATGCTGGAATGGTCTTCCTTGGAAAAGAGTACAGCAAGGAGGAAGGGGATGTGCTGTTCTCCATCTCCACGACAAATAGGCTGAACCCAGCAGGCTTCAATTACAGCAAGAGAAGTTGAAGCTAGACATTAAAATCTGTTCTAATGCCGCAGATGCAGAAATGTTATGAAGACTTCATAAGTGGAGGTCTGTAAAATGAGTTAGACATACATCTGTGGGGAATGGCTTAGGAAGGCAGAGCGTGGGCTATGTCTGAGTTTCATTCTGTTTTTCATGGAGTAACATTCATCTGATCGAGTACTGACAAACACATTGGCTACTCACCATCAGGTTTAAGGCAGGCAGAGCCTAATTTGTATTAAATCCAGAGAATTTACAAGAAGAGCTCCAACTCAAACCAAGAATCTTTAGCAAGGAGTTGCATCTGCCTGGAAACATGACAGAGAGTTCCTGAGAGAAAGATCTTGCAGGTGCAGGAAAGCAGGCTACTGAAGAAATCAGGGAATGTCAGACCAGAGACACGTATCTCTTAGCAAGATAACTTGCAGGTAAATGCACAAGGTAGCAAAGAAGAAAGCAAGCATGATAATACAACAGGAGCAACAACAAAGGTCATTTGGGGGGCCATCTCCTCCAAAGAAGGAAAAAGCTAGTGACACCAAGAAGGAATAAGTAGGAAAAAAAAACAGAAAGACTGTAGTGATAGGTAGGAATGTACAAACGTCATTTTTGAAAGGTCAGCTGGGAGTAACGTATCTGACACACTTTTATTTTCTAGATATGTCACCAGTCATGACAGTTGTGTCCTTCCCAAACACAGACCATAGTTTCATGGAGTCCCAAAATCTTCTCAGGGGGCTGGTGCAGAGAAAATATAAAGCAGGGTAACAAGGTCTGGCCTCAACATTTTGGAAAAAGAAAATAGGGGAAATATGTTGATGGCATCCATAGGGAGGCCTTTGGCTTTAGTAGTACCTGCCCATCTCATCTCATGCTGAATAAAAGGCAGTATCTGAATTCTCTTGTCTCAAGGAGAACTGACCTGGCAGAGAGAACAGAGTACAGAGAAATGTATCAAGAGCAGAGTTATTTCATGGCAAACATAAGCTCAGGCCATAGCTGTGTGCTCCAGAAGATGATCAGAGGAGGTCGAGAAGTGAATTAATTTGGGAGGATGCTGCTTAGTACAGGAACTCATAAACAAAGGGATGCTCCATGGCAGGACAGTGTATATCCCTGAAGAGGGGAGAGCAGCTGGTGCTCTGTACAGAAGACCCTCTCCCCTCTTTGGGAGCGAGGGCAACACAGAAAGGTTCGTCAGAGAAGGAGCTGCTCCTGACAACAGAGGGCAAGGAAACTCACTGTCTACACACCACTTCCTCCTCCCAAGAAAGGAGCCTGCTGCCTACAGAGTGATTATACGGAAGAGCTGGAAGTGGATTGAGTTTTGTGTTGCCCGATAGCCCAGTAAATTGTTAGTAACAGGACACAGGCTTCACACTAACTCTGTAAGGTCTCAAGACTCTTCAGGCTTCATCCGGACTTGTCTTCAGCTGCCTGAAGCTTTGTTTTAGCTGTATCAGCAATCACCTGATGACAAGGTGGCTATTGCCTAATTTGTTCTTCTGTTTGCTAAACCTCTGTTTAGATTTTCATAGTTGTTTAAGGTAACCATATTTTTTATTTAGATATTGTAAACTAGTTATTCTTGGTAGAGTGAAATATCTATGAACCTAGGATAATGATGCAGTGTAGAAGAATGAAGGCATGAGATGGTACTAGAAGGGACATGGGAGAGGATACTGGAGACCCTTGAGCTATTAATTTATCAGTGGTCAATTACTGATGATTAACTGCAGTTCTTAAACAGTGGCAGCTCAGGCAATCACATGGCCAAGACCCTTCTTACCTCAGAGCCATGATAGGGAGGTGCTGACCAGGACAACTGGCCCTTCTGCAGCTACTCAGCTCTCCTCCTGTGCCACAATCACCAGTGGAGTGAGAAAAGTGCGTCCATGATGTTGTATAAAAGCCCGCATCATCCAAACTCAGGTATCCTGAGTAAGTGCATTAAGTCAATGTGACTCGAAAGTATCATAAGAACATTTTTTTAGAGCTCCCAGGCCACACATTTGTCATGACTGAGGCTAACCTGGGAAAAACGTAGTGCTTTGGTCTCAGTGTTTTCCAAAATGACTGTTTCATTGGGAAATTGTGTAGATGTGGTGCTTGTGTAGATGTGGTGCTTAGGGACATGGTTTAGTGGTGGTCTTGGCAGTGTTAGGTTAACGGTTGGACTTGATGATCTTAAAGGTCTCTTCCAACCTAAACGATTCTATGATTCTATGAAATTGCCAGATACCAGCTCATCTCTCCATGAGGAAGGTTGGACTTCTGAGTCTTTTCTTCGTGTAGTGACAGATCACTGTTTTCACTTTTTAAACAAATCTTCTCCCCCAGAAAGCAGGGGGGGAGGTCTGCCTGTTTGCTACAGCAAGGAGAAGCAGAAGACCTGTCAGTAACTCACAGTCATCTGTTTGCCTATCCGGTTCTTCCAGACATGAAATTCACCCAACCCGAGAGGACCCAGGAGCAGCACGTAGCTGAAGAAGGCAGGGGCTGAAAGTGACCCTGGCAAAGGAGAGCTTAGGAAATCAAAACCTGAAGCAGATCCTGTGTGCTTAAGATGCTTAAGACCTTTGCTTCAGTTAAGAGCAAGAGGACTTTATCAGCATATCCAGGTCAAGCTTCCCTTGTAGCCTTGGTCTGCCCCAAAATCTCACCAACCAGGCACTTATCCAAACACGGCTGCCCTTCCATTCACACATGTGGTGGAAGGGCATCCTTCAGGGGACAGAAGGATACACCTGTCCTCGGGCTGGGAATCTTCACAGTTGCATTCACATGTATTTCACAGTACAATGAGAGTGGCGCTGAGGATCCGGCCTGTGACTCAACCCTGACCTTTTCTTCTGTGGCACAGCCTTAAGTGGGGCAACCTAAAAGTGGCAAATAAAAACACGGAGCAGGGAGTGAGGCAATATTTGCATGCGCCGCCTGCCTACCTCCAGCCTTGCCAGCACCTGGCAAAGCAGAAAGCAGAGGAAAGGCAAGTTTTGACTACTTCAGTACATTTTGCCTGAGTAAAGACTGTGAGAGGTGTCCTAACACTATTTGAGTTAAAATGCAATATCAATTTGATTTGAACCACCACCTTTGATACTGAACTCAGCAACTTTATGTAGTAGGCTTGAGTGGAGATAAAAAATTAATGTGTTAAATAATTTAGGCATCAGAGAGAGTCCCATGACCATAATATAAACATATTGATGTTGGCAAGAAAACATTTACTATTAATTTTACATAAGAGCTACAAAGTTCCAGGTGCATTTCCTAATTCATGTCAAACTTCGTAGACATGCAGAGTTTCATGGTAATTAGAACTTATTTATTTGTACCAATTTACATTTATGTTAAGAAAAACAATAATTATATAGAAGAAGGAAGATTGTTCTAAGTTTTCTATGTGTATTTGGCCTGAACAAGCACTCTTGATAAGCTTTTGGTGCTGCTACAGTAAACGAGTAGGTGTTTACAAGAATACAGAAGGTATTAACCAAACATCTTTGGAATTGTCATGGCAATGCCCCAGATTTCCTATAAAATCCTGAATAGATATTGTCTAAAATGTTATTTTATTCTGTGTTTGTCTTTCTTACCTAGAATGATGACCCTCATCTACAGAATATATATGTGTATATAGATATACATACATACTGTAAGTACACATCTGCATGTGTGTGATATAGATATACATACATACATTCCAGAGGCTATATATGCATGTAGGATAAACAAAAGTATGGCAAACACCAAATCTGCAGGAAAGAATTTGCATATTTTTGTTGCTGCTAATAATCACTTGGCAGAGTGTCGCTCTTGCTGTTTCTTCACAGTATGCATCTTTGAGCAGACTCTCATTTTCTGAATACTGTGACTTTAAATGAAGAAATCGCTTTGCCTACTCTCATTTAAATTCCAACACAGATATTACAGTAAATCACTGTGTTTGCTCTCTTCACGATCTGGGCCCAAATTTCCAAACAAAGATTTTCGTGCCAAAATTTTAGACACCTAAATTTGGAGAGAAAACCAGCATCGTTATATTTGTTTTTCTTATTCAGCATTTTCCTGTTCTGAAATAACAGTAATGGAGGCAGAACAGGCTGGCCAGTGCCGAGCCCCGGCTCTGGCAGCTGCGCGGCGCTGAGCAAAGCGGCTCGGAGGAGGGAGTAAGGCAGCTCTTAGGTGGCATCAAGCCGCTGGGACTGGCTTCAGCAAGAGGAGCGGGCTGAGACTGCGAGGAGCCACGGCCGGACCTCCTTGAACTCGGGTACTGCCCGAACGGTGCTGCCTTGCCACCGTAACCGAGGCTGCTGTAAACTCCAGCGGGGACCTGGGACGGAAGAGCGAGAGGCTTGGCTGGAGCTGCTCTCCTCCGCCCCGAGCGCGGCACAGCTCTGCCAGCCCGGGAGAGCCGGCCGTCCGTACTATGCGGCTTGTGTATAATAAAACATATCATCTCGTGCATTTTTAGATCATCAGCTGCAGTATTAAAACAGGCACCTTGCTGAGAAAATAAATACAAAAAACATGACTAGAGGAGACGGCACCATCGCAAGGCAATTGAGAGCAAAATCAGAACTATTTGTTCTTTTTCTTCTTTTTTTTTAACTAATGTAATTAAAGACTTCCTCAGCATAGACACAAAGGGAGTATTTAATGTGAACTTTAAAAAAATAAAAAGATTTAAAGGTTTAATATACCTCCAGGAAAAAAAAGCAGTTAAAAGATTTCCTTAAAAAAAAATCAAGATCCACAAATGGCTGGTGAAACTCCATAAACCAGCTGGAACTTGTTAATAGTCACACTCTCCTGTGACCTGAGATGCAGGAATCTAACCATGAATTTTTTACAGATATCCTTTAAAACAAGTGCTAGCTGATATCACCATGGCCTGCTGGACTAAAACTTTCTGAAGACACTGTGGCACCTAGAGGAAATCAACTCTCCTGACATTTAGGCTTCAGGAAAAAACCTTTTTTTTTTCATTTCTTTTTCTTAAAAAGAAAAAAAAAAAAAAAGAAACACTTAATCAGTAGCAGTGACTCAGTATTAAAAACCAACAGTATTCTTTTCCCTCTGCTCTGCACATATGGTTCCTCTGAGAGACCAGAGTTAATGAATAATAATAGTAATTTCTTCACTAGTCATTGCTAACTTTGATACCATGTGAAAAAGATTAAATGCGAGAGAGCAGTTTTCTACAGAGTTGGGCCCAACAAACCTTCTGGATCTAAACAGCCAGAATTTTGCAGGGAGTTGACAAACAGAGTCTAAATGTCTTTGTCTTTATCGCAGCCCCAAACAAACCCCCAGCAGAAAACATGCTCAGAGTCATGCTCCCAGGCACTGAAATAAAAATCCAGATTCAGATTTTGGTCACATTTTACTGAGAAAAATTGAATGTTATATTAAACCAAGGGTTCCTCTAAATGCTGTTAATGCTCATAATTCAGAGTTGTGCACAAATAAAGGCCATGTTTTCCTGCAGGATCTTACCCCCATGCCTCAAGGATGAGGGCCTGCTGTGGAGCAACCGGTGACCTGCCTAATCTTCCCTTGCAGCTCTCCCCTTCCTTCCTTGCGCAGGAAGAAGTAGCGCGTGCCGTTCCAAGCAAGCCCATCAGCACACCGACGCAACACCAGCTGGCTTCGGACGGGGTCCTACCGCCTTTCTTGTCATGGCATTACACGTTTAGCAGGGCTTACTGTATAAGCTGGAGGACACCACCAGCCCCGTGAGCCCACCTGGCTTCTGGATTAGAGCACATCCACCTTGAGGTGCAGGTGGAGTGAGCGCAAACCGGTGTGCGGTGGCCGGTACACCAGCCCCTATGGTGGTGCCAGCACGAGGTCTGAGGACATTGTGCCTAGACTGGAGAATCCTTGTTAGGAAAAGTCATGGGGTGGGCTTTAGTAAGTTTTTGCTAAAGCAAATTCAGGAGTAGGACCTTATAGGAAGGTTCCTTGTAGGAAGGTTCCTTGTAGGAACCCCCAAATGGTATCAAAATTTGGTGGTACAGCAAAGAAAAAATTTGCTGCCTGAGCCATTACCTACTTGCTGGAGGTAAGCTCGGACTCTCATCATCCACCTTCAGAACACAACAGGATCAATGCGCTGTGCTTGTCAGGACACCGGAATAGCCAAGTCCTTTTGTCCGCTTAACTGTGGTAGGGAAAGCTATTTTATTTCCCTGTGCCTCTGCTCCTTTATTAAAGAGATGTGGTAGGAGAGGTTGTGGCTTTAAGCATTTCTCCTCCCACATTTTTTTCTGTCTTGCTCTGGGTTTGTACAAGGCCCAGCAAGTATTAGAGCCTAAGCACGGCTGTAATAATAGAGCCCTGGGGAAAGGTGGCACTTCCATGGCTGCAGGTGTTGAAATACTCACCCTGAGATCTCCGTCTCATTAGCTCTGCTCGCCAGCCTCCTTATTACTGAAAAGGTTATTACAACACTGTGCCTATGTGAAAGAAGTCAGGCTCTGATCTGGACGTATATCAGCCTCCCAGAAGCACCGCCACATTTGGCACAGCCCGGCTGTCAGTCTCAGCAAAAAGGCCAAGAACTGGAAAGATACGAAGACCGACTCTACGGAGCCCTGCAAAGGTCATTCAAGGTCAAATCGGGGTGGTAATACAGGGGGAAGCTCGCTCTGCTGGAGCTCGTCCCGTGCCCATTCTGCAAGGAAAACTACAGTCTTTAGGGCCGTCACTTTCCTTCACAACCACTAAATTCAGACAAGCATTTTTAAAAAAAACAATCTCAGAAAAAGTTAAGCTAACAAACTCTAAATAGGGAAAGGTGTTAAATTATGTGTGGCCTCATTCTTGTGCTCTCCCTGACAAACAAAATGTGGCCGAAAGAGAATTACAAGCTATGAAGCTGTTAAACTTTCCCCGGACTCTTTATTTCAGATTCCTTACGAAGGAGCTGATAGACTGGATACGTCGGCACGCTGTACGATACAGGCCGTGAGGAGAAGGGAGAAGAGTGATTCTCTTCTCTCTACACGCACGCACACACACAAACACAAGTGTACACACATTGCCATTGAAATGAATGAGCCCATTCATAGGAAACACAAGTTCTGTTGGTTTATTAGGCTTGGAACCAAGTCACACCATCTCAACCTGCCAGAGTTAAGTTGTACATACCAGAAAAATGTCTCACCTGCAGTACCTGTCAGCCTATTTCATATTAACGTAAGCCTTACGATTTCTACTGTCCGTGGACCAAAACCTGAAGGCCTTTCGCAGCCCTGAAAATGGGCAGAAGGAGCTTTTCTGCCTCGTATCACAGGAGCTGGGACTCAGCACCTCCTTAGGAGGCAGGCGGTGTTTCCCGCAGGAATGACTGCCGGCGGGAGGAGGGACATTCCTTGAGGTTCCCTTTTCAGAGACTTCTCAGAATCCCTCTCTCTGGGTGGGTTGGCATCTCCTCTGCCAGCGGGAGCAAATGGCCTATCTCCCACAGGGTCTTAGCCGATCAATCATAGGTGGAGGGCAAGTTGCCTCTCGGCTGTCTTCTGGCCCTCAGTAGCTCTTCCCTCTGTGGTCTTCAGCGCTACGCGGCAGCGGAGGTGCTGGGAATAATCCTCTGTCTGCATCCAGCTGTCTGTGCGCTGCAACAAGAGCCTCACAGTGCCCTGCCAAGCTGCTCGGCCTTTGAAGGCACAGCCCCAAATACCACACGTTCCATTCCGAGGCAGAATGTAACGACAGCTATAATTAAAACCGTTATTAATGCAAACACATGAAGTCACAATAATAACCGAACTGTCCAACAGTGTCTGAGGCGGTGTCTCGCTTCCTCTGGAAGATCAGACCTGCTCCTGTCAGAAGACAGGACGGCTGCTTCTCCTGGGTAGTTCATCACCTGGAGACCTATTGTCTAACCACGCTGGCTTTGCCTCCTGTCCCACACGCCGCTTTTCGCCTGTCCACCGGGCAGAAGCTCACGGGGACTAGCACGTAGCTGGTTAAGCCGATATTGCACTGCAAACCGCTTGCGTTCACGCGCACCTAATTCTGGCCCGCTGCTCTCAAGTAAGGCGTATTAGGCAAGAAGAGATCTTTGATGCCTATGATCAGTTTTTTACCTGTATCTCCCAACAAAATTACCTCAGAGGAGTCAGAATAATAGTAAGTACATAGTTCATAGAGTTCTGTTTTGGACTTTTTTCCCCCTAATCAATGTAAATAATCTATGTCTATTTTGCTCCAGCCGGTTTTTTCTCTGTACCATCAATATAACTCTTTCCTACACCTTGATCTTTATTTCTGGCATATGCAGCAAAACTTAAGAGCCTCTTCGATACTACTGTTCGTTTAAGGTCAAAATAACTCTCCTCTTTCCTTTAGAATCTTTTTCCTCGAAGAACCCCTATCGACCTCTGTGACTACTTTTCACATACTTTTTAGTAACAACATAGGAGTCGCGATTCTTGAAACAGGATTTCATGCAGTGGTAATAGTTCCCCTTAAATTGATAATAGTGATGAGGAACGTGCTGTTCTTGCCACTATCATTTTAATCTTAATTACTTTGTATAGAGTCTCGTCCTAGGTAGTCAATCTGAAACTCACGGTCCTTAGCTCACCTCAGAACACAAAGTTTATTTTTATTAGCGTAACATGCTAATGTTGGACTTTGCCACCTCTGTCAAACGCTTTAAAGATTGTGTCTGCATCTCCAAATCTCTTCCAGGTTCAAATTCAATTTACAAATCATCCATTTGTAGTTGAAAAAAAGTAAGCTGTGAATTCTCTGGAGTGTTCGCAAGGCCATTTTCAGTAACAGCAATAAGTGGTTTGCAGTCGATTTCAGCTAATAAAATAGTAATAGCTAAGGCCTCCCACAACTAAGACATGAAGTCTTTTACAACCATGCCAAAGCCTCCTTCTCTATCTGAGCTTATTAACTCTCATTTCCTCTTAGCATCTACTATGCATAAACCACTGGTCTCTAGCTGTGACCACTCTCCTGCAAGAAGATTGCACCAAAATCCTTCTTAGAGGCACCCGTGGACAGTATAGTTTTGTGCATACCATCCTCTCAAATTAATTCCTTTTACTTCTTAGACTTCTTGTTAAGGTCAGGCAATGTCATTGTATAGGAGCTTTCTCTATGTATTTATTCAGGCAGCAGTATAAGGTACAATTGTCCTAATGTAATCCATCGTTTCCACAAATCTACTATTTCTTTGTCAACTGCAGTGGTTTCACTGTTACCTGTATGTCTTGCCGAATAACCTTCTCTCTCAGGTGTGTTATTTATGTTACAGAAAATTTACACTTTGCTGGCGTCACACTAAACCGGCAGCTCTGGTTCTGTTCCAGGATGCTCAGAGATTCCAGTCACCCTCGTTTGACATTTCAGTTTCTTTTGCCATTTTTCCCAGATTAAAATATTGTCTATGGTGCCCCAATTCCTTCTGTACTATCAAAACTTTTTTTGTATTTCCTGATGATACAAATGGAGTGCTGTGCACTACCTAAATGGAAATCTGAACAGGATTTTCTCAATAAGACATGGAAAATGCACAAAACATGTGCCGTATTTTTCCAAAGACATTCCCCAGAACCCTGCTGATACATCCAGCATATAAAAATATCTGGTATTAGACATCTTCCCTGAAAATGATCCCCTAACAACTACTGTGACTTTTTTCTTTTTTCATTTTTATTCAATTCTTCTGGTCTATCCAGACGCAAAACATTCTGTCCCTCTTTTCTTCTCCAGAGATGAACAAAGAATGTACCCACAGTTCATTCTCCTATGCATTTTGTGATTCTTTGGGTAATAAACTCACTCAGCTCCTCTTTTAGCCTCTTCCTTAAGAGGAATGGAATTTGAATAGGAAGAGGGACTGGAGGGAGGCTGACTCTCTCCTCTGATGTGTGTTCTGCTCAGAGACAGCTTGTTCCCGAGCTGGTGTCCTCTAATGCTGCCTCAGGTATATTGTCCTCCTGTCCTCTCCCGTGAGCGTGTCGTCCTGATGAGAACAAAGGCTCGACACATTATTTATTACATAATGGATGCTCTTCTCCATAAAGTTAATACGGACTGTATCTGTCCACTTTATTTACCCTCATGTTAACTTTAGTTGCTATTAGCTTACCCCTGTTAGCCTCCCCTGACTCTCCATTATCTGCTTCTTGTCAGGAGGATAACATTATTTCAATCAACACATCATCATGTGCACCAGTATCCAATTTAAAATGAATAAATGTCTTACTTGCTTTCAGGGTGATAGTCCATTCATCTTCTGATGAATTGCTCTTATGAAGAATCCCCCAGAGCAAACGGTGCTGTCATTGATCTCCTGTATGCTGCTTCTTACAAACTATTTCACAGTGATGTAATCTAGTGCATACCTTTTTCCAGCTTATGGTTTGCGCTATTTTCCGTGCCATCTGCAGGCCCAGATGCTGCTCTTGTAGGACCCCAATTATAACTCTCTCAAAGATCTTTCTTTGCACTATTTTGGATTCTCCGTTATGTCCTCCCCTTCATTCTGAACTGGGGAACTGGTTAGTTTGACAAAGTCTACCTCCTTTGTCAAGAGGTAATTCTTGATGTTCCAATGGTTTGTTCCAGATCCTGGTCACAACGTCCTCTGTGATCAGGGTCTTGCTCCATTAAATTGCAAAATTTTCTCTTCAGCCACAGAGACTTTGACTGTTACACATTTCACCTTCTTTTTTAATACATTCTCCTTTTTAAAAAAGTCCTTATATTTCATTATTTCAGAGTAAAATACTCCTGAACACTTTCACGGTTAATTCTGACTGCCTAAGTAACTGGAAACCAGAGAAACCTGTCAGGACTTCAGTACCACCTATTGTCAGACAGAGCTATTATCTTCTAACCTTCTGTCTTCCCTTTTGTAAGCAAATAGAGTATGGAGTCATTCACATCTTCTACTGTTATCTTCCACACATCCAGAGTTTTCTCTGCAGTGAAATTTTTCATTGCTTCATTCTTCCACTCGAGGTACTGTTTTCCTTCCTTTTTATTCCCAGCACCATCAGTTACCTCCTGGTGCTTAATTTGTGCACAAGAAATTGAGCTGGTAATCCACTCGTTTCTCATCACTGTGGACAGCTACACCATAGAATCACAGAATTGCTTAGGTTGGAAAAGACCTTTAAGACCATCGAGTCCAACCGTTAACCTAACACTGCCAAGTCCACCACTAAACCATGCCAAGCGCCACATTTGCATGTCTTTTGAATACCTCCAAGGTATTTAAACACCTCCAGGGTATTTAAAGCCTGAACCAGCTCCACAGTTCTCAGCCAGACTGACCACCTGGGACTCTTAGCCCTTACAGGCTGGAGATGCAAGCCCACAGCCCGTGGCTTGCCAGCACAGAGGTTCACAAGTGCCACGCTGACAAGGCTGACACCTTGAAGGAGTTTCTAAGGCACAGAGGTTGCTTTGCTGCCTCAGGGGATTATAGAGCCTGAAGTCATATTAACTGTTGAACAGATTTCTCTCTCAGATATTTCTCATAGTCACTGAATTTGTCGTCTGTCCAAAGCTCACAGAATAAGTTTCCCAAGTGGGGAAGCACTCCTTCTTGCTGAAGGTTGGTTTTCCTACAGTGGAAGACGTTTCTCCTCTTCTTTCTAATCCCTCAGAAGAACTAGGGTTGGGGCAATTCTTCTCACCATTTCCTAGGTGTGCAAGCCACATAGCACACGTTCAGTAAATCTAACGGTTCTTGGAAGGACTGGACCCATTACGTGTGCAGGCTGCAGATGGTCTGCACACATCCAGTAAATCTGCTGCTCTCAAGATGCGCAGGACTTAGCACATCTGGTCCAAGATCAGTGGTACAGTAATAAATAAAAAAGGCAAGTAAACTCACTCCTTTGGTATAAAAGAGAAGCAGGCAAATGCCACAACAGATACATCGAAGTGGGAAAATTTCATCTCCTTCTGTTTGTCCTTGACTACATCTTTATCAGACACTTCATGGAAACCCCAGGCTTGCTGCTTCTAAGACTATCTATCTCACCCACGCTCAGTATGACAGATCTCTGAACATGATAAGCAAGGCTTAAGCTACGCTCTAGGCCCAAGTAGGTTGTCAAATGCCTGGAAATCTATTATAAATAAAGGCAGTCTTCGAATTCCATGTGGTTAGAATTGCCAAAAGACAGAAGGGCATCATCTGGAAAACCTAACACAGCATAGCTCTAAGCAGAGCCAGGAGAAAGAAAAAAAAAAAAAATTACTCAGAGTTACCTCTTGTCTTGCTTTTTTTGCTGAAAAGGGCTGAGTTTGAATGTTTTGTATACCTCAGTGATATACCACATGATAATGAAAGATCTTCCGTATGAACATCATACATAGGCATATCTGCAAATTCATAAAAGGTCTGAGGCTGCTGCAAGAGCTGACCCAGTCAGTAATGTTGCAAATTGTTGTCTTTGTCTCCCGACCGCATAAACAAAGCTATCTCTATGTAATCACTGAGAAAGACGCATCATCAGCCCATGAGCTCCTGCCAAGAGGTAGGATGTACTCTCAGATTTTGTTAAGTGTCATAGGAGTATAAGGCACTGAACAAGCCAAAGCTGAATCCAAAGTTAGACCATGGTAATAACCCCTTTATGGAAAGATCCAATGAACTAAAAACATAATAATAATTTTTTTCCAGGTTCTCAAGACACCTGGCTTTGACTAAAATCTTTGCAGTCCAGCAGCAACATGCTATAGGACAGTGCAAGAATTTATAGAAAAGTTTTTGTCTTCTGTGTTCACACTTCATATGCTTTTTAAATAACTGCTGCTACAGATTTCGTCTCCCCAATGTGTAAATTCAGTAGGATTTACACATAAGGGCTGGTCTATTATCTGTTTATGGAATATTCAACTCTTGCAGGGGAATAAACTATCTGACATAGCCAAAGTTTCCTTCTCCAAATTCCATGTTCTCATAATCCCTGCAGAGCTACAGATTCCAAGAGAAGTGCTGCTATTACGGACCAACGCAAGGCCAACCTTCACTCAGATTCAGGGCTCTGGAATCACTTTTCTTAATCCAAAACAAGAAGTCAGATTAAATTTTTCCTCCCAACCCTGAGCAAATCCATCACTTTAAACCCTCACGTCTTAAAAATATTAATGTTTTTTTCCCTTTTGAATTTGGCAAGATTCTCCTGAGTCAGTGAGAAAGCTGATTGTTTCAAGTTGGACCTGCATAGGTCATTGTGTCCTTAAAACCGTAAGAGAGTGGTTTTCCTGACATCATTCAAGGTACATTGTGGTTACACCAGCTGAAGATATAGCCATATATTTAGCATCATTTCAAGTCTTTTTTTTTTTTTTTAAACTTGAAAAGTTTACTGGCTGGTCACACATGCACAATTGCAAAATGACTGAACAAATCTTCCAAATGTCAGTTTTCTTTTCAAAACATATTTGTCATTAAACTGAGGTGACACATGATCATTTTTACTGCCAATGGACCATTTGAAAGAAAATCTGAGTGAAAACAGGATTACTACAGAGATTTTCTAATCTACTCTATGCAGTCAAATACAAGGATAATTTGTGTTCCTTTCCTGATTACCAGGAAAGCTTCTGAAAAGTTTGGAGCTAAAGGCTAGAGACACTTAAAGGGAAATTTAGAGTTTTGTCAATTGCTTTCACTCTGAAAGATTTCTCAGATTTTGGCTTTAAAAGAATTTTTGAAAGCGTAGACATCGAGCTACGTGGTACGGAAAGCCCTGTATATATTCCAGTGGGCGAAGGGAAGGGAAGGGAAGGGAAGGGAAGGGAAGGGAAGGGAAGGGAAGGGAAGGGAAGGGAAGGGAAGGGAAGGGAAGGGAAGGGAAGGGAAGGGAAGGGAAGGGAAGGGAAGGGAAGGGAAGTGGGGTCCTCTCGGTCATACTATCACCATTCTTATTACTAGCTTTAGAGGAGAATGGCAATTTAGCAATTTTAGAAATAACAACACTGTACCATCTGATCCTTCTCTTTCCATAATGCAATATCCTCGACAACACAGTTTTGGGGTCCGTTCTTCTAAAAATACCTACAAGTTATAAATTATTACTGACTGTCAAAGTTGGCAATTGTAATATATAGACAACACTGACTAGCCTAAAGTCCTGTGATCAAGCTCATATACAGAGATAACTGCCTGTGCACCACTGGCCTTAGCTCACTGAACGATCCTTCCTCAGATGAGCCCAGATTCATGGGGCTGGTTATGATCAACACCAAGCATTTTCCTTACCCTTGCTAGTGTTCTTACAGTAAACAGGAAACTGTGTCTCCCTATAGCTTTCACTCAAGAAAGGATTTAAAGGATTGAGGGTTCCTGAGAAATTTCTAATGAAATACAATAGATTAGGAGGTCTATGGCGTTACAGTTTCATTTGGCCATCCATCAACATTCCATGACCCTAAGCACATTACCTTGACCAGCAAAGCGAAATGTGAATGAACTAGAACACTGACAAGGTTGAGCCCCAAGAGAGAGGGTAAAGGAGCTAGAGAAAGAGAAGGGATGGTGGAAACAGCTTACTGAAAAGAGATCTGAAAGAAGAAATAGAATTACGCTTTTTAAAGTTGGCAAACAAGACAAATAGACATCAGCTTTGCAAGTTTTATTATCTTTAAGGTTTGGAAAGCAGAATTTCTATCAGGAGAGAAAAGCTGTCTCTCTTGACCTCAGATCAGGATACGTTAAAATTCAAAATCTATGATGTAATAAGGGAAGATAATCGGCCTTCCAGTACTGAAACAATGCCTGAAAAATTAGTCTTAGGTCTCTGTTCTGCCCTCAAGGTATTTTTTCTGAACATCATGATCAGAAGTGTTAGCTCCAGGAAGGGAAGTAAAATTAGTCCTAATGGGGCTGAGGCCATAGGCCATGCCATGTGCCAGAATGAGAGAGAAGCATATGGCAGACCTGAGGACCACAGGTGGATTTTTGCTTCCATTGACTAAATTGTTTCTTCTTGAGTCACATCACATTCATACCCCAGCCAGTAAAGACCCAAAATCCAGCCCTAAAACAGGATGCAAGGTAACAGGTTTTGTTAGTAAACATGTTGATGGTCTGCAGCTGGCAATCTGACCTGGAAAAAGAGACTTCTGTAGCTGAGAGCCTGACTCTACTCCAATCCACAAGCGCTTCAGAAAGGTCCAGCTGAGGCACGGGTTTATGAAAGGGATACCCAGCTCAATAGCCTTGCTATACAATTCATTCAGCCTTGTTCACTCCCAATCCTTAATAAGTGAACAGGGAATGGTCCTCAAGCAAGAAGATGCTTATAAGCAACAGGCATTTTTCTGATCATGGTAGTCTCCCCTCACTCACCTTCTTTCCTGGACCCCTCTGAAGGGGTTTTCCTGAGGCATATATGGGGTTTAGCAGAGCCTTAGCCAGCCCAACAATTCTGGGAAGCATCAGCCTATTACCCTTGAGTAGTAAAGCCAATATTACCAAGCAGTGCCGGCTCCAGTGCTCCTGTAGAGTGGATCCCATTATGATGGGAGACGGGATGCAGCCTGAGGTCTCATCTGCCACTAGGAGAAGCTACTTGGCCCTGACCAGGAGAGCAAAGCAATATTGTTTTATGACATACGGAAAAAACTAAAGGCAGGAAAAGTATGATTTACTGAAAAGTGGTTTCTGGAGTGCCCACTACAGATGTACTCAGCTACATCGCATAAATTGTAAGGAAAGACTCCGGATTTTTGTGCTTTATTTGGCTTTAGGGTTTTTTCTCAGCCTGCTGGATTTCTCAGTGCAGGTTTCTCCTGCTTCAGAGATTCTAATTTATGCTTTAATGGTTTTTTTCTTTCTTATATGAAGTGAATTCCTATAAACGCAAAAAATATTTTTGTAACAGACTTCTCTTTCTAGTACCAATATTTTGTTGTGTCTATCAGGAGTACCACAGATGCTTCATTACTGGCCTCATTGGCTTGAGGAGGTGGGATTTCCACCATCAGAGGGTTACATCTGCTAGCGTGAAAGATTTAAGGCATCTCTGCTACAGAAACAAGTGCAGTCGGGCATTTATGCCATTTCCAGGAATCAAATCATATTTCAGCCACACATATGCTGATCCGTTGATCTCGAGGTATTATTTCCAAAAATCAATGTTTTGTATATGACCTTCAGACATATGCTTTTCATTGTAGGAGGCTGATGTGAAGAGTCTGACGATCAGCCAGTGTTTTATCAGCACCCTACCATTACACCTGTCCACTGGTACAGCATGGGAGGTTTCTGTAGCTGCGTCGCCAACCATACCCACAGTGGGCACACTGTAGGAGTTACCTCTGATTGATAGTCACAGATTTTGAGAACCTTACAAATTGCTTTATAGCTCTTATACATTTCCATATTGCCTGGCAGCATGCTTAGTGGCCTGAAGCAGATCGAGGATTTCATGTGTTCCCTCGGGATGCTATTTTATTTCTCTCTCTCCGTTTCCCCACCTGTGAAATGTGTTATATTTCCTACTGAAGGATATCGTTGTCGTTAGTTTTAAATGTTTGTGAGACATTTTGAAGTTGAAAGGTTTGGAGTAGTAGTTTCTGACTCAAGTTTTACTTAAGCAAAAGTGAGACTGTGGAGAAGGTATGTTGTAGCTCCAAGCAGCAACTAAAAATCACTTACAACAGTTGTGAGGAGGGGCAGGTGACATATAGTGAGAAAACAGGTCCCTGAACACAGATTCAAATAACAGCTGGAAATATATTTTTATGGCATTTGAATTCACTTTAGTGCACTGAATGCAAATATTCATACTTTTAAAAAGATAATTTTCCAAGAACACAGACTAATATAAACATACAAACAAGTACAAATTATTATCCATATTCACAAGATAAGCTTTTTGTAGTATTCGTTAAAGTCTCTATGCCTTTGGTAAACATCAACTACAAAATCAGAAGGAATACCACTGAATTTATTTGACTAATCCTATACCATATGTCATAGTCAACATGACCATATTCCAGGAATTAGTCATGGCACAGTGACTCTGGAGTGGGGTTTTTGTTCAAGATTCAGATACCTAAATTTAGGTGTTGACAGTGTAGATGGCTACAAAAGAATGAGGTGTCCATCTACTCAATGGGGAAATCCGTGGCTCAATCAGCTGCCATTTCAGATGCTCCAGTGTATCCTGTGAGGTGCCAGCTGCCTCTCCAGAAGGTCCCTCATATGTATTACATCAAAACTGACGGCCCCACTTGGAGGTCTCAGGTACCCTAGAACATCTCCCCTTTGTAAATGAGTCAGTCTCTAAGTATCTGCTCTAGACTCCATTGACTGAATTAACCAGACATCCATCCCCTTTAGTGGGAGTTTTGGGCACTGAGCTAACACAGAAACGTACATTGTTGACACCTGTATGGAGGCCAAGCTGTACCCCACTCCAAGCTGTAACCAATCCCTGAGGCTGAAGTATGTTATTGTTTACATAAACCAGCTTTCCCAAACTGTGGTCGTTTGACCCTTGTTAAAGAACTAATGGAATATTCATACTAGCACAGCTCCTGGGAGCTACAAACCATCCCATTTATTGTAAAGGTGTTTTAAAAGAATTGCTCTGACAAACCCTTTTGACATCCTTAGAGGAACTGTGTGAGGTAGTGAGAGGGCAGGGGGCCCAGTAGACAGTGCTGGGAACCACTCTCCAGTGTCTTCACAGAACCACAGAATGGTAGGGGTTGGAAGGGACCTCTGGAGATCATCTAGTCCAACCCCCCTGCCAGGGCAGGTTTGCCTAGAGCAGGCTGCACAGGACTGCGTCCAGGCGGGTTTTGAATATCTCCAGAGAAGGAGACTCCACACCCTCCCTGGGCACCCTCTTCCTCTAGAAGAAATGGCTTTCCTCCAAAGGAAAAGGAGGTTCTGCTATTCCTGCCAATTTCAATGAGAAAGGGTTGTTTCTGTAGCACAGCAAAGGGAAAAAAGGGCTTCCGCCACTCTTACTGCTGTATAGCAAGAAAATGAACCCCTTTTCTCTGCACCTTCCAACAGGGGGGCAGATCATAGCATAGGCAGAGTTAAAAAACAGAATGAAAGCTTATTGTGATATGACACTGTCTCCTAACTGCTGACACAGATATTTGTTAGTACAGTGCAGAAAGAGTTAATTTTGTGCCCTTTTGGACAGTCTCTAAGAACTTCTCTTGTAATAAAGATCTGCTTTAGGTAAGGGGTGGTCAGCTTTAGAGTTTTGAGCATCACGCACCTAACAAGTGGTTCAAGAGGTGTTGCCATGCTAGCACTGTGTCACTGGCACAGGGGCAGCTGGAAGAAGTGGTGGAAAGCAAGCACAGAAAGATTGCCCCTTGAGCCCCAGCTATTCACCCAGTCCAGTCCCATCCAGCAGGGGATCATGGCACCCATCTCCTGTCACACTGCATCAAGAGACCTTACTTTGGACTAAGAATTTGCTTGTTAGATGGCTGATGTTACCTGACACAAATTGCAACTGAGATGAGCAGAACTCCACCACCGGCACAAATGGGAAAGGAAGGGTGGAATCAGAAGTGGTGGGGGAAATAGATGGGAATTACCGATGATTTCTATGCAAACTTGTGCTCACTGGAGGTAAGTGGCCATATTATTCAGGTCAGCAGGAAAACCTGGAGGAAAACAAGTGGAAAGAAAGACCAAAAAGGCTTGCTGTGCAAGAAGAGGTGATGATTTCTGCTCCTCAGATAACTTTTTCTAGATTTAAAAACACCAAGGAGCAAGAAGGCACTGAAGTACTATTCCACCCCCAATGAAACTATAATTCATATGACCAGCACAGAATCATAGAATCCTTTAGGTTGGAAGATACCTTTAAGATCATCGAGTCCAACCATTAACCTAGCACTGCCAAGTCCACCGCTAAACCATGTCCCTAAGCACCACATCCACACACATAACCCACTCTTTCCTCTAAGAGTCACAAATGCAGTATTTTGCAGATGGCTCTCAGAGAATGTCAAAGGATGTGAAAAATCACACGCAGCCAGACAGCTCCTGACTGAGTACATGTCTGAGGACGCCCTAGAATGAGAGCTACTCAAGGAAGTCATACAAGATAAAAAGCATTTGTTAAATTTGCCTGAGATGTCATAATATGAATAATTACAGTAGCAAAGAAAGATCACCCTTCTGTTTCAACCTGATCTATTTGGGGGAGGGGTTGTTAGCACAAACGTTAGACCTAGGACACCTCTCAGCCTATCACACATTTTAGTAGGATGTCAGAAATCTCCAAGAGCAACAGCATCGCACAGGAGCTGCTGATAGCTCCTCAAATGCATAGATTATTCTATTTTTGATGATATGCATATGTCAATCTCAGAGCAAAATTGAGCCCTTAGGGCAAAATTCTCCTCTCAGATCCACACATCAGTGGGAGTTCCCCTCATGCAGGAAGAACAGACTATTGGAGTTGAGAGCTGCTGTGTAGGTCAGGATGGAAAATTTTGTCTGTAGTGTTTATTTTTTGAAATAGTAAACTTAAAATACAAATGTAATTTTCTGTCATAACAAAACGTTTGAACAAAATCTAAATCTGGCCTACCAGCATCACAGAGAAACATACCACGTTCACAAACATAAACAAATATTTAGCTCAGGGGTTTTGGACTGAAAGAGGAGGTAAAATTATGCCTTCAGAAAAACTGAATATATTAAATTCTTCCTCTACAATGGCGAATCTCTTCAGAATGAAAATGCTCTTTATTATAACAGACTCACTGGGGACAAGGTGCTTGAAGGATCAGTTTTGTCTAATCCTTCATAAGGTGAGAAATCACATTCCTAGTGCCTTCAGGCCTTTACAGACTGTCTGGGCACATATGTAAAGAAGAAAAACCTCATTCCACCATGCTCACTATGAAGCATGTCCAGCATATAAAATGGAATTCCATTTTCCAGAGGGGATGATGAAGAGGAAGGATCACTAATCTAGAGCAGCCACTCAGGAGCCCTAGTGCAACCTTCCCAGATCTGTGCAGGCCAATTTTGTGTGTAAATTTTGGGTTAAATATCATAAAATGTATATGTACAAAGAAAGTAGCCAGTCAAGGATTGAGCTTTGGAATTGCTGCCAAAGTGTGTATCTGAGCCAGATCTGTGCTCACCTTACACATGCTTTTCTTTGCATGCTTCTTTCATGATAAAACTAACCCCTTTCACAGCAAAATGGTACAGAATCTATACCTCCTTTTAATTCCTAATTCTCTCTAGTTGCTAATTTGAAAATTAGCAGCTATTGAAATAATGTTTAAAAGAGTAAATGGGTGCGTATATCCTATACTGATCCTCTGGATGGGTGTGAATTTCACCTGAAAATTCCAAGCTGCTGCTGTCAGGATTTAATGCTGGTGGTCTGATTTAGTGTTCAAAGACTTTCTTTCTCTCTTACTTCTGCTATTTAGTCTCTTTCAACATCTTCTTGCTTGAAAACTTCTATACTCATTAGTCACTATTGAGATCATTAGCACGCAGCCTGGGCTCTCTATAACTACTATAAACAAAGACATAAAGTGCTTTCTCATGTTTCTTATTGCAATTTCAGAAGCAGTTGATACTGCAAGAGGGTAAAGAGACTTACAGCTTCAGATAGATATGGTACAAGCAAAGCAGCAGCCAGGGACAACACCTAAGGCTTTGGAAATACGACACTATTTTGAATTATTAACAAGAAACAATCTAAATTAGAAACTCCACTAATGTGCCTGTAGGAACCACATACCCCTAACGCAAATGTTTATGAATTAGGTAAGCATTTAAGTACTAGTTAAATAAATATTCAGCTATAACCCATTCTGCCTGTGGACATGTAGTCAGAAATCTTTGTTATCCTGCTATACACATTATGGATATAAAACGGTAGCAAGGACAGCTATAAAAAGTTTGCATCCTATTTCCACTTGAGAAATGCCAAACTTTGGTTTTGTTAGTGGCTCTCTGGGAAACATTTCTCAGGCAGTTTTTTCAACCATAACCTGAGAAGAGTACTTAATTGCAGGAATAATCACTGTTGAGTATCAAAATTAACTTAATACTCATTAGTTCGACTATGGCAGTACTTCTTAACTTGACTTGTAAATTTGTGTAATGAATTATTGAAAAGCCATTATTGAAATAACCTCTTCTTTTCTAACATGGCTGCTTATGTTTCCCAGATGAAATACAGCATGCATCTGTTGCCATAGCTACAGCTAGTTTCTGAAATAAACATTACTTCTTTCTCATTCCTATGTCCACATACAAAAAGCTAAACTATGCCATCTTTTCCAATCGTATGTATTGTAGGTACAACACTCCATTTAAATAATAATCTTATTAAAGATAACCTATTTCACCTCAAAATGCAGACATTTAAGTGACATGAAAGATGGTAATTCTCAAAGTTTATAAACACAACATGGCATGTACATATACAACCTTTAAAGGAGTGACCTTTCTGGGACTCCTGTCAATGTATAAAACATGAGGAGGAGGAGGAGTTTAACTAACAAGATGTGGGAGATGGGGAAAGGTTTAAATAAAAAGCTTGTTCCCCAAAGCACTCTTGTTGTACCTCTTGGGTTCTAGCCCTGTGGTCTCTGGAGGCTTGGAAAAGAATCTTCTACTCCATGGCTGGGTGGAATTTGGGGTAATTTTATTTGATGAACCGGGCAGTCCTTTTTAACCTTGTCCTCCTGCAGCACAGAGAGTTTGTGTCATTTTCAAATGTCTCATATATGATTTCCAAAAATAACACTCAATTCAAGGAACTTAGGAGACTGTCCTTGGGGGTCAGTCTTGTCATGTCCATGCTAAGGTAGCCTCACGCAGCAGTCCTGAAGGAAACACACTGTTGCAAAGAAGCATATCATACTTCTGGCAGTAGGGAAGAAACTAAATTTCCAGGGGTTGTTTCTCTGGCAACTATTACATGTGCAAAGCAGGTAAGTAAAGGCCAAAATAAAATGACACTCCAGAAAAGAAACCACAAATGTACATACAAGTGAGCAGACAAAGCATCATACCAGTTTCAGCCAGGTCCACTTCCAACTATGGTCAGGGAGACAGGCAAAGATATCAATGGATGCTTATAACTCAGACACGAAACAAGGGCCAGGAGTGTAGAGGATATAAATCAGCAGTTGTCCTGCAAGTAGTACTCAGCCCTCATGGTGTTGTAAAAGATGTGTGGATATTCTAAATGTTTGCTTTTTTTTTTTTTTAAGAACCCTTCCTCAAAGCATAATCAACACAGAGCAAAAGTAGGCCATATCAATTCCCGGGAGCCTAAGTAGACAGATGCGCCTTGCAGCATACCTTAAGGGACAAAGGATTGGAACTATTTTGGACAACTTCAGGAAGCAGATCCCAAATGGAATACCTTGACAGCAGCCTCCTTTATACACCAGAAGGTCGTCAGAGTAATTGTTCTTTACTGACCAATAGAAACATCAAGAGAGATGTGGTCTTACATGTACATAAGTCCTGAGCCACTCAAGGCTTTAACTACTGAAACGAACCCATTCAATATCACCAGAAAACAAACAAGCAGTCACCGTTTAGCACTGAATGGTGGCTACCAGCAAGATACTCCAACATGTGAGTCAACATAAAATGTAGCTCTATTTGCAATATATTATGATATTCTATGATAGTTTACAGATCCTAGCTAGCATTACCTTTCCTTCATGTAAGCATAGACACTTAGATCAAGAAGATATAACTTGCTAGGCTCTATAAACTTCACAGATTACAATCCAAGTGAAAGGCTGAGACTAGACAAGCTTGTGACCTGGCTGTGCTGTGATGCATGATAACAGTATGGCTGTTATTCGTTCAAAATTCAGCATTGGTCTGGCAGTGAGGGACCTCTATCACCATTTTTCAGAAAACTCTGTGAAAACTTATGCAATCTGCTTTTAGCTTATTTATAGAAAGGCCACTATAGATTACAGCTACCAAGCAAGATTGCATGGAGCAAGCATCCAGATAAAAGGAATAAAGGAACACTGAGTAACTAAGAAAGCAGATAAATTAAAGCAATTAAAACAATATCTGACAGAAACCATCTCTCGTCAAGAAAAGCCATGCCTTTCTGCAACAGCAAAAGTCACAGGGTCCAAGGTAAAGTAAATAAGGCCCAGGAAGAGACATTTACAGTAATAGGTCTGAGAATCTTGAGATGCATATAGTTTTGATAAAGAACTAGAATTTGAACATTTAAAGGAAACAAGTGATCTGAACTCACCAGCTCCTTCTTCTCCCTTATTCTCCCTTATTCTTGTTCATCAGAACAACTCCAGACCTCACAATATTGTCTAGTGTATCATTTATTCAGGAATAGTATTCGTTTCTTCTGCTTTTCCATGAATAAAACTCTGAAGCCTCCTCAAAGAAAAGGTATTAGACACCATTCAAGGCCTAGACATGCTCCATTTCCTAACTGAACTACTCAATTCTTTAGCAACAAGGATGAAGGGACAAACAATTCCAAGGCCCTGATATATGAATCATGTGCCTCTCTGATAAGCAGAAGGGTTCCCATGAGCACAACACCCTAGTTCAGGCCCTGAACTAGGCACCCCAGGCTCCCAGTCCATGGACTTTCCAAGCTGGACTTTCGAAAGCCATAGGAATCTATTTATACCAGCAAATATATCTCTGGCTAACAAAAGCTACATGCACCTGTGACAGTGCAAGTCTCAAACACTGAAGAAAAAGTACCTAAGGCCCAGAAATAAACATTCCCAGAAAATCAGACTCTATTCCAATTCTACCACATTGAGAAGTGGCTCAATATTTTATCAACGCTACAGCTTTCCCCTTATAGCAAAGTTAGTAACTACAGGAGGAGCAGTAGCAATCCCTCTGTATTAATAATGGCTGGCACCTCCTGCAAACTTTTTGTCGTGATCAATAGTCCTAGGGCTCAGATACACAGAAAAGTCAGTTCATCCACAAATATCCATATACATGTTCGTAGTCCTTGGCAAACATGGTACAAACTAGATTAAATTAGCCCTTGAAGAAAGACCTCATTTGTCAACCAGTGATAAAACATTCATTCATCTCACCCCCTAATGCCAGGTTAGAGCTTGTGCATCTCCTAATGAAATCACTTCAGATTTGGCCAGCTTCTGCATTTCCCAGATGTTCTCCTTGCTTCGAGCTAGCTTAGCTTCAGTTTGCAGCCTAGAGCTTTCCACATTCTGAACAATGACACATCCAGCAGCACCAGCACCAGATCACAAGTGATGATGGAGCACACGTCACCAGGTATCGGGCACGCTGGGATGCATCTGGATGGGATGAAAACAAAAGGGGACTGGGACTGGAGTTACCCTCACTACGAGGTGAATGCACAGTCTGTTGGCCAGCGTTAATGTCTGTGAGCCTTTCATATCCTTTACTATTAAGCAGAGACTCACTGCGCTGAAAGCTTATGTGAGCTGAGAACCTACCTCTTACTGATCTCTAATCAGAAGAGCACCTAAACCCTTTTTCCTCAACCGTCCCTCATATCAGAGGCCTCCAATGCCCATAAAACGGAGTCTCCTGTACATTTGGTGTCAGTGAGTTCTACACCCCTTCAGATGGCTCATTTGCCCAAGTCCTATGTAAGCTTAAGACACCATAACCATCTTTCTCTTCCTATAAGCATAGGTACTTTTGTGGATCAAGTGATCTCTAGACTTCAGCGGAGAGTCCAGTGTCCCAGTCCTAATGGTTCTGCAGTGTATGCAACCTGGCTTTTTATTTTTAATTTGAGAAAGGATAACTATAGACAATTGCATATGTAAATGCTGAAGGAAAAGATTCTTAAAACTGAAAAAAATAAGCTTTCATTAATTTGTTAAACACCCAAAAGTCAGGAAGTGCCATTACTGGCATTTACCGTGCAATCGAATTCTACTCCCATGTGTATACACATTATGATACATTCTTTAATTATACGATAAGTCTTTTTTTTTTTCCACAGGACCCCAGCTTTATTCAGTGCACAGTGTTCAGTGAATACAGCAGCTGCTCAATATTTCTCTTTATCCTCATGCTTTATTTACTGCATATCCTCTGAACATTGCATTGAATACAGAGTTACTTGTTGCCTCATGGGTTTTGTGCTGATGCTCGCAAATCTAGTATATCAGTGTACTATAAAGATTAATGAATTTATGGTCACAATCCCTCTATGTACACACTAGAAGAGTGTCATTCCTATGTACACATTAGGAGAGTGTCATTAAACCCATTTTATAGACTGAAGCAGAAAGACACAATGACCTGCCTAATGTAAGACAATAAGTCAATGGTATATTGCATGAATCTACACCGCTACGTAGTGCTGCCCGCTTCCTCAAAGTCCCAGACCTACATAGCTTGTGTTAATTAAAGTTGTGACAGTCAATACTCAGCATTTCTGTACATCACACTCCCAGTCTTGTGACTTCAACCCCCAGAAAACAAAAAGCACACATTCAGTGATATCCTGGAAATGTCTTACTATCTTCAACATATCAGCTTGAAAGTCTGTAACAGGCTAGATCTACTTCTCCTGCATTATCATGAACTGTGCTAATGATAAAGCCAAACTTACACTTTTTGCAGTGTTCTCCCTCATTGCCTACATACAGACACCTACCGGTATCTCACACAAGTGAGGAATATGCCTAGAAAACGGCTTCATTCTCTTCACAGTCCTGATTCATTCCTTGAGCACAGTTTACCTCATGCAGCAACTGAGACAGAGGTCCTGAGGTAAGAATGTATGTGATAACATAAGATGGAACCATACGAGATTGCTTCATTAAAGACCCTAAGGCTATGTATGTGGCAATTTAAATGCTGTCAAGTTTTGAGGGATTTGTTTATTAATGTTTATGTGTATGTGTACATCTATATCCCTCCTCTCAAGAGGTATTTTTGCAACTAGGAAGAGAGGAAAATTGGAAACTTCATGAAATCTAGGAACTTCGCAGTGCAAAGCTGATATATTTAGGAAATATTCAAATATTATTGTATTGAGCCCCACCTAGGGAAAACAATAAGATGATTCTTTTTCCCAAGAATCTGTAGGAAAACAATTTGCACTTTAGTTGACTATAATGTCAGAAAACACAGTAGGGAAACCAGTTAGAATGGAAATCATAGCAGAAAGGTCATTTGCCTGCTACGCCATCAGAGTGGCATCAGCTACAGTCAACTCATTCCCAAGAGATCCATGTCTAGCATGTTCTGTACAGTATTTCTCCAGGACCAAGAGCTCTGCCTTTTCAGCTACCCCATCTATTCAGATGAAGGAAGCCAGGAAAACCCAGATTGTCGAGTCCTGTGTGAATCTACTAGCCACCGAGTCATTATGTAAAACGAAATCTCTGGAAAAGAAAGCAAAGTGGTGGAACCGCTGTCATTTGTGCAGTGGAGGACACACGAAGGAAGCATACTTGCCATGGAATTGGACATGTCTGTCCAAAGAGAGACGTCTACAGATAAGGTGGCTACATCTGAGCTAGCCTGTTCCTAAGGCACACCCTTAATATACTCACCGGAGGTCTATTTGCTAAAATTGTCTGCTTGCTTCCACTGACAAGTTCTGATGTAGATGTCTGAATTGTAGACATCTGAAGTTAAGCAAGATGAAACAGATGCCCAGTTTGTGTAACTCAATCAGGCTGAAAAGGGAGCAAGCCTCCCAGCCGCAGAGACCTGTCAGGTGCCAGGCACACACAAAAGTAGAACATGAGGCTCATGGAGAAATTCAGTGCGTGGAACTAGAGGACCTGCAGCCCTCGGGCTTCAGTAGAGTTTGAGAAGCAGCCAAGAGTCCTGTATTAAGGTTTTGGAACTAAGTGCTTAAATTCCTCTGAAGTCTAACTTTAGAGTGAGGCATTAAGACACTTTTTTGGATCCAGCTTTCTGACCCTGTATTTTTATAGCCTCTTGGTAGCAATTATGAACCAGCAATTAAATGTAAGAGTAGGATCGTTACCCTTAATCATATTGGTAATGAAGTCTGAGTATTTGATTCAGGGAAATGAAATTACATACATTTCCTTTTGTTCTGTTGTCCAATCTCTAGTCATTTACATGTGGTCCTTGAATGCAGATCTGTCTTTCTGTGGTTGCTCCTGCAGACTTGAGTGTACAGATTTCTCTCTAACTTTAACTGGAGTTTTGGATATGCAAGCAATATAGGACTGAACCACATGTATTGGTAAAATTTCCACAGTTCACGAGCATTCGTGCCAGCAGATACTCTGTCCCGTTTCCTGTGTAGATCCTCATAATTTTCTTTTCAGATATTTGCAGCTCAAAAAATAATAGTCTAAGAGAGAAGCTACTCAAGAAAGAAAGGAAAATTTTACTGACAATCCATAAGGAATTTATTTTGTTACTGTGTTTATTCTTATCCAATTCAATTCAGATCTTACAGAGAGAACTAGAGACAGTGGCCAAAAGTGCTGATGGCAATAGGGTCAAAGTATAATTTTTTAGGAATTAAAAATAAATTCTCATGCAAAGAAGAAGAAAAATATACCCAAAGACAAGAGAGAGAAAACCTCCCTCAGAACTGTCAGTGATTTCAGAAAGCAATAGAACAAGTAGCCATTGGAAAAACACGATAATTAACAAAAATGAAAAGGGGAAAAAAATCTCTTCCTAACAACCAAATTGCCAAAAGAACTTCTCTCTCTTTTCAACATCTGAACTGAATATGAATAGACAAAAAATAAGAGTGTTAAAACATATTTATTTATAGATCGCTATTAGACGGTCTTCTGGTGAAGCTAATCTTTCAGCACATGCTGTTATCACTTTATATTTTTTTCTGATTGCTCTTACAGTACATGCTACTGACAACCATTCACTGCCCACGTATCTTTAAGAGACAGAAAGGAAGGATTAATTTTCTTATAATAGCCTGTCTCTTACATAGTTAATGACAGGAAAAACAGGATGTCAGTTTGTGGTGTTGGCTTAGAGAGAAACAGTAATCATGATGTGGGAATATTGTACCAACTGCTTTCCAGCTATGTTCCAGGTCAGAGCTCCAATAGACACAAATACTTGCAGAAAATGCAAGGTTAGAAAAGCTACGTACAGGTTCTGACTTCAGCTTATACAGCTAATACAGCCAGCTGCAGAGAGGAAAGAATAAAGACATGCCGGGAGGATCTGGGGGAAGGGCTGAGCTACGGAACTACCCCTCTTGATGAGGTTTAAATGCAACGTATGTGTCAGACAAACTGCCTTTCAAACAAGACAAGTCTAACCTAACTCTTGTGACTAGTTCGGAAGTTTAGAACCTGATCCACAGACTGTAACCTAACAGAAAGGTTTCCACTAACCCCGTTTGCTTTGGCGCTGTTGGTGAAACAACGTAGTGCACGGGAACAAGAGGATTCCCTGGGTATTCTTTTCAGCATCAGAATGCTGGATTACAACTAGAAAGAATAAAACTATAGGAGAAAATTACATCTAACATACCGACAAGCAGGTATGTTGGAAAAAACATGGAAAATACATGGAAAATACATGGAAAAAACTCCTTAATCGCCTGAAAAATAAGAGCCTGATCTAGTGCCTCTCCTATTGATTTGAACAGGCAACAGATCAGGGCCATCAAATACAATCCCTAGAACGGTCCACTGTAAGGACTCCTTTATTCCTCCTGACACTAAGGAAAAATGAGCAATCCTTTAAAAAAAATAGGATACCAAACAAAAAAAATTCAGACTGGTAGATGGGATGCGAAAGCAGCTTCTGATTAGTCATCACTAAGCTACAACTTGCTTTGTAAAACTTACACAGAAGCCAGTGAGAGACCTGTAAGTGGAACGGCTACAGAGTGAGATGCACTGCGTTCATTCCTTGCAAGGAGAAAGCGAGTAAGGTGCTCAAAAAAAGAAAAAGCATTAAATACAGAAGAAAAAGCTCTGTTTTAACGGGGGGGAAATGCCTTGTTATTAATAGCCCCTTTGGTAGTCATTATTTTGGGTACCCGTTAACACAGGATTACAAATATTTATAAGTTTATTCATATCTCACTTTTACAAGATGTACATTCATATCATGTGATTCAACATAATACACTCTGAAACTGGAACTCAACATGGCTGGTGAATTCATGTAGGAGCATGCTGGCATAACCGAAACCTAAAAAAAAGTTGTTTGCTTCTTTGTTTCTCTCTTCCACAGTAACAAAGGGGTACAAACTTTTAAGACGAGTTGGTTTGGGAGATTTTTTTTTTTTTTTTTCATTTTAGCAATCCCTGAAATGTCTGTAAACTCAGACACACTATGTGTACATAACCAAAATAATGCAATGGTACTGTAAATCATACTGGCTGCTCATAGTTTTGCAAAAGCAACAGGTTTAAAAAATATAAAAATAAATGCAAAGCATTGACAAATTTACACTCAACATAATTAAAATAATACACATTTAGAAATTTTCAAACAAAAAATAAATAAAACATCCACATACATTAATACAAAGAATCAGAGATATTTGCCTGTCTTTGATGTAATTAATACATACCATAAGCCTAGATTCATGAAAGTATTGCCTTTCAATAAATATCTTCAGCTTCAAAATCTGATATTTTCTACATTCTTCAACTGATTTTAGTTAAATATCAATTTTCAATATAAGGTGTATGAACTGCACCAAGTGTCAATTATTTATTGGAAATCAGCAAGTTTCTAGGCTGATTTACTAAAATTAGGCACCAACTTTTAGCATCAAATCTGTCTAACAGACAAATAAAATTTGAGGGATATCCGGTATCATACCCCTTTTGAAGAATGCCTCAAACACCGAAGCCCACGGCCTTCCACTGACCTGGCTAGAAAGGCCAACTAACAAAAACAACAGATATAGTATTAGCCGCTGGGTTACATTGATGGGACCCATGTTGCACCTTTTAAAGATGTGACTTAGAGACGCAATTTTACAAAAAAGCATGAGTCGTGAAGAAGAAGGCTCTATTCTTCTCTTAAGGAGAGGAGATCACACTCTGTAGCACACCGCATTTCTTTTTTGTTTGTTTCTAAGCAATACCAGGCCTTCTCCGGCCCTACCGCATCTTACTGCAACCACTAGAGATTTTCAGGTGACCGAATGAGAAGCTCTTGCCACGTTAGCCACAGCTGTTTGGAAACTTGTTAGCCACAGGAATTCTGTCACATCGGGGAAAGAAAACAACACAGCGGGGTCAGTAAGCTGCTTACAGGTGAGGAGCGGGGCACTTCGACCATCGTTTTTAACCAGGAACACAAAAAATTTCCAACCATATTGGTTGTGCGCACTTTATAGGGTTGAGTACAATTAGCAAGTACAAGGACACCACCTGGATCATTAGATATTTGATATTATAAAAATAAACACATTTCTAAGAAAGATGCGTAATCTATTTTTTCCTATAGTTTGAAAATTTTCCTCAAACTGAAGGGGGAAAAAGCCTGCCACCTCCAAAGTAATAATGTCTCCAAAAACTAAAATTATCTGTTTAAAAAAAGAAACAATTTATTTTGCCTAGCACATTTAAAAGAGCAGAAAACATGCGTATTTTTCGTCACCAAAAAAAAAAAAAAATCATAACCTGGGTTTGCCTTAGGGATCTGGATTTCCGTAGGACTACATGTCTATTGTATTTCAGTCAACAGTCCCAATGTGTCAATGTTACGTCAATTCAAAATCATGTCTTATTATTATTTTATAGGCAAACATAGGACTAAAAGATATAGCAGATAAAGCATGCAAAGAATTGACATCAGCACACTTGCTCTGTGTAAAAAATTCATAGTAGGGGAAGTTGGAAATGGAAGTTTTCTAGCAATTTGTGCATGCTGTTGGGAACTCAGATTTTTGGTTCTCGCCTCAGCACTGCCGCAACTCGGCCCCACTGAGTCAAAAACCAAACTCCCACTGACGTACAGGGTCAGAGGAACGGGCAGTAGCTTGTGTTCTGTGGAAATAATTCAGAGACACTCTCTGCCACTCCGAATCACGTTCAATGTTCCCTTTAAGACTTTTGCTGTAGTCAGGTACAGAGTTTAAATTTCTTGGAGCAGGGCCTCTGCTACTTACCGTTTTGAAAGGTGTCTAGCACCACAAAGTTCATGTCAGATTATGATCTGGGGGACGCTGCTACATTACAAAAACAAAAGTGATAATACTCAGTGCTGACAATGGGTGATGGAACCTGGCCCTTGATTTATATGCCTTAATTTCTACAAAAATGGGGATAATAATTCTTACCTACTTCATAATGGGTGAGGATTAAATAATAAACATTTATACAGTGCTTTGCAAATAAACATTATATAAGTGCTAAGTATTATGATATTAACCAAAATGTCACTACATCTATATGACCCTACTAAGCAAAAAAAGTTCCAGTATAATTTTTTTTTTCACGCATTTCCAAGCCAATAAAAATGAACCATGGAGTCAGCTTGCTATTTTGATACAAATGGATGAAGTACTTAAGCTTATTTGACAGTTCCAAAAAAAACAGAGGCTATTTTTTTCCATTATAAAGGGGCCCATGTAATACATAAAGCCTTTTTTTATAGACTTGTTTATAAACAGCATTATTCATTTGGCATTCATTCAAGTTATTTTTCAAAGAACAGACCAAACTTTTGAGGAAGATTCTTTAGCAATCCTCATACACTAAATGAAGGCCTCGTCCAAGGGAACTCTGCCCAGTGGCTGCTGTCCTGATGATCTTGGAAATCTCACACTTCTCAAATGAAAGATTACACCAAGATCAGGCTGGATGATGGTGGGCAATAAATGAGGCTTGGCATGCCTGAGAATCTAAAAGAATCACACTACTCTTCAACTTTAATAAGCACCTCAGGACCTTGACTATCTTATCTTCAACCTCCAACCTCCTCAAGAAAAATAATTGAAGAAACACACGCACACACAAAAAAAAGACCACATGTTAACAGAGATGGAGTAGACGCTTTGGTCCAGATTCTCAACTTGTATGGATCACTGGAGCTCCACATGCTGAATGGAGCCACAACGACTTAGACTTAGTGAAAAGTACAGTCCAGTACAGGGCAGCCCAGGTAGGACTCCTCGTTTCTTCCCAATGACGTAAGGATGACAAGAAGAGGAGGCCACCTGCATGCATCATCCAAAACAAGGCAAAGCTTTTATACCACCACTGATGCAATCGGCCCATTCTAGAAATAAGCAAAGCAGAACTGGTTTTGGCTACAGCCCTTGCGCAGTGCACCTTTTCATTTGCTTTCGTGCTAAATGAAATGCAAGAGCAGCATGAAGCGCCTTGGTAGATTCACAGCAACACCCTGCCCCTTTCCCCAGGCTGATCTATGGTACCTGCTTCAAAACAGGCTAAGCTGATAAATCTTGCCACCTTCTTCCCTTCCGCAGTAGAGGGCAAGACTGTCCTTGAGACATCCGTTGAAAGCAATCAGAAGAAACTGTAAGAATTTTTCATTCTGGAAAGATGCACGCTACACGACCAGCCTTGTTTCATGTTAGCAGGGAACTGTATTCATGTTACCGCTACTTTTTAAACACAAGAAAGAAGCTGTGTGTAGCAACATTTCTGAGAGAAATCTACAAGCATTTTTGCTGTGTTGGTACCTAGTAAAACAGCAAAGGTGGAGAAGTTATTCCTTCCAATACGAGGTGGATGCATACTGCACGCACATCCTGTAACACTGCAAGATCGGTAGCACTTCGCAGCCTCACTTAGAAGATGCCTGAGAAAAATCAGATCCCAAACCTACAGCTTCAACGGAGCTCGTTCTATGGAATTGTTTGAGGGTGAAAATCACTCCTTTGCGAAAGTCCAGCACGGGACTGAAAAAATCACACAAGCCTCTCTGAAAGTCTCAAAAGAGGACTTGAAAGGGTAATCATCAGATCACAGGTACAGATAACAAGCAGTCCCCACTCAATCGAAAGCTCTATGCCTTCGGTCTTCAACACTGTGTATCAAATTCTCCTTCGACGGCTGTGGGTCTCCAGTACAACAGGTTACTTGTTCTAGCCTAAAGCATATCTGTAGTAATGTTTGTTATTTTTCGGATCTGCATGTTAGAAGTGCTGGAACCACTCCAAATATTTCTTATTTTAGCCAGAAATTCATACATCATCATGAATAACATTTTACTTTCTAGGTAATGTTTTGTTTCAATAAAAAATTGTTAATTGCCTGAGATTTTTGTCCGTATTTCTCAGCAACAAGTAACACTACCTTCATATTTTGGCCTCGCTTTAAAAAGGTACTGGGCTTTCACAGAGAGGTAGAAAAGGCAGGTAACATTTATCAGCTCTAGCAAATCCAAAATATAACTACTTCTCACATAATAAATAGAAGGGAAATGGCACAACTTTGACATTCCAGAAATTTTGCATGCTAGAAAATATCAAAACTTGAAGGAGAAACAGAAAAGAAGACAAGTGTCTAAAATTTATCTACAGCATGAATGTTTGTCCTACAGTAATATTTGGATTTGATAAATATCAGCAAAAGCCAAAACTAGTAATGGATTGCTAAAAGAGACGTAAAAAGCAGGCTTAATAACGGTACTATTGAGAGGATAACCTTCCATCAACGCAGGCCTTGGTAACAAAGGCAACAAATAGCTATCTTGTTAGATGTAGACAAGACCAATATTTGTACCTTCCTCTCTCCTCCCCAGCAAAATTTTTTTAAAAAATAAAGATAATAAACTAATTAGAAGTGAATAGCATAAAAAGTAAAAATGGGGGGGTCAGTAAACCCAGACACTTTGGTAATATAATTTAAAGGATTTCCCTACTCCCCACCCTTTCTGGATTTATACTAGTTATTTTGCTTAAGCGTTAGCTTAAGACTTGGTGTCCAAATCACAGGCAAAAATTAAAATGGTCAAATATTGAACTTGTCCACCTCTACAAAACACTTCTGTGGGTTGTTTTTTTGTTTTTTTCCTTTACTTAAAATGACTGTGAAAGTGTCATACAGACTTTTCAGCTTACTTCCCAGAAATATGGCACATTGACTCGACTAGAAATCATGGCATCTACCTTTTCCCATATGCGATACATATAACTTTATCCATTCATAGAAGACTCGGACTGTCATTTTGGCAAGAAGCTGCAATGCACCAGTCTGAGCATAAAGGACTTAAGTTATGGTTCTTGCAGAATCGGTTATTAACAGAATAAGTACGGCTATTTTTTTTAATCTATAATATTTACAGTATTGCACTTTACTGCACTTAATTGCATTTCACTAAAATTAATGCTGCATCAGTATTATGCCTTAAAACCATATGTCCATCTTTGTTGTATAAGTCATTCTTTCTACATCCTGTAAAACAGCGAGATTTTGATTCAAAGATCCAGACATTTGGGAAAAAAAAAAAATTAGAAAAATTGACCTGTTTCTATGGCACAATGCATCTCATCGAGTTCAGGTGATTCTGGCAAAACAGGTGCATTTCTTATTGTTCCCATCTTTCAAGTTATCACTAACAATTAGTAAATTCTAGTCTCTTTCTTTTTCTCCTTTCAAAGGACATAACCATTTGAGACGCACATTTTTTGTTATTGCTGCTTTTTTTCTTTTTTTTTTTTTTTTAGGAAAGAAAAGAAAAAGAAAACTGCCTTGCCTCAGATCTGAAATTCCACATTTAAATTCAAACCAGTTCTGCAGCAGCAGCTCCTCAGTGATGGAAGAGATTCATGGCAGTGAAATAATACTGTTGGCAACAAAGAAATGTCATCTTTAATGGAGACCAGCCCCAAGGATTTATTATTTATTATTATTACTATTTGTTTTGCTTAGTTTCGTTCTAATATATTTCTGATCTTCAAAACGTGTTTAGTTAGACACATGCACAAGGTAGCAAAACTGACAGCAGCAGATGACGTTATGCTGGAGCGATCACTTTTTCCAGGGTCAAAAATCCAAAGTGTCCCCAATGTTCACAGATTAACATAATTTAGAGATCGTTTCCTTTCTTTTTTTTTTTCCTTTTTTTTTTTTTTAAACTCTCCTTTCTCTCTCCTCCCACCTACTTTATCCTCCGCGGAGTCTCTGACTCGTGGGTGCGTGTTTGCTGCGCGCGTGTGGGGGGGATGGGGGGGGAGGGGGGGGTGCGCGCCGAGGCGGGAGCCGGGCGCCCTCGCCCCGCGGCGGGCGGAGAGTCCCCACCGTGCCACACAGCACCAACGGCCGCCAACGGTCTCCAACGGCCGCCGCGGCCTCCCTCTTTGCCCGGCTCCCCCGGCCGACAAGTCTCTGGGGGCGAGAGGGCGAGGAAAGCGGCGGGAGGAGGCGGCCGCCGAGCGCTCGCAGGCCTTGGGAGAGGGGAAAGAAATGGGAAAAAAAGAAAAAAAAACCAAAATAAAACAGAAAAAAAAAGACAAAAACGAGAGAAGGCGGCAGGGCGGCCCGGAGCGCCCGCTGCTCGCCCTGCGGCCGGGGAGGAGGAGGACGAGGACGAGGAGGAGGAGGACGAGGAGGAGGAGCGGGGGGGCAGAGCGGCGGTCCGTGCGGGTCACACACGCGGCCGCCGCGGACACCCGGGGCGGGGTCGGGGGGGGCTCGGCTGAAGCGTGTCAGAGCCCCAGGGCCTCGGCGTGCTTGCGGGCCTTCAGCCGCAGGTCGGCGATGCTGGAGTTCTTGCTGTTGCTCTTGGCGGCGGCGGCCACCACGGCGGCGGCGGAGGCGGACTCCGCCAGGGAGGCGATGGGCAGCCCGAAGGGCGGCGGCGGGAACATCAGGTAGGGCGCGTGGGCCGCCAGGTGCGGGTGCAGGTGCGGGTGCGCGTGGGCCACGCCCTCCAGCTGCAGCTGCGCCTGGACCTGGGCGGCGGCGGCAGAGACACGGCGTCAGCCCCACGGCCGCACCCACGGCGCGTCCCCACGGCCGCGGGACCGGCCCTCCCCCACACACCCCCACCCCCCCCACCCACCCCCGCCCGCCTCGACCCTTCCCGGGAGCCCGGCGGCTGAAAGAGCGACTTGTTAGCGGAGCCCCCCGCGCGCGGGGGCGGGGCAGGCGCGCAGCGCAGCAAATCTCCGCTCCGCACTTGCCCGGAGGCACAGAGACACACTTAACCCTCCTCGTATTTTAAAAAAAAAAAAAAAAAAAAAAAAAAAAATATGCGGCCCAATGCACGGGCGCCAACAAGTGCTAAATAGCTATTTTTTTTATAATTTTTTTTTCCAGGGATGTTTATTTATACCTTGCTAAAAACTCTTTGGCCACGGGTCCCGTATATACCGGGTTGATGTTTGCTTTGGAGCTTTCTCGACCTACACAAACACGTTGGGTTGACTGAGAGATTTCAGCTCCGGGTAGGTTCGGGGAGGGGTGGGGGAGAGTTTATTTATGTATTTAATTATTTTGGTCCAAATATGTCTTTTAAAAATCAATACAATTAATCTGTCAGCTCCACGTGTCTCTGAGACGGAGAAGGCGGTGGAGGGTCCCTTTGGGCTGGGAAAAATCGATTCCCCGATTAATTGACCAAAAAAAAAAAGGGGGGGAGGGGGGAGTTACAAGCGGCGGCGAGGGGTGGCTGGAAGCGGGACGGAATTTCATCCCCCTCGTCCCGGTTTCCCCCGGGGGCCTGCGCCTCGCTGGGGCAAGGACCGGGGCCCGGTGCCTGCGCTCCGCTACTGCCCCGGTCCCGGCTGGCCGGCACGGCGGCAGCGCATGGGGGAGAAGCCTCCCCACCTCCTGGGCGGCCGCCTCCATCGGAAAAGGCCAGGCCTCGACAGCCCGCCTGAGAAGGAGGGGGAGGACGACAGGGCAAGGGTCCGCATAGTTTTTTCCCCTCACGGTTTCGCCCACCGCCTGGGAGACCCTCCTCCCGCAGCGCTCTCCGGCGCCGGGCGGAGACCGCAGCCCTCAGGGCCGGGCCGCTTCGTCCCCGCGGGGCGCGGGTGGGCTTGCCCGGGCGCCCCTCGGCCCTCCCGGCCCCGGGAAGGCGATGCGCCCCCGGGAGGCCAGCCTGCCTTTGCCACGTCTGCGGGCGGCCCCGGCGCCGGGTGCCAGCCCATCGCACGGCGGCGGGGGGGCCGTAGCACCGGCGGCGCCTCCCGGGGCCGCGGGACCCCCCGCTCGGCCCCCTCCCCGGGCCTGAGGGGCGCTGAGCTCCCGGCAGCCGGGCGGGGGCTCCTTCACGAAGTTTTACAGCCTGTTTTTAATACGTGCCAACTTCTATATAAATGGCACTTGTAAACGTGTCCGGCTTCCTCCCGTGCAAACGAACGGGGATCGGAGCTTGCCGGGGGAAAGGAAAATAAAACCGGAGCTAACTACCTGTTGGAAAGGCATCCTCAGGGCTCCCATATTCACATAGGGGGCCACTCTGCAGGCGTCTAAATGGCTGGCGGTTCCCAGGATCACACCTGCGGGGAGAGACAGGGCCGGGTGAGCGACGAAGGCGCCCCGGGGCTCCGCGGCCGCCGCCCCCCGGCCGGCCCGCACCCCTAAACCCACCTTTGTGCATCTGGTTTTCCTGCTTTCGGCACTTTGCTCTCCTGTTCTGGAACCAGACCTGTGGAAAGAAAACGCAAACAAAAAAACAACAAAAAAAATGAAGGTAGACTAGGCAGCTGCTAAGAGAGGATTATCTCAGGGGCTAGGGATGGAGGGCGAGGAACTCCGCACAACTTTGCTGAGGTCTCTCCTCGGGAGCAGCCGAGGGGGAGAGTTCAGCCTGGGGCAGAGGGAGCCCCTCTCTGTGCTGCGGAGGGGCTGTTTGGGGGGGTCCTGCTCTTTGGTGTGGTTTCTCAGCGGGAGCCGAACCTAGGAGATCAGAAGCGCCCTCGCAGCCGGGGGGACCGGGAGCCGGCCGCTTCGCACCGGGTCTCCGAGGCCCCCGTGTCCCCTGGGCTGGCGGTGGCGGTCCTTGGGCCACCCGGCTGGAGCGAGGGGCCGCTCCCACCAACACTTAAAATATGCCCACACGCAGGCTGGGTCGGATACTCCCTCCCTTTCCAATCACACCTCAACATCCCGGGACCAGCCAGCGTGGGCCAGGTCAGGCTCCGGGGTCTGGCCCCTAAGCGACAGGACCGCCTGCCCTCTCCCGAGCCGGGCTTGGACGCGAGGGAGATCTCAGAGAAGATGCGAGACACTGAACTTTGCACAAAGGGGCTGAATGATTGCCCGTTCCCCAACCGTTAAAAGAAAACAAAACCCACTTCTGTAGACTTCTGGACAGACAAGAGCAACATCTTTCCAGGCTGGGATGTAAAGAAGCGCTCTTGCCCCTGCCCGAGCAATGCCTGTAATCCAATAATCCTGCCCTAATTCCAGCCGTTCCGACTCAAACAAGCGCAGAACTTGCAGCCGCCGCTGCGCCTCCCCCGCCTCTTTTCCAGGGGCATTTCAGACCTCCACCACTTTTCCCCTTCCGAGGCGCTCGGTTTAGCAGCTCTCCCCAAAGGCTCGTCAGAGGCACGGACCAAAATGTTTCGCGGACCCTGATCCTTACACCAAAACCTGCCGAATACGGACAAACATTGACTTTCACCGCTGATAAAATCTTGTAGCTAAGTAAACACCTACAACCTTTGATGTTCTTGCACTTGCCAAGAGATCATACGGTTAATTAATACTAACTGCACTTCCTACATCAAATTTTCCCTTCAAGCTTTCTTCAATTGCCTTAATGATGGTCATTTACAACGGAGTAATTAGTGCAAAGAAAGGCTTCCAAAGGCATTAATTACCTCGGGTACCTCAGTGATTTTCTGAAGCAGGAATTGGCCGCCTCTGCTTTGGAGCACCGTTTTTCCTGCCTGGGGTGGCCGGGGGGAGCGGGCGGGCGGGCGGCGGGGCGCTGCGGGGACGGACCGCCCGCTCCCGCTCCCGCTGCCGCTCCTGCTGCCGCTGCCCGCCGGTTTGCCGCTAGCGCAGCCCTCCCCGCCCCGGCCCGCCACCGGGCCCCGCCGCCCGGGCCGGCGGGCTGCCGCCGCGCTGCCCTGCAGCCCCCAGCGCGGCACCAGCCTGCTTTTCCCTGCGAGCCCTACGCAAATATTAACAGCGTGCAACGCTTCTCCTTTTAACCCGGCCATTAGGGATTTATATATTTTAAAAATATGAGCATGCAAAATATCATCGTGCTGTAGCGACAATAATATACTTTTTTTTTTTACGGTTGTAAATCCTTGCAGGAAATCTCCCTGTGTGTGTTCCCCACGCCCCCCCCCCCCCCCCCAAAGGAGTATAAATTGTCAGGAGGAATTTAAGCAGCGTTTAAACAACTTCTCTTGCAAATCAGAACATCTTTCAAACAGAAATTATATTTAAATCTGGAAAACGAAGTGCCCTTTCCCTTTAGCTATGAAAAAATAAGGTTATGAGGAATAAAAGTGATGAATTAGCCACTGCGTTAAGCGATAATAAATCAGGCTTGGTGTGATTCACGATCAATTCCAATTAGTCATGAATATGCTAAGTAAAGCACAGTACACTGTTTTAGACAGTTATTTCTTCATTAAGGATCACTCAGTGATTTCTTTCACAAATGCTCTAATCTGATTTCCTTTTGATTTCCATTAGAGACAGTGAATAATGACATTTAATTTAGCCCTGCACCATAAACCCAAAGATATTTGTTGTAATTGAATTACTGCCTGCTCCTCACTATGGTCTCATAACTTTCAATTATAACCCTGACAGCTGGGTGATATGAGTTTCCAGTACAACACTAAAAATAAAAGGTTAATAAGGACTAGCTACCATAGGAGCTTCAATTTATTTACAGCAAATTTCCACACTAAATTGAAACTATATCCTTTAACAGCAAGGGACAAGCGGTTCAGATACGGATTAGAGAACAATTCTGAAAGTATTAAAAAAAAAACCTTTCCCTTTTCCCCTCTTTCGCCTTCTTTTTTTCCACTTCCATTTCTTGATGGATAGCAAGCTCTCTGCTTATGTCCTAATTAATTATCCATTTCTCCTCTTTTCCCTCTTGATATTTCTTTTATTTCTAGCTTTATTTTCATTCAAACCTCTTTTGTAAGATTATTAAATTTATTTTTTTTTTATCTCTCTCATAATCTCCGCCTGAATCAGTACCTTTTTTTTTCTCTTTTCTTTTTTTTTTTTTTTTGGTGTGCTGTTTTAAGATCTGTAAGCACTTGAAGCACCAATTTTCCTGTAACTATGAACATCCTGTTAAGGTGCTGCTCAGTAATAAAGTACTTGAAAGAAAGAGTGCAGAATTCAATTACAAGTAATTTATTTTTATAGAAACAGTACATCAAGGCCTTGGAAAGATATTACAGAGCCCAAGTAAGAAGATCTGGGAAGATGACACAAGAGTTGATGTCCCCTTCAGCAAAAGTTTAATCTTTTCATTAATTTATATGGTGTGGTTAGATCAATCTTCCAGGAGAAAGTAGGCCAGCAGCACTCTGAACCCCTGCAATATCCCCTGCAAGCCGCCCTTCCTAAGGGATGTGCCCGGCTCCTTCCCTCGCCCAGCTCGGCTTATACTGGGAGAGGCGGGAGCTGGGGGGAAAAAAGAGCCTTTTAAAATAATAAAAAAAAAAAAAAAACAAACAGCCAAAACAAGAAAGAAACCCACCTAGCTACTCTATTTATGTCGGGAAAAGCCTCCAGGAGGCGGCTGTTAAAGCGAGGCAGGGGCTTACTGGGGCGAAGGCTCGCGGAGCGGGTCCGGAGGAGCGGGATCCCGCCCTTCGCTTGCCGCGGTGGGTCGTGTTTTAAGGAGGGGGACAAGGCGACCCCTCTCCCCACGCGAGCTCGGGGCTGTCTTCCCTCTGTGTCCTGGGATGGGGGTAGGCACGGAGACGTCCACCTATGCCCACGGAGCCGCACCCGCACTTAGGTGTATCCACGCGCACGCACGTATAGGCGGATATACATATGCACGCGCATCTCTGAGCTCCGGGGTGTGAGGGCGCTTTGTTCGGTCGGGGGGGGTTGGCTTGGTGACTTTTTCTTCTCGGGTTTTGGTTTGGGTCTGTTAGGCCAAGCACGGAGTGAGAACCTGAGAAGGGATTTCCTTCAGGTTTCTCCTGCTCCAGGCCTGCTCAGGGAGCCACAGGTTGAGCTTTTTAATTATTTCTAGGGTTCTCTTTTTTAATGCGACATCTGTTTGGGGGATGCATTCCCTAGTTGGCTTAAGGGGGGGAGGGGGGCGGTATTTTTCCCCTGCCTCAAACCGAAAATCGAATTTTAAAATAATCGATGTGGAGCCACCCAAACAGACGGCTCTGATGGCCCCAGAACTCCAGCAACCCGGACGTGTTTTCAAGGTTTGGAAGGCTAATTGGTATTTAGCTGCATCTGAAGCGGGATGGGAGGGACGGGGGGAGACTCCACCAGATGGGGTGCCATGCATTCATACGCTTGCTGCGCGAAGCAGAGGGGGCACCTTTCCCCCGGCTCCGGCTAATCCCGTCCCTCAGCACCCAAACCGTCCAGCCTTAGTCACGGCGATTGTTTTCTGGGCGCTTTTTTTTTTTTTGTCCATAACGGCCCCAGAAAAGAAGGAAGGGGAAGAAAGTGAGGATTAAGGGAGAGTTAATGGCACGTTTGCGAGGAAAAATACAATAATTAAAAAAAAAAAATAGCGAGTTCCTCAGTTATTAGAGACTTGGCACCACTATGCCCACCTCCCCACCCCCCCTCACCCTCTCAAAAAAAAAAATAAAAAATTAAACCGCCTTCCTAGGAAATGCAAGGCACGGGCAGATATTCCCAGAGCAGAATTACTGTTTGGCAGGACAGGTACAGCGGAGTTGCAAACAGCTTCCCCATCACACGTGTCGTCTCTGCCTTCACCTCCCCGCTTTGGATGAAACGGGGCACTGTGCTAGGATCCGCTGGCAGTTAGGAAGTGAGGTGAGGACGTTTCCAGGAACAGAGCCTTTCTCTTACCTGAACCCTAGCTTCAGACAGTCCCAGCCTCTGGCTTAGTTCCTCCCTCATGAAGGCATCCGGATAGTGAGTCTCATCAAAAAGTCTTTCCAGCTCATTCAGCTGCTCTAGTGTGAAATTGGTTCTGCTTCTCCTTTGTTTGAGCTTGGTCTGTCCATCTTCATCTTCTGACTTCACATCTTCCCTCTTCTCTTTGCACTCGTAGATCCCTGCCGGGAGGGGGAAAGGGAAAACGACACTCAGCCTCCCCTCGCACCTCTCCGAAGTTTCTCTCCGCGGCACACGGGGGTCACCCCCCTCCCCTCTCTTCGTCCCCGAACTTAGCAAAACCTGCGGGGGCAACCGGCGGGCGGGAAGGGGTTCTCCGGGCCGGCCCCGGTAGGCCAGAGGGGCGAGAGGGGCTGGGGGCCGGGCCGGGCCGGGGGGCACCGGGTCGGGCTGAGCCCCGCTGCCAGCTCCGCGCCGGGCAGGGGGCTCCTCGCCGGGGGGAGGGAGGGAGGGAGAGAGCCGCGCTGCCTTGCCTGGCTGATGCCCCATCAGAAAAACTATATGGATAAATATAATTTTATTTTCTTCCCAGGGTGAGGAGGAAGCCGTGCCGCCGGTTGGCACGGGCAGTTTGGGGAAGGGGCTGGCAGGAAAACCGCCGCCCCCTCGATACCTCCAGGCCGTGGGAAGAGGCGGGGGAAGGGGGGTTCTCCGGCGCCGTTTTCTCCCAAAGTAAAGAGGGTTATGCAAGAAGCTCCCCACCGCTGTCATGGCGAAGGCACTGTGGAAATATTTGCCTCGTAAAAGAAACTTTCCATGGGCCTGAGACCGAGACCGTCCCCCTTATCACCCCTCCTTCCCCCAAAATACCTGCCGGCGTGTCGAAACCTCCGGGGCGGCGGGCCTGCACGGCCCGGCGCGGGGGAGCGGACCCAAGGACCGTGGGTGCCCCCCAGCCCCTCCAAAACAACAATCCCCCCCCAGCCCTCATGGAGCTCAACAGGGCTCGGGGCGAGCTTGCGAGCGGAGGCCGCCGCTGTGCACGCGAGTCCCGGGCAGAGGGGGAGAGGGCCGGGGAGGCAGCGGGGAAAAGCAGTTGCTCTTTTTTGTCTTGGGGGGGATTCATGCTTTAGCTTCATAGCTTTCTTTCCTCCTTTTTTTTTCTCCCCCCCCCCACCTCAAATGTCAGGCGGCCTAAAGCACCGGCCCTCTTTTAAATCCGGCTAACGAAAAGAGGAGAAGTGCTGGAGCAGGGGGCACGTCTGGAGGCTGAACCGGTTCCCCGGGATCCCCTGCCTGCCCGGGGCGCCCCGCCGGGGTGCGCGTCCAGCGCGGGCACCGGCGGAGTCCCGGGACGGGCCTGCCCCGGCTGCCCCCTTTGTCCTGCTTCACCTTCTGGGCGGTGTGGGGCTGGGGGGGACGCCACATCTGCAGATGATCCCGAATTAAATCCGTTTTCTCTCATCAAATACACACTTATTTTATATATATATATATATATGTATGTATGTATGTATACACACACAGATGTGCGCATGCACGTATATATTATCCTATATTCTAAGGGGCATCCCCAAATGCAAATGTCTAATTGCAAATCGTAAGTTAATTGAACGTAATGAAACGTCCTGAACTGCATCCGTGCTTAAGGCAGGCGGGGACCCAAGCCGAAGTGCCCGTTTTCGCTTCCGAAATGAAAACTGTCCCCGGCCGCGACCGCTCCTCCGGGCTCTCCGACACCGGGCTCGGTATCGGCTGCATAAAACTTTGGGAAGGGTCCGGCCTCCGAAGGGAGGTGTTCGCCGGTTGGTTTTAACGGCATTTTGCTCGCGTTTCTCCTGTAAGGGGAAGCCCTACGAAAAGGCGAGGGTGCAAACCCAGCAAATGCCCAGGGAGAATGAGGCGCGTTCAGAAGCTCTGTCTCCTTTCGGAGATCCGAGGCTACAGCATGTCCGTGATAGGTATAAAATATTAACTAGCGTATCGGTGGGACTGAAATCACACGCCGGAATCAGTTGAAATTAGACTGAAACCTGGCATGAATTTAAACTGTCACAAGCATCTCAGCTCTTTCCAACTCCTCCCTTCCATCCCCACCCCCAGCCCCTCTCCATAGATTAGATTAGCTAAACATACAAGCCACAATTTCGATACACAGGGAAAAGGGGGAGTAGTAGAGATTTTTTTTCGTTCGTTGGCATTTTTTTTTTTAGGTGTTTTTTTTTTCCTGGAGCGTGCCCTGCTTTCATTTTTTAAAACCATCTCCTGCGCGGATGATTCCTGTAAACCGAACGCTTTCGCTTTGCAATCTCTCAACCAGAGAAGGAAAATCAGCAGTGCTGAGCGGTACTGGCTTGTGCAGAAATACGGATACCCGAATATGTGATTATACGCGGTCCTTCTGTTTGGGGAGAGGGTGGAAGAGAGGAGGATATTAAATAAGCGTTTGGGCTGTAAATTAAATTGCCTTTCGCCCAATGTTATATTAAACAAGATCAAACGCTAGGAAACAGCTGAAAGACTGGTTGTTGTTCCCCAACCTATTAACCGTTTTTTATTACCCCACGCTAGCCAGTAGCTCCCCAGGCAGGTCCACCTGTCTAACTTGCCTAGAGACACTTTCTCAACTTTCTAATCCCCCCGCCCTTTTCATTCTCTCCTTCCCCTGCGAGCCCGTGCGTGGTTTTCAGCCTTCTCGGTTTAAAAATCTTTTTTTAATTTGAATTTCTTTCCGCTAAGAGAGGGAACGGCGCTTTGCCCCTCGGCCGGCGGCCCCCGCGCCCCGGGGGCAGGCGGCGCTGCCCCGGCCCAGGTGAGAAGGGCAGGCAGGGGACCGAGGGACCAGGCGGCAGGGCCGGCCGGTGCCTCTCTCCGCAGGGATGCTCCGTCTCACCCGGGCCCGGGCAGCTCCCCCGCGGCCGGGCTCCTCTCCTCCTCCTCGCCGGCCGCAGCCTCCGGCTAGGGCAGGCTGACCGGCGCAAGACAAAATGTCCAGGGAGAGCCCTCTCCACATCCAGCTTTCTCCCAGCAGCAGCAGCAGCATCCTGACGGCCCGGAAGCAGGAAGAACAGGTCTCCTGAGGCATTAAAACTCCCCGGACAAGGTTTCCTCGTTCAAAAATACACAGATAGACAAAAATGTCTGACGTCCTGCGCTGCCCCCTTCCCCCGGGCGAGCGAGCGCCTAACGCACCGGATCGATTTCGGCTGCGAACGGGGGCTGGCCGGGGTGGGGGGAGGACCGAAGTTGCGACTTATTTTTCACGGCTATGTTCACGTTATGCATGCAGGCGTGTGTGTTTCTAAGCGTATGCTCCCGCCGCTGCGGGAGGGAGGCGGCCGGAGGAGGGAGGCAGGATGCGAGCCCGCTCGCCCCGCCGGGGCCGGGGCCGGGGCCGGGGCCGGGGCCGCGGTGTCCGGCTCGCCCCCGCTGCGGAGCGCCGGGGGCGGCCGGGGAGGGGGCCGGGGCTGCCGGCGAGGGGCGCGGGGCGGAGGGCGCCCAGCCCCGCTCTTACCTTCCGCCGTCCTGCCCGTGCTGAACTCCTTCAGTTTGTCCTTGTCGCTCTCTACGTGGTCTTTGAAAAGATGCACCGGGCAATGGTTGCTGCTCTCGGTCATGTCCTGCAGGTTAGAGTCAGAGTTTCCAAGCTCCCTAGAGCGAGCCAACCCACTCTCCAAAACTTCCCTGTACGTGATCGTCTCCTTCTTGTTGCTGCTGCCACTGCCGCTGCTGCTCTCTTTGCTTTTCTGGTCAAAAGATTTGGATACAAAAGCCGTAAGTTCTTCCATGGCTGCCCGGTGATCTTATCCACAGAGATCCACTTGTTTTCAGTCGGAGATGTGGCCGTCCTCCGCACGCTGTTTTTGCACGTAGAAGATGGGCTGTATAGGGTTAGATCACTCCTGCTGTTATTTATGCCTTTCAATTTGAGATCACACTATTTATACATGGCTACCTCAGCCCAACCCCCAGCTCTCCCTGTCTCCAGCAATTACTGACTGCTCCATAGTCGCAGGCGGACTCCTAGCAGCTATCTCCCCCACCTCAGTCCAGCAATTGGCTTTCTTTTCATTTCATCACTCTTTGGCATCTTTGCACCTTGATTTAGGGAGGCAAAGAGGCAAAAGCGAAAAAGAGGGGGAGAGAGAGAGAGAGGGAGAGAGGGGAATAAAAGGGAGGGGGGGGGAAGAGGAAAACATGAAAATAGGTATCTGCGTTCTGTAAATGGGTTGCAGAAATGAAAGTCGAGGAAGACTTAATTGATTGTAAGGACATCCTGTGCGTGGCAACACTGTGAGTAAAAACGGACCCACAGCTAATCAAATAACTGTGCTCCTGCCATTAAATGTATCGCTGTCAAGAGGAAAAGAAAATGAGTGTTCAATAAAAAAGGTAATGAATAAAAAGCCGGAGATGTGCGTTTGTTGTAATCATTGGAAATTCTACCTGATTTGCTATTTAGCTAATTTCGCTTAATTAAACGGTCAAAATAATCGGCGAACCAAAAATGCTGTTTTAAAAGTGTTGCCTGTTCTGGCGGGTGGGTGGGTGGGTGCGCGGGGGGGGACGCGTGTTGCAGTTGAACAAGTTGCGAGGTGTTTCGGAGGTCCTTGTCGGTGCGTGCGGAGGATTTGGAGGGGCTTGCTTGGCCGGGGGGGTTATCCATAGGTAGGGGGGCTCTCCAGATGCGTGTAAACGTTGCAGGATCTGTTTTCTTGTTTACTGTTATTATGTCGTCTGAAGATACTGTTGGGGAAAATTAAAATCTAAAATGTTTCTTTGGCTGTAGAGCTACCCTGCTGCGTGCAGCGGAGGGGTAATTTGTTAACACGAGAGTTTGTACACGACAAATAGAGCCTTAAATCGTCTTTTTTTTTTTTTTTTTTTTTTCTTTTAACGAAACGTGTCCTGCCGGATTTAAGATAGGACTGGCAATAATTTCCCTACCTTGTTCTTGGTAGGCTGCTGTTATTTTTGTTGTACTCCCGGAATAATTATTATTCTGTGCGCTTGAATAGCTGCCTGAAATTCATCTCCAGATAACAGCGCCGGCATTTCTAGCGCCTCTCCGCACCATTTGATCCGCAAGCGGAGCCGGCTTTCCAGCTATTTATTTCTATCTCCTCTCCTCGGGCTTTAACGCGAAGGGTTATTTGGTATTTGGAGGAATTTTGTCTTCTGGTCGTTTGGCTTTTTACGTCCTTCTCATTCCCTCGCCTCGAGTTTGAGATAATCAGAGCCCATCATCACGCCACCCTCTGCTCTGAATCGCAACCAAAGGAGGCTCCTTGCTGGAGCAAGGGGCCATTGTTTCTTTTCCGGGGGAGCGTGGGACTGCTCTGAAAATTAGCAGAACATTAAAACACTAAAAATACGTTTAATTAATCCGAAGGTGCCCCCAGCACCAGAGTTAACACCTCCACAGGAGGAGGGGAAAAAATAATAACCGAGGAAGCAATTAATAAAGGGCTTTAAAAAAAAAAAATCAATCTCCCCCTGTGCGAATTTAAAATGATTATCTAGGGGACAAGGATTGATCATTTGATCTCGGCACTGCGGATATCCCTGACATTTATTATATTGTTGTGTCTCGGTGGCATCCTTCCTCCAGAGTTCATTTAACAAGTGAGGGAGCCGAGGAAGCCTTACAACTTAACAAACAGGTCTTGTCATCGCAAACGCCAATCAAATCCGAGGCTCTAATGTATATCACACGGCACCACATAAATAATAAAGGCAAACGATAGACGTGGAAGTAACGTATGGCTAAGAAAAGATCCCGGCACGACACGCTGCTTTTGCCTCTCTCGTGCGGTCCGCGTGTGCGAGGGCTCGTGGTGGATTGTTGCACAGGCTGGTGGCGCGGTGCGAGCGTGACACCGACACGCGCACACGCGGGGACGCGGGCACCCGCTCCCGCGGGGGAGAGGCTCCGCGGGGCTGCGCCGGGACTGAGCCGCCGCCGGGACACTTTCCCCAGCCCTCGGCTCGCCCGGCATCGATCCCCCCGTGCCCAGCCTCCCTCTGCCTCCCCCGCAGCAAACAGCAAATAAGGATAAATATTTACTAACTCCGCTTCCCCGGCCCCGCTGTGGCACGGCGCGCTTCGGCTTCCCCGAGCTGCCGGAGTTTGCACCCCCTCCCCTGGATCCCCCCCCCCGCTTCCCTCCCCCGCGCCCCCGTCCCGCTCTCCTCCCCGCGGCTCCCCCCTGCGCCCAGCCCCACGCCTGCAGCCCACGCGGGCGCGGGGACGCGCTTCTCCCGGAGACCCCCCCGGCCCCTCCTGCCACCGCCGAGGCGACAGGGGCAAATCCAAGCCCCCCTAACACGAAGGGAAAAAAGCCCCGTTTCCTCCCCCCCCTCCTCATCCCCATCCCGCCCTCCTTCCCCGCTTCCCGGGAGCGCGGGGGCCCCCGGTGGGAAAGCCGGTTGCCCCCCGGCTCCCGCACCCGCGGGGCGCAGCTCGGCCCGGGGCAGCCGCCGGGCGCGCAAACCGCGCGGCAATCCCGGGCCCACCGCCGCTCGCCGCCCCCGACGGCAGCGGGGAGGCCGCCGGGGGGGAGCCCCGCCGGCGGGGAGCCCCGCCGGCGGGGGGAACTTGCCTCAGACTCGCTCCGAAAGCGAAAAGCGAAACAAAGCACCGGAAAGGGAAAGGGACAAAAAGAGGGAAATAATAAAAAAAAAAAAAAAAAGAAGAAGCGGTGCCAGTCGCAACCCTTCCCGAGGATCTGGCCGCCGCCCCACGTCGCGGACCCCCGTGGGGGCAGGCGGCGGAGGGCGCGGAGGCGCGAGCAGCCCCGCGGGCGCGCACGGCCTCACTGCGCAGCGCGGAGCTTTGCGGGGGATGACGGGCCCGTCCCGTCCCGTCCCAACGGGGCGGTGGGGAGCGGGGGGAGGCGGGGAGCGCCCCCGAGCCCCCCTGCAGCCCGCGGCCGTGCGGGCACCTAAGGCAAGGTGGTGCGGGCGTGGGCAAAGGTGGGGGGCACTTTTGACAGCGCTACGAACTTTGGCAGCGGGTTCAGAGGGGAATTACGGTTATTGCTGCTCCTGATAACGGGCCGGGGAGGAGGGAGGGAAGGAGGGAGGGAGAGAGGGAGAGAGGGAGGGAGGGAAGGAGCTGCCGTCCAAACCCCATTCCCTTGCAGGCACGGAGCTCCTGGCACCCTGTCGCAAAACTGAGAAGTCACCGGCGCCCCTCAGAGCTGCCCCCTGCCCCCGGCTCAGCTCGGCACCCCGGGTACCCCTTTGCCGCGGCACAAGCCACCCCGTTCTCCCTGCCCCCCCAATCCCCCCAGTCCCTTGCAGGACCGGGCATCAGCAGCACGTCGAAGGCTCCCCTGGCAGCACGGCCTCCCGGGTCACCTGCGGGGCGCTGTGCCCCCAAATCATCCTCCTCCTGCCTCCCGCCGCCCCGGGGCACCGGACAGCAGCCCTCCGCCCTGCTGGGCGTCCCAACTTGACAAAAGGGGGGTCCCGCTCATTCCACCCCCCCCCCCTTTCTTTCCTCTCTCCTCATCTGCCCCACCGCCGGCCCTACGAGGCTGAGTCCCCTCCGCAGACCCGAGCCCGCCCCGGCTGCCGCTCCCCGCAGCCCCCGAGGCCCCGGGGCCCCGGCGGAGCGCGCAGGGGCTGCCGGCGGCGGGGGCGGGGGGAGTGCGAGCAGCGCCGCGCACCTCGGCCGCAGCCGGGCGCCGGTGTCCGGCCCCGGGTGCCCAAAACCCGGCGGCGCAGGCCGGGAGCGAGCGGGGCAGGAGTGCGAGGGGACATTTGGGAGCGGGACAGGGGACAGCCCCGGACCAGGTACCGCAGAGGAGCGTTTATTTAGCGTGGTATCCATACGTGTGCTGGTTTTTACTCCGCTTTCAAAGGGACCTCTTGACCATTGGGGGGGGGGGGGGTGGGGTGTCTCCGAGTTAAGCGAGAGGAATAATTATGAATGAGTTTAAGCGTTGCATTAGCTTTAAGCATTTCCAAGGCAAAGTATTGGATTTCATATTTATAAGAGGAATTTACATTTGTACATTGACTCATGGTATGACGTAGGGCGAAGCCGATTTCCTCCCTCCCCCCCGCTTCAGCTTATTTTGGTCGAAATGGGGCAAATAAGCAAACAGAAAAATCATCGTTTTAATCCACGCTTTAATAAGCGCTGACCCGAAGAGTAAGATTTTGTTGAGTAGATAGCTGAGTCCTCTCTCCCCATCCCCATCCCCATCCCTCCCTCCCTCCCTCCCTCTCTCTCGTGATTAATTCAGAGACTGTAATCATGGACATTGTACATCAAACCTTTCTGCTCACGCTACAGACTCCTGCAGATTTTTATTGGTTTACATGAAAGCGAGTAAACATATTTCAGAGGATACCCTTTCAATCTGGCTCCATTTCCACAGCACATAATTCCAAGGACAATTTGTTTTAATAATAAGAATGGATGCAGTGTTAATGGTTTTCAATTTGTGTTTAAAAAAAAAAACATTAAATATTTATAAGTATCGATCGAGGGTTTCAGGATTTTACAGACGTCTTAACACATTTCATAGATGGGATTTTTTTTTAATTTAGAAACCTGCGTCGTATTCTCTTTTATGCTGTTTATTGATTTAAGCAACATCCGTGTCTCAAATGAGAGACTAATAGATTTTCATTAAAATAGGCTCTCTTAATCCTGATTGTGAATGGATATGATTGATCCATCCAGCACACTACACATCTATAATATTAATAAAGGACATTATCATGGCAGGACTTGCTTTTCCGTCATCAGGGCACTTTTTTTTCCCCCTCCTTGCAACCTTAAAGATTTATTTGGGGGCCGTAAAATGGCCCACAGGAGGGAAACGCATTGGGAAGAATACATTTTTATATTAGATTTTTTTTTGGGTAGCTTCAGTGGAAAGATTTTTTTTTTTTTTTTTAAATCTACAAGCCGCTGGGGCAACATATGGTGAAAATTAAACTGTTTCCCCGCAAATCTAATCTTAAAACATTTATGTTGAGTTTTATTTTTAGAAAAACATTTTTAAAGGAGAGGAAAACAATCTTGGATGAAAAGTAAAATAAAGAACATTCGAAAGGCTATAGTTTAAACTAACAATAGCCCGCTTCCCCGGCTGAGGCTGCTGGGCTGGTATCGTACCTGAGGAATATGTTCCGAAGCGGTCGGGACAGGAGCGGCTACAGTAATTAATGGAGTGTGACAGAAATGCTAAGGGCTTAATTGTCTTTATTCCGACTTCTAGCGACGTAACCAAAGGGATACATTAATTCAATACCAAACCACACAAATGCTCTCCTCTCTCCTGCGCGCAGGCACACGCAAACACACACGCTCACCCACGCACACGCACGACCTCTCTTCTCTGTCTCAATTTTTTTTTTTTTTTAAAAAGCTGCGTCTTGGCAGCAACGTTAATTACTCATACATTCATCCCAGGGAGCCTAGACGCGTTCAGATCCTCATCTACCTTTACTTCTGTAAAATGAGACATTCACGTGGCGAATTACAATAAGCAATTGCTTTTGTGTGTAATTAATTACAATTTAGTGGGCGAGCATAATGGGCGAGTAGTCCCCTTGATTTCAGTCGCCCTGGATAACTCGAGCAGAATTGGAAGAGTCTATCAGAAAAACCGCAGAAAAAGAGGGGGAAAAAAAAGTTCCGAGCTCTAAAGTTTGCACTGATTTTAGCAACACAAAATACACACAGAGAGAATTGTTTGCCTCCTTCAATAACGTGCGAGGGACGCTGCAATTTTGAACTCTGTAATAATGATTAATAAGTCAAAAGGGCATATTTTTCTTTTATGGTATGCAGCGCTCAAGGGAATATTCCGTGTATGTCTTTAAAACGAAGTAGGAATATTTACACACATGCACAGAGTTAGCAACAGCACCAAAGAAAGGAAAAAACCCACGAATATTTCAGTGAACTATTACATTTTTTCAATTATTTCCCAATGAGTATTTAAATGAACTGTTACATTTTCCCAATTCACAGGGAAGATTTATGGGATTATTAAGATTTCTAGTGGAAATATTATACAGTGGAAGTTTATCGTCTCTCAGGGATTGTACACCATTTGATATCAATTTCCAGATGTTATGATCTTTTTTTCAGAAAATAATTGAGTATATTAACTTCTTTCCTACAGAAGACTATTTAGGGCTTTATTTATTTATTTATTTATTTATTCTGTCAAGGGCACAACTATCTGCTCCCCCCCCCCCCTTCCCTTACCAGAATGAAATTGTTGAAACATTGGAGTAAACTTAAATCAGATAATGGTTTAATACTCAAGGGAAGGAATAATTCATTTGCGAGTTTATTACAAGCAGAAGCCCGTGGATTTGCCTATATTTTTATGTAAGAATAAGGTACATCCCGAGAACACCCGCCTGCCTATTGCGCTGCCCACGGCCGTGGGCAGAGGGGAAGCGCGGTGGCTCTCGGTGGGTGCCGGAGCCCCCGCAGGGCCGCGGAGCTGTGCCGGGGGGAGCCCCGCAGATGACCCACGCTCCCCCGGAGCGGCGTGAGCTCCGCCGTCACCGCACGGCTAAAGCAAGTTGGAAACGACACGCGTGTTTTTAAAAGGACTTTCCGAGGTGGTGCTCGCTTCGTCTGGCGGTAGGTCCCTAAGTCCCCGCAGACCTGGGGAGTACGCACACGCGTGGACACTCACACGCGCACGCACACACGCACAGACGGATCGGTGCACACGGGCATGCGTGCACAGACGCACACACACGCACGTACACGCACAAGCCCTGCGAGCCCCCACTCCGCGGTCTGGCAGGGCTCAGCGGCAGCGGCGGGATGCCCCCCCACCCCCCCACCCCCGGCCCGGCCAGGGGCGCCGCCGGCCCCCCGCTGCCCCCGTGTCAGACGGGGCGGGATGCTGCCCTGCCTGGGGCTGCATCCCCGCCCGGCCCGGCCCGGCCCGGCCCGGCCCGGCCCGTCGGGGGAGCGGGGCAGGGGGCAGCGTGTTCGTGGCAGATTTGCAGCTGTGCCCAGGAGAGGCGCAGGGCGGACGCCCCCCCTCGTCCCCGGTCCCCACTCGTGCAGGCTGCGGGTGGGCGAGGGACGCCGGTCGGTCCCTGCTGCTGAGCTCTACCCCGACCCCCCGTGGGGGGAAACCGGACTCCCCCCACCCGCAGGGCCGGGAGGTGGGTGCCGCAGCGGCGTCTCCCCGGAGGAAGGGTCGGACCGCGTCCCCCCGGTCCCCGCTGAGCTGGCCCCGGCCCCGGCCGCCGCCCGCCGCCCCCACCCGGCCGCCGTCGGAAGGGATGGGGCCGGCCGGAGCGGGATTTCACCCCAAAAAGGGATTAAGGGCTGCGGCGGGCTTCAATGCCCTTGCACGGCGAGGCGGGGAGCGAGGGGGCTAACATTTCACAGTTTACCTCGCCCCGCGTTTATCGGGGTAGTTAAAGGGAAAAAAAGAGGTGGGGGAGAAGGAGAGAGAAAGAAAATCAACTTTAAGAGACTCTGGGTTTAAGTAACGGCCTTTGATATTTTGACAGTAAAATGGAAAACACTTAACAGGAGTCAAGTTTTGATGTCTGAGGCTGGCAGCGCCCCCTAAAATTATATTGTCTTGCCTGCTGCTTCAAATTGGACCCAGGACCTTATAACGTCTCTCCAGGTCTTTATCTGCAGCCTTTCTGATTGCAAAACCATAATTGTATCGTTTTACACCAGTCAACTAAGCAAGTGCCAGTGGAATAAAATCCACAAAGTGCACACACATACCAGCTCTCCGGCTAAAGCAGTCTGTTCTTTGCAAGTTGTAAAGGCCTGCAAATTAAATACCAATTACTGGAAGCAATAAAATGTTTTTTATTGCACGAAATCTACTTAAAACAGAAAAGAATAGTAGTTTTATTTTCGGGAGGGGGAGGGGGGGGCAGCTCACAAAGACATATATTGGCAGAGAAAGATTATATACAGCGCCTGCACGGGGCCACAATGGAGACATTCTCCCGCCGGCAGCAGGCAGGGCTTCCCCCCGTGTCGTACAGAGGGGGGTTTTGCAGAGGTGCTTATGATAGGGATTATTGTAGGTGAGACTCGGAGAGGTGGGAAGCCCGGGAACAGTAGCTCTAGGTAGAAGCGAGCGAGTGGTGCGACGAAGTTATACGACAGCAGTCCGACGTGCTTTTAAGCCCCTTGCCAAATGAGGCTCTAAGGGGTCGGTGGTGAGAATAACACAGAGCCGGGGGGAGTCTGCAAGGCAGTACAAGCAGCAGCTCGCCCTCTCCTCCCTCCCCTGCCCTCTCTTCCTTCCCCTCTTTGGGGAAGAAGGGGTTACTGGCTTCCTACCTTGTGAAGCATCAGCCTGAAAAGGCTCCTAATTCCCTACTGTACTCTCCAGCCCCCTCGGTGGGGTAGCCCCCTGGGAGGCAGCCTGGGGGGGTGCAGCCAGCAGTGTTTCCTGGGGTACCAGCCCCACAGCAAGGCTGCCATCCCCCCACAAACATCTTCAACTTTCTGCGGAGCGAAACGACATCAACAAACCCGCCGGTGGGAGGGATGTTTACGCAGATGAGACACCCTCAGCTTTGCCTGAGCTTGGCTGCCCTTCCCCGCAACGCAGCCCCGTGCCTAGCACAGAAAAGGAAGAGTGGAAGTAGCCAGAAAGCCATGCGCTGGCAGAGGAAAACCAGCGGGATAAGTGACACAACTAACTTCATTTAATACGCTCAGCGCTTGAATTGTGCATCGAAACCTCTCTCAGATACATGCATCCCGCTCCTAATTTCCCTAGTGTTTCATTACTCCCAGAACATCCCGTCCTTGTGGTTTTCCCTTATATTGTGCCCGTGCTTCACCCTTGGCTTCACTTAATGCCGGGAACTGCCTGTGGACAGGACAGGACGCAGCCCCGGGGAGCACCTACCACGCACGGCAGGTCACGACACTTATGCTGACGGGGGCTTGCGCTGTGCCTCTGTAAATAGGATTTGAAAGAGCAGGGTTTATTTTTTTCCAATGACAGAGGCAATTTGAGGATTGCAAGCTTGTTTCTTAACATGACCCCATTCTAAGTGAACTAAATTCTCCGACTCACCAGAGCGTATTATACAGAGCCAGGCTGAGGCAACAAAGAGATCTTCCAAGCTAATTACCCGCAAGCGCACAGGCTTTCTGTAGATGAATTGGATTTAGAAATGCTTGAAGACTAGACTTGACTAGACTTAGAAACACAGGGAAAACTGAAACTCTGCCATGTGTTTTACTGCCATTTCAAAGGTTCCCCGCGCTCGTCATGTGAAATCTCCAACTTTTGAAATGACCGATTTAAGCCGCCCTGCTGCTGCTTGCACTGCGAGGAGAGCACCGGCGCAGGCAGGGGCTCGGGGCTGCAGGTTGCACGTGGCCTTTGCCTGGCCCAGGGGAGCCCACACCCCCAGAGCCTGCGCGATGCAGAGGGCCCTGGGACGGTGCTGGCCTCCAAGGAGCCCCTGGAGGAGATGGTCCTGGGACACCTGGGAAGTCGTGGGGCCACCCTCCAGCACCAGTGGGGCTGCTGCACTGGTGGGAATAGTGATGCTGGTGGGGCTGCTGGCACCAGAAGCAGCAAAGTGGAACATTTTTCTTCCTCTCCCCAGACTGGAGGGACCCTGGGGAGTCCCCGCTGGTACTCTTTTTTTTTTTCTCGGTTGCACTTTCCTCTGCCACCTCTGTGGCAAGAGGTGCCCTGCCGGTGGCTTGCCCGCGGTTCGCTCACGAGGGCTCAGCTGCTCGGCAGTAAGGACGTGGCCTTCAGAAACAGTTGGATCTCCTGATATCAGCCCCAAGGAAATGGAGGCCCAGGGCTGACATCTGCAGGTCCCTCTGCTGCGCTGGGTCCTCATTTAATGCTGAGCGAGGAAAAGCTGTGGGAAGGAGAAGGTTTAATGGCATAGTAATGTTGCTCCTTTTGGGGCAGGGGGCGGGAGTCACTGCCAGAGAGAAGCGTGTTTATTCATTTATTTTTCCTGAAGAGGGGAATTCTGTCCTCAACGTTGCTCAATACGCAGGACTTAGGCTGCTGTGCACCCAAATCACACCATGCGCTCCTGTTTACACCCCTCGCTGCGTGTCCACGCGTGCAAATATTCACCCATTGACGAGGCTGCGGAGGTTTCTGGTTTTGTTTAAAAATTGGCTGCCTGCAGCCTCCCCTTAGTTCCTCTGGGTACGCGTGAGCAGCTGTGGAGAGCTGCAAGGCTAGCCAACAGACCTTGTAGCCCCCACAGATGTCAATTAGTTTCTCTCGGGCTTCCTTTGGATACACTGGGGTCTTGAGACCTCCATGTGCTGACTTATTTGTAAAGCATGAGTTATTCACTAACTCCGTGTTATTAATTAGAAGATTATCAGCTCTCGGTGGTTCGCCTGCCTGCTGCAGGGAGGTTCCAAGGAAACCCTCGTACGGACCACGCTCAAGGAGAGCGTCAATTGATTGCTATGGTGGGACACTCCTGCTTTCTGCATTAAAGAGCAACTGGAGGGATATGAAAGGCTTCGGAGATCCTGAGTGCCTTTCCAGGCTCGAGTAACCCAGAAAGCAGCTTGCCGCAGCTGTGCTGCTGCAGGTTGGTGAGGTCCGGCCAGCTGCTCGTGGAGGCAAGCCCGGGGACAGGGGCAAAAGGTCTCGGGAAAACGTGCAAAGAGCCCGTGTTGGGCTGTAAGGGGGAAAAAAAAACCCTGCATAAAGCCTTCTGGCAACTAGAAAAAGACAAGGAGCTGGGTGCTAAAAGTGCAAGGAGGAAGGGAACAGTTAAGTACATCGCCTCTAGACACCGCAGCTTTTTAAACTACTTAAACTGACTGCGCTCCTCTGGGAATCCCTTTTAGAGAAAGCAAAATTGAGTGCATCTTTAATTTGCCTAATTTTCTTCATCCTATATATTTTTGGATCCTCCCCGCGCTAATGAATCCTTGCTGCGTTCACAGGGAGTGAAACTTGTTAGTATTAGCAGAGGTCATCGTGGCCTTTCTCCGAGCCATCACTGTCCTTCCCGTGACTCGATCAAGTATTTGGGAGGGTCGTGCTGGGGAAGGAGAAGGGTCAGCTCAACCCGCCTGAAGTTTAATCACTTGCCTTTGAAAGGAGGCACGCTTTGATCTAAGGTGTGGCATCAAGTGCAACATATAGTTATATAGATATAAGGCTTGTACAGAAAAAAAGAAATCGGGAGGCCAGGTCTGCAGTAGCAGGAAAGTCTTGGTGCAGATAAAAACCACCAGTGAAAGCCAGAAGGAGAAGAGTTTGGGTACAAAAGAGGGTTTGGTGATTATGCTGCTGAAGTCCGGGGAATATCTGGGTTTTGTGACCTGACAGAGATCTCTGGCTTTGCCACGGATTTCTCATGTGCCATTGAGTCACTTTTTAATCTTTCTCTGCCTCAGTTTCCCACCTGCAAAATGGGAATTATGACAAAACATTTTGTCTTCTCTTCATTTGTTTGTCTTATCTATGCAGTCTATAAAGTTCAGGGCACTGCTTCTATTTTTGTTGTGTCTACTGCTTGGTGGTTCCATGTTCCTTGGGACCCTTAGGCATTTTCCACAACACAGATAATAAGTAAGTTTAACAGGTTCTCTCTTTTTTTTCCTGCCTCTGGCCACAGAGCTCATCACATCTTGTTCTCATGAGCCAAATGCAGGAATGTATCTTTGCAGCACCTCTCTGGGGTCCCTGCCCCTCGCTGAACAAGGTCTTACCAGATTACGAGGAAATAGCAATTAATAATCACTGCTGTCCACCAGACTAACCCATCTCATCTGTTCCGCTTGCCAGATTAGTCCGGACCACCAGTGATCCAAAAATAACTGCTCTTCTTAAGACGGAAACACTGAACAGCAGAGCGGTTCCCGTGATTTTTAAAGGGATGATTCATGGAAAGAGAGGACCCGCACAGGATGTGGACCTCACGCTTGTGCGGTGAAGATGCACAAATCCTTTACCAGGGTGGCTGGGGAGAGCAGAGCCCAGGCTTTAAAAGTGGCCAGTCATTTATGTGTCTCTGTTCCCTCTCTAATCTGAGACAACGTGTCCAGATTTAAAACCGTGGCGTGTGTTGTCAATTCCTGTCGTCTTCAACCCTTACAAGTTGTTAAGTACCGCGCTCTTCAGAAAGTCATGTCCCGCGTATCTCCTAAATCACCGAAAGGTGAGGCACCTCGAATTTGAGAGTGCATTTGAGAGGGTAGGTTTAAGTAATTACAAATTGTTGGGGTTTTTTTCCGTTACAGCAAAAGAGGGGTATGATCAGATTAAATCTGGCAGACCTAGCTGGAACAGTTTAAGAAGTTACCATCACCAGCTGTTTATTGCTGTTCCTCTGCCAGAGGTTACCTCCTTCTCCCACCCACAGAAAGAGCGGAGGGAGCGTAGACCTCAGCCACCGAAACGCACGGGCCAGCACCTTAGCTCGGACTTGCTTTCACTTTGTGTGCCTACGTAGCATGGCACGCAGGGAGGAAGTATCGAGGACTACTACATTCGTAGTTTGGACAGTTAAATGCACACGTAAATACTGACTGATTCCTACTTTTACGAATACGCGAGTGAAATGCATTGGAGTGTTCTGAATAATTTTCCTTATTTAAATTTGACGTAATAGCTCATGTGATTGTTTTTCCAGAAGCACACAGATGCAATTAATTTTAAAAATAACTTACTAGTAACAACAGCTAAACATGGTTGTGTTTTTGTCCCTTACTTTCTAAGATTTTTCAAACTAGTTTTTTCTCTTTGTTGTTTTGTTTTCCCATGACAAATATTCAGGCTCCGTGGACGCAGGCTTCATGCTGCTTGAGGGAGGAGATATAAAAATGATACTGTCCTTCGGAGAATCATAATGTGAATGAGAGAAAAGAAAACTCCCTTTGTGGTCTGTTTGTGCATTACCAGGCAACCTCCCTATGCCTCAAGATCCTTCATATTCAGATACATCATCCTTATATAATAGATAGATAGATTGGATGAAATGTCAAATGTAAATTGTGCATGCTTCAAATTTCTATTACTTCTAAAGTGACTTTAAAATAAAACAGGCCCATTGGGAGAAAAATTGTATGAATATATTTGCTAATCCTAAATTGTAGTTTAAGAAAGATTTTTGGCAGGGGTGGTTGAACAGACATTTCTTAACGTTGCTTTGTTTTTGTTTTTTTATTAGGCAATCGATCAGTAACAAGGCTCAACAGTAACCATTTTTTTCTGTCTCCGAATTAGATGTATGATGCAAACCAGGTGACTTCATGTCGTTCTCCTGCTTGCCAAGTTGAACAGAAGATGTCAGAGTTAGGTCTGCTACTGGAAGCCATTTTCAATGTAAAGAATGACAAAATAATGACTTTCCAAAACAATTATCAAAAATTCTGAAATGTGTTTGCTAAGCAAAACTATTTACAGAATATTAGTAATGATTTAGATAATTTAAAATTACACTTTTACAAATAATAATTAATACAGACTTCTTAATCTTAACAAAGTGTAGTGTATAGGGGGAAAAAAATCATCATTCTCCAGGAAAATATAGTTGCCATAATCACATTCTTCAAAAGAAACAAAAAGAAAGGCTTACATGACATATATGACTGTAAATACATATGGGTAAGTTGCAGAGCTGACCCCATTTATAGCTGGACTAGGTGACATACTGAGGTCCTTTTCTACCTGAATTATCCTGTGATCCCAAAAATCACAGCTCACGATCCACCATGCTTCTGATGCACACGCAGGACATAAATCCCCGATGTAAAATTTGACAGCCACCAGTGTCACCGCCACCTCCAAACCAGAGCAGCAGAGCACACTCCATCCCTAACTGAGATGCTCGTGGTGGAATTGCCTGACACTTGTCAGTAGGAAATGAATTTAGATGCATCACCACACTTGAAATACTTCATAATTGCCTGCCTGCTTCACTAGATATTTTCAAAGGCCTGACCTTGGCAATTAATTTTCAGGTGGATTCACATGCCAGTCTCCCCATTTACATTTAGGAGTCCAAGCTGAGAGCCCGAATGGACATCCACACTGCTGAGTGTACCACCACACTTACATTTTTCGTTTGCGAGGCTAGTCTCACTGCCTCACCCAGGGGTAGGGGCAAGTCCCTCAAGGGGTCTATTCAAAGCAGCTAATTTAGGGTCTTTTTCTGAATCTCCCCTAACACAGAATACCTTCAGGCAGAAAGCCTATAGCTATCAGCCTCCTAACGTCAGTACTTAAATTAGGTATCTACTATAGCCCATATAAAGAGCTCCTCTCCAGCCCCTCCAGTCATAATCCCCCTCCCTGTGTCCACCCCACTCCCAAAGAAGAGGATGCTGCAGCCAGCCCATACGGGGCACAACCCTGTGTCCACTCCAGCCTTTCGGCTCAGACCAGGAGTGTGCTCGTCACGTGAACCTGATGACCATTGGCCACCACTGGAAGCTGTCCACCAGGAGCTGACTTGGTGCACGCCAATCAGTACTGGGAGTTCAGTCCCCAGGCCCTGACTAGATATAGATCAAAGTAATCCCCCCAAAATGCAGACGGCATGGGTGTTGGGTTCTCAGCACCATTTGGTCTAGAGATCAGCTCCTGCCGGGATGGGCGGCTTGCTAATGTAGACGTAGCCAGGATACATCCCCCTCTTGTGCTAGTACAGCTACCTCTGTCGTGTGCCTGGGAGCAGATAGAGATGTGATGGCTCCCCAGAGTTTCTACGTAAAGTACTGAATATTGGATCTGCTACCCCTCAGAAAACTGTAGGAATATCTTTATTTATTCAGACATTGTGCTCTCTACAGCTGTACTTGCCATACCGTTCAGTGAATCCAACGAGCAATGATGCCTCAAGCTAAAGGCAACTGAAGACACCCATTAGCAGTACGTTGTGTAAAAACTAACTAGTTTGCCACTATATAAAGTACACAGATGATGCCAGTCAGGAGCAGTTTCCTTACCCCAAAGCAAGGTGCAGTGTAACTTTGAACTCTTTAAGAGTGAGCAACTAAAGCCTGTAGAGAGATACCAGACATGGGAACAGCTGACTGATAAGCATTTTAATAACAATAAATTAATTATACATACCCTTTGCCAATGTAACATCCATGCTAAAATGGCGGCTGCACTACTAATTGCTATTTCTTTGATAAGATCAAGGTGGTTGAACTGTGGAGAAGAGTAAATAAAAGATACTGCAAGCAGACCTTATAGGCCAAACACACAGCTCTTCCACTGATACCAAATACTTGTTATATTGAGGTCTCCTTTTGTGCAGAGAGAAGAAGAGACCATCAAGGACATGCAGCCTGAGTGGAAACAAGTGAAAATAAGCCGATAGATTTGCCAGCTTTATTATTGATAGATCTGCAAACCCACATCCAAAAGCCTTCAGCAGTCGGAGCGCGTGCAAAGGAACAAGCAGATGGACTGGAGCAGATTCACCAAGTGTCAAATAACTGCTCCCAGCACAATCAAGTGGAGATTTCTGTGAGAGTGACGCAAAGCTCAGAGCTCAACTAAAAGAATCAAAGAAGGAAGAGATCTCCAGAGAACTGTAGAAATCCCTCATGGGGACCACCAAGGTCTCCTACAGTTATCATCCTGAATGTGGAGAAATCTGTAATAGAAATATTAAATTCAGTCTGAAAGGAGGATGAATGGAGATAATTGAGTGTGGGACCACTGAATGAAAGAAAAAGTAGAAGGGATATACGGTTTTGGCACCTAGACTAGCAGGTCATCAAAGTCACATCAGATCTACGTGCAGCTTCTCAGTTCTGGAAAACAAGGGAGAGCAGAAAAAAGCGGGGAGCAGAATGGGACTCGAGCCTCAAAGCACCCAGAAAAAGAAGCAAAGGAGAGAGAATAAATGCTAATGATGTCAGAGGTGGGACAGGAAGGAAAAAGAGAGGAAAGAGGGTAATCACTGACAACTCCTAAAAGGGTTACATCCAAAACCAGAACATGACCGCCAGTCTAAAACCCCAAGAGATGTAAAGAGGAGTCGCCAGGCTGCGCCCCTTGTTCTGCCTGCCAGGGAATCGGGAATCCGGGAATGCCGGCCGGACTGTGTGGACCCAAGACCTGGGGGCTTGGGAGCTTGTGGGTGTGGGAGCATGAGGCAGACAGCCAGTTCTGCTGTAAAATACGATCACCTTCCCTTCCCAGAAGGTTTCACCTTGAGCTCTGCTACATTGCTGCTGCAAGGCTGCAACAGTACACTACCTTAATTAACAGAGAGGGGAACAAATAGACCAAAATTGGGCATAGGGGTTTTAAAGGGAAGTTTATTCAGGTTCCTGCATCCCACAGAAAGTACTGACTAAAGCATGGAAGCAAACAGCTATGGTGAAAGCCAAACCCAAATCAGGCATTTCTTCACGCCTAGCAGCAATATACCACAAAATTAAAAGGCTGATTAATGAAGATGACATTACGATAGGCAGCCCTTACAACTCTTACATAATGCAAAGGGTAAGCTGAGATACAGGTGTTGACAGCTTAAACGCACACTGACACGGGGCGCGCTAAAGCAATAGTGGAAAGGAGCGTTTATAAATGATGAAGACAAACCATTTCAACAGAGCGGCTCTTCGCCCGAGTGGAAAATGCAGAACTGCAACCAGCTAGTGAGAGACTGGTGTTAAAGGCGGCGGGAACCAGAAGAGACTCAGCTCGATAGCTGAGGAGGCTTCGGACCATCGGCGCGGGTTCAGGCAGCCCGAGTCTCCAGGGCCGGGAGCGAGCACTCGCTGCTCAGGGACCCACAGATGCCGGCATTCAGATTTGGAAGCTTTCTCTGCACAATTGGCCTCTGTCAGGGACAAACAAGGCTACGGACCAGAGGTGTTTCTGGCTCCCACTGCTCTGCTCAGCTCCAGAGAGCCTTCTTTTTAATGCCGTTTTCCTTGCTTATTCATTTTCTTCGCATTTAATCTTAATAGAGATTTGTTTTGACTATTGGGAGAAGGGGAGTAAGCTCAAGCAGGTGCACAGGGCTTAACTACAGCTTCGATACGCTTGGTTATATATGGATATGTTAACAAAAAGGAAAAAAGGAAAGAAATTGCCAAAAAAATGCAGGATAGCAAATTTTTTAGTGTTAGGCCAGATGTCCTTAATAATTATCTTTTGCACAAGTTACTGGAAGCAGTTTGCAGATAAGAGTATCGGACTACTGAGCCTGACAGTGAAACAAGGGAGACCCAACGATGGAATAAGTACGGATATTTTTAATGATTGTCTGTAATCCTTCTGCACTTGTATCTCATCAGAAAGTAATTCTTTCTTTTTTTTTTTTTTTTAAAAAAAAGAAAGGTATTTAAAATTTCAATAAAGCTTCCCTGTAACATGATTCTGAGATGTTTTATTGGTCTGAGGTATTCTCAGATGGCTGATATAAATAAACCGGTTGAAAAGTGTCTGGTAGTGATTCAAAAGCATAAACAAGGCAAGAAGGATTTTTTTTTATTATTGTCTATTCATGTAAGTCTCTTCTGTCCTTCCAACAAAACTCATCTTTGGCAAGGTTCCCTTTTTCCACAGGTTTCCTCTTATTTGGTCCAAAGTCACCCACCGCCTCTTACTCACTTTGCAGCGTTTTCCCATGCTGAATGTGTTTTTACAAAGCTTTCAGGGTTCCATACATTTCCAGCTGCTCATCTGGGGGAAATAAAAGCCCAAGCTATTTGAACAATAGCAAAAGCCGTGGAGTTAAAGTTATGTAAGAAAGAGAGGTGTGACAAATAAACAAGCAAAACTCCTCTTTTGAGTATCCAGGAAAAGATGTAATGAAATTCCATAGGAATAAATGGAATTGCTCCACACACAGACTCCTTTAGGAGGTCACAACCTGATCCCAAAATGGTTAGAGTAACTCCCGGTTATTCTGGGCACGTGCCACCCTGGTACAAACAGTCATAACAACGGTGAGTTCAGGAAATCTGTAGCCGTTTTTATGGCGTGGACTTTTCCCACCAACACGTGGCTGGTTGATAACACCCAGCGGCGGCAGCAAGGACCGGGTACGTGGACCGCACACGCGGTTTCCCCACAATATGAAACCGGGACGTTGTCCTCTGTCCCCAGATGTTGCCCGCCCACGGCAGAGCTGCGTTCGAGCACCCAGTGCGCTCCTCCTCGCTCACCGCTCTCTGCCAGCCGTTACCTGGCTGCAGCGTGCCCGCCCAGGCAGGTTGACCCAAGTACGCTTACTCGCATAGGATGCAATCAGATACGTACTACGCATAAAGTATAAACTGTAAAAGTCTCTCGTGAAAAAAAGCCCAAGGAAGACTGTGCCACAGAATGGAACTAGAAAGAGGACGTTATTACATAAAATATCAGACTTGCTTGTTTATTTTGCCTGACCTGAGTGAAGCATAAAGAGTAAACTGAGAATGTAGCTGATGACAAGTGAAGTTGATTTTAGATTAAATGCATAAATGAATCACATTTTAAAATGTAACACTGAAGGTATTGGGTAATAAGAAGCAGAACTGCATTCACGTCACTTCAATTTACTTATCTAAAAAAGTTAGGTGTCTAGTTAAATTTGGTGGTGTGGGCTTCCTCTCCTATACTGCATAAAGAGGCTACCACCCCTATGGAGGAATTTGTCCTGTTTCCTTTACGTCACCCACCTCAACCCATGCCGCCTGCCTCAGAGGGAGAGCGCACTTTCACTTTCTGAAGGTCCTTCTTTGCTGACTCCCGAAGAATCCCAAGCGGCTCCCTCAGAGTCGTGCTTAACTCTAAAGTACGATACGATGAGTCTTACCCTCCTGTGCAATACCATGGACTCAAAAGTTATCGCCTGCCATCTTCATAGTTTATTAGGAGTAGCTATAACATAATTTTATTCTGGTAACCATGTGCATGGCTGCGGCCCATGCTCTACCGATGATAACATCCCAGGGTTTGAAAACAAACCCTTTCAGTTGTTATAATAAATGTAAATCTACCTATTGCCTTCTGCTGAACCGAGTAAGATCCACTCCTGCACATATCAGTCGCTATACCCCTAACTGCTTCTGCATTATTCATACACAGATTACTGCGTGTACATAAGCATATAAAAAAATGATTGCATTTTGTGTACTTTTACGTTTAAGTGTCTCTGAATGTGAATAATATAAAGCCAGCTTGCACAGTATGGTCTAGTAGCTTAAAATTTGAGGATATTTAGAAAGGTAGGTAATTTATCTTGTGTTTTTAAATAACAGCTGTTTCACTATCTACGTGGCTTTATCTACCAACTAGCTTGTACTGTCAGGTATCACTGAAGGAATATCAGCTTTACTTATGCCTTCTTTTTCTACAGCGACGGTTCACAATACGGAAAATATTAAAGGTACATGGCTCATTTAATCAGCAATTTTGCAAGTGTTTTACTTATGTCGACAAAGAACAAATTGTTTTTAGCATCTGGTATCTAGAATGCAGTATGCAGCATAAATTATTAAAATCAAAGCAACATAAATCTTAGTACAGCAAAGGTGAAGCCGCAGAATTCATCGCTGTGTGTTACAGCTTTGGATAGGACAATGACCTCGAATCAAAACTCCTCAGTACTGTCCTTACGCTTAAGATGCCAACTTGCCACTAAGGACCTGATTATCTATAAATTTATGGGAACCTGCAATAACTGGTGTTTGCCTCCTGATAATGTTTTCTGACACATATCAGGAGATTCAGCTGATCTGTGTTAGAGATTATTGTACAGAATCTGCAGTTTATACAGGCAATGAGTAGACAGAAGGTCCATTTGAGACCTTTAGCTATAGAGAAGCACATAAGGAAAACTGTTTCCATAGAAACATGCCCCACAGCTGTAGTTAGTATAGGAAAAATAGTTTTATGATTATTTCAATGAAGTTCTACCTTTTGTTTTCAATGCAAGATGTATACAATAGGTTGTTTCACAGTGTGATCTCAGTGTAGCTAAGGTCTTACATGTGAAATTCACCCCAAAGTGCAGGACCCCACGTTTCTCTTACGTGTTCCTAAGAGTTTCATTAGATCGTGTGCACAGTGTCCACAGCCAAATGATTTTTACATAAAACAGTATTGCTTTTCAGTATTTATTCTCTGTACAATAAATGCTTACTTTTACATTAACTCACAAAATTGTACATAAATTTCTCAGAAATTCTAGATAAAAAGCAAAGGACCAGATAAGCTTCCAACAAATCCAGGGGAGGGATGTCCAGTGATTCCAGGAGGAGATGAGTCAGGCCGAAGGAGAACTATAGGAAAACAGAGGGTGGGCATGAATAATTTGCTAACAGTTTGGCAACATCTTCTTTCCATTCAGGTCATTTCCGATTTAGATGGAAAATTTCTAACCAGCTCCCTGGAAATGACAAGGTTGGTGCATCTCCAAACTAGTTAATCCAAGCCTTTTTTAGGAGACCTTTTGGTCCTGCTTCTTCACGTGGCTGCAAAGGCACAAGGCAGAATCCATCTTGTGGTGGTAAGAAGACAGATCCGCACGTCCAGCTGAGATTTTTCTCCCTCTCGTTTCACAAGTGTTAACAAGGCTGCAAATTTGCCCTTCCTGCCTGGCACGAGCATGGACTTTATTAGCTGCTTCCATGTACATATGCAATGCACAGAGTAATATGAGGCTTGGATTTTTTCCTAATGAGTTTGAAATGAATATAGTCGAATTGCACCAAGTCACACTACAGGCTGGGAAATGCGTGACTAGGAGCTGGATTTTGTGCATGAGTAAGTGAACAAGCCCAATAAACAAGGATTCAACACTGAATGTGTTGAAATCTGTTGCCATGTCAGCTGTGGCACAGGTTTTGTGTGTTTATGATAATAAGAGCGGTTATGTTGTTTCCTCTGTCATTTCCAAACAGGATTGAAATCACATCCTCCTGGACAAATTTTGCTTGTGGACTTCATACCCATGCAAAACCAACACAAGTTGGACGGATATCTGTCTCGGCGTCTCTGAAAGGCACATTTTCCAGAAACCACGTTCTGTACAGTGAGGGAAGACAGAGCCAGATAAAAGATATTTAGAGAGTAACATGTAATAGCTTAGAGGGAGGGAGGAAAGGTTCTTAAGTTAGATATGATCCCACGTACTGCTTAACAGAGCTGTGCTTCAGGGGCTCCATCTGCCTGCCAGTGGTCTCGGTATGGTGCTAAGTTTTAAAGTTACATGCTTAAGTTGATGCTGAAAAGTAGACGTTGTCAGTACCCCTGAATGACTCAACCCTGCTTCAGAAGTGATGTCCTACAATCCACCAACTCAATAAAAATTAGGTTCATAAATCCCAGGCAACCGATGCAGAAACTGATTTTGGTGGAACCTTGTAGCATTGCTGCCGTTTTAGGCAAGTAACTTCAAAATCTGTCTCCTCGAATTGTAAGGAGAGGCAAGTGGTGGGTTCACATTTGCTAATTCTACAAAATCCCACAACAGCACTACAGAAAAAGAAAAAAAAATGGGTAACATTTTGTGCACTATTTTAACAATAACATGCTAAGATCATACCGGTACGAATTGGTTTGGCTACAGAGGATTTGAAAAAGTACTTCAATAAAAAATAACTTAATAATCCACAGTTCAGTAAGATGTAACCAAATAATTCACATATACCAGACAAATAAACACTCCCACATGCCTCCAAAGCACCTCCAAGGAAAAGTTTCTTTCCAAAACAGAGATCACTAGCTTAGTCATTTTCTTTTCAAGTTTGCAATATGACCCATCTTGGCTTCCCAACAACTACAGCGAGGCTTCAAGAAGATTTTCCTCATAGCATTTAATTTGTTAATGGGATTTGCATGCAACCTTCCAAAGAAGTATCAAGAAAGTTGGCCTCACTGTTCGTGATGGCCAGACAAGGGGAAGAATAATTGTGTCATACAAAATCTATCCATGTTCTCCCCACAGAGACATAATTACACGTTCAAAACTTAGAGAGGTGGAAGAGCCAGCTCAGATTCCACCTAAGTCTGAAGGATTAATCTCTATGTCAATTCTAATGGCACAAAAGATCTGAGTGTAATTTCCTCTTCTGCCTTGTGGTATACCAGATTGCAGAAGATTGCATGTATTATTTTAAGGTTCTCCAGAGAAAATTTCCCCGGGCTTCCCTACAAGGACTTTCAACCACAGTACAGGGTTTAAGGGGAAGGGCATTGGAAGAAACAGAGTACTTAAGGAGTATAGGAAGCAAGTTTCAGAGCAGGCAGAGATGATAAAAGGGGGAGCAAATTCACGACAGTATCTGAAGATGACAGAGGGAATCTTGGCCCGATGAAAGGAAAAGGCAGAATTCCCACCGACTCAGTGGAGCCCAGAGTTTACTCCAGGAGGGAAAATTGTGCTGCGAGGGAGAACTGTCAATAAAAAGCAGGAGCCTGAGATACATCAGCAAGCTGAATTGCCATGTTTTAGTACAAACTTGAGCGCCACGAGCCAATGCTGGTAGATGCACAGAAGAAGGGAGCTGCAGTGGAAAGGGTCAAGGTAAACAACTCGTGCTGCTGGCAGAATCACCCGATACAAAATTTTGATAAAAGGTGAAAACAGAAACAGCTTTGATTTGGAGGACCCTGGGTGCAGGCAAGGCACAAGCTTGTCCTCACTGTAAGCTGGCAGGACGGAAGGAGCTGCGAGATAACATTGCGAAGGGACCCAGCCTGCTCGGGAGCCTCGGCCATCGATCTGGGCATGGCTGAAACTCGTGTTCAACGCGGAGGAGCCAGATCGGCAGCCACAGCTGCTCCAGCCCAAATAGCTGCTCCGTCACAACAGAGATCTCTTTGGCTGCTCGTTTTGGGGGGGTTTCATGGAGGGGGGCTTTGTCTTCTTCGTTTTCAGGAAACGCATGAAGTGACTTTCCCCCCCATATTTTACAAAAGAGAAAGAAAAGAAGAAGGAGCTCTGTAAATTGAATCAAAAAGCAGCGAGTATTTCTAAAGCTTCTGAAATCCGTTCAGGCGCTTCGGCAAAGCTAACACAGCTAGAAGCTTCTTAGAAAGCCACAGCAAAAGGGGACTTTACCCCCATCAGGCACACATGACAGTCCCCCACCGCGGGGAGAGATGGGAAACGGCCAACGAGTTTCGTGGTTCTTTCACCAAGCCTTCTCCTTGCTTTCTATTTTGACTGTATTGCAGGGGTCCATTTTAACGTGCTGGTTTTATTGTTTTGTTTTGGTTTTTACTTGCAGTGCTATCCAGTGCCTGACTGGAGAAGAGAGAGAGACTCGAGAAAGGCGAATCCATTTTGCATCAATAACAAAACATCACATTTCTAAGGGAAGGAAAACAACCGCTTTTTAAAAACAAGCCTGTGCTTGTTTGTCTGTTGGTTCGTACGGAACGGTTATCAAGCCAAAGGAGTCCTGGTGATCGTGCTTTGCCAGCACAGACAGAACAAAGGATTATTAAAAATAATATAAACCGATGACATATGTTACCAGTATTAAAATTGATGCACATTCCTGCCTAGTGTAGAGGAAGCCAGGAGCTGGATTTTATCTTTAACAAAGTCAGAAAATAAAAGCAAACCGTTTCAGTCTTATTACCTCTAACAGGGAGGTATTTCTTTCTGTCTGCTTGGGGAAGAGAAGTTGGGGGGGTAAGGTTTGGTTTGGACAAAACTCAGTCAATCTCCCTCCCCCCCCCAAAGTAAATCCGGCTTGACATAGGTACTTCTGAAAATGTTTTTGCCACGAAAAGGTTATGAACCAAAGCTGGGAGCAACCAGATGACTGTCAAAAAGTAGCAGGATTGGACCCACCATCTTCAGACCTAGAAATGCATTTCATAAGACAATTTAATAGCAGGTATTAAAACTTTTTCACGGTGGTGGCACGTAGACATTGCAGCCAGAAATTAGGGTCCTTTTGTCCCAGGCATGAGTCAAATAATTGCACAAAAATCCACCCTTGCTTCAGAAAGCTCTCCCACCCAGCCTACGACTTCTGAACCACTACAAGCAGCTTGAAGCCGTTCACTGAGGTCTTTCCTCACGTTGCCCCTTAACCCACACTCACCTGGTCTTTTGCACGGTCTGGGAATCTTCAAATGAGCCCGGGTTTGCAGTTTCGCTCCACGCCTGAACCTTACGGTTCCCGCAAACCAAAGAAACTTGTTTGTAATGCTCGCACATTACGCTGGGATGGCGCGCTGTCAACACATGCAGCGTTATGGACTGGAAAATCCAAATACAGTTTGCAAAGCCATTGGAGGTTTTCCACAGAGTACTTGCAAGGGCCTCTCCTAATTGAATTTGCCAAAATTCACATGAACTCAGATTTAATCCAATCAGTTCTACATCACATGTCTTTCAACATTGACAAAATATTTTTTTCTAATTGTGACTCTCTTGTGGAACCAAATGAATCAGAAAGGGACTTAAATGAAAACCAGTCCAGATTGTTCTACACTTTAACCTTACATCTGTGCTTAATTAGGATGCTCAATTTCCCTAAACTCAAGTCATAAAATGGAAGTAATCTGTGGCCTGTTTGTCAGTCATTATAGGGCAGCAGACCTGCAAATCAAGGCAGGCTCAAATGCACAGGATCCTGTTCAACGCGGCCATTGAAGGAAACATGGGAGATGTTATTGTGCAGCAGGCTGGAAGGGAGTCGGGAGAAAAGTTCGCCAAGAAAGACGCATGTGAATGACCTGCGTGCTGAGAATGTGGCTGAGCCTTGAAAGAAGGGAGCAAATGAATGTGGAAAACATATGTGGTTATTTAAGGCTCCCCCATTCTGACTGCGGGAGGCTCTTACGAAAGGCCCGATAATAACTGGTGCTGGACAATGTCTTCAGCCACGGAAAAGGCAGCAGCCGCCTCTTCTCATCGAAACTGCTCTCTTAGGAGTGCCAGCACCTTTGGCTGGTGTAACTCCGAGACGGTATGAGGTCCTCGGTGGCCACGCTGCTCCCCCAGCCCTGCTCTCTGGTCCTGGCCCTGCACACCACGTGGGTCACCCATCCTTCCCTCCCCGTGCGGTCGTGTGAGGGGCTGTGCTGTAAAGCCGAGCAAGAAAAACTCCCCACGACCCCAGGCGCCCCTTTCCAAGGGCTTTTCTAAGGACCTGGATCATTTCCCTGGCTCAGTTTCGCAGCCCAGCCCCACACACCACGGCACCAGCCGAAACCGCAGCGAGGGAGGGCTGGCATCTCCTGGCAAGGCTTTGGCACCGGCGGCGCTGCCGCGCGGAGCGACGCCCTCGAACACCTTGTCTCCGTGCAGCCAGCAAAAGCAGCTGCAATTAACCCACATCCTTAAAAGTGTGAGAAAGGCTTGTCATCTAGAGTTGTTAAAGATGCACTATCCGGGGCTACGGCAAATCACTGGAGGAACAATAAAACCCTACCCCACACACCAAGGTCTGTCATCATTCATTTCAAACATGCACTTCAGAGTGTTGCTGTTATGTTGTTTTTTGACATCTTGAGATCTGCATGAGAAATCCCTGTGGACGTGCTGTAAATCCATATCTACAGCAGTAAGTTTTCATTGCATCAGTGTTATTAAATATATATATACACTTATATATATATTATTTGGCGATGCTGAATGAACAATTGGCCTTTAACTCCTCCTAGACTATTAGGTCGTACTATAGGTCAGTGAAAAAGTAATTTTCCCTAGATTTGTAATAAGGTCTGGGATTTGACCTATGACCCCAATGTCACAAGGTATTCATTATCTCCACACAGATGATATACAGGCAAAGAAACATATATTTTTTATAGAACTGGAAGAATTATATTTGATGGATACATTTTATTAGATGGATTTTATTACCTGGATAAACTCAATTAGCAGACCTCATTAATTTTGAAAATGTAACTTATTTACATTGAGCCGTTCTTCCTGTGGCCATTAGCATTCAAAACATATAAACTTGAGCTCAGGGCACAGTTGAGTTTTTTTTGGTTCAGTGGCTAAACCAAAACAAAAAGAAAAGAGAGAGGAAAAAATCTTCTAACCAGAACAGAAAGCTTATTTCGTATCAACGCAGAATGTTTCATTTAACCTGTAATTAAAACTTTTTTTCCTGGTTCTTAAGCAATTTTTTTTTCTTTCATTCTTAAAAAATATTAGCCAATATTTAAAATGTCATTTCCTAACGAGAAGCTGAAATGTTTTGCTTCCAAAGGAGTAGAAACTAGCACTTTTATCTTTGTGGGGCGGGGAGGTTGTTTGCTTTGTCTTAATTTAATAAATTGTTTCAATATCTCCTGCCTCTGGACTCAGGAAATAATTTCACTAGTCCATGGAAACATTCCACTCACTCTGAGCACCCACATTTGCAGGAAAATATTAGTGACACGTAGTAAGCGGAATGTAAAGGGCTAAAGACATAACTGAAAGGTGTCTGCATAAAATATACCCTTATCAAAACATACATATTACAAGAGTTTTTGAGAGATGAAGGATGAGTCTGTGAACCATGTGTCCATACAATATTGTCCCTCAGCTGACTCCCGGGTGCATTTCTGCCACAGCCACAAAAATCCATCCCCTGTAGGGCAGATGCCTCTCTCCTTGGCAAAAAAGGGGGGTGAGTGGCCATCAGCAGAGGGTGGGGTTCATTTCAAGTAATATTAGGCTTCTTACAGTTGGATGTCCAGATCAAGCTATGCTTTTGTAGCCAAGGGAGAAAGATAAAGCTCCACCTGAGACACCGCAGGGCAAGAGCCGGAGGCGGGCGGGGAGGGTGACTCACCGGCCGGGGCCCCTGGTGCAGCGGGAGCCCGGGCAATGTGCCCCGACCAGACATCTCACATGCGTGCGATTTGAGTTAGGTGAGGTGAATCCCACCCACCTGCGTCCCAGGAAGAATTAGCAATGACCATGTTAGCACAGAGCTAAAGATTTAGGACGAAGCTCCCTCAAGCTTGCTTAACCCAGTTCCTGCAGCCCAGAGCTGCTGTGAGCAGTGAGGTGGGAGCCCCTCAGGAAAGCTCCCAGGGATGTATGAGATCTGATTAGGGCTATGTTGGGAAGAAAGTGGCATGGAACAACGGTATTCCTGCTATCTCCTAATGCAGAGCACCTCCTCCGAGGGCTTCTCCAGATAACTGGAATTTAGAACAGCCATAAGGTTTCACTGGCCACTGGCTTGGCTCGGGACTGGTGGCGGGGTGGCAATGCAGCATGAATAACCACCCCACCGATGCCGAGGATCCAGCTGCTAGAACAAGGTCCGCTATTATAGTTAGCATCAAGAAGCAGCTTTTATTTTGAGACTGAACTACTTGTGTGTCCATCCAATGAATTCCTGTTAAAAGACTAAACCTGCTAGGGGATAAAAATCCATTACAAGTGAGAAGCAATTTACAGTAGAGAATTGACCTATAAAACCGACGCATTTCCATCGCACTAATCCAAAACATATTTCAGAAAATAGGTCTGCACTCTGAAATAGGTCTTGTTAAAACAACCGACCTGTTAAAATTACGGGCTTAGTGCAGCAAGCCTGTATATTTTAACGGGATTTTCATGTGTTGGGCCACAGTCCTAGGAAATTTTCTAAGAAAGTGACCTCACTCCTCACTCCTCAAAAAGTGGTGGGAGATTTAAAAGCAAGGCACATCCCTGCGACTTCAGAGCAAGCAGCTTACAAGGTTCCCTGCTTCTCGGACTTCTTCCCCTCCCGCTTGTTTCTGCATCGCCTCTCATACTGTCCCTTACACCTGGAACATTTTTCCCTCTTCCTATCTGCCAAATATTTTCCCTTCTCCATTTCAAATTCCTCTTTAACTCACTAATTCACTTCCTCCTGACTTCTTGGACCTGGGGCCCCCGTTCTCCTGTGCTGAAGCTCCAACACTCGGGGTAGAAAGCCAGGCGAGCGCGCTCTGCAGTCACCCCACAAAGCCCAGGAGACGTGCACAGATGCACGGTGACTTGGCGGGTGGCTCCCTGCAGTCAGGACAGGAGCGTCTCGCATTATCCCGGAGTTTGCCTCTCTTTTTTTCAGGACCAGCCCACAGTATTCGAATCGGGATCCTCCAGCGCTCGCGTGGAAGTTAGAGGCTCGGGGAGGGGAAGAGGAGCATCCAACTTTTCAGGAAAGCCAACTTCAATTCCTGAGGGCTGCAAGACCTGCTTCAAGCCCACCGAACTCTGTGGAAGGAATTCAGTGGGCTTTCGGTCGCCTATGGCTGGAGGGTTGGATCTCAGCAGAGAAACAATGAGGTGCTGTTGTGTAAAAGAGTTCTGCCCACGATAAAATATTTCAGTGGAAAACAGATCTCCACAAGCAGGAGAGGTTCACAGTGATGACTGGGAAGCTGCTGTGTGCTTGTGCTTTTTTTTTCTACTGGTATAGAAGTGCAACTTGAACTTAAGTCCACTCCCGCATTGAGAGGATGAGAACTGTAGTAAAAATAAAACTAAAACATCTTTATTTTTTCCTCTTCCTATCCTCATGCTTCCAGATGTTGCAGTCATAAGTACATAAGACTTTTTAAAAATGGTAAACATAAACAATTTTACAATAGAACAGTTCATGAATGTGACAGATTACTTAATAGCAACCTATTTTATTAGCATACAAATAGTAGCACAAGGGTCAGATTCAGGAAAGAGGCAAAGGTGGCACCTATCTCAGCCCTGTCTGTGTCCACTGTCACTAAGCCATCCCTCCCATTCAGCAATGGGCTCACTTTTTTTTGTTCAACCTTTTACTACCAATGTAGCCATAGAAACCCTTCCTATTACCCTTGATGTCACTTGGAAGCGTTAGCTCTAGGCAAGGTTTAGGTTCCCTAACACCATGCCTACATGCCTGGGTAATATTTCTAAATTCCTCTGTCATAGCATGTCCCTGTTTCCACCTCCTGTATGATGCCTTTTTGCATTGGAGCTCTACCATGAGCTCTCTGCTTACCCAAAGCAGTCTCCTGACACATCAACTTGTCTTCATGAGTGCCAGACTGTTCTCGTACTTGGAGCATGCTGACCTTGAAGGCCTGTCAGCTTGCCTCAGCTCCTTTGCCCTTCAGAGCTGCCTCCCTTGGGATCCCACCTAAAAGTTTCCTAAATGTGCTGAAATCTGCTCTCCTAAAGTCCAGGGTCTACCTTCTGCTGCTCTCCTTCCTCTCTTCTCCCAGGATCTCACATCCTGCCATTTCATGGTGACTACAACCAAGGCCATTGCTGATTCCCACATCCACAACCTGTTCTTTGTTGACAGTGAACGGCAGGTGCAGCTATGGATCACCTCTGGTTGGCCCACCCAGTATCTGCATCAAGAAGTTATCCCTGATGCCCTCCAGAAACCTCCTGGACTGCTGGTGTCCTGCCACACTGCCCTTCCAGCAGATGTCAGGGAGGTTAAACTCCCCCATGAGAACCAAGGTCTGTGCTTCAGAGGCTTCCTCCAGCACTTCAAAGAAGGCTTCATCCGCTTACTCACCCTGGTGGGACATCTGTAATACCCTCCCATTATGTTATCCCCCTTATAGGCCTCTTTTCTGACCCACAAGCTCTCCAGCAGCCCATCATCCATCTCACCGAAGAACTCCTTGTACCTGCGCTGTTCCCTCATGAGACAGCAAGCCCCTTGCCTCCTCATCCTCCCTGCTGGTCTCTCCTGGAGAGCCCGTACCTGTCCATCGCAGCCACCCCAGGTGGGCGAGCTGGCCCACTACTTCTCAGTTATTCCAGTGACATTGTAGTTAAGTAGAAAAAAAACCTCCTAGTTTTCAGTCTCGTTACAGCATCTTGGAGTCTGTTCATTTTTAGGTCTGTCCCTGTAGGAAGGGGCTCAGGAAGCAGAAAAACCTGCGTCCTTTGGGTACGACAGGAGGACCCAGCACCAGCCACAGCTTTTGTCGCAAACAGCTGCCCTCTGCCTTGCAGAAAGCATAGATACCACTGAGCAAAGGCAGCAGCAGGCTTAGGTCTCGGGGCAGGGGGACTCTCCTGGGATCTGCCCGTGGCTGTGCCAAGACGCATCCATTCCCTTGCAGCTCCCCCACTGCTCCCTCGTGGCCTCGCTCCTGTCGAGGGGGATAAGGATGGCAGCAGGCTGTGTAAAGCCAGAGAGGTCCAGGCATTTCCAGAGGCTTATAGGGAGGCCATTCGCTGCTCGATGAGGGTCTGGGGCTGAAAAATGCAAAGCTGAGGAGGCTGCTGGAGTCAGCAGAGACCTTGCGGAGAAGCACAGGCCCTGCCATCAAACCACTGTCTCCTCCGCGCTCCGAAGTGCACAGTACGCCTTCCTATCAAAAAGCTCTGAACTCCTCATCCTTTCGAATAGCTAACAAATGTGTTTGATTATGTGGCAAAGCAGATTTTCATATGTTGACAAAGCCTTGCTAATCAGGAGAGCAGGGCTCTATCTACAGAGATACAGCATATACAAGGAGAAATTTCAACACCTCATTAGAAAAATAAATCAGTGTCTTTTCTGAGATTATGGCATGGGCAAAACGTGTCCTCATATGGTATAAACACTTGGTGAGATGAGCTTCATAGCTTCAACATGATTTCACCACTCGAGAGTGAAGTGGCCTTCCCAAACCGACACAAATCAAAACTTTATGCTACCCTAGAACACGTTCTGCCTCCCCCTTCTTCTTGTGATGATCTCCATCAACCGTCAGATCATATAATTTAATACAACACAAAATCTGGACCTCTTGACACCGATCCCCTCCTGCACCCAAGGAGGGACAGCTCTAATTTATACCAGATGGCTTCAGACTATAAAAAAACCTCGTGCCAGCTGAGGGCTAGCCAAGCACAGGTGTGTCCCACCCTGTCCCAAAATGCCTTTTCCTATACTCCTTCTTTCCACCCAAGGAGGAGCAGATGTGGGAGGGAGCCGGCAGCACCACTCTGCACCAGCTGAGAATGATGCCAAGCCCCAGTTAACGCACCCAGAGGTCACATCCGAGACGCTCTGTACAGAGGTGAAAGGAAAAAGACTCTGCTCTTTCATTTTAAGAAAGTGTCACAAATCAAGGGGAAAAAGAAAACAGCAAACTTTAGAATTAAATGCATGAGAATGTTTAATATATTGCCAGAATGTCGATGAAAATGAAGAAGTGGATTCCAAGGAATCTAGAGAAAATGATCCCTTTGAGTCAAACATAAATAAAAATCTGCAGTGATATAGAGATGATCTCATGCTCATGGTTATTTCCCGTTTGAAACTTTTTTTCTTGGTATAGTTTTTTTTTTTTTTTTTACTCACAGATGTTGTAAAGTTAATTACACAATCACTTGTGTATTACAAAAAAATGAATAAAGAGTACTGGATACACATGAGTCACTACAGCGCAGCACAGAACGAAGGAAAATGATTCTCTCAGATCCTCAGAAAAAGGCAATTTATACAGAGTACCACAGCTGAAATTCTTCAGTATTCTTCAAGCAGATGCTGCTTTTTGCAAGGGAGAAATTTTCAGCTCAGGCTGAAAATTGCTGGGAGCCTCCTCTGTGCACAAGCTGCAAGAGCGGCACAACCCCAGCCGGAAAGTAACGCTCGCCAGTGCAGAGTGGTACCAATACAAATGCATCTAGAGGAAAGTCTTTTGCAGACCAGTATGTCATAAACCCTCTGTTCATCGTGCTTCATTGTCCCACATGCAAGGCAAGATGTAAGGAGCCGTGTTCTTTAAGGGCCGCTTGTTTTGGGAAACACGTGCACTTAAGTACCATTGGCATTCACGCGGCCCGTCTCTGCAGTGCAGAGCTGCGCCACCAGCCCGGCGCTGGTGATATATTGAGGGACGCAGTGTGGCTGCAAATTTGCGGGGTTTGCACACGTAAATGTGGGTGTGCAGGTTCACAGTAATGTTTGGAAAGTGTAGACGTTCCTCCCCTTTTTAAAAAAAAGTGATGAATTAAAGGTTATTTAAAAGTACTTAGAGCTGGCTTCAAAACATGAATTGAGCTCCTTTGCCAGCTCTTCCGAAAACATCCAAAAATATTCTGGTCCACTTCCTCACTGGAAAGAGTATACCTGTGGTCAGAGACCAAAGAGATCATCCACCAACTTATTTACTTTAAAGAAAACACCATGCCTGTTGAAAGGCAGTCAGCCATCCTGGTTTAGGCTATGCTGTACACTGATTTTTTGGCTGTAGCACATGACTGAGCCTCTTCCACAAAGATCTCAACGACGCAGGGCACTAAATACTCGTCAGAGCAGAGAGGGAACGATTCCCATGCTGGAACGTGGTGTCACCTGCCATTGATGGTAAAGGCGCTTGGGTGCAAACATCGAAAGAGAGGACAGACTTAATTTAAGGTAAATTCTGGAGACAAATAACATGGATCTGGCAGTAGCATCTGGCCTTTGGTGATAGCATTGAAATTAGGAGCTACTTTGTCTAATAAGCACTGGTGAAAGCCAAGAGATTTCTAGGAAACGATAATTCATAGATTCAGACAATGGGCGGCACAGAGTTTCTCTTGTCATCTCGTTTCTCAACAACCATTTTCCCGGCTTTTTCCCGACTTTCTTCTGAAGGCTATCACGTCACCTTTTTGCACAGAGGATGACAGTTCACTACCTCTGACTATTTAAAGTTAACTCTTTGACTATGCCACAAGGGCTTGGGGGATTACTTTGTAAAACAGATTTTTTAAAATACCTCCTACTAGATTTGTCAGGTGATGAGACATTTTATTAACTTTGTTGCTATGAATTTTTATCAGGCCAATGAGGAATATTAATTCTTAAGGGGTTTGAACTAATAAAATTGTAAAATGAAAAGCTGTAACAAGCACTTCATTTCTTGATAACTATGTTTTTAAAACTGAATCTTGTCCTGTGACTAATCTTGACTTTTTCTGCTTTTGAAAATACTTACGCTTGCCTTTGTTGCACTGTGTTTTTTAAAGCCCTGACACCTGAATCCTGTGAATATGTAGGAAACCAAATTTCATCACAAAACCAAAATGAAATCCTCCAAGTGTTATACAAAGAAATATATAAACCCATGATTGATGTAGAATCCTAAACTGACCAGTTTTAGAACCAAGAGGGATTGTTGTGATTGTCTCACTACTTTCCATATAATCGAGCCCCTAGAATTTCCCTATATTAATTCGTGCTTCGAGATTAAAAGCTGTGCTTGCAGCAGAGCGGCTCTTTTAAAAAAAGTCTCATTTTGATTTAAAAATCTCCATTAATGGAGAAGCCAGCACAATCCTGCGTAAATTATTCCAAATGATTAATTAGCTTTGCTGTTAAGAATATGCACCTTCTTTTTTGGTCTGAATTTGCCTCGCTTCAGTTTCCAGCCATTGGTCTTATTAGTCACTGTACCTTTGTCTGCCAGACTGAAAAGCCCTGTATTACCTAAATCTTTTCCTTGTGGAGGTACTTACGGGCTATGATCAAGTCACTGTTAACCTTCTCTCTTGGAAGTTACTTAAATCGTTTCCTATTAGTTATCCCTTAATTATTCTCAGAGCTCCTCTCTGAACTCACGCCAATTTTTTTACAACCTCCTTGAATTTTGGGCACTGGATCTGGACACAGGACCCCAGCGAGCACGGCACCAGTACCAAGAACAGTGGAAACAGCCCCACTCCCTATTCCTGTTTTTTCATACCGGCAGGAACTGACTTAGCCCTTCTGGCCGCAGTGCTGGGAGCTTGTGCTCAGGTCATTTTCATCCTGACCACAAATACCATTTCTAAAATTTTCTACTTCCCCAAGCAGAGCTCCCCTGGCAGTGCCACCTGCATGTGTTGTTCCCAGACTGGTCATTTCACATTCAGCCGCCCCAAAACACTTCTCAGTTGACCAGGTCCAGCATTTTCTCTCTGTACCAGTGACTATCCCCAAAATGTTTTCTCAGCTGTGAGGAGCTCCATCTTTGATCCTTAAGTTATTGCTAAAAATGGGAAACAGCAAGAAAACCAAAAACCCAAGGAATGCACCTTCCTGATGGAGGCTCCCTGTCTACAATCAGATTTGGACGCACCATTGAACTCAGTTTCAGTCTATTTAATGTGTGACATATTGATTTTATAACATTCTGCTTTGTTATTCAAGATGTGTGGTCCCATATGCAGTAACGTTAGAATTGTATTACATTGCAAATACTACTACTTCTATCAACCAAAGCTGCAATCACATTGAAATTTATCCTGAGCTAGTCTGACAAGATTCTTCTATAAATAATTATTAATGATATTTCCTTCCTTTAAATGATTATTAATCTAGTCCCATATCTGCTATTCTACTATTTTGTCAAGGAATGCTATCAGTCAGTTTGGGTTACTTGAGGAATCTCTTCTGCTTTTTCTAAATGTGGGCGCATCTGCTTTTTTTCTGACATCTTCCTGTTTCCCAGAATTTACTGAAACTCAGCGTTAATGATCCACCACGCTTCTCAGCTCACAGCCTGAAACTTTCGGACATGATAATTCGAAAAGGTCCTATTTTAGTATCTGTAATTTAACACTGTCTTTAGTCACTGTGGAAGGGGGATGTATTTTATCATCATCGCATGACTTAAATACACTATCTGTTTTCTCCTTCTCTCTTCCTCCAGCCAGGATATGGAAAGGTTTATTGAATATTTCAGCCTTTTATCAACAGTTCTGCCATGTCTAACTAGCTAGTGAAACAACATTTTTATTGAGCTTCCTTTTGCTATTTAGATACTCAAAACCTCCTTCCACTGCCTTACATTCTGCTGGCTATAGCTTTCCTTTTGTATCCTTCTTCTTCACTCATTAATTTTCTTAATTTCATAATTTATCCTTACTGCTATCCACCTTTCCTTTTTCCATATACTGTTTTTAATTGCTATACATGCTTTCTCTTCCCATATGCACCTGGCTGGTTTTAAGCCTTCTTTCTTGACTTTAGGTTTTTAGCTCTTGGATAATTTATAAAACATTATAAAAGACTTCAATTTTTCACATTTTACCATTTCATTTCTTACAAACTGACTTGCCTCTTAATTATTCCAGCTTTGTAAAACTGGACTCTTAGAAACTCTAAGCAAATATATTACTGATGTGAACTTTATGTGGTTTGCATAAACAGACGTAGTCAATCTGAGTCTAAACAACCACTGACTTCTAGTTCTCAGCTTAGCTTCTACCTATCTGTGGCCCAATCCAGAATTGTTCTGTGTTGGTTGCCACCCTTTCTGAGCTAGAAAATTGTCCTCTATAACTTTGCAATACTAGGCAGTGTGAAACTTCCAACACACATCATTCGGACTGAAATCCTCCATGATAGCACAGCTTTTGTTTTCCTGCACCTGAGGGATGGGCGTTTAAGCAGCCAGTCATCCTGCCCTCTAGCGTGATTTGGAGGGCAGCAATGGGCACCAGCAGCCCCCATCTTCTGCTTTATGTTTCGGAAGAGCAGCCCATAAGCATTTAAGAGCACTTGGCAATGATTCAGAGACCGTTGATGCCATTTTTGATGTAGAGTGCCATTCTATGTCCTTTTATGCTAATTCAATCGGTCCTTGGAAAAAAGTTTCCTACCACTGATTTTAACATTCCAGTCATGCCAATTTTCCTTCCAGTGGCTTATAATACCAAGTGGAGTGTGTGTGCACTAATCAGCGAGCAAGTCCATTTCTTTTTGCTTATTACTGGGCTCCTTGCAATCCTTGAAGGCAATTAGAGACTTTTCTTCAGGTGTCTGGCACCTTGATTAATTTTGTTCTGGGTATCTCGATTTTTCTGATTTCTCTCTCCTTCGCCACCGTTCCCTTTTGTTGTTGTTTAGTTTAATACCTTTCAGACTAGTCTAAGCAGCCTGTATCTCAGAAAACTACTTTCCATCTGCTGTGATTACTTCTTCTGAGACGAGTTAACCCGCCTTTCCTCCCCTTTCCACAAGAGAGACAAAAATTCCCTTGAACAAAAACACTCTGCCTGGTGCCCTTTGCCTCACCAGCAGCTCGCTTCTGGACACCACTTGGGTGCATCTTCGGTCTGTCCATGGTCTCTGGAGCTGCGGCCAACTGGTGGGATAACACGTAGCCCGGGGTCACAAGTGCTAGGCACGGCCCAGGCAGCAGGGCCAAGGAGGTGAGAGCCTTCCCTGGCATCACATTCTCTTCCACTCACATCCAGCTCATCTAGCCCTACTCTAATCTGTCTCTTTTTAAAAGAAAGTGGGGCTTTACACCTTCTGATTTCATAAAAGTATAAGGGTAAGACTTAATGCCCTGGCCATCAAGCACTACTGCCATTTCGGGTTACCTACATCACCTATTGTGCTGGACCAGGGAGATGAGGACTGGGGGGCAACCAGGGCTCAGCTGACACAGCCAGGCACTGGGCTTCTCAGAGCCCTCGGAGGGCAGATAAGGGGCCACAAGCTCATTCCTTCCCAAGCACGCTCCCCATATGGTTGCTCGCCAGTGGGATTCCCGGCTCCTCAGTGGCAGTCTCTGGGAACACCACGTGCAGGGATGCTGGGTTGCCCTCTAGGATTTAGGCAGCCCAAGTCCCCCCTGAAAGGTGTGGTGCAAGTTCAGACAAACATGGCTAGAAAATAGGCTCAATTCCCTCACTTTCCTCACAGGGTTGTAGAAGAGATTGATTCAGCAGAAAGACAGAAAGGTTCGTGCGTGTCCAGGCAGCTTTATGGCCCAGTTTGTGTAGGATGAAAGGTTGAAATCCTGCTGCTTTTGCAGCCTGACAGATCACACTGGGGCAATGGACGTTCCTTGGTAGGTACATATGGAACACAGCAGGTCCAAGTGAGACCTTCCTTAGCATGCAGGAAGTTTTCTTCCCTGTTTGCTCACCTACACAACAGTCAGCCTGTACCCTAAGATCATTCTTCCAATTTTACATGTTTCCATTCTGCTATTTATCCATTTAGCATCATCCCATACTACCTTCTGTGTGCTGCTCTGAGAATTGTTGGGCTTTGCTGGTCATCACTGACTTTCCTGCCAAGCAAAGTTGAATCCCAGATTCTTTTCGCCCTCTCTGTTTTGTTTTTTTTTTTTTCATACATTGATTATATCAGTAGAGTGAAGGAAAGTATTACAGGGAGAGACAGTGTGGTAAGAGAGGCATTGGAAGGGAAGTCAGCATATATTTGTGCTGTCAGTTTTAATGCATCATTTGTTGAATCTGTATATTTTATGTGGTCCAGAAATAGTTTCTGCACATCTTGTCCATCTTCTGTTTTATCCTGCAGTTGGGATGTTGGTGTTTCACGTTCTTTATTAGGTTTAGACTCCTTTCTTTGATTCTTGGGATCGACACTAGTTTCCCAGGTCTGACAATTGCAGGGGGTCTGAAGAGTGGCAAATTCTTTCTTCCAACAGGATTTTTTCTATAGTATTTGATGAGATGATCCTAATAATGTTGTTTCACCTTTCCAGTTGTGTTTAGTAATTTCTTTCCAGAAACTGCACAGCATATCCAGCTCCAGAGCAGAGAAGGGGTGATTTTGCAGCCTAAAGACTGGCAAACCCTGCTCGTCACACACACAGACAGATCCCTTTCGTCATTAAAAACTGCTGCTCTGTCTCTGTTTAAATAGGGAATGAGGACTGGGACAGGAGGAGGCTTCAGGAAGTGAAACCATGAAAGTACTTCTTCCCCAAGTAATGGTAAATCCTCAGCAAAAAGATATTGAGGAAAAAAAAAAAAAAAGAAAGACCTTTTCCTCCTCTGACTCTTTGGAGAGTAACTATAGCTATTACTGGGAAAAAATAATCACAGTGTATCCTGTTAACACGACTTGTTGACCACTGCTAGCAATGGCAAATATTCTCTGCGTGACCCTTACTCGGCGCCAGCAGAGAGAGCTGACCCCCCGAGCTCCTGGCACCGTGTCCTTTAAAGCCGGCAGGCACCAGCCCGTGGCCAGCGGGGCTTAGACCCTGTCACGCAGAGATCAACAGCAACGCCGTAAGACCTGTGTCTTATGTACACTTTCACCCGTCTTTTTCAAGGCAGTCTATTCGGGATTTTAACGTAATCATTTTACCGAGGGAGAAACTGAGGCAAGGAGAAGATACAGGATTTCTTATACTTTATACAACAGAGCCAAAAATACAACTTTAATTTCCCAAGTTCCCTATAAGATGATTAAATTGTGCTCCTTAATATTTGTACTATTCAAATACCAAAACCCACTCTCAGCTCTGCACTTGGGCAATGGGATAGAGCGGCACAGGTTATCTTAAGAGCACCAATTATGTTAAATGTCTGTTTTGGTGTTTGCCAACAGTCATGACCCTTCGACATGAGCACCAAACCCAGTCCAGGTAACAGAAATGCATTCCAGCTCCTGGAAAACAAGGCAGGCATTTGGAAAACAAATGGTGGGGGCAAATTAGGTTGACCAGATACCTACAAGGATTTTTCGGATCTTTTTTGGAATTGACTGAAAAATTATGTGTTCCCAAGGGGGCGAGTGTTTCAAATCCAGCAAAACCAACACGACAAGAAACTGTTGGGTGATGCAGCTGATAAAATTACCACGTGAGACTAAAATTCAGAAAAGTTGCTTCGACTGTACTTACAGTGCCAGTGGAGAGCTGTTGACTGGGGGAACACAGCTTAAGGGACATCACATAAGGGGCATCATAAGCAGAGAAAATATGTTTGTCCCTTTCAGCAAAGGGCTAGAAGAAGAGCAGCAATGATTTCCCTTTGCATTTCAGACAAAATAGTGGCATCAGTCAAGTGTTTCTATGCAGCCTCTGTTGGCTGCATCCTGTACAAGCACGTGTGGGGGAAGCTGCCTGCAGGACAGATATCTCGGTGGCAGAGAAGAATTCAGAAATTGATTTTGTTTTGTCTTGCTTTCTAACTGGTAGACCTTGAGAAGACACCTTGAAATGCTCACAGACTGAAGCGGAAAGGAAGAGCGAAGTGGGTAGCATTTATGCCTGCAAAGAAAAAGCAGGAGAAAAACAGAAGTCAGCTGGAAGTTGCAGACTACCTTTTGTCACCCTTTGAAATATGTGAGTAGCTGCGACACGTACGGACATCCAGGTAACCCAGAGAAGGAAACTGCGCAGGAACTGCATAAGCAATGTAGAAACCCATCTCCAGCAGAAGCTGGAGAACAAGAGTTGGAGCCAAGGCTACCAGTGCCTAGTCCCTCCTCTCCTTTTGATGCACTGTCCGACCCCGTAGAGATTAACGCCAGAACCCCACAGACACCTAAGTGCTCACTTCTGCTGATTCAGTAATCTGGAATCTGGTAAAGCCACACAGATCCATGATTTTTTCTGCTGTATTTAATAGGAGCACAAAGCAGCTCAGCTTGAGTGCTGTAGATGTTGCTCAGAATTTAGAAAGAGCTTCCAGATATGGCAGATTTCCTCAGCAGAAAAAAAAAAAAGTAGTCCCAAATTGCCCATGTGCCACTTTAAAATGAAGTAATTTGGAGGTCTTCTTGATTCTCACAATCCTTTGAAGCAACTAAGCAAGATGCGCATTATCAGCAGAACAAGAAACAATGTGGGAGGAAAGAAAACATACTATCTATGTACACAATAAAAAAAAAAAGAATACAACGCTGAAATGACCATCCATTATAGTTCACTGTTTGCAAATACACTTACGGAATAAATTCTCATTTAAAAAAAAAAAATAGAAGGGAGAAGTGGAATAATTGCCACTATGTGCCTGAGAGAGTGTTTTTCCATTAGCTGCAATTAATACAGTAATGGTAAATGAAAATAATTTCCCATTTTGCACTTATTGTGAGGAAACATTAAAGAAAAAAAAAAAAAGAGAAGTGAAATGAAAGAAAAACAAAGCATAATGATTAATATATTGATGATTTGGTATAATCTCTGACCTGATCGATCATCACGAGGTTTTGGTTTTATTTAATTAGCTTATGGTAATTTCATACAGAATCCCAGTGTGCCGATGAAAACTGGCAAGTGAAAACATTGACCTTCTGCTCACATATGCAACGTCTTCTTACAGTGCTAACAGCCTATATGCATCAAGGCTAAAAGGCTTCCGTCTCACAGGAGAGCCCCTGGATCGGGGGGATATCATTACCGCCTGCAGCGGGATCAGAGTTTGGCTCTTCTTGGTGCATAAGGGTCTGGGGAGCGAAAGGGACATCGGGTTTTGCCAGAATAATAATTGGGTGCTATGAGATTATGGAGTGCTGCCATAAACTGAAAATGAACAGACAAGTTGCTTTTTGTTTGTTTTATTAAATGCTATTATTGTTATTTATTACGTTCTTGGTCATCAGTTTTCTCGGAGTTGCTAACAAAGTGCCGCATAAATCCAGCCTGTCCCTTTCTGACCCTTGTAACATCATGCAATTTTCCTCCTTCACCCTGAATTCGAGGTATAAACTAATGCGAAAACATGCGTTTTATTAAATGGCGAGTTTTCTACTAAATACTTTTCTTTTGCAGTAGGAAGCAACTGCATTAGAAATAAATATCTCGGCCAGACCTCCTGCATACTTCTCCCAATACATAAGCAAAAAAATATGTCGTGGTCAAACCTACATTGTTCCATTTGCCAATTGCAAAATAATAATGATGTTTGATGGGCAAAAAACTCAGCTGTCAGGAGAGAAGACAGACGATTCTGCTTATTGAATGCTATTGACTTCATGGGGCCAATAAAACAACTTGCAAATAAAAGAAAGAGGAACTGATTCATGTCCTAAGATTGTGTGACGTAGCCTTTTTCTGTTTGTATAATGTTGTGATTAAATATGGTGGGGCCCTAGGGAGTGAATTTTTTATTTGAAGGTTAAGCCAATATTAGCAAAAAATAAAATAAAATTAATCAAATGGCCCAGAGCATCACAGCCACAGTTGATTCCAAGAATGTTTGGTTACAAAATGAGCAACCGACTAATTGTGTAAATGCTGTTAATTAGCTGTGCAGAGCCCCTAACTGGGCTTTTCCCTGTAACTAATAAGAAATCAATTAGCTAATGAAGTGGCCATTAAATGCTATGCTAATCTTAGCTGGGATATTTTTAATGTTTCTTCTTCTTCTTCTTTTTTTTTCTTCTTTATGATCCTTCCTAATTGCCATTGCCATACGGAGCTCACAGCTTTCAGCATGTCTAATGAAACATCATTATATCATAACTGGCATTCTTGGAAGAGTTAGTGGCAAACCTGCTTCCCAATTATTTTTAATTGCCAGACATACTCATAACTGGGCCTTTTACCAAGTAGTTCAGATCCCTGCACTGTCATGTAATATACCCAAAGATTGTGTTTTCTTTTCTTTGCATACGAAGCGTGGCGGGAGCGCTGGCCGCAACGAGGGACGCGCCTGACACCCTAAACAAGGAACCTGAGCGGTTGCCTTTGCTCTTCCTTTGATCGCAGCCTGTGGAGACTCGGCATCGCCTTCCCGCTGAGCAGTTAAAACTAGACAAATCTCGAGGAGGTTTTACCTTTATTTGAAAACTTCCGGTGCCCGGTAAACATTGTTCGCCACCGACCATCCCAAGCTAAAAAGGTGGCTGGAGCTTCTGGGCGCTTATGCCAAAACACTGTGATTTAGCAATTATTATTAGGATTAGCAATCGGGGAGTGTGAATGTCTTCAGTAATTCCCGCAGATTTTGTCACTTTCTGAGAGTTCATTATCACCATTTATTTATGCCTATAAATTCCAGCTTAGAGAAGGCATAAAATGTATCTTTTCTTTGGGTGGCACGGCTGCAAAATCAGCATCTTCTCTTTAACGGAGCCCGTTGCAAGAGGAGGGAAGCAAGACTGAACCCCAGTTTTTAAAACGCTCCTGTAGCTACAAGTTTTTATTTACCAACCTGGCGCCTATCCGGTAATGGTATCATATTTAAACCCTGAATCTCAATGAACTTCTCTAAATCTACTCGCGGTGAAGTAGGTTATGTGTCAGGATTAGACTGGCTCCTCCCCGCCCCCCACCATACAATAGTCCTCAGGACATCTGTGCACAAAATACGTGCTTTTTAAAAGAATGTTTTCAAAAGGGAGTCTTGTCTCTCTCTCTCTCTCTTTCTCCCCCCCTCCTCCCTCCTTTTTTGGATAACATGCAAATTGAATTGGTTAATTCTGCACCCCAGTTTCAGGAAATCTGCCACCAGCAGCTGCCACTGTTTCAGATGTCAGGAGGATGCAGATACACTGTGACATTTTGTTCATTAAATAAACAAACCAGGTTCGGGCTAACAACATTAGGTAGAAAGCCCCATCAATTCTTGTACATTTACTTCACGTAATAGGAAGTGACAATTGTTCCTTAGCTTCATAAGCACTATATTGAAGAACAAAAGGAAAAAGCATACATAATGTGGCAACAGCAACAACAGTTGCCATAAAATCCTGCAAGGTTGATTTAGATTAATGAGGCACATAACTTTTTGCCCAAGGCTACTTAAAATAAATATGGCTACAAACATGGCTACTAGGGGAGAGAAAAAAAAAAAAGTCAGGATTTTTTTTTCCTCTTACGTATGGTTTTGGTCTTATTTATTTGATTTGACTATCAAATAAGAAAACTACTCCAACAACAGCCCCTCTGTAGGTGAATGAAAAAGATTTGCACAGTGTGGTAGCATAAAAACCAAAAAGAAAACACAAAAAAATCCCATTTTTTACATTTCAGTGACATAATATTTTACTAAAAGAAAATGTTAACTAGTATGTTGACCTTAGGTTAAAATGATAGAGATATTAAATACCCAAATTAAAAGCCATAAGTCTTTTCCATTGTGACAAATTAATCTATCTGAAATATCAACATTTCTGAGTTTTGCATCAATCAAATGTATTCTGGCTTTTGCATCTAGGAAATATAAACATTAAATAGCCAAGACAACAAGTACCGTTTGTCAGCTCTACATCGTATAACATAAAAGTCACTGAAACTGGAAATTCAGTAAAGCAAAAAAAAAAAAAAAAAAAAAAAAGGATCATGTTGAAGAGGAAGAAGAGTGGCCTATCTAAAAATCAGTCCATCCTAAGGCTTGGATATCATAGATAAGGCTGTCAGTCAGACTTAGACTGAAAGGTACAGACAATAGAAAAAAATCCTCGCACATTAATATGTATAGCACCACGATGTGGCTTTTAATATTCCAAAGGGACTTCAGCAACTCCATGGGAAAAAAAAAGCCAAACCTGAGACCGGCTCGTGCAAATCCTCGCCGACGGCGGCAGCCCCGCCGGAGGACACGCTACGCGGGCGTGCGAAGGTCAGCCCTTCGCACCGCCGGTGGTTTTTTGGGTCCCTTCCCCTCGCACGTCCACTCGCCCCCGAGGCGGCTGCAGTGGGGGGCTCAGCTGAGGCACGGGGTGGCTGCCCACGAGGAGGCTCTCCCTGTCACGGGCAGCTGCTGCCGACCCAACAGCAACACCGACAACCCCCCCCCCCCCACTACCTCTGGGATTTTTCTGGGGGTTCCTGTCCCCCTCCTCCATGCCCTGAGCAAGCCCAGCCTCACTCCACCCTGATCCCTGTTCTCCATGTTGCCAAAACCCCGGAGCCACTTTGGAGCATCTCCAAAGGCCTGTCTATGCCCGGGGAGCCAGTGGGGAGATGGGGGTGTCATCAGTAGTGTCCCCCTGCCACAGTACGCATGGAGTGCCCTGCCCCCCACAACCAGATTTGGTGCTGGCACCACGTTCAGCTGGTAGGTGTGAAAATGCGTGTTCATCTGGATCGTCCCTAGTGCCACCATCTGTGCAGAGGCTGAAAACAGCAAGTTGTTCCAGGATAGGTTGGCATCAATTTAAAGGCAGGGATTTTTTGGCCCTTTGATTTCTTGCAAGCATATTCCTGCGCAGTGTCAGGGATCCCAAGACTCCTCCACCTGCCGTTAAGGCATCTCCTCCCCACATGGGACACGTCAAGCAGAAGGTCCACCCTTTCTAGAGGAGGGCAATACATGGCGCAAGATGAGCAGAGGAGAAGTTTAGAAGCAGATGTGCAGATGTCATGGTGCCCCATTGCCTTGGAGGGCTCTTGGGTGCCAGCAGAGCCTCAAACCGAATGCTGCTGAGAGCAGAAAGTACATTTTCAGTGTCACCTTCCTCATGATCTCAGGGTGTCCATCAGCAGCCAAGCTGTGGTCCCTCCTAAGCCTGCAGGTGGAGGACAAGCAGATGCAGCCGCTCGGAAAAGGTGAGCACGGCACCCACAGTCTTGCTCCTGCTTTCTTCCTCAGCCACTTGCAGAAAAGCTCCTCTATAAAAACTTGCCACTGGCAGGTGTGGTGTGGTGCAAGTCACAGTCGAGGGAGAATTTTTCCAGGAAATTGCAAGAATGAGATGGTGGGATAAGCAGCATAATAAACCCCCAGCTTGGACTAGCTGCTGCTGGGGGATCATAGAAGTTATTTCTGAGGGATCTCCGTAGCCACAGACTGTAAACCAGCCCAAGTCCTAAGGGGATCTGTGTTTTGACTGGAGAATGTTATGCATCCAAAACTTAAAAAGAAAAAAGATAACATTTATTCATTGGATCTTTCTAGATTACTTTAACTTTAGCAGCGATGGGAGGATCAGATTGTAACGGAAACAGGCCATTTCTTTATTTCTGTAGACTAGTTTATTTTTGTTTTGGATAAGATATGCATGTTCTTAACTTTACGTATTCCAACTTCTTGGAATAATTTTTAAAAGATTTCCCCCCCCAGATCTTAGGATGGTGGGGACTCTGCAGTGGGTGAGGAGGTTTTTTCCTTTTAAATGAGCCCATTAATTTCCCTCGTGCTGCAGTTGTACCCAACAATACACAATTTGCATGAATAGCATTCCCACGACAGTGACATGCCTATTTCCAGTAAAAATATGGAGATAATTTTCATTTCCTCGATATGAACAGCTTTTTAAGTGAAGAAGCATGATAGACGATGTTTTGCAAACTGAAATAAGCACTTCAAAATCTGTGAAAAAGGTTAGATACAATGACGCAAGAAATGGATCAAATTTAGAAGACCTCCCAATAGAAAAGTAACTGTCATTCCAAGTGGCATTTCCAACAAACAATAAAATAAGATTTGCAGATATTCTCTTGGGTAGATTCTTTAATTCCCTGGTATTTCAGTAACAGGCAGATGGACCTTCTTTCCTCCCTTCCTCCCTCCTTCTCCTTCTCCTTCTCCTTCTCCTTCTTCTTCTCCTTCTCCTTCTCCTTCTCCTTCTCCTTCTCCTTCCCCTTCCCCTTCCCCTTCCCCTTCCTTTTCCCCTCCCCCTCCCCCTCTGCCTTCCGCCTCCCCCTTCCCCTCCCCCTTGACCTTCCCCTTCCCCTTCCCCTTCCCCTTCTCCTTCCCCTTCCCCTTCCCCTTCCGCTTCCCCACCCCCTTCCTCTTCCCCTTCCCCTTCTTCCCCCTTTCCTTCCAGCTTCAGGGCTTTGCCAGATTGAAGTCATGTACCCAACTCTCTTGAATTTTCTCTTACACCAAACACAAGAATTTGCAAACCTTCCTGAGCTTTTAGATCTCGACATACTTTTTAATGTAGCGTTTAAAAATTCTCATTGGGGATCAGGATTGTAGGGACAAGGAATAGTTTTAAACCCTGCCTGCTTGGGAAGCCAAGTACCACGGACGGTGTGAGTAACAAAGAGGGGAAATACAAAGGGGAGCAATTTCACCGGCGGAATCTGTGGAGTTTACAAAGTGTGCCTGAAAGTCCCAGTCGCTGTGGGTGAAGAGCTGCCCAAGGATTTAAGGCCTCAGAGCGGGATTTGTATAGATTTATCTGAACCTGGTAAATTACCAAATCAAGGTAAACTCATTTAAGCGAGGTTTAAACCAGTTTACATATGCCTACGTGAGGGATTTGCACCGGTAACACCAGCTGGATTTAAAACCATTTTAGTTGACAGCACTGCAGTTTTCCTAATGTAGATGAGTGTTTGTCAAAAAGCAACGTGAACATCAGCAATTTGAATGCAGGTTAATCATTAATTTCAGAAACAGTCTTCACACTGCGCGTCACTAGGAAAGAAGAGATAAAACAGGAATACATGTAACCAACTTTTTTTTTTTTTTTTTTTTTTTACTGTTGAAGTCCAGTCCCTGAAAAGTATTGAAATTAGCTCCAGAACAAAAGAAGGAAAAAAATTCACGCTGAACCTGTCGTCACCTCCCACCCTTCCCAGCAGACCCCAGCCGCCGCGTTCCTCGCAAGCCTCGAGAAGCTCAGCAGAGCCGACTTGGGGCCTTTGAGCCACGGCTGATGTCTTCACCGACAGGAGGGTACCCCTTCCCCGCAGCGACTGCAAGCTTCACAGCCTGGTGTCTCCTTGATTCCTGGAAATTTATCCCGTCCTAATTTCTCGAGAACCAATTAAATAAATCCCTACGCTTTGTGCCCGTAAGATTTTCAGCTATAAAAGCTGCCTTGTGGTACTTTGCCTCAGCCAGCCTCTAATATTGCTCTTTCAGCTCCCCGGGCCGGCAGATCTGCGCTGGTGCTGTGTGCTGAGCTAACAGCTTCCCCCGAGCAGCCACGGAGATTGCCACGAACTCCTGGGGCTCGTGTGTACACGGGAAACACAGTCAGGAAATTAAATTTTCCCTCCCCATAATTAATAAGAGCTAAACATTTGTGGGTTTGTTGTCACTTTTTAAAGTACTGAAGCCAAGTCGAAAAAATACGAGCATTTCCAAATAAAAAGTAAATATTTCTTGCTAAAGGAGTTAAAAAAAACCCCAACATTGTGCAGCCACGCAATCAAAAAAAAAAAATATTTTTTGGAAGTTAGGTTAAGGAATTCTTTAACAGTTGCTGTGGGCATATTTTATTGCCAAGGCTGATTCACTACAGTATGTAAGCATGCATTAAATGTTAAGCACATGAGTTATCTCACTGACTTCAATGTGCCTGTTTTCATTCTGAAAGCGAGCACAAGCTTCGGAGCTCTGCGAGCGAGAGGCTGTTCGGACTCCTCCTGCTAGGCGTATTGCTGGGGATTGCACGTTTTGCAGAGGTCATTACACGGAGCACTGTAGGTACGAATAAACTGTGCTTTTTACGAGAACGATTCGTACTTTGGAAATTCTGGGACCGTACAAATGCTTGGCGAAGCAGGAGAAACAATGTGCAACTGCTCTGCTTGACAGCATATTGCCTGCACATTTTTAGGTGAAATGCATTGAGCCCTGAAAACAGGTAACAGGCGCGCTTTCTCGGAAATATCCAGAGCATCTCTCAGAGCGTGGCTCGGGCTACGCCGTGGAAGCAAATGCCGAGGACCTTTTCAGTTCACGTCTCGTTTTCCTTCTCTGCAAAATCCTGCATAATATTCAGACTGTTTCAGGGAGAAAAAAAATCCGAGTGTTTTCTCATAAAGGGGTACAAATCATTTGATTAAAGATTGGGGTAAACCTCGTTCTAGCCACTTTCTCCATCATTTTTAAACAATTGAGCGCTGGAAGTTCCGAGTTTCTTTTTTAGATTTGATTTTCTAAATCAAAATCTTCATAGTTTAGCTCCTATTAAGCCTCCATTTTGAAACCATACTATTTGTTCTCTGTTTTAAGCAAAATGAATACTGGATCCTGCACGAAGAGTTTGTAAAATCAGGTCTAATATGTGTCTTTACCACTAGCTGCCATATCATTGTGATTAAAATATGTAACCTACGGAAAGATGGACTATCAATTTGAACGGTTCTGTCTGAACTCACTTAAAGGAGACAAATATCAGAATTGATATCTAAGACGTGTCAGGGGATGCATTTTTAAAATTATTTAAAGCTGTATTACACCATTGAGAGCCGTAGAGAACCCGTCTAAAATGTTGGAACAACACTTCTTAGCCCATTACGTGTTGCAAAGATCATTTCTGTAACACACTGAGCAGAAAAAGTACATTTTGTGCTTATCCCATTAATCCAATAAATTCATGCAAAATTATTTTAATTACTTTTATTGAAGCACCGTGTACACCTATGTCAGTGTGTATATTATAAATAATAAATAATTATTATTAGACTTGGTTGAATTATTCATTGAGGATAAATTATCTGACAAATACAGGCTTTTTCTCTGCTTGTGACTTGTTTATGAGCAATCTTGTCTTCTTTGAATATATTCCTTCTTGCATGTTTTTTTGAATAATGAAGGATATTCAGCCAAGGACTGCAAACTGCTCGCTGAGATTGCTCCCGATTTGATTATGTGCGATTATTTGTGAGACGTGGACATGCCAGTCACGCAGGCCTGGTTCTGATTGAGTGACTGGTGGGTTGGAAGAAGGTCCCAAGGATTTGGGGAGGGGGTTGGGCATTGCAAAGGCGCAGAGGCACCTCTCTCGGAGCTGCATCTCCACCGATGCTCACCCAGCCTGTCATCTGCCTTCACAGTACGTCATGTACAGCCTCCCTAGAAAGCTGATAATGCAACAGGGATCACGAGCTTAACGGAATCAATGTATAATTAATAGCTTATAAAATCTTCAATGAGTGAATGAGGAGCCACACCTGGGGACGAGAGGGATGAAATGAGCAATTAAGATGGGACGGGGGCCCTTCACAGCAAGTGGATTCGGAGCGAAAGGAAAACAGCCTTGCAGCACCCTGGGTACCGAGTCCCTCGTAGAGTTGACACGGGTGTTTAGACAGGTCATAAACTTGCTGGCTATTTAGCCAGACCCCGTAAATACCCGAGGCTCCAGATGAAGTGACCCCCATAACCAAAGCCCTAACCCAGTAAATAAGGATATGACGATGGGGAGGAGGACGTGCCTCCATCCCCAGCCATCCCTGCTGGGATGTAACGCCCGCTGGCACCGGTGAGGCTCAGGGGAACCCTTCTGCTAGGGCCCGGCGTGCACCCCAGCACGCACCCGATCCACGGGCAGCCCATGCAGACCGGCGGCCAGCCCTTTCCCGGGGTCCCGCTTGCCAAACTCTCAGGTGGTCTGGCTGCGGTGGGTGAAGGGAGGCAGGACGCAGCTGCCAACTGCGGCAGCCAGCCTAAAGCCATGTGTGCGGGCTTGCCAGGGGACCCCAAAACCGGGCAGCTTGGGGGTCTGCTGCCAAGGCAGCGGACGAGTGGCTGGGAAGGAGGTCCCTCTGGTGGGCATCGCCCAGCCCGGGGCAGGCTGCAGAAGGACATCCCACAGCTCTGGGCAGTCCCAGAGTGTCACAAAGACAAATGTTGGAAGGCGAACACTCAGCCAAGCAAAAGACAACAATGAATATTTCAGTTTGCTCGCAGATGCTTTTGTCTTGGCTGCTAACGCGGAAGTTCGCAGTAAGAAAGGCTATTGTGCTGACAAAAATGTGTATGAGCAAATGTTTACACAAAGCAACTAGAGGAGGGCAGGCAAACAGCAAAGGGAGGGTCCCCCCTGGAACCGGGAGGGTTTTCAGGAGCACCACCATTTCCTGCAAGTTTGCTTGCTTCTGATTTTACCACACTGAACCAGTTCTCGTAGTGGTGGTGCGGCTCCACGCCGCCTAGCCGCAAAGCCGCCGCTCTCCAGAGACACGGGGCGCAGGTGGCGAGAGGGCGGTCCCGGCCCCCCGGAGCCCTGGAGCGCGGCGTCGGATGTGCAGGCTATGGGATGGAGGGGATACATTCCCATCCTGCGTCCTACTGCCAAGGCCCCTTCAATGAAAAGCAGTGGGCCAAACCCTGCCTTCGATGCGTGTCTAGGTCTGCATCTGATTTCAAGCAAAGCTGGACGGACGCAGGTTTGTGCCAAATTTGGCCCTGCCGCCTGCTTGCTCCTCATGCAGCAGGGGAGATTTGATGCCTTTTACGGCAGCTCCAGAGCGCCGCGGGTTCGAGGGATGGGGAATGCAGCGCAGGTAAAAACCTGCCGGTTCCCAGCACGTCAGGTACCCAAACCCATGAAAGCCGCGTTTTGCTGATGTTCTCTTTCATTGAAGATTAAGCCTCCATTTGTTTTCCGGCATTTGATGTTTCATTCCTAATGATCTCTAGTCTCGGTACCAAAGTTGTCTTCCTGACAGCGAATGCCAAGTGCGATTACTCGCCCAGGTAGAGATCCTCACCTCCACCCGATGGCTGTGCTCAGGGAATGCCATCACTGCGGGGATGGCCCGGCCGGGCTGCCAGCAGCCGGAGCATCCCGCCAGCCCCCGCGCTCTCCTCGCTCCCTCCCTCCCTCCCTCCCTCCCTCGCTGCTTCTCCTTCTTCTTCTTTTTTTTTTTTTTTTTGGCTTAATATAACTGCACAAAGGCAACACTAAATAAGGAAAATATGCTTCCCAGTAACCGAAACTGACAAAAACAAAGATGACATGTTTATATAATTAGTTACACATCTAACTTTTTTCAGCTTTTCTTCCTTTCGAACATCCCACAACAACGACGCAGCCCAGGCTATGAGTGAAGCTGAAATAGATGTGGAGCAAAGAAATCGTTCTTTTTTTTTTTATCCCCCCTAAAAACCATTATAGACCTTAGGTAACTCCTGAATCTTGGAGTCCCTCTGTGACTGCTTTCTGCTGTGAGAGCAATTCATTAAAAGTTAATTAAAAGGTGAAGTTCAATATGCAGTTTCCTTTAGCTAATCCTCCTAAGGCAGCTTCATATGGCACTAATGTATCCATTTTGTTGATGTTGGGAAACAAAAAGGCAAGATTGTCTAATTAAGAGGTTGGTGTTTACAAGAGAGAGGTTTTCTAATTGGTGACTCCGAGTCCAAATGAATCTTAACGCTGCTCATTTAAGCACTCTCAATCTAACTTGGACTTTTCCCCAACAAGAGCTTGCAGAACGTGAATCGTTTCCAGGACCTTTGAGTATAACAGTCCTCAGCTTGCTCACTCCTTCTGTGCTCGTACCCCTTCGGGGCCCGATTCTGACCCCCTCACTGCCTGAGCTGCTTTCCTCTGGCTCCGGCGTGGGAACCTTCTTCTTAAGGGCTTTGCTGGGCAGGCTGGCTCCTGACGGCGGAGTTTCATCTCTGTCTTTCAGCATGTTTTCACTCAAATATCTAAATATGTGTTGTACTTCCATGCACATCAGTTATTTTTCTGGTAATACATTTTAAATGCTTTACAGAAATGAGCACGCTCCATCTGATTATGTTGGTGCCAAACATATTTTTTTTGTCTAATAAAAGACAAAAGCATAATAACTGTATTCCTACTAATTCTGGTTTCTTTTGACGGTAGCTACTGACTTCCTGTCCTTGCAGTGGGAATACAGAAAAAGAAAAGAACACTGCCCCCACCTTAAAAATATGAATTTACACTGCCCAGACACACTTATAAGAAAGGGCAAAAATATCCTAAGCTGCTATCACTCAGCCAGTTTTGGCCACCCGGACTTTAATTTTGGAGACCATGCTGGTAACAGTATGTGGAAGAAATCTACAAACTATCACAAAAATAAAACAACTACCTCAAGAGAAAACCAATTCTAAAATATAGGCTGTCCAGGACAATTGTTTTCTTTTCAAAAAAATGGAGATACCAACAATGACGAAACTCGATACGTTCATCAAGGACTGTCACAAAACCAAATTAAAATTGTAAGTTGCCCAGAAAATGAAAGTGCCACCTAAGGGCTAAACAAGATGACTTTTTATTTACAATGTTTTACATCGATTTTTGTTTCTGCAGTCATCACTGGTGACTCAATCTTCCAGTGTGCCAGTGTTTTTCTCTGTGTATATGACAGTCTGATTCTCCTTTAAAATAAGTCACGTAGGCAGAATGTTTTCCACTTTTATCTCAATGTACCTCATGCGGTAATCCTGCGCTCGTCAATAACATCTGAAGGTTAAAAAAATACCTCTCGCCAACATGACGCTTTTCCTCGACATCTCTACCTCCTCTTGTTTCTTCCTTCTCCTTTGTTCATTTAAATTGCTGGCCAACGATAGCCAAAAAGAAAGAGAAAGGGGATAAAAAGTGAGAAAAAGGTCTCATTTCTTTGCAAAACCATGGAAGCCCCCGTACGTCCGTTTGCGCTGCTTGGAAGCTGCAGACATGTTGTGCCGAATTGAGAGTTGTGTGGTCGGAAACTATTCGCTGCCCGCTAAAAAAACTCTTCTGGGTACGCCCTTGCATTCAAGGTATGGAAGCTAAAAGTGGGACCGGCCTTCCACGAATCTAGCTTGCAAAGTACACTGGGGGGGGGGGGCGGGGAGAAAAATTAAAAGAAAGGAAAAAACCTTGGTTTCCATACGGGAATGTCCAAGCCTTCCAGTTTGTCCTCAGCGCGCAAACACTCGATGTACTACTGCGTTTCTGGGAGCTGGAATAGCATTCTGGGTATACCGAAATTAAGAGGGTTGGGCATGTTTGTGAGCCTGCCGAGTTCCTCGCTATATGCTTTCCGAGAGAGAAATGTGAAAGAGTTTCCCAGTTATAGCCCCCATACCTTTGCTGAGGAGGGATGCCACAAATCACGTGAATAATTAGTGACACTCTTAAGCGTCTAGCACTGTGCCCATTTATTTTCTTGGCACAAAATGTATTAGTTCTACGCTATTCATTTAGTCTGCATTTAGCAAGAGATAAATTTTAGTCGGAAGCTGTACTGAAAGACAATATATACTGTATGTTGGAGAAAAATCTATTTGCTCTAAGACCATAGCTTTCTCTAAAAAAAAATCAGGAGAAATAGCATGGAGTTAATTTATATGAAAACCTAATTTTTGCATAGCTTTTGATTGTTCAAATCTCCTAACTAAATGGCCTGCAGTGACCTTTTCAGGAATGCCGTACTCAGAGCTAAATTCTCACCAAAAAACGCACATTTCTGTGATCCCTTCATTTAGATAATAGCTCTGTGCCTTTTGCTATAAATGTGGAGTGAAGGGAGGGAAGAAAAGAGAAAGTTTTTCTTTCTCCACAAACGTTAATGAGACTTTTCAACTACGCTGTAGAGTGGAGGAACTTAAGCCTCTCTAGGTGTTTCTGTTTTTCAGGCTTTGAGCTCTTGCTGTGCCTCGCTCTCTCCATCCCGCCTCTGAAAGGCCCTCAACAACCCATGGCTTTGTCCCTCGGTATTTTTCAGTTTAAGCTACGCTCTAACAGGACCACTTTTAGCTTCCATATTTCAGCAGAAAAACAAATAGAAGCGGAAACCGTTTGATGTATTTTAAGTAGAGGCGGCCAGTAAAATATTTTTTAATGGGGATACGAAGCCTTTCAGCCAACAGGATGCTGGTTCAGTTCCAGCCCAGATGAGGAACAACTAAAAGTTGATACCATCTAAAGGCTATTAAAGCCTTTGTAAAGTGAGTAGCCGCCTAAGTACCATTCCCAGTGGCCACATCACAAAAGCACACTAACAAGTGAGTCTGTCTCCAGCTTCTTTCTTGCCAGTTTCTCAGCAAGAAGACAAGGAGTGAACGGCCATGGGGACCAGGCATCCTTTCAGGCTGGTTATCAGCGCTCCTGGAGGTCCATGCGCCAAGCTGAAATCTGCCCAGAGATTCTATCATGGCCTGGCACGACGTGCTGGTAGGTTAAATTGCATGAATATATTGATATAAGTAGTCTCCCCCTCTCACACGCCCTTTCTGACAGGTTAACAAGTGTAACGCCATTAAAATACAGCTTTAGAAAGCTGGGCTCTAAGCTCGCCCCCAACCCCGTAAGAGAATGGATGGCTAGACTTGTAGCAGGCATGTGGTCCAGTCTACCCACGCAGATACCAGACATAGGTGTGAGCAGTGCCATACCCTGGGAAGGTGGGCACAGACTGAGAGCTGCTCTGCAGAAACCTGTGTTGGCCTCAAGAAGAAAAGAATTGTGCCCGAGGGAGGTACACGACCCAGGCCAGTCGTTCCTTCCCCCCCACATCCACCCTCCCGCACTAAAGATACCCCATGCCTGTACAGAAACCCTCCTCCCCGCCATCACTGCACGCTTCCCTCCCACAGCTAAAGCTTTATGTGCTGACAGAAAAACAGGCAGGATTTTTCCTTAAAGGGGTACATGTTCAGCTGAGTAAACTCTGTTTTACCCGCACATCTCTCTGTAGTGCAAAACAAGTGAGAAGAGAAAAGGCACGGAGCAGAAGTCTGATTCAGGAATATAGAAATACAAACTATGTGTTCATGCATACACACAGACTTGTTTGCTGAAAGTTTCACACACATCAAATTAAAACAGATAAAGCAACAAACTCAGACACCATTTACCCATAGGGAATACACTCAGCCTTTATTTCGCCACTGAAAATTTACTCCTGCTTGTCTGTATCACTAACCTACTTGGGTAGACTGATGTTTTGATGCCAGAATACCCGTAGGGTTTCCAGAGAACATATCATAAGATTCACAGCTACAGACACATCCTTGCAACAAAGCAAACTGGACTTAGACGGGAGCCTTGTGCAGAGCTGCTCAGCCTACAGATGACTGAGGGCATTGGCAGAAGAAAGCTTTCGCACCTCAAGAAGTTTGCTGTAAAAACGTGGACACCTGAGGTCACGGGGTACTTCTAGAGCTCGGAGGAGAGAGGAGAGTTCAGGATTACGTTCTGTGGTTTTAGGGCAGAATTCAGGTGCTACAAGTCATACCTGAGGCTTTTAATCCTTTTATGAATGTGGCCCTACATCTTTCTGTGCCATTAAGATGGCAGTGAAGGCACTTTCCTGCCTCCCAGCGGTGTTTTAAAAACAAAAACCTGGACGACTGTGAGGCACACACTAGTCACAGGGCCAAGCTTTGGACCCCGTAGCTTGCTTTGTGCAGGGCAGTGACTGTAAGACCCAAGCCGTAAAGGTCCCACGTTGTCTCTGTTCTCGTACGGTTATAAGGGTCTGAAAACATGCGAGTAAATAAACTCCAGCCACAGAATTGGTCCTGGAGAGCTTAGAGGGTAACGTTCCTCCTACTGTGTCTGCACAATAAGACACTCAATAAAGTTTCCTCAGTGCTGAATGACCTGAGCGAGCACAACCTATAGAGGGACACACATGGCAAAGATGCTTTTAAGTTCTCCTTTTATTTGAGACTTAGGATTGCTTTAAAGTTCTCCATTTTCTTTTTCATAATGTAGAGCGAAACTTAAAAGTGGCCCCAACTTGTAATGAAAGCTGCAATGAATTTTACCAAATAAAAAGCCACTTAAAGAAAAAGACACTACTGTCCTGGCTGGGAATTTTAATAGTGCTGCACTCACAGCCAGACTGCTTGTAACTTTTCTATTAAAATGTTAAATCGAGAGCATTAAACAGCTTCCAATTAAGGGGTATATTATCACCTCGATGCACAGGGAGTTTCACACGTAAATCCCTATGTATTAAGAAGAGAATATACCCTGTGGCTTTTTAAATAACAAATAAAAGTTAAAAGAGATTTTGCAGGAGGTAGAAAAGCCATGGAAAGGCTTATATTTTAACACACTCTGAATGGAAGAAAACTAATGTTTAAAACTGTATAGAAAGAGAATTTATTTTCATTTTTTCCCCACTATTCCCAAATATTTCCGTCGGGACCTACTTACTAAGATGAAAGTCTAAGTATTCCGTAGGACTGGAAGTAATGATTTTTGAAGGACTTTCATATGCACAGGCTGGAGGTGCTATTGGTCATGTCTTTTTAACACTGAGGGCGCCCTTCCCATTTCCCTACCCTATAAGTCAAAACTCATTTTTCTAAGGTAACTGCAAATCTATTAATTAATTTGAGTTAATATTACTAAAAAAGGTCAGAAACAGTTAAGAACCCCCTCCCCCGCTTAGTATCTCTCATGTTCCTGAGGGCCTTTTGAAGTAAGACGTGAGGAGCTGCAAGCCTCCCAACCTATACACATGCTTAAAATTTTTCAGTATAAACTCAGGGCATAATGCACACTTGGAAAAATCCGATGGTACTGACAAAGTTCGTTAGCAATTGTTGTTTATGAATAAAGCTAGAGGCAGTTCACCCATGACTGTTCACCACGGTCATAGTGACACCAAAGACAAGTCCACCAGCCACCTCGCCTCTTGACCTGTGGGCGTAGCTCAGCTGGCTCGGTTGGGTCAAGGCAGGGAGGGCACAACACACCAGTGAGAAGAGTTTTCAGGCAACTTGCTCATAGATGTTGAAGCATGAGAGACAGCGTGGACTGACACTGGGTCCAGTGGGTCTGAGTGGCCACACATTCCTGCCGGCCACATCATCGTGGTGAAGTCACCTCAGATGGCTGCACCCCAATACTGCCTGCAGTGAAAAATCCTAGCAGGAGATGATGTTTGTGGCCTTCTGCTAAGGAGCTATGGCAGTAGCTGTAATGTATGTGGTTCTCAGCTGTTTGAAGTAGACTTCAAATTCATGTATGGTAATTTAAAATGTAGTTGGGCCTCTTGTTGTCAGACTAGATAGATGCAGCCCTACTGGACCAGCAGGAGGAATTTTGGCCTATGTTTTGAGCTCCTTGCTTTTCAGTTAGGCATTGCAGGTAGCCTTGGTCAGGGTACATGCTACCTGGTCAGGGAACCATGCCATCTGGTCAGGCACCACCTCAGAAGTTCGACGTGTCTTGCCCATCTCTGTCTTGCTCTTCTTCCCTTGTGCCACAGGGCAACACCTGAAGGACTCAGGCACCTACGTGAGGGTTGCTGAAAGGAATGGCGTCTCCCACCTGATGCAGAGGCTTAAGCATTTTACCCAGAAATACTGGGAGGTGCCCTTGGTGCACAGAGCTTCTGGGATGTTATGGAATAAGTGCCCATAGTATCCCACAATGTGGTAGAAATAGTTGTGGGTTCTCACAAGAAAAGCTTTTGTGTTGCCACCAATCTGGGACTGGTCATGAGTGAAGTGTTTCTGGCCTCTAACCACTGACAGAAACTACTGCTCCAACACTGGACCAATGTGTGTAAGGGTAGGAGCCCAGAGTACATTTTGTTCCTTGCACAGACTCTTTTCAGTTGGAAAACTCCCGCATCTCTTTGGAAGAGACTTCCTCATTTTTCTGGAGTTTAGACTTCTTTTCTAAAAGGTTTGCTAAAACAGTTTTAGGAAAGAGCAGCTGATGGAAAAACAGATATTGACAAAAGTTCACTCCTTGGGGCAGCCATATGACAACATTTGGCTTAGTAAGGCCAGGTGGTGACCCCCAAGTTTTCTTTCAGCTGTTGCCAGAAGGAAGGGCTTGGATGCGTGAGGGATGCAGCACTGAGAAGTCTGATAGAGCTTGCTGGGATGTGCTGAGATGATACAGCTTGCTGGGAGAAGGGAGGTGCTAGCAGATGGCTGGCTTCCCCCCGTATCCAGCTCCAGCTATGCTGCTTCACTATGGGAGAGGAGGAAGCATGGCTCCCTACTGCTGCAGTTGTTCTCCTCACTGCCCCACACTGCTACCCCAACTCTGCTCTGGCCTGGCATACAACTCTTGCAGAAGTCGGTAGGAAGGAGCTCCCACAAGCACCCCCTGCACGTCTGCAGCACCTCCTGCGCACAGCTGGCCTGGAGGAGCAAAGGCAAGAGGATGGCCACTTTCTGTGGCACCATGAACACCCTCTCTGAAAGCCATTGTCTTCAAAGGGGAAGGAGTCCGGAGGAGCAGCATCTCCCCCTCTGACCCTTTCCTCCCTAACAAGCACCTTCAGAGCAGCTTCTGCATAGGAGCCCCTATTATAGAGCTGGCACATCTTCCTCTGCTGCCCCACAGGCAGCATCTGTCTGATCCTGCTTCTCCCCTTCATGGGACCATTGAGTTTGAGATTGTTTCCATGTTCCATCAAACAAATGCAGCTTATCGTTTCCATGTTAATGTGGCATTTCAGCAAATGGTATGATGAAAGAAAAAAATAGCATTCAGGTGCAGATCTCAGATGGAAGCAAAGGAGATTACCTAATTTCATATTTATGTACCATATGCTTGGGAGTGAAAAGACCTGAAAGCTCCCCCACTCTCTTCCACCACAGACTCCCAAGGAATATGGCACCTCTGAAAGCTTTGGCATAAATCCTTGGGTTTGCCTATATTATTCATCAAGAGTCACCATTTATTCAACAGTTTTGAAAAACAAGATACACCAACACAGACCAAAGTAGATAACCTTAGATACCCCGTTTTTCAAATCATGGCTTCAGTTTGTTCCCTTGAGATTTTTACTAAACTAGGATTTTCCTTTTTCTTTGTTCCTTCTTCCTTTTTCCTTTTTTCTTTTTTCTTTTTCCTTTTTCCTTTCTCTCCTCTCCCTTTCTCTCTTCTCTTCTCTTCTCTTCTCTTCTCTTCTCTTCTCTTCTCTTCTCTTCTCTTCTCTTCTCTTTCTCTTTCTCTTTCTCTTCTCTTTTCTCCTCTCCTCTCCTCTCCTCTCTCCTCTCCTCTCCTCTCCTCTCCTCTCCTCTCCTCTCCTCTCCTCTCCTCTCTTGCCCTTATGCTGTTTCTTTAATAAGTAAATCCTGGCTGTATCCTGTGAGTTTAGGGTGGACTGTTGGTAAACCTGTTATCCATCACAGTAATTCATAGAATCTGGCATGTACCAGATGGACAATATTCCATTGTTTAAAGTGAGCTCTGTCAATCTTTGCCATTGATATTAAACAAAAGTCAGGATTATTAAAGCATATGGGTACATGGCCTCATACACTGGTTAAGCCTGTGCTTTGAGAATGCGACTGCTGTTGTTGAGCATTCTGAAAATATATATAGTGTGCTACAGTACACAGGGAATCACAGATGTCAAGGGGAAATGATATGTGAAAGCAGTGTACGTTTAAAAATGCAGCACTACTGTACCTTCTTAAAAGAAAAAGAAACTTTCCTCCTTCTCCCTCCTTCCCCCTGTTGCCAGTTAAAATGAACTGTCAGAGCCTGGATAAAGATACAAACAGGATTGCATACCTTACCAAGCCTACAGTGACTCTTAGACTTTGATCTAATTCTATTTGCTGCTTTATGATGCATGAAGCTGTCAGATAAAGAGGTGTTCAAAAAAATCCACTCGAGCTGTCAGGGCTGACAAGCCCTGTGATGGATTACAGAGAAAACAAAAGGGTTATCACCTTAACCACAAACATTTATATCTTTTTTTCATAAGGGTGCTTCAATCAACATGTAGTTACCAGGGTGCAGGTTGTTGTGAGCCTGTAGGAACACAGATCCAATGACACATGTTGAAACAGCATTTAAAAAGTACAACACACATGCGTTGGCACTAATATGCTGCTGACATGGTACAGTTGTGCTTACTTAGATCAAAGATAAGAACCCTATAGTTTTCTATATAAAAAGGATTCTTTTCTGAAGAACAGATTTCCCCCTCCCCACCCGTCTTTCAAAGATTAAACACAGTCATAACAGTCTGAATGGGGTTTAACTCAAAAAAGCCCAGTACTTAAATATGCCCATATGATTACTTACACAATAGAAACTTCAGCACAGAATGAAGAGCAGTTAGCATTTGGCTCATGGAGAGGAAACAAAACAAAATTGCACTCGCTCCTTTTTCAACATCAGAAAGCAATCTCATGGCCCATTCATCTACCATCTCTTCCCCCTCCCTCACCAAAGTCTATCAGTTCTTAAAAGGCCACCGCAACAAACAATATTGGACCTGAAATTTGTCAGACAAAGCTAATATCCTACCTCTAGTTCCGCATCTTTGGCACTGTAGCAAAAAGAAGACAAGAAAATACATTAAGATCCTTACTTGAGCTGATAATACAGGCATTTTACCTGCGGTTTACACTCTGCATCAAGACCGGACACATTCCCTTTTGATCAGGACAGCCATATGCTGAGAGTGACCAGAGGCTATGCTATAGGATACTATGATCTTGTTTAATACTTCAGTGCCTGTTTTTCCCCCTTTTTAGTGATTGTGATAACGAAGTTGGCTTAACGCTAGCCCTAATTGAATGGTTTAAAAAAGGAATTTGACAATTTATGGAGGATAGGTCCACTGGTAGCTCCAGAACAAGATGATCCTTGTCCAGGAAGCCCATGAAGTCACAGATTGCTGGAACCTGGGAATAAGGTTAGGAAAAAGATCGTTCTGTGGTTGTCCTACTTCCCCATCTTTTCCCAAAAAACTGTTACTGGCTACTGCCTAGGAGCAGACCTAGGTGGACCTTTGGTCCAACCCTTTACACCTCCCTAGCTCTAAAAAAGGGAACCTGTATCTCCATCAGGATGATTTTTGCCAGGATATATATGTATCTTATGTATGTCATGCACATATATATGTATATGTGTATATATGTATATGTATATATATGTAGCCTGCCAAATTAGTAACGAGCTATGGAAGTTAACACAAGCTCTGTATATGGAAAGAAGGTTAAAGGCGAGGCATCTTCAAACAACATCTTCCGCACGGGTGAATTTCTGATGTACTGGGTGGGAGAGAGGGCTTCATTTTACTTGGCAGTGAACCTCTACTGTGAGAAAATCACTTGGGTTTGGATACTGGGACAACAACAAAACCATCTTGAAGATCCCCAAAAGGTGGAGTCTTATCAGATTATAATTAGCACGCGCAGGCTTTTGGAAGGTAGAAGGAAAAAAACCAAGAGAATCCCAATAATAACAGCATAGGGCCAGATTCTGCGTTTATGTACAAGACGTATTGCTCCGCAGTGCAGAAACCTGGGCCGCGACTCCTGTGAAACGGAGCGGGCTCTAACACTGCCACGGGTGTATCGGAGCAAGACAGAAGCAGAGAAAGATCTCAAGGAGAAGCGTTTGGGCCGGGATGAAGAGCTGAGAGGCAACAGTGGCAGGACTGAAAAGAATTCTCTCACACAAATACAAACCACCTGACAATCCCAATAATCCCATCGGTATTAAAGTCCTCCTTTCTTGATGGATTTCCCTTTAACATCTACTACCTAAAGAGAAAAAAAGAAAGAAAGAAAAAGAAAAAGGTCCAAACGCATCATTGCTTACAAAACTAAATTTTGAAGTCCTCTTAAGTGCCTCTTTAACTACACCAAGATCGGACATGATCTTGGTTAGCAGCTACCAGGGGAGGGAGGACACCGTTTCTTCAGTAATTCTAGCAGGCTTTTAAGGCTGTTTCTCTTAGCTCTACCTCTCTGGCACGACTTGCCAAGCACTAATAGACACAAGCATTACCATCATTCATTAAACTATATTCCTATGCCATAGCAAGCCAACAAACCAATAAAACTCCTTTTCAAAAAGTTGAAAGGCAAGCTGGTTCAGATAGGCCATTATTAGTATGCACGGAGTGTACGTTCACAGGCAATAATACAGTGGGAATTCAGCTAGCCTGAGCATAGGCTGATGTGAAGCATATGATATTACTTATGTAGGCATGAAAGCAATCTGCTTTAATATCAGACACTTTAGTGCAAAGAATGTCAGGGTTACCAAAGGTTAAAGACAGGCCGCTGGATTTTTTCGTTGCTTTTTTTTTTTTTTTTTCTGTATGAGCTGAAAAAATGTGGGACGACTCTTTCCATTTTCAGTTTTTGGGGGCTGCTGAGTAAAACGGTTATAAATGATGCAAGTTAAAAGCAACAGCAAGGTAAAAACCAAAAGGCGGAATGTGCCACAAAACATAATATAGAGAGAAAAAAGGAGAGTGTGAGAAATGGCTGACTGCCATTCAGCTGATGTTGCTAAGTGTTTCCCCCAGCCCTGACGTCGCTTGCAGGGTTTGAGCACCGTCCCGTTGAGCCAGCGCCTCCAAGGCGTGCTGGATGGAGGCACAGAGCCTCAGAGGCCACATTCCCACCCGACCGTGCCACCAGCCATCCCTTGGTTTCTTGTGCTGATGCTGGGAGCTGCAGATTTCCGTGTCACCCTGCCGTCGCACACTCCGTGAGCATCTGGCCCGGCGGGATGGGGGCAGTTTGCTGCGTTTTCCTTACCGGGAGCTCGACGCTCTGCCACACTGCTGGGCCACGGTGTCGGCCAGCGTACCCCACGTGCGAGGCAGGCTGCAGGATCAGGCCCCTCGGTACCCTGCTGGCCCCCGGTCCCCGCAAACCCTCACTGGCGTTCCACCGCGAGCAGCTGCTGCAGCACTTTGAACTTTCACTTTTCCTTTACTAAAATTAAAAACCAGGCACATAACCAAGCTGAGAGCTCCCAAAATCTCAGGTGGGAAGCATTACTGAGAACAGAAGCCAGGCAGACTGTTTTTCAGAGGCTGATTGCTTTTTCAGAGTGTATTAGCATCTATTTTTTTCCCCAGCACTGGAATCCTTGGGTATTGGGGAGTCTAAGAAACAGGGAGCTCTTATGCCGGAGGATAAAGAACCAAGATAAAGAACAAAAAAGGAACAGAAAATTAAGATGTTTCTCACATTTTTCTCAAAGCATGGTTCTGTTTCTATTCGATTCCATGTGTTACAGAAGATAAAAATTGTAAATATTGACGAGAAATAATGCAAGCCATTAGGAAACCATTTGCTTTCATAACCTACTGTGAAGTGACTAAATCCCCTTTATATACCGATAGCCTTCTCTCAGGCTGCTGCTACCTGCCTGTTAGTCCTCATGCAGGACTGTGCCTATAGTTGACAGTTTATGACACACGCAAAGAAAGAAAGAAAGAAAGAGAGAGAGCGAAAGAAAGAGAAAGAAGGGGGGAGCATGCAGTGAAAGGAAGACAGATGGGCCTATCAGTTATGTATATTGTGACCCACCTGCCAGTCACAGCCCCATGGGAATGTGGCATAATAAATACTGAAAAATGGAAAGTAGGAATTAAACTTAAAAAAAAAAAAATCCAACAACCAAACATATTGAACAAAGTAAATTGTCTGGAAGGGAGAAGTGTAATAAAAATTTTTTAGGAGCATATAAATCAAAATTTCAAAAGAAATTTGCCAAATGGGGTCTCAGCTTATTTGCAGTCAGTGGCAGGAGGGTGTAAATTGTGGATCTAGAGAGGATGATTGCCAGCACGCCTAGGTACGAGGGGGCTGATTCAATAAATATTCATGATGGCAGCACGTACGCTCTAAGCACACACCCTACCCCAGCAAACCCAGCTCGGCTGAACTTCACTCCCCAACCCCCCAGGAGCCTCTGCATGCTCTTGCCTTGCCCTCAGCTGAGTGTCACTGCTTTTTGTGGTGGTGTGTCCGTGTGCGCGCACGTGTGTCCGTGTGCAGACGTACGAGCCCAGCCCCTGCAGACCAGACCTAACTTACTCCTCCTAGCCCTCTCTCATTACCTGCCCTCCCAGAACTCAGCAACAAACTCAGTTGTGAGACCTCCAGCTCAGCAGGACCATCTAAAACAATCTCACTGAGTGAAAAATCCTTCTTGCTAAGATCAGGAGTAATCAAAACCCATTCTTCCCATGCTGAATAAGTGTTTCACGAAAAGCTTTGCTTCCCTTCTGACATGACGTGAAGTCCAGAGGATCATCTCTTGCTTCTGTTGTGCATTTCCTTCACTCCAGCCCTGAAGGTGTTTCTACAACTTCATGGAAATCCCATCACTCTCATGCCAGCCACATGCTTCTCTAGGCTCCAGAGTCTCCCTGATAATTCTGCATTACGTGGATATTTGCTACACAGAGAATCCGCAGCCTGCACATAGACCAGTGGAAAAACACGTTTTCCCCTTGCTCAGGGACCGTTGTGCATTCAGAGACATCAGCATCTGCCTACCTCTTTGTTGTAAAACCTCACATCGGTCCGTGGAGGTGACTCTTCCCTGCAAAATCCTCCCACCTATTTAACAAGGACGGGTGTACAGTGGCAGAAACACTCTGTTTCCCTTTTCCCCTTCTGCTCCCCTTTCCCATCTCTGAATTCGTACTCATCCTCTGCTTTCTGTCCCCTTCCTGTCACTGAAGTCCTTCTCTCCTTTCGTCTCTCACCCATGCATTCCCCCGTCAGGGAGATATGCAAATGAACTCTAATTCTAATTTAAGGGTCTCTTTGATGTAGGCTCTGTCTAACCAGTAAAAACCCCTAACAGTATCTGACTTAGTTTCTGCTCTGACCTTTTCACTGCTTTTAACCTTAAGAATTTTTTGTCTTCACATCACAGGCAGGGAGACAGGGCTGTGGTTATTTAACTGTTCTTAACACTAAGTGAACTGAGGTAATTACCTAAGAGAAAATATTAGCGGATAGGTTTTCTTGTATTTCCAAGTAAGGAAAAACCCCTAACCTTCCAAAGGAGGAGAAGTGTGTGGTTGCAGAACGCTTTTGCCATTACTGGGTATTCACACCACGTGTGGGGGGACCAGCTGGGGGCTCAGACCATCTAATGGGGCCCAGGAACCAGCGAAATGGAGGTGATCTTTTAGCGTGGTGCTCCACCTGGGCAAGTATCTGGCTGAGCAGCGGCGGGCAAACCCACCTCTGGTGACATCCTGTCAAGGGTTTCTTCATGAGATCTAAGTCCCCACATCACAGAAATAAATATTTACACTTGTTCTCACGCTCATTCAACATCTCTTTCCTCACAATCCTTGCTATTTGTTATTTTGTCAGTTACTTTTGGCCCCCAATGTTATTAACATATGAATCTAAAATTTTGAGGGTGTTCACTAATTCTGCACAAACCCTTGATCCAAAATCAGTAGAGCAAAACCAGCTGAGTCAAATATATCTCTGAACTACTCACATGTGGCTTGAATAGTTAGGTCAGAAATTGGCCTAGTTGGCTTTTGGGGACGGTCCCTCCACAGACCTCCACCATTAAACGCAAGGACCTAAATATCAACTGTTCCATATTAGTGACGATGTTTGATACATATGAAATCTAAGACTCAAATACATCCTACAGCAAACATATGAGACAACCACAGAAAGCATTTTCCCCTGCAAAAGAAATAGCCCAAACCTCATGGAAATCAATGGTTTTAGAGAAGATTGACAGAGCCGGATATGGAAATTGGAGAATTTTACTGAAAAGTGGTTGCAGGAGCATGAATATAAAGGGTCTACAAACCTCTGCAGGCTGTAAATACCAAGAATGAAATTATATATGGGCTATTTGAGTGAGGTGTGCTTTCTAATAAGACAGAAACAGACACTTACAGTGAGCATCAGTTGAAAGCACTGAGACTTTGCAAAGAAATGAAAAGAAAATACGTATGAATTAAAGGCATGGGAACAACTCCTCTTTTGTGAAGGATAAATTAAACAGGTTGATCTTTTTCCTGTACACAGCGCTCAAGCTTTGGGGGTCAAAGTTGCATGGGTTGCACGGTATCTTTTCAAAACGTGAAGATCAATTAATTCATTCTGTAATGCACTTTTTGAAAGTAAAGAGTTGCAAATATTGCTGCGCTTGTCACCAACTTGTGGCTCTCCCCCGTTTCACGTGGTTTGTGAATTATCATTTCCCTTTGCTTGATCTTTTGTACATAATTAGACATTGCAGCAAGAAGTGAGACCTCCTCATCCCGTGCCAGCTGACAGAGAGGGTGCGCGCTCCCGTCTTCACCCTGCCTCATAGCAGGTCTTTCTTGATCAGCCACTTCAGTGTATGTCAGTTATGCCAGCGTGTCTCTGATGAGACAGGCAGATTATTGCATTTAGGGAAAAGGCGGCCCATAAAAAATACTCACCAGTGCTCCACAAGCCAATGGTTTCCCTATTGAAGCGGAGTGATTTACGGGTGATGTGTGCAGCCTGGAAGATTAATCTAAGTATCAGCCTGACAGTTTTCACACTGGATAAGAATAAAATTGATGGATGAAAAAATATAAAAATATGTGCTGCATGTTTAATATATTTTCAATCTTTCCAAAAATATACCTAGGAAATCTATATGCTCTTTCCTTGGAAGAAAAATATGATTTGATCCTTCTCTAAACTACTGGTACTGCAAGCAGCCATGAAGATGGACACCATAGATCCGTAACTCTATTAATTAATACTGTCACTGGGACCTAAGGGACTAATGCAGGAGGTGAGGTCACATCCAATCCCACATGTCTATGATTCTATAATTAAATCCTGATGGTCAGGAGACAGTAGCAGGTGTGATCTTCCAAAGATCCTTAAAATACAAAGTCTTAGGACTTAGGAAACAACCCTGGGGAAAGAAAAAAAAAAAAAAAGATGGCTTGTCAGTTATCAAACCTTTACATTAAGAAACGGTTTCACTGAAGGAGGGTGTGAAAGTAACAGAGGAACAGGAGAGAACATTTACAGCGCTAATACAGCAGCAGGCTAATACAGCAAACCCAGTGACACCAAGGGCTGAAGATGAAAAAGTACAAGGCAATAGATCTCAGGACAGATAAGTCACTCTGTCACATCCACACTTCATTCCCAGGAAACAAGAGGAAAAGACTACACTTCAGATTTTATTGACTCTGCAGTCCATGCGCTGCCTCTGCTTCACAGAGCAGCGCTTCCTTTTGCAGGTCCTCAACCAGCCGCTGCCCTGCGTTGAAGAGCATGGATTAACACACCGGCTGTCCCACCCGAGACGTGTGTCCGTCCCAGCCTGGGTTTGTCCACACCATCAGCCCGGAGGCTGCCCAAAATCCACTTTGAAGGGTGGACAGCCGGCCAGTTAAGATACAAAAGCTCAGGCATGTCTGGAGTGCGCTTTTTGGAGCACAGCGGGTTCTGCAGGTGTATGTCTAGCAATGCAGCTTCGTGCTGCTCTGGCCTCAGATCGTCCACAATCGTCCCTCCACAGCCATAAGGCTGTTACGTGGGTGGGAAGCAGGGCAAGCAGGAGCCAGAGTATCCCATGTTCCCAGTCACTTCCCAGCCCACTTTTTCCCAGTAGTGCAGATACGGTCTCCACGATCCCCAAGTGGAAGATCCACTGGGCAAAAATAGCCTTGGGATCTTTTTGTGGGTTGTTTTTTGGCTTGTTGTTTTGGGTTTTTTTCTGCAAAGCTAATTATTCATTTTTAACTTCCAGAAAGCAGATTGGACAAGCCACAGTTCACTGCAGGAACCGAGGGCAAGGCAGATTGCATTCGCCATTGCAAAGATGCTATTAGGTTGCAATAGCAGTGACTCAAAAAGCAGAAATATTCAGACAGCCTTCCACATGTTATTAAATTGTTTACATTATTTTTTCAAAGGCAATGAGGAGAGAAGAAAATCCACTTCTTCAGGAAGGTAATCAATATTGTATGAAAGCTAACAATTTTTCCGTGCAAAAACATGGAAAACTATGAAAAATATTTTGTTAAATATTCTTAGGGGAAACATATTACTCATATTTTTACAATTTGGACAGTACTCAAAATTAAGGTTGAACGGGTCATTTGTAATTTTATTCCTCCTCTCTCCTCTTTTTCCTCTTTATCTTTTCTCCTCTTTTTTTTTTGTCCCCTCCATGCTGTTGATTATAGAATAATAGAGAAAACAAGAGTTAAAGGGGTGAGCAAGTATTGATCAGCTGAAGGAAACACTGAACACCTCATTTCATTAAAAAAGGCAATCTTAAAACCTCACTTTCGTCATTATAATTTCTGCCCTCTGTTCAGGCCTGATTCTGCAACTTTCTTCACATGCACCAAGTTTAAACTGCTTGTCCTTGACTCAAAACTCCTGCAGAATGCCAGTCCAGCCTTCATCCCAGTTCCTTGGAGGAGGACCAGGCACTGTTCTGTTGAGAAAGCTCAGCAAAAATGAGAGATCTCCCCAAAAGCATTTTAACTGCATCAGGGCAGAACTTACGTGGGCCCGTTTATCCCACTTAATGAACTGCCTTACCTTCCCTCGTCTGTCAGTGATGTTAACTTTATTCCCTGTTTGCTTTATTCTTTCATTCCCTCTTCAAGGTTTTTTCAGTGCAATCCCGTATGCGTGAAATAGCCTCCCTCACTTTGATAAATTACTGTACCTTCCTTCTTCGCTTCTTCCCAATGTTCATAAGTGAACTGATCAAAACTTCAGGGACCCAAGTTTTTTCCATTCTTGAATAACTAAAAGTTACTTGTTCCTTCCGTATCTTTTGTCTGTGACTCTACTGCCCTTCTAAGTCGGCTCTCCCATGCAGCTTGCTGAGCTGCCGTTTGCTATTAATCCATGCAGCTTTTTGGTGGCTGGAGCATGAAAATTTGTAAGGCCTTGGAGACTCGCTTCAATATTGCACAGAGCCAAGTACATCCTGTGTAATTAAAAGAACCCTATCAAGTTCATATATGGGGCTTATTATTAATATGACTGTCCTAAAAGATTGCAGTGAAAGATCAAAAGGAAACATCTTTTTCCCCTGTTTTCCCAGCTTGCTTACTGTGTGCATTTAACAATTGTTTGCCTCAGCTTTATGGCACTGTTGGCAGCAGTCTTCCCTTCCCTAGTTTCAGCAAAAGGAGTTTTGAATGAAACAGCAGTAACAGAGCTAAAACGGAAAACAGGCCATGGGCAGCATGTAGCGTGTGTAAAGAAACACACGGGGAAAGGAGACCTGCACCAGTATGGTCGTGATTTCTGCAAAAACAGAAGTTCTGTTATTCTGCAAATAAGTAAGTCTGGAAGAAAAAGGTGTTTGACTTAGACAACTGGTTGATTCGAAACTCACCCCAGTCTAGCTGGCACATTTCTTTCAACAATCACTGCAATAAATGTCAGCACCAGCAGCGTTATGCACATAGGTAACTTCAGCGGAGCCACCGGGGTAAGTAAAGGGGCTGCAATAGGCTTTGTATTCCCCGAGTCCCCAGTGCCTGGAAAGGGTAACCCATTAATCAGCAGGCACGTAGCGGTACCATTCCTGGTTTGCTTGGTTTTGTGAAGCCAGATCAGTGATGGGAACTTCAGTTGTCTTTGCTCCTTCCCCACCCAGCAAAGCTCCCTCAGTTCACAGCTTATAGAGTATGACAGAAGTATGCCTTAAGTCTCTAGCTGAAGGATTAAAGCTTTGCAAACCTCTTAAAATCAGCCAGACGGCTCTAGCACTCGTTAAAGCTTTTACCTCATTTCAAGCCTGGGTGCTCCCCAAAACTGAACTAGCAAAAACACGCATAGAGGAAATCTCTTCATCTCACTGTAATAGAGGGGAGGCCTGTTCTGACTGAAGAAATTACTGGCACTACCTTGAAAAGTACAGGAGAAACGTAATGGGACATTTGCAGCAACTTGCACAAGGAAGGTACTGAGGTGATTGCTATGTCCTGTACTGCACACTGGGGAAATAACAGAAAAGGCTCTGAGCTTGTAAAGCTGAGCTAGTTTCCTAGTAAGAAAACAAATATAGCACTTCAACTGCAGCTAGCACCACACCAGGTACCTACAGACTGATTGCACCACACCTCCTCCAAACACTTCCTCCCTGCAGACCTCTCCCAGCTTGATGCAAATTGCTGAATATTTTCTTCTAACAACTTTTATTGGCTTGATTTGTGTGCCACCACCTACTGACTTACCACAGCCAGAGCTGGTTAGTGCATAGCTTAATCCAAGGTGTGTCCGTAATGCCTGGCGTGGTGGCCCTGGCAGACCCGTGAGGCTTGGCACGCGCTATGGAGCTGCCACAGGTCCCCTTTCTTTCCTTCCCTGGAAATCAAAGCGTCCCCAGGTGCAGTAACAGAAGTGGGCACAGCATTTCCCATATACTGTTCCTTTAGCCCTTTTCCTGGCTCTTCGGAGCTTGAGCTGACAGTGGGGAATTTGTTTCTGTCCTTTTGCCAAATTCATCCTTGGAGGTTGGGGAGGTTGCCCTGGGAGTTGGTGTTGCTCCTGCCTTTAGCGCTGGCCACGGGCACGTGTTCCCACCACCTGCACCACGCCAGCACCTTGCCATTTCCAAGGCGCTGCCTGCTCTTCACCACCCTTCATTTGTGTTTGGTTTTACTTCCGCAGCTGTCCTGCTGTTACCTGATGTCACCCACATCCCACGGAAGGTAGGGACTGCTGCTTTCGGTCCTCCCCTGGGGCTCTTAACCAGCAGCTGCTGTCAAGGCTGCTCCTCAGGGCTGCTTCTTGCTGGTGAAGAAAGCTGCTGGTTTAGCCTGTTGTTTTCTTATCTGCCTCCACCCCTGTTCGTCTTCCCTGTGCTGCTCTACAGCAAATCCTCCACGTATTGGGCAAGTGCTTTGCCCTGTGGAAGCACGCTGTGCTGGGCCAAACTCAGGGTCGCCCGGACTGTTCACCTTCCAAAAACTAGTCATCTACCATCATGTTTTCACCCTTAAAAGAGATAGAAAAAGAGAGAAGAACAGTTTTCATCTTTTCTCAGAGCTGAAGCAGCATCCCAGAGAGCCTTGCACCGCTCCAGGTACACTATCGACCAGACATTTACTCCCTGACCCGCAAATGCAGACCTTGCTTACTTGAAGGATGCCTCTGTCTTCAAGAGGGGAAGAAATCAGTCTAGCTCTTAAGGTCAGGTGTTTGGGGGCACCTTTTACTGCCCAGTCCACTGTAAAAATACTACATCTTGTACATACTACTTATCTCCTGCCTGGTAGAAAGATTGATTTAAAAACATGTAGGGAAAAAAACATTTTTGTTTTAATTGCATTTAAAAGACTCAACATTTTCTTCTTCTTGATCAACCTGTTTATAATTAAATTTGAAGTTATCACAAGCTATATTTAGCCCTAAATGTAATATATACAAACAATCAAATTTAATTAAAATAATCCTTAAACAAGTACACACTTACTGCTCTTTTAAAGAAGTCAAATGGGTGCAATTAAGGAAGTCACTGTCTGAGCACCAAAACCCAGCTGTTGCTGAAGCAGTAGAATCATAGAATCATAGAATAGTTTGGGTTGGAAGGGACCTTTAAAGGCCATCTAGTCCAACCCCCCTGCCATGAGCAGGGACAACCTCACTAGATCAGGTTGCTCAGAGCCCCGTCCAGCCTGACCTTGAATGCTTCCAGGGATGGGGCATCTACCACCTCTCTGGGCAACCTGTTCCAGTGCTTCACAACCCGCATTGTGAAAAACTTCTTTCTGATTTCCAACCTATATCTCCCCTCCTTTAGTTTAAAACCATTACCCCTTGTCCTGTCACAACAGGCCCTGCTAAAGAGGTTCTCCCCATTTTTCCTATAGGCCTCCTTCAAGTACTGAAAGGCTGCAATAAGGTCTCCCCGGAGCCTTCTCTTCTCCAGGCTGAACAGGCCCAACTCCCTCAGCCTGTCTTCATAGCAGAGGTGCTCCAGCCCTCTGATCATCCTTGTGGCCCTCCTCTGGACCCGCTCCAGCAGGTCCACCTATAGCAGTAAACCAGCTATTGACAGGGCAGTCTGTTCTGCAGGTGCCAAGAGGAGACTTTCTTCATTTTGGCTTTCTTCAATGTCTATTTCAAATAACCGGCTCATGCAAACTTGAGAAATGATGGTGAGCCAAAAGCCAGGAAACCTTGTTTTCCTTTTCCAGTTGAAGAATACAAATAATATGTAGAAGAGTATGAATTGTTATTTCTAAAATCTTAAAGTCTAGGGATAACCATAAACAATCAGTTCAAAAGTTTCAAACGCAAGACTCACTGGCTAAATTAACTTTTTTCCCCCCTATCAGTGAAGTGTTTCATCGGCCATAACACGGTACGACAGCCAGTCACCTTGACCACCACAGCCTGGCTGGAATCACACTGATCCCTGGCTGCTGTTTGCATCCTCTCCCTTGGCACTTCCACCACCTTTGCTGTTCAGAGGCACGCAAGATGTGCTTCTCACCACAGTTTCTCTGACAAGCACATCCCACATACATACATAACGCTCTCGTTTCTGGTCAGGGAGCTTTTGGCTTACGCCTCCAGAGTTACAGGCAGACCTCAGAACCCACCTCATGGCCCCTTGACGGTCCAGGCTGGGACACCTGGCTCTCTCCTGGCTCGTGCGCCTGGGTGTCCTCTGCACGGTCACCACGGCCGGGATCGGCTGCCCTTGCCCGCAGCCCGGCTGCACGTGGGGTACCTGCACGGTCTCTGAAGCTCAGGGGTCTCCAGGGTTCTCACTGGAGACAGCACCAAGAGGAACAAACTACGGTGTGATATGCAGAGCTCCCCTGGAGTCAACACATAACCAGAATAACAATGTAGCCTGTAGCTTTATGGCATTTGAAGTCAGGCCAGAACCTAATGTCAGAAATCTGAGTTGGAGTAGGTTTTGATACGCTACATCTGAGGAGACAGAGAAAGTTTTTTAAGTCTGAGTTTGTCCTAAAGGAGAGCCTGTGGTTTTATTTTTCACAATTTTATGGAAAAAAATATTATTTTTGCTGATTATTTTATATTTTAGCTGAAAAAAATCTGAAAATCCATTTATTGAAGATGCTGAATGCTTTCCTGCTAGTAAGAACTAAAGAATATTTAGGGGTTTGTTTCAAGGAAAACCTGAATGCTTTTTTCAACAGAAATGTCCATAAAAAATTACACATTCAAAAGAGCATTTAATAACAACAGCAATCACAGAAAATACCTCCTTCTGGCACCTCACCCTTAAATCCTCCTAAAACTTGCAAGACTCATTTCTATAGTGGACCCACCATGCTAGGAGACCAAATTATGAAGGTCTCCGTCAAGAAAATATAGTTTGGAGGTTGTTGCAAGTAATTATCGACACAGTCAAAACAGCAAATTAATTCACACTGTGAATTAATTACCCTCAGCATCCCTGGCAGCTCTCTTTGACTTTGTATTTATGTCATTACCATTATTATTACTCTCTCCCATCTGAACTCTTCTTGACTGAATTTGACTTCTAAGGAGCATCTTTCCATGCTCCTAAAATTCCATCACTAAGTGAAACCCTGAGCAATGAATGGCACTTGCTCATATAAACCTCTGTGTTATCAGCTCTTGAGAGCTTATTCCAAGCCTTCTGGCAGTTAGCACTTTTCTTAAAGCTTCGGTTCCAGGAATCAATTACTTACATGGAAATTTCAACTTTAGTTTAAAGAAAGGAAGCTTCTAGCCCTCAAGATTGTATGGAAAAGCTTGAAATCAAAACCAAAAAAAGGCTTAGATATCATAAGGCAAATAAAAATGTCCATGAATGATTACTTTCAAAAATCATATTATGTTTAAGTCAGTCTCTTGATTTTAGAGGTCTTGGTAGGTGACATCTGGAAGGACGTTTGTGCTGGAAGCTGTCGGTCACCATCCTCCAGAATACTCTGTGTCTGCAATTAAAGGGGTTGCTACGAATAATGCACTCACCTAATTCCGCATTTGAAAATTTTTTATCAATGCCCTACAGTGTTTAGTAACCAAAACCAGAAGTCAAATCCACCACATTTTGTTCCACAACAGTCTTGCTTTTATTATTCTTGGAGTCAGTAATGTAAACTGAAGCTACTCTCTTCTTTTTAAATGTTCCCTGTCCCTAATACCAATTGGTTCTTCTGTTCTTCATCTTCTTTAAATTATCTACGCAGCAATGTGTTGCAGTTGAGCACAAAAGTTCAACAGACAGCAGAAATGTCCCAGGATATTGACTTGTAAGACTGCAAGGATTCAGTTTTCTCCCTCCTTAAGTGTCTCTTCATTGTCCCAATTCATTCCCACTGTACGTGCTGCAGCAGTGGAGTATCTTTGGGATCATTTACAGCCTTTGTCCATCTTGGAAGTGCCCGCTTTTCTTTTAGGAAAAAAATAGTTACTCCCTGCTAATTATGTGCAGTAATTGTTTATTTCTTGGTCATTGTTCACCCAATGGTAATACTGAACAGGAATCGGGTCTTTATTTAGCAGAAATCAGAAGTCAAACCAGAGACATATTTAGCTTCCAGGTGTCACTTTGTCATTTAGTGGAACAAAACTGCTCTTTTCAAATATCGTCCTTCTGCATTATGCACTTTTAGTGCTTTAAAGGATCAGATTGCTGCCTAGCACTGCAAATATGGATGTGCTTTGAATGCCAATGCATTCAGACATCTACATCAGCAGTAAAATTTGAATTCATGCTCCTTAAAACTACGCTGCATAATTTGAATTTGTATACAACTTCCATCCTCTATCTTGTGCGCAATTTACCATGTATATCTGAAAGTAAAATGTAAATCCAAAACAGCTCTCGGGCTGCTTAGAGGTTTTAAGACTTGCCAGCACTATTTTAGATAACAACAAATGGTTTTCTGCCACTTTTTAACGTATGGGGCACATTCTGGACAGAGCTGAGTTCACTAGATAAGAAAAATCCTTGTGACTTCCTACCTACATTTCTTCTTTTCGACTTCTTGAAATTAGGTATGAGCCAAACCAAAACGAATGTGGTTGAGTTCAGAAACCTCTACCATTGTATGTTTAATTTCCAGCTGAAAGTTCTGCAATTTCATTTTCATTCCAACAGGAAATCTCCAGCATTTGTGTACATTACTTTGTACTTATTATTGAATTGCTCAAGTTTACCCTTGAAAATACCATTTTCACCACTGAAGGGAACAACATCAAAGTAGTAGTATTGTTACTAAGAACCCAAAAAGATCAGTTACCACTTTTGGTCCAGTGCTCCCTTGACAGATCTCTTAAAGGCATCAGCTGGCAACACATCGCTTTTCTGAAGTCTTTCCTAAGGTTAATATTTAATACTCTTGGCACTGATGTTTTTCCTCAACAAAAACCAGAGTGAAGCTCTCAGCTCATGTAAACTAACAGCACTATTGCCAGATCTGACTACAGATCCATCTGAAGATCTGTCCCTCTTTTATTTGAAGTTCCTCATAAGAAATCCGCTCTGTATATCATTACCTACGTTACTTTACACAGTACTGTTTATAGCACCAGAGAAAGATACCAAAGCAATACCAAAAATCATCCTGTTACCACATGTGATGAGTCACCATCCGTAAACTTTTAATGTGGCCAGTGTATCTTCGTATCCGAACAATCTAAATTAGCTGCTTTTTAATTATCAGTAAATCAAAGACTCACAGTAAACTTTCCAGCCTTTGTTGTTCATTTTTTCCTAGCAGAAGGAAAGGACGTGGAGGTCAGCGTGCCGCAGCACCAAATGCAGCAAGGCATCCAGCAAGCAGACCTTCTGGGTTGGGCAGCCAGCCCCACCTGGGCTGGCGAGCACTGACCCACCTTCTGCCCCGGTCTGCGTAGTCACTGCCCTCCCAAGCGCCAAGTCCCCCTGCCCCGAAGCGTTTGCTGTGCGCATTAGGGTGCGCTGGGCAGCACGTTAATGTGAACGCACAGACATGGCTCTGGCCACCCAGTCACAAGCCTGCAGCGTTCGTACCACGGATTCCTCTGAAATCTTATCCAGCAAGCATGAAAACCAGTTCAATCAACTGTTCCATCTGGATAAGAATTGGTGTTTGCAACAACAGTTTACAACTGCAACAGCATCGTCGTTTCTTAGCATGCCTTAATTTCCGCCAGGCGTACCACAATTTGTGGAGGCTGTGAGCTCGCAGGCATCTTTTCTTTGGAAGAAAATGACTAAAATTGATTTTAAGTTGCCTTTTAGCATAAAACATAAGAACAATTATTATGGTAGTTTCAAATAAATTTATTTTGCACACAGAATCTAAGATGGACCTTTTCTCCATCTACCAAGGGGGTTTCTTCATAAAGCTTAGAATTAACTTAGAAAGATTCATGAACTCATGAGACAATGTAATCAAAAAAGGAAATACCTGAACATTTACACACAATATAAGTATTTATCAAAAAACACCCATTGGACCAATATTAAACACGGATCCCGAAGGGCTGGAGAATAAAGGATTTAGGCTACCACGTAAAAGAAAAACATTTGGAGCAACGTTAGCCCAGGCTCTCAAGACGTAATACAAAATCTGTTCTTGGTCCAAAAGCTGTGAGAAACGCACTTGTCATTTTGTCATACGCACTTTGACGGAAAGGTCAAAGGAAGAATTTATGGGAATAGTACAGTCATTAATGTGTGCTACAGAGAAAAAGCGATCAATCAAACCACAACCCACTGCAGACTCCTGAACTCTGTTTTCTTCTTCTGTTTCAAATCACAAAGCCTCATATAATGCAGCGCTTTCCCATCTTCATCATTTGAAGCAAAAAGTGGCAAAGATAACAATTTTTTTCAAATCCAAAGATTCCGACTAATATTTTGATGACATTCTCAATCCGAAAGAATACACTTTCCTGTTTTTCCCTGAACCATGACATATTGCCACTCTTAAAAGGTCATTTCAACTGACATTCACGAGTACAAGAGAGAGACTTGTTCTCTTGTAAAACATTGCAGAGACTTGATTATCGTTTCACCTCTCAGCATTTTTGTCGAAGCCTGAACCACCAAGCTAGCTATGTTTTCCTCTCAGCTCTTCTTAGCCCAGCCATTTTTCAGCAGTGGCCTGATTGGCAGAAGCTGCAAAGGGTCTGATGTATGGATGAGCTGGAAGTCATTTTGCGTTGATAATCCTAATGACCTTAGGAAGCCAAGGAAGCGAGCCAAGGAAACTCTTGATTCTGGGAGTCTATGAAGAGCAAAGAGAATGAGCTTTTATCCAAGACATAGAGTGATGGCAGAATTGCACCTTCTTTCCCAAGTTCGTCTACTTGGAAGGAGCCATTTCCCAGGGAGAAGCCTTCAACAAAAGAAGAGAGGGTTTCTGGCTGCTAGGAGGGTAAACTCAGCAGTTTAAAATCCTCTGAACAAATAGACCTGTCATGAGAGTGGTAAAGACGATCTTCAGTAAAAAGAAACCATACTTGAAAAGTTTCCAAGTGACTATGTTAATATTTGCTGTTAAACATTTTTTTCCTCTAATATTTAGGCTATTAATAATAAAAAAAAAAGTTGAAATCCAGTTCACAGCCGCCCGCTGGACTCTCAGCATAAGTCCAGTGACTTTTTATCCAGATCAGCCCTCCGTTCAGAAATGCCAAACATAATTGACTCGTTACGCCAGACAGACTAACGATGACAAGCACTTGCCTGGCAGTCTTTTGGGTGATACATAGGCCCCACTGAAGAGCAGCACAAAGCGTCGGTAAACGCTTCCTTCAGGTTTGTACAGGAGGCTGTGGATGCCAGTAGCGCCTGTGACAGAGGAAAGGCAGCGTGTCTCGCCTGCCCTGCACTTCCAGGCAGATATCATAATAAGAGAGTGAGCCTGGGAAGGGAGCTGAGTAGGAACAGAAACCTTTTTTCTTTCCAATCTTTGATGCCATGCTTCCAGCAGTGAAGAAAGGGGAAGACGGAGCTGCTTGTGTCTCACAGATTACTTTGTCTCTCCTGCAAACTCGGCTGCGCTGGGGAGCTCACAGCCTCTCTGCTTCCTCGAGGGAACATAACTCTATCTGGCCAGTCAGTCTGTGAGGAGATCACAGCGACATTTGGTCAGTGACATGCACACGGAGGATGAGTAACTCAAGCCAGGTTTGTAAATGTAGCACTTCTTTAAAAAAAAAATACCTGTGCTGTTGGAAGTAAATTCAGTGGATAGATCAGATGGAGATGATGCCTATATCAAGCATAACTCTCACATGAATAAAAGGCATGTCATAAGGTATTTCAGATAGGTAGGTAGGTAGGTAGGTAAGGAAGAAACTGCGGTAGAGACACCAAAGCTTCAGAAGAGGGCTTATGTTTTGAATCATTGTGGCCTACAGCAGCAGAACAATACATAGCTCACCTTCAAGAGAAAGAAGAAACAAGGATTAATGTGAGCAATTGGCCTGGGGTTTGAAAAAGGCTATTTACCTGCAAGATGTGATGAAAAAGGAGAGTTCAGTGTAAGCTGGAAATGAAAAACACGGGAGCACAGGACTATTCACACATCAGCAGATGGGCCAGGAATGGCTGCTGAGGAGCAGCTCTGCTGGGAAGATCTGGAGGACCCTGGTGGACAGCAAACTCAGCCAGTGTCCACTGTGCACCTCAGCAGATGTGAAGGCTGATGGCGCTTTGGGCTATATGAACAGGGGCATGTCCCACAGATCAAGGGAAGGGATTATTTGCCTCTGCGGAGCACTCATTAGACCACATCTACATACTGTGTCCAGTTTTAGGGCCTCCAGCACAGGACAGACATGGACAAACCAGAGGGGGCTCAGAGGAGGGGGTGCTGGGGGCTGGAGCACTTGTCCTGCAAGGAGCTGGGCTGGGTCAGCCTGGAGAAAGTGCGGCTTTGGGGGCACCTAACAGTACCACTGCCTACCACAGCCTACAAGGGGACACCGAGAAGATGGAGCTGAGCTCTTCATAGTGATGCATGGGGAGGACAAGAGACAATGGGCAAAATTGCAACAACAGAGATTTAACCAGGGTATAAGGAGACCTCTTTTCCCCATGAGGATAGCCAGGCAGCAAGAGCAAGTTGCTCCAAAAGGCTGTGTCGTCCCCATCGCTGGAGGTTTTCAAGACGCAAGCAGACACAGCCCTGAGCAGCATGGTCTGGCCCCAGAGCTGGCCCTGCTTTGGGCAGAGGTTTGAAGCAGAGACCTCCAAGGTCCAACCTGAATTATTCTGTGATTCTTCTAAAGTTAAAGGATCACCCCAAAGTTTCACCTTGAGCAATATGAAAATGTTTTAGTAAAGCTTATATTAAAGTAAAAAGCTCTTGAGTGAAAAAAAAGGAACAAGACTCTCATTCTAGGACTATATATGCAAATTTCAATTTGAACTGAATATACTAAGGGTCAACAAGTGAACAGAAATAAACAATACCTGCTGCCTCTTTCCCTTCAGTTTAAACTTTCCCAGATGCCTAGGTTAGAGGTTACAAACAGGTACCTTCACCACGGGGAGAATGCCTTCTGCTTTTATTCCCTTTGAAAACACCTCCATCAAAGCTGCTTCAAAGTCCCAAAATGCAAAAAGAGAGATTTGACAGGAAAATGAGAAGATGTCATTGCTTTCCTAGAGAAAGAAAATACCTGGCTTCTCCGGTCTCTATAGCAATAATCTGTAAATACAATTAGCATTAACAAGAAAGCATATCATCTTGGGTGAATCTTTTATCTTAACTTACTCTTATAACTTATTTTAAAGGCCGTTCCTGGCATCATTATTATACAGAAGCTCTTCACTGCATTGTTGGAAAACTCTATGATTCACTCTCTGTCTTGGTATAAATCTACTGACTCACACTAACAAGAACAAGTATGTCTCTAAGTCTATGACCAAAGAGACAAAAAGATTTTCTTTAAAGTTGCACAGCAAGGGCTGCATATTTATGAGAATACGCCACTTTGAGGATTATTTATCACAAGCAACAGACTTTCCAGACTACTGAGCAACTTTATTACAAGCGGGTACACACCAGCCTATTTCAGTTGTACACATTTCGCCCACATCGTAACAAGACTAAAACGATGTGATAAACCTGGGTTTGGCACGCTGAGCCAACAGGAAAATCCACAGCACTGTGGTGCAACATCTCTGTTAGATGCACTCCTGTGACCGTATTGTTCCTCCTTGCTTTTTAAACCGACTTTTCACAGAAGTGGCTGGGTTAGGCTCTAGGGGTGAATTTCAGGGCCAGGCAACGGGGTATCTAAAGGAGCTGTTAATACCCCAGGATACAAATCTAGTCACCATCTTCCCTATGCAAACACAGAGGCACTTTCCATGGGAAAAAAGATTTTCATCCTGCATTCAGGTGGATGATCTTTTACAAGGACCTGCACTGGATTGTCAATGATCTCCAGTGGGAAGGAAAGTATCATACACTTTCCCACTTTAGAGAGACGGTAATACAGCTGGATGCCCTCCCCTCTCTGCTGCCATAAGTGTGGTTTAATTACACACATGCGAGTATGGATGAGCAAATAGATCCTCTTCTTTATATTCTAGGAACTTATACCATTACAGGTGTTTCCCATGGAAAGTCATATAAGTGTCTTACTGTTTGTGAATTTGAGTCATTAAATCCTTATTTATATTAATAGATCCACTAAAACACGATGGGAGCTGCCTATGTGAATGGGGCTGGCAAGATCCCTGCCTCTACGCTTCTTGAGCAGTGAAGCTTACGTTGCAGTCACTCAGACTGAAGCACGGGTCTTTTCAATTTATATTAGGCTGTGCAATGTTACACACCGCCAAAAGGAAAGGCAGCGGAGGGAGCAGATGTCACCGCGTCTGATTTACATTGCACTTTGTGTTCTCACCGCTCCTGATAGAGAAACTTCGCAAATTACCGGTTAAACTGGCAGTGCATTAAAGTCACATGCGAATAGCTGTATCTGCTTCAAGGCTGTGAAGAATCAGGCCCTCGTGTCTCCGGCTAATCAGGCTACGTATCAGGTATCCTCTTGGCAGCAAATGGATCATGTAACAAAGACAGAACATGCCTAGTATCTGAGATGAAAAAAAGGTAATAAAGCTCCATTTATATCATGTATTGGCCCTTTTGGACAGTCTTTGGAGCATTACTGATGTCAGTCCCATGTGCTAGTTGCCTTTTGAAGACCTTCATCTATTTGAAGCTTTTCAAACACTTTTGAAAGAATGTCTACAAAGTCCTGCAAACGCCAAGAGCAGTTGATTTAACACGACTCTAACTAAGGCAAAATGAACTGAAGCAATTTCTCCTGTCCCTGCAGGTACTGTGTTGAAATATTTTATCTGAAGTCTTCAGAACTATCCCATTGAAAATATCTTTTAAGAAGCTTCAGTCTCTTCACACATCAAAAAAGTGTGCAGTGTATTTGGAGGGAGGGGAAAATCCCTAAAATCAATGTTGTTCTTGCGGTCCTAATAGGCTCTGCCATATTCTAGGCAGTCTAGTTTTGATAGCGGCAAATTTCATTAAGATCTATCTTGAGACACCACACAGTTTCAGAGCTCTTTAGAAGTCAGAGTTTTCCTTCAAAAACATTTCAAGCAAAGGCTATGAAAATACTACTAGGGGTCTTTTCCTTGATCGCAGTGGTACCTCTGGGAAAGGAGTTATTACTACCTTTGTGGTTTGGTAATAAGGGGCTACTGTCCATCCTTTAAAGTGATTTGAGTCAGACCCTAATTTGTTGTGTTATAATGTGGTGTGTGTGATGCCTGTTTATCGTCTCTATCTCCTCCCACATACGCCTCTGTCAAGATGTTTCTGCTGATACTGTATTTTGTTCATTTTTAAAGAATCCTGTCAGGTAAGGATGTGAAAAATAGAAAAAGAAATAGTCACAAACATGTAATCTTCATGAGAACTAAGTAATTTACGATTCACATGATTGAATATATATAACGTATTCTAAAGAACAGTATGTGCATTTCTATGAAGTGCGTAGTGCATAGGGAATGGGAATTGCTGAGGAAACTTTGGAAAGTCGCATTAAAAATGACAGCTTCTGGGCAGAACAGGAGCAGTCTGCAAAAAGTGTGTTCTCATCCTGAGGGGCGAGAGGGGTTGTTATTAATTTACATCACCTTAGCAAGATGAAGGCTCCCATAGAGGAAACGGAGAGCAAAAAATCATTCCTTTCCAAAAGGGCTGTTATTCAAAGGAGACTCCAGGATATTCCAGAATAGTTTTGAAACCTTTTTTTTAAAGCAGGTAGCTTTCAGTCAGACTGTTGACCAATTGCTCTTGTATTGTGCTTTCCTAACGCTGCAGTAACTATGCGTTGCGGGGAGATTAAATCCCATAAAAATTTGGTACCAGCCCATGATGCAGGATGGCCTCAATACTGCAGACTCCAAAAGAAAAGAAAACCTTTTACTTCAGGAATAAATATGGTCTATTCAAGAGCCGTGGGCCATGGGGAATTATGCTGACCCCCCCCCAGTGAGAGGAGAAGAGAGGACATGGGCAGAGAATTAGCCCATTTTTGTCTCAAGCGTAGGGGTTTTTTTGTGTGAAACTTGTGCTTCTTTGAGCTCCTGACTCCCCGCGTGGTCCCTCCTGGGGGCCTTCCCCAACCTGTCCCACCGACAGAGCTGCAGAGGCCAGAGAGACAAAAGCAAGGCTCCTGGGGGAGAGCTGGCTGACGTGTAAGGAGACACTTTCCGTAGCCATTTTCCACCGTAATATTTGGCCAGAAGCTCGTGGCCAGAGCAGCTCTTGTCCTGGAAATACTGGCTCCGAGATGGACTCGGTGCAAAAGGCACCTCAGGGCGTGCGGGCTGGCACTGCCGGCGCTGCCCGTCAGTTCTTGCAAACACAAAAAGTGGTTTATAACCAAGGAAGGTCTACCTTTGCACAGCACACCTGGCTCCTGGAAGTTCATCTCTCTCCTCTCTAGGTATTTCCTTCTTACTCCGCAACTCCCTTTCTCTCTAGAAAAGCTAGGTGACTCTGAATGTCATTTGTACTCTTCTCCTCATTAGCCTTTCCCAGTAATTTATTCCATGTGTTTATTACTCCCTGCACGTAATAGTAGTGCTGGAGTTCCCTCATGTCTGCATTATGTCCTCGGTTTCCTATTAAAAATATTTCTCTACCAACTCATTACTCCTTTCCATAATGATGAAAACCTCTCTCAGTTAACTTCCACATAGCCTGTTTTCCAAGGAGGATAAAGCCATCTTCCCACCTGTGATCAGACCTCAATTTTGTTGCTATTGGTCTGGTATGTCTTATACTACGCTGCTTCCAGGGAATCACAGCCTGCCTGTAGCAAAATTAGAGTGATTATTCACCGCACTTTAGACAGGATTCACGTAGTGTCACGCAGGTGGTCAAAGAACCATTGCTTTTTCCACTTTTTTGTCCTAACACAGCCTGCCTGGCTCCTGCTAGGCTCTGCCGTGCCCCAGGACAGCAGTGGCAGCGAGGGTTCCCCGACTGCCCCGGCTCCCAGCCTCACGGGTGACATGACTCCACCACTGAACACAAGCTCTCACCTTTCTCCAGATGAACTCTCGCGCGTACATCTTCACCCAGCATTTGCCATTTGTGGTGGTAGCTTTAGGGGGTTAACCGCTACCGGTGAAGGCAAGCTCCAGGAAGGTAAGGTTAAAAAAAAAAAATGAATCAGCGCAGTCAAACACCTTGCCGACACTTCTGGTGGAGGAATGAAATACCACGTAAAGCCACTCCACATAGGACGCAGGCCAGCTTTGGCCACTAATGCTAGTCAAGAGCCCCTGTAACATTGCCAATTGCCATGAAGAGTTAAAAATGAAAAGACGTGGAAGAGGAAAGAGTTACGGTCATAGTGGTGCAGTGAGTCAGGAAACGCGTGCCAGGATGCTGTTTTGTGCCACCCTCATCCCCGGGCAGCACCACCACAGAGATCCAAAAAAGAGCGCACACCCCGTGTGGGGCTCAGCTCAGTAAAGGTGAGGTTGAAATGGATGCTGTGCGAATAAACGGTGGAGAAACCGGGAAGCGCACGGCATCGATGACTCCCTCTGATACTTTCCTTCTGACCTCAAATGAGATGTTAACATGATCCAGACGGAAAACCAGAAATCTCATCAAAGGGACAGCCAAAGCCTTTATGGGATGCAACAAACGGCATCACTAGCCTACCTTTTTCTGCTAACTGTGGGGAAGAAAGCAAAATAAAGCCCAGTTTTTCTTGCAGCAGACTTAGAGCAAGTTAATATTAACATCTAGCTGGAATGACGTTAGAGAGCTTGTTGTTTTATGCAAGTTGAATCGTCAGAAAAACTGTATTAAAATCCTAGAAACCAGTTGTTGGGTTTCTTTCTGTCGTAGTTTTGGAGGCAGGGGGAGGCTGTAGGAATAGATTGCTGAGAAATGGCTGTCAGTGAATTGACTGGAACAGAAAACATTGCATTAATGAGCTGTAATTTTTTAAGACATGCCTTGAGTTGCTTTGTCATGCTATTTTGCTAAAATAATTTGCTATCTACCTAGATGAAAATTATTGCAGTGGGAACTTTTTTTTCATTCATCTCTTTTAAAGAAATTGTATCATTTTTAACATGCTTTTTTCTATACCTGTTACATAGTCAATTACAAGTTGGAAGCTGTATTTTTCCTTTTTTTTTAACCGGTTGTAAAATGTAAAGTGATGAACTACATAAGCAAATGAAAAGCCACATTGTGCATGTAATTGAAAAATTATTTCGAAGTCAACTTGTTGTGGTAAATGGCAAGTCTATAGATTGACAGCAAGAAAAGCCCGCTCCATCTTCAGATCCTCTTTAATTTTACTTATGAAAATTGCATCTTAGCAGTTCTTTAGTGGTTTATCTAATTAGATATATTGATTTTTTATATTTTTTGGTGGCGGGGAAGAGAAATCGTGCTCTTATGAAGTAATAATGAGCTCAGCAGAAAGGCTTAGCTATGATTATGTCAACAGTTCAGAAGTAATCTATATCCAAACTCAATAGAGGATTTCATTTACCTAGAAAAAATCTGAGTGGAAAACAGCTTGGTGAGGGCATTAGTGCACGCCCAAATCTACGGTGGATTTGCATACAGTTGAGACAATTAGAAAAGAGGGGCCTTATCACTTTTATGAAATCAAACCGAATCAGCAGAGTACCCCAAATACACAGGCTGGCACCGGGCACTCTCTGTTCTCATACTTCACAGAGTTTGAAGTAGGTTTCCATTTCACTTTGCTTATATTGCATCAGACAGCTTCGGAAAACTAGAGAGAAATAAACCACAATGCCACAGTAGTGGAGAATATTTTTTGCTGCATTTTTTTTTTTTTTCAAAAGACAGTCTCCTGAGCCAGGCATTTGAATCATAAGGACTTCTGGGATGGGATTTTCACTCAGAGATCTCCATTCTTACGTGGATTAAGAGGATTAAAAACCATTAAATGACCATCCTCCAAGTCCCTAAAGCAGATTTGCCTTTTTCTATCCTCCTTCAACTGGGGCAGACTTGGGGGTAACAAAGTACTGCACAAAAGACTCCCTTAGCATGACAAAAGGTGAAACAATCCACTGAACTGCCAATGTACCAGACAATGAAGTCGGTGCAGTCTACTCAGCTCATTTTCATCAGAACAAACGGTATCAAACTTGGCAATGGTATTGTTCTTAAACTTGAACATGGGGCTCTTTTTTCCCCCCTCTTCTTTTTTTTTATTTTTTATTTTCCCATCCGAAGCTCAAGGTGTCATATTAATTATTTAAATCTTCAGAAGATTTCAACTGTATCCTCCAAGGCTCTGCTCAGTGCCAGAAGGTCTCCAATCTGCATTAGCTTTTGTTAATTAGAGCTGAAACAAGGACTTTGATCTCCATGAATATAATAACAAAAAAAAAGCAAAACTTCCTGTGTGATTTATCTTTTACCTATTTTCTGCCTTTACTGTTTTTCCACTCTATTAGACTTTGATTTACCTTGTCTGAGTAACATTAAACAACTCGGGTACAAAAGAACTTAAACAGCTTCAAAAGCCTGACTGAAATGATAGTTAAATGCTACATGAAGTGATCCCGAGTCTTTAAACTTTGAAAGAAAATGACACAATTTTACTTTATTTTATTTTAATTTTTGTAAGCAAGGGCTGGCGGGGGTGGGGGGGGGGGCGGGGTGGTTTGTACAGCATGGATGCTTGTCTACTGATGTCAGATATCACAGGTTTTCCTGTTGGGATTGATCTTTCCTCATTAAGAGCCTTGTTTCTAGAGCTATAGCGCTGATAGAACAGAAGGCCAGCGATATTCTGCAAGATGTTCCTCATGCATCAGGCTTGCCCTGAGTTTGTAGCGCTGCTTAGATCCGAGGGGGTCACCGCCGGGGCTTGCCTTGTTAAAATTTTTCTCATTAACATTTATCTTATTGAATAGCTCTGAAAGGCAAATTTTTTAAGCCCAAAAAGAAAAACTAGCAAATTTTAGTGTCAGATGAGGTCTAGTTGTATATTCACTTGAGCGAGGACTTATCGTTATGGTCCCCTAATATGAAAAAAATAATCAAAGAATATCCGAAAATGCTGCGAGTGAAATCTACATCTGAGATTTACGAGACACATGAGGGTAAATTTTCATTGTGATGGACAAAGAGTTGCGCACACAGTCTCCATTAATAACAACGCATGGTGCTGAAAAAGTACCCTATATCTTTTACATAAGGCTCACTACAGAGCGGCCCCAGGAGACCGGTCACTTGTGGTTTATCTCATTTTAGGGAGAATAAATTAAAGGATATCTTGTGAACTCTGGACAGAAAGCAGGAGAGCTGAAGTGCATAGTCTTAAAAATAATAGCTAAGAACTATGATAACCTGCTGGAGACGTTGACTGAGACAAAGGAGGCTTGTCTAGAAAGGAACGGGATTTTGTTGGGGAAGTTTAAAACGGATTCAGTGCCTGAGACAAATGCTGCATTGCCAAGGTCAAGCTTCGTCCGCGGGACCAGGGCAGCCTGGGCAATGGCCGCACAGACCCCTCCTGCTCACAGCATCAATTTGCTTCAGCTCCAGGTCTGCAAACAGGATGGGAATTCAATAATAGTCTGATCCATCCGCTGCCAAAACCCATGGAAGACTTTCAACCAGCTTCAAGAGGCTCCCCACCAGGCCCTGCCTCACTAGAGATGCTCCCACTGAGTTCCAGTGGATTTGTGACATGAACACCCCCCCCCCCGGTTGACTAACACCACTTTTTTCCTATTTCCATGCCTTTTTTCTCTCCTGCCAGCCCATTTTGCATAGGTTGGTGGTGGCAGGTAATGGGCATGTTTCTGGTCACACATTTCAGGAGGAGGCTGTAATGTTGCGCTAAGCAACAGTTTTAGTTAATGACACAAACCACGAGCCCCCTTGTTTTTCATTCCTGCTCTTGTTGGAGTAGAATTGGGGTTTTTTTGCAGAGCCAAAGAATGTTACCAGTTAACTGGAGGCAAAATTTTCTATAAAGGCAAAAGCTCCATGTCAGGACCATATCTTTGTTTCCCACATGGAGGTGTGCCTGGGAGAGGGAGGGCCCTTGTGCAGCAGTTAAAAGGGATATGAGAGTAATGATGTTGCTTTGCCATTCCTCTTCCATCTAAACTACCAGAAGCTGGCCAGAGAAACGGAAGGGGTAACAGATTGCCTACAAACACAGATATTCTGTTAAGCCAGGACTTTTGATCCCACCATGCTGACCTGCCATCCTACCACCAGTCAGCACATATGCCTTGAAAATCCAGACAAAATCTGGTAACACCCAGCATCTCCTCCCCTGCCTTCCGCCACCCTTCGTGCCATCAAAGGTTCGTGAGTTCTGGATCTTCCCTAAAAGTCTGGGATACTTCAAACCAGGAAAGATAGGATGGGGGCCAGTGGCCCTCGGTGAGGGTGTGTAAACTGCCACCTTCCTTGAGCTGCTGTACCCAAACACAGCCCGCGTGGCTTTGCTCACAGATGTTGTCTTTTACGGGACTGAATCCTCCTTCCGAGACAGTCTTAAAGGATGGGAGCGATGACTGCACATTTTAAACAAAAAATACTGAAAGCATGTAGCAACCATGCTGAAGCTACTGCAGCGCAGAGCGATGGCCGAGTCTGGGGCCCTGCTCCGTACACCTGGGCGTCCCATCTCCCTTGCTGCCTCTCCTTGCTCCAAGAATATTGATTCTGGCTTTGCTTCACTTTCATCTGTCAGCACAGGTTAGTTCAGTTCATGTCAATGCTATCACAGACATATGCTGATTTTTTGGTCACCCAGGCTTCTTCGTTTGTCCCTCTCTCTGGGCTCAGTACGAGTGCCAATTGCTGCTCCGCGCTGTGCTCCCAAGAGAAGGGGCAATAGTCTCCCCACGCACAAAGCAGGACCCCTTCTTGACAGTCTGGGAGGGCACGAGGGTGCAGGAGGGTCAGGCTGCCAGGCGGGCACGTGCCGGGGCTGGGCTGATGGCTGCCAGTGTTAGCAAAGCGCACGTGAGCCATTGCCCCTTTGCAGCTTGTGAACTGCCACCACACGCTGCCTGGAAAAGTCCTACAATAAATACTTCTCAGAGCTGCCAGAAAAGACAGGAGTTTCAAAAGATTGAATAAACTTCCCCAGTGCTGTTCAAAACTCAAAGGATGCTATCCACTGGCCTTCAGAAAACTTCCCTAGAAACAACCAGTTGAAGTTTGCTTTGAGGTTTAGGTTTTGGACCAAATACCTTTGCCGTTTACCCCAAGCTGCCTTCTGTTTGGCAGAAGTCAAAGCTGTGATGATAGGATGGGCAATGACAGGCCATGGAGGGCACAGAAAGCCAGAACAAGTAGCTTACGTTCAAGGCAAAAGAGCAGAGAGAGTCCGGAGAGGGAAGAAAGTCAAAGCCATGGACTAGGAAAATGATCATCTCTGCAGCAGTTTTCTGAATGGATATAAGGGCAGGGAGACGGCATTCATCAACACCAGAGAAAAGATGGTTGAAGCAACGGAAACACAACATTATTCCCATGAAAATCAAAGGAAAAATACTCATTGACTTTAACGAAAATAACCTCAACCCCCAAATCACTAAAGGTTTCTCACAGGGTATAAGACTTCTGTTGCCTTACATAGTCTACTTTTTAGCATTGAAAAAGATAGGGCCTTGTCTATTATTTTAACCTACTAATCTTACATTTCCCCTAAATTCTTCTTTGAGGGGAGGAATGGAGAATCATATTTAATTACTTGACTTCTTTTAGAGATTATCACTTTAAAGCCTTATTTTCCTATATGTATTCCATTTGAAACTCAGATGATACATCATCTTATTATGACTTTTTACAGCTATTCTTTTAGATGGGCTCAACAGCGTTCTCAATTTAATTCAGTACACCTCCATATAAAACAACAGTGTGTTGTACGTGCATTGCTTTATTTGAAAATGATGTACACGATAATATGTTTCTGTCTGCAGATTGTGCCTGATTTAGCTGACAAAAGATTGCAGCAGTCATTGTGGCCAGAAGCTATTGGAAAGCAGCCAGCATTAATAACAAACTAAATACAAAGCAGAAGCAAGTGATGCCATAAAACACAAGGACAGTGGGTCACACTCTTCTGCATGAAGTGGCATCATGTCATGTATGCAGCATATTTACCAAGAGGGCAAAAAGGAACCTCTGGGTTTGAACTTCTCACGCCACTAAAATGGCCACATTCTAAGGGGACCCTCTGGGCTCAGCATAGCCCTGCGTCAGGAAACAAACGCTTCACACGGTGACAGAAGTCACTGTGGTGATAAGACAAGTTAGGAAGAAAGAATGATGTAACTAAAAGCCTCCACGTAAATAGGATGGCTGCAGAAGGAGAAGCACCTTATCCAAGAGATATTTAATACGAAGATCTGCTATTTTTACTCTTTTGCTGTTGCCACTCACTGCAATGACTTTTTTTAAACTGAGAAAAGCCTGATGCCTTGAGCCTCGATTGAGCCAAGAACACTGGCTAAAGCTTAGCTCTAAACCTAAGAGGTGGGAAAATGCAGATTTCTTTTTAGATACCCAGAGCAGTGGAAATGTGGCAGAGCAGTGGACAGACTCCCTCTCCCAGTCCCATGGGACTTTCTTCCTGGGCACATTATAAAAATTTTCTAGAGATGCTGTTATGGGGGGGAGGAAAATGGGAGTCCTACCAGCACAAGCCCTAGTGCTGTTGCGTGACCTACTACTGCAGCAGCGCCCTCTACTTACATCAGTGGTTTGTAAACCCCAAAGGAGGACAGAAAACAGAGGCTCTTGTTGTAGTGAGGGTCTAGTCCTCTGCATACTTTTTGAAATTGAAGTCATCTACAAGTGCAATATAGTGAGCTGCTGTGATTTAAGTCAGCTACAACTTCTTAATGCCTTTGACTGCCAAACTAGAGTACGAAGCTTTGCTGTAATCTAGTCTCAGAAGATGTGCATGGTTGCACTCAGGTCTTTTTCTTCAAGGACAGGGGTTTATGTATTTTGCTCAAGGTGATAGACGAACACATTTCTTTCATTAATGTGGCACTATCAAACAAAGTCAAGCAACTGCATGGCTTTGCACTCCACCACACCTGCTAGGAGGATCCTACCGACTGCAGGGCTCTCCCAAGAACTGGCTTTGAAATGCTCGTCAGTGCTAGAAGGCATAACCATTTTCTCTGAGCTGCATTTGAACCAGCTTCTCTTCAACCACGTCTTTCTGTTTCCGTGATAACCGGAGTCAGTGTCTGCTTCAAATGAGAGCAACATGCATCATCAGCATACTGTCCTTATTTGTGCCTGCAGCATTTCATAAAGTCTTCTAGAGGTTTAATGTTGATACGGAGCAGATGTTGACTCTGTTGGGGTTGCTCAGTTGTAACTGGCAGCACAGTTTGGACCCACTCCCTTACCTTGAGCAGCAATAATCTACTGAATTAACTAGTAGTAGCTTTTCATTAGTTTTGAATTGCAATAGCTCCTAGAATTAGGGACAGTCATTGCCCCACAAAGTTTGCAGATGTTGGATGTAGCAATTAAAGATGGAAGAGGAAAAAATGAGGAGGCCAAGGAGACAAGAGGAGACAAAAGGAGACAAAGTAGCTCCTCTGGTATGATAAGGATCATCACCAAAACCACTATTAGGACAGCCTGATCACTGCCCAGTGCTTTGAAGGACTGTGGCAGAAGGGAAGCTGAAGGAGGGGTTTGAAGAAGAACAGTAGTTTCTTAGGTGTTTTTATTGTGGGTACAAACATATTATGGCAGCATGCAAACAATCCAGAACATGCTAAAACAAAAAGATAAACCCAATGAATTATTAAAACAGGCACTGCTGAAAGAGGAAAGGGAAGGGTGTGCAGCATACCAGTATATTTTGTTTGCTTTGGACAGCAAATTAGTCAATGAGTAGCCTTCAGGTGTTGTTTTTCCTCTCATTTGCAAGCTATGTCATCAAATCAGGACAAATTCCCCTTCGTTTGAGCCACATAATGAATTTTATTCATCTTAAGGAAACCTTTCTTTCAAAGTATCCTGCCTGCTTGTTGAGCCACTCTGAAATTAAGAGCTATTCCTCATTGTGTTCCCTTACCTGCAGGTTAAGCAGCAGCAGCTCTACTACTCTACTGCATATGCCTTTTTCTTCTCAGATCTCTCTAAAAGTAGAACAGGTCCCAGCTCCACCACTTTTCACCTCAGAAAGGCTTCCTTCCATCCTCTCCTTGCTGTCTTGATCATTCTGTGTCCCTCAGCTAACCCGACAGATTCATTATGGCATGTGTCAGTGATCAGTCAAATCAGCTGCCACGGGAACATCTCTGTAGTGTCAGATCTCTCTGAGTGAACCACAATTGCAAGTGCCATTGCTGAAAGACCTACAATGCTGCTGCGCTGGTTCACGTTCAGGATGCTGAGCTGTGCCACTTCCACTGATGACTCTGCTCCTGAGCCTCTAGCCATGCTGGGCCAGACATATGTTTTGGTACCAAAAAAAGTAAAAAAAAATAATTCTTCACACTCTTCTCACCTGTATGGGATACACTGGAGTTCTCTCAAATGAAATGCAAGACTCTGTAATGACATCAGAGCTGAAGTCAGTGGGCTTTACCATCTGCTTCCCAATGAGTTATTACTCACAATGTGGGGGGACCAGGAGTGTCAGAGGAGAAATGACTCCTCTCAGCTCCTCCACAGATGAGAGCTATGGAAGACAGATACCCTTCAGAGAGCAATTCTTTTGGGTTTTAGCACATATTTTACAATGGGAACAATCACCCCCTGGAAAATCTTATTCTGTATATTCTACGTGTTGTACACCTTAAGAGGTTCTCAAATTGCTCATTCTTCTAACGACTGAAGAGATGAACAGACATATCAAGCAGTGAAGGGACTAAGGTCTGGTCAGTCACTTAGTCTACACAGCCATACATATAGCTAGTATGGAAAAGGCTAGAAATGTCAGACACGCAAAGTGTTCCCTCTCAACTAGCCTTTCCACAGGCAAATAATCTCTCACAAATAAAGCTTTCAGGGAAAAATATTATTCTGTGTCTGAAAGTTCTCTGCAAAGAGCAGGAATTTTTTAGAGTGAGGATTACATCCTTGGAATACCTCGCTCCACATTTTTATTCTGGTACTACCTTGAAATCCCAGTCAACAATGCAACCCTATCGTGTCAGCTCTAGGCAAACACAGAAGGAAGCACTGGTCCCTTCCCAAAGAGCCTCTGATATGATGCAACAAACCAAGGTGGAGACCACAAGGAAGTGTTGTATAACTCTGTTGTATCTTCTCCAGGTTCTTTCAATGTCCTCATCGCCATGTAACCTACACACTTTTCAGCAGAGACCTCAGCAGCAGGACTGTCATCTGCTGCTGACGGACACATCTACATTGCACATGGCTTATTGTTTCTCTCAGATGTGCCTGAGTTTTGGAGAGGAACATGAAGTTTAGGATAGCTCTAAGTTCCTCATGGAGATTGCAGAGAAGTCCTCAAGAACTCTGGTTTTAGTTCATTGACACACTTCACCCTTACAGTGAACAGCTCCATTTTTACTTAAACAAAACTCTGAAGCGTAAGTGCAGACTTTTAAGTACAGTGAGCCCAAGTCTTCGTGCACTATGGACATAAGGATAAAGCAGTGGGGACGCCAGAAGACAATAAATGTGCTGTCTTAGAAGGTGGCTACCTAAGTTTAATGAACTGGGATCACAGCATAACAGCTACTAAGCCACTTTTTTCTAGGTCTATTTTTTTTAATATAGAGCCTATTCTGTCTGGCTCATCCATCCATCTTTCCATGCATCTGTCTCCACGAAAATACAAAAAAATGGGGCCTGCAGCAGACATGACGTTCAGTTAAAGTTAAATTCTCATGTTTGATATTTGCATACTTTAAGTGCTCTATCCCAAATGATCTGTTTGCCTGGGTACTCCCTCCCCTTACTGAGAGATCAGCAGGCGCCCAGCCAGCGAGCTGCTCTCCTCCTGACTCATCCTCCCCGGTGAGGATCTAGGCCAAGAAAGGAGTGGATTCGCCCTCTCTTCCTATAGCTGTTTGTGCTCCTAAGCAGAGGGAGATTCTCTCTCCTCTGACATGAAAGGGGCATGTCAATCTCCATCACTTTACAAGACAGAATTACAGAGAGAAAAAAGGCAAGGGTGTCAGAAAATCAGATGATGAGAAACTGTGCTGAAGGCAAATGGGAGCTCCTTAAGAGAAGCAAATATAGTCCATTCACTTCCCACAGTCCTATGGCCCTTTCTTCTCTATTTTGCGAAACAAAGTATGCATTCCTTTTCGCATCGGCTGCTTAACAACACTGACACGGTTGCTTCCCCAAGTCACCCACACCCACAGGCCACTCTGGCCCATCCAGCCCCTCTGAATTGGGCTGCACTTTAAACTGTTGCCTTTGCAGTGCTTTTGGTTGGTTGGTTGGTTTTTTTGGAAGGGGTGATGAGCTGGGGTGGAAAGATCAATTATTCCTTTAGTCAAGGTTCTTATCCAAGAGTTCATTTAACCTGGTTTGAATGTGTTGCTGACTCAGAGGAATTAAGCTGGAAGATAGCCAAGGACCGAAGAGAAAGTGAAGACACAATGAAGTTAATAGGCTGCCATTGGCTGCTATTGTTAGAACTAGTCTTAAAAACAAAAACAAACGCACATGCAAGTCTGGTTTCCTGTGTGGTAAGCTGAGTGCTTTACAGGGACTTCCATTATGTCATGATTCATTATTTCCTCCTCTCAGCTTAAATGGAGCCTGAAAGTACAATTAATAGCAATAGGATCTTCATTAAAACGGCTCTTCTGAAAAGGAGCAGATGAGGATAGTGTCTTTAATGGGCGGGTTCTCATTTTAGCGCTCACTCTTTATTTATGGAGTACTGTACCTGCACACGGCACTTTAGAACATCTCCCTTTTGAAAAAGTCTGATAAAGACAGAGATAATATAGTTCAGTTGTAATTAAGTAGGTTTCTGTAGGAACAACAGTGGCGATGGAATAAAACCCGGGAAGTTTATGTTTCTCCAGACTTGTAAAGCAGTTCTGTAAAACTCAACTGAGAAGTAGATCCCTGCTATAAACGATACACGGAGCTCAAAATTATTTAGAGAGTTTTACATTCTGTATTAAATTCTTCTTCCCATAAGGAATGAGACATGATCTCTTCATCCGGGAGGGTTACCGTCTACATGTAATAACATTTAGGCTTTGCTTTGTAAGTCAAAGATACAGCACTCCCTACAAGTACTCCAGACCATATGGAGCACTGTCTGGTAACGATTCATACTCAGCTCTGCTTCCACTTAGGGTTCAGACCCTAGGGTGGGAGCTTCGTCTGATCAACAGGATTTCCAGTTGCTTCCCGTTTGGAAATTCATCAGTCAGAGGCGGAAGGCAGAGGGAGGCTGAAATCCACAGGACGTGCCACTGTCACAGCTGAGGTGTCCCTTGTTTTCCCTCTGCAGCCAGTTGACAATAACCCCATTTTTTCAGATGGTCTCTGTACGCTGCACAAGCCCAAGTACTGTGCCCCCAATTAGCCTCTTGCCAATTATAAAGGAGTAAGGGCTACTAAATGCATTTGTTTCAAAAGCCCGTCTCAGAAGGTTGCCTTTCTGTACGTCGCTTCTCAGAATCCAGATTTTCCAGTTCTGCACTGCAGGTTCCCTAAAACATTTGCCAGCTTTTTCCACATCTCTTTAAAAAGAGTGGCTCGCTGTTTAATCAGAATGCAGCTTCCCTCATTGTTGTCCGCCTCAGTCAAGCCCGTGTTACGAAGCACTGCTGGCTTAGTACGGTAAATAAAGCAAGGTTTGGTTGCTTTTGTCCCACCAGTCATCAACCCACCTTTCAGTCCCACTCAAGCAGTCGCGAGTGAACTAAAGGATACAGAAGATTATCTTGCAAGACATTTGGCCAGCATTGCTTTCTTTTGGAAAATTAGTTTTGCTTGTTGGATGTGCCAGTCCCCTGCTCTAGGACCCATCTCTACAAGGAAATCTTTTAATTACCTCTTCCCCCCAAATGACAGCTTTCACCACTGGAGTTGAGTTCTTGGACATTAGCAATTGAATAGGAAGCCTTCATACTGTATATCATTTTAATCTTTCATGTTTAAGTAAGCCAGATGGCTTATTATTACAAGCTCCGTTTCAAAAAGGCACAAACTTTCTATCAGAGGATTTGTAAGATGATAGTAAAAAAGGGAGATTTTGCATCACACAAAATAGCCTGAATTTTAATTGCACATCATAGTTTGGCAGCAATTTTCCCGTAATTACCATTCCTGCTAAATGAATAGGTGGATTAAATGGATAACTAAAATGGCATTGAAACTTCCTAGAATGGAGATTTATCCTCTAATGTATGGAATAGCTAAGTAAAGTTGTCAGTTGCTTGGGTGTAATTCACGCAGTTTTAACGTTTCTCCTCAGCAGAGGATCTGCTTTACTAGCAGTAAAACCTTGGCTGTTATTGGTTGGGCTTTTTTGCTATCGGTGTTTTAGCCCAGCATTTCAGATATGTCAGATGCCATTTAGCGTGTTACACACAGAAGCTTTTGAGCGATGAAGTTGAAAAATAAAAGATGCTTTCATTTGGGCCTTGGCTGCGTTCCTTCCAAACACTTAGGAATATCATTCCTGTTCTTCCTACTGAGGGTATAACCCCACAGTCATTGATCCTCGTAACACAGCCCTTGTACACAGTCACGTATGTAGTCACGAAAAAGCCCAAAAGGGCAGCTCAGATGCGTCGTGCTCCTCCTGCGCATGAGCAATGGCAACCTGGAAACGCGCGTGCTTGAAACACGCGCAGAAGCACGCTGATGTTGCCACATCAAGTGAGGAACAATTAGATCATTATTGAGACCACTGGGATGACAGAATATATTCTTGATCAAATGCATATGGATTTTTTTAAAAGCCCTGTTGCATTGAAAAGACAAAATACAACCTGAAATGTGAATTCGTGGAACCATGCTATATCTATTAGTCCTAACCAAATATCATGTGATGAATAATAAATGTTACTATTATTCAGCTGGTCGAACCCCTCTGTAACAATATCTATGATCCATCCCGCATCCTTTGAATTCAAGGACAAAATTCTCCGGGCTTGATTCTCTCTTATACAAGACCAGCGTTATGCCATTCAGGCAATGCTTAGATGCCCTAAGGTCTGTTTAAATATTATTTACATCTTCTGCGTGGCTTCTTGCCACTGCCAAAGTGGGGTAAAGGGCATTACATGTCAAACGGAATCAGGCCATTTGACAGAATGACTGTCATTGACTGTCACTGAATTTGTGATACACGGTGTGTAGAGCCAGGTATGACAGCACTACTGAGCTGTCGGTCTGAGACATTAAGTTCTTCTTTCACTGAGGAGATGTGACAGTGCTGATACATTTGCACAAATGAAGTTTGTATCTTAATCATGACATCCTATAGTTAGTTGGGTGGCATTCATCCCACTTATCTGTTTAAATGCTAGGCCAAACCAGCTGTTTGGACACCCGCTAGAGCAAAGAGAGGCATTCGTACCTCAAGTCTTGATTGTAGACATCATTTTTAGGACACGATGAATCATCCTGGGATGGACGCTGAGTACAGAGGCTGTCTAGATGATTGCCTCAGACTAGTTTCCTATGCCTTAAGTAGCCAAAACAGGCAAGAAAGTCAGATATACATCATATCAGGTGTGTTATTTTAGATCTCCAAAGGGGTTGGAGCTTTGTACTCCTTCTGTGGCTAACTACAATCAGTTCATGAAGAAACACATCTCCTTCTCTCAGCTGAAAGTCAGTGATCAGTAAAAAGGGTAATTATCTCTCATTTGCTGTAAAATTATAGGCATATTACTTGTGCTATTTGAATGTCTGCCATTCAGCATCTTTGTTTTACTTCAGGGAAAGGGGGAAAGGTGAGCTAACAGAAAAAAACAGGCACAGTTAAAATGCTTTACTGAAAGAGCAGAGATTTTAGCAGGGCTTCTGAGGGACTCAGTGTTGCTTGTCTACCACCTCCTAACGATTTTGGAGTGTCTGGACTAATTTAAAGCCTATCTGACAGAGCAGGAGACAGCAGCCTCCAAGATATCGTGTCATCGTCAGTGCCACAGAAGTTGGTGGCCAGGCAGAGGACAGAAAACTAAATCAGCAGCCCCCCGGAGAGCAAGGCTGGAGGGGGAGTTCGGCAACAGCCCAGCGTGCGTGGCCGGTGCGCTCCCGGGCCACGCAGCACAGAGCAGGGTCCTGCCTTACCCAGCTGGGACCTATCGGGCTTCCAAGGAGCTGAGGAAGCCCCATGCCAGGCTAGGAGTCAGTCTGTGCCTCAGAGCAAACCCTCACCCTCTCCCACCCTCAGCATCGCTCATCAGGACCTGGAGAAACAGTCGCTCTGGATAATCCCACACTGAGCTCCAAAGAAACGAGCCCAGTAGGGACATCACAGTACCTAAGGCATTGCAGAAATAAAGCAAAACAAACGAGCTGTCCTCCTTTATTTTATGCAAAGCAGTCCATAAAGTCATTAAAAAAACTGGACCGACAATACCATTTTTTTCCCAATTACAGTTATTAATGTACCACATCATGCCCAATGTTAACAAACTGCCTGAGCCACTGATCTGAGGAGGTGGTTGTAGTCCAGCAGTTTGGGTTGTAGGCATCATTTCTAAGGACTTATTCTGCCTGAAAAAATAATTGATCACAGAATTGGCTTAAACAGTCAAAAGCTTACTGTAAATGTTGGCAAGCCATCCAAAAAATGAAAGAAAAAACTTTTATGAACGTGTTTGAAATGATGTAGTTAATACTCTCAGCTGCCCAAGCCTTACTGTCTTAAGAAGTTTAAGTGGTCCTGAAGTCTATTATCTGTATTAACAAAGAGTTTATATCACTCCCAGAGACGGAGCTTCCCAAGTGAGATACGGCACTGTAAAGTGAAGCCTATTACTGTACCTCTGGGAACAACGACACTATCACAGGCTTCAGCTCCAGCTTTCCGCTCTTTCCAGACAGGAGCACTGGCTTTAACGCAATCGTGTCACCGAAGAGGCAAAGCTCTCTGAAGCTAACAAACCTGAGAGCAGCCGCTTTCCGCCGCTACCTGGCATTGCCACGACACAAAAAGCGGTGGCGTAGATTAGCCGCTCTCCACCGAGTCGCGCTTCCCTCCGCTGCCCGTGCGACCGGGACGCCGCGCGCGCGTGCAGTCGCCGCTCCTGTAAACACGCTGGGTAAACTGGGGGGGGTTTGCCTTGCTTTTAGAAAACATTCAAAATATCATCTAAAATACTCACTAGACCCGACTCAGCCTATGAGTCTATCATCTGGGACTTATCCTGCAAGCCTCCACGGGGAAAGCAAACAGAAAACAACCCCACAAACATGCCTCCTTTTTGAAACCCTGTACAAAGCATAGGAGATCTTTTGCAAACAGGCTGATCTTCTGGATCCACTGACACGCTGGATCCGCTCGCAGGACCAGGGCTTAAGTCTGTGTACAGATTACGTGCCGTGTGGGAACTGATACAGTTAATGAGCGCAATTCCTCTACCGTGGGTGTAGTTATGTCAGAAGTAACCCAGTTATGTGGTTATGCTGGTAGAAAGTCCTGTAATAACAAGATGTGAAAATTCAGGACACTCTTCAAAGGAGCCGAACAATTAGAATTTGAGCCTTTTAGGGGCTAGAAATACATATGGTTTGCAAATCTGAGAGTCCACAATTTCTTGAAAATACCTATTAAAATAGTTTTGTTAAAACCAACTAAATATTCCCCTGCTGTATTTGCAGTCCAAAAATCCATCTGTCCAAGTGTTTTACACTGCCAGCCATCACAAGGCTCGCTAAGTGCCATCCACACAAAATCTATAGTAATTGCAACCCTCTGTCAGTGCATGGGAACCAGAGTGAAATGAACTGGTGGTGACCAGAAACAAAATGAAGTTCATCAATCTTTAATATTTTCATTGTCCAATTAGAAAGACATGAAATTGCAAATGTACAGCACATAGTGAGAAAGAACTAAATCTGATTTTAAAAGAATTATTTCACTGCTGATACTTTAAGATATTGACAGTGGTTTAGGTGAAAGAACTTGAGGGGTTTCCTTTCTTTCAAGCACATGTTTTCTTTAACAAAAAGATTCCTTTTCTATTTTCTCCTTTAAAAAACCCTATATCCAGCCCTTCCTACATGTGTGAATAGAGTACAAATTGGCACACAAGCCAGGACTCTCTCTTAAATGGAATAATTATCATTGAACGTGACTGTAAAAGAAGATAACGGGCAAAACAAGTTGTTGTAACAAATTACGTGTAGGTACCTGCGTGGAGCATTTGCCTAATCCATTACAAAGCTGGAACCATGTGCCAAGCGATCTGCTTTTATCCGCATTTTTCTCTCAACCTCAGAGAGAAAAAATCTCCGCTCAGAGTGAATTGCGAACTAAAAGATGACAGGAAAGGCTCCGATAGAGTACGCCATTTCGGCGACATCCTTCCCAGGAACTCCAAAGTTAGCAACGCAAAGCCTGGATGCCCGACGCCGCCTCCTCACGTCTGCCTGTCCCCCAGCAGAGTTTTTCAAGGATCGCTTCCATACCTGACTAGTGGACACGGACAAGAGAATGACATGCAGCCAAAGCAAACGGGGAGCGCTCAGACGCCCTCGAGGCGGCGGCGGCGGCCGCACGGTCTTTGTAAGCGCAGCACAAAAAGGCGAACAAAACCCTCCGTCTCCTGGCTACAAAAGGCAGCCGGAGCCGCAGACCCTCGCCCGCCGCCGGCGCGGAGGCGAGCAGCTAAAGCGCTTTGGGGTCGGGGGCGCGCGCTTCACGTGCCGACCGGCAGGTAGACGAGGCTGCCGGCAAAGCAGCCCGGAGTTTGACAGAAAAATGAATTCTTTCTGTGGAAATCGGTGCGGCCTGGCCTATTAACGGACAAGTTAAATAAATCTTTCAAAGGCACGCTGTTGAAGTTACTTTTTCAGCAACCAACCTTCGTGGAAATCCCACACCAAGCCCCATCTATCTTGATAATGCAGAGTATCTACAGCTGAAAGCAGTTTAACAACTGCAAAACAACTGGTTGCTGAAGGGGGAAAAAAAAACTGTAATAAAAATAAAGGAGGCTTTAGGGAACAGAAATCATTTTCAAACATTGTAATAGTTAAACCATTTTAACCTTACATCCATTACTTGCAAACAAATGTGACATTATGAATCAATTGCAGTTATGTTGTTAATAGACTTTATTAATACCAAGGAAAAATAATATACAGAGTATCCTCAATGGATGTATAACTACCCTCTCAAATGGAGTTTCCTGATATTTTAAATGAATGGTGGGGTTTATTTTGGCAGCAGCATCACATAACTAATGTTTCGTATTACACACAAAAATGATTTTGGTGCCATTCTTGAAATGAAATGTTTCATTTCAATAAAAGCTTGTAATTGTAACACTTAAATGCTATCATTAATAGCAAAAAGAAAGTTCTCCCAGCAACATTAAAGAGTGAACTTCCCCGCTCTTTCCTCTATTACAGCCAATGTCTTTTTATTGTCTGTTTTCATCTCCATTTTACTTTATCTGCCAAACTACTTTGCATTTCAAGACATTTCCACTCACCTTGAGTTCTTGGTTCAAAAAGAAACAATAAAGTTTAATCTTTTCACTTGACAATGATATATGGGTCTGCTGAAAAACACTTTTCAGGTATTATCATTAAAAAGTCTCTCTTTTTTTAGTTTCTCTTCGACTCTTGATACACAGAGAAATACAAGATGTCACACATGTGAGGGCTTTTATCAAAGCTTCTAATAATACCACTTAATTAGAAACCAAAGCCTGATAATGTTCCTTCTGAGAGCTCCTCAGAGTAGTCTTTCCCTAGCTTTAGTCATTCCTCTTCAACTAAACATTGTCTAATGACTTTATTAGGGATTTCAAAGGCTAGCAAAGGCTACCACTCCGCTCTTTTCTTTCCAGATTACATCTTGCTGGTCAGGGAATTTGCTGAGCTCTACCATCATGCAACTGGTTTGAATTAGGATTTTTTTTTTTCCCCTCTCTTGCAGTTAGCTACTTATTAGCATTTGTCAAAACAAAGGGAAAACGCAGCCTCTGAATGTTTAATATTGTTCAGCATTCTCTGAGAAACACAGTCAGACAGTGAAAATACACCAATTGTTCCCTTTGCTGGAACGTACAGTACTGCTGAAACCCCGCTGGGGTTACTTAGACTAAATGCCTTAACTTAATCAGACTGATCACATAACTGTGTTAAAGTTATTTAACTTTTTGTATTTTTATAAAAGCTTTGGAAAGAATTTTTAAAATGTATGATTCGTTATGCAGGAGCCATTCACGAACCCGCCAGCCAATGCAAACAGACTGCCTCACCAAATAAATGAAAACTGCCTGACTGATAATAAAAAGTTTTGGGTGGTATATTTTTTTTTTTTCACTGAGAAAAGTGGCGCTTAAGTATATAATGTTACCTATTCTGTTTCCAGGTATTTACCAAATCTGGGGGCATCTATTAACAAGAAGGAAAATGCCGTTTCGGCTGAAGGCTCTCAAACTTACATCCAGCTACGCGAAAGTAAAATACTCGAAGGATGAGAGCTTGGTTTCCAAAGCAGATCGATTTCCTTAAGAACATAAAGACGATTGCACTCATTCAGTTGCTTATGTTAAAAGTTTCCATTTTATCCTAAACAGAAAGGTAGAGTCAGATGCTGGAGGAGAAAGAGAGACTGTGGAAGAAAATGCATTAATTATATTAAAAAGCAGATTTTGCTTTTACAGCCCCTCGAGTGTGAGCCGTGGATTTATCATTTCGGCTGAATGGTACATTCCATTCTGTACAGCGCTGGAGCTGAACTCCCTCTCTCTCACTCATTTACTATTCAGAAACACTTAAGAAATTATTACCACATGTCCAGGAGTCACTCATGATGATGACCACTAATGCCATTCCTCTTGTTACAGTATTAACTCAAAATATACCACTGTTGTCTTTGATTAGCACGAGTAAAGCTAAGAACAAAGACATACCACTGACATAATGACAGTTTTATGGCTCCCGTCTGAAAAAAACTGTGCTCATTAGCATTCAAAATATAAAACACTCTCTTCAATACTTCAGCGCAAAACAACGTAATCTTCTTTTTGCTGAGAAACCTCAAAACCACTGACAAGTTACTTATTTCCTGCAACACACATCTGGGGTACTTGCTAAATACGGAAATTAAAATATCAGGTAAGTTGGGCCAAACAAACATTCCTCCTGCAGCTCAGAGCAAACCCTCCCTTCTGGACCGACGCTCTCCCCAGAGCAACCATCGCACAAAGATATTCAGGCTGCCTCGCTGCAGAACATCTACAGGTGCCTGCAGGAACCGGCCCTCCGTAAACTCAAACCCACTGGGCCCACCTGGAAACAGCAAAGCCTTTTGGCTTCTTCTTGGCGTGCATGACAAAACAGGACACGTTAAGTTAACTTTTGTAAAGTCTTCCCCTCCTTCCCCCACCTCTGGAAGAAGCAGCCTTACAGACTTCCCACCGCTCCCTCTGAAGTCCAAATCAATAACCTATTTATAAAATGTTTCCTTTAAGCATGACAGAAGCTGCTATTTATTTGCTCTTCACTGTTTAAGCTAATGAGGTATGAGCACATCTGCAATAACTAAAAATAACACGCACCTCATCGATATTAATTAGCTGACTGGACTCCCATCCAGAGATACTTAGTTCCCTTCTTTATTCCTTTGCTCCATGAAGAGATGGACCAGAAGGGTGGGAAGATCAAATTACAGAGTCGAGGGCCCGTAGCCAAGAATACTCGATTTCTGGTCCCCAGATGTTGCTATCCAGGGAGCCCTATCTCCTCGCTGCCACACGCAGACATCTCCCACAGTTGTCCCAGGGAGTTATGTGCATGCAACAGCAAAGTTCGGCGGGGCCTGGAGTCTACTAGTGAAAACATCAGCGTGAATGTAGCACCATCGATCTTCGGTGCCACAGTGGTTCATCACATAGCCCACACAGGGCTGTAAGGATCAAAACAAACATATTGAGTTGCATGTAGAAATAAACAGAAAGAGAGGGCAGCCACCAGAAAAGAGACTTTACATGTTCCCTACAGTTAATGCCAACAAGAAGTAAGCCACATTTTGCACTTGTCTGGGCTCGCAAATTGAAGATGTACCGCATGCAAAACCTCTGCAAGTGAAACTGCCTCATGCTTGAATAAAGTAACGTTGCACTTGACCTCTCCTGCCAGTCCTACCACAGAGGCAATCAGCCGCTGCCAGATAAAATCACTCCTGTCAGCAAAGTAAGCCAAAATCTCTTCAATCATTCCTGTGCTCTGCCTTCCAGTGAAGGAAGTCAGCAGCCAGAGCACTAACTGCTATTCTCAGTAAACTATACAAGAAGAAAAGTCCTCTACGGATGAGTTTGTAGGGGTGGGAGACTGGGAGAAGACTGGTGAGGTGGTGCGGCAGCGGTGGTAGCAGCTGGGTGAGCGCTTGGTGTAGGAATCCCAGACCTTGGGGGTCCTGCTTTCAGGGTCCTGCTCTCTGAGCTCTTGGGAAAAAAATGGGATTATGGAACTCCTGACCCCTGTGGGGCTGTTTCTGCAAAGAGCTATTGGGAATGCTGTGTAAATGCAGAGTCCAGAGCACTTTTTATGGGGACTGTAATAAAGAACCTATTTTACTTCGTCAGGTAGATAGCGAGCAGGACTGTTGCTGGAGAGAGATGGGAGAACGGGAGGGGAAACTCTTCTGGGGGTACGAGGATCCAGAGGAGTTTGTCTTTCCAGTAAAATCACAAATGGAAACAAAGGCAGACTGTGTGAAGCAAAGCAAGGTGCACCAACTTGCTGCAGCAGATCCGCTTTAGGTCTTGCCACGAGACCAAAAAGAGCAAGACTCCCCCCAAAACACCCCCAGAAGAGCATCGGCTGCCCTTGGGAGCTGGGCCCTCGGTGCACAGCCCGCAGCACACACCGGGGTGTGCGAACAGGAGGCGTCCCACGGGAAAGCAGAAAGGTGCGGGGGTTCTCCAGTGCTTCTGGGCAAGCAGGCAGCGCCCTGACTGCTCCGTTAGTTAGCAAAAAAAAAAAGCACCTCTGCCCCTCGGTGTGCCTTCCCCGTCTGGATAAGCCCGGGTGTTGTTCTGACAAACGGGCTGCCCAGAGCCTGCTGCTCTGCTCCTTTCCATGGCAGGAGTGAGCTCCGTTTGGGGATATAGCTACAAGAATTTTAAAAATAACATTCTGCTTATGAATAAAACCAGTGAGGAGTCCACAGTCAGAGGAATCAATAACCTAATTAGTAATTAGTGCTAATTAGAGATTTATTAGTTCAAGCTACTCATAAATGTTCGAGTAATGCAAAGCCACTCATGAGAATACCAATACAGCATTTAGTTAAAACAAAATACCATGTGTACTGCTCCCCAGGATTTGAGCTTTCATTACCACAGGCTCCAATCTTTCTTCCAAACAGAAAAGACACTAATGAATGGTATACAGATTGTGTGTGAGAAGAACATCAGTTTTTATTCAGCGAGATGAGAGAGACTTAAACCAGAATTAAAGATAAATTACATGCGAGGGATCAAGTTTTGCTCTCATTTACACTGATGTAAATCTGGAGTTGCTCTGTTAACTTCAGTTGTGTTGATTTCGATGATTGCATATTTATATTAATGATACTGAGCAAATACTAAAAGCAGTGGGGGGAAAAAAAAGACCAGCATTTTTTCTTTAGCAGACTCTAAGTGTCATCTGCTGCCTGGAGTTTAACAGAGATCAATTACTGAAATTTTGTAGTTGAAATGTTTGCATGTGTCAGTTGTAATGAGTCCAACAACTTGGTTTTGAATGTACAGAGCCATTTACAATGTTCCGGTTCAGTGTACAAACATATTATCTTATATGTCCAATTTTACTAGAAAATGGTATACTTTGAGACACCCAGAATCTTCTGCACCTGATATTACTGGAGCATCTGTGGAGGCAGCAATGACAGTTCTTTGAGAGCTAGCTCCTGAGAAAACACCACCAAAAAAAAAAAAAAAAAAAAAGACAAATAAAGGAAATGTGGTTAGAAATGAGACATCTCAAAATAAATCAGTAGCCAAAAAAAACCTCCAGCAGAAACAAAAGTAAAACCAGGAAGATAAAACCAGAGAAGTCAAAACAATGAAGACTTCAATCAAATCAAGAAGTTTAAAATCGACGCTGGCAGGCAGAGGGACGCTATTGACACTGGATGAGATCCTGGGCTTGCAGACCTGGCAGGATGGACACCAAGGCCTTCGTTGAGATTTCCCGACTCCAGCACTGGTGGAGCTGCAGGGCAAGATGCAGCTGCCGGTGGGCCGGGGCTCGGCCCTACACGTGCTGTGCCGCGCTGGGTGTCTCGGCTGCCCTCGTGCAGCTCAGATGTCCCCACGTGCTGCTCGGATGTCCGCAGGTGCTACACGTGAGCAGCTGAATCCCCTCGGGGGGATCATTCGGCGCTCCCCTGAGGGAGGTGTCCCTCTGGGAGATCGATGTGGGGCTAGAGCGTGCTTGAGAAGCTGGGACGCTGCTGGTCCCACAGTGACATCCCACAGAGGTTGAGCCTGTTTAAGCAAGATCCCACATGGACATAGGTCTGTCCTCATCTCTGACACATGATTTCACTGGCTGCAGTCTGCACGCATGCTTTCCACATGGTTCAAGCTCTCCCAGGGAGACATTATCTTGAGGAGAGACTGTGGTGGTCGAATCAGCATCTGGGCTACCTGCTGTGTTCTTAGCCATCCAGCAAATTCACACAACTCTGCATGCAAACACCATGAAACAATAGCTCTAATGTCTTGTGAACCCACTTCTCTTCAATTTTCAGTAATGCAGATCATCGCTAATTGGCGTCCCTCCGCCAAAGACAGCAGTTGCTTACCAGCAATGTTAGGATCGTACTTTGAGAGGAGGCCAATGATCCTCAGTGCCACGATGCACCTGAAATATAAAGGAAAAGCAGACCCACAGTCATCAGATTGCTTTAGATACAGATCTGGGGACCTCACAATTTCCCCAGGCACTGTTCCAGCAACCAGAAGCACCACTCCTCAACCTGCTCAGCCCAGCAAGGAGGCTCAAGCAGCTTTCCCCCATTACCCCAACCATTGCTTTGGAGGAGCAGAAACTGTTGCCATGCAGGGACGTGCCCTTCCCAGCGCCTCTCTGCCTTTACCAGGACCTCAGAGGCAGCCGCAGCAGCCAGCACCTACACCTCCAGCCTGGGCTGCCAGCAGGCACTGCAGGGCATCCCCCCGTGCGCCCTCTATCTCCTCCGCAGAGAAATGCCCCACAAGCTAGGTTCGACCCGCAGGCCACCAGCACGCCCCCAATTTTTGCAGGGTATTCACATACCTAACCACAGACAGCTGGTGGGATTGCTGACATGAGATTTCCGTGTGAGTTAAGTGGCTAGGTATTTTTTATACCCCCACTAGATCAGCCTCCTTCGGCTAAGAGATACCTTTAAAACCCCGTCCCACGTGACTAGCAGCTGTGCATGAAACATTGGCAAACGTTGTGGGGCCCATCCATGGTAGGTAGAGCTCATTCTGGAAATCATTGAAGTTCGTGTCCTTATGAACACTCGGAGGGAGTAAATCTGTTGCCACTAATATTCCAGCTTGCTGCTCTGCTTGTTTCATTAATCTCTGTGCAGAACTGTGCATAAGATTTGGGATGTATAGCTTTTAGCAATCTGTTTTTTTATGCTCTGATCTACTCTTCTGCTTAGATACCACAGCAATGGGCTACTTAAATAGAATAGCTTGAATTCTTTGTTCTTTTGAATCCCTTCTCCATATATAATGCAATTAAGTGTGTTGTTAAGGCAGTCCAGATGGGCACTGTGTTATCCTCTGATATACCCAAATATCAAAATGATAATGATAGTATAACATTTCATTTGGTTTGTTTTTCCCCCCAATTTCCTACTAACAGCAGCTTTTGAAGTTAAAAAGACTAAAAGGGAAAAAGAAAGAAATCTTACTTACAGAAGTTACAGTTATATGAAAGATGTGATCAAAATACAGTTAAGTAAATAAAAGCTCAGCTTGTATCTGCCTCCTTTTCTGGCCAGTCCACAGGAGACATGAGCTTTACTGTTCCCAGGTCCATGGGCAAGAATATTGCCTGAAGCTGTGGAGGTTTTTGACTTCCAGCAGAGGAGAATGCTAACTCATTAGGCAAATGATGGCTGGATTCATTGCCTTCTTTGTATGCATGTACCTGAGGAAGGAATTTGGGATCTTATATCTAACTGGATGAAAATTGCTCTTTTCCTAAAAGCCTTCTTTTTATTGACATGTGAACTGTTGAGTATGTGATATCCTTAAAGAATTTTAATTATTTTTTATTACGGACGTGCAGTCTTCTTTGTGGCAGGAGACAGTTCCTGCCTCAAAACCCATACAATCTACATATTTGAGACAAGAGGAATCGCTAAATGATGGCTGAACTACAAACAGGGCTTGACCCAGTGTTGAAGTTCCATTTCCTGCTTCTCCCCTTGTTTGAACAAGTCACTTTGGATGTGATTCAGCTCAAATACCTAAATTTAGCAATTCAGCTCACGTTAAAGTAGATACCCGTCTTAGAGCAGCTGAAGAGCACTAAAGGCTCTACTGATGGCACTGACAGGAGCTCCGTTAGACAGTTTCCCAGCCAGAGAAGTACATGCACCATCTAAAAGTGGCACACGGCAGCGTCCCACTTCTGCAGAAGGCACTGGGGGAACCCAGCCTGCCCTGCGCGTGGGAGCCACAGCCACCCTCTGGTGCACCTACCAAAGCTGTGGAGTTACACAAGAAGATAATTCAGAGCAGGAACGTGGTTTAAGTGGGCTGAATCACTTGCTGGAGGACCCTAGCTCTCTATCCTGCCTTTGCAGAGAGGCAGATCCCTCAAATTAGGTGGTGTCAGTAACTGTCCGTCAGGAGGTTTCTCATCTTTTTTCTTGTAAGTACTGCCAGCGCTGTCATTGACCCACAGGAACTGCAGGAAAATTCCCGTCTCCCTTGTCTTTCCCCATGTTGCACCCCAAACGGGAACGATCCAGCTGCAATCCAGCTCCCCCTGAAAGCACGCGGTCACACATTTAAGCCTTCAGTATTACTAGTCACTGATTTTTGGTTTTACCTCATGAAGGAGCACGTAGCCTTGCTCCAATCAGCATCAAAACCAGCACCGCAAAAACCTTTTTCGTTTGCGCACTGGACACCGGGCAACCGGACAGAGAACTGGAAGGTCGCTGGATAAACCTGGAGAGAACGCGGGCCCCAGCCCACGGGCCCCAGCCCACGGGCCCGGTGCGCAGCTCCGCTTCAGCCCTAGCTGTCAGGACGAGAAGACGAAGCAAGCAAGCAGTTTCCAAGCCTGACACCGGTTCCCTGACACCGAGCCCCCTTTACCCCCCCGCCGTTTGGGAGGCTCGGGGGCCCAGCCAGGCGGCGGCTCCGGCGGCCCCGCGCCCGCGGGCTCCCACGGCCGGGCTGGCTCCTCCCGCAAATCCCCCCCTCCGGGTACCGAGCGGCTCTTCCCGTGGCCGGCCAGGGCAATGCCCAGTGGGCGCAATTAAGCCGAGCCGCACCGGCCCGCCCGCCCGCAGCCTTCCCGCCCCCCCCCCCCCGCCGCCGCCGCCCGCGGGGGTGCGGGGAGGCAGCCGCGCCGCCCCTCGCCCTCCCGTCCCCGCCGCCAAGCCAGGCGGGCACCGGCAGAGAAACTCGGCGTGCGGGATGCTTGTCCGTCCGTCTGTCCGTCCGTCTGCCCGTCCGTCTGCTCCTTTTGCCAGGTGACAGCGCCCGCTTGCCCGGCTGCTGCCGCCCGCCGCCCCCCCCCCCCCCGGCCCCCTTCTTTCGGAGCTGACAAGGGCTGCGGTGCAAATTCGTTGTTGACAGCGCCAGTGGCATTTTCAAAACGTTTAAGCCAGCAAACGGGTTCGCCCAGCCCCGCGTTCCCTTCCCAGCGTCACTTGTAAACAGGAGCGGAGGCGTAAGGCGCAGCTTGGTTGCGAAGAGGCCTGAGGAGCGGGAGGCCGGCGGGCACGACCCAACGCCCGGCGGGCACGACCCAACGCCCGTCGGGCAGCGCCCGCCCTGCCGCTTCGCTTCCCACCTTTTCCGCTAAACCACTGAGCTGTCTGACCTCTTTCTTCTTTCTCCCACCCAACCCCCACTTCCAAAATACCAAAAGCAATTAGAGCACATTACAGGCTAAATCACTTGTTAAATTTCGGGTTTTAAGTCAAAGCCGGTTCTGAATTACTGCACGCCAAAAAGTACCTTAATTGCGGTAAAGCTTAGGGCACTTAACTGGTCCTAGCTGCCAGGTTTCGGGAGGATTATTGCTATTATAAAACAGAGCAGCAATACGACAAGGCAAGACACCGGGAACTTCCCAAGTGGGATGTGAAAAGAAATGGATTTTTCCAACAGTTGAAATAGAGAATATGATGCTATACTACATTTTTAATGATTGGTAAATCAAACTATGCATTTAACTCTCTGAGTAGATTTCAGGTGGGCACAGAAATTCACTTCAGGTTATTCTCCTCTTCCCTCCAAATGAATTAACAGCCTGAGGGGAAATCCTCTACCTGTCTGACACTAATGCAGACTTTCCTAACTAATACTTTTCACCTATGACAGTCACAGGTCAATCCCGGTGCTCGGCGCCCGGGATAGAGAGGGGAGTAAACCGACGTTTGCGCTGCGGGAGAATAAATAAGGCTGTTGCTGTGATCACCCCTTGTGTTTTGCGTGGCAGAAGGGCTTTCCGCTCTTAGATATCGGCTCAGGGGCCATTAAGTAAACAATAAAAAAAAGCGGTGTCTTCTTGCTGCCCCGCTAAGTGCGGGTGGTGACTCCAGCGCTGTAGCTGGAGCCAAGTCTCAGGTGAATTTTAATCCTTCATTATGCAGGACATACTGTTTTTTCCCTTTCCCTCTAAAATGACAGTCATGCTGTTAAGCATAATAATTGTTCATGAGTGAGCACTGCTTTTTGTCCCTCTTGATTTTGCCTCTAAGGCAGGCTTCTTACTCAGCAGAGGTCAGGGGTCACCTGCTAAATCATGCATACCCACAATCCCTTGTGAATTATGCAGTTGACAAACTGCCGCTAATGATTAGTACAACCTGCATTAAAACCCTGGCGCTAAATTGATATTACTTGAGTGATGGATTACACCTCTAATGAGCGGATTATTGCCACAAGTGACCTTGTCGGCTGAAAGAGTGTTTCAATATAACTAACATCTCTCACATTCTCGTGTCACAGCGGTTCTAAAAAAATATTCTCTCTCCTTTTTTGATTTTTTTTTTTTTTTTAATTCCAACGTTGCTTTCTAGTCCCTCAAACAAGTGGGTAATCTGTAAACAGCACCTCTAATGGGATTAGTCATTAGACTGCACCCCAATTAGTACAGCCTCCTGCCTCTGAAATACCCAGTGCGCAGAAAGATATTTTTTTCTGATGAAAACTGCCATTTTTATTTTGCTCCCCGTTCTTCAGAGCATTGAAGTTCACCTGCGAGCACCTGGTCTCGCTGCTGAGGGGATCGCGCGGCCCCAGGAGATGAGTAGATTTGTTGCCGGTTTATGAAGAAAAAGATGAAATGATGGCTGTGAACTTCAGTGCTCTTTCAGAGAAAGTCATCGCTGCTTAATCGTATCGACGGGACAGAACACGGTCAGAGCATCGTCTTTATCGAAACGCTCGGCCGGAGTTGATCCCCTGCCCCGCTCGATGCCGCGGGGTGAAACCCCGAGCTCTTCGGAGCAGGGAGTTTGCGTTTTGCGCGTGCTTGCGAGCGCTGGAGAACCGCGGCCAGCTACCCCGGTGTTTTGTAGGACGCGGTTCAGGCGGCAGTGCCACGGCTCGCCAGCGTTCGAGCGGCGGTTAATTCACCAGGAGGGAGGAAACACTTTTTACTAAGTGTTTCACCAAATAAGAAAACCCTCCTGCAAAGGGGCTGCGCCTCAGCCGAAGCCGCAGTCTGTCTGTGGAGTTAATAGACCCCTCGTGGAGCCTCCTCACGCCTTTGTCTGGACACAGTTAGTGGTATATTCACAACTGCCTGTCACGCTACACAAGTGCAGATGAGGCTGGGGGGGACCGTATATTGATGGAATTAATTGAGCATAAGCCATGCTGACTGGCGGGGAAAATCACATGAGAGAAACAAAACACACGTGCCTCGCCAGTTCTGGGCTCTAACAAAGAATGAGCAGCTACAAACAAATAAAAATCGTGGCAGAGGATGTCAGCACGAGCTCTTTATTATCGGTGGCATTTCATTCCCTGAGGGACCCGCACACCTCTCGAAAGCAAGGCTCATTCCCCCAAAGTCAGCCGCGTTATACCAGAGAAAATCCAGTTTAAATAAATGCAATATTAAGTCCTGTGACAGCCCTCTGACAGGGTCAGATTCAATCTCCCGGTCCATATTGCTTCCCTCTGACCGCCGTCTCTGCCTTCCCTGCTCCTCCCCACCTCCACCCCGCATGCTATCTAATACGTTTGATGTTCTGCAAAATGAGGAAAAACCCTAGCGCTATAGCTATAATGAGAATGTGTTCTCGGGATGCCCATTAATTAATCCTGGGAGACCTCTGCTCCCCTGCGCCGTACTGTTAAAGCTACAGGCAGCTCAGACGCTCTTCCCGGCAGTTCCCGGGGTTGCAGCAGAGGTGGAGAGGAGGGTTTGCAGGGCACTCCAAGGCGACGGCTCTGCACACCCCGCTCCCCGCTGCCCGCCCGAGCCCTCGCCTGGGCACATCCAGCCCGTCCTGGCTTAAGTGGCCGTCTGACCCGGCGGCATCGCGGCAGCGGTGGCTACTTCTCTCTCCCATCGCCAGGTGCGAGGGGGGAAAGGTACGATGGGTTGGCATTGAGATGTTACAAGGAACGTCAAGGCCGGGCGGATCACCCCGTGCACATGACAGCTGGCCCAAAAATAGCAAAGGCAGTGGGAGTCGGAGACACCTAATGAGCCTCCTCTTCCCTCGCTTCAGCGGGTGTTCACGTTACAGGCAAGGCCAGCAATCTTACGCTACAGAGGCCCCTGCTTTTTTTTTTTTTTTTTTTTTTTTTTAATATTCCCAGCTCCCAGGTATGCTTTGGGACAGCTCTACAAAAAGAGAAAAAAAAGTCACAGTTTGAAGCTGACAGATACATTAATCCTAATATTGCCACTGAGAACCTGGCAGGGGAAGGGGGTGTGAAGGGGGAAAGAGAATATTAAAAAAAATAATAAATCTCTGGCAAAGAAATTGCCACGTGCCGCGTGACGCCCAGCTTTATTTCCTGATGTTCATACCCGAAGTTAACAAAACAACACAGAAATAACCTGTCACCTCCTCTGCAGCGATTACGGCATTTACAGTAGCTATGAGAAGTATCCACGGACAGCAACAGGATTTGTGGGGATGCCAAGAGTAAGACAACTCTGTCACCTTAGGCTGGCGTCAGTGACATCAAATGTAAAGTGGCTGTCATGTGCTTCAGGAACCTCACGCGTGATCGGTCTTCTGGTGGGCGCGGGGAGGTTGGTGCTGCAGGCTCTGCAGCAACTCAAGGGCACGTGGCGGCAGGTGAAGAGGCACCAGCAAAGCCCACCTTCCCGCTCGCCAAGACCTGCAGTGCCACCTTCGCAAAATACAGTGGGTCAAATTGCCTCTTTTACCTTACTAAACTACTCCTCATCTCTCCACCTGCAAAATAATCCTTCACTGTTCATAAACGTAGACCTAAAAATATCCTGCTCTCAGGGTCAAGAGACCATTGCGGACAATGCTGATGAGAAAATTCACGCTCTTTCCAAGCACGAGATGCGTATGAGAACGGCATCCTCTGCTCCTCTCTCTCTGCTGCCTGGTGTGAAGCCTGAATGCATTCCAAAATTATAAAGAAAACATATACAGACATTTTTTTCTTCTTCTCCCCAGCTCTTTTCCATTCAGAGTCAGCAGGGAATGGACTTTGTTTGTACTTATTTATAATTGCGGTATATTGAGGAATGTTCAGTCAGAGAGATGTGTTTCACATCTCGCCTATTTTGATCTTTTCCAAGCGCAGTATCAGATGCGTCTCTGGTTGCTTCGGAAGATTTGTATCCCGCACACATGAGCTCTGTATTGGAGGACGGCAGATTTGTTTTCCTATGGAATTCAAGTGTTGTGGGGCGGAAGAAGAACATTTTGGTTACACTGCTCCTTCCAGTAAATTAGTCATTGCCTGGTTTTTGTTTGTTTGAAGATGTGGCCCAACACCTGCTCTGTCCTATTATGTTAAATAGCTCGCTAGAGTAATTTGCTTTTGGCAGCAACTCGCAGAGATGGGTGCCGTGTGCTGAAACAATTGTGCCGCCCACTTAGCACATATTGCCCTAATATTTTTATAGCTATGTACACAGAGGAGGGCTACTCAAATATTTTCCGTAGAAAAACAGTTTACTGACGGTTTCCATAAAATGCTGCTTCTTTCCAAGGAAAATTCTGCTACTGGCTGAGAAACTAAACAACTGAAAACTAGTGGGCTTTTAGTCTTGGGGCAATAACCAAAAAAATGTTAATTAAAAAAATGTAAAAATAGCGATTCAGAAAGCAGAACAGCTTTTCCTGCAGGAAAGCTTCATAAAGCAGTTAGTGCTTTACAAGATGGGTAGTTTTTATGCTCCTCTTTTATGCACAGGGCTTTTCATCTGACCTACTTCACACATAATGTGTAGCAGGCAAAAACTTACCATGATGCACTCAAGAGAAGACGCCGTGGCACAACAAATACACAAATATTTGAAAGATCACTCACCAGTGAGAAAGAGAAATTACAGTGTTACCTTTACTAACTCTTCCATTTTCAGTCTCGGATATGGGGAGACTTTCTGGAAGTGCCTTTCCTGGAGTCATTCCAATAAATGGACAGTCCCTGCTTCTACTTTAAAAATAATAAAAGGTTGCCAACTCTCTTAGCTGTGGAGGAAAGATTACTAATGGGCACTAAAGGCTTTAAAAAACATTGGGCAAATAAAGAAAATTCAGAACATACTCCTTTTATGTATTCCCTCATTTTGAAGACAATTTCTAACAAGAAATTAGGAGAAATCTAACACCATTTTTCTCGCTGACTTGAGCTGGCAATTCTGGAACTATTTAGTGTGATAAAAAGTAATAGAAATAGAAGAAGACGTAGTTTGCTGAAGCTAAGAAACGTCTTAGCTTTTCTTACTATCGAATTCATTTGCTTAATTTCCCATGGTTGTAGAAGCACTAGTGTTTGAGGTGCTTTGAATTAAGTACGGAGATTCAAGCCAAGAAATCATAAAAGCCATGAATCACTGTGGTTATGTTCAAATCCAACAGGTTGGGGCATAGTTTTCTAAGTAACCCTATTACACTAAGAATATACTAAAAATGCACACTGAAATCCTGCACTGGCAGAGAAATTAGATGACTAGGTCTTTTCCATCTACACTTTCTCCGGTTCCAGGTTTCTGTGGTTTTGTTATTACAAATTATTTTAGGAATCCTTTTTCCTATAACAATGAACATACTTGTTCTCTGTTTTAATCACTGTGAGACACAACAAGGCTAATATTGTCATACATTAAGTAATTGAAACACTTGGCCTTCAACTGTGGTGATATCCCAGGAGATTACCCCTCCTGCTGGGTTGTATCACTTAGACTACATGGCTCCTATACACTTTTCCTCTTTTGGAGGAACAGGGTAAAATACTGGCTAAAGGAAGAAAAAAGGGGAGTCAAACTGTACGGCTTTTTTTCCTGAGCTTTTAAATTTTTCAGCTGTCTTTCTTCTTATGACTGTCAACCATTCCAGCTATTCAGAGACCAAACCAGTATGAACTCCATAAATATATGCCTTGAAGGCTAGCCAGGACTAATAGTGTCCTCACATTTGGACAAAACTGTGGTACTCTTAGTCTTGATGAATAATCTGATTTTGGTCTACATCCACCAATTAAGTTGCTGCCTAACGTCAAGAGCAACAGGGAGCTGGAAGGAGCTATGCTTTTGAGGACTCCATCAAAGCCAGAAGGTGATATGAGGAGTAAAGCACTGCCAAATGCCAGGAGAAGCATCACTGCATGGCCTTTTGTGAACAAAGGAGCCTGGAAAACCCATGTACTCTACACTTGAGAGTGGAAGCCAGGCAGAGGTTGAAGGAAGAGGCTTTGCTTTGCTGCTTGGAGTTATAAAGCCCAGCGCTTTAGACTTCTCCACCGCAAGCAGCTTTGGCTTAAGTGGGTGATTCTGCTGTGGTCACAAGGAGTATTTCCATTGGTATGAGCTTGTGGAGCTGAACCTCAATATAATGCCCATGTTAATCTGAGTTGTCACAGGAAAAAGGAAAGAAAGAGTGAAATGAATATGCAGAACTAAAACCTGCGAGTCATTGTAGTTGGCCGAGGTAAAGAGTAACAGGGTATTGAAATGGAACCAGTATGGTCTGCAGAAACATCTATGAGCTAAGAAATACGCTGTAAGTGAAATGTGCGTTATACTCTGAGTGTTAAAACGTGGTGCTCTGCTTTAATGATTCCCACAGAAGCAAAACCCACTTTTTCAATGTTTGCGGTAATCCAGTGAAAGTGAACTACGGCAAGACCTTAACGATGCTTCCTCCTTCCAGTAACCACACATACAGGCAGCGTCGTTCCTTTTTTCAAAAAAAACACTTTCTATTTTTTTTTTCAGTTTCTTTATGCCGTGCAGCACGGAACATAATTACTTTACACTGTAGGCTCAAAAAGTCACTAAGCAGCTGATAAAAGGCAGAGAAATCAGTACGATTTTCTAGCTGAAAAAAGGGCTTTTCTTATTGGAGCTGATAACTCTCACCAAGGGCTCCAGGCTTTTGTTACATCAATTTGAGGAACTCATAATCTCTGCATTATGAATGTTCAACCAGGATATTTCCTGCTGTAGTGCATCAGGCACCTTCAATATCACAGCTCCTGTTGTCATTGTTGGGTAAACAGCTTTTGACACGTTTTCAATATGATTACATTAGAACAAGTGGGTCATGATTGATAACCTAATATTCAGGCCATGCAAATCATCAATCACGGGAAGTATATTAATTATTCAATGTAACCGTCTAATGCAAGAATCAATGTTGGAAATGAAGAAAAGAAACTCACAGCTCCCAGCAGAGGCTACACCAGATAATAAAAAAGGAATACTAAATAATCTCAGCCCATAATCCTGTTTAATAAAATCCATTTATTTAGCTGTCAAAAACATGATACAATTATTTAAAAAAACAAGATAATGAAAAATATTTTAAATTTTTTTTCTTCTGGAAAAGAGACTTTTGCACTTTTATGCCGTGATTAAATGTGAGGTCTAAAAATACACGGTAAATAATGAGAATAGCTGTGACATATGTGAAGAAAAAATATCACTCAGAGAAAACAGGTGTTCTCAGTTATGCTTAGTGAGGTTAAATCAATTATGACAGTATGACACATGGTCTGCAACAACCCAAGAACCATACAGATCCCCTACACATCATACACACACAGAGTAACAATTCTGCATAGGAGGGGACACATTCCCTCCTTAAACAATCTAGAGCCAAAATGACTTACGTAGCCAAAGCAGCCCTAGAGAGAAGGACCCTAGCAGTGTCTGCCATACTTCTAAAGTGTCAGGAATTGTGGCCAAAAACGTTTGTAATGCAGAAATGGAGAGGTGCAGCATGTAACTTTGGAAGGTGCAAACTTAATGCCGCATCTGCCTGTGTTGTTTCATGGTGGAGAGGGGACTTGATGGCACTCCTCTGAGCAGGGAGCTCTCTGCGGGCACTTGCTGACCCACATTCTCTGCTAGATTTGACCTCAGTGATTTCCCAAATAATTCAGCCTGCTTCAAACAGCCCAGAGCATCTTAAACATAAAAATCTCTGGTAATTAATGCTGGCATTATCAGCATCCACTTAGGCAGGAGTCTATGTATGAACTTCTACATTTTCCTTGTAATGTGATCCTACATGACTTCCACTCCATCCACTTTCTTGCTGGTTATTTCCTCCTGTGGTGGGTTGACCCTGGCTGGATGCCAGGTGCCCACCAAAGCCGCTCCATCACTCCCATCCTCAGCTGCACAGGGGAGAGAAAAATATATCAAAAGGCTCGTGGGTCAAGGTAAGGTCAAGAAGAGATCACTCACCAGTTACTGTCACGGGGAAAACAGACTCGACTTGGGGAAATTTGTTTAATTTCTTACCAATCAAATCAGAGTAGGATAATGAGAAAATAAAACCAAATCTTAAAAACACCTTCTCCCCACCCCTCCCTTCTTCCTGGGCTCAACTTCACTCCCAAGTTCTCTCCCTCCTTCCCCCGAGTGGCGCAGGGGGACGGGGAATGGGGTTTGCGGTCAGTTCATCACACATCGTCTCTGCCGCTCCTTCCTCTTCAGGGGCAGGACTCCTCACGCTCTTCCCCTGCTCCAGCGTGGGATCCCTCCCATGGGAGACAGTTCTACACGAACTTCTCCAGCGTGAGTCCTTCCCACGGGCTGCAGTTCTGTACGAACTGCTCCAGTGTGGGTCCCTTCCACGGGGTGCAGTCCTTCAGGAGCAGACTGCTCCAGCGTGGGTCCCCCACAGGGTCACAAGTCCTGCCAGCAAACCTGCTCCAGCGTGGGCTCCTCTGTCTCCGCAGGGCCACAGGTCCTGCCAGGAGCCTGCTCTCCAGCGTGGGCTTCACATGGGGTCACAGCCTCCTTCGGGCATCCACCTGCCCTGGTGTGGGGTCCTCCATGGGCTGCAGGTGGATATCTGCTCCACCGTGGACCTCCATGGGCTGCAGGGGGACAGCCTGCCTCACCATGGTCTCCTCCACAAGCTGCAGGGGAATCTCTGCTCCAGCTCCTGGAGCACCTCCTCCCCCTCCTTCTTCACTGACCTTGGCGTCTGCAGATTTGTTGCTGTCACAGATTCTCACTCCTCTCTCCAGCTGCAATTGCTGTTGCACAGTTTTTTTCCCCTTCTTAAATCTGTTATCCCAGAGGTGCTACCACCGTCACTGATGGGCTCGGCCTTGGCCAGCAGCGGGTCCGTCTTGGAGCCGGCTGGCATTGGCTCTATTGGACATAGGGGAAGCTTCTAGCAGCTTCTCACAGAAGCCATCCCTGTAGCCCCTCTGCTACCAAAACCTGGCCATGCAAACCCAATACACCTCCTTTCGTCATGGTGCCTCATCGCCAGTTAACAAGGCCCTTTGCAATTTTTGGCATAATGCGATTTAGACTGTCACTGAAATGATCATCACATAGCCACCTTTCTTTTAATTTTAGTGAGGAATCCCTTTTTCCACGTGCTTTCCTTCTGCATATTAGCATCAGAGTTTCAAAATATACCTTTTATTCATAGGATCTGGTTTTCTTTCAAAGGAAACATCAAAATGTATTGGTGCCCCCCCGCCCCCAGACAGAAAAGTGTGAGATTTTTCACAGACGTTCCACCACACCAGAGTGAGGAAGAAAAGTAAAGACAGGAGCATTTGACTTTGCCTGTAGATACAGAGCAACCCTCTTGGAGCTTGTCCTGTTGCACTTTCTCTAAGATTTACAAAGGTCTACATGTACTCCCTGAGTGGCAGATTGTGACAACCTGCAATAACAAGTCCACCAGAATGAAACGGTGACCATCTCCACTAACATAACCCACACCGTGCCTATCCACCTGCAGAAAGGTAATGATCATCTTAATTTTGTGGCTAATATCAAAGACATTTTATCACTGCCAAGCAATAGATACTCTCTATCAAGAAACATGGCTTTCGAGGTTAGACGCAAGAAGGACATTGACAGCCATAGCAGGCTCTTGCAAACAGCTCCGGGAAGCCCTGACTCTGATGAGGCAGCAGCCCCATCCACAGCATCTGCCCAGTGAGATACACCCAAAGATTTCACTCAGCCAAACTTACAGACCCTGTAGTTTATCTTCCTGCTAGGAAACAGCGTAATCATTTCAGCATCCACCCGCTTAAATGGCAGGATAATTTTGCTATGCCAGGCTTAGGCTTGTGGCGAAATGCTACAGCACAGCTTGTGATTTTCTTTGGTCTATGGGTCGAGAGCCACGGGGGCATGGTGGGGGCACATGGCAGCGAGTCCCCACAGAACCATTCGCCCCCTTTGCCTTAGCAGACTCATTAACAAACAAAGTCTTGATTTTAAAACAGGATATTCTAAACAAGCTGAATAAGTGAAAGTTTCTCTCATTTCATAACCATATTTTTAAATGTTGCCAAGCTGACTGGACTTCTTGGTTGGGCAGCCACCCAGCTGGTGTTTAAGCCCTCAGTACTGAGCTTTGTGTACTAATAAGTTCCCAGGGGTCTGCATGCCTCCAATGCTTGCTCTTACCTCAACATCTTTTGAGTACATTTCTTGAACGCTGGTTCCTACCTGTGACCCCTCTATTAATACCCATCATAAGAGCCCAGATGCTTTAGGTCCAAACCAATGCCAGCCCCAGAGGCATTTCAAAATCTGAAATACCACCTTTCTCCTATTTCCAAACTTCTTCCCTGTTCAGGGACACATGTTGACTGAACCCAACAAAGACAAAGCTGTTGTAGAGTTGCAAAGGCAATCAGGTTTTAGGAACGTAAGACTGGAAAGGACTTCCAGGTTGAGAGTGCGGTCCCTCACTCTTACAATGACTATTCATACAAACCCTTTCATGAACCTTCTTCAGAAACTTACCAGGTTCTAACTTCAAAAAAAAAAAAAAAAAGATGCATATATACATACGTATGTGTATGTGTATTTTGGGCTTACCACTGCTATGGGAAGATTGTTCCATAACCTCACTGCTGTAATAGATAGAAACTCTATTCTAATTTCCAGCCACAAAGCATTCATGACCAGTTTCTGCTCATTTATTCTGGTCTTAACATTGTTCTGGAGCTCTTCTCTTTTCCTGGAAGCAAAATATTGAAGAAAGTGCAGGCAAGCCCTGTGTTCAAAATGGAGTATACAGTTTAATGCACATAGAGATAGGAAGTCTCAATATCAAAAAGAATTCTTAAATTGTACAGTCTTCCTCAAATTTCAACATTAATAAAAATCTTCATGTCTGTTTTCTAAAAAAATAGCAAAATATTGTTGAATAGCAAAAAAATGTTAAGCCAAAGCTTTAAATATTGAATCAGTTTGCAATGAAGGTCCACTGAATTTCGCAAGCGAGCACAAACAGTTGTTTTACAGGAAAATGGAAGTTGAGTGCGTTCAACTCTTTCCATTCAGCCCGTAACAGGGCAAAAATACAGATATACAGACAAAGCAAATGTGTTTAAATAACAGTTTTCCTAGCCAGTGTACCAGGTAGTTATTTTGGAGGACATGGAGAGAAAAAAAAAATAAAAATGAACAAAGAAGAAATAAAATCAATTCCTCTTTCCAGAGAGGTTTCAGAAAAATTTTTCCGGCACTAATGTGTGTAAATACAAATCACAAACAGGTGAAACTCTGTGGCCAAGCAGCAGTATGGCTGTACTACTCATTGCTTCTCCCAGCACCCCAGCACAGCTTCTCCCAGCCCGCTGCCCTATCGCGCCGTCCCCCCGGGCTGTCGGGGGAGACCAGTGTGGTTCATCAGAGAAGAGTCAGCAAAAGAAGTTGCAAGCAGCTTTCCACTATAACGTAGCGAGGCACTTTGAGACTCTGTTAAAACAAATGTTCTGATCACTTATTCAAGCACTTGCAGTTTTTCTTTCAAGGCAAGCGAGATGATGGCACTGAGCAAAGGAAGTTCAACCATAGTTAGAGCATTTTGATCACTACAGAAGACGATAGTGTCGCGCAGGCCTTCCTGATTCTTGCCAACTCTTGTTAGTACCTTCAAGCTTCTCCTCTAAAATATTTTTTAGTGTATCCTTTATGTTTAGTTCTAAAATGCATTGTATTTACCTGAGAGATCAGACCAAGCTTCTGCCTCCAAAACATTTAGATGGATTTTTTTAAAAATTGCACAAGAGACCAAAACTCATCTTTCTTGTCTCCCAGGCAATTACGTATCTAGGCATTCAAGGAAAAAAAAAAAGTTTTTCTTCCATACTCCAATGGACAGTTGAGTAAACACATTATTTTAGCTGCGGATTATCTTTTCAGTTTTTAAATCAGAACATGTATATTGGTAGCTACCTGGCCTCTTGCATGCAGCAGTGGGGAAAAGTACAAGAAATCATACAAAAGGCAACTGAAGCCACACAAATAGAAAACTGGTCAAAGCACTTGGAGCTAGAAAGTCCATCAGAGAATAGAATTTGGCACACGGTCTGTATCTTGAAGTTATCTGTGGCAATTTATCCACAACAGTTTAGCTTTATCTCATTTTGAAATCTAGTTGATACGCTGATTTTAATCAAAGCATAAATTTCACCCCACATCTCCAGAAGCAGAAGATAAACACTGCCAGTCTCCCTTGGTGTTAAAAAGCTCTTGGACCAGACTTTCGTTGTTGCTGCCCCCTAGCCAGACGTCCTCAGCATAGCACTGAATCTTTTCTCAAGCCATCATCCATTTTCACAGTGCTGCCACTTTAGCTCTTCCAGTATTATGATATTGCTCATAGGAAGAGGACCAGAACAACTTCAGCACATTACCATGCTGATGCAGCTCTGCAGGTTTTAGGACCTATGCTAGTATCTCCAAATGGAGATGCTTCTCCTCTCTGCGCCTCAGGCTCCCCACTCAGTAGTAGCAGGACACTCAGAGCCCTGAATGCTCTCCCCAGGGTAGCTGTCTAAACCTTTTGATTCAAAAATCTGAGAGGAGGTCGCTGCTTTCGTTCATAACTCCATTAGAGTTTTGATGACATGACCCACCAAGAGCTGTGAGGACTGGGCTCATTACCTTCTACTTTATGGGATTCATGTGCCTTATTTCACAGGTGGTTTTCAGCAGACCTCTAGGCTATTCTGCCGAGAGGAGAACACAGTTTCAGCCCATCTTGGAAGCTGTGCCATTCTGCATCAAAGATGTGGCTCTGAATGGCTTTAGGTATGGAGTGGATCTGATGCTAGATTTCTCACACAGCCAAGACAAATGCTTAGCCACCTGGTTGAGGGGAGGGAGGTGAGGAGATGGAGAGGTACACAGCAACTATATTTTGTGCAGAACCCAATCGAGTTGGTATGTTCGTGGAACATCTGTTGGATTGAGCCCCTCAGGCAAGAAAACAGAAGGAACACCTCATTTATGGATCCAAACAAAGTTGAAGCATGAAACAGGCTCTGAGCTGCTGAGACTGTCAAGGTTGAGGTGCCTCTGAGAATGCCCAGAAGCAGAATTTAGGGTCCTGAAAAATCCAAATGTCAAAAACTTAGGCAGCTGCAGACTTAAAGCAGTAGCTGAGCAGGATTTTTGAGAATCTAGGTTTTGGACTAAGATACCAAAGCCCCACTTGGAAACTTTGGTCCCTTCATGGAAGGGGCTCTCATTTTTTCAGTGCCTTCATTCCCCTTCTGCAAAACAAGGATAGGAGCACTCTCTTCTCTAACAGGAACGCTGAAAAAATGCACACAGCAAAATCTGTGAGAGGTGATGAGCCCTACAGGAAAAGTGCAAGCCTTTGAAAGAAAAATTACAATTCATAAGGGGATTTTGCAAAGTAGGTCTTCAGCCAACAGCAAGCTCCCAGAAAACAAACAAACAAACAAACATTTTCACTCTGGAGCAGTGAGGCCTTGCACCTAGCCCAGGCCTGGGCTGGCTGGACACAGTCTGCGCTAGCTGATCACCAGTGTCTCATCTATAATACCTTGTGTGTTGTTGACTGTTATCACACCATAGTGTACAGGACTGGATATGTTATTTCTTGTATGGGACACAAAACACATGCAGCACATGCTAGTCCCTCACGCCACCCTGCTCCTGCTTTGAGCCGTCTGTGCAGTGGCTGGAAGAAACGCTGCTCCTCTCCCAGCCTTCTGCTTCCTCCATCACGGAAATTGTCCAGAGTTCCAGAGAAATGTTCGCAGGCATTTGTTGCATGCAAATAGCTGCCAAATAAATCATTGTATATTGCAGCACAACCCCTGAGGGGGTTAGTACCTATGGAACTTGCTACTGTCACTCCACTTCCCCATATACCTTAATCATGTTATTCATTCAGCAAGAAGGATGAATGTTACAGCATGAGACTTTAATCCCTCACTGCTGAGGATCTGATTCTCAGAAGGAGAGAGAGAGCAGGATATCCAGGGAAAAAAACTTCAGGTAGGAGTCAAATACCATTATTTCTCAGCACTGGGTTTAGGCAAGGGTTGCATTATAAGAACAATCTTCCTAAAATATTTCAGGAGAAATTTACCATGTGAGTACGCATTCATTGTGCTTGCACATATGCATGTATGCACATGTCAGTAAATACATGGCCTAAACAGTACCTTTAAGGCAGTGAATTTGCAACCTTTTAAAGCATCTGAAAATTCTTGTCTTCTCTCTACCTCTGTGGGGTAGCTCTGTGGATCACAAAGCAACTTTACACAAATGTTTCCTCTGTCCTCAGCGGAGGACAGAGTCACCAGTCTCCATCTGGACATTGAGCTGTTGACCACCACCCTCTGGATGTGACCATCCAACCAATTCCTTGTCCACTGAACAGTCGACCCATCAAATCCCTATCTCTCCAATTTAGAGAGAAGGATGTTGTGGGGGACCATGTCAAAGGCCTTACAGGTCCAGAGAGATGACATCCTGTGCTGGTTTTGGCTGGAATAGAGTTAATTTTCTTCACAGTAGCTAGTATGAGGGTATGTTTTGGATTTGTGCTGAAAACAGTGTTGATAATACAGGGATGTTTTCGTTACTGCTGAGCAGTGCTTACACAGAGTCAAGGCCTTTTCTGCTTCTCACCCCACCCCACCAGCGAGGAGGCTGGGGGTGCACAAGGAGTTGGGAGGGGACACAGCTGGGACAGCTGACCCCAACTGACCAAAGTGATATTGCAGACCATATGACGTCATGCTCAGCTTATAAAGCTGGGGGAAGAAGAAGGAAGGGGGGGACATTCGGAGTGATGGCGTTTGTCCCCAAGTAATTGTTATGCGTGATGGAGCCCTGCTTTCCTGGAGATGGCTGAGCACCTGCCTGCCCATGGGAAGTAGTGAATGAATTCCTTGTTTTGCCTTGCTGGCGCATGTGGCTTTTGCTTTACCTATTAAGCTGTCTTCATCTCAACCCATGAGTTTTCTCACTTTTACCCTTCCAATTCTCCTCCCCTCATCCTGCTGGGGGGAGAGTGAGGGAGCAGCTGTGTGCTGCTTAGTTGCTGGCTGGGATTAAACCACGACAGATCTGTAGCTCTTCCCTTGTCCGCTGATGTAGTCACTCCATTGTAGAAGGCCACTAGGTTGGTCAGGCAGGACCTGCCCTTGGTGAAGCCATGCTGGCTGTCTCCAGTCTCCTCCCTGTCCTCCATGTGCCTCAGCATAGCTTCTAGGAGGATCTGTTCCATGATCTTCCCAGGCACAGAGGTGAGGCTGACAGGTCGGTAGTTCCCAGGGTCCTCCTTCCTACCCTTTTTAAAAATGGGTGCAATGTTTCCCTTTTTCTGGTCACCAGGGACTTCACCTGCCTGCCATGACTTTTCAGATATGGAGAGTGGCTTGGCAACTACATCAGCCAATTCCTTCAGGACTCTGGGATGCATCTCGTCAGGTCCCATAGACTTATGTATGTGCAGGTTCCTCAGGTGGTCACGAACCTGATCTTCTCTTACAGTGGGAGGGACTTTGCTCCCCCAGTCCCTGCCTTGCAGTCCATCCACTCAAGAGGTGTAGGAAGAGAGGTTGCCGGTGAAGACTGAGGCAAAAAAGTTGTTGAGTACCTCAGCCTTCTCCTCATCTGTTGTTACCAGTTTGCCAGTCTTGCTCATGGCGGGGTACACTTTCTTTGACCTTCCTTTTCTGGCTGACATACCTGTAGAAGCCCTTCTTATTATTCTTTGTGTCCCTTGCCAAGTTCAGCTTGATCCGCGCCTTGGCCTTCCTGACCCCATCCCTACACAACCAGGCAGCGTCCCTATACTCCTCCCAGGACACCTGTCCCTGCTTCCACTGCCTGTGCATTTCCTTCTTGCCCTTTAGTTTGACCAGCAGGTCTTGACTCAGCCATGCCAGTCTCTTGCCTTCCTTCCCTGCTTTCTTACACTTGGGGATCAAGAGCTCCTGCACTCTATGGAAAGTGTCCTTAAAGATCTGCCAGCTCTGTTCTGCCCCCTTGTTCCTGAGGGCAGTTTCCCAGGGGGTCCTATTGACTAACTCCTTGAAGAGCTGGAAGTCTGCTTTCCTAAAATTCAGGGTCCTGACTTGACTCTTTGCCTGACCCATATCCCTCAGGACTGTGAATTCCACCAGTGCGTGATCACTGCAGCCCAGGCTGCCTCCAATCTTGAGGTGACTGATTAGCTCCCTTGCATTGGTAGCCATCAGGTCCAGTATTGCATCCCCTCTGGTGGGGCTGTCTATTACCTGGCTTAAGAAGTTATCCTCCATGCACTCCAGGAGTCTCCTGGATTGCCTACAGCTCGCTGTGCTACTTTTCCAGCAGATGTCGGGGTGGCTGAAGTCCCCCAGCAGGACGAGAGCCTGCAAGCGTGATGCCTCCTGTAGCTGGAGTAAGAAGGCTTCGTCAATAGGCTCCCCTTGATCAGGTGGTCTGTAGTAGACCCCAACCACAAGGTTCCCTTTGTTGCCTCAGTCTCTGATTCTTACCTGTAAGCTTTCAACCTGCTCATGGCTATTCTTCGGAGACCTCTTCACACTCCATCCATTTCTTGATGTAGAGGGCAACCCCTCCACCCCTTCTTCCTTGCCTGTCCCTTCTGAACAGCCTGTAGCCATTGATAGCCGCACTCCAGTCATGGGATTTGCCCCACCGAGTTTCAGTAATGGCAACTAGGTCATAGCTTTCTAGCAGCACGGTGGCTTCCAACTCCTCTTGTTTGTTGCCCATGCTGCGGGCATTGGTGTAGAGCCACTTCAGCTGGGCTGTCGACCATGTCACCTTCTTAGAGGAACACCCCTTAATTCCTTTGAGGTCTTTCACTGGTGTTTCCCTGTTGGTTCATATTACCTCAGGAGACCCTGGCTCATCTCCGTAAGACTTCAAGTGTGCTGCAGTGTAGCCAGCACATCTCAGAGCAACAGGCTGAGGGCCCTTGCTAGCACCCCGTCCCTCTAACCTTGGTGTATCATCCCACAGCTTGTCACGGGAAAGCCTGGTATTATCCCCCTACCGCTTCAAGTTTAGTTTAAAGCTCTGTCAATGAGCCCCACTAGCTTGTGAGCAAAGACCCTCTTCTCTCTTTGAGAAAGGTGAATCCCATCTGACACCAGCAAGCCTGGTGCTGTGTAGGCCATCCCATTATCGAAAAACCCAAAATTGTGGTGGTGACACCAGCCATGGAGCCATGTATTAATAGACTGGATGCGTCTATTTCTTCCAGTGTCACTGCCTGCATCTGGAAGGAGAGAGGAAAAAATAACCTGGGCTCCCAATTCCCTTACCAACTGTCCCAAGGCCCTGAAGCCTCTTTTGATCACCCTTGGACTATGCATTACGGCTTCATCACCACCCACATGGAAGAGCAGTAATGGGTAATAGTCCAAGGGCCGTACCAGGCTAGGAAGTTTCCTAGTGATGTCCTTAACCCGGGCCCCAGGGAGGCAGCAGACCTCCCTAAGAGGAGGGTCTGTCCGGCATATTGGACACTCTGTTCCCCTCAGAAGGGAGTTGCCTACAACTATAACCCGTCTTTTCTTGCTCGTGGAGGTGGTTGTGATACGAGGGGTAGGCCTTTCTGACCCTGGCAACACCTCTGGTGTAGATGGACCATCATCCATTGACTGGCCTTCCACATCCAGAGCCTCATACCTGTTGTACAGAGGCACCTGGGAAGGCGAGATGGGCAAGGAAGGGGTTTGCCTGCCACCCCAAGCATGGACTTGCCTCCATTCACTCCTTTCCTTTAAGCTACTGCCTTCAGCCTGGTGGGGGGAGGATACAAGATGGCCTGGATCTTGTTTTTTTTCTGGTGGCTGTTTCTGTTTCTGTCTCAGGGAGGGCAGAGCATGGTTCCACCAGTCTATCTCTTTCTCAGACTCCTTGATGCTCCTTAACCTTTCTACTATAATGCCAGAACTACTTATACAACCTGAAGATGCGGTCTCACTTTCTTTTCCAGTAGATCTTTCTGATCTCAGCCCTGCTTGAGGAACGGACTAGTGGTAATATTCTAGCTCCATTTTGATGTAAGGTGTCTGCAAACCTGCTGACTGTCTCCCTTCTTGGCCTCATTCCAGGTCCTCTATCCACCAACATGGGAAAGTGTACTGCCTTCTTTGAAAGCCCCTACTTCTGAGAAGCAGCAGCATCACAAAAGTCATGAGTTATTGAAGCTGGATATGACAGAGGTCTCAGCCTATTGATCAAGTCATGAGTTTTAGTAATTAATTATAATAATAATATTATAGCAGATGATAGTCATAAACTGCATTGTTTCTGGTCCAGGAAGGAAGTGGGAAAACCCACTTTTTTATTCAAACTAGTGAAAAAGGTAGAAATGTATTCCAAACCCTCACCTATCAATCAGATTTCCCAACTGGTTGATGAGTAAGGTTGGGGGACTCACTACCATATTACCACTATTCAGTGATGTTGTGATACATCGACACTATTGTCATTCTTCCAGTACTTACTAGTCTCCACCAGACAGACTTGACACCTCTACCTGTTCTGTAAGCCACACATGATTACTGGTGTCCCAAGTGGGAGAAACCTGGAGTGTAAGAACAGAAGGACTGAATCCCATTTCTGTTATTGCTGTCCGGCTCTGAGTGGCCACGATGCGCAGCATAGTGACAACCATGACATTCCTGAGTCACCATGGATTTGCTGCAGAAGTTTAATAGGCAAAATACAAAGGATTGTGATGAGGAATGGTGATACAAAGCCCTCCACACTTCCTTCTTACCATCCCTGCCAAGCTAGGGAAGAATAATGGTTTATGGACAATCTCAGTTTACTCTCTTGTCCTTTCCTATTAATCATTCTATGTCAGTGAATGAAAGTACAATGGTGAACATTACAGATCAATTGTTGCAGCTTGATCTATAATTAAGGGATTACATGTGTGATAAGATTTTCAGGCATAGGAATGAAAATGATGAGATACAGTATCTGCCATGAAAGTCTTGCTGACTGCACAAAATTAGAACTCAACCCTGAGCTCCTCCCCAGAAGCGGTTGAGTTCTGTGCCATATCATCTCAATTTGCATCAAACACAGAGGAATGAAGGTAAGGGACTATATAATTTGAAACACTTGCAAGACATAACAGGACCAAAGCCTAGCTTAAGCATGTGCTGTGTGAGTTAGGATATTTTATTAACCTCCTTATTTTTTTACTGAATCAAATGAATTGGAAAATGTCAGCATTTTATATTTTCACATAATCCACAAGGAAGGTAATAAAAAAGGATGATTTTACACCAAGTATTTTCTGCACAGTAATCCGCAACATACCATAGTCTAGCTAATCACGCTCCATGAACTCCCCGTGGACGGACCCTGTCATGCTAAACCTCAGAGCTCCACCGAATTGCTCTACAGTCACTATTTTATGTCATGGCCAAGAATAGCAACTATATCTTCGGGCCACCAGATCTGATTAATAGTCCTTGATCCCAAAGCCTTCGGCTTCTATCCCAGTGCTTCCCCAAAGCAGAATGTCACTACGCAACCCTGCGGCTGCTCAGCTCATCCCCCTTCCCAACACCAGAAAGCCTTGCAGCAAGACCCAGCAAGCTTTATTTGTACAAGGGAGAAAGGCAGTGGCTGTATGTGCTGACTGACTGCACGAAACCACAGTTGTATGGGCAATTGAAAATCAGTTGTTAATTTTAAACACAACAGGTGCTTAATGAGAAGGTGGCTAGGTTACGAAAATATACCCAACCCTTCCAAAACTGGAAGTCTGCGCAACATGAACGCAGTGAAGACATTCACTGCTGAATGGTTTGGTCAATTTGCAGGCACTGGTTTCAAGAAATGTGTCCAAGAAATAGTTTTCTCATTATATGTCTTTAGCCAGATTATTATCCTGGAAAATACTAATTTAAGAGTGCCACTCTGTGCTGTTGCAAATTAATGACAGTTACTTTCTCAAAAGCAAAGATATTTTACTGGAAAGGGATTTCTTATATTATTCACCACTTTTATGAGGTTACACTGTTTGGATTCAGCCCTAAGTTTAGGACTGAAATCCAGACACAAACACATATGCACTCTTAACCTCTAATGTCACCCTGGACGTAAAGGCTATTAGCATTTTTCTCTTAATTATGTTTCTGCTGGTACAGCCTGTATTTCCTGTATTTTCAAAGATGTTCAGCACTTTGTTTTATGCAGTGTGCAGATTTTCATGAGGGCACATACAGACTGCTAAATTACAGAGATATTTAGGATATGCACAAAATAGTTGTGCACTCATTTTTCTTTTTTTTTCCCTCCTCCTTTCTATATTTTCATAGTTCGCTGGCCAACATCAGCATAACAGCTATGCTGTCAAAAAAAAAAAAATCCAAGCAATAATAGGCAGAGTCTTTGTACAGAAATTCACCCTATTCTGACAGGCCATTTCCTTATTATTTTTTTATCAGGAGAGACATGTGTTTTACAGGACAAATAGGAAGACACAAGCATTACCCCAGTGACCTTGCAATCCAGCTTTTGCAAAGCTGCGAAGGCGAGATGCCATGCCATAGACCAGGCTTTTATTCTTGGCTCTGCCAGTAGCCTGCTAGCAATGCTGGGCACTCGCCTTGGCTCTCTGCACCTCAGTTATCTCATCTGTAAAACAGGGATGAGGGTACAAAGTACACTTAGATCTATGGTTGGCAACAGTAGTGCAGTATAATGGTTAATTTTCTGAGGGAATAAGTGTTATTCCTTCTCAGAGCTTGAATAAATTGGGGGGGGCCAAGGGGGAACACCACAGACCAAACTGAAGGGGATTTCTCCTACAAAGCCATGGAGCTGTTGTACAGCTCTAGCCTAGGGGTCTATGGCCGTATGTCCCCCTCTCGCCTTCCTGTGTGAAGGAAAGAGTCTTACAGGCTTTCTGTTTCTGGGACCCGGGCTTCCCCCTCACTTCAGAGTGCTGCTGCATAGCAGCTGGCTTTGCGGAATGCCCCTCCACAGGGCTATATGTCCAGCCAGCCGCAGGGTGCATGTATAGCCAGCCGCCTCTGTTACAGACCTGCTGCCGCAAGAGAGGAAAAGGGTCAAGATTAGGCAGGAAGAATGAAATATAGCAGACTCGGCCATGCTACAAAGCACGCACATGCGTGTGCACACGCACACCACACACCCACACTCACTGAGGGTCAGGTCCTTACCTTTATTACTACAGCACACAAGTAAACCAATTTATTTTAAAAAAAAATCTGTTTCTATGCTCTTACTGCATAAAATCATCAGATGCCATTCTTAGCCCCTGATTTTATGACATTGCACTAGCTGGAGACCCGTCTGAAGGGATGTCCCCAAAGTCACCAGCTTAGAGGAGAGCTTGGACAGTGAAAAGCCATGACAAGAAGTTTTATGCTGCTAACCAGTGGCTATATCCCTTTGCATGGGGCTTGTCTAGGACTTAGCGGCAAGGGTCAGTTCCAGCATCCTAGAGTTGATAGTGTCAGCTTGTTAACTAAAAGTTTTCAAATTCTTTTAAGGGATGATTTTCAAATAACATGGTCAAGAAAACAAGATTCTCTCCTGTGTCGTATAATGAGAGTCAGTTATTTTCAGTATAAATCAGTAATATAATATAATCAGTATTTTCAGTTATAATTAGAAGATGACAATCCAGTGTTTTCAGTGTTCTCTAGTCCCTGTTTTTAACATTTTTCTTGCTTTTTAGCCACTGCTGCTCACTGATTTGTCCACTGACAGTCAAGCCCTTTTCTGCAGTGGCTGCAGTTCATTTACAACCCAGCGATGTGAACAAAGTAGATCAAATTATTCCTTCCAATATGTATTACCATGTATTTGTCAGCACTGAATTTCATCTGACATCATGTTCCCCAGCCACCTAGCTTTAAGTCCCACCAGAGTTCCTCACAGTCTTATTTTGTCTGGACTAACCTAAATAATTTTGCAGATTTCGCGACCTCAACATTTTCCTCCCCCACTTTTTACAGATTATAAATGGTTCTGTTAAATGCTTGGGATCACGCACAGCGACATCATCATATCGTGCTGAAAATGCACCATTTATTCAAACTCTTTTTTGGCCTCAAAGCCAGCCATGATCGGTGACAGAATTTCACCCCTCTCCCCTCCCCTAGAATGCCTGGATTTTGTTGACTCGATTTTCGTAGAGGCTTTTTGAAAAATGAAAACTGTACCTGCTAGTTCTCAGAAGCTGAAGACAACTAACGTGTAGTCCTGCCCAGCCTCTCAGGTGCTGAATGTATTAATTTGGACGGATGCCTCATCTTTTGACACCTACGTTTCCTTAGTCAGGAAAAGTATCCCTGAATGCTTGCCCTGTTTTACGCTCTTCTCTAAGAATCTGCTGTTGGCCACTTCTGAGACAGAAGTTGGGATAAATGGGCCTTTGGTCTAGCTTGGTACAGCCGTTCTTATGCAGTAATCTCATCTTCATTATCTGAAATATTAGGTTTCAGGTTGGGTTTTCCCCAGACTCCCTCTGATGACGAATGATTTAAAGAAAACATTGAGACAAAAATGCTTGAAAGTGGCTGATTTTGGATGGCATAGGATGACAGCTTTGTATCATGTCTGAATGTAAATAACTTCCTGCTTACTCTCACCTTCGAATCTTTAATGGAGACAGTAAAATAAGACAAATCTTATATTAGTACACCCTGGAGCCCATCAATCATTTCCCTTCCTCAACAGAATACGATTACCTTTGTTTATGATTTTTCCTACCGTTTTGAATCCACATGACAGTGTCCATACTCAACCACCTTTCAATGAATTAAGAGAAAAATATTTTTGAGATGTATGTAATGTTTCCCATGCTGTTATTATCTGTACACTCTAAATTTTTTTTTTTTTTTTTTTTTTTAAGGAAGAAAAATAGCAGGCAAGCACATATATAAAACAAATAGTTTATAACCCCATGCCTGTGGTCAGAGCTCCACAGAAGCTGTATTTCTTTCTTTTCTTGTCATATTTGTTGGTTTATGGTGTTAGAAAGACAAGTCAGACAAGAGATTCAGTTGCCCTTCTATTTTAAGAGATTATTATAACACTTGCCATTATTTAACACTAGATTCGAGTGGCTCAGTCCTAGACTCTCCCACTGACATCGGCTAAAAGTCCTCTAGCATTAACACTGGGCTCTACCTTGATTGATATTTTAAATTAGAAGCTGAAGGGTCTGGATGAAGGGCAAGTTAACAGCATTTGCGTTGAGTTGCTCTTTGTACCAAGGCAGATGTGTATGCTTTTGACAGTAGGAAGATTAATCAGCAGTGGATATTTGGGTAATATTCCTCCTCTGGGCCTGTTACTTGCTGCCAATTTTTCAGAAATATGTGAGGTTTAGAGCACTGGTGATTAGGCTTTGTACTTTTGGCATGAGGTCTGACATCTGGACCACCCAGGTGAACGTCCACTGCAGTTCAGGAATCAGTTGACTAAATGCCTGGGAATGTCCCCTTCCAAAATGATGTTTAGAGGCTGATCCATGAATTCTACATATGCTGCAAACATCTGCTTATGCTCCAAGCTCAGAAGAAGACTTCTGAAATAACAGAATCGAAAAAACCACCACAACTAATTTGTTGTTTTCAAGAGCCCAAACCCTAGACTCCCAAATCTGAGCGTTACAGCAAAAAAAAAAAAAAAATAAAAGGTAGGTTAAGGCAACTGCTCTGGGATTCTTTATCATTTTTGACTGCCATTTAGCCTGGAGATGCCATGTTCCACCCACAAATCACATGTTCAGTAACCAATCCACCCAGCCGCAGCCAGCCAGTAATTGTTTGCTGCACAAACTCTGTAACACTTCATTAGTTCTGCCACACATCTACTTCCACTGAAGGTAACTTTCCAAAACGAAAAAAGCACAGGGCAACATTACAGCTTCCATCTATTTTTAGTGCAACTTTAAAAAAAAATACAGGAAATGCAATTGAGGAAAAGGGCTGCTCGCACTATAGTTTACAATTTAAAGCAAAAATATGGCCTGCGTGGGGTTTTTTTTTCTGTCAATCTTACATTTCTCCAATGAGACTGTGAGAAATGTGCAAAGTTATGTGATCATTTCTGACAGTTCTTGGCAGCTGGGCAGGCAAGCATTGGAAAGGATATCTCTCTCCCGATCCAAGATTAAATTTGGACTGAAACACAGGGCTCATTTAGGCAGCAATTAAAGGACCTTATAGACTGAGGGAGAATGAAATGATAAATGCAAAGAGGCTTATTTAATGGGGATATTAAGTAAACTGCTGGTAAAAATGCCCATTTATCATCCACTGATTCCTAATTGGTTTCCTGTTCCTGCCTGCATGTGGCATTTTCAGAAGGAATTACCTTCCTTTAGTGCGACTGTTGCAAATGCAATAAATCAAGCCCATAGATTTCTAGCTAATTTAGATGGAGACTAAATTGGAGCCAAAGCATGCAAGAGTGCTTGCAATTAATGTTCATTACAACTTTTAGCTTCAAAAACAGGAAGGATCATTTTAATGCACCATTCCCGAGCAAGGACACTATTTCAGGACTTGGCCACCCTTTGTATGCTCAACAAAAATCACTTGCCTTTGGAAGCAACTGGCCTTTCTAAAAACTTCCTAGGAATCCAGGTTGAGGTCTAGCAACCCTTTGAACACCTGTACTTCAAGAAAATTCCCCGCCTTTTGTTTTCATTACATGCCTCATCTGTCTATAAAGGCCAACTTACACAAAAATAGCTTGCATTCACCATGTCGTTATTGATCTCAGCCGCCTGATTCCAGCAACGTAAACTTTATTTCCACCAGGTAGTGTGAGAAGGTAACAATTTTCTAGCTGAAAAATCAATAAAGTAAACTGCAGTTTCCCAAGCAGCAACCTCAGTAGATGGTCTATGGTCTTTCAGCATATTCCTTTTCCAAGGGCTCAGCTTTGCGGAAGAGAAGAAAAAAAAACTTGCTAGCGTGGGAATTTCTTTGTTTTGCCATTCTCACAAGGTGCTTTAGAGATGGAGTCTGTGTCTCATTTTATGGCATTTTATTGTTTGATACAGCAAGCTACTTCTCAAAACACACACAGTGACCCAGACTTTCTGCAGCTTTTGGCATTTGCTCCACTTGAGTGTAGCCCTGATATGCAGCACTGTGAGCATAAACAAAACTTGGTTAGCTGTTGTGAGTTCCAAACAAAGCAAAACCAGAACAAAAAACAGAAGAAAAAAAAAAAGAACAAAAAGTCTTCCATTTCCTGAATCCACTGAAGTTCATGGACTCATTTATATTCAGTGGAAAGAAAATTAGGTTTATTGGGTCTTAATCCCCCAAAAAGTTTTTCTATATATGATAAGATTCTCTTTCTTTCTCTTATCCACTGAAAGAAAGGATTCTTTGCTTGTTTGTTTTCCTTCCAAAAATACAATTGACACAATCTGAGTACCTTATGGCAATCAAGAGAAATAGATTTAGAAACACTATCTATCCTTGGTGTCACAGAACAGGCGACAACCTATGTTTCATTTAGACTTGAACCCAGCTACAGTCAGGTTTTTTGCTCTCTCTTCTGCTTGGTCATTTACCCTTTAATTCCTTGTTTTCCTTTTGGATCACTGCTCACTGAATTAACATTCAGAATTTACAGCCTTCAGAGCTGGCATGTTTGTTGCAAATGATCAGTTTTGAGTGGGATAGGTTGAAACCCAAGTGGGTGATAAAGAAATCCATTAACTTACTGACACACAAATCTTCTGTCTTGCTCTGTAATGTACCCATGAATGGTTAAAGGCAGTACCCTGGGGAAGATGAGGGTTACACTTATTCTCCTCCCCCAACCATATGTAGATAAATATTCATTGGGAAAAAAAACTGACATGGAAATACAAATGTTGGTATTAATGCCCATACCGAGAGCCCATGCTGTGGAGGAAATGGGCTGGCAATCTGAAGATCCAATTTCCTTTTTCCAGGCTCTGCTACCAACTTACTATTTCACCGTGCGCAGAACACTTCATTTTTTCCACGCTTCATCTTCTCCCTCACAAAAGCGTGACTGCATTCCACAGATGGGAATTACCATATACAAGCACTAACTACTTTCACTTGTTTAATTTTAAGCAGCTTCAGGATATTTACCCTGAATGCCAGAAGCACAGAGAAACATTGAGGCAGGCCTGGGAATGTTCTGCCATCACAGAAAGCAAGGAGCAAATGTTCCTGAAGTAAAACAGCCTGTCTAGCTCTTGCCCCAGCCACACTTCTGTTCCGACGCTTGCTGCACGCACAACTGAAATGACATACATAGTGTTAAAAGAAAGTTCAGGATATACAGAGAAGGGAGAGCACTTAAATTTGCCATTCTCCCTAATGATTCCCATTGGTTTGATATTTGATGAAGCCCGCTGAGGTTCCAGGCAATGGAAGTTCACATTTAATTTACACACTTCAAACAATAGAAAGTTACCCTTTAAAAAGCACTTATTTCCCTTTTTTTGTCCTTTTACGTTACTCTAATACCTTAATACATCAGGGGCCTGCCCCCATCTTGACTGTTTCTTCTCCCTGCTCCCAGCCTATCCTCTGCACTTAGATAGTGACACATGCCACTTGCAAGGATTTGGCCCAAGCTTCACCAAAGCAAAAGCAGATCCTCTGTGAGCCCAGGACACCTCAGGGGATGACATGAACTGGGGACAATGTCCCACTTTAGATGTCCCAAGCCTTGCCTCACCCAGGTGTCAACGACTGGGCCACAACCAGCAAGATTTGCCTGCCTACTGCAAGCTCTCCTATCTTTCAGCCAGCCCACAAGGTGAAACTACCTCCTTTCCAATTTATTTTTCTGATCATTAAAAGGCTAGAAGCAGATTTTTCCCAGCAGAGCATATAAAGCCGTTGGGGCCTGGTGCACTGAGCTATTACACTTCAAAGGGCAGGGACTGCGGGTCTTGGACTACAATCCTCTCAATTCCAAATAACTGACCAGAGCTTGATCTCACATTAATGGGTTTTATACTGCATTAATGCCACCAACTCCAGTTGGAGCTACTGATGGTTTTTTACCAAGGCAAGTAACATCAGAATCAGGCCCCAAACCTCATGGTTGGTAGGCTCTCTTACCTAACTGGCTCGACATTTTTTTTAAATCTTTCTCAATTTACCACTCTGAAGGCCTCACAGTCTTCAGAAAGGAAGATGTTTGGGTTTTCTTTAAACCAGATGCAGCTTGTCTGCCAAGCATTTAGTCCAATTAAGTCCCAATTTTATATTATTTTTCAGCCACATGTTACAACAAACAACAGAGTAGAAACCCACATATGGTTTCTGATACTGAAATAATGAAACTCAAAGAAAGAAAGAATTGAATTTCCTGTGGTTCCTTTTAAAAATATAAAATGTGTAATATTTTAATGGACTAAAATCAGTACACATGGAATATTACTTGGTCCCAACTGAATACAAGGTTGTACATTAATGCAAAAGTCCTGCTGATGTAAACGAAGAGGCAGAACACTGTACTAAATAAGTGGGAATTTATTACTCAACCAAAACCATGTATAAGAGTTGGTACAAGTCAAATCCACTGGCAGAAGCGGAAAGTGTGTTCATGTTAAAAGCAGCTGCCTGTAGCCAGTGGTGGTGGAGTGAGCTGATTCTGATCTCACATGCCTATAAACGAGGAGTAATTCCAGTGTTTCCACAGGGGCTGCAAGAGTGCAAAACAGTTGTGGAGAAATCTTAATCAGCCCACGGTGTAACTGGCTCCACCAGCCTCATGAACTCATCAGCAAAACACACCTAATACTGCAGTCAAACAGATAGGGTCAACTACATTTCATTCCTTTCCAATGGCATCTCCTTTCCAATGGCATCCCTGTCCCGTAAACAGTCCGTTTGACGCCATATCCATTTGCTGTCTGCTTGTTTTGCTCTGCAATGCATGGATTTGATGAGGGAAGATTAACACTGGTTAATGCTCTACAGGTCCTCGAACACAAAGGCCCAGTAGTGTGTGTGCTACTGGCCTTTCCCCTATGCAAACTCCACAGAATCAATGACCCCCCAGGGTGAGAGAGGTTTAGCTCAAGCCGTAGCCATTCATGCTTCTGACATCATTGGTTCAATCCCCAGTGTGTCAGTAGCAATGCCAGTAATAATACATGCACCATGGAAAGACTCATTTCAGGGGGCAATGGCTAACACCCACAGGGCATAGCCCTCAAACCTGGATGTCTTACAGTAAGCCATGAAGTCTAAAAGATGTTCAGGTACAAATTATTTGTTCCCTGTGGTGCTGGAAGGGAAAGAACTGCAGAACCCAAAGCCTCTCTTCTCCTTCCATCTCTTGCCGTGAGTTAGGAAAAGAAAAAAAAGTGAAATAACATAGTGACCTGTGCAACCCATCGCAAAACAGTCCTGCATGAGGAACGTAGCATTATAAACCTTCCCTTTGGCATATATTAATCCACAGCATTCTTCACATCTGTAGGGTATCAGACACAGGAGGGAAACAACTGCAGTAAGTAGAAAACAGCACAAAGTAAAAATACAATCTGAGTCTCCCGGACAATAGTAAAATGCAGTAATCCACAGGGGTAAAGTGACCATTTCAAAATTAACCACAAGGATTTACAGATGAGAATTAATTTCATCTCTATTATTATGTCAGGTAAAATAGTCACGGTTATACGCTAATTTATATGGAATCACAAAGGAAATCCTATTTCATTAAGTGGATGAAGCATTAATGTATTACCCTTTCCATTTTTATCTTCATTTCATAAAGTGCCTAACAGGAGGTCAAATTAAGAGACCAAATTAACATTTAAAAAAGTCATAGTGAATGCTATACCACAGTGATTTTAACCACACTATTCTTTATCATGACGGTATCAAGGCTATTTTAGCCTTCGTACTGGAAATTAATAACTGTTATTTCCACAGGGAACCATTTTTCCTGAATGTAAATCATTCAGCAAAGTCAGGCAGAAGAAACAAAAGCATTACTCATTTCTTACAAAGGTGTAAGCAGAACAGGAGGAAAGAAAGCAGAAAGTGCTAAATCAGTTCCGCTTTCTCCCTGCGTGAGCCAAACGAAGGAAGCCCTTGCAAATCTCAACTCCTGTTTATGACTGAGACCAATGAAGCCCACCCTAAGCCAGTAAATCGTATCAGCTATTTTTGAAGGCCTTTCTTTAATTACCGATTATTCAAAACAAGATGACGTGACCACCGCCCACATAAAAACACACGCACGCGCAAAACCTTATACACAGTTACCCACCAGAACAGTTCTCCAAATCAAATTCCAGCCACAATATTTTGTTTGCTCTGCTTGTTTGTGTTTCTTTACACCACAGGCATTGTCCTGCTAACACAGTTTCCAAGTCTGTTATTTGCTGTTGGTAATTCATATTATCCTCAACTAACGTTAAAGGTTTATCACTCCAATGTTATTAGATCAGTTTTCTGAGGAATTTCTATTTTATTTGTGTAATGGTGTTTATATGTCAAATATGTGTCAAGTCTGAGGGCACTGAGAGTTTAATAGCTTGGAGTAACTAGTGAAGTCACATCTGGAAAACAGCATTTGTTGGAATCTGAATAATAAACTCATCTTACCATAATGCCAAACAGGAAAGATTTCTGTATAGAAATACATAACTTTGAAGAAATATTTTTTGTATTCCAATCTTCAGAAGCACCAGTGCCAGGTTGTAGATGGACCATTCAATTTAATTAGCACATGTAATCGCATCTGCTTTTTTCCCCCCTTTTACTCATGAAGAGCTTTAATTTGGAATGCTTTTATACACCAGCAAACATAGATTTTCCACACCACATGAGTAGGGAAAGGAGTAGGAAGAAAAGTATCAAATGCAAATCGAACCTGTCCTCTGCCAAGGACTTAGATGTGCCATCCTTCCCACCCCCTTTTCCCACCAGCAAGCAACCCACATCCTCCAAGTCTTTTCCTAAAAGCTGCTCCTTCTTTGCAAGCCGTTTTACAAACTTCCTTTTCCAGCAGTGGCTGGCTTCTCCACCGTTCTTCCGCCCCCACATCCAAGCGTAGCTTTTCTGTTGGCTGGTATTCTTCCTTCTTCATATTCCTCCTCATTTTTTGAGGGTTAGACTTCCTTTTCATGAGATCCACCTCCCTCCTCAGAGACTTCCCATGCTATGAAAAGAACACAAAGACAGCTCTGACCTCTCTCTGCCAAACTCTCCTTCTTACTCTTCCTCTATCTTCCAGCAAAGGGCATTCTGGGTCAGTTGTCAGCGTGGAAAAAACTGGCTGATATCAGTGGCTGGTAGCTGTATTGGGAGAAGAGAGGAAACATGACTGGGGACACTAAGAGAAAGTCTTTCCTGGCCAGTCAGGATCTGTCCCGTGGATACTGTGACTGAAAATGTGCCTAAGCACTCTGGTTACAGAATTTCTGCAAGTTCAGGCTACGTTTGGCTAATTCTAAGAATCCCCAAAATAGCTTGCCAGATTCACAAAAATTTGTATCCCATAAGCTTTATATCTCCATAGCCGAAAAATTATTCCACCACTAAGCATTATTGCTATCGTACTGCGCAGGAATTCCAGGAAAGGAAAGGGCCAAGTATGTCTGAAATGTCCTTCTCTTCTTATTCGGCATGGGATGGCTTTCTAAGCACCTTTCAATATTTGTTTTTCACAGCTATTTTTAATATATGTAGTCTTGTAGAGATGTTTAGGTAAAAAGTGCTAGGCTGGTCCAGTCACCAGAATGGAAAAATTCCCTAAGGAAAAATTCAGTAAGGTAATTGTTTTTATTGTTCTGTCACAAGTACTCTTCAGAGTGAATCAGCGTTATTCTACCTTTATCTACAGCCAGTTTGGCCCACTATACATCAGGGACAAAATGCAACACATGCCAGGCAAACATGTCACTAAGATTGTGGGATTTGCCTTCTGAACGTGTTTCTCTCTCTCAGCTGACTATGGAGAGAGGCTCAATGACTACTATAGACCACCTAGACTTTTAAATGCCTAAAGTGGAAGAAATCAACTCTGTTCATACCAGAGGCCATGAATAAATCAAATACCATTTTATGTTGACACACAACAGAAATATAGTGTCGTGCCAGCTCAGCCAGTTCAACCCAGCAAGACAGAAAAGAAGGGAGAAGACAAAGAGATGCTACTAGTTGTACTTGGCACAGTTAATCCAGCCATCTTCTGGTCTTGCACAAAACAAATTCACAGATGTGTAGACGGGGAAAGGAAACAGGGATGTGTTGGTACTAGCTTACAGTGCATTTGAAAAGACAAAGCTTAGGGAAGGCATATTCAATAAAAGTCACATTCTTCCAGGCTAGGGAAAATTTCTTCCTCTCCTCTCCATTTGGCCAGGGAGTCACTGGGCTGGGATCTCAGGTAGGACAAGTTGAGGAAAGTCACTTCAGCACTTCAGGAACCCAGAAGCAAGCTTGGAAAAATGATGTTCAATGTTTTAGAACTTGTGAAGTGCAGCGTGGGGAAGGCAGATCACAGATCTAGCAGGCTGGCAAACAGAAACCGGCAACAGGGTAGAGGGGCCGGGGGCCCAAAGAAGCTGCTGAAGGAGGTTGGTGTCTGATCATTTCTTCGCAGCTCTATTGACCGTGTGGAAAGTAAGGCCAGAAAACAAGCCAGAATGGCCACACTGGCCAGCTATCCTGATGGCAGCCCTCCAACAGGTGGAGCGGATTATGGAAGGAAGAATGATCTGTTTTGTACAAGTTATTGCTGGATAGTTCCCAGATGTGTTAATAAAGCTGCAGGCTATTCAAACAGCATCTCTGGCTCTATCCTGGCTCCTCCTCTACCTCTACCCTAATCTTGAAAAAACCCAAGACTGTTAGGTAAGCCAGTGACTGGCTTACTTAAGAAGTCTCACTTTGTTCTGTGAAATAGAGCAAATTTTGTTTGGAAAAAACCATAAAATTTCCAGGAAAATCAGGAACTAATGGGATTAAGCTGATCAGCAAAAATGGAATGACAGACGCTTGACACAGGTCCATATGCAAAATATCACTGGTTTCCAGAGCTCTGAAATCCAAAAGAAGGAATTGGCTTTTTCATGTAGGACCACAAATAGAAGTCCAAAAATAATTTTGTACAAAACTGTGCAAGCTTACATGGGTCTGATAGAAAAATAAGTTTCTTTCAGGTACCAGCAAAATGGCAAGATTGCTTACTGAGCTATGGCTTTCTGTTTTACCCAGCGAGCTTCCACTGTTTCCATCCTTGGGAATCTGCGACTGAACTACAAGGAAAAAATGCCTTTCCAGGTATGGTCCCTGTCAGCTGTTCACTTTCCGTTTGCCAACTGAAATGAGGCTGCTAGTCCTGGCTTTTCAGCAAACCCATGACCAGCAGAAGTCAGGAAAACTGGCTTAGTTCATGTTTTTCCTAAGCACTGAAAAGAGACATTCAGGCACACAGAAAAATCTGCAGACATCATGAGATTAAGGTATTCCTGATGATTTTGCAGTATTTTCTAAAACATTGCTTTTGTTTGAAAAACAGTGAAGTTTATAGCCCTCTTTAATGCCTTCACTATGTCAACCAACTTACTCTGTGGCCAAACAGACTGAAATAATAGCTTTATTCATTTAATAGGGTGTTAGCTTTGAAGTTTAATTATCAGGGATAGGAACTCTCCACATTCAGGGAAATGCAGACTGAAGTATGAAATCCAGTTGGCTGCAGATCATTTCTACTCCATGTCAGTTCAAGAAGGAATTTCGATTGCGTGCCTGCAGAAGTGAAATCAGATCTGTAGACTCTCCTTGTTGCCTCTTACAATCCCAACATCCGATCCAATCTGTACAACCTCTTGCTCATTTCCTTCCAAGTCTTGACAAATTCTACTCCTCTTTCCTCAAAGTGGCCCCTGGGAAAGATGAACTTGGTTGGATTGGATTTTTCATTTCTACTGCTGTCTGTACTACCCTTTGGAGCATCCAGCATTGTAACTTTGGCACAGACATCAACAACCGGATCAAAAATCCTGAGACTTTGGGAACCATCCCAACTGCCTGAGAAGTCTCCCAGAAGACAGAGAGACCTTTCTCTGCTGTTCAGCACATTGGGCACTCATCTTGCCTCCACGTGAGTAGGTGTAACTCACTCTCCTCCTAATGCAACAACACTTGTCACTTGCATTGTGATGATGTAAATTGGGTTGATCAATCCAACTGGCAGATCTGGCCCATGCAAGCCATCCATCCGGCTGCCTTTTTTCCTGTGGCCTCAAAGGAGATCAGGAGCAGTTGTTAGGACAGCACACAGAGCACAAAAGCCGTTTGGAAACCTCTTGCACTTCCAGCACATGGTTGGGTATTTAGAGCTATGAGTGGCCACAGCCACATGGGACATGGAAACAGTTCTTGGGTTGGCATTCAGCCCCAGCCCAACTGAGAAAGTTGAGACACGGTGAATTTTAATGATCCCAGGCAGGTAAGGTAAGAACGGCACAAGCCACATGTCTGCAGCAAGGCAGATTTGCTTGCGATGAGACTTACTCTTCAGGATTTGGGGTTCTATGAACATTAAGCCTCAAGGTTTTTAAACAGGATTCCAAATCTTCTCTGAAAAAGTCACTGCACTTCATCCAAATGATCCAAATCTGGTGACAATCAACAAATTCAGCAATGGCCCTTCCTCCCAGTGCCCATTCTGAGCTTATAGGCTTAAATGTCAGCTGGTTTTCCTAGAGTCTGGTTCTCAAGCAATGCTTAAAATGTTATATATGTTATAGTATACAAAAATTTCCCGTTTGCTCATCTCCAATACCCCAAAAAAGACTAAGGATTTCATTTAAACATGAGATGTGCACTGTAAAAATCGTTCACTCCTGTGCCAATAAAATCAATTAGCACAACTTCTCACACCAGTGATTTGAAATCTCAAGGGTTTTTTTTTAAAGTCATTCTATATAGCTGAAAAAACACAGTTATTTTGACACAGTTATCAATTATATCATAGTAAGTATCTTACTGCATTATTTTGGGACAACAGATGAACATATAATAGTGGTAGGAAAATACAAGATCATCGAATTGAACAGCTTCACAGAGACTCTAACCAAGAATTTTAGGACATTAATTGCAGCACTGATTGAAAAAGAATATGCAATGAACTGCGCAAACAGCATTCATGGTAAATAGCTCTGCAGCTTCTCCCGCCAGTATTAAAAGGCCAGGTAGAAAAACAAACATTTCTTAAAAAAAAAAAAAAAAAAAAAAATCTCACTTCTGATAGATAAATCCCCTTAAGCTAAAAAAAGGCAAATAGGACACAATAATTAGGATGAGTTATCCAATATGCAAATCAGTTCCCATGGATTGCTTGGGAGCTGCTGAAGGTTATTCAGCAGGTTTATCCAGAGACAGTGGATTCCTTTAAAAAAAAAAAACAAAAACACAAAACAAAAAACCAAATGAAAAATCCTGGGAAAAAAGCACAATGGAATGAATAGGCCCTGCCCTTTCACAGAACATCTAGCTGACATGTAGCTTGCTAAAAAAATGTAAATGATTTAAAGAAAGGCTAAGCAGAAATGTACATCAAGTGCCATTATTTTATCACCCACTTTAATCACAGGCTGCTGTTCAGAATGGCTTGGGATGTTGGTTGTTACAGAAGAGATTTCTGTACCATTATTAGTACCTCTGAACAAATGTGGTGAGCGGGGAAAAAAAAAAAGACGGTGAAGGGGGAGAAAGAGTGAGAGCGAGAAGGAAAATGTAGCAGCGGTTAAAGCATAGTTTAATAACTCCAATCTCAGTCACTTTTTTCATATGTATTGTATGTGCAAGTCCATAGTACAGCATAATGTGTCATAATTTGGCCTCCAATTCTGACAGCACTGCTTGACTTGGGCATTAAATCATTGCCCCGAGGAATTCACATTCTGGCAATTCCTGATGGTAGGACTGTCATCTCCTCCCACACATGACCTATCATTTTTGACATGATTGAATCAAAATTAGTCAGTACATTTAGATGTAAATTAGAGACATCCAAGAATAATAATGAGCACAAAAATATAGCTCTGTGTAATTGACACAGCAACAGCTTAGTACAGTCTTCCACAGTGTCCTCGAAATTATTAATATCATGATAACAGAAGTACTGTATCAAAAAAGTGAGAAAACTTTCCTTTTTTTTTTTTAGAGAGGCATATTTAACTAACCCTTAAATCCTAAGGAAATCTATAAATGTTCACTCATCCGGCACTTGCATTACCCAAACGGTCCTAACCAGAGACAGACGTGACGGGCTGGCCGGGGAGCGCAGGGGGGCTGCTGGGCCCAGCCTCCCCTCGCGTCCCATCCCTCTGCCTCCCCCACCATTTCCCCCTCGGTCCCTGGTCACCGCCTGCCCCGGTGCCACCGGGGCCCCGCCGGGAGCGCTGCCGGGCCCCCTGACGGGTGCAGCCGCTCGCCCCAGGAGGTGACACCTTCCAAAAACAGGCTGGAAGCCCCCGACCCTTGTGCGCTTCCCAGCACTGCCCTGCAGCGACACCGCGCCCAGGGTTTTCTCCCCTATAAGCCCCTTTTTTGTGTATTTGTGCTGACTCAGAAGGGTGACGCTGTCGGGAAGGTACCAGAAGCCACTGGCTCGCTGCCCCATGAGCCCAGCTCTGCCCGTGCCTCCCGCCACCCCCAGGCAGCTCCAGCCTGGCCAGTACCTGGCCTGCCTTGGGCTCCCCTGCCCCTTCCCAGCCCCACGGAGCAGAGGGGAAAATCCCTGGGGAGCACACAGGGGAGGAGCCCTGAAAATCTTGAAGAGAAACAGACGGGACAGACTCCAGTCCTTCCCCAGAGCTCTTTGCTCTACCAGGGGGAGACACCTTCCGTGTTGCCCCTGTCCTGCCCAGAGCTCCCTCCTCCACCAGACGAAGGGCCCTCCATGTTGCGGCCACCTGAGGGAGTGCCCTCACCCAGAGCACATGCCAGGAGAACGAGAAATGGCAGCAGACTTTAGGGAGGAGAGACACCCCCCCCAACTCTGTAAAAAGTGCAGTGTGTAACACCACCGCCCCCACAGACCCCTAAAGTACTCTCCTGTCAGGTGGGAAGAGGAGGGAACCAGGAGAAGCTCTTGAGTTTCCATATTTCCCAGCAGGTCAGTCACCCGTAGGGCAGGCAGGCGCCTGCCATCCCCTTTGCCCGAGAAAAGACAGGCCTTAAAACCAGAGCCTCTGTACATCCCAGGCCGAGGCAGACAAAAGCAGGCGCAAAATTAAGAAACAGTATCGTTTAACGTTTCTGGTGGCGGCATTTTGCGCACGGGGTGTGCCAGCACCACTGTCCCAGAGGAAAGGCTGCCTGCCATCGGCCGTCCCGGAGCTGCAGGCTGCATCGCGAGGGGAGAGCCTGATTTTGTTCCCGTGTGCCCCACAGGAAAACAGGTAACTGTTCAGGACCAAAACAATTCAGTGAGACCTTTTTTTTTAATATGGTAGGAGCATTTACATGTGTTAATGTGGCACTCAGTGATCTTGATAACCCAAGTCTGTATTACTACCTTGAAGCAAACCTAAAATCTCCTGGGGTCATGCCAACATCTCAATGGTTGCGTACTGAGTATCTCCCTAAAGTCTTTGATTACCATGTTGCCGGGGGAAAAAAGAAATTAGCTGGAACAATTTCTGTGTCAGTTGTCTGTGATGAAAGAGGAAGTGCCCAAGATTACGATGTCCTCGATGCACTTGCCATACCTTCACTCAACAGAGATGTTAATATTTTGAGTAACCAGGTGAAGCAAGTGTCAAAGCTGTTTTATTGGAATATGTTTTTCTGGAAGCCACAAATCATAAAACCATTTCTGAAACAATATCGCAAACACTACAAAAGTTTCCCTGTGCAGAGCATATATGGCCAGAAACACTGCTTAGTGAAACAAGTGCTGGTAAGAGAGAAAATTGTCTCCCTCTTGCAACTCAGTTTTCAGGGCTAGTTAGTAACTTGCACCCTGAACACTGCAGTTTTCAGGTGCTTAGCACCTCTGAGAACATGGCTAATGACTGCATGTAATTTGTGAGACTTAAATGCCAAAGCTTACCAAGTGAAGAAATCTCACAGTACACATGGCCTCACTAGCTCGGTTTTAAACTATAAAAATAAAATTCAAGAATATTTCTGTAAGAGAAGAAAAACACAAGCAGTTCTTATGCACTTCAGGCAGATACTCAGCACTGTTCTCTTTGACAGGAGTTGAAGGTAAAATGCTTGTTTTCTACCTGGTTTTTACCCTAAAGTGTCACTGGACAGCTACTGCCTTTTGAGTTTGCCATAGCACCCAACATGTGCTAAAGTATCACATCTCCCATTCATAACAAATTCAGTACAGGTTGCTTCTTGGGATTGAAAATGATCCACCCACTCATGAAAGAAAGCCGGAGCAAGTAAAGCTAAACCCAGCTGCAGCTTGTACCAGCTTTGGCTGGATAAAATTAGTTCTGTAGGACCTATGACAAAGTTTAACTGGACTCAGAAAAGGTGGCAGCAGTTAAACTAATGAAAAGACTTGTGCACTATACAAAGATTCACAGTCACATTAACATATCCATGCTAATTTATCAAAAATGAAGGGCATTTCAAAATACTGTTTGGATTTGATGCAGAATGCTACTAAGAGGACTGGCATTTGGGAATGTAAAAAAATGTTCACTGGTAACAAAGGGCTTTGAAATCAACACAGAATGCCTGGCTTTCCTTCAAGGACTGTGCCTGAAAACGGCTGTCATCTCCCATGTCTTCTTAACAAGGACTGACTTATTTAAGAGGCCTGTCTCTTTTTTTCTGCTCAAGAGATGTTGCTTCTAGTAGAGATGACCATTGTGGTGGGAAGTGACCAAAGAATAAAAATGAGGTTAAAAAACAGGAGAGAGGAGTCCCTTATACTTCCCTATGGGGAATGAACTGAAGAAATAGACCGCAAGGAAGATTGAGGAGAAAATAAATAAAGTAGGAGATAGAAATAGGACTGGAATGCCTTTTCAGAGTGGTGTTACTGGGCTAGATTCAGAAGTTTCAGAGGAAGGAAAAATGAAGGAGTTGGCAAAGGACCGAGTGAAGCGCATTCCCCAATCTATGGAGATGCAGCTGAGACTCAGTGAAGCTCCAGTGGACTGCCGATGGGAATGAGCATGGAGAGGGAAGGCCTGCATTTTAGGGTTGCTGGAGGTGGAAATCTGAATTCACCATCTATAAATTCAGGATAAGAACCTCTCACTAAAGTTGAAAATAACCCGGAGATAACCCTCCACACCTGACAACGTTCTATTTTAATTCCTTGAATTTTGGGAATGTGAATTATGTTCTCTTAGCTTCTAGTAACACCGGTTCTGATAAGCCCCCCCTGCAGTCTGCACTACATCTAGCAATCCAGAAACTCAGGATAGGAGCAGAATTCAACATCTCCAAGCAGCCACAGAAATGAAATGTTATTTTTGAAGTTACTTGAGCAGGCTAATGCTACAATAAGCCCAAGCCACAGACCCCATGCATTTGGAAATGTTTGGCTGACTCTCTTAGGCATACACACCTCACATTTGAGCCCTACTCCTTCAGATGCCTGAGAGTGTTAAAACAAGGGGAGAAATGGCCACAGTAAACCTTGCTTGTGCTATGTCATGCTTCCCCATGCAAAGAAGCGGAAAATGTTTTCTTGCTCAGTGAGAACACATGGGTGGAATTACTCACGTGAAGGATGAGAAGTGCTCTGGTGAGTGCCTGCAGAATTGGGGCCCTACTCTTTAGTCATCCAGCTGGTTGTGTATAGTTTGGCAGATTAATTGCTAAACCACACTTATACTTTTGTATCTGCCTTTTTTTCCTGTCCTACCCTAATGGTACCAAGGAAACCAAATGCAAAAAACAAAGGTATTAAATATTACATTATAAGAGAGAGCATAAAGCGCCTTGATAAGGCTGACAAGCCAGCCTTGTGGGGAAATATTACAAAAATAATTCTCTTGCAAACTTTAGCTATGTTCTTTTGAAACAAGTCTTCAAAAACAGGCAAATCCCACCTCAGTTTGACATGCAACAATAATAAAAGACACACATGATATACAAAATTTCTGTCTGATAAACAGATCAACCAAGCTACATTAAATTAGGTAATTAACACTTACTTAGTTTGTCAGACATGTTTAGGGGAGCAACTTGATTCATGAAAGTGTAATTATGTGTATAGACAATCTCCTCTGGCATTTCTTTACTTGCTAAAGAAAAGCCTGATATAGTTAAAACTATAGGGTCTCTCAGATACATTTTGAAGGAGACAGTAAGGCAACATATACAGCTGTATTTAATGATTGCCTCTACATTCTATCAATGACTGGTCTAACTAGGACAAGGTGAAAACCCGCCTCCAGCTCTGTAGAGGCAGGAAAGCAGAGTGTATGTTTATTATCACCCTGGTGAACAGAAATTCACAAGTAAAATAATCATACATTGTTATAAATAGGGCAACTCAAAATCCACCTGCAAAGAAGAATATCAGTATCTTACAAAAGTGCTTTAGCAAAATAAACTATCATCAACCACATGAAACAAATTCTTTGGTAATAGGTATTTTAATCTCCTTTACTTTCTTAGATATTTTTGTATTTGCCGTGTATTTCCGCTACAGCAAATGGTAAACATTTTGAATATTCTGAAATATTTCAATTTAATAGTCTTCATCACATCAGGGAAAAATTCTGTTATTACAGAGCCCTGCAGAGGTGATAGAAAAACTGACTTAATCCCCAGATTATGTTCTGTTTGCCTCAAGTAAGCAGGCTTTTTGAGTGGCAAGAACTATTCAGCAAAAAGCATTTATCGTTAAAAAAAAATAAAATCTTTCTTCTCCATCTTACCTTTGAAATTAACTGGCATTTTCTGGTTTACAGAAGGTATCACAGAATGTGTCATTCTGTGACATTGCAGGATTTATGCAACCCCTGATACCAGCTGTGTCACAGAAGACTGCATTCTGGAATGTCTTTAGCAAATTAACAAAGACCAAGAGGATTTCACAGGAAAGAGAAAAACTAAGACTTTCATACTCAAATGGTTTCTCTTGTATATTCCTCAAGGTGGTTCATAAAGATATTCTCACAGAAGTCTAACATTAATTCAATTTTCTTGTTAGCACACTTCATCCTCAAACTATGACAGAGAAAGAACAAATTGTTGTCATACCGTATGACAATTTTTCACAGTATCACATATATTCTTTGTTTATAAAAGCGCATTTTCACAAGGACTGGTGCATTGTCTAAAAGATTTTGGATAGATAAAAGGTCTGTATAGCATCAGTAACTGGCTTTAGTTGCAGTGTTCCAGATCAAAATATTTTCTTTAGACCATGTTAGGTCTTATCCAGATTTCAAAACCTCCCCTTCGTTCACACATACTCAACATCAAAAATTGAAGACCGAGCCTCAGGAAAAGATCATCCTTTAATTCCCTGGGCTACCTTGGAAAATGTTATTTTTACTGCCAGATTCTCAAAAGTTTTCCCTGAACCCTTTACACACGTTGTCCATCTGCATCTCAAATATCCTTGTTCCTGAATGCTGCACCTGCTCTTAGTCCAAAGCCACAGATGTTTTTTACCAGATGTTGAAAAAAAAATGTTCTCAATTGGCTGCAGTACAGTTGATCTTGTCTTGGATATTTTTTCTTTAATTTATTTATTTATTTTACTCAGTTCATTCCATGATTCTTTCATCTACAAATTGAATGGGGGAAAAATTGAGTAGTTCACATGAGCATGCTATGCACATTTCCAGTTAGAAGACGAGCTAGAGAACTTAAACTCAAGCCACTCTGAACAAACATGCCTTTCTTTTTATTGTAAACATAATAAACTAGAAATTACCCAAAGTTACATTCTTATGAGTGTAAAACAAAACAGAAGAACCAAAAAAGTGTGACTGTTTAAGAACAAATTCCAATGCGCTCCATAGTAACAAATATATTTTTTATGAAATACAGAATTCATCATGGAGAGGAAGATAGTGGCTTTTGCCTGGCAAGAAGCAGAGGATCATGTTTGAGGAAAAGGACCACATGGAAAACAACAATCACGTATTTTAGGTTTTGAATGCTCTAAAGGCACTAACCCCTGTTGATCATTTTTCTTCTTGTTTCCTGCATATTTGATCATAAGTTAAATAATAGCATGAACTCTGAAACAGCCATCATTAGGCTTCAGAGTCAACAAAATATTGAAGTGAAAGGAGTGAATATAGGCCATTCTGAGCTGCTGTCTCCAGTTATTACAGAAGCTAGAGGCAACACGGCATCAATTTGCTGTCAGTCCAAGTGGGGAAGGCTATTTTTGCAATTATATGCTAGAGGCTATTTTTAATGAAGGATTAGAATTTGGAGCACAAGATGACAGCTTCCTAAAACAATAGGGCTTGTTCAGCTGCTGTGAGCCAACATCATTCATCTGCTGAGTCGTGGCCCTGATCCGTCAAAGCACTGGATCTTCAAGGAGACTATTTGCATATTTTTCAGTTTTATTACCTGAGCACCTGGGAGCTTTTTGTCATGGGCAGGAATGCCACTGCGAAAGGCACTGTATGAACACCAGCAAAACAAACAGCCCTGTCCCTAGCAACCTATAGTCTAAGCTTTCTTCATGTTTAGGGTTCTGTTGGATCAAGGACTGCCTGTATCTCCTAATCCGGTTCTAGTAACGCAGATGGTATGAGACAGTGGGCAAGCACAGTATTTCTGTCTTCCAAAATGCACCAGTTTAAAAAAAAAAAAAAAAGGCCAGGGAGAAATTTGAAAATGACAGTAGGAAGTCCTTACTTGGGCTAGAATACAAGTAGGAAAATGCAGCTTACCAACCCGTAATGCTGAATCCAAGCTGGTATTTTTTGCACTTACGAATAAGAATGTGCTCTGTAATACTCTATTTTAGAAAGTGTGCTTTCTTCTTCTAAGGAGTCTGCAGTTTGGCTTCCAAAGCCACCGAGTTCTTTACTATGTAATTAATTTACTCCATTAAAACATACTGCAAATTCCTTGGCTGAAAGCAACAGTCTTATTGAGGGGGTGAGCTGGATTCTCAGCTGCCAACCCTTAAGCTTAGTGAAGTAACAAAATTAAAATGGGCTTAAATTGGCATTTTTGGAAGAGCACTGTTTCTCTTAGTGTTTTGGCTCATCACAACACAGACTGTTGACACACACAAAAATCTAATGCAACATGGTGAGTCAAATTATTTGGCTAGTGTCACTCTGCAGAAGTCTGTCACTGTGTTAATACCCAGATTTGATAGATTTTGGAAAAATGTCATTGTATATCCAGTGTTCAAGCTCTTGCTGCTGGAAGTGTAGTGAAAACTATTGGACCTCTTACGTTACATAGAATACTCTAGCAGGCAATTACCCTGAAGTTTTGTGGTCATAAGTTACCATGCAATTACGGAATATTAGACAGAAATGTCTGCAGATAAATTAAAACAAACAAACTCCAGTGTGACTGCAGCTCAACAAGAACTCAAAGTGTCTCACAGTGGCAAAAAAGCACAGCTCCTTGTATGCTTACACAGGGGAGGCAGGAAGAAGAGAGGGAGGCGGTTTATGACATCGGTGGGCAGATGTAGTGTCCATACTCTAAGAAGGAAATGGAAAAAAAGGAAAATGTGAAGAAAGCATCCCAAGAGCTATATAAATCCTGGAGAAAATGCTTTACAATGAGACACTCTAGGAGCTCAGTTTATTTATTTTATTGAAGCAAGACTGAGAGGTTACATGATTTCAGTACATAAACACCTTCTCAGGTAGCAAATACTGTGCAAAACTCTAGAAGAGGGACATATAGCAAGAACCCAAAGGCTGAGAAGCTGAAGCCAGACAATTCAGATCAGAATAAATGGATCTGGTTTTAATGCCGCCGGATGGCGATTAAGCTCAGGAACTCTGTACCGTTAGAAATGGTAGGTTTTTTACATTTCTTGGCTTTTTCCATGTAAGACTGGTCGCCTTTCTGAAGATATTATTTCACTGAAGTACAAGTTATTTGGGTTCTATATATGTAATTTGGGATATGTAATGGTCTGTGATAATACAGAAGGCTAGACAAGATGATCGCTTCCTGGCCTTCAACCCTACATCTTCTGGGAAAAGAACAGATACAATTTCTTACAGCAAGGGTTTTCTCTCTGCACTAAAACATTCAAATTTAAAATAAATTCTTTCTTAAGAAGTGCCTTAATCTTAAGATTCTGCCCACTGAGTAAAACGGGAGCCTAGGTTGACTAATTCATGTTTGACTGTGTAACATCAGATTAGAAAATTCTGCCTACTAGTAGCCAAACAAGATCACCGTCCCACTCTACTTAATATTATATAAATGGGGAATAACAGCCACTACTCCCAAGAGCCTACATTTCAAACCTGACAAACAAGGGGAAAGTATAGCATTATGACAGCAAATGTTCTGTTAATTCTGCAATTATTCTTCATGAAAGGGCAGTGCAGTAGGGACACTACCCTCCTAAGGAAACAGCTACCTGCTTTGTCTGCATTGCCTTCAATCTCCAGGGAGCTAGTAGTGGGACTACACATCAACAAGGGGCGAAAAAATTACCGCAAATAGGTGGAAGTTGTATCTTTCTCTCAGTACTACTCTGTGTCCGCTGGCCAAAGACATTTAATTCAGCCAATAAGTAATTATGGGTTACAAAGGAAAAAATAACAGTACAATAAAGCATAGTTACCAGTCCAAGTTCTACCCAACTGGGGCATTCCAATGGTATTAATCCAGAAAAGCATCACTGAATTCCCTCGTTTCATTGGATTTGCACTCCTGTAACCGGGAGCAGAACTTAGGGTATTCTGTGCAATCATTTGTTTAACATAAGAAATGTAATAAGATATCTGTTCGCTTTCATTTTTTTCATTTAAAAAGAATACAGATTTATGAACAAACTGACATTTTGTAAAAGATGGGGTATCCCTAAAGATTTCAGGATGAAGATTACAAAATTAAATAGAAAATGTAATTTTTCTTTTACTTCCTTGTACTGCCGTATGACATTTTCTGGCTGAAAGACAACTTTTTATCCAACTGAGCTAAACCAATGGCTGGCAGTGAGGAAAATGCACACAGTAGGGAAATGCCTCCAAATGCAGTTATAAATATTATTTAAAGCACAATTAAATAAAAGTAAATGCTATCCAATGCAATGAAAATAACCTTGTTATTTAACCTTGTTAAAATAAGTTGTTCTGAAAGTTCAGCGGACCAGGATGGTAGAAGGCAGCAGACTTCTGGAGGGATGTGTCTTGCACTCAGGGTCCTACTCCCCTCTCATTGAGCACAGGACAGGCACAGGAGTGATGCCCTTGACTGCATGTCATTACAAGAGTGCTCCAGCTCCAGTGGCACTCATATGAATTACTCCATATGGATTTTCCCCAGCTAAAAAGCTGCATCATAAATGCAAAGCTCCATAATTGTCTCCTACTCCCAGATTTTATTTGGATGATACATGATGCAACTGGTTATGGCAAATGAACCACCCCTAGAAACTGTAGTTGTTGCCATCCTTCTGCACCATATCTGCCCTAATGCTTCCTGTGGCTTCCAAGTTAGCTAATACATTTGCCTGATGTAGAATCTTTTGACTGAATGTACATTAAAATATATCAAGCTAAACATGAACAAACACACACACACACACACAAAGCAAAAAACAAATGTGCAGAAAGAGAGATTCATTTTAATATGAAAATGACAAAATAGATTTTCCACAGAAGCTACGTCCCACATCAGGGTGCCAAAGGCTGCCACTGGCAGAGAGACAACCCCCCAGAGCACCTGGGGCACCTGGCCACTTCCTAGAAGATGCTGGGTTCACCCCAAGGGGATGTCCGAGGCCCCACACCCTGACTGCAGTGAGCGCACTGCCCCATGCAGTGCCATAGCGAGGGAAGTGTTTCGGAGAGAGGCTTTGGCTGAGCTGCATCTGCCCCATCACTCCAGCTGGAGGAGCAGACAGGGTGGTTTGCCCCTCCATACATACAGTGGGAAAACTGCCTCCGGCAAATCTCTTCTGGTCCCCGTTGGTTTTGCCTGAGTTTCACCTAGATATTTATTTCCTCATCATACACTCCTGAGCCTGGTATGGCATGCACCTTTGGGGGCTTTTAAATTACAAAACAAATTACAATAGATATGAAACCAATACAGTTTTGTGTCCTTCGAGTGCAAGATTTTCAACAGTGACTACTGATTTTGGAAGGCTTCCATATGATATATGCATGTTCAGCAGTGACCTCTTTAAAGTAACCCAACTTCCAGAGATCAGGTACTCTTCGTTTCCTTCAAGTCTAGTGCCTTTCAAATGACTCAAGATGGGCATTCAGATGCAGAGAAACCTAAAATCACTAAATTTCTTTGGAGAAACTTGAGCTAAAAATGTACCTAACTGCAAGAGATGATTGATTTCAGCTGCTTGACATCAAAACCCAACAGTTGCCTTTTCTGAGGCCAAGAGCAAGCCTTACTTTCTCTGATAAAAAGTGTTCTCCAAAAGGAACTCATATTGCATCTGACGGAAAATTAACACAGGGCAAAGAAGATCACAAAAGACTATGACCTTTCTCCTATATAAATATTTAATCAGGTACTTGACCTCACCGGATTACAAATTAACAGTAATTGGGACCCAAAAGGTTTCCTCCTCTTAACAATTTTTTTTCAATTGAACATGTTATTAAATTGGTTCAACTATTTTTTTTCTAGTAGAAGGGAATTTGTTACTTACGAAAAATATATTGAGGGACATTAGGAAGACTGCCATCCCGCTTACCAGTTTTCTGCATCCACACGTTCCTCTTCTTCCACACAAAGAAAGTCACCCATCCTACCTAAGCTTCACCTGAAGAAATTGTAGACATGAGGCACAATGTTGTTTGTCCTGGGCCCCAAATCCCAGACAGTAGGTGAGATGCTTAGGGACCACTGTTAATATCCTTTTCTCCTTGTATAAGTACATGACAGAAACAGGGAAACTTCCTCCAAAGCTTTCGAACATTTCCTGAAGCAGCAAAGGATGGATTTTGATCTAAGCTGGGACCTCAGATCCATTCAAGACGATGATTTTCCAGCCTGGGAATTTTTTTTGCAACCATGCTATTAAATAACATGGATATGTCATAAAGATTATATGGGCATGCCTGTCCACTCACAGAGCTCACGAGTCCATAATCTGCATTCAAGAAAAACTACCACTGAAGTTTCCAAGAGGATTTTGATTTGCCCCAGGCTTTTTGACTCAAAAAAACCATTTCTTTCTTTCTTCGTTAGTGCAGCAGTCTCCGCTACTTACATTATATTTTTATCAACAATGCAATTATTCACCCCGCATTTTCAAAAGTTCATAAAGCCTACGGAAAAAAAAAATTGATATGAAAGGAAACAGCCAGCACATTTTTGGGAGAGGTAAAATAATTTGGTTCAGCTGTGTAAGTTAAAAGAGAAAAAATGCAAATATAGCAATTTTGTGGCATTGGTTGCTTTTTCTTTATATCTGTAATTCTAAAACAGCTTTGAAATGACAACTCTGTGTTAGGACAGACATTCATTCCTGTCTGCAAAGTGCCATGGGTATGTTTAGTGCCTTGCCCCACGAGAAAAATCCCTGTGCCACAATGATGTTTGCCCTCCGGAACAAGAAGGGTCTCATCCCCTGGGACTGCACATCTGCAGCTTCCATTTCCACGGGAGTTACGGTGCACAGCACAGCTCAGTTGCAGCCTTTCAGATCTACCAAAACCTGCTTTGGATGACCAGAGACTGACTTGGATACAGAATGTGAAGAGGAAGCCTGCGGAAGGAAGAGCTCAGAGGGATCCTATCAGTGGCAGCAGGAGGCGGTTTTACCTGGGAACTGGCCACAGCGTAAGTGAAAGAAGAACTCAAAGAAATGACTGTGGGAAACAGGCCTTCAGATTAATTCAACTGTTCCCCACGCTAACCTCAATGCAAAGTCTGATGGAAGTACAAAGGTGACTTTGGGCTCAGCCTTGACAGCTAAGTACTGGTGATCAAAGAGCCATGTTGTTCTTGAAGCTCCTCAGAGCCTGTTCTTTGTGTCCTGAAGACCAGAAGATCAAGGTTGTGCTCACCTTCACCCTGTCAATAGCCAAATCCATGCTAAACACCGGGCCCCTACACACCACATGTGCTGCACCACGCTTGTGCTGGGCTAGCTAATCAGGGGAATTCAGCTCTTTCATAAGGTGACCTTGTAGCTCTAATTTAAAAAAGAACAGGGATATCAGCCAAATACCAAAGTCTAAATAAGTTTTCCTATAAGCACAATATCGAGATGATAAGTTTGTCTGTGAAGTCCATTCACTGGCTCCAATCCCAGAATGTAAACCAGGTGATGTATCTTCACTCCTCTTTTCTGACAGCAGTAATCTTGCCGAAGTCTGTATTTCTGCGCTGTGGCAAACACCTGGTGAGTGTTACAGTTCTGTGTCCATTTTGGCTTCTCTAGGCTGTTTGCCAAAAATCACAGTTATATGTTGTTCTTTGATTAAGGCTTGTCTCTACGTCTCGGATATCTATGCAGACTTCTATGGCTGATTTTCCCTTTTTTTTCCAGTGTTCTCTTGTGCCAAGTGTTTTCTGAGCAAATTCTTCCTTATGCAGAGAGCATGCTCTGGTTTGCCCCTGGATATCTATGGTTAAAGACTCATTTGAGTTGCTCACGTATGGGTACCTACGAGATTTGAGATGCCCTAGGGTGTCCACCATGGCCTCCAGCTGCCACTCTAGTAATACATAGGTCTCCTTTAAGTCCTACACCATTCCTTGTGGATGTTTCAGGTATGTCTGTGCATCTTAAATGGAACAAGAAGCCTATATGTGGGCAAGTGAATCAGGCCTTTGATGTATTATGTTAAAATGCATACACTGTAGAAGCATTTGGGAGCTCAGAATTAGTGAACTGGAGTGCAATAATATCTATTCCCTTTCTTAACAGTTATGCATCAGTTGTAACACACTTGATCACAGCTAAACCTGTGGTCTTTTCAATTAGTTATATGCCTTGAGAGATGCTATGCTTATCCACATAAATCATGTTTCACTTCTGATTTTGGAATCTGGAACATATGAATAATATAGACATTACAGTCTAACTTACAGAGATCTACTTGATGCAGTTAAACCAGCTATTTATGTTCACCATTTATGATATCTCTCTTCATCTGTGACTAAAGTACAGCTTCACTGGTATGTCTGTTGACTAGCCATTCCAAGGTGTCCTTGTTGATGAACTTCTTCCCTACATTTTCTTTTGCCCTACTGTGATAACTGCCGTTCTTGTACTGTTTGTGACTGATCTCCAGATGACCCAATGTGAGCATGAGAAGTGTTGGTTTTTATCATTCTCTGCTTATAGTTCATATGACTACTTGCATAACTCATCTCACATCCAGAGTAAATAGAGAGCTTCATACATTTGTAGTGGTCATACACTCTGTTACAGCTCATTCCGGGTCACCTGGTTGCATGTCATCAAGCAAAGCATATCATCTTGACAGCATGCTTACAATTACTAGTTAATGTCTTAGCTGGATCTACACATTCACAGCCTCCTCTTAGACTTTCCAAAAAAAAATTGCAGAAAGCTTGACAATGTTTCACCGAGTCTTTTCTTGTGTTTCATAAAAAGTGATCTATGCTTAGTGTCTTGTCTTTCAATTCTAGACAAAATGACAAAACTTTCTGTGGCTGTTGCATGTTCTACTTAGAATATGCATTAGTACACCTGTCCCGTGTCACTGTCACAGCCCTTGAGGCCTCCGCTGTACATGAGTTAGGCATCATTCATTTCGTGGTCTATTTATCTCGTTAGTTTGAGATTGACATTTTGGTGTTGTTCAATTTAAGGCTGTTTCTTCTTGCGATTTCCAGTATTCTCTACAATCATTCCTGATGTTCAGTAGTGGTGCTGCCCCTTTCTATTATGTCATTCACATGTATTTTCATTCCTGGGAGACCTCCTAGTGTTTGAGTCGTTGTGCTGCAATATGCTTCTGGTGCTAAACGGATTCCAAAAGGCAATCTCAGGAAGCAGCATCTGCAAAATGGTGATTTGAAAGCAAATTTTGAAGCGTTCAGTGTCCAGGGGAATCTGCCAAAACCCTCCCTCTGTATCTAATCTTCTGAAGAACTTGGCTTCTGCCATCTCAGCAAACATTTCGTTCCTTGAGAGCAAATGGAAATGTTTCTCTTTTTAAATGATCTTGTTCAGCATCTTGTGGTCACTGCAAAATCTAAGACCAATCCTTTTTGCTATTTTTCTACACAGCTACAAAGAACAAGCCTGTTTTATTGCCCTGGCTGATCCTGTGAATGAAGCCATCTGTTGTCATGTTTTGCTGCACTTTTATTAGTGCCACATGTAAGAGATTCTGCATCTTCCATTAACTGTACCTTGAATGTCACCAGGTGACCCCTTTTTTTCTGCAAGCACACTTCACTTCACGCATTGGCACATTCACGTCTGGTTCAGGTTTGTTGCCAGGGCTATGAATCTACTGGACTTCGGCACACATTCCAGTGACAAGACCAAGCTTATGCCCATGGACTACTTGCTCTCCTTAGTGCATTACCACGACGTCTTGTTTTACTCTTTGTGCCTTTGAACATCAGTGACACTTCACACTTGGCCAGGCCTGGAATTTGTCCCTTGCTTTCAGATTTCAGTCTCACCTTTGACTTCTCCAACTTTATACTTTCTTTTGAACAAGTGTGTTTCAGTTTCTCTCACTTCTTTCATTTGTGCTCCTGGGCCTAATTTGTGCATCACATGGAGGCCATTTGTGCTTTGCTTTATTAGCTATTCTTTTGACTTTGCAGCATCTTTCTTTGTTGAGCAAATGCACAGCTCTCCTCTGCACACTATTTATTCATTTCATTACGTGCTCTAGTCTGAGTGTTTTTGCAAATGCACGGCTTCTTTCCTTGCTTGATATTGGCACATATACTGGGCTTTTTTATATTCATTTGCATCAGCTGCCAAAGCTATTTTTGGCCTTTTTTTTAAAAAAAGTACCTGCATTTCTCCTACAGACCAATTTGACTGGTATTCACAGTCATGGGCGCAAACATTTAGCCTGAGTATTCAGAGAACGTTCAACTGAACCACCACGAAGTGTGTGGTTTTGAACAAGGGCACTTTTCAATGCCCTAAATTCACAAGGACTGGCCTGGTAGTTTTGAGTCTGTGATAAATTACTCTATCGTTCCATCTCTATTATCAATAATACCTCTTCTAGAGGCTTTTTTCCCCCCTGGGGGAACTTTGATGATCAAATGTCCATTTCTTCCACTACACTCTCATGAAAAATGTGGTACTTCTATGCATGAAACTCAGTCAAAAATGTTGTCCCTCTTCTGTTTTATTTGCCTCTACAGCTTTCATATAGCCTCTACATATCTGCCGAGCTTTCTCCTTACCTTTTCAGCATTCACCATAATTTTAAAACATTGGAGACTTTTATCTACTCCAGGCACTGGTTCTTTATCAGGAAGAAAAATAAACTTCTATTTTTCTGCTCAAGGAACAGCCTCAGTTGGCTCTGCTTTTGTTTTTGTTTTCCTAGACCCTGAAATAGATCCTCTTGGTGGCCTGCTGATGAAATTGGGGAGCTACTCTAATTGTGTCTCTATGTGATGAAAGTAGCATCTCCTATCCATAAATCAGAAACAGCCCCATAAGCCATCCTGTGAGCGATCACTGCATTTCCAGCCCTTATGACTCTACAGGCAATCACAGAAGATTTGCAGACCTGCCAGCTCTCCATCAGTTTGTGAAAGTTAGTCCTAATGAGGACAGGGAAATGTCACACCAGATTACACTCCCCTGGATTTTTTGCCAAATCCAAACCACTCTGTTTAATTTCCCTCTTCCTCTTACCATTTGTCCCCTTCCTTGGACTCTTAACGCTCTGGTTTGCAATGCATCGCACAGGCAGATCTTCAGATTGGTGCGCCGGTAAGGCAGACTACTAAATTTGGAGCTGCAACTGATATGGCAATGTTATACAGCAGGCATCACCTGTAACTTCGCACTTTTAGTAATGTGTTTTCAGGGAAACCTGTGGCATTATTTTATAAATCAAATGAAAATGACCATGAAAAATGATGAAGCTGTGTAACAGAAGATTTGAAAGACAAGGTAGCACGTTTGGATCCAAGTGGATGGGCAAGTATTTAATATACTGCAGCTAACCTGAGCCGACCTAATGCAGTTTGTCTCCCCCTTTCTCTGAAACTGCCTTGCCAATCTTCCTGCTAGGCTTTATGCAGGACCATTTTTTAACCAGAACAAAATTGTTTTGTCTCCTCTCCTATGTAAGAAAAAACCTCACTGACTGTCATTTCCATGAGTTATTTCTGTTTCTCTTCTTGGAGTTCTTTCTGTTTCACTCACTTCTCTCCATATTGATACTGAGTTTTGTTTCATATTTGTTATTAGCACACTGACAGAAAGTTGCATATGTGGAGCAGAAATAGCTCAGATGTTTGTGTTGGAGTTGGTTTTTTCCCCCGTTTTTTGCTTCCTTTTTTTCAAATGGAAAAATTGTTGTGAAAGTAGTAAACTATATTCTTAACAAGCCTGGTGTAAGCACTCTGAAGTTCACTTAGAGCCTAATCCTTAGTACTAAATTAGGCCAGTTTATCCTGGAGAAGGACTTGCCATGTAGCTTTGGGATTTTAACTGTCATAATGTTCTTCAATAATGTAGCAGGCAGTTGAGGGCTGAAGTATTATATTCAGCCCTTTGAAGTATGCAGCGGGGTAGGTTGTATTGCTGAAATGAAAGTGAGCATGTCAGAGGGGTTACGGGGTGGGTGGAGTGCTGTGGTGATAGGGAGATAATGTTAGGACCATTGTATTGTGTTCAGTTAAAACCTTATTTCAGACTTGAGGTTTTTCTGATGTGCAGACTGCTCTGAGGAAACAGACTTTTGATACCTTATTTTAAATATATATACATGTATTTTTAAAAAACATACTGTTCCAAAGTAAGCGCACAACAATGATCCCAAGTGATGATACTGATGTACTCCAATTCCCTTAGAGTCGTTTGCTCACTTGTTTGCTTTTGGAAATGAAAGAAATGACATTCCAGCTTTGTACATCAGACAGTGTATCATCTTTCATGTCTAATTCTTTATTCTCAGGGTTTGACCTTATTTTAAGAGCCAAATATTTGCACCCAAGGAAAAGTATTCTTCTGAAACCAGCCCAATTATATACCTATGCTCTAACACTAAAGAATCCCTGGGTACATCATTCAAAACCACACAAGTGACTTAGGTGCCTGCATGAGTTTCCAAGATGGAATTGAAGGACTTAGGAGTGAGGGAGGGGGCTGAAAGCCCCATCCAAAAGGAAGCACCAATTTTTAATTTTGTAACCACAGTCAAATTCTAGTTTAAATTTAGATTTCATTCAATGTAAATATTTTCAGAGATTTTGCATTTAACATGTCAATGATAAGGGGAAATTTTCCTGAAGCCATTACCATCTAGATATTGTAGCATAACAACAGCAAGTGAGTCATGAGCATTATAAAAAAGGCTTAGAGGAAAAAAGGTAAGATTAACTGGTCATATATGGTATCCAATAGGGATGAAAAAATAAAACTAGCACAGATAATGAAAAGTCACTTTTCCCCAACTCTTTACCTCCTTCATGATATTTGTAAAGCTTTTTTTTTTTTTATTTTGTACATCATTTTATCCCTGATAATATTCTCATAAGAATTATGCTTGATTTTAACAGTATCCACAGTCACACCCTTTACGCTAAAGATTCTGTTCCTTTGCATGAGCCTCTCTTGTGTTAAGGCAAAAATATGCCATTGAAACCAGCCCATCCCACTGTGCATTTCACTTGTGCATTGAGCGTTCTCTGTAAATAAGAAGAAAAACCTACAAACTCTTAGCATCCAAACAATTGTTTCTTTTAACATAGAAACCCAAGCTAAGGTCTAGAACAGGCAGATATTACACATGATTAGTCTAAATATATGCCTAAGGACAGCTTTATGGTAATTCTATGTACCGCCCCCTCCGCAGTCCATTGAATTAAAAGCAAAAGCACAAACATGAGGCAAACATGGAAAGTGCCATTACAGTATTTTGAGAAAAACAGTAACTGTGTCTATGAAAATTTAATAACCATTGACTTTTTTTTTTTTTTATTATTTCTTACTGTGAATCCAGGACAAACTTTTATTTGACAACCATATGTCCTTTAAAAGAGATCCATACGTCTTCAAACAACCCAGACTGTTCTTCCCTCTCTCTTCCCCTCTCTCTCTCTCTCTCTCTCTCAGTCTCTCTCTGTCTCCCTTTTTAATGCCCACATCTCCACTATCAGGAACAAATATGATTTCTGATTGAACATCACTTTATTTGCCAGTTCTGTGGTCTTTTCTTATCTTGTTCCACACTTCTCAGGCTTTGTGGTTAAATTATGTATTAAGGTCAATGTCAAAACACGGAAGATCTGTAATCTACAGGGAGCTCCCTTTTATTCGTTATTACAGTGAAGGCTGAGCGCAACTGTCAGGGAGCTTGGGATGTGCTCAGCATGGAGGCTTGCTACACAGCAGGGCTCTACAAAGCCTCTCTCCTTGTTCTCCCAGGACGAACCCTTGATAGATTTACCCAGATAACCCATCTCACTTTAAAGCTCTCTTGTCTCTGCTTCAATCTGAAAGCTGTCAAGTGCACCTATATAGTAATGTCATAAATCAAACGTAAAATGTGTACACTGGAGACACTGCGAGTGTCATGTATTCACTTGTACTTTGAGATCTTCTAAAGTAAAATGGTGTCAGAATAAGGAAGGCTGGGAGGAATGTTTTTTTCCTTAAAAACGACAGAATATTTGAAAAGGTTGGCTGTAAACTTTTTTAAAAACTTTTGTCGTTATAAAGCCAAATTCTGGTTTATCCTAAATTAATCAGGGACAGCTATTTAGTAAACAAAAAAAAATAAAAAAGGAAGTTGCAAGATACCTATCTGTAAACAATGTGATTTAATGAAAGACCATGTATTGATTTTGTTTCTTTGGTTTTCTTCTTGACAAGCATTTGTCAACACGGATTTGTATTAGTTCCCAGGTTTGTTTATTAAAGACGCATCATTCTTTCCCTGAACTAGAAACAATTCTCTTGCAGCAGGAGTACAGCATCAAAGAGGGATCCTAAAACAAGATGCCAAGCATGACAAGAAAGAAAAGGAGCCCTCTATGTGGAATGTACCACCACTGAACTTAATTTTTTTCTTATCCTCAGACAAAGAGAATTTTAATTTTTTATTGGCAGAAAAGGCTTGCTATTTCTTACTTAGTGGAGTCTGCATTTTATTTTCCTTGTGACATCCAGGTTGCCTCATAATCAGATAACTCCTGGCAAAACATCTTACAAAATTGATCCTGCAATTCAGACTTTTGTGACTTTAAATGTTCTGGCCCAAAGCCTATCTATTTTGAGGCCAGTTTGCATATGACACTTAATTAAGGGTACCTGTGAATCATACTGTATTGGGAGGTCATTAATCTACGTATTCCATACTGCATCCCAAACAAGTTTGACAAGTTTACATCATTAATCTGCAAAGAGCACTAGCATAACTTTGAAAGGATCTCACCCATAGAAACCCTAAAAGAGGATTGTCTCTCCTTTTAAATCATTTGGAAGTGAAAAGTATCCAGTTCAGCTGGGATCCAGAGTGTGTGCGCTTTCTGGTGGAGGGTGAGGGGAGGCCCAAGAGGTGTTCAGCTCTGGAGACAGATGTGTGAGTCTGAGCTATAAACCAGCTGGTGCCAAAGGTCACCCCAGAGGGTGCCAGATTTTTTTAGGCTGGGGAACCAGCCCGAACAGGATGTGATAGTAGATTTTTCATTCCCTCTCCTACTGCTGGCTGCAAATCTCTGCAGCTCCTTCACCAAACACACCTATGGTCTGCCGAGGTTCATGGAGGTACTCGGATCTCTTGAAGCTATAAAATCATTCATCTTTATTTCTGGTTACATCATGCAATATTTCAAAAGGCTTCAGGTACGGGCAGTGACTTTCTCTGTAGTCCATCCTACTAGCAGAGACATCTTTGCTACATGAGGTGTTCCTTTTGTACTTTCCTAATCTATATCTTTTGCCTTGTTTTCATTTAAAACAAAAGTCTTCCTGCATGATGGCATCTGTTTCATCCTCTTCGAATCTGAAAATGATGCAGAAATGCTTTGCGATCAAGACCTCAACATGATCTCTCAGGAGTCGTAATATGAGAACATAAGGGTGACCATGCTGGGTCAGATCAGAGGTCCATTTGCCCAGTATCCTGTCTCCATCTTTGGCCAGCCAAAGAGCATAGAAACAAGTCAAGTAGTGATACTTCCACCAAACTGCTCACAGCCCCCAACAATTTGTCGTTTAACAACGTTCTGAGACAAAGATGGTATCTTTATATTGACTAGACATCAATGGACATTTCTTCCGTGAATGTGTCCACTCACTGTGTCACTATTTAAATTTAAGCATCCACAGCAGGAGTTTCATAGCCTAACTACATATTGTGTCGAGAAAAGCCTCACTTCACACTTTTGAACAGTTTACCCAAGATCCATAAAATGTAAAAAATGCAGAGGAACATTAAAAAGCACTTGCTTTAAAGGGAGCAAGGAAGGGGTTAAAGGCTGCCTTGTCTTGTTGTCATCATCTGGAATCTTTTGATTATTCCAAGCAGGAGAGGACTTTGTGCTTTGTACTTTGAAGTGCCTCTAGATACACAACTCTATTAGTGTTCTTGTGTAGAAAGACAAGGTTTTATGAGGAGAGCAGTCCCAATATGTGCATCTCCTTTACTAGGAGAATTTTTCCTGTTACCTCTTAAATATTTTATTCATTATTGAAGATGAGAAAGTCTGAAAAAAGCTTTTTTCCCGTCATCCTTCAGACAGATTTCTTTGGCATGATCCCCAAGTAATGTCAATGCCCTGTGCTACTGAAAAGTAAATGACTCTGATCTCACCAATTGTATCTCTGCATTGCAGGTTTAAATTCTACTAAAGGAAGCATTGGCTATGAGAAAGAAAATATCTTGGCTAGATGCTTCATTGTATGAATCTTTGTACACCTTCTCTTCCTCAGGTGAGTAACATTCTACTGAGGCTGGCTATTACTAGAATTAAGGATTTGCATGTTGAGAATCATGATTTTCCAGATTGTTGACGTACAGAAAAGGTAAATAGAGCCGTGCTTTTAGATAAAGGTATAGTTTAAGATTTCCACAGAAAATACACTTTTCTCTAAAGCTAGTCATTAGAATGGAAATAATTTCACTTTCTTTAACTGTCCAAGAAAAAAACCCAATATCACCCATGTTCAGATTTTACTCAGCCCTTTCCCACAGAAAAGTTCTTGTAGCCTCTCAAAAGTATCTCTGGGTTCCAAGAGTACCTTGAACTTGTCTGCTTAGTGTAGTAACAACTAGTCTAACATGACTTTTTTTCCCTTTTTTTTTTAAATAAGAAACAAGTAGGTTTGTTGTTCCATGTTCTTCTTTTTGTAGAGGTCAGAGGGTAGACCCTAAAAGCTCATGGTTACATTATTATCAGCAGTAGCTGATCAAGAGAGGAATGAACAGTCAGAAATCACATTATCATCTATCATCCATATTTTGCACCTTCAAATTCTTTTCAGTGTCAACATTCCTAAGTGGTAGCAACAGTAAAGAAAATTCGCTGAAACCCCTGCAGATTTTTTAACAGGTCACTCCAGAGAGCAAGTTTAGGGCTTTCTTTAAATTCGTGTTTTTATATTCTCAAGCCGTTGAGTGTCAGGCTCACCACTGCTCCACTTTACATATATGCTTTCCACTTCAGAAGGAAAAGCCATGGTGCATCTGAAGCAAACCCTATCTGAAGAGCCATGAAAATAACTTCTGACTACCAGGCCTAATTAATGCCTCCATGCTGACCTCTACATCCAGCCCATATCAAAAATGTTACAGCAGAGCTGATTCAACATGAACTCAAGATCAGGCAAGACCTGGTACTAATGAATACTAATGAACAGTAATTACTGGAACTCTGCCACAGAAACCCACTGCAGAGACATATGCTAATGGGCTTTACACAACCAGACACAGGACTTCATATCCACTAAGAAACTTCTGCTAGACTAAGAGCAAAAGGAACCATATGTCACATGCAACCCTGTTTGCACCCATTTCTTCCCTCGTTCCCTTACACCTGACATCCAGCTTCTGCCCCCCATACAGGCCAGGTCAGGTCCAGCTCAGTTCTGGTTTCCTTGGCAGGCACAGGGGGTCATTTGCATCAACTTGGTGGCTGGGGTTGCTCTTCTGCTCTTGTTTTTCCCTCAAGATGGGCAAAACATTACCTGCAGAGGGGAAAGGGATTTTAGTAGGACAGGTCTTGGTCTGTAACAACTGTGCAGATGGTATTACCTGCCAGTGGGAAGACTTAATGGGAAGACAGATGAGAGTATGACATCTGGACCTTCCCTGATACATTTAATGGAAAAATTACCCTCCAGAAGGAACATACAAAATATTTTTAAACATGGTGTTGGTCAGTTTGACAAGCCTCCTCCCTTCTGTAACGTCCAAGTTGCTCCTAAAATGACCTTGACTTTCTCCTAATTTCTGAGGCCTAATCCTGACGATAAAGGAATAGTCACAAGAGTAAACATAACATAATCAAGCCCCCGAGTAAGCTGTTTATGCAATAAACTTACTATTCTGGGCTTGTGCAAGAGGTCAACATGAGAAAAGCAATCAGGCTTAGGGCTGGATCAAGCATCTAAAGCTGTGAGTTGGGGCAGCATGGAGTGAGAATGCCCCAAACTGAAGACTGAAGAGGGATTATCTGTTCCTCTTTGGACTCACAGATACTTGATTCTCACAAGCTTCATAGTATCTGTGTTTTTATTGAAGCCTAAGCTCCTGGAATCATTTAATTAGGATCTCAGTTTTCATTTTACTTAGTAAGCAATTTTCTAACCCTGGTGGGTGTGGACAAAAGCTTATAAATATGACCCACATGAACACTAATGGCCCCAAAACAGAGTGCTAATAAAAAAGTCTAATATTCATTGGCTTGTTTTAACTATGTGATTTAAGACAATCTCCTCTTTGGAGTAGATGTTGAATTGCAACACTTTTAAAACTTAGGACTGTGTGCAAGTTGCATAGGGATTGTGCCAAGAGTGCTGCCTGCCAAATGATTTGCACTCATCTTCAAGCACAGCACACAGAGGCAGGCCCTGCTCTCTCCCCCTGAAACCCCTCAGTTACCAGGTTGTTGCTGGTCATACCTCACTCAGGTTGTTTAACATTCCCTGAATTTGCCATGTGTTAGTGGTAGCTTCTGTTCTGGTCCTCATGTCCATAGACATAGGAAGGAGTTTCTAGGAGGAAAGAGTAACCATCCCAGCCAATTTCCATGGGGACAGAAAGAAAAGAGAAAGCACAAGGGCATACAGCAGGTTTACCTCTTCGCTTGACTGCATGCTCCTACCCATACTTTTAACATTTGGGAGGGTTCGACTTTTACCTAGCAAGAGATCATAGCTTAGCTTCCTGACATGAGGAAGAGAAATGACTGAGATGACAAGCAGCCACATGCTGGGCTCTGTAGAGTCATGAACACTAAGGAACACAGGGAGCTGTGGTTAGTGCTGCTGGTCATCATCTACCCAGCCACTGGCTTAGCTGTCATTTAGCACTCTGTCCATTCAGATTTGTTGTTCTTTGTGACTTTTTGGTGTTCAGTTCTTCTCCAAGGTTATTTTCTGTCTCTGATCCTCAGTCCCCACCTCCTTCCCCCTCAACTTGACCCTGCTGCATGCAGAGGTGTCCTAGTAACTCGTGCTTCCTCTAGCTTTATAGTTCACTGTTTGGTGAGCTGGGGATGGAGAGATTTTTGTGTTTTGAGAGGTTGCTTTAGCTAGTGTGTTTATTCAGGAACAGTGCTGGCTACATCTGCTTACATTTAAAAGTTTCTAGCCTTCTGGCTAGAACAGAAATATTTTAGGTTTTTCCCCTTTAAATAAAAGCCTAAACTCTACAGAATCTGAACGTACCATATCATCATCCATAGAAATGCATCAAACAATGGAGAGCCATCCCGTGGGCGAGCTGTTTGACATCTGGTTCTTACTTCTGTAGTTTTCCATCTCCTCTCCAACCTCCTCCTTTCTCTTATCCCTGCTGTGTTCATATCTTGCTAACTGAAATTGAACTAAACAGGACATCAAGATGTACCCATAATGGTCAACAGAATAAGAGGTGTATTTGTCAGCTGTAATTATTTAGGAAAAACATGCACCTGCCAGCTGAAAGACCTCAATACACATGACCTTGAGTCTGAAACAGCAAGCGATAGAGTTGTTTTGCTATCACCCAGGCAATACACGAAAATCCATATTCCTTGTCCTCTAGGATGTTAGTGGAGTTATCCCTTTTCTAGAAGTTAAGGGGTCCTACACTTTCCTTGTCTCTTGACCAGCACTTTTCTGCCTACCACTCTGGAACAGCTCTTGCTCATTTAAGTACCTCCTGATATTCCCTGGGTTGCAGAGTTTACGGAAGTGGATGTTCTTTTTTCTTTTTTTTTGATCCCCAAGCAGAAATATAATTGTTTTTTTCCTCATCGTCTATTGTCCAAAAGTAAGAAATCAGTTTAACTACAGGTGCTTGGATATGACTGGATTATTTCTGGAAAAGATCCACAGTATCTTTAATTAGCTATGACAAGCTGAAGGAAACAAATGCAGTGTCTCTCTGCTTTGGCTGTAGAGCTGCTCCTCCTCATCTGTTCACCAGAACAAAAGCTTTTCTATCAGTCAGCAATCAAGCTGTTAAGCTAGAATTAGATTTTCTTGATCAAGCAAGAATTTAATACATTAACATTGTTGGTTATCTTCATCAAGGCATGCCTTTCTTCCAGGTTTTTCTCATATGATTTTCCTATAGCTGATATATCCAATGCAATTCTCAGTGCTAACAGGCCAGACTTCAGTAACACAAGGGAGGTACACACTCTGTGAAGTCTCACCATTCAACCATAAAACATTGTAAGTATTCATTACCATTTTTTCAAACTATTCAAGAGCAATTAGTGAGGTACAACGCCTATTAAAGTCAACATTTAAACACCTGGTTATTTCAGTGGAACCAGCAAGTACATCTGATGGAAAGTGCTCCTGCCACCAAGGTCATTCACTTGTCAAGCATATAGTCCCACAGCTTGATAATTTATCCTTAGAGCTGTTTGGTGTCCAGGTAGACTTTAAGGAGGTGGGGCTGAATCTTTTGATATATGAAATCCTAGACAACATTGGCCCTAAATCTTGTCAGCTGTCCATTTCTTCTAGCAGAGGGGGGTGCATTTGCAAAGACTGTAACAGCAAAAGTCAACTTTGAGGACAATTTAATTCAACCTACTAGTCACGAGACACGTGTGCAGATTCACTAGAGGACAGACAAGGACAGTAGCTCGCAAACAGCCAAGGCCACTGAAGCACAGACATACTCCTAGTCACTTGATGCTACAACAACTATACAGCTTTCCCACTCACCTTGCAGCTGTAAATGGCTCTGAGAAACTGTCAAATTATATCAGCTCACCCAGTCAAAGATATTAGTCCCCCTTACAAACTTTAACTGACTTGTAGCCTAACATCCACACAGGTACCATAACACATCAACTATTTCCTATTACAACTGCTTTAACATTAGCAATATTCCTGAACTGTGTATCTACTGTACTTCAGGGTTTTTTTCCAAGAGGTATTTTGGAATTGTATATAGTGCTTTAGAATTCATTAAGTCATGAAAGAACAGGGTGTTATGGCACCTTTTGTACTACCTATACCCTTAAGTTCCTTTAAAAATATACTGCGCAAGACTGGAGATAGAAAGATGTGAGTTCAATTCCTTGAATACTTTGATATCAACAGTGTAAGAGCCACATATAAGCAGAAACAGATCTGTTTGTGCATCAGCGATAAGGTTTGCCAGAAAGATTCCCATCCCACCTGGTAGCTCTTTATTATACTAGAACACAAAAAAAATACCACTTTTCTAACTTGTCCTATGGAGAAACTTGTGAAAGCTGGCCTCTTTCAAAAGCTCATCTGCCATTTCTGAGGTCTTCCTTTTTCCATGTGGTAAAACTTTATGCATATTTGTGAAGGATTCCAGGTTTCAAGGAAGCTTAAAATAGCTGCTGCTTCATTCCTAACAAAAAGCTCCTCTGAATGATTAATAATCAATCGCTTTCTACCCATCTTGTTCATCAGCATGTGAGAAGTCTGGTAAGTACCTGAAATGCTTGAATGTTTCAAAATACAGCATCTTTTAAGCCTAAATGGAACTTAGCTTCCGCCTTCAAAGTCGAAATGAAACCAACACCACTGGCAATATGTAGTGTTACTCCCTCCTGAGCCTGCTTCCCATGTTATGTTCTTCAAAGAGCTGCACAAATATTAACGAAGCTCCACACTTCTCTCTAAGACTAGATATCATTACGGACTTTTTTAATATGGTAGAATTCATGAGGGATGAAAGAGTTAAGCAATATTTTAACCACACGATACATCAATTCCAGATTGGGACTCAAGCATTAAAACTTTACAGAACCAGGTTGCAAGTTAGCTCAACACATCACTGACAACCTTTATAATATGTGGTAAGCATAAAAATTTTCCATGTCCCAGCAATGGAAACAAATCAGATGCTCAGCAAGCAGGATTTTACACAGTATTAGTCATGAAGCACTTGAGCGGTTCATATTTTAATGAAGGATGACAACAGGTCTTGTGCTTGAAACTCGAATCCTTGAAGCCCAGTCCAAGGTTATCAAGACAAAGGTCAAGTCAAGGTGAAAAAGCATAGATCTTGCAAGGCAAGTCACAAAGCACTGCACAACTACAATCCAAAGCAGAGTAGAATAAAATATAAAGTATGCCAGATGTAGCTATTTTAAAGAGCTAAGGAAAACTACGATCCTACAAATCTTTGGCTGACATCACTTCAAAACTAGTAGAATCCAACATACCCTTCCCATTACTAGCTGGTTATGGGAGTGTTAAGCTGTTAACAGTCATTACATCATCAAAGAAGACGTTGCTTTAATATGCTGTCAGAACAACATGCACCCCTTAAATATTCCATAAAGAAATGAGAACACCACTGTGAGGGGGAGCAAATGGTGTTTTAAGATATGTCTTGATGGTATCCTTATATTGCATCATTCAGGGCTCAGCGAGCAGGTGGTTAAATAACATATTGAAATCACTGAAGTTTCTGGGCTGGAGGTGGACCAAAAGAAGTGTGTCATGAAAATGAATCACTCATCTTTTATGCTATATTGTAGATAGCAATGAGAAAGATCTGGACTTGATAATCAATGCTGAAAATATTCTACGAATTCTGCAGATTTAGTGAATGGTTGGAATGGCTGCTTACCTTCGTGACTGCCTAAAGAGCATTGTTACATGCAGATGGTTGCCTAAGTAAGTTTTTCCACTGACTTCACTGTGCCACAGACCATGTCCTAGAGTGCTGAAGTCTAATTTAATTACAGATAGATCAGTGAGTTTTAAAGTGCATCTTTAAAGATATGCTCACGCAGGCTCAGTGTTCCCATGCTTCTTTATTCAACCATAGCTTGGTACTATTGTGTTTTACTGCTTTTGACAGGAAATGTTATGACAGCATTTTAAAAACTCTTTTCAAAGGGTGGCCTTCGGACACTGTCTCCAAATTCATGCAATGTTTAAATGCCCAACTTACAGGAAATAATCTCTTTCCCCATTAATTTCTTCATCTTCTTTTATCCTTCAATTCATTTCATTGTAAATCTGCTTCAGATAAACCTCACCTTGAGCCACCTGGTCATAATATATGTTGTAACTTGCTGGACAGAATTCTTTATACTGGTAGTAATTTCATTAAAGCTGTTACCCTGCAGTGTTGGAGAAGTTTCTCAGTATTTAAGTTACAGGTGAGTAACCGTGCAAATGGATATCTGTCAGTAACGTGGGAGGAATCTCTGTTAGGAACCTCCAAAATTCCAGTTTTGTGCAAGGAAAAGATAATTGGAGGTGATACCACTTTACCAGGAAACTGCTGGATCTCACTACGCCCCTGTGCAGAATCTTGCTTACACCTTTAGGCTCTCTTCCCTTTGACAGACAGCACATTTCACAGGCAACACAGGGACAGCCTCCAAGTATATCCATGTTTCCACACTGAAGGCATGTATGTTGATTGTTGAAGGCTGTTACTTGCTATTCGTTCATCTTCACCCTAATGAGGATGGGCACTTGTTAATATTAGCAGAGGAACTGTATTTCATTCATATACCTATATGCCCTTATATTTACGGAGGTCCAGGCTTAAGACAAACCTATGGAGGCAAACAGATTAAAACAAAAATCATGTGCGTGTATGTGAATGATTATGCCGCAAATGGAGCAACTTTTGGTTGTTACATACCAAAACAGAACCTACTTGAGATTCTTTAGTCTCTCCAATTTTTATAGTCAGCTCCACCAGTTATAATCCACTCTTCTGGACAAGCTCTATCATCTAGCAAAGCAAAAAGTTCCCAAATAACAAAGATTTTTGCTTTCACATCTCCCATCTCTGTTGGAGGATAGGCGAGGCAAATGATTATATTACAGAAAGTGACTGCTGATGTAAAGGGAAAAAAAAGATACCTGTTCAGTACCCTATTTCAAATACAAAAGCAGAGAACAACTTCACAGTGCTTTTTCCCCTCCCTTAGAATACACAGCTCCTGGAAAAAGTCATTGCCTGGTGCTCTTTCTGGCGTTTCCCACCAAGATGCCCTCTAACTGAGAGCTGTATAAACACCCAACTGTACTCTGAGTGGCAAAAAGCAAACCAAGGAAATGAGAGGCAAAATGGCTTCTGAGACCTTCAGAGAGAGCTTGTGGCAAGACCAGGACGAGAATTAAGCTGGACATCTGAAATATCAGGCCTGTGTTTTATCTGTTGATAGCAGTGCTCAAGTCACAGGGAGTACCTGATCAATGGCACCTCCCTGTCTACAAAAGAAAATTAAAGAAAAGGAAAAAGCCTTGGCAGAAATGTGTGTTTGCCAGTAACCCAAAGCCACCGAGGAATAATACATTCCCTCTTTGGTCATGCAGCTGTTCAGTTTGTGCTCCCTTTTTCTTTTTTTTCTTCTTCATAATGCTCCTGCCCTGATCCAGAAGTGTTGTCAGTCTGCACATACAACAGAAATCTCCAGAGCTTTGGCACCGAGCTTCCATGTAACGCCTCCCTTTGTTTTGCCACTAGCCTTTCTGCATGCCTGAAAGTACTGTGGAATCAGGGTACAGACAGTGAAATCCTGCCACCCAAAACATAATGGGTAAAGAGCAGAATTTACCCTTTAGTCAATCCCTGACTATACTGTGTTGTCCCTGCAGATACCATTCTGCTCTTTTCCCATTGTATCCATACTGTCAGAAGTGATAAGCCAAAAGCTTTCTTTTATACAGCTGAAAGATGTATTTCCCAAGTCTCCTTTCAGATTTGATTGTACCATTTTTATCACAGATGAGATTAATGTGTATATGCAAGCATTCTTCATTCTAGATGCTTTATTTTTTATTAAAACAACCATTTCCCAATTTTCGATAACTTCTTTTTACTCTTAACAAAGATCTTCCTGTTTCTTTTTCTGTTTCTTTTCTGAACTCAAGTATTCAATCCAATTAAATTACCATCTTTATCCAGTATTTAGCATGAAGAGTCTTCCTGTTTAATACATGCAGTCATCTCTTTCTTCTGTCCAATATTTAGTTTTTTCTTCAACTGTTTGTACCTTGAGGAAGATACATATTTCATCAAAAGATCCAATAACACATTAAACACATACCCTCTCCTACCTTCAAAAGATCATACTTAACCCCCTCTTAATTTGGTGAGGTATGCAGCCTTCATCCAGTTTCTACTGAAGACAAAGAAAATATAAATTCTGTCTTTAAAGCAGATAATTCAAGCCCTTGACAAGCAACTACACCAAATCCAGGGCATATCCAGAAGGAGGCATCATTTTCATAAATGGAGGAAGACACCAGTCTTGAAGTTATCAGTCTGATGCTCTCTTGTGCTTAAAATCCATTAAAACTACTCCTGTAAAGAAATAGAGATAAAAAGCTCAGAATATCATGTGACACAATATAACCTATCACAGCAATAAATCAAAGGTGCTGACCGTGATTACAGATATTATCTCTTATTACATGCAAAAGAAAATATAAGCCAGATATTCTATTTTGTATCCAGAATGTCTCTAGCGGCTTAGCAGCTTTCTAATGAATATCAGCTTAAAATAAGCTCATCTCCTTAGAGATCTGCTTCTGCGAAGGCAATATTCCCAAAGAAAACCCGTGACTGCTAAGTAACCTTTGTTATACTCATATGGCAATGATCTATTGGCCTAGGAAGCATGTACACTTTGTATAATTCTCAGTAAAAGGTATTTTTTTCCCTGGGAGGTTTTAAGAAAATATCTCTTTAAAATGTTGATGTAAAACTAATTCTCTTTCCTGACTGATCAACAAAAAATATTGCTATAGTGGAGAAGAAATGTCAATGAACATGACAGCAACCTGGGCTTGATTTGAAAAACAGTAGAAGAAAGGTGGAAGACTGTAAGAGAAATATATAAAGGTAATGCTTTTAAAATAATCTACTTAGATGGTGTGAAAGCTTTTAAAATCTTGCATGTGAAAAATGAGGTTTTTATCACTTACGTGTACTTTGCACCAATTGATATCAAAGAATCCTAGCGGGCTCATGATGCAATTTTTATTCATCCCATGAAAGCTGTTAGAAAGTTACCACATAGTACCTTTTGCTAAATAAATCAAATGAAAAGAAAACCCATTATTTTACTACACTTTTCTGACAGCTACAGTGCAGTAATGGGAAACTTTTTCAGCAACTAATCTGTATCCAGCATAATTACAATGTTTAATAGTTTAGTTTTGACATATTTGTTACTTACCTCATTATCTTCCTATAAACCTAGATCATCACATTTAATGATATTTCAAAAATCCTCCATCCGTGTTGAAAAGTTTTAAGCAACAGCCTTTCCCTTGCTCTTTCAGTACCTCTGGATTCTGTTGTTTGATTAGTGGATGCCCTGTCCTCGTTTAAATATGCTAAAACACTCACCTCTTCTGATTAGCAGAGTCTGCCATGCAAAGCCTTTGTGTTGCACTTTCTACTGATTTGTACTGTATTACACGGAGATCCAAGTATGTGTCTGCTCTTTTCTATTGAACTCCTTTATCTTTGACGGTCAGCCTCACATGTGCATTTGGTGTCAAGTGTTGGAGAGAGAAGCAGGCACAGAAATGCCTCTTCTCCTTACTCTTAATTTCTGTACTGAAGGGAATGTGGATTCAATGCCTAGCAATCGCCTTTCAAGTCGGCAGCAGAACCACAGATAATTATCAGAGTTTGGATTTGAAAACACTGTGCCAGACAAAAGGCTTCTTGACAAGTCTGCCTCTAGGGGATGGGAAAACGTAGCAGGATGAAAATCGCAGTGGCCTAGTACAATGAGAAAGAGTAGTATACAACTAGTTCTTGGGTCAAGCTCCCACAGCAGTTTCAAGATACTGTTGGTACCATTCCCCATCCGGAGTAAGGGAAGGTTGAATAGGTGCTCTGTGTCTTGCTGTGTCAGCATTTCTAGGGTTTCTGATAAAACAAAAGGACTTCTGGCCTTTTTCCTCCTATCTTTCCTTTCAGCTGATTTCCATGCAAATAAAGGGCCGAAGCAGTAGTTACTATACCCATCTCCCATTCCAAAAACATAGGGTGAAACCTGGTTTACTGGGCAGTCAATAGCTCAGGTGGCAAACCTGAAGCCTCCACCTTTATCACTGGCACACCTTCTGTGCTAACTGGGCAAATGTGGCAGCTCTGCCCTGAGCAGGGTGTCCAAGCAGGGCAGAGGAGGTGAAAGACTATGCTTAGAACTATGCCAAGGACAAAAACCTGGGCCTGTATCTTCAGGTCTTTTGTACATGCTGAAAATCTTTCGAAGAGCAGTCAGATGTGTGTCTCTGCTGAGAGACAGCAGAGCTGAAATCACTCAGGTGTCAGCTCTGAAACTTTAGTATAAGCGTCCTTAACACCAGCTCTATTAACATTACCAGCTTCATGGGTCAAGCTTCAAGTAGGTACACCTACTTTTTTATCTAGCAGTCTTTGCTTGCCTCACATGAGCACGCGTGGAATAACGTGTATTAGCCCTGAAAGGGACACAAGGCACATGGCATGTCCTACTGATTCAGAGGAGTCACGCTGACGTTTCTGAGGCCAGAACTGAGCCTATGGGCTGTAAAGCTCTATCAACATGCACTGATATGCTGTTTCAAACCACTTTGTTGCACTGGAAGTGTATGTGTGGGCAGCATACTGCAATCAGCATTCTTATCCATACAAAAAGCATACCGTCTGCAGAGCACCCAGGTCCCAACCTCCAAATATAGCTCGGCAGCTCCATTACAGTAAAGCCAGGAATGGTCAGTCTTCCTGTGGGATGAATGGGGGATACAAGCTGTCTTTATTCTTCCCGCATTGCCTGCAGCTTTCTCGGCCATGTGGCTGGTTTTGTACCTCGCAGAACTTGTAAGAAACACTTATCCACACCCCCAAATCCAGGTAACATGGAGATGGTACAAAACCCTGTTCAGTTTCAGCCCTCCCATCCCTGAAAACAAAATCAATTTCGGTCTTAATGTACAGTCAACTAGAGGCAATTAACAAGGCGGAGGGGGCGGGGAGGAGGGAGAAGGGCATCCCTATCTCACCGATTAGTCTGTGACAAGAGCACCAGATACTGGGGAATGATTCTCAGAGGAGAACGCTGAGTTCCCAAAAGGCAAAAAGTGGCCTTTTGGGAGGGAAATGTTGGCAACCCTAGAACCTGAGTGTTTCCATCTCTTGATGAAGATATTATTTTTCAATGTGCAAAAACAATGAAAAGAGAGAAACCAAAAGAAAACACTTTTCCCCCATTAAGGAAGTCTGATTAAAATTGTTCTTTCATCTAGCATTTGATACTCAAATGCACTTTCCCATTCACAGTTGGATGGAGATCTTTTTTTCAAGTTCAACTCTAATTTATTTATCTTAAAGCAGGCAATGTACTATAATTTTACAATAAAGGACTCCCAATCAAAGCTTACCTTATCCAGAGGTAATTAATACAAAGATTGTTGAATTAAAGATGTGAGTCTTGACACTTTGGAGGGGGGTAAGGGACATGGTCTCAAAGGCCCAAATTATGCCTGAAACAGACCAATTAACACCATGTATCTTCTTTTATGTTAACTTCAATTAAGGTTTCTTAAAATTTTTAAAGTTATTTTCTTCTTTACAATCTCAGAATGTCAGAAATGTACATCAAAGAAAAACGCTTCAGTGTGAACACCATAGGTAACACTCATTTGCACACAAATCTGCATATTGCAAAGGAGTTCAGAGCCCATTTTGCATGAATTATTGCCGGATGTGAGTCAATGAATTAAACAGCTAAAAAATAATAACCATCCAAGTGATGATAAGCTGCACCTACTTATGTTGACATAATGAATTTCAAAAAAAAACACGTCAGAATTTGAGTTAAGTTACAGCAGAAATAAAGAGGTAATATAAACTGTGATGCTAGCCAGGCCTGTGTATTTTAAAATACTTTTCAAATTCATTTTGCTTATCATGATTCACAATTCCTGCACTGGAAAGGGTATTTTTTTTTTTTTCTACCAGATGAAACAGAAATGGATGAAATTTCACACTCTTGTCATTTTTGGTTTTGACAGTAAATCCATTTACTTTTTTTTCAGTGTTACATACAGTATGTCATCTATGCAGCTTTTATTCTGCAGTCATCCATCTATAAGATCAGTTTGTCCTTGTACAATTCCTCTTGCAAGACGCCATCTCTTCATTTGCCACTGATTTGCCAGAACCTCGTTCTTTTCCTAGTGCTGGTGCAAACAACATATTTCTGAAAGTGTCACCGCAAAAAGGAACGTAGGCTAGCACGACTAATGCAGAAATAGCTGACTAAGAAAGAGTTGATTCTTCAAAGAGTTAAATTTTAATCAAAAAACCAAGAAAGTACCAAATAAAGAGCAGAAATCCAAAGCTTTTCAATGTAAAGTCTTGTTTTTCAGAGTCAAATCTACCCCTTCTAGAACCTGTACCTGGCTCCCACTGACTCTAGTGTGCTCGCTCCTAATCAGGACAGGCTGCAAACAACGGACTCCTCTGCTGGGGTCTTTTCTCCTTCGCAAATTCTCCACACATGGAGCAAGATTTTTTTTTCTGAGTTTGTATGCTCTTTGTAATTGTTTGACTGATTGCTTTTATGAATATATTTGGGTTTACAGATTTTTCACCAATATTCATCATGAGTCCTCCACGGGGCTTTCGCCATTTAGAACTCAAACTCTAGATTGTGTGAGTGGTTATATATGTCACTTGGTGTGTTTCTTCTCTCCTTGTTGGATGACATGCCTTTTATAAAAAGAATAGTAGCTTGAGAAGTCTCAAATCAGCTGCGTTTTTCAAAAAACAAAAAGGGGCTTTAAGGAAAAAGTGCTAAGTAGGACTACAAAAATTCTGATTGCACATAAGGGGAAAATACTTCACAGTGAGAGTGGTTATGAATGGGAACAGGCTGCACAGAGAGGCTGTGCAATCTGTCTGTCCTTGGAGACATTCAAAACGCGACTGGAAAGGCCCTGAGCAGCCTGATCTCACTCGGAAGTTAGGCCTGCTTGGAGCAGGGGGTTGGACCAAACGTCCTCCAGAGGTCCCTTTTGACCTAAATCTGTCCATGACTCCAGTCTGTGACTCTATGGCCTCAATATTAATGGAAAAAGAACTGCCAAAAATTGACTGGGCCAAAAGCCTGATGTAGTTGATAGTAATGTCTACATTTTCCCACATATTCTCTCTGCTCTCCTAATAGCTGCCGCACTCGTTACGATGTTTAAGCCAGTGACAACCCAGCATACAGACCCAGAGCAGAATCTGGGTGGGTTTGTGAGTAGCAAGTCTACTGTGGGTTGCACTTCCCTATAGTTTATTACATTTATTATAGTCATTATAGCAGCTTGTCCTTTAAAGAGCTTTAGGAGAAGTGGAGCATGACCCCAGCTTCCACTACATTAAAAATGGCTTAATCTTTCCCAACCACCACAGGAACAAGTAATGGTTAAGGTCAAATGCAGGTTTTGTATGCGCTTTGCTCTCTAAAGACCCTCAATAGTTTGGAAGTTATAATAAATTTTACACCTGTATTACTTCCATCTTTTTATGTTTGTGATCACAGGGCAAAAAGAAAAAAAAAAAAAGGAAGAAGAAAGAAAAAGCCAGCTCAGCTCAAACTGTAAGGGCTCAGATTCCATCTGTTTTAGCTCATTTTTTCTCTGAGATGTCAGTATTTTTTAAAGACCAACTGTGATAAAACTTATCTTTGATCAACAATTCTGAAAACACTGGCCCTTGGCCAGAACTCATCTGTTTCTCAGTTTGGGCTCAATTCAAAAGTCTCTACTTTTTCATGAACTCTGCCATGAAACTCCTAAAGAACTGCAGGCTTCAACGGGAGGGAACCATCCTGTTGGGGTAACAGGCAAATTGTGCTACCCTTGCTACCTAAGCAAGCCCTTTCCTAAAATCAGTCACAGAGCCTCATCCTTCTGAGCATCCCAAATCTCACCCATTGGGATGCAAGAAAACCCTACTTGATTAAGAGTGAATTTTGGCCTTAGTAAATGATCCGTGCTAATCTCTTTTGGTGTTAAACCAGAAAAATTCTGCCTGTAATATGGACGTTTTGTTCCTCAACTGCAGACTGAGAAGAAAGACTGTGGTAGCTGACATTTAGCCAGCTGATGGGATTGTATCAGCAACTTGGTGTTTTCAATGAAAAGCTTGTGTACAGGCATTTAGCTGCGAGGAATGCAGGTGGTCTGTGTGCTATTTTAGGACTGACAGTGGACCATTGTCCAAAAAGCTTGGAATCACTGGTTAAAACCACCACCATTACTACAGAGAGAAGGGGATGTCCATTTAGCACCTCTTCTGAGGAACACAACATCTGACCAGGAGGCCCAGCCATTAGTGTTTTACCACCACAATACTGAATATGAGTCTAACTCCTGCTCGTTCAACCTAAAAGAAAGCAGCAGAGCTACAAAAAAGGAAAAAGACTTTATCCTTCTTACGAACTCTTGCCCTACCAGGACATAAATAGTAAGTATAATCTATGCTACCATCGGTTATCTGCAAAAATGACTGAGAGAAGGCCATTGGGCAAGTAGGGCAATCCCACACAGTATTGTACGAGGGCAGTGTAGTAGAGGAAGGGCTAGCTAGCTGTGAATATTCATTTAGGAACACGTTATTAAAGCTATTTAAGCACCTAACCTCCCATTAGAAATAAACTGTGAGGCGTCTGAATTGGTGCATTCAAACCTCAGGAAAACACTGAATGCTTTAATTTATGGCCAACCCCTTATAAACAGAATTGCAGAATTCAGTCTGCAAACATCATCATGAACCAAACCCTACAGAATTCTCACAATTATTACTATTAGGCCAAGTAATCATCTCCAAAGGTAAATGATGGAAGCACTGTTACTTGAGTTATTTAAAGCTAGATTGGACAATTCTCCGGGGAATATTTTTGGGGGAGAAAGTGGGGACTTTGTTAAGATTAAACTGAGGCTATAAATAGGAAGACATTAATGCAGTGCAGCATTACTGAAACAGCAATACTGTTTTATGGGTTTTTTATAATCTGAAACTAGGGAAATTCTCACTTCCCACAGCAGTCTCCGCCATCCCCAATTGCTCCTATTACATTGACCAGTAATAACACCCTGTGGCTTTTCATTCATTCTGCAATGCTGTAACTTCTACCTTTCTTCTCATCAGATGTCAGAAACAGGGAGATCTTGTGCCTTTCCTCTGAGCCTGTGTGTGGCTTTTGATTCCAAGGTTTACAGCCCACATGCATTTGGTTGATCATAGAATCATAGAATCATTTAGGCTGGAAAAGACCTTTAAGATCATCAAGTCCAACCATTAATCTAACACTGTCAAGTCCACCACTAAACCATGTCTCTAAGTGCCACATCTACACATCTTTTAAATACCTCCAGGGATGGTGACTCAACCACTTCCCTGGGCAGCCTGCTCCAATGCTCGACAGCCCTTTCAGTGAATAAATTTTTCCTAATATCCAATCTAAACCTCCCCTGGCGCAACTTGAGGCTGTTTCCTCTTGTCCTATCGCTTGTTACTTGGGAGAAGAGACCAGCACCCACCTCGCTACAACCTCCTTTCAGGTAGCTGTAGAGAGCGATAAGGTCTCCCCTCAGCCTCCTTTTCTCCAGACCTCAGTTCCCTCAGCCACTCCTCATAGGACTTGCTCTCTAGACCCTTCACCAGCTTCGTTGCCCTTCTCTGGACACGCTCCAGCACCTCAATGTCCTTCTTGTAGTGAGGGGCCCAAAACTGAACACAGCACTCAAGGTGCAGCCTCACCAGTGCTGAGTACAGGGGGACGATCACTGCCCTACTCCTGCTGGCCACACTATTTTTGATAAAAGCCAGGATGCCGTTGGCCTTCTTGGCCACCTGGGCACACTGCTGGCTCATATTCAGCCGGCTGTAAATCCAGTAGGGCTTGGACCCTAACAGCAGAAGTCTTAGAGCAATATGGTAAAAAGAAGTGCAATTTGGCACCTCTGTACCGTACCTCCAGAATGAGGAATGCATAAAAGAGTCTCCAGTCTCTGCAATGAGGAGCAGGTAAAGATGTGTTACCGTTCCATTTAAAAGTAGGCAGCATTTCAGTCTGTACTTTAATAGTCTTTGGAAGGTGTCATGTTTTCTTCTGGGTGGCAACATATATTTTGATTCAATTAGCTGGGAGAATAAGTTCGAGGTTAACAAGATGGACATCTGGAAATAGTGGGGTGTCTCCTCAGCTCCCTGTCATTGTAAGGTTTTACATGTATGCAAGTGAAGGCAAAGCAGAGGTAGAAAATGTTTCCGAATCAGAAAAATCTGTGTTATGTCCCCCCTACCTGAATGTAAAGACATGCACCATGTACAAAGCACAGAAAAGCTAAGCTTTTCAGGCAATATGTGCTATCCACAAAGGCAGGATTTCAAGGGAACCCCTATCAACAGGAGAGTTTGATGATTTGAGGAACCTGCTCATCTATTTTTTTCTTTTTTTTTTTTTTTTAATTTAGGGTGACTACTTCCTTTACCTGACTTTTGCTGGTTTGTTTCAAGAAGAATTACTTTTGCCTTGTCAGTTCAATCCAGAGGCAGCGAAGATTGTGGAAGGTGCTTCTTTGTCTGTTGGATTTCTAATTCTGACCCATAGCATCGTTACACCAACATACAGGACAGTTTATCATTAAAATAAAACTTTTCTTCAAGTGCTTTCTTCAAATGGGGTTTATGTGCCTGTCAACATGAGCCAGTGGTGCGCATGTGCACCTCTGAGATCCATAAGCTTGATTCTGAATTCACTAAGAAAATGAGACATGACATCCAGCACTGTGGGATATTCAATCATTTCTGACCCACCTGCACGCTTGTCTTGTCAAGGCCATGTGATCATGTTCTCCACCAGCTTCTAACAACCCTGCAAACAGCACTTGGAGCAAGAGCTTGCTTTTTTCCCCTTAGACTTTAGTGTGTAGGTTTAAGACGAACTTGAGGAAAATGTTCCATAGCTACATGCACTAGAGTTGAGCAGATGATAGCTTCAATAGGCTGGGTGGCACGCACACACGCAAACAAACATACTTGAATGCACACAGGAAAACATTCAGCTGGCCTAATGCCCGTCCTGCTCTCTTGTAACGTTGCTATGCTCGTCGCATTTTCCTGTGGGAATAGCGGGTGAGTTGTGTGGACAGGTATGTGAAATACCTACAGGAGTGCTATCAAGAAAATCACTGTTCATGAAAATAAATAATAGTAGCACTTCCGCTCTCCCCATGAACGCACAAGGGGACACATTGTGAAACATGTCAAACCGTTTACTAGCTCTTGTCTCGGTTCTTGCCCTAAGTCCCCGCTGCTTCTTACTGAATACTAGTCCTTTTTAATAGTTAAAAAAATCCTTGGTACTGTGGCATTCCAGAAAGCACAAGCCATGCTCAGACCCCTCTTCCAGCGCAGTCAACATCTTTCTTCTTCTGCCTGAGTGACGGTATTTTACTGCAGCTCACACAGAAGAAAAGCCCAGCACCCCCAGCACTGCGACAAGTAGACCTTCAGAGACCAAGGCCCACCCCTTCCTACCACTGCTGTGTGTGGCCTTTGGGCTTAAAAATGCTTTCCTTTTGCCGTAGTCACTATTTGTTTTAAGCCAGAATTTTACGCTAGACATTTGCAAAGAAAAATGCTCTTCTAAGTATTGTTTAAGCACCCAGGGTGAGGTAGATTCAGCGCACACGATGCTACGGAAATTTTCTCTGCCCTGTTTCAGCCACTTGCAGACACTGCACACAGAACTACTTGGGGCATCTCAGCAGAAGACAACAAGAAGCCTGGGAATCGCCCAAGGAGAAGAAATACAGACCTTTCTTTTTTCAAATTCTGAAAGAAAACTTTTAAAATGCAAAGACTTGCATTTCACTTCCCCTCAGTCTCATGCATGGTTAAAGTCCTTTCAGTAAGAGTAACTTGATTTTAAGTGTAAGAATGTGCAGAGCGCTTCCTCCCCCTGACCTGCACATGCAGACATGTCACAAGACATTTTCCAAATCCCTCCTGCTGAACCTGGTTTAAAATCAACACGCAGACAAACAGCAGCACACAGCCTATGGTCGCTGTCCGCATTAACAGCTTCTTGTCGAAGACAGAATTAGCAGGAAGGCATTTCCCCATTGAAAAGAGGTGAAAAAATCACTGTTGCGTCTTCTCTGACACAGACTCTGAAACATCGCTGTGTGCCCGTTCTGATCACTTTTATTTCAAGTGATTTGTTTGAAGAATGTCTCAGTTCAGCCAAACACAGGTCCCCAGCAGAAAGCAAATTCAGCCTATAATAACAGAGAGTCAGCGGGTCCACTCTTATCACAGCTTAGTCTTGCCCAATGTATTCATTTTTCCATTTCCACTCAGCTTTATGGCCACATGTTGATTATTTCCCATAGTTCTAATTACATACATTTGTAGCATGGATATTTTCAGAGCTGCGACTTCTGCCAGGACAAGGAAAAAGAAATTCACATGACTGTCAGGCTAAAAACATTTAAGTCTCACAAGAACTTATTTAGCAGTGCATACTGGGGTCAGTGTTCAGTGTCATTGCTGTGCTAGGACTTTGATCAGAAAATTGTCTTACAGGAAGCTGCCTTTGTCAATATCATACGATCTGGCAAATTTTAAAGGTGACCTTTGGAAGGCAAAGGTAGGCTTCCGAAAGACAATATTAGGAAATTGAAGCTCTTCCTGGAGGGTGCCTAGCCTGGTTTATTGTACTGCTAACTCTCTTTCCCCTCAGAGGATTTTCATTTGACACTTCTCAAAAATCTTGGGTTTATTTTGCAGTATTTTGGGGGTTAGATTCTTTGCTGCTTTTTATGATACAGTAAAAATCTGTGTGATGGGTGACTCCTGTGACAGAGAGCTTCATTTTTTCACAGCACTGAGCAGCCTAGAAACAAATGTCAGCTACAAACAAAGGTGCAGTAATTAAGTAAGTCCTAAAAGCCATTGCCCTTTGAAATAATGTTTTCTACAAAAGCTGTGTAGCAGAAGGTAAACTAACCCACAGGTGACTGTCCCAACCAGAGCCGTAACAGCAAGGCTGCTTCTGCCATTCAAGCACCCTTCTATTCATTGCATTAAGTCTCTTCTCAATATGTCTTGGATAAAACAATGCAATTTCAAAGCTGCAGTTGAGAAAGGTAAACATAAATATTAAAAGTGTGCAAAAAGTCTTCTGTAATTACCTGCTTTTTTAAATTACAGTTATTCAATATTTTTGCAGAGCACAAGGCAGAGGAAGAAGCGAGGTGAATACAAGGAACATCGTTGCTTCTGTTTATCCAAGAAGCCCAAAGTTCACATGAAACACTTTTTCTTAACTCTTTGAGAAATAAGTCAAGAAATAAGCACAAGAGAGAACATACGCATGACTCAGATTAGGCTCAAAACAGTAGGATACTTTCAGTCTCCTTTTACACCAGCTTGACAGTGTTTCTTTGGCATGATGGTTATGTGTAATGCAGTTAGTAAAAAGGGACCTGATTCATCACTTCTTCCTCTCCTGCAGACACTGATATCTGAGAAAAGCCCCATCAAGCCAGAAGGACAACATACAGTGCAAATAACTACTAGACAAGCCAGGCAGCATTAACGGGAGCTCAGGGAGAGATTCAGAGATGAGTTACGTTAAGTAATTAGGAATCTTTATTTCTTACAAGTTTTTTCCTCTAGCACTTGCCCAGGACTTGTGGACGATATTTTTGCCCTTCCAGGTAATGGGATTTAGGGTGGAAAAAAGTAAAGCAGATCATTTTACTTTTTCCTGACGTCCAGTTGGCTCTGACTGGGTCCAGTGAAATAAGTCTAGCAAACTGCTAGTGCAAAGAACAAGTTCAATATTATAATGCATTGAAATGCTGATTTAGGTACCGTATCAGTAGATTATACTGTCATCTAGTGGCAACTACTTAACTTGCACCCCGATATACTGGAGAACAGTCTACAGACTGCAGATACTTACCAAGGAATTTTGTCTTGACCAGCTTTCTAAAACAGCCAAATGATCAAGGACACTTTCAAGGAATATCACCATAATAATGGAAGACACAGACACACATGGTGGAGTTGATCCTCCTGCATAGTCTGAAAATAAAAGGCCCCTAAAAACTATCTCAGAAGATGCATAAGCCACCTAAACTTATCCTGCTTCCTGAATAGGGGAAGGTAAAAACCACGAGCTGAAAGTCAGAGAAAAGCCAGAGCCCTCTATCATGATGCAAAGGAAAACATGCAAGTCCCTAACACATCACATTAGGGACTAGCTGGTGATATTTTACTCTTTTTTATAGAAATGCATGTTGCTGGGATGTCACTGACATAAGAATGCATAAAGCCAAATATTAACTTGGAAATAGATTTAGCAATAAGGTCAAAGGGACTTCCAGATGTTCAGAGAACAGAAGTTAATGGAGGGAAAAGAACATATTAATCACTACATGAATATGAGAAGTGGTTTAAGCGTGATTAAGAACCCGCAGACCTGTTTAAGAGCCACAACTCTAAGTGTTCACCCCATTCTAACGTAAAACTGCCCATAAAATATTTGATTACAGGATTGTTAGAGTCAATCCACTATTGACAGAGCCAGTTGGAAAGAGTGCAATGGCATTGAACAGTTTATCAGACTAAAGTACTGACCAGTCTGCTCAGAGAAACATCAGATTTAAACACCAAAGCACAATATTCTCTCCCTCCCCCCTCAAAAAAACAATCTAGATTGGATTTAAGATCACTGTAAGAAACTAATGAATTCCTTTAAAGTAGGTGGAAGAAACAGTGGCTTTCAATTGTCTTATGTCACCAGCCAAAGCATATAGGCTGGAGTATTCTGCTCTCTCTTCTTTTTCTGAAGGATGGTACAGACGATATCAAAGAGAGTCAGAAAAGAAGTCCAAGGAGAAGGTGATGGAAAACAGCAAAGAAAAAGCAAACTTACCTTGAGCAAACACTGAAGGATGGGCCTGAGGGAAAAATGGACAAGACCTACGGGGCCAGATGCTGACTGAAAGCAAGGAGTGTGGACACGCATTCTGCCTGCAGTGCTGTGCCAGTGTAACCATAGCTCGCATATAAAGCATCTGTGTAAGAGAAAGCAGACATGAAAAAGTTATTTCTAGCCTGCACCAAGATGGTAATCTTTCAGAAATGCTGCTGTTGCGGGTTGGTTTGTTTTTTGTGTTTTTTTAAGGCAGATGTTACACTGTTTTTCTGAACTATTTCATATTCAATTTCTTGCACATCCTGATATTTTGTTCACTTTTGTGGATTGCTATGGGAGAGATACTAATATTTGCTGGACTAGACCTTTGGGTTAGACTTGTGCAGATGTCCTGGTTGTGAAATCGTGTGTACTCCATTATCCGTCTCCCAAGCTGTCCAGTTCTCCAGTGAATTATCTTTTTATGGCTGTAACAAGTAAATTTTCTGGCTTTCACAGCTCATGAGGAAAGACAGTGTTCCCTAATTTATTTATACTTATATTTTTGTAATTTGCACAAATGAAATGATCTACAGGAAGGGATTCTCAGTAGTATAAATACGTGTTATCACAAAGAACACATTTGTAACAGCATTAAAGAAACTTCAAAACTAAAAAGCATTTTGATTGCAGCAGGCCATTTAATATGCATACCCCTCACTGAAATTAAGCTACATTAGCTAATCAGTGAAGAAATAAGAGAAGCAATATCTTGGTGTGAATTAACAATGCTGTCTCTGAAACACAGTTAATTGAGATCTGAAACACAGGGAATTACAAACAAGAGACCAAAATATTCAGAATTAGCACATGTTCTGAAGTTTGACAGCACTTCCACTTAACGAAAAATTTCTTATCTTTTAGGTAGAACGGGATGACCAAAAAATCAAACACCAAGGGATGACAATTCATTCATCTAACTGCGGCTGTAGCTCAGGTTTACAGAGGACAAAAGTGAGGGCAAAAGGAGAGGCAATTTTTTAATCCTGTTGTTTCTAAACCTGTATTATCATACTCACTGCCACAAGAGCAGCAGTCTTGAACAAGAAAATCCTGTGCTAGGCACTGCACAGAAGGAGACAGGCCTTCCTTAGATGCCGTTCAGGAGATAGCGCATGGACGGAGACAGACTGCTGATTGCAAGGCCATAACGAGCAGGCAGGAGGGACTGCAGTCCCAGAGCATGGGCAGCCCAGCCCCTCTCTCTGCTTTGAGAACAGCCCTTAATGAAGGATCCTAAAACCTTCCACAACGGGATAATTGGATGGATTGCCTCCACTTCCTAGACGGTAAGACAATCTCAGCAAAAATACTCCCTGAATAAGCACACTTTTTATATGTACAGAGGATGATTACTCTACTGCTTTTGGGGACCCATGTCAGGGAAGCCTGTTGTTTCCCCACAAAGGTGCCTCACTGTCCAGATATTGTACATCTCTTCCACGTACTGCGCTCTGCCCAGCTCGTGACAGAGCAGAGGACCGGCTCGAGTCTGCCCATTCTCAGGCCCTTGCTTTAACTAGTGAAGATGGTAGCTCTGCAACACATACCACTGTGCTGTAAGCTTATAGTTTAAGACACATTACTAGATAACTTCAATTTTAATTGCTGTAATAGTACAAGCACTATATTTCTATGGACCGACCTAATGTTCATTTTGTACGCTCTTATAATCTTGTATTGATTACACATTGCACTTTTTCATTATTTTTTATATAATGAACTCTCAATTAGCCAGGGCCATGGGGGAGCTTGGAGACAGAATAACCCAGATAAAGCAAGAATATGGGTAATACAAACCAGATGTAAGTTAAGTCGTAAGAACAGAGTAGATAAGTTTAACTTTGAAAAACAAAGTTGATATGAAGAATGAGGTAGTAAACATAATGAAAATGAGGTGGCGGGGGAAGTGGTTAATCCACAACTCAAATAATCTTCACACAGCTAATCAAAAGTTGATTGTCCGTGTTTACACCTGCAGTAAGCCCCGCTGCTGCTCTTCTGACCAAAAATTCCAGCCCCTGGCTTGTGTAGGCCTGGGACTGTAGCAACTAGGGGGGAAAAATTGAAATCTGATCTGTCTTGGTGAGGGAGATCCAGTCTCTCATGGGTACAGAGGTTCTCAAATTGTAATTAGTGAAGGTGGAAATCATGACTGGTACCTAATGCTTTGCAGGCCATAGATTTCTAGCAGACCACAGACCTCTGGAGGTGGAAACTAATGGAAAGCAGCTCCCCGGCTCCACGTGCATGCTACACTTTCTTCAAAGCATCCTCACCGATTGCTGGACTGAGACAAATTCCAGCCTGGCTAAGCAGCCATTTTTCGTGCACTTCTACAAAATCAAGATGTGCTTTAATCCCTCAGAACTTGTTAAGGGGGAAAAAAAAAACAAACTTTAATTCTCCTGCCACAGCAAACAAGAAACTTTGCCCCATCTCTTCACACTACAGGTATCAGTTCCTCTGTCCTACCAGTGCAGTCACAGATAGCTTTTTGTGCTCTGAGTTTTGTTCTAATAAAGAAGCAAAAGCAAGAAAATCAGAAAAGCCATGGAGATTTTATGATGTTTTGAAAGCTGCTCTGAAAACCTCCCATGCTAAAAGGACATTCTGTCCCATCCAAATCCTGGTCCCCAAGGCGATCCCCAGAAAACAAGGCCAATGAAGAAATAACTTAAGAACATAGTGCCTGTTTTCAATACTGACTGAGAAGGGCAGGGAAAAAGTGCCATGGGACCAGTGAGTCTGGAAGATTTTAGAGTTGGAGGCTTCTGCTGCAACACAAAAACTTAATTCAAGAGCTCCTTCTAGTTTCTGACAAAAAAACTTGTTTATTTCAAGAGGGTTTGGGCATTCTTGAAGAATTTATTTGCACTGCTGCAAAGAGCTTTAGAGGAAAACTGGAAATGTGCCTGGTGCTGGATAAAATCTCAAAGAATTTACAACCAAAATGGATGGGACAAATGCATTCCAGTTTTACAAACGTGAAACTCAAGCCTCAAATTACACTGAAAGCCCATGATAGAGCTCGACATTCAATTTACATTCCTGAATCTGATTTAATGCCTTACCTACAAATATCTTTGTCTTTTAATTGCACCAATTTAGTTTATAATTTGCCTCATTGACAAAGGTTATTAAAATTGACAACTGAAGGTAAAAACTGACACAGCTTAAAGCATGAAATAGGAGAACAAGCAACGCAATCTTGTGTCCAGCGCAGATTCCTCTTGACTAGGTACCAGTGATGGCCTACAGCCAGCCGAGGGAGCCTAAATAGCACTCAGCCGGCTGAGACTGGCACAAAACTAATGCAACCGCAACTGTGTGACAGTATATCAAGATCTGTCCTCATTTAGACAACCTTTCTTACAAGAATGAATGATCTTGAACAGAAATACCTTAGTTATGAGAAAATTAGTAATGGCAGAGGTGAAGCAGAACCACAGGCGACATTAATGCTAGCTATACATATTTAAAATTTACTTCCATAGTTTATGTGAACGCATTAGGAGTCTCAAAATGAGATGTGATCAAGTCTTTTCAAGTTCTGTTACTTTCAGGAAACGCAGAAACAAAGACCAGTTCACCTTGCGAATTACACACATCAAATTGTTGCTTGAAGCTTGGCTCCTTCTGCCCCTCTAACCTGAGTCTGCACTGGCATTGATTGCACTTAGATCGTAAGGCTACACCCATACAGAGCTGCCATCGCTCCAGAACCACATGTCACACAGTCACCCCGGGTCAAAAATCATCTGAGCTGCACATTGCTGGAGGCTGGGAGAGAAAACCCCCCAGTATGGATGCTCCTCTCACACTTCTGCCCAAGGATCCGCCATTGACCTTGGGCTTATCTGAGCTCCCTTTTTTCAGCAGTGGCCATAAGCAGATCTTTAAAGGAGAGTAAGAGTGGGCCAAGCACGTGTGATGCTTCCCCTCAAGCTCTTCCAACCTCCAACTGGTTTCAGTTCAGGGAACTTCAGCTCAATGTGGTTTGTCAGTCTGGTAACCCCAATGGATTTCTCTTCTGAGTATTTATTCAGTCTCCCCTGAAACTCATGTAAAATTTTGGTTCCCACTAAGTCTACTAACCATTGCATGAACAACCTCTTTCTGCTTGTTTTGAACCTGGCTATGGAGCTACGTGGACCTGCAATCTGACCGAGTACAGTTGCTCGTATATTCTTGCGCAGACATTTGGTTTGTGAGATAAAATCTGCAGCTCATACGTAATTTTACCACGAAACACATGGAAAAGAGCTGGCTGCTTCAAATGGGATTCTCAGCAGCCACCTGGCCCACAGTGTTATCGAAACTAACTGATAGGAAAAGCTGGAAGGAAGGGTGTTTAATAAAAACACTGACTTTTCAGGCTAAGGCCGCTAAGGCCCCAGGGAAACATCTATGTCGGATGAGGATTCATAGCCCTCACGCTTCTGCTCTCTCACCACCTCCATCATTCCTTTCCAAGCTGCAATAGGCATCAGTTTTGCCTCCTGCAGTACAAGAGGAGGAACAATTTGGCAATATCGCTGGAGCTGGGATACTAGTCCAGGACAAAGGAAACATTCAAATACCACCTTAACCTTTCACTTCTCTTGTCTCCCAGGAGAGTGCTCCAGCCACCCAGCAGCAGATGATTATGGTGGCGAAGCGCTCTCCAGTCATTCAGTTGCTGCCCAGGCATCGTGGCAGGGGGAACTCTAAAAAATTGATGCCTCGTAATGCAGAGGGTTGCTCTGGGCATTCTCCACCTGAGGGATGGTGAGACAGCACGCCAGACTCTCTTCCAAATGCTGCTTCTGTGTTTCATGCTGAGCACCCTAGGCAAGTGCTCCCATCACTAAAAATCCCAAAGTCTCAGTCATGAGAGAGACACAGAGATGCAGGTACATGGCAGGGTGGTTTCAACCCTCAGCATTCACAGGAGCAGAAGCTCAGATGTTCGTGGTCCACCTGTAAATACGTAGTGCTACTTGAGATGTCCCAGGGTATCTGGCCCAGCCTCCAGCTGTCTCTCCAGAGGCTGCATGTCTGCCATAGGACCTGAGACATGATTGCCAGGCTTGTGCAGACATTTCCGTTATCCTCTGAAATGTTTCAAATGGTATTCAATGCCCGGGTGTAGGCAACTGAGCTGAGCCCTCCTACACCTTCCCCCGAGTTGATATTGAATCATAGAATCATAGAATAGTTCAGATTGGAAGGGACCTTTTAAAGGTCATCTAGTCCAATCCCCCTGCGATGAGCAGGGACATCTTCAACTAGATCAGGTTCCTCAGAGCCCTGTCCAGCCTGACCTTGAATCTTTCCAGGGATGCGGCATCTACCACCTCTCTGGGCAACCTGTTCCAGTGCTTCACAACCCTCATTGTGAAAAACTTCTTCCTTATGTCTAGCCTATATCTCCCCTCCTTTAGTTTAAAACCATTACCCCTTGTTCTATCACAGCAGGCCCTGCTAAAAAGTTTGTCCCTGTCTTTCTTATAAGCCCCCTTCAGGTACTGAAAAGCCACAATAAGGTCTCCCCAGAGCCTACTCTTCTCCAGGCTGAACAACCCCAACTCTCTCAGCCTGTCTTCACAGGAGAGGTGCTCCAGCCCTCTGATCATTTTTGTGGCCCTCCTCTGGACCCACTCCAACAGGTCCATGTCTTTCTTGTGTTGGGGTCCCCAGAGCTGGACGCAGGACTCCAGGTGGGGTCTCACCAGAGCAGAGTAGAGGGGCAGAATCACCTCCCTCCACCTTCTGGCCACGCTGCTTTTGATGCAGCCCAGGATACGGTTGGCCTTCTGGGCTGCGAAGGCACATTGTTGGCTCACGTCCAGCTTTTCATCCACCAGTACCCCCAAGTCCTTCTCAGCAGAGCTGCTCTCGATCCCATCATCTCCCAGCCTGTATTGATACTGGGGGTTGCTCTGACCCAGGTGCAGGACCTTGCACTTGGCCTTGTTGAACCTCATGAGGTTCACCTGGGCCCACCTCTTGAGCTTGTCCAGGTCCCTCTGGATGGCATACCGTCCCTCAGGCGTGACCACTGCACCACTCAGCTTGGTGTCATCCGCAAACTTGCTGAGGGTGCACACAATCCCACTGTCTATGTCATTGATGAAGATATTAAACAGTACTGGTCCCAATACGGACCCCTGAGGGACACTAAATACATGAATTCTCCTTTAAATGCTCTTTGAGAACTTACATACTTCCACAGAGCAAGACCTTGTTGGCTGCCACATCTCACATTGAGAGTGTAGGGTAGGTGTCCTGCATTGTTAATGGACTTTCCCTTTCTCTGCTGCGTGGTGTCACTCTGCTAATGAAAGAAACACGGAAAGCACTTTCTACTTGATGTGACATATTACCTTTAGGAGTCACAGACTGTTATGGTCATAATCTCATGACACTGCTTCAATTTCTTCCCTACCCTGATTGCAAGAAGTTTCCTATTGTACTAATAAACTATGTATTTTTAAAGTGAGTGCTTGGAGTAGGTTGAGATCCTAATGGTTAGTGCTCAGCAGAAGAGCACTGTTTTTCTCTAGGGGACAGATTCTCCAGAGAGACATGAAGTGACGCCCTCATAGAAGTATTGTTCTAATAAATTTCCAGACTTTAGCTAAATATATATAAAGGATGGATCTCAGCAGTTTGTTACTAACTGGAGATTGATCCTGCCTGTGAAGGACGTGAGCTTTCCTGGGGCTGAATTTGCTGTTCAGGATCTTCACAGGGATTTGCTGTTCAGGATCTTCACAGGGATTTGTCCTTACTTTAGAGCTCACAGCTTCATCTGGTCTCTCTGAGGCATGGAGAAGATATAAGCCTGGCACTTCTAGTCAAATAACATGTTCCACAGCTACGTATCTTTTAATAAACACAAACCCCACATCTCCTGCAGAATAGATCATATGATCTAGTTTTAGGTGGTCCTGTGCGGAGCAGGGAGTTAGACTCGATGATTCTTACGGGTTCCTTCCAACTTGAGCTATTCTATGATTCTACAATTTTCATTACAAATAAAGCATCTGATACATTAAGCAGATTTCCTTGATTATGAACCAACTCTTATTCCTACTGATGTCTTCGTTCTTCGTAAGTTGCTGCAAATAGCTTGGACAAACAGGAGGTGGTTTGCCTGGATCAATTACTTTGAATATTTGACATTTGTAATTTACACTGGGTGATCCTTACCTTAGATCAATACTCAGACATTTCTCCTCCTTGATTAGATGATAAAATTTAATGAGAGAAAAAAGGTACAAATAGATAATAAAGAATAACAACTGTTTTCATTAATATTGCATTACGCGTTACTTACCCCCAAACCCAGACAATAACAAATCCAATGCCATTGACAAGCCACAAACAGTTTAAGAGGCACACAGACATTGTCAAAGGCAAGCTGGGTATAACCAAATTTTTGCCAAGTCCTTACATTGCAGCATCCAGGCAGCTCTAACCTATACTGCTGTGGTGTCTCTAAAAAAATAGGGTTATTTGTGTACACAATTGAGGTTTTTTATAAGCCACAGGGACACAAAATCGTAAGAGTCTCTTTTTTCCTACCTCTTTTCCTTTCACCTAAAAATTACACTCATTCAGTACATTTTTGCAGAAAATTTACTTAAGATTTTCCTTAAGTACCTTTTTGAATAAGGGCCAAAGATCATAAAATTAAGAACTCAGGACTACAGAAATCAAATTAATAAGCTAGTGTGCCTGGGGGAGCATATAAGAAACCACCATAAAATAATAACAACAGTAATGCCCACATATGTATATAAGAATACGGGATAGGGGGATGTGCACACGCGCATGTGTGTGTGTGTTTGTGTTTATATTTACAGCCTCTCTTGGAAAGGTGTATTACACAATATATGTTAGTAAAGCATCCATGAAAATTATTTCTAGAAGACACAATAGGGACTATACAGAATATACTAATATTAATAGCTGTCAGTAATAATTTCATGCATCAGGTACACTCTCTCTCTCGTGTTGTGCATCTAATGGCAACTGCTTGCAGGACGGAAGACCTAGGACGTGATGGGCTTTTTGAGTGATATTTGCTGGTACAAAGGCACCACACGAAGGGACCTCCACATTCCTGTGGAGCTAGGTAAAAGTCTCCTACAGGGAAACTTATTAGAACCTCTGCTATGCAGAATTTAAACTTACGCATGAACACTTTCAGGGTCCTGATCCAGAGTCCACTGAAACAGTGAAAATGTCCGTTTTCTTTGATGAGTGTTGCATTGCCTCGTATTTTTTTGCTAAGTTCACATTGAAGTCCAGCTCAGCCATTCAATTGTATGATGGCAAACCCCGGCTTCACAAAACTTGTTCATGGCTTCCAGAAATTAATTTTCTAGCTAAAAATGGTAAGACCTTCAAACAGTCATGGCATGGAGTGTTTGCCTTCTGGTTTTTAGAGCCTATAGATCCAAATGCACTTACATTCCATTTTTAAGTTGTTCCTGCATCCCTAAGACTTAGAAATTCATTTTGCTTTTGTTAAGAAAAACACAGTCTCTTGCACAGACACTTGCTCCAAGGATCTAAGGCTTTAAGAAAGACATATTGAATGAAAGCACAAGGGTTAGCTTGTGTTGACTTGTGGCTAACTTGCGTTAACTATGCTAAATAAGGCTGAGCCATAGATCTGCGGGAAATAGTATCACTGAACAGTAAATCTGGCAAAAACTGTTTTTCTAAGGAGTGAGAATATTTGCCAAGTCAGATCAACTTTTACAGACTGTTTTAGCCAAAAAAAAAAAAAAAGAAAAAAGAAGAAGAAATGTCAAAAATGTCAAAACACTTCTCAACATTTTTTGAGTGAAATATTTTAGTTCAGAAACATCAACACCTTGTATCCTCATTTTCCAAATAAGACACTGAAATCTTCTATTTGGAAAGGAACTTATTGCTTACAAATTGAACTGAGCTTCAGAAAGGAGGCATCAGAAAGGGTCAAATAACCTGATAATTAAACACAAGGAAATGCCTCAAACCAGCTGGTCTTGGCATTGTTTTTTAAAACCAAAATCTTCAAATCCATTGTAACGCTTTGCGAGGAAACCCATAGCTTCTTAGCTGTGAGGAGATGGCTTAGTACTTTGAAATTATTAGGAAGGACTTGTCTTCCTCAGTTTGACTGCCAGTTTTGACAACGTTTCCTCAATGACCTTGAATACATCACTCAACATTCTGCACTTCAGCTTCCTCGTCTATCTACTTGGATTTTACTAGGATTGTATTGAAATAATCTCGTGTCAAGAATATTCATTTACCAGTATGGATTGACATTTACTTATCAGTTTATCTGTGACAAGGCTGTCCTGTAATGTCATTGTCATCTTATTAACTGAGAAAGTAGAGCTTTAGGTGTATTTTTATCCCACTATGGATTATAGGAGTTTGGTTGGTGTGGTTATTTCCATTCCTTTAAGTAATCAAGTGAGTTTTCTAGTGCGTTTCTATGCATTTCTAAACTGTTCCAGCTCACATTTGCCCCTCGGTAGTGTTTCCTTCAAAAATAATTGCATTGAACTGTGGAAAATATGAAAAGAAACGTCGTAGTACGCACGGTGCACGGTGTACATCACTGTACACACACACCCCCCCAATGGGGGAAGGCTTCTTGCGCGACCTACTGCATGCTCGTGCTTCTGGCTTTCCTCACAAGGAAACTAAATGAGTTTCCACAACCGAGCTTTAACCGCCAGTAAAATACCAACGCGCTGGCACAGGCCATTACCAGCGAGGCGAAGTGGCTGACACAGAAGCAGGTACTTGTGCCTAATCGGTGCTCTGGGACCTCTCAGAAGTTTTGCAATATCAATTACTGGGACTAAGCCGTCGGGAAGGTATTTGCACGCAGCAAGTTTCCAAGTTCCCTTTCTCTTTGTATCCCACTCGGTGGCCCCTGGTGGCCCGTGGGCTGCTGGGTGGCATCCGGATGGGGACACGTGAGGCCTCTGCTCCCGGAGGACCCACGTGGGACGCGGCATTGCTGCAGGGTGCAGCGGCAGCCCCAAGTATTGCATTTTCTCAAGCATTTGCTGGCCAAAACTGTCCCTCTTACAGCAACAAACAAGGAGCAAAAATATTGGACAATTCCCAGCACTCACGAGTTTCATTTTGTAGCAAACAAACAGAAGCCTCTTGCTCCTAAACTATAAGAACCTGAACAAATGTGCTTATCTAGCTTACGCGTGGATTATTTTCCACAACGCAAATGACTTCTGGCCACATTCGCTGTTCCTAGGACCAGGGAAACCCTCCCACTCAGTCCTGCCGAGCTCTGCCTCAACTCCTAAATAAAACAGCCCAGGGACTATTCTCTTTCACATCCCCACCATTAAACTCTCCCCAGGCAGGGTGGCCAAGTCCAAAACGCCTTATGGGAGCAGTCCCAGGCAGGCGCGGGGCTGCCCCAGCCAAAACCCGTGCCCGGCCCCTTGCTGAGGCTCCAGCCCCCGTACTGCTACTGGAGCGTCTTGGAGGCACCAACGAATTTACCTGGGAGGGAAAGGCAGAATAACGCTGCTACCGTCTCGAGGACGGGACGCTGACGCTAGCGGGGCTAAGTTACGTGCCCGAGGTTGCAGCAGTTGCCCGTGGGAGAGGCGGGCAGAGGTCCGGGCGCTGCCTGGCCACCCGAGAGCTTCTATCACGAAACTGACTTCTGGAAATGAAGAGCCTCAGTACGTGTCCTACAGCCTCTCTAGAGCACAAATGATCACAGCAACACTTCAAAAGCATGAAGGGGTAAATCTGCAGCTGGCGTGAATTCAATTAAGCTATGGCAATGAGTATGAGGAGAGGGTATGATCACAAGCACACACTCAGGGGAGAAACCAAGGGGAAACACAGGTAGCCTGTGGGACCTACCTTCTGTCTGTGGAAAGCAGAGTGGCTACTAGAGACTGGGTTTTAATAGCTGATTTCATAGCTCAAGGACCATCTATTATTTCACAGTTTTCCAGTCTGTGACGGTGAGCGATGAACGGAAAAAACTTCTTCCAAGCAGAAGTACATATATGGTTTGGGGGATGTTATTTGTTAAATACTTTAAATTAAATAATAAGTTTGTCTGAGGGTAATGTTATATATAGCTTCATGGTTTTTATTCAAATTCAGCAATGACACCTCACAAATTCTTAACTTTAACAGGACTCCAGTACAGGCTTAGCTGCTTTGCTGAACAGAAGTAGGTTTCATCATCCATCCAAAGATAAGCAAACGCTTTGCTCCTGGAAAAGAAGTTAGAAAAAGCACAAACTTCCTTCTCAAACCTAATCCATATTTCTATTTTATTCATTTTTCTATTAGGACTAGTTCCAGATTTTTCTGTTCCTTGTTGAAACATTCACAGAATGTCTTCTATCATCTCATCCTCTTACAGAAATAAAAAGTATACTTAACTCCATAAAAGAGGTGTTTAGCATGAAAACCCGTAAATTTGACTAGCCGTTGTTACATTTGTTAATATCTCTTTCAATGCAGGGACCTCTTTCTGGAAGAGGGAATATGCCCAGGTTTCCAAACTAGTAATGCATATTTTTAAAAGGGCATTGTATTTTTTTATAAAAGCTTTGTTTTGTAAGGTGATAGTCTCTGCAATAGTCACATAAGCTTAATTTTAAAGCTGCGAATTTGGTTCCTGTTGAAATCTACAGAAAAATTGCGGTTGAATTCTCTGCTCAATGTTCAGCACTGGCCTCCTTTCACTGCATGCCAGCATGGACAACCTTTCATTCGAATACTTAAACTGTGTTTATAACCTCCCATACTTTTTCTGAAGATGCCACAGAAGACTGAGAATTAGTTTACGTGCTAGAGCTTTTTTTGGATCCCTACAGCTGCACATGGGGTGTTTGCAGGGTTCTTGTTTGTCACTGATAGGCACTACCAGGTCTGCACGTACGCTTGCTGGGTTCTGCCTGCTATTATGATATCCAGGTGGGTTTTTAACATAAAAAGACCTTGATTTTAAATAGATTAGAGGAAAGTATTTTGATCAAAAGACTGAGTTTTGTATTGTACTTTCAAAGAAGCAGGTACAGACAGAGCTTGTTAATTTGAAGCATGAAGTAGCCCTGATCTTCAGAGACTCCATTTTCTATGAAGGGACATCTCTCAAAAGCAAATCTTGCGTCACTGTTTATGGTCTGTGCCAGGCCAAATCCCAAAGGAATCGGTGGAAGCTCATCTTCATTGACTCTAAGGTCTGTCCCCCCCTGACTTGATGATGTGGATGATCCAACTATCGGAGGCGTCCAAGGAAATGCACAGAGTTGCTGCTGCGGAATGGCAAAAGCGAGACACAGGAACACCCACGCTGCCACTGCTGTGCTCTACACAACCCAGCGGAGAAGATTCTTAAGCAAGAGGGATTTTTCTTTGGATGTTTTATTTGCCTCAGGCTGGCTCAAAGAACATTTTCTCAGAGCACATACCTCTTCTTTTAAAAAATGGTCATTATCAGAGCAGTACCTCTGCAAGAAAAAGATGTGGTAAGAAAAAAAGACACCTGAAAATTTGTTTTCTTCAGAAATTCTGTGTTCTCCAGCACCGACGTTCATTTTCTTATTGGCCTTGAGGAAGCACTGCTACATGCATTTTGGCTGGTTAGCAAAACCAAGCAAGAACGACTGCCAGGTATTCGAAATGCCTGCGCATCTTTTCCATTACACCAAGGTGACTACTGCTGTCTGCTATAAACGTAGGGTCTGGTGGCATTCCCATCAAAGTTAGAGGCAAATTTCCCATTGACTTTAACAGTGCAACACAGGGCCTTTACAAAACAGACAAGGCACCTTTGTATTTCCTCCTGAATATGAAAAAGAAACACCTGAGCACCAAAGTCTTTGATCAAAAAGAAAATAAACACATCTTATGGGCTTTTTAATAACTTTTCCCCCAATAAAAAGAGTAAAGTTGGTCTGAAATTATTACACCTGTTTGAACAGAAAGCATATTTTCTTCCTAGCTAGGCATTATATCATTCAATCTATGAACACAGAGATGTAATATAAAGTAATAAAGACAAAATACAACATCAAGTAAGATTCAGACATATTAAATTGCTTAATGAAAACACAAGAGAGTGAGTAGAAAATATGGTTTCCTTTATTGAGAAAAATCCCTTTTCAAATGCTTAATCAATAATAAGGTTCGTATTTCCTGACTTGAGATATTTTTTACATTAATTTTTTTAGAAAATTATTAAATATCTTTAAGGAATATAGATTGCCATTTGTCTGCAGCCCGGCCTGGCAGCATCCTGGATAGACTGTTCTCTGCTTACTCTGTTTCCCTTCTGCAGCTGACTGTTCCAAGCAGTGCATTTCGTAATTTCACTTCAGATCATTCTTGTCACTGAATTCTATCCAGTAAATGTAAATACACATTTGCAGATGCACCTGGGGAAAAGGAAATCCTATAGGATCATGCTGCTGGTAATTTGGAGGTGAGTCAAATTAACATGGAACATTTGTTATCACTTAACATTTTTATGTTCTTGCACTGCAGAGCAGATTGAGGCTGTAAGAGTATTGTAGTCAAACCGCCAATATTCCTGTTTCCATATTCTTTGACCCTAATTCATTGTCCACAGGCTATTAAATATCTGGAGTCTAGTGACCAGGATGTAAGAACGCAAGACTTCCATCAGTGCGTGAGGCCTTAAACCCACCTGCTCCACCATCTTCTGACCAAGTGTTTATGGTACAGTATGCTTCTGAATCTAATCACTCCGTGGGGTGGAATATCAGAATTATCACTTAAAGCAGCTGTCACCCCGGAAAGCTGTGGAGCACTCAGGACGCAGTGGGAGATTTACATTTTCTGCTCAGTATGGCCAGCTTTCTCCCAGTACGGGACTGCAAGCACCCGGTGCCAGCACGGTGTATTTGGGTAAGACCCAAACCTCTGCATGCAGTTCCCAAAGGAGGAGGAGGGAAAGGCGTGGCAAATCTGTAAGATGACCTAAACTGTGGTATCAGCAGGTTTGGAGCCTCCATGGTGCTAGCAACCTCATAGGATGCCGATTCTGTGGCACAGGGACCTATGGAGATCATGGAGAGGGAACAGAAAATTCCCAATGCCTGGGGGATGCTGGGATAGAGAAGGAGGCCCAAGGTATCTGCAGCGATGGTGCAGGGAAAGAGGTATGGTTTGGGTAGGTGTGTGGACAGGCAGCAGCCAGGCGTGCCGGGAGACAAGAAGTACCAGCAGGAGTACCCTCTGGGGAAGAGGTGGTGGGCACAGAGGGGAGGAAAGGTGCACGTGCCTCTCAGCCCTATGAAGATGTCAAAAAACTTGATCACTCCTGGACTAGCCCATTTCTTCTCTATTTGTTCTATGATTTGATGTCAAGACAGCAATCCAGCTCCTACACATCTGTGAGAACTGCTGTTTTGGACAGCACGTATCCAAAAAATTAGTTCGGGGCCAGCAGACACAACAGAGAACTTATGAAAGATGGAGGTCCTTCTGGATTGGCACCTGATTGCCAGCTGGGAGGCTTCCAGCATGGCACCAATGCTTAGGTTGTACTCATTCTTTGGCAACTGGTCCCAAATTTAAAAAAAAAAAAAAAAAAAGGCTTCTAGGGTAACAACAGCTTCCACAAGGTGTGTGATCTGCAAACAGCCAGATCTCCACACTTCCCCACCCCAGACCGCTGGGGATATAAGCCCACCATTCTCCTTCCCTGAACAATACCCCATGAGCGCCTCTTGAGAGATCACTAAAAATTAGTGAGCATCGACTGAAGTTCCTTAAACTGCACTTTATAGATAAGGGGTGGGAAAATAACAGCGTGCAGAGTGCGGTGCCTGGTTTGAGCTGCACCCGTGGCCAAGCAGCAGGCAGGTCAGGGGGGCTGGAGCCCCCCACGTACTGCGTGTGCCACGCAGCACCGGCCGCAGGGGAGGAGCCGCTCCTGGAGACCCTTCGGACGGTCGTACTGGGGTGAGGGAAGCCACAGAAGGGGGTCAGGCAGACAGAGGGTAATACACCATAGTGTACTGAAGTGATCTTCTTTACATATCTGAGTTAAATTTGGCTAGTTTCTAAGGAGTCACTATAGGCAGTATGCACATATCACCTAGAGCATCATCTCCTTCCATTATAAACCTCTAATGATGGTTTATAAACAGAAACGCGGTCAAGCTAGAAATAAGCTGTCACACAAAATGCTGACATGTCTAAATACCAAGAGTATCCGAGAGATTTTTTTTTTCTCATTAAAAATATTGCATTTGTTTTTCTCAGAGGAAGTAGAAGTCATGAGAAAAATCAACATTACATTACCTAATCTTTCTCATTTTCATTTTTAATTCCCCCAGCACGGGGCTGGGATAGCTCCGCTCCTTTGCACCGAGTGCCATGACAACCAACAGACCCATCAGGTAGCTGCATAGCCATTCTGCTTGTTACCTGGGGAAAAATGTACGCACCAAACGCTCAAACTCTTTTTAAACCTATTAAATATAAATAACTAATATGATTTGACCTAGATAGCTGAATGTAATGTATCATAACATCCCAATATAAAAAAAAAAAAACCCTAAGTGTAAAAGCATTTATATACATTATGGAGACTAAGTAAAGTTGCTACAATGAGTTCATCAGTTGTATTATGTCTTAAGAGAAGCTTTCCTTAAACGAAATGCTTTCAAAGAGAAAAATGTGAGTATGGTATTCAAGACTTTAGGTACTAATTGTACGCTATAAATACAAATTTCCATGAACAGTGTAGATAAACCCTTCAAACAGGTACTTTTATAAATTATATACATCGCAAATCTGGATAATTAGTATCCCCAAAGAAAAACACACTTTAAGTTGCCCTTAGAGCTCTAGTTTTTGCACCTTATTGGAACCTAAAGCGCACAGGTAAAATACCACAGCTTTTAGCAGTATTTGTTTATGAAACAAGCTGTAGTTACATACATATTCAAACACGAATAAGCAAAATAAAGATATATGAATTTCTTGCCACTAGCCATTACACAAACACCACTTATGAACAGGTGTATCCAACTCAACTGCCATTTCTCTTTCATCTTGCAGTTAATCAAGATATGCTAGAAATTTTATGTGATGCCAATGTCCAGTTTGCATCCGATGTGCAAACACCAACAATATATCCAGCTTTACTTCTTGTCCTTATCAATTATGTTATCATTTTCACAGATAACCTACTTAAATGTCCTAATATTTTCCCTGAGAAGCACCATCGTTCAGGCAGCCGGCCTTTGCGACAGAATGTAGAATTCTCATCTGACAAATGACAGAGCTGTAAGACCAAGCCTCACGCTCTTCAGCTGACTCAAGGCTTTCATTTAATTAGCGCATCTTTATCTCAGCCAAATTTAAATGAATGTATTTCTTGACAATACAGGAAAAAGGCTTAGCACTTGCACCCTATGACCTAAGCAAAGAAACTGCTTTAAAGATGAAGGGTTTGGGGTTCTCTGGCTGATTTTAACTTTATTCCGTTTAATTCTCCTGGTCTCTAATCAGTATTATCCCATTCTGCTGCAGCTTCCTCCTCAAACATCTCTCCAGTTTTCTCCCCTCATATCACCGAATTCCTAAAGCCTTTATTTTGTATTTGATTTTATCTTCTTCCCTTAAATATCTCTCTAAACACTTAATTGCTTTCTCAGTTTCCCGGATAACATCCAGAGATGTTCAAACATTAATGGCTTTGCTTCCAGCTACTTGACCAGCCATATAAATCTGTTCACACACCACAACTCTCTTCATGAAAATTGGGTTCAACTCTGTCCCAAACTTCAATACAAAATCTGTTTGAAATCTGCTGATTTAAACCAGCGTGCCACTAAAACCACAGTTGTCGATGCAAAACGACCACCTTCATGACCCTCGTGTTTTGACACATTTGAATCTGTCAGGAAGTCCAAAACAAATTAATTTCGTTTGTAGCTGGGAGACAAATAAAATTCATTTGGGTGGAGGTTTCTCCATAAACTAATTCCATTAGACTCACCGCTGCCTTTCATCTGGTACCACACTCATTCATCTTGTGCTCAGAAACAGGAAGAGGCGGCTGCTGCTTCTTCTGCCATCCCTGATTCGGACCACATGAGCTCCAGTGAAGATGCACAAGTTGGCTGGAGGCTGGAATTTGGCACACAGGAGCTGGTGAAATCACTTTTTCTCTGCTTGAGACCAAACCGCGCCCACAGAAGTGCTGCAGAAAGGAGGACTGTAGGAAAACATAACTAAACTGCATGTACGTGTTGTCCTCTGTGGAATGTTCTCTAAAGTTCTTATTCTTCTGCTTCATGACAGTCTAAGTGGGGAAAGAAAAAGATAAACATTTAACTAACATGTGAGAACACTTCTCAAGGTCACCCCAATTATTCATTACTGGGACTTTTTTTTTGGTTTGCAGCTGTTGCAAGAGAATTCCTTTCACTGAAGTATCTCCTGGCTGCAGTTTCCAACAGCAAACCTAGCAAGTGGAATTGAATATCAAGACTACCAGGTATGCACAGCTGCACTATAGGAATGTACGTTATCTGGTCATCTCTTGCATGTTATTCTATTTTTTTAAAGTCTAAAGGAGTGTTTGAAAGAGGAACATGGGGGTGTAAGACTGAGAGGAAAAATATGTAAAAACAAAAGCATCAAATAATACCTGCTGAAGATATTTCTAAAAAAAAGAGAACCAGAGAAATAAAGCCCCATACATGACCCAGGGTTAATTGTACTCAACTATCCATGAAATATATGTACATTTCTATGAGCAGAAACAGAAGTGTGAGAAGCGTTTTCAGCAAATAAGAAAGATTGACTGAAAGACACACAAGCACCGTTAGCCACAGCCCTTGGAGACCCAAACCAAACAGATCACTGCTTGTATGAGAAGAAGTAGGTAAATAGGTGCCATGGTTTAAGCCCAGCCAGCAACTAAGCACCACGCAGCCGCTCACTCACTCCACCCGCAACAGGATGGGGGAGAGAATCAGAAAAGTAAAAGTGAGAAAACTCGCCGGTTGAGATAAAGACAGTTTCATAGGTAAAGCAAAAGCCACACACACAAGCAAAGCAAAACAAGGAATTCATTCACCACTTCCCATGGGCAGGCAGGTGTGCAGCCATCTCCAGGAAAGCAGGGCTCCATCACGCATAACGGTTACTTGGGAAGACAAACGCCATCACTCTGAACGTCCCTCCCTTCCTTCTTCTTCCCCCAGCTTTCTATGCTGAGCATGACGCCATATGGTCTGGAATATCCCTTTGGTCAGTTGGGGTCAGCTGTCCTGGCTGTCCCCACTCCCAACTCCTTGTGCACCCCCAGCCCACTCGCTGGTGGGGTGGGGTGAGGAGCAGAAAAGGCCTTGACTCTGTGTAAGCACTGCTCAGCAGTAACGAAAACATCCCTGTGTTATCATCGACACTGTTTCCAGCACAAATCCAAAACACGGCCCCATACCAGCTACTGTGAAGAAAATTAACTCTATCCCAGCCAAACCCAGCACAATAGGATAGAACAAATAGAAGCTCGATGAACAACAGGACTATGGTCTGACATTGCAGAGGATAATAAGCAAAAGCAAACAAGGACAGCAAGTGATGTCGAGGATAGAGAAATCAGCTGCCGTTCATGCACAAGTATGTTCCAGTTCTGGGAATGCTGCATTTTGGGACTAACTGGGAACTATTTTTGCTGAACCAGTGCCTACCAGCTCTGGCTGCCCTTTACAGGCTGGCAATATTGCTGAAAACCAATTTTGGGGTTCAATTGGGGGTGTTGGCAAAAACCAATGGAAAAACTGACATGTGGGTAACGTTAAACAGTCCCCTTCTGGTAGCCAGCTACCTGCAGCCAAACTCCCGCCAGCCCGTACAGCTCCAGCTCTGCGCACAGTAGTAACCGCGGTATCTCTGCAACAAATTGCTTTCCAGTTCTTCGGCACCCAGCAAAACACTTGCTTCTCCTTCACGTGCACAGTGCTAAAGTTACGAACAGAAATTACTTTAAGTTATTCAATATGCTGTCCCCTTTCCTACATTGCTGTTGCACTGGATTGCCCTAAGCCCGGCGTCACCCTGCATTTCCCGACTCGTCAGCCGTTAGAGTTAGGCCAGCCTCCGAGCCCTGTTTTACACCTGCTCCTTTGGATCGGACCACCATGTGGGGATCACGCGAAAATAATTAAATGAGAAACTCCTCACCCTCCTTTGCACACACAAAACCGGACTTTTGATCGGAACAATTCCAGGGAGAGGACACCTCACGTACCGCTTCAGTGTACGAGAAGTCCTGAGGCAGGCTCTCAGGAGCACGCGACGGGACAGAAGCGCCAGCCAAGCTTCCCAAAGCTTTCAGTCCCCGGTGGGCGTCATCGGAATCCAAGGCACTGTTGTGCCGTGTTTGCATTTCAAACACCAATCACATGTATCCCACTCCCTTCTTCAGTGGATGTAGCCCACAGGAAACCAAGACATCGAGAGAGCTGCTTTCTTGCATCACAGCGGGCCAGTGTTACGGCTTCTCTGTCTCTCACCTTCAGCAAAGCATTCGGTCTACTAGCGAGAACTCTCATTTGGGGTTCAATGAGGGAAAAAGGAGGCTTGACAAGTATTTGCTATGTACAATGTATGTGTGAGAAAGAAAAGAGAGTCCATTTCTGCTGCATTTAAGGATATAGACTTTGGCATCTGAATTTTCCTCCTCTATCAGCCCAATGCTGCTTTTAAATGTGTTATTTTCTGGCTGTCTTCATTTTCAGTGCACTATTCCTCTGTCATTCTCACTGTCACAAGAATCAATAGATACTAATAGCATTACATGGGCGGGGGTGTTAGCCTTGCAATAACTTCTGGAGACACGGACATGTGGTTTATTAATTTATCATATATCTTTGACCAGCTCTTTTCCCCTTTGCCCTCTCACCTTCCTTCCAGGGCCTCGTGCTAAGGCCGCACAGCGCTGAGAGGCTATAATGCACATCTCTGTTTTACTGGGACCAAGTGGTCAGGAAAAAGTTTTCTGTTCCTACAAATATAAAATCAACTTTGCTAAATAGTGCACTAATTTGTACAAGGTCTAGGAATGACGAAACTTGCTCCCTGGTTTGTGAGACAGATATATAAATAATAACAGTCCTGCTCAAAAATTCAACAACTAAAACCACTGTGACAATGAGAGTTTTGCCACATGGAAAATGGAAGATTGCTAGCTTCCCAGTGAGTGTCGGTTCTTTCTCCTAGCCCTGGAAGAAGCCAACAAATATGCTAAGAAACTATTTACAGTCACATTTACAGTATTTTATTCTGTCTTATAGCACAATGCAGTTAGAAGCAGAGGGGAAACATGACTCTATTACATTCTTACATGATAAAACAGATGGACTGAAGAAGGCAAAAATCAAAGAAGGTATGTTACTTGAGTTTCACATAATAATATTTCACAAGCAACAGTTTTTGACATTTAGAAGCATGGACACATTTCTATTCCTACCACAAACGGCTGTGTAAATGAAACCAGCTTATACCAGGAACCACTGACCAAGAACACCTGCTACTCCTAACAGCAACTGCCTGTTGCATATGCTGCTTACTGACCCATTCCATAAACTGCATTTATTTCTGTTTATCAAGGCTGTTTATTTGAAACTAATTAAAAACACCAAGATCATTGTTTCATAGTCACTAACACACAGACAACAGAAATGTTGTTTTAAAGACGTGTTAAATAAAACACAGGTTTGCTTTTTCAGCTCTGGCTGCCTAGATCTGCACTTACTGTCAGGGTACAGGATCAGGCAGACTTGTCGGTACTGCACACCAGTGAGAATGACCATGGTCAACTTCTGAGCTGCCACCAGCAACAATGAAGGAAGAATAATAATAATAATAATAATAAAGGACACATGACGACAACAATCCTTCCACATAAACACAGATTTTATTTTTGCTGAAATCTAGACTTCTTGTTTCATGGTACTTTTATAGACTACACTTCATATACATTACATTATGGGAAGCAGTTATGATGCAAGAATATTGTTACACTCCCTTTTATAGTTATATTATGAAATAGTGCAAAATGAAAGGAAAACACTGTTTCAGTAGACCACTGAGACAGCATTGCACTTCAGGAGAAAAAAATAGTCCAGACCTCTGTTTGTAGCATTCAAAAATCTTTCCTCTGCACAATCGTGGGTTTTATTTAGATATTCAGAGTAAGGAATATTCTGCTGCAAGAGACACAGATGCCATTTGTTACTGGGAGAAAAGTCTTTGATGAATGCTTGTATAAGACAGCTTTATGTTCCTCCAACATATCATTTACCTGATTTGCCATCAATGTATTGCTTCTTCAACTACCTCGACAACAGCAACAAAAACCAGAGGCACGGTCAGTCAGTCACAAGAGTACCCAGGTTACTGCCTCACAAGTAGCTGGAAGGCTGAAGTTCCCATTAGAAGAGACAATAATTAAAGGAATAGACAGCAATTGCTAATTTTAACTCTGCCTAGCCCATCCCAAATAATACAAAAATTCTCTTGTGATTTGGAAATTACTACACCTTTTAAGTGAATGAAAAAGGTGATGAAACATTACAGTGAGACAGAGAGGCACAGGTCCTTTTATATGATAGGAGACTATTTATATGATGTCACTACCATTTGAGAGAGAGATATCTATCATCTGATGCATTGCTTTTGATAAGGAGAGAGGTGATTCTTCCTTCAATGAATAGTAACATGGACATACACAGATTTTGCTTAATTTACAGCTACAAATATACTTGCATGTCTTCTCCTGATAGGTCGTGATGCAATTTATAAGCTTCACTTCAGAAACAGCAAGTCTAATATTCCCAGTAAATGTTTAGGAATTTTGTAGTGCTGACGACGTAACGTATCACGACAAATACGATCTAGAGTCACTGCAGTGGCAGTATGGGAGATACAGTATGGGCACAGCCTCTGGCAGGTGCCAAAGAGGAGGAGAAGCACAAAAATCCTTTCCCTTTTGCAGGTTGTCCTGGTTTAGGCCACGACGGAGCTAGTTTTGTCTTCAGCAGCTCCTGTGTTTTGGATTTAGCGTGTGAAGAATGGTGATAGCACACTGATGTTGCTGGTTGCTGCTAAAGGACCAAGGACATTTTGCAGTTTCCCAGGTTTTGCTAATGTGCAGGTGCAGAAACTTGGGAGAGGTAGAGCCAGAATAGTTGATCCAAACTGGCCAAAGAGAGTATTCCATACCATGGACGTCATGCCCAGTATAAGTGAGGGTCAGCTGGGGGGGGCAACTAGGCTTTTTAGACCCTTAACTTACCTTAATCCTTAAGCTTCCCTTCGGGTTGCTTTTTGTTTCCCTATTTTTTCCTTTTTGTTTTTCGTTTGTTCGGCTGTTTGTTCCCTCACCTGCTCTCTCTGGAACTTGCTGTTCTGGGATAGCTGGGGGGGGATACCCCTGCTCCCTGACTGCTGCTCGGGACGGGCTGTATCGGTCGTCGGGTGGTGAGTAATTGTGCATTGTTTGTTTTATGTATTCTATTATCCTTATATATATTATTATCATTATTAATATATTGTTATATTTTTCCTTTGCTGTCCTGGTGAACTGTTTTTATCTCAACCCGCGAGTTTTCCTTTATCTCTGATTCTCCTCCCCACCCCACCGGGGAGGGGGGGAGTGAGTGAGCGGCTGCGTGGTATTGGGTTACCATCTGGGGTCAAACCACGACACGGGTTCACATCATTCCCTTTCCTAAAGGACAGGATTAGGTATATGCCAGTTACACCAGCTCCTACAACGCAGGGTAACAAAAAGGATCTTTTAGCTGCGGCAGTAATGGGAGATTCTTTCTATTTTCCTTTATTTAGAGAAACATTTTGAAAAGTTGTCTTGCAACTGAGGTCAAGGTTGTAAGCGAGGTTAATACAAGTTTCCACCTGTGTTAAAAAGTAAAGACTCGTGGCAAATGGAAAAGAGTTTTCTTATTCTCTTCCAAATTAAAATTCACCTGGGAGACCTTCAGAGACTCTAGATAAGGCCTAGTGCTTCAATCCTTTAATATGGCTAGAAGTATCCCGTCTCGTTTCTACAGCATGAAGAGGAACGGGTACCCCGGTAACACGCACAGATCCTTTACATCTTAAGTTATTCAGAACAGATGAATTTGAAGCTTCCTCATTCATCCTCAGAGGAGTTAAGGAGTTCAATATTCACAGTTATGTATTTTTAAGCAAAACCCTTAAAATGATATCAGTAGTATATCAGCTGATGGGTGTTTTATGCCCTGTTCACATAAAAGCCCATTCAACTAACTGCGTTTCAGCCTTTGGGGACGGTAGGACAGGAGGCTTTAGTTGATGAACTGCGCAGAGTTACCACTGAGGAATCCCTGCACACGTCTCTAGCAATATAACTTTCATGTTCTTTCTTCAGCAGACAGCCGCATGGTTATTAGAGAATACAAGAAAAAGTTTCCCAAAGCTTAATAGGCTTCTCCTTTCTACACCTAGCAGTAACTTGTCCACGGTAAGCCTTTATACTTGACTATGGACCCACCAGTACGGGATTGGTCTACTTAGTTCAGACTTTCTCGTTTCTCTCACACTGGCTGTACTTTTTCTGTCCTGAGAGTGTGCTTTAGAAGTCCTACCCTGCACAACATCATCTGGAGTTCAAAACTCAAGAGTTTTCACCTGGTGCTTAGTATTTCCCTTTCGCTTTCTCCAACCAGAATCTCCCTTCCCATCAGGCAAGGCTGGCGAGTTCATCATCATGCATATGTATTATTCTCAGCTGAATCGTGTCTCTGGCAATCAGATTATGGTAAATAAAAAGGTATGTTCTTTTAAAAGAGAGGATTCTGCTTTGGTTCTTACTTGCTTGTGAAGCAGAGAAGAAGGAAAGGGATGTTTCTTCTCTCTTTGTAAGCCCAGGTACCAAAAGAAATAACCAAATGTGGAAATTCTATACCTACCAATCTGATATCTTTTCTAAGAAAGACTATTGCGGAATTAATACTCTCATGTAACCCAATTATAGACTGGGTTGATCTTTTTACGTGTATTTCTTTCTTCCCGATTGCAAGCTAATCACTGCACTCTGCACTTAGGCAAAGCAACCTCTTGGACAAATCTTGCTTGAGAATTTTACCAAATGATAGCTGTATTTTAATAAGCCTGTGATCCAACAGACAACAAAGGGAACAGGAAAAGCTCTGCTGGAGCCAGGCGCTCTCTGGGTTTTTAAGCTGTTTCTGTACGTAAAGCGATTAGTACATGTGTACATATTGATGCATGGGAGAGAACAAGTTGAGATTTAACTGTCAATATGCGTACGTGCATACCCAGTACACAATTTGCTGTTCATAAAAAAAGCTAATAAACAAGGCTTTGTGAGTTTACTTTTCATTAGAAAAGCTCAATAAACACAAGTGCTGGCTTTCTCGTAATCTGCTCTCACCAAATAACCTCAACATAACTTATTCTACCCACTGAAAATTTTCACTGTTTATCTGTTTAAAATTGATTGCTCTTTTCTTGTTTACTGTTGCAATATTGGCTCTGCAGCTGAAAAAAAAGGGTTTTATTCTTATAAATAAAAGCAACATAGTCATATTCATGTTAAGATATTTCCCTCATATTGTAGAATTATAAAAATGGAGAAGGAAACTGTTGGAGGGAGGGAGTTGCCACTCTGCAAATTTCTATTAAATGGAAGAAACAATTCCGCAGTGTATGGCTACCCAGCTCTGGCAGTTTCTGCCTGCTTTTATTCCACTTACATTTTACTGAATAAAACTGTCTTTACTACACCTGCATCTCTATTTGTCCTACTAGAGCAGCATCCTGCTGGTTGCAACTTTAAGTTTCACCGAGATCATTGATAGCTCAAGGTGTTCACCATCTCACTTTTAGATTCTGATCCACAATGTACTGGGACAAGTGATGTATTCCTTCTTACCAGAGTATGTTTCCCATCACAGTTCCCCAGGCAGGCCCTTCTTCCACCAGGTGGTCTGTTATACTCTGCACCATTTGCACACGTGGCTGTTCAGAAATCGTGTTGTTGACACGCGGCTAGGACTTCCCCTTGTACCTGAGGCGTACACAGCTGCACGCTGCTGGCTAAGGCCACGCTCCCCTAAGGTCAGAGATGAATCCTCCAGCAGTATCGATGGGAGCTGGAATGGATCCTTCGGTCAGCATGCCGTGGCCCACAAAAACGACAGTGTTTGTAAGTTACTGAAGTTGAAAACTTCAGAGGTAAAATTATGTACTATGCGTACTGGCACAGCCATAAAAGATTGTCACCTACTCAGTGAGCTCCCTCCAAGTGTCCATCTCCAAAAGTATATCTCCCACTCTTTGTGGGCTTTTCTAAATATCTTGGTAAAACAGCAGCAAATTTAAGAACAGCATTAGAAAGGGCAGTCCCATACTGTTAAGCATTTGACGCTTATTTTCCGTGAGTCCAGCAGGGGTCATATGAGTCATATGAGTCATATGACTTTTTTTTGCTACTTCTTTCCCTCCCTTCCCTCACTTCTCCAGGGGCAGTACAGCCACAGAGGGACAAGGTGGGAGTTGGAAAAGCTCCAAGAAGCCTGGCTTATCCCCTGGGCTGCCATCCACGACGCAGAGTGGTAAAAAGTGCACTGTCCCTTCACCAGCATACAAGCCTTGCTGCAATTTGGCTCTAATGATGCCAGCCCAGGACCTGGGGGACATGCAATTCCACATGGCCACGTTGCTCTAGCAAAGTACCTCATCTCCTGCTCCATCTGTGTAATATTTTCCCCACGGTGAAATACAATAGGGCTGAGCTTACCGCCTTACCCATTGGGAAATCCTGACTATTGAACGCTTGATGTCATAATCCTAACACTGTGCGGAAAAGGGTTTTGATATTTAAAAAGTCTTCCCAAAAGTATTTGATTAAGTAGGTCAGTCTCTTACCCAGACAACATACTTCCTTCACTTTACCACAGAGCAGTCATTAGGCTGCACTTTCAAGCAGTGTTCTACTATTCAAGCGATTTGCCTGCATTAAGCTAACAAATACATGCATGGCCTTTAGCTGTTTATCTCTGGCTTTCTGCACCATTGGTTTGGCCTTGCAAGTGCAAGCTAGTACCTGGCCTCAACTCCCACTGAGTTCATCCGAGCTGAGGATCTCCAGCATCTTACAAGAGACACACAGTGCAAATCATCCTTAGGCCTTTTCTACAACCCTTTTCCTTCTTTGTTGCCTGCATCTTGCAGCCCCTCTGTTCTTAGGAGTGATACCTCTGAAGGGAAGAGAACGTTTTCTGCTATATCTTGACACATTCACAACGTATGTGTAGTTCTACTTCATGCTTGTCTCTGCCTGACTGTTGCTTTACTGCATAACCTCTATTTTGCTGCGTTCTCCAGCAGTCCACGGTCCATCAAAGTTAGTTACAAAAAAATGAAGTTCCTCTCTACAGTCCAGGCGGTTGACATTGGTTGTAATTCCCTTTCCCAGATCTTGGGATTTAATCATCAAATTTCTGCAGAAGGTCTACCCCATAGAACTTTATTCCCAAACACTGAGGCTTAAGTTTGCTTTGAAACATCAAGTGCATTTATTTTATTTTACATTTATTTTGATATTATTTTGGTATAATTTCTTTTAATTCTAATAATTGCTTGGTTTAATTTTCTGCACTGTATATATGTTCTTTTGTTCCCATCACCCAAGTAGTTGTTTAATGGTTAGCTATAAATTTGCATTTGTTTGATCTCAGGTGTCTTTCTGCCTAAAGAATTAATGGTGCTTTTGATAATATATCCTCCAAAGGTATATTGTTTTGAACAACTCTTTTGACCTACTTGTTTCCATAATGTTTGAGGTTTCTGTCAATGTGATTTCTCTTTATCATTTTTCTTCCCTTCCCTTTACCAGAGGCTGATTTTCTTCTAACAACCTATTCATTTCAATTCAGTAAAACTCCCTTTATTTTTTAATTTTCTTAGGTTATTGAAGTCCCTAGATTCCAAAAACATTAATTTTACATTTTGTCAAATAGAAGGAAGTTCAGTAGATTCAAATAGAACCAGACTGAATAATCTTACCTATGTAATGTCCTTTTTCCTTCACTTTGAAAAATTCAGCAACTGTGGATGAAATTCTTGTGCCTGTGATAGGTTGAAAAGAAAATTAAAGTACGTCTTATTTCATTAGATCTGAAATATAAAACTCTTTTGTCACTTTTCAAAAAAATAAAAATTATTCAAATCTCTATATAAGTAACATGCAGACACTCCTGATCCATCTAGTAGGAATTTTATTTTACACAAAGACCCCAATCTTGCAATCCAATCTGAACAGAAGAGCCCTTTCACTTCCACTGAAAGCCAGTCAATCTGTTAGGCACTAGGCTTACAGAGGTGTTCTGGCACTTAAAAATACAGACAGGCGCATGGCAAGATCATAAAAAATGTACAGAAAGTGAATTCCCACTGAAATAATTTCATTCCAGCTCATTTCAGTGTCTGTAACATGACACATTATACTTTAAATAAAACAAGCTAACAAAATTGAAACATAATTTTGTTTTACAAAAAAAATCCAAGAATTGAGATTTCTGTCCCATGGAACAAGAAAAGGCCGCTGTGGGGAAGATTGGGGCCATGCATTCTAAAGGACCTCTGAATTTGGGGGAAAATGGTTCATCTCTACGAACTCTGTCACATGTTCAGAGGTGTGCTGAGTACCGCATCATTATTTCTGCTCCCTAACAATACTGAGTGCATGTGCTCACAAAGCGGCAAAAGGTCTAATTTCACATCTGCACATACAATCCTTGCACCAACAGAGAATGAAAGTTGTGATTGCCAATTTCAGTTTTTTAAAAAGAGACTGTTTTGTTGAAAGACAGAACAGCTTCACAGTCAATATAACATGCTTTTAATAATTATACAGGATTACCAATACACCAAAAAGGCAATGTTCAGATGCAGGTTATTAAGACTGAGTTTGAAGATTTGCTTTCCGGGTTATATTTCAGAGACAACTGCATTTGGCTTCAAGAGTAACAACACTTTCAAATTACTTTTCATAGAATATGAGAAAAGTTTCACTAAGTTCTAGGCAATACTAGGTCCAACCTAAACTCAGAACTGGTACTTGCAATATGAATGAAGTGCTCCTTCGAATTAAAATATATTTGAAAGTTTGGTTATATATGGTACCATCTATTCTAACTAGACAGACTATAAATGGTTGTGTAATGATAAACTGTTAAAAATGATCACTTACCAAATATAGCAAGGTTTCTGTAAATGCCACAGTGATTTCGTCTTGGAAAGAACAAATGTTTAGGAAATGACTGCAAACAAAACCGACAAGTACAGACACAGAAGAAGAACCCCTGAGCTATCTCAAGCTCATTTTGTAAATCACTGTGTAATTTACACAGCAAGTTTAGGAAGTTGCTAAATTAGCATTCTAGGATCTCACTGGAAATGTTCTTTCCTCTAACGTTAGCCTCAGCGTCAGCTCAAACGCCTTTAACAAGAGGAAGCCCATCCTGCAGACACAGGTACTGGCAGCAGCGACACCAGTCACGCAGCTGAGAACTGAGCAAGCGTAGCAGCTCTTTCCTAAATCACGGCCTGTATCCATAATTGTTAACGTTTCAGAGGTGGCCACATTGGACAAGGTCTGGTTTGTTTTATTCTTGGTATCTACAGTAAAACAACGAAAGAGAAACACTAAAATAAATAAAGAGAAAAGCAAGCGTTTTTGCAGCAGAACACCACCATGCTTCTACGATTATTTTGAACATTTATCATTTAACATTATAAGTTCAAGAGTGCAGAAATTGTTATCGCAAACTGTCTTAGACGGGAAACTGATTATAAATATTTGAGAATTGTCCTTTCTTAACAAGATTTTTTTCCATATAAATTGTCGCAATTAGGTATTCATTATCTCTCCTGCACCACTGATTAACAAGCTAAAACTGCAATGGTTAAGGCTATGAAGAATTGGACACTCCATGTTCATATGGACCTTTACTATCTCTTTATAACTGATTGAGAATGTTTTCTGATTTATATTAAAAAAAAAAAAGTTTAAACTGCTTGACAAATATTTCATTGTCCTCATACAGCTCACTGCTGCCACTTGTTTGGAAAAATGAAAGGTAAGTTGAAAAATGCACCTTTTCCATTTTCATCTCTAATTGAATTCTCTCTTGACCCCCTTATTCCCCATGGCTGTATTTCAGGTTTTGATGATAAGAAAAAGAATTTTGTATTTGGATAATACAATTTTCTCACTTGCCTTCAGCGACCTTCAGCTCAATTTCCTCTCCCCAGAGACACTGTATATTATAGAATTGAATCAAATTCCGTATTCATAGAAAAAAAGTTCCAATTTAATCTGAATATTCAGCATTTTACACTGGTCAGGGTGATGGATGGCAAATTGAAATGCTTTTGGTTCAGGTAATCAAATGGTAGAATTCAGACTTGTATTGAAAAAAATAATGAAGTCTATTCAATATTCTCATAAGGTGCAAAAAATGCACATTACACAGTAGAACTGGGGCTTTTTCTTATTACCTAACCAATAACATCTCCATTGCAAAAAGTATAGTAAAACATTAAGAATTTATGTAGGTTAGAACATGTGAAAAGCAGCCACCGTTGAGGGAAAACGCGTGCATCTTCCTAAGAGTGCTCAAACGAATGAGCACCAAATGGGGAAAACCAGATCCGTTTCCAGTATGTACCTGTAATGTTCAATTCTGGTTTACTGAAGACTTTTAATATGTTTTTAAATGCTTTTAGAGAAAGAAACAGTCTTTTGAACCATTTCAGGTTGTACGATGTACTGAACTGTTGTAATGCTTCATTTCCACGCCCAAAAATTTTGTTAAGTAACAGTATCGGGTATCTATTTCTGAAGGACTACCGGTTTAATTTCGGAAAACTTACTGCTTTTGAAGTTCAACCCCAAAACAACGATTGATTTGAACAACTTCAGCTTGGCACCACCCTACTGATGTAGCATGCTTGGACGCTTGGACTTGGACAAGATGTCTCCAGGAAAATAAGAGGATAATGATGCTGCATAAATATGGTTTGGTTTAAAAACGCCATCAACAGTTCCTTTCTTTCCTTCTAGAGATGCACAGAATCATGGAAACTATTTGATTTTTAAATACTGAATTAAAGTTATTTGTTTTCTATTTATTTTGAGTATTTAAGTCACAAGGAATGCTTAACTGTAGGCACCACTACCATTTAATTAAAATTGCAATGCAGCACCTAAATGTTAAGATGCTGCATTAAAAATGTAGTCCTAGGCTGCCTTTACTGACTGTACTGTAACTTGTGCAAAAGGGGAAGCCTCCTCCGCGCTCGTGCTCTCACCTGGCACACACGCGCCCAGTGCACAGGCGTTATCCAGGCTGATGAGGTTGATGAGGGGAACTCCCCTTCAGAGCAACTGCCCACACCTGGCAGACGTGAGGGGGCCTTCGTAGCCGGGGGAGAACATTTTTCCTCCCTCCACATCACAAGCAGCTCACGGGGACAGCACTCAGGCTCAAGCTTCCTACGTGGAAACACGGAGCTCTGCGTGATGCTGGGCATGCTCACAGGGCATTTATTTTCTGTAAGTAACCCATCCATGGAGTTTACCTTAACAGCTTGTGCAGTTTCACAGCCACAGGGTAAAGACGGGGTGCAAGGCGTGTAGAAAAGCATGCACAGAAGCACTCTCAGGAACAGGGTAAGTGCTCAGACTGTCAGGGATAATGGCTATGTTAGAAACATTCACAAGTAGAAGTTCTTAATATTGAACTAACTTCTAAATTAAGAAACACGGGCAGGAAATGGTGAATGCCAGCAAGAACAGTAACTTGTGACCCACCAGCACAGTCACGGGAGAAGAGCTGAACCTGGAGAGACACATGAATATATTCATTTTAGTCAAGCCTCAGATAAAAAAAAGATTGCCTTTTTCCAACCTAGCCCTGCAAGAGCAATCTAAGAACAAAACATTACATGGCATCGCTGTAAGGGCGGTTCTGCAATGGAAGCCACTAACAGGTACACAGATGAATAAGAAAATAGAACCCAATTACTGTTCCCAAATCCCTTACCTCTTTAGGACTAGCAGGAATAGAAGTCGTTAAAATGCATTATTTTATAGGTTAATGTGAACAGATACCAAATAGATACACAAAGGAATAAAGTGTGGGGTGTTTTACATAACCAGAAACACAAAAACAAACTTAGAATGTTATAGAACAGGATTTAAGCATGTGATTTTGAAGTAATTCAAGTAGAAGCTTGCACTCCGTCCTGAATAGGATGGGAAATAAGCGCATACTTCTGACTAACCTATTAGCTGCGTTTCAAGTCCGGAACACTAAGGACATTTGCTGCATGTGCTTACTTCTGCTGACGTTCATTTGGAACTTCTTTTGTGGACACCTCTGTGGGAATATAAAAACTGTAAGACACACACGTGAAGGAAATTTGTACAACATAGTACAAAACAAATTAGAAAAATGTTTTAATTTTGTTGAAAAGTTGCATTCGGATCTTGATCCTTCCGGAAAAGTGCTTAGTATCCTTCCTTGTAGAAGGGCTAGGTACGGAGTCAGGACAGTAAGGCATTTAAAAGTCAGGAAACGCCAGCATTAAAATACTAATACAATCTGGTTTCATGTTACCATGGGGACTATTCCCAAAGGCCGTATTAGCCTGTGGACACTAAGCCCCACGGGGGAACTTTCACAACCAAGAGATACCAACAGGCTCTTCTGGAGGGCGGTTCAGATCAGGAACCCAGCTCAAGCCCAGCAAAGTCTGAATCACCCGGATAAATTTAGCCCTTGCGAATGCTCCCCATACATTCAAATTATATTCTTTAGCCTCAATTATTTTCCCCAGGACCACGTGGGACATTATGCAAGCTTTGCCTTCTTTCAGCTTGCACTTTTCTCATTTCCATAATGGCCCAGTATTCTTCTAATGACCCAGATCTTTTATGAGTTCAAATAGTGGATCTGTATCTTGGCAGTTGCTGACTGCTGTCACTTTTACTTCTCTTTTCAGTTGACAGTATTAAAAGCTGAACATTAATTACAGGGACTATTTCTCTAACCTTGTCCCTGGGACAGCAGATTTAGTTGGGAACAGTATAGTCCGTCACAGCTGCAGTCTATTTGATAAGTGCTTCTAAAAAGCCAGACTACTCGTCTGCTGGGTACGCTGCCTCACTGACGACTGGGGGAGGTAGGGACTCTTAAAAGGAGTAACTTGGCTCAAGGTAGCCATCTGGTAGTGCGCCTCAAGTGCTTCCTTCAGAGGGAAGGACAAACAACGTTGGGACAGCGCACAAAATACCCTGGCCCAGCACTGAAAGGGCTTTTGTTCTTCCTCCGTACGCTAACTCCGGCGAAGGCGGCAGGGAGCAGAAGCTCCCGTGTTAGCTGGCACACCATGCGTTCGCTGCCGGTACGCTGGGTCTCCATCACTGCGAACGTACGCCAGCTTGGGTAGCCAGTTAATAAAGCAGCTGAAGCTAATGCCGGTTTTTGGCACCACATAAGAGAGTTTGTTGCAGGGTCACATATATGCATATAAGGGGTCACGTACCAGCAAATTTTCAGGAAATAGTAGACATGCACATTATTAGACTGAATTGCTGTCTGGCTCCAGTATCTGAAATATGTAACCAACTCTTAACCCTAAGTCTCAGCGCTCTGATGCATTTAAATCACAAAAACGTGTAGGTTTTTTGTGTCTTAAACTAGGTTTCTAGAGGAGGAAAAGAATACCAAGAATGAATACCACAACCTATACAGAAATACTTCAAGAGCAGTGTTGCTGGAATTAGTGCTGCTACTGACACAGTACTTAGATTAATAAACACTTCTCAAAACCTGAGATTGCTTCTAAAATCTTGATTTTAAAGAAATTGATCTGGGGCTCTTACACTTTTTTTTAATTAGAATTTTTGAGCCATTAATTTTATATTTCCAAGACTTTCTTTGCAACCACAAGAGCTCTTTTTAACATACACATTTAATGGAAGATAATATTATTTCATAATCATGGGACTCTGGAGCTGGAGCTTTATAAGAAAAACACTAAATCTTATTAAACTTGTGATAAAGTTATTGGTGTTGGCAACCTTGCAGACATATGCCTAGAGCTGCACAGTGTTTTCCTCCTCTAACTACTGTAACTAAAAGGACTTTAATGAGAGCAAAAGAATGTGGCTCTGTCTGCCCAGAATCTTTTGGAATTTTCACTTTTCCCTAATGAAAATGAAAACAAATACTTTCTTTTTTTTTTTTCTGTAAGCTTTTATGGACATCTGAACTAACTTTTGTAATGAAGAAGGATTAAGCAAACTCAGGGAAATGATAAATGTGGTTTGTATTAGTGTACTAATTAGCTCATAAATTTAGAAATAGTTAATCTTTTAGTTTTGCTGAATGAAAATACTGGTCAAATCACAGATCAGATCTTGGAACTGGAGTAATGCAGTGGTGAATTAAAACCCCCTGAGCATAGGTGTCTGATCCCACAGTATTATGAAAACTGGAAATTTTGCTACTGGCTTTGAAGAGCACAAGGTGAATTTAACCAAAGTTGTAAAATATTACTCAAGCACCCAGATACTTAACAGATAATAATAAAAAAATGTGATTTATTAGGTGTGTGCTTCTCATTGTGTTGTAATACAACGATTAACTATGTTAATTATTTTTAGTTCAGTCAGCTAATTAGAGCACTGGTAGCTAGCATAATCCTGTGTTTTACTGAAGTTTCCATTTAATGTATGTATGTACATAGATATTCAAACACCATGCCCTAGAAATATACATGTTATTTCAGAAACAGTTCTAGGTGCCAAGCGATAAAAATATACTTGCCCATTACAGGATTTACATTTCTTTAGAACTGTCGAAGTAGAAAAAGAGTACAGGCGCTATCTGTTTTACACTGCCCCCTTGATAATCTGGTGAAGACCACTCTGATGCAACACAGAGAAGTGCGTGTTCTATCCCAAAACAACTTCAGATCTCAGTTCTTCAGACTGGGTCCTACCCAGGTGGTGGAGGTGTAAGAGCCGAGCACCCGGGCATGGTTTACGGCATGGTAGCAGACAAGTAGCTGGCAGACATTGCAGGCCGCTGAATACAATAGCTCAGAGGCTCCTCTCCCCTTTAATGGTTGCACCAGGACAAGGTTAGAAGAGAACTGGGCTCGGTAACACACAACGTGGAGAATGAATAGACTCCCATTCTCACACCCCATAAACATCCTCATGCACACCTTGTTAAACACCACCCTAGAGACTGCATTTCAAGCAGTTTTCCATAAACTCCATGTGACCTGGATACAATGCTAGATAAAACCATCGGATAAAATACAGCGCTAGAAATATGTGAACCTGGGATTAGAAGATCAGGGTGACTTAATGAGAAACCAGCCTTCACATCTGGACTGCTGTAAACATTGCCCAATCCAAGGCCCCTGTGGAAAAAAACAACACACCGATAGTAATTCAGTAAAATGTACAAGAAATGTTCATCGCTAGCCCTGAAGTGATATGCAGTAGGAATTAATCTAAAACCATGATGGCAAGCAACTGCTGAATCGATTTTCTTCTTTGGCTTGTAGTGCACCTGCTCTTATAGTATGTACATTTTATACTCTCTTTTTTTCTTGCAGAAATGTAAATATTCCCACATTAAACCAACTGCTCGTGTAAAGAGATAGCCAGTGACAAGGCTGCAGTCTAACTACACGACGCGATAAGGAGGACATGAAATGTGTCTGCAAGTACAGAATGTTTAAATGCCTGTACTCGTGACACAAGCTGGCAAGTTACAAAGCAATTTGTAATTATACCTCCGACTTGCTCTTAAGGAGTTGTGCATCAGCAAGCTATTACCCAGACCCTCTACTACTGCAGTGTTCCACCTCAAAGTGGTAGCAGATAGATAGAGAAAATTCAAGCCTCAAGTCTCAATATCAGGCTCTTCTGAGAGCACGGCTGGCTGCCGAACACGTGCACCAAGTCAGCATTGCTGACATTTTTTTGTCTGCATATGATGCTACTTCTGGAGGCCATATGATCTGTAGTTCACCATCCTAGCTCTATTTTTGGTAAGCTGCTGCAAGAAAGGATGAAGTGGCGTGGTTAGCTGGTATGGGTGGGTAGCTTAAGGGATTCCCAGTTACCACCATTTTCTTAGCCTTTCCCTGCAGTTTAACTGAGGCTGCATAAGGCACCCAAAGTCCTCTCCATTCCCCCCCCGTTGCTACCAGGAGTAGCATTTTTTTTTTGAGTGACGGAATGCTACACTTCATCTTTTACTAAGTGGAAGGCAACATCTATACTCTCCTGAAGTCTCTCTGATTGCATACCATAAGCAGGTTTACAAGGAACATCACCTTGGCAGTGCAACCTCAATGAGTCCTTCTGTCCAAAATTTTCAATTACAGCAACTTAAATAAAAATGACTGACTTGTCAGAGATATTCAGCACACTTGCTTCCAACTAAGTTAGCACATTAGGAAATCAGGACATAGTTATTTTAGTGCTTATATATAGGTTAGAACCGAACTTCAGATGCCTAAATCTGAAAATTGTGAAATGTGTCAGCAAAAGCATTGTAAGAAGCCTGATCAAAATGCAATATTCTCCTTAAAGCAACATCCTAAGGAGGTATTGTAGTTCTCTTCCCCATATGACAGGCATATGAAAGGCTCTAGAATAAGGACTCATAAAGATCCTGCAGTGACCTGCATTTTGATCTCAAGCACGTGTTTCACCTCAACCTCACACTCTGCAGAACGATGACGACTCTACTTTTGAGACAGGATGAGACAACATCGAACACAGCCCTATGCAACCAGGTAAACGCAATACTGCCAACACATTTATCCTACCTAACTTTAGACTTCTAAAATGTGGTTGTGTATAGTTCAGATACTAATTGAGATTCTTATTAATTAGTGGAGAGGAACAGGCCCTTTTAAGTCATGATACATCTGACCTAGGTTAGAGGTCTACCTCAGGATAACATTAATCAGGCCTTAGAAATGCTGCTTTACTCCCACCAAGTACAGAGGGAGTGCAGACAACGCTTTCATACCCAGATGTCTAAGATGTACATACCCAAGGTTATCAGGGGAGAAGCCCAGCCCTCGTTGCAAGATGCCGATTGGGAACGGGAATATTGCCAACAAACACCGCTGCCCTGTGTTACCGTAACAGTGACAAATAAAGGCAAAGAAGGACTTTGATATTTAGCCGTTAGCGTATACGGGCAGTACTGCTAGTATCACCTCGTGTGTCAAGACCGGTAGAACAAGGTCAGAAAGGAGCTGTACGCAACAGAGCCAACAAGAACTGGAAGCTTGTGTGGCTCTTCGTTTCTGCACCGCGGTTAGCACCTCCCCACGCTACACGGAGGGAGGTACTGCGCTATGTGGACATACTAGCGTGGGTGTACTAACTCACGCACTGCACCGTGCCATGAGGCCCAAGCACTCCTATTATTAGTTGGTATGAACTGTACCAATACACTACTCTCTTGCACTTGTTAAACATCTGACGTGTAGTCTGCATCTTTTACAACGATGCTAAGTGTGACGCCATCGCTTTAACTTTCAGATATCAGTTGCACATTGCACACTCGGTATTTTTATATTTAATAATTATTTAATAATTATTTAATGGACTTTTAAAAGAGCCCATCCTTAAACCAGATAGATACACTTCACATAAATCGTAATGCAGATTTCTGTCTTCCATACATTGAAAGCAACATAGAAACGGTACAGCTTCTGTACTTACCATGCCAGCAAGAACATGGAAATAGCAGTCAAAAATGAACTTCAAGTTTCAATACTTGGTGGAAGATCTGAACAAAGAGGTTCAATTTAGGTATTCCTCCACTTTTGGCCAAGTTTGGGTTCATATATCTCTGCAAACACACATCCCTCAGTAGATACACTGCTGAGGAGACCTGATCCATCCCGAGGCATGTTCAAAATATCCCTGTCAATTGCAAGTATCGGTACGACCTGGTGATGATGTCCAAAGCACTTTCTGTTTAACAGAAGACACATGGAATTGATTCCTCTCTCATACCAATGTTAATCATGTCAAACTCTAATAAAGTCAGAATTAGTATTGCTTTGAATATACACTCACATACATGACAGAATACTGCAACTGTGTATATTTCTCAGAGGTTCTTTTTTTCATTTCTTTTTTCTTATTTCTCCTGTTCCTCTGGGAGATCTCATTGCCAGTTTCAACAAAGGGCGTCATCTCTATGCAGATGATACCCAGCTCTACAACTCTGTCAACTCACTCTCTGATCCCCTTCTTGCCACCTGTCTTCAACATGTCAATCAACAGATGGCTACACCATCACTAAGGAATGCTTCAAAGGCATTCAAAATGTTTTAAAAGTCCTCTTTGTTCCATGTCTGTGGCTCTGCTATCACTCTTCTTAATTCAGCCCTTCAGTTCGTGGCCAAAAATCTTGCTGCTATCCGTAACACAGGAGTTTCGTTTTCTTTTCCCCTGCTTTAAAGCTACTTCCATAATATTTACACATTTATCCATACTTTGACATCTGCTTCCTCTCTGTTATGTTGAATGCTTTACTTCAGTTTAAAATAATGCCATTTTGCCGACTTTGGTTTTCTAAAAACATACTTTCTAAACTTCACCAATCAATGGGCAGGAAAGAGAGTACTACTCTGCTTCAGAAAGTGGAGACTCCCTCAAAAACTTCCAACACTCTACAGGTTTTCTTGAATGCAGAAGCTCATTTTAAGACTTGTGAACATGTATTTCAGTGTCTACAGCAGTAAGTCAAAGCCCTCTGATATACTTACAACAGTACCACTGGTTTTGCCCGAAGATAGTAATACTTTGAATATTATGAAAATATAAATGTATTGATCTGTACTAGGTCTCTCTCACGGCATCTAGCCTTTCTTATCTCTGTGTCCTCTCTCCAAGCCCCCAGAAATAAGAAAAAGTCCATTCCTTCACTTCGCCTATTTGTATCTTGTCTGTATTTTTAGGCCTTCTCTTCAAACTAGACAAAGTATCATTTCCACTACAGCCTCAGTTCCACAGTAGTAACATTTCAAGAATGTCATCATAAATCTTCGGAGTATCTGTCATAGTAAAGGAAGTGGAAGAATGTAAAAGGAATAAACCAAAGTCAAGTACAGCCACATAAGGAAAATAAATAGTGGAAGTAGGGATCTGGTGTAAAAATACAGATGACTTGCTGATGCAAAAAATACCAAGGAAAGAAATCATATTGGGGTGAGGCTCTGCTATGTGAAATCCCATTGACATGCCTACCTAGAGAGCCTTGCAGGAGTGCCTGTGAAGGCTGGCAACCACACGTTTCCAGTGTGCGTTACCCAGTGCAAAAAGGGGCTGCAAACAGAATGGCACACGCTATTCTTTTAATGAGGGAATTATCTTTTTATTTGCTACTGCCTCCACTTCCCCTTCCATCCTCTCATTTGTAATCCTGTAACACTAATGGAACTACAGCAATTACTTGCATAGAAGTAGCACTTTGTGTTCTCCTTTAAGGGGATTTAGCAGCTGGAACAAGCAACGGTAAGCTCACGCACTTTGCCAGCTCTTCTCAGAAAAGCAGCGAGCGAGGAGCTCGCTGTGAGGCACAGGTCAGGAACCGAGGTCTTGTCACCGCAACCCCGCAAATTCAGTGCGGCTGACAGCAGTGGGGAGGCCCCGGGACCATGGTGGCACGGGCCGGCGCCACAGCGGCAGCTCAGCAACTGACACACCCCAACCCCGGAGCAGGGCGCCGGTCCGATTGCTCGTTACCCCGCAGCTTTTGGGGCGGGAGGCCCAAGCGACCAGCCCGAGCACTTCGCTCTCCTCACCCTGCCCCTAACGGCAGCGCGCTGCTGCCTCGGCCCCGAGAGCGGCTCCTACGCGGGGCAGAGGCCGAGCGGGGCCAAGCAGCTCCCCAGCGACAGCGGGAGGAGGGGGCTGCGTCCGTCGCCGTGACGGGTGCGGGCACCCGGGCCCACGCGCCCCGCTGACACAAGCGCCACCACACTGAACCGGCGGCGACGGGACGACGCTCCCGCCGCAAAGGCTACTGGGAAGGCAGGCGAAAGAACCCACCACACCCTTTCGCTGCGACGTCACGACGCACGCAGAAAACGCCGCGTGCCCCTCCCGCGTCCCGCCCCCTCTCGTTACCATAGTGACCATCCGCCGCGTCTCCGGCGGGAAGGGAGATCCGAGTTCTCGCGAGATGTCGGGGGGCGGGGCGGGGCGGTGTGTCCCCGCCGGCGCGGGGCGGGCCGGAAGGAGGCGCGGATTTGAAGGCAGCGGCGGGAGGGGCAGGTGGGTGGCTGCGGCCGTTCTCTTGGTGGGCTCGTCGCGTCCCTCGCCCCACCCGCGTCCCTCGCATCCCCCTTGGGGTCGCTGACGCGGCGCTGAAGCCACGTCGCCCCTGAGCTGCTGGGGGAGGGAGTGCGCTTGCCCCTCTGCCCGCGCGCCCGCCAGCCGTCTCCAGGGGGAGCAGGTGCCAGCAGGTGTGTGGTGGGGGCAGTGGCGGTTCCCCTCCCCTCCTCTCCCCTCCCCGCTCCCGGGGCGGTGCCGCCCTCCTCCGGCCCCGGCGGTGAGGCCGTTCCGGGCTGGCCTTTCCCCAGAGCTGCTCGCTCCGCGGGGACGGAGGCGCCCGCGGTGCCCGGCGCGGTGGCGGTTGCTGCCCGCCGCTTTTAAACGGCCCGCGGCAGGCCGTTCCGCCCCGTCTGCCGCGGCGGGCGGTGCGGCCGCCCGCCTTTCCCGGCCGGGCTGCCGGCGGGGCAGCTGGGGAGGTGTCCGGCGGGGCTGGGCGGCACCGCTTTGCTTGCGGCCCTGGCAGTGCTGCGCGGGGCTTGCTGCCGCGGCGGTGAGCGCTGGAAAAGCGGCGACCTGAAAAACTAGTGAAACAACGTCACCTTCGGTTTCAGCAACGGAATAACTTAGCTGTTAAGTTATTAAACATAAAAGTTCAAAAAAAAAAAAAAACAAACCCTGGTGCAGTATTATACGGTTTGATAGTTCTGCCATGGGATGAGAACTGAGCTTTGATTGCACGTTCATTTGCTAGGTGTCATTCATTTCCAAATTCAAGTGCTCGTTTTAAGGCTTCTTCAGCAAAGTTTTTTGCATATCCTTGCTGCCTTCTACATACGGATCAAATATTGATAAAGGCTTTAAAAGAACAAATGAGGAGGAAGCACAGGGTTTAGTTAAACTGTACCAGATCACTAAGTAATTTGATTGCAGGGATGATGACAGTAACTTGGGTTCTGTTCTCAGTATTTAGCTCCAGCCCTCTGGCTCTCTAAAAAAATATATATCCTCCGTTTCAGGTGAGCAACTGAACCTGAAATCATACTATCCTAGTTCTTGAATCACATTGTGTTTTGGCCTTAAAAAAGTGTAAAAGTGAATGTCGAATAGATCAGTTTTTAAAATATCAAATGATTGTGTGGTACCAAGTGGGCAGTCAAGTCAAATCAAATCCTGAGGAAGGATCTTTGGGAATTCAGCTGGGCATCATGCATATGGGAATGCATTTTGCGCTGCAATATGCAATGCAAGATTTTAATTCAGAAGCACAGACTTCAGAATGAAAATTGAGCCTTTGGTCTTAGCTCTAAATCTCTTGACTTCTTAAATCTTAATTGTACTATCACCAAGGCTTTGCATAAACTGCTTAGACGTTTAGTTCTTAGCAGGTTCAATTATAAGTCTTTTCAAAGCTATTTGTCATAATAAATGTGTTTTTTTAACACATGTTCTTGGAGAACGTTTGTTAGCTTTTTGAGAAAGTCTGAGTGTGGTTTCTTTCTCTCCAGTCTCCATCATTTACACAGTATGTTTTTAAAAGAAATTATCCTCTGGATTTGACTCTGACTGATTAATGGCTTATACTTACAAAATGACTATATGTTGTTGTAGTCACATGTTAGCGTGTATCTCTCAACACCCATTGGTATCTTGAAGGAATAAATATCAACACTTTGTTAAAATTGTAAGATTAAATGATAGTATTTTTCTTAACAGGAACCCTGAAGTCTGTGAAACACTGAAAGTCAAGTGGAATAAATAGGTTGTCAAACCTCTATTTTGAACTGAATCCTGTCGAATCCAACCAAAAGGGAAACTGGTAGAAAATGTCACCTGGGGAAGTTCTGCAACCTGTACTGAAAATGAAGGTGGATGAACTCTTTTTGTGCTGGTTGAGTCAGCCTGCAACTCAGCTGACACTAAAGGACTGCTTGAGAAGAATCAAGAATGAGGAAAAAACAGAGATTGGTAATGGAAATTCAGGAAACGGTAAAAATGAGAGGTTTGCTAATAAAAATTCCAATTCCAAGCAATGCATATTAGGAGATACCAGATTGCCTTTGATGTCTTTCAGTCCTCCTCAACTTGCTTCTACTCTTCCATTGGCAACTCCAGCCAGCCCAAGGAACATTTCTAATGTTAGAGCAACACGTCGATCCTCAGGAACCAGAGTCGTAAGTTTGTTTCTCACTTATTAGACCTATTTGTTTAAATGGAAGTGAATTTTGTGTTTGTGGTATTGGCAAATTATGCAAGTAATTCATTTCCCCACAGGAGGTGTTGGGAGTGGAGTGAAGCAGCAGCACTGAAGATAAAATGTCAATGTTTGTGTGTCATTGGTGCTAATGGCTAGGTGGCCTAAACTTCCAAAAGACTGTCTTGTCTCCTTGCAGCTCTGGTACTTTTTATAAACCGTACATGCCTGACACAAAATGAAAGATGATTTTTTTCTATTTCCAATAATTTCTTCTGTCAAGAGCAATATTGCCTTTGTTCTTCAAAACTTCAGGGCGGAAGGCATCTTAAAAATTCTATACCTGGTACTGCTGATTAGATTTGGTATATCCACCCTGGTTTTGAGCTATAATTTCAAACATCATGCAATATGGATCTGTGTTGCAACTAATTTATATGTTACATTTGCTTCAGCGGGTGCAGCATAGACAAGGAAAAGTCAACACAAGTGGTTCTTGCCTTCTGTAGCATTGTCGCTCCTATGCAATAAGGTTAGGGCTAGTAGCTGTATTCTTGCATTTCTTAACAGGCATGAACAAGCTAGAAGTGGTGGAAAAGCTAGAAATAGCCTTATAATAAAAAAGTAGTCTTCAGTAATGTCCTTGTGTCCACTGAGCAGTGTCCAGTGTGGGGGAGGACCCATATTTAGAGTCGGAGAATGAAAGAGAAATAATTGTGAAAGCCAGAACTTGGGTAGGTAGGTCAGATAGCCATGACTAACCAGGTGTCATTCATGAAAGACATCTCATACTTTATATTAAAAGAAAAATCTAGCATTCTATCAGAGATGGTGGTTTACAAAGGCTATTTAGTTTACTAAATAGTTCACAGTTGCTGGATACCTCTTAGTTAACTTACTTTTGCCAGAGGTAACCCAAAGCCAGTGTTGATGCTTCAGATGCCACGCGTTCATTAACAGGCCTTTCCACTGTTAAATGCAGTCTAATTGTGGATAAATGGAAGTCCCTGTGTTTGTTTGCAGTGTTACTGTTATAACATACTGCCTTGACTGCAAATATTCCTTTGTCTAATGATACCAGGCACTATTGTTAGTACAAGACTCAAATTTGGCTCCACTGAATCTGCGTATTAACAAAGTAATTGTTTTGGTACTGCATGGTACACTCAATGCTTCCTTTCTAAGGAGGTCTTGATTTATCATAGACAATGCCCTCTATGCAAGAATGACACCCCTGCCCCCAACCTGAGATTTTTTTTTTATTAAACTTGCAGTTCAGTTTAATCTAATTTCTAGCCCTTTTCATAAATTGTAAAACCAAAACTGGATAGAAAATGATGTGGTGACTGACGAAACTAAGCGTTGCATATATATATATATGCATAAATGATCTGCCTTATATCAAAGAAGTTGTTAAGAGGTATGCTGTTTCTGCTATAGGACTATAAATGCATATAATTTAATAATCATAGAATAGTTTGGGTTGGAAGGGACCTTTAAAGGCCATCTAGTCCAACCCCCCTGCAGTGAGCAGGGACATCTACTAGATCAGGTTGCCCAGAGCCCCATCCAACTTGGCCTTGAATGTTTCCAGGGATGGGCCTTCTGCGACCTCTCTGGGCAACCTGTTCCAGCGTTTCACTACCCTCACTGTAAAAAGCTTCTTCCTTATGTCTAGCCTGTATCTCCCATCCTTTAGTTTAAAACCATTACCCCTTGTCCTGTAATACTGGTAAGTTGTAAGTGGTCATCATTCCCACTCTCTCTACGTACTTTGGTGTCTACCTCAATGCACTGGCAAACCTCCCGGTGTCCCAGGGAAGCCTTCTCAGGTTGGTAGGGGTAGAGAGGTTAGACCGGAGGATGTTACTGGTTAATTCCCATCTGTTATTGGTGTGTACTGAATGTAGATACTTACCTTTCAGCCCACAGGAGTAACAACGTGACTACTGTTTTGCACTAAAACACTTAATTTGAAGTGTTGCATTGATTTCGTAAATACTAATTTTCAAATCTAGCTTGACAACTTGGAGTCTCCACTTAGTTTTAAGACATCACACATCCAGTCTGAAGTTTGCCTAGATTAACTTTATAATAGTAGGGACTTGTATTTTATGTGTAATCACAAGCCAGACAGCAGGGCATGACAATTGATTTACTTATTTTTTTTCTTTATGTTCACAACATTAAATTTCCTTTTCTAGTGAAATGTAGAAAGTTAGCAGATGCTCAGTTTATTCTTGTATCGGATAAAAGCAAGCAAGGGAGAACTTCCATTAAAAGCCACTGTTACTTGATGTACTTGATCGCTAACTTGTATACTGCAGTTTCTCTCCATGCGTCTTGGTTGATTGTGTTAAGTAGATCCCATAAAGAAGAACTAGAAGAGATTAATGATGAGTAACATTCTTTACTTAATTGGAATTGTTTGTATAGTGCTGAGAGAGAACCTAGAGGGTTAGGTTGTTGGTTTTGTTGTTTGGGATTTTTTTTCCCCCCAAGGAGTTGGGCTAGGGGGAAGTTTCCAAGCAATAAGGAATTTATTTGTGGCTTTATTATTCAGCTGAACTGAAGCTTCATCCAAACGTTTGCTAATCTTTAAGAAGTGTAAATTACATTTGGAGCAGTCATCAGCTCTTAAAATACCACCGAGTTGCATAATTGCATGTTCTGCCATGACAGTGTATTTTCTTATAGAAAGCAAAATACACCCCTTTTCCTTCTCGTACATCCATAAACTACCCGCTGCAGTATCAAAAGTGATGCATCTGGTTTTGTGCACTTAATCATGGTTCACAAATCGAGCCATAATGGTTTTACCTACCTCATTTGAGTTTAAGTAAGTTTGAGGTCCCCCTCTCATTTCTATAAATGGAATAAAATGTTTCAGATAGCTTTTTAAAAAAGAAAGCTTGTACTGTAGGTCCAGTAATACAGATTTAAATTCTAAATAGCAGTCCTAGAAAATGGTAAAAGTTAATGTGCTTAAATCTGTGTGCTTGAGGGTGATACTAGGAAAAGGCTTTTACATCCAGCTGTAAAGAGCTGGAGAATTATTTAAAGTCAATTTAGATATCTTATTAAACTTTTTCTTACTGTGTACAGGAATTCTCATAATGCAGCGTACAACCAGTAAACTTATTTTGGCAGGATACACTTTCAGTATCACTGAGTTGAGTCACTACATTTGATGATGGGTAAGGTTGCTGTACACCTTTTCCTGTTTCTTAATGTTCCTGCAACTTTTTTGAAGGACACCAAACAATAAAGCTGATAACCTGAGGATGAGAGTTTTTCTGTTATTACCAGGTAGTAAGTATGAATGTCTAGGTGGTGTGGTTTAACCCCAGCTGGTAACTGAATACCACACAGCCGCTCACTCACTCCCCCCTTTCCTAGTGGGGTGGGGAGGAGAATCGGAGATAAAGGAAAACTCGCAGGTTGAGATAAAAGCAGTTCACCAGGACAGTAAAGGAAAAATATATTAATAATGATAATATATATGAGGATAATAGAATATATAAAACAAACTATGCACAACTTCTCACCACCCGATGACCGATACAGCCTGTCCTGAGCAGCAGTCAGGAAGCAGAGGTATTCCCCCCCAAGCTATCCCAGAACAGCAAGTTCCAGAGAGAGCAGGCAAGGGAACTAAGAGCTGAATGAACGAACGAAAAGGCCTGAAAGAATGAAAAAAGGGAAAAACAGGGAACAAAAAGCAACCAGAAGGGAAGCTTAAGGGAAGTAGCCCACCGGCTGACCCTCACTTATATTGGGCATGACGTCCATGGTATAGAATAGTCTCTTTGGCCAGTTTGGATCAACTATTCTGGCTATACCCCTCCCAAGTTTCTGCACCTGCACATTAGCAAAACCTGGGAAACTGCAAAATGTCCTTGATCATTTAGCAGCAACCAACACCACCAGTGTAGTATCACCATTCTTCACACACTAAATCCAAAACACGGTAGCTGCTGGAGACAAAACTAGCTCCGTCCCAGCGTAAACCAGGACATTATGGAACCACATTTTCATGCTACAGGTTTCTGTACTTGTTAGAAAACATGTTTTGCAGAATGGGAAGCATTCTTGGAAGACCAGTCTTGAAACTAATTAGATATTTAATCTTTAACACCTTAAACAGTAGCATATGAGCAAAACAAGTTGGTGTTCTGGTGGCAACTGTTAAACGGCATTAAAAGTACTGTAGCTGACAGCTATTGTATTCAAGGAGATATTTTCTCTTTTTCAGAGGTTAGCTTGTAATTGAAGTTTGAGCGTTATATTTTTACCCAAAATTCGGAAGTTGCCACATGTTTTTGCTGAGATAGTAATGTCTTGTCAGAGGAGAATTTGTTGTCTTTCAGGATAGTTGAAGCCCTCCACTGATTAGCAAGTCCAAAGTACTTTCTCAGATAATGAAAGCACCTACGTGGTCTTTATGTTAAAGATGAACAAAAAACTAAGGCTCTTCAAACAGGAATTTGTTCATCTGGATAGGGCACTTGAAGCCACATTCTGGAAAAACACTAATTCAGAATAAACTGTTGGCTTAATCCACATGTACATTTTGGAATCTAGACAGGACTCTACCATGAAAATTCATCTGATTGATAGTGTATTTTGGTGCAAGTGAAAACAAAATAGTGTTTGTTTAGGTGTTTTTTGTTTTCCTTTAGAGGAGGTACTTCCCTTCACTTGCATGGTGTTATTCACAGTGAGGTCAGTGTCTGACTGCATTCATTGTACAAACACTGTAATTGCAAAGTTCTGGTCATCTTTGTGATGTGAAGTGCTTGCCAGCACTTAGTATTCTGCAAGTAGGCTTGTGATTTGTATGTACTAAATGTATTAAAATAACAGAAAATCAGAGGCATAGAAAAATCTCAACATTTAAGTCTTGAATATTTTGTGAGTATATTGTTGTAAAGAAAGGAAATTCTAGAGCTGTAACTTTCAAACTTGAAGAATAGCTGTTGTAGCTTTCTTCTAACCCTTATCACTACTGTACATGGATTTAACAGTGTTTCTGGCACTCTAGATTATCTTAAACATATGGGCTATACGCAATTGTACACTGTTCATCACATTGTCAAAAATGCCAGGCCTCAAGGCCTAAAAGATGCCGCGGGCAAGATGTTTAATCCTAACCAGCTGGTGTGCAAGGCATCTGGGGAAACAATTCACAGAATTCCCTATGGGCATTTTGGGGGGTGGTGGTGCAGAGAGAATGTGATATGATCTGAAGTACTTCAAAGTTATTTTCCGTTTCTCTGCAGGGTCAACCTGTGATATAAAGGTACTTCTTGGATTGGTTTCTGTATGTCCTTTGCTTGATAAGCATACTGTTCCTGCTTGTTATCCCGTGACAATTATTAAAGCTCATTGTCCTGTATTTCTGTAACTTGTAATTTTTTTACTACTATATTGCTGCATGGCTCTTTTCATCACTACTGTTCTTGCCAGCTTTTTGTTACCGGTTAGTTGATTCAAATGGAGTGGTACTACTAGAATCCATTTTAGTTTAAAGGGAGACGGGAATGAAACTTTTTAACATTGACAGAAGTTTGAGCATAATAACACTTAACAGTTGCTTACTGGAACAAATTAGTTCTTCTGAGGACTTGAGTTAAAGGGTAGCTAGGCTTAGACCTGCATCCTTTAGAGCAGTGGTGGACTATCTCCATGTTCTGCAGGTGTGCTGTAAGTTTTTTGGGGGACCACCTCCTACTAGCAAGGAGAGAAATGATGTTCGTAAAACATCAGAAAAGTAAGAGGAATGACGGTGTTTGAATCCTGCCAGCTTTTCACTTAAGTAGTTATTAAGCTTTGATGCCTTGAAATTTCAAGTGTCCAGTCTTAACATGTTGTCTGCATCTGAGTTGCTACCTAGTATACCTTTATAATACTTAATACCCAAAGCAATGTTAACTACCAAGTCTGGGTTACGTAAGCTGTATTAGCATTGCACTGCACACCAGATTACGTTGTGCAGGACTGAGTGTGGTCTAGCACATATGCTCCCTAACTCTGTATTATGCAAAGCTAGTGTTAATAGTGCCATGTCCCATCACTTAAGTGAGGAGGATGGTGGACTTGGCTTCCAACTGAAGCCCGTGACTTAAAGGCAGACTGTAAATAACCTGGTATCAAACTGATGTACTTTTATGATGATAACAGGGTACTAGGACAGATGTCAGCACTAATGTGTTCACAATAAAGCTCCTTCTATGGTGCCAACAAAGGAAGGGCAGCCAGAAGTTCATATTAAGGTCTGGAAGAGTGCAGCTATAGGTGTTCCTAGAAAATCATTGTTAGTTTCAAGTGTGGTGAAATAACAGTAGTCAGCATAAGCAGCACTGGTAGTATGTTGTGTTATTCTTCTTGAGCTTTGCTCTACTGAATAGCTTGGAATAGAAGAATCATTATCCTGATTAGAGAACCAGCTATTCATTTTATGTATAAATGAGAAACTGAAAGTTATTCACTGTTGTAGTGCTCCTTATTCTAATTGCATCTTGTATGCTGGGATATAAATGTTACACTCGCCTTAGCAGTAGTATTAATTCTGTTGACACATTGTGCTTTGTTAGAAGAAACAGTGATCTTTTGTCCTCTTTCAAAGTGGCAGTTGCACTTGAAAGAGAAGATATTTCTGTCCTACTGGAAACTCATAAATATTTCTTATACGCTGCATCCAATCTTAAGAGGTTTTGGCATTTCTAGTGCTGAAAAATCGAATTCAGAATTATACGTGGCTTTCTTCAAATTTAAAATTCATCTGAATCCTGACACAGGACAAATTCAAATATTTGGATGAAATTTATTAATCACAGGCACTCTTCTGTGGAACTGTCACTTAAAAGCAAACAAACAAAAAGGCTCATAGCTGTATGAGATCATTACTTACTTCCAGTTGCTTCTCTCTGCCCAGTCTTTCAAAACATTTAAGCTTAACTATAGCTTTACATCAGTCATTTAAACAGTTCATTCTTTTAACAGGTGGTCAGTCCGGGAGGAAATTAGATCTTGATATGGAGGAGATAGCTTTCTTTTTTTCCTTCGGTGATGCTTGAGAACCCATCTTATATTTTTGAGAACCTCTCCATGTGCCCTATGCTTACTCTGTCAGCAAGAAATAAGCTTGAGGCCAAAAGCATGTATGGGCTTACTTCAGTACAAAACCATTAATGCAGTTCATCCAGTGAACTAGTTTGTCTACTGATAGACCTAGTCAATGACTGCACAGAATTTTTCAGCATGCAATGTTATGAGAAAAATCTACAAAATACCAATGGTAATATCATACGGCTGAGTCTTGCAAATTTAGAGGCTTTGCACACACAACTGTCTTGAAAAAGTCAATGAAAGTTAGGCAACTTAAGTAGTTGCATTGATTCAAGAAGATACCAGTTAAGCACTCTCGTCGTTTTCTGCAGTCCACAACAAGTGGTTACTAAATTTAATGTTCTAACTGTGGCATAATATGTATATAACTTTTTCATGTTAGGTTGGATTAGTGTCGTGTTCTGTTCTTCAAGGTAACCAGATGATACTAAAGTCTTGGTGGATAAGATTAGTTTGTATGCTGCGAAAAACAGATACAACTTAAAATGGGTCCATAGAAAGCTAATCAGTGATCAAGAGATGTTTTTAAAAGTGTGTTCTGGTACTTCATGTTAGATGTACCCCTTTTGCATAGCAATCACTGTTCTATATAAAAAATAGCTAGAAGCTATAGAGCCACCTGTGTACTGGTTCTTGACCACAGGTACTTGCAGGGTTAATGGGTTCTTAGGGCTGTTGGGATATGTGCTTAAATAACCTTGTGCATATTGCTTTGTTTCATTTCGTATGGAATTAGCTTTACGTATTTGTTCTATGCAGATCTTACTAGAAACTTTGGCTGATTTTAGGCAACAAATGAGACGAGTTGGAAGACTACAAGGAGACTTTTACAACATTTGTGGAAATCTATATGCAAGGAGAATGCAGGGAAAGACCTTATGAGTGGGTGACGAGGGAAACATTGCAAAATGTCTATAAAACGGAGTTGTAAATGTGCCCATCATGAACAAGGTTCGACTGGACCTTCTTGACACTATCTTGACAAAACAAGGCTTGTAGAGCTTATGAGATGGCTTGACTTGATCTGTTTTTAGAATTCAGCAGAACAAGGAGAACAGTTTCTAAACGGTTTTATTCCTTTAGAAGCTAGATTTGTATTCATAAACAGTTAATATTCTAGATTTTGTAAACATTTCTACTAGATATGATCATCACTGTTGTAAATAATCTTCATCTTTGTGGCATACTTCATTGACTAAGAAATAAAGCAAACTATTTGAAATTAAGTAATGTTGAAAACACTTAATGGGCTAAATTATTCTTACTTCCATCTACTAATAGTCTTCATGAATAGTCATTTACAGCAAATACTTTTTAAGTCTTCTGTTGTAACTTAAGATTTTAAAGAAAAGACCACGAATTTTGTTGTCTTACTTGCTGTTAACACACTAAAGAATACCTCCTAAAATTTTGGCTACTTGCTTATTTATTGAGTAACAAATTTAAGCTTAGGATTTTAGAAGATCTTCTAGACTGTTTAAAAAAATATTTAGACTTCACATCAAGACTTCCAGTGATGGAGACTGGAGGAAACTGCTAGTCAAGAGTACTGTTGCTGTTCTGGCAATGTATTTGTGGGTTTGTACGTCTGTAAGTTGTCTTATTACTTCAGTCTTATTTCTTCATGTGTAATGGTTGCCCCTCTAGTTATCATACTGGAAGCTAAAGTTCAGCTGGTTATCAGCGACCAGCTTCTTTGCTCTGCCTTCTTTCTTTGCTTTGTCCTTTACCACTGTACCCTGCTTGCAAGTTTGGAAGTGCATGACTTTTCATTTAGCTCTGCAGAAACCAGCATAGCTTCTGTTGCCTCTCCATTTCTTATATCAGCAATGATTTCATACTGATATATGATCAGTAGTGTTAGTTCAAGAGCAAGTGTCTAGAAGTTCTACCAGAAATCCCATTGTTGGTTGGTAAATTACAGTTTGTGATCTTACTGACCGACTTGTAGAACAAGGTCTGTATCTTAAACTTCCTGACTTGTTGGTTTTGCTTTAAGATCTTCAGGGAGGGAAATCTCAAGCGAAAGCATAAGCAAGAAGCTGTCCTGCAGCTGTCACTGCCTCAAAATTATTGTCTTGTGCTTTCAGGGACTAAATTACATGTCATGTTAGCCTGTGATGCTGGAATTAAAGTAGTGGTTGTACTTTCATACACTAATCATTCTAGTTTTGGAAGTGATGAAATTCCAAGATATAAATGTGTTTTTGAAAGGTTTAATTGAAAATTCAGATCATGTCAAAATGATAAAGTACTGAACAGCTGGCGCAATGTTTAAATAAGATGCGGGACAGTTATAAAACATTGTCATTCATGTTTTTTATACCAGATTACTCTGCCAACTTCTAAATTAAGGTGACATAAGGTAAATAATAGCAATCTAGAAATGACTAAATATCCAAAATGGCCTGTGTGACTTTGAAAAGTTGCATAATGCATAACACTAGACTCCATTATAAAAGATGCAGTCTCCTGTAGGAAAATCTCAGCAGCATTCCAAATCAGCCTCAACTGATTCTTCATTTCAACCTATTCTGCTATTTTACCTTGGTAAAGTTACAAATGTATATGTTGTGGACTGTAGCTTCTTCTGTGGATAGTCTCTATAGCATCACGGTTCATCTAAAATGTAAAAACCCAGCATCTTACTAGAGCAAGTGTGACTTTGATTTGTATAATCCATACTAGATATTTTGCTTATGTTTTTCTCTGTTTAATAGCCACCTCAGCAGCATCAATTCGGGTGTACCTGGTTTTCATGATCTGATGAGTAGGGTCATCTGAAGATCATGAATAGTAAATAGGCTGTGTCTGTAGAACACCATTCCAACAACCTGTTTCCATTAAAACTCTGTTTATGCTATAGACAAATAAAAATGTAAACTGATAATGTTCTCCTAAGATGGCAGAGAGCATGAGTATTGTCCTGAAAGGAATATAAACTATCCATTAACTGTCAGGCTTCGGTTTTATAGTATCTAGTGTTGACGCTTGCTGAAGTTAGTCTGCCAGATGCAGTTAGCAATCTAAAAAGGCCCATGCTATGTCTTTGGAGTCCAGGCAGTGTATTCATAGCAAGGTGACATGTATCTTATCTTGCTTATAATCTGATAACAGCCCATGGCGTGGTGTACATACATGGCATTCTTTTGGTAATGTGCAGAGAATCTGATCGGCCCATCCTTCCTAGGCTACCAACATGACCATATATCTCGCATCTAACTGGTGTCTTTTTATTCACTGTCTTGCCTCCTAAAATTTCTGAATTCTCCCAGCAACTGTGGTAAGCAGGCATTGCTCTGTCTAATCCAAGAGTACTGGAAAATTTAAATAATCATTAGAGAAGGCATGCACATGTAAGACTTCCATGTTTTTCAATTGTCTATGTGTTCTATGGGGGAGGCATTGCATGCTCCAAGAAAAAAAAAAAATGCATTTAGAGCAAGATTCACATGAACTTCCTTCCAAGGCCAAAGGATCAGTTTCTCCCTGTGAAGACAGATTTCTTAACTACAGAGTGACAGCGTCTAGCAGTTCATCAGTGTAGCACACCATACTCAAATACTCAAAACACTGTCAATAACTGTAAAGCAATCAGTTTGGGTAGCTGGGTATGAGCATAATAACTTGATTCCTTCTGTGATCTAGACATTGTAGACTTCATCTCCCTTGGGTTTTGTCAATGTACTGCTGAAAAGGGGTGACTCCCATCCAAAGGAGAGTTAGGGATGGATAGTAATACGTAGTTACTCTGTTCAGCTCACAATTGCATTGTCCTCTTGTTCTCTTCCCACACAGAGCATTTAGAAATGGGAAGTTACTAGCAAGAAGCAATTTAAATAAGTGTCTGAAGAACTGGGAAAACTGATTATTTGGGATCCCATTAAATCCCTTTCCTCATCCATCAGTATAAGCATAGATAGGTTTCAACCTTGTGCATCTTTATTTCAGGATAGAGTCAAGGAGTCTGGGAAATGAAAATAAAAATCATTATTTGTGAATTCATTATTGAAAAATTGGTGCCAGTGGGTTTTCCCCCCCAACCCCAAGTGGGTCACCTTGTCAATAGATGTTGATATTCTTGATTGCTTAGGCAGTTATATGGATAAAAACCAGAATTTTCTTTGCTACTTCCCATTTATTCTTGTATTTTTCCCATTCTCTAGACATTTCATGTTTTACAGTACCTGCTTTACTAAAATTCAAGGTCAGTAAATCTTGCTATGTACTGTAGTCTCCTGAGAAGGGAATGTTTTGTTTATTGCTCATAATAATGTAAAATAACACACTTGGGCAATTGAGACTTCGGTCCATTGCTATAAAGAGGTTTTCCCCTGCAAGGGCCTTGTTCAAGACTTGAGAGGGAGTTTTAGAATTGTTTCCAATGAGAAGCACTATCATTCTTCATTCATTTATTTAGACTATGTCAACACTGGGCATTGCTATATATTGTGTTAAGCAGAAAGGTACTACCTTTCTAGGTAGCATTAGCAGGTGCTACCAAGCCTGCCTAAGTTGTGTTTTCTCACTTTGTAGGTCATAAAATCAACTCGGAGATGGACGTTATCTTCTAATCTTTCCTCTTGGTTTTTACTCAATACCTTGAGAACTGCTGTTAAAACAATGATCCACAGGCTACCACTGGTCTGTAGTAGTAAATTAAAGATCTGCAGACTGATGTAAAAAATGCTTCTACTCAACAAGTATTTTGCTTATTGAAGTGCTAAGTCACTTGCGTCTACTATTACGCAATGTGTTTTGCAGAAATTGGGTTAGGTTTGTTAGAAGTTCAGTCTGACTGTGGAGCTTTGATCTAAGGAGTTAGGAACCAATTAATTATCAAGTGCCTAATATTTATGCAAATAATGGGGCATATCTAGTTGCAGCATCTTTCAGTATATCAAAGGCCAGGTATGGACTATCTGGTCTAGAAATAACTCTTGATAATATTAAATAATAGTGATAGTCTAGTCACAATGTTTTGTGAAGACTGAGGAAAAAAAGAACCCAGCATTTCAGGGGTTTTTTTTTATTGTTTGCTTGTTTCCTTAGTCTAGCAAAGAATTGCTGCTTTCATTTGTCTGTCTTCTAGTATGTTTATGTAATTTCTTCTTTCTTTCCTGCCTCATAGTAGCTGTGTTTTACTTAGCATCATTAGCTGCTTGACTTCTTTTTTTGTATATCATCTTGAACTATTTGCTTGTACTAGTAGTGCCTTTTTTCTACTTTAAACATCTGAAATACATCTTTAGTTCTAAGTTAGTTGTGCTGTTTCATCTTTCTTTCTATATTGAGAAAGATGCTACCTTGCCTTAGTTACCCTCTCTTAACTGCTCTGTTCTGCCCCTCTCTAATCAGTTCATTTTGGAAAGGGTGACACTAGTTGCATAACCCTTTACATTGACTGTTGTGGAGATAGGACAGTTCTCTTTCCACAGTTAACCCAGGAACCACTCTAATTTCTGCAGCATCACAGGCTGAGGGATTCTGTTAGGTTGCACACTGTTGCCATTGGGCTTGCTCGTTCAGTCTTATTTAAACTGTCTCCAATGGCCAAACAGGCTTTCTGTCATCCTGGTTCACATGCTACTGGGTTGAAGACTGGACCCCAGCAACTAAAGGTTTTGTATGGCTGAATACATCTTATTACATGTTTAATTTATTTTCTTGGAAGCTTCTTGTAATGCTGGGATGCTTTTTTCAAAGACTTGAGGTCAGTTCCCCATAATCTCTTACGACTTTAAATCTACTGTCAGTATATGTTTCTGACAAGAAATTGCATTTTTGTAGGCAAATGCTCAAGGTTTTTTTAGGTATTCTTCAGGTTTCTTTCTTCCACGTGACCCAAAATATTAGTGATCCTCATCTTTGTCTCACTTTAATACTTTTGTATTAAAGCCACATAAATATTACACTGCTATTGTGTATGTTGAGATCTCTGTTAAAGTGGTAAACTCTTTAGCCATAGTCCCTTGAGTCAGATCCATTCATAGTGTGTATCTTTAGCTTTGGAAGGAAGCTCTGAGCATGCATCTTCCCCTCTGTTTATCTAGCTAATAATAAGCTGCCCGGATACTTGAACAGCTTTATAGCTGGCATCCAGCCCTTCACCCAGGAAAGGATTTTGCCTTAGCTTTCACTGGAGAGAATTCAGATTTAGAATAAATGTAACACTATACCTGAACACTCCTAGTTCAATCTGGATGGAAGCTGACTTTCCCTTTTCCCTGTGGCTAATTCACGACTGAAAAGGTTAAAACAGATCTCAGGGGGTTCTTGATCACATTGCTTTACAAATGCTCAATCTCCTTACATGTGGCAATACAAAACCCTTTTCCGTTCAGGTGGTGAAAAGGAGGTGATTAATAGCTGCCAGTGTACTTACCTCTCACAATGTATTGCAACTGAATGCTCAGTTTCATGTAGATTAATTATATATAGCAACCTGTAAACTTTTGACAACTATACTGCATACAGGTATGTAAACGACCACTAGGTTTGAAACCAGACTAGTGACAATAGTGCTAAAACAATATTAGGCTAACAATGGGATTGACTTAACATCTACCTCAGGCAGTGAAGTAATATTATGACAACGAAATACAGAATATTCAAAATACTGAACATAATGTTCTGGTTAAGCGATGATGGACTCTGAGCTCCATTTGAAAAAAGGAGGCAAATATGCAGCTCCTTCCAAAATGGAGTTCAGAACACTGATTTCGTACTGAGGCTCCTTCAGCAGACTCAGGCCAACTGGAGCTCCAGCCTTGTAGATTAGCTCTCCACGTGGCAGTCAGTCATCTTAATGACATACTACAGCCACCTCAAACAAGACTGTGAACATAGTAGTGAATGGGAGTGCGTCACCTGGTGAAAAGGGGTGAAAATAGAAAGCAATTTAGGTGAGAAGATACCTTTCCTTACTTTAAGGCCTATTTTGCCTAACGTGAAATGCAATCTGCCTTGCAATACAACCTTCCTGACCTTCCCCAAACATCTTGGGTCTGGAACGGTTATCCGTTGCCAGAGCAGAATTCTTCTCCTACTCTAACACCTCAGTTCTTCGTCTCAAGTTCCAGGCATACTGCTGTTGTGTGCCGTGCGCCCAGCTCCCCGCTGGCTTCCCTGTGGCCCAAGGGTTATCACAGGTTAGTTGATTTGATCGTCCAAAAGGCAGTGAGTGACAGCCAGTTTTGCTCGATGTAGTTTGATGGTCTGGTCATGCCAACCACAACATGTCTGACTCTTGCCTCGTCAATTCCTTTCTTGTTCTCCCACTTCCGAAAGAAATAAATATCTGCATAACGAGTTGCAATAAAGAAGCAGGTGGGGAAAACTGGACACTAAATTAAAAACAAGAGAACGGGCTTTTTGTCATCGTTTACTTTCTAACAGTGTGTGATAAACTAAAAAGGATCGAGTTAAGACAAATCATGTTTCACTAGTACTTTTTCATAGTTTCCTTTTCTTACTCTTACGAGGATATTTACTGTGGGGTTTTAATGTATTGTTACATGACAGAATGGCTATGAATGAATGAATAGGGCTAAAGATTATAGATAACACAGCGTGGGGGTAAAATAATGCCATCCAGTAAGAGAAATCTCGAACTTAGTTGAAAGAGTTGTGTTAGTGTTTCTTGGGCTGTGTACATCTGTGTAATCAAGAAAGTGGCTTTATTGAAACTGTGAGGGATGAAAACAGAGTCAGACTGGCCAGATCTTTCCTTTTATGCTGTTAGTAACTAAACTTGTGTGTGACAAGGTACAGACAATAAATGGGCAACACACCAATATCTTAGAGAATTTGGGGGTGCTAAGAGTGTTCACAGCTTGAACTGGAATAGCAAGAGTTGCCATACCCTGAGCTGGAATGGTGATATTTGAAAAAAACTTCATCAAAATAGTAGCATTTCCTAAAGACTGCTATGGTAAAGGTATACCCATTTAAAATGTGAAAAACTTCACCAGTTATCAATTAATATACCTAAAACTGTAAAGGAGGAAGGACAGAAGGTCACTCTAATTTCCACAAAAGCTTATCAGATTTCCGTTTCTGTGAAGGAGATTGCTGTGGACTAAAGCATGGCCTCACACACACCCCCCACACCACCCCCACCCCACCCCACCCCCCCAATGTATTTGAGATTCAATAAACTGAAAATAGAGTAGAGTGGTAGCTGACTCTAACTTTAGTGCTACTGAAATGTGACAGGTACACAATCTAGTATGTGGATATTAATGTTTATAAAACTCCTATTTAAGCAAAAAAGTAGTATCCTGTCAACTTTTTTCAGATTTTGTTACATCATTGATATTTCTAAAGTAGCTTTTCTAAAAAACATGACTTAGCAGCATTTCATTGTGGTAACATTTGCCTCGTTTCTGCTACTGCTTTCTGCCTTAGCATTTGAATGATTAGATTCTTTCAATACGGTAACTTGGATCTAGATGAATGTAAAAAAAAAAAAAAAATCTATTTCATGAAACTATGTGAGACACTTTGAAAGTCTGTCTGCAGCTTTTTCTGTTGTTGCCTTCATTTTCCCAGTGTAATAGAGTTCCTGCTAAAGGACTGAAGAGTTTAAAAGCAATTTAATTGCTGTGTAATAAGCCTTATCCTTCGGTAAGGTACTTCATTGAAGCTAGACAGTGAGTGTTTTGTGACAGAAGGGAAAGCTGAGGGGGATGGGAGGAGGAGGAAGCTACAAAATGACCACGGCTGGCCTCTCTGCATTCCTGTAAGGCTTGCTTTTTTAAAATTGGAAGCTGCTTTTATAGATGCTCCTCCAAACAGGTTTGTTTTTTTCCATACTGTCCCATTTAGACTTTGGAATGCAGTCTGAAAGGGCAGGCCCCCAAAGTGACTTTCCAATCTGTTTTTGCGATTCCAGCCAAGTTCCCTTTAATGTATGGAGCAGGCGAAGTTGAGCTGACTCTTATAATATCACAGAACTTGGGCGCAGCTGCTGCTTTAAGTGGCACTGTGTGATAATACAACAGCTCTGCTATTTACTGGGACTCAAGTGCGTGGACTGGCACACAGAGACATTATATGAAATCCGAAAGCATGAGGATAAAGGAGATTTCTTTGCGGCAAGATCCTGATCTAAGAAAGGAGTTGGCATTGCTAGCTCGAGGATGTGATTTTGTATTACCTTCTAGATTCAAGAAGAGACTGAAAGCTTTTCAGCAGGTCCAGGTTTGTCTTTCTGTTCTTACACAATTAAGTTGTTGTTGTCAGTTGTACCTTCACAACCACAGAAACTGCAGGAAATACAGGGAAGTTCTTCCTAAACTAGCAGGATTTCGTTAGTCTGTTCCATGTATGATGATTTCTTCTGTGTTTTAGAAGACTCTGCAGGTAGTTTTCTGCAAACAAAAATTGAGGAGAGTGTACTGAAGCATATAGCATAGATAAAGTATCATGCTTGCACAGAGGCATATGCAGTGGAAAGTTGGTGCGCTTAATGCTATTAGGCTTTTAAAGACTGTTTTCCTTAATCTGCAGAATCGTAATCTGCGTGCATTTCCCCAGGGGTTTTAAGTTACCTTTTACTGAAACTGGGCACATAAAATACACTGAAATAGGCTGTAACTTTGCTAACTCAAACATAATATGTTAAAAGGTACTTTCATACTTACATGATGATCCTGAATTCCTTTAGATTGTTTATTTTGGACTTTGTATTTGAACGAGATCAGTTGTTGCTATGAACTGTCCCTCTGCTGTTTTTCAGTAGAGTTAAATCCACCATTTTAAAGTGAGCTCATAATTGAGAATAGAAGCATTTGAAATGTATAATAGTAGGAAAACTACTTACAGAGTAAATGTTAAGAGATTATCGGGGGGGGGGGAGGGCATACAGCTGTTTCGTTGGAGAAACTGAAAGTTGGTATTTCCTCGAAAACGCTTAACTTTAAGGCTTTTGGTGGTCTGTGAAAGCATTCACTTTGTCCTTACCTCACCCTCACTTCTAATTCATGTACTAAAGGTATGTCAGTGATGGTATGTGTGACTTTTTGTTTTACCCTTTTTTAATTAAGGAAAGTTTAGCAGTTGAACAAAAAATTACATTATCTTAGGAATTCTGGCTTTTAAAATCATTCTAAATATAGCCTGCTACTTAATTTTGAATTCAGTGCACTAGTGTCCCTTTCAGGTGACCTTCAAGAGAGGGCCATAGAGCCCTATGACCCTAAAAATGTGTTACCCTTCTGTCTTCTACATTGTTTTTTCAAATTTGTTTCAGCTGAGCTATATAAGCAACGTTTATTCCTTTGTGCAAAGCAGAATGCAAGTGCTGACCCTGTTGTTTTATGCCATTCAGCATAAACTTGTGAATGAAGGGATTTTATGATGTGAATCTTTTGTGCTGGAGATAGAGAAGGAAACTTGTTGACTAGAGACAGCAGGACAAGAAAATACTGTCTTAATTACCTAAAAGTAGCAGTATCACTTAATATTTAGGCACCTCAGAGCATGAGGCAAGTTTAGTCTAGTCATGGCATCCTGTTGTAAACAAACACACTATTACCTTGTGTGGTGCCCCTGAATTTGATCTGTCTTTCATCGAATGATAGTTGGATCACTTGCACTTTTACAGGGCTTTTTTATGTTGAGCCAGAAAACGTCTCAATGTAGTATGGTAATGCATATCTACAAGCAGCTAAGTAGTTTAGAAAACAGCTTGTCTAATCTGTAGGGTTTTTTCTGGTTTAGCATGCTGCTGCTGCTGCTTATAAACTTACAATGCAGACAATGAACAAATATTTTTCATTGTTAACCAGACTTGCACTCCTTGGGTAAACGGCAATTGTAGAATAATGTATATTAAACCACATATTATATTACAGACAAAATTCTGTGGGCAAAACAGACTTAATGGGAGTATAAAACTAAAATCTGATGTCTTTGCTCAATTTGATATCTGTTATCCGAGGTTCCTTTTTTTAAATGGTACTTCACTTCAACTTCATGATTTTAAGGAGACCTTTTTGAAAATACCTTAAAAAAAACAAAATATGAATGTTGATAAAGAAGATGGTGGACATTCTTTACCTGACACTTCACGTTAATTTCAAGTTGTCCTCATGGGTTAAGTGCATTTCAAAGAATAGCTATTCATCAACTACATAATCATTGAAGAAATTTCATGTTGAAATTAGACTGCTTAGAGCTCTTGTAGAATAACTTGAAAAGTTTTTCTCTCTTCAGTTGCTAAGCTTCATTACCATTGGAGTTTACAACCTCCTATACTGCTGTAATATTAGCTTTCAGACAGAACAGTTCATGAATGTGATATAAAATGAGAATGCTAAAATCAAGCAGAAATGAAAGCCATTCTATTTTTCTATACTTTTACTACCCTCTTATAATTTTTCATATCCATGCAGTTTCTATAACTTGTTAAACAAATGGCAGATTCTCCTTAAGAGGTTTAGTGCTATTAAAGCTAGCCTCTTAAAATAAAAAAATGAGTAATGGTGGTGGATGGTGAGATAACATGTGGTTCAACATCTGCTCTGAGGTGGGTTGGAGTGACTGGGTCTTTCACCGGTTCTAGGAATTCTAAGGCAGTGGCTTTTTGCATAGAGCCATGTAAATAATCTGTGTAGGTAATCCCCTGTGTTTTGGGGTGGTCATTGGAGTGTAGCAAATCAAGTTTCATGAAAATCTTTAAATAGACAACCAGTAGTGTGGTGGGTGTCTCTGGAAAGTGGTGGAACAGGCTGTTTCTCAGTGGTTGCATTTATTAATGAAAATTGATAAAACTGAGCAAAATAGAGCTTTCTGGAAAGATCAGTTTCTCAACAGGAAGATAAAACAATACACAACTGCTGAAATACTCTCTGTTACTTTGGGGAACTGAATTTTTTAATAGATAGCTCTGCATAAAACTCAGTAAAACGTCAGTCTATCATCTCCTGATGTTGGTTGTGAGAAAGACCTTTCTTAGGTAATTTAACACCTACAGAAATACAGTGAACTGGAAATGCAGCACTTGAAGAGGCACCGTGTCCATCTTGCTCATCAATTTCTCTGAAACTTTGGAGGGAGAAGAAACTATCACCATGTCAAATGTACTGGCAACTTAAAGATGTGAACTGAAAGGCTTATTACTTGCTGATAGCTGAGCAGAGTGTTTTAGCCAACAGCTGGTGACATCCCTACCTGTCAGAGCTGGAATATAAGCACTGTCATTACCCAGGCTATGTGGGGAAAATATGTCTGAAGTGGAAAGCAAAACAATAATAGAGTAAAATACATCTGTGTACAGAGACATGCTTATAGCCATGTAACTCAGTTTTGCTAAACTAGGAAAATAAGTGGGTTTTGCTACTTAGAGGCCACACCATGTTGTAAAACAGTTGAGTTCTAATTTAAAACTAGGCTTTCTTAAAGTCAAATATGTGCTGAATGTGATCCTTTTTTTTAAAAAAAAAAAAAAAAAAAAGAAAAGAAAAGTTGGCCTAAATCTTGAATTAAGCCTCTGAATGTCAGAGCCAGAACAAAGTGCTGGTGTATTTTCTGATACTTTAACTGCATCGTACCTTTACCTGCTGTTACTACTTGGCGATTCCTGTAGCTGTATGCGTCACACCTCCGTGTGGAAATGGAGAACTACTAGTTCCATGACCACCTGTTAATGATACTAAATGCTGCTTATGCATGCTATTTCTGTCAGCTGTATGAGAACTATTTCTTCGACTTCTGCAGTGCCTCACAAGGTTTGCTTTCCCTCTGAGTGAATTAAGTTTAGACGTTAGTGCCTCTTGATTACTTTTGCACTCCTCTCTTGCCGAAATGCTTCATACATGCTCGTGGCACGTTCAAGACAACAATGAATACAGAGTCTGTAGGTGCTAATGCATGCTGGGCTGGTGTGTGGTTGTGCTGTAGCGCACTGATTCTTCCAGTTCTGAAGATAACATTCCCATTTCTGAGGTAAAATGAATTTTTAAAAGTTTAAGTGAGGCAGTTGGTTTTACAACTATAGTTGCAGAAGTAGGTTGTGTAACTATTAGAGGTCTCTGGCAGGTCAGCTTTCCTGTTAGCATCAATTTTCTAATTTAACGTCATTTGGAGACCTCTTAACAACACAGAGGGAGAGGACCTGATATCCATTTTTACATAATTTACATCAGACACACAAACACTTTTTTTTTAAAGAACAAAACCCAAGTGTTAGCTGAGGAGGGTGGGGAGGGAATAGAAATCTCATTCTGACTGTAGCTAATAGTTACACTTGATGCTAGTTTGCTGATATAATGCCAATTTTCTGGAGCAGATGCCAACATCTAAGATAGAATGAAAATATATAAGCTGCCTGTAGAGACTGGCTAGTTAAGATGGGAGGTTTTCCATAAATGATTCCTTGCTAATGGACTGCTGGGTCTTAAGCTCTAGCCTCTTAAAGGACACTGTAAGCGTTGACTCCTGGTTTGAACTTAAAATGTATTGGCTATGGTAGCAGTTTCTTTGTCTGCTCATGGCTGGTAATAAATTTATGGAACTGTGCACTCTTTCTGTAGAAAAGCCAATATGATGCAAGTTTGTTACAGCTTACTTTACTTGCATGCATGACTTAAGAGTCTAGATGTCAGTTCCCCCTGCAGCTAAGTTTTTTGGCCCAACAATTCAGACACTGAAGAGTTCCAATTTATTTATTCCCTTGGAATAAAATTTCACTAGCCTTTTCTCCATTTTAACATACTTCCCATACCTTTATAATCACTAATGCTACTAATAGTAGATGTTCTATGACTGTTGATGGTAGTACTTTGTATGCTAGAAAGCCTGAAACAGTTTGGCACATCTTCATATAAAGTATCTGTCAACTTTTACAGGATCAGAGGGATACAAGATTGTTTTTGCAATTGTCCAAATCAGAATTTTTTGGGGCATTGCCAGACAAGAAGCTGACAGAATACCTGCTCTGACTGTTGGCTCTGCAGCTCAGTAACAAGGCTGAGCTTGTTGATGTTTTTCTTGTTTGAGTGGATTTTTCCTAAGCTCAATTGCATTGAGTGATTGAAACTTGTTTTGTTGTAAACATGGAAGGATGAGAAGCTATTGCAGAGTTTAAGAATTAAGTGGATGTCTGTCTTGGCCCTATTTGTTACTTCTGATATTGAACTGATGGCCTGTCCTGACAAGGGCTGTTTTCCGTAGACAAATGTTAGAATTGCCTCAGGTAACTGACTGTCAGTTTTTGCCCATTAAAATGATGTTTAGGCAGTCATGATTCCTTTGCAAGTAGTGAGTCCCAGTGTGGTCCATTGGCTGTGTGCAATCAAAATGATTATATACTAGGAGGATCTTACCAGCTTGTCTCCTGAAAACAGTTTGGGCAATAGAATACACTGGTAAAGAATAAGAATACTGATTTTCCCAGAAAGCTGCAACTATATGACAAACTGGGTATACTAGTGACTGGGATACTTGATTTGACATATTTCATAAAATGGAGGCTGTTTGACAACAGCTCACAGCCAGTGACTAGTATTTTTGCACCACTTCTGTCTTAACACAAAATGTAGAAGAAGTTGCCTTTCACAGAGTAGATTTTTCTGAAGAATTTTGCTTTTTTCCATTTTATAATCTGTACCTTTTTCCTTTTGTGAATTAGCAGGACAGGCGGAGGAGGCAAAAAGTATTTTCACTGGTCAGTCACAGCAAACTCTTAGAGGATCCTACCTCTAATGCCTTTGATTAAAAGTTTTGTCAGCAAATAAAGCATGTCACTGATGGACATGCATGTAATATGCAAAGGTCTCTTGTGCTCATGGCTTTGGAGAGGGAGGTAACTACCTCTTCCTTTTTCCATTCCACCCCCACTCCAGGGTATTTTTGAATAAATCATTAAACTCTTTCTAACTGCGTAACTGGAACTTTTTCGATGCTGAAGCTCTACGTAACTACAAAACCCCAAACACATGCAGCCATGTCTGGAGGTGTTTCTACAGCAATAATGCATTTGCAATAGTGTCTTCCAGTTCCCAGTAGGACTGCATGATTTATCTAGTTCCTCAGTATCAGACTGCAAATCAGGAGCATCCTGGTATTTCCAAAATCACAGAGTTGGAGAACTTGGGTAAGAGATCTGTTAGTGCAGCTATACTGATATATATATATATATATATATATATATATATAGTGCAGCAAATATATATTACTGAAAGTGAGGAGGTTGGCAAGCGCGTGCTATAATGGTTAGGTGTCATGCAGAAAAGTGATCTTAATGTATCTCAGATGGAGAGTTCAGTCTTCACTGAACTAGTGAAAATCAGTTTTTGACCACTTGAAAGTTTTCCTGTGTTTGCTTGTTTCTTACACGCTACTTTTGTATGTGTGCATGTAATATGACTTGTCTGTGGTGACCATTTATGTGTGCTTTCAGTTGAATGTGTTTTTCATTTTAATGTGCAAGATAGTGTGTATAGAATGTATTTCATAGTTTTGGGTGGAAACTTTTCCTGGTTGCTACTACCTACTGTCTCCTCCTACATGATAATTAAGACAGTATCCCAAATAGGTTTGTGTAGGTGGTCCGAAGTTTGCATGCTCCACTAAAATACTGAGGCTTGAACACAGAATTCCATTCAGTGGCTTTCTCTTGAGGCTCTTCTTGGCTATTTAAATATGACTTGGTTAAATTAAAGGGGAAAAGAGCTACTAATAGTTGTGCCACTATCAAAAGTTTTTGAAAGAATTCTTTAAGCTTTAGTAAGACTTTTAAGACTATCCAGTGATGGCCCTTACCACAGCAATTTCACTCAAACTGGGTGGGATGCTTCTTTCCCTAGCTATCATGCAATTAAGAGTAACTAGCTGAACTACTTCTTACTCTGCTGTCTTGAGACTTAAAATAAGGGGAGAAGTTAGCTTCAGGTAGCAAACAACTAACAATTTTTTAACCTCAAAGTTAGAGGTTACCATACAAACAGTATTTCAGTGATAAAATAGACCTGAACTCTAGTTTGTTAGTAAGTTGAATTTTCCAGCATTAAATTGTAAGATGAATGTAGATTCCTATCCCAGCCACTTGGTAGCCACGGATACTCTTGAAGAATTGATATTTTGCTGTTAAAGCTGATATTTCCTCTCAACATGCTCCACATTACTAGTGAGTTACTGCACTAAAGGTACAGTAGAATTTGATACTGAGTGATTAAAAAAGATAAAACCATGCGAATCAACTAACTTGGCACTGGTGAGGCCGCACCTTGAATACGGTGTTAGTTTCAGGCCCCTTACTACAAGACAGGCATTGAAGTGCTGGAGTGTGTCCAGAGAAGGGCAACAAAGCTGGTGAAGGGTCTAGAGCACAAGTCCTATGAGGAGCGGCTCAGGGAACTGGGGGTGTTCAGCCTGGAGAAAAGGGAGGCTCCAGGGAGACCTTATCGCTCTCTACAACTACCTGAAAGGAGGTTGCAGAGACGTGGGGGGCCAGTCTCTTCTCCCAAGTAACAGGCAATAGGACAAGAGGAAATGGCCTCAAGTTGTGCCAGGGGAGGTTTAGATGGGATATTCAGAAGCTTTTCTTCACTGAAAGGGTTGTCAAGCTCTGGAACAGGCTGCCCAGGGAAGTGGTGGAGTCACCCACCATCCCTGGAGGTGTTTAAAAGACGTGAAGATGTGGCACTTAGGGACATGGGTTAATGGTGGACTTGGCAGTGCTAGGTTAACAGTTGGACTTGATGATCTTAAAGGTCTTTTCCAACCTAAATGATTCTATGATTCTGAGCTTTTCTGTTTGTAGTTTAGCTTCCGAACCAGGAATGGATTTGCCTGACTCTCGTGGTCAGTGGACAGAAAAGGGAACAGATCAGTGAGATTTGCCATTTGCTTTATCTCAACTTACAGTAACATTGTCTGTACTATGAACCTCTGAACACAATGAGCTTGACATATAATTAAACCAAATATACAAAAGGTTATCCATCCTTAGCGCTTGTGCTGGTTTTGGCTGGGATAGAGTTAATTTTCTTCACAGTAGCTGGTATGGGGCTATGGTTTGGATTTGTGCTGGAAGCGGTGTTGATGATAACACAGGGGTGTTTTCGTTACTGCTGAGCAGTGCTTACACACAGTCAAGGCCTTTTCTGCTTCTCACCCCACCCCACCAGTGAGGAGGCTGGGGGTGCACAAGGAGTTGGGAGGGAACACAGCCGGGACAGCTGACCCCAACTGACCAAAGGCATATTCCAGACCATATGACGTCATGCTCAGCATATAAAGCTGGGGGAAGAAGAAGGAAGGGACGGACATTCAGAGTGATGGTGTTTGTCTTCCCAAGTAACCGTTACGTGTGATGGAGCCCTGCTTTCCTGGAGATGGCTGCACACCTGCCTGCCCATGGGAAGTGGTGAATGAATCCCTTGTTTTGTTTTGCTCATGTGCGTGGCTTTTGCTTTAACTATGAAACTGTTTTTATCTCAACCCACAAGTTTTCTCACTTTTACCCTTCCAATTCTCTCCCCCATCCCACCAGGGGGGAACAAGCGAGCAGCTGTCTGGTGCTCAGTTGCTGGCTGGGGTTAAACCACGACAGAGCTGGTTTTATATGGTTATAGCAAATAAGAAATGGAATATATTTTTAGGCCATGGAACTCTAGTTCTAAGTCTGTCTTACTCCTCTGAGTACTTTTGCAAGTTGTAGTGCAAGTCTTAGGGTCTTCTTTAGACTTCATTTTTACAGTTGTAATATGAAGGAGGATCCTGGACTCCTCACTGCTCTAAACCTCACTGAATCTCTTTTGATTTGCTTGTGGAATTGCTACTTGCTGGACCATTTCAATCCCAGAAGCTCAGGGCACTTTAATTCTACCAAATGGGACAGAGCAGTGTTTGGCTCAGTCTCTAGAGTAAAGTGGGTTTAGCATTGAGGATTATCATTTGCATTGAATCACAAGACCAAATGACCCTAGACTTTTGTACAGAAATAGGCTTGAGAGTAGACTGCTAAGAACATTCATAAATGCGATGAGAATGATAGCAGTCAATCTGTGTAACACTGAGATGAGCACACAACCTGGTGCGCAGGCAGGAGACTCCCAACATGTTTGGTTGGAATTTGAAGGTAAATGTGGAATTGCTAACTGGATCACAGACTGCATTGGGAGAGTTGCTGAACCCTGCTCCCTTGTGTTAATTCAGATGACCAATATGTATAAAATCAGAAAACAGTGTAATTTGAAGTACTTTTTTCTTCTAATGATATATGGCTAGAACTTCATGGTGAAGCATATTAATTTTTCCATTTCCTTCCCCTCTTTGTAGCACAAATTTTAAGTGACTCCAGACGAAACTGAATCAGAGAACTGATCTGAGTTAAGGCTAACAGCAAAAGTAAGCTAGTCTAAAACTGCATCAGGGTTAAAAATAATAGATGTTTATCTCTTACTGTGGAAAGGAAAGAGGAGCATGTATGATAAAATTAGTCTCTATAGCACATCCAAAACCAGCTGCCAGACAGTGACTGAAGGATAGCAAACTGAAGTCCAGGATAGGAAGCAGCAACTGGGACTAAAACGTTTGTTGCCAGAGGAAAGACTTTTGCATATGTACCCCAACACCTGTTTTTAGCATAGGTTCATTCTCTGTAGGTGTCTCTCTGAGCTTGATCATTCACGTATGTCTTAACTTTCTGACTAAGTTAGGCAAGGTGAATCATGATCTTAGCATGGGTTTAAGCCTAATGTAAGCTTATCTCAAACAATACTGCCATAGTATTCCTCTAATCTTCCTTATGGTAGCATCAGAACCATGTTGCTTCTAAGTGGAATCAACTGTGTGAGACTGGATGAGGACAAATAGGTGTTTTTAACTTGTGCATTTTAGCTGCCTTGGTGACCTGAGGCAAATCACTAGTACTGGCACAAAGCTCAGTAAACTCTATGTGCAGGAGTGGGGGAAGATGCAGGTGTACAGTGCTGTAGCTTGCCTTGTGCTGTGAAACTTCATTATTAAGCTTTCAGATTAAATTACTGTTTTCAAGCTATTTTCAGGGCAATAGCTAGATTTTAGAGAAATCTAGCTTGAAAAAAAAACCACACAGATTTTGAAAGCTTTCAGTTGTCAAAGGATTATCTCTCACCAAGGAAAAAATAGCATATCAAGCTGAATAGGAAGTGGTACAGTCATTGAAGTTTTGCAGTAATAAATCTGTCTTTTTAGATTGGCTAGAAAGAGGCTAATGAAGAGCATACAGAGAACAAGGGAAAAACATTGCTGCTTTAACTTAGATAATTGGAAATCTGAATGTCTACCACAAGGTCAAGAGAGCTGGTGTTGCAGAAGAGATGTTTCTCTGGGCTTGTCCTGAGGGAAGGTCTGGTAGTAAGCTTACTTCACCTATCCCGAAGCAAATTTTTGAAGGCACTTTAACATGCTGAAATATTTGAGGTGTTGGAACAGATTTTTATAAATTAATGTCTTTTCCCTCCAAATGAGAATTAACTCTTTTCTAGACAACAGTAGCATAAATCTTTTACCTGGTGTTTTCAAGATTTAAATTCCATAAAACTACTGATCATGTCACTTGCTTGCGTGGAGGGAAATGTTGAGTTTCACTGAGCAATCAGTAAGTTAAAGAAGAAATACTCCTGTGACTTTATTGGTCAGACTTAGACTGACAGCTATAAAAACAGAGATAGGAAGGCTGATCGGGTACTCCTTTTGAGCTTGCGTACTGATAACATTTTCTTACATTCACAATTACCATTTAACTTTGATAGACTGTAGGACACCTTGTATTCTGTAAGAACTTACTGAATTTAATAAAGGAGAGACTTTTCATTAAAAAAAAAAGTGTAGCATAATCTTAGAATTTTCAAGTTCATGTGCTAAATAGCATTTGGGTCTCATCACTATCACTCTGTTGCCCTTTCGGTCTCTGTGCTGACTTCCATTTTCTATTGTGGATCAGGGAACTTCATGCAGTATCTGCTTTCATTGTTGGGTGGTTTACAAGCATTGTACGTGGGTGGCTGCAGGGATGTTAGGATTTAAAAGGCTGACTTGCATACCTCTGCAGAAAATCCTCTTAGCTTATTATGCATTTCATTTTACCCAGGTAACATTAGCATAAAGTGTGATATATAAGAACAGAAGACTCAGTCTATTGAAGAACTAGATTAACTTATGCATTGCATTTTTGAAAAGTACTGCAACATTCGTTTTTTTAAAAAAAAATCCCTAGTTAAAAATACTAAGGATTTGAACCAAACTTTTACTTATTTGATAGGTAAAAATATCTTTATGGTATTTTCAGTATTTAATGCTGGTTTTGTTTGGGATTGTGGTGTACCACTTCTTAGTAAACACTTAATGTGAAGTCAGGCATAAATGTGAGGTAGAATTTTTGGGGGTCCTATTGTCTTGAGCCTGTTGTATGTATTCCATTGACTTTTTTCTAATATGGACATCCTTATGGAAATTCATGTCAAATAATACAGCAAAAGCTGAAAGCTGACTCTGTAAATATGTTTTAAATGTTTTTTTCAGAGAAACAGGCATAACAAATGTTGGTGTCTGTCAGATACTAGAAAGCATCAGCGTTTCTGAATTAAGTTGTCTTTTTCTGTAGTCATGTCAAAACAATGCAAATACCAAATCAGTTCAATGAGCTTGTGTCTTAATCAGTAAGCTGTCTAAAAAATATTACATTCATAAACATATTTACCTTGTTTCCTTTTCCAGCAAGTCCTTTTTAAGAGAGCTTTCACTCACTTGCATTTGAATCCACATATTCAACCCCTTTGTGGGGTCAGTACTTCTGGGTGGTAGACTGTGCAGGTGTAGATCTAGACTTGACTGAGTATACAGTCTTCTGGGAACATGCGCTCCCCTTTATTACAGAAAGACTCCATCATAGCATCAGCTCTTTCTTTCAGTTGAGAGAGAAGGAAAAGGGCATCTCATTTTAAAATCCCCGCTGTCTTCATTTTTGCTTAGAACCAAGTTTTAGAAACTGCCAAGTGCAACTCATCTGTTGGTAGATCTAAGACGACTATCTATCTAGCCAGAAGACTGAACTTCTCTCTTTGGAATGAGGTGTATCCGTGTCTTCTGGTATTTACTAATGTATTACTGTATTGTAATTATAATAATGGGTTTATACCATTATTATAAGCAGCTGCTGGAAAACAGTTGGAAAGGGATCTGGAGAGTTGCAAAATAAAATGGAGAGTTTGCCCTTTGAACAGTGATCCCATTGGGATATAAACTTCCACTTCCTCCTTTCTAAAAGTCAAGGCAAATAAGTGTTGGATAGCTGTGGACGGTCCCTATGGTTGTATATGGCTGTATGCGTATGAAAACTAGTTATGTATTAAAGGTTTTCTTGAATTCTCTTATAGACAAATCTTACGTAAGTTTGTTTACATTATTACAAACAAGGAATTTTCAAGGAACCCTCACTTGTCATCTTCTATGTAAAACTTAAACTGCAGTGGCAACTTTATAATACAGTTACAGATTCTGGACTTTACATGTACTTACTGCAAAGGTTAATGCGCCATTCAGTCCTGACACTGCAGCACACATCTGCTTGTACGAGTTATTTACAAGCTTATACAGCTGTTATCCTTCACTGTAAGCCTGTTGTTTTTTGTGCTGTTTCTTGGCAAGTTACAGTGAAAACCTTCGCTTGCCAAACCAGTCTCTTTTGTCAGTTTAGCTTACTGGTACCAGTATTAAAGGTTTTAACTTACAGCCATTAGAAAATGTAGATCACTTTCTAAATGTTAAATTGACCACTGAAATAGAATAGTTGTATAAAAAGAGTAACAGACAGTCGGTCCAGATTTTCAATTCAAAGATTTGGTGTTAGTAGACTTCTAGCAGTTCTTGTTAATGAAGAAATTCCCTGGTTAAAGTTATAATTAATTTTAGAACAGCTTAATCTCACACAATTAGTGCATTTTGATTGCTCTGAAATAACAGAACTGACTCTCTTCATCAGCTATACGATATGTGCATCTACAGAAGTAACTAGCTGAAATTATAGAAAGTGGTGACGTTTTCGGAGCCCTTGTAGTATCACGCATTCTTTCATTAGAGTGCATACAGCAGAGCAGCCTTGCAGTTGTCGGATGAGATTCAGACTGAGAGAAGAATCCCTGACCCTTCTTGGGAAGCTGAGGAGAAAGAGGAGATGCAATACAAACTTTATGGTGCATTGGTTGGAGCTGATAGTTTTGGACGACCTGTTTCTTTCTCTGGTACAGGCTCTTATCCCTGTGTTGACTGACATTAACAGTACAATTCAGTTGTCCAACTGCAAGTCACTAGTGGCATTTAAGAAGCATTAGTGTGCTCAGAACATCCGTGTGGCAGATGCAGAGCGAGAGCTCTGCTCTGAGCTGGCTGCTGGAAACCACGTGGAATATTCAAGGGCATTTTGGGTTGTGCCCTAGATGGTATTCTCACTAGATGCCTACATGTAGGCACCAAATAAATCTATCAGAAATGACTGTGAAGTGATCATACACTTTCTAATGCAAATGAAGCATTGTTATAGTTTCTTCTTTCACCAGCTTTGAGAAACCAGCATGTAGAAATAGGCAACATCTTTCAATATAGGGAGAGTTATTTTGTCTTGCAGTGAGAGGTTTGTATTCTATACTTGGGTTTAGAGTGGAATAAATATAGTCTTACAGATTAAATATTATATATTTTTACACTAAGCATGCTGCATTCAGTCATGCTTAAACATAACATTTTTATCTTAGAAAAATCAATGTTCTTCACCTATATGTCTGTCTTCAGTTCTGAATCTGTTGCTTAACTTCTTCCTCATAAGCATGGTCTGGAACATGTTTACAATAGACAAAAAGGTGAAAAATAAATAAATAAAAAGCCTTTATTGTATAACTCTTAAATAACAGCCAAGGAAGCTACATGTACTAGGATAGGTCTTATTGCAAATCCTGAACTGAGATCACTACATGCATTTAAGAACAGCTTTTAACCTGGATTAATGGAAATAATTTATTGTGTACTCTGAGGTATCTGAAGTAAATTAGTAGTTTCTGAAAAAATGACAGGTTTCCGATGAACAAATAGGTCTGTTAGCCTTTCTTCTTCTCTTGGGACCTTTTCCAATGTAGTCTTCCCTCTGCCCCTACCTTTCCTTTCAAAAGAAACTTTTTTTTTTTTTAATCTGAGGCTCCAAATTTTCCTAGCTGGGGATTTTAAAAATGCCTTGTCTGTCTGTACTAGGTTTTCTTGAAATACTGATTTACCTCATGTTACCTGAAACCTTCAGGGGACTTTGGCAGTCCATAATTGACACTTACCCTTTTCTCAGATGAGGCACACCTCATCGGGCATCTCTGAAGAGCTGGAACACCTGCCGCTTCGGTGGCAATTTGAGCAACTCGCATGGGAGCGGCTATCCAGGCGGATCTTGTACATGGGGAAAAGGGCAAATAAAATAAAATAAAATAACCTTGCTTTTTGGAACGAACATAGCAGTTTGTCTGTTAAGTAGAGGATGGTTTGATTGCTGGTGTCAAAAGCATGCTAGAGGTCTGGCTGTGTGCTACCAGTGCAAGGAATAGGTCTTTAGTCCGGTTTTGCATAGGGTAACTGCTAGGGCTCTACTAAAGTGCTGGTGCGTAGAGTGGTGTTTCTAGAACGAAACAAGGTGTTAATCCAATTGCATACATTATTTGTAGTGCTGGTGGTAATGTTACTTAGAGAATAAAATGTTGCTATCTTTATACTTCCCAAAAGTTTGGAAGCTTAGGGTTGGAAGGGATTTGTGATGCCCTTGTGGCACTCTTGTTCTGAGCTGATGCCTCATGAGCTGGACCACTGAACTAATGATGAGGTATCAAAAGCTGTCATTTACAGGATTCTTAGAGTCAATGTCTGCCATTTTCTAGGTGTCACAGATTCAAGGTAACTTTTTCCTCTACGAAATAAAACTTGCAACTGAGTTGAGGTAATTCTGCAGCTGTGAATGGCAATGCTGTCTCAAATGCAGAGGAGGGGAAAGAAAGGTTAATTCAGGCTGTTTTAGCATGTGTAGCATTCCAGTGAAGGCTCCCGGGTTGGAACCCTGCAAATTAAAATCTGCTGTCTGTAAGCACCTAGTTCTTTCACTGACTTAAGGAAGGACTTTGATTGTGGTAGGAAAGCTGGGTATCTTTACAGGCACTTTGACAAAGGCGATAAGGAGTAAATTGGGGGGGGGGGGGGAGCGGAGTAGTAGCCTTGGGATGAAAGACTTTGTTTAATTGCTAATTTTGAGTTGCCACAACTCTATTGTTAATTTGCTTGTAATCTTTGTTTCTCTGCCTTATTGGACTTTCTTTTGGAAACTAAGTACAAGGTAAATTCTTCTTTACTGAAGCTAAATGCATTTAAATACAATTTCTCTTCTTACTGGTATATCACAAATTCTTGAGAAACAGATTTCTAAGCTCTCATGCCATAATTATGTATCATTTACAAAAAAAAAAAAAAATTCCTCTGCAGGAATCATTCACCTTTATAAAATCAAGCATTTTTTAGGATCAAAAAAAAGCATCTTCACTGTAACTAAATTAAACAGGTTGGTGGTTTGTAACAAAGTTGTCGTGCTTATTTCAAAAGTTTGAAGCTGTAAAACTAGAAATATTTCAAAAGCAAATTCTTTCCCGACCTGTCTGTTAAGCTAGAAGTTGAAGTTTTTTCTTCTGAAACTGGTAATAATATAACCTGAGTTATTTCAGATGTCTCCAAGAAGCTGTCTAGTGTATTAATCTTGAAACTTGATATGTTGAAGACTGAAGTTGTTTTTATTAAATTTTTAACATCCTAGAAATCTTTCTAAATGACAGTTTGGAAATACTCATGAATTTTTCCACTGTGCTCTCATTCTTAAATAGCTTATTCAACTTATCATCAGAAATCTTTTTGAAGGTGTGTTGTAACATATAGTACCAAGAGATTCAGGTCATCTGAGGATGACTATTATACGTGATTTCATTGTACCTGACTGTCAAATGTGTATTTATCTATTTAGGTTCAGACAAAGAAGGAAGAAACTTTGCCACCATCACTTAGTCAAAACATTCCAACTTTCTATTTTCCTCGAGGATGTCCTAAGGAAAAAGTGAATATAGATGCTGTGATTGCCAAAATTGAGAGAACTTTCTCTGAATTTCCAAATGAGAGGGCAACGTTGGAAGACATGGGGAAGGTTGCAAAGGTGAGAACTTGCTGGCTGTCTGCTTTTAGTACTGTACACCTATGGAAAGGAAACATGAATTCTGTGTGCTTTGTTTTCTTGCATTATGTGTTTTCATCTCCTACAAGGTAGTACCAGTAGGACATGATATTCAACATTGTTGATAGCACAGTTATGTGTGGAAATCTTTGCATTAACTCTGTCTCAAATGGTCCTACATTTTGCTTACAGAAAGAAACAAACATTAAAACAAAACTTGAACTATTTTTTTAGTTGCATAAACAACCAAATACTGAAGGGCACATTGTATGTTGTTCTGCATTCAGTATTGATCAACAGACTTAAGGCAAAAGCACTCCTAATATGCATTTTGTTTTCAGGTGTCCACTCTAGTTATTACTGGAGAGCTAGTTCAGAGTTACAGCAGAATGACAAAATACTGAGCTTAGAAAGTGGCAAATATTTTTAAACTTCTCTGTAACAGACAATAAGATAGTTGAATTAAACTTAAATTTCCATTTTGTTATATTGAATCAATGCTTGAAATATCACTGCAAGTCATGGTCTTGGTAATGAGTTCCTGTCACTTTGCATTTAAAGTCCAGGGTCTAGAAAATAGAGGAAAAGACTTTTCACAAGAGCAGGACTTGGGGTTCATAAGCTCCTTGTTTCCCTCACCAGAAGTGTTTAACTGCTAAGCAGAATGATAGCATTCCTGCCTTCCACAGCTCCTTTCCACGTAGAAGTAGGGGAAGGTGGAAGAGACCCTTCCCTCTCAGCAAGAAAGGTGGAAGGGTCCAGTCACCTGCAAATCAGTGATGAAAGGCACCCTCCTGAAGCACAGGGAAAAGCCTCTCTGTCTGAGGACAGTATTCGTCAAACTCGCTTTGTCTTATTTTTTAAAGTACTGGTTAAACTACTGCATGAGAAGTAACTGTCCTTTTGCTCCAATGACCTTATACGTCTTGCGGCATTCACAGTCTTATTTGAGATCCACATGAGATTCTTGGAGATGCCGGCATGTCTGACTACTCCAAGTCATAGTCAGTTTTAGGCGAGAGATAGGTACTTAGCTGTTATGACTGAGGAAGCTTGGAGCAGACACAGAAGCAGCAAGACTAATGTAAATTTGCTTCAGTTCAGAAGTTGTGTAACTGTTTGTGCTGTCTTGAGCTCAGCTTAAAGATATCCAGCCCTTTAGCAGAGCTTGTTAGCATGGACTCTGTTCAGCTGCTTGGAGCATGGACAGAGCAGACATGTGACTGCATTCATCTCTTGGGAATGCTGCAGGTTGCCCTATGTTTTGCCTTCCACTTTTGGATTTTGGCCTAAAGCAGCTACTTAAAATTAATTATTTTGGAAGGTGCAGTTGGTTTCAGAAACAGTTTTTAAAAAAAGAAAAATCTATGCCTTAATGTTTTCTTCTTAACACTTGTAAAATTTAATTTTTGAAAGATTTATAAATAAGGGAGTAACTCTCAGATAAGCAATCAATAAACTGACTTGATGTATGCTTTAATTGTAGGCTTGTGAATGCCCACTTTACTGGAAAGGTCCTTTGTTTTATTGTGCTGGAGGTGAACGAACAGGATACGTGTCAGTTCATAAATTTGTTGCAATGTGGCGGAAGTAAGTAGATTACTTTTTTTAAAGTACTGCATTTTTTTAAATTGAAATGTGATATTTTAAGCTCTGAGATCTAATCTGTAAAGGGGAATAAAACACTTTCCCATAATCAACTATTGACAACAAACTTGTACCTGGGAAAATGCAACTAAATCATCACTTGAACATAAACAAATCTTTACTTTACAGGGTTTATAGATTTTTAAAATGTTTGGTAAATGACTCGCTGTTTATGGGAAAAGTGAAAACCATATCCCTAACTTGTAGATGCCAGTTCTGGACAAAATGCTTTTTATTCTTTCTAGTTCTCCTTCCAGATCTAACTTAAAATTGTCCTTTCATGTAATCAATTACATGGTGTACCCACCTCCTTTAACATAAATGTATGAGAAAGCACTGCTTTGATAAGTTCACTTGGAGCGTACTTTGACATTTGTAATTAGCTTTTGAATTAAATGTTGTGGTTGCAGTTTCATAGGCCTTGCTCTAGGATGTCTGTACAAGGTAGCATGAGCAACTTTCTGTGTAGAGTATTAAATGGAAATATTTACATTTCAGAATACTTCAGACTTGCTATGATGATGCTGCAAAGTTTGTTCATCTTCTAATGAACCCTGGATGCAACTACTTGGTGCAAGAAGACTTCATTCCTTTTTTACAAGTAAATTGCAACTGAAACTAGTTCTGGAAACACAACAAAATTATGAGCTGGCAAAGCCCTGAACTTTTTTGAGCTAAACATACTTTTTCGTAGTCTTCATTTAAAGTTTATTGATAATATTTAGTGTAACTCACTTTGTACGGTCCACTGAGATGCTAGTGAGTGACTTCTTTTATAGTTAATCATTTTGTATAAGGTGAGGTCTTTAAGAGCTACAGGAGGATGCATGGATTTAAAATTGCTTGCAGGAATAGCACATGTATCAGAGAATCCTTACGGTTTAGAAAGGCGGTTGAAGTTCTTTAAGTCAAGGAGGGCCTTTGGAAGGAAAAGGAAAAGTGGCATATGAATTCAAGACCTAATACAGCTTCTCTCAAAGAGCAGCCTTTACTAATGAATGAATAAAACCTAAACTGGCTTTTTCTCAATCATAGTCAGCCACAGAATTACAAGCTACAACACTCAGCAGTGTTCAAAATCTTCAGCCCATCTAAAATATAGGAAAGCTTTTGTTTATATGGCTTCTTTAAAAGATAATTTTATTTTTAAAAAGTCAGCAGTGGTATTTACATAAAGCATGTTGTAAATGAAGTTACCATTAATGATTGTGGTAGTTAATTTGAACTGTTTTTGTTAAGGAAGCAGATGTGCTATTCTGTGTTAATTGTTTTATATAGTCACTAATGAATACTGTTTGGGATATTGTTACTCCTTTTTTTGTAGGATGTGGTGAATAGTCATCCTGGCCTATCATTTTTAAAAGAGGCATCTGAATTTCATTCTCGGTACATTACCACAGTAAGTGATTTTTATTTGGAAAAGCTATTTTTTGTTAACTAAGTAGGAAAATCAAAATGATGAAGATTAGTCAATATGTATAAGCATCTTTGTCCCTTGAGAAAAGTTGAGTATGCTGTCAGTCTTCATTTCTACATAGCTAGAAATCTTGTGAAGAAAGACTCAATTTCTTAAGCATCATATTTTTTTCTTAACATTTATAAGAAATTGCTGAACTTAATACTAGTAAGAGAAACACTGAATTGTAATAGTGTAGGATAAGTTAATGAACATTAAACGAAGAGCAGACTGTTATCTTAAACACTTGATTGTGACTATAGACTGTGCTCATTAGAATCCTGACCTTACTCTGGGATTAATTAAATGGAATTTTCAATGAAAGGTGTATATTAACATGATTACGTTCAGTATTAAGTAAAATAATGATAATATTGAAGCTGCTTGCCACTTTCCTCTCTGGAGATTTTTCTTTCTAAGCAGGTTTCATACATGAAAAGTTCCATTTCTCTCTTCCTAGGGTTATGTGACTGAAATATTCTTTCTGTACCCAAGGGAAAAATCAGTGACATTAAATTTTCTCAACTGTAGACTAGACAGCTGATTCCACTGAAGTCTCAAAAGATTAAAATTCTTCAAAATGACATTCAGTTCACTTATGCATGCAAAAAATAGCTTAATGAATATTCTCCAACAAAAATCATGCAGAGTTGATCATCTTTTATCCAGCTTATAGTTTGACCCAGACCAAAACTGTGGAAGCTTTTTTGAAAGCATTTGGGTTTGGTTCCTCATATCCTTCTTACAGAGACTTGCTGGCCTATCAAGTATGTCCTGCTGCATTAGGTTTTGCTTCTTGTTATAATGATTACATGAGCTCCCAGAACTTTCTTGTCAGATGTGACTGAAGGAAATGTTCTGCCTGTGAGTAGTTTTCTCTCTTAATGGAATCTGGGTTGTATCAAAGCCTGCTCTGCTTAAAATTGTGAAAGCTTGCTGCCTGTCCTGAAGGACTGTAGGAGGGAAAAGGTCCTGCCATTTCCAGTTACTTTTCTTTGGAGCAGCAGCTTATTTGAGTAGGCCTGAGTCTAGCAATATTGAATAAATTAGTGCTGGTAGTACTTTACTAACAAAATTTAGTGTAGTCTTCAACAGAAATCAGTGTTTAATCAAAAGTCTCAAAAGTAAAGTAGTATTGTTATGAATATAGCAACAATATTTGGAATACTGTTCTGCAGATCAAGAAATGGCAGGAGGACATTCTGCCCTTTCTTGTCGTATTTTAGGATGGAGTAACTGTTGCCCTATACAGTCTGCTAAAATTCTGTCCTACAAGTTACTACTACTAATTATAGATTATTTTCTTGAAGTTGAAATACCTTATTTCATACCTATATTCAATTAGCTTTACCTTGCTACATGAAGGATTTTGTAAGCACTGCAGTTAAGATTCAACATCTGTTCATGCTAAGTTCCAGTTACAAATTAAATGATCCATTCTTCTGCTGTCTTTGTTTGTATATACATACATATATATGTGTATGCATACATAGGTTACATACATCTCTTCAGTGAAGAAAGTGTCTTGTAAGTGGTGTTCAACCATGGAAGCAATCAGTTCTGTCTGCTAGGCTATAGTCATAAAATCATAGAATGGTTTGGGTTGGAAGGGACCTTTTAAAGGTCATCTAGTCCAACCCCCCTGCAGTGAGCAGGGACATCCTCAACTAGATCAGGTTGCTCAGAGCCCCATCCAACCTGACCTTGAATGTTTCCAGGGATGTGGCATCTACCACCTCTCTGGGCAACCTGTTCCAGTGCCTCACCACCCTCATTGTAAAAAAAATCTTGCTTGTGTCTAGTCTAAATCTACCCTCTTTCAGTTTAAAACCATTAGCCCTTGTCCTATCACAGTAGGCCCTGCTAAAAAGTTTGTCCCCATCTTTCTTATAGGCCCCCTTTAAGTACTGAAAGGCTGCAATAAGGTCTTCCCGGAGCCTTCTCTTCTCCAGGCTGAACAACCCCAACTCTCTCAGCCTGTCTTCATAGGAGAGGTGCTCCATCCCTCTGAACACTTTTGTGGCCCTCCTCTGGACCCACTCCAGCAGGTCCATGTCCTTCTTGTGCTGAGGGCTCCAGAGCTGGACGCAGGACTCCAGGTGGCGTCTCACCAGAGCAGAGTAGAGGGGCAGAATCACCTCCCTCGACCTGCTGGCCACGCTTCTTTTGATGCAGCCCAGGATAGGGTTGGCCTTCTGGGCTGCGAGCACACATTGCTGGCTCATGTCCAGCTTTTCATCCACCAGAACCCGCAAGTCCTTCTCAGCAGAGCTGCTCTCGATCCCATCATCCCCCAGCCTGTATTGATACTGGGGGTTGCCCTGACCAATATGCAGGACCTTGCACCTGGCCTTGTTGAACTTCATGAGGTTCCCCTGGGCCCACCTCTTGAGCTTGTCCAGCTCCCTCTGGATGGCATCCTATCCCTCAGGCATGTCAACTGCACCGCTCAGCTTGGTGTTATCTGCAAACTTGCTGAGGGTGCACTCGATCCCACTGTCTATGTCATTGATGAAGATATTAAACAATACTGGTCCCAATACAGGCCCCTGAGGGACACCACTTGTCAACAATCTCCATCTGGACATTGAGCCGTTGACCAGTACCCTCTGGATGCGACCATCCAACCAACTCATCATCCACTGAACAGTCCACCCCTCAAATGCATAGCCCTCCAATTTAGAAGGATGTTGTAGGGGACCGTGTCAAAGGCCTTACAGAAGTCCAGATGGACGACATCCATAGCTCTTCCCTTCTCCACTGATGTAGTCACTCCATCATAGAAGGCCACCAGGTTGGTCAGGCAGGATTTGCCCTTGGTGAAGCCCTGCTGGCTGTCTCCAGTCACCTCCCTGTCCTCCATGTGCCTTAGCACAGCTTCTAGGAGGATCTGTTCTATGATCTTCCCAGGCACAGAGGTGAGGCTGACAGGTCGGTAGTTCCCAGGGTCCTCCTTTCTACCCTTTTTAAAAATGGGTGCAGTGTTTCCCTTTTTCTGGTCACCAGGGACTTCACCTGCCTGCCATGACTTTTCAAATATCATGGAGAGTGGCTTGGCAACTGCATCAGCCAATTCCCTCAGGGCTCTGGGATGCATCTCGTCAGGTCCCATAGACTTGTGTATGTGCAGGTTCCTCAGGTGGTCACGAACGTGATCTTCTCTTACAGTGGGAGGGACTTTGCTCCCCCAGTCCCTGTCTTGTGGTCCATCCATAGTATAGGTTCGTTGGTCAGTCTAGTGGTAAGGTTAGGTACATATGCCCAAGATAAAGCTGAAATACATTAAAAACGTTTGCCCTGACAAATGAGATAATACATTTAATCTGCAATTAGGTTATGTATATATCTGAACTAGGAATTCTTGAAACTGTAATCTCTGTATTGCACCATTTCCTCTCCCTTCTGTCAAACCACTTTGCAGCATAGTAAAGATTCTCTGACAATTTGCTTATACTCTGCTTCGATTCAGTTTAGAAAACCATTTTTTGTCTGTTCCCAGTTGTCTTTAGCAAACATTCAATTTTGTTTTTATTTTTAGACCAGTTAAATGTATAACAGATGAGATAATGACATGCAGATGGATTAAGTTGCAAAGCTAAGGCAAAACCTTTTTAGAAAAAATTACTTTGTAGCGTGAGCCAAAAATGGGCCTTCCCTAAATTCACAATTAGAATTAAGCTAATTAAGTTTCAGAAGTAGGCTAGTCTATTCTCCTTTCTGTGTTTATTGAACCAGCTGTTCTTCAAAGTAAGAGCTGTAGAGCTTGCTGCATACTACAGTTTAAGCTTTATTTTAAAACTTTATGAGTAAATTACTCTTCTATTTGTAATTTAAAAATGATTGGTTTGTTTAAACTATTGATTTACTGCAATTAAAGTCTGAAGTGATAAAAACTTAAATAATAAGTCTTTAGCTGGGTAGAGGGTTTTTTGGGGGGAAAAGGGTTCCTAAAGAGATCGTATTTTTAGCTAATAACTACTGTGTTGCAAATGAAATGCTACACATGCAATATTTAGTCTTGCTAATTAGCAGGTATACTCAGTCTCCAGTTAAGCAGTTATAGTTCATAATATGTTTAGATTTTTTTGTCTGCTTTTGTTAGTGGTGAACGACTGAGTTGAAATGTATATCTGGTTGACTTAAGTCAAGCTAGTTGAGGTGAATACTGAATTCAGTTAAGAAACAAAAAACCCTTTAAAGTCTTATATTTGTAAGCTAAAACTAAGCAAATTATGCTGAATGTATGAGTTTGCCAAAATAATGTACATGTAAAACTGATTTAAACAAAAGTGTTGGATACTCAACTGAATGGATTTGTTTCTGGTTCCAATATCAGTGATGGCACAAGAACTAGTCATCTTTTCTTGCATAGATTTTTTTGGTTCTTCAGCTAGAAAATTAAATGGGGAAAAACATATTCTCTCTGCACCTGCAGGAACTATCTCTGCCAAATGTTAATTTGTTGTGTTTGCGGACTTTAGAAGTAGCAATGTCCCCGTGTACTCTGATCCTTAAACCATCCCAATTCTATTTCTGTAACTCCATTTATGAAGTAAAATATTCTTATAGTAAATATAGGTCTTTAAATCTGAAGTAATGAGATATATTAATAGGTTTATTAGATGATATCCTCTAGATCTGGAAGACTGGGAGGTAGTGAAATTGCCAATAGCCTGAGGAAGAGAAGACTGAGAGGGGACCTCATCAATGCTTATAAATATCTCAAGGGCGGGTGTCAAGAGGACGGGGCCAGACTCTTTTCAGTGGTGCCCAGTGACAGGACAAGGGGCAACGGGCACAAACTGGAACACAGGAAGTTCCATCTGAACATGAGGAAAAACTTCTTTACTGTGGGGGTGACAGAGCACTGGCACAGGCTGCCCAGGGAGGGTGTGGAGTCTCCTTCTCTGGAGATACTCAAAACCCGCCTGGACACCGTCCTGTGCAGCCTGCTCTAGGTGACCCTGCTCTGGCAGGGGGGTTGGACTAGATGGTCCCTTCCAACCCCTACCGTTTGGTGCTTCTGTGATGTTCCAGATAGCATAAAAGTATTCTGCAGTTTTACTGTGTGAGATATGGTACTGCAGCATTGAAATAAGACTTATCTTGGTAAGTTTAGAAATGGTTTGGTAATATGACATATAAGAGAAGCATCAACCTGCTAAGTAATGAGAAGAATAGAAATAGGGCAAAGATGGAGTTCTGTAATGCAGCTGAGCGAAGACTTACCTTTTTGAAAAATGTTTGGGAGGGTATTTAGTTAGCATACCTAAGATCACTTTTCCATTTTCTGTTTCTTGCAGGTTATACAGAGAATATTTTATACAGTAAATAGGTCCTGGTCTGGGAAAATAACTTGTAACGAGCTCAGGAAAAGCAACTTTTTGCAGGTACATAATATCTAAAATTTTGCAAGACAGATGTTTCTACAAGTTTTAAAATCTGCATTAACTAAATGCTTAAGGGAGTAACGTAAGTAGCATTTCTTCCTTTTCCAAAAACTAGTGAAGGCTCAATTGCATTAATTCTCATACACTAGAATATGTTTAAATATCATCTTTTATCTAGAGCCTTATATATGCATATGTTTTTAGCAGAAGTCTGGCTGGTCTCCTCATTCTTCTGTGGATGTGTTAGTTTTCTACCTTGTGTGTTCAGTTTTTACTGTCATGCTGCATGGTGTGCACTGTCTCTGGAGAAAAAAATTGTTCCACTGAAATAGCATTAGATATTAATTTGGTTATGAGAACTCAGATCATTCAACAAATGTCTTACAAATTCTTCAATGTATTCTGTTTATCTTTGTGATAATAGAATGTGGCATTATTGGAAGAGGAAGCTGATATTAACCAGCTGACAGAGTACTTCTCATATGAACATTTTTATGTTATCTATTGCAAATTTTGGGAGCTGGATACAGACCATGACCTCTATATTGATCGGAAGGATTTAGCTCGACACAATGATCATGGTATGACAAATCCTTTTTTTGCATCCTTTAAACCATGGAATATTGGTTAAAGTTTAACAACTGCTGCTTAATGAGAACTAGAATAAATTGGATAATCTGGTTTCATCAATCCCTTCCTTTCATACTGTCACCAGTCTAAAATTAGGCTAGATCACACTTATATGTAGTAAGAAAATATTAAAGTATGTAGCTGTTGTTGAGAAGGTTGAACAACTTCAGTGTTTCAAAAGTAGGTAAGAAGCAGCAGCAGCACGTATGTCTGAAATAAATTGGCTATCCTACAGTTCTGGGGATAAATATTAAGTAGGGACTACTGTCCTTACTAGACTAATACAGTGATAGCATTACCATAAGTACATAAAACAGATGAACTATTTGAATGGTTAACCACCGGCTTTAATTATCAGTATTTCTACAGTGCTGAAAAAATATTTCAGAGCTAGAATAATGAGAAGTAATTCTGTGAGAATAATATCATGTGCTGCTTTGAGTACCATCCACAAATTCTTCAGGATAAATTGAATATCCTTTGCAGAGGTAGTGCTCAGTTAAGACATGTCTCTAAAATCCCTGAAATGGTTTCAAAATAGAAGCATGGATCAGAACCATGTCAGAAATAGACCCATGTCAGAATCAGTTAGGTATGCTCATTATGTATGAACGTGCCAATGCTATTTTGGCTCTTTGCCAAGGTCATATAAAATGTAATGGCACTTGAAAGCATGATTTCCTTGTCGACGAACTGGTAAATACTGTCTTATTAATCAGCCAATTTTATTACTTTTATTACACTACTATTTCTGTATCAAGTCTGAATTCAAAGCTGGTTGGTTCTAGCTTTGCTTTGGAGACTTTGTGTTAAGTGATCCTCTCCAAGAGGACTCAAAGGGATTAATGAGCGCTACACTTGATCTTTCTCACAGATGTGTGTATGGGAGTGTTCGAGTAAACTCTTCAACTAGACGATACAAAGCAAAAATAACTTGTATATAATTGGCGCTATTTTAAACCTTTTTTTCACAGCAATTTCAAATAGGATGATAGAGCGGATCTTCTCAGGAGCAGTAACAAGGTACTTATTTTTGTACCTTTATTTTTGTCTAAATCCAATTTAATATTTGCTTGTTAAATTGTGTGACATTCCCAGAAAAAACGCCTTCCCCTTGAAATGGAGCAGTGAATTTCAAGATTTAGTATGGTAGTTTAAACTCTAGTAGTACTAGAGTGCTCTTGGAATCTTTGGCTCAGTCCAAGTTCTTAACTCTCCTTTCTTTACCCATATGGAACACTTGCCATTGGATATTGTATGGTTTAGCAGGGATGAGAATGAGGAAGGGAAGAAATGTTGGCATTGGTGGTTTTCCATCCCTCAAACCTGTAAAATTTTCAAGAAGAATTGGGTTTTTCAGTACTAATTTTAAAATCAATGCTTATTGCATCAACAAATTTACAAAAATGCCTCCAGTTGAGTTCATTCACATTTTTGACAGTCATTCTTCATTTTTCTCACTTGGATTGACTTCCTCTTGTGTATTTATGGCATTTTACTTATTTTCAAAACATTTTGCTAGCACATCTGCAGCTAGAAAGTGACTGACAAACAGAAATAACAAAAGCTGGAGTGAGTGAAATGACACTTGGCAGGCATATGTGTAGAGCTTACTCCTTTATGCAAGTTTTTTGGGCAAGACAAAACATACCATATTTTTCTAGACATCTTCATAGAATTGTTCTGGTTGGAAGAGACCTCCAAGATCATCGGGTCCAACCATTAACCTAGCGTTACCAAGTCCACCACTAAATCATATCCCTTAGGGCCTTGTCTAAACGTCTTTTGAATACCTCCAGAGATGGGGACTCAACCACCTCCCTGGGCAGCCTGTTCCAATGCCCGACAACCCTTTCGGTGCAGAAATTTTTATGAATGTCCAATCTAAACATCCACTGGCGCAACTTGAGCCCATTTCCTCTTGTTCTGTCTCCTGCAAACAATGGATTTTAGGAATGAAATGTAATATGTTTAGGAACTGCCTACCTGACTTTTTACTAGACAGGTTGACTGTGTGTCTTCAGAACGTTATTTGGATGCTGTGTTTGGTGGTATGAGAGTAGAAACAGACAATTACGTTCTTGCCACGAACACTTTATTTCCTGAATGTTTTTATTTTGTTTTTATCTTCATATTTCCATTCCAACACTTTTAGCTAGTGGAGTTCTGTACAGCTTTAAGTTCTTATCACTTCTACCTGAATAGAAATTCTAAAAAGCATGTGTATTTGTATATAACATATTTTTTAAAATGAATTGAGATACCTCTTCTGTTAACAATTAAGCAGTGGTATGGCTGCGCCAGAAGGAAAGCTGTAAGTCCTTCTGGACAGTATGCCACCTTCCTCTTCCAGCTGCTCCCTTCCTCTTTGCCCCATTGCAGTAGAAACAGAACAGAGCACACAAGCTCTTTATCCTGAATGATCAAAGTAGTCTGTGACAAGTCACCTTACGAACACTGCATCGTTTAGGAGTAAATAAACAGTTAATAGCACCAAGGAAAATAATCCTTAATTTTGGTTAGTAGAAGCTAGGTGTTTTAAAATAAATTTCCTATCTTTTTCCTCATTGGCCTTCCAGAGGTAGAAAAGCACAAAAAGATGGGAAAATTAGCTATGCTGATTTTGTCTGGTTTTTGATATCTGAAGAGGACAAGAAGACACCAACTAGGTAAGAATGAATTTGTTTTAACAGAAACGAAGACTGACTTTATTGGTTTTCCAGTACTTAAATGGGGGCCACTGATGCTCAGCTGGAACTCTGATGGAAGAAGCTAAACTATAAAAACATGAGTGGAAAACTGGCCCAGTTTGTTGCATCATTCTTACTTATCAGTGTCTCCTATTGTTGCTGCTGTAGAAGTCTATTTTAATGACTTTTAAGAGGCGAGTTAAATGTTATTGTTCCATATGCTTACAGACAGGGTCATAGATAAAGTAAATTGCAGTTGTTTCATGATGCCAGTGACTTTGGGAAACTACAGCTAGCATTAGCTGTAGGATACTGATAAGAAACCCATTGTGTGACATGTCATTGGCTTGTTCAATATGAAAAAAAGAAATTTGGGGTTTGATGCACAGTTCCATTTTTCCTTGCCTCCCTTGAGTTTTTATGTAAAACCACATGTTTTAGTCCTCTCCTCCTTCACCCACTCAATTAACAAGTGTGTTTTCAAATGCAATAATGTATGGCATGGCAAACACACAAAACAATAGCTGGTGTTTAATGACTTTCTATGGCATTATAGAATGTAGTCTTAAGTCTAGTTTTGCATCTGTAAGTAGTGTAGCCTTTAAAACAGGCAACATAAATTCTTGAAATTCTGCAATAAGTTTGTGTAAACAGTTCTTTGCTATTAATTACTGAATTTCAGCATTGAATACTGGTTTCGCTGCATGGATCTTGATGGGGATGGTGCTTTGTCTATGTATGAATTGGAGTATTTTTATGAAGAACAGTGCCAAAAATTAGATAACATGGCCATAGAACCTTTGCCATTTGAAGACTGTTTGTGCCAGATGTTGGATCTTGTGAAGCCACAATATGAAGGTAATAAAATGCTTTCCATCTGTAACTTCTGTTTCTCTGGATTAGGAGTTAATGCACCCTTAAGAGGACTCAGTTGGTCGTACAAAGACTACGCCTTTAGGTTGTCTTTTTTCTAAAGTCTGTTAGAGCTTATTAATCAAATGGTCTTCCAATGGCAGGCAGGCGTTTATTTTCATACTAAAATTTAATATGCTACTTTAAAATTCCCTGTAGGCTTTTATTTTGGGCTTGTAGCCATGTTTAGTCTTAAATGAAATCTTGTCATTATCGGGCTGAGGTGATGCTCTCAAGAAAAGCTCTTGACTGTTCTGTTCACTTGCTTCTTACTTGTTCCAGTACTCATTTCACTGAGATTTCTTCAGAGGCAACAGTTTCTGAACAGTGTTTGTAGAACAGTAATGGCTTATTTTAGGTTAGAAGCCTAAGCTACCCTTAGGAAATTCATGTCAAGGGGCTTAAAACTAACTGAATACTAAACTGTTCTTAGGTTTTGGCTATTTTCTACATTCATTTGAACTTCTTAGACCTGCATTTGACACATATGATCTTCAGCTGATGAAACTTCCGTTTACATTTTACACCTGAAAAAAACTTATGAAGTTGGCATGACGCTCACTTCATATTTGCCCTTCTGTGCTGCTCAATACTAAAAATATTTTTGCATGCCTTGGTAAAAATATTACTGTGGTGTTGAAGAGTGATATCTTGCATGGTCATGGCCTCTACCTCTGTGCTGTTTCTGATATTTGTCTCACAAGTTGATAAAACTGTTGTAGCCATGATGGATTAGTCTTCCAAGATTTGTTGAACGCAACACGACTGAGGTCAACCTGTATCTAAACTTAATGTCTCAACGCTTGACCACAGTTAGCACTAATAACCCTTATGGCTATACTTTTTAACGTGAATTTCAGTGTGTACAAGGACTTGGAATACAGTCTGGTTGCTATTATTGTACAGACCACATTGCAATAAATTTAGAACTTGCCTATTTGCTCTTGGCGTATTTGATAGGAGTAGCAACCTCTATTGCATATACTAATGTTTGCTATTTTTTATGGTAAAAGAAAACTGTTGACCATCTTATTTAATGCTTTTGTTTAGCAAATGTAATGTGCTAGTGTCTCACACTTCTAGAGGAAGCACTGAGTTTTTCCTACTTGAATGTCAAGTGTCCCTTTAGTTGAGAGTGTAAGAGGGGTGGTTCTGTTTGCTGTCTATACAATTACGGTTAGAGAATCAATTAATTAGTCTTGCGTATTGCCCACCTTCTTTCTAGTATTAAGAATATTTAAATTACAAGAAAATTTTATTTTAAAAAGGCAGTTGTCTCTTACTGAGACATGATTTTTTTGCATGCTAAGGGAATTGAAATAGCTCAAAACTAGAACTTAAAGCTTCATGTTCTCATTTAAACCAAGCGAAAATGGATTTGCTCGGTGAAACCACATTTCTAAAGGCAAATAAAGAAATTGTAAATGGAAAAGGAGTATTTAAGTATGTGTTGGCTGGAAGCTGAATCCTAGATATCAGTGGAATGAAGTCTTAGACCAGCATTGTATAACGCATAGAGGGTGGGGAACATTTAAGATGAAGTGAAGCAAGCTCTGAGGAGCACATTTACGTTATATGGTTGCCTACAGTAGCCTCCCGAACTCAGGGTTTCCCTTCCAGTCTTGCACATGATGCTTCTGAAAGGCAGACATTTTCAATAATGTTTCTGTTGTGTATTTCAAATGAAACAAGATTGATGTATCTGTTCTGTATCATGAAGAAGATAAAAAGAGGCTGTGAAGTACAGCCAAGATGAGTTATTTAGAGCAACAAAAATGAAAGCCAGTTGAGAAGGGTTGATGTTTTTTTATAAAAACTGAGTGATGTTTAAAAGGTGGATTAAGAAAAAATTCTTCTGTTGTTTTTCTAATACAAAAACTAGCAGCATAAAATGACATTTCACTTGGTAGATTTGAAACAAAAGAAGATACTTTCATGCAGTTATGTCTAAACTGTGATACAGTTTGCTACAGGATGCTCTGTGTACCAAAAAGCAAATTCGTTAATTTGTGGAGACCTAAATTGATTATCTCAATTTCATTCTTTTTGTGTTGGTCTTTGAGAGACAATGGTAGGCATCTTACATGAGTGTTAGGTGTCTAAGCTCCCATTGCAATAAATGGAAACTGGAGAGCAAATCAATGAACCAAATATAGGTGTCTAACTTAAATTGGGAGCTTATATAACTAGGACTCCAATCAGTTGCTTGGTTGTGGAGAGTTGCTGCCACTTGAGATGGCCCAATACATCAGACATCTGTGTGGGTCTGACAGATATGACACAGGTGCCGTGAGGGATTTGTGTCGTTCTGGAGCAGCATCAGCTGTAAGCCAGGCAGAATACGCTAAGGCACTTCACGGGGTGACAGACACAAGTGTGGCGACTGTTTCCAAATGGGATTCAGATTTTGCTTCCCTCTGATGTCCTTGAGTTATGTTTTGTTAGAGGCTGGGACAGTATGCTGAGGAAATACTGTTCTAAGTCAGGCTTTTGTTGAAGTCTCCCATAACATCTGCAGTTAGCCCCTCTTTGATTGACAACAGAAGACTGGCCATATTTCAGGTGAATCAATAAAAGGGAGTTTTAAGGATAATCATCTGTCTGTCCCTTGTACCTCTGGCATTTTTCAGTCTTTCTGCAGAAGCTTAATATTCAGTTTTGAAATAAGGTACCATTTCTGAGCAACCTGACAAATACTTCTAACACTTAACAGATACATTGATTTGAGTCTTTAAAGTATCACTTTATAAAAAACAAACAAAACACCTCTGAACATTTAGCTTTCCTCTCAAGCAGTAAATATTGATCAGGCTGGACAAGTGTGGCAAACTAGGCTCTATGAAAAATTCATCTGTATGAAGTATAGTCACACACTGTCATCTGTCATACATTTTTCTTTTCAAGTCATGGAAGAGAAAGGGCCACTGCCAGAGGAGATTCCTACCTGCTACTTAGGAAGTTCTTGGGAAGGAATGGCTAGCTTACTGGGGACTTCTGTCTCTTGAGGAAGCTGAGGCAGTTATTTTAAATTATTTTTAATAGCTAAGCAAGGTAGACTGCATCTCACTCCAACATATTGAAGGACAGAAGGATGACAGCTAAAGCAAGTAACAAATCTGAAACATTTAAAAGTTTTGTCCACTTTGAAGGACACATCTCCTATGTGTGTATTTCATCTGTTCACTTCTCTCCCGTTGTGTTCAGCATGAGTGACAAATGTTCTTGAGCATAATGATGACTTAACTTTTGAACAACATTCCTCCTCTTTGGCGAAAGGATAATTTCAGCTCTAAATATCTTCTCTCATAATCTTCTTTACAGGAAAAATTACTCTGCATGATTTAAAGCGATGCAAGTTGACAAATGTATTTTTTGATACTTTTTTCAACATTGAAAAATACCTTGACCATGAACAGAAGGATCAGTTTTCCATGCTGCGGGTAAGTATGAAGCTTTAAAAGTCTCTTTAGCTACGTGCTTAACAATTAATACGTTTTTGAATAACTTGCAATGTCATTGTTAAGGATGGTGAAGGTGAAAGCCAAGAGATCTCTGACTGGGAGAAGTACGCTGCTGAGGAGTACGATATCTTGGTAGCAGAAGAGGCAGCAAGTGACCAGTGGAATGACGGGTAAGACTGTAGCAGGAGGGTTAGTACAAATCCTCTCTACTAACGTAGAGCCTCACCATCACTATCATCCTTGATGCTATTTTTGTAGAACACTGCTGTTTGTCACGTTTAGCCATGTGCTCAGTGAGGGAGGAAGAACCTTTCTTGTATCTCAAATTAAATATTCCTTGACAGTTTGTGATCACATTGGTTTTGTCAAAGAAAAGGTCCTACTTCAAATTTGGGGAGGAAATAAGATTTGAAAAAGCTTCAACTCTAAACAAAATACAACATTAATTTTTGTAGCTTGTTGATAAATGAATGAAAAGCTTCATTAAGAGCTTTAGAAGGGGAAAAACATCTCACTTCTGAACTCAATTATATCAGCTTGGAAGTATTTTCTCACAGTTCTCTAAGAGTAAACAAGATAATAAATCTTGCTGTTTCAAAATCACTCCTTTACTTCTGCTATGTAGCTTCCAGAACCTCTTGGAATCCGAAGTCTTGAATTTGTCGTTCATTGTTTTCGTTATTTAAAAAGATAAGGAAAACAAGTACAAATTTAACTTGTTTTGGGCCTTAAGTTGGCGGACCTGGCTAGACAAAGTACATTTTCCTGCATTTCCTGCACCAATATTCTGTCTTAAAATATCTCTGGTTCTTGCCAAGCGTTTAGAGAATGACTTGCTTGATATTTGAGACTGCTTTAAAACCTGAGAAAGTAAAATCCTCTTAACGCATTGATTTCAAGAAATTTTGTTAAAGCCTATGAGGGAAGAGAGGGGGGAGGGAGAGAATTGTTATCATCACCCAGCCTCCGCAGCATTAAAGGGACCATACTCTTAACTCTTCATGGAATCCTCCGCGAGAATTGATTGATATTACAGAATTAGCAAGCCAAAAAATAACTGAGGCTTTGCTGTGCTGTGAGTTAGGCAATGTTAAACCTTCCATGTTTTTTATCTCGTCTAATCTCTTAAAGTCATAGGCTAAGTTTGGGGAAGGTACAGAATAGGTCTGTACATTTTTGACAGTTGTTTAAGACACTGTAATGCCAAGTATAATAGCTTAAATTTGATGGATCAGAGGAAAGAACAGTTTCTACAGTCTTACTGGCTGTGAAATGTTATTTATAACTCAACTGACAAAACTAGTGGGATTCTTATAAACCGGTGAAGGATTCAGATTTTTGGCCCTCTGTTTTAGAATACCCTTATAAACTTAAATATGTTTAAACCATCAGGAGTCAAAATTTTTAAAAGTTACTGGTGGGCTTAGGCTGCTCCTGACAGGATCAGACCAGCCCCTAGAGTGTCTGTCATCGTCCCAGTGTCTGTCAGAGGGGCCCCCGTAATATAACATAGTAAACCAGTGCATCAGCAGGTCAACCCGAGAGCCCAGGCTTGAGACAGAAACGAAGAGCGTTTAGGAGGCTTGAGGTACTGTTAAATCCGAATGTCTTAAATCTTAACTAGAACCACTTCCTCAAATGTCTTACACCTTTGTTGGTTTAGCCTTATTTTCCCTCTCTTCTGCTGGTCTGTTTGTTTACTTCTGTCACAGTAGTTGTGTGTTTCCACCTTCCTGTTTTAACATGCTGCTGTGACTTTCTAGAATCTGAGTGCTAAGCCCATTTTGCCCATTTTCAGATATGAAGTTGTGAAATTCAGATAGTTTTTGACTAAATTTGTCTCAAGCTCACCTGAGAGTTTAGTTAAATGCAGATTTCCTGGATTCCATTAAGATCCTATTATTCTGTCTTACAGCTCTGTCGTGGTTTAACCCCAAATTGTAACCCAATACCACGCAGCCGCTCACTCACTCCCCCCCTCCCCGGTGGGGTGGGGAGGAGAATCGGAGAGAAAGGAAAGCTCGTGGGTTGAGATAAAAACAGTTCACCAGGACAGCAAAGGAAAAATATAAAAATATATTAATAATGATAATAATATATATATAAGGATAATAGGTTATATAAAACAAAGCACAATTTCTCACGACCCGATGACCGATACAGCCCGTCCCAAGCAGCAGCCAGGGAGCAGGGGTATCCCCCCCAGCTGTCCCAGAACAGCAAGTTCCAGAGAGAGCAGGCGAGGGAGCAAACAGCCAAACGAACAAAAAGGCCCGAAAGAATGAAAAAAGGGAAAAAAGGGAACAAAAAGCAACCAGAAGGGAATATGAAGGGAAGTGGCCCACCGGCCGACCCTCACTTATACCAGGCATGACGTCTATGGTATGGAATAGCCTGTTTGGCCAGTTTGGATCAACTGTTCTGGCTCTACCCCTCCCAGGTTTTGGCACCTGCACATTAGCAAAAGCTGGGAAACTGCAAAACGTCCTTGATCATTTAGCAGCACCCAACACCATCAGTGCACTATCACCATTCTTCTCGCACTAAATCCAAAACACAGTAGCTGCTGGAGACAAAACTAGCTCCCTCCCAGCCTAAACCAGGACAAGCTCTTAAAGCCTTTTGTAGCTTTGCTGTGGAATGCCCTGAGAAACTAGTTCTTCTGTCAGTTAAGAGATGCTCAGGGTTCAGAAGTATCCTATATGGTCTGTAATGTTAATCCTGAGCTAGATTGCCACGGAAGGATTGCAGCTGTTCCTCTGGCATTCTGTCCTGAGACTGTATGCAGTATCACTGGCAACGGAAACTCATTGGAGGCAAATGTCCTTTCCACAATGTTCTTTTCCACAAAAATGTATTCAAGGTGTCCCTGAAACCATGGGTTTATGGCTTTACACAGAAAGTGGACAAAATACAAACTAAAATACAAAATGTTTCTCGAGTTAAACTTTCATATTATATTTAAAAATTTACCTTAACTTGTCACTCTTCAGTAAACTTCTAACAGGTCTTGGACAGTTGTTAGTTTTTTCAAGTACTTCCATGAAGTTTGTTCTCTCCATGGTATAGGCCCAGTCATCTTTCTGTGTCCATGCGATTACAGGTTAAGTAATACAGAGTATTGTGGAACTTACAGTATGTAAAGCAGAATCCTAATAACCCTAAAACTTGAAAAAATACACCTTCACTGTGTAAATACGCTACTTAAGGAAAACTAATGTGTTAGTGTAAGAATAATGTAGTGGAGTACGCTGGGATATGGAGGAGAGAGGAGGTTGTAGAGAGACGGGGGTCGGACTCTTCTCCCTAGTAACAGATGACAGAACAAGAGGAAACGGCCTCAAGTTGCGCCAGGGGAGGTTTAGATTGGATATTCGTAAAAATTTCTGCACCGAAAGGGTTGTCGGGCACTGGAACAGGCTGCCCAGGGAGGTGGTGGAGTCCCCATCCCTGGAGGTATTCAAAAGACGTTTAGACGAGGCCCTAAAGGATACGATTTAGTGGTGGACTTGGTAATGCTAGGTTAATGGTTGGACTCGATGATCTTGGAGGTCTCTTCCAACCAGAACGATTCTATGATTCTATGCTCAAACATCCAGTTTCTCATTTCTTTTGAGCCTGGTGTTTGTAAACTCGGGCGACAATTTGACTGTAGGTTGCCCCTGCTTCTGGTATTAGCAGATTTGCCACAGATCTTGCAGAAAAAAACCTGACCATTAAAGAAAAATATTGCATCCTATGGAAGCACAGCCCAAAACATCATGCATTTTATTTAATTACTGTCTGTATCCCTAGTTGGGTTTGATGCATAGGCCATAGCTTAACTTGTTGGCCCTCCACACAGATGGATAAAAGCTTTTGTCTAAGTGTTCCTGAAGTTTTGTTGCTTTGTTTCCTTGGAGTATAGATGGTAATGCTCGTTGTCTCCATTAACTACCACTTTGTAATTTGTCGAAGTGTTTCAAGTATCGTATGCACAACCATATGTAAGATGTATTTGAATTGACTAAACAGAAACAAGTATTACGCCTCATCTTACTTATTTCTGCCTACCCTTATATCAGAAGCTTGTGAAGACTGTTGCATTTAAATGGCTGGACTGAGATTCTTTTTTTTTTTTTTAAGAGTAAAGTTAGGATAGCTTCCAAATTGTATGTCAAATAAGCAACTGAATCTAAGTTGTGAGCAAATAGATGAAAATCTAGAGAGAAGAAAAGTATTCTGATCTGGCTCAGGGAGGCATTGTCTAAAAGTTTGAACGCTTTCTAAAAGTGACGGTCAGCAAAAGTGTCTTCAGAACTTGATACCGAAGTAGTACTGTCTTAGTCTTTTTTTTTTCCTATAATTGTCCTGAAAAATGAAGCTTGTTTTCTGTTGCTGAAGCTGAGACAAACACAAGATTACCAAAAGTCTCCTAGGAGAGTTTAATGAACAAAAACATTAACAGAAATTTATTATGAGCATTTCAAGTTACTGTGTTGTACAAAAGCTTCCTTAAAATCACTTACAGTACTCGAAGGGTTGTAATGCCTGCCCAAAGTGACTGTTTGACAATCCAGCATCACTTTTTATTTGTTTACCTCTGTGGTAAATATTTGCCTGATATTCCTATTAAAACAGTTGATCAGAAACTTGGGGGTGGTATACAGAAATCTAGAAATAGGCTGTTTTCTTTACATTTCCATGAGCTCTAGAAATGCGAGGAGGGGGGAAAAAATGACCTTTTAGAGGTGGTGTAGCTGTATGGTTGTAGTTTTATAAACACCTCTGTGCTGGGAAGTAGCAATAGACTTCCTAATACTGTGAGAAGTAACTCAAATAATTTCAGTGCCCAGATGTGTAAAACAGGGACAGCGTTTCTAAATTTCCGTAACTTAAATATCTTGGAAATGAGTAAAAGCGATATTCCATGAGGCCACCAAAGCTTTGGAAGAGAGTGGGATTTTAATGTGGTCCAGTAATGTCTGAATAACGATCTTCTGAGTATAGGATGGATGGAACCTACAAATAGTACCCGAGATATCCTCATGCTGCCATTTTAATGACTGGAAAAGCTGCTGTTGCCTTTCTGTGTCACTATGCAATAAACAAATCCAAAAGGATTTGGATTCAAGCTGCTTCTGTTTAAAAAAGAAAACAAAAATCCTTCTTAAAAGATTGAATTAATGGTGTGTGACTATAAATTACAGGTGTGTGAGCCAAAACTGTTGTTATGGCAGAATATGCATCTTTCTTCCAAATCCTTGTTTTCAAATGTGTAACTCAGTAAAGTAACTCTTAGGATGACTTTTGTTTCCTGTTCACATCAGTGGTGAACTTGTGGGAGAAACCCAAGGTATTGTGTTCACTGCCTAAGCACTGATTGATGTGCGCGTAATGGCGGCTTTAATACCCCTGGGAAGGATGAAATAACAAAAAAAAAAAGGAAAGAAAGTCAGGAACTATTTTTACTCACTGCTTAATCTTTACCTGATGTTATCACAGCATCTTTATTTTGTTAGATTTATTTTACTGGAAATGGCGGGGAAACTGGCTTAGTGTGTTTAATAGTTCATCTAGAAGTGTTTCAACAGAATTGCATTCACAATTGGAAATGTTCTTCTTCCTCCCACCTCTGCTATTAATGCTACTCTGTTTTAATGTTCATAGGGGATTCTTAGTATTTAGCTCTTCTTTGCCCCATGTCTTTCTCTGAAAGAATACTTCTAATCACCACGTAAGGCCACGATAAAGTCACATTTGAAGAACAGGTATCGCAGTATCTAAAGCTCGTTCTTTGCCTAGTCTTGTAAGTAGATGGAAATAATCACGTGCCGAGATGAGATGCGGTAGCGCTTGGGAAGACGCGCGTGAACCTGAGTCAGCCTAGCCCAGGAAATGGTCTGTTCTTGACTCCGACGTCATGAATCTCCACAGAGATTTATGTGTATTTTTTTTAAACGGCTATCAGTTATAGATTGATCCCACCTAAACAGTGCTGAAGCTGCTCTTTTTTAAATATCAGCCTTCACTGCCTTGAGTGAGTTAAACATTACATTCCGTTATCCAGCTGTTCATTTTCAGGTAGTTATCTGTAATTTCTGGTTAAGCAATTGGCTTTTGCTTTCTAGCTTCTGCTTTAAATACACGGTTGCTATCACTTCCTCGTGCCCATGCACATTTTAATTACACTTCCAGTTCAGTATTCTTTCTCTTTTGTTGTTTGTTCTTCCTCATTGAGCCTCATTTCAGCTTTCTTGAAAAGAACTCGAGGGGTTTCTGTCAAGTACTTAAGTCTTGCATTGGACCGTTCCTAACTTAGGAGTAGTCCACTAGAGCAGCGTGTGCTTTGAACCCTCTCGGTAGAGCTGCATCTCTCACTAGTAAGTTCTGCGCGTGGTGGGAGGGTAAGCTAGCTTAAATTTAAGGAATTATTACAGAAACCTAGTGCTGCTTCTGGTGACACATTCCTTTACTGTAAATATAAAATATTGGAAACTACGTTCTTCCTGCAGGTGCCTTGTTAGTGTTCTAACTTCAGGCACTTCCTGGCACAGCTAGGCCCTTCCATTTTCTTCTTTTTTTTTGCCGTCTCCTAGGTACGAAGCAGAACTGAACCCTGTAGACCATCAGAAGGCCAATGTCCTAAAGTATCAGATGGAAAAAAGACCATTTTTTGAAATGCCTTCCCATCTGGCTGATGTAGACCTGGATGAATATGACTACGAAGAGGACTTTGAGTAGTGGTTACTTACGGTCAACACTTGCAGAAGAGAAGGGACAGTCTGCAGCAGGTCTGCTACACACCTATACGTTTCAGTGGGGTTTGTTTCCAGGAAGTCAGCTTAGTTTTGTGCTAAAAATATTTAATCACTACACTACCTTTTAAATAAAAGAAGCGCATTTGTATGGAATGATGAAACTTTTTGTATTTATTCAATAGCCTATAGTTTGTAAAATAGATTAAAATATTTATTTACAGATGTTGCATAATTCCTTTTTGGAAGAATAACAGTATTTGACCTTAGAGAAGAGTAATCTGCTGTTTTTAAGAGAACTGTGTAATTCTCCCGAAGTTGATGGTGTGGTGCACTGACCGTCTGCACCCCACGCGTGAAGAGGGATCCCTGTCCTGCTACGGGAGGCAAGGAGACGACGTATACGTGGCCTGCAGTGCTTACGCGTGCTCACAGACAGCCCTGGGCTGCTTACGCCTTGGCAAGGCAGAGACAAGACCGAGGGCGCGATTCGGCTCTCGCTCACAGGTAGAGCTGCAGTTGACAAGCTGAGCGTATTAGTGCACGAGGAAAGCTATCGCCTGGGACAAGTTGCTTCTCTTCTCTGTGTAGTCCTTGTTGGCCCCAACTTTAATTTTGCTTGCCCTTTTAAACTTCAGTCTTTTCATCGGTGTTCATTATAAAAAGATTATTTAATAATAATGAAGTCTGGTTTAGCGTTCATACTTGATCTGAAATGAGTGTGTTAATTCATGTAGAAGGAACCAATTTTTTTAAAATCCTTTGTGTAAATGTTACTTGATCAGTGATGTGCACTAACTTCTTGTGGGCATTCAGTGCTTTTGTCTGTCCCCCCCTTCAGTTGTTTGCTATTGACACATTCCACGGATATTCATCAGTGTCACAGCAGCTTGAAATTGTTGCCTCATTCTTACTGTTAAACAGATTTTGTTGGGAAAAAAAAATGTACAAAAAGATGTAAGTTATTTTTTTGGTTGCAGTGTAGATCTGTTAAAATGTTTAAAAAAAATCATGTTTGTATTTTCAAATAAAGATTTTCATACATGTAATTTAACAGTTCTAATCATTGTGTTATGGTACTGCATACAATTAACTTCCTGCTATTACAGAACCATTTAAGGTGCTCCAGCAGGTTTTTCCTCACCCCAAAGCCCGTGTTGCTGAACAGCTGGGAGCGGCACAGAGGAACCTGCTGCACTCCACTCCTCGCACCATCTCAGGGAGAGCCTTACCTAATGAAACTCATCACTAACATCTGTTAGTGAACCTTACCAAGGAAAACTCAAGTCATTTATTACCATTCAAAGGATTCTTAAAATCAGGGTTGATTGATTATTCCAATTTTAATGGAAACTCATCAGTGCCAGATTTCTCCAGTGTTGGTCAGATACTGTTCACTACTTGCCTGTGGTTTGGGGTTTTTAAACAGTGAAGATACACAGAGCATTTGTCTTAAACAAGGGGAAAGGGTGACCAGCTGGCTTTCTAGAAGATGATCCTCAACTTCTGTTGCTGCTTGAGTGGTGGAGACTTTTCCCCACCTGAAACCCTTCAGCTGCAACACCCTTCTTGAAAAGGGGGTTTGTAAATGGGCAGGTACAGCCAAGGGCTTCCCTGTGGCACAGTGACATTTCCCAGTAACCAAACAGCAGAGCCTGCAGCTGCTGTTGCCACTTTGTGCTTCATGGGGTGCCTGTTAAATCCTGCTCCCCATTATACTTTTGATAACCAAGGATTTGCACAGCTCTGGTAGAGCAAATTATGGTGTTATTGTGGAAGTGACTTTTTGTGCAAGAAAGATTACCTTCCCCTGGGAGGGTAATTCCTGGCCCTTGTCCTTCATTACAAGAATTAAAGGAGGTGCATGTTTGCTGCGGTCCCAGGTGTGTTTTCTTAGTGGCAGTGCAGCGTATTCTGCCTGCCTGGTACTTGCTCAGGCCTAGCTCCGCGGCTGTGGATGGACGAGGGAAACATCACTATCGCAGTCCGGGTACGGGGGCAGTCGCAGGGGAGCTGAGAACAAAAGTGGATGTGGGTGAGAATCGGCGTTACCTACTGGAGTGCTACCTCTGCCCTTGCCTGAGCCTACTGCGTTACTTAACTACACAAAATGACACACAATGGTTTTACTATTGCTGCTTCAGGAGACCTGATACCCAAGAGACAGCCGTGGCTCTCACTTCCAGGTTCACGGGAGCTCACTTCTCAGGCTATTTAATAACAGGGCAAACGAGACGGCCGGTAGCACTGCTGCTCTTCTCTCTCAAGACTTTCAGTGTGGGAATATCACTTGCACTTCCAGTACTAATGGATAGCAATGGTTATGTAGTTTATTTTACACAGGTACAATCTGAAATATATACATAAATATACATAAAATAAAGCTGATGGTAGGATTAATGCAGTGTGTGGTTCCATGGAGCAGTGACTAAGGGTCAGCGAAAGCAGCCAGCACTCCCCAGCCTACTGCCTCTGAAACACTCTTGACTGAAGAACATTTCCAAATTCTTAATAGAAAAGCTTCTTTCGAAGGGCCATATTTACAGTCTATTTACATTGTCTTTTCAGGCTTTACATTTTCCAAGTACACAATACATGATCACTGTGTATGAAGGCTTTCTCCCAGAGGAAAACAGTCAACCGGTCTCCTGTTTCTTCCTTTGTTACTTAGAAGCCGTGACGCAAGCCTCCTGGGCACGCGTCTTGATCCCCACAGACCAGTAACCGCCTCTCTGTAAGCACTGGAATTTGGAAATACTTTCAGACTGTTTGGTCCAGGTTTGCCATTTTACAGGCAGGAAAGGGCACTGCCAAGTCACTCGGCCTCACCCAGCAGGTCACAGCGTTTGCAGCCAGGCCAGGCTCCTTTCTCCCCGCGGTCAGGTACAAGGAAACAAGTAGGTGTCCATCTCGGTTATCATCTCGAACGGTAAAGAATACATCCAGCAGAACGCTGCCCCAGCGCGTTTACAGAGTCTGTGACTCAGTATTTGTCAATACCCTGATTCCAATCCTTAGGCTGGGAATTGTTCCAAGACGGCATCAAGGACGAGGATGCAGCTGAGTAATGATGTTGGTAACGCCCACAACCTCAGAAGCGCAGCAGCCGAATCAGTAACACCACAAAGAGCAACGTGGAGAAATCGGCCGCAGTGCCAGTGCCGAACCGGTTCTGGGTGGATGCCTACAGGCAGAGATTTCACTTGACACGTATCTTCTGCGGCCTTGGTTGGTGCCATCACAGCCCCATTTTCAGTTAAACAACTTCCAGAAAAAACCTGTAGCATGTCCTTCACTTCCATTTATCCTCTCAGCTTCCTAACTGTCCTATACCAGAAGAAAAGAAGATTAAGGCAGTCTCACACTACCAAGAAAACATCATATAAGAGCACATAAGGAATCAGGATAAAAGCGTAGCCTCTAACCACTTAGCAGCTTGGCCATCGCTGGCTCTTGGAAAGCACTGCCTTCAGATTCCACAAAAGGAAAGAAGCATTTCTATGCCACAAGGAGCCCAGAAAAGGCACTACAGGGAAGGGCCACATACTAGATAAGTAGTGCATTTTCTGTATGGCTTCGATCTTGGTCCACAGATTTAAATTCTTTTATTATCTATCTATCTTCAATAGGAGCTGCTCCAAGCACATGCTCCAAATAAATAGTCTACGTTTTAAAACAGGCACATGATTGGAAGAAAAAGTAGAAGTCCCCTTTAACTTCTCATCTTCTTTAAAAAAAAACAAAAAAACCCAAACCAAAACAAAAAAAACCCTCCACCACTCAAATATGAAAAGAAAACATTTGCTCAACTTTACATGAAAAACTCATTTAAAAAGTCAAAAATCAGACAAAGGTCTTTGAACGTGGCTCTTTTAGATCCCAGATAACCAGAGCCACTGGAAATCAAGGGGTTGCCTGAAACACTGCAAAAAAGCTGTCTGCCGAACACTGGGTTTACATTCTATTAGAAGTTCAGAGAGCAGGGGGAAATACAGGAGAAAAACCTGGGGAACTGCTCAGCCCCTTGCAATGGCTGACACAGCAAACCCTTAGAGGACGGGAGGGATGTCACAGGCTGGAGCACAGGAAACCTCATGGCCTCTTTTTATTTTTCCCCCTTTCAGTACAGTCACTGCTGCAAGACCCCTGGTGTGCAACAGCCCCTTTGAGTCCTTGCACTGCTCTGGCCCAAAGGGCCAAGAGTCCTTCCCTGCTGCACGTACCCGTTCCAGGCCCGAGCTGAGACCCAGCAGACAGCTGCGCTTTTGCCATGTCATTATCTGATCCCAAAGGCAATCGGTGCCCACAAGAGAACCCCCCGGCTGTGGTGGCTGCCACGCCAAGCCCACAACATTCGCGTGCTTCCCCTCAAATCCCCAGCTGGTTTGGGGACAATTTAATCTCCCCAACAGCCTTGACTGGAAAAGGGCAAGAAAAAAGGGACACTCCAGCGAGAGCCCTGGGCTGACCAGTGATCAGACACATTCCGAGTCTTTCGATCTAAAGAGCACAATGCAAACGCCATTTTTGAAGCAGACATTCCCTGCAGGCCATGCAGCAGTGCCATCTCTGCAATGTGTCAGTAACATGAGGCAACTGCAGCGAATGGCTCTTAACCAAGGAGCTTCACAGTATGGGAAAAAAGGAAACTGGATCCTCCTCTTAACGCATCCTAGCTGCTGTTCATGTACCTAAGGATGCCTAGATGCTACAATAAGAAGTGCCTTAACAATGCAGATGAAGCTGAAGAAGGAGACTACAGCTGCAGCTGGAAAGGGAAGAGGGGAGAACTCCTTTTCTCAGCCTGAAAGGGGACACAAAAGAGCAGCCCTTTTGCTCACAGATGGGTACTCATGAGATTCTGAACTCACCTTCACCCACCTCAACTACAGCTGCCCTCAGAGCTGGAAAACCCGAGCTGGAATTACCTGGTCTGCACCAATCACGTCAACATCGACATCTTCAATTGTGTCTTCGGCTTGACCCTCCTCTGAGACATCTTCTGTCTTAATCTCGTCTTTGCTGGAAAAAAAAAAAGCTAAGTCTTGAGAAACTTTATAACAGAGGTCGCACATTGCACAAGCGTGCTTAAGGCAGAGTAGTTCACATATTAAGATCTGCTGCTGAGATATCCATGTAAGGTAGCCCAAAGTTTCTGGCCCAGTATTTCCCAGGTATGAAAGAGGGTATGCTCTGAGGAATTTCCAATAAAACAGTTCAGAAACAAAACACTCATTTAAACAGGGGCTGGATCTGTAATCACCTTCATGTTTAATAATTTTTTGTTCTATTTTACTTGTATTCAGCAGGTCCATTCAACAAGTGTCCCAAAACCTGGAAAAGCATGTGTGCTGATTTTAGCTGGGACAGAGTTAATTTTCTTCACAGTAGCTGGTATGGGGCCATGTTTTGGATTTGTGCTGAAAACAGTGTTGATGATAACACAGGGATGTTTTTGTTACTGCTGAGCAGTGCTTACACAGAGCCAAGGCCTTTTCTGCTTCTCACCCCACCCCACCAGCGAGGAGGCTGGGGGTGCACAAGGAGTTGGGAGGGAACACAGCCAGGACAGCTGACCCCAACCGACCCAAGGGATATTCCATACCATATGGCGTCATGCTCAGCATATAAAGCTGGGGGAAGAAGAAGGAAGGGAGGGACATTCAGAGTGATGGTGTTTGTCTTCCCAAGTAACCGTTACGTGTGATGGAGCCCTGCTTTCCTGGAGATGGCTGCACACCTGCCTGCCCATGGGAAGTGGTGAATGAATCCCTTGTTTTGCTTTGCTTGTGTGTGCGGCTTTTGCTTTACCTATGAAACTGTCTTTATCTCAGCCGACGAGTTTTCTCACTTTTTCCCTTCTGATTCTCTCCCCCATCCCACCAGGGGGGAGTCAGCGAGTGGCTGCGCGGTGCTTAGTTGCCAGCTGGGGTTAAACCACAACAGCATGCATCTTTCTAGGATTTGTGTTTCATCTTTTAACCTACCAATATGGGAAATGGCATCTAACACCTCAATAAACAAACTGTATTAAATTAAAATATCCCAAGTGAGCACTTTGAGCGCTTTACAGAGCTCAAATGTAGACTCCACACTCCCTATTTCTGCAATACCTCTCTTACATCCAAGTTCTGTGGGGTTTCACTCAGGTGTATGTGCGTGCTGCACACACGCACGCACATCTCTAAAAGAAAGTCACCAGTTACGCAGTAGTTAATAGCAGATCTGCAGAGACAAGAATCCTCTCTCATTTCCAGAGATGCAGAAAACACTCATCGTCCAGCTGCAGGAAACAGCAAACAGGGAGTAACCGACACCACAGCCCTCTAATCAGGACCAGAGACAAGAGAACTGGGACGGGGAGCCCTCCTCCTTCCTTGTCTTTTTCTCTGCACGCTCAATATTAGTCGAAGGCGGCAGGGAAGCCCTGTGACACTGGGGGACAATCAGGCTAAAGCAGCAAACGTAGATACTGGACTGAGGAAACAAAAACCCCAACCTGTCCTTGGGACACAGCCCATGAGACAGACGGGAGGGGCACACACTCCGTGCCCTTTGCCCATGGAAGTATTACAAAAAACAGAGCAGAGGTGGATAGAGAGATCCCAACTGTCAACACCAGGACAAGTGAAGGAGCTTGTAAGACAGAAAACTCTCACCAGTATCTTCTCCGCAGCCCTCCTGGACAAAGGAATGGCAAATGTTCCTGCAAGTGCCTCTCTTGAGATTTTAGCCTCTTTCTGCTTTTCCCTGCTGCAGAGGCAAGCTGGGAAGCACACTGCAGGTCTGGAGCTTTGCTTGCTGCTTCAGTCTGGCTGCTTTCAGGCAAAGACCCTGTAACAGACAGTGAACAGATTCGTTCTTCAGCCTCATCCTCAGAGGTCTTGAGACGGACATTTCCAACATGTTCCCCACAGCAGTGAAGCAATGGGGCCAAGCTCAAAGGGAGATTTGGAGCAAAGCATTCATTTATTGAAGGAGCCAGCTAAAAGCCACATACAAGAAAAGCCATTTAATTTGCCCACTGGTCATTCTTGCAATCTAGATTTATGATCTTGGCCCTGGTCCATAAGGGCTATCAGTACTGCTGAGTCTATATAACCCTCAATAAAGGAGGGCCTTTGGGACACAAAGGAACAAGCTTTCTGAAGGCAGCTCACTGAAAAGAAAATTTCTGAGAAAGGATGAGAAAAAAACTAAAGGGTGCTCTAGAAAAATTCACTTTCCTCTACATACAACTGCACATGTCCATAGCACTTAGCATTTTTACTGGCAATTGTTTTCATAATTGCTTCACTACATTTAACTAAGTCCCACCATATCCATGCAGTGAATATCTCATTACGGACTGGAAGTCCATGAGAGCTGCTAAAGCCCGGATCCAGCTCACCTAATTATAACTCTTTCAGCTAGGAGTATAAACCTACAGGCTCCCCAGAAATTCAACAGAGAGAAAGACTCCAGAAGATGATTTGGCCCAGATCATCTGGGTTGAAGATCTGAATCAACTTCTGGAAATACCTCTCCTGTCTCAATTACCTACAGGGCCTAAAGCAATAATGCCCTTAACAATTGAAAGCAATGAACCAAGTCTCAAGGGCACAGACGAATGCCAGAGCTCAGTAGAGAGTGGAACTCAAGATTATCCGAATTCAGCTCGCTCAAAGTCTCCAGGCCAACCTTACTGCTACTGAGTGATGAAGAGGCCTTTAACAACAACAAAGTTGAAGGCAAAAGCCACAGTTCAAACTGCAAAGCCCACAACATCCAACACACTGCGGTACTACTAGTGCAAAGCCTGAAGTGCATTTTAGCTGGGACAAAGCAAACACAGCTGATCCAGGACAGGGAAGTTTTCATACCATTAGACAATTTCCTTTTAAAAGAAGGTGTCTTCGATGTGCCCACGGGGGACCACTCTCCTGAACAGCCGAGGACAGAGCTCTCCTCATCTTCATTTGCCAATAAAGAGTTTCTGTACCAAATCAACGGCTGCCATTTGTCTCCTCTGCAAGGCAGTGGTTCTGCTACATACCTCTGTAAGTAAGCGTACCTGGAGAAAACCAAAAGCAAGCATAAGAAAACTCAGGATCTTTCCCCTCAATATCTAGGGAAGGTATTGCTAGAAAGGCATTTCGCCTTTACTCTCCAAAGGTGCAGACAGAACTGTCGAAGAAAAAGAAAGGGCATCCTTTTTCACAGAAATATCTGACGTCTCTGAAATAGCTGAATATTTAAAATGCAAATGCCTTCAAAGCTAAACAAGTGCTTAAATTTTAGCATTAGAAACAATACTTGATTCGCAGGAATTACACCAGTCTCTAGAAAGAATTTCTTGTGCAGGAAAAGTCACTGCCAATTGCTGCTGCCAGGAGCAGTCTGAACGGAGCAGAACTCTGCAAGGATGCACCCCTTCTCCTGGTGGCCCTTTTCTGCCTCATGGACTGCAACGCAAAGGAGATCCCAAGCAAGAGATGCTCCTTGTGATTCAATAGTACAGCAGGTCAGGAAATGGGGTGTTTATGCCATGAGTGCCTGATTTGTCATTTTTTTAAAAAAAAAAAACCAAACCACCACAAATAAAACCACTTTTCTGTAATATCATCTCAAACTCAATCCAATTATCTCAGGTTCCCAATAAAATTTCAAGTGCAAGAAGCAGTTAAGAGCCCTGCAATTATGACAACACATGGGATGCGGGAAACATTGGTTCAAATCCCTGTTCTGCCTGATTCAATCCAGAGACTTCACACGGGGCCTCCCTGAATACCAGGTGAAGCTATCACCTTTTCTGGAGCAAAGACGTCTCCTTCAAACATTCTTTTTAAAAAATAGGACATTTCTGACAAAGTCTTTCTGACCCATTCCGACTTCATAACACTTAGGAAAAGAAAACCAAAGTCTGACTCAGGATTAGAAACTGGATATTCACTACATTTCAGCTACAGCTCATCACTTTAAAATCAAGCCCAGTGTTGTTAAAACAGACCCCGCCTTAGCAAATACCAGAAGTGACAGTTTTAACGCCAGCCTGTACAGTATATTATTCTTTCTTTGATTAGGAGTGTGGCCTGGAAAATATCAGACATTTCATTCGCTTTGCAAAACAAGAAAAGCAGTGCTGGGAGGAGGTTAGGGTAAGCACCGACTCCGAAACAATTAGAGTCCTGGACCCTGGGGGCCCCAGGGATCAAGAAACCCTGGTAATGGAATTTGTTGGTTTCAAACAAGCATGTATTGTAACTACTGTTTTAGGGTCTAATCCAACTGCTATCAATGTCAATGGAAAGACTCCTACTGATTCAGGAATCAGGTCCTTCATGCTGCTTGTTATTCAATAATTCATTTCTTGTGTGCATTTTGTGGCACAGAGCAATTGACAAGTCAGATATTTTACTGCTACAGCCTGGGCAATTACAGGGGAGGAGGTTAAAATCCATATACTTTGATGGTGTTGAAATATACTCCTTTCTAACAAATACCCATATTCTGTATCTCATCTGTTACAGGTACATTCACATATGTTAACATACAGACCTGGACATCAATCCTATGATTAATAATAAAAATGAAAATAACCAGATGTTTATTTCTAAAAGTTCATGTTGACCTAAAACATTCCATCTAGTAATTTATGATGGAGCTAAACCTAAATATTTCTAAGAGGAAATATAATCTCCAGCCCCTGCAAGGCATTTTAGGCCTCCCAGAATAGAAACTGTTACTCTAGAAACATAGTCTGAATCTAGTTGTGGGTAAAAGTGCAATTTCCCCCCTGTGAATTTTATTGTTTCCCATTTGTTCCCAGAAGCAGTGGGAAGGTCCAAAGCAGTAAGAACTGAAGTCAAAGAGCATTCCCTATGAGGCTCTGTATTTCCCACAAAAATTTTCAATGAATAAAGCTACCTGAATGTATCTAATACATTCAGGAATATACTTCTGGAATATATCCCCTGGTCAAGAATTTAAATATAGCCCTAGGAAAAAAAAAAATTATCAGGATTTAGCTTTAAATCTGCCCACATTAATAATGAAATATCTTCCTCTTATTTAATTAAAAAATACTCCTTGGAGGTAAATGAAATGACAAAGTTTTTAAAGGACAGATTAAAAGAAATCTACTTATTACACAAGTGTCACCACACAGATGATAACAGCTCTTTAAAACCCAGACAACATGGACAGAGTTGTACAGAAATTGTACATAACAGGGGCTGGAGCACCTCCCCTATGAAGCCAGGCTGAGAGAGTTGGGGTTGTTCAGCCTGGAGAAGAGAAGGCTCCAGGGAGACCTTCCAGCAGCCTTCCAGTACCTAAAGGGGGCCTACAAGAAAGCTGGAGAGGGACTTTTCACAAGGGTGTGTAGTGATAGGACAAGGGTTAATGGCTTGAAACTGAAAGAGGGTAGATTTAGATTGGACATAAGAAAGAAATTCTTCACGGTGAGGGTGGTGAGACACTGGAACAGGCTGCCCAGAGAAGCTGTGGATGCCCCATCCCTGGAAGTGTCCAAGGCCAGGTTGGATGGGGCTTTGAGCAACCTGGTCTAGTGGAAGGTGTCCCTGCCCATGGCAGGGGGGTGGAACCAGATGATCTTGAAGGTCCCTTCCAGCCCAAACCATTCTGTGATTCTATGAAAACCAATTCTATTCATAGATCTCAAAGATTCTCTCCAAGAAAAATGCAGAAACAGAAAGGGAAGTTATCACTACTCATAGATCATCCACTTCAGATTTACTGGGGTTGTAATCAGTATATGTGAAATATTTTTCTTCTGTATTTTGCATTTTGGGTTTGAATTCATTTTTTAAAATACATTGTCTGGGTAGCTGGCAATCATTAATAAATTGTATTTGTCATGTAAAGTAACAGGAAAGTAGACATTTTGCCACTCTTGACTCTTGTAATATAAAAACTGGTTGATGATCCCCATAGAAGTTAACCTCCAATTTAAGATGAAGTGACACAGAAGCAAACAAGTTACACAGAACTCGGCCAGATGTGCTGGTTAGTTTCTTTTCCATTTCTGCTGACTTCATCTCCAAAGTGGAACTTTTCTTGTCAGGTACTGGAGTGATTTGCTCAGAAAGTGAAAAAGGCAGATGTGTCTTAATGTTTCATCTTACATTCCCATGTCTTCAAATACGCTCTCAGGAAAATGTAAATACCTGTTATATATTTTGCAATAGTTTTTACAGTATCTGTAAATAGAAGACTGAAGTGCAGAGATCCAGATCCAAAATAAGCAGCACTGACTAGTGACATAATGACAAAGGTCAAACAGAAGGAAGAACATTACTTCCTTCCCCAAAATGACTGGAGTTGAGGCAGGTGAAGAAGGCAGTAAGAGACATAATCATACCTCTCTCTGTTCAGATGCATAATGCCCCACGATGCCAAAATAAGGCTATCATTCTTATATTATTAAATGTAAATATATAAACCCCTGTAAAACACGGGCGCAACTGGATCAGGGCATATTCCCCTGTAAATAGTAAATTCTTGAATTTAAATATCCCCATTATGAATAGTGTCGTGTATATTTCTATTCCAAATATATTCCATGGAACTCACATAATTGAGTCTTGAAGCTATGGAATTAGATCATTACAAAATAATGATCTGGGCATTACCTCTTCCTCAATCTTTTCTGCTTCTGTTAAGAAGAGCATTCCTGCCACTCCACTAGCCAGTCAAGTTGCAAATCTCTTCCACCAAGTTAACACTGCCTTTCCCTCAGAAGAATTGCCACATGTGGCCACAACTATGTTTGAAAAAGATCTAGAATGGATACCGCACATACAATCTGAAATTACTACTACTACAAAATTCAACAAGTGTGTCTCAAGCTAACAGCCTCAAGGGCGGATTGATTTCAAAGGTTCTCTGAAAAGCCCTTGAGCAAGTTCTGCAACACCGAAGGTCAAGTGTCCTATGTACACCAACCACAAACTGTGTATGACTGTATAAGAACTTAACTTACACTAGTCTTTTGTCTGGCTTTAGCAGCTTGTTGGAAAATTCACTGATGATTAACAGAAAGCTCAAGTTAGGAGGCAAGCATTTTCCATCTACTCCAGTAGCTCCTTGAAAAGCAAATTCAATCCCTTCCCTATTGGAAGAAAAAATAGAGAGAGAACAGAGTAATAAAACAGACAACTAACAAAAGCAATGACCATGGACAAAGCGATGTTACGTGGCACATACTTGTGTATCATGGCTACAGATTCTCTAGATTTCACCTGGTCCCAGCCAAACGTTAGTGAAAAGCGGCGAGCAAGTTCTTTCATATTTGTGAAGGAAGCAGAGGAGAAGTCCACACCGCTACTGCTGTCTTGGCTTTCTGCATAGGTCTGAAACAGCTGCAAAAGAAGTCCCAGATAAGCAACCGTATTTAATTCTACAGGCAAACAAAGCACCAGGAGGACACAGTGACACGCACAGCAAGCAACAGCTAGCTTACACGGACAGAAGCCTTACCGAATAGCAGGTAAGTCATGTGCTTCAGAAGCACACGACTGGAACAATGACAAGGAACTGACACAAAGGACACTGTCGTGCTTAACAGGTAGGCACAGATTTTTTTTCTTAAAAAAAAAAAAAAAGACGTACATACACACAGAACCAATTCCTGGAGGTGATGACCCCACTGACCCATCTCCTGTAGGGACTCCTGAATCAAGCCCAAGAGGCCTAATTTGCCAGGGAGGCTTTCAGAATATCAAAATGCAAATATAAAGCAGCAAGTTTGGCAGCAGCATAGTTCAATTTCTGAGAGTGAGACTGGGTCAAAAGCAAGTCTTAAGCCCAATTAACTATGTTTGGGGTTTTTTTCCCTAACAGAACATGGAGGTAGCTTGTTCCCTTCAACCTGTTAACTTTCAAGGTCAAGCAAAGGCCAAAAAGGGCCTGTTGTCTATGTGATACCTAAACACAAAGTCCTGACTATGTCAGCAGAATATATGTAGCCAAATGCTGCTTAGCCTCATCTAAGCTCAGATTTCAGGGGCTAGTTCACAGACCTAAGCCCCTGGCAATGTGTGTGAAATAAGCAAAGCTCATGTATCAGTACCCCCTGGGAGGAGCCTGCTCTGTGGCTTACAGCATGACTCCAAGCTAGAAGCAGCTCTGGTCATGGGCAGCACCGGCAAAAGCAGCTGCTAAAATAGCTAACTGGCCTCATCAGTCAGCAGCTGCAAGCCCCAGCAACTGAGACCCTTCAGAAGAGCTGCACCTCACTTTCTTCCAGAAAAAAATACTGAAAATACTGGGGGCTAAAGCTGGCCAGTTACAGACACATTTGTGGTTCCTCAAATTCAATAGGAATTGAGGTAGTCCATAAAACACAGAATAATATCCTTAACCTTTGTTAAGGTTAAGAGACACCTACCATGTCCCAAGAAACACTCTAAACTCACATCAATCCTAACACACTATGCCTTTGACGGTTGAAAACAAGACATACAAATTGTGCACAAAATTGCATTTTAAAACAGATTTAATGATTTGAAAGGAGTTTTAATTATGACATGCAAAACCAACACACACAGAGAAAGTACAGTCAAGGAAGCTATTTCTTCCACTAGTTGTTTTAATGAATTTGAATAATTATGGCAAGGTAGGTAAGAGATTCCAATATGAATACAGCTGTCGTAAGAGCCCCTAGCCTCTTGCTTTAATCTTAACCTTACCTGCTGCAGACAGAGAATCAGTGTCTTGGCACTCTGAATTTTGTTATTGTGCCTGGTCCTGCTTAACGTTTCTTTAATTATGTCTCCAAAATCATTGTAGGTCTATTAACAGCAACAAAACACATAAGAATTATCATTCCTCTTCTTTAGCACTGGGAGCACACAAAGCACATGACTGTGTTCATGTCACACAAGTTCATAAAACACAATATCAGAACACTCAAGCTAAAAGATGAAAACTGGACTTTTTCTATTATTTCATATATAAAGCAATGGTATGCTCCTTTAAGAGTAATGTGAGGATTAAAGTTCCACTGAAATTGTTAACTATTTATGATAGCAAAAGAACAAAGCCTACTCAGGAGAGAAATAGAGAGTTTTCTGTATTTAAACAGTGCTTGCCTTGGGCCCAATGAAGTAAAGAACAAGATCTGTATTCAGGTATTTCCAAAGTCCTGTTAGTTGAATCATGGCAACTGCCTGCTCTGTGCTGTTCTTGGCCCTCCTGAAACCCACTTCAGAGTGGCTGAAGCTCTTACCAGTTGTCTAAATACCAGGACCCACGTGAAATCTGGGCCATCTGCATATGGACTGTGTGAGCTCTACAGAGCAAGTTAACCGCTTCAATGTGAGAATCTCTATAGTTAAAACAGTCTCCCAGCCATAGACTGCTTCTCTGCAATAGCCTCTCTGCAGAAGCCAAGAAGCAGACGTTCAGACAGGCATACCCTCTACACAATTTTCAGTTACTTTGTCTGCAGCAAGGTACCTTTGTAGAGCCAAGAGGAGAGATCTGTCTGACTCTTGCTTGATTTTATAGCCCTTTTGTGATTATACAAGGATTCTGAGCCATAAGACTATTAACCCCACATATTTCACAAACGCTGGAGTCACTTTCAAAAACTAAAATGCACTGATAGGCAAAGCAACCTTATCTAAAACATTACCTTCACATAATGCTTATAGATCTCAGCAGCCGCAGTCATCTCTACCACATTATACACTATTAACTTGCAATATGCTGCAAGAAGACTCCGCTTTTTGTGCAAGTCGTCAAGTTTGCAACTTTCATCCTTTCTCTCCTCCTCTTCTGTCAGGTCTAGGGAAACAAAAGCATTGAAGCTTTGTTCTACTACTTTATTCAAGATACCTCAATTTTAATGACCAACTTTCAGCCAAATAGCACAGACTCAGCTGTTCAGTCAACATGCTAAGCAACAGATGCCAGTGCTCATTCCTGTGTATATCAGAAAACACAGGTTTATTTCCATTTCAAAGCTTGCAGCTGATGACAGTGAAAACGAATTATTTGCAATCTTCTACTCTGATCTTCATAGGGCTTTCACATTTCTACTAGTCAGAATCTCCTTGTACAACACTGCTCACAGCTACAGAACAGAACCAGAGTGTAGAATAAAAGGCACATACACACCAAATGGAAGAGACCGGACAAACTGCAACCACATTTTTTTTCTTAGAATAACACAGATGCTAGAAAACCAGCACATAGCTCATCAGAAACCCTACAAAAGTTGCCATACACAGTCAACAAGAGGAGTTCAGGTGAAACTCTCCAAGTGGTTATCAACAAGAGTGAAAGAAAAAAGTCATTTCATACAATTAAGAACATATTATGTCTCTGGAACATAGGTTAATGACTAGCTGGATAACTTGTGGAAAACAAATACTCTTAAGAGTCTTCCAACACAGCTACAAAGGTGCTTGGGGGAAGCTTCCTGCAGCAGGAGATCTGAGACACACTCTTTCCTGCTGGGAATGCAATCTATCAACTGCAAAAATGCTTCAGTCTTTGACCTGTAATTTTGATATGGACTGTTTCTGCTTCTAGCATGACTGTGGGCCTGGAAACAAACACAAGGCAAGTGACTGATCAGAAGTATCTGCAAATGAGAGTTAAAACTAAAATGAAGCAGCTGCCAGATGTGCACGCAGGCAAGCACACCCACAGCATGACAGAGCCACTCATTCAGGAAGGAATCTGCCACGGGATGACAGGGATCCTTTGTGGGGAGGTCTGAGAAATTGAAAGCATTACACAAAATGCGTTTGAAACAGGTCTCAGACCATCTAACCCAAAACAGGATCAACTAGATCAGTTTCAGATACATAACATATGCAACCTGAAACATAACCTGCTTCAAAAACTCCCATGACTAGGATACAGAGACCTACTTGAGCCATCTTTTCTATTATATCTCTACCTTTACCAGTAAGGATTCTCTTCTACTACCTCCCTGTTGCAATTTAGGCCCATCACTTCTTGCATATACACCGTGACCTGGAGAAGCGTGGTGCCCAAAACTGAACACAGAACTCCATCTGAACAGCTGAAGGACAAGAGTTTGACACAATAATCTAGAACAATGCTTGGTTTTTCAAAGCATGACAGCCTCAAAACCACAATGAACTAGCAATATATTTTCAAAACACTCCCAAAAGAAACCAGCCTGCACAATAACAGCCTCAATTTGGCATCTGAACATGTTTGAAAAAGTCAACAGAGCAACGAGTACATAGATATTTCCCACTAAATCTGCCCCACACCCCCCAAATCAAAATCCACTAGTCCTTTACTCTGATGGCTTAGAAGTGTCCATGCATTGACAGAGGCACATTGCAACACTGCAAGGCCTTCCACAGAGGTGGCTCACAACATCATCTGTACCAGATGTCTACCAATTGCTTTTACATTCTCACCCCTCCCTGAATTACATCAGCCCTTTTTACCTACACGTAAATTGGCAGCTATTTCCTGTGGTTGATCCACAGTGGATACAGATCAGTAAATAACAGGTGAGCCTCTTCATTTGTAAAGGGACTCAACTCAAAAAAACCAAACAAACCCAAAACCAACAAAAAAGACCAGCCCCTTTTCCTGATAGTTCAGGACAATGACAAACGACAGCAAAAGTGGTAGATTGTTTCTCCAGTGATGAAGATGTCTAACCTTTGTTTTCCTCTTCTTCCTCCATGAAAACATGTTCCTGGATAAAAAAAAGCAGTTTTTCCTGAAGTGATGTGCTAGGAAGATAATCTAGAAGTCTGACTGCTTCTTCATTATTATTAGCATCCTGATGACTCAAAATCAGCAGCCAGTCAGAGAGTATCATGAAAGCCTGTATCAAGCAAACAAAGACAAAAAAGTATTTAGGGACCATAGTACTTTTCATGCCAACTCCACTTTGCATCTCCATCAAACACCACGAGTCACAATCTACCTTCTATCCCACTTCTTCTTCACAAGCTAAAGATTTCTGTTTGCCCCAACCTTTGGTAAAATGCCACAGCTGAGCCCTTCCAGAACTTGTACCTTAGGATACAGTACATACAAGTATCATGCACAAACACCACCTAAAGATTTTCAAACTTCCATGGGAAGGAAGAACAGCTCTATTATGCTAGAATGTCTCTCTTTTAACATGCGAATCACTGGACAATTTCTCCAAATTTTTAATTTTTGAAGTAATCTTCATAGCAAGGCATTAATAAAGCAAAGATAGCAACCAGTACACTGATCGGTCTAATCAGAAAACACAATGATTATTAATTGGCAAATTGAGTCATTCAGATTTGGGCCTTGATTCTGCAGATGGACCCATGCAGACACATATCTATGCTTGATTAAAGCACTAACTTTTGTAGCATGTTAATTAACATAACTTTAATTTTCCTTTAAAATAAATAGTTGAAGATTGTTTTTTTTAAAGAGTTATTTCTCTGCTAAGAGACAAAAAAAAGCAAAAATCAGTAGAAGGAAACACTAGTATGAAAAGGCAGGCAGGCATTTAAAAGGAGGACTGAGCATGAATGCCAGTGAAGTGATAGAGAAACACAAACCTTTTCTCTTATATCTTTTTCCTTATGGTGGAGGAAGCACATGCAAATCTGACTGAAACGCCTCAGCTCTTTTTGTAGAGCAAAAAGAGTCTCCTAAAAACATATTTAAGAAAAGTGATAGGACAAAGATGTTAGGGACTATGATTCAAAAGAGAATTACAGAACAAACAAAAGTTGCATCTTTCTTCCACTGGTATTATTCATTTAAGATAGCATAGTTGATGACATTATGAAAGAAGCTGACATTTTACAGTAGCAACAGCTTACTAGCTATGAACAACTTTAAAACCGTGTCTTGTTTTCAGGCACAGGATCTGGGATAGAAAGGTCAATCCATAAAAATACATACTTCCTCTCCCCACTCTGGTGCAGAAATGTGACAAATACTAGTAGGACATGTGCATCAGTCACACTTGCTGAGGCTAGTGGTATTCAGCAAGTCACAAACTCCTTGTTTCTCCATCTGTAGGATGGGCAGCTCTAATAGCATGTACTCCCTTATATGGCCCTGCAAGCAGCTACAAGATTTGCAGAATTCACTTCAGCTTATCCTTATAAAGCAGTGGATAATGATTTCCACTTTAGAGATGGAAGTAGCGTCATAAAAACTCTAGTCCATCCCACCTAATTTTCAACGTGAATTGCCTTCTGCAGTTGCTCTTCTCTGTCCCTCTATTGACTACAGAGGGAACACAGCTTAACTACACTGCTAACTTTGGCACTGAGAAGCTTAGACACCTCTACTTGTTAAGATGAATCCAGCAAGAAAGAGTATTTGATTTGCCCACAGCCACATAAAAGACTTTCTGATCCTTCACCAGGTCCCAGCTGTTGCACAGCACTGAGCTCTGAGCAGTCAATAGAAGAGGAATGCCCTTACAGGAGGGCTGGATTTCATGCTATGCAACTGTATCTTTAGAAGAAAGGGGATCCATCCCAGGGCATGCTGAGAAGAAGCAGACCATTGCGGGAGGAGGGGAGGTAAGAAACAGACCTAGAGCTGCTGTCCAGGAAATGTTTTTTGCTCTTGGAGCTTCTCTCTCTGCCAACATCCAGATTTGGCCCTGTAGAGTGGGCCGTAACATCATGCTTCCAATCAAAATCTGCTTCCATATGAAAGGCCAAATTAAAAAATGTGCTGCCCCATTATCAGTCAAGCTAACTGTGTCTGGACTGAAAGGCAGAACATACTAGAGCAGTGAGAGGCGCGGACATCCACACAGGAATGGAACGGGACGGGAATAGATAGTGAATCAGTCACCAAACGGGTAACCTCCCAGCTAGCATTTCTCACACAAAACAAACGTCCGTGTCAGCGTCCTGTTCTGTACCCACAGGAGCACCAGGGGAAGGGGACAGAATGACAGAAGCAGCAGTACTCAGTGTAGTCAGAAATGACCGTAAAGAGGAGCCGCACAACTACGCATTCACACGTGAACCAAAGCATAGAAGAGTTTTCCTCTCTGGTGTCTTAAACTAGACTGTCTTTTGAAATACCTGCCAGAGCTTGGCACTAAATAAAACCAATTAAGAAAGTAAGTAGTCAGCTGATGAGAAAATTACCACTTTCCTCCAACTTTCTGCCAGAAATATGTAAGTAAAACAAGAAAATAAAAACAAAACAAAGCAACAGGACTTCCTGGGGTTTTCACTGAATAGTCTCTGTTGCTTAAAACAAGAAAACAACAAATTGCTTGGCAGTGGAACAAGTTCCTTATCTCCATCAAGCCCTAGGAATTCAATGCACATGTTCTGCAGTAAAAATAGAAGTGAACCATTGTTCACTTATTCTCTTGCAGACTGAAAAAGCATAAAAACTTTTTTTTAAAAAAAAGAGGGTAAGACAGAGAAAAAATGCCTCAACTCAGTTTGGTTTCCTCAAGAAAACACACAAATTATCATCTTGAGAAAGCTTGTTCTTTTCTGGCAATCTGAGAACAGAAAAGCAACATAAACTTCTACAAGCACAACCCTGGGTTTCAAAATTATTTGGAGCGGCCAACCTTGGGAGAATTTTCCGAAACTGCAGCTAGTTGCCACAGGAGAGAAAAATACACGCACTGGAGAGCTGGCAGGATCATCTGCAAATAAAAACATGCCCTTTATTTACATGAAAGGCTCAACAGCAAAAAGCTTAGGACTAAACAAAACATCCAAGCCTGACATTCTGCATGCTGCTTGCATGACCATTTCTGCACTGTAAAGTATTTAGATCCTCAAAATAAAGATAATAGGTTTACATACAAGCAAATGTTGCCTCCTGAGAAACTTCATTACTAAGGTGCTGCTTCTGCAGAACTCTGATGTCTTGATGAGTTCAATGGAAAGTAACCATGTACTAAAAAGGGTGTTCATGGAGGCTAACTTTAGCTTAGCTTCTTAGGATTTCTCTGCAGTCTTTGGTGAAAGGCAATTCAGAGCAGAAGCCACAACCTTGGTGCTCTGATGCTCCATTTAAAGGAGTCCACCTCTACCCACGGGCTGCAGGCTCTCTCTACCCAGCTAAATTTCATCCCTTTCCAAATAACCTCAAGTTCTCTGCTTAAAATGGGGGCTGATTAACATCCATGACTACTAGAGTACTTCACCTTGTAATCCTAGGATATACCTCCATCTTGGCACGGCCGATGTTTGAGTTGGGGCAACCAGACAACCAAAAGGCTGCAGTAGACACAACTGCTAATTACAAACCATCTTCACCAAGAGTCAATCTGCAAGCAACAGGTCCAAAGTATTCCACTTTCTGGTTACATACTATCTATAAGGGGCTCCTCACCGTCCCAACAACTTCATATGTGCTGACAGAGTGTGCAATCAATGGGAAGTACTGAGCATGACAAAGGATCAATCCAGATGTCAGATGATTACTCTATCATAGCTTTGGACAATCTCCAAAATAAGCAAATCTATGGCATGAATTTACCGATTCCAATAACATTATACCAAAGACAGTCTCAGTTTCCCAGACTGAGAAATGGAAACAGTATCTTCCTGCCTCATAGGCATTGACAGGTAAGATTATTTAATATTTCCTAATTTTCCTGCTTTCAACAAGAAAAACCGCTTTCAATGTTAAATATTAACAACTCACCAGAACAGGTAAACTCCCATGTTCCATTTCAAACACTAGCAACCTTAAAATCTTGGCATACAGATTCCACTTGGTGAGATCATGAGCACTGGGAGTGAAAAAGAAACAATAATGATACACTAAGCAAGAAGTGAAATCTCACCTGACCAAACAGGTTAAATGTATCCTATTTTTGCCTTCATCTGATGTACAGCAATAACTTTAAACAACTAATTATTAATTATAAGGTAGGGAAAATGAAATTAAGTTTTTCATGATCTAACGCTGCAACCTTTTGTCCATAGCTTTACAGTCTTCATTCCTACCCCAAAACTGCAGTGCCATGAGAGGAAAAAGAAGCTTGAGCTCTGTACCTTTTCCCATACTCTGTCCACAGTCTCTAAGTACCCCAAAAGGTCTAAAGAACAATTTCTCCACCCTGCTTTAAAAGAGTGTTTCTAATACTCTTGAGTGTTTGCAACTCAGCATTAGACTTCTCTTTGCAAAAACAGAGCAGCTCTAGCATGCAGGATAGATAAAAGACACATTGAGAAGGCGGCCCAATTCCCCCACCCTCTACTATCTTGCATGATAATTTACTTGGTGAACAATGCCTGGAGAACCAAGCTTTTGAGAAATCCATCTTTTAACAAAAGAAGATCAAATCAACTAAAACAAAGCAGATTACACCTGCTGGGAAAAAAGTCTGGATTCACTATACCCTCTTCAGACTGACCACCAGTGTTGACAGTAAGGCAGTGCAAAAGCATCGAGCTAGGAGGGAGGCACCACAGAGAAGATCTCTGTGTCCACTCTGACATCCCAACTCTGTAGCACACACTTATTAGCCACATTAGAGTAGATGCTCCAACCTCAGTACGGAGTCCAAAAAGAATTCCATATCCAAGAGTACAGTTCTGTTAAGAAGAAACTAAACCTTGCAGCACCTCTCATAGAGATCACTTTCATTCTCTTGTGAAAAATCTTATTAAACCCAACAAACGAGAGAAATTCTCACTTTGCACCTGTTAGGTCAACACTTAAGTATATAGGGAAGCAAATTGTGTAAATAAACATCTCACTTATGAAAAGCTGCTACTCTTCTCAAAGCAGAGTGCATCCGGGAAATTCCTCCTGCATCTGTACGAAATCCTTCTTCCTAAATTATGAAAGTTTTGGAAAGAGAAAGGAATTAGCCAGTGTGGGGCAAGGTAACTGCTACGTTCTCTTCCCAACAAACCCACAAGCTTGAACTACTCTCCTCCAGCCCTCCCCAGTCCCTTCACTTTTAACCACAATACTCATGTCTTCCTCTACAGTAAAAAGAAAACAACAGGACTGCACAGAAATTTTGTGTAAGGAAAAGCCCTGTCATTAATGAATCCACAGCAGCCTTCCTAGACTACAGTATTGCTAACACAGAGTAAAAACTAGCAATTAGGATAACACAGAAGTGCTAACCCTCAGACTCACAGGCCATTCATGGCCCCTCACACAGTTGTTAGGGATCTCTGGAAAGCTAACTGTTCACATGGTGCTGACTCTCCTTGCTTCCAGCTGCCAGATCACATTCAAAGATAGCTAAAAATATATTAAATACTTTCCCATCGATGCAATTGCTGTAGTTTCCACAAGTATACTACGTGATTATGGGAGATGGTATATACAACCAGGAATTAGAAGGGAGGGGTTCTAGGAGAAAATCTCTTTATTTAGATATGGATCACACTATGAAGGAGTTGAAGAATCCCTGGTCTAGCACTTGTTTCTCATAAGTACACATTCTCCCACATTAACAAAGATATCTATTTAAGACCAACAAAATAAATCCAATCTGAAGTTAGGGGATTTTTTGGCTTGACACATTTTACAATATCCCAGTGTCCAATAAAAACCTGCCAGTGTTAACTCTCATACCATGGCATGACACCTGTTCATGACGGCACAGTTGATCAGATCAGCTGTGGGCTTCTGTTGTTCAGTTCAGCCAGCAAGCTATTCATATCACCACCAGCTGTTTCTGCTTTTTAGAACTAATGAAAAACTTGGAGGGAGACTGCAGTCCTCCTTCAAGGGGAAAGTCATCATTTCAAAGACCCCAAAGCTATACAATCTGCATTACAAACTGCTGGGTTGTTTGGTTTTTTTTTTCCCTAGTACTATTTCTACAGCCAAAGTGGCAGCACAAAGGGCATCTTGTGTACAGTCAAATATGTAGAAGTACAGAACTATACCTTTTTGGGAACAGTCTCATCACCTATATATCCACAGCACTTCTTAGCTGATCTTGCACATAGTATCTTTGGCACAGTAATGGAGCAACTATGGAGCTTAGGTCGAGAATATTCAGAAGACCTAAAATGACCTGGTGCTGGTGTGGACTACCTCGTTTATTATTTTCCCCACTCTATTCCTGCCAAAGTACAACTGCTTCATTAAAATGTAAACAGTCGGTCTTTTCAGAGGTGCAAACCCATCTTTGAAAGCTCTGCTCCCCTCAAGCAGAACAGGAGGTAAAGAGTAGTTTCATATCTCCCTTAATTTTTTTGTCCTCTTTTTTCATAGGGAAACAGTCAGTTTATCTCTACAATGAGTCACACTCACCTTTTGCCAGAAGCCATCCAGTAGCTGGTTAAGTTGTCCCATCAACTCATCTATCAGTTGAGTTCGCGCATGATCCACTTGGCTGTAAATGGGAATTTCTTCACTGCAGAGGATATAATAAATCCTGGAGGAAGCCTCAAGAACAGACATGTCAGAGTGTTTGGCCACAATGTCTTTTACCTCTCTCAGCAAAGCATCCAAATGCTGCAAGTGATAAAAGGGGTATTATAGGTAAATTGTACAAAAATCCACTTATGCTTTAGATACATTTCACTAGGCCCATATATCTATATAGCGTATACAACCAACACGAAATAAATGCCAGTCTAAAGAGCAAAGGGGCAGGATTAGACGATACAACTTTTTCTTCTGGGTTTATAGCTCTTTTCCATTATTATTGTCTCTGGATCTTCCCAAAGAATGAAGCAACTGCTTTAAGTACTACTTTAGCGATATACATTTGGCACTATGTAAAAATAAAGACAAAGGGAATAAAAAAGGCCTTTCCAAGGGACAGGTGTGTCTCCAAACAATGAAAGTTGTCTCCCTCAGCAGCAGAGAATGGAGAATGTTTCAGATCATGTCAGCAACTAGGGTCTTCACTCTTAGCGAGAGGAGGTAACTTCTGCCATTCTGCTGACTCTCTCTCTTCCAGTTAACATTTTGTGCTGAAATTAACCTAGGAGTGTTCACCTAACATTACCTCCCTGTAAACATCCCTGCTTAAGAATACATTACACTATTTCAAGGATTTCATCTATCCATTTCTGACCACCCCTCTCCCATCAGCAGATATACTATCTCCATTCTTATCTTTCAGTTACTATCATTTCCCAGCAGCTGGGAGTCAGTCTTCAACTGGAATGAAACCTATTCTGTAGTAAACTCCTGGGAGGCACCAGCTTAGACACACGGCATTAACCCACCCTCTCTCCACCCAACAATGAACCAGGGCTAGGCCTACCACATGAAACCACAAATCATCTGCCAGGGCCAGTCACAGCATATCAGAATTGACAAGCACTAAGGCTTTTCTTTGGCAGACCCAAGTGAAAAAAGTAAAGCCTGAATAAGACCACCTTCCTCAAGGTATGAGACCATTTCTTTATATTTCAACAGTCTCCCGCTTGTTCCAAGTCACCCTAAACTCTGTACATTGTCACATAAATTTAGTACACTCCACATGAACCGACTACCCCAATTTCTATTCACCTTCTCAAGATGTCCCGTACTGTAAACATCTAAATCATAATACTGAGGAATCTGCAGAAGATTTGCCACTTTTTGTGCATCTGTTGAATACTGCAGAGAAAAAACAGGATATGAGTACACTGTAGGAATTTTAATGAAATATTTAACATGCATTCACAGAGCAGCTGTTAGTTACCTTTGCCAAGAGCTGAGGAAGCACCATAATAAAGTGTTCAGTAATTTTGGTACAATCTTCCAATTGTATTTTCTTCTCTTTTACTGACAGAATCTGCAGATAAAGCATTTTGTTTCAATTATAAAACCTCTTAGATTTGAGTGGAATTTTACATGTAACCCAAGGTTAACTCACATGCCTTTGTCTAAAGCATATCAAGCTAAGATAAAGATACTGTTCCATGGAGACAACCAGATGCTTTTTTATTTTTTCTGTTAACCTTAAATTAGATGCAAATTGCTGAACAGGTATATCTTGTGGATAAAATGCTCACCATTTGTCAATCACATGCTTCAACTGGCTTTCCTCTGATGCTCACTTCCTTCAACATCCACTACTAATAAGATGTGGAGGTCAAAAGACACTGTGTCGTTTCATAAAAATAAGCCATTTTATTTCCAAAGATATACCTACCACTAGGAACATGCTGTCTGGCAAAGCACATAAGGCAAAGCAAATGTGATTACAGGACAATAAATAAGACTAAGATGCACTGACTTTTTTGGCTGCACCTCTGCCCACTGGCGGATGACCTTCAGCTGCTTCTCTAACCGTTGCGAGGATAATTTCAATGAGAGCACTTTCATGGGCATCACTCAGTGCTGTAAGTAAATCAGTCTCCTTTCAGCATCACACAAAAGAAAAATGAAGACGCAGCAACAGCTAATGTAAAGCCTTCTCATTTACCTGAGCAACTGTGGAAGGACACTACAGAAAGAAAGACGCAGTGTTGCTAAATAAACACCTAGAGAAAGTTTGATTTAATTTGAAGAAAATTATTTTCTACATTTACTGAACACAAAAGCCATTATTCCTCTCATGGCTAAACTTTTTAGGGCAGTTGGGCTCCCCAAAACACAGGCAGCTTTAACAAGGCCTACTCCTACTGACTACTATCTCATTTAGGACAAACCTGCTTCTTTGAGTACCAAAATGCTTTAACTCGAGTCTACAAACTTTGATTTCAATCGCACAACCACCTCCAGTTCTACTACAACAACTATTATTTAAGTTCACTTTAAAATACTTCTACAAAAAACTAATCCTTGAGTGTGTTAGATTGTCTATGAACTCAGCACATTACCCATTTTCTTTTCAGGCACAAACAATAGCCTGACGATACTGCACTTCAATCAATTAATAATTTTAGATTCTTAAGTTTTAGACAAACAAACAAAGTAAGTGAATGCTACGTAAGCATTATGGCTTAATTATGCAAGTATTCTTGCAAAGTTTCTAAACTAACATCACATAAATACAGAATACTGAATAAAACAAATATGTTGATACAAATATCACATTGGCAGTTCATTGAGTTGCATCTGCTTTGTGGCCCTTGAGGACCACAATTTGGGACCAAAGGGTATTGCAATATGGAATGATCCTAAATTAGCTGAAGGCAAAGTTCAGAAAACAGTATCAAGAGATTCATGCAGACAGATATAAGCTCTTTGCTTACCCACCTTCTCCATCTTCTTCAGCATTTTTTAACAGAAGAGTGGTCATGCATTCCCAGTCCTTCAGGAATTTGCCTGCCCAGTCCCACAGGCTGTCTATGAGGTATGCAACATGTTTGTGCAGCTAGGGATTAAAACCACAAGCTTATAGAAGCAAATACATCATTGAAAGAAATACAGCTTCATACGTTCTTCTCCCTTTTTCCAATTACAAAGCTTTGTCATTCACACATATATTCATACACAGTATTCCAACATATTTAGTTAGAGGCTAATGAACATTTAAACACCAGGTCTTCAATCTGATGCACGACAGGAAAGGGGGGGGGGAGGGGCAAGAAAAGCAGGAAAAAAGCTTTTCTTTTCTCTTTTTAGGATACTTTTCCTTTATAATGTAAGTAATCTCCTTAAAACTAGCTTCTGTATTGCTTTTATATTGCTGATCATAAAAACTAAAAATCCAACCCTGGGACTAGAAATGAGCGAATATTTTAAGCAATGTCTGGGAAATTATTTGCAGAAAGACTCAAAACTGCTGTGCCCGAGACACTTTGGCCAGACATAGGTCTGCACCACTGCAAAAGCCAAACAGTGAAGGAGAGCACTTAAGCTGATAAAACTCTCAGCAAAACTATGCAGTTTTTAGTCAGCATAGAGCCATGGTACAGCAACCCATATCTGCCTGCAGAAAGACACGGACACATACCAAAAAAACCCTCACTCAGTGGCATTAGTCTTTCAGGTTGTTTTCAGAAGCTGCTTCAGCACTGATTCTCTCCATTAACGTAGTTGGAAATTAGTTTTAATGCAACAGAACAAAAACGTCTTCATTAAAAACTCATCCTAGAGAGTGACAATATCCCAAACACCAAACATTTCAGAGCTCACCACCAGAAATAGCTTTCCAAAGGAAGCCAATAGTTGATTTAACATGCAACACTGGATTTAAAAGGCTTACTGCAGGGACTATTCTCCTCACCTCACTCTCCAGGAAAAAACGTATTAATCTTTTCAACTGGTCAGTACTTGCCCCAAACTTCCCTCCTCCTTTGGGCTGAACTTCTTCATCTCCCTCCTGGCTAAGCAGCCTGCCAACAGAAAGGGAAGTCAGTCCAGTTCTGCCACATTCTCCTTATACTCATTTGCCAATGTAACACTAATTCTGTCAAGATCCCAAGGATTGTATTTCTTCTAAATGTCTACTTATTTACTCCAAATCACATTAGACTTTTTTATCAGATGAAAGGAAACGAGACTAGATTGTTTTCCATTATGAGAGATCTGCTGTCCCTGTGGATGCAGAGACTGTTTCTGGCAGTTTCACATGTACCCTGCCAGCTTTCTGGACAACAGATGCAGATTCCACAGTGTTGAACGTATAATGAGGTAGGCATTTGCTCATGCTTGAAAAGGGGCTTGCTCTGGGCTGAATTTAAACCTTAACAACAGAGTAGAGACATTACTACCCAACCATTATACACATCATGGTACATTTTGGAACAGAAACTTCTTAAAGAAAGCATAGTATCTTGTATTTATAAGAAGCAATTTACTCAACTTCACAAATACAGTGCAAAAACTGTTCTTCCTCTTCCGCCTGAAGTATGAAGTACAACATGACACTTCAATTTCCATTTCCCTCTTTATCCAAAACGAGTGTGACTGTACTGCTCACAAAAAGTGCTAATCCCAAGATAAATATAGGAAGGCCATCCTCTCAGATTAATGGAAGGCCCAAAAGGCTTGGATTTAAGAGAAGGAGCACACTACTCAATGCCAGTAAAAGCTTACAGTTTCAGAAAGTGCTTCTGCTGGTATAATTTATACCAGCTAAGTAACCAAAATTAAAAATGCAGACCTTGAGGAGATTTCATGCAAACCAATGGCGGGGGGGGGGGGGGGGGGGGGGAAGCATGAGCATTTCTACTAAAACTTCTACCAGTATGACCAGGGAAAGGAGGGTGTCTCTAGCATCTCTATCACCCTAGAACAAACACTTCTATACTGGCAAAAGTGCCAGAGAGAAGAACTGGGCAAACAAGAAAAAGGATGAGGTTTACAGGGTCAAAGTGTCCACACTGCACTGGGAAGCTGGGTAGTAAAGTTATCAGGGCAACCACTTCAATGGCAAAAAGCAGCAGTGTTCTCAGAGGAAAAACACCTGATTTATGATAAAATATTAGGACCAACACAAAAGACTAAGTAAGACTAGCAGATGTGATAGAAGACTCATCAAAACAGAAATTTATCTTCATTTGTCTTTCTGTTGGACTTGGCTCCACAAACCCCAGAATGTCAGCAGTTCAGCTAGACAGGAAGAGACAGCTAGGAGGAGATTCTGCATGTGTGAGAAATACAGATCATTATTATTTCTGAATTTTTCCTCACAAAAGTCGTGCCAAAATATTTTTATTTTCGTTCCTCTTTGTAAGGCAAAATTATTTCTCTCAGCTGTAGAGACAGAATATTTATTTCTTCTCTTTTTAGCACGCCAACTCCATTCACTTCATGCAACCATTGTTAGAAGAAGCCCATTTGTAAGAGTTACTCCTGGGGAAGATAAACCCTGTACTTCATTAACCTGACAGAAAATTGGGAGGGCTTTTTAATCTGCTGCATCTCTCATTATTCAAAGCCTTTACAATGTATAAGGCAACTTCCAAAGGGAGAAGAGGAGGCCATTTTTGTGATTAATCACCAAAGCTATGGAAATCCAGCAGATGCCAGGTGATGAATTAGCTTGTAAGAAGCAAAGCAACAGGAAAAGAAAGTAGAAAGAAAGGAGGTATGCTCTCAACATAGCATGGCATCTGTGGATCAGTCAGTTGTTTCATATTCTCTGTTAGTCTTGCAACTTTTCTCATGCCTATTGTGCCAAGGCTGTGCAGGGGAACAAATGATTATCCCCAGACGGCATTTCTCTTCTGATTCAGCAGAAGAAAGCACATCTACTATCCTCCTGGTACACGTTTCCAGCAGAAAAATGAATGCTCAATGTCCCTCTTAAATAAATCCACCTTCATTCTGAAACAAATGAGAACATGCAAGAAGTAGGCATGCAGGCAGGCAGAGATACCTTTTATAAAGGAATTCCCCAGCGGCTACTGCAAGCGGACGGTGTGTGGTATAAACAAACTGGTATAACGTTTCACAGTCTTCAGCTGATAACACATCCTCACAGTTCCTAGGCAAAAATAACAACGGAAGTTATAGTTCAGGTTTATCTGCAAAGAATATTATGAACGCTATGTCCAGCTTTTACTAGACCTGATTCTCCACAGCCGTGCAACTTGTTTACACAGCTAAGTTTTTGTAGGACATATCTAAAAATGCTATCAAACAAAAGTGGCAGCATTCTTTTACTCGCTTTGTAGAGAAACAGAAGTCTGTGCAAGCCATGACGAATCAGGCCCACTGCATGGACATGAACATTAATTTAAAGTATAATTAAGGTTGATTAGTGGTCATGGTAAAAACAGTAATAGTAATAAAATAGGAAAATCACGCCTCTACTTTTTGCTTAGATATTTACCATAAAAGATAATAAACAAGAAGCAGCTTCATTTTGCAGTACAAATTCTTTTTAAATGATTTATTACACTATTTTAAAACCTATATTCTATTACACTAGGCTTATACAGAGTCACATGTAAAAAAAAAAAAAAATCAAAACACATTCTTGATACCATGGTTTTGACTGTGACCTATCTGCGCAGACACACTCAAAGTCACCATTTTTTTCATTCAGCTACCACATGCCAACTAGCAAACATAGAACACTGTGAGAGGTAGAAATGGTATTAATATCAACCTTTTACAAAAAGGAAATGGAAGCATCAAGGCTGAATGACCCACTAAAGAGATACCAGAGGAGTGAAGCCCAAAGCAAGGATTACAGTTTCAAAATGCCTGCTTCTTACTGCCATAGCAATGTCATTGGACTAAACTACTTCAGAGAATGAAAGAGCAACATATGAGATCCTTACACTTACTACAGCCAGGTTAGAGGAAAGGCTTTTTATTTATTACTGCACGCAATCCTCAGGTAGTAACAGTTTAAAACCATCTACAGCTGTGGTCCAATACCTTCTCTCAAACCAAGGATTTATGCTCTTCATTTGCCAAGAGTGATGTCTTACAAAAATTAGCAGCCCCTCCTGCGCTTGCCCATTTGTCTCTAAACCCATCGCATCCTTTAGCGACCTCACAAGTCACAGAGCCCCAAAACATCCTCCAACCTGACTGGAAAAAAGTGAGCTCACGCTAAGTGAGAGCACCACTAGAGTGTCCATTGCAAATATTTTTTAGCACTGTCTGGGATTTAAAATTGGGGGGGGGGGGGGGGGGGGAACAGCACTTATTTCTCAAAGCCAATAGCCTCTCATTTATAGAAGTTGATACCCCATGAATTTTAGCTTTACAATGTATTTACTCATGTATTATTTGAATTTTTCACATTTTTTCCGTGGTTGCTTACAATGGTCACTGGAATAGTAAAAAGGTCTTTAAATGGAAGTGCTGATGGTATGTCTCCAAAAGCGATGGGTCAATCCCACAAGATAATGCTTGCCCTCAACCAAAAAGAAAAGTGGCCTTACATACTTCAGGTGGGTTTTGGAGGTCTCTTTTAACATGTAATTCCCTTGAGTATGTATTTGCAGTAACAGGACATATAGAAAGTGGTCTGAGTATATATATCGTGAAATCAGCATAAAGGAAAACATTTATGTGACTCTTACTCAGCCATCTACAGAACTGGAGAAATACAGTAAAAATGTGTTTATTAAGGTTAAACAGTAAGACCTTGAAAGAGGTAACATAGTGCTTTAGGGTACATGAATAAGCACTGGTGTGTCCTGTGAAACCATGAATGAAGTATCAAATTTATTAAACTTCTACAAGTGTAACCAGTGAGAGTAAAACAAAGACTGACAACAAATTGCACTTACAGGAGTAAAAACACATGATATAGCAAGTCTTTATATTAAAAGGCTATGGGGAATTTACTGAAATAAACTAGCAGTCTGACAAGGTTTCTTTGATTCTTTTTAATGTCAATCTATTATTTAGTACTTCTAAAGCACTAGTTTCTATGAAGCTGCCCTTGTCATTTTCTATATATATATTTTTTAAAAACAGCAGACAGCTTGAAAAAGAAGAAATTTCTGTGCAAACATACCATGATCTAGAGTGGGCCAACAGAGAATCACAGAAGGGCTGAGGATGGACAGCACCTCTGGAGATCATCTAGTCCAACCCACTGTTCAGAGGAGGATCAGCTAGAGCAGGTTGCTGAGGCTTGTGTCCAATCAGGTTTTGAACATCTACAAAGTCAGAGACTCCACAACTTCTCTAGCAACCTGTTCCAGGATTGGACCACCCTCACAGTAAAAAACTTTTTTCTAATGCTTAAATGGAATTTCCTGTATGAACATGCCAGTCAAATGTACACTTTTTTTATATTTGATTTTTTTATTCTTTATATTTCAGGTCTTCTCTTCTTAGCTCAGGCTTTCTCTTCTTAGCATATTTATGGAAATAGCGAATGCAACATCTGTGTGTCTCTGTTTTAAAAATATTCCTTGCCTAAGTTGTTCACATAGCTCAAAGAGCTCAGCAACAGGCCTGCCATCTCTTTGGGTAGAAATTAAGGACTCTGCCTTTCAAGTACAAATGAAACTATCTTTCCTTAGAAACTTCCTTTCCTTAGGAAATGTCCTGGGGGTTCTGGTGGACACCAAGTTGAACATGAGCCACCAATGTGCCCTTGCAGCAAAGAAAGTTAATGGTATCCTGGGCTGCATTAGGAGGAGTGCTGCCAGCAGGTCAAGGGAGGTGATCCTTCCCCTCTACTCAGCACTGGTGAGGCCACACCTGGAGTGCTGAGTCCAGTGCTGGGCTCCCCAGTACAAGAGAGATGTCGACATACTGGAGAGAGTCCAATGAAGGGCCACGAAGATTATGAAGTGACTGGAGCATCTCTCCTATGAGGGAAGGCTGAGAGAGCTGGGACTGTTCAGCCTGGAGAAGAGAAGGCTCGGGGGGAACTTATCAATGTGCGTAAATACCTGAAGGGAGGGTGCAAAGAAGATGGAACCAGGCTCTGCTCAGTGACAGGACCAGAGGCAATGGGCACAAACTGAAACACAGGAGGTGCCCCCTGAACATCAGAAAACATGTTTTTACTGTGACGGTGACAGAGCACTGTCACAGGCTGCCCGAGGAGGTTGCGGAGTCTCCATCGCTGGAGATATTCAAAAGCCATCTCAATGCAGTCCTGGGCAACTGGCTCTAGGTGGCCCTGCTTGAGCAGGGGTGCTGGACCAGATGACCTCCAGAGGTCCCTTCTAACCTCAGCCATTCTATGATTCTGAAATCCCAACCTCCTTGTTTTTAACTTTGTCTTCAAAGAGGCTAGGAATTTGCCGCAGTTACATTCATCTACAGCAGTGTTATTTCCTCCCTCCTTCAAGACAAGAGGAGCTCAGATGGAATAGCTCTGGCCATGTGTGAAGCACTCCCTACTAGCACAGAAGCAAACAAGGGCAAAACCACCCATTTTCTTTGCAGCACAGGCTGACAGACACTCATGACACTACTTGACCGCCTGATCTTTTTTTTCTTTCTTGAATGGGAGGGAATACCTATATGTACTACTACTACAATTTTTCACACACTGCTCAACCACTACTGTCTGTGATACAACGAGGTTTAAACTCATAACTCCCACTCAAATGAGTGCTTAGGGGTTTTACTTGCCTCTGGAAGTAGCAGCACTTGACTATACCTGCTACCACTACCACTAATACTGCCACAGTAAATGGGCGCCTTTCTTTTCTACATACATAAGCCAACCATCAAACATTCAAAGAATATTTCAAATACAGCAATAATACTGCTGCAAATTTACAGCGCTCAGAATGCCAAGCAACAGATAAAGGTTAAGCCAGAAGTGCCTGCCAGTGTTTAGGTGCCTAAAAATAAACAGGCATGGCCTTCCACATACCAATGTCATGACATACCATTTTCTCTGCACTTCAGTGTGAACATGTCATGAAGAAGAAGTTGGGATATACTAGGGGGAGATCACAGACCCATTTTGTTCTGCATATGGCACCAGCTGAAAGATTTCATATCTTGCTTTTTTTTCTATTTTACTGTATGCAAGAGAAAACTGCTGGAGTTGCCTCTCTTGGGCTGTACTGTTGCTTATACCAAGGATAACCATCAAAATCACAACAGTAAAATAAAAATACACCTGATGCACTTTTCAAAGTTTTGCCCTAGATATAAGGAAGGCATTTTTTACAATGAGGGTGGTGAAACACTGGCACAGGTTGCCCAGAGAGGTGGTAGATGCTCCATCCCTAGAAACATTCAAGGTCAGGTTGGATGGGCCTCTGAGCAACCTGATCTAGTTGAAGATGCCCCTGCACACTGCAGGGGGGTTGGACTAGATGACCTTTAAAGGTCCCTTCCAACCCAATCTACTCTATTATTCTATTCTTTTTGGTTTTAATGGCTGCGCAGGGAAAGATCTGGCACACGTTACAAGGATATTGGTAATCCATGGTATAGCATCTCAAACAACAACAAAAAAATCTGTTAATTTCGCATTTAAAATTAATTCAAGTTAAACATCCAAATCTGCAAGTACATTATAAAACAGTATTCATGCACTGAGCACTATTAACAAAAAAAATATATGTTGAAATTATTCTAATGTCCGAGATAAAAATTTTAAGTAGAAAAATCAGCTAATCTGTGCTGTTATCTCCCTCTTTCTACCCTGCTGTCATTGCAGGTATTTCAAGATGACACTTTGGTGATCAGAGAGATGATAACATGGTTGCCACTACAATATAAAACAGTCCTTTTCCACCCACTTTAAAATAGGATTAGTATGTTGCAATACACTGTGATTCTATGATTATGCTGTGACAGAACGCAGGAAGATGCATGTTAGACAGATGCTGTATGGTATGCTGTTTTGGTTAAGAAACGTAAACCTAGGAGACGTGCAATTCCTGGGTTTTTTTGTTAACTCTTCAGACAGGAAAGATAAGATTTCAGAATAGATCTCAAGGTTCTTGAATAGAGGTGCATGATGGCAGAAAATTCCTGAAGGTAACTTCCAAGAAGGCATAAACCTGAGAGGATGGAAAAGAGAAGACAGAGGAGAAAGCACATGCCTTTGTTCCATTTTGGTCTTTGGTCCACTTTTGTTTGGAATAGGCTTGACAAAGCACTACCATAACTCCACCTGAATAGGGGTGTAAGGGGACCTGAAGGAATCAGAGAGGAGCTGTGAGGAGCTCCATGCCATTCCCTTTTGATAGTACCTAATCTGCTACAAGCAAGTTACTGATGCAAGAAATCAGAACTGTGCACTGTAATTTGCTCCACTGCTTCATATGCTACTTCTGTCAACTTCAAGATAACATTTCTTCAGTTTTCCTGAAAGCCACTAAACAAGACTAAAAGGTGGATAATTTCCTTATTTGTGTGCAAAGCATCTCTCTCTCCACCTTATTTTTTACAATCACATGAAAACACTTTTTATAACAGCATTTAAGCCTTCAATAAACTTAACTGTTTCTCTGCACAATGGCTTGTCTGAATAACTTTGCTAGATACAGTGCATTTGCCTAACAAATGTCAATTTCTCCTCTGAAGTCCATGGCTTAGCTATGAAATAACACTACAGAATCACAGAGTTCAACCCTCTGCTGACACTGAATTACTTGTCATGGGACATCTACATCTACCAATAGAACTAGTAACATATATTATATTATTTGCCGTGGCATCCTTTGCCAAATCCAGTTTTCAAGTTTCTCCTACAGTGTAGCCCATCCCTCTCTGAACCAAAACATCCTTCCCAGTCTAGTTGAGATCTGGAAGGGAGACTAAGATTTTTAAGCACAACAGTGACGTATCCTTACGTATCCTTGGGCCTCCTGTGCTAAGCAGGACACTTGGAACTCACAAGCCTCAATTTTTTGACTTTTAAGTTGGATTAACTCTACTGACCGCTATCAAAGCACTGCGGTGAGAATTAATGTATTTATCAGCTCCATTAAGTAGTTTTTAAACTATTTATGTGAAGTCCTCAAGAAGTGCAATATACTCACAGCTCTCACTAAGGCAGCTCTTCCAGATTTCAAACTTGAAAGTTTCGTGTTTTAAACTCAGTTTAATTTCTAGTTACATTTAACTAATGTAATACAAAGCAATTTTCCCCTTTGCTATTTACATATTCAAGCTATTTGTAGATTTGTGCCCCTACCTGCACCACTTGTAACCTTTCCTCATTCATCCGCTACCTAGTTACCTAATTACTTTAGCTACTCTTTTCCAAAATCCTTCTACTCCTTTAGGCAGTTAAGCACACAAAAATGAACAGAATTGTCTGGCAGTAGGCACACTAAACTAGTTTGCCTCCTAAAGGGCAATGTTTTCAGTAAGATTCCTTGGTCTCTCATTGTCACTCATGTTTTCTCCCTCTTTATTTCCTTCCTAGTTCTATTCCCTCTCAGATCCTTTGCAACATTAATGCTAACAATTATGCATAATTCAGTAGCATTAATAATTTCTATTATGCTAAACCTCATAGGCTTATTTCAGTTTCGGGATCACATCATGCTGTGTTAAAATAGAAATCTACTAGCCCAAAGACCTTGGCATTCAATTGAGACAACATGCAACAAACAAGAAGAAAAAAAATCTCAGCTCACAGAGACAAGATGAAAATACAAATATGGATTTGAAAAAACCCAGGTATATGCATAGCAAGATGGTTTTGAATCAGCACTGGATTTTTTTTTTTTTTTAGTAATGCAACACATCTAAGTGAATTGAAGAGATCGGTGTTTTTACTGCCTCTCTAGCTAGTGAGAGAGAGAATGTAAAGGCCAGCATAGCAGTTTTATGGGCCAGTAGTACACAGAGTAGTCAATGTATAGTCCACAGGACCGGAATGCAGTGATGGTTAAGAGATGGTCAAAGCTGTTACTAACATACATGGAGCACAGCTCCACTGCAACCGTAAAACATCACAAAAATAATTAATTGGCAACGAGGTCTTGCTGCTATACTCACCCAAAAGGCAATTATGGAAGCCAGTAGAAGAGAGTTACTGATACAGTAAATTTTCCCCAAGAAAATCACAGAGCACCCAATGGACTAACTGGAGGAAAAAGAAGTTACTCCTGGCCTTGCTTCTTGCCAACACATGTCATGAAACAACAAAAGATTTATTCCAAGATTAGAGACATGTTCTAAAGGTCAGTACCTGACCACTTAAGATTATATTATTTGTTAAAAATAATCCATGATTCCAAATCAAATATAGGGCGTTCATGAGACAGAGGTTCTTGCCAGTAGCTTTAAAAATAGAAACTTGATCTGAAAGGTCTTTCATGTTGCACCAAAAATGCAAGTTGGGCCACTAGAATTCAGTTGCCAAATTTGCAGATGACAAAAATGAGCCATCCACAGAGAAGCCAATACAGCATGACAGAAGCGGCAAAAAAATGTATTACCTCAATGTGTACAAGTGCCATTTATACAAGCTGTCATTTATTATTCTTTAAGGCAAGGGAGTTGCTGTCCCCAACCCCATTTCATGCTTTATTGCATGTATCAAGCAGCATTACTGCTCAATATCCAGATACTGGTTTTGAGCTATGAGACGCACCTATTTGAGACACAATAGCCCTGAAATTTCTTTGCTTCTGCAATGCCAGCAGCGAGTCCTCTCTAACACTATTGTAGGTACTGAGGCATAAGCTTTTCCCCTGCTAGAAAAGCATCTTGATGCAGCCTCTTATTAAGAAGTCTGTATACATGACTGCCTATATTGTCTGCGTTCTATTCACACAGGTTTTATAGACTGGTCAGTACTAGCCTTATCAAAGAGAAGAGCTGTCATTGAATTTGCTTATCGGGTCCCCAGTTCCCACTTTCATCATTCCAATAATTAAGCCAAATCAGCAAGACATTGAGGTGCTGGAGCGTGTCCAGAGACGGGCAATGAGGCTGGTGAAGGGTCTGGAACACAAGTCCTATGAAGAGCGGCTGAGGGAACTGGGGATGTTCAGCCTGGAGAAAAGGAGGCTGAGGGGAGACCTTATTGCTCTCTACAGCTACCTGAAAGGAGGTTGTAGAGAGATGGGGGTCGGTCTCTTCTCCCTAGTAACAGACAACAAAACAAGAGGAAATGGCCTCAAGTTGCACCAGGGGAGGTTTAGATTGGACATTCGTAAAAATTTCTTTACCGAAAGGGTTGTCAGGCATTGGAACAGGCTGCCCAGGGAGGTGGTGGAGTCCCCATCTCTGGGGGTATTCAAAAGGCGTTTAGATGAGGCCCTAAGGGATATGATTTAGTGGGGGATTTGGTAGTGATAGGTTAATGGTTGGACCCGATGATCTCGGAGGTCTCTTCCAACCAGAACAATTCTATGATTCTATGATTCTAGGGCTCAGAGCAACTGGGGGGCAAGGGAGGCAGAAAGGAGGATGGCTATGCAACAGATGAGCAAAAAGAAAGAGAAGCATGTATTTGCTAGGCCTCCACACAACCTAATTAAAAATAATTTCAAAATGTATTCATTTTACTTATGAAAATTACATTTTATGATCGAAAAATGTCATTCAGAAAACTTTAGAAGGCATTTATTCACATTGGAAATCATATTTTAAAAAAATTAGGAAAAAAATTGCTTCAGGGACAAAGAAACATTGATCAAACTTTTATAGCTGCAGCTTGCATTAATGCGAACATGATCCCTTATAATAAAGCCAGAGATGATAAACAGCTGCAGTGCCACTATAGCACTTGTTAGTTCAGATACAGAACAAGGGCAGCCATAACTGGTGTACAGCATCTTTGTACTTCAACAATGGCGCGCTGCTCCTCCTAGCACAGGGACACGTTATACACACAGACACAGCATTGTGCTTTGTTCCAATAACCACACACCACGGAGAACCAGGGGATGTAGAAATGGACGTTGTAAACACAGAAACAATATAACCCTAGCTACTACTTGTGAGGCCCAAACAATGGTACTCCCTTCAGAAAAGCATACGATGTTCACAGCATCATATGCTGTTCTGACGGGTATGCTGAAGTAGGCCTAGAGAAATGCCACTCAAATCAATGGAGTGTGAAGTGAGACAGGAGACCAGACTATAAAGCAGCACTTCAATACACAAAAGTACTTGAAATTTAACGTAAATACCTACACCACCATATTATTTGGTCAATTAAAGTCTACATCCTCATCTAGCAATGACCAATACTTCTGACTTAAATGGAAAACTAAATCCCACAAGGCTACTGGATAATGCGCCATGCTGTACATGGAAGTAAGCATCTGCATCAGCAGAATTCAACTTATATTCTGAGACAGAAGAGAGACTTATTGAGTCCTAACATCTCAACTGTATTAACAAATGCAGTGGGTTTTTTATTCTCATTTTGCACTGAAAAGAGGGACAGAGAATTTATTCTTCACATGTTTTGCAAGTAAAGCCATTTCTGAAATAAACATGCTGCTCAAGGATGTATCAGAACAAGATTCATATACTTCTGTAACATTAGTCTAGTTTTACCCCACACTTCCAGCTTGCCATTATCCTACCAAATCTATGGCTGGCGGGTAATTTTCCAAGAAAACAACTCTTCTATTAGTTGTCCACTTCATCAAAACCAAGATATCATACACTTGCTCATTTCCTGTCAGTCAGTCTGCTGCAGGCTCAATAGCTCCCGGGTTCTCTGCCATGGAGTCAAGAATCCGAGAGTCCAAATTCTAGCAACAGCTTCAAAGCTAAGGCTTCCTGCATCGGGTGGGGAGACAGGGAAGATGGCAGAGTTCCCTGAGCTCCTGGTCAAGGTTTGACAACCCTGGGACAGCAGATGGGGTGGGGACCCCATCTTAGGTGGGGACTTCCCCCAAGACAGGCAGATGCTCTATTTGAGAAAAGCCAAAATGAAAATGTGGAATTTCCTTTCAGAGGGAAGTATGAAGATATAAAAATGTAGTTTTCATACTGAATCTCAGCACAAGGGTTTTATTAACATTGGTATTTCCCACAGAAAGAAAATGCCACGTCTTGAGCAGCTTTAACTGTAACTCACACCATGCCAGGAGCAACTGTTTCCCAGCATGTAACTGATTACAGGAAGATTCATCAGGATTGTATCTGGATCTTGTTGCCATTAAAACAATACAGTAAATTAAAAAAGAAATTATTTACTGTGACATAAGCATCAAGAGTTTCATGGCTTGAACTGCTACTTCATGGTCCTTGTCCAGAGGCATGGACACAATTCGATCCTAATGGATGTAAAATGACAATAAAAAGATGTAACATGGTTTGTTCTCAATAAACATATATTTTTGCTACAGCTAGATCATCTACACTAATAGAGCAGAGATTTATTTTTATTTCAGCAGCTATTTCCTAAGAGACATAAGGCAACTTGATTACTACCAAGTAGTTCCCCAGCCCCTGAAAATTAACAGCATGTTAATTTTTTAACTGAATTAATCATGCAGTAATTTGATATTTTTTATAGATGTAACGTATGCGTTCACAAGAAATCAACTACAGTCTACAAATTAAAAGTGACTGACAACTTGTTTCTAAGATGTTACTACTGGCATTTCAGTATGTTAAATGAAGGTAAGCCTCAAATTACAAGCATTATATAATCAGTTTCTCCCACCAACAATAAAGTGTGTGTACCTACACATTACAGAAGCCAGTGCCTTGCTGGAAAGACAATTAGGACTTGAGTCATAAAGGCACTTCATGGAATAGCAGCAATATTCCTGACCTCCAGAATTCACACTGTTGTAACTTGGTACACATGCAAACACCTCAGAAAACAGTGGAAATTTTCCTGTCCTCTGTACCGAAGAACTCACACTCCTCAGTGCAGCCTACATCTTTAAGGTATTTTAAACCTTTGGACTTGCTTGTTTTGGGACCAACAGCTTTCTCACCTAACGTGTAATTTCTAAATCTCTAGATTCATTTTACTTTGTACCTTCCTTTTTCTCACAACCCAGCTGCACTGTGTGGAAGTCCACGAAACCTGAGTTTGAACACTCAAGGGTAACAGAGGGAGCACGTGAAACTCCTGCTTGTGGGAAATGGATTGATGGTTATATAATTATATTTCCCATCACCAAGAAACCATGATTTAAACTTTGGAAGATTACAGATCAGTCTGTATTTTGTGTGAAGCTGTTTGAGTTTCTTTTGTTTATAGGGGAAGGAGGTATTGTGTTTGGGTTGGGGTTTTTTTGATTGGTGGGATGGAGTTTGCAATAATCCATTTATATAGCACCCTCCACACAGAGGGAGATCGCAGTACAGACAGATGGGAGCTATTTCATCAGTCTGTAAATACCAATTCTGCAGTTGCTTATGCAGCTTACAGCAACCTTCCTTTAACCAGAAAGATAAAGGACCACCACAAAACTGTTTAAAATGGGTTAATCTTCGATAGCCAAGTTTCAATCTGAATAATTTATTCTTAAGATACTAATATTAATCTATTTCTTGTTCTTTGAGGATGTGCTATAAGTATTTTTTACTCTTAGCTACTGCTTTGACATACAGGTAAGCCCTGCACCTGTCGCAAAAAGAATATGAATTACCACCACATGCAGGCATTGATTATGTACTGATTCAGAGGGACTGACATATCAATCACAGCACTTTGAGTTTTCTTATTCAACTACCAAAAAGGCCCAGCCCCATTGGGATAAGAGTAGCTGATGAAATCATTACCAAGGGCAGGATTAAAAAAATAAAGGGCTTGCTTCTTAAATGAGTCAGGATGTTGGAATATGATAAAGGCAGTGTACAGGGTCAGTGCGGTCACAGAACAAGCTCTCAGAATTACAGCGTATCATCTGACTTGTTCAGAAAGGAGATAAGGGATCCTTCTTCAAGATTCATACTGACATGGTGGATCAACAGAGAGCCATTCCCACATCAGTGTGATACATGGTCAGCCAATCCAATATCTACAAGGTTAACCCATTATCAGGAGCAGCAAAAAAGGGACCTTCAGAGTATGAAATTCTTTGTCATGGGCCAAAGATCCTGTAAAAAAAATCTGGGCCATCCTGCATGAATGGTGGAGATAACTGACCACAGTGCATACTAACCCCATTTTGTGCATGAACTAAAGCGAAACAGAAAATTCCACAGAAACAGAGGGAAACATCTCTGCAGAACTCCTTCATCTGCTTAGTCAAGAAGGGTGTTTCTGCAGTACTCTAAGCTTGGGTCAGTCAAGAGAGTGGGGAGATCAGCTCTGATGAAAACATCAGACCCTGCGTATAGACCCAACCCAGACTTAAAAACCAGCAAACAGTAATCTATTTACCTTGAATCTGCTAGTAAAGAGATCCATCCTGGAAACAAGTTCTTTTCTGCTATAAATTCCCTGCAGTCCCAGAAGACACTTCAACCGCACTTCAGCTTGCTACAAGACAAAGAGAAATTGACTAAGAGTTAAAAACATGTATCTTCATTGTTATTCACTATTGGCATTTATATTATGTAAATAAGAGTTCTTCGTGGGTGCCTACAGCAGACTACCCAAATACTGACTCATCTTCTTTATTAGTAATATCAGTACCATTTTGTTTGTGTGCGCACATGCTCGTCTCTCTCACTCACACACACACAGAGGAAGCCTACAGTGAGTCAGACAAGGTGACATCAAAGTTTGTGTTAGGCTCCCTAAGAGACAAAAACTCTCACAGACCTTAGAGTTAATAAAAGCAACAGAATGCAAAAGATGCAGGAATTGTGCTGTTCACCTGTTAAAGATATCCAAAGACAAGAGTGTGGATAACCTACGTAATACAATCAGCACTCTTCCATACATCAGACTGCTTCTTTTCAACATTTGACTCAGACATTCGTTAAACACTGACAAAGAATCCAATAAATTCTGGCCCAGCGAAAATTCCCAGAGGAATAGGTACACCTCAGAGATGCACTAGCTTATCATTGTAGGTTCTCACAGATACAGAGTCAAATGTTACTCCTTCTCCCTAGTTCTCTTTTATACTAGAATGCTAGATGATAAGCATTCTAAGAAGAGAAGGGTTGCTTTGAATTTGACCTAATTAGTTAACTTAGGCAAAATATATTTATCCCTGCAAGGTGTTATTTCATACTATTAGCACTGCTGCTTTATAGAAGCCTCAGAAAGAGGACTTTTCCTTATCCAGCTTTTAAATTATCTTATGCATATTGCTAAATCTTTCAAATGACAAAGCTTTAAATGTCATTAAGAAAGTCATTTGGAGGATCTAACACAGAAAAATCACTCTGTTCTGTAAACTTATAATGCTAAGAATATCAGCAGAGACACTTAAATGAACTGCAGGCTTTGAATCAGTCTCTTCATATTTCTTCCTTAATTCCTCTTGCTAACAATAGCAGTAAGAATAATCAAGGAAACCCAAGAAAGGAGACCACCTACACATAGGCTATCCATTACTACAAGTTCCTGTTCACCTGCTTAGATGGAAAGCGAAGGATGATACCCAGTAGCAGGCTTTGACCAACAGTTTTGCATAAGGCAGCTTTTTGCTAGAAATATAAAGTGAAAGATCAACAGGTGACAAGTACTGCTCTCTAATCTGCCCGTGACACACCAGCAGTACATATTCTATATCGTACTTTAAAACTAAAGGCGTTGTCTGAGAAAGACTGTTGCCCACACCTGCTGCTTCCTACAGCCACAAGGGCTCCACAGCACAGAACTCGCTCACAAACAGTCCCAATGTGGTACCCACCACTGCACACTGGCCCAAACTCAGCTCAGCCAATGTACTGCAATCCTGGCTTCAGCTGCCCTCAGTATTTTATCATGAGGCTTTGCTTGTGAATAGGGACTGCATTTGTGCTTGGGGAAAAGAGGAAAAAAAAACGGGGGGGGGGGGGGGGGGGGGGGGCGGAGTTTGTGATGGTTTGTTGGATGGTCATATTGACATTACTAGCTGTGCACCAAGGTCTTTCGCATTTGTCAGTCAGGTGGCATTTCAGCATAGGTCTGCAGATATAAAGTTTAATACATTAAACTAAACCACCTGCCTTCTACGGTATCCTCTTCCCACCCGAAAGCTCTCAGTCATAACCCTATATGTATATGTTTAAGTGTTGAGGAAATTAAGAACTATGAACAAATAACTACTTCTGCCAGGACTAGTTCTGCTGTCTTCCTATGTTTTCAGCTGCATTGTCTCCTTCTCAACCACCTCTCCTTTTCTAGATTCATCACTCCTCATAGCTTCTTGATCATTCAAAATTACTTCACATAGTTTTAGAAGTATCTCACTGCTTACCTTCAGCTCCGTTCAACAGTAACATGGGCAAGTAGAAACACCCAGCCATCTACTCCCTTCACCAGAACTACCATTCTAAGCTTGATGAAATAACTGGCTGTTTGGTTTTTCAAAGCTGTGACAGAGTGAAGGGGAATTATGTAAGCACATTTTCAGGATACTCTGAACACACGCTGTCCCTCAGCTGCATCATAGTATATTTCAACCCTGACCTGCAGACTGGCAGAAAACACCAGTAAGACAGCGGGCAGCTCTAGTGACCCAGAGCTCTGCATGGGCTCCAGCACTGCTTAGACACGTTTAGTTATGAGATTTCAGCCTCACCACTATCACAGAGATGGGTCCATTCAATAAGCCTTACAAATACAGGCTGGGACCTGGATAATTTGATGGGGTAGGGTCGGGTCATTTTTCTCTCCTCAACATTCTCCAAATAATAAATTGGGAAAACCAGGTCTACTTCTGAAATACTCCTGAACAGTGAAGACAATCCAGCTTACCTGTCCTACTGAGGTAAAACATAATAAAAAACACCCCACCTCCACAAAAAGCATCAGTACGTACACACAGAGGTGACCTTTGGAGCAGAAAACCACTATTTTAACATGAACATTTGAAGAAAGAAGTATTTCAAAAATTGCCATAACAATGGGATAAATTTCTATAGCCACGTTGAATGGGAAGTGAAACTATAAACCCTTTCAATTTCCCAAAATTTGGCAGGTGGATCACATGGTTAGAACAGAGATGTTCATTTCAACAGCAAGTTCCTGTTTCCACAGGATTTCTTTGGGTGGTTTTTATAGTCTAATGAGAAAACCTCAACAACTTGCCCTACAGTTCCAGACAAGGCTAGTCTAACATGGTGGGAGGTGCCCAGTGTGCATGTGTGCATCTATACTTTCACTGTCTTTGCCTTCCTGCCTTCCACTTTCCCCATCCTTATGCTTCATTGTCTTGATTTTTCTGGTCTTTAACTCTCAACTTTTTACACAGCACTTCCCTTCAACGCCTGCTGCTCAGATCAGCACTGGTTTGATTGGATCTGGATGCTGATTTAGTAGCTATACATTCCCTTGGAAGAACACTAGTGCCTTTGAGCACAAGTTAGGTGCCTGGGTTTCACAAATGCACTGATAGGTGACTGGGCTTATATATAACGTTGTTCAACTGCACAAAGCTGTCAGATTTAGTATCAACTGTTGCTCAGTCTTCAAAAATAAAAAGTTAAATTATTTCTAGCAGATGAACATAAACTACTCAAAAATGTATCTTTATAGCACTGTTCCACGACTCTTACTGGGTCAAAGAGAGATCCTCATATAGGATTTTGAGCATATTACCACTGAACTTGGAGCACCTTCTTCCACCTAGGAAATAACCTTTCACATAAAAATGTAATGTTTCACATCAGGGTATAATGGCAAAATGGTATCTCGTGGGGAAGAAAGAATGATTATATTCAAATAAAAGACTTTGAAGACAAAATGTTAATTTTATACTTACTTCCCCCTCCCCCTCTGCTTTAAAGCCTCCCAAATGACAGAACTTAATCTCTGTTTACAGCACTGTAGATGATCCTGGCCAGGTTTTTCCTCACCGTTAGAATACTTCTGTGGCTGTTCCACTCCGGGGCCTAAATTATTTGGCAAACATCTCTACATTATGTTCTAAAAGAAAATTGGCTCTGGGAGATATCAGTTTCTTGCCGCCCACCCCCAACAAGACGGGATGGAAATGCTTATTAAGGAGGAGTAGTGGGAAATAACATTCAGATGTATATAAAAGCACTGCTGCCTCTGTTGCTGCCAAAAGTGCCCTGCTCCCATTTTAGAATTGGGCAATTTAACAGTGGCTGCAAATGACAAAGCACAGCCGGGACTGCAACCACCAGTAGTGGCACACTACCAGGCCTCAGCCAAATGTGGAATACGGAAGACTTCTCACTCAGCTTGCATCTGCATTGCTTTCATATAACGAGCTTTAGAAAAACAACTATTTCCAGTTCCCAATAAATGACACTGGATGAGCTATGTGCATTAATCAGAGACACCAGCTGTTAATTTTCACTGTACAGCACTGGGAATGAAGACACATCATCTTCAAAAATGACTTTTTCTTTTGAGAATTCTCCCAACAGAACATATACTAAAAAGATATTCTGATCAGATAAAATTTATGCAGGAAAAGATGACAGTTCTTGATAAGATTTGTTCTAAAAATCTAAATACTACCTTTACAGTAATGGCAGAATGCAGGGAAATAAGAGGCTTTGTGCTCCCCCTCCTGGCTTTGTGGTAAACTACAATTTTATTCACAGAACAAAAACATCACCTAAAGCTGACACAAAACAGAGGACGTTTCAGAATTTATACAGAAGCAATATACACTTTAAAACGTGGCCTGCAGAAGTACAGCATGCCAGTTTCAGTAATTAGCCATTCATGATAAATATTCCTATCACCCTAAAATCTCTCATGGACTTCAGAAGTATGAGAAAAAGCGTATTTTTGAGTTCCTGTTTTCTTTGGGGGGGGGCGGTGTTGTTTTTTGTTGTTTTTTTTTTTTTTTTATATATATGTGCCTCTACTCAAAAAGAAAAAACAAACTTACTATAAGGAAAAAATCCTTTAGGAAATTACAGGACTTTCTGTAAATATTTTCTGTATCCATTTAATTCCAAATGAAAAATGCAATAATTGAAGACTATTTTACTATAGGTAATATTCGTTTGTTTTTATAAAATAAAACAAAATTTTAAACGTAGCCATCAAAACTAAAAGCAGAATTTTAGTCAACGTTTAACACTGCCTGTGCTCAAAGGATATAGGCCATTTTACAATTTAGTAATAGTTCCCAATTCAGTAACATATAAAAATAACTGCGCACACAGGGACACACACTGCTACAGAACTGGAAAAAGTGTTTTCTGTTATTTCATGCTACAATGGCTTTAAAAATAAAACCTGAAATGGGGAAGAAAGCAAATTCTTTTTTGCACCAGCAGAGTCTTAAATATCTACTCTCAGGAGTTTAAACTTTAGGATTCTTTAGAAAAAAAAAAAGTTTAAAAATCCCATCTACTGCCCCTAGTAAGAAAAATTAAAACTTTACCTTATCATACAGCATCCACCCAATGTATTTTAAGTAGCTATCATTTAAAAAAGCATCTGGGTATGTTTTAATCCAGCTGCCAATTTCTTCAATGCAAGTTGCTCGGATCTCGGGAATCACATCACTGTGAAATTATAAAATTGCAATATTAATACATTAAAAACACCTAATACATATTAATTGTATTATTTGCAATATTTTTATTTTCTGGAATTGCAGAAGCATGTAAAATCCAAAACATTAAAAATATCTTCACATTAATGCTCTAAGTTAGTCTTCAATCAACAACTAGGCCACTTTTAGCAACAAATGTTTCATACAATAATTACTTTGTAATTCTGGATATCTTCTCAGTCACAAATGCACTGCTCTGTAGTCAGCAGGAAGAACTTAAGAAACATACTTAAGAGAGGTCCTTTTGTAAGCCAAAATTCTTTAAAATAATTAACTGCTGCGTTTTCCTTGACACCATACATGCCTCTAGGATGTTTAACTTGATTCTGGTATCTGGACAATCTAAGCAAGAGTTTCTTGGGAATGCAGATACACATCACAGCTTTATTTTTATTCTCACCGGTAACGGTTTAGAAATGTCCCTTTGAAAATTGCATTCATCATGTTCTGTATCTCTAGAAGCTTCTGCTCGTACTGAAATACAAAGAGAACTGAATGTTAATGTTGGTGCCACAATTCACTACACATGAAAAATTTGCATCAGTGCACTTACAATACCACTGTGGTGCAAATCGCTAGCATTTACACATGGTACCAACATAAAATGAGTGGTCTGTATCTATACTAGCAATTGCCCTTTTTGTAGCTACATCCTGGTGAAAGACTTATCAGATACCAACTGGTAGCCTGGATAACAAGGTATAGCACACATAATACGTTTGATGGAGTGAGTCTTGAGCTATCAGTACACAGAAAGATACAGCACAATGATTAAGCAGCCTTCACATACAGGTCCAAGCTTCTCTTTTTATGCACTTCAACAGAAATGGAAGAAAGTCAGACAAGGGAATTTTCAAAATGCGCCAATTCCACAATAAGCATGTATTTTAACTGAGCCCCAAAAATCTAGTTTTGAACTTCTGGAAACCTAAGTCACTTAATAAAAACATTGTCTCATCAACAGCATCAGGAAGGGTGACGTTTCATTTCCCCATCACCACACACATTTCCTCCGTTTTTCCCATAAAATCAGACTTATGATGATACTAAAAACCCCTGTATCACCCAAACACTTCTTCCCACAGAAAAAGGGGTTGTTTCTGTAACAGAGAAGCCCATAGGCATCCAAAGCTCTGAACAGAGGTAACTGACTCTAAGGTCAGGAGAGAAGGAACTATGCTTGATGTTCATATATCAAGTCACCTCCACCCTCAAGCAAGAGTTACAGGCCTGTCTCTGGGAGTTGATAAGGAGCTGTCTGGCTGAGCATGACAGAAATGACAGAAACTGAACAGCAAGAAAGATACAGGTCATACCTGAAGTTACAACAATTTTTAAAATGCATTACTTATACAGAGGTGGCAGCTATCCTGTGTCCTTTTCCACTCATTGAAATTCAGTTCAAGAACTAGCATTTGGGCTTATAATTTGTATAAACATATGCAAAACTTCACTCCCACAACAGAGCTACTAATGCCACTACATGTAAATCCATATTTGTGTAGAGATCAAGGCCTAATGGTGCCAATTTAGAGAAGCAATTAGTAGGACAGACATCACAAGTTAACAGTACATCGGGTAGTTACTACCTTAGTCACTTTTGTACCACTTAATCTAGCCAGTTACAACTGCTCTGCACCATGCATTAGATAAACATATAAACCTCAAAGAACTGCCAGTAACCCCAAAGCAAGCTGTCAGCAATCCCTCTTTTTACATCTTCATGCTTCTCTAACCTCTTTCCTTTTCCTCTCTAGCTGGTCGAGTCTGTAATTGGTCCTCCTGCTACTTGTCCTCTTCTTCTCCACCTCATATAATCTTTGAGCATTGTGCTTGTTGACATCAAGGTTCAGATGTACACTTACAACTGCTGTCAGAAGTTTCATTGCTAAAAAGGAAACAAACCAAACATATTTAGCTTAGCTCAGAGATATGTAGCATAAGTATATTCACCACTTCACCACAAAAAGGATATGGTTAGCCAAATCCAGTTTATCATCCAAAATACGAACACTACTAGATTATAGTAATTTGTTTTAAAATACAATGTTTATTTTAAAGGGAGACAATGATCAAAAAAGGAAAATTTAGTTATATTACTGGTGATTTATAACTTTTGGCCATAGTTCTAGTCAGAGAAGTAATTTACTGGACAACTCTCTTAGTTTATGTAATTTTGATTTTTCTGCAAAAGAATCTAGAGTTGTGGAACAGGTGATTTTCAGTAACAAAAAGAAAAAAAAACAACAGTGAAGCTGGCCCATAAAAGGCTGGGAATCTTAATATTTCACTTGAACTGACAAAAACTCATGTTCCTCTAAGGATCACTAGATGGTTTGCATAGATTTCAAGTGGGTTTTTTGAGCCTTCAAAGCAAACAGTGTACTTTAGAACAAATTATACTTTAAGTGTTCTTTGCATGGCAGAGAGGGTATTTACTGGCTTTAGGAAAAAAAAGTAGTAGCTTCAGTATCATCACGCTGCATGAAGCAAAAATACGTAACAAGCAATGTTCTTTTTAGCACAGGTACCACAAGAATAGCAGCTCTCCAAAGGAAGCATTTAATGCAACCTCATCATATTAATTAGTGGAGGAAGGAAAACAACAAAATAGAAAATTGACTGTGAAAAATCAGTTATTGAAAAAAAAAAAAACCTAATCAGAACACAGCATAATTCTAAAGTTAGTCACGTCAGACATTAAAGAAATTTTCTTTAGAAAGAAAAAATGGTCTAGATCTATCATATCTAAAGCATCCAAATTCCATTCAGATACACATGGGAACAAATTATTTATATTACAGTAACATACATTAGGAGGAAGGCACTGTCAATGCATAAGAGAACAACTGCTCCAGTAAAGAGAGCTTTTCAATTTTGAGCAGTTTTGTTCATACACAAGTCAACAAAACTCACAGTTCACAGCAACTCTGAGTTATTTTACCTGCCAAAGTGCTCGTGTGTCTAAATGCTCTGACCATGGAATCCGCTAAGCCTGTAAGCAGTGAGATGACAGTATCCATCAAATAGCTATCATACAGGATGCTGCACTGGCACTGTTGGACAAGCACTGCAATAAATTCACAGAAATTGGCCTTGAACTTCTTCCAATAGGGTCCTGTTCTGATCAGTGGGTAGTCTTCATTGTCCTGCACAAGAAAGAAGAGTCAAGAGAAAACACGCTAATTAGTTTTGTTTGTGCACACCATTTACATCTCTCCCACTGAACATCAGAGAGAGTTTTGCCGACAGTCAGCTTCACCTCAGCCCCCCCATAGCTTTGTTCATAATTATTACTCCAAAGTAGGGACATGCAACTAGGTTATAAGCAAGCACAGATACAAACTAGCCTCATTAGCACTACACTGTCATGACAGCTCACATCTGAAAGCAATGTACGTGAGATAGCTGTGAAGGGACAGGTGGGAGAGGGCACATGAAGCCACAGCACCTTAAATGACTTTCACTGGCATAAACCATGAGCATGCCTGGTCTCTTCTACCTCCTCACAGGTAGTGCTTTCCCCCCTTCCCCATCCTTCTTGTTCCTGCAAGTGCATGGTAAAATCCAGGAGGAAACCAAAGTGACTGAAAAAGAACAGCTACTTTGCCAAATTGTTTTTCAGTGGCATCAGTTCCCCAAGACGGTTCAGCATGTAATCACATAAATGCGTCTTAAACAAAAGATCCAACACTGGGGAAGTGAAGATAAACAACTGTGGTGTGGGGCAGGATGAGACTGTTTTCCTCAGCAGCACTGCCAGCTTAAGGAGTTTGTCAGGCTACAGCTTAATGACAACCACTGAGTCACTCACCTATACCACTGGCATCTAAGTCACCATAAACCTCCACAGAAAAAGTAATTAGGCAGTACCTTTGACATTATGCAAAAAGCAAGTTACAATGAAGCCACAAGGGTGTTCACAGTACAGTTGATACTGCCAGGAAGAAAGCAGATAGATGGCAGCTCAAATGACTTCTCACACAAAATGTTGCGCCTCATGTGAAGGGCTCACTAGGAAGACTTTGTAGATGCCAACCTCAGACAGCGTGAAGATTTATTTCATTTGCACCTCACAGATCCCAGGAATGGCTCTGAATATTAATTTGCATCCTGATAGTTTCCAGGTGTGAATGGAGCCAAGGAATTCCAAAACTTCACTCACTATGGAAAACATCATCCTGAAGGCAGTCCACTACTCAGCTAGTCCCTCAGTTGGTCAAACACCTTCTCAGACGTATTCTAACCCGCAGCTTCACACCCGGAATAACCTCCTGTACTTATACAGTGTACTTTACGCTCTTCTCTTGTAACTTTGTTTCCAAAGCACAAGATCCACTGCTTTCTTGAAAAACAAACACAAATACAGACCCATCTCAGGGATGCCTGCAACCCAAAGCGCACTGGAAATTTGGAATTTGGGGTGCATTCCTGACCAGGTTGCAAAAGTCTGTTCAGAGCCTAACAGTAGTAGCAAGCACCAAGACAGAAAGGGAAGTCCCCAGCAGGCCCCATTAAATGCTCCTTGATCATGACACAGACAGTAGAAAGACAACCTACAACTTCAGGAAGTACCTACTTGATCACAGTACCTTACCCCTCAACCTAGAAAAGCAGCACAAATACAGGAAGACATCTCATTTTTTAAAAGCATTTCTACTGTTCATGTATATATCATACTGGGATACCGTTTAATGGTAATATGCATACTGTAAATATATAGACAGCACAATGGGCACACCACCTAAATTCAGGCACCTAACTTGGGATTCCCTTAGATTCTCTCCATACTCAGTAGAGAGAAACAACTCTACTTCCAGAAACCAAGTCAGATTAAGCGCTTAACATAGATTCTTCCAGATAACCATTCAAATCACTCAACTGAGGCTCCTGCTTTGACTCATCCTGGAAATGTTTCTTTCTTTCATACAGAGTCTACGGAAAGAGAGGAAAGTCAAAGTGAAGTGCCAACAAGGAGTTAAGACAAATTCCCCACAATGCTGCAAGTGTTGTATGGGAAGAGGCATTACAGAAAAGCTGTTTCTGTTCTCAAAATATTCTTCCAATCAAACATGTATGCTTACAAGAGAATGTTTTGATGAAACAAGCCTTTGAACAAATCTGTCTGCCAAAACCTCTGTGTGCATGCACGTGCGTGCACGTATGCATGCACGCGTGTGTTTAGAGCTTGCCGGAAGGGATGGGGAATGCTCTTTAATACCACCGCAACTTGACATACACCACTCTGTTCAAAATGCTATAGAAGCAATTCATCACATCCAACTCGGCGAGTCACCTTCACCTCCCTTTGACATCAATAGCATGAACCATGCACTTCGAAAGCGTGAGAGCGTTCATCCCAGCCAGAGGTCTAAAACAGACCCGATGAGGCAGACCTCAGAAGTGCATGATTATCTCCATTCACTAACACGCAGCTTAAGATGACTAGTTCTGATGTATTCACCTACACTGGAAACAGGAAATACAGCCACAGAAAACGCTACGCTACAGTTGCGGTGAACTACAAAAGAACCTTACCATGTCCACCGGCCAAGTAACTGTCAGGATCCAAGGATAGGCCATGAATTTTTTGTACTGCAACCCGGTTTCCTGTAATGCACGAGACAAAATTTTAAAAGCTTTTCGATGAAATGGCACAGTTAATTCATAAAGACAAAAAAAATCACAAACCATGCATCATATTTAAAAGGCTATTAAAACTTAAGATAATTTGTATTACATGTGGCTCATACAATCCAACGCATTAAACAAAATCTTATCCCTTCTCATCTCGTTATTTTTTATTTATAACCTATGATAGAAGAAAAACACACTTTTGTATAAAACCTGAGTTTTCTTGCTACAAGTAAGAGACGACTTGTTTTTAAAATTTATAAGCAAACATATACAAGGTATAATCCTCATTATTAATTCTAAGATATGCCTCCCCAGCAAGCCTAAGTATATATCCCTTTCCAACATTTAGTAACTAGGTACTGTAAAACATCTAAACTCTAGAAAACCATTCTGAGCTTTTCAAATTAGAGAAATGTTTTCAGTGCTAGTGTGACTTGATTTGGATACATGTCCTCAACTCTGCAATTATTCCAAGACAAAAGGCACAAAATCTACAGTTCTTTATTAGGCTCAGTGAAGCACAAGTAGTATTCCTGTCCCCATCTGGCTGTACAGTTACACATCAAACTTTACTCTTCCATTGCTAAACATTTCAGCAACAAAGTGGGAGAGGGAAGGAAACCTACAAAAGAACAAAGAAATGTTGCAAGAAATAAAATGGCACATACAGGAAGAAAAGCAGAAGAGAGAAACAGAATAGTTTAAGAAAGAGGGAAAACAAAAAGCAGTGGTCCTAAAGACATGCCTATCACTCCACTGAGGAATACTGTGGCCCACAAAGAGGAAATAAATGCCTCTGAATTACTATATTAAAGCCATTTTCTGCTTCCAACACCAGTACAAGTTTTCACAGAATCACAGAAAGACTGAAGTTGGGAGAGACTGTTTGAGACCACCTAATAGTTCAAAGCTGCGCCAGGGGAGGTTTAGACTGGACATTAGGAAGCATTTCTTTACCGAGACGGTGATCAAACACTGGAACAGGCCTCCTAGAGAGGTGGTCAATGCCCCAAGCCTGTCAGTGTTTAAGAGGCATTTGGACAACGCCCTTAATAACATGCTTTAACTTTTGGTCAGCCCTGAATTGGTCAGGCAGTTGGACTAGATGATTGTTGCAAGTCCCTTCCAACTGAAATATTCTATTCTGTTCTAATCCAACTCCATCTGCTCAAGCAGGGTCAGCCAGAGCAGGCTGCCCACTGCCATGTGTGACCAGTACCCCCTGCTCCCAATCCCTGGTAATGTGGTTAGCATAACTAACGCCATTTTATGAGGCAAGCAGCCATCCTCTGTGACTGAGCGGGTCACGTATTTGTTCCCTTTCCCTCATTATGAGGCCCTGAAGGTCCTGTGCATCAAGTAGACAAATCAAACAGATTTCTTCTTCCCCATCCTATCAGCCTCAAGGTTCCTGGGCGCCAGTCTGGTTACTCCCTTCCTTACTGGCCTTGAAGGTCCCAGGCACCCAGCCAGCCAGTTGGTGGTGATGACCCCGTCACAGAACAGGGAAGCATAACAGCACACAGAGCACTGTCCATAAAATCAAGTGGTTCAAAGGCATAAGTGGGAAACTTCAACCTTAGCTGCTGATGGACAGTGAGACCCAGGACCCCTCGGTAGCCAGGGACACCTCCACCGTCGTCTGCGTCCTCCGAGGATTGAGCGAGTGACTCGTATTCTTTTCTGGTTTTGGAATCTTGATTATGATTGTTATATTGACACAGCAAACCCATGTATTAAGATTTGGCCTCGCAGTGACGTCAGCCAGCTCCCTCAGCACTCCTGGGTGCATTCTATCAGACCACACTGTCTTATCTGTGTTCAGTCTGTTTAAGCATTCCCAAACCCGATCCTCCTCCACATAGGGTAAGTAGTCTTTGCTCCAGACTTTCCCTCTCATCTCAGGGATCTGGTATTTCTGAAAGCCAGCCTTTCCAGTTAAGACAGAGGCAAAGAAGGCATTGAGTACCTTGGGCTCTTCTGTGTCCTTTGTCACCAGGACCCCTGCCCCATTTAGCAGTGGGCCCATGTTTTCCTTGGTCTTCCTTTTCCTATTGATATATGTGTAGAATCTTTTCTTGCCAGACTCAACTCCACTAACATTTACCACTAACACTAGTGAGAATTTTGGGAGGAAGCACTGGTACATGGATATAGTGTTGCAATCAATTAATCGAACAGTAAAGCAATGGTTAAATCACTGAAATGATCAAGAATGAAGAACTACAGAAAAAACTTTAATTTTCCAATCCTCCAAATGCTATAAACAAACAATATAAATCAAAAGGCAAGATGAGGTACTCAAGCAGGTATCTGGTAATATTCTCCACCCTCATGACTACTTTCACTACCATTATCATTTGTTTTCAAAAAGTATTTTCGAAGTCACAGTAGTCCTATATGGCACTATTTTCAACTAACCTAATCACTAAGATACGTTTCCAACTTATTTATGAAAAAGATGAGAGAGAACTACATGCAGAAAGAAACACAAATACAAAGAGGAAACAACTTACTTGAAAATAACAAACTACTTTGCTCTTGCTCTTATCATAGTTCTGCTTTAAAAGAAACTGGTTTAATCCTCAAGCTTTTTTCTACCACCTACTAACCATGGTTAACAAAAATGGTTGCTTCAGACATTTTTTTTCTATATTAAAGCTGGCTTTATACTAGTTGTAACATATCAAAAGTAAATTAAACAAGCTGACAGATACTGTCTTTAAAAATACTTAATTCTGTAGAAATCATTTCAGGAGGTTTTTTTTAGAGTCAGTTTATCTAAAAACAGACAAAGAATTTCAGAATTCACTGGATTTAGAATTAAAGAAAAAAATTAAAAACAGAGACACAGAGTATCTAACACAGGGATTATTGCTTCCTTCCATCAGTAAAATGCTTCACTAGAGTAGCATGTCAAAATACTGCCCCAAAACCAAAGTTCCTTTGTTTTTATAGCATGCAGAATACAGCTTCTAAGGCAACTGTAGAACCTTCCTTTTTGCCCACCAGGACAGGTGAAAAGGTTGTCATCAGCCTGGATGTGTTACAGCTCTGTAACAATAACCACATCTTTGTACCTTCCAGAGTGCCTACCCTAACATGAGTGCTATTCAGGGCCAATTTAGGTGGGAAAGAAATGCCAGATTACTAATTCATATGGCCAGACACATATCGGATCATTTCTGTCAAAAATTAGCCCAAGTGCTACTACACTTCTAAAATGAAGAAAACTATGTTGGCAAATTCATCCGCTGTGGGAATTTCTACAGCAGCTGGTCTTTGAGAGATGCTCAATTAAAGCAAAGCTGATGGCTGCTGCTTGACAAATCAATTCAGGGTGGCAAACACAGAAAAAAAGCACTGTGAGAGCACTGCAGAAAATTTGATGTTGGCATAATTAGCCAAAGAGCAGCCAAACAGAGAAACAGTATTGGAAAGCTATCCATTTTTCTTAACACTCCTCAAGAAATGAGATACTCACTATTGTTTTGACAATGAAAAAACAGAAGTGCATTTTTCTTCTTTCATGAGACATAATATAGTTATAAAAATTCACATTGTCAGTAAAATAGAAGGAAAAGATTCAAATAAAAATAGCAGCTAAAAGTATCTTTGAATTAGCTTATCAATAGTCCACAATACCATTTTTAAAAGGATCTATCAACCAAATACCAAAGGAACCACTAACCTGCTGCAATGCTGGGTTATATTTACCTCTATAAAGTAACTATCAAAAGAACTCTTGAGAGAAAGCCAGATTCAGGAAGACTGCAGTTAGATAGCCCTAACAAAACTCTGAAAACAAAAGTGAATTACAAAAAAAAAATATCCTGCTGCTACTAAAACGGGTCATTACAACACCAAATTTCTCTTGTGAAAAAGAGGATTATTTTCCTAAAGGGAGGAAGTGGGGCACAGGTCCTGATAAGCAGCAGGAGCTCCGTCCAGGTTGGCTATTAAGGTGAAGCCTATTGTTTATAGAAAAAAGGCATGCAAAGTCAAAGCTGTGCCTACCTCATCAAAGGTCTCTGTCATTTTTCGCATGACATCCCCCTTGTGCAAACTCTGAAACATCTCTGCTGTTACCATGCCTAGAAAAGTAATGTTTTAAAAAGAAGAATTACTAACAACCATATTATATTAATCAAGTACAAACCACAGTAAGGACTTTATTTCAAATTTAGAAACACCAAGAAAGGGGGACTCAAGCTGATTTATCTCTGTTTACACTGGTACAGACAACGAAAACACAAATTCATTTACAGTAGAAAATACTTATAATGAAATACCAAAACTGAAATTCATATTTAGAGAAATCTGCCCTGTGCTGTCTAGCATGGCTATTTTCCCTGTCCATTCATTTACTTCAAGGATTTACTCAAATTTTGCCCACTGCTAGTCAAAGACCCCAACACTTCCCATAAGAGAAGGCATATTAGTCAAAGACCTGGAAAAAAAAAATTCAAGTGTAAAAGGTACATTCTAACTGCTTAAATACACTCAGAAGTTTCAAACTAACAGAATAGTCTTCTTAAAACTCTTACTTGCCATCCTGAAGCGTTTCGCTAGCAAACTGTCCCCAGAAGTCACTGTGTCTCAATGTTTGTTATGAAACAGACAGCTTCACAACCCTCTGGTAAAAGTAACCACAATGAGGCAAGAGATTGCTTTTCTAGCCACCAAAGCAGGAAGCTTAATTTGCTAGTTGTTTATTTTCAAACAAAGATACTAGCAAAACAAAAGATACTCAGAAATTACAAAACAAGTGGCAACTGAAACACTGGATTTTAATTAGAACGGTCATCAAAACTATCTTCCCTATGTGGGGATTCTGCAAAGCGATGTGACATGCCACTTCAGGAACCTGACCTTGCAAACCATGTTCAAATACAACTCTGAGAGCTGGTATGCTGTAAACACAGAGTCAAAGAATTTAACCAGCAACATTCTTTGCTATTAGTCCTGCCCATCTGGAGTTTGTCTTAACAAACAGTACAGATTATAAGTACATGATTTACTGGAGAGAAAATTTCCATTTTAGAAAGCACATTTCAGACTACTCTTACCCACAGACAATGGAAAGGGCTACTGAGAGGGTAAATTACCTTGACAGCCTGAGCACTGAATGAAGAAGTTGATCAGATCTAGAAGTGCCACATTCCTGTCTTGTTTATAAGCTTCAACCCAGTCATCTACTACAGACTAGAACAGATTAAAGAAACTCGTTAGTCAGGAGCTGAACACAGCATGCTGCACTCCACTGAAGACATCCACAATAAAGACACAAACTAACATTGTTCCATCTCCATTAAATTATAAAAATGAGAATAAACTCCACACCATTTTGTTCCATTTCTAATGGTACATGCAAAAGACACCTTCTGGGGAAAAATGAAGTCCTGAACTGCTCATTCACAAGTTCTGCTCTAGGCAACGTTGCCATTCACAGATGCTTTGCTCCCCGTTAGCAGAGAAAATAACCACAGCTTTAATAAATTTAACATACAAAAACCAAAACGCTGTCCTCCTGATTTCTTGCTAGCACTGAGGTAACAGTTTCATGTAAAAAAACAAACAAACAAACAAAACCCCAACCCAAAACAAACCACCACAAAACACCACCCACATTTAACCTGTGCATCATCTAATAATTAATACTAAACTTATATTAGCAATTGTCCCTGGGAGTTCTCCTCTTCTTCTCTAGCACCCAGTTTGTGCAGAAGGCTGAAACAGTTCATGTATTACACTTAAGCTAAAAAACAACTCCAAATTTCATTTCTAGGGCAGTACAGCCTACAGCCTGTATGTGACACAGGCCTGCTGGGACAAGCCATCCAGGCTTCCACCCACCTGTAGTGCCACAGAGGTCTAATGAATTTTAGCAGCAGCAGCCTGGACTCAAGCTGCTGCCTTTCCAAGCCCTTCATATCATGCTTTGTACAGCAGAAGCCGAGCTCTTCAGGGAGCTTTACTGAAGTTAAACACAGCTGTAGCATGGCAAAAGTCCATCCACACAAACATCTTGGAAAAACTAAGGTCTCGCATCCAAAATATAAGTGTACTTTTCATGTGCGCACACACACACTTTGCTTACAGACACTACATACTGGAGATGTGTATAACCCTGTATGAAAATATTTGGGGCTCCAGGTTTTAATCCTTCATAGACATATACAAACATAATATACACATATGCTCACAGAGTATGGGGAGGTGGGCTTCCTCACACTGAAGAAAGTTGCTAACTATATAGATGCACAGGGAACTTGACTATTATGCATACTGCTGTCAAACTGCATTGGAATGGAGGTAAAAGAAAAATACCAAAAGGCAAGCTCCCAGGAAAAAAAAAAAAAAAAAAGGCCTGATTTTCAGAATCCTGAACAACCAAAAATTTTCTACTGATGAACTTTTCCTGTATTTTTTTAAATAATTTTCTTTTCCTATGTTCAGACATTGGTTTACGAAGACTGGTTTAGGTACATACTTGCTTCCTCTTTTTAAATATCTGACAGCTACTTTTTCACTAATTTCTTGAAGATATGTTCTTTTCAAGAGCCACACTCATAACAGTTTTCCAATCAAACATGTTTCTTCCCCACCTATGCCAAAATAGAACAAAATTTCAATGCTCCAGAGTATAAATAACTGAAGTGACCACTGTTTATCCATTTTCCCTCCACCAACTCCTCTCAGAATTCAGAGCTAGAAATACCTGCATGGCCCGCTTCCCCATGCTAACCACTTCAAACAACGTAACTGCCTCAACCACTTCGCCATTCTGCAGCCGGCTCACTCTTCTGCTACTGGAAGAATTTCTCCTTATGTTTTCACACTGTTCTCGGACCTTCCGTTTCTCTCTCTGGAACAAGTCAAGCAAAGAAAGTGTGGGAGAAAATGCAACATGTAACAGCCATTCACAGATACATGAATTATCCCCTAATAACAAGTTTGTTTTACTCTCATTGTGATGATTTCCCCAGGGTGCTAACTTTTAAGCTTCAAGGACACTGATAAAGCCTTAACAAATATGACCATACTAGAAGGAGATGAAAGAAAGGATTTACCAGTTTGAATTTTTTCTCAACGATTCCTAAGCACAGGAAGGTATAACAGGAAAGAAGCTTCTGAACAGTTCTGTACTACCCAAAAGGCATTTTTCAGTGGCAGCTGTAATTTCTGAAGAATAGACAGCAAGCACAGAAGCTCTTCTAAATCTTTTCACTCACAGGGTAAACACACAACCTGCAAATTAACATCAGCTACACACAATGCACAGCTAAGGAAGAGCACATGCTGAAATGAACTGACTGTTCAAAAGCCAGCATTGAGGCTCTGATGCCAATGGAATTTGGGCGTCAAGCTGTATCCAGTGACTAGATTTTAGATGCACTGCATTGTGATTATTTTATGCAATACTCAATTTTGCAACAACTGAATGAGACAGAAAATAAATTCTGTAATAAAAAAGAATAAAAATTTAAAAATCAACTTACTGGTGTTTTCAGGTTGCCATTTCTCACACAGCTGCCGTTCTGCACAGCAGACTCAGGCACAGTCTCATCATGGACAGCATTCTCTCTGAAGTGTAACAAACACGTTGAAGGGGTTAGCAGTGAGAACACAGAACTACACACTTCAGTACAAGTGACAGAAGAAAATAAAAGCATATATATGTATTTTAATATTTTTAATGAATCATTTGGAAGTTATGTCATTTCGTTACTGAAAACAAAACAGCTAATTTTAAACGTACAACAGAAATTTGGGGCCCTTTTCAAACTATTGGCTTTCCTGTAAGATATGCAGATAATTAGAAAACTAGCAAAACTATCAAAGATATCAAGGAAGTAGAAAGTAAATAAATGAAACAGAAAGCTGACGTTGACTTGAGGCAGCTTTTGTTGACTTAAGAGCTTTGCACCATGAATCAATAACACAAGTAAGCATTCACTTCATGGGTGCTCTACACAAAACAAGGTAATAACATTTGATGGGTCTACAATTTAAAATGAGAGGAAGAAACTGTTTTACTTTCTCTATGAAACATGCTGAAGAAAAAAAGACACAAGAAATTGCATTTGCAGGTCATTGCTAATATGATGGAGGAATAATTTTATAAATAAAGATGCACCTTCTGGGAGATCTGAAGCCATACATTTATCTGCAATGAAATCATGCCACTTTTCATCATTCCCAATGCTAACAATATGCTTTGCCAAAGGTCATGTTTGAGCAGACGAGCTGGATCCCACTTGTGCAGCAGGTCCAGTACTGGTAGCTGGCTGCTATGGCCTCCTTTTAAACTACAGTGGCCAGGACATGAAGCCAGTTGACTTGTACTATAAGAAGGCACAAAAAGAAAGTAAATATGAGAGTGTACAGTTACTTTTATTTTCGTGATACTGTTGCAACAAGAGAGTGTACTAACAAAAGTGACCACTTCACAAAGAAAAAAAAGCAGTGTATTACACTGTCAAATATAGTCAACTCTCCAATATCCAGTGTTGGCTAACCCAGCTGGAGAACTAACTGCTACAGATGCAGAGCCAGCTTGACTCCAGCTAGGTTTATCAATGCCAGATAAGCACTGTTGTTGTTGTTCTTCTTCCCAAGACTGTTTCAGTCAGACATTGCCTCTGCAAAGCAAATCCTGAGGCTGAATAGCATCAACTGTAGGACCAAGGTCCTGATGTTATTTCATTAGTGAGAGTAGACAGAAGGTTTTAAACACTTCTGTTTACTTTTTGAATCTATCGGGGCACTTCACCACAAGCAATGTAGAATTAGGCTTCCAAAGACTCCTAAAAAATTCTACATAAATATAAAACTCTGTAAAAATATATCAAATTTCTAAATACAATTATGCAAATTCTTAAGTTCCCTACAGAGAAAAGTCCCATGAAAGCCAAATTCAATGAATGTATTGTCATAGAAAAGTTCAAAATGCGCTACAGTGTTTGACAGATGGAAGCTAAGAAAACAAGTCAGGATGAACCAATCCTTACATCAGTTGTCTGGACTTCTGCATGTTATAGAAAAGAGAGGGATGAACTATAGTTCACAGCTGAGTCAGCACACTATAAGCAAAAGTTTTCAAATGTTTTCTTTCATGTGTAATTGCGAGACACAGAGATTAAGTATCTCAAGCACCACCAGAGACTTCCCAGTTGAAAAGGACAAGCAGCAAGAGATAGCAATACGTACTGCTTCTCTGATGCCAGTTAGCTCTTCCCAGATTCTTATACAGATCACAAATAAACAAAAGAATCCAAACGTGTTTGTCAAGGAGTTGCTTCTCCTATGTGATTAAATCCTTTCACTCTTAATTTCAAAGCAGAATGCAACATTATGGGGCTGGACTAACATGTTCTTACTTGCACTGTTTCACTAGAACTATAACTCAGATGCCAGCTAACATGTGTTACCTGTTTCTGCATTATACCTCAACATAATGCTCAGTGCACACTCAAACAATTTTCCTGAATTGTTTGCATGTACTATTTAGTAACTTATTGCATCCCATAATGAAAACAAGTGTATTTCATTTGATTACAGCAACTGTAATTGAGTCCAAGTTGAATTAAAACATTTAAATAATGAAAATCGCAGAACTGCTGCAGGACAGTTCAGTCAAGTACTTGTCTGATCATGTACTGCTTTTAATACCCCTGTCTAGAACATACTTCTTTGAAGCTTTAACTCATGTGTCTCTTTCCCAAGAACATCCTGAAGGATGGCACTACAGATGGTATGTACTGGCCCTGTGCTACTTACTTTGCTAGCTTATGCCAGGCAAAATGTACCTGTAGCAAAAGGGCCTCAACAAAGTAAGTGAATGCCTGGTATATGGAACAGTGTGCTTACCAAAGCTCAGCAAAACCTGTAAGAATGAGAAGACCATTGATCTACAGCTTTCTCGCATTGGGCTAACAACGCCAAGTAAAACAACATCTCTGTGATGAAACCAGTTAGAGTTACTTTCACACATGCACTAAGCATCCGTCTTAAACACTCAACAAATGTAACGAAATACTAAAAAGCCATTTAATTTCTGAATTGTTTCAGTTGTCAGTGCACCAGAGCACACAGCAATGCCACAGGAAGCACCATGCTACAACACACAACCTACACAAAAGTAAGAGGTTTTTTTAAACCCAGATACTACCAATACTCATGTTTCTCCTTTCTCTTCTTTTTTTTTTTCCCCTTTTAATACTGATGTTTCCAGTAAGGCTATTCATAAGGCACGTACTTAAACTAGACCAGAGCCTAGAAAGTGAACACCATGAAACTACTTAGAAATTAAATGAGATATTTTAATGGAGTTTTTATTTGCACAATTAAGTTTCTGTTGAAGAAACTGTAAAAAGAATTAAGACATCCTCTTATCTTCTTGAGCAAAATAGGAACCACTGCATCTAGTTGAGGATGATCAGTTCTGCAGCAAGCCTTACCTATAACTCCATTTAACATCTTTTCAACTATATGAGTGCAACAGTAGGTTTCACACATTTTGAACTATTTTTTTTTTTTTTTTGCTCCCCTCTGTTAGTCTACACCATATTGAGCATTTTTGCATACCTAAATTCACTGCCTCTTGCTCTGGTAAGAACAGTTCTCAGACATTTACTTTGGTTCCATCAGCAATCAGTAAGAAAGCACAGGCAGAATTCCATTCCTATCTCAGACTAATTTTCACCTTTATACCCTGTTACATATGGCTCACAGACTCATTTTTACCTCACATTCCTGCCACAATACAGTCCTTTCACTAGCACTTGAAGTATTATTGATGAGATAAAAACAGTTGAAGTAGGAAGGAAGCAAAGCCCTTCATGTAGTACTTAAGCACAGTATTATTGTGAGAACTTCTGAGTTCAGTTTTCTCATCTCAATAAACATTTGGATTAGATTTAGTGACTCACACTTAAACAGAAAGCTACCTCTTTAAAAGAGAGATAACATATTCCTTTAGCTGTGTAAAAGGAACAATCAATCTATGTTACTGGAAGAATCCTACCTGTAGATTTTTAAAATTATAAATTTCAATACAACTGCTTCATCTTTTAGAAGTAACATAAGAAGCTCAGCTAAACAGTTGCCACATGCCTTCCTGGCACTTCTGAAACTAAGAGGTTGGCTTCAGATGAAACATACTGGAAAGGACATATAAGAGGCTATATTAATTGTCATCATGGACTATGAGGAATACACCTCTCAGCTTTCATTAGAGCTTAATCATAGAATCATTTAGACTGGAAAAGACCCTTAAGATCATCGAGTCCAACCATATGGAGCAAAAGAATGAAGCAAAAGATGTGGAGCAGACTTGCTCAGAAGGTGACAGGATCAACAAAGACTGGGCTGCAATGAGTCCAAAGCATGCAACACTGGACATCTAAAAAGGTTCGCTCTTTGAAACTAGGTAAGATATGCTCAAATGTTTTAACTTTACCATTTATTTATTTATTTATATCTGCTCTTTTTACTTCCAAATACCATTCTGTATGACAGGAATACATTTGACTTATCGATTATCACAACTGATGACTGAAAAATACATTATGAAAGGGAGACGACTTGATGTATCCCTGATAAAAACAGCTATAGAGAAGCAATGCCCCCCTCAACGCCAACAGGGAGACTATAGATTACTTGGCACTCTTCCCCCTCAGCACCGCAAATTCACCACTGAAGCGAACGCATGCATTGACGGTGAATTTCCCCATTATGTTTTTCCAAAGTAGGGTCATTTGCATGGTAGTGAATAAGGCACAGAAAAGCTTGTAAGGCCAAGGTCCCTGTCAATCAGCATAAAACACTACATTAAGAAGATGCTAAACAATACATAAAAGGGAATAAAATGCAGACGTTAGTAACAACACACAGTGCATAGCAAATCCCGTTTTTCTTCCCTCCCAGCCAAAATGACACATTGTAGACTGCCCCACTATTCACGAGGCACAAATTCAAGAGGCAGCGCCCTAATTTAACAACAAATTTTATAGACAACCTGCACCAGGTCTTACTTTTGGCTGGGAAGGTTACTGGCTGTGTTGGGCTCGGCTATCATTTCCACTACATTATTTCAGCAGCACAGACGGCAAGCTAACAGGATCAGCACCGCTTCTGAGGACACCTCACCAAGATCAGCAGTATTAAAAACTTAACAGAGCTTTGGCTCTTGCAGGTGAAAGAGCGGCCAAAAACTGTCAAGAAAAGAAAACGGAAGGAGTTAATTCTAGGTCGTTCCCCTAAAATTAAGTCAGAAAGTCCTCCGCAAAACCAGGTCGCAGGAGAAGCTGCAACTTCGAGAAAGGAATTAATGCAAAGAGCATTCGGGTGTGGGACCGCTGAGCCCGGCAGGAGCCCCGACGAGGCAGCGCGTACTAAGCCGCCGGCCGCCAGAGAGCCGCCCGGAGCCGTACGGCCCGCTGACCCTCCTCCCCCTGGGGCAGACCCCCGCAACGCCGGCGGCACCGCGCCCTGCTCTCCCCAGCGGCCCGCGCTCCGCCCGGACGGGCCGCCTCAGGAGCGCTGCCGCCGCCGCCGCCCTGAGGGGACGTAACGGGCGGCGGAGGCCCGGCCCGGGACACGGGGGGAGCCCTCACCCACCCGTACAAGCACGCACACGGACGTACAGCTGCGGGTCGGAGGGGGGTGCGCTGGCTGCCGCGCTGGCTGCCGCGCCGGGGGAAGGCAGCGGGGCGCGGCAGCGGCCGCGGCCCTGGCGGCGGCAGGAGGAAAGAAGCGCGAGGGAGGGTGCGTGCGCGCGCGCTGCGCGAGACCCGCCACTCACCTGCCCCGAGGACGCGCTCCCCAGGCCCGAGCGCGCGCCGACATCGCCCCCCGGCTCCCCCCTCTTTCCCAGGCGCCCCCCCTCCCCCCGCTGCGGCGGCCCAATCACGGCCTAAGCACCACCCTGCCCGGCTGTCACGTGACGCACAGCCGCCGGTTGGGGGCAGGCTCGCGGTGCGCTGAGGCCTCGGGGCCTCCGTAGCGGCCGGGGCGAGGGCAGAGGGAGGCGGCCCGTAACGGCCCCTTCCCGCTGCCTTGCCCAGGGGAGGGGGTAGCGAGGCGCTGCCTACGGCTGCGCGATGGGACCCGGCCGCCTCTCGCAGTCGCTTCTGCTGCGCTGCCGGCGAGCGGCGGCGGCTCTCGGCGCGGCCCGCTGCTGCGGCGGGCCGTTGTCCGCCCGCCCGCTCAGCGCCGCCGTTCGCTTGTGGGCTCCTCAGCGGCCGCCGGGCAGGGGCGAGCCACCGCGGGCGGGCGGCGGAGAGCGGTGGAAGGGGATGATGGGCGCCGGCGGGGATGAAGAGGAAGAGGAGGAGGAGGAGGAGGAGGAGGAGGCGGAGCTGGAGGAGCTGCTGGGCCCCTCTCCGCTGGCCGTGGAGCCCGGCGCGCAGCGCGTGGCCGTGGTGCACCCGGCTGTCAAGTGGGGCCCGAAGAAGTCGCCGCTGACCACGGGTGCGTGGCTGCGCTGGGCGCGGGGGCGGGCGCCGCCGGCTGGGCTGGGGCCGCCGCGCCGGCTGCCGGCCGGTTACCCCCCCCCGCGCGCGTCCAGCCGCGCCGCTTTCCGTGGCTCCTTGCCCGCGTCGCTTCTCAGTTTCCTCCTGTTGCAGACCTGTAAGGTCCGCAGGAATACATTTAGGGAATTAGTGCCGGTGGTGTGAAGTAGAGCTGTTACTGTAGTGGTAAAACTGCGAAATGTTGGCTGGGTCAACTAGCGAAACACAAGCTCAGAGAGATAAAAGGTCTAGGTCGGCGTTTTCTTCTTTGATAACTTTTAAAAAGACAATGCGCCCTCAGTGAGTGCTGACAGATCTGCGCTGTCACTTGTGAATCACGCTAACTCTGGGTCTTGGACAGCAAAACAACTCGGCGCGTCGAGTGTTAGGTTGCTTAAGGAAACAGCCGGGTTTCCCCCGTATTAGCAGAACGTTAATAGCCCTCAGCCCTCAACCTGCCTGGCCAGGCAGGCAGGAGTCCTTCAGCCTTAGGCTTGCCCAGATGTTGGCTGAAGAGCGGGAATACTCTTCTGTCCATAGAAGAGAGTGTAGTGGAGATGAGGTCTTGTGTCAGTAAGTCCTCTCATGGAGGTAAAGGAGTGCTTTTGTGTAGTTACTTAGGGATGCAGTTGCCCGTAATTCTTTTGTAAGGACCTTAATTAGCATTGCTATTCTTAGATTTCTCTCAGAAATCCTTGTAGCTAGCTAATACAAATGCATTAATCATGCACACTTACGATGTATGATGAACTTGGCTTGATGTTTTTTCTCCAAACACTTCTCTAATTACACAGTTGTAATAGAAAGGATTAAGCATTTTGTAAGTTAGTTTATATATATATGTCATCTTATATATGTTACTCCTTGTATTCAAGTTTATTATGCAATGAACCTAAATATTATTTAGTTTTATTACTGCTGCTAATTATAACAGATTGTCACTTTGCAGAATAAAGTTTGTAACCTTTTCAGAATTTACATAAGCATTCCCATTTTACAACCAGAAAAAAAAAATACAAAGGCACCTTTCTGTCCACACATACAGAAGAATAGCAGTCATCCCTTTCCATTTATTTAGGCCCTCCAGATGAAGAGCCTGAAGTCTGAACAAATGTTTTGGAATGATTGTTGAAACACCACAGGTACAACAGGAAATCTGTGCATTTTACAAGGAACACTAACAATATGAGGAGAAAGAGGACCATGGTTATCTTTAAAAATGTATTAACTTTTGGACCAAGGTAACCTATTTAATATATTGATTATGTTTTGCTATCTAGAGAAACTTGACAAATCTGTTATGAAAAGAGGAAAAGTTTGGCAAATCAAAACTGGAGCTACTGATCTGATGTGCCCATGTAGCCTTCGCAATTTCACAGTCCTCAAAAATCAGTGGTTTGACGTGTAGATGTTTTAAAAAAAAAAAAGTGACTGATGAACCAGAATACAGGATTGGAATTTGCTGGTTTTAGCAAGTCATAAATCAGTGTAGGTCCTCTATGAATAAGTAGCAGTGAAGTTAGCAGCAGGATATGCTGTATTAGTAATTCTTTAAATATTGCTGCAAAACACCAAGGAATTAACCATGTGGTTTTGTACTCATCTGAAATAACAGAATCTATTTTCCAGCTAGTTATTCATTTCACTTGTTGAGGCAAAAAGCTTGGTAATTTCTTTGCTGACAATACAATTAAAAATTCTTCAAAATCAACAACCACGGAAATAATTTGTACTGGCAGAAAGATGCTTTGTGTGGTAAAATTGCATCAAACCAGAAGTTTAATTGTTCTGATGAGAGGTAAGATGTTCCTTGCGCTACTGGTTAAAATAAATACCCTAGTAGAATTTCAGTCTAGCTTAGTGTTTGCCTGTTCATGCACGTACTGTAGTTATTGGAAATCTGAGCAAAGTTATGATGGTGTATTATAATCTTCTTTTGTTTTTTTTTTTTCTTTTTTTTTTTTTGTGTGTGTGTATGTTCCTAAAGCTGAATTACAGATTGCTGAAGCCGTTGCTCTTGTAGATACTCTTCAGAACTGGACGGTTTTAGATAAAATAATTATTCCTACAAAAAATCCTGACAAGAAGTTTATTTTTGGCAAAGGAAACTTTCAGGTTTTGACAGGTAAGGACTGAGATTTTTCAGCACTGCATCATTCTAAATGGAAGACTTCTGCAACTGAACTGCTTAAGGATAGGTACGAAAGCTGAAGAGAGAGAGAATTTTGTTTATCCATCATGCAGGTTTGCAACAAACTTCAAAGAATTTCTTTAAGGTTACAAAAGCAACACAGAATAGAAATAACCCATGCTCACTGAAAATGTGTGAGGCAACTTAATCCCTACGTTTATGTGATTGACATAAGTGAAACTGGCAGCTGTTCTTGACATAGTACTGAATTAGTGCAAATACAACTGTTCTGTGAACAAAGAATATGATGCCATTTGATATTTTATGAGCATTCTGCTCAGTGCAAAATGGTTTTATATTCTGTATATTTTAAAAAGAGAATTGACATTTAACACTGCATTTTGTAATGGTTATCCATCTTTTAGAAAAGATTAAAAAATTGCCCCATGTGACAGCTGTCTTCTTGAATGTGGAAAGAATATCTTCACTAACAAAGGTAATTAAATATAATATCAAATCATATTCTTTACATCATTATTGTTCAGAAGCTATTGATGCTGTGAGAAGTAGGGTCGGTTATGACTGAATTTGCAAATGGTAATATATGAAGCCACCTGGACTGAGTTTTGTTGAAAGGAAACTTAATCCCTATTGGTTTGTCCAGCTGATATATGTGTTTCCAGCTCTCGTGCATGAAATTTTCCAGCAGCCTAATAGCCATTTAGTATAGACTATGCTTCCGCATTTGCCACTGGCTCTACTTAAAATGTTGGGAAAGTTCCTCAAGGTCTTTTTCATAAAATTTGAGGTGATAACACAGCTTTTGTTATGAAGAATGCCAACATTTTGGATTGGCTATGTGCACAAGTTTCTATACCTATATGGATAGTGTATTTCTTTTCCTATAGTTCTGTGGATGCTATATTGTATTTTGAATATGAGGTGTAAATTCAGAGCAGGCTTATATTTGAACATTTCAAATATTTAAACTTTCATTCCTAACCCTTAAAAAGAAACTGTATTTTAAATAGATGGATTCTGTGGAGGGGAGGAGCATGCTTCACTTTTTTTAACACTGGCAGTAAAACAACTGGTGCATGAACTATAGATGCTCTTTGAAATGCTTACACAAACTGAAATAAATACTTTTTAGGTTTTTTGCATGTACAGCATCATGCAGGGTGTAAAGCGCATGCAAACTCTGCAAGCAAACATTAATGCTTTGCTGGTAGTTTTGAATGCTTTCCCTGATTATGAAATGAACAGAGATGGTAAATATCTCTAATAGATAGTTGTCTCGAGCACTTCAATTTATTGGTGAAATGGAAGTCAAATATGTTTCATTTCAATTTTCTAGTTTTTATTCCCTAATTTATGGTATGAGTTCTTTTAGTACTAGATTTGCTAAAAAAAAAAAAAAAAATATTTTCACAAATCTAGATCTTAAGAGCATTTTAACAGGGTTGATTGAAGACAATGTTTAAGAACACGTATAAAACATAAGCATTCTGGATTTTAGAGATGGCAAAGGGGAACTACTGCATACTTTAAGTGTCTTTTGCTGAATTAGAGCAAGGGTGGGGTTTTTTGTTTGGTCTTTGGTTGGTTGGGGTTTTTTAAGTATTTCATGAAAAGCTGGTTATGAAATAATTGTCCTGCCTTCCTCACTTTCTAATTTTTTTTCAATTTTGGTAATCTTTTTTCTTTTCCTGTGTTATCTCTATACTTTCCCATACCAGCATTTCATAATTATTTTTTGCAAGGACTTAACCACTTAGATTCTTGATTCTGAGATACGCTGTAAGAGCTGTCGTCAGAATCCATTAAAGGCAATGAAAGGATTCTCACAGAATTTGATGGGCCTAGACTTAAAGTTCTACCTTCTAAACTCTCTTTTTCACCTTTCTTCGTGGTCAACCAGATTTTGCCTTTGCGTGCTCATAATCGTTACCCGTCCATTGAAATGGAATCCAGAGATTCTCTGAGTTCAACTCATCAGCTAACTGTAACTGTAGTGCTGTGTAGGAATTGATCTACTGATGCTGTGGGGGACAGAAAACATGTAGGTTATTTTGTCTTGCATGACTGAAGAAAGAACTAGAAGATGCCTGGGGCGTGAAAGTCTTTGACAGATACACAGTTGTACTTCACATTTTTCGTTGTAATGCCCACACCAAAGAAGCAAAACTTCAGATAGCGTTGGCCGAAATTCCACTTCTCAGGTACCTCGAGCTGTGCAAATCACATACTGATATTTACACATTTTAGTGACTATTTCTTTACAGTAACAAAAATGGTAATACTGTACTGTAAAGAAAAATTACACTGTTTCAGTGCTTGCATAGTATGTTCAATGATTGATTAGAGCATAGAAACATTTGCTTTAATGTCATTGCTTTAAGCTTCTGCAGTGCTGACAGACAAAACTAGAAAGTGTTCAATAGGTAATCTTACAAAATATATTCCTCATGAAAAGGTCACAGTTCTTTCTAACGCAGAAGATGGATTGCAAGAATGTGTAGGAATTGGATATGTATATCCCATATATAATATTGATGGGTTTAATGAGGAAAGCTATGCACAAGGAAGATTAAAGGCATTAATTTGTATCTGAATTTTCCACATTTCTACATTACATGGCATAGAAATACTTTTACATGGAAGTTGGTGTGAGTTGCATGGATGTATCAGAGGCATCTTTGGGTCTCTGAAATTTCAGACTAGCCATTATAATTTGCTAAGACTTGCATGATTTTTCAAACCACAGTTGAGGAGCCAGGAAAATCTGGATTTATTTTTTTGCCAGGCTTCTCATCCTGAACAGGTTTTATTTAGAGCTCTGTCATTTAGTGTTTTTATTTGTACTATTAGAGTGTCACTACTGCTTCACATTTGTTGGGCATTTTAGGATAGCTTGATTAAAGAAAATTGCTTCTAATTGTTACTCCACTGCCAGGTCAAATCTGAAAAGTGAGGTGTCTCAGCTAGATCAGCAGAGAGGTGGATCGAGATACATCATGGGCTCAGGTAAAGTCTAAATATTCTCATAAATTAGAGGATTTTTTTTTTCTCTTTAAACCTTTAAACAAATTCAATTGCATCTTATTTTATTTGGAGGAGGCCAGGAGGAAAAACTGATTGTATTCTGCATCTAATTAAGTGAACATACAAAAATTTATTAGAAAGTAACTTAAGTAATAAAGTTTTGGTCTGTACTGGCTCAGTAACTGGCCATGGACAGACTATTTGCTGCCACAGGGGTTTATCATAAGTGTACATGGTTAGTCTAGAGTGCCTAGCATATGTTTTAAAAATTACTTACCACTCTGACTCTTACACAAGAATACATAGTTTTAGTTGCTTATTTGTAACTTCATCTGCCCTATTGCTAACTCACTTGATTTCCAAACGTACAACGTCACTTGGTTTACTGTTTCTCTTGTAGACTATTCTGCCAATTATTCATTTGTATTTTTCAGGTGAAACATTCATGGAGACACAGAATCGTGTCTTGAAAGAAAAAGAACTTAAAATTAGGAGTGCCCTGGAGAAACTAAGAAGAAAAAGGTCTTTACTTAGAACTCAGCGCAGAAAACGCGAGTTGCCAATTATCTCGGTAATGGGCTATACTAATTGTGGTAAGCAAAAACTCATGAAATTGTAACACGGAAGAGCTTATGTTGTCTAGTTTTTAATTAGAAACTCTAGCCAGAATCATTTCAGTGTGAATAGGCTTCGTATTTTAATTAGTTTTTAAATTGTGTAATGAATATATGTCAATTAGGATATAATTAGGAAAGCAAATTATGCTTGTTGTAGTTAGAATTTTTTTTTTTTTTTTTTTTCAGTCTTGAAGACATGTTTTGGAGAAATGCTTAGCAGCTATTGTGCCAAAAAGATTTTATATATAGTGCTGAAGACTGTACTGTTAGTATCCCTTTATATGAATCTCTATTACTTGATCAGAACGGGTAGAGAAGAATACATGGGGTTTTAGATCACTGTGAAGGCTTGAGGCATAGGAGGAAAATTCAGGAGAGCTGACAGTTGATCTGAGAAATGTGCTTAAGAAGCACTGTAGCTTTTCACTGATTATAGTCTTCTGAGATGTGTTCGTAAGAGAATCTAAAAGCTAAAGGGTTTTTTCTATTTTTTTTATAGCTTACACAAGTGAGTTCATACACAAGGCATAAATAGACTTTGGACTAGACACTTTTTTCAGGTTACATTATTTTAAGACTATTTCATTTTCTTATTCAACATCTTTATAAAAACAAACTTACCTTGCACTAATTTTGTTATCAGTTATATACTCAAAGATTTGGATTACACTGTATGTTTTCCTTAAATGTCATACTGCCATACTTTTAAAACTGAAGATTCAACAAAATATATATATATTACAATTTTGTGCACACAATTGAAATACTTTAACTAGGGTATATACTGAGCACTTTAATGACTGAATTCTATGAAATATTCATTGAGTCAAATAAATGTCTCTAGTATTATGTTCATGAGGAAGCGCCCAATAAAAGCATAAACTTAATAAGCTACATATTATTAGTGCTTCTGTTTATTGTTAGATTTAACAAGTAAGTATTGAACTGTTTTATTTGACAACAGAAGCACTGAGGAGTGAATAAGTCTGTGCTTCCTAACGCTGTCCTGGTAGTGCTCTTCAGATAGTCTTAGAGGTGAGAGATGTGGGTAGGTCCTTTGCGGGTCAGGTCAGTCTTTGATCATCTTGTGATTTCGCAGCATAGCTTCCAGACATGGCCTTAAATCCAATTCCAAGTTATAAAAGTTAAGACTGTCTTTGGATTTCCTAACATGATATAGATAACTAATCATGGGCTATATTTAAATTAGTGAAATAGATATGAAAAGATATGTTACATCATACAACTCACCTGAGCCTTGCAAATTAAATTTTTACTTGAAACAAGCCATTAAAATCTTGTCCTTTTTTTTCTAGGAAAAACTACCTTAATCAAAGCCTTGACTGGGGAAGCTGGACTTCAACCCAGAGATCAGCTGTTTGCCACTCTTGATATTACAGCCCATGCTGGCTATCTGCCCTCACATATGGCAGTTATTTATGTTGACACTATTGGGTTTCTGACTGATCTTCCACATAATCTGGTTGAGTCCTTTTCAGCTACATTAGAAGAAGTGGCTTACTCAGTAAGTAGTTGACTATAAAAATTGAGAAATCAAATTAATTTCCTTTTAGATAATCCACACTCCTACAAAAAAGGGTAAGTTAATTGGGATGCTGTTGTTAGGAAAGTATCCGGCTGACTATAGTAGTCTCCTAAGATAATGAGGTAAATATCTTACCATAAGCCAATTTTCTGACACTTGAAATTACGCAGAACGTATAGATATGAAGAGATTTCAGAAGGGGTTTATTTGGAGTGTATGTGTCCTTCTCCATGATATGTAAACCAGATAAATCAGATTTTGCTGATTAAATATCTGCAAACCTAACCAATGCATCTGAATAAGTTGAGGCTAGCTTTCTTGAGAGTTAAAAATGAAATAAAGCCTCTGGAATAATCTGGTTTTAACTTAAGGTTTCCTATAGCGCTAAAAGTGGGTGATTGTGATGTGATGCGATGTAGGCAGCATGTAATAAACATAAATGTACTTTTCCAATCATTTTCTCATTAAAGTTAGTTTCCTGTGTTATAGCAAAGTGTAAAGCTGCATACACACAGACATTTAAACAAAAAGCCTGTATCATCAAAGGTAATGAAATTCAGCAGTAGCTAGATGCTGGAATGCTTCTGAGGATTAGACTTCACCATGTAACAAATGGACTTTCAAAAGCTGGTTGCAACTATTCTGTTTGTCTCTTATTCTGAAGTGTTAAATGAAAGGCAAGAAATTGACTTCTCACTAATTTTCAGAAGTTTGAAGCAGTACCTTAAGCAAAGATGATGAAACATTTTGAATGCAAATATTGAATTTGGTTGCTTGGTTTTTATGATGGCAAACATTGATCGTGTATGTACTTGAAACTGATAACTTTTGTATGAAGCTTTCTAAGTGAAGCACCAGTAAGTAGTATCTCAGGAGCTAAGGACAACCTTCTGCATTTTGAATGTAAAAATAGAATTACAAGTTACGTGGGTTTTTTTCCCCCGTTTTTGAAACAGTTTTTCAGCCATTACTCTTACAAAACCTTTTGAGTTCACTCTTTTTCTTTTCCAGTATTTTTGAACCCTTATTGTTACACAGTCTTGGCTTTGAAAAATTGGATCAGTTATTATTTGAAATCTGAATTCTGTAACTAGCTTGATTAACAGGGTTTGTTTCAGGGTTGTTGGAGGCAATTCCTACTCACTGTGAAGTGAAAGACTAAGCTGCTGCAGATTTTCTTCCATTGTGGTGTAAAAAACAGTATTGGTTTAATACTGTTTTAGTAGTTCATTTTACAGTGTCAACCTGCCAGTGTATTATCTAATGGATAGGAAAGTATCTTATATGAATTAGCAATGCAAAAATAGTGCAAAAATCTCTACAACCTGGTAACTGGTGTGTGTTTCATTAAGTAACTGTCTTGTATATTGATGCTTGCTAGGATCTGATAGTTCATGTGAGGGATATTACTCATCCAGAAACCACCCTCCAGAAAGCAACTGTTCTGTCGGTTCTGAAGAATCTTAATCTTCCCAGCCATTTATTGGACTCAATGGTAGAAGTTCATAACAAAGTGGATTTGATAGAAAGGTAAGCAGGAGATGCTAAGTGTACTTAAACATTTCTTATGTTCTGGAAGCTTTTTAAGTCTTAGTCTAGAAAAGAGTTCCCATGCTTCTGAATACATTTAATAGTGTTTCTCAATCTCTTACATACATAACTATGCTCTTAAAAAGAATTAATTATCTTTTAATTACAAAAGGAATCACTTGAGTCATACAAGAAGTGGCCTCTGTAGGAAGGTGCCAGTGTAAAGTAACACAGTTAAATTGTCCATGTGTGGAATATTTTCACAACGTAAGCTTCATGAGCAAGTGTGCTAGCAATTGTTACCTTTCAGGTATAAACCCCCTGAAGAAAATGCGTTAGCCATTTCTGCTCTACATGGACATGGTTTAGAAGAGCTGAAAGAAGAAATAGAGAAAAAAATTTTGACAGCAACAGGGAAGAAGATTCTGACAGTTAACATCAACTTAGAGGGACCTCAGCTAAGGTAAATAATTTTGAATTATAAGGAGGACTCGGAGAAATATGAAACTCTTAGTCTTGCATGTCTTAACATTTCCAAATCATATCATACTGATTTTAATCTGTGTTAAGAATTACAGGGATAATTATCAAAGTTTTCGGACCTATTGAGAAAAAATATCCCCATTAGATACCGTGGAGTCTGCTTCTGAAAGTGTACTTCACAGAGTTCTCTGTGTTAGTACAATAAAACGTATTTCCTGAAAGACCATGCCACTGGTCCTGGAGCCAGATGTCTGATAAAAAACGCAAATCTGAAAGATTTATGAAAACACTATACTCTTAAGTAGCAAATGAAAAGTAAGGTGAAGCACTTCATCTTTTTAAGTGTTAAATTACCTAGATTGGAACATGTTGACCTAAAACAAAGATTACATTTTATGCAGTGTATCATACCTTTAAGATGCTAATATGCTTTTACTTCTACAGTTGGCTCTATAAAGAAGCAACAGTTCAGGAAGTAGAAGTCATGCCTGAAGATGGCACAGCCAGAGTGAAGGTGATAATCGGCAATTCTGCTTTTGGCAAATACAGAAGCCTGTTTCCTAACAGTAAGATTTTTATGCCATGAAACTGCATCCTTTTCTAGGAAAAGAAACTGATATCGTTAAAAGGAGGTGAAATGAAGTTAATGACCTGTTAGCCTGGGTGTTGAAGAGTGTATTTCTCCCCAGTTGATTTTTTGATGCATTTTAGAAATGAACGCTGTTTCAGAAAACTTCTGTTTGGAACCAATAAGAGCTTTGAGCTTCGTTCTGTCAGCAAGTGCAAGGACAGCACTAAATTTTTATGTTAAAACAGTTGTTGGCTATAAGCTGTGGATCTCAAAACACATGGAAATCACTGGATAGCATCTGAATTAACCTTCAGAAAAGTACCAAGTTTCTTATATAAATGAAGCTTTTTACCCCATTTTTGAGAATAATATTTATTATAGTCAAGGTGTCTCGGATGGTCCTTGGAAAGTGAAAGTTAGTGAACAAAATGTTTTTGCCTGTATTTAAATAATACAGATAGGTTCATGCATTCTGCCTGAATACATATTTAAGTAAAATAAATGCCACGTCTTATTGCAATGAAGCAAAAAACATAGATTTGTATATTTAAACAATAAATAAAGTTAGCTGTGAACATCTTTTACCCATACAGTTTTCTTGCATACAGTAATTTGTCCACAATACCTATTACTGTATCAGTTCTTAAAGGGAAAACATTTTAAGGTATGACAAACCATGGATTTTGTGTGAAATTATTTCACAAAGAAAAAGAAACAAAACCTGATCCATTACCTGAGTTATGAATTACTACTGGGAACCAATAAAACAATCAGTATCACAGAAAGGAGAAGCAAAACTCTTTCAGTCCATATTACACAAAGAGATCAAGTCTTACTAGGTAGAGTAACAAGCCACTTGAGGGTACAAAAGATAGGCAGAAAAACATTCTCTGTATAACTTAACACTTCATGCAGGTAGCGACTCAAAAAAAAAAATCAAAACTGAATGACTGCTCAGTATGAAGTAAACAGAGGTAAGAACAAGGATAAAAAGCACTGTAAAAAAAAGCATTTAGAAAGTCTTCTTTATAAATGGAATGTTTGGGTTTTTACTCCTACATACTCTGCAATTGTAAGAGATTGCATGAGGAGGTAGCATCTTAGCCTTTCATGCTGAGAAGTCTAGGGTGAGTTTGATCTGATGTCAAGTAGCAGTTGATTTCAAACTTCTGCAAACACCTACTGCAAACATTAACATTGTGCCAGACATTTGAACTCAGCTTTTGCATATAAAGTGCATCTAAAAAGTGAGGTATATTGATGAAGCTGCATAGTGACCTTTATACAGTGCCTAGTTTTGTTTTAGTCCAAATGCTTACGATTTCTCTCACCTTCACGATCATCTGTTATTGCACAGTTCATTTAAAAAAATAGAAAAATAGGATTAATATGTAATGGCAAACAGAATAAAACCGTTAGTTTTTACATAAGCAAAGAATACTTACTGAGCGGAAAAATAACTATAGAGCTACTAAAATAGGTAAATAAAAGACCAGTTGTGAAACGCCAAATGAGCATGACAGAAGCCAAGAATCTGTATTTTTAGAGCAGTCTGAGTTTAGATAAGGAATTCTTTTCATAGGTGTTTATTTTCAATGTAAGGCATATTTTGGCAACACCTAATAAAACATATTTCATTACTACAGACAAAACTGCCTAGGGGCCTAGTCTCGATATCTTTATCACTGCAGAACTGGCATGAGTGATAAAAAGAATAAGTGTTCAAATACACATACCGCTTACAAATCATAAAGAATTTTGTGATTACCCTATTGCTAAAGTGGCTCACAACTGATATTCAGCACATAACAGTACAGCCACTTCTAGATCTCTAATGTTAATGATGTATTGGTGTGTATATAAAGATCATGTCAGTATCTTTGATATATCAAAAATATTTTTAAACTGTTCCTTTTGTATATTTAACACAAACTATGAAAACAGACAAGTCAGTTTCACACTGATAAAATACTGAGAATTGGGGTTGCAAGTAGTGCAGAATATCTTTACAATTATAAGAAAGATAAAATCTTATCACAAAATAATTCATGCGGCTACTGACATAGTTCTCCTTGCTCATAAGTAAAATAAAATAGGATGAAGTTCTTGGGACTTTCAACACTGCCAACTGCTACAGAATCTAAGTACCTCCAAGTAAATTATACCTGTATCATAGTTCTCTAGAGACTTCAGCAAGGTCTGCCTGCTCTCTTTTCTGTGAAAAGGCCTTGAAACCCTGATGATGTGCAGAGCATTTTTCATACTGAGTCTTTAAACCATCCCTGGTTTAAGTTAACTAGACCTTTATAGGATGTTTAAACTAGGAGACATTAAACACAGACAAAGCCTTTTCAGCTTTTCACAGACGAAGAAGCTGAGAATGAAATGCTCTTTGTTCCAGCCCCTTTGCTATGACAGTGTAACGGAGGATTAATTTTTGTGTTAAGTTCTATCACATCTTTGACAAAATCATCATTTCCTATGAAGTCTCCAGCAATGATGTTAATGCATTCTTTTTTTGGTCCTGGATCCTGCTGCCTTATCCAGATTTTCAGGCATGGAAGACTCTGGAGTGTCATTTTCTTCAATGATCCAAATGGGTGTATGAGAATATACCTTAAATTTTCAGTAAGGTTAATCCCCGCTACAAAGAATTTTTCTGAAACAAAAAAAACACATTAAATATTCCTTTGAGGAGAACAGAAACTGCTCAGCATTACGTTAACTCCAGATCTCGTTTCTCTGGGAATCATTAACATACTAATTTCACAATCTTTCTGTATTGTTTCATATCCCTAGAACTGTTTCAGTGGACTGTCTCCCCTTGTCACAACTGCATGCCATAGTAAACAGTTACTGAAAGCCAGCTCAGTTGTTGAACCATTCTAGTTCAGCTAAATTTATCTAAACCATTCATTGCAGACTAAAGGTTCTCCACTAACTAGTCCTCTTTTGTAAATTATGTTTGTTTCCGTAAGGGTTTCTTCCAAATGCTTAGCCTTCCCCCGTGATGGACGGGAACAGAGGGTGCACCTACACAAGCGTTTTCCTTGGGCTGGGGAGAATGCTTTTGAAGCAGTTCTCCCCTTCATCACCCCATGTGTGCACATCACAGGGCTGCATCCAAGGTTATGAACTGAATTTCTTTCAGCTTAGACTACAGCAGCATGCTTGAGTGCTATTTCCTGATTTCGTCTCCTCTGAAGACAGGCTGAGAGAGTTGGGCTTGTTCAGCCTGGAGAAGAGAGGGCTCTGGGGAGACCTTCCAGTACCTAAAGGGGGCCTACAAAAAAGCTGGAGAGGGACTTTTCACAAGGGCATGTAGTGACAGGACAAAGGGTAATGGCTTGAAACTGAAAGAGGGTAGATTGAGATTAGATCTAAGGAAGAAATTCTTCACTCTGAGGGTGGTGAGGCACTGGAACAGGCTGCCCAGAGAAGCTGTGGCTGCCCCATCCCTGGAAGTGTTCAAGGCCAGGTTGGATGGGGCTTTGAACAACCTGGTCTAGTGGAAGGTGTCCCTGCCCATGGCAGGGGGGTGGAACTGGATGATCTTGAAGGTCCCTTCCAGCCCAAACCATTCTGTGATTCTATGTAGCTACAGCCTTCACGCACCATTCTTGTAGGGGTTTCCTTTCACAACAAGGCTAGCATAAAGCATTTCCCTTGTCGTCAGCGCTGCCTAAAGCAGCAGCACTGGATTGAGGCAGCAGTCTCCTACCTGTGAGAAGGGCGCGACAGCGCCAACGAGCTGGTCTGTGCTGAGGGCTTCTTTTCCATGGGATCATGCAAGTGAAGCGGCTGCCACAATTTATATAGTCTATGCACGCACATACACTGATGCACATCTTTGCAGCAACAAAGGTGAACATTGCACTCGCCCACGGGTGAGCAGAGCACTCAGCAACATGGGTGCGTCACGCACACAGCATGCACAAAGTGGTTATATCCCGTAACGCTATGATCGCCCAACTTCCTATCTGTTTCACATTGCTGTATGTGCCCCTCGTTTCCTCCGAGCGACTCCCTGCGCCTACCTGGACGGCCCATCCGCTTCATGTGCTCTAAGTAATGGATAAGAGCACGAGTGGCAGTTTTGTTTCCCCACCAGTATGGGATCGCAGGCCACAGCTCACAGTGCGCCTCCACTTCCACGTCTTCTTCGTACGAGACTATAACCTGATGACCGTGCTGCCACATGGTCCGCAGCGTCGGCACCACCTAAGAGAAAGCACGCCCAGGTTGAAGTCAACAACACAGCAGTGCTCCCAACGTTCAAATACTGACGTGTGACGTCGCCTTGGTAGAGAGGCACAAATTCAGGTCAAATAAAGCTTTTAAGCGTACATCCAAATAGGTCGTTGGCTGGATTACAAGCTGCAGCAGCAACAGGAGCCTGGGAACTTCAGCAGATTCCTCCTTTCTTCAAACAGTTCAACTATGGTAAAGCACATAACTCAAGGTCTTGCACCCGTGAAACCATCCCCATGTGGGCCCTCGTGCACACGCCGCTGCTGAAAATTTGTTGGGAGAGGAAGACGCAGCCCGTGCGGTAAAGGGAGGCAGGAGGGGCGCAAAGCCGTACACCCAGCTATAGGCATACAGACACAGAGAAGCAGGAATAATTTTGACAAATGCCCTGCATTGATCCAAATTTGTTGCCGTAGACATTAATGAAAATTGAACTGTTTAAGACTCAGTAAGACTAAATGTAAGTTTTCAAGAGAGATGTTAATTCTGATTTTCTCTAAGTGGTAAGTATCTGAAATTGGGGTGCCCCAGATGTTTTGAATTGAGAGAAGGGAAGACTTCTTGAGTCAGAAACCTTCTAAGACAGACACAGGCTGAAACAGGTCTGTTAAATTTAAGTGTTTCAATTTGAAATGACATTTTCCAATCCTCAGAAGTTACCATCAGAGAGAATCGAGGCCCTCTGTTGGTTTTATTTGCAAAACCAATATATTTAATACAGGCATTGTTTTTTCACAAACTTTGGTGGTTAAAAGCTGTGACTGTTGCTTGTGAAAAGGAAATGGCAGCTTTTTGATGTTCCAATTAACTTACTAATTAAAATAAAAACCAAAGGAAGTTGAAAATTTTTTATGTAAATCTTTGAAGAGAGCCAAGGGCTGAATGAATATGGGAATCCCTCTTGCTTCATCCAAGAAAGAGAGAGTGCAAGCCCCAATTAGGTCAGAAAATGCTGCAAAATTAAGACACAAGCTACTCATAAACTACAAAAATCTGTGGTTGATGGAAGCCTTTGCTTTACTCCAGCTGCCTGTCTAAAGCTAGAACCTTTTTCTTAAAAAAATGGGAGTGGGATAAGAGCCAAAAAAAAGCTACCAGAAATGTGCACATGAGCACAGGTGCTTATTTTGCAAACAAAGCAGAACTGAAACTGTAGGTGTCTAACAAGGGATTTTTAAACTCTAGTAATCCAGATCAAAGGAAGACACCTTGAATAGTTAAGGCAATTAAAATTTTAAACACGATGTAACGTTGTCACACTGTGGCCTGTGCCAGTACTACATACAGACCTCTACTCGGAGCAGTTGCTTCCTAAATGCTTTGATGCTTACTTTTGTACAATGCCAGAGTTGCAGTCTTGAAAGACAGGATATGTCAGATTATGGTTGGACCCGATGATCTCGGAGGTCTCTTCCAACCAGAACAATTCTATGATTCTATGATTCTATGATTATTTTAGAATAAGGGAGCAAGCACTTGGTTACTTAATGTTAAATCTGAATTTGTGATTCTGAAAAAACCCACAGCTACCTAACTTGCAATGATACTGCAAACTTGCAAAAATGGTGAGATCCATTGCGCCGGTCACAGACCCCATAGAAATAAAGTCTTCCTGCTTGAGGGAAGTATTTGGCTTCTCGTTTCTCCAGTGCCCTTCCTCCCTCCCGCTGGACACCACTCAGAAAGGTTCTTCTTTCTTCAGTCAGGTGATCTCAAACCATTCATCATCACCTTTGTTCAACAAACTATCAGCAGTAGCTTGCCCCTTTTGCAATTAATAACTTTTTTTCTTTTTAAGAGCTGACCATGTGTCTGAACGCAAATTTGACCATCTTCTCCAGTATTGCTGTGCTCATCCACGACTTACATGCTCAAGTTATTTGGGGAAACAATAAAACAGTGTCACTCAGGTCTTCAGTAATTCAGCTGAGGCCTGAGTATTCAGAATCCCCTAGTTTTGCTGAGAATTGTTCTATTTTAACTCTGCTGTACAAAATGCTTTGAAATGGTAATACCCACCCATTACTGATACACCAGCTTCAAAGGCTGAATTCGAATCGCAAACAGGGTGATCATTATCCTGTACCCCTCACATCTCCAGAGAAAACCCTCTGTTCCTGCGCATCTTTGAAATGTTAATTGTTTAACTGCTAAAAGCTCCCACACCTTGTAAAAAAAAAGAGGAAGCTAAAAATCTCAACTTCTAAAATTTAGCAATCAAATAATTTCTGATTATTTAAATTAAGGCTTTTCTGGAGGTTTGGGTGACTGAAAGCATATTAGGCTGGTTGGAAGGTCAGCTCCAGCTCACGTCCGGGAAAGAAAGTCAATGCCACCAGAAATGCACTGAGAGCAGAGATGCTATTAAGAAGGACCTCGACAGGCTGGAGACATGGGCTCACAGACACCTCATGAAGCTCAACAAAGGCAAATGCAAAGTCCTGCACCTGGATGGACTAACCCTACACACCAGGACAGACTAGGGGCAGGTGGGTAGAAAGCTGCTTTGCAGAAAAGGACCTGGAGCTCCAAGCTGAACATGAGCCATCAATGTGCCCGTGTGGCAAAGGTCAACTGCAAACTGGTCTATATTAGCAAAGGCATGGACAGCAGGTCAAGAGAAGGGGTTCTTCCCTTTCATTTGGCACTTGTGGGACTGCATCTCAAGTACTGTGTCCAGCTGGGGCTTCCCCAGCACAAAAAAAGTCATGGACATGCTGGAGTGAGTCCAGCAGCATGCAACTAGAGTGAGCAGAGGCTGGAGCATGACACCCAAGGACAGGCTGAGCAAGCTGGGTCTGTTCAGCATGAAGAAGAGAAGACTATGGACAGGTCTTACTGCTGTCTGCAAATACCTAATGGGCAGATGTGGAGAAGACTCCTCAGATATGCATAGCAAAAGGATGAAAGTCAGCAGACACAAGTTACAGCAAGAGAGATTCTGATCAGATAGATATAAGGAAAACACGTGTACTGTGAGAATGGTCAAATGTTGGACCAGGCTGCATAGAAAGGTTGTGGAGTCTCCATCCTCAGAGATATTCAAGAATGGATAGGACACAGCCCAACATAACTTTGAAGTTGGTCCTGCTTTGCATGGTGGGGTTGGACCAGATGACCTCCAGAGGTCACTTCCAACCTAAACTATTAGAAATAGCATAAAAATTCATTTATAATTATTGCCGTGAAAAGGCAGAAAATGGATTCTGTAAATTCTATAAATATAGTGTGGACTATATTTATAACACACACTTTTTAAAAAAAAAAAAAAAACAAAACCAAAAAAAACCCCCCAAAAAACCAAACCTCAGACAGGACAGTGGATGATAGTTGTGTCCCTACTATTGTCCCACAACTCAACAGACATGACAGCCAAATTTAATTCCCTCCTCCACGCTGTAGGATGTAGGTTTGCTTTATCTCCTCAGTTTTATTCGGTAAAGACCTATATCTTTGATGCAGCAAATGTTACTTTTCCTAGGTTAGAAATGCAGTGAAAGTGGAATATATCTAAAAATTTGGAATCAAAGATCTCACTGTAATATATCATTCTTTAAAAAGGAAAAAAAAAAGGATCTTATACTTACATTTCTGGGACACAGTTTACACTGGAAAATCTCTTTTATACAGGCAGTAAGATGACAGTGAAGTTTCCTGGTTAATCCATCAAAATTCCTGCAGGCTAAGATAACAACTTCCTGAGGATGAGTTTCCAACCACCTTAACACTTCCCACAGAATATCCTGCAAGAGAGAGTCACAGTAACTTAGAAAATCACCTATGCTATGCAGGAGAAAGGACAGAAAACCAACAGAGCGTTGATGGTGGGGTAGACTCCCAATCACAACAATGAAAGTCAGCGTAGGTTTCTGGAGGATGGCCACCTGACAGCCCACAAGGCGGCCCGGAGAGATGCGCCCCAGGAAAACCTACTGTCTGCAGATCTGTGCCGGTTTGCTCTGGATGTGGTTGTAGCACACTACACTTAACAACTTTGTATTTTGATAATGTCCATGTATCTCCTACTGCCTGGAGGCAGGTCAGTGGTAAACCCATCTTCCCAAGCTTCTTTAAGGACAAACAACCTATTAATTAGTGGCAAACTCAACAACCGTGAAAAGCTCTGCACTTGCTTAAACATAACAGGACTCATTTTCCCCATTTGTTACAGGCAATGATGAGTCCTTGAAGACCACGTGTAATCAGCAGGGTAGTCAGGCACTACATCTAACAGTTTACACGAGCATGCCAGTCACCATGAAGTCTCAAGACATGAAGGGTTCAGACTCATGAGCACGAAACTGAAGTTTAGCCAGGCAGTCTACAAATGAACAGCTGCATTAGCTGGCTGTGCCTGGCTGTGCGGATCCCAGCAAATGGAAAGAAGATGTAAGCTACGCCACAGTGACAGAGCACATGCAAAGAGCAACTCACAGTAGTTTCTTCACAGTAGCTGACAGTAATGTGATCATGGGGTCCAGACTTGAGTCTCTCTGTCTTTCAGTGAAATACTTTTTCCTCCAAAAAAAGTGTTGCTGTGATTTTATAAGGCTTTTAGTACCTTCTTCTCTTTAATAACCTCTCCTTACGGGGAAATGGGAGTGCCCTGGGTAGCATCCTGGGACAACACAAGATAAACCCCGGAAACATCAGGCACTTGGTAGGAGGTAGGCGGTGGGGAGCAAGGCACAGCAACTCTGGTTTGACGATAAGGAATTGATGGATGCTCCAATCTCACTTGCAGCCACTGAAACTAACTTCCAGCCCTGCTGATTTTCTCTAGTTTGAAGTTCTCACATTAAGAAAACAAATAACCTACTCAGAAAACCTTGGGCCAGCATTTTCAGATTATAATGTCTCTTAAATAAAAGAAACAGCACTGTTTTTATAGCCATCCCAAAGGTAAGGACAATACCTGTACAGTAACAGTTGTGTAAACCATATGCACAAAGTACAAATTCATAGATGGATCATTAGCTTTGTGGGCAATCCTGAAATCCAGATATCTAACTCCGGCCTCAAGTTGCTCCGTCACAGTCAGTACCTGAAAGGTGAAACAGAAGACAACGGTCCTCAGAGCTTGGAAGGGATTTGTTTCTTTCATTTAGAAAGCCAAAAGAGGTGTACAAAGTTAGCCCTATGACATTTTTCATAGGTCTTTCATCCTTAAAATGGCACTATACGGTACCAACTTGCAACTTTGAAGTATTTTACTCTCTGACAAGAGGGATCCCAGTTGCCCTGCGGCATATACTGCAGCTATGGATTAGATTCGTCTCAGACCTCTGCCCTTGTTGTGTTCTGAAAGTTAAAGATCCATTAACCTGCACGTAAATACTCAATCGCTCTTCACAAGACTATTCATATGAACAAAAATTGCAGGATCAGCACCTTAGAAATGCTGTATTTATTTTATTAGATCAAAGACTTTACCATGGTTGTCTCTGCGGACCTCACTCATCCTCAACAGAAGGAAAAGCAAAAATAGAAAAAAAGTACTGGTTATTGTTCTTTTTCAAGATAAAGTCTCTTAAAAAGTTTGAATTAACCTGTACAAGTCCTACAAAACAGAAGTCCTCTTCTATTTCCACTTCCCTCAGGCCTCTTCTACTGGATTTGAAGGCTGAATGGAACAGGTGATAAAGCTGAGTTTCTGGGGCAAGGAGTCCCAAATGATATGTCTCTTATCTATATCAAGGCTCTCTTTGCACAAGAAAATAGAATTAATTTAATTAAACACGTTTAAATGCTAATTTGTCTCAGCTCAACCTGCTATGGACAACACCTTTAGGTTTCAGAAAGCATACGCTGTACTGATTTAAGTCAGAAAGGATTCAGCAAAAGCTAAATCAATACAAGGAAGACGTTGCGCCTGAATAACCACATTCATAGCTTCAGTGCTGAGACAGAGCTTAGACACACGGCAGGATGCTCAGCCTGCCTGGCTTCAACCGTCTCACATTCTGTTCTTAGGACAGGCATTTAACACCCCCAGGCTGTGCCTGAGCTGCAGGGCTGGGGAACAGCCCAGCCCCACGTGCCCCGGGGTGCAGATGGTGCGGTGGCTCCGGCCAGCAGCTCCCTCTGTGCCTGCTTGGTCTCCACCAGGCTGGAGCAGTTGAAGGAGTGATCTGTGTCCAAGTCCCACCTTTGGATGGAGTGCACTGGGGATGGGAATGTGTATGGCTGTAGGTCGTATACAACCTTGGTGGCCAGAAAGAGCACCAGATGAAATAGTTGCTCTGATCTGCCCTTTGGATTAATTAATTTCTTGAATTCATCAGAATTCAAATTTCTGTTGACTGCATGGGAAAACTAGACAAATTAGACTCCCTAATTAGTCATCTGGATTCGGATACTGAATTAGACAGCGTGAACATTGCCCCTCCAAGGGCAAAATTTAAGAGGAAGCCTCGGGGAGCAATGCTGCTCAGTGCTGCAATCTCACACCAGACATCCAGGCCATGAGTGGAAGTTACACACCTGATGTCAGCCATCATGCAGGAAATATTTGGGCCTCTAGACTGACACCCATAACGGCTGGGGCTCCAGCCAGGCACCGCCTCCTAGGCACCGGGCCATCCAGGAACCCGTGGGTCCTGCCATCGGCAGGGCTCCTTGATCTCTGCTCTGGATACCAACGTGTGGAGTCACCTCCTCGCAAAGAGAACTCGGGCACCGCAGAGCTAAGGAGGGGCAGGATTGCAGACCTGTCTCTTTCCTACCAACGCCGGGCCACTTCCCGCTCAGCATGCTGGGTTCGGACCAGAAAATTACTATAATGACATGAGGAGCTTGTTTGTCACCAACAGGGTCACTTCACTGGCCAGCAACCCACAAGTTAGGAGGTACCTATATCTTCCATTGGCTTAAGTCCCAAAGCAAAAAGTAGCTCAACACAAGGCAGTGTGCTAAGCGAGTGCCTTTCCACATCAACTCATCACTGCCATTACATATTTGATATCTGGTAGTGTCTAAGACTCCAGTTTGCCAGGGCTGCTCAAACACAACAAAAGAAGCCTAGGCGCAATTATTGCCATTTATCAATTATTCAGTTTTAATTCACTAATAATGAACTACTCCTACAATAACAACAAAAGTGAAAAGACTTTTGGTACCTCTTTGATGTCAGGGAAGTCTGTTCTTTAGAAAAAGATGTTCAAAAGCTCTAACTCAAATCACGATCCCAAATTTTGTCTTTAACATACATTTGTGAGGAACAAAGAGGTAACTACTGGCTTAATATTAAGTCATTTTAAAAAATTAAGTAAACCCTACATGAGGTACCACACCTTCATTTTCTTAATCTTTATGGAAAAAAAAATTACTTTCAACAAGATTGTTGTCTGTGCTGCAGGGTGAAATACTTACACAAGAAAGATGGGGAAAACAACTCGCACAACAGTGACAGTAAAAATGACAAGTATTACCTTCTGAACAAAGTACAAGAGAAAAACCTCTTTTGATTACAGTAATATTAAATGTTATTTATAACAACAACAAACGTGAAAAAAGGATGAGTTTCTAGTACCAAACGGTCAGTGCTAAGCAACATCTTTGTCTGTGTATCATCCCTGCCTCACCTAAATGCTTCCCCCCCCCCCCCCAAAAAAAAGAAGATCTGGTACATACAGCACCCCTCTGATACCCCAAGCACGGTATGTCACGAGAGCGCAGATTTCTGGGCAGGAGGCTGTTCTTTCATTGCGCACGGGAGAGCGCGACCGCTCTCCGCGCTGCAGCACAAGCTCTGGCTTTGCCCAGGCACCATGAGAACGCGAGCCAAGTTACCTGTGTTGTAGACCACTTCATGATAATGGGGTGCACAATGCAGGGCATGCATTTGTTTAAAAACTTCACCAGCTTGGACTCGTTGCCGCTAACAGCGGAGTTTTTATCCAGGCAGTAGGTCATAGTGTCATGACTCCCTGTAGAATGCAAAAGTAAATGTAAAGGAAATGTCATTTCTTCACTACTCAAGCACCACAATACATGGTTACATGGCGTGCGCACACCTGACGTGCCACCTCATTTCCAAATCGCACACCTATATGGCCCGACAGCTATGTAGCTGGGCAAAAAGGCGGGCTCTTCTACAGAGATTGCTGACCTGACATTAATAAGCTTAGCGTGAAATCCTCATGAAGGGAAGGCATTGAGACTTTTCAGTATTTTTCAATAAAGCCGTTCCCACCTAAACTACACGTTATTGTTTGCCTCAAACCATAATAAAATGCCCCGTTTCAGCTAGCATCTTCCACTGAAATAGCTATCTTGATGTGAAAACCCACTTTTTTTCAGGGAATAAATAGCTGAAGGCTGAATTTATCTAGAATTTGTCCTGATTTCAGAGTTGTCCAAATGCAGGATTTCATACTCCAATCCCATCACCTCTGCACAGGAAAATATGACTGAAAGCAGAAATTCACCTTCTTACCCATTTGACTGGACCAACTCCTAACTTAGCACTTTACGCATTTATATCTTAAATATCTGGTAAAAATGCCCTCCTGAACTAAACACCCACATCCCCTGCAAAAACCAATGTAAGAAGTAGGTGCTTGAAGGGTTCAGAGACAAATCCCAGTCTAAGTTTACATGTGATAGATGGACAAGATCCATCTTTTATGGACTTCAAGAATTACCTGCCTCTTTCCAGCACAGGGAATTACATAGGGGCAGGCTAAGCGTCAGAGCCAAGTACAGCCTGCCCAAGTATTTGACTTCTTTGAAGTCTTAATAAATCTGGCACATCTCTTGCATCATGTTTAGATGAAACTCTACTGCAACTCACAGTTTCTTCAGGACAGGCAGCCAGTGATTTTGCTTGCTTTTTCTGTTCCATTATTTCTTCTAATTTTATAAAGCATCAATAAGAAAAGCTAACAACTCAGTGAAGTGACTTGCTGGGATTTTTACAGAGTACCTGCAAGGAATTTGCATATCATTTTGTTTTCTAAGTCTTCTGTCAAACAAATTGCTTACTGGTGCTAGGAACTGCCTTCTTGAATGGTCTGTCTTACTGGTGCCAATGGCAGTATTTCTAGTAGCCAAAGAAAAAGGACAAGATTGTATTTGAAATAAAGAAAATTCTTTGAAACTGGCAATAACAGTTTAATGTTGCACTCAATTTTTCCACCTTTTAAAATCTGGTTTCTGTCTATTTTCCTGCTTTAAACACCCAAACCAAGCTCACTGCAGATGGAAGATCGATAATGAGGGCATGCAATCAAAGAAGTTTGTCTTACAAGATGTAAGAAGTCAAACCATTAAATACCCATGGACCAAATCCAAGTCTGAGAGAAGTGAACAGGATTCCGTCGATGGGCATTGCAACTACTGATGCCAATCAGCAAACAGATAGTAACCTTTCATTTAGGAGTCTTCTTGTGTTGGCAGTGAGTTACAGTAATGAAAGGAAGATGGATATATCCGTGACGCACCAAATATGATGCAAAGATAGTGAGCTAGCGCCAAACCGGGTAGCTTCAGAGCTTGAAGCAACATCTCCCCAGCAGCACTGTGCTGAATCTGGTGCAAACACAACACTAATTACTGAGACTTGCCTCTATCTCTTCGTCATGCTTTCAGAATGCACTCTTTCACGTTTCTTGCATGCCTTGTTGTCTTCTCTACCTGAAATAAGCTTCCGTTTCCAAACTGGGCTTCCCCCAGTCATTGCTCCCTCTGAAAACCTGCCAGAGCTGTCTTGACCTGGTTGGTCTTGATCTGCTTTTGTTCTGACCTGTGCTAGACCAGTTTTGTAGGTCAGCTGGACAGCCACCAAAATCTTCCAAGCTAATAGCCTGCAACGCTCTGTAAAAGTCCTCCAATGTTTGCTGAAATGGGCTTGTCTTCAACTATCCTTTTCTTCATGCCTGTTCTCCGTGCAGGCATATTCACAAGAACAGCAAACATTCACAAGAATAACAAGGTCACTGTTATGGGAAGAGCCGGGAATTCAAAGGCACACATCAGCAGGTTCTCAGCTTTCTACAATGTCCAAGAAACACCACTGTGAAAGCTTTTCAGAAATAACACGGTTCCTTTTCCACCAAAAAAACACTGAGCATGCTACTGACTTTTTGAAGGATTTTTGCAAGGAGGGGGAAGAAGAGAACATGACCTTCTTTATTCTCTCATAAGATCCGTACTTATTTTCTTCCCTTGATGGTTAAATAAGAAATCTAGATTTTCTTTATAACACCTGTCCTGGGGTCCTTTTACATAGGCTTTATCCAAAACAGAGGTGCACTTGTTCTGAAGTTAACATCAATTTAAATGACATATCCAAGAAGTCACCATGAAATAAGTTTCTGGGTTTCAATTTTAATCGAAACTCCATACCCCATTAGTTCACGAAGGGCAGAAAAACAAAATCCACCACAGTTCTTGGGTCCTCCCAGGGCTCCACCCACTGAAGACAAGATTTGATTTTCCCACTCTCTCTAAATATACGTCTTCGCTAAAGTTAACCTACGATCCTGTAGCCCACATAAAACATTCATCTACACGCTGTGCTGCTTTCCACCCAAACTACCTGTTGCATCTATGGGTGTGAGAGAAAACAGGGGCTAGACTTTTCGTTAGTACCATTTTCACTGTAGAGGCAAAGGGAATCACTCAAGAGCTGACAGTCCTCCAGTGCCTCCTCGCATCTCAGTGAAAACAGGTTCTCCCATAACTTCTTTGGACAGAATGAGGGAAAAAAAAAAATCATCTATTCAAGGTAGCAAAGGGAAGCAATAGTATGTCCAAAGAAAGGCTAATGATACACAGGTCTGAATGTAGTACCAATGAGAACACCAGCTATAGCACAGCTGTATTTATCCATAATAGGATAAATCCAGTTTTCGTAAGCAGGGTCATGCAGAAAAGTCACACTCTACATTAATAAAAACACATGTTAATTAAAAGTCCCCATCCCCCTTTTTTCATACCTTCCCAGCCTCTTTTAAACAAAGAAACAAATAATAAGATAAAATGTTATTTCTCTCCTTTTGGAACCATTTTATCATGTAGGAAGTAGCAAGAATGTATTAGGAGAATCTCACTATGGCCCAGATAAGCAAATGCTCAGATTATTAACCCTGATCTGACGAGATGATGCACAGTGACTGCAAATAAGTCCCTCTTTCTTTCCTTCCCTAAAAAAAAAAAAAAAAAAAAAAATCCTTTCCCCCCCTCCTCTCTAAGAAACACCAAACATTACAGACAAAAAATATTCACATACATGCACACGTCACACAAACCCTCCCCCAAGCCCTTCTCCCACACACTGACCCAAATAATAAAGGTAGCCATCCTGAAATGGGGCAAACAGGACGTTCCAATGCTTAAACGACATGCTAACAAAACACTGGAGAACAAAAGTTAATCTTTACCTGGAAGAGCTAAGTTATACAGGGGAATATCCCAGAGCTTGTCCGGTAATTGTGACATCCATTGACCATTTTCATGGCACACGTGAATGGAGGTTTGCAAAGGGCCTTCCATTAGTGCCTGATCTAGGAGTTCATAGGATGTTCTGGGAGGAAAAAATAGAAGAAAAAGAAGAAACCATTGCATATACTGTGGTTGAATTAATGCCGTTGCACCTGTGCAGGACGGATTTATAGATGCTATAAAACGTCAACCCTTCTGTCAAGTAATTGCAGCAAAATGTCCAGGGCTTCTCAGCCACAACATACACTGCTTTTGATAACACTGTCTCCCAGCACAATGCCAAGGGAGGGCTCCAGCTTCAAGCTGGTAAATTGTCAAACTGAAAGAAAAAATAGAGCCAAGACACATATGTGCAGCTTCGTTGGTACGGAGGAATGACTGTCTGCATTGCCTGTTGCGACATGACGAGGAGTGACCTACCTGCAGTGTGAAACACCGTCTGTTCCCTGACCCTTTGCAGCCCCGGGAGCGTGGCAGCGGGACCGATGGCAGGACCAGGACAGGGGCTGAGTCTGCGACCCTCAGGCCCCTGGAGAACACTTACCTTGAAGCATCAATTCAGCTGCCACAACAATACCTCTATGAGAAGCCCTGACAGAGGTGTCAGGACATCCGATTTTTCAGATCATGCTGGCTTCTGGGGTCAAAGAGGGAAACTTCTGTCTTCTTATTCCCTCCTTTGAGAAGATCTCTTGATGTCTGTTCTTATCACCCCTACCAAGCCCATGATCACAAGTACTTCAGTTTCATCAGACCTTCCTGAAAACTATTCTGGAACTGTTGTTCTTGCTACAAACCCCTCCGGGATCTTCTGCAAAATTTGCAACAGTCATGCAGAAGTGCCAGTGGGTGAAACCCAGCTGAGAAATTATGGTCATCACCAGGGCCCACTAGAGTTACCCTGTTCATTTTTCATTTTATGTTCTCATGGATGATGCAGAACATGAAGACGAGCTCTCCATGCCATTTTTTCTAGGACATTCCTGACATTCAGGTGGTGTTTTTGAGGATGAAAGCCTGCCTTCTTTTCACTGTTTTCAAGGCTTTAGCTATTTTTTCACAGCTATCTAGTGGGACACTTTCTTTTAGCTCATGGCACAGTGATTACCTGTATTAATATCACACCTTTCTTTTTAATCCTTTTTAAAAAAAAGCTGTCACTGTGAATGATTCCTTCTTGTCTGCTACAGCAATGGCAGTCAGATATGTATTTGTCCAGGTTTTGTGCTCTGCCAAACTTCCTCACTGGTCCCCAGTCCCCTTTGTTGCATCTCAGCACGTTCATTCCTGAGATTGCTTCTCCCCAAAGTACTCTTCGGGTTGCTTTTGGGAGGTAGTTGGTTTTTCTGGATTTACAGGTGAGCCATACTGTTTATATGAAGACCATTTCCTTCATTTCCTTAAACATGGTGCAATAGATTTTTTTTTTTGGCAGCCACATAGGGTCATCTGAAAGGCAACTTTGGGAACTGCATTCCTAAGTTTTCTGTACATACCACACATATAACAGATAAAATCTGCTTTTATATCTGCCAATGCACAGTCCTCCAGTCTGCCTTGCTGTGCCTTTGGTGTGGCTTTGAACTGGTCTCTCTGAGTACGGGCACCCCAATTAAGATAAGAATGGGACCATGTTGGCTGAGGGAAATGCCCAGCCACCCCCGGCACAGTGACACAGCCTGTACGTGTCCCGTGTGTAACCTGGGGCTTTCCTCCTGAAGAAGAGCAGCTACCTCTGAAGTTACCCATATGCACAAGGCCATTGTGCAAGCAGGAAAGAACTGGTTTAAACCCTCTCTTGCTCACTTTGTCTCCTTATTTAAAAAAAAGCAAGCAGATATTTGATGGACCTAGTGCAAAGCCCAGTGGAAAAAGTCCCGTGGATACCTTTAGAAAAAAAAAAAAAAGGTGCAGATTTTTTGTCCTGCATAAGCAAATGGTCTCTTCTTGGAAAGAAGTTCAGATCTCAGGCAGATCAACTCACCCATCCTCTGGCTCTGCAATTTAACATGCCAAAGCTTCTGCCTCCTGCAGACCCTTTGCTCTGACAGCAGAGGTCTGCAGCTAATCTTGTCCCCTTTTGCCGTGTTTCATGCTTCCTCAGCCTGCACACCACTGCTCACCCAGGGCCGCTCCGCTCTAGTTTATGTACCGTGTAGCATCAGTGTGGAGAAGGGCTGCAGATGCTTCAAACAACATTGCTATTTAGTGGTTGCAAAAGACCAGATAGTCTTTCTCCTTCCCCAGCTCTGAAGCTGGCAGGAGCTGTGAGGATGCAACACTCCAGCATATGGCAGCACTTATGCGGGTCCTGTACACAGACTAGAAACCTAACTATAAGCACTGCTTTTCCTCTTTTCCTTGGGATCCACAGCTCCGTTTCCAGAGCCTTTGGGGCTGCCTAATTCCTCTGTTCCCCAAAGCCACCCATGCCCCCCCAGAGCGGGCACGCAGCCCCCCAGCAAGCAGCAGGGACCTTGTAAGCCCCTCCAGCCAGACACACCTCAGCCCAGCACAAGCTCCTTTGCACCGACAGCACTCCCAGGATGCGTCCGAGGGTGCAGGTTTCCCTGCTGCCACCCTCTCCTCCCGCCACATGCTCTCACTGCCTCACTCGGGCTGATGCAGGCACAGTCCCACAGCTACAGAACGAAGCTGGTTTTCTGCTACGCTAGTCCCTTACACCAGCTCACCACCAAGTCAGGAGAGCCCAGCGCTGGCACGCACTGAGGAAGCCCCTGCAGAGGCAACAAGCCCCGCTTTGCCGGTCTGTACAACAGACCCCTCGGCGTTGCCCAGCAGAAACTCATGGGCAGCAGGTTCTCAGCCTGGCACAAGCTGCCACCAATGCCCCAACCTCTGCGGGACCGGGACACTTCACAAGGAGTGTCCTGCTGGGCCTGGGGAAAGCCAGCAGAGAGCAGAAACAGCAAGACCCAGCCATGCTGCGGTCCTGCAAACAGACACATGAGAGATTCACATCTCATCCTCCTCCTCTTCTTCTTCCCACCTCCCTCCACAGCACCCTGAAGCTGGGGATGGCAGCCACTGGGAGGAGCAACAGCACCACGGCCATCTGCTGATCAAGTCCCGGACAGAAGTGACTGGACCAGATTTTGGCCCAATTCCCTGCACAATGCAAAGCCCTAAATGTTCACACCGCCAACTCCAGGCTCAGCTGCTACCTTGTGTTTGAGATGTGGCGTATCCTTTAGGGAGAAACCGAGGCTTGCCTGGAGGAATGAAATTACAACTGTTAGCTACCACCTCTGATGACTAAATCCCAAACTTCAGGAAGGAGAACTGTGTCTTTGTTCCCCCTCCTAGACAGGCAAGTCCACCCTACACCTGTTGTTGCCGTTATTAACTACCCTCGCTCCCCCTGTTCACGCCAGCTTTCTGCCCTGGCCTTGGGCGCTCTGAGTGCGGGCAGCAATTATATTTTGAGGACTCTACCGGGACACAAACAATAAACAAGCAATAAAACATGCAAGCGTGCAAAGACACTACAGATCACCGTCCTCTGACCTCGGGACACTGAGAGCATCGGGTGGGATCTCAGCCGGGTTGTGCCCAAAGCGTGCCTTGCACGCGCAGCCCCGCCAGCCCGGAGCACTGGGCGACGGCCAAACACCACGCAATTCCCAGAGGGAGACATAATGAATGAATGTTTGATGATGACGTAATTAAAACATTTGCTGCCGCCGAAGCAAACAAACATCACAGGAATTAGAAGAAACATTTTGACGCGAACTACCCGAACCGCCACAGCGAGGAGGAAGCCGCCAGCCCCGCCGGGACGATCCCACGGGAGACGGGCTGGGCGCCCCCCCACACCCCCTGCTGCCACCCCACGCCCAGCGGCTGCGTGGCCTGGACCGACGCCCGCAACCTCCGGGGAGACGGATTCCCCCCTCCCCCTTTTGGGTTTTGTTACCGTTTCACTTACTGCGATGAACGATTTCATTTCCATCTCCGCTCTTCAGGGGGACTTGCGCGCCCCCGGCTCCCCCCGAGCTCCAGCAGCGGGCGGGGGCTGCCTTGCCTTGCCTTGCCTTGCCTTGCCCTGCCTTGCCTTGCCTTGCTTTGCCTTGCCTTGCCTTGCCTTGCCCTGCCTTGCCCTGCCTTGCCCTGCCCGCCCCGCACGGGCCAAGTGTCGGCAGGTTTGAGGAAGGTGAAGGAGGGGCGAGAGCTGAGGAAGAGCGGGGAGGTGGTTCTGGTGAAGTGGCGCTGCCCGAAACGCACAGGCGAGACACTCAGTGGTCTGAAGATGTATTGCTTCGGGAGGAACCTGCAGGCAGGGGACAGGCAGAGACATGCTCGGGGGAACACCAAGTGATAGCATGTAGCCATCATTCAACTGCATTTAAAATCTACAAAAAAAAAAAAAAAAAAGCTTTCTCTCTATATATTGGTGCCTTAATTGCCTGCTTTGTCCAACAGAGTTTCTATTTCTTCGGTTTGCAGAGCTAATACACAATTCCCTAGTTCTTTCCCTCCTCGTTAGCTTGTACAGCCCCTCATCTGTGGTGAAATTCATTCATATTTATTATGGCACCTTGCAGAAATCTAGGCAAGCTCCTCAAAAAGCTTTGCCGTGTAAGGAGGCACCTAAGTGAGTGAATGGCATATAGAGGTAAACATGCAAATCCTCAGTGCAGTTTTGGAAGCGGGGTGCCTTCTCAGCCTTCCCAGGGGCTTTCTGGTGTGGTGAAGGAAGCTCCCCTACTTCATCGCCCTGTTCCGAAAGCACATTAAAATACACAGTTCCCTAAATAAAGAATGGTGAGCTGTGCTGGTTTTGGCTGGGACAGAGTTAATTTTCTCCATAGTAGCTGGTATGGGGCTATGGTTTGGATTTGTGCTGAAAACAGTGTTGATATAACGCAGCGATGTTTTCGTCACTGCTGAGCAGTGCTTACACAGAGTCAAGGCCTTTTCTGCTTCTCACCCCACCCCACCAGCGAGGAGGCTGGGGGGGCACAAGGAGTTGGGAGGGGACACAGCTGGGACAGCTGACCCCAACTGACCCAAGGGATATTCCAAACCATATGGCGTCACGCTCAGCATATAAAGCTGGGGGAAGAAGAAAGAAGTGGGGGACGTTCAGAGTGATGACGTTTGTCTTCCCAAGTAACCGTTATGTGTGATGGAGCCCTGTTCTCCTGGAGATGGCTGCACACCTGCCTGCCCATGGGAAGCAGTGAATGAATGTCGTGGTTTAACCCCAGATGGTAATCGAATACCACGCAGCCGCTCACTCACTTCCCCCCCTCCCCAGTGGGGTGGGGAGGAGAATCAGGGAGAAAAGAAAACTCATGGGCTGAGATAAAAACAGTTCACCAGGACAGCAAAGGAAAAACAAATATATATTAATAATGACAATAATAATAAAATATAAGGGTAATAGAATATAGCTCTGTCCTGGCTGAAACAATGAATTCCTTGTTCTGCTTCGCTTGCGCACACAGCTTTTGCTTTACCTGTTAAACTGTCATTATCTCAGCCCACGAGTTTTCTCACTTTTACCCTTCCGATTCTCTCCCCCATCCCAGTGGGGAGGGGGCAGTGAGCAAGCGGCTGTGTGGTGCTTAGTTGCTGGCTGGGGTTAAACCCGGACATGAGCCAAAACTGAAATCAAAAGAATGGATAGAGAAGATTAACTTCCCTTTCTCCTCCACAGGGCAGCCTTCCTACAGGGTCACCTACAGCGGAACTGGGATCTGACTGCTCCGGGATCACACCACAGTCAGGACTAGGGAAAATTCAGGCTGCTGCAGTGTTGTGCTGCTTAATGAAAGGATGTATTTTCCAGATACTCCTTTTTCACTATCTCATTTTCGCATGAGGCAGAGCAAAAGGAGGAACAGTGTTGTTGTACAGAGCAAAACTTGCTGTGCCAACAGCAGCGGCTGACCAGGTTAACACTCAGCTAACCAAGTCGTCCCCGTTGGTGAGTCCCAGGACGGCAGGGCTGCCTGGGCTTCAGAGTTATGCCACAGTTCAGACTGCTGTTTATCTATCAGCTCTTACAGAGTATCACAAAACCTGCTGGAGGTAGCTGCAGAATAGACGTGCAGCAGGTTGTAAAGCTAGGCACGAAAAGGACATAATGCCAAAAGGGGTGAAGTAGAGCAAAAGAGAAGGTAAGAAAGAAAAGATGCTATTTAAAAGCTGCGGGGTTTTACACTGCCGTGGTAGAAAGTAGCTGAGAACAGTTACAGGAGAAGTATTACTGTGCTCTTCGTGGAATGAAATAAATGGGAAAATATTTCAAACAGGAAAAGTTAGGAGGAAAAATCAGACAAAGTCAACTTTAAATCCTCATTTACTTAGAAAGTTAAGACTATGGAGGTGCGACAAAACAGCAGTCAGGTGGTCACTGGATACTCCCATGACGAATACGGTACAGCCAGACATGGTTCTGGTCTTGTAAAGCAAACCTGTGTGAAGTTGTTGGGACTATCAGGGAAAACATGACCGTGGAAAGGAAAATTTAAAAGCTCTTCTTGTGTTGGTTTGAAATGAATAACGGAAAACTTAAAAAAAAAGCATGAAACTGAAATCCAAAACCATTTTATTCTGGAGGCATTACAACAGGACTTTAGACCATAGTCATGTGAAGGATCTGCTGACTGATGTGGAAACGATCTTGTAGGTCTCACCTCAATGGAAATACTCTACCAGAAAATCTCAAGCCCTCTCCAAATCCTCCTAATTCCCACCCTTTCAAGTCTGAGTTTGGATCTCAGTTCTTTTTCATTTGCACTGGAATTACTAGAGATGTCAAGAGAGTTGGTCCTGGTTTAGTCCCGAGATCACAATCTCTCTAGAGGGATTTAGGAAGCCCATAAAACGAGGAATGACAGGAAATTAATCAGCAAGCGATTAAGCCCTGACTAAGCATGTCTCCTGAGGAGGGGTCAAGGCAAGGATAACTTTTAGGAATATTTGCAGAAATAATGATAAGCAGATTTCAGGATGCGGAAGCAGGGGGATGAAAAAGCCCAAGATTTCTCAACCCTCCTCACAAAATAAATGTCTGCATTAAAAAGACTGAGAGTAGAGTTCAAAAGTATTGGACAAAGAAGAACTTACCCAGAAGGAGCTTATCAGGTTTTGAAGCATTCAGTAGTGAAAAGGTTTGAAGCTGGCAGCGTCTGAGAGAGTCAAAACAGGCAGATACAGAAGCTTCAGCGTGGGCATTGATGGAAATGCAGGTCTGATTTATAGCTGTGGACCAGAGTGAAAATTTCTGGTTTGGTAGCCACAGTGACACCAGTCATAGGGCCTTAAACTGGACTTTATACATTTAAACAGCTTTGGCTTCCCAAAATACGCCACGATCAGTCTGAGAGAAATCAGTTGATTTTTCAGACGACTTAGAGGTTTATGAGATTTTCTGAACGGTTACAATATTTGAATGTTGCATGAGACTTTTTTCTTCCGTCTCAGTTTTTGGTTTTCAGACACGGCAGACCTTTACTCTACGCTGTAACGTACAGAAATGCCACTAAGCATTTAAACAACCTTAACTGAATTCCCTGGATTTGGGGTGTTTGTTCTGGGGACATTTGCAACACCCTGGCGATGTGTGTGTTTGCTCCTGCCCTGACGTACTGATAAGTCCTCTCAACCCTCACCTAATTTCTGTCTTTGGGAACAAACAGGCAGCTTAATATTTCTGAGAGGAGGTTGTATATCTAGCGGCGGCAGCAGCCCCGATGGCTCCTGGGAGCGGGGGAACCGGCGGGGAGGCAGCCTGCGGCACCAGGGAGATCACTCTGGGCAATAAAAAGACCTGGGAAGAAAAATGCAGCCCAGACCTGCTGGGAGCTGGTTTCTGGTTCCCTGTGTTTGCTTCTGGGGTTACTGGACCACGATGGCTACGCCAAGCTCGCAGCGCTGGGAGCGGGATGTGATGAGGATGGGGGGCACAGCCTGGAGTCCTCCTTCGCACCCGATCCCCGTGCTCAGGGCTGCCTGACGACGAGGTGCCCCTGACGACCTGGCACCGGCCGGCAGGAAGCCTTAGGCAGAAGGATTTGGGTGAGATTTATGTTCCCCGAACACATCACAGCGTGCCAATGCCGTCATGAAGAAACAGCCCTGGCTTTATTTGCAACAGGCAAATTATTAAAAGTGATTACATTCATGGGCTGTTAAAAATGCTACTGTGAGGGTTAGACATTGGGTACAATACTGCTCCCTTCACATGATGGATTCTCAGGACCCAGGGCTACGTGCATTTTATGTGTATCTATCTGGGCACATGAGCAAAAGCACGCAAGGACAGATGCCTTGGGCAGTGCAGGCATGATCTGCGGTGACCTGCAGTAGAGGTTCATCCTCCAACAGGACTTCACACTGCAAACGTCATCCGTGGCAGAGAATTTAGGTGCAGGGCTGATAGCAGCTGAGCTCACGGTGTCAGTTTGGGTCAAACATTGCTACTCTTAAAGGCTAAGATACACAACAGAAAAATGACATATTAAGCAGTTTCCAAAGGGGCCAGATATAGGCTAAGAAAGTACTTCATCTTTTATTACATTTATTTATTTTATTACAGAGTAACAAAGCACCAGAGCGACCTCCCACACTACCACAGGGCAGTAATTTATAGCATAGTCATTTATAAACTCTATATATTACTGGGCCTTTCTTTGTATCAACATGGCCCAAAACCTACCACTTATTGTTGGATTATTTTCCATTGGTACGTGCGAAAAGCTTGTATCAGGAATGTGGAGCTGAAAACTTGCACAAGGTACACTAGGGCTGCAGCTACAGTGGCAATCTCACTCTTGCACGCTCAGGATAGCAGCTCTGCTGGAAGTGTATGTAAAAACATGCCAGTTAACGTTTCCCACCCACAGACAAAGCATGTGGTTTTTTGGTGCTTTTTAAATTTCATTTTATTTTATTTATTTTATTTTAATTTTGCCTGAGCTAATTCATTAATAATACACTCAATATGGCCCCAAACTTTATAGGAATAATAGAGTAAGTACCCTTCCAGTTGTTGTACGGCATTCCTAGTTAGGGCATGTTGCTTGCAGTGCTGTGCACAACATAGAGACTGCAATGTTGTCTGACCGCAGAAGCAGATTTACCAAGCCTCAAAAGATAATGTTAACCAACCACCTTCTATTAAAAGCAATGGTAAGTAGCCACCCCAATGCACTGGAAGCTGAGCAGCTGTCTGAATGAATGCCGCTGTTTGTGTTTGATGGAGGAGACACAAGCAGACAGAGAGGAGCTGCCCTAGCAGTGACCGAACCCTACCTGACTGTCATTTGTTTCCTCCCATGAGTTAATTTTCCACAGCAATTTTCTTTCAGTTGGACTCCAGATGCTCTAAGGCTTTTCTAACCACCCCCTGCCCGATCAGGAAAACAATCCACTGCCTCTTACAAACAAATCAAATCCTACGCAAGACTTAAGTCTGAAGACTATCGTGTTGGACAGTTGGCTTTTCCATGGATTAGGATGTTCCTGACTGCCAGGTTTTGCTGTCAAAACCAAGTTGTTTTTTCTTACAGTTGTATGCCTTCATATCTATTTTATCTGTAGCGATCATGGCAATGGCAACTAATCAGTTCATAGTAATAGAGCACAGTAATAAGTCTCACTTACAGGAACATATGAGCACATTTATTACAGCACACATTAGAAGCTGCAGGGAGCAAGGACATTTGTGGCAAGTTGAAATCCAAGTTTTTCCTGTTCCCTGGTTACAAGTGACGAACGTGACGGTGCGCCCACTGTGCGCTGTTGGACTTACTTTTTTTATATGAATAGCTGTGTTATTGAGATCAGAGACATTCATTCAGCTTGTGGGCGTGATGAGAACCATCAGCTACAGATTCAGACAATGCTATAAATACACTCGAAGCATTACTGACCCTGAAATGGTCCTCAGGTCCTCTGATGTAGACAAAACTTTGTATCAGGCTACAGGGTTAGACCCGTATTTTCAGTCTCTGCTCCACACTGAAAGGAAGATCACATAAGGCAGGTGCAATGGTCTAAGTAACCTGGTTATTTAGTTGGATCTGAGTAACCTGGTTACTAGTAGAGCCCAGGGCTCAACTAGTGGGGAAAAGAGTTTAACACAAACCCAAACAATTGGTGGTTTATGGGAAATGAAACTTGTCAACTAAGGTTTTTGTTTCTTTTTAGTTTGGGGTTTTTTTTAAGGAAATGAGATTTATGCAGTTGCCTTATCTTGTACTGTGTTTCTTCCTATTCTCTTACCCTCAGCATTTTTTAAACCACAAGCTGAGTTCAACCAAAATTATATCAGCTATCACATGGAGTTCCTGAAAAAAAGTCTTTCTTTAATGTTTTAGTAACTTGATCAACAAGCCCTTGGGTTTTGGGCCAAATGCAGAGGAGCGGACATTGCTGGTCTCCCGTGGAGGTCACACGATAGGACTAAGAGGGCAGAAGGTTCAAGAAAGGGGGGGTTTTTTGTGTTTCTTCCCTCTGCCATAGCTGGAGGGGGCTGATTGCCTTGCAGACAGCTGTACACCATAGGGTGTGCTTGCTGCTGGGACCCTGTCTAGAAAGAGGTCCTGGTGATTCAGCTTTAAACATCTACCTTACAGGCCTTTACATCTGAGATCCTGCAGTTGTCTCCTTGTGTCGTTGTGCTGCAGCACCTAGTGGGCCAAGCCCCAAGCAGCCCATCTCACCCCAGAGCGGCCCAGTTTTGGCAGGAGGTTGGACTGGAGACCCCCCAAGGGCCCTTCCAGCCTGAGCTGTGCTGTGAGCCTGTGGCCATGTCCCAGGCCAGGAGATGGGACCGGACAAACAGAGAATTAGAAGGAGGCTAACACAGTTAAAGCCCAACAGTCCTAGCCTCATGGGACATACACCTTGCCAGACTAACCTGATTTTTAGATTGGGTTTCTTTTGGGCAGATGGGGTATATGCAGCCACACTGTCGTATGCCTGTCTCTCCTCCCTTCCTATCTTCACTTTCCTCCCAGCAATTTCTGAATACAAGCTAACTTCCCTCTAAAGCCAACAGAGAGAAAAGAGCACGTCTAGCATGCTGTTCATCTAACCTATTTCAGATCAGCTCAAACAGAGATGTACTGCTACCAAAATTTTCCAACTGGTTTCCACCCCCGGAAGCCTTTCCTGAGGGCACCACTTTACCAAAGACTCACGTTACAAATGCCCTTACTTTTTCAGTGGAATAACCATGTTCTCCAACTTCACTTTTCTTCCTGCTGCTTTTCTCTTTCTTTTACATTGCTGATCATCTCAGCAAGGAAACTCAGTCATTTTTCAAAATACCAGCTTTCCTTAGTACAATCGCCCAAGGGATGCAAAAAGGTCTGCCTCGTACATGTAAGTTTGCTCCTATCCGAACTTGCTTTCTCCCACTGGATCCTGTGATCTGCAAGGACTATGCCTACAGCTTGGGACACAAGGCTATTTCTCAGCTCTAGGGTTGAGGAGCACAATAGGGTTGTGTTTCAGACCCGCGTCAAGGTGAGATCCAGCCATGCACATCATCCTCCGTGCTTCTCATTTCTGTACAAGGAGCTTGAGCCGGTCCCCTAATTTGGACAACCAGGAGAGAAGAGCCTGTACTTCAGGATAGAGGCAACTAAAGACATTGAAAGGGTTTTGCCCATGATGGGAAGGATGACAAATTTAAAATACTCACCCATGGCTCACAGTGGCACTGTAAGGCAGGTAGGGAAACAAGTCAGCAGGATACCACCGTGCTAGGGTAGAGCACAGAAAAGAGACAGCAGTTGGAGAGCAAGCAGACAGCTAAAAAATGAAACACGGTTCTGCTGACTCTGCATCCCCTTTTTACCCACCAAATGGGCTACTAGGAAAGGAAAACACTGCTGCCATATTCCTGCTACTGCAGCTTGAAAGCAGATTGTGAGATAATTAGTTAAAGCTATGGCATCACTGTAGGACTGGGCAAAGGGGCAAACAGTGGTCTTAAAAAGATAAAAAATTTTCTGAGAACATATCCGTAAGGCATCAAAACATGTGAAGCTGGCTCACTCTTCACCCAGCAGCCCTGAGCTTCCTCATTTTTAAAAAGAAAGTGGGCATAAAATCCCCTAAATGGTTTCAGGCTTGTGGCTGTTAGCATGATGTTGAGAAATGCAAGTCCCTTTGCTCTTACAGTTTCAGCTCCCTGTGCCTCTCACAGACAGAGCTTAGGAGAGGGTAATTCTAGAGGAAATGTAGGATACAGCTGAACAAGCACATTTATGCAGCGGTCTATGTTCCCTTTCACTGCCTTGCTTACCAGAGCGTGACTGCCTAGAGAACCGAGACCAGTGATAAGCTTGTGTCAAAATGCTTGTGTACAATAGGAGAACTGCGAACTTGCAGTCTGCCTTTGCTCAAGTGTTAGTTATGGGCTCTGTATACCACCAAGATTTGCCCTGATATAGCCAGCATTGGTGGTCAGGATGTGCGGTTCTTCCCTCAGTTCCTCCCACGTGGGCTTTCTACTCGGGCTTTCAAAGAAGAGCCAACCGACAGTGGTGCAAACAGACAGGCAGACAGAGCTGCTGTCTTAATGGCACGCATTAGTGGAACCACCCCAACAGCAGAAGTCTCCAGCTTGCACAAGGCCTTGGCATGATAATCATGGCTAAGCAGAAGTATTTGCACAATCTCCAGTTATTATTTAATCTGACACTTAGGGCAAAATGTCAGGCTCTTGTCTTGCAAAAGGGCAGAGTGATGTCAAGGGCCGTAAAATGTCTTATGCGAGCTTTCTCAATTCAGGCTAAGAAACACACAAATAAAAACGTGACTCACGTATTCTCACAAAGCAGCTGAGTCTCAGCCTCCACTTCCAGCAGTGCATGGGCAGGCATGTCCCTGCACATTACTGTCCCTCTCGTCTTGATTAGGCAGGTTTCCTTCCATAACAAAAGCTAACGATTTTGCTCGCTACGTGAGAAACAAGGGCAGGAGAGCCTGTTTCTTACTCTTCTCTTCTTGAAAGCTTATCTCCAAGGGCTAGCCCATGGGCAACAGGCACCGCTTCTCTCTTTGAAACACGTGCAGACTGACAGGAGTCCAAAGTATGGATTCATATATTTTCCCACAGTTACTCAGTAAGCCTCGAAGTCCCTGGGGAATTTCTTAAATACACACAACGCCCCCCCAAGTTGTGCATGCAGGTGCCCCAAAGGGAACGGAGAGGAATACAGATATCTCCTAAACAGAAAATTCCCAAGTATTTAGTCCTTGTATGGGCAGACAGGAAAGGAAAGTTCCTCGTGCTAGGGCAGCCAAAGTTCACATAGCCATCTCCCACTGTCACCCCTCCCTACACACACAGAGTCTTCATTTTCCTGAGGGTATTATGCTCCTTAGCAGCATTTTGATTGCTTCACCCATTAGATCTTGCCATCACCTGGAGTTTCATCTGAGGCAAATCTGGCATGCACTTGGAAGTCATTCCTGCTGGAGGATCGGAGCCACATGGCAGAGGCTGTTGTAGAGAGCAACCTCTAGAGAGCAAGATATCCCATCCCAAACTAAAATCAGACAGACTGCAGCCTAGAAATGCCAATTTCTCTCCACCAGGCTCCTTTAATACTAATGGCAAGTAGCTCCCCGGATAAGCCATCTCCAGGAGAGAAGCAGCTCTAATTGGAGCTAATTGGTCAAAGTTGCTTTAGAGTGTTAGAGAGAAGAAGTTTGCCGACAGCAGGCCAGCACTGCGTGAACAGGCATGACTGATGGTTCATGTTGGATCAAAATCCCACGAGATGATATGGCAGTACAAAACAGGCTGGAGTCAGGCGTGGGCACGCAGTTCACCATTAGCCAGAGCATCTGACAGAGATGCTGTGCGTGCTTTTTCTTTACAGCCTGGCTTTATGCCAGCTGCAGGAGGACAGACAGCCAATACCTGGTCCACCACAGAGCCTGCTGGTACAAGAGAAACTGCCCATCTTTTTTTGGCACGTTTAAAACATCTGGTTGAGTGGGATTTTAGGAAACCAGCACTGTGTGTCATTGTGCCTGACCACTGTGATTTCCTTGAAGAGTCTCAGTGTTAGATTTATTGTGACATCTGAATATGGCTTCATCATGAACGAATTCTGCCTCAGGTCTTGTCTCAGATGTATCATCTATTTTTGAGAGTATCAAACTCAGCATTTAAAAGGAGTTTCAGTAAGAAAGGATGACGCCAACAGAGGTCAGTGCGTCACCGTAACTCAGTCTCTCCTAATCTTACCTGGTAAAAATAGGTCACCTTGTAGAGCATGATTTTTTAAATGGGGGATGTGATTTAAAAGATATTTGTAAGGAACTCCTTTTAAGAGGAATCATCCCAGTCACTGGCTCATCCTAAGAATAACAGAAGAAGAACAAACCTCCCTATTTTTAAAGGAAAAGAAAGAACTTCAGTGAACCTAGCATATTTTTGACATTTCTTCCTCCTCCACTCCTCAACCACACACAAACTTTTAAAGCAGATGCTGAAATAAATGAGAATTTAAAAAAAAAAATTACCCTATGTGGTTTTAATTATTAGTAAGGTCACTAACATGACAGGGAACGTATCTTATGAACTACGGCTCCCCTTAGGACATTGTCTTTGCACCAACAAGGAGCTGTACATGGAAATGTGCAGTTGAAATGGATAAAGCCATTTGTTAAAGTAGACAGGAGGTTTACTTTGTGCCCTATTGAGAAATCCCTAGTGACGGATTGTAGAAAATAGCAACTCTTTCAGTGACCTGCCTCTTAAGGAAAATAAAGAGCAAATTCCTAGGACAGCCGCCTCAAAACCGCCCCTGGCAGCTTTGATGCCTGCATGCTGAGCAGAGATCACCTACACTGAAGAAGTGGTAAGGACACACTCAGAGCTGACTCAAGTTACTCCCACTCACTCTTGTGAAAGTGGGAGCAAACAGACCTCGTCGGCATCAGCAGCGAGTGGGAGGAGGATGGAGCAACAGCAGCAGCCAGAGGAGGAAAGATGGAGTCTGCAGGGTTTGCTATCTGTTTTCCTGGGCATTAATTTTTGCATTCCCTTCTCTCAGCAGTTACTCCCACTAGTTCCCATTACCAACCCCTACTGCAGTTTCCACTCGCCAAAACCCACCAGGTGTTAGTGGAGTAGGAGGCAGCAGATGGGGCTCTGCTGGGGCTCTCCAAATCTGCTAAAGGTTTCTTAAGCAATCCTGTTTGTGCCTCAGTTACCCAAGAGCAGAGATTATAGCACTAATCTCTCTCCAGCTCTTCCAGGCAGACAGTCTTTGTGTATCTACACCAAGTTTTCCCTAGCAGGGTATCATCAACTGTCCTTGGTGTCCTTTACACCCCACTCTCATACAAGCAGTATAATGAACATTCACATAGAATCATAGAATCATAGAATTGTTCTGGTTGGAAGAGACCTCCAAGATCACCGGGTCCAACCATTAACCTATCACTACCAAGTCCCCCACTAAATCATATCCCTTAGGGCCTCATCTAAACGTCTTTTGATGCTGCAGAGAGGGTTATTAATCACAAAAAATGAAGCTCCTGTCAAATGAGGGGAAACAAATCGAGCAATGCCAGGCTCCAGCATCCCTTAACTGAGAGGACTCCTGTGCCAGCCTACGTAAACCTCCCCTTGGGAACAGAGCTTAGAGAAGACCGCTAAGTACTAGGAAGGTAGAAGCACTGGTGAGGCCGCGCCTCGCATACTGTGTTCAGTTTTGGGCCCCTCACTACAGGAAAGACGTGGAGGTGCTGGAGCGTGTCCAAAGAAGGGCAACAAAGCTGGTGAGGGGTCTAGAGCACAAGTCCTATGAGGAGCGGCTGAGGGAACTGGGGTTGTTTAGCCTGGAGAAAAGGAGGCTCCGAGGAGATTGTTGGGCAGAGAGGAACCTCATGAGGTTCAACACAGGCAAGTGCAGGGTCCTGCACCTGGGGAGGAATAACCCCATGCACCGATACAGGTTAGGGGTTGACCTCCTGGAAAGCAGCTCTGCAGAGAAGGACCGGGGAGTCCTGGTAGGCAACAAGTTCACCATGAGCCAGCAATGTGCCCTTGAGGCCAGGAAGGCCAATGGCATCCTGGGGTGCCTTAAGAAGAGTGTGGCCAGCAGGTCAAGGGAGGTTCTCCTCCCCCTCTACTCTGCCCTGGTGAGGCCCCATCTGAAGTCCTGCGTCCAGTTCTGGGCTCCCCAGTTCAAGAAAGAAAGATGAGGAACTACTGGAGAGAGTCCAGCGCAGGGCTACGAAGATGATTAAGGGACTGGAGCATCTCTCCTGTGGGGAAAGGCTGAGGGAGCTGGGGCTGGTCGGCCTGAGGAAGAGAAGACTGAGAGGGGACCTCATCAACGCTTATAAATATCTCAAGGGTGGGTGTCAAGAGGATGGGGCCAGACTCTTTTCAGTGGTGCCCAGCAACAGGACAAGGGGCAACGGGCACAAACTGGAACACGGGAAGTTCCATCTAAATATGAGGAAAAACTTCTTTACTGTGAGGGTGACAGAGCCCTGGCACAGGCTGCCCAGGGAGGGTGTGGAGTCTCCTTCTCTGGAGATATTCAAAACCCGCCTGGACACCGTCCTGTGCAGCCTGCTCTAGGTGACCCTGCTCTGGCAGGGGGGTTGGACTAGATGATCTCCAGAGGTCCCTTCCAACCCCTACCATCCTGTGGTTCTGTGATTCTGTGATTCTTATTGCTCTCTACAACTGCCTGAAAGGAGGTTGTAGCAAGGTGGGTGTTGGTCGCTTCTCCCAAGCAATAAGAGATAGGACAAGCGGAAACAGCCTCAAGTTGCACCAGGGGAGGTTTAGAATGGATATTTGGAAAAATTTCTTCACTGAAAGGGTTGTCAAGCATTGGAACAGGCTGCCCAGGGAAGTGGTTGAGTCACCATCCCTGGAGGTATTTAAAAGACGTGTAGATGTGGCACTTAGGGACATGGTTTAGCGGTGGACTTGGCAGTGATAGGTTAATGGTTGGACTTGATGATCTTAAAGGTCTTTTCCAACCTAAACGATTCTATGAACACCGAGTAGCCTCACTGCCCAAAGGCACAAGCCTACACCATCACTCAGTGATCTCCCAGGTAACTTTAATTTTTTGACCAATGCCACCTACATTTCAGAGAGGAGTCCAGGTCACTAGAACATTAAGGTGGGATTCAGCTCATCCAACTCCACAGACGCCTGCGGTGTAGATGTCTACCAATGTCTGTGCTACCCAGCTAAGACTCCTTTTGAAATCAAAGGGAGTAAATAATTAAAAGGTGCAATTCACTAGCCTCGAGTAGACATCTAAAATCAGTCTGCTGAGTTACACCCTAGAGCTGCCTGTTTCTCTCTTCCACACAGTGAAGAATTTGTTGGTTTCAAAGCAATAACCTTTCATCAAAGAGCACAAACGAGCTGTCTGGAGAAGGGGAGAGAGTCCTGGCCCAGGTGGGAGTCTGGCAGAGGGGACAAGAGCACACAGCTATAGCCAGTCATCCCAGAGTATTCAGCAATCCCACACTGGAAGACACAATTCCAGATCCCAAATTGTTCCAGGCCAGCAAAAGTACAATCTTCTCCAAGCTAAGATAGCACAGTCAAGTTTGTCCATAGTATTCTATATTTTTTTTGACAGAAGGAGTAATTTATGCTGAATCACTCAAAAAAACCCCCACTGTCCCTGAAAACATTCATGCTACAGTATCATCTCAAGATAATCTTCATGTTTTTCACTCCTCCACATCAATATCCCAGGTTGTCTGGAGCTTCCATCTTTGGTTTGTAGCTCCTAAGAGAAAGCAAACATCTACTTGAGCCTTTCTGTACATGCATTGAAAAGATAATTTTATGTCGTATTTCCAGTGATTGTGGCTGTACTGGCTTTCCTGAGTTCCCATCACATGAGCAAGTCCAAGCTGCTCCAAAGAAGCATGTGCAAGTGCTGGGGCAGGAGAGGGTAGAAAGAAGGCTGAAGGGGGATCCAGGTACAGGCACGAAGTATGGCATAAGGCAGGACTGGCCAAAGTTAGTCTGCCCTTTCCCTGCCACACAGCATCTGGCAAGGCATCCAGGAGATAGCTCAAAACTCACTCACAGGCCTTTACAGATGGGGAAAAGCAGGAAGATGAAGGCCACTCATCAGGCTTTCTAGCAGGAACTGGTAGTGCCTGCAACATGGAAAGCTTCTGGGTCCATATACACGCTCGTTTTCCTAGAGAAAAGTTAAATACTCTCAGACCAGAGAACGCTTCCCAGGATGCCCAGCATCCCAAAACCGAAACCAGCCCAGCACCTCGTAATACAGGCAAGGGTCACCTTATCTGCTCCAGACCAGCCTCACACTCCTTGGCTTTCTTGTAGGCCGCCTGACACTGCTCCGGACTCTTAATGTGACCATGTCACCCCAATGGTGTTGACGTGGGGATAACTCCACCATCCTCCATAGTCCCTCACCCTGCACCGACACTCCTTACCACGTTAGATACAAATGGGTCCATTGCAGACCAGACCAGCTGTTTGGGTCTGAGGTGATTTAAAAAAGAAGGAAGGTCTTTGCAAAAAGTATGAGAGGGCAGTTCAGCTTTTGCCCCACCACCCTTTCCTTTTGGATACAAGAAACTATCATCAGCAGGCAAGGAAAGCCCTGCAGAGGATGGAGCAAGCATCTTCAGTTTCCTGTGAGTCCTAAGTGTCCCTCCAGGTACAATTTTTCTAGTTCAAGCTTTTCTTCCAAATTATGGAGCCCACCTTCTTGTCACTTGCCTTGTCCCATACCTGCCAGCAATATGTCCTTCCCCTCTCTGCACCTTCACATTTCTCTTCATCATCACCTCATCTTCCATGTTAAGTCTCACCTCTGATAACTCTTTCTCTTTCCTTTTGTCTTAAAATCCCTCCAGTGTATATCAATGCTGTGATATCAGCTCTGTCCAGAAGATACCACACTCTTGACAGGGTATTCACCCATATCTTCTCTTCCCTAGTGTGACTCGGATACTGCTAAACGCAGAGTTGAACACTTTCTTCTTTAAAAAGACAGCAGCTGAATGACGATGAGGGTCTTACACCTCCTCAGAGGTTATCACTGCTTGCATTTACAGCTTGCATGAGTCTTATCTTGGTGCAGGAGGAGAACCTGACATCAACACCCTTTCTTTGACTTTCAGGTTGTCAATACTGCAACACGCAGCACAAACTCAACAAATCAGTACTTTAAGCAGCTCAAGCAATCTACAGTCCTAGACAAAATAAATTAATCTACAGCTATTTCTGCCCTTCAGCTGTTCTTTATAGGACACCCAGTTCCTGCTCATACACCTCCCGAGGAGATGCCTCTTGCTCCTGCAGCCATTTTCCCTGTCAGGCCCATCTGTTGATGGGCAAAAGTCACCCCGCAGGTCATCCAGTAGTCTTGTTATTAGTTCATAGGGCAAGTGGCTTCTCATTTTCCAAGAATATTTTCATGTGAATAGAGGGTCAAAGTTCAACGTCTGTCCTTTGTAGGCTGTGCATTATTACCCTCCGAAATCTCAATCCACACTGACGCAGAGAGATAACAGCAAGAAGGCAGCAAAGATCTGGATTCAAAGTTATGTTTGTGAGTTTTGACACTGCTGTGAATATGGAGCATGATAGGGTCAAGGTAAAATAAACAAACTATGCAAAGCCAGGCCATTTCAGCAGGACAGCTGCCACTTTGTTCTGCTAGGGTCCTATTTACCCACAGTAGGTAGCCCTTGTGAACTCTCTATTTAAAGTCAGCTACTTTGTGTCTGTCCCCTCTCTCATTAGCAAAGAGACCATCTTTATAGTTTCTCTTTAAAATGAAGTAGATCATCAGAACAAGAAATAGATAAACAAAGATTGCTAGAAAAGTGATTATGTCTCCTTATCCAGGATTAAGAAATATTTTTACATCTCCTTTCCTGCCCGGAGTCCTAGGCACAACAGGAAAAGCTGGTGGAGCAAACCCTACATCCCTGTATTTGTCAATTCCAGGCCTGTGACAGCACGTGGGTGCAGCAGTAATGCCAGCACAGCCACGATGTTTAACCAGCTTCATTCATGTCCTAGCTGCACTTACGAATATTTGGAGACCCTTGGTTTAGATTTAATAGTTTTTCTCAAAGACGTGTCTTTTTGGGAAGGCAAGAAAAGGCAGTCAGGTTGTCCCACAAGGGCTAGAAAACACAAGGACCAAAATCTTCCCATTTGAAAGCCTATTCCCAACACACACAAAAGCATGCAAGAGAAGTAAGAGTTGTGCAGCCTGGTATAGCTTAAATATACATTAAACATAGTAAATACTTAGAAAAGCTTATAAAAGGCAAGGTGTACAGACCAATCCCTTACAAGGGCATCCAGCTCCCATCAGTCACTGCTATCTTGTTGACAAGCTGGTTTATGTTCTGCTTGTGATCCACGTTGGGGAGATACTCCATCAGCAGGTTACCCCTGGGCAGGCAGCATCCTCCCTGCCGTGCTCCTCACCGTGTGGGGCTGACCCACACCAACCACGTGCTCAGTCACCCAGTAACCATCTCAGAGTGTATCCTCACCAAGGACTATAGGTACCGTATTGTTCCCTACATGCACAAAGGGAATAAACCTAGTCCCATACCCCCTTCCTTCATGCCCTCGTCCTGCTCAAGGCAAAGGGCCTTTGCCTCACTTTGGTTAACGAGGCTGGAGAATTAGTCCCATCATGGTTTTCAATCAACACTTTTTTTAGGAAGCAAAATCACAAAACAGTAAGTAGTGAAATCTGAAGAGAAGTGAAATAGTTGGCCTGTGGACAACAGAGAGAAATTCATCTTCAAACCTTTCTTTAGTTTGGGAAGCCGTGCTACAATGAGAGAGATCCCAAAGCGCTTGGACCTTGGAGTCTGAGAGCAGCACACACAGTGTCTCCCTTTAGAGATGCAGGAAGGAGTGGCTGGAGAATTACAAACCAGTGAGCCTGGCTTGCATGCCTGGGGAAGCTCTAGAAAAAAATTATGAGGGTATTAAGGATTTCTCAAGAGTAAGTTGTTTCAAAATGATCTACTCTCCCTTTCTGGCAGAGCAAATAGCCCAGTGGATAGGCAATTTTGCAAATAATTGGGTATTTTTTATTAAATAAGGTATCTGCACACACTTCCTACCTTTTTTTTAATTAAGGGTTAGGACACTTGACTTGCCTCCAAACATCCTGCCTTCACATTCCTCTCCAGATGGGGTAAACAGGAAATCTTGCATAATTGTCAATATGTTCCTTATACCAGTTTGGCATTGACATGGTGCCAGAAGACATTTAACACCTTTGCTCGTTAGAACCCCCAGCAGATTAATTACTATCGGAATTACGACTAAGGAAAAAACCAACCACCCGGTTGTTGAGCAAACATTAGAATGAGCTGAACGTTTTATTTCTCAATCAAGTTGTCTTTGTGCAGCTCTATGGACTCACCTCCCTCCCAGGGCAAGGTAGGAGTGAAGAAGAGTGATGGGCCAAGAGCCTCTATCCTGTTTTACCAATTAACAGGTCAAGCAACCAGGAGCAAAATGCTTGATAATGACCTAAGTTAATCATCTAGAATAAGTGTCCGGAAAGTACCTAACGTGGGTTTTACAGTAGACTGTAATTGCATTGAAACAATGCACTTTGGAAAATCCTGTTCAATGGCCAAGTATATTCAATAGTGCTTAGTGAATAAAGCTCCCTTCTTGGCCCCCTGGATCTCAAATTTCTTTCTGGGCTGTAGCCCAGTTCAACTGGAGGGGCCAAATATACCACCTAACCTTCCCCATGTCACATACCCCTTCGAAATGGGTAGGACATTGTCCTGGGACATGTGGTTTGACCTGCCCTCTGTCTGCTCAGAGCCCAGAACCAGATCTCCTGCTTGGCAGCAGGCCAGAAGGCTACCACATAAGAGAGCTGGGCATTACGGATATTTTAAAAGGAAGAAATCAACCCAGCTTGGTTTTTTCAAAACTGCTATGAGGGACCCCTCGCCAGGAGAGGGATGCTGATTCTGGAGAAAACAGCTAATTCTAGGGGCAATCTGCATACAGCCCCATGGAAACTGTGTTTAACATTTCTGCATGGCTAACCACAGTTTCTCTGCTCCTCCATGCATGGGTTGTTGTGGGAGACTGTCCTCATGAGGCATCGAGTACTTACTCCCTGCTCTTAATATCTGAGGGCTAACTCAAGGCTTTGAATAGCTGTGGTGAAAAGGCCAAATACCTCAGAGAAAGACACTGAAACATCTGGTCTGGTAAATGATGAGTATTACTGACTTCTTCGTAACATCACAAAGTGTCAGCATAAAGGATCTGAAAATGTATTATGTGCTGCGTAGCTTTCCAGGTAGTAAAAAGATGGCAAATTCATTTATCTTCATCAATGACATAGACAGTGGGATTGAGCGCACCCTCAGAGAGTTTGCGGATGACACCAAGCTGAGTGGTGCGGTGGACATGCCTGAGGGATAGGATACCATCCAGAGGGACCTGGACAAGCTCAAGAAGTGAGCCTGTGTGAACCTCATTAAGTTCAACAAGGCCAAGTGCAAGGTTCTGCACCTGGGTCAGAGCAACCCCCGGTATCAATACAGGCTGGGGGATGATGGGATCGAGAGCAGCCCTGCCGAGAAGGACTTGGGGGTACTGGTGGATGAAAAGCTGGACGCGAGCCAGCAATGTGCCTTCGCAGCCCAGAAGGCCAACCGTATCCTGGGCTGCATCAAAAGCAGCGTGGCCAGAAGGTCGAGGGAGGTGATTCTGCCCCTCTACTCCTCTCTGGTGAGACCCCACCTGGAGTCCTGCGTCCAGCTCTGGAGCCCCCAGCACAAGAAGGACATGGACCTGTTGGACCAGGTCCAGGGGAGTGCCACAAAAGTGTTCAGAGGGCTGGAGCACCTCTCCTATGAAGACAGGCTGAGAGAGTTGGGGTTGTTCAGCCTGGAGAAGAGAAGGCTCCGGGAAGACCTTATTGCAGCCTTTCAGTACTTAAAGGGGGCTTATAAGAAAGATGGGGAAAAACTTTTTAGCAGGCCCTGTTGTGATAGAACAAGGGGTAATGGTTTTAAACTAAAGGAGGGGAGATATAGGCTAGACATAAGGAAGAAGTTTTTCACAATGAGGGTTGTGAAGCACTGGAACAGGTTGCCCAGAGAGGTGGTAGATGCCCCATCCCTGGAAACATTCAAGGTCAGGCTGGATGGGGTTCTGAGCAACGCGATCTAGTTGAGGATGTCCCTGCTTACTGCAGGGAGGTTGGACTAGATGACCTTTAAAGGTCTCTTCCAACCCAAACTATTCTATGATTCTAAATTCAATGCAAAGCCTAGATTTCACTGGATATCTACAGGTCTCAAGCATTCTCAAATAATGAAAGGATCACAATGGTTCAGTGAATCCAGCGTAGTGTTGGGTTGTTATTTAAATAGTCTCTAAAAATACACCTTGACATTGTGCTTTCTGTAGCACTGTGGTATAATCAGCTCCGGCTCACTGGGAAATGAACGGAAGGTCATGGATTTGTAGGAGACAAGGATAGCCTTGTCGGGGCCCAGGTTTGCACAGGACACACTGAGAGGCCCCCTCCACAGCACTCTCTGGTTTTACACAAGCTCATCTGCCAGTGTTTTCCAAAGTGCGTTTCACTTACTTGCTTGCAAGACACTGTTTCTGCCCTGTCTGCAGACCACGCAGTAGAAGCAGCGGGAAGAGGTGAGCAACATCTCCACTTCCATTGCTCACCCACTCAGTCTGGCCAGCTTTTGGACAGGACCTGGCTCACTGCAGGTATGCTGAGGCCTTTGGGGAAACCCCAAATTCAGGAGACAGCTTTGGTGTAGTCATTGGTGTGGGAGAAAACCCTGCACAGTTTGGGCAAAGGGAGAAATGTTGATAGGCCAGATTTGCCCTCCCAGAGAAGAAAGGTGATGGTAATGCAGTGAGAAACCCGGGCAGATACATGCAGCATTGAAGGCAGGGACAAGGACCTCAAACTCAATACTGAGCAATACGGACCACAAAGAGACAGAAGAAAGCTGACAAAAAGTAAGATTACTGTAAGTAGAGAGAGAAGCTCAGGGGGAAGAGAAGAAAAAGAAAATTTAAAGGGAAAAGGGAAAAAGGAGGAAAAGACTTGAAACAGCAGAGAAAGAGCAATACAAGAAGGGGAATAAAAGGTGAAGCCATGCATGCAATAAGAGGACATGTAAAGCCAAGGCAAGTCCATGTGTCTGGGTGAAAATATGACCCCTGACAGGACGACTCTACAGAGCATCAGTTTTCAGTATCACAGGTCATCCTGGTAGCTCACAGCCTGTTTGTTCCCTGACCGTGTGTGGTCACTCAGCATTTTCACAGTAATATCTGAATGCAGAAAAAAACCCTCCATAAGCGTATTTTAAATATGGTTGCATAGTTTATTTTCAGCAGCATAAACGGTGTCCTAAAGACAAGACAGAAGAATTCATGACAAGGCAAATGGAAACAGGCTAGCACGGATGTAAAAATGGAGTCTGGATACTAGAAATAGGTCTGATCACCAAGAAAGCACCTTGGGGGGAGTCCCACAGCAGAGGAGCAGTCCAGTTCAAGTCATCGCTCTTAAAATGTTTACTAAAATCTGCCACATCATTGCTGGTACACCACCGTAACACGAAAAGACAAACCGGGAGTCAGATTCTGCTTTGGGAACCCCACAGACTTGAAAATCCAGAGCTGGTCATCAGAAGGTTCAACAAAACTAAGCTCGAGCTTGAAGAGGTTTATGGAAGGCCACAAAAGCTGTCAAGGTGTAACATAGATTGACTTTACCTCTCTAACCTATTGCATCAAGCCATAGGCCCACAGAAGAAGGAATATCTTCAATTCCAAACAAGCACGCTCTCAAATGTGGGTTTAGAAATCCTCACACAGATAAATCCTGTAGTTCATTGGACTTCTCCTTGTCAGAGTTACTACAAGGCGAAAGCATTTCTTCTTTGTTTATTTAGTGTCGATGTTCAAGCAGCATAGAAATTCTGTGGGATCCCTTTCACACCCAGGCCTGTTATCTGTTTTAAATAAATAAATAAATAAATAAAAGGAAAAAGAGAAATCTCCAAGCGAGTACATGGAAACATTCAAATGTTGTACAGCAAATATCATAGCAACCTACCCCTATGTGGAGCATCCCCTGCTTCAAGAGAAGACCAAAAAGAGTCATTACATGCTGTTCATTACAACTTTTTAAAGTTAAGCTCTTTAAGACTATCAAGCACCACTGAATAATTTTGCTACTTTACGCACTATCTGTGGCCCTTACATGTGGTCCTTATCTCCATATTAACCAAACAAGTCATAGTAACTTCTAATGCACTTTGCCCATGCAAAACAGATGAGAGTTTGGAAAATACCAATTCCCTTCTAGAACTGGAGAACTGAGGAACAGAGGTAAAAAAGGCAGGGCTCATAATGACCATTTGGTATTTAATTCTTCTGTGGGCTCCTAAACTCCGCTGCTTGAGAAATCTATCAGTTCTCGGCCATGGGAAATCTGTTCCAAGCACTGCTTTCAACTAGAAGGTCCCAGATCCCAGATTAGATCCCCATCCCTCCCGGAATATGTCTTTATCTTATTGGCAAACTGATAATACAGTTTGGTTTTTTCCATTTCCCCTCATTTAAAATCCTTCCCTTTCATGCTGTGATCAACTTTCAGGGAACGACAGCAATTGCTGATTAAGAACTGCGTTTTATTCTCCTGATGTACTTTTTGCTAATAGACAGAAAAATGAAGAGAGAAACAAGTTTTGGATTCAAGACACCTGGACAAAAATGTGGATTATTAGTTTCTCAAAACGTAGCAACCACTTTTAACAGACTAAAAAAATCCCAAAAGTTTTGGGATTGGGATGCAAAGCTTTGCCCTGGTGAATTTAAGCATAATATTTTCAAAGGAGCAAGCTATGTTGTAAATATTTAGATACCCTGGAACAATTAAAAAATGAGAATTAAGGGAGTGCAATTTCCAAAAACGATGAAAGTATAGCAAGAGATAGGGGCAAGACCCAATTCCTCACAGTGTATTACAGAATACGCTAGACCAGGGCAGACCCAGATCCATCGGCTGCCTTCGGAATCCGGCCGGATACCAACTTTGGCTAACGAACATATCAACACCATTACTAGACATTTCTCCATGCCTTCCTTCCAAACGCACGAGCAGCCGTGCAAAAGCAGCTGTGCCCGGCTGGGGGACGAGCAGCGCCTCCGGACGAGCGCGTCAGGCAAGCAGGACGAGCGACGGCAGAGCACTTCACCCCCAGAGCACAAGGCTTGGCAGGTCTCATGTACGGAAGGAAAGAAAATCTGCTCACCTTGAAAATCTCTCCCGCGTGAGGTTCCTTGGCTAAGGTGGTCTCGTCCAGTCCATCGTACGCAGAAGTGACGTACATTTCTGAGTAGTCTTTTCCACCAAAGCAGCAAGAGGTGATCCTCCGAGTAGGCAGCCTCACAGTTTGGATTCTTTTTCCTAGGAAAAAATACACAATTGTCTCCTAATGTCCATTTTCTAGGAAGCATGTAAATATGAATGTACTACTTATTAGTGCACACCGCACAGAGGTGGCATTTACGCAGAAGGCATCTCCCCTTGAGGCAGGCCATATCCTAAAGGATAATTCATGGAGAAATCAAATTCTTTCATCTGCCTCATCTCTAACTATTTTTTAGCCTCTCCCCTATATCTGTGAGGCTTTGTTTCCTTTCTCAAAATGAAGCAATAAAGTATGTGAAGCCAGGAAGGGCAGAGACACCTGGGCCTGGGGTGGCTGTCATTCCCTAACGGTGTTTCCCAGTTAAACATTTCAACACTGAGAATTTTTTCTTTCTTAATTACAGGTTTATAATGTTTCTCGCAATAGATACGCAGTGCGTTTTTTTTCCGAGTGGCATCGTTAAGAGGTGGGTGTGCCGCAAAGGCAGACTGCGGGAGCAGGGGTACCCGACATTGGGAGGCAGAACAGGGAGCAACACTCTCCACATCCTCGGGGCCTGGACCAGCGATGCTCATGGCAGCCCCTGGGGCAGAAACAGGTGATAAACACCACCTTCTTATCTCGCCTTCAAACCATTCCTCCTGGCTGCCTTTCCTCTTGCGTTCGTGGCACGTCGGTGACACTCAATACGCACGTGCTGGTGGAGGCCTTACCTGTCTCTGGGTCTATGCGAATGACTCTCCCGCCATCAATACAGGCCACCCAGAGCTTCCCTTCTGCGTCAATGCACATCCCGTCGGGCATGTGCTCCTCCTTTTCTAGGTGGTACAAAAGTTTGGGGCAGGCTGCAGAGAGAGTTACGAAGCCGGTGTTACGTGGGCTGGCACCAGTTCTGCACCAGATCCCAGTCTAACATCTCCCACACTCTTGCAAACAGATAAGTTCATTTGCTGTGAGAAAGATGTGCTGCAAAATTTATATCACAAATACATTTCGCAGCTGTGTTAAAAGCCTAACTTAGCCTGGCAGAAACAAGCCCCCAGTAGAGTCAATGCGTTTTGGGATTGTACTGAATTAAGGCTCCTATTATTTCACCGAAGAAGAGGACGAAATGCCTCTGTCCCTCTTGTTAACCCACTAGCTGCACGCCATAACACGGCTGCTGCAAGTGCAATAACTTTTCCTGGACTTTCATCGCTCGTGGCAGCCTGGATGCCTTTTTACGAGCAATACATCACATAAATAATGACTTGGGTTTAAATGTTGGTAATAAGCAATCTCTGCCAGCTAAGGATCTAGAACTTTACTTGTTAATGGCCACCCAAGCTGCCAGTTTTGATTAAGCCTGGACACCAGCCGCTAGCAGCCTCGGCTGCAGTGCAGACGGGTCCATGGAGCAGCGCCCACGGGCAGCCGTCTGCCTGCTCCGGCCTCCGTGCCTTATGGCCATTGCACCACCCAAAAACAGGCAGTCACCAGCATAAAGCCAAGGACAGGAAACTCAAACTCATTACGTTTTTGTCTTTAGGGGGAAAACATCGCATTAAATCTTCTCCAGAAATCTTATCTCCTAAAATCTGTAGAAATAGATAGCAGAGAAAACTGAAATCTGAGTAACTGTAATTATTTTGTACAAGTTTCACCCAGGATTACTCAAAGTCCACACTCATTAGAGTACAAAGGCAGTTCAGCCATTTAAATTCCCGTGGAGTGTAATGAGTTGATACAGCACGAAAATATTTCACAGAGTTTTGAAATGAGGTTACATCCGGTTTGCTTGCACTTAAATTTTCCTTTTTGCAGATACTATAATAAAAAATGTTTGTCTAGAAAATGAATTTAAGTGAAATTTGCCAAACATCTGAAGGTAATTTTAATTTCAGGATTGGGAAACTTCAGTCGCAATGATAACTTGATTCTTTAAATACACTTCTGTGATATACATGCATGCATATTCCGTATTTGTATTTATGGAGCTAGTACAATCAAAGCATTCCAGTAGATGGCACTCAAGAATAAATAGCATCCTCTAAGTTAATTCTCGCTCTGCAGTATAAATGGCTCCTGCCCTGCAACTCCTTGAACAGGTCTAAATATAAGCCATCTATCCAGATGAAAGTAAGTTGAAGGATTGTCAAAAGTTTGTTCACCAAATACACCTGGTTTGTAACGAAACTTGAGAAAAATCACAGTCAGCCTCCTGACAAGCTGTAACCAGAAGATACGAGATCTGTCAGATAAATCACTGCACATTACACGCCCAGGTCTTGCCGCAGAAAGACTAATAGCACTACTTGTCACCGAATTTAGAAAAGCACGTGTACCGATCTTTCCAGTGTGCACATCATAGCTGAAGGCATGCACAGCGTACGCCAGGCTGTCGATGTGAAAGAAGGTCCTGTGGTCCAGGGACCAATCCAGGCCATTGGAGATGTCCACCTGGTCTAACTGTTTTATTACCGAACGGTCGGGGAAAAGGGTATAGAGAGCGCCTTGCCCCCTCGCTCGGACTCCCGGTGCCGTCTCTTCAGCCATCGTACCTGAAATGGAAACGGGAGCACTGTTAGAAAGTAGAAGCTTGTTCCTCATGCTTGATCAAAAAACTCCTCTAAGTGTTACCAAGAGGTCCTAGGGAGAAAGGGACTAACCAGGTCCCATCAGATTGTTGAGAAGGAGGAAAAGGAGCAAGTCAGGAGCAGCTGCCTCCCACGGAGGTGATCCTGGCCAGCGAAAGGACGAGTTTCTGCGTTGCCGTGAGGTTTAAGTCGTAGACACCAAAGACCCAAAGGAGCACCACAACACGCCAGGGGCTGACGTCTTGCTCACAGCAAAAGCCGAGATGCAGGCAAGCATCATGTGCTCTTTTTGTTGTTGCTCTTTGTAGGCTACTTTTATCATTTAAGTGGGCTGTGACCTTAAAATACAGGTGCTGTAAATCACGGTTATCTCAGAAGCAAGTGGAGAATACCGCAGAAGCGAGACGTTTTCTTAATGAATTTATGCCTCAGTGTTACACTCATTATTTAGTTTCTGATTCTCTCTTCGCCAGAAAGGAGAGAGCTCTGCAGCAACAGGATGGGAAGCGCTCGAGAGGGGCACTTACGCCTTCTTTTAACTGTGACAGACTGTCTCTGGTGGCCTCTCCTTTTAGACCTCACGAGCTTGTTTTACAACGCTTGGTCAAAACCCCTGTTTAAAGCATTAATCCGCTGTGCAAAGCAGGTTTTTCTCTCTTATTCTTGCCCTTAACTCTAGTGACACGTCAGCCCTCGAGCATAACCGTCAGTCAAATGGATTTCCTGATTTTTGGCAAATTTGGAATGAGAAGAAGATGCTGGCTGGCAAAACAAATACAGAGTCATTTTCACTCCCATCAGTCACTCTCCACTTCCAGTGTGGATGGCTGTGCTTGGCTCATCATTTATATTGGAGGAGAAGCAGCACAGGGGGATCCTGGCTGCATTGCAACCGGTGGCAGAAGTCCCTCTGGCCTTCGGGAGGCCGAGGATCTCTCCCTGCATTCCTTTTTCCCACGGGCTGACCCGGGGAGGCTGTATGTGAAGGGTGCAAGTCGCAGCTCCTCTTCTGCTCTAGGAGCTGCATCCTCCTGTACCCCTCCAGAAACCTTCCCACCTGCGTGAGCCCTTCACCGGCTTTTCACCTCCCGTGCAGGCAGACGTTTGAAAAACACCGTCCGCCAAGGAGAAGGGGAGCCTTCCTGCCGGACAGCCCTTGTCAACAGCCTCTGTCCTCGTTTAGGTCAGAGGATGCGGGGTCCTTTGTCCTCCTCCGTCGGGCACTTACCGAGCAGAGCATTCACAAGACAGCTCATGCTCATGACGGTAGTTTTTGTGGGGAACTCAACAGAGGAATTGAGAACACGGAATAAAATGAACTATATAAAATATATTGTAATTAGTTCCTCTTTGCGCCGCGGGAAACTTCTGCCAGGAACTTACCAGCAAAAAACCTCCCCTTTGGATCCACTTTCCCATCGTTGAACCTGTTGTTGGGTTTATCCTGCTCGAGCTCGAGGATGGTGGTGACTGACTGAGTGTCCCAGTCTAGAAAGGCAAACCTGGTCCCCAGAGCGATGACGTAGCCGCCGCACTGCCGCAACGCCACCGAGCCGACGCGGGCATCTGTGGGTGAGAGGGAGTGGGAGATGGTGGGTGGTTCCAGGGCCATCAGTGAGCCCTACCCCTCCCCACCTCACCTCGGGCATCTGGGCTTGATTGGGACATTCCTGACCTGGGAAAGGCTGAGCTGATGCTAAGATCCTTCTCCCCTGGGATCATTAGCACATCTCACTGGCTTTATGTTCTCCAGATCTTTCCACCTTCTGGGCAGACACAGCCATTAGGACTGTACCTTTTCCTCTGCAGGTCCCAAATGAAACATGCCTTCCCACTGGGCTTAGCAAGGGCAATGTGTGCATGGCCCTCCACACCTGAGCATGGTCCCCTCTGCTCGGCTGGCTCAGACCACACCACGCTCAGCAACATGTCATGGGAGGACAGGGTATGTGGCCCCACGGAAAGTAAGGGAGACCACCGTGCTGCAGGACTCCTACCGGGAGGGATGGACAGGGGCGGACAGAGAAGACTCCCAGGATGAATTGGTGAGTACGGACTCTTACCCACGGACACGCTCTGCACCTCGTTGGTGAGTGGGCTCCAGCGACAAACTTTCTGTGAGTTAATGTCTACATAGACGAGTGCATTCTCCCTTTCTTCCCAGACCGGGCACTCTCCCATCCTGTTCTTCGCCTTCACGACAGATTCGATTTTGATGGAGGAGGACATGGTCTGAGAGGAACAGGGTCAACAATGGATGTAATGAAAAGCTCTCGCTGTGTGAATTCTTCACACCTACGACGCTTAAAAGCAGAGTTTGTAAATGGCAAAGCCCTCCAAATCCCACATGACAGAGTAATTTAGGAGGTTCCTGTGACTTTTTCATGGCCTCATGGCTGGAACTGAGCTCAAGGTGCCAAGGCTTCTCCTTAGCAAACCTTTCCTAGGCGAGAGACTTTAAACCAGAGCTGCTGATGAGGCACCTGCCTCCAGGCAAGGCAGTGCTGGGGACATGGCCCTGAGCTGGGACCAAGCTGTCGGCTGGGAATTGGTGATCCCAAGGGTCCCCCAGACCATGGGGAGGGACCGGTGGGCAGCAGCACCGATGGGTCAGAAGCCTTTTTTGGAAAAACAAGGCTCTGCCTTATTAACGCAGATGAATTGACTTGCTCTATAGGAAGATGTATACGTACCCATAATACTGACCGCAGTTTGGCACCGAGGCCACTGCAAACCAAGTGCCTGTTCCCACACTGAGTTAGTGTGAATATGCAAACACCAGGGAAGGCTCCTGCCTTTGAAATCCCGCAGTTTTGTTTTCCCTCCAAGCGTTTCATCTTTGTTGGCCCCCTCGCCGCCCCAGCCAGGGCTCCAACTCCTGTTGCAGACTCCAAATTTCACCCTGTGCCAGGCTGCGGGGTGTAATTACCCCCGTTGCTGCTCTGGGGGCAAAGCCGCCTATGAAACTCCCGTCCCGGACACCTGCTCCTGCCAGGGGGTGTTCATGCCCTGGCTGCCCCGTCCCCCCGTCCCCGTTGCAGCGGGGTGCCCGCAGGGACGCCGGCCGCTCGGCCACCACCCTGGCACCGGGTGCCCAATCCCTCACGCCTGCGTTCGGAGCCCATCGATGCCCTCCCAAACAGGTAGCTCGGCCCCCGGGCCTGCCCTGCCCCTGCTGCGCTGGGGGATGTGAGCAACAACCTCCACCACTCAGCTCTTACAAAAGGAAGGGGCCTACTCGCTGCCGCAGTCACCGCTAATGGAGACAAGGATGCTGCTACACCCGCCAGCCTCAGCTCATTTTTTCTACAGATCAAGAGATATTTCTTGGGAGGCAGCCAGTCCCTGACATAACACTATTCTTATGGGTTACTGTCTTCAAGCAAGCATTGTTTCCTAGTAGGTGAGCTGGTGATAAGGTTTACAGATAATTAATTAGCACTAATGCGCTTCAAAGTAAGTGGGAAGAGACAGTAATCGCTGTGAGTGGAAATGCCAGGGCTGGGGACCCGGGATCTTCCCTGATCCCCGGACCCGGGCATGCATGGCGAGGAGTCACGCAGCCAAGGTGAGGTCCAAACAACCCATTTATCAAATATATGCTTCTCCCTTCCAAGAAAAATGGCCACGAGAGGCCGGGCAGCGACATGCTCTGGCGCAGAAAGGCACAGGCAAACAGCATCAGTCTAAAGTGTAAATGAGAATACGCAGCAAGATGCCAGTAAAACTTCCTAAAACCTGTTAAGCCGTGTTCAAGCTGGAGGAGTGAGTTTCTCTTGGGTTAAAGTTTCGTGTCATGTGGCTGTTGTATTTGGGACCCGAGGCTTGGAGACACAACGCTGGCTTTATTGTATCGTGGTCTGGAAAACGCAGAGCTGCTCTCGCCCCTGTGGGAAAATGGGGTTCGGCAGCAGCCCGGCACCCGCGCGGCTCCCACAGAGGCAGAAAGTCGCCAGATCTGCAGCAGCCGGTGTGTATTTGTCTCGCCGGTTGTTTCATTGACCCAACCGAGCCTTATTAAGCCTTCCTCTTCCCACCAGCTCCCTTTTCGTTTACTGCCCCTTCTCCAGCTTCTGCAGCAACAAAACGGGGGCTGGCAGATAAGCCGTGGTGAAATACTGATTCGCAGACCCGTCCCGCCCGCCACATGAGGAGTGCGATCACGCCATTGCCAGCTGTTTCACAAAGCACGGGAAGGGGAGAAGCCAACCTGCCTGCACCAGCTGCCTGCTCACCCCTCTCGTGCCCCCCCCAACGCTGCGGCGACCTGCCCTGTCCCACGCAGCCTCGGCACGCGTCCGCCTTCCCTGGCTGCACATCCAGTCTCCGCGTCTCTCCCCTCCACCAAAGAAGTAGTTCCCCTGTGTCCCTCCAGCTGTGAGGTTTTTTTTCAAACAGCTGAATATTTTGGCTCAAATTTCCCCTCTGTTTTTAAGAGGAGGGCAAGTAGAAGGGAAGATTTGTGCCTTGCTGGCTGAGGTTACGCTAATTTTTACAAGCAGCTGAAAACAGAGGCTTTTAACAGGAAGGGTCTTCCAACCCTAAGACACAGCGCTACCTTCCAAAAGACTCCCCACAAGGTGCCAGGGATGCAGCCCCTGGTCCCCCCCTGTGCCCGGTGGTCCCCCTCCTGCCGCACCCTCCCTGCCGACACCCCATGGAGCTACGTAGCAGCCGCATTTCACGGAATACAGCATCTCAGAGGGAAAAATGAGGAAATGACCCCAAAAAGCCTTGTTCAAAACATCCCGGCTTCATCACTCCCCGGGCATCCTGCCACCTGGCACCTCGCACCCTGCTTGGCGCAGCGCTGACCCATCAGAGACGAGCGTGTGGGGAAAAAAAAGAGCAATTCCAAGCAGAAAGCACCAAATTCTCCCATATTGTCCCCAAACAAAATCCCTGCAGATAAAACCATCACGGTCACCCTGCCTATATCCTCTCTGCAACATTTTGTTGGCATCCTAGCCTCCTGGACTTGTGCCTAAACCCCTTACGGAGACTAAGGGGCTGACGGGTGTCACTGAAGTGTTTTCCAAGCTGAACTGTTTAAAGTTACCAGAATTTGGAGATCGTAAGAAAAATGTCCTGTTAGGAATGAAAAACTAATGTAAAAACATCCAGTCTGCTCTAAAAACTAAAGCCTCTTTCTGGTAGCTATTTGAAAATAACCTTTCTAATCCTCAGTCCACATCCCTTTTCAAATGATCTGGACAAAAATTGGTCATTTTAGTACCCCTAAGATACAGGTAAAATACAAATGAATGACTGGCCCTAAGAGGTTCCTTTGCTGTTTCTCTCCCTCTCTCCCCCGTGCAAGCACAGATGATTTCATTTTTAACTTGAAGCTGAAGCTTTGAATAAGCAGGCAGACAGCTAAAGCTTTTAACGTGTGTACAGTGAAACAACCGTCTGTGTGAACCGAGGAATTCTAAGAACCCTTTTCCCTCGGTCAGGCAGCTGAATATTATACCACGCTGGAGGACACCCATGCGAAACTCGGCAGTTCATCACAACAACACACCTGCTGAGGAAAATATTGCAAGACCTGGGTTGGTGTCTCTTTTCCAGCTCTGGCCCAATGAAACCGGTTGCTGTTTTCGGCGATGATTAAACATGTGCAATAGTTGATGTTATCTGCGCGGAGCAGGTAACCTTTTACATTTTGCATTCAGTCAGCAGTCACATGAATGACGAGGCACGGACCAAAGCCCTTCTGAATGGTCTGGTTCACGGTGCCAGCAGCAGAACATGTGATGGGGAAACATCCGTGCTCAGTATATTTCTCATGTCATGAGAGCAGGAGAGGGAAACGGAGACGTTGCACCATTCGGTCGCCCTGAGGGCTAGCCCGGTCTTCCCAAATTTAGGGGCAAATGAACGTCTTGGGTGATAAAAAGAGGAGGTTAACAAAAGATGCAGGGGAGGGGTTTGTAGTATGAGTCACTTTGAACGATAAGGAAAAAAATATTCTTGTGATTAAGGCATATTAGCATCATTAAGACTTGGCTCCTATTCCCAGCCGTGCCACAACCTTCCTGTGTGCAAAGTCACCTGCTCTCCTCGCTGGGCTCCTCACCTCAAACATGCAAAGCCCGATCCCCCCCCGTCAGCGGAGAGACGTGAGCTGCTGCCCACAGCACACCCCGGGAAGGGCTTTGGCCATTGCCACGGATGCTGCAGGACGGCAATATCTCGCTTGGCTTTTAAGACTTTTATTTTTTTCCTTCTTCGGCATCTGCCATTCTTTTGTCTGTGGGAGGCGAAGGCGGGAGATGCCCAGCGCCTTCTCCCACCCAGCCCCGCTCAGCAGAGGTAGGTGACAGCAGGTCCCCCCCCGGCGGCTGGTTCAGCAAGGTGGGGACAAGGGCAGGCTCGCTGCGGGGACGGCGTCCAAGCCGGGCAGCGAGCTGGAGCCACCACCAGCGTTTTGGTGACGGGGCACCTCTCCGGGTCCTGCCTGCTGCAGCAAGGGGGGGAGGCGGGGGCGGGTTGCTGCTGGTGGTCGCTGCCCCCACCACGCTCAGCGAGGGCAGAAGCCACCTGGGAGGAATCAGCCCCGAACCAGCATGCAAGAGCGATGTATTTCTTTACTCACGCAAGACTTCAATGAACATTTTAATTTGATGTTCAAACAATTCACGGGATGAACATTTTTCCCAGATAAGCAAATAGCCGAGATAGACCTAGCAGTATGCTATCGTAGTCACCATCGATCCAAATTCGGAGATTAAAAAATTACAGCCCTAAGCCAGAGACAAATTCAAACATTTTTAGCAAAAAAAGCCAGTAATATTTCCAAGTCAAACTCCTGCCAAGATCGCTGCATTACAAACGAAGTGGTTGTGGGCGCCTTGAAGACCTTTCTCAGCCTTCCTTGGCCTCCCAACCCGAGCCATCGGCTCCGTCTCATTTCAGGCCAAACCCTATATCTCTGCTTGCTCTCACAACGTTTTTCACATTACTCTCCGCTTTCCTTCTTTTAACCTAAATGATAACTTTGAAGGGAGGTTCATGCAGAACAATACGCATTTTTTTTTCACAGCATTTTCAGCTGGAAGACATATTCGAAAGGCAAATTCTGGTTTATGATCATTTTAACTGCTTTCATTTAAAAAGAAAAGCAATTGGTTCTCAGTTGCAGGGGAAAAAAAAGTCATGTTTTTTCTGCAAAATATTTCCTAAAGCATTTTTGCTAAAGGAATTTTGGTGGAGAAAACCGCATTTCCCATTCAGTTCTTTTCTTCTGGTGACTTGACTGACTTCCCCACCACAGGCTGTGGCAAAGGAAAATCAAGTCACATGGAGGGACGAAGCATTCGCCTTACCACTACTTAAAAAAAAAAGCATACGCTGCTTTCCTGGCGAGCGGCTCGGATGCCAGATCGTCGGCGGCGCTAGGCAGGATGGCAGCCGTGAAAACACTACCAGAGCACGTCTCTGTCATTTACTCGGGTGGCTGCAAACGCTCTGGGGATGCTCCCACCACATTTTGCACCATCTCTTATTCCCGCCCCACTGACTTCCAGACTACCAGCACGGGTACCGTATTTCCCACCCTCGGCACGCCATTTCAACATCCCCCACGTCTACCTTTCCGAAGGTCGGTCACTTTAGGAGGAGACACATCTCAAAGGCTTTGTGGACGCTGCCGATGAGTGGTGCAACCCTGCAGTAGCAGGTGCACGTATTTGTTCCTAGCCAGCCAGCTATTCTTTTAACTATCATCTCCACAGCGTAAAGAGCCTGCCTCCGCCTTGCCCTTCGTTTGTTCCTAACGCTGCTGGGTTGCAAAGCAGAAGTTCGTAGTAAAAAGTTGGCCAAAGGCGGCCACGCGCCCCTGTACCTCTGGCTGACGCCCCACTGCAGCGTCTCCTTCTGGGGTGGCTTCCTCTCTCCTTTCCCACCGCTTTGGTCTCCTCTGATGCAACTCCTGTCGCTTCTTTTTATAGTCCCTAGTTTTTATCAACATAGCGTAGTTGGGAGAGTGTATCAAGGCACTAGCGCACCACATATATTAATGTGGTATTTAAATAATGGTATTTGTCTTCTGTTACCTACAGGCATGTGCTCAGACAATAGCTCTGAGTTTGTTACTGTAGCTTTGCAAATATTTAGTAAATCCATCGTTCCCCTCTTTTTTTCACAACTCCCCAAATTACACTTGTGTCACCTATTCCCCTTGAGGGTCCACCCCAGCTTTCATTACTGTAGAAACTCAACTTTGCATGTAATTTGATTGTCCTGATCTCTTAAAGTCATTCTTCACCTAGACAGAGTCATCTCCTGCGGCTGTCTCCCTCTTGGAGATGACAACAGACATCGTTACGAGTTAATGAAGGCATAGCTATTAAAAACCCCAGACAGGCACAGGTGTAGCTACTCACCCCAGCGATATCCCACTCGACAGAGTTGTCCAAAAGTGAAGCCAAGGCTTATCTTCTCGTGGCTTCGCCCTTTTGTAGGAAGGGCCTGGTCCCTCCCCAGTGCTGGAGATGGGCAGAACGGGAGCTCCCCGGGCAGTCAGTGCCGCCTGCTTTTATTTCAGCAGAGCTATTTTGCCAGCAAGGGATTACTTCAGTGTTCTCCAGCTTGGCTGGGAATAAATATGCTTCACCTATGACTATAGATTTTGGTCACGAGGGTGAAGAAACCCTTCAGGGTACAGCAGCTGCTCCTCCTGATACAGCCTTTCCTGTCACTGAGTTCTTGCTCAACCCTAATTGAAATCAGCGCAAGCCTTTGATCAAAGAGGTGAGCGCCATTAATAAGCGAGGGATTAAACAAAAGTCAAGAAGCCTTCCTAATTGAGGGAATCGGCAACCGCTCAGCTCCAGTTTGCCAGATCCGTCATGGGACTCAAGTCACAATACGCCGGCAGCGCCTGTTTGGGCTCCTTGGGGCTGGGGCGCGGGAAGCAGCTACGGCCTCTGCGCTGGAGGCTGCGGCGAGGCGCGTCCCCAGGGCATCTCAGCAACGTTAAAAATACGACTCTCCTGGCTGAGTTGGCTCTTTCTGCTCATGTGATGCCCGTGAAACCAGCATGACAAAGCCCAGCAAGTGATTTTACAGAAGAGGGAGGTGGCATTTATTCGTAAAATCTCTACAGAAGCTTATTTTACCTGCTCCCGCTCCCACACTCACAAAGACATGCGTGCCCCAGACGTCTGCCCAGGGCCACCCACGCATGGCATGGAGGATGAGGTGCTCCACCGGCTGCATCCTCCCTGTATCTCCTGGGTGCCTCTTGGCCAGCGGTGACAAACCAATCTTTGACCAGATCTCTCATGCCTGTACAAGCTGTTGCTGTTACCCTTCTAGCGCAGCAACAACAAAAAAGGATCGGCAGGTGCCCTGTGCTGTGCTGGCAATCACCCTACTGCCATCGTGGTGGGGTGAGGGTGAGCACAGGTACAAAGCCTCATGGTGCAGGAACCTCTGCAACATGATAGCGATAGTAGAGGGAGCTTATTTGTGTTTATATCTACTTATTTTCTGCTGCATCTCTGAATGTCCATTAGCAACCAACCACAGCAGCCCTACAGCACGGTTCCTGAGCTGCAGTCACCACCAGGTTCATGACTTCACTAAAATCAGAGCCCTAAATTTGCCACGTTCACCATCTCCCTCAACTCACAAACTTTTCCTCTACCGTGCTTTGAGATTACCTTGTAGCACATAAAGTAAATGAAGGATGGTGGACACTCAAAGCACAAGCCCCAGCTTCCTTCACTGCCTCACGCTCATCTTCTGCCCTGAAGTGGGGCTGCTTAAACCTCCTGTTTTTCCAGCTGCAGAGACATACCCCCGCATGCTTTAGAGAGACTTGCACACCCCTTGGTTCAAAGCAGCACCGAGGCCTCAGTGTGGTCCAGGGGCCAGGCAGCTACCCGAGTCGCCCACTGCACGCTCCGGGAGCACAGCAGACACAAGCAGATCCAGCAGAGAGAAACTAACTCCAACAGGCTTGCAGGGACACACTGGAAAACCACAACGGAGCTACCTGCAGAGAAAACGCACAGCCACAGGCTCTCTTGCCAGCAGTCCGTGGGGTATGCTCACACAGCAGGACGGGGACGGATAGCTCCTTCAACTGCAGATGGAGGTGCACAAGCATGGGAACACCTAACATGCCAAGAGCAAAATCTGCAGTTTAAAAACCAACTGAGCTACATCACAGTTGTTTCAGCACATACGGGCCTGAAGTTACCAGCAAAAAAGCAAACCAGTGAGTAAGCTTGCCATTTACTACAGGCGCTGGGAAGAAATTACAATAAAACCTCCCTTTCCTGCACATTCGTAGAAGCAGCGGCCATTTGGGCATGCAGGACCCTCTCGCCTCTCTGGCTGCTCTGGGGAGGTTTGGTTGAGCAGGAGGTACGTGCAGGTGGTGTTTTCTTTTAAACACCAATGGCCAAGAATGCCTGACGCTTTCCTGTCATCACAGATCTCCCCAGGACAGGCTGAGATCTTCAGAGGATGGACAAAGATACGGTTCTTGATCCCAAAAGTTTGGTTTTATATTTAACAAAACGAGCAACACAATGACATGTGGTGGGGAGACATGATTGCCTCCAGCCGATCAGAGTTAATTTAAGCACAACCACAGCTGAGGCCTTAAAAATGTAATGTAAAAAGGAAGCTGCAGACGCACAGTAATAGGTATTAATGTTTCAGTTGTTGAGAACACCATGGGACAAATGAAGTTCCAGTTAAAGCAGCAGTAACACCACAAATGGATGTTTTATGAAGAACTTTGATTGATTGATTAAACTACTTGTAGTGTCTCTTTTACATATTTTCAATCTAGCATAAGTTGCAAATGAGATGGGAGGATAAACAATAAAAAGAAAATATATTAAAACATTATTTAATCATAAAAGAAAGTTACAATATTCAGTAGTTTATTAGGGTGAGAATCTTTTCAGCACAACAGAAAAAGCACCATCAGATATTTAACGTAATAGAGCTTAAAGAGAAAAAAAAAAATCAGTTTTACAATATTCTATGTATCTCAGTAGTTTTTCATCCTTTCCTGATGAGATATTATAATTGTGTTATGGTTTCAAAGCAAAAGATGCTAAACACCAGAATAAAACCATCCGACTTGTCTTGCTTATGTCAGTCCTCTCTAATCCGTTCTGAAGAGCGTATATTTAACCTGCAAATGGATACGGTGGGACTCCTTTCACCCCTAGCCCAGTTATCTATTAAAAAAGAGAGGGGAAAAAAAAGGTAAGTGCAATAATTCACCACTATCAGACATTTTCTTTTCTTTCACAACCAGACATGCTGTAATTTAGAAAAGGACTGTGTCCTCTAACTTGACATCCTGCTATATTTTGTATACAGCGGCTCATCACAGCCAGGAACTTCAACCTATGCTTTCTCTAAAGCTCAGTAATCACAGGCCAGAGTCCATTCCCAAAAAGCCTCTTCTCAGATACTACTAAGTCTTAATTCTGCAGTTCACAATGTAACCTTTGGCATGCACCTATATGGAAGAGCAGGGCTTTAAAAAAATCCCAAGGTGACTAACTTTTAAAGAGATAATTTAGTTGTAACTAACTAGAAAGCAAATAAAAGCAGATGCTTTTATCTGCCATTGATTAAGACACAGAAGTATTTACACATTCTTTCCATAATAAATAGGAAACTCGAACTGTGTTGGGAGGGGGAGCAGTAGAAAGAGCTGATGGCATAGAAAATTTGCAGTATCAGCATTGTTACAAATTTTAAACCCAAAAGTATTTTCAAATCTTTAAATACATTTAAGTTTCTCGTCCTGCAACAGGAACCAAAAATATGAACAATAGCTTAACATATATAACTGATATTCTAATAACCACTCTTTCCTGCTTCCCACCACGCCAACTGTTTTGCTGTCTAAATGCAGGAGGGAAAAAATGGCCCTCTAAAATGAAAGGAAACAGAATCATTCACCTTGAAAACCCCGCCAGCCTGCGGTTGCCGTGAAAGCCACCCTTTATCCATCCCGTCACTGGCAGAAGTCACATACATTTCTGAATAATCCTTTCCTCCAAAACAGCAGGAAGTTGTCTTGTCAACGGGAAGCTTCACAGTCTGAAGTCTTTTTCCTGGAGAAAAACATGCATGCCGTTTCCTGGTCGTCTACTTATGATAAGAAATTTAAACAAATTATTCCGAATAACTGGCATGGAGCCAAGTGTTCCACAAAAGCGGGTACCGGGGCAGGGGGAGGTCCCATGCCGAGTTTCAGCGTACCGACGAGCACCGTGACAGGGAGAAACCAGACTTCTGTAAACCGCGTTGTTGATGATGTGTCATTTGACAAGTTTCAGTCTCAGTCATCACAAATAAATCCCACCCCCAATCCCAGCCTGTCGTCTAATCAAATGCTAACATCCACAGCACAGGCATCTGTATCTAGGCTCATCATCTAGGCTGCCCATGCAGTCAATGGAAATGGGACAGAATTCCTCCCCGAATTAGGTCACATGAATCACGCCCTAGACCTGCTGACTTCCCTACTTTTAACTACAAAGGAAGCCTGGAGCGGGCAGACCTCGTGCAGCTCTACTGCGGTGTACCTCGTGCTACACCTCTACTGCCTGCAGTTAAGGAAGATTAATTCCTAGAAGTTTTTCCTGAAATTTCAATAGTCATTCAAACCAAGCTTGCATAAAATAGGGATCATGGGACGTGTCTGAAGTTTACAAGAAACTTAGAGCTACCATAAATAACATTACACATTTTTTATACCAACAAATAGCTACCGTCCTAATGACAGTAGCAAACAGACTGCCTCCAGCCTTAACCAGAAGACTGTTGAGACACCGTACAGCAGATTTTTATAAAATTCCCCCTAATTCTGGGCAATGAGAGCTTATACCCACCATGCTTATTTTATTTAGCAACAATTGAATATCTCTTTCTGGAAATATGCTAAAGCACATGAATCTCCCTACAAAATATGTAATTTCCCTGGCCCCTCAACTGCATGTGTGAAGGGCTTGGTCCCCTTACAGTAACTGTTTAGCAATGTGTTGAAATAGCAGGAGAGTAACTTTGATGTTGGGAACCCTACAAGGAGAAAGAAAAAGTGGAAAGTTTGGCCCACTTAACACCTACGAGAAGCTTTCGGTCAACTTCAGAGTGGGGCACCATTTCCCAGGAGGTGCTTATCAAAGCAAGCACCTGCCTTCCCTTTTATGTGCTCCAAAACCTTTTCCCTCACCCAACAAACTGTGCCTTGGTCCCTTGCAGCACCGCAAGGAACTGACAAAAGCGCAGACCAAACGGCTTCACCTGTACCATAACACTAAGCAGGGCAGAGGCACAGGCAGAGGCAAAAGCAGAGACACGTTATTAAGCCATTGGTGCAGTCCTGGCACAATTTTCACCCACCTAGTTGGGTATGCTGCTCCCCAGAGACGGTTTGGGCTCTGTTTTGGTGTGGGAAGACAGCCTGGCTGTACAAAATAAGCTACTATGTGCCGTATGGTGCAGGCTAAAGGACATTTCCTGATCCATTTTACTTGCTAGTATGGATGTAACCAGTACATCCAGAATACAGGACTGAGAGGGAATTGCCTTTGTTTCACCGAAAACCCTGACACGAGGGCTGGATACTTTCAAACTGTCTTTTAATTCCAAAATAAATAAAAGAAAACAGCAAGCGAGCAGTGGCAAAAGAGGCTCTTGTATACGATAGTGAGGGAAGTTTCAGCACTTGGGGATTCCTGATGCTGTATAATAAGCTTATTTGGCACACACTTTGACCCACAACGGCCAACGTAAAAATGAAAATCAAAATGAGAAAAAAAAAAATCAGTGTAATGTCATTTAGATTGTCAGAGACTATTCGCATGTCTGGTTACCTGTTACTTCCCTGAGAAGAGCAGATTTTTCAAAATATCTAGAAAACTGGGAGAGAAGAAGTCCTGTCTGTTGCCTTGGAGTGACAAGGACCAATATGAGTCCCAAGACAACGCTCCTGCCAACTGGCTCTAGCAGCACCTTGTGGTTATCCAGTCAGCTGGCAGTGGAAGGATTACATGGCTACATGGTGGCTTACAAAATGCTCCAGAGGCCACCCTAGAAATTGGCTGACACCAAGTCTGGGAGAAAATGAGTGGGAAGGGCATTCAAAGGGAAAAAACATGCACTGCAGGAGAAGAGGCATGAGCTCCAGAGACAAGGGAAGAGACCCTGACTGTACTTGCAGAGCGGTCTCAGCAGGTAACAGCCTGGAAGATACTGTTTACAAAGCTCTAAGATGGGCAACGTCTTCCTGGAGATGCAAGAAAATCTGCACCTGGATGCTTTGAACTCCACCTGAAGTACTCATCTATGTTTGGTATCTGTAGAAGAGAGAAACTTAGCAGATCTTTTAGACCCTGTACAATCAAAGGATATAAAATACATTCATTAGGAAGAACTATAAAATATTTAAATCCTAATTAAAAGACATGATTGCATAAACCTAGCAGCTCCCTAAGTGATCGGAAGGTATGACAAGATTTGGCAATGTACAAGTTAGACATTCCTTTTGAGCCCTTTGCAAATCCAGCGGGATCAGTCATCACAACCTTTCCCTGTGGCACATCCTGAATCTAAAGGCAGCAGCTACCTAGGCTCAAGAAGCCTAGACCTGAAAAGCTGCTTCATTCTGAACCTCAAAACCTTCATTTAGAAAAGATGTCAAATAAACAAGTTTCCTTGCCCATCCCCCTAAAAATGCAGTCCAAGCTTTGCTATCAGTGAATCCTGAAAATCCCTCACGTGCTTTAGATAACTTCTTTATCAGCGGATGTATCTGCAACTGGCTGACAGTCATTCAAGCCACACTTAATAGCTATTGTGCATTAAAAGAGAGGCTTTCATGGAGTTATCTTCAGATCTGTCTGGGTCATCTCCCTAAATAGTTACAATTCACTCAGAATTCAGAAAATTGCAGATTTTAGATAGCGCAGAGAGGGCAGAGAAGCATGAGATATTCACAAAGAAAGTGGCTCTTTTTGATACGGACACTTAACCTCTGAAACTTCTTGCTACTGTTCGCTGTGGGTGCTGGGAGTTTTACATGGGCAAGGGGAGAAATCCACCGGCAGCTACCGATACATCAAAATCACATCTAGCTCTGAAAGACCCTGAGCTGAGCATAGTTGGAGGCTGGAAATGCATCAGGGATGTGTACTCTGCTTTCCCCACTTTTACAGTCTCCCTATGCATCTGCTTACGCACACCATTCCCATTAGCTTTGCCTTAAGAAAACACCTCCAAAAGGGAGGAGGAAAGAGAAAACAAGTGAAAAAAAGGAAGAAGGTGAAGGCCAGGGAGGAAAAAGGTAAAAACAGTGAATCAGAGAGGAAAAATGGTAGAGTCCACTGCTCCAGGAAGGTATTCAAAGGGCTGATGGAGGTCACCAAGGAGTGCTCTGCTCATCAAAGGGGGAAGGTGTGGGACCAGAAACAGATCCCAGAGCTGCTGGGATCTCCCAGCTGGAGCTTCCTCCTCCTAGTGTTGGGGTGCAGACTCTGCAGGACAGGAGGAAGTCCCGCAGGTTGGCAAGACCTTGGATGGGTACAAATCAAAAGGTGAGGTGAAAAGCACAGCCTGAGCTTCAAGTAAGAGGTTCCAGCCGAGTCAGAAGAGAGGCTGCAACCTGACCTGCCTGGTGCACGTGTGTGCCAGGGTCTGCTGCGCGCTGCGGAGGAGGCACGTGTCAAGGGACGCCGGCATCCCTGAATCTGCAGCCCCACAAAACCCCTAGATTTCTGTTAGGGCTGGACCTGGGGTCAAGAGACCCCAGATGCAACCCAGTGCAGCTGCTCCTATGCTGCATTGTGCAAACCCGTGCTGTCTGGGACCTGTCAAAATCACGCTCCCTTTCTCACCCCCTGGCCCCTTGCAGGCAGTGTGGTTCAGTGTCTCTGAAGTGCTTTACACGTGTTTTTTACCCAGACGAACTCATGCCTGGCAGACCACCAAAGTCCAAATGAGAGTAGCAATGAACGACAGGCTAAGACAATGGGCACACCCAAGACGTTACTGTGGGAATGATAAAATGCTGTGGAACTCATTAAATATTTTTTATTATTTCAATTGCAAAATTTATCATGTAAATAATTTTCAACAACAAAAAAATGTTGCTGGCATCAGTGTCATGTGGGACTTGTATTAGCCTCAGTAGGCTGCCCAAAATAATACACTATGCTGAAGAAACAAGACAAAAAAATGGCTTAAGTCATCTTTGCTATTTCATGGCTTACTCATTCTCTTCCTCATCATTTATCAATGAGGTAAACAACGACCTTAAGTTTGGAGGATGCAAGAGGATGCTAACTCAAACAATTCGCAAGTATAATGGTAATCTCCTCAGCAGCTTTACCTTTTCCAACACAACAGAGACTGTGAACAAAGGAGACTTATTTACAAAGCTAACTTTCGAGAGCAGTGACATAGAATTGTTTAAAAAAAAAATAGTGTTTTAAAAAGAGCAGATATACCATTTCTGTGAGGAGAAAAAAACCACCACCTCTCATTCTTTGCTTTTGTTTCTTTTCTTTTTTTCAAAAAAACCCCAAACAAACACAGAATTCCAGCCCACCCTTTGCAAGGACTTACCTGTCTCAGGGTCAAGGCGAATCACTCTCCCACCATCATAACAAGCTACCCAGAGTTTGCCTTCTGTATCAATGCACATCCCATCAGGAATGCTCTCCTCTTTTTCCAGTTTGTATATACTCCTACGGTTGCCTGCAGGGTAGAAAAAATACACCAAAACTGAGTGAGACAGTTGTTAAAATTTTTATCAGTCACAGCCCAGCAGAGTTATTTGTGCTATTATTTTCAAAAGCTGTGCTGAAGTCCTGAGTTTTTTCATATGAAAGAAACAGACGGTGTCTGCTGCCACATTTGTTTCCTGAGACAGTTGTTTCTCAGCGCGAAAGCCTGTGGATCAGTTTCTATCCATTGAAAGTATAATCCTTTTTTCTGGTGTTCTTTTCTAGGGCACCACTCATGCTCCCTACTTACAATATTAAATGAATAACTGCATAAATTAATGTCATATATATTCAGAAAATTAATTACTTGTTCTAAAAGCAGTTTGGATCATTTCAAGTACGGGTCGCTTCCAGCCAGAGAACTGGAGACTTTTCAAACAGATTGCTGGAACGTGCCAATAATCACTGCTCCAACACAAAACTGACCTTCAGATACATAAACTGAGAGTTTATATAAACACAGAGTTAGGAAAAGCATCAACTTCAAAGGCATACTGTCAACATAAAACCAAACAACTCTATCTGAACTTTTATCCACTGTTATTAAAGAAAATTAAAACCAACTTTCCAACATTGTTTATTTTATGCTCTGACAACTTCAATGTTTCTCATATGTAGCAATATTTTTAACGGGTTTCCTTTGTGCTCCTGGGGATTGTCAGATTGCCCACAGAAAGAGAGCGAGTGAGCACGGGTGAGAGAGAGAAGAGAACACCCTATTTCCTAAAGAAAAATTCAACTGTAACCCACAGAAGAGAGATATCGGGACAAGATGCTACAGCTAAAAAGACTTTAAATTCACAGTTTTAAAACTAAATATTAAATTGACTGGGTTCTTTTAAAGCAAAATACTGGAGTCCATGTACTCAAAAGCAAATTATTAGTCCGAGTCACTGGAATTTTTCTTTTGCCCAAGCTTGTAGAAGCCCTTAAGGCGTCGTTTTGTTTTGTTTTAAATAAATGAAGGAAGAAGAGGTTTGAGTTACTGCTTTCCAGTTGTTCCTTAGCTCTGTCTGCCGAATCTTCATCTAAGAGCTTATATTTTAAAAAACAAAACAGGGTGAAAAAAAGACTAGAGAAGCTAGCAGAGGTTTTGCACAAGACTACAAAGCTTTTCTGTTACTTTGCCTATGCTGTCAGGAATAAGAAACACGCAGCCACAGAAATCTAGCCACACAAGAAACACTTTGCCCTTTTTGCACAGGAAGATCAGATATGCGTTGTGTTTATTAACAGTAGTCCAGATATTACTACTTAAACTCTGCCACACAATTTAAATACTTTATAATATTACCAACAGCCTCTGACTAGTTTGAGCTAGGAGCCTACGCAGGCGCAGATGAATGTTAATATGGCTTCTGTTGTTTTGTTCTAAAGAGGTTTCTGAAGAAGCACTCCCAAAGCTCTGATCATCTCTGCGTAATAACCAGAATGGAAACAAACATCACAGAATATAGCCAGAAACGATTATTTTAGAATACAACGATTCATACCAATTTTTCCAGTTTGGAGGTCATAATCAAAGGCATCCACTGAGTAGGACAAACTGTCAATGTAAAAGAAGGTTTTGTGATCCAGCGACCAGTCCAGCCCATTAGAAATGTCCACCTGATCGAAGTGCTTCACCACTGAGAGGTCGGAGAAGAGCGTGTACAGAGAGCCCTGGTGTCTTTCCAGCACGGCAGGTCGAATCTCCTCAGCCATCGTACCTGTGCAGAGCCAAAGGGGAGGAAGCGGTTTCAGAATGAATGAGCTCTCCTCCAGGTTTGGTGGCAGCCCATTGCTATGATGATGACCACACTGCCAACATAGAAGGGAGCAGTGTGGGGGCTTCAGAAATTTGGGGAAGAAACTGAGTTAAAAGCTAAAGAGAAAGGTAGATTTCAGAAGTGCTCGCTTTTAGCAGAGGACGACAAAACACAGCCTTTGTTTTTTTGTTGAACTGTTGCAGAAATGGTGTGCAGCGTGATTTCTGCAAAATGTTTTGTTCAGTCATTTAAATATTAAGGAAGGTGTGGTGAGCATTTAACTTCCCACAAATCTTAACATCTTGTATAGCAGAGAGACTGGAAAAAAATTTCCTCCTCCCTCAGAATGAGTCTTACTAAAGCCTCTTCAAAAACAAATCTCATCTTTGTGGCTTGAAGTTGGCAGCCGAGACTAGCTCTTGAGAGGCTGGGTAAAAGGAAGTTAAGGTAAGCCTGGGGACCCAACTACATGGCAGATGCACAGAATGGTGTTTTAAAAACCAGGAGGACGGGATCACGGGACAGCTGAGGCTGAAGGGCACTGCTCGAGATCATCCGGGCCCACCCCCTGCTCAGAGCAGGGTCAGCCACCACAGGCTGCTCAGGGCAGTGTTATGTCTTGAGGATCTCCACAGACGGAGACTCTACAGCCTCTCTGGGCAACCTGTTCCTCTCTTTGATCCTCCTCAGTATAAGAGTTTTCTTACATTTAAACTGCATTTCCTGAATTTCAGTTTGTGCCCATTGCCTCTGGTCCTGTCGCTGGGCACCACTGAGCAGAGCCTGGCTCTTTCTTCTTTACTCCCCCCCCCTCCAGGTACTTATACACATGGATAAGATTCCTCTGAGCCTTCTCCAGGCTGAACAGTCACATAGTTTTTAGAAATACCATCTATAAATTCTGATTTATGAAGAACAAAACCCACAATATCATAAATTTCTCTCTGGAAAAGTGTTTTCTATTGGCACTCTGCCAGCATTTAAAACCAGCAGGCCAACAGGGAGGAGGCAAAGCCAGTGTCTTAAACGAGGCAGGCTCTGAATAGTGGGCCTCTTTTTACAAAAATAGTGCAGATAAGATGGTGTCCAGATGATACAAATAGATTTGTAAATGGGATTAAACTCTGCCTGAAGACAACAACAACCACCCCCCCACGCCATTTAACTATGAACAAACACTTGCTGCATCTGCAAGTGATCACTGCATCTTGTCACCCAAACCTAACGGAGCAGCAGAAGGAAGGTACGCCTGCAGCATACCTGCGAAATACCTCCCTGCAGGATCCACTTTCCCATCGTTGAATCGGTTGTTTGGTTTATCCTTGTCCACGTGAGTAATGGTGGTTACCAGCTGCTCTTTCCATTTCAAAGCAGCAAACCTGGTTCCCAGGGTGATGACATAATCCCCAGATTTCCGGAGAGCCACAGAACTCACGGGAGCATCTAGAAACAGGGCAAAATGGAAAAGAGGTATGTGCTATGAAGAGACATTTCTTTTCTACCCCCTTTAGACATGCAGGCAGTCACATCGAACTCAGTGAGACCACAGGCAAGAGAAACAACTTATTTTCTACCAACAAAATTGACATTTAAATACATAGAAATAGATCCTTTCATGCGAAGAGGGCACACTTAATGCACACAGAAAGTGGCTACGAAGAGAATCACCTGTTTGGGACATATAAACTTAGGGAACTTGAGTATTACCACCACTCCCAGGAGCAATAATCACTACCAGCACCTGGTTTTTGCTAAGTGCTTAAAAAAAAAAAAACATAAAAAGGGAGACAGATAAAGGCACATATAACTTTTTGCAACAGGTTACTGTGTGGGCTTCCCCCTCCCCAGGGGAAAAAATTGATTGCCATAAGAGCTCTGGAGCAACTGTGTGTGTTTAGCACAGCTCCTGGGTAAATCAGCGCTGCACGGCCATTCAGTCATCACTCACGGGGACCGAGAGTGTCTCTGCACTGGGACAGGTCATGCTGGGCAGGAGAGCCACGCTCCGCACCACACTCTGCTGTGCAGTTCAGACATGCCTCCAGCAGCACCAAAAACACACCAAGGAGCGGCAGAGCTTTCCAAGAGTTAAAGCAAAGCAGAAAATTAGTAAACGCTCCATCACTAGTTTATACTCATTTGAGCTACTATGCTGTAAAACCTCAACTGCAGGTAATTATAAAGGAATTAGGAAAAAAAACAGAGAAATGACTGTGAAGATAACAATTCTGTAAAAGCCAGGCACGATATAAGGAATAATAGCTTTAAACAGGGCAATAAAATCTGGGATAGTATTTAACAGACCAGACTTAGGAACACGCATGGGACTAAATGCCAACTCTCTAATTCAAAAATAAAACATTTCTTGTATTTATAGTTTTGCAAAGGTATAATTAGGTAATAGTTTCAGAAACACTTATAATTTCCACCAGCCACTACTGCTGCCAAAAGGAGCTTCGTGGGCTTGGCTCGGGGCACCCCTTCCCTTTGCAGCCCCAGCAGCGGTACCATCACGCTAGAAATCCGAATGCCATTTGCCCCCAACAACTGAGTTGCACACCTGATTGCAAGCTCAACTCGAGCAACTCCTTCACCTAGAGCCGTGTGACCGCACTGCTGAGGCTGCTGGCGGTCTGGGCTCGTAGACGCCGGGCCAGTGGGTGCCACTTCTTCCCGTGCCAGCACAGAGAGGTTGGCGGAGTCCCCTCAGCCATGCGTGGCGCCTGCCAAAGGAAGTCATTTTGCTGCTCTCTGGATTGCCGGTAACCACACCAGTAAAAGCGCTTTTCTGCCTGCACCGGCAGCAGGGGCTTCGCCGGCAGAGCGTGGGAACGCAACTCTCCGTTTGCTCTCCCAGCAAAACACGAGGGGCCGTGGCCCACAGGAGCCCTTCCGCCTGGGCAGCCCCCAGGGCCTTCCTCCCACCCTGGGGGGAGCAGCCCCCAAGCACAGCAGCCTGTGTACCCCTGCCTGTCCCTGGAGCTGCCAGCCCCCCGGCTGCCCCTACAGACGCAATAACGGCCCCATACCTTCCCGACAAAGCACCCCAGGGGAAAGTGGTGTATCAGGCTAGCGAGACGGACACAGCCACCCTACCATTGACTGCACAAATATGGCATGAGCGAGCGTATCAGCCCTTGCACCCATCTCAGTCTGCAGCCACCCCGGCGGGCTTTGTTAAGCAGCGTCCACAGGAATTGATTTACTTGCAATATCATTTTATGCCAAACAGAAAGCTGACCATAAGGTCTCCCCCCAGGCACCATTATGTATGTAGTGGTGTTTTCCCTGTGGAGTTGAAAAGGGCATTTAAAGTCGCTGCTAAGTGTGGGATCGTTGTAATTCTCCATAAGCGTCAGTAATGACTAATTTCTCTCTCTGTTTCCACTGTGGACATCAACCCACTATTTTAATCACATGGCACTCTCTGGCTGTTTGGGGTTTTTTTGGCCTTTAAATCATGCTATTCCCAAAGGCACAGCTATTAATTACAAGCATTTTATTACTAAACAGAGGAAACAGAAGGAAGTTAAAAAAAAAAAAGTAGCTACTTCAGCTACTATCCCTTCTACGTCTCCAGAGAGGCCACATGTAAAAGATTACACGTTTGAAAGTAGGTTCGAGTTGGGAGGGAAGGCAGGGAGAAGCACGCTCCTTCAGCTAAGGTAAGAGGAAATAAGTTTGGGAAGCAATGTTTCCAAAATTAGTATCAGACCTTCTCTCATCTTAAAACTGGTAACTACAGTAATGTGAAAGGCAGACAAGTCCAGATCAATTTATTGTGAATAATGTCAACAGCTTATGGGTGGGCAAAAGCAGGTTATTTTCACCAAGTGTTACTGAACATGAGAAAGTAATAAATCCGAATACTGAAACCATTTAAGGAGCTGTCTTCAGACAAATAAATATTTATGTTATCACATCCAGAAGTAAATCTGCAACTCTTTGTGAGAGTTAGCATACCTCTTCTTTTCTGGAATAAATACTTCAACTATTGAGACTCTAGCTGGTAACACTGTTACCTTAAAAAAAAAATCATGTTCTTAAATCATTATGGGAAATTTTCTTCTAACAAAATGTTACGGGCGCTGCTCATTCAAGTCAGTAACAAAAGTCCCACAGACATCAACACCAGAGGAGAAGAGTCCTGGTGACCCTCACCTCTGGGACAAAGGGGGAGCAGAAGAGAGCAGGTTGTGAACAATTTAGAGGACAGAGAAACAGACCAAATGTAATCCAATAGCACAAAATCATAAGAAAAGTCCTCAGGACTAAGTCTGGCCAGTCACTGCATCTAGTTTCTGCATGCAGCACAAGCCTCAGTGTCCTCTCTGGCCTAGCAAGGTCAGGTTTTAGGGAGTCTCCTTGCACCAGAAGATGAGCTCCATCCAGCATCACCTACAGGAGTCCAGGCCATATTCAGCAGGGACGCAGCACCGAGTCAGAAGGCACAACTCTTACGTTCAGCAGAGGGATTTTCGAGCCGTTCCTTACCCACAGAGATGGCCTGCACTTGGCCGGTGACGGAGCTCCAGCGGCACACCTTTCTACCCGTGATGTCCACGCAGAGGAGCGCGCTCTCCTTCTCGTCCCAGACGGGCGACTCCCCGATCCTGTAGCCCTCGTTGGCAACGCACTCGATCTTAATGGATGACATGCCTGTGGGGAAAAGCGCTCCGGTTTTAGGTACGTCTGTCAAGAGCAAGCACGCGTAAAATCAACCCCCGGGTCCGAGTGCTGAAAATCCGCGTCTGTGCCTGCGGCCGGTTCAGAGCCGCATTTCCAATCTGGAAGGGGTTTACCTGCACAGAGCAACGCAGTTTATTTGCGCCGCTTGCACCGATCGCCCGCTTCGTGCTAGCTAACGACTCCCGCGCGTCCAACAACGCGCGTGTCTCCGTCCCCCGCAAAGCCTGCGGGGAGCGCGGCCCGGCCCGGCGCGGCGCGGCGGCGGGGGGGTGCCCGGGGCCGGCCGGGAGCCCCGCCGGGCACTCCGCGGTCGGGGCGCAGCCCGGCCTGCCGTCGCATTTAAAAAAAAAAATAAGGGGGGAGAGGGGGGTGTAATAAAAGAAAGGAAAAGAAAAAAACCCGGGGGTGCAGACGGGCGCCGGGCCCGGGCGGGAAAGGCCCGTCCGCCGGCGGGCCCGCCCCCGCACGCCCGCCGCCTCAGGCGCACCTCCCGCGGAGGCGGCACTGCCGCCGTGCCTGGGGCGTTATAATCCAAATGGATATATGTATATATAAAAGAGAAAATAGTAATAACAATAAACCACACGCACCCCCCCTCCCGCCGGCCCTACCTGTTTCCACCAGCGCAGCCAGAGGCCCCGGCCCGCCGCCGCCGCCGCCGCTCTTATAGCGAGGAGGGGAAAGGAGTGGCGGCCACGCTCCGCCGGGCTGAGGGGCCGGCGGCGGCCGGGCCGCGGGTGCCCTCGCCAGGGGAGGGCCCCTCCCGCCCCGCCTGGGGCCTGAGACTGGACCCGAGCCCGTCCTGCCCCGCGGGCCAAGGCCGGGCCGCCTGGGATCCTCTCCGTGCAGTGCTGCGAGGCCAGCGCAGAGAACGGGCAACAGCGGTTACTCGAGCTGGGGCGGCTCGGCTCCCCCCTCCGAGAGCTGCAGGGAGGAGGGAGAAGGAGGAGAGATTTCTCTCCGCTCCCTGGAGAGGCCGATTTCCGAAAGGCCTGGTGTCTGCGTGCCTTCTCCTTGCTGCGGGTTAGGCATCCGCCGGGCCTTGGCCTCGACTTCCAGCGCCTGGGATCTTTCTCCACAGCTCCTGCAAGATTTCCCTGGTTATCCAGAATCGTAGGGCCTTCAGCGTGCCATGCTGTGCCCTCCTTCGCTCCCCTTGCCTCAAAAACTCCCAACGGCACGAGGCAAACAGCTAGCATCAAAATTTCCATGCGCAGTTCTCCATTGCGCCTGCCTGTCTCCACGCGACTGCCGCTGCGGCTCCCGGGCCTCCGGTTGTAAAGCAAAAGGCACTTGGTAAGCACCAGCTCTCCTCTTCAGCATCCCATGACAAATTGCCTTTTGACTTGGATTTGGTCATCCCCGTAGGGATCCATGATGTAAAAAGTACTTCGGTCTCACTGCTCAGTCTCATGTGTCTTCTGCTGGCAATGGGGGTGCACCAGGTAGGCACAGGCACAGGCTGACTCGCCACCGGGTCCCCACGAACCGGCATTAACTTGGCTGCTCCAAAACCCACCTCTCCCCCAGCCAGGCTCTTGTTTCCAGCTGGCACTTGTAGCAGCCCCTTTATTCAAGTGGCACGGCACAGCGCTGCACACCAGTGACCACACAGCACCCACCGGGGTCTTTTACTGGCAGCCCACTCACAGCTCCTGTTGCAGATTTTATCCATTCCTTATCAAGCATACATCTTCCTATTGGCAATTATGTCCTGTCAAGCATTTTTACTGGATTATTTCTATACATACAGCAGATGCTCCCATCCCAGACTTCATTTGGTCACATTTTTTTTGTTTTAGTGGTATATTTGGAAAGTTCATAGGCTACATGTCCTTACCAACACATTTCATGCAGGCTTCCCTCAATGGACTACTAACGTGATATTTATTAACTTACTGTCATCTTACCCCGAGCAGTTAGGCTTTTATTTTACAGGCTTACATAGCATTACTTAAGTGCTTAGCACTGAATTTTCTCTTCTGTCCCCACTGCGGCATCGTACAAGAAACAACAGGATTTCATCTCAGCCCTGAGGCAAGCAAATTATTAGGGACTGCCAACGCAGAAAACAAACATCCAGGAAAAAAAAAAAGTGCCACAGCTTTTTTTTTCATACATTTTACAACCAGGAAAGAAGATCCAGAGGTTTAAAGAAAAAAAAAGAACATATGCAAAGAATTCATCAAGTAAGTACAGTGAAGTACAATTACCGCTTCTTACAAAGCTCAGCCACGTTTGCTGCTCTCCCGTTGTCCTTGAACGCTATGAGGCCATTTGGGATACGTGGCCAACGCAATGGCTTACTGAATGCAACAGCAGGAGATACACCCTCAATCCACCTTGCCAGTCTCTCCGCTCCTTGCTGACTTAGGTATTTGCCAGCATGGTTTGGAGGCATCAAAACAAGCTGTGTGTTGGCACACACCTTGGGAGAAAATTAACAGCTTCTGCGAGCGCCAGGTTACAACACAAACTCTGGTCGTCTTCTGAAGTGCCAAATATTTTGAACTTGGATCTCTAGTTACACGGGACAGTACTCCTGCTTTGTCTTTTCTGTAATGGCTAATCCAGGCTTGCTGAAAGGCAGAGCAGGGAGGAATTCATGGGGGGGGTGCCTTCACAGAGAGCGTCAGCTGAGATCTTCTGCCAGTACAAGTTCACCACGGGAGGGAAGAGCACAGAAGAGAGAGCTGCTGAAGGTGGTGCTGCCATGTGGCTTCCCCGTCAGGAACTCCCCGCTGTGGGATCGCAGCCACAATGTCTGCTCTGTGGCCTCCAAATCTAAGCGATAGGGAGCACACACAGCACTTCCGTGGCTTCCAAAGGAAGTGGCTGGTGGCTTAGCATTTATTCCACGCAGCAGGGCACATTGCACACTTACTCCTCCTGCTTTGCAGGGGGCAGGGGAAGGAGAATCTTCTTATCACAGCCACGAAGAGCAGCAAGAATAGATCTGACGCGAGAGGTCCTGTAAGGTGAAGTCACAGCCCTCACCCAGCCTGCAGGTTCCCTAAGCCTGCCACAAGCCATTACCCTTCTCGCATGTCAGGAAATGCTCAGCAGTTCTGGAGAGCAGCCCAGTGTGCCACAGAGCTGGAAAAATCCCCCCATCTGTAAGGACTGCAGGCAAGAAGGGGTGCTGGATGATTTCGGGGGTTATAAAAAGAAACCAGTTTTTGCTTATGCTGGTTCCTGGAAGGTCACAGTTGTTGTTCTCTCCTTTTTGAACCTGATCCTGTCATTTCTTCAGCTTTAGAGCCATCTTCATCTTTTTCTTTCACTTTTAGTCTTCTTGTTTTACTTCTATGTTAGTCCTCCTCCCTGCTTGAAGGTGGGAGGGCTATAGGCCTTATCCATGCCTGGTGCAAAGCGCAAATGCCATATATCAGATGATGGTATCTTACAGCTGCCTTTGAGCACTGCGCCACACGAAGGGAGTCTGTCAGGCCGTCTCTGCAGCTGGGCGAGGTGCAGCCAAGAGCGGGGACTGCGCCAAGGGCACTGGAGCGCAAAGAGCCATTACCTCCGTGTAAGCCTGCCCTGCTGTCACATCCATTAGGGCAACCATAGTGAGCACGTGGTATAGTTTACCAGCAGCAGATTATACTGCACTGGGGGGAAGAACCCAAAACAAAACCCCCAACACCAAGCAAGAGCAGACGTAGAAATACAAGATCAGTCACTGCAATCAGTTGGCTGGAAAGCAAAAGTTGGCACTCGTTTTCAGCCAAGTATAGCTTTTGGAATTGACTTGTATGTCTGGATCAAGCTTTTATTTGTTAGTAAGCAACAAGTAGGTCCAGGAGAGATCAAACTGCTGAGAAATCTCAACCGTTTACTAGTCTGGATGATCACAGTCATGTATTTAAATACTCAAACAGTTCAAACATTTGCCAAAGTACACCATTTTCCTCCTTTGCAAATGTCTCCTTGGGAGAAGGTGGCACGATGGTGCTAAACAGCAGACTTGTGCCTGTTGATTAATTTATATGTTACATCAAGTCTAACACCCATTGCTGTCACACTGTCACAGAAGTTAACGCAGAATGGATTAAGAATCTCAAATGGGGAATCTTTTCTAAAAAGGATTGCACCGAATTACCATGAAGTCATATTGAAGCATTTAGCCTTAGAAGTCCAGTTTCTCGCACAGAACCAGCAACGGTACCCTCTACTTATTAGAGTTTATTACGCAGACTTCTTTCAGCATCATTTCTTCTATACTGGCCACGGTCTCATGAAAAAGCACCTCACACATAAGAAGGTAGTGCTATAAGCAAACGTGTGACCCTTCCCAGTGCAGCCAGTTTGTTTCACAAACACCCCTCACACTGTGACATGTGCACCTCCAACTTCTTTGTCACGGGAGCACCTGCAAGTGCTAGCTCCTGCCACCTTAAGCTGCCTCACAAAGCTCGAGTGCCCAGCCTGCGCCTTTCCAGCCCCCTGCTCAGTGCTTGGAGCGGCCCAGGGAACAGGGCGCTTCAGAAAGCATTCTTCAGTGGAGCACGGCCAAGACATTTTTCATTAATGCCTTACTTTTCTGCTCTTTGTACCCCACGTGACCCGAATTTGCATTTTGCTTGCCTCAGGATTAAAAAAAAAAAAAAAAAAAAAAAGAAGAGCATTGATATGAGCTACAGCAGCTGCAAAATTATAGCCACAACAGAGGCTGTGCAAGGGAGCCAGGACTTCAGGGAAAGGCAGCATCTTTCATTCAAGTAGCTGATTTAGCAACAGTGCTTTCAGTGTTTGCGGCTTTCAGGCACGCAAGCCCTTCTTCAGGCCCAAATCAGAAGCAAACTTCAAATTAACTGCAGGTTTGGGGTGACTGCTCTGAGCTTAATTTAGCATGTCCAACCAGACAATTTGAGAGAAGCCTGTTTTCTGTATCAGGCGTTTGTAATGAGTGTAAACTATGACTTGCTTATGGATATTCTGCATCACCTGGCTCATCCAGCTGTTGACCTCTGTGCTTCCTTAAGCCAGGAGAGACTTAAGGCAGAGAACTAAGCTGGCTTGTAGAAGGAATAATCAGAAGGGAGGGGGTAAGGCAATGCCCCTACTCTATTTTAGAGATAACAGAACAATGGTTGAGTCATCAGTTTTGAAGGAGGGGAACTACTTTGGTCTGGCTCCATTCAGCCAGATGCAAATGAAGCCCAAAATGCCAGTGATGCCAGGGCAGGGGTTCCCAAACCACTCAGCACCACCCTTCTGAGATAAGAGAGAGGAACTACAAAGGAATGCAGCCAGACACCGTGGTTTCAGGTGAAGTGGGTGGGCTAGTTTAGCATTTGTTTTTTTTTTTTCCCCCTCAGATATCTCATTCCCTCACTAGGGCCTGCACTTCCAAAGGGACAACCAGAGACATTTTCCCAAATGGCATGTAACACATTATTTTTTTTTAATAGGTAGACTCCTTGTGGTTGCCGAGTCCACAGAATATAAGAAGAGTGGCTTATCTTGATGTCAGTCACAGGCTCAAGGGCTTTCACGTGACCAGGAGGTATCTTGAAGGCATCTTTCTTTATATGCTGCTGTTGTGTTAGGTTTGAAATTCTTCCCCGGGACACTGGCCCACCTATTTGGCCAGCAGAACACCTCCGGAGCTGTTACGGCACTCTGTCAAAATAGACCTTGTGTCCCGGCCTTGGGTGAAGGTGGGCGGGGCAGCACCTAGGGAAAAACAACAGAAACCGGAAAAAAATGTCTTGAGGAGGGTTAAGTCAATAGAAACCACAAAGGTGTCATTACAGAGCCTACCTGGAGATTTCAAACAATGTCTCAGATAAGGCAGCCTAGGCAAGGCAGATACCCAGCTTCAGGGCTGCTGAGAAAGCAATAGGAAGGCAGGGAAGGTCTGCCCAGCCTGAAACAAAGAATCCCAGAGAAAGGGCAGGGCATGGTGGATCCAGGAGGTTGTCCCAGCCAGAAGCCGCCTACTGGAGAAAGAAAAAGATTATCTGGAAGCTGTACTCACAGAGGCAGGGAAACTAATGGGCAAATAGCTGAGGCTGCTGCTCCTCACACACCACCACCGTCACACAAACTTATCCAAGCTATCTGCAGAGAGGTTAGCTTGAGGAACAGAAATGGGCATGCACGTCTGCTATTTTCACACAACTTATCCAATTGCTATGTAACATCTTGTTTCAGAAAGCTGTGCCTGCAGTGACTTGAATCCACTTCTGTCAGATTGCTCCAGAAGAGTGCGGCGGTTGTCAGATGTGCCGACTTGGTTAGGAGTGGAGCCCGGGAGCAGTTACCCCAGGATGGTCTCTGCAAGAGGGGTATGTTGCAGAATTGCACCCCAGGAGAGGCAAAAGCCTGTCCAGCCGTGAAGCTGGCATAAAGGAAGATTCAGAAGCAGCAGCAGACAGGCATCTCTCATGAAACCAGAACCCAGAAGCCTGTGAGTAGTCACTTCTTTCTAAAGAAGCCGCATTGAGGCACTCCATTTTTTTCTGTCTCTGCCCTTCCCCAGTATTTTTCCGTTGCATGCCAAGCTCCCAGGTTGTGCAAGCAGCTTCCTTTTGCTCATTAATTGACATCAAAAGCATGTTTTCCCAACAGATGTGTCAATTCCCTGCAGTGCTAAACCTTCACAAGTACCGGGATCATCAAAATTCACGACGATCAAAATGACTGGTTTCGCTGGGTTATCTCTGCAGCTCACAGAGGCAGGCTTTGAACACTTGGTAACGCTCAGACCCTCCCAGATATCAGATACGCATCATGTGTCTGCAGTACAGCCTGTATGCCTAGGCCTAGTCATCAGTGAGGTACCACATCAAAATCAAGTGAACGTTTCAGGCTGATTTTATAGTAGTTAAACATTTGTAATTCCTTCTTCTATGGTTTGGGATTCGCGGTGCAAAGAACGCAGTCTACAAATGACATACCCAAGTTACAGCTGAGAAACATTTGTCTTTGGACAAAGGCATAAACACAGAAATGATGGTGCTGGGAATCACCGCGCAGCCCCTGTTAGTGCTTGTGAGAGCTTGGCCCCAGTTACCATCAACAAGTAACCACACTTACTTATTTGTAAAGACTCTACAAACCAATAGCAGCTGTTTCCAAAGTAATGCGGATACCAGTTTCCTTCCTTGGCCCTGTCTTTCCCACATCCGGCCACAAGCAGAAGGTACTTGCAAAGGGAATGGGAGGCCGCCAGTCAAAGTCACAAAAAGGAAGTCTGTTGCTGGAATCTGTTGCAAGAACACCTTTAGGGAGGAGAAATCCCGGTCCTGAAAAACAGCTGACAATCCATCGCTTACTGCTGCTTCTAGTGCTGATTTTTCCTCTCTTCTCTATGCACCTTTACTGCCTTCTTCCCTTTTTTTATTTTTTCTCCTCCTGTTTTCTTTCCAGCTGGGGGACTTGTTGCTGCATTTCACCCAGCTCACCTCCAGCTCCGCTCCCGGCCCGCCTGGGGCCGCCCGCTCAGCCCCTCCTGCCCGCACACCAGGCCGCAAGCACGTTGGCGGCTCAGCTCCCGGCTCGCTCTGCTGCTGCCTGACCCGCCGCAGGCAGGAGGGTCACTGCTGCCGCCAACACACGGACCGCAAATCCCCCATCCCTCTTGAACGCTGCCAGCTACCGAGCCGGTCACAGCAGGAGGGATGCTGCCATTGGATCGGCTGTGCAGCGACACCTGCTCCTTTCTCTCCATCTTCCTCCTCTTTTTTGCCTTCTTCCCTGCTCTGGCAGAGGGAGCAGCTCCTCTCTGCCAGCGAGGTATATCACAGCACCGGCCTGTGGGAGCAGGGGGAACTACAGCAACAGGTCACGCAAAATCGACATAAAACGTCAAGACGGGAACCCGCATGCACCGATTTGTCCTTTGCACACACGTGGCAGCAGCTGGCTGTTAGGTATTCATTTGTGCGCGTGTGTGAGCGCACAAGAGGGATGAGACAGGAGGCCTGGCTATGGCTCCTCCTCTATAACTTAATTTGTCCAACCAGGGAAAAACAGTCATACTAAGGCATAAGCAAATATATTAAAAAGCGAGGCCAGGGCAGCAAATGGTCTGTCAGGTTTGCTCAGCTAGGCAGAAACAAAAGCCAGGCTTGGACTATTTGCTGTACACAGCAAATTAGTGTTCAGCGACTCTTTCTGGGGGAGGCTGAAGGGGAAAGGTTTTCCTTGACACTTCAACTTGTTGAAGTATTGCCAACTCTGCAGAAATAATTTACTCCTGATGGACACAGTACTGCTGTTAGACTGATGAGTTTAACAACCTGCCAGACACAGAGGGTAAAGCCCTGAATAAATCACAACAAATGAAAATACTGTTAGCAGTTTCATAATTTAATGAAAAAGTACTTGTAAAAAGGGGACATCTGAAAAAGACCGAGTCCATCTTGGAAAATTGAATATATATATATATTTATATATATAAAACAAAATGCAAAAACACAAAAAAAATTTTGACAAATAAGGTTAAGAGGTAATACTTCAAACAGTTAGCCACCGAACACACAATAAAAACTAGCAAATGCACTTTGGGGACAATACTTGAGAACTACATAACCAAGGGCTCCTTCATATATCTATTAAAATCATGTAAAAATTAGCAAAACCATTGCCCAGACTGGAAACGACTGAATTAACCCCAGAAGAGCAGCAACACTGAGTTTTGCTGAAGCACCATTTTCCCTCCCTCCTGTCATAGGCTTCCGGCCACAAAATAACATGAATGCTTTGCTGACCTCCCAGATACGTGTTCCCAGTACAAGCTTCATAAAATTTCATGACCAGCGAGAGAGGATTACTAATAAATATCGAAGGAGAACTAAGAGAATCAGAACTGGAATACAAATGAACAGACATTTGTTTACTTATTCTGAATGACCCATGGCTTAGAACACAAAGCATTTCCCGTTAAAATAAAATATGTGGAAACCTAAAATGCTACTGCATATTTACACCAAAAGAAATAATTTTGAAGATACAGCTCTAGAAAGATCAATTACACAAATATACATAAAATCAAGAAGTGAAAAAAAAAATTAAGATGCATGAAGCAAACAGAGCAGAATTGCCAAGTATACTTTTTTGTTTTTTTTTTTTTTTAATTTCACTACTGAGAAGTCCTCCAGCCCCTGACCTGCTAGTCCTGTTGCAACCAGGGAGATTTCAAAGTTTAAAACAAATATAAAAATGTCGTTGCCATTTCCCAAGCTAAAAGCAATAAATTAAGATTATGGAGAAAAACAGGTGGTTGGTTGGATTCTGCATAGTCATCCTCACGCTGAGCGGGGAACAGCTTTTGTTTATAGACAAAAAGAACCCTCAACAGAAAGGAGCTGTATGATGTGCCCTATACAACCTATGGCCCATTTCAGCCAGTGACGTGGGGACAAAGGATGTTGCGTATTTATGAAATGCACAGCATTTCAGAGAAAAACAGTGCAGTTACTTCGTCGATCAACACAACACTATCTGGAAAACAAGAAGTTTGTTTGCATTCAAACAAAAATCCCCTGTCATTGAAACAAACAGAAAAGGATTCCTTTTCCTTCTCGCTTCCTCAGTACTGGCTGAAATTTAATCGCTACTTAACAATTGCTGATTTTAGAGGACATACAAAAATGTGTTAGTTTGGGAAACAGCAACTGATCCAGAGGTTGAAAAGCAGCTTAATAAAATAATAGATTTTCAGCAATTACAAAAAAACATACTCCAAATGATGACTGGCTAAAATTTTACAGACCTAGATGCCAGAAGTAAGGCTCCCACACCTGTATTCAGGCAACTAGGGTTGAAAATTTGCACCTGCATGAAGAGTTCAGACAAAATTATTTCTAATTCAGCTTATTTTAAAAATACCAGGTACAAACACCTCTGGACATGAAATCTCAGCTTCAAGAGGAACCTGGCATCACCGGTGATTGCCTAAATTTAAGTGTCAAATAGCATTTTTCTTTGAAGTAGTACATCTACTTTTGTAAACACTATCCACAAAATTAGCCATCTGTACTTGTTAGCTGGGTAAAATATTTACAAGTGCATCCCACAACAAGCAACTATGTACAGAGATTAAAAAAACTGAAGTACTAGAAGTTGTATATTTACAAAATAAGCAAATTATTGTGAAGAGAAACGCAACCTTCAGCAAGAGCAGGGAATGGGGCACGTCTAGAGGTCAGTGAGTTTGGCAGCGCCAGCGACGCCTGCTTCCACCCTCTGCAAGGAGCCTGCAAACGCCACTGCAGTTCAAAGCCTCCTGCAGAAGAGGATCGTCACTTAGTAGTCACTTTGTGCCTGATCCAGCAGAGCACACCGGCATGCGCTCGGAAATCTGACCACAAACGTTCCCAGGGGAAACCAACGGGACTTTTCACATGCTTAACTTCCTAACGCATCCGCAAGTGCGTTGCTGGATCAAAGCCATACTGCAGGTGCTGTGAGAATGAAGTTTCAGTGTCTCCGTTTGCAGCCTCTTGCAACATGTTAGAGCAATGCAAGGACTTCTTTAATACCTGTCCTGCACCACGAGATTGACATAATATGAACACGCTGCCTCGCACATAAGCTGGCAAGGGGGAAGCAGTTTCCTGAATTTACGCAAAGATTAACCGCTTCGTGCTCTCCGCGATGTTACCCTCTAAAAAACCACATCGATTTCCACATGACTTTGCGATAACTCAGTTAACCTTGTGCAGACTGCAAGCCAATTCACAGTTGAACAAAACTACTCTGATTTCTCTCCCCTCCCCCCATCCCCTACTGCAACTCGTCCTAACGTAGGTCCTGGACTATTTTCTGGAACCTTTTGATGCTGAGCTTTGCACTGGTACGCTGGAGTACATAAAGGCTGAGTTACCCCGTGGGGGCTTCTAATCACCTTTGTACCGAACTGTGAGAAATCATATTCTTTTTGTTTCTATTGTGACAATCTCTTCCAAAGTCCTTACTTGGGCTTTCTCTCTCTGAGCTACTTCGTCTTAACCTCACTTGCTCTTTGTTTTCATCACTTTCTGCTTCAGAGTCACTCAGCTCTAGGTCAGGACAGTACCCGTCGTTGTCCTGGTACGGAGCACCTTCAAGCGTCTGCTTGCTCCACAAGCGGTCTTTTGTTGCAAGTCTTCTCGTTGGCTTTTCACAGCACCGGAGATCTTCCGTGGTCCTCACCAGACTGTTGGTAGCCTCTTTAAAGGACCGGCTAAAATGTTCTATGGTGGATTTTCTGAAACCGCTCTGGCTGGCCAAGTGAGCTGTGAGCATGGACTCTTGTTCGTAGGGCGTCTGGCTGGAGCTGTCTCTCTGGCTCACGTCTCCAGCCCTGCCCATCAGACCGTTGGACTTGGCCGCCAGCCTCAAGTTCTCCTGCTGCACGCGCCCATTCCCAATGGAAGACTGTCCATGCAAAGCAGCCTGCAGCGCTAAGGGCTTCCCGGACGGCTGGCCCCGGTGAAACTCCGGCATCTGCATGGGGCCAGAATCCTTCACATCGCTCCGGGGCTTGCCGATCCCTGCCAGCAACCCGTTACTTCTGCTGTCGTGCTGATACCTGGAGTAAGATTTTGCTTTAATTTCAAATGATTCCTTTGACATTGGCATGCTCCGTTTGCTGTAAACAGTGCTGTTGTTGTCAGGAGAAAGCGGTCTGTTGCCAGGCTTGAGTGAGTTATTTTTGCAATCTCCTAGTGCTGATTTGGGCATTTTTAACTTCAGGGTGATCCTGGGAGGTGGGTAGAACAGTGTGTTCTCTAGTGCACTTGTCAGGGTATGGCCTACAGGAGAAAGAGATGAGGGGGCAGAAGAAAAAAAGGCTTTTTAAAAGAGGGTCATCGTTTTGTTACCTGTAACAAGTTTTATAGTCCATTAGAAGGTCATTCAACAGTAAGAAGCATTTGCAAACAATTAGTGTGAAATTATTTTAGGACATTAAAGAGAAGTTGGGATAATGAAAACTGTTCCGAATTATCCACCGTTTCGGAATTTAGGTAAGCGTTTTAGCATTTCCATTAAAAATAACAATGTGCCCTTTTTACAGGGCTTTCAGCCAGTGAATTGAACCAGTTTTGAGATATGACTGAAGTAGTTCCAAAGCAGCTATAAAAAAGGTTCATACTCAGTTTTGGATGGAGAAAAAACAATGCTTCAAACTGAGTTTCAATTTGGACTTAGTTCAACTCTCTGCTTTGTATTATAAAATTCTCTATGCTTTAGAAGTCTTCTCACCCCAATATATTAGTCTTTATGATATTATACGCATACAGCATCATTGCAAAGTAGCTATCAAGCTATTCTAAAAAGCATTAAAAAAACACTTGTATTTGTAAAGACATAAAATAAATTTAGTAGACATTTCTAATAAAATGCATTTACACAAAACCAAAGTGCTTTAGACTACTGCTCCTTCCACAAAGTACTAGTCTAAGCTAAAACAGTTTAAAAACAACACCTTGTCGGTACTAACGAAACCTATCCATGTTTCGGGGTAGAGAAAAAAAAGTAGAAAGACTTCACTCTAAATTGGTCATGAAAAACATAATATGTATCTTGAAAGAACAGAGAGATCTTAATTTCACATTGAAGAAATAGCTGCCTTCTCTATTTAAAAAAAAAAAAAAGGTAATTGCACTGTAATATATAATCTTCCTCTTTCCAAATGTTGTGTTCCTTATTTCAAGACAGTCGCTATAAAAACAAAGGGCAGAGTGGGTTTTGGTACATCAGCATTCCTAAGCAGTTACTATTCACCATTAAAAAACAGAGTACTTAAACTCTTTTTGAAGGAAGGAGAGTAACTGCAGATGGCAGGCTAAGAAATGCCTCTTCACACTGTTCATCAAGCATGCAAGGCAACATGAGAACAACAGCGATTCCTATCGGTCACTCTTCTCTCTTGCCTGAAGGAACCGACTACTGACAGCAAGCAAAAAACCGTCTCAGCTGGAGAACCAAGCAGCAGCGCAGAGCTTGCTGTGGGGAAACAGCACCGTAAACCAGCAGCCTGAAGAAGTGAAAACCTAGAGGTCACCACCAGCTTGTTTCTGCTATCTGGATGTGATAGTGATTGGTAAGTAATGGGCATATACCAAAAATGGCCATAAAATAAAGAAATATCCAAGTAAATATTTTAAGAGATTAAAGAGTTTTATGTGTGTTGCTACCTTTGTTGACCGTGTACTTGGAGAAAGTTTTTAAAGGCAAATTTACAGTGTTAAAAACACTAAGCAGGAACATAAAGGGAACACTTTTTTTTTTTTTTTAGTTTAAATACAGATAGAATTTGTAAGTATTTTACATTTATATGATTACCTGCAGCAATTTCCTGATTAATGAGCTGGACTTGCAAATTGAAGACCTGTTCATGTACTTTACTGTGAGACAACTTCAGTTTCTCTCTCCTGCTTACCATGTAGCAGAGATTTCTTACCTACAGAGGAATAACAGGAGACTTAATAAAAAAAATAAAACTTGACGTAGTTAGAAAAGTGCATCAACAACGGAATTAAAATAACGTTATGTGCAAAATCCCTTGGCAAACTTCTTGTGAATATTACTGAACTCATGTGACTATGAATTAAAAAAATATCCTGGAATTTTTGAATTGTCAATTTAATGAATGCCTTGAATATATTCTGCAAGACAGTAGACTATAGGTTCATCTATAAGAACAGTGAGCAAACACAAAATTCCAGTCAAAAGAAAACCAAGTAATTTCTAAGACTTGCTTGTCTGTAAGCCTGCTTCCACTATGTACGATGCTGGGGATGTTACTGCAGGCAATACTGGATTCTCCCAGAATTTCCCTGCAAAGTGTTTCATAAAATGATTTTTATCAGCTAAACCATGTTTGTTTCCCCTAAAATTACTGCAAAATTTGAAGTAATACTTTTTACAAAGCTACCAAGAAAGCTGGCCTGTTTGGATCACAATTAACATGTAGCTCACCTCTAAAAGAACGCTCTGGCTTCTTGTGCAATGTATACATTTTGGCTGACCTATTTAGCGGTTTATTTTCAGACTCCATTGCATTGACTCATGGAGTTCAACAAGGCCAGGCGCAAGGTCTTGCACCTGAGTCTGGGCAATCCCCAGTAGGCTGGGGGATGATGGGATTGAGAGCAGCCCTGCCGAGAAGGACTTGGGGGTACTGGTGGATGAAAAGCTGGACATGAGCCAGGAATGTGCGCTTGCAGCCCAGAAGGCCAACCGTATCCTGGGCTTGTTCAGCCTGGAGGAGAAGAGGCTCTGGGGAGACCTTACTGTGGCCTTTCATTGTATGAAAGTGGACTATAAGACAGAGAGAGACCAGAGCCTGTAGTGACAGGACAAGAGGCAATGGTTTTAAAGTGAAGGAGGGCAGGTTTAGATTGGGCATAAGGAAGACATTTTTTACAATGAGGGTGGTAAGACACTGGAACAGGTTGCCCAGAGAATCTGTGGATGCTCCACATCCCTGGAAGTGTTTAAGGTCAGGTTGGACAGGACTTGGAACAACCCGATCTAGTGAAAGATGTCCCTGCCCATGGCCGGAAGGTTGGACTAGATGGTCTTTGAACATCCCTTCCAACCGAAACCATCCTGTGATTCAGTTCCGCATCACTCTACTTTCACTATTTGTTTGAGTTAATAGCAACACTTCCACCTAATGTAATGAGAACAGGAAGAGGCACTGGAAGTTCTTGATAAACACTTGAAAGAGCTTTCAGAAAACAGAAACCGTGTAGGGGCTGGTTGAAAGATATTTGCCAAACGTACTTCTCCCAGCCCTCAACTCCATCTGTTCAGAACTGGAACCTCTCTCCCCAGAAAGGAAATTCCAAGATTCCCAAATTTATATTCATCCCAAGATATAACTGAGTAGAAAATCTTGTGGCACACAAAGTTCAGAAACTTTGAGACAGACGTTTCAAACTATGAATTACCTCCGCTCAGAATAAGTACATCAATTTCAACAAAATTTGATGCAAACCAACCACTCGTCAAACAAAAAGAAAAAGCCTGAAATGGTCTCTTTAAATAAAAAAAAAAAAAAAAAAATCCCAACCTTCCACTCAAAGCATGTTATGGATTTTTAATTTAAAAAAAAAAAAAAAAAAATTCCATATCCAAAGCGGTCCTGGAAAAGGAGATCTGAGATTGATTATGACTAGATTCAAGACAACAGTTACCCTGATGAACACAAATCTTGGCTCCAACACTCATTTTCCTGTATTTTCATGTTCTTCTCTCCCCAATATTGTTTGTCCTTTTCTTACAACACTGTTTTCTCTCTTCTGCTTTTCCTTCACCTCTCCTCTCCAACGTCTCTGTATCACATTTAGCACATCTACTTTATTTTGTTACCTTTTTACATTCACTACCTATCTCTAAGCACTTGAAAACTGCAGGTGATCACTAGCCAACAGGCCAACCTAATGGGCAGCCTCCAAGTGCTAACAAGCCTGGCTTTCTCCCCCATCAGCTGCCAGAAAAAGGCACTCTGTGTGCCTTCCCAATACATTCCTGCTCTGAATTTTGCTGACGGACTCCATCTTTTCAAACTACCAGCTAGCTGTCAATCCGATAAGAGCCTAGCTAGCTACTGATAAAAAGATATTTTCCTTTTCCTCCTTCTCAGTAAAGCCACAAGCAGCAGTAGACTCAGCGGGTCATTTTCAGACCACTAACCAACTGTAGCGCCTAAGGCAGCTACATGCAGCGAAAGCATCTAGGTCAAGAGAGCGATGGGTGATTCAGCCTGCCCGCTACCTGGGACTAGCTGACACCAGCAGGCTGGCAAGGAAGAGAGGCGAGTAAGACTCCTGAATCAGATGTCACGGGAAGCAGTATGGGTGCAAGCCAACATTCTTCTGTGTGTGCGGAGCCAAAAAGTCACTGTGGAAATTAACCATCTAGGACTTCACCTACTTGCCTTCAAACCACAAGGGTGAGAACCTCTGCTTTCATATATTTTTAGGATTCTCCAAAAACTTAACGCACACTCACCAAAAAATATTTACTGCTTTCCCTAGGCAAATTGATTTTTCCAAACCGAGAACTGGCTAATATTTACCATTCTACTGTAACCATTACAAAATGCCTTGTTAAGTACAAATCAAGAGTTCCTCCATCCCAAGGCAGAAGGTGGGAGATAAGAACTGGTTAAGCCTGCCCCATTCCTTTGCTGTTTACACTTACTTTTGTTTAATAAAAGTAACATTTTTTGTTATTGAATCTGTATCACTAGCAACTACTACAGCTGCTTCAAGTAAATTTACTCAATTATTTTTGACATTAACTCGAAGTTGCAATCAAAGAGCCAATTAGCAAATATGTCCATTGTGCATAGAAACATGCATCTTAAAATACATAAAGGAATAACCTCTAAGCAAGTCAGGAAGCACTCCTTTCACATTGGATCTCTCACTGGACTGAGAAGGGACAATTCCTGAAAGTCTCTGCAGTAGGCAATGCAGCATATCAAAAGATCAGAGTTGAAGGCCTTAATTTTTTTTTTTAAATTATTATTTTTATGCTTCCCCCATTCCCACTTTTGTCCACGAACAAAGACCTTGCTCACCTGCAAATAGTTTTTCAAAAATTTACCAGTTAAATTCTTACCCTCTCTAGGTCCTGCCTCAAATGCATGAACATCCTCATGCGAGTATGAATGCTATCTTCTTTTGGCTGCACCAAGCCATTTTCTTCATCCTCCTTGGGAGGAAACAACGGTTTGTTAAAGTTACTTTTTCGCTTTAATTTCCAGTAATTGTAGATGAAGTCTACAGCAAGTTTAGGAAGGCCCAGTTCTGCTGCAACATCCTCCACTTTAACTAGTGAGTAAAACTCTTCTTCCAGCTCTCGGAGCTTCTGGGCTCGCAAACTGGTTTTCTCACTCTCTGTTTGCTTCTGGTCTGACATGCTCTTGGGGTGCTCATCAACATCAGGCAGCGAATTCTGTTTGTTCTTGCTGTGCTTTAGACAATACGACTTGAACTTGACCTCATCCCCGTCATCCAGGATAGTCTTCATCTCTAAGCTATGCTCAAAGGCACAGGTGACATGAAAGGCAGTGATGCAGCTTTTCACGGAGCACTACAGACAAAATAAAACAGAAAACCTCAATCACTAAGAGTAGCAACAAACCAGAAAAAAAGGACATAATTATCTTAATTGCAAGAAAGTCCACCCTGACAAAAACATATTTCCTAAGCACTCTTAAAAATATCTGTTCATAGAATCGTTTAGGTTGGAAAAGACCTTTAAGATCATCAGGTCCAACCGTTAACCTAGCACTCACCAGTGCCCACTACAGGGGACAATCACTTCCATAATCCTGCTGGCCACACTATTTCTGATACAAGCCAGGATAACGTTGGCCTTGGCCACCTGGGCACGCTGCTGACTCATATTCAGCTGGCTGTCGACCAACACAGAATCACAGAATGGTAGGGGTTGGAAGGGACCTCTGGAGATCATCTAGTCCAACCCCCCTCCTAGAGCAGGGTCACCTAGAGCAGGCTGCACAGGACTGCATCCAGGTGGGTTTTGAGTATCTCCAGAGAAGGAGACTCCACAACCTCCCTGGGCAGCCTGTGCCAGGGCTCTGTCACCCTCACAGTGAAGAACTTTTTCCTCATGTTCAGACGGAACTTTCCGTGTTCCAGTTTGTGCCCGTTGCCCCTTGTCCTGTTGCTGGGCACCACTGAAAAGAGTCTGGCCCCATCCTCTTGACACCTGCCCTTGAGATATTTATAAGCGTTGATGAGGTCCCCTCTCAGTCTTCTCTTCCTCAGGCTGAACAGCCCCAGCTCCCTCAGCCTTTCCCCATAGGAGAGATGCTCCAGTCCCCTCATCATCTTTGTAGCCCTCTGCTGGACTCTCTCCAACAGTTCCTCATCTTTCTTTCTTGAACTGGGGAGCCCAGAACCAGATGCAGTACTCCAGATGGGGCCTCACTAGGGCAGAGCAGAGAGAGAGGATAACCTCCCTCGACCTGCTGGCCACACTCTTCTTAATGCACCCCAGGAGGCCGCTGGCCTTCCTGGCCACAAGGGCACATCGCTGGCTCGTGGTGAGTTTGTTGTCTACCAGGGCTCCCAGGTCCTTCTCCACAGAGCTGCTTTCCAGGAGGTCAACCCCTAACCTGTTGATCTCTTTGAAGGTGGTATCACCCGATTTAGTAATTTCTCACGCGTGAACAGTGTGCAACAGAAGGACCTTTCTATCCATCTCTGACCCACATAGTAGCAGTCCTTACACATCTCAGCCTTATTCAGAAGGAGGCAACTCAGACTAACTCTGAAATCTCTGTGCTAGTGAACTAATTTGATAGCAAACAGCTGTGAAGAAGTAGGCATCTATCCAATGGTCACCTGCATTGTAAAGCATCTCTGAACACAGGAAGAACAAAATGCAAAATTGAAATTGCCCTTCTCACCTGGACTCAAGAGTCAACACAGGACAAGTACATACCTGAATGCAAGCACCGGTTTTCAGTTTGCATAAACTACACACTAGAGCCCATCGACTTGGTGGAATGTGAGACACCTTTGTGATTGGCTCCATCCTTTCCGGGCAAGCAATACTAACCTGTAAACAAAAAAACAGCATAGAAAGCAGTTATCAAGGCAATAAAAACAAGCTCTCCATTAACACCAGAAGAGGAAATATGACTACACATTTATCTCGCTGCAAGATCTCCATGTGCTCATACTTCTCAGCAAGGGACCCTAAAAGATCCCACATGAAAACAATATTGTGGTATAGTACTAGTTTAACCTGGTGACTAGAAGTTGCAATTCTTCAAAACATTTGAGGCATCTACAGCATGCCTTGTTATGAACCATTTGAGAGACTGCAGTAAGTGATGCTTAGTTCCTTACCATTCTGTTTTGTTTTGGTTTTGGTTTTTTTCCTGTGCTGCTTTAACAGGTCTAACTTTAAAAGTACCAAAGTACAAGCTACTCAGAACAAAATAGGAACACTTAGTCATACTTACCTGAAAAGTTCCTTCTTTAAGATCCACAGATCTGCTACAATAGCTACTTCTGCCAGCTCACAATTTGGGCAGAACCAGATCTATCAGTCAGCAGCCAGGGAAAGCCTCGCTTCCCAGCTCTGCCTCTCCACTGAGCGCTCCAATGCAAGAGGTGATTCTAATACACTTTCCTAACTACAGATTGTATCAAGTATAATTCAAGAAAGAATACAACAAACTTCTCTTACTGCAAAGCATGGTATATTCTCTTGTGCCAGTTTTCACATACTTAGTCTGGATGATCCATTTGTCTCTGGTAGACCAGATTATGGATATTAATACTAAAAGAAAGAAAAAAATTCAGATAAGCACAGGATACCTTTTCCTATTCTTTGTTATACTAATGTCCACATATCCATTGTGACAGAAATTTCTCAGCTGCCTGTTGTCCATACTGGGATACAAGGACTGTCCTCCATAATTTGGACACCAAAACAGACATAAATTATATCCGTAGGCATCCCTGAGCCACTCCTGACAGACAGGCTTTATCCAAGCGCAGAAACAGGAAGTCAGCCAGCTCTGAATGACCAACATGCAGAACTGGGCCAGTATGAGAATGGCACATGGCAGAAGATTTCAGCGAGATAACTGTTCTGTCCCAAGAATGCCAGTCTCTAAAAGCTTGGATTTTGATGCTTACACAAAGGAGAAGCACTTTTTTAATTCAGCAGTTGTGTGCTTTGGAGGGCTACCTGCCCAAAGCAGAAATGCAATGCTGATTCTAGCTAGGAAGATGTCCACGCTTTTTATGAACAATTCACCTGAACAGAGCAGACCTGTATTTCCAGTGGTGGGATAGAGGCCCCTTCTCAAAGGGGTCAGACTAAGAATTCAAAGAAGGGAGGTTCCTAGGTCATGCTCTGTGGCACGGTGAGGCCAGAAAAAAGCTGATCCCTTAAGAAAGCAGTTAAGGCTAAGATTTGAACAGCACTCCCCGCCCCAGGAAACTTTAAGAGCATTATGCTACAGTACCTTTCATAGATTACCTCTGTAATAAGACTCTCCTAGGGAAATCCAGGTTATATGAATTAGTTTAACATGCGATAATTAAACTGATGACTTTACAAGATCCAGTAGCCTAAGCTGAATTTCCTAGCTTCCGTTTTGGGGTACATCAACAGTCACTCGATGCATGTATTTATTTTAAAACCTGATTAATCCCTGAGGAGGAAAGGCTTTGGTTCAGCAGACCTCCTCTGTGAGGCAGGCTTATCCAAAGATAGCAGTGCTAAGTTGATCAAGTCCGAGAGTCTATGCTCAAACTGAGTATTTTTGCTACTCTCTCATTATTATTGCATTGCTCTAAGGATCATTTAAGTAGGCGGAAAAGACAGCTTCGCAAGAGATTACTTGGTTCATCATTTCCACATTTTAAAAAGTTGATCAGCAGTTCATGAATTAATGACATAAATTGACTCAAATAAGATTTGTATTTGTTATAGTACTTGACCCTCTGATCCCCCCAACTGCAAGCCACATCTTCTAGAATATACTGAATCAACCTGCTGCATGGCATTACCAGAAGTCTTCATTAGGAAGATAGTGAGATGCTTCAGATAGGGTCCAGGTTTTACCAGACAAGAAAGAGAATAGGCAGGCAATATGTGATGCCCTCATCAGGTAGAGATGACAAACAATTTGATCTGTTGTGGCCGTCCTAGAAATTGGTGGGAAAGTGACAAAGCTGTCCCTGAAACGCTTGAATGGTTCCACAAAAACATGTCCAGCACTCTTAAACATCATAAAATGTAGCTTTTGTGTTTCCAAAATGAAAGAGCCTTTCATCAACCTAACTTGACCTTGGTCAAAACAGAGCTGGTTACAAGTTGCACAGATATTTCTGAAACAATATTGTGCAAAGATTGACTGCCATTCTCATCCCAGTTACCACTACACTAAGAGGCAAGACTTCCTTTGGAAATCAAGGGATTATATCAACTTGTCAGGTTGTCTATATTACTTTCAAAAACAAACCAGAATCTTCAGTGAATTCTTCTGGAGACTAAGTAATACCAGCTTTCCATTGTGCTTCCCAGCAGGAGCTGGAAATTGACAGAGACCTTCTCCCTGTCCCTCTCTGTCCCTTTTAATGCTCTTCCTGCTTTTTCCCCAAAGAGGACTTATAAGGTCAGGAAACATTTATGTTGGAAATACTGTCCATTATCCCACTTAGTAAAAGCACAAAGAGGCACTTACAGAGTCAGGTGCGGTTTATTTATACTGGCCTCGTGCTGCCTGCATGTTTCTGATATTCAAAGAGAGGAGTCAAGGGAAAGTCTGTTTGAACTTCACTGCTCATGACGGATGCAGAGAGGCCAACCTTTTCATTCCCCAGAATCTCCCATCCCAAGGCAGTAATGATCCATCTGCTGTTACATGTAGCTATTTTGACTCTTATTTCTTCACCTTTTATCAGGTTACATTTTGACTGCTGTGCTTTGAAGAAGTTTTAAGAGTGGGAGAGGGCAAAGACAATGGGCTGTTGAAGCCTCTTCACTGCGACTGTTATGCACAGGAGCTGCCATCTTGTTCATCACCCTGCTGTCCCCTCTGCTCACCTGCCACCAGCAGCTGCAGGAGTGCACAATGATCTGCATCGGTGGCTGGGAAGGGCAGCCCAGTGGCTGGAGCACGGCCACTCACAACAGCAGCTAAGGAAAGTCAATTTGATACCTTTCCAGTTGTAGCAAGGAAAAATAACTTTCTGCTTCAGCTAACACCACATTGATTGAGGGAGGGCCTAACTGTAATGGGATATCTAAGGCAGAGAAGGACCTTCAATTTCAAAACACTCGGTATAAGTTTTCTGGTCTCAGTGTTTCCTTTTATTTATTTTTTTTTAAAGAATGCCTTTTAAGAAAACATGAAAGAGACTACACATTTACACTAAAAGACAATAAAGGCAGAAGAATAAAAGGATATAAACCAATGATGAGTACACTTTAGGAAGTAAAAACCTTCAAATGTCCCAATCAGTCAAGCGAGGGTCAAGAAAGCCTTTCAACAGCATTAGCTCACAAGGAAGGGAGTGAAGAAAAAATGTTTTAAGACAGTGCTGAATGAGTTAATGAAGGAAAGTACCTGGTGCAATTGCCTGCAACAATGCTAGTCTATACTTGGTGACTCATGAAGTTCCTCTTTGAACCTTTTACCACAAGGCACAGACATGTTTATGGCCCATGCCTCTCTGCATTCTGCCTTGCTCCATTTTGTTAGGGGCACAATGGGAAATAGCAGTGACTTTATTATTCATCTGTTTCTTTTTGGGGGAGTTCCAGCAGCTACTATCTTGGAGAGAAGAAAAATAGGTATATGACAATACACACACTTCCCCTAAAGTATCCCCAGGTCTTCAAACTCTGGGCCTTTCTTGCCCGCTGCAGCACACAAGGCCACAGTGACTCTCCAGACAGGAACTGACCTGCCATCTTAGCAGAGATTCCCAAAGGTTTCTCTCTGGCTTCTCCAGTGACTGAATTGTTCTGCAAGTGACAATGGAGGAGACCAAGAGGGTGAATGGATCCAAGAGGCATTTCCCGGCCCTACTGGCAGGTGTCACCTCCTTGCTACGCCTGACACACTTGGCATTGGTGTGGAGGGGAGGAGGTACCCAAGGCCTGGAGTCACCTACTGGGCTGTGGGAGCAGCCGGATTCAAGCTCTCCCACCTGGGTGCTCCCCCAGCGGCTTCTCTCCCTCAGCCGGAGGGAGGTGGGCAGGGGGGAAGGCAGCACGTGCTCCCTGCCCTGCCATCACCTGCTTCCCAAACCTGCCAGTTCCTCTTCGGCTGGCGAGAGCATCAAGGCAACCACATGCAGAAAAGACCTCTTAGGAAAACCAGTCTGCTCAGAGCCAGGAGAGCTTCCAGCCAAGACACTTCATAAGTACAGGAGCAGAAGTCAGGAGATATTTCTTTTAAAATTAAAAAAAAAAAAAAAAAGTCTTTTGTTTTTTTTCTCAGCTCCTCTCTCCTTAAAGGTGGAAGAGATGCCAGGAACTACAAGCAAGCCTGAAAGGAAAAGTGCAACTGCAAAGATAACCTCCTTGAAAAGCAGATATATGCCTGAGACAGAGCTAGGAATTACACATCGCATCTGGTTGCTATGTTAAAAAAACACCCAGAATCTTAACATCTTCCTCAAAGTTTTGCAAACATGAGGCCTGGCTGCGCTTGGGAGCAGAAGGTTCAGAAAATAAGGCATCCATCCCCCTGATGTCACAGTGCCAACAGATCTGGCTACCACCTCATGTTAAACCACCCACTGTAATGGATCTGTGGATCTTACCAGAAAGAAAACAGAAATATTCCAAGTACAAAATTAAACACAAATCCCACCTATACACGAGTGAACATTCTGATTTACAGAATTATAATGTGATGCTAAACTTGATTCAAAATATAGGAAGAAGTGTAAAGCTTCATCATGAAACTCTCCATATATATATGCACAGATATATCAAAACAGCCTTGACTTATAAAATACAACACAGAAGATAAAAAGCCTCATCTCCTCACTGTTCAGAAAAATTTTAGTTCAAAAAAAACCTTAACTACAAATCTTATAATCCATCCTATACAAATAAATTAAAAAAAAAGAGTGGATGTGTTCATGCAAATTACACACCTAATTGAGAACACAAACTCATCAGAAAATAGGAGAGACAACAAAGCTGCAGTTGTACAGTGAACACGAGCTTCCATCAGTAACCGTTTCTAGCAGGTCACTCAGATACCATAATGACATCAAGAAGTGATTGCTGAGTAAATGGAGGGGACAAAGTGATTAATTAATGGAACATAAGCTGGACTCTCTCCCAGTCCTCACAGACTGTGCAGACTCATCAGAATAAAGCCCAATATTAAGCCAGACAGATACCTTAAATCATGAGAACATAAAAAGGCAGAGGAAGGAATGAGAAGGAGGAGGACAGAGAGGAGTCTACGATACAAAAGAAAGAGGCAGAAATTAGGTTTTACCTCTGGAATCCAGAGAGCACAGCTCACATGTGCCCACTTGGTCCCTGTCCTGGTAGCTTTCATGGCACCTCCTCTTTTGGGACACAGGAGGCACTGAGGATGTATTGCCAGGACGCAGGTGCGACACAGCCAGCTCCCTTCGGGTACTTTTAAGATTCCATAGCATGCCTTGGAGGAAAACAGGTATTGAGATCACTGCACTGGTATGATTTCATACACAAGCCTTAATATTCATATGGACCAAAGCTTTCAAATACTAAAGGCACAGTTTGGCTTTTACTTAATCCTTCTCTAATTTCTTCACCTTAAAACAAGTCAAGTGATCAAAGAGATAAACAGCCTCTAAAGTACAGTCTTTTTATGCCAGTTTCTTTTTAAAATGTGTGCTGGTATTATTTGTTTATACTGTAAAACATACCCATCGTGACTGCACAGCACCACTGGTGTTAAGAATCTTTGTCTTTGCTTTTAGTGACTTCTAAATTTCTGAAGCAACAACCACAGACAATTCTTTAAATTAGCGTCTGCATCTAATCCTTTTTTAAAATCGCAATTTCCTACCACTAATAACTTTACACTCTAACATAATTCTATTTACATGTGAAGGGATATGAGCTGTTTCACTGAAGACCATTTCCTGCAACAATAAATTACCTTTGTGGTTACAGTTCTGTGAATTGTTTGTTACTTTAAATATTTATATAATATTGCAACAAAAATTACGGTATATACTGAAATTATGAGGTGCTGGCTTTTATGCCTATTTCCCGAGCATTGCACTTAACCCCTTGGAAAATGAGACATTTCTTAATTTTTGCTAGGTTTGAAAATTAAAAACAAAAAGGAAAAAGAAAAGAAAAAAAGTAGTCTGCTTTTGGATTCAAATTCCTAGCAGTTCTTCATGCCTAACTACAAGTGTATCTAGACATACCTTGCTGTACATACATACATATTAAAGCTGAGTGTATCTGAAAGCATTGGCTGCCATGAAAGTCCAATTCCACTCAACTGCTTCAAATAAAAGCTTTATCAAAAGGATGGCTTTCAGAGGAAATCCCACCATTCCTAACACCGTCTCTGGGAACAGTAACATTGAAAGCCTCAACAGAACAGGACCATTAGCTGTAACCAGTCTTTCAAATTCAAATCTAGTATAAAATTCCCATACTTGCCTTCCCAGCCTTCTAATTATAAGATCTCAGTATTTAATATGAAGCGGTATCATAAAACATTGCACATTTACGTCAGGCTTGTAGAGAGGGAGACTCTCCTGAATTGAATTCTGCAAGACTGACTAACCTAAACGCTATTTTGATGTGACAACTGTTGTAAAAACCCAACAGAGGGAGCTGTAATCTAAATTTTACAAGTGATTTTTCCCCCCCCCCCCCCTCTTATGTGGCACATTCCTGCCAGCATTCTATTACTAAAGCCAAAGTGGCATAACACCTAAGATCACATTTAGGGGGTTGGAAATGGACTGAAACTATTTTCTAATTTAATCCAACTAATGAGTGGAGGAGGTCTAGACTACTACCCCAGTCATTTCACAACTTGTTTGAGCCAGCACGAGAGGGCACTTGAAGGAGGAAGTCTCTCGCACTCCTCCTCCCCTCCACCTCCAAACTACGATGACAGACCTGAGGCTACTTGGTGAACCAGAGCTGATCCAGATTAAAAATCAAATTATTTTTGTTGTTGTTGTTAGGATTAGCTCTAGCCCAGACACACTCCCCAGTTTGTTTCGGGCAGATCCAGCATGGGAAAGGGTCAGAAGCAAGGAAGCAGCAGGCCATCAGCTGAAGCTCAGCTGTCAAGCAGGCAACCACGAGCCTCTGACTGCAAATTCATCATTACTTTTGAACAGGCACTAGCAGGGGCTGAAGCAGGCGGCCCAGCTGCTGGCTGTATTCCTGTCACTGGTCGCGTTACTGGCACTCAGGCTCACGTGGCTGCTTCATGCGGTGAATCAGATCAGGAAAGCGGCCGGGCTAGAAGCCAGCCCACTGCGAGCAGGGAGATGACACGTCCTTTTTCAGCCAAATGTGTTTTCTGCGTATTACTTGCAGTCAGTACAAAAGTACATTTTTAAAAAAAGCCTTCTTAGTCTCTTTTCAACTTATAGCAAAAACCCCTTCCAGAACAGGGCGCACAGAAACCACAGGATTCATATCCCTTTTTTGATTATAAGGATGCCTCTGCCTGACTACGCTGAGCTTAGTCAGTGTAAAGTCTTGGCTACATCTGAAATGCTATAAACATGAGCAACATTCAGACTGAGAGCACGGTTATTGCAGGTGCTTATGCCTTCTAAAAAAGATCAGTCTGTTAAAGTGCCTACATGTGGTTTCAGATGGCTAATTTTGGACAGCCCGTGTCTGGCCAATTAACTAGTCAGTCAAGGAGGAAAAACCCCAGCACTGAAACAAATGATCTTTAGATTCTTCACATATAGGCAAGCCAGCATTCGCTGCCCTGTTTATCTTAAAAAGCAGGTTTAATAATAGGGGAAAAACTGTTTATAGTCACAGAGGAAGTACTTGCAAGTCCCAAGAACACACTTCATGTTCCTATTAGACTGTAGATGTCCACATATTTACCATGCTAGGCCACTTAATCTACAGTAACTGTCAGGGTACAGAAATTCGACTTAGTATTGCACCACCCTTCACACCTAGAAAAATCACAAAGCCCTCCAATTAACATTTAATACGAGTTCAAATTCCACACTTGCTAAGGTAAACTAAGACCACAGGACAGTTTCAGCATTTCTGCAGGCACTAACCTGATGGACACAGATATTACACTTGTCACAAAACACCATGTCATTCCCATCTTCGCTGTCAGGGGACCGGCACACATCACAGATGACGTCTTCATCATATTCAATACCCAATCCTTCTTCAGTCTCAATAGCGTGATTCATGTTCTCATGACAGTGCCGTTCCAGCACTTCAATTGTCTTTTCCATTGTGTTTTCATCCAGGGGCCCGCATCCTGCAACACAGAATAGGGAAGGGGAATTAGAGGACAGTCAGGTGCCTCTGACCGAGTCCAAGATGCAGGAAGAGAGAAGGACAACTTCTGGCAACTAAAGCAGTAGACATAGTGTCTTCTCTCCCATCATGCATACTAAAAATAAAAAATAGAAAACCTTTTTCACTCGCTGGCTAATTGTAGCATTTATTTTATAAATACAAGTAGAACTACTACTGAAGTAAAAGTTTAAGTAGTACCTAAAACACAAGACTGCACCTTGAAGAAAACACTGCAGCATAAAAGACAGACAGCAGTTTCTGTAACTGCTAGCTGCTCCCAATACAGCCCTTTCTCCACCTCCATCACTTTAAGAAACAATAACGACATCCAAAATCACACACAATGTTATTCTGAAGACTAACTCCCTAGGAAATAAAAATTATCAACACACTGTAGATCATATACAGAAGTTGCCGCCACCCAGTACCATCCAGTACACTACTTGAGTGATCAGCATCATGGTTATGAAAAGCGCTTTTATTGTTTTGTTGGGATTTTTAAAATAAAATGGTGGATAAATATACTGTTGGCTATCCATACTATCTGTGCACTTGAACACTACACATGCTATATACACTTAGCACTAATCAAACTTAGCATAAGCAGAACCCTTTAAAAAGGATTTGTTATGTCCTCAGCTTGCAGCTTCAAGACATACACTGCATACATACACTGCATAAGAAACCCTACGATCTTCACAGCTACAAGAAATCTCCAAACTGCATCCTCTCAAAATCCTTGGTCAAAAATGATGCTGCTGCCTATAGTTCACTATTTACTCAGACCTTCAAAGGCTGGGATATTCATGTAACATTAATATCAGAGGCTAACATTTTAACTGCTGGACTATGCACAAGCATATGGCTACTAATTTTGATTCCTTGTTGCAAGTGATAAACAGGGAGATGGAAAAGATAAATGACTGCTGATACAAAGTGCCTTCTGCTATTAAACTGTTCTCTCCAATGCCCAGATGTTTTCTCACTCCCTGAATTAAAAGAATTACAGAATCATTCAGGTGGGAAGGGACCTTCAGAGGGCTCCAGCCCAGTCCCTGGCTCCAAGTAGAGTCAACAGTGAAACCAGACAAGGTTGTTGCTGAAGGGATATGTCTAGTCAGATCTTGAAAATCTCCATGGATGGAGATCTGCCCCCCAGAAAAGCTTTGGGTTTGCTAACAGCATCACTGTACACCTAGGAAGATTGTCCTTGCTTATACCTCTTTACATACATCCGTTGGCACCGGAGGTCAGTCATGAGTTCACTCCTTCACCAAGCCAGTCTCCTGGCACATCTACTTGTTTTCCTGAATGTCCGGATGGATCTTTCTTGTGCTTGAAGGAGACTGTCCTTAAAGTCCTGCTAGCTCTCGTCAGCAGTTCCACTCTTCAGAGCTGCCTCCCAGATCCCACCTACCAGTTACCTGAATAAACAGAAACCTGCTCTCCTGAAAAGTCCAGGACCAGAAGGTTACTTCCTTTCCTCATTCCCTCCAGGATCTGTCACCACTATTTCATAGCTACTACTGCCAATGCCGCCATCGATTATCACATCCCTACAGGTTCTTCCTTGTTTGTCAACAGCAAATCTGGGAGATACCAAATATCTCCCTCTCTTGCCTACCTGTCCTTCCTAAAGGACCTGCAATCACCTATGGAAGAATGCCAGCCACACAGGCTATTCCACCACAACTAATTTATTCCAGTGATAATTCCAAGATTATTTTCCATAGCTCGCTCCCCCTCATAGCCCTCTGTACTCACAACTTGCATGGAAAAAAGAAAGTTTACTTAGCTCATTTTAAATGGGCAAACATGTGTGAAACTTAATTACACTGCTAAGAACCCAGCATGCAAGCTCCTCAGAACTCTGAATTTGTAGCAGTAATATGTTCAAGTTTAAGAAATGGAAACATCTGCTTTTCCTACATAAAATTTTTAACTTTTGAAATCCTAAAATTAATTCCACCTGGTGTGGGCTTTTTCTCTCCTGCCTCAGTCTGCAGAAGTTGCACATGATTTTGGATGTGAATAAGTTTTTAGGCACAACAGATAAAACATAAAACATTAACAGACTAAGTCATTATTTTAAGCATTTTTACCTTCCATTTTTCTTAGCATTTCTATTCAATTCTTATTCAGCGATCTTTAAGAGATCTCACACAGCAGACTACAACTCAAACAGCAGAAATTAACTGCTGCTTTTAAAATCAGAACATGTTGTGAAATTACCCATTTCTGTAAGCTCTTCATTTAGCTCCTGAAGCCAAAAGATGTCCATGTCATCCAAGTCATAGCGACACACAGATTCTGCCAATTCCAAAATGTTGATGTAACCTGGTTCTGTGGGCTCTTGGCTGGAACAGTGGATGTATTTCCTGGGTCGTGTATACAGTACTTCTTTCACCTTTTCTGCTACAACCCTAGAGTGAAAGTAAAAACCTGTAACTCTCCATTTCTTTTAAGACCCATCCTTGAAAGACATGAAGTATTTGCTATCAAGTGCAAGGAAATCTCGTGTTTCACAGATTTTAAACTAGCCGGTAAGTGTAGCCAGGCTGGGGAGATGCAATTGTGTAAATGTCATTTCTTCACACAAAATGTGCTAAGGTTTGCTACATATACAGAATCCTTTTTAAAATGTAAGCCTGTGCATATGATTTTCGATTTAACAAATGCTACTAGTGCGATGATGCAAGTGTTTTTGAAACCCACAGAAAGTATTATGCACAAACCCCCCTACAATCTTTGTTCTATATTCTTCTTAAATGATAGAAGGAAATCTTGCCAATTGATTTCTTGAAAATACCAGCTTTTTCAGGAAAGCTTAATTTATTCTACTGCAGCGTGTGTGTAGGGTGGGAGAAATGCTTGCTTTTCATTTGGGATAAACAGTCTACCCTTATTTTGTAAATGACACTTTATCCATGTTACAAATGTATTATTTTTGTTACGTAATAACCATTCTGATGCCAAGCAAAAATGTAAAGGGGAAAAAACAGCTAAAAATCATCCAGGAAGCAAGGGAGAAAAATATTGGTGTTTTCAATCTCTCCATTATTTTAAGAGATAAAACTCAGCCTTTGATTGGTAAACTAGTCTATGGGAATGGAAAGACTGACCTTAGCTAGATAAAGTCAATCTTTCTCTGAATTCAATGTAAGAGGCCCTGCATGTGAAAGGAAGCCAGGGAGATACCGAATGGAATGGTGCCATGTGTGAGCAGCGCTGCATGCTTTCTGGAGCTAACCCTCCACAGGACAAGGAGAAAAGAAAAGCTGTGGGAAATAAGGCAAGAGGAGTAAAGAAGGAGCAGGCAGCAGTCAAGCAGTATCCCACATAATTCTTACTGGACAATGTGGGTTGTCAACGTTAGCACAAACAATGTTGTTCTGCTATTCTTCCCCCCCCTTCACCTTGCCCATTTTTTGCTCTCGTTCCCTTGTGAGATTTTCTTTTCTCTGGTCCAGCCAAATCTATAGCACTTTTTTCCTCTAATGTAATACTGCTGGTATGAGATGCAATATATTTATTTTTAATAACTTGGTACTGACAATAGCCCCAGTGGAAATTAAATTACGCTGGCATCAGCGCTTTCACTGGACAATTCATTTATCTTCGTCTTGAAGACCATGCTGGCAATAACATTTCTATGTTGAAACATGCTCTGTTTCCACCAGGAAGGGTTGCAGGACTACATTGTTATGTTTTCCTAGTCTAAGCACAGTGTGAGAGAACAAAAGGCTATTTATCTGTCTCCTGAAACCGAGATCACTGAACTTCTATAATGTTAAGCAGCTATTTGTGGCGAGAGAAGGCAAAAAGGGTTAAAGTTTTGGCAACAATAACCAAAATTAAATTATATGAACAAGTGAGTAACTTTATCAGGTGTCAGTAACTACTGCCTGCCTACTGCTCTATTTCATCGTGATTTATAGGGAAGCCTTCCAAATAACATGTATAAGTTCGGGTTTATTTTTAATTTATTAAACTCACCATACTCAAATGAGAAAACAGTTTTTAACTCATAGCACCATGTAGCCCAGGAAAAAACAATCCCCTTTATAAACTCACAAAGTAGATGATATAACAGCTATGTCTGTGTACAGACAGAACCAGATCTGGACTGAAGTGCACAGAAATACTTTCCAAATTGGTACTTGTTTGGTTTAAGAACATGCCTGAAGGCATTGGAGATTTAAACATAATAACAGAAAAGCTGACTGCATTTAGACAACCTATTTTTGAGACACCATCTTCTCTAAGTTGACATTTCGTGCGTGTGATCTGCGTCTGATTGCCATTACCTGAGAGAAGGCTGTGGAATAGTTTCTGGACTGGCTGGAACTTGAACCCCTTTCTCCCATTCTTGTTTCCACGTGTCCGCAAAGATATAATATTCATCAGGGTTGACATGGTGAGAATCTGGTAGTTTCATGGCACTAATGAGATCCTTGCGAAACACCTGCAAGAAACACCAGGGAAAAGAGTGGCTTGAGAAAGAGTGTTGTGCTAAAGGAAGCGGTAGGTATTTTTCTTAATCTACACTGAAACAATGCATGTACGTTGATTATTTTTTTAAAAGAGTACCATCACACAAACAAATCAATTTGAAATTACCTACATCATTAACTCTCAGTGTACCAGGTGCAGTATGACCTGAAGTTTACGCTAACTCAAAACCATGCTGCTGCCTGAAGGCTAATCAGAAGGAAAAAGGCTGTTACAGGTGACCAGGGAGAGGGGAAAGGAGGCCTGCACCTGATTTAAGACTCCTCATCATATCTCTTTCGAACAGCTCATTTTACTTGCCGGTCTGTAGGCTTTATCCCAACTTAGATACAAGGTAGCATATCCTTTTCTTTCACTCAGTTTAGCTACTTTAAACTGTCATATTCATCATGGGCTACGAACAGTTGCCATGGCAAAAATGATGTATAGGCACTTGTTCATTTATTAAAACCACTTGAAGTTTTACTGGTCAGGATCTCCGGGATCAAAGACGAACAGCTGCCTTTGCTGAAACACGAGACCTGTGTTGCTCTGTGCCTGAACCCCAGCAATGCAGGCACAGCGACGCAATCCAGCCTCAGCATCCTTTAGCAAACCTATACGATGAAACACACCATTGTGAAACAAAGCAAACCCATCAGTGACAAACCTCCAGCCATAACATTCAACTCTCAGCTCAAGAGGATTAAGTTTTTACGAGCATGCAACCATGATGATCAGTCATCTCAAAGCTCACTTAATGTCAATGTCTGTCAAATACAGGTGCATACAATTTAAATAAAGGGCATATGCATCCTTTGTGGTTTTTTTTTTTTTCTCCGCTGCTACACTGCACCAGTTTAACATTCATGAAAGCAAAACAGTGACTGTGGCTTGGTGTTAGGGAGACATCACAACTAATTAACTGTATTATCATAACGAGAAATCAAATCCTCAAAGGGCAATAAAATGAAATGGAAAATATCCCTGCAATAAGCTGTGGCAGGTTGAACTCTCTTCTTACTAATTCAGTTTTATAGCCAGAAGAGTAATAAAGTATCTCAGGGCCAAATATCTTCGTGTACCCTTTTCAATTTGACAGCACCAGACTGGTTATGCCTACTGCAAAAATTCTCAGCTGTTCTTGGAAATCATCAAGTAAACGTTATTAAAAAAAGGCTCTATGCTAAAACTAGGTATTGAAATAGGCTGCTCGTGACCTGGAACATTGGTATTACTTCATTATGTCCTAAGACCACATCTCACGTGGAATGCCGGGAGAGCAAGCTGACCAAGTGAACTCAAAACTACAGACTCAAGGCTCTCTTATTTGCTACTGATGTGTTATCTGCTTTGGTTCAGACCAGGCTGTATGTACACTGTTGTCTTCTGTGTAAAACTCCTCAGGTACCCAACAGGCCTGTATTAAAATCTGAATCATAGAATCAGAATCGTTTTGGTTGGAAGAGACCTCCACCAAGATCATCAAATGACAAGACTGAAAGCATTAAGACTGCAAGCATCCATTTTTTTTCCCAAGTAGTATGTGTACATACCAAAAATAAAATGTAAAATTATTTATAGAACAGAATAGAATCATTTAGGTTGGAAGAGACCTTTAAGATCATTGAGTCCAACCGTAAACCTAACACTGCCAAGTCCCCCACTAAACCATGTCCCTAAGTGCCATGTCTACACGTCTTTTGAATACCTCCAGGGATGGTGACTCAACCACTTCCCTGGGCAGCCTGTTCCAGTGCCTGACAACCCTTTCGGTGAAGAAATTTTTCCAAATATCCAATCTAAACCTCCCCTGGTGCAACTTAAGGCCATTTCCTCTTGTCCTATTGCCTGTTACTTTTTTATGCCACTTAAAAGGCATTTTCATTTTCTGTGTTACAGGTACAGAACCAGGATTATGAGAAACACTAACATGGCACAATTCCAAAGAACTCCAGAAGCAAAAAATAATCCAATAATGAGAAGTGCAATGACTGGTTTAATTATCAGAAAACATATTCTTCAAACCTTATCTGAGGTAAGTGCTTTACAAACTATTTTTTAAGCCACTGACAGAATATAGAAGTAGAGTGCTTCATATCAAGCCCACTATTTTTTAAACACTAGATGAAAAATGCTATTAAAGTCATCAGTATTCTAACTACATTGCTTAGCAGAAAATTCATCTTCTGATCATCCATTATGTATGTGAACTGTATCATCTTTATTTTTAGAGCACAAATCCCCCGGAGCATGGACTTTTTTTGTTGTTTTTTTGACTGTTGTACAGTAGTCACCACACCATCACCACACCACAATATTAAGTTCTCTGCTTCAGATTTCTAAAATTTACAATAGAGGTACCACTGAAGGTCAAAGAGGTAACCAATATAAATATAACTGTTGAAACCTTAAGGAATTCCAAACCTCAAGCAAGACTTCCTAAGAATTGGCTATTCATACTTGTAATAACAGTGCAATTGAGTATTTCCTGTAGACGCGGGGAATCATTACAATCTCTAGCTCTTCATTTCTTCAGTCTTCATTTCTTCACGCATGGCCAAGAAGGGTCTTCCAACAGTGAAATACTCTCAGAGGACAACGTATGAGAACACTCGCTCTATATTTCCTTTGTTGTGGAAGTAAACCAAAACACCCAGGGGACCCAGAGAATTTTCTGACAAATTAAGTAAATTTAATTCAGCAGTCAGCCTCAAGGCTATGAACTAAACCAAGTCAACAAAGAGCAGACACACCTTCAGGATTTAGATAGCCAGCTTTTTCCTCGTGTTTGTTTCTCTTTGGACGGTTATTCGAAAAGCAATGCAGCTCCTTTACTAACTGTATCCATAAAGCAACAGCTAGTCCACTCCACAGCACGTAGAATCATAGAATCGTTTTGGTTGGAAGAGACCTCCAAGATCATCGAGTCCAACCCAAGGACCATCTTCACTTCCACAGTTAGCCCGTGAAACGCAGTGGTCATCTTTCCGTCACCCAAAAGCAGTTCTATTTCTTACCATACATAAAACACAACCCTTCAACTTTATTTTAATGTCATCTGTAATATCATAAATATTGAGAAGACCTGAAAAATAAGCATGCCAGATCTAGGCTAACAAGACATTCCCATCCAGACACATCGCTCCTCAAGAGTAAACTCAGCTAGTGCTGCCTGTCTTTACCACGATAGAGAAGGGCCTTGCAGAGCTGAGCTACAACCGACCGCAGCTAGCGGAGCCAGGTCCGTACACACAGAAATGGGAAACTCCCCACCACTGTAAGCATTTGTAGAAGTTACTGCGTGACGGTGGGATTTTTAGAAAAATATTTTTAGCAATTGAAAGCATGAAAGAAGAGATGAGTTTTAGCCCTGCTTACCATGCAAGACTGCTTGGTCTGAACATGCCATTTCATTTTGCTGACAGGAATTTTTAGTTTCAGCTGAAAACGGTGCAGCACTTTGAGTGAATGACATCAATGAAAAATGTGTTTGCTTATGTAATAATAATCTTAAGCATTTTGTCGAGAAACTCTAATAATTATTTCACGCTTTAGAGCTGGGGCTTAAATCTAGAAGAGGAGACCTTGTTCTTTGGTCAAGATGAGCTTTTTGCTCTGCACTACCAGTCTACCTGGATTTGCTGAGGCAAGAACTTCCTAGTCACCTCTGCGGAGATGCACTGCTGTCTCTAAAGCCTTTAAAAGCTAAATTCTATAAAAATTCTCCAGAAATAAGGATGCTGTGCTCCCCCGCAGCACTAACACACCAAGCAATAATGATATCATGGAGCTGTGGAAGGAAAGATAGGGTTCACGTTTTATTTGTTTTTTAGACTTCTGAGTCCCATTTGGAAACTATGTTCAAGAGTATGTCCAAGGAAAATTAACTTCTTCGAATCCATTTATAAATGCTTCACCAAAAACTGTCTATGACTAACCCGAATTCCTTCTGGAAGCAGTCTATGAAAATTCAATATATAATCTTCCTCACAGGACTCTCCTGTGCTTACTCTGTGAATAAATCAAGTCTGTGAAATAAAGAACACTGTTTTCATAGAATCATAGAATACCAGGTTGGAATGGACCTCAAGGATCATCTGGTCCAACCTTTCTTGGCAAAAGCATGGTCTAGACAAGATGGCCCAGTGCCCTGTCCAGCTGAATCTTAATGTTGGGGAATCCACCACTTCCCTGGGGAGATTATTCCAATGGCTGATTGTTCTCATTGTGAAAAATCTTCCTCTTGTGTCCAATTGGAATCTCCCCAGAAGTAACTTGTACCCATCACCCCTCATCTTTTCCATGTGACTCCTTGTAAAGTGGGAGTCTCCATCTTCTTTGTAGCCACCCTTTAAATACATGGTGATAAGGTCTCCCCTAAGCCTTCTTTTCTCGAGGCTGAACAAACCCCGTTCTCTCAGCCTTTCCTCACATGGCAGGCTTCCCAGTCCATTGATCATCTTTGTGGCCCTTCTCTGGACCCTCTCCAGCCTGTCCACATCTTTTTTGCATAGTGGGGACCAAAAGTGAACACAGTATTCCAGGTGTGGCCTGACAAGCGCTGAGTAGAGTGGGATAATGACTTTTTATCTCTGCTGGTGTGCCCTTGTTGATGCAACCCAGCATCCCGTTGGCTTGCTTTGCCGCAGCAGCACACTGTTCACTCATATTGAGCTTGTTGTCCCCCAGGACCCCCAGGTCCCTTTCTACAGAGCTGCTCCCCAGCTGGGGAGATCCCAGCCTGCACTGCACTCCTGGATTATGTTTTCCCAGGTGCAAGACCTTACACTTGTTCTTGTTGAACTTCATAAGGTTCTTGTTAGCTCACTCTTCCAGGCTATCCAGGTCTTCCTGCAAGGTGGCTTTGCCTTCCAAAGTGTCCACTTCCCCACTCAGTTTGGTATCATTAGCAAACTTCATCAGGGTACACTTGATCCCATCAGCCAGATCAGCATTGGGCCCAATATCAATCCCTGGGGAACCCCACTTGTGACAGGTTGCCAGTTTGAAAAGGAGCTATGTACCACCACCCTCTGGGTGTGGCCTGTCAGCCAGTTCCCTACCCACTGCATGGACCACTTGTCTAAACCGTAACACATCGGTTTTCTGTGTCAAGTATCCTTATCCACTAAAGGTATCAGGGAGGATACAAGTAATGCTATAGAGAGTGGGTCTTGACAATACAACAGCCTTCTACAAACCCCATCTTCATAGAACAATTCAAACATCAGATCTGCACAGACTGTCAGGCACCTTTTGTTCATGACCATTGCAAACCTAAAACCACATTTAAAAAAAAAAAGTCAAATACCTTTTCCAATACCCCTCTGCAAGCTACTACCGAAGCTGACTGATGCCATTTCTCATTCACCTTGTCTTGCTCAACCACATGTGTGAGGGAAAACAAATGGATTGTGTCATCTTTTAAAAACGGAAAGAAAACCAGTATTTTTTTCTTGTGACACTCTCTGAGCTTCCAGGTACTTTGACCACCTGCTTACAAACTCCCAACAAGGGTAAGCCGCTTGTCACAGATGCCTAGGCCACGACTGGGAACCACACCTCAAAGGTTTAAGTAAATTATGGGTTAACTGCTCTGTTTTTACAATCAAAGCGGGATTTCTGCTGGATTCCATCTAATGGCTTCAGTCCTGAGGCTTCCCCTGCACCCAGCAGAGCCCCGAGCGAGTCAGCAACACACGTGTTTCCGTTCCTCATGCCCACCGCTTAGGAAGTCAGAAGAACCACTGCTCCAGAAACACAGAGCCATGATTTTTAAAAGGTAGGAGGGAACTACTATGTCCCATCCTGTCCCCCCATGAGTATACTCTCAGAAATCTTTTACAGAAAACAGCGTGGAACAAGGGCCAATATCCTCTCTAACCGGAGAAAGCTGAAACAGCTAGTATTTTCCTGAATTTTCAGCCTCCTTCACAACCCATCTCGAAGGTCAACTTGGAAATTCCGAGTGCCAGATACTCACACTACAGTGGGCATTTTCTGTAAAGTGTAAAGTAAATTACACAAGAGTTTTTCATCATGTTTGGGGTCAAACAATCTTTTGTTTATTCACCTTTGAAAGGATCTAGTAACTTTTTTATTCCCATCAGCACCCATAAGCATTAAAGCTTACTACTGTAGCTCTTAAGTAGAACACCCTCAGCAAGATTTAAACACACTTATAAAGCAGCAGTTTACACCTAAAATCACCTTGTAAATAATAAAACAAAAGCCAAATTGTAATATGACCTATTACATGTGTAATATAGCCACATAGTATCTGAGCATAGATAGTTTAATCTTTGTATAGATGCTTCACAGTGCATGCGAAAGGCTGCCCATTTATGGAGGATGAAGCTCTAAGGACAAAATTTGGTGGGCTCATCCTGGAAAGGTAGAATTTTTCTCATTAATACATTGCAATCTGGGCATGAAGTTTCTGAATTATTTTAAAATGGAAATGAAGCCACAGTTTCAGGCATGTATACTGACTGGACTTAAAAACTTGACATGTTAAAAAAGCTGGGACAGACAGGAGTAAGTGTAGCATTAAATTTGTAGTTCTCAAACATCCACACAATTTGGACATGCACTACAGTAAATCTTAATGTTTGAACCTCTACTCCCTAAAACTGTTTTTATGGATTATCCAGGACTCAAGCAAATGAAATATTGTACTTTTCTTTTAAGTAGCCATGAATCTTCCTAGCCTCCTTTACAAGCATGTATAGGAAATGCCAGGAAATCAGATACTAAATCAACTCCACCTAACATCATGTCTCTGACAGTATCTCATGAGCCAGAAGAATGTGCAAGAACACATCAAATTTCCTTCTGGTTGCTAATCAGACATAAGCTTCAGATTTTGGGATTAATCCTAACAATCAATTTTTTAAATGGTATTAAATTATACAGATATTTAGAAAAATCTGTCCTCGTTATCATCTGTCCAATTCCTTTTTTAATCTTGTTTAATTCTCAGTCTCAACAACTTCCTGTAGCAGATGAGCTTCACAGTCTAATTACATGATCCATGGAAAAGGATATCCTTTTAATTGCTACAGATTTCCTAACTTTTGGCCTCATTCACCCCCCACCCCCACCCCCCAGCCTTTCCTCCCCAATTCTTCCATCACAAGGACAGGCAGGACTGAAGCTCTAGCTCTGCTGTTTCCAGACCATTCATACTTTACTGTTACGCCTGCTCACTCACTTCCAAAGGTAAAATAGCTCAGCCTTTTCACAAGCAGCTTTTCCATGCCCTTATGCGTTCAGGTCACCTCTTGCTAAAGAGTTCAAATAGCCTGAGACGGTATCCCAAAGCAAAAAAGATCATAAAAATAACCAATGAGATTGCACTTCTGATTTATGTAAAAGTATTGTAAATATTTTTTTTAATCAACTAACCTAAGCAGGCTAAAAAGTAGCTCACTGAAATGCATAAGGCACATTCACCAGAGGTCTTGAGAAGCCTGTACAGATGTCCAAGTTGTTGCAGTTAATTCAGAATTTTCTAAGGTAAGCTTACGCATTAAAGATAACAGTTTCCTATTCTATTATGTGTGGTACATGTAAAGCAATATGATTTAACCATGTTGCTCATTCACTCACAGAACAAAACCGACCACTTTCAAAACTGCAAAAAGAATCCATTTTCTGTCAAGAGTCTAGTCTTACAGAGTGCTCCTCAGGATCAAAACTGCAAAAAGAATCCATTTTCTGTCAAGAGTCTAGTCTTACAGAGTGCTCCTCAGGATCAAGACCTACGATTTATGTGGCAGTTAAATGCCACTAAAAAAAAGTTTCACATACCCAAGTAATGAAAGCAGACCATTTACTTGTGGAAGACAAGCTACATTTCACATGATAACACAGCTGTCGCTATCAGCAATGAGGGATTAGAAACTCCCTATTGCTGTGAGATTCAAAACCCTGTTTGAAGAGAGAGGTAAAATACTGCCATCTTATATGGAAAGGGTTAAAATTAGGATTGTGTGGGGTTTTAACTCCTTTACAGTTTCAAAAGGGAGAGAGGACTGGAAAAAAAAATATATATATATAAGCTTGAGTGTCATAAAGATCTCTTAGGCTTTTTTGTGACCCCACTAGCCTAAGGGAAAAAAACTGGTCAGTCATTCAGGACAGTCCAGCTAATAGGTTTTCTCTGCACAAATGATTCTAAGTACTCTACCATCATTTTCTGCTGCAGCTTCCACAGAGACAGGAAACTGCAAAGTACAGGCTTCATGCTGAGCCAGACATCCAAATGCCTCCTACCCTGCTACTCCCACACAGCCTACTGCTTAGGCCTGCGAGCCCCTCCTGTCTAGGTTTAAGTCCGTGAGGGGCAACACCATGAATGGCATGTGGCCAACATCATCATAAAGGTCTGAAAAACTGTTCTGAGTTATACTACCGGTACGCCTCTAACCTTAACACAATTTATTTATTCAAAATAAATGCTAAAGCTAATAGAATAGCAGATTTTTGAAGTCACCATTTCAGTAGTTTGTGATAGACTGTAATCCAGAAGGGGAGCACCAAGAAAGAGCCACAGTCTTGTTTTTGAAATTACGTAGAGAAACACCACGGTCTGAAGAAGCATCGTTACAGGCTTGCCTTGTTCTCACCTTCTTCTCCAAGGAGGAGAATGGAGTAAGGGGACCCCAGGTCCGACCCAGTAACATCCCTTCTGCATTGATGTAAACCCCTGGGATAAGTCAGGCTCTGGGAACGGGCTTTGGCATTTGCACTCTAACACTGCACCCCTTTGTCCTGCAGCAACACCAGACGACCTCGCTCCACTGAGGCCACCCCTGCACCCGCCTCGATTCTGAAGCACCTGGGAGGCAATTCAAGGCAGAGCAGTCCACAACTGCAGCCACTCGTCATTTTTTTATAGGCGACCACAGAGGACCATGGCACATACAGACAAGTCCTGTGAAGCAGCTGACAGATACACTAACTTGCTTGTTGGTCACAGTACCAAAAACGAGCTTTTATTTGGAGAGAGAACCCAGGTACTTGGGTTGGGCTGGAGATGGTTGAGGAAGTGGAAAAAAGCCTATGTATCCACATACAATTTAATTGAGAAAGCCAGGCTTACTGGCATCAAGGAAAAATTAATGTATGGAGACCACGAGCAAAAATATTCCCAAAGAGCTATTTATAGCTTTGACCTTTTAGATTTTCTGCATCACTAACTCAAGAAACAGCCTGCTGCCTGGCAAGCAGAGGTGAATGAAAGGAGAGCAATGCCAACTTGTTAAAGACAGCCCTTGCTAAAGGGATGCTGTCAGCCTGAAATTTTAAATTTCTATCTAATAGATATTAGACAACTATTACTACAAAACACTTGTGGAATTACAACATGATTTTTGGAAGGGTGTGTGGTGGGGTCTCTTTTCAGTCTTTGCTTTATACCCTTGTCACCACTTGGTGCATAAATAATCAATTTCAATACTCTGCTGACAACAGCGTTTCATGTAATACACTCTCCAGCATATGCTTTTCAAGGGGTTGGAAGGAGTGCTTGCTTCTAGCAGAGGGAAAGGAAAAATTGGAAGGATAGCCAAGAGTCTTACGTACAAGTGGTAGAGGTTATTACTGTCACCTTCCCTTCCATTCTCTTTCCCAGAGGACTTTCTTTTTTTCCCCAGGATTCTAAAATACTAAAATATTGTACTTGGCACACTCCTCCAGAAGAGGACATATTCTAAGGTTTGAGATTTCTTTTTTTCTCTGGAAGGGAAAAACAGGCAGAAAGCAGCAAAGAAGATCTCAAGAGGAGGAACTGAAAACACCGCTCATTTTAATTCCTAGAAGTTATGTAAACAGGACACTTGTGTGCTAATACACACAGACCACATCTTCATAATTATTGCTTATAATGTACATATGCACATAAAGACAGAATGGAGTAAAGGCAAAGAAAACAGTAATAGGATAATCCTTAAAAGGAAGGGATACAAGAAGAAAGCTGGATGGCTGGGCAGAAAGTGGGATTGGTAAGGGACTGGCACTGAGGTGTAACTGGAACAGCAACAAGCCTGGCAGTGTATCTGTTTCAGTTCCCATTTGCCCAGCTTAGCTAGTAACAAAGCTACTGCCTAGGCAAACATGAGCAACAACTACAAGACCTCAGTAGCCACGAGATATTTTAAGATTAAAATTCTTACAGAACCATAATCATCAGAGCAACATTTTAAAGGTAAAAATCATAGTAGGCTCTTCTTAACCTTGGTGGCTGTTACATAGCTAGTTATGGCCAATTTTGCTTTTATTGAAACATTCATGCAAGATTCTCTTTTAGAAATGAATCAGTGAGTTTTCTTCAATTAACTTGTGGTAAAAATTAAGCTTCCAAAGAAAGGACATCTTCTGTAACATTTACCTTGTTCTTACCAAAGCAACCTCATCTAGTTAACAGCATTTAGAAAAGAAGCATGAAGTACGTTTGCTAAATAGCTTTTGCTGTATGAGCACTATCTACATAGTTTATGCAACCTCTCACAGTAGTATCTAAGCAGGTAAAAAGCTGCTGGTACAGTACACAAAACTACTTCTGGGACATAACTCTCAGCTTTAAATTCTAGAGAAGCAAAGTGGGTTTTGTCAGTCTTTTTTCAGTAACCTCAGGCATCAACAGTCATACTAGCACACTGAAGGACTCATTCGGAGGGAATGGGATTGCAAGTAAGGGGAATTAGCTACAAGAAACATTTCTCCCATTTGCAGTTATTATCTGACTTCAGCCCTTAAGAAAGCAAGCATCAAATCTGGAGAAGGCAGCCAACAAATTCTCCCCAAAAAGGGCCACCAGTGGAATGGCTGATAGGATGGATTTGAGCACTGGATTGTGCATAAATGCCAATTTATTCCATTGGTGAATACAGATCCAGAGACAGTAGTGATAGGTGTAGAGGTCCTAACAGGTGGGGATGGCAGAGTAAAAAAGCTTTATTGAAGGTAAAAAGCGAAGAGTGAGAAAGTGGCAGAACATGAGTAAGCACTGTTCATACATATCCTGCCCACTTAAATGTCCCACTGTTTTATCCTAAAGCAGAAAGAAAGTATCCTTCTGATACACATGAACCACTTCTTTCTGTGGCATGCTCTTAAATCATAAGACCATCCCAGCTTTTTCAATTTCAAAATGAGACTAAACTTCAGGGGAAGAAGGAACTGCATGTTACTGTCTGCAAATGCCATAAGTCATTTTGGGACATCAAACACCAGAGCTCCTATAATACTCACACAGTGGGGAAAACACAGTTTTACGGAGAATTTGACAGGTGACAAAAGGACTCACTGGCACGAGTTCAAAGCTCACAATTTCAAGGCTTAGAAACATGAAAACTACATGACAAAAAACTACCAGCGACCAATCTTTAACCCTGGTTCTTACCTCAGCAGGTTTCTTTTGTTCATTTGCTGGTGTTTTTGACTTGCTCCTGTATTTAGAACAAGAAGAAAAGGAAGTGGAAGGACCTGTTAAAAAAAAAAAAAAAAAAAAAAAGAAAAAAGAAATAAAAACCAGACCATTATAGCTCGTTTCAATTCATTTCATTTTTCAGTAAAACACAAGGCACTCCAGTCTCTTGAATTATCATAATTTTTTGACAAGATGTGGGCAAAAAACTCTTAGGCAGTCTGTAGGCTTGATTACAGCTCCTCCTGTTCCACTTGTTCTTTGTAAAATCACAGCACATTGAGCTTATGGGCACAGTCTGCTCTGCCCAATACAAGCATGAGTAAACAGAAACAAGCAGGCAGACCACTTTCCTTCATTTCCTTTCTAAAAAAGTCGAAGGAGGAGCAAAACCTACGACGGCGTTTGCAAGTGCTAAAAAAACCCAAACAAAAAAGCAATGATACTAAAGTGTGCTGATGAGAGATGCAAAAAATCGTAGAGTGATGTCTAGACATTTCTGGGCAAAATGTTACTTCAGTACAGGATACATTGATGACTTGCAACAAATATGACAATGAATCATTATTGTGTATAGAGTTATTAGATAGGCATAGGTTTATAAGAAACAAATGAGACCCTGCCATACAGGGGTTTTTTTTGCAGATAAAATGGGAAGATGCAACCTCAGGCAGATGTGTGCCAAGGAACATTTAAAATATAACTTTACTAAACTGTATACCAGACTCAAGTGGAACAGATCAAGAACCAGCATAAGATAACATAACAATCAATATACGCGTTATAACTCTATCTTATATATAACTCTAACATATCAATGCTCAAATAGCTTGCCACCCCCAGTAATTTTAAAGTTGAGGCTCTGCACAACAAGAGACAACAGAACTCCTTTAAAATAAGAAGAATTACAAAATAGGATCCTGGACAGTAAAATTTCTCTTGAATTACAGATTCTTTTTCCCAGCTCTGAAAGGGAAAGATATACAAGTTTCTCTTCAAATTTTAAGTAGACTCAAAACTCCCCAAGGTTTACAGGATCCTTCGCCTCATTTTCCTCTCGTAACAGAATTCAGAACACCAAAGACCACAGAACGCAAAAAGAAATCAAGTAAAACACATTTTTTTTTAATTATAAGAGGTGAAACAGTTTGCCCTCAAACCACAGAAGGAAACCACAAGGGGGTGATAGACCGAAGAAAAACTAGTAGGTATTACTTACTCTCATTGTCTGAACTGTCACTGGTGCTTAGATGCCTGTGGCGTTTCATCCTGACGCATCCTAAAGAGAAAAAAAAAGTTGATGGCAACCATTCTACCAGAAAATCACTGGCTGCTGGCTGACGCCAAGCTCTTCGCACTAAAGGCAAAGCTCCTCTGAAGAGCTTTCAGGCACATAAATAATCCCAGTTCAGCCACTATGTTTTATTTCTGCAAGCAACTATCAGACCACAGTATTATTTGTGAAACTGAGCACCCTCAAAACCTGCATGCCTCTGCTGGGCAAAGCTTGCTTTAAATTTTGCAGAAAGGAGTGCAACCCGCCAGCTGATTCCCGGCAGGGCGTGAGCGGCACTCTGCTCTCGGAGGAGACTCAATGTCCCATCTGTTCAGCCAGAGGAAGAGTTGCCATGGTGGCAGTCGCTAGCTGAGAGTCAGGTGGAGGCCAGGAAACAAGGTGGATGCACAGCAAGGCAAGGATTCAGAAATATAACTCACCTTAAAAAAAAAAAAAAGGCCAAAAAACCCCAAAAGTATCCATTCAAAACAAAAGGCAGACTTTAAACAGGGACAATCACAGAAAAATGGTGACTGATGCCATTTAATTAAATCATCTGATCACCGCTTATAGTTCATAAGAAATGTGGTTTTCAGAAGTGATCAAGGGTATTGGTGAGAAATACTACCATGGCGCTGCACCAGTTCCATTAAAAAAAGGTACTGAGCTTTTTGAAATTGATTTTTGAACATGTAATGCACATAGAGAACAGGGAAGAAGAAAATTCTGCACCACTACTTAATAAAAGAAAGATCAAAAGAGTGATCTGGTATATAGTCTAAACAAGTGCCAACAGAAATCCACATACATTCTGCCATTCTATAATATTCAATGTTACATTTGTTAAATAAGAACCAATAACAGTTTACAATTAATAATACTAAATGAAAATCGCCCTTATCTTTTTAATGCACTGAATGAGCAAATCATTAGCGAAAAAAAAAGTCACAAATGATTCTGCAAGAAGTTTGTTTGTTTGTGGGTTTGGGGTTTTTTTAAGCACGAGATAGGCACAAGTAGGTTACAGATACAGACTGAAATATCCTATCCTAGACAGACGAACCTGAAATGCCTACAGTATTAGAAGTGCCAGCCTGGCCACACCTGAAACTTAAACAGCTTCATTTCTCAAACAAGACAAAACCACATGCTGTTAAAAAAAGCAACACAGCTAAATATCCCATTTGATAAACTCTCCAAGTTAGTTACTGTACAATGGGTCTTGAGATTATCCGAAGACCATGGGATAAAAAACATTTCCAGATAAGAGAAGCCTGTCCAAAGGCTTTGAAGAGATTGCAATTGAATTGTTTGCAGCACAGTTGTTTAATTTAGTGGAAATTTTCAGCAGCCTTTATATTTAAGAGAGTGAGTTTACTGAATCTAAATGCAATGATCACTCAAAGTTTAAAACAATCCTTTTGACCTATCTGTTATGAAAAGATACTGCCCACACTCCTGCAAGCTGAAAAAGGAAACGATGCGTGCAGTTTTCAACCAGGTAGATACAGAATTTCTGAGTCAGGTATTTAACCCGGGGGGAGGACAGACAGACACAGTGATCAACAGGATGGGACATCAAAAGGTGTCATTTGTATCACTTTAAGCAAGCTATAAAGTCCCGTTACATAACAATTAATTTCATATTAATTCACCTTCTCACATCTCAAGCAACCCAGGGGAGCCAAGGCAGCCATACTGCATACAAAGACCAGCGTCCAACATCAAAAATGAAATACCTATAACACTGCAGGGCTTCACTTCCAGCTAGCACTGTAACATGGCTTGTGCAGGCACCGGTCAGATAAAGAAATTTCCATGAATCTCTTAGGCAAAAGCTGTTTGATGGGTAGAAGGGCTTGTCTTTGTGCATGTTTTGGGGGCACCAGACTTGAAGTTAACTGCCGTGGAGTGAGGGGAGGACTAGAAGACTACTTTCACCTTGCCAACTTATGTAGTTTAAAGGCATGGATTTAATCAAGGGCAAATAAAATGGCATTGCCTATTTGAGAGCTTGTACTCTAGCAGCCAAACCCAGCCCCCCAGAGCACACAGCCCTCCCTAAAAAGGAGCAGGTTCTGCCCATATCAACACCTTCTCTGCTGGCAGCCTTCAGCTCCAAATAGCCTTGGCTTACAGACTGCCAGGCGTGTTGCAAGACCTTGAGAGATGCTGAAGAGATGCAGCTAGGTGTGCCAAGCAGTATTCCTCATTTCGATTTCTTAGCAAGAAATACAAGTGCTTGCTGCTTGCTTTGTTTTTACGTTCAGATGAATTTTTGAGCAGTTGTTAAAAGGTGCTGAAAGCTTATGGCAGGCGATTCTCATCTCTTATAGCCTATATAAACATGCAGCAATAAAACCTTTTCACTCCATACTAAAGACAGCTATCTGCAGAGCACAACATGAACATTCAACTAAAGGAGGGTCAAACATGAGGTCGAGACAGACAACTGCAGGAAGGAACACCCAGGAAGCCTGGACTTCTGCCTGGGCAACTGGGAAAGCATAGAGTAGATGGCTACTTCAAAGACAGCTTACACAGAAACAGCACGTGTAACAAAAACTTCAGAATAGAAAGCACACCTCTGCCAACAACTCCATAGGAAGAAAAAACCCAAACCAAACCTAAACAAAAAAATGTAAAAGTTGTATTTGAGAAGTGGATTTGTAGCAGCTCAGGCAAGAGATTTACACCTCCATCATAGCAGACACAAACAGAAAAAGCAGTCACCCAGGGTAAAAGCCCCGAATAGTAATAACACTGGATTCCTGGCTGATTTTTTGCAGCAATATTAACCACAACAATAGTGAATAAGAGCCCACAGAGCTACAACAAATCACAGGTGTGCTGCATCCAGGAAGACAGGTTATTAAAGTTACCAAGGTGCTACAAGTTCACTGTACGTTCCCGCATGATGCAGGAGTAACAACCTCAGCATCGTTCAACAGGACCACCTCTGCAGGGGGTTTCACTTCTGTTTTGAGTAGGAGACTCCTTTGCTGTACCCTTGAGTACACTGGGACTGCCACACAACTTCCAGCTCAATTCCACCCCAAAGGGTGAGGGCTCATCAGAAAAGCTTACTAACGATGTTTCTGCTCCCTAGCCATTACAGAGGGATCCCAAAGTAACACCCATTTTGTGGTAAAGCTCCCGTCTTGCTCCTTCACCTGTCTTTGCAGAATGCGGAAGAATCAGCAGCCGCTCAGTGCAGAAAGACAGATTCAAAGCCAGTCCCCACAACATGGAAACCAACATCAGCCTTTCCCAGATTCACTCCAATTACCCCCAAAGTGGTCTGGCACCTTCCAGTTTGTCCCTCAGCTTCAGACAACAATACCATAAGCCGGGTGATACAGTCCAGAGCAAGGCTGCAAACAACCCTGTGTCTCAATTCCTGCTTCTTCCATCACATTTATGTTTTATCACTTGCAAAACACTGTGAATAAATTTTTAAAAAAAAGGAAATATATATACACACACAGAGACATGTATATCCCTAAAAGGGCTAAATGCAGAAAGAAAGGGCAATCCACGCATATCAAAACCCCAAACCAAACAAGCAGAACCAAAAATCCCACAGAAATTGGTACAATCTTTCAAATATCCTAGCTTTGCCCCTTTTCTAACTTCACCCCTAAAAACCATGGTGACAATGAAGCCTAGAATAAGGGAGCACAATTAATTTTTTTCAACATGCCCATCAAGACTTAATGAAAAGGTGAGAAATAAATTCATGAGATTGCCAGTGCCCTTTTCCTACCTCAGAGTAACAGTTACAATGAATGACATGTGGCAACACCAAGAGAATCAAATAAACAGTATTATTTTTACACACAAAATGAAAAAAAATAGTAAGTTTTTGTAACAGATAAGAAAGACTTTTTTCCACAGAATAGTTCAAAAAGAAATTTAGAAAACAGTCTCAAATAGATGCTACTTATAAAGAAAAAAAAAAAGAGATAAGATGAACCATCACTAGGAACATGATGGAAACGCCATACTGCAAGCAGCTAAAACCATCAGCCTCCTTCCACTTTTTATCTTCATCCAGGCATTTTGCAGATGTGCATGTTGAACTTTCTGTCTGAATTTTGAGAACTTCGTTTTAGCAGTTCAGAAAGTTTAAGCTTTCTAGCAGTTCCAACGTACAAGCTAAGAAAAACAGAGAGTGTAAAGCAACTCAAGACTGGTATGTTGTTGCACAGCCAAAGAGGTAAGTAGCTCCACTCCCCCAAAAAGCCCCGAGAAAACCCTTATTTCCCAGTCTCTGAGTAATGATGCTCACTACCTTAAAGGTAAGTAGGGGGGCTTTGGCTGTGGATTCAAAATGTGCTCAAGCCTTATGGTCAAGCACAGTTTACCCTAAAAATGATCACTGAAAATAAGAATATAACATGCTTTGAGCTAAAGTTTTTGCCTTTTTTTTTTTTTTTAAATCCACAGAAGGACTAACAGCTGATCGATCACTTGTATGACAACATATACAAATTCTAAAGATGCTCACCTTCAAGGATCCTTTAAATGAAAATTAAAATACAGGAGTGACCTCAAGAAATCACCATGTCACAAGCAAAAAGATACTCAACTCTCCAGGCAATTATTGCAATGGAACATTTTCTGGCATCATTTTTAATGTCAATTACCAGAGCAGTTCCTGAACTTGAACCATATTCTCCACCTGTCGCATCTCTTGACTTGTCAAGCCATGTCTGCATGCATGTCCCTGATCTGCTCACAACAGCTTAAGACAAGAACTGCAACTTAAAAAAGAGAAATTGGCCTAATCCCCTATGGTCACCTAAACACCTGAACGCAGGTCAAGATGCCCTGAAACTTTCAGGTGTTCAACCAAAAACAACCCCAGGAAACGCAGTCTCCTCAGCCATGGGCAGCAACACCATGCTGCCAGCATTTCCCCAGCTTCCCGAACACTGCTGCCCATATTGAGAATTTTGCCCTGGAGCCAAAACTGATGCTGGATCCAGCAGATCACTGCACTTTCAAGGAAAGCCAGGAAAAAGCCACTGTGCACTCACCTGGCTGAAATTAAACATGGATCCCAAGCTAAGAGGAATCAACATATCAGCCAGCACAAGCAAGAATCTGACTAAAAGGATAACACTGATATTTCTAAAAATCTAGGGGAGATGTTTTGTAATTAATGATTTCTAAATTACGTTTGCTCCTTTTTGCTTATTCACAAATATCCGCACTGCTGAAGTGAACGAGAAACAGTCACTTGCTTTTACCACCATTCCCTCTTCTCCCTGAGGAAAATCAATGTTGCACTGACTTAAGGCACTTCCCATTTCTGAAAAGCTAGTTACCATGCATTACTCAAAAAAATCAGTCAAGCAGTGTATGTAAACAGTAGACAGTTAACAAAATTACACAGCCTTATTCAAGGCAAAAACCCATTTCAAATACCTGCAGAAACAACAGCAACAAACATTTTTCCCCTTTTCAGTTTGTGTCAGAATAAACAACTAAATTTACCAAATAAACTACTAAGTTTATCCTCTTATTCTGACACATCCCTCAGCATAGTTCATCAGTAACAGAGTTAGCAGAAAGAAGGATGAGGTATCTCACAGAGTCTGAACTCGCACAGCATATTAGGCAAGACACCAGTGACAAGTGTACAAAATGAATCCTTAAATCCAGCCAAGATTTCTGAACAAAACAGTATCTCCAAGGAGTAGCAGTCCTTCCTTCCTGGCTTCAGGTTGTTGCAGAGAAAGGTTTAACATATCCATACGCTGCTCAGTACTTGTTAAGACCTATACAGAAGAAAAAGGCAACCAAGAAATTCAAGGAACTGTAACACAAATATATCCTAGACCTATGAGATTTTATTTCTTCACATCTTAAAACAGACTGACAAAAATGGAATTGGCCATAGCACTAAGGAAACTTTCAAGGGGGACAAAAAAATAACTGTATTGGGTTTGCATGGCCAGGTTTTGGTAGCAGAGGGGCTACAGGGATGGCTTCTGTGAGAAGCTGCTAGAAGCTTCCCCCATGTCCAATAGAGCCAATGCCAGACAGCCCCAAGACAGACTCACCGCTGTCCAAGGCTGAGCCCATCAGTGATGGTGGTAGCGCTTCTGGGATAACGTATTTGAGAAGGGGGGGGAACCTGCTGCAGAACAGTAGCAGAGAGAGGAGTGAGAATCTGTGAGCGCAACAACCCTGCAGACACCAAGGTCAGTGAAGAAGGAGGGGGAGGAGGTGCTCCAGGCACCAGAGCAGAGATTCCCCTGCAGCCCATGGTGAAGACCATGGTGAGGCAGGCTGTCCCCCTGCAGCCCATGGAGGTCCCTGGGGGAGCAGATATCCACCTGCAGCTCACGGAGGACCCCACACCAGAGCAGGTGATGCCCAAAGGAGGCTGTGACACCATGGAAAGCCCGTGCTGGAGCAGACTCCTGGCACGAACTGTGGACCCATGGAGAGAGAGGAGCCCACGCTGGAGCAGGTTTGGTGGCAGGACTTGTGACCCTGTGGGGGACCCACGCTGGAGCAGTCTGTTCCTGAAGGACTGCACCCCGTGGAAGGGACCCACGCTGGAGAAGTCTGTGGAGGACTGTCTCCCGTGGGAGGGACCCCACGCTGGAGCAGGGGAAGAGTGTGAGGAGTCCTCCCCCTGAGGAGGAAGGAGCGGCAGAGACAACGTGTGATGAACTGACCGCAGCCCCCATTCCCCATCCCCCTGCACCACTCGGGGGGAGAAGGGAGAGAAATCAGGAGTGAAGTTGAGCCCAGGAAGAAGGGAGGGGTGGGAGGAAGGTGTTTTAAGATTTGCTTTTATTTCTTACTGCCCTACTCTGATTCGATTGGCAATAAATTAAACTAACTTCCCCAAGTCGAGTCTGTTTTGCCCATGATGGTAACTGCTGAGTGATCTCCCTGTCCTTATCTCGACCCACGAGCCTTTCATTATATTTTCTCTTCCCTGTCCAGCTGAGGAAGGGAGTGATGGAGCAGCTTTGGTGGGCACCTGGCATTCAGCCAGGGTCAACCCACCACAATAACCTACTTTATCTTATTAAAAAGAAAAACAGCATCTATGTATGAAAACCAAATGACAAGCTACATGCAAATCTCAGATTAAAATTCTGTACTTACATTTTTACAATATGGCTTGTCTACAAAAAAAAAAAAAAAAAAAAAGGCAGAGGCAGTAGGTAGAAATTTCCAAGTCTCCAAAATGTGGTTTATGTAACTGTTAAATTTAGATTAGGAAGCAAATTATCTTGAAAGGTCTCCAGGAAATGTAGTACAGTAAAACCATTTAAATAGGTCAAATTTCATAGTCAACTGCCAGGGAAATTACGAAATATGAGTAGAGTTAATACAACCTTTCAAATAACTAGAGGAAGAGAGATCACTTGTGTTTGGGGTTTTTATTATTATTTTTTAATATCCTATCCAATCTCACAAAAAGGCTATATAAACTGGAAAAAACACCCACTCAGAACTTGGGTTAGCAATATTTGCTGCACTGAAAAGTTTTCAAAGGTTAAACAATTCACAGAAAAGGAAGTTCAGCAAAAAAAGTAACATTGTTTATCTCACTCTAACCAGAAAATTTTAAAAAAATTAGTAATATACTCCTACTCTACTTAAGAACCCTGTAACAAGAGAGACCGCATCCATCCTATCCTCCCCTCACCCGCAAAATAAAATCTTCTTGAATTATTCTCTGAAGACTGTACTGGGCCTACCACAAAATAAAACTTTCCTTGCTACTATTTCATATTAAGTCTTGGTTAACTTAATAATCTGTAATTCAACATAGGAAGAATGCACCAGTTCTTAGAAGCAGCACTACCAGCAACAGACAATTCCTTTGTCATTAGGTAAATAAATAATTTGAGTAGGCAAGGAACTGCACATTACAGAAATCTGGCTAATAACATCAGTATCAAGTGCAAAAGCATCTAGACATAGTCTCGATCTCTGTTTTCCCTCTATCATCTTCCAGCATGACTTACCCCCTGAAATAGTTAAATTCTGGACTGAAGTCAGCTGATAGATCATAAAACTAGGATGAAGAAACCCCAAATATAATCCCCCCCTGCATTCATTTGTGGATTATGGGCCAAAAGGGAACCCTGACATCATTTCGTGTGCCCTTCTATGATGATGATTCATCATTCCGTCTAGTGCAAAGCACTTAATGCCCATCATTTTGCTTTGTGAGTATAAAAAGAGGGTAAGTGATGCTACTTCACATTGATAACATGCTTTGACGGTACAATAGAATACAGCACACCCCAAGTACAACTGCCTTTCCTACCTTGAAAACAGAAGTGCAGCTTTTTATTTTCGGTGCCGCATCCGTGCGTCAACCCACCGCAAGGACAGAGGGGACAGATCTCCACCAGAGGCCCTCACCTAATTCGCCTCATGCCAAGCAGCTTCTTAAAAATCAGAAATCCTTCTCAGAAGAGCAAGTCACCAGCAACACGCACAGCGTCACCATTACCTCAACAAAAACTCTCCAAGAGGTTAGAAAAAAACTGAATCGCGCTCTCTTCCCTGTGCTTCATCAACACCCAGCAGTGACCGAGCAGCTTTATTTTCGTCTTTGAAGCAAGCTGCACGTGTTGGCCTGTGCACAGAGCAGCCAGGTGGGCCAGGCTGACATGGAAATATTTCTGCCCATTAAACGCTGCAGCTTTAGCATTAGCATCCTGAAGATGATACTGATCTGGGCAGAATCAATTTAAAAAAATAAACATCAGACTGTTACTAATTCAAGCAAATACACCAATGCATACATGGTTCTGCTCCTCTCTATTTCAGTCCTCATAATTACTTTCCGCTCCTGAACACAACACTGTTTTTACACCAGCTGTTTATTAACAGAACTATTGTTTTCCTAAAACAGCAGTAGAGATTTGGACACACAAAAACATTATTTCCTTCAAAGTACCATATTGAGTTTGAGCGAAAGCCTGCTTTTAAAACAAAACAAAAAAGAAGAAAAAAAGAAAGCACTTCCTCCCCCGAAACCACAACCAGCCCGGTGCTGCCTGGCACTGCCATGCTCGCACGCCTGAGGTGCGTCTGCCCAGCCGCAGCTGGTGACACTCCTCACCCACCTCCCGGCTCCTCGCCCACCTGCCAGCATCTCTCCCAGTCAGGGGAAACTCTAAAATGAGGGCACGGCCCTCCCGAGAGGGCACCACCGCCCTCAGCAGGGTACCGCGCTCGGCATCGCTGCCCGCGCGTGGCTGAGGGGGAGCGACCCCCCGCCGGTGCTCCCTTCCTGCCCGCCCCAGCCGGGAGGCCCTCCCTGAGGGAGCCACAAAGCCCCCAGCGCGATGAAACGAGGAACAAGTTCCCAGCAGGAAAGTCCCAGCAGCGTTAAACACACAGGCAGCCTGTGGAGCGCCACCATCTCGGCCACCGCGCAGAAGGTCGATGCCAGAGGCTGAGGTGGTCGGCAGGGCAGGGAGGCCCACAGGGCAGGGAGGAGCGCCATGTCACAGGAGGGAAGCTATCGCAGCTCTCACCTCCTCAGGCCAGTGTCACACAAACAAACCACCTCTTGTCAGGCTGTTGGAAAGTCCACGTCAGCTAATTGATCCCTGAAGGAAACCCCAGGAGGCAGGGGCTGGCTGGCATACAGCCCTCTGACTACGCACATGCACCAAGCATGGTGGAAAAGCGCCTACCTCAGCTACGCGTGCTCGGGGGTGTTCGTCCGCTCCAAAAGAGTGCTCAGCAGGGGAGACGCAGTTACTGATGGTGTGTTGTCTGTTTTACAGGGCTCCCTCAGAAGAACACTCGTACCTGACATTAACACTGAGGCACCTAATAATCACGGGGCAAAATAAAAAAGAAAACCCCACAAGCCCATGTGTACTTACTCAACAAAGACGAAGCTAAGGACAACATCCGCTTTGATGAAATACTGGTGTGGACGTAGTGCTACTAAAAATGGACCAGTACCAGGTCATCGCACCCAGTGCTAAGCCGGGTAAACAAGGAGCTGGCTGCCCAGGAGCTCCCCCAGGGGGTTCGACACCCAAAGATGGCCACGTGCACTGTATCTGCAAGGAGACTGCAGTCACAGGCGTGCCAAGCGCCGGCGAGAAACAGGAGCAGCACGCACACACTTCACCGATATGACTGAGCAGAAAAACCTCAGAGAGCGTTTAGCTGGGCTTTCTATTTTAAGAACTGGTATGATTCACATTACCTTGGCTCTAAGTGTTTTGCAGTCTTTACCGTATCTACCCTCACGATAAGCTCGTGTGAAGCAAGCACTGAAAGCCCTGACATTTCAGAGCTGTGGCGCAGAGCAGCCATACATCACGTGGGAAGCCTCCGGCAAAGCAGGCAGCTGCATCCAGGTCTCCCAAGCGCGTATCCCGCGACCTCGCCACTACCTGCCCTTCCTGCTGATGCGCACACGGAGTCGAACAGAAGAAAAATCCCTGTGATGCGCTAAGTCACTAAGTATGGTCGTGCTGTTGTACAGCGATGAAACTGCACCACAGCAAAGAGGGAATAAAACCCACAAACATAGAAGCATCACTACTTAATTGAAAATTAGGCAATAACCAGTATTACACTCGTTCAAGTGAAGCTGCCACTTTGCCCTATCTGCCTGATGCTGCCTGCAGTTGCCCACTTGTATCTGTTTCTCTGCACTCCAGCTGTATTAATGCATGCTTTCATGAAAAAACACAGGTAAGGAACTAGTATCACAGGTAGGAACACAGGTAGGAAATATCAAAGAAGGAAGGATCTAGAAATGTATGCACTATTTGGGATTAAGGCAAACAACTTTTCTATTAATAGCATAGGCAACAATTCTCATATCCTGCAAGATACTCGGTTAAAATAATCAGTTAATTTTTTGGTACTTGCTAATAAAGTAGGTTTCACTGTTCTTGTTTTGTTTTTTCTATATCTCAAATAATAAAAGAATCAACAACAGCAGCCTGCATTAAATATTTTATCTGTTTTGACTCATTTATTTCTTGCTTATAATGCTTTGAAGAGGCTAATCGCTTTGCTGCAAGGTTTTGCATCACTAACAAAACCTAAAGGACTGCAAAAGGCAGAAAACATCAAGTTGTGTCTTTATATTCTACTCAAAGGATAAGAGAAAGCAAGAACACAAATATTTTCCTATTAGGAAACATTAAGTGGATAATTTCTTTCCTCATCTGACAAGAAATGTTTTTCATTTACAAGTCAAAATAAACAATCTGGATGCTCAAGTTTTCCTCAAGTAAAAAAAGGGCACCAAGGGGATGATTGGATAGGAACAATTAAAGGGAATGTACTGTCACAGCCAGAACTCAAAATAGTATGTGGAATATTCCAAATCATTAGTTGAATACTGACATCCTACTATACTTTCTAGCATTTCACACGACACGTTTATATGCACTATTATTTTAGTTCTCCATGTCAAAACATACTAAAGCACTTCTTTTTAGTTTAAAAAAACTTCTTAAGTCTTAGTAACTAATAAATTTAAATCAATTTTAACGGCCAGTCAATTAATTTAATTTTTATATGTGCTACAATATGTAATATACAGCACACCAAAGACATTGAGGGGTCTTTCAGTCAGACAGATTTAGAACAGATTTATAAAAACATAAATAGCGTTCCAGGCTTCTCTAAATCACCAAATGGAGGTGGGAGAAGACATCGTGAAAGAGTTACTGCGACCAACTGATGTTTGTCCATTTTTATGTACAGTGCAAAGACAAAAAGAAAAATTACTATTTTTTTCTGTCATAACACAAGGTGCAGCAATCACAAAATAAATAGCAAATTTGCCCACTGCGGCTGATGTCACCCTGGAAAGGGAGACCAAAGGATGACTGTATCTGCCCAAGGTTTCTAAAATGCCACATCTTGTTTGAGAAAGCAGTAAGGAGATATGGCCAAAAGACCACATAAGGTTCAATTTGTCATCAGATGGCCAAGTTGAGGCCACAGTACTTTCATATTTTTTGAATGAGGGGACACACTGATCAGGACTGACCATTAACACTCCTCTAAATTCCTCCTTGCTGTTCCTCCACGTTGACTAAATAAACAAGATTACAATGAGTAAGACTAGACCACCACCCTTCTACTTGTTCCTAGTGGAAAGCATGTCCTACTTGAGCTGTGCTAACGCTGAGTGAGTGGATGGAGGTAGCTTTTTTTGGCACAGGAGAAGAAGTGCCACCCCACAGGGTGGATCACAAACAGCACTGGTACTTGAATAGGTGGAGTCAGAAAGTACAGGAAAATACTATCCTTTCCACCCTGTGAGGATAAGGAACTATCACAGCTGACCTTCCAAAGCTGCAGGGGTGTGAGATCATTAATATGACTCCAAAGCAGGTCCCTTTGTCCACTCTCCACTCCTGTACTGGGATGAATGGAAACGCCTACAAGCCGCGGAAGTAGGGAGGTGTTTCACCACATCTTTACTTATATGTAAGACCTCACAACATGCTGCAGTTGCTGCACCTGAATCCCATGCTGTCAAAGAGCAGTAATAAGATTTCTGCTGAGAAACGGGGAGAGAAAAGGAGAGGTTACAACTAAAAACGCAAACGCAACTGTAAAATTGAACAAACAAAACAAATAGAGGGGGAAAAAATCAACAAAAAAAACCCAGAATTCGGATCTGCCCTAGTAGATCCACCTTTACAGGACAGTCACTCTTAAGACTCCACGATGCAATGCAAAACCTGCACAGATGATGTTTTATACGTGCAACTCCAGTTGGTCAGCGAGGTTTTTATAAACCTGTAGAGAAGTCTCCTTCTCTGCAGGCTCTCACCGTGCGCAGCTGCAGGGCACGGGGCAGGCTGCAGCTGCATCGGTCACCAGGGGCTCTGCAACTGAGAGAAGGCACAACTGAACCCGCGCTCGGGCCGCGGCAGAACAAAGCCACCCGAGACTCCTCTTCCGCCATCCACCTCCCCAGCTCTGCACCAAGCAGAAGTGGCCGGTTGTTCACATCGAAGCTGCGACCCAGGAGCAGCTCAGGCACCGACCACCCGCTCCCTCGGACACCCCCGCCAAGGGGGCTGAGCGCTGCCGCCTACCCCAACACCAGCCATGGCTCCCAGTTAATACACGCACAGCCACGCCACAGCGCCTGCAGGACACTTCTGACAGGCCTTAAGTAGAAGAAAACACACACATTAACTGAACGCCTTTAAAAACGGGGTTCTTGGGCATTCCCAAATCAGCTGTAGAAGAAACTATTTTATGAGGAGAACGCTGCGGAGAGCTGCATGCTGATACACGAGAGGCATCCTTCTGGCAAGGCCCAAGAGCAGCAGCGACAAGCACTGATGCGAGCCTGTCTGGTTTCATTTGCTACACCCGCTGAGCCACGCAGAGAAAGCTTTATGGATGAGCAACACTAGTAGATCACTCATTTGGGCTAAGAGCAAGGGAATATCTTCTCCCTCCCTCCGGCACCACTAGAGAAAAAGTATTTGCAGAACGCAAACCTCCAACTACAGCTGTAAGGGGAGTGTGCCATGGCTTTAGGGTAAGAGATTAAACAGACTGAGACTACCCAGCTGAGAAAGGAGGATGCAGAAAAGGAGAGATCTGCCGTAAGTGGTAAAAAGAAGCGAACAGGATGAAGAGACTACACACTGCTTCTCGTGGCCCAGAAGACAAGGGACACACAAAGTTATGGAACAAACTTCAAAGGAAAGTCATTGGGGGGGGGAAGTCATTTTGTACAAAATTACTTAGAGAAACTCAATGCTATGGGATGTTGCAGAGGTTGAAAAGTAAACAGATTGAAGAGAATTAGGCAAACGGAGGACAAGGGTTATTAAACACAATATGTCATGTCAACCTGCTGGAAATCTCAAAGTCAAAATTTCACTAGAAACAGAGCCTATACGAGCTTTATAATGCTTTCTTTCCCTAGGTGTTCACTGCTGACCATTATCAGAGACAGTAATAGGCCTGATTCAGTAAGGGAGCTCATCTGCAACCAGACTTACTCGTAACAGTTCACCTCTGTGCGATGGATTTTATTTTTTTAATGTATCAGTTCCCAACCTGACCTCTGTGGACTACAGATCAGACAGGTGGTCTGTAGGGCCATGGTAAATACTGAAATGAGTATGTTTATCTGACAAGATTCTGATTATGATAAGCACAACAACCAGAAATTCTGACAGTTGACATACTGTTGCCCTGCAGAGTCTGTTAATCGCTGTTCGCTGTAGAGAGCTATTTTGGTCAAAATGATTAAGTAAAAGATTAGATCATTCCCAGTGTGTTAGAGTAGTTGGTGTTTTGTTGGTTTTTTTTAAAAGAGAAATTAAATAAACATGCTGTGCAAATATAGTCTACGTGCACCTAAGGACACTATCCATTCAGGATATTCTTTGGGAGAACCCAGAAGAATGAAAGGAGAAGCAAAAAGCATCCTGGAACAATCTGAAATGTATGCGTGCACGTGCACACAAAAACTACTGCTGCACCTCACAAATCTGTGTAAAGGAAAGAGCAGCCTTTGCCTTACTTCTCTGCCTCACATACAAATGCTTTATTCCATTTTCTAGGTATTGCAGTCAAGCTTGCACAAAGCTAAGAGAACACTAAAGAGAATATGCTGCAAGGACTTAAAAATGGCTAGATCAACTTAAGCTAAGAAAATTAAAAACCAAACCAAAACAAACCCCAAAACAACAAAACTCCACCACAAAACCAAACAGGGTGTGAGAATTTCTCAAGACCCAAAATCTTTAAAAGTAAAGTATCCAAAATCAGAATATATAATAGCTTGATGGGTAGCACTTTCACAGAGCAGGAATAACTTGATTTAGAGCTTTCCTGAAGCTGATCAGTAAGACATTCTTGTAAGTGACATGTTAGTAAGCTGACAGATATTTAATACAGGAAAAACACACAGAAGTTTATGCCTATTTAATTATTTCTCTTTTTTTTCCCCTCCAAAGCTTCTACTCTGCAGAGATTCAATCCCTTTAATAACTAGACTTTCAATTCCATGTCTGAAGTTTAAGAATCCTCTACACTTCCATTTCCTTCCATTTTTCCAAATCTGGGTAACGAGCACGGTGTTCTTATGTGAATTCTTACAGGTTTATTATCTCAAACCTTTTCAAGATACACACCTGAAGTTATTCTTTCTCTCTCCTCCCTCATACGGAAATAACCCAAAACCTGCAGCCAGCATCGTGTTGCTGCATGCTTGAATTCTGTAAGCTAAACTCTTAAAAACCTACTTAAACTACTTAGAAAAAAGTAACTTTGCTTAAACTTTTGCCTGTAAAGACTGAACATGATAGTGATCCATCTCATCTGAGCCATCAATTCTATTAGTCAAATCTGTCTGAGGTCATATTTTCCAAATGCAATGGCAAAACACATCACATTGTAGCCCTGCTAACAGTACAGAATCAGGTGGGAGGAGAGACCAATGCTGGTTTTGCGTAGAAAAGAATTGCTAAGCCCTGACCCCTCGAAGACAAAGGGATGGTGCAAGAGTAGCCAAGGCCAAAGCTCTATTTGCAGCAAATCAATGGGTTATGCACAATAGCAACTGCACTCAGATGTTCAGAGCCCAGCTGGAGTCTGTAGATCTGGTCTCTAAATACAGAGTATCTGACACTGAAAACTGGAAAAAACACTCCCCCCCCCCCCCCCCCCCCCCTTTTTTTTTTATTTAAACAGTCAAAGCAGAAGCAAGCTTTGAACTAGAAGTCTTGAAATTGAGATGACTACATCCCTTCTCTTTGCCACTCTTTATGATCTTTGGTAGCCAGCCAAATGGCTCAGCTTAGCTTCACTTTCCACATCAGTCCAAAAGTTGAATAAGTAATAAAACTTGCATCAGGAGAGGGCTTTATAATCACATTAGAGACACGCAACAGAGCTCGGCTACCTCGGTTCACTGGACAGCTTCAACGAGGCTTCATAATGAGGTACAGGTGTTGGCACTAATTAGGAATACCCAGCTCACTGCTGACATCAGCCCCTCAAAGCAATGACTGCACTTTAATCCTTTAAGCCACATAAAAGAAAAGCAGAGAGCGGGCGGACCAAAAAAATCTCTGAAAACGCCTCTGCAGAGGATTGAAATATTTTTGCCTACTTAAGGGGAAAAAAAATAGAAGTGTCACAAAACTGCAGGAAGTTTACTGTGAAGTATCCGAGTACGTAAGAGAAGCAAAACCTTGTGCACAACCAGAGTTTTTAATTTTAGGATGGGTATCACCATGTACAGTATGTATTCATCACAACTACCAAAATTTATATCCAGAAAAGCAGCACAGAATAAAAAGGAGTAGAAGCAGCACTTGTAAAATTGTGGCCAGATAAAATTATTCCACCTATGCCTACCAGCCTTCCACACATTACGGCGTACATCAAGACAGATTTTAACTGAAATTATTACAAGGGGTTCTGCAGGCTGGAACCTCATTGTTAACAACTTCTTTTATGACTTCCTCTCCTTTAAAAGACTTTATATTCCTTTAAAATCCACAAAGCTTTCATTTAAAAGGTGGTATCTGAATGCTGAAGGTATATAGGTTCAATTTACACATTGTAAACACCAACACACACTTTTTTTTTTTTTTTTCTTTTTAAAATATCAGTTCCTCCTTCACTTACATGCCAGGTCATGAAGTAGATGTTTTCGCTTCAGCTGATGACATCACAAGCTCCTAAAAAAATGAAAGGAGTGCTATTAAGGTAGTAGGAGTGACATCAGGCATTTCATGTCTGAGCTACAATTTAATTTTTGGCAAGTAAGTGAAGGGTATATTACATTTTCATTGCAATTTTCCCAAGAAAATGATACCTCCGTAATATAAACCCTTAAAATTCCATAATTCTCAATTAATATGTGGAAAAATTAAGCACACAGCTATATGTACTCATACTACAATATAAATACACAAAGTACTAAAATTAAAATTAAATTCATAAGAATAATCTTGAAGTCGACTTTGTCATCCTCTTAACATGAATGGGAACCAACTTTACCAATACCAACAAAATGAAACTTTAATTAGTATATTCTCTACCTTGTTTGGGGAATACAAAACAAAACGTTCAGGTAGCTGCACGATTATTCAGCTGACTTAAGGCGCCGATTTCTCCAAATACACTGATGCTTTCTTCCTTCTAAAGGGCCTTCTATGAACCAAGTGCACTTACAAATTCATAGGAGGGCAAATAAAAAATAAGTGTAGAGGGAAATCTCCGTGTGACTCCTGCCTTAATTCCTCAAGACATTCCTTCAGACCTCTCCTTGACAATCCCGGATAGCTCAGCTTCCCTGGCAGGGATTCTGCTTACTCGCCCTTTTTAATCTAGTCCCGAGCCTTGAGCAATATTAAGTATGGGAATAGAAGTAATTTTTCCTTCCACCAACTGCCCGCATTCCCCTCCTACAGGATCATGCACATGTATGTTTTGTGTCCTATTGTAATGGACGTGGCGAAAGCATTAAAGCCGTTACACCCCACAGATGAGTTGCAGCACTCCTCGGAGATGTCAGCGGTTAGACCAGGGGCTGTCCTGGCAGGCAGTCCACCCCATGCCTTAGAGTAAAAAGCTAACAAAAACAGGACCGCTACGAGCTGGGGAACAAAGTATTAGAGAGCAGAAATTCAAGTAGAAACCAAGGAACCGATAACTGCATACCCTGCCAGAAGAAAAAGAATTAAAGGGGGAGCAGGCAATGTCTTTCTAACTGAAATAAGGCAGTTTCTGGCCAAAGTGTCAGCACCATGCTGTAACATTTCTGCTTCTCCACCCATCTGCAGTACAAGAAAAGGATACCACCACCCATCCACTGAGGAGTGGCACAGATCCTATTACTTAAGAGCTATTGTTGCTCAACTTAGGCTGTGGCATCAAAGGAAAACGTTTCCTTACAATTGGGGGGGGCGGGGAGAAGGGGAACACACAATATATTATAGCTCCTGTGTGTCGAACCTTATAAAATTTTCTCAGTTATGGCTATGTTAATTTTATTTTTGTCTTTGGGTTTTTTGTGTTTGTGTGTTTTGGGGTTTTTTTTTGGTTGGTTGGTTGTTTTGGTTTGTTTTTTTTAATCGCCTCAGTTTCCTCTTCCCACCTCCATGACAGTCTCTGGCTATACCCCACATTAAGCAATTAATTTTGAGCAATGCAAGAAGATCTGTAGATCAAAGCAGTACCCGAGCCAAGGTCGCCAAAACATGAATCACACTACATAGTTCGGGTTTTTAACTTGAGATAAGCAGATACACTCCACCGCTGCCACCACACACATGGCCTGAAGCCATCCACGGGGCCCACGAGCGGGAGACGAAGCGCACTTGGCACCAGCATCGATGGGAGCCTCCAGTCTCCATCCAGAGGGACCCAGCGCGTCCGCAGCAGAACCACGGTGTGCCAAGCCGACACACGGCGAGTGGGGGTGACCGGAGGGACTCGCTTTCAAATCCCACTGCTGCTCTGCCGCAAAATCCCGGTACGAACGCTGCCTCTACCCTCCGGCTAAGAAACGCCGAGAGCCTCGCCCACAAAACGCACTGGGGGAGGGAGCGCAAGGGAAGAGATGAAGTAAAAAAATGAATAAATGGCTGGATCAATTTTTCAAACACGACTTCGAACAAATTTTTCTTATGAGATGTTTCATTATGGGATAATTCTTTAGTGTCCCAATTGAACCCCTTTAGTGTAAGTTTTCCATAGAAACACAAGCAAAGCCCTGGTTGTGGCAGCTCAAATGGCATCATTAAAATGCAACACAGCCTACAACTTTTAAGTGTGAACAAAACCACAGCTTTTGCCTCCCAGCTGAACCACAAAACTAATATATTTTTGAACTCTTCATTAAAAACACATTTGTTTGCTCAGTTAAATGCCAAGATGAACTCTGAAATACCAAAAGGTTCAACTAAAAATCTTTTCCTTCTCTAACCCTTACACTATACAGTCATAATCTTCACTCCCAACTTTACTTATTTCACAACCACGTACAAATATACAAATTGCATGAAAGATATAGCTGACCCCACAAAATACCACTCCCTTCTTTAATTTTTGGAAAGCCAGTCCTAACATACTGATTCAGAAACATTAAACTAATTCACCTCAAATTAACGAGCAGGGGGCTCTTCACTAGTAGGTAAAAAAACACAGAAGAGTGCTCCCCAGCCTTGACGGGTGACAACCCCCGAACCTCCCCATCAGCAGCAAGCTCAGGAGCGGGGTAACAAAGGCACAGGAGACGCTCGCCCTCCTCTCCGCACACACCGTGCCAACAGACTCCGCATTTCTACTCCCTTGGTGCATTTGAAAAAGCAACGGGGCAGCAACAGAAACTGTGGCACGGAGAAACAGAAAAGTTAAAAAAAAAAAAATAATTATAGGAACTAAAGGAAAACGTAGACACAGAAAACAAAACTTAGAAATGCACAGTAGCTTTTCATAAACACTGCCTGGAAACTAAGCGTCACCAGAGGAAAAAGCATCAGGAAGATTTATTTCTTAAAATAGAACTTTTAACAACAGAAAGCCACTTGGAACAAAGACCTATTTTTGCAGTTATCACTACTGTTATACTATCATTCCCTCTGTAATTTACCATAGTACTTACCAACAGCCAAGCCTCCAAAACAAGAATTGCGCTGGCTGAAAACAGTGCTTCGTGCTTCTCTCCTTAACCGTCCCACACGCTCCACTGCCATTTTCAAAAAAAAAAGAGACAGTCACAGAAAAAAAGGTCTGCCAGGGTCCTGGAAAAGGGCGCCGAGACAGGGCCAAGAGCTCAGACTGTGCGTAGCAGGGGCTCCGCAGCCTCTCCAGGCGAGCCCCTTCCACTCTGCGCGACCCTTCCTGCCAGAACGCTTGTCCCGGCGCTTAAAGCACACATCTCCAGCCCTTCACCAGGCGTCTCTCTGCACCAGACCCCGAAGAGATCATCCCTTCCTTCTTTATACAGTTAACTTCATGTTTGAACGCTACGCTGAACACTTTTGTTAGTACGTCCTAGTCTTTTCCCCAGACTCAGTAAAACCCAGTTCTTTCACTCTCTGCTCGTAGGCCACGTTTTCTACATTGCTGATGCTTCTAGTTTGTATTCTCCACCACCCTTTCTGAGGCTGGCACGCAAAACCACCATGAGGTTGTGATGCCCAAATCTGGGCAAAGTCTTCCAGCTGAGCCCTTCCCTACACGGAAAATACTCTTTTCTAGCCACAGAAAAACATGCTTTTCTGTCATGTGAGTGGCAGATAATAATTCTATGTACAAACTCCAGTGCTTTGCAAGGGCACGACGCTGTTGCCTCGCGTCCCGGCCGCGAGCAGTTATTGCTGCTGGGCCCATCGCTCCCAGCCTGCAGGTGTGCAGCCGAACCCTCCTGCCGCAGAGCCGCCCCTCAGCCCCATCCAACCCCTCCTTCCAGGCTCCTTCTCCAGTCTCTCAAGGTAACTGTAAGTTCAAAGCATCTTCTCAGACAGACACGCAGCTCCACCCGCTTTCATCCGGGTATTTAATGAGCAGAGTCCTCATTCCTTCGCCCACATCATCAATGGCAAATATTAATTAATACTGGACCTAGGAGAGACCACCTAAATCTCACTAAATTCACCTGTCTTGTTTGAAACTAATTAGTAACTATTCTCTCAGTTTTCTAAGCAGCTGCAAACATTCCTGTGAGCATTTCGCCTAATCCACGTTTCCTTAGCGTGCTTCTGATAACGTGCGTCGTCTGGTAACTTGCATCATGTACTATGCAATTCCCACCTCACAAATGACTTTCAAGACTGTATTAGAAAGCTGGTCTTGTGACACTTCACATCTCCTTTACAATAAATAATCCCACGGATATAACAACTGCTTATGTGGGAAAGGTATTAGAAAATCATTCTATTATTTCCAATTTTTTACAGGCTGTTTCAGATATCTAACGCATGTAGCCAGCTCCCCATGGACTACCAGTAACATTACACAGACCTCTTACAAAAGGCAGATCAAGATTTTAATACTACCAAGACAGCATAAGAAATAAAACCAGTAGTTTTCGAGATTATAAATAAATTACAGTATGAAGCAGGAAGGTAATGGTACTCTTCCCCTTACAGTTCTGGAACAATCATAATAGGAATAAGTATCCAAATACCAAAAGAGTACGCATCGTATTTAACTGAAGAGATACGTCCAGGCAACACTTATCCTACAGGGACTAGAAGTAGAAAAGAAAAAGTCACTAAGCTTTAAGAAAAGTCTTCTAAAATCCTTACTAAGTATTCATAACAAACAGAGTTGGATTTTTGCTTGTAATAAACTGTGATCCGATGCCGCTTCTTCACAAGCTTTTAACAGTGTTAACTACAGTAAGTATTCAGCAGCTTCTTGATTTTTACCTCTCTTCCACACTGGCTTAGCCAAAAAAGTAATTCAGTATCAAATCACAATCTCATTGTAAAAATCCAAAGATCTAAAGACCTCTCACCTTAAGGTAGGTCAGAGATGCTAGAAGCATCTAGCAAAGCCTGCAACTCTCTAGCACCTTCACTTCCTTCCACCGTCACAAAAATATTTCATTACACCTTTACGCAGCAACAGGCCTATTCTTAATAATAACCAGTGACTTAGTAATTCCCAGCAACCAATTAAAATTTGCTGGGAAAACAATTTCCCACAGCGGCTTACCCCATTTTCAGGCAAACAATGCAGCAGGATGTCTAGAAGGATAGGTTTTTCATAAGGCGACTAACAAGTAACATCAAGCTGTTTTATGAAACGCTCTGAAGTCCTGGGCCCCTAGGCACTCGGGTGGTGACCCAACGCAGCAGTTATTTAGCACGTGTGTAGCGCCAACCATTCTGCAAAATACTCAAAATTTCTTATTCGTTGCTTGAAATTACTTGTTACACAATATAATTAATATATACATGCAAAAAAAGCGAGTCAGGGGTTGAAACAACTGCCCTTACAGGGAAAAGCTACCGAGACCGACATACACGCAGGATTTAACTTAAACACCTAACCTAAGCTGCACACAAAGTTGTTTATATTCTTCATATACCGGTAGGATATTAACATTAGTGAAACAAAGGCAGGGGTCTGTAAGAGATCAGATGTAATGGGATAAATTTAAGGGGGAAAAAAAAAGTTTAGGCTTAGCATTAAGGAAACGTCCTGACAGTCGGAACTGCTGGTCCGTGTCCCCAGGGGAAGGATGGGAGGCTGCAGCTCTTGACGTTGAAACAAAGGTTGGACAAGAGTGCTGGTAGCTGCGCTGCCAAGACAACATGCTCCGGCTCAGCGTTTCCCAAAGCGGCCCGAGGGCAAGGCAACAACCAAGGGGACCGGCGCGTAAAGAGGAGGGCTGCACAAAGTGGTTTGTTCGGCCTGTCCGCGCTGAGGACTGCACCTAGCCACACAGACTCGTTGCTGTGGAACAGCAAGTGCTGCGCATCAGCTGCTCCGCAGCACACGCGCGTATCGCTGCGTGCTGGTGAGAGCAAAGCAATCCCAAGCAACTATTCCACCCTTAACGTCTCTCCTCCCTACATCACAGACTGAGGGATACACATACACCAAGGGATGCTACAGTGTGCAGCTGCACGCAAGGACCGTTACCGCACGCCAGCTCAGGTACGTGCTCCTCTTTTTCAGGACAAAATGTTAAGGAGATGTATTACTTCAGCCTGGTGCAGGATGCAGCTCTCTCCGAAGAGTGGGTATTCCCTGCAGCAGGTCGCATTGCAATGCGGAGGAGCGTAGCAGAAAGAGACCACAAATGCACGACGCAGAAGCCTGCAGTAGAAGAGCTAAATCAGGATAAAAGTATCGGGAATTGGCAGGATGCTTCCCAAATCTACGAAGCCTGGAATGGGGTAGAGGCAGAAGTAACAAATGTATTTTGGTGCTACCTACTACCAGGAGCTGGAGAACGGGGCTGTGAACCACAGACCAACAAAACAGGCTATTTATGAGAATCTGGAGCTAAAAAAAAATAAATCCAGTTCTTGAGACACAAGTGGCACTACACGTCTTGCCGTTAGCCACAGCCAGATGTTGGCCAGTCGGATTTTAACTGTCAACCCACCTCATTCGACTTGTACATCCTGTCCTAAACAGACATGCTTGTGTGCATTTCCTAAAGCTGGGTGATGGCAGTACTATTTCATGCTACGTTCTGAAGGGAGGCTCAAGTGAACATTTCAAAAGCAATAATCTAGATGACCTAGAAGCATCTTTTCCCATAGCTAATTTCCATTATTTAATGCAACTATATTTACCCAGTTACGGATATCTTTAGTGGGGATCTTAAAATAAAAAGTAAAACGATTCAGCAAGTGTGAGAACTTCTGAAGTATGGCAACAGATGTTATGTTTCTGATGGCACAGCCATGCCATTCTCATACACTCTGCAGCAAGTCCCATGACCCCACCACACACACACGAGAGTCACAAATGCTAAAAGCAGCATCACTGTTTCTTGCTGGATCCTCCACACACTGACAACATAAAAGATGAAGGACCAGATTTAGACTTTGGACTGAAGTAATACCAAACCGTGCACTTCAATGCCTTCAAGTCAGATCTCTGTCTCCAGAACAACAAGAAACAACAAACCCCATAAGGCTTTAACTCCCCATGCAGCAAATGAAAAGGTTTTTACAGCGGAACTCAAAGTGCCCAGCATGTTCAGGACAGCCAGCTCACACACCAATGAGGGAATGACGCCAGAAATCTCTCCTCTTGCAGACTCAACTGCTGATTTGCAGCCCTGTAAACAGACACCTTTGGGAATCAGATCCATGCTTGGACCTTTCTTCCTCCTCTCCTCACCTGACACACACTCTTCAGGCATCCAATTCAGCATCGCGTAAGGCCTCAGCGGTTGCCACACCTGCAAAGGCTGTCCCTCATTCCGCATCTCGCCTTCCCAGCCCTCATCTCTCTCCATGGAGATTCAGTCCCAATGCCTCCTCCCAACCCCAGCTACCAGACCCCGGCCCCTTTCCCCGGCAGGACTCTGCTGCTGCCTACCTGGACCACACAAGCACCCATGGCCATCCCCACCGCTCCGCCAGAAGATGAGTCTGTGCAAGCTTTTCCTATCTATGTTGTGCCATTTAGCTTCGACCACTTACTCGCAGGACGGCCACCAATTGCTGGGTAGTGTCAGGAGGAGCTCGTGTCTCACACCACCGCCAGCTTTGACAAAACAAATGAGCCTGCTGAGCCTCTGTTCCTATCATGGTGAATCCAAGTAGGGGAAAAAAAAACAAAAAAAAAGCCCCACACAACTGACTGACATCAGTTAGTTTAAAGAAAAGATTAAGAATAATTTATGTCTGGATTACAGGAGGAAAGCTATCTCATAGTTGGATGACAGTAGTCAAGAAAAGACCGTGTCTCCTTTTCTGGATACATTAAGTTCTAACACTCACCAGTGTACAACGCAGGAGTTCATACAGGCTACAGAACACGTGCTTTCGTGTTTCTTCAACTGTTTTGGCTACAAGGAAATTGAGTACTTAAAGTAGGGTGGATATACTGAATATTCCTGGCCTTGAAGGCGGCCTCCGTGGCCACAGAAAAATCATCCTCATAAACAGCTCACTTCATATCAAAACATTTAGTCAGTATTTAACTGAACGATAGTCAGTTCCTAGAGAAAAAAAGAAAGGCAAGAGAAAAGTAACAGAGTGTTAACTTCAATTGCTCATCACAGTGATTTAAAGTACTTTCGACATCCTTCATCAAACTCAGGACACTGGTATTTGTGAGATTTCATAAGGAAAGGCTCTTTGTTCTTTCTTGGTCAGACATCTGATCATCACACCAGTACTCAAACCGTCACCTCCCCCTGCAAAGAAACTCCATAAATAAATAAAACACCCAAGCTTTGCACTTAGACCGCAAAACACAAGGCTTGGAGCACAATCAAATGACAATTAATGAAGCAGCAGACACGAAAACACAGTAAACAAGACTTCATCAACTTCATCCTTGGTGGCTGCAAATTCTGTAGCAGCAACCAAAAATGACTTCTTCCTTGAAGATGATCTTAGAATGGTCAGAAAGGGTTGGGGTTTTTTTACTGCTATGAAAGAGAAACCTGTGTCAACTAACTAATCCTTTTCGAAAGCCATTCCCGCTCAGTCAGACAAAACACATGACAAGCTCCGAGAAACAAGCAGGGAAATTTTGGCCTCAGTGGAGTCAACAGGAATTAAAGTCAGTGCCAAAACAAAGCCAGAAATTAGCAAAGCATTTATCTGATGAATTTGTGAGCACAACTCCTAAGCGACAAAACTGAGTTTATTTCTTCTCAAAATTTCCTGATGCAAATATGTTGGGGAAGGGTGGCGGGTTGCAAGACCAAGTTGTAATGCAAGGGAACTATTCCTTTAAAGCACTCACTTTATGATTTCTTGTAGTTTATTGAAGTAAATATTCCGCTATATAAAGCTGTGGCCTTTACAGAGGCAAAGCTTTTGACATTGTTTAGCAAGGGGTTAAACTCGACGTACAGAGACTGCCACTCATGTCGTATGGATGGGCTTCCACCAGCTCCGAGGAGGATAGCAGGTCATGCTGCCCCTCGCAACACACTGGTATTTCTGCACTTCAGGCACACAAACAGGACCAAGGTCCCCTGTGCTACACTCGCCAAACCCCATCAATGACCCAAAGGGGGGGGGGGGAAGACAGACGACAACTTGCTTTAATAGGTTTGCTCTCCAAGGGTTTTACATCACTTCTGCTTACCTGAAGCATAAAAACCTCTGCAATCCTGTCAGTCCTGGAAAGCTCAACAGAGAAAGTAAACACAGGAGCTGAGCTTTTTCTCCTTTGAGAATTGCCATCACGCAGTTAAACCCACAATTCCGACTGATTAAATCTCTACGAGCCTATAAAAGACCATGAACAGGCAGAGGTGCTACAGAGTACCCTAACATAGCATTAAAACCTCTAAAACATAGATCTCAAGATGCTTTATTATGGCCAATGAAGTCTGGTACAGGAGCGAAGCAGGCTCAACTTCTATAGTCCTCATGCAAGGGCTGACACTAATGCCATTTCTTCAGAATTAAACGTATATGAGCAGTCTGATGATTATAACGTAGTTACACTAGTGCAACACCTTCATACTGTTAGAAAAGCTGGTTTCTTTGATAGACAGATTCCCTAAAATGATTTCAAGGAGGAAAGAAAAAAAAAGCATTTTGACAAAAAAATTACCATAGGGTAGAAAATGGTTAGAAAACTATTTGAAGACAAGTGCATCCTGGTTACTTTTAAGTGTTTTGAAAGCTACTCCACTAAACCAATGCTTTGCCACTGTCTTGTTTTTCCAGTGGTTCCTCTTGACCCATAAAAGTAAGTTTGCTTTTGAAACATACTTCTTATCTGTACAAAACACACATCAGCAATTGTGTTTAAGTCAAACACACAGATTCAACTTGCTTAACCAAGCCAAACTTACATATGTACAGGCATAAGAGCACAGAAGGTTTTGTTAAAGACACAAGCAAAATACTCATCACATCAATACAAGTGTCCACTGAAAAAAAAAGTGTTACATCATGAATGCTTTATTTTCTATGAATATTAAAAAATACAACTTGATTTTTCAGTGGATGATGCTTATACATCATGTGTATGTTTACACATGATGTGTAAACCCACACAAATGCACCAGCCACAAAAAAAATAACACCTCACATAAAAACACTCATGAGGGAAAAACCCCTCTTTATCAGACCTAGCAAACCTACACAAATCTTACTAAAAGCAGCCCCAAAAGGTCTGCCAAAATATTTTCAGGCCAATTGCAAATAATCTCAAAGTCCATACTGTCTGGTGGAGTCTGGTACAGGAGACAAATTTAATTTGACCTAGCTGATTTACAGGGCCCCAAGACAACTACAAGACACTCACTAGAAACGCTGTTTTCTCCAATAACAAGGAAAAAGTTAGGAAGTCAAGGCAAAAAGTAGAGGGGACAGCCAACGGGAGACTACAAAGGCATCAAAGACATGGCTGGGAGAGATAAGTAGGAACTATAAATCACATTCAAGTTGTTGTGTGCACTTGAGGCTTTTTTTTTTTCTCCTTTTTAATTTACTTTAGACGTTTTTTCCAACTCTTAACCCATTAATACCTCAAAAGCAGACTGTTCGAAATGTGGATGTCAAGCATGCAGAAGTGAATGTGCAGAAAACAAATTTATTTCAATAATCTTAAAAAGAGAATGAAATGGCACCTGCAAAAGCTATTAGACTTCAGCAACCTAAATTAATGCATATCCCTGTTTGCTGTTACATATAGAGGCTTCTGAAAATCTAGAACAAGTACACAGAAGACGCCGAACAAAGGATCTAAGACAGCACTTAAGCCAGATTAATCCACGTAATGGGAGTCACGGGGCTCTGACTGATACTGAGCTGATTGGCAGGAGTGCAAGCTTTCTAATAACTTATGTTCCACCTTCTGAAGTTTTATGGCATTTAAAGAGGAAGAAAAATGAAAACACCACACATCAGATCTAGCAAAGAACCATATATATTCAGTTTTAAGCAACAGAAGAAAGACAGAACATGCCAAGTACTGATACATAATGTAATTTTTTAACCTCTTCCTCTTTCATTGAGCTCAGGCCAGAGTCTTTATATTTGACAACAGTTGTACCACAGGTATTTCACCTCTGAATAGGCGTATAGATCCAATTAGAGCAAGTCAGATCTCCATCAAAATTGCAGAAGCATACATGGATGTAACCTGCTAGTCACTGGCAAAATCTTGTTCAATTGCCACTGTAAGTAAACTCTTTGTACACTAGCTCTACAAAAATGTATTTTGATCAAAAATATGCTTACTACCAACTTCAATATACTTAAACATCTGAAAAATACCTGAATAAAGAAAAACTTTTAGAATTTTCACAAAATGTCATTGGGAACCTACAGTATGAGATCTTGAAAAATACAAAACTGACAAAAATCAAAACCACCTAAACTGATGGATACCAGTTGCAAAGAGCACACAAAATCATCTTGCATTATTTTTATTTATATACAAATTTGGAATTATTTCATCCCACAAGTTTTTTCACCTTTTTCTTTTCTTGTTTTGGCTCCAAAAAAGTGAAGCAGCACTAACCAAAGAAAATGCAGAAAATTAATTTCTGTAATGCGGACAAAATATTTTGCAAAAATAATTTCCATAGAAGAATCAATACCATTAAGCAGGAGTGAATTTTACTTCCTATGTATGCCAACAGCCATTACAATATTGTTGCTCATAAACAAGCACCTTGTATTAAAATCAATCTTTTAGTTCCTCCCTCACTCTTAGTACATCCTGTTGCAGAGCTGCAAGTTCAAATTTGTCAGGCAAAATGCTTCACTTACTTCTTAAGATTGCTCATTTCATGCTACGCTGGAAATGATTATGTTGTTAACATAAGGAAGACTGCAACTTCATTATCAGGTTTAAGTATCTGCCTTTCAGTTGCTTAAATGACAGACAATTTGATTTTTTGTAAAAGAACACAACTGCTCTCAAATCAGGCTGAAGTTGAAGAGTTGCTAGAACTCCCCCAAACAAGGTTAACGCTATCAAAGCGTAGCAACGTGACAGCCGGTAACCTGTACCTTTCCCTCGTCAGAGCAGCAGTCAGCAGTCCGCATGCTTGAAAAAACACTGAAACCTATTTTCTGTGCTTGAAATGAGCATTTCTTCTCCTTCCTATCAAACAACATTTAACAAGGTTTACATTGCACTGCGGAGTGATCACCTGTTATCACTATTTCAGTCAAGTTACCTGCTGGGAAAAGAGCCTATTTGCATGAAAGCAGGAACAGGAGTAAGAGTTTGTTAGTCCTCTTCCCTTGCAAGAACTAATAAAAGCGGGAGAGGTATTACTCCTACCCCTCCTTCTGCTGAGGCTCCTTCCTCATCAGATAATCGCTGAGCCTACCGCTTTCTTGTGCTTCTCCGTAACTCGCTTGCATACTGCGCGTTTCAGCTCCGCGAGGTTTTGGGCTTGGGTTTGTTTTTTTATTTTCATTAAAGCCAAAACCTAGGTGGGACATGGCACTATTTCAAACAATGAGTCCTCTACAGCCACTTCAGTATCAAAGCCTGCAAATCAACACTGGAAGAATATTAAAGAAATACAAGTAGTTAAAACAGAACAATAAAAAGAATTAAAAACCACAAGTAATCCCACTAGGGACATTTTTTTCCTCCCTTGTCAGGATACACATTTCTCCTGTACATTTTTGTATCCAGTGGTTCAAGACATAAGATTTTGCATGCGGCAGCAGAAAGAAAATACTGCCATTTTATTCTGCTATACTTGATACATCGGGAAGATTTAAATAATAATTTTCTCACTATCTTCATGCTCTTCAAAGCAAGTATTATTTAAAAATTGTCTGGTCTGTTAAACCAATACTCACATTTTTAAAGTGGTATGAATGAAAGCTCAGAGTTTAGTTAGGACTTTCAAGTGCTTGTGAACACTCACGTGATTGTATCAACCTAGCAGCGTATCAACCTAACAACCAAACTGCATCAATCTAACAACCAAAATATCTTTAGCAAAAAACTTTTGTCTAACGTTTGTAGCAGGTACATCATCCATTTGCATATTTAAAGAATTTCAGCCATCCAGTATTACATGATAAACTACGTATCACAATTAAAAGCTACTTAGCACACAGACACGTCCTATACAGAAGTTTTCCTCCCACTACCTGATCATCTACCCAACAGCATATTCCAAAACAAGAACTACCTGTAAATTTAAAGCACAGCTTGGAAAACGCTTCGTAACGCAGTCGCGCAGAATTAACTGGTCAGTTGTTTCGCGTCGCACAGCCTGGTAAGCGGGGTAGCACCCCTCCCTTTGGAGGATCCCCAGCGCCTACTCACCCGCCGCACAGCGCTAACCCTTGGAAGCTGTTGGACTTGCTGGGCATCAAACCACTTGCGCAGGCATGAAACTGCTCTCTAGGACGCAAACGGGAGGCTGAGCCTTTCACCACCAAAGGCTACCACACAGCTGGGAGCTTTTAGCAGATATGACAGACCCTCCCTCAGAAAACATTCAAGGAAGATTTTTTTAGAGTTGGGGGGAGGAAAAAGAAAAGAAAGGGGAAAAAAAAGCCCTGGACAGTAGATTAGCCAAATAATACACAATTCCCTCAAGATGGTGTGACAAGCATATTCATTTTAGCAACCAGTCAGGCATGTGTATAAACCTGTTTTTTAACATCTCCCTACAGCTCTAATTAAAACACAAGGAGGCATTAACGACACGATATGTTATGTTCAGCATTCAATTCAATAAGCAAGAAACACAGCTCTGTAATCTAATGCTGTAACAGGTGTACTTTAAAGAAGGAAAGCACTCCAAAGTTTTCAAACAGAGTTTAACAAGCTAAGGCAAGCATCCCAGTATTTAATCCAGGAGAAAGTTGTAACAAATAGCATCAGCAGTCATGAGCTGATCCTCCCACCTTCTCCTGCTCCTCCGAACAGGGCGACTTAACAACTGCCAGTGGAGCCTCCGCAGCCGTGCTCGCAGCTCAGGGTCTCTTCCATTTCTTTAAATTCAAGCAAAGCTTGTATTATAGCTCTACAAATGCAGGAGATTTCATTAGGCCCAAGATCACACGTCCCAGACTGCTCTAATCCCCAAATTCTTGGTATCCTAGACACTGAAATAAGATCTTAAATGCTGGAAAAGTGTGGATGCCACTTAGAGAAGGGTGACTTGGAAGTAAATAAATAAGAAGGAGCGAACAGCTCAGGGAAACAGGGAGGTGGTTAGTAATTACACAGACGTGGAAAGGCAGAGCCAGCAACGTGTGGGTCTGACATCTCTCCATAGAAGTCAACACCCAGGCTGTCACGTTACGCTTCTAAAACTTCTTTGCCAGCCACCATCTTATAGCTGAAATAAATTGAAGTACCAATAAAAATAGTATCTATAAACACACTTTTTAGGGGTTCTGAACATCAGATGTGCAGTTGTAGCTAGAAGAGAGTATAAAGAAAAGTCATTTTAAAGTGACAGTGTAATTGATCATTTAACGTGGATAAATATAAAAGAAATCACCTCTCCCCCTCTTTTTATTTTAATTAGCAGCATTAAGTTAAAATCAGCTGTGTGCTAAAATGCAAAATTTCATCTAGTTATCTCACTTTTCAGAGGTGCCATCAAGCCCTACGGATCTCCGGCATCTCCCACTCCCACCTGACCCAGCCTCCGCCAGCACAAAACCTGCCAGGGCCCTGACATAACATTTTATACATCAGCTCTTCAAGATGCAAATAGCATCTGTTGGCTTCCATTACATAAATATCCCCGATAAGAGCTATTATTAACTTGTTGGTTTCCATTTTAAGTAAAGTATGTCAAAATTGCATTTATGTCTCCGATTACACGAAGCCTCAAGTGTTATAAGCACTTCAAATCTTCAGAAAAGAGAAACGCCACACGATTTCAGAGGAAGGGTTCCCCTCTCCAGAAATTCGAAAGCCCCTGAGTACCCTTAGCTGTAGCTCCCGCAAAAATCTGGGGAGCGGGGAAGAGATTAAGCCGGCACAATCAAATGGCAAGTTTTGGCTAAGTCCATTTCTGTCTATAATGCAAGAAGTCACCAACCAAAAAGCACCCACCACCACTGATCTAGACAAAACAGCAAGCTTTTGGTTATAAAATGCATTAAGAGAATGATACTCACACTTAATAAAATATTAACTTTTAAGTTTCAGTTGAATACAGCATTCTTTGTTATTAAATTGCCCTATATTTTCTGAAGAGCGGGCATAATGCTACACTATCAAACCTATTCGGGTAAGAGCCCCCAAAACCACCTCCCAACTTCTAAAGGAGACTTCTAGGGACTAAAGGAGAAAGACACACCACAGAAAGAGAGGCTTATGTAACATTCTCATCCATGGATCATAAAAGGCACACTACAAAAACAGGTACACGTTCCTACTCCAGAAATATCCCAGGTCTCGCTGAGCTAACTGAAAACGTACAGACACCGTGCTGTGCTCCTTGCCCTCTGGGGCATGATGGTCAGAAATTTATCTCAAAGATTGAAATAAGCTACCTAAATAGACCACGAGGGACATCATAGAGGTATCGATTTCAAACTCAAACTCAGGGCAGCTCGTACAGGGTTTAACTTCACTTCTCACCAGCAGGTCTTACAAATCCAGCCGTTTCCACCATGGCCTCGGCCACCCGCCGTTGCGCCAGCCAAGAGTTCAGGTCACCAGTGAAGACACCCCACAGGCCAGCTGCAGCGAGCTCTTCGGGATAAACGCTCTACAGCACCCAGCACGTGGCAGCTACTTCAATGACCACACGCACACGTGCCTGCCTATGCGCACCTATATAAAGCTATACAGGTAAAAATAATACTCAGTTGTAGCCAAGCAGCCTTTGTAAATTCTCCTCTACAAGCGAACCACCCAGCTCTATGAAAACTGTGTGTATCTTAAAAACGAAAACAAAAAGCCCACAACAATCTTGGATATCCCAATAAATCCCAGACACAAACTTCCTGATTTTCTACCACGGAGGGGAAGTCCACAGAACCGCAGAGGAGGAAAAAGCTGGGTTTATTCTAACACTACACTGAGATCCCCTAGCCCAGACTTTTACATTCACAGCGGATTTTCATGATTTTAACGAGATCCCAAATGAACGTGCATCCTTGCCAATAAATGCCACTGCATATGTTCCTGCATCAGCTCTCTAGCAAATCTTTGCGGGTACCTGCTACATGTACATAAGGTAAGTAAAACAAAAAAAAAAACCCACAATTGTGCTGACTGACCCAACTCAGGGGAATTTTTCCTGCTCGGGGAGGGCGGGAGGCCTGTTCTGTAAAAGGAACCTAGAAAAAGGAAACATCAAATGAAGGACAGGTAATAGAAACAGCTCTCATTATTTTGATGACTTTTACTGTGTACAAAGCCCAACTTTTGCAGAAGAGAGCATTCTTCTGCTCCTCTTTGGCATTAAAAACAGGGCATGTCACGTCTAGTCTAGAAAAAGGTCAGAAGTTCAGTTAAAAAAAACCCACAAAACTTTGGATCCTAAAAGCACTAACTTGCTTTTGACTTGAAAAGGCACTTTCTTAACTAAAGCGACTTCAATTTGCATTTTCTCCCTTCAGTAAGTGCAGGTGAAGGCTTTCCTGACGTCCTGCTAAGAAACTCTGTGGCAGGCTTGATAGTTACGCTAACGTGCCTTCATCCAGGTCACACTTTCCTCTCTAAACCCATCGGCTCTCGCATTTTCAGGTTAGCTCTAACCATTGCTAAGATACAGTCTCGCTTTGTAGACATGAGCAGGTGTGCTCGAGATGCTCTACAGAACAGCCCACAACAAGCACCAACATGACGTAAAAAGTTGGCTGCAGATAAAACATTTTGCATGCACCAAGACAGAATACAGTTCTCTTAATCTTTCAGTTTTAGTGCAAAGGCTCTTTTACATTAATGGAGATGCACAATAACTTTCAAGTGTATTTTAATCACATGACTTCTAATCACAACTGGATGTCATCTCCAGCATCCCCTTCTCCTGAACGTAAAAAAAAAAAAAAAGGCTTTAAAGTACAGCGATAATTTAATAATATTTTAATTAAAATACATAGCCACTCATTAAAAAAAATTGCAAACAATGGCTGAACTCTTCAAATAACTATAAATGCTTTCCATAAAAGAACTGTAGTTAAAAAACAGAAAAAAGCAGCATTTATTCTTCCCACAAAGACGTATTTTAAGACACCCTGTACCCAACTCTCCCATTAATCATCACAGAATTATTTGCAAGTGCTACTTTTGCTACATGGCCGGCCGCTAACCATACTGGCCGCCGCACGTCCGTAGAACGAAGCCATGCCTTTGCAGAAAGATGAGCAACGTTACAGCAAACGCCGTGGGAGGGAGGAAGGCTTGATTTGGAGGAGCGGAGCCGGGACCTCCCCGTTCCTACCCCTGCAAGCACGGGGGGCACCGGGGCGCTCTCCGCGCCCGCTGCCCAGGACAAAACTTACCTCGGCGGCGCGGCGGGCCGGGCCGGGCCGGGCCGGGCAGGCGGGAGGGCTGCGCTAGCGCTTCATTGTCAAACTCAGTTCTAGCAAGTTCCTCGACATACTGGCGGAGCGGTGCTCGGCAGCGGACAAACGCCCGGCTGTCTGTCTCTCTGCCTGTCTGCCCGCCCGGCTGTCTGTCTGTCCGCCCGCCCGCCCGCCCCGCCGCCACGCCCAGCCGCGCTCCGCAGGGCCCCGCCGGCTCGGGCACCGGCGGGTCGCCGCCTCTCCGGGCTGCGGCGAACAAAAGGGCGCTTCGCCGGGGGCCGCCGCCGCTGCCCGGCCCTGCCCAGGCCCCGCCGACCCCCGCGGGCGCAGCCCGGCGAGCGCGAAGGCGGAGCGGCGGCCCGACTCCGGCGGGGCGGGAGAACCGCCGCAACTTTTCCCTCCGGACGCGGCCGGGGCCGCAGCGCCCACGCCGGACGGGCGGCCCGTCGGGGCGCCCGGGGGACGCTGCCCGCCCGGCACGGCCCTACTGCCACCCCCGGTCCGGCTCCGCGCCCCCCCGGCGCCCCACGTACCCGCAGGACTCGCCGCCTCCCCCCGCTCGCCGCTGCTTCCTCCTCCTCCTGCCCGGCCTTGGCGCCAAACGCCGCCGCCGCCGCCTCCCGCCCGCCGCAGGCCCGGCGCCTCCCCCGCGCACAGGCCCGGCGCGGCGGCCCCGGCGGCCGGCGCCCGCCCCCCGCCCCGCCTCCATGCGGGCAGCCCGGGCCGCGCTCACCTCCCGCCGCCGGCGCGGCACGGCCCGGCCCGGCGCGCCGCCGCCTCCTCCCCTGCTCGCCGGCGTGGGCGGCCGCGGCCGTCAGGGCTGGCGCTGGCGCTCCCGCCGCGGCGGCGGCGGCGGCTGCTGCTGCTGCTCCTGCTGCGGCTGCTGCTGGTGCCGTCCCGCGCCGGCGCGCATCGCCTCCGCCCGCCCGCCCGGGCCCGTGGCCGGCGGCGGCTCCCGCCCTGCGTGCCGGCTGCTCGGCGCGCCCGCAGCCAGGCCCCGGCCCCGCGCCCGCCCCACTCCTCCTCCTCCGGCGGCGGCGGCCGCACAAGAGCCCTATTGTATTATTGACACTGCTGGGCTCCAGGCCCCGCCTCTTCCCCTTCCCTTCCCTCCCTGCCCGCGCCGCGCCGGGCCTTCCCGCCGGCAGAGCCGGCCCGTCCCGGCCAGCGGGCGGGAAGGGGCCTGAGGGGAAGGCCTCAGCCCCGGGCCCCTCAGGCGGGCGCCGGGGCCGAGGCGAGCGAACCGTGCCCGGAACCGGCTGAGAGGCGGGAGGTGGCTTCTCCCTTCGAGGTGCCCAGAGCAGATGAAAAGCGAGTGGCAGCACCCAGCCCGCCTGCCCGAAGCCACCGGCTACCGAGACCCAGCGTTGGGCTGGGCAACTGGCAGCGGGGGCAGAGGTGGCCGGGCACTTCACCACATCCCACCGGCCTTCTAGCAGCTTCCCATCCCCACCCGGTCCAGCACTAAATTGAGGACATTTTACCCAAGCGGCACAACTTGTGAGATGATGAGCATAAAGTCTACCGTAGGGCAGCTTTTAGCCAGCTGTGTTAATCGCTCAGCCCACGACAGAGTTCCCCATCGAAACAATGCTCGATAGAAAGCACAGTAGGCAGAATCAGTTAGAATAAAGGAAACAACGTCAAAAATTTGGCAAACCTCCGTTATTAGGCCCCACACCCACACACATTTCCCATACTGCTATTACCAAGTATCACTTGCATCAAACACTGCAAACCCCTTTTGCCTTCCTTACCAGAAGGACTGCTGCAAAGAGATTTATCCGGAGAACACCCTTTGGCTGCTGCAGCCCTGTTCTCCGTGCACACAGTAGCAGAGGCATGGAAAGGCTATGGAAACTCGGCAGAGGAGGAAATCTAACCCGGAGCCTCAAATCTGGGATACAGCCCTTCTCTCTAGGCCAGGCACAGAGAAGAACAAACAAGAATATAATAGTGAGGAGTACGAAGGAAAAGGAATGGAGAGATGAGCAGCAAGCATGGCAGGGATAGTTTGGCATGCCTGAGCTGCACTTGCAGAGTGTTTCCAGGCAGGAGCCAAAAGATGGGGTGAAACGGATGGTGAGAAAGGAGGCACTGTTTCAGGCCAAATGTGCCATCTAGCTCAACAGCCTCCTGCCTGCTCTACCAAGTCACGGGCCCCCCCGCATCAACTTCCTCCCGGCCCAAGCGGGCATCCACAATAAGATACTTCCCCCAAGTACTCTGTAAGCCTCCAACTACTTCTTACTGAGATTTCCCAAGCAGGATGTGGCACATCTGTTTAGTAACCCTCAACAGATCACTTCTCCTAGTACTTGTCCAAGTCAGCTTTCACTGAATCCATGTCGGCTTCTGACTGTAAATCACTGCTGGCAAGGACTTCCATGGATCTACTACCTGCTGCAAAAAAAAACCCAATCTTTTTTTCGTTTGAATAGCTGGTTAATATTCCTGTGTGTAATACGAAGTGTAGCTTTCTACAAATGCAGTTAGACCGCAACCAAACAGCGATGCTGCCACGTATGACTTCCTTCACGCACCAGCGATCACCTCATTTGCCTTCTGTTCATTAATATACACTTGCCAGGAAAACACTCTGAGCAGCTTCAGAAAACCACAACATCAAGTAAAATACCACCCCACCATCACCACCACTTGTGGAATCCTCTATATCAAACCGGGTGGTCCAGGCAGCAGGGCAGGCAATACTGATTTTTAGACAAGAGATTTGAAGTCCAAAATGAAGATAATTCAGAATGATAAAACCAAGTCCATGCGCTATAGCAAAAGACCTGTTTTCTAATCATAAAAGGAATTTAAAGTCTGATTGAGTTAAACGAAGCAGAAACTATTTTCAAGTACCAATATCTTCATTCGGATTTTAAAACAATTTCTATTTTTTGTGTGTCCATGAAAACTGCTAAGTAGAGTGTATATATATAATGTTTAAAGTGTCTGTCATTCTGAAGGACAATGAAGAATGTATATTCCCATCAGCGAAGGAAACATTCCTATGAGAAGTTTCCTGCCAGATTACTTTATATATGAATGACTTCATCAGGAGCAGATGCAGCCCAACCCAGGAAAGGTGTTCTGCAGCTACCTTCATTTCCCATGCCTGGAATCACAGACCACCCCCCCCTGCACTGGCTGTCATATGTCAGGAGAAGACGACACCCAAACCTCTAGTTCTACAGTAAATCCACAGCTGTACATGGTGGGCTCAGGGCCAAAAGATAGGTGACATGAGAAAACCCATGGCAGAAAGTCTGTGAGGCTACAAGTTTCAATAAATGCTTTTATGTGCAAATAAATTTTTCGTTATCTCATCCTGTGTAATTTCTAGCAAACTATTTACTGTTTGATAAGAATTTCCACAGGACTGCATTTACATTCGCTATGCATTTCTATAGGAACACCAAGCAAGATGAATAAATAGGAAGCAGATTGTACACTGTTGTTCTTTTTAAAGACATGTGCAACACAGTTTCCACATTCTCTCGAGAAAGGATGAACTACAGATGCTCTTATGCACCTAGAGAATATAAGGAATTTACAAAGCCAGATGTTAACATGTTGATAAAACATAGCACAAACATGAAGCCTTCCCAAAGGAGGAATGCTTTGGAAACTACAAGTATAAGAGATATGGTCAGGATAAAATAACGTATACATGTATACCGTACTCAAGTTGAACCAAGTCATTATTCAGCCGTACAAAGGCTGCCTATAGTATATTAGAGTATTAAGAAAGTTACACTGAAGTAATGTTTAACATCTGAGAAGCAGGGTCACGCAGAGTTTAACATGGACTGGAGCCACAAAAGAAGCATCTCTAATTGAAATACCTAGAAGTATTTCAGTGAATTTCAACAGAAAAGTATTTTTTGCTACAAAATCTGCTATCTCTGATCAGATGCCAGAGAAGTAAAAGACAACAAACACGCCATAGTATCAAGGAGGAGTAGTGGGGGGAAATAAGAATTGGAAAGGCCTGGGGGGTTAATTCATACCCCTTACCTCCAAGGCTTTGCAGCATTCCCAGCCTGCATGTAGAGGCCTCCACGGGCAGCGATCCTAGTTGACTCTGATAAAAGAAATAACAGAGACACCAACGCCTGGTATACCACCTTCCTTTGAAACATGTAGATGTTGCATAAAACTCGCTTCATCGGTAGGTCGGCTACCATTGACGAAACCTTGACACAACATCCTTGAAACCAGAGCAAGCATTGGCAGCTACTGGCGAGAGGCGGAAAAGCTTAACTCCCTTATTTTCCTTTCACAATAAGCAAAATTACTGAAGTGTTACCATAAAGTACAAACACCCACCTGCAAATGAGCGCGCTAATTATCACTGTGGAGTAACTTTCATTCTTCTGTGGAAAAAAAATGCAAAGCAGAATCTCATCTAAGGATGGCTAGCTGTCTTTAAACCCTCGCATGACTGAAAATGCTTCTGATACTATTAGAAGCAAAGAGCACTCAGAACTTCAAACGATTGTCTTTACCTCTAACACTGAATCCAATCCTTTAGCACCTGTTGGAGCAGCTATCAAAAGATGCCCTCAGGTCATAGCACAGCCCTTCCATTTAATCTCCAGAACCCTTTAAAAAAAAAAAAAGCCCCTGAAGTGGTTTTTATGGAGGGACTTCAGAAACGGGGGGAAGGTCTCCCCTCATAAAAAGATCAGCACACTCAGGGGAAAAAAAAGAAAAAAAAAGTACTTCCACAATCATGAAGCATTTACTCTCTTTAAAGCAAAATGTGCCAGCTTCACTTCCCAGGATCTGACAAGTTCAAAGTTTTGTGCTTAGGGAGATCTTCGATTTATCTTTTTCCTTCTAAGACAGTAACACAGAATGGAGAGGACTGCCAGCAGCTTTCAAAACCTATCAGTATTATGGCTCCGTACCTTAAATGCATGCAAGTAAGTACCTAACAAAAAAGAATCAAAGAATACATCTTATGCTTGTAGTGGTGAGGAAACAAACTGTGTATCTTGCCTAGAAGAGCTGGAAAGCCAGCTGCCTCTCCGGTGCCGTACGTGCAGGTTGGGGGGAATCTCACCTACAGCAGTCAGCATCCATGTCAGCAGGGGGAAGTAAGGCCGCTGCTCCCTTCAGTGCTCAGAAATCACAAGTCAACGGTCACTCCCCCCTTCCCCACCCCGCCAAAAGTTTGTTTCAACTTTTTTATTTTTGAGACACAAAAGTTTAATGGCTGAAACGGCAAAAAAACTTTTCAAGTTTTCTTCGCTATGACAAGGACAAAAGGTACCTAAAAATGAAAGTGGAGATTCTCACATGACTCTCTGAACTGGGACTTCGTTACCACAATACTTGCCATAAAATGAAGTGGGAAAAGCAGAGAGATACATACCACTGTCATGCAGACACAGAGCCCTTTGAGCTCTCAGTACTGCAGAGGTGCCTAGCCTTAAATTTAGCCTCATTATTTGGGTAGAATCTGTAATAGCGTGTTGCTTTTAGCCTTTGCAGTTTGGGAATGTCAGACAAACACTCATTTAAACACTGTTCAAGAGCCTCTTAACCTCCCTGTAATTTCCGATCTATCAACTTTACCTGATGCTTTTAAGGACAAACTTTCTATAGCGGGTTTAACAGAAGGATGTGAGGTAAATCCACACGTATTTGGAAGATCTCTTAGACCCTTGACAACACTGGCAACTTTAAAGCCTTGTGCAACTGGAAAGAGGATGACTCGTACTTGACAGATGCTGGTCACATTGCTTAATACATTCTGGGAAGGTACTCGGATACTGTAGCCATGAAACTGTACATAGCTGGGGATTATCACTAGATGCAGAAAAAGAATAAAGGAATGAGCAGTTGCACATTTTTCTTTGTGTACTCAGAAAACTTCAGAGCTTTTTTAAAAGCTTCTCTCACTTCCCCCTCCTTTTCTTCTCTCTTACTCAGAACCAGTGATGACTACATATGCATCAGGAAGACTGCATGACCACAAACATTACCACAGCAATAGTCTTATGGCAACCAGGCATTCTGAAGAGATGAAAGCAGTAAAAAGCATTCTTCTATCAAACTGGACACCAATGTATTAATGTCTGGCCTGTTAACACACTGTGACTCCCAACCATTCAGTGAAGCCTCCTGCACATCCTGCTTTTACCAGGTTTGATGCTTGTAAAGTTTTCCCATACGTAGATGGTTGTGTTGAGAGGCAGAGCTCAGACTAGATAGCTTTAAGAAAAAACTTCCAGGCTGGCAATACAGCAAGTTATTATCTTTCAGAAATTGTTATCCTCAGCAAATTGCCATAGCTCGTACTGCGAGCTCTGCAATGTCCAGGGAACGGGGTGGGCCACCACAGAGCTGCCTTCCAACACATACTGCAGCAGGAACGCAGTACTACAGCACACAAGTGCTACAGCCCGGTGGCACCATCCCACTCAAATCCATGCATGCTAGAGACAAGACTTATGATCAGCAGTTATTCATAGCTTTTAATACTGTTGGACTAGAATTTAGACGTTTTGGATCAGGTTTAAATGTGCTTGCAGACCTCCAAAGACCTACGGATTCAGAAGGCTTACTCATTAATTCAAAAAAGAAATGTCACAAAGGTCCAAAGGAGTCAACAAGGAACTTGATAGCAAAAATCCTAGAGTTTAGGAACTACTCAGGCAGGCACCTGGGCTGCTACTAGGTCTTAAAAGAGCTGTTTCACAGTGGCTTTTATTAAATCTTTAGGATAAAAGCCTGGGGAATCGACACCTTCTAGAACAGATTATCAGCAACGCTAATTTAAATATGCGCTGAAAGCTGAATGCTGTATGAATAAAGCATAAACACTTAAAAGCCAGCATTTAAGAGGAGAAGATATTAAGCGTGAGTGAGAACTCTGTAGCTGAAGTCAGTAAAACTCATTTTTGCCCCATTAGTCAGAATGACTGAAGCACATATTTTGCAGTAAAAAGTTTCAGGCTGCTTTTTGGAATTGAAAAAAAAAAATCTGTCCCAGTTATGTAAGTGCAGCCTGGTATGTGGATTACTTTTAAATCCATGCATTTTATGCATGACTATTGGATATGACAAAAGAAAGTGGGTAACTTCCTAGCAATTGGGGCACAGATACAAAGCTTCTGCATGTTAGTATTTGAGGATGTGATTGGTAAAAATTGTGAAAATACTTAAGGACAGCTGTGCTATGACTTAGATACTACATAAAAAAGATTACTAGGCAACTCAGATCCAATTGGGGTACAAGATTTTTTTTTTAACTAAAATTGTACAATAATTGCTAAGTGTAAACCAAAAGCTTTGATTCTTTAAAGCTTCACAATTTACCTCAATATATTCAACAGAAAATGATATTGATACAGTACGTCATGTTCTTAGCAAACATTTATGCTTCATGAAAGTTACCCTAGACCATCTCTAGTTGGAAGATTCTCATTTCTGATCAGTTTAAAGCTGAGTTTGGAAATTTATTAAATGTTTACCTGTTTTCAGGAGTCCTTAGATGTTAAATGGGATATACAAAGGAATTGCTTTCTAAATGGACAATTCTACTAGCATAACCACCACAAATGTTTTTTGCTGTGAGCACATCACTAGCACGCATCTAGTACCCAAAGAGGTAAGCACAGTTAAAAAGCACAAAACTTTTACAAGTTAAAAAAAAAAAAAACAAAACAAAACACCACCAAAAAGAAACAACCACATGTGCACACAGATCAGGGAGAAGTGCTTTAACAGTCTCCATCCAGGAATCTCTGTACTTGTATCTCTACAGCTTGATATAATACCACCTTCTTCCATATTTTACTAGAAAAACTGCAGTGTAAAGTTAATCATGTCCTAAGTGACTCCAGGGAAAAATCCCTCCTGTCAAAAATTCATCTTTTTCGGAGGATGGATGACTGCAGAGTTAATGCTTATTTTCAATTAGCTGTGAGTATCTCTTTAAAGTCCCTGTTTAAACACAGAATTCAGTTTTTATACTTAATATAATGTAATTATGTTTTGCAATATTTACAATCTTAAAAAGTCTTCCATAATCCAGAGTTTAGATTTTCAATATTTATTATGAATCACATTCACAGTGCAATACAAGTTACATAAAAAGCTATACAACAAACGTACAAAGACTACATGAAGCACGTACCATTCTGTAATGCATACAATTCCTGATGTTTAGGCTAGAAGTGTTTTTAACACCTGTTAGCAAGAGATTGAAGTCAAAAGATAAATAATTGGATTGTGAAACTCCTTCATTATTTAGTTTTTTTTATTAAAACCGTTTATGTTGGTAAGCAGGCTATCAATGTAAAAAAAAAAAAAGGCAATGCACTGCTTTTTCCTAGCATGTAGAAAAGTTTTTCCACTGTTTCAAGCCATCCTGTCCTCCAGCAAAAATAGCCACAAAAATCAATTTAGCACTTTGTTTCCAGAGCAGGTTGATGATACAAAAAATAAACTATAAACATACATATAATCATGTGTCAGCACAGAAGTTTGGAAATATTATATGTAAAAGTTTAGAGACAGAGATGGTCCAATATATGCACTGCTTAGATAAATTACACAATGACAGTTCTGAAATACATTACACAATTTTAATGTACTGTCCATACCAGAAAAATACATTTACCGTATGTGTCTAGAATAATTCCTGCAAATGTTCATTGACGAGTTGCGCTAGTACTTTGGAGACCGATCTAAGATTTCTAGCTGTTTTCACAGCCTCTCCTCTCACGTTATATATAAAAGAAACCCTGGCTGGCTAAGTGCAAATACGTGGTAATTTCCACTACCAGTCAGATTCTGGTGGCAGTTTGATTTTATTTCACTTTGTCAAATCAAAAGAAAAAAAAATTCACAGAAGTGACATTTTTCTTACCTTCAGTACGCCAATGGTTTAGTGACTTCAGGATATCTTCTTCCTTATTTAATCTATGCATAACTTTAATAACAGGTCCTACGGACATATTCTTGATATATAGTTTAAACTAAAGGCAAGCATTTGCCTAGGACCAACAAAGTGACAGCTCAGAACATCTCTTGGGCATGACAGAATTATAAATTTCAGGAGAACCGATTCTTTCATGTGCTAATTCTAAAAAATTAGAAAGAGATGTGTTTCTGGCCACCCACTTTTGGAGCTCCAGAGCTGTGAAACTGATGAATCGAGACTCATTTTCACCTAAGATGCACAAGATCTTCCCTTTTGACAGACGACCATAATGAGGAAATTATTGCTTTAGCACCTCAACACAGCCCCAGTGCGTTCAATGGATGGTAAAGGCTGCATAAACTGGCAAACCACAATTTTAATTAAGAAATTTGGTTTTGTGTGTCTGCACACACAATCTGTTCAAGTATTGCAGCGGGCTTGTAAACCTGGACATAAGTTCATGTAGAAAAATCAGTAAGGATGTAATATGCAAAAATAAATCAATCATGTATTTAATATCCATATAGATTTGTATTCTAATATGCACTACATAGCAATAAGCATCCTTACTGATCGCTATTCAAATGCATCTCCCAAAATGCTAGTAGCACTTCTTCATTCTGTTTTTAGAATTAATCAAAAATAAACTCTACAGCAGTGTGTAGTACTTTACAGCCAAATTTTCAATACTACTGAGTGTAAAACCCTTCTCCTGGGGTCTAGCAAGGAAGAGCTTTTTTAATGCCAGAGCCCTTCTCTGACTCCTGGTCGCTGTATGTCCCTTCTAGGAATCAACAATGGTGCCAGAGACTTACTGCTCCAAGTCCAAGGGAACCTCATGTATATCTCATACATGACTTGGGAATACCGGAGGCAGCTGTATCACCAGAGATGCTGAGTGGACCTTAGAGCATCTTCAGCAGAGAATTCACCTCAAAGCAGAAGAGCCTGGCAAGTGCTCACTTACCAGAATGCTGTTATGGCAACTCTCAGCATAAATGCTGCTGCAAAGAACTTTATTCAAAAAAGATGCTGAAGCAGAATAAGCCAGATGTACATTTTATAAGTCAGGCACTGCTTCTGAAAGCATGCTATAAGGAGAATTCATTTCAGACTAGGCTTTCAGAAAAAGTCAACGACTACAGCTTCCTCCCTAACCCCCAATGAAGACAAATTTGCATGTGGGAAAGTTTTGAACAGCGAGTTTCACATACATTGTTTAGAAAGTACATTTATCTGAGTTAAAGATAACAATTACTACTGCATCAAATTTGGATCAGCGTTGCACTTTTCAAATACGTATTACCATTAGATGTTGACAAGAAACATTCAAGTGTCAATAGAAGTTTAGAAATCACTGTAAAAAGTTTGTAGAAAACCTCCATTGTTTCTGGAGTTGAAATACAAGTTTCAAACACAACACATGTAGGGAGCTATGCCATTTACTCCAGTTCACGTAATATGGTATTAAAACCACCAATAGCTTTATAAAAGGGATAGATGAGAAATACAAAACCAAATGACAAAACTTCTCAGATACTACTGCAATATTCAAGCCAAGTGACATCCAAGTGCCGAGACAAACCATACGTGAACACCTTCATCTTAAACTTCACATTCCCATCTGCATGTCAGCAAAGTTGTAGAAATTGTCTACATCTTGAGATGCTGATGCTTTGCTCTCCGATACAAAAACCTATTAAACAAGGAAATAGTTATGCATCACTAATAAAGAAGTTCAAGTAGTCTTTGCTCCTTCAGAGCCAGTAATGGTTATTTTTATTTTTGCATTTCATGAGGCACAACTCTGTTGGTTTCCAGTGTGTGGTAAAATAGTCCTAGAATTCTCTCAGCCCTGATGTTATTTGTTACTGTCACCTGTTCCCAGCAGACATGCTAAGTGCAGTAACCCTACCCTTCCACTGATGGGAATTAAAAGTTTTGGGCTCGATTATTCAGGGGTCACAGCTTCAGCTAGCGTCCATTTAGATGTATTTTGCTTGGCAAAGTCAAACTCCGTCGGGGGCAGGGGCACAAACACACAAAAACCTTAGACTACCATTAAGCTTTCCTTTAACAGAAAGGCAGAGTTTGTAAGAAAGACTCCCTTGCACTATAATCCCCTCAAAAAACTTAGTTGCTTCTTCATCAGATTATTTGGGGGGTTTTTAATAACTTCAAATACATTTGCATTTTGCAAAATTGATCAACATGTGAAAGTTCAAGCTCTAGGACAGTCATCTTTGAAAGCTTTCAGCAAATCAACTACAAATGCGTTAGGCAATGCCCAAAGAGTTCAGTGTAGCAGACGGTGTTGTGGCTATTCATCAATCTCAACATGCAAATGATAGCCTCAATCAAAAACTTAAATTGAGTTCTTACTATCTTGTATTTTCCATACCTCAAGAGGAAATCATCACTGTCTCAGCACATCAGTGTTGGCACAGCCAACCGAGCTATTCTGAAGTGCGCTGGGACTGTAGGAATGGGTTATTCCAGATGACTGTGCTCCTACAGTCACCACTTTTCTGCACCACTATTCAGCTCAGAATACCACGTGAAAGTAAACTATGACAGTTCCTTGAATTGGTTTAATTAAACTATGTTTTAAGATGAGTATCATGTTGTCCAGTAAGTTTCCAATTTAAAAAATGAAGATTATATCGTCACAAAGCAAGTAGCTTCCTAGACTGTTGCTTGGACACATGGTAGACTTCTGTCTGAAGGGACTTGACAACATCTGCTAATTATTTGGCAGTTGTTTGGTGTGACAGCAATTGGTACCACGGGCACAACAGCAGAATACCTTCTTTCAGCATCGTTGCCCACCAGGATATCACAATTTACTTTTTGCAGAGTATTTTATGAATAAGTGATGAGACAGAGCAACAATACTAGAAAGCATAGCAAAAAGAGTGCAGAAGGTCACACCAGAAAGAATGTCAGAGGTAAAGAGTGCAGACGTACCTAGTCCACACAAATAGGAAATCTGCTTAAGTGCATAGCGTAGAGCTCTCCTTGTAACACGTTGTTTCTACCAAGCAGCTCAAACAACTCTGGCGGTGCTATTGCTGAAGAAGTTCTATACCCTTACTAGAGTATCTAGAGTTGTCCATCAGATTTCTTTCAGAAACAAAAACCTGGCGAAATTAAGGTTATTAATGGATGAATTTAATCATTTTTAACTGTAGTTTTCAAATGCAAATGTAGCCACCTGCTTAAAAGCAGATTGATCTCCTGCAAAGTCTTACAGGATATATGTCTTCCTAAGAGCTTTTGTCATTGTTTCTTGATCAAGGATACCTATAATTCTTTCTGAGCACTATAACAACTCTCAAACACAATAAGCATAGCCAACAATGAAGTGAAACTATTTTATAGAGCATTCCTGACCCTTCTGGTAGTAATAAATCTGAAGTTTGTTACTCCCTCAGTTACTCCTAAATTATGCCCCAAGAAAGAAATACATTTTCTAAAAAATGTATACTCATGACATTCAATTATCTAGCGATCCATGCACAAACCCAGTGTTTATCAGAAGTTTTGCAGTTACATTTTATCCAAATAAAGATTTATACTACTTCTGCTTCTTAATTCAGTGCAGCAAGTACTTAATAAGTGAGGTAGATTTTAGTATGGAACCAGGCTGTAAACAGAAGTTTTAAATCCAGATGCAGTAAGTAATTTCACATTTGGAACTAAACCCAAACACTACAGATCACCTTCAAGAACAATCCTTACTTCACAGCACGAAATGCACAGTCTGAGGTTTCTGGATGCATCTCAGATAAAGGCATTCATAGTGTTATAATAACAGACACCAGCCATTTTAGTGAGGAAAATATAAATTTTTATTTGTTCTAGTAATTAATATCACTTCAATCTTTGAATAGAGAAAAAGATCTAGAAGAACTAGTGAATTACCTGCCCAGTATCAGCTTTGTTCTGTATAAAAAAAAAATGCTAACCACACTAAAAAAGCCACTGTAACCTCCTGCTTAAAGAGGCCATTTTTATGGCAAAATTTGTAGTGATGACTTTTGCGTCACAAGAAAGAATCAGTAATATCACCCAGTAATAACACCACCCAGACTGTAGTTCTAGTATTCTCCAGACTGAGCACGCCAAATTAAGGCCCGCTACACACCAGGTTTTTGCTGCTGCAATAGCAAACACAAAAAAAGCAAACATTAGCTGCATTTGAAACGATTTATTACAAGATGACTGTTTTCCAGAAACTGGGCAGTCTAGTTCCGAGTAACCCTTTTGAAAGGAACTGAAAGACAGCAAGGAGCTGTGTGGACCCTATGTCTCAAAGACATTCTAGTCTTCTTTGGACAGGTGCTTGAAAGCAAAGGGTTTGTCACTTTCTCATTATCAGGAGTGCTCTAATTGTTTGCAGAAACTTTCTCAAAACCATTGCCATTCAGAGAAATGGGGACAGCAAGCAAAGAGGAGGTGTGGTGTAAAGAAGCTACAGTAAAACAAGATGACAGAAGGAAAAAGAAAAATGCCCTTGAAGGAAGGCATTCTGCAATATCCTACACAGCAACAGTAAACCTTGAAAAAAATTGAATTCCCATGATATTATCTTTGTCGGGGTTTCATAGACTAGGACATCACAAAGCAGACTTCAGCATAAGACTTGGAGCAGAGCTTTCCCTACTATATTTATAGAACTTGTTTTTACTACTGTGTGGAATAACAGTTTTAAGGGGAAATCTTATATTCTTCAATAGATATGGGGATTTAGTACTCTCTTTTCTAGGGCAATTTTTCTTGTCTCCGACAAGCAACTTGAGTTTTGAGTACAAAAAACAAAACAACAAAAACCCCCAGGATATTCAAGATTTTACTATTCGGAAATCTAAAAAGATCGTTCAGTATGTCAACGCTCAGCTTGACCATGACCTAGACGTTCTGTAACATTTTCTGCCAGTAAAGCAATACACCAGCTTACCTTGGTCCCACTAAAAACATCATTTATAGTGCTTCGACATCCTTCCACAGCACCATCTCCATTGAACTCCAAAGCAACCACTGGACCTAGAAGATAGTTTCATCTAGAATCAATATTACTTTTAAGCTTGGCGTTGAAACAGTAGATTTCTCAACCCATAGGGAACTGTGAAGCTTGCAAGAAGCATTTTATGGTTTTTGCTTGAGCAGCCATAACGCAGGATAAAGAATTAAAAACACTTAACCATAGCTTCAAAGTTCAGTGTTATCTGAGAAGAAAATATCTGCAATTCCATGCTCATTTTTGCAGAGTCTCTGGCAGGATTCCAGTTTTACTTCTTGAAAGGCAGCAATGGCACAAAAACGCTAAGGAGCATGGGGCATCATGGAAGTGAGTCAGACTATACTGCTCAAATAGTGAGCCATTTCACAGACATCTGGAGTAGGACTGAGTCATTCAGGCATTTTTGCCTCAGTCCCAAGATAGCAAACTGCCTGATTTTTAGACTTGTTCTCACCCACTATTTGCAGATCCCCTTTCTCTGGTTTCATTCTGAACACGTTATTTCTTCCCACATGAGTGCAAAATAGCCCTTAAACTAGACTGTCATCTGATAAGTACAATAACTTTTGTCCTATTCTTGCAATGAGCATCACAGACCTCTTATGTTACTGTGAAAAAAACCTGCATGTTGCTACTAAGTTGGGGAATGTGTACTGAGCTTTAGCACATAACAGATGGCAAGATGTCAGTACTTCTGCAGGAAGAGACAAAAACCAATTACAGTCAGATCAATAAAAAGGCTTTTGAAATACTCTGACAGTACACCAGTTATAAACAGGAATTTAACACTTGCCTGCTTTATACACATCTATACTGATTTGCTTAAACATGTATACAGAAACACTGAACATCTAGGTGGTTGAGCAATAAGGGTGATAAGTTAGAAATAGTCTAAAAGCATGAGCTTCTTTTGACCACCCCAGACAGATCTGCATATGCCACTGCTCCTGAGCTATGCAGTTGGACCACTAGAGGGGAGGCAGAGCCACAAAATACATGTGGAATAACTCATTTCTGATGCCTTCAGGAGTTTTGGCTGGTTTAAGGCCTGATTGAGGCTTCCAAAACCCATCTTAACTGGCTTTACACAGTACCCTTGAAACACAAATTTCTCCTTCGTTCCTCTTTCTTCTCCAGAACTCTCTACTGGCAGCTAGATTTCTATATCAACAAGAGAAAGAAAACAACACAAACTCACCTTTTTCAAGCAGTGGAATGAATTCTGATGCACACTGCTGGAAAACTCTGTGAGCATCCTCTGCCTTCATTGAGACTTCTTTAGTCTGTACCAGCTGAAAGCCTTTGCCAGTCATCTGTTAACAGAGAAAGAATTCATGTTAAAAATGCTTCTAAGGCAGAGAGTTCAGCTAGAGTATCCAGATTACACTGGAATAGACCCATTTTCCCTATACACATTAAGCCACAGAGCAACAGGACCCTTTTTGCTCTTTTCAAAGACCATTTGCTTTTTCTACATTTCTGTTTATTTTCATTCCATTCATCCAAATTTTCTCCTCTGCCCTAGTGCACCTAGAGGAGAAAATGTGAACATTTTTGTTTTATATTATGGCCCAGGGTTATGGGTTTTTTTCCCCCCACAATCGCTCACAAGCTGAAACTAATGGGAGTTAAAAGCATTCAGCATCTGGAGTCAAGCAGTTAGTTCTCATTAGTCTGCAATAGTTCAGTCAAGCATTAGCTCAAACTCTCATCTATCCACTGCTGAAGTTTTCCATTTTGGAATAAAAAAGTTACAAACTTTCAAACACACACAGCTTTGTACTTCAAATCTAATATGAAACTAAAAGCATGTGGAGAAGGAGCAACTGTATTTGTACTTCCAAAGCAGCCATTAATCTACAGAGCAGCAAGATTTCCACAGAATCTCACTAACTAGTCTTTTAGCATCTTCTTAACTCTAATTTCTAAAGAGCTACTAACACAGGAGAACACATCTATTATCCTCTTTACTGTAGCTATTCCATCTGCAGAAAAAAACAACCCATAAGTATCACTATCTCCCTTCACTCAAGTAGCTGTTGGTAACTCAGTTCCATAAAAATTCAACTGGGCAGTGGGGGGGCATTGGAACACCCTACAGCTTGCTTTCCTCATGGTTAAAAACCCAAGGGAAGGAGCTCCATCGGTTGTTTTGTTGCTTATACAACACTGGGATCAGCAGCTTTTGCAGATACCTCTCTCAGAAGCTGTAGCTCATGGTTACTGGCTCTGCTCTGTCATCCCTGGCACTCCAGGGTGCCAAAAGCAGCCAGCCACTCCCAGATTTTAGCCCCAGGAAAGCCCAAACTCAGCCAAGCTTGGGAGCTGCTGCCTCACAGGAGGATGGGGGGGGGACAGGAGGGGGGGAAAGAGACAGCACCAGCTATTTAAGTAATCGAAGACAGCTGACCAGCCATGACAAACACTCACTGCCTCTTCCAGAAAAAAATTCCAATACTGGGTGGCAGGGGGGATACAATTTAACATGTTATTTTTTTAAAGTCTCTGTTAGTACTGGAAAAGCTTTCAGGACAGACTGTTTTGTTAGCTGTGACTTTCAGGGCAATAAGCTAACAAGTTAATTGGCTATATCCCTTTCACAAGCATTGCCAATCACTTACTCTACATTTGGCCAAGTTCATCACATCAACTACGCCTTTTCTTCAGAACGTAGCTTTGGTGTGTCGTGATGGAAAAATACACTGGAACTATTAGGAGGGTAGGTGTGCCAGTCACAGGATGTCAGCTGTAAAACAACTGTCTGATCAGATGAGCTCCAGTCCCTTACCTTGCTTTAAGGTTTTAAACAGTGCAGTTGATCGGTATGGTTCGTAGACATGCAGAGCCTCTGCGTTCTCCCTTCAGGGAGCACTGAGACTGTCCAGAGGAAAGTTCAATTAGAAATTCAAAAAGCTGAATGCAGACAAAGGTCGCTTACCTCATCAATTAACTTCCTGGCATTTGCAGTTGTGTAGTCACCAGCAAAAAACACGGCCAAACATGATTCATCACTGCTTTTCTGTCTCCGCCCTCGAGTTATTGGTATTATGCTCCTCGTAGCATCGGTAGAAATTCTGACAGCTTTCAGCTCCTCAGAGCTGGGCAGAGGAACATAATCTTGTACTACAGCATTCTCAGGCAAAAGGCCCCAATTATTTTCTCCTGACACAGGGGTAAAGTCATGGATGTTGCTCCATGTGTTATTGAAGATACTCAGTCCAGCATCTTTAAATTGTAAAGCAAGCTCGGGATAATAGTACTGGAAACATCCGAATTTCATACCTGTGGAGGACTCAATAATGGGCTGGGTGGCACAGCACAAGAATATCTCCAGCTTTCTGCAGTCCCGAGCACGAAACTGTTGGCAGGCCACTATGCATTTACAATCTTTGCAGTCACGGAAAAACACGCTGCCTTTTATTGGTCCTAAAAAGATTTGGCAGTTTACACAGTCATCGATAGTGATTGTAGCAGAATGGTCAAGTATGTAGATGCTACAGTTCTCACAGTCCTGAATGACGAATTGTTGCCCTGCTACTTTTCCAGGCAGTCGACCCACAGTTTCATCTTTAAGTCCGGAAAAAGTGTAATCTTTGGGGTCAATCTGAAGGAAGAACAAAAAAAAGAACATTAAAGTCTTCACATACAGAGAATATTATAATGCTAAATGTCAACTGACTTGCATTAATTGAGGTAGCACTGAATTGTACAGGATAATCTGCCAGAAAACTCTTCAAAGAGTGATGAAAGATCAGCTCATTTAGCTAAACTACTGGAAAGTACAGTATTGAGGTACAACAAAGAATTGAAACTACACTTCTGAGATACTCCAGAAAAAAACCCCAACTAACTCAGTTTGTCCTCTAATACAGAAAGGAGCTAGTTTTCTCTGTGGACTCTAAACTGTTTCAACAGGGATGATGGTCCTGGGTATTATCGTAATAACTGTAATAAATGAATTGGCCAACATACTTAAAGATTCATAAAGCTAGAGATACACAGTATTTCCTTTTCAAGTACCTTGCTTGGTCATATTTTACCACACCTCAACACCAGCAGCAAGGAAACCTTGCTGCTTGCAAGCAGTATCTCCTTTATTATGTTTGCAAACTACAAAGAGCTCGCTTATCTGCGCTACAGCGTTATCTTGTGCTAACAACTACAAGATTTTTGTGCTAACAACAGCTACGTGATTGTTTCAGCTGCGACCAGCAAGCAAACATTGGCAGTGGTGGTGCAGGGGGCACATTTACAAACCTCTCCTCCTCCATGCTCCGGCATCCCCCCGACACTTGAGAGAGGCCGTGGCTTGCCCTGGGTCTCTCCGTTGGGGAGCAGTGACTGAGGAGCCACACAGGGCCTAGCACGGTATGCGATACAGGTGGACAGCATGAGTAATACAGCCCGTGCTGTCGTAACACCAGAGGAATCTGAGCTGGCTCATTTCTAGATATACGTAAGTCTCAAGACAACTACAATTCTGGGAGTAAATTCTACTCTGCCCTCTTGTGAAAGCTTATTAAAATAGCACACAGAGGTATACAAATACCTGAACCAGTCTACCACAAGACCACTTCACAAACCTGCTATTTGATTATCAGCCCAAGGGCCCTAAAGTTTGCTGCACTGTAATCAGTGTTAATGCATTAAAACAGTTTCTGTATAGCCCAATTTTTAAGAAACTCCTCCTCCTCTCCAGCATTTCAAAGATTCACATGAGATTTAGAGACCAGAAAAGGGCATAAACCGGGATGGGCTAGTGTCAGACATTCACTAAAGCAGCTCAGCCTAGGTAGCTTTTGTCCAGAACAGCTAACGGAAGCTAAAAGTCTCTACCAACCGATAAAATGTGCTCCTGTATATACAACATATCTGACCTCCAGTCAGGAAGGGAGGTTTGCAGCTGATGAATCTTCCAAATAAAATGCAAGTTGAGACAATGAAGATGGCTTCCTAGAAATCTCCCCTCAGTCATATTTAGTACCACTAGTACACATCCAGGAAAGTTAGTTGGAAGAGTTACAAATAAAACTGGGAGGCTCAAATGATAAGGGACACAGCATGGAGACTCAGACACACAGTATGATTCGGATTCAAATCCTCTAAGGTCTTATGTCTCATGTAATGTTACATTTGATCCATGTATTTATATTTATACTCATATTCTCTCATACTTGAGAAAATAACTATCAAAATTGCTTTTGGACACATTCTTCCCAGGCATCTCCTAGAACATTTACATATGTGTGTGTGTGTATATATATGTTGGGGGTTTTTTGTTTGGTTGGTTGGTAGGGGTTTTTTAATAACCTTGGGAGACAGGCTTACTGCCTTCAAAACAGGCTACAGAGGAACAGTTACTTCTCTTAGGAAGAATTTCAAAGTTTCTGGAACTTACAGCTTTTTTGAAAGTTGATAACTAAACATGCCCTTCTAAATTGTTCTGCTCTAAAAAGCCTCTGAAGCAGCACTAGCTCGTCCTACACAGCAGCCTTTACAGAGATGTGTGAAACTTCACCTTGCAATTTTATTTAGGCCTAGGTGAAAAACACTGGTTAGGCAGCTAACCCACATCTTACACACAGTTTCAAATGAGCGCACTTGAGAAAGAGTAGTAGTTAAGTTTATTGATAAAAAAGTCAGCTTATTACCAGATTCAGGAGCTCAATTTTATTTCCCTGACGTGAATTAAGAGCTCTGCCCTGATCAACTCTTACTTCTCAGTTTGTTCACCATGCTGGCAAGTTTGCCAATTTCCTTTAATTTTGCTTTACAGCTTTCCTTTTAAAGGCCAGAGTATTTATTGACTAACACTGCTGTACAGACTGGAGGGACTGAATGAAATAGATTTAATACTCTCTCCCCCCACTGGGTTATTGCCCCTGCGAGGAGGGGGTAACCCAAGAGACTGTAGCAGATCTGAATGTTTCAATTCCCCTGGGTAAAAGAAACACACCAGAGAAAGGAGCGTGAAGGCAGAACTACAATTTTGAGGATGCATCCAACAGCTGTTAATATGTTCATCACGGAGTTTCATGCTCACCGTCTCTGAAGTCTGCAGCTATCATCAACAGGTTAATATTAAAACACCGCATCCACCGCCCTTCCCCTGACAGGCAGCACTAACTGCTTCTTAAGCTCTGTCTCCACAACGTAGCAAAAAAGCAGGCTAGGAAAACCAAAAGCGACAGAAGAAGGTAACATCTGCAGCGTCATACAACCATAACCAGGGCTATGGAGACTTCTCTGCCTGTACATCTGGTGCAACTTTTGCTGTAAAATCTTAAGCATGTGGCAGGTCAGCAAAAATCAACTGTTTGATAACTCATCTATTTATCCCTTGCATTTGAATAAAGCTTCAAAGAACTTTGTCCAAATCTACCCATCTCACCCAGACAGATGCTTTACTCTCCATCCCTTAATACATTTTTAAATGTCTTTTTTTTCCCCCAGGCTGGTGTAAGTCCAAATGCTGACAGTATTTATAGAGGCAACTTTTAATGCTTTCAGCTGAATTTAAAGAGGTTTTGGAGTAGATACGAGTTGTGCATTAATAGGTATATATAAGAGTTGAAACCTTCTAATAGAAATGCTATGCGCAGGTTCAAGAACTACCCCCTAGAGCAACCTAGAATAACCAGATACGATGATGAAAAAGTAATCCCCGGTTACACAATGTTCTTCCCCCTCAACAGACTTACAGAAGTCTCATCTTTGGTTATCAGCGATGACATTGGTGATAAGTCTGTTACAAAGGACTGGAGAACAAATTGTAAGGAGCAGGGATTTTAAAGAACAAAGAAAGGAGAGAAGTGAAGGCAAACAAAAGTTTGCCATGGTTGCTTTGAACTCTAGGAAGTTCTGCTGCAACAAGTGCAAGATGTATTAAGCAGCTTTCCTTCCTGCAAACACTTGTCTTGCAAGAAGGTCAGAGGCCAGACGTGAAGGCTGCAGATGGTGTACATCTCTTCAGCCACCATTATCCAGTTTACTGGCACCAAGACTAGGCAGCTCCCATTTGGAAGAAGACTTAGAAGTACTAGACCCTCACAGTTCTTAGTGGTAACCATGCCTAGAATCACCAAGGACCCCAACAGCTTCTTGAATTCTTTCTGGTATGAGTTCATGTCTTAAGACTTTTTCACTGGGTCCATCAGGAAAGGAGTTTTAGTCAGCAATGATACGCCACCACAAAAACGAGAAGGTACTGCTATTTTAATGGATTATGGTTCTCCCTAATGTTACCTGGGTCTAGCCTGCTAAGCAAACAATAATTTGTAAAGTCTTTCTAAACCACTTACACTAACGTCTTCTCTTTTAAATATCATTCTCAGAAAATCATTCCTTATCTCTCTAAATCACAACAGATGGTGGTTCAGCTATGGACTTATGTACAGTTGATGACATAGAAGAGTTGGCTGCTGACCCAGTGACATTACAAGCTGCAGCTATAGGGTAGGCACACAAACTTAAGAGGCTTTACGTGCTATTTTTGTCAGCAGGGGAATTAACAGAAAGGAAATAACCAAGAAAAGTGCATTCCCAGGCCTACACACTTCTGCATGCTCATATTTGCATGGGTTTGGTGCCCTTAAGTACTGAGTTGCAACATCCTCTGGAGACTGTTTGTTGAAGTTACTCACCTCTGGCAGATTTCTAGATTCTTAGGCAACAAGAAAAGATGGAAAGAGGGACAGTACGTGCAGGTTCCAGTCACTAGCATACAGTTTTTCATCTTGGAGCATCTCCTGCGCAGCTTGACTTTAAATGTGGCCAATACAACAGTCTGAATATACATTTCATTCTATTCTTTGTGATCTTCCCCCTCTTCCAGAGTACCCATAATAGCAGAAAATGGTCATTATCATACTTTTCTGAGCAGTAAACCATTGCCAAATACTGCATATAAGAGAAGAGGAAGAAAGGAAGGTACTACGCACCTATATCTGACTTAACTGGAAATACTGTTTAATATGAACCTGCTGACTGTTTCTCAGTTGCTAGACTACGCTTTGAGAAATAAAGCAGTAGTTCTTCTGGTGCACTGGGAAGCGTAAGGGAAATGCATTGGATTTAAGGACAAAATATTTCATTGTTTAGTTAGAGGAAAAAAAAGTGATTTTATTTCTATTCCAAAATAAAATATAGAGTGGCTATCTAAATGAGGTCTAGATAGTTCAAGATGCCTACATCAGCTCAGACCATTCCAGCAAAATCCTCAAATGTAACGTAAGTAACAAAAGACTATCTATGATTTATGTAGAAAGTTAAACCTCTGGGGTTTTTTTTAAACTGTTTGAATGCAGCCATCACAGCCCAATATAGCAATGACAGCTGTGTGTTTCCCATCAACTAAAGCAGTTAAGTTGCAAGTCAACTGACATAAAACGAAACCTTACTTGTTCCTTCTAAAAGGAAAAATCATCTGGGAAGGAAAGTCCCTCTAAGCGTTAAATGCCATTGCGACTGTAATTAATCTAATCCTACTTTTTTGAATATGAGACAACAGCAAAAAAGACGATGCAGCTTTTTGTGTTTCTCCTCCTGCAGAGAAGGTCACAGCACATGGATATATCTGCCATCACAAGACACACAACTCCAGTTCCTGTCTATACGTACCCATATTCAGTTACTGCTGTAGTTATCAGTCTGGTCACGCATGTAAACATTAGTCACACAGAAGGTAGTAAGGTAGGAAAGGAAAAGGGAGACTGGGAGCAGAAATACAATCTTATATTCCAGGTGGAAACCTAGCTGAAGGCAGCTAAGGAGCACTGAGCACCACCAAGTTCCTCTCCCACACTTGGTCAGAAGGGGACTCTCATGACAGCCCAATGACATCAACACATAACAAGTCCCCAGGATGCGGCGCAGTAATAACAGACTCTCTAATAAACTGTGCTCTACTTATTCTCCTGGACTAAGAATCCCAGAGCAGCAAGAAACTGAATACTCATCCTTTTCCCTTCTGTTTTCAAGATAAGCTGATCCTTTGATTCTTCTACTGCACCATAAGTAATCTTCACACAGTTCTCTGAGCCCAAGGGTCAACAAGCATTACAGAGACCCCAGCAGACTCACTTAAGTCCCCACTTAAATGAGGTCACGTAGAAATGTGAAAAGGCCCCTCAAATTCATATACTTTCCTTAATTTCAACTATCAGCATTTTACAATATTTTGTATTCAGAGTTTTCTACCACACAGTCCATTTTTGGGACTATTATAGAAGAGTTAGATGGTCACTCGGATATTATCATATTACTCTTTGGCTAGGTTCACACTAGTGGACAGTGCCAATACTAATCATCTTTTGCCACCAGAACATAATTAAAATAGACTACACTAGCAATGCTGTCCTTCAGAAGCAGAAGAAATCGTTTCACTGGAGGAACTCCTCAGGTTCAGAGCTTCTTCCAGCACAGCTGTCAGCTAGCAGTCACCTCTTGTCACATCCCTAATCAGACAAGCATGCACACAAGCGTGCCTGCATTTCTCTGCCTACAGTGAGAGTGTCAGCATGGCATTAGTTTACAGGAAGACAGCTGGAGTGTCTGAGCAGCAAGACTTATCCACCTGTAAGAACATACAGAGGATAGCTTACAAGAACTGCAGGCAATTGCCAAACCTGCTTGCAGAACTGCACTATATAACCGGAACTGCATCACCGAGTAGGAGAGCCTAAAATCAGAAACACACCCTCAACCCAAACGGTGCATTGACACACTATTAAAAGTAACAGCAAATGAACATCAAAAGACCACTAGCACATCTGTTGACAGAGTTGAGGTTTTCTGGGTTCAGAATAAAACTCACTGCACTTGATGAACAAAAAGGAATCTTGATGCTGCAAGTTTTCCGACTGACTTCAATCTAACTTCGTGTACAAACACAAATTGTGAAATGAGTAAGTATAATATATGTGGTGCATAAGAAATGAGAAAGCAAAGACAACGGGATAATGTATCAGAGACAATACTTAAAGCCACTACATTAACAGTGACTTAGTATTACTTAATACAAACTGAGATCAACAAGTTTAGCGCACTAAGTGCTCAGTATTCCTTTACCTAAGACCAGCTGTCTCAGTACTGCTTTCCTGGCTTATTGTACTAAGCATATACCCAAAAGCCCAATGAAAGATAAGGCTGCAAAGAGCAAGAGAAATGGGCTTAAACCTTAAATAGCTGTTCTTCAGCTGTACAGTACAAAATTAAGCAGCTAATTTGACAGCTTCCACGGTTCGGTAGCACAGCCCAAACTCACTGATTCTTCTGATTTCTAAGTCTTTTATAGAAAAGGAGGAAGTTGTACATGCAATACATTACATGCTTTTTTTTTCCTCCACCAGAGATAGATTGTTGGTGCTGTAATAGCCTCATCTGTTAGCTTGAACCTACTTCCAGCACGTTAACAACAGCCAGCTCCTTAGCAATGAGGCTGGCTGTCTCTGAACCAAGTGTTTCTATGCCCTGACTTTCCTCCTTTTAGTTTTAGAAGTTAGCGCCATATAAACAGATTGGGTAAGAAGTCTCATATCAGTTGAGCTTTCACTGATGAATTTGCTCTAAATTTAAATAATATGATTTCAAATGCTCATTTAGGAATTTACTTTTGCACAGAGCTAAGATTTGTTCTGCTACTCTAAAATATGGTTTTGGTACAGCCCTCCCCCTGTGAGAATAGTCTCCATACAAGTAACAGGCTGCCATCCTCCCCTTCTCTCGCCAATGCTGCACTGCAAATATCTACTAGCAAGTCAAAGCAACAAGCCCAACACAGATCAACCATCTTTATCCTCAAGGAACCGATTCCTCCGGGCCACGCACACACTCTCTAGCTCATCTCCATCTGAGCTTGTCTTAATCTACTTGGAAGACTTAAGGCATACCCTGGAGCGCCTGGCCAAGTTTAAAAAACAAGCAAGCTAAGCATTCAAATAAGTTCACGCATTTTCTTTTCTATACTTGTAAAATATGGCCTAAAGGTTTGGGGATTTTGTTTGTTAAAACCACATCAATTTAGTTTAATGGCCTGCCTCGTTTTCTCCTTCCCCCACCCAAAGGTGGCTGGAGAGGAGGGGAGACCTAGCAGGGCTATGATGTCATGATATATGTAGGAAGTGAAACTTGAAACCAGGATGGGAAGAAATACATTTAATCCAGCACTTAAGTGCCTTCCTGCTTGAGACTTCATGATTGCCTTCAACAGGTCAGGAAACAGCACTGGGAAGGATTTGTCTTCATCTGTCAACTCAAGGGACTGATAGGCTATAGTTCTAGTTCCTCTAGCTTTTCAAAAAAAAAAAAAAAACAAAAAACCCCACCCAAAACCCACAACCTAAACAAAAAAACCCCAACAACCCAAACAGCCAAGCAGGAAGAGCAAATACCACTGGCAGTCAGGACACGAGGCACAAGTTCTACGCCTCCACGGAAACAGCAGGTGCGGGGACTTCGGCTGAGACGGGCACACGCAGCTCTGCAGCTACCGGCCAACGGCCGTTACACCGCTCTGCTCAGGGGAAGCCCGCACCCACGGCACTCCAAGCTGCGTCAGGAATCCCCACGGCAGGCAGACGTAAACTCCCCACCCGTGGTGACCGTCACAGCCAAGCTGATGGCCACCGCCTGCCCGGACGCGCGGCGTGGGCTGCCCACAGCGCGCTTACCGCACCGCGCAGCAGCAAGCCGCCACCCCGGGGTACAGCCTGACCGGGGACCGACGCTCGCACAGGCGGCAGCCACAGGATCCAGCGCGCCGCCCTCGCCGCTTGCACAACTTGAGACTGCCTGGTAAAATCCTCAGGCTAAATACTTCTTTATTTTTCTTAAATGAACGCACTCAACTGCGCGGACCGAGCCGTAACGGCGGTACCGGTAGAGGCGAGCTCCCTGCCGGGGCGCCCCCCCACCCCCGTGGCGAGCGGCCGCCGCCCGGCGCAGGGGCCCCGCCACGGCTACAGCCCCGCAAACCCCGGGCGGCAGAAGAGGGCGAGGCGCTGCTGGCCAAGGCAGCCGACACCCCCGCCCAGCCCCAGCCCCAGCCCCAGCCCCAGCCCCAGCCCCAGCCCGCCCCGGCTGCCCGCGGCCGGGGGGCAACGGCCGGGGCGGTACCTTGGCTCGCTGGTCCCAGCTGTACTGCTGCGCCTTCTCCTCGCCGGACGCCGCGTCTTGGCCGGCTCCCCCCGCCGCCGCCGCCGCTGCTGCTGCCGCCTGCTGCTGCTGCTGCTGCTGGCCGTCCTGGGCCGGCTTCCTGCGGCGGGAGAAGAAGCAGCCCATGGCGCCGCCGCCGCCGCCCGGCCGGCCCGCGGGGAGAGGCTGGGAGCGCGCGCCAGCGCAGCGCCACACCGCCCCGCCCCGCCCGCTTCCGGTTTCCCCCCGTCTCCCGTAGCGACCGCGACACTTCCCCCACCACCCACCCCCCGCCTTCCGCCCCGTCCCGCTGCAACAGTCACCGGGCGGCCCGGGGAGGCGCCTGTCGCCGGCGGGCGGGACGGGGCCCTGTCTGACGGGGGGAGAGGCCCGGCGGGAGGGGGAGGCAGCGCACCCCCAGCGCTGAGGAGACCGGGGGGAAGCGGGAAAATGCGGGTTTTCAGTGACTGCCCTCACACCCGCCTCGCAGGAGCGGGCCCCGGCACCTGGCGCGACCCCTCCACAGCGGGTCGGAGGACATACCGTGTACCATGCTCGTGAACCGACAGCCCTAAGGGGGTGAAACGGCTGCCGCCTGTGGGAACCCCTGTCCCAGCTGACGCCGTATGCGGGTTCAGCTGTGGAAGTCGGAGGCAAAATGTCAGGTGCGGCGTGTAAATACACACCGACTAATCCTACATCAAGGCATTTTCTGCCGATGCAACCTGCGTTGTAGGCAAGCGCGTCACCCTCTGGATGCGCGACACCGCAGGTATTGTCGCCTTGCTCACGCTTCTGAGAGGATCGCACCAGAAGACCCAGCTTCCCTGGCTTCTTGCAAGTGTTTCAGAGCACCGGCAGCAAGTGGCAGCGTGAGAACCCACGGTGTCCTGCTGCTGTGCGCCTTCCTTTGCGAGTATTTGGGCTTTCTATGTGGGTTGTGGTTTGTTGTTTCTTCCACACACACACCCCCACCCCACCCCACCCCGAATAAAAAAATCACAATTTTTATCAGACTGTCCAACCATTCAAAGACTTTTTCCCCAAGATTTTACAGGTTTGATTTCTGGGGGTAGAGGGGAAAGACTTCAGAATTGTCTTTGACACTTTGTTACCCAGTGGTGGGTTGTCCTTGGCCAGCTGCCAGCTGCCCACCCAGCTGCTCGCTCACTGCCCCTCCTCAGCAGGACGGGGGAGAAAAAACGGAAAAGCTAGTGGGTCGAAATAAAGACAGGGAGATCACTTACCATGTACCGTCACAGGCAAAACTGATTTGGGGAAAATTAATTTAGTTTTTTGCCAATTAAAAATAGAGTTGGATGGTGAGAAACAAAGGCTAAGTAAAAACAACACCTCCCCCAACACCACCACTTTTCCTGGATCAACTTCACCCCTCCATTTCCAACTCCTCTACCTCCCCACCACCACCCCCAAGCAGCGCAGAGGAATCGGGGAATGGGGGCTGCAGTCAGTCTGTAACAACTCCTCTTTCCTGCTCCTTCCTCTTCACGCTTTGCTCCAGTGTGGCTCCTTCCATGGGCTGCATTCCTTCAAGAACTACTCTGGCATGGGCTCTCCACAGGCCATAGTTCTTTCAGAAAATATCCACCTGCTCCGTGGGCTGCAGTGTGGATATCTGCTCCACTGTGGTCCTCTCCATGGGCTGCAGGGAAATCCTTGCTCCAGCAGCTGCAGCACCTCCATCCCCTCCTTCTTCTCTGACTTTGGTGTTCACGCTGCTGTTTCTCACTTTCCCCCTCACTCCTCTCTCTCACCCTGCTACATAGTGGTTTTGCCCTTCCTTAAATATGTTTCCCTGAGGTGCCACTGGTGTTGCTGAGGGGCTCAGCCGTGCCCTGTGGTGGGCCTGTTGGAGCTGTCTGGAAGTGGCTATGTCCGGCATGGGGCAGCCCCTGGCCTCTCCTCACAGAGGCCACCCCTGCAGCCCCCCACTGCTGGCGCCTGGCCACCTACACGCAATACATACCCACTTACAAAACTTTAGAGCCATTTTACGTAGAATAAAGGATGACATTCCTGCTGTAGGAGCAGAAGAGGAAGAAGAGGGGAGAAGCCCCGGAAAAGTAGCAGAGAGGTGCTCTGCTGGTTGAGCAGGCTGAAGGGCTTGCCCAGCTCAGGGCCCCGGGGACAGCAGAAAGGAGGAAGCAAGACCAATTGGCCAGAAATGGTTGCTAAGGAAGGGGGTGACTGACACCCTTTTTGGCGTCAGCTGTACTGCGAAACCTTATGCCTGGGCAGGTGTGAAACCTGTTCTGAGCTTTTGATGCTACAGTTCAAGTCAACAGCTCAGCCAGTGCTACTGACAACACCCCAAAATACAGTTTTACATCTGAGCTACAATGCGGATTTACTCTATGAGCCACTCGTCTGGGTTTCTTGGGCACTGGCTGGCTGGATCCTGGTCTTTCACTGAGACCTCTGTGCACCAGCTCTTTCCACAGTGTGTCCAGCCTGGCCAGTTGGAGATAGTTTGCAACTGCAGGGAGTCTGATACACCCTCACCTCTTCTAGCTTGCTCTCTTGAAGCCTAACAGTCCACCCAGACCACTGTGTAATTTATACAGATTAGCAAAGTTATGCAGTCTTTTGGCAACTGGGCTCCTCTTTCTGTACATCCATTAAAAAACTATAATCATTTTTGATAGAAGGAATAAAAATATCATTTGATACATTTTTGCTAAAAGCTAAAATACCATTTAATTAATCTATGCAAAACCTAAAACTACATTACCAGAAGATTGTTACCTCACATTAATGGATTATCTGTCATAGCAGAGGACTTCGTAGTCCATGTGTGTAAAGAGACTTCTTCCCCTACTGAGACGTAGCTGGCTTTACAATGGAAAAACCTCGTCACTGATGTCAGTAATGCTTCACAAAGGTGAAGGTGCATTTAAATGCAAAAGAAGAAAGCAAATTTTACATTTCTCATGAGCAGATACAAGGCAAATGCAAGTTTCTGAGTTGGGATTTTTCCATGCTGCCATGACCAATATACTTGTCTTGCAAAATTATCAGTCCCATAAAAATACAGGATTTTTATATGGCTATAGCTGATCAGGACAGGCTGTAGGTTTTCTCTCTCTGTCACAACACAACCTCTCAAGCTCCAGGGTGTTTCCCAACACCAAAGCACCAGAATATTTATTCCAGACCAAATTAATATGACTTGTGATTTATGAGCACATGACTTCTTAAGAAATTGCACGTCTAGTTCAATTCTTCATTCTCTATTCATATGCCAGCCAGACCCAACCCTCTTGGCTTCTGAGGTTTGATACAATCATAGCCCGAAGTGTAGTAATACAAGATTGCAATAATATCATAGTCACTACGAACCATTATTATACTTACTTTAATTTCAACAAACTGCTGTAATTAGTGATTTCCCTCGTGGGGATGTTGTGAAATACATCTAATTACAGTCTAATACAGAGCTTTGTCATCCCCAGACAGTAGTTTCTAGGTAAGCGAACAATAAAACATTCTCATTGCAAAGGTTATATTCTAAAGGATGTGGTGAAAGAGACTTGCCATATCCATACCTTCTGGGGACGTGCAGCTCGCAAGGAGCCTTTCAGACCTCCACTGTCCTTCCCAGGAGGGCGGTGATTCTGTTTCAGCAAGAGAGAAGTCCCTCTCAGGCAGATGGCCAAAGCATGTGCACGGGCTGTGTCTCTGTATGGGCTGGCTTTTACCCCCGCATAGCTTTGTAGTGCCTGCTTACCCGCAGGTGAGAAGATCCTAACTCCCTTTCCTCCTTCTCTTGTTCGACACCCTGTGCGTCACCCCAAAGGCACCGGGAGGGAGTCGTTCTCGGTAAACACCGGGGCCTGGACATCTGCCCAGGTCCTGAACAGGCAGCGTTAAGGAAGCGAGAGCTCACTGGTGCACATCTGCACCTCGCCTAAATCAGGGCAGAATCAGGTTTGCTCTGTGCTGTTGGAAGTTTGCCAAAATGCATAAAGCCAAACTTTCACAATCTTCCTTTTCTTAGTGAGATTCATTGTATTCTCTGTGTGTGTCTCTTAAAGCTCTTGAAATCATATCTTTGTGACAAAATCTGAAGTGTGTCTTGTTTAAAGCAGGTTTTTAATCCTGTTGGTTATAGAGAAGACTATATCGCCTCTAAGACATGAAAATCAAGAAGGCAAACCAAAAGAACTTAAATACTACTACTTCTAAAAGCTCATTTCATGTTTTCTGTCAGGAAAGGTTATAAATCCTGTACTTGAGATCCTGGCAACTTATCTAGAATTGGTATAAAGCTTTGAAAAGGATCCCTAGTTAAGATTAGATTCACCTATGCTCATATGAAATTGTGAATTACAGATGAGACAGATTACACCTGACAGTGGCAATTCCTTACACAGTACTCAACAGAAAGGAAGGGAAGGATGCTTTACTGCTGGGTTCACTCTCTGAGGCCATGTTCTGATACACGTTTAAGACAGAACTGTTACAGAAAGCACCCCTTGCCTCCAGCTGCTTATTTAAATCCCCAACCACCTATGCAGTGGGACAGCACAAATGTTTGTACAGACGTGGTAAACTGTGTTGGGGAACTGATGAATGTGAAAAACAACCATTTCAATTAGACATCTGTGCATTTGAGTCTCATACAGACACTCTTTTTTTGCAGAAGCAGATGACAAATATACTGAATAGCGTTTTCACACAGCAGTCATCGCAGTACTCTGAGATCACGTTGGCCTTTTTTTGCTCTCTCTAGCAGATTCTCTACTGCCGGAGACTCTTGCCAGACTGAACACCAACAGAAGCTAGTCTGGAACTTGAGACCAGGCGGAACAAATAATATGGCTAATTTTGCGATAAAATGTACTAGAATCTATTTTGCATTGCTATTGGTGATTTTGGACTAACGTCCTCCTGTTTTTCAAGCAATATATGGCTTTCCAGCATCTCCTTGCATATTGAACTTAGCTCTGGTCACCAGTAACTTTGCTGAACCACACTACTGCTGTTCAATGAGAGAATGCATTTTTTTTTGTAGCTGTCCCCAGCATAAAGTCTGTTAACTGATACAGCTTTAATGCTGGGGTTATTTAAGTGGGAACAATGGATAGGTGTGCCCGTGTCCCAGGTTACTGTGAATTTACATGCTATGACAAGGAAAAGCACAAACAGCAAAACTGAATAGTTCACATTTGCTAACTTGTTTGTTTGGAGATGACCTTCCACATATTCCCAATGTAAATTACCTTCCCTGTACGAAATTACATCACGTCCACACAATCTTTTTCTGTTGCTGGTGTTTGGGACAAAGATGAGCAGAGTTCTATGCAGTACATGAGATGCAGACAGAGAGTGTACTATTTAAAATCATTCTTAAAAGGCACTATACAGAACTACAAGTAATTTTGGAAGTTTTTTACTGAAGATCTAAATAGTCAATAATTTTTAAAAGGCATAAATTAAATATTGTTGGCCAAATGAATGAAAGAATCATTTGAAAGTAGGCCATAATATATTTTATCCTATATAGTTGAAGTATATATCCTAATATTAGCATAATGGACAGCATAATGTATGATACAAACCCCACATTAATTCTCAACTTTGCCACAAGCCATCTCTGTGGCAGAAATTCTGTAGCTGAGAGGGTCACAATCTGCTTAAGGGCTGCTAATGTAGTGAGTGCACTTACTCAAACAGAGCACAATTAAGTTTTCAGCTATAAAGCATGTTCTTATTTAGCAATTACAGGTTCATAGATCTTACACAAGACTCTAGATCCCAGATCCATTTTCGTGATATGAAGAGAGCTGCCATAACCAGGGTGTTGCCCAACATTCAGTTCGCCAGAAAAGCTTGTGTTCCACCTGAGCCTCTAGCTGAGGCAGAGAAACTCTTCAGTTTAATGTTAAATGAAAATGCAATGTAATGACATTAAAGTTTATGGAGTGTATCTTTTGCGGTTTACGTTTAATAGGGCAGCAATTCAGATAACAAGCTACAGTGCTGATTCAGCAAGGCATGTATGCACATGCTAAAACCTACAGATTTCAGTGGAATTTAAGCAAGAGCAAAGAGTTAGGCACATAGTTAAAATTAAGATGAGCTTTAACGGCTTGCTGCATCATAGCCCAGCAGTCCTTACTTTCTTCCCTAAGCTTTCAGGACTTTTTTTGTTCTAAAGAGGCACTCCAATTCCCTTTGTATCCTAGTTAAAATTGACAAGATCATCTGCCAGCATCTGTCTCCAGTTATGTCTCTTCATTCTTTACCAAGGTCTCTAGCACCTAACGTTGGGGTGCTCAGTGGAGCACTGTTCCAAAGATGGGCTCTTAGAGAGTTTTGCTCTGTCACAGTCCTAATGTGGAAAAGGAAAGCCAAGAACGCACTGCGTAAAGGTTGCTTGCTCTTATCACTTAATACCTTGCCAGTTTTAGAGCCTAGATAGCTTCTTGACTGTAGAAGGATAGAGGTCCTGTTTGTTCTTCTTTTTTCTTGCTTACTGTCTGACATAGTATCAGCCCTCTTTCACTGTTGGTTTGAGCTGCTGCTGTGGCATGGGAGAGGGATTTCTGAGGCCTGGGGTAGGCACTGTCCTCCTAATTCTGATGCAGCAGACCATCAAAGACAGGTAGTCGGAGGCAGCAACATGTTCATTTGCTATTGCACATTTCATCAGAATTTGCCTATCTAAAGTCTTATTTTGCATTATTGCACAGTCTATTAATGTTTTTCCAATTTCAAGCTCTTAACATTGATTTTATGGGGTGGCTTTATCTATGGTGCCAGCCTGCCATGCACATTGTCCCTGTGGGTGAGAACAGTGGCTGCCTGATGCTCCCAGGGGAACTGGCAAGAAAAGTGGGATCTCCAACAAAAATGTAGGAGACATCACTTATCTGGATCTTGATGGAATCCAGGCAAAATATACTCAAGGGCCACAGCAGTGCTGGACTCTGCCTACATTAACTTTAGGGAATTACACAGGAATCTGTAACCCTGAACAATCCCCACACAGGTCAAGATTTTTATCCAACTTCATCAGCATTGTAATGAGCCAGTGAATCAGATCTAAACTATACATTTCAATATTCAGTGTTAACGGTAAAAAAGTCCTGCCGTTAAAGTAAACAAACACAGGATTCTGTTTGTTTTGCCTTTTCTTCCCTTTCTGTCTTTCAGCAGAATGTGCAGTAAACACTCTAGACAGTGTTTTTGGAAATACCGCTACGTCACTGTAAGACTCTAAGGAATAAATTAGTTAAACTGTTGATAACACAAAATAGCAAGGTATTCTGCAGAGACAGCAGATGGAAAGAAAATACTGAAGTAATTATTATTATCTGGAAGATTTTAAACTCTAAATCTTGCTTGCATGTTAGGAAGTCTTGTTGCACTAAGACTGGTTTTCAAATAATGTAATTTGCACTGAAGGAGCAAAAATGTTCAGTACAGAAATCAATAAATTAAAATGGTCAGACGGAGAGGAACTGGGGTGGAATGAAAGTTATGTTCTCTTGCAAAATAGACCCATTCACCGGAGAGAGGCACAAATTAGACAAATCTGACATGTGGAAAGACCTTCCTCTCAGTCCAGGCAGATAGAAATACAGATTTTAATACTGTAAGGTGAAACCCCAAAGGAATTCTGTGATCATATACGGGGGTAAGTACAGTTTATGTAACCTACATATAGTCTAGGCAAATTGATCTTGACTTCAAGGTCAAAAGAAGGGAAGCACAGCCATCTCATGAGAACCTGGTGCAGAGCTGGCAGATGAGCAATGGGAAAATGGGAAATGTCTTTGAGTTAAGGCAAATTAAGTCCCTTCTCACTTAACTCTGTACTGTTTTGATGAATTTCAGTCCTTCTCTTTCCAGGAGCTCAGGAGTTATTCAAACTGCAGTAACCTCTCTAAAAATTTTTCAGTGAGAGAGGCATCAGGACAAAGCCAAATAAAAAAAAGAAGAAGAACCAAAGTCCAATAACGATGGCTCACTTTGGGACTCATACTTTACTCTGTTTCAGACCTATTCAGCAGGATCTATGTCCCCAGTGAAACAGTCCATTAATTGTCTCTGGTTTTAATCCGATAAGGAAAAATCTGTCTCTCCTCTACTTCTGTAAGTGACTGCACATGTTCAGTACAGGCAAACTACCAAAAACTGCCTTTTTTTTTGAGTTCACAGTACTCACTGGGATCCACCGCTGCCAAACAAACTGGATTCGTGGGTAGGTTTCCTTAGCCCTAGCATAGTAGGTCTACTAGTTAGATACGTAACTCTGAGTTTGTCACGCGAAGCAATCTCTTTGTAGGCAGTGGAAAAAAACTTTGGGATGGCAATTCATCTCAGATAAGCACTTTTGGACGGTAGCTAACCCTACCTATCTCAACTGTCTGTTTTTCTTTGTTAACTGTAAGGTCAACAAAGGGTAATAAACACAGACTTAGACATCAAAACTTCAGCTGTCTAAAGCTGACCTTCAAAAGCTGTTTTAGGTAAATCACACTTTTTATGCGGAACTGTTTATCATTGATTCTTTCCAGCAGTTCTCTTTAAGTTATAGGTGCTATATGTAAATGAAACCACAGTCCATGCCAGAAAGGGCTTACATCTGGAAAGCGGCTAAGCCAAATCAGCTCACATACACATTAAAGAGGTGCCTGCTATAACAACTCAGCTTCAAACAATTGGCTAAATTATACTCACTTGTTAATTATGAAGGTGATGTATCTATTTAGATAAATATACTGAGTAAATAACCCTGGATCATACCCTGAAACAAATCCATTAAAAGTCTTATTCAGGCATATGAAAAGAGGTTCCAATTTAAATACTTCTGTAAGAGCTGTCTCTGAAGAATAGCCAGGAGTAGGTTGAAAGCTTATGGGTAAGAATCAGAGACTGAGGCAACAAAGGGAACCTTGTGGCTGGGGTCTACTACAGACCGCCTGATCAAGGGGAGCCTATTGACGAAGCCTTCTTAATCCAGCTACAGGAGGCATCGCGCTCGCAGGCTCTCGTCCTGCTGGGGGACTTCAGCCACCCCGACATCTGCTGGAAAAGTAGCACAGTGAGCTGTAGGCAATCCAGGAGACTCCTGGAGTGCACGGAGGATAACTTCTTAAGCCAGGTAATAGACAGCCCCACCAGAGGGGATGCGATACTGGACCTGATAGTCACCAACGCAAGGAAGCTAATCGGTGACATCAAGATCGGAGGCAGCCTGGGCTGCAGTGATCACGCACTGGTGGAGTTCACAGTCCTGAGGGATATGGGTCAGGCAAAGAGTAAAGTCAGGACCCTGAATTTTAGGAAAGCAAAATTCCAGCTCTTCAAGGAGTTAGTCAATAGGACCCCCTGGGAAACTGCCCTCAGGGACAAGGGAGCAGAACAGAGCTGGCAGATCTTTAAGGACACTTTCCATAGAGTGCAGGAGCTCTCGATCCCCAGGTGTAAGAAATCAGGCAAGGAAGGCAAGAGACTGGCATGGCTGAGTCAAGACCTGCTGGTCAAACTAAAGGGCAGGAAGGAAATGCACAGGCAGTGGAAGCAGGGACAGGTGTCCTGGGAAGAGTACAGGGACGCTGCCCAGTTGTGTAGGGATGGAGTCAGGAAGGCCAAGGCACAGATCGAGCTGAATTTGGCAAGGGATGCAAAGAATAATGAGAAGGGCTTCTACAGGTATGTCAGCCAGAAAAGGAAGGTCAAAGAAAGTGTACCTCCCCTCCCCCAATGAGCAAGACTGGCAAACTGGTAACAACGGACGAGTAGAAGGCTGAGGTACTCAACGACTTTCTTGCCTCAGTCTTCACTGGCAACCTCTCTTCCCACACCTCTCGAGTGGATGGACCGCAAAACAGGGACTGGGGGAGCAAAGTCCCTCCCACTGTAAGAGAAGATCAGGTTCGTGACCACCTGAGGAACCTGCACTTACACTAGTCTATGGGACCTGACGAGATGCATCCCAGAGCCCTGAGGGAATTGGCTGATGCAGTTGCCAAGCCACTCTCCATGATATTTGAAAAGTCATGGCAGTCAAGTGAAGTCCCTGGGGACTGGAAAAAGAGAAACATTGCACCCATTTTTAACAAGGGTAGAAAGGAGGACCCTGGGAACTACCGACCTGTCAGCCTCACCTCTGTGCCTGGGAAGATCATGGAACAGATCCTCCTAGCAGCTATGCTGAGGCACATGGAGGACAGGGAGGAGACTGGAGACAGCCAGCATGGCTTCACCAAGGGCAGGTCCTGCCTGACCAACCTGGTGGCCTTCTATGATGGAGTGACTACATCAGTGGACAAGGGAAGAGCTATGGATGTCGTCCATCTGGACTTCCGTAAGGCCTTTGACACGGTCCCCCACAACATCCTTCTCTCTAAATCGGAGCGATAGGGATTTGATGGGTGGACTGTTTGGCGGATGAGAAATTGGTTGGATGGTCACGTCCAGAGTGCAGTGGTCAATGGCTCAATGTCCAGATGGAGATCAGTGACCAGTGGTGTCCCTCAGGGGTCCATATTGGGACCAGTATTTTTTAAGATCTTCATCAATGACATAGTGGGATCAAGTGCACCCTGAGCAAGTTTGCAGATGACACCAAGCTGAGTGGTGCAGTTCGCACGCCTGAGGGACAGGATGCCATCCAGAGGGACCTGGACAAACCGAGAAATGAGCCCAGGTGAACCTCATGAAGTTCAACAAGGCCAAGTGCAGGGTCCTGCACCTGGATCAGGGCAACCCTCGGTATCAATACAGGCTGGGGGATGATGGGATCGAGAGCAGCCCTGCCGAGAAGGACTTGGGGGTTCTGGTGGATGGAAAGCTGGACACGAGATGGCAATGTGTGCTCGCAGCCCAGATGGCCAACCGTATCCTGGGCTGCATCAAAAGCAGCGTGGTCAGCAGGTCGAGGGAGGTGATTCTGCCCCTCTACTCTGCTCTGGTGAGACCCCACCTGGAGTCCTGCGTCCAGCTCTGGAGCCCCCAGCACAGGAAAGACATGGACCTGTTGGAGCGAGTCCAGAGGAGGGCCACAAAAATGATTAGAAACACCTCTCCTATGAGGAAGGGCTGAGAGAGTTGGGGTTATTCAGCCTGGAGAAGAGAAGGCTCCGGGGACACCTTACTGCAGCCTTTCAATACTTAAAGGGGGCTTATAGGAAAGATGGGGACAAACTTTTTAGCAGGGCCTGCTGTGATAGGACAAGGGGTAATGGTTTTAAACTGAAAGAGGGGAGATTTAGACTAGAGATAAGGAAGAAGTTTTTCACAATGAGGGTGGTGAAACACTGGAACAGGTTGCCTAGAGAGGTGGTAGATCCCTGGAAACATTCAAGGTCAGGCTGGATGGGGCTCTGAGCAACCTGATCTAGTTGAAGATGTCCCTGCTCACTGCAGGGAGGTTGGACTAGATGGCCTTTAAAGGTGCCTTCCAGCCCAAGTTATTCTATGATTCTATGATTTGGCAAACACAATGTTAATTTTCTGGATTAAACTGATTTGTGATCAATTTTTTATATTGCCTATTTAAAATTATTTCCTTTTAAAATAATTTGCTTTGAAGTTCCTCTCTCTATTTCACAGCTATTTACACACCAAAGGACTAAAGAGCAAATAATAGAAAACAACAAGCACATAATTAGAAAACATCAAAAATACAGCCAGGTGCCATGAATGTAAAAGAAGTGCACTAGAGAATGGCCCCAAACCCCACAAGGTGAGTGAAACTGAACTTAAGTGCAAATAAAACAAAATATGTCTTCCATAACGAGCAATTGCACTTTGTCAAAATGTCTGCATCTCTCTCATTTGCGGCAGAGCACTGAAATACTTTCCATTGACGGGCTGTTGGGGACTGACTCATTGCACACTCAGCATGGCTCAGAGGCCGCAGAATATGATGGATGAGAAGGGAAACCATGGGAACAGGCCCCGTAGCTCTGAAGAACGTAACTTGTCTGTCTCAGGGTGTCCTGCAACCTGCTGGCTGTCCTGCCGAGGGGCTGTGCCAGCAACTCCCCGTGAGAACGCTGATCTCCTACCAGTCCTGTGGGAAAGCCTGGTGTCCTAATCACACAGTCATGTTCAGTGTTTTCTGTTGCCACGTTTGTTGCCATTTCCACCTCATCTTTGTGCCGGTAGCTTCTTTCTGGCAACCCTGGTCCTACCTCTCCCTGCTGCCAAAGCCAGTATCCCAGGCAGCGCGTCATTCCTAGCCTCCTCCTGTTGCTCTGAGGACTCCGGATTCTCTAAGGGGATGTCAGCAATGATGGCTTCACCTCTTCAAGGGAATAGGACCCACAAAAACAGGGAAACAGAACATTATTCTTCTGCTGACGTTAAAAGAAAACATTACTCCTCCTTGACTTCCTGAGTCGCTGCAGAGAAGACATTGCCGATTTTACCTCCCGGTTCTCGTTGCCATTCCTTCTTGCGCTGGTATTGCCGGGTTCCCTATCTCTCTACATGAAGACAATAGCAGGAAAGATTAATGACCATGTGTGATTAGTTGACAATGAAAGCATCGCTGCAAGACATTTGCTCTGCCGAGTGTTTGGAATTTCTGCTGAATTAAAATTTTTTCTCAGTCTTATCCTGGCAGTGGGACAAAATTTGGGCTGGCATAAAGCTGGCAGTAAGGTGGGATATGGCAGCATAGAACTGGCATGTATGTGGTAGTGCCTGTCTAACCTTGGCTTTTCCCCAGCCGTATCAGACTGCTATGTGTGACTTTGACAGTGCCTTGGGCATAATACCACTAGAGGTCATGCAATGTACTTATTATCTAAGCTGCTTTTGAAAAATGCTCTAATACTCCACATCTAGTAGACGTATTTGTACTGACTGTATTTGCAGACACTGCTTTGGCCTCTAGATGTCCCTGCTTTGTATGCATGTAATAACCACACCACAATAAATCACCCCATCTATTCTATTGCCCAAGCTTGGAATTTATCTCGAATAGCACACAAACGGCGAAGGATGAGGAATTGGGAATATGCAAATAATATTAGCATGAAAAGCCTTCTTTATAGAATGAAATATCCCATCCACTAAAAAAAGGAATAAACAAGGAAAGACAGTGCAGTAAAACATCAAATCCTTCATTACAATAGCACAAACGGTGGCTTGTGTCTGACCTGGCTACTGCAATGCCAATTGCGCTAATGTATCTGCCCTGGACTTCTCCTATCTTGGAGGTACAGCTTGAGATAATATTGCATCTTGAAGCAGCTGACAACCGCTCTCTGCCTTTTGATTTCCAGCCTTTTGGTGTCTTTCTCCTCTTTGCCTTTGGCCAGCAGCCTAGCAGTCAACCAAATAACAAAACCCCCTATCCATATCATCCACATCCAGCTCCGCCTCGAATAGGCATGCTTTTAGGGAGCTGTCAGACTTCACATTCTGTCACAACTTGGCCCAGCACTACTATCATAATTTTTCCAGTAGATGCAGGTCTGTTGTGAGAGGGCTCAACTGTTGGAGCCAGCGTGTTTTCCCTTAGAGCTTGCCATTGGTATTAGCCAGGGTTCATGGTTCATCAGGAGCTAAAACTTGCCCAATGGCACTGCCCTCACCAGCCTGAGTTTGCTTATTCTCAGAAAAGAACAACCAGCTCCCAGTACTGGCATCACCTGATCATATTCTGCACTATGTCTGATCCTCATCTTTCAGCTAGGCAGCCCCTTCTGCCTCCCTGACTCAGGGTTCTCCCAAGTTGTGGGGAACTGGCTGCCTGCATAGCCTTTTGAAAAACACGTTTCCAAATTTCCTACATGATTTGGCAGACCCTGTAAAATGAGATCAGTAATAGTCAATCAGTTGTTTAGTTTCCACAGTAATAAAAATTCACAATTGAATTGTTCTCATCCTTTTGAAGCACCATTTTCTTAGACTTTTGCTAGTCTGGAAAACTCTGGAGATAAGTATTGTTACTAAACTAGATGTTAAATTCATAATCTCATCATTGATAATCTAATCTCATTTTATCATACATTGATAATGTCATCAATGTACTTAAATACCTGAAGGGAGGGTCTAAAGAGGATGGAGCCAGGCTCTTTTCAGTGATGCCCAGTGACAGGACCAGAGGCAACGGGCGTAAACTGAAATGCAGGCTCTTCCCTCTGAACACTAGGAAACACTTTTTCACTGTGTGGGTGACTGAGCACTGGCACAGGTTGCTCAGGGAGGTTGTGGAGTCTCCATCCTTGGAGATGTTTAGAAGCCATTCGGACATGGTCCTGGGCAACTGGCTCTAGGTAGCCCTGCTTGAGCAGAGGAGTTGGACCAGATGACCTCCACAGGTGCCGTCCAACCTCAACCATCCTGGGATTACTGGCCAGTTAACTGACATTCTGTCACTCTCTTAGTAAATTACTTACTTATTATCTATTTGCAGACTGCTTAGATTATACAAATTGACTGTATTAGTATACTGTTAATAATTCAGCCCTTTCAGCAGAAAAAGAGCCTATGGAAATACGGCAAGCAAGTTATACCTTCTTACCAAACCACTAGGCTTCTTTCAAAACTGCAGACCACAGTGTCCAGCATGATGGGAGCCATTTATCACTCAAGCTTGCTTCTCTGTGGATGTTTTAGGATCTAATATTTATAAGAGAGCTAGTTTTCCTGTAGAAGAAATTAGAAGTTTCCTGATTTTTTTCCAAAACAAGAGCAAAAATAAGTACCTTCAGACGTAACTTCTCAAAATAGATCTAACCTTTTTCTTCCATACGTCTAGCCATGCCTCTGGGCTGCCTAATTCAGATGAAGCCAAGATGCTTACCATAACTTTACTGACAAAGATTCACTTTCTAGCCTATGCAATGCCTACAGGTGTAGCATATTGAGCGTAATCAAGATTTAATCAAACATAATTTTGACTTTCTGTTTCTCTACCAAGAACAGAACAGCGGGCCTATCCAGCAGAGCTTTGTCAAAAGATTTGGTATAATTGTACAAATATAGAATAGAAATATTTTAGAACAAATTTGAATGCCACAACACTGTACCCACATTTTTCCAAATCTTTCCTCCTTTTGCACTTTAGAACTGTGTTTGAGGAAACCTTCCGTAGGCACTGTTTCTGGTAGCGGCCAACTGACAGCTGACAGTAACAGAGCATCCATGTGCATGCTTGCAGTTTCAAATGATGTTCACGTAACGCCTCATAGGGCTAGACAAGATTAATTTTGCACAGGAGGTCAAATTATAGTTCATGTGCCTCAACCGAGGCTCACTTGCTCTTTTCTAGAACTTTTTCAGACTCTTCTGGCACAAGCTGAGCCGTGGCACTGGCATATTCACTTGTTTAAATATTTATGGGGAATGTGGTGGGGAGTGATGAGTGCTGAGAACAGTGATCACTTAGCTGCTTCTTTGAGCAATTATAACATTGAAAGTCATAACCACGATTTGCACCTGCAAAGGGCAATGAACTGCCTTCTTCTGAGGAATAAGAGAAAACCTGCTTTGTCCCTAGCAGAATGACACTTCCTGATACCACAAACAGCGAGAAGGGGAAAGAAATCTGTTTGGGTGTGAGGGAGATGGCAGAGCACCCTTCCATACTTAAAATTTCTAGTCATATCCCTCTCAGACACTTTGAAAGTTTACCATGACATAAAAGCTGTGAGATGTGGCGGCACAGTGAGTGACTTTTGCACCTTGCAAATAGCACGGAACAGCTTTTACTCTAGCTAGACTTTTTTCTACTCGAAAGGCTAATGTTGATTTATGCATTTGCACTGATGGAAAATGGCAGTTCTGACACTTTCTCGGATATACAACACCTCTGCAGAACTGGTACGAACAGAGAAATGTGTCACAATTGTTAGCACTTCCAACAAACTGGAGATTTGAACAAATTTGTTTTTCGGTAAAAACATGCCATGCTCTTCAGAATTTAATTGCAGAACTCTTAGTTGTCTTTAAACTCATGTTTGCAATAGGGCATGTTTTATGGGATCCCGGGGTGTGGGGATATCTTACACAGACACAGGAGGGTAGCCCAGAAGACGATCCCACTATCGCCAGAATTTGGCTATAGGTTCAAAATGGGTTGCCATTTTAAAGCACAGTGATGGGAGGTTTTGGCTTAAAGGGGAAGAAAGGAGAAAGAAAGGGATGGGGTAAGGAGAGTGGCTGACATGCTAGCTGCTCTGCAAGGTTGACCTGCCTGCTAATCAACTTGCTACTGCATTCTCGATTAATGTGCCAGAAAATTTGAGCGTGCAAGGGAAGTTGCATAAACATGCCAAATATTAAGATAAGGATTTGTTTGCTTTTCCAGTTTGTTATAAGTGCAAGCAACTGTGAGGCCTTTCTCTATCAGAACCAGTCCTACAACGGCATGTTAGATCAGTGAAAATCTCAAAACTGCTGCTTTGATCAGCACAAAGGGCCAGCCTCAAGAGACTTGCGTAATGCAGAAAAGGTCTCGATAGAGTGCGAGCTCTTCAGTGTTACTGACAAGAGTGGACAATGTTACTGCCAATAGTTCAGAGGGAGAGCAGGGCTTGAAAATAGGACCTTGCATTTGCCTCACATGACATTATTCAACTCTGGGAATAAGAATAAACCTGAAGTGCATATCAGTTCATGTGATAACAATGACTTTCATAACAAAGGAAATTATAAAAATGCTGAATGGACTATTTGATGGTACATCTGGCAGGATGAACTTTTTAATAAGAGAAGACTGATAGGCAAAAGGAATGGGGTGGGCTGATCCATATCTCTCTCTATCGTGTTTTGGTCAGACTGATGAGAATCAATCCTGTGAGTCAATCACCAACTACATGCAAATGCACATATTTATTAACATTTAATACCAAAATCCTCCTGCATCCCTCCAGGTATGGCTGAACTCTGTTGAATGGCTAGATTTTGTTCTTTCCTCTATTTCAGTGCCATCTCATAGCTTTAGTTTTAAGCCTTTGATACCTCTATTGTGGTCCCACTTGGCTGTTGCCTTCCATCTCCCTAAGTACACATCATTGTTTCTGCCTCAAGTGCGGCCTCTCAAACAGCAAGCAGATCAAAGACCTCTGCCTGGGACCAGAAAAAAAAATAACAAATGGAAAGAAAGCAGGAATAGAACAAAATGATAGTTGCTAAGCAGGCAGGCTGACTTCTGCAACATACATGGTGGCCGCCAGACGGAGGTAACATCCAGGTCCCACCTGTAGAGAACACAAAGGAGGTTTAGTGCAGAACAGCTTGGGAAGGCAGGTGGAGGCCTGCCAGAAAAAGTTTGGAACACAAACTGTAACCACAGGGTTATTACAGTGACGGACCTACCCCTTGAGGTGAAATTACTGATGATCCTAATGGACTGAAAACACCACAGCAATCTGCTAGATACACCGCAGTAAGGAATTGAGTTGTGTGAACGCAGCTCTCTTACAAGGATGCAGCCTGGTTTACAGTGATGTATAGACAAGCTCAACTTGATACCTTTTTTCTTATTTCATAGAATCATAGAATCATTTAGGTTGGAAGAGACCTTTAAGAACATCGAGTCCAACCGTTAACCTATCACTGCCAAGTCCACCACTAAACCATGTCCCTAAGTGCCACATCTACACGTCTTTTAAACACCTCCAGGGATGGTGACTCAACCACTTCCCCAGGCAGCCAGTTCCAGTTCTTGATAACCCTTATGAGGAAGAAATTTTTCCAAATATCCAATCTAAACCTCCCCTGATGCAACTTGAGGCTATTTCCTCTCATCCTATCACTTGCTACTTGGGAGAAGAGACCAACACCCACCTCGCTACAACCTCCTTTCAGGTAGCTGTAGAGAGCAATAAGGTCTCCCCTCAGCCTCCTTTTCTCCAGGCTAAACAACCCCAGTTCCCTCAGCCGCTTTTCATAGGACTTGTGTTCTAGACCCTTCACCAGCCTCGTTGCCCATCTCTGGACACGCTCCAGCACCTCAATGATTTTCTTGTAGTGAGGGGCCCAGAACTGAACACAGTACTCAAGGTGCGGCCTCACCAGGGCTGAGTAGAGGGGGACGATCACTTCCCTACTCCTGCTGGCCACACTGTTTCTGATACAGGCCAGGACGCTATTGGCCTTCTTGGCCACCTGGGCACACTGCTGGCTCATATTCAGCCGGCTGTCGACCAACACCCGATTAGATATCATACACTCCAGATGATCCTGTTTAAATCAGTTAAACTATTCATGCACCATGATACCAATCCATGAGTGTAAAGAGACAGCAAACTTTGGCCTGTATGAACCAAATATGCTGCGCACATCAAATCCCTGGCAAAAACATATTAGACAGAACACTGAGTTGAGAACTTAATTCCATCACTATTAAACCTTGACGCCCTAAACGGACAGAAACAATCATACTCCCATCACCAGTTTGTGTATGGGATTTAGTTACATCCACATAGTCCAGAGTAAGGATGAGCTGTGCCCGATTTTGTGCACAACAGTGATGAACATCATAATTTTTTTAATTCAGTAAAAATATTTTGGGACAGTACCTACGGATGTATTGATTTCAGTGGAGGTGTTCCTAGGATAAGGTGATACCTGTGCAGAGGCTACAGGGGCAAGGCAGCAGTGAAAACACCCTTAAATGGGAATGGTGAGGTTTAAAGCTTGTGCTGATGGTAGCACCGACACACGAACTATGGATGAACGCTTTCCTCCAGAAACAACATAGTTCAGCTGGGGGGGGCGGGGGGGAAGTAAAACTGGGCTCTTACGCTTAACTATTAAAAGGATTGCCTGGATATTTCTCACTGTTACCTGGAGAGCACGAGGCATAGTGCACAGTGAACTGTGCAGATCTCGACGGATAAAACACAGGTTACTGGTGGAAGACTTTACAGAAAGTAATTTAAGATCCTGACTGCAGCTCAGCTGAGAGGTAGATGAAATTACAATATAGATGGAAATTGTCTTCTTAAGAAGAGCCACCATACACTTAGTGACAGACTTTACCCAGTACTATGCAGCACATAATTAAAAAAAAAAAAAACAAAACAGAAGAGAGCCTGTTATTGCCATTCAGCTTTTTATTTTACAACTGTATCAGCACTACAAATACTTAGCACTGTATTGTATACCTGTAGTCTGCTGTGAAGCCTGTAGGTTGTTATATCCTGAAGATATACATTATATTGGATGTAGGTTGTATATCCTAAAGATAAACAATAAAGATTTAGTGGTGTAATGCTCTCATTATACTAGAAATGTTAATTTTGAATGTGAGATTTAATGTAAGGCAGTCTTGAGGCAGTAATTTTTAATGGTTCACATAGGTTTAAGAGCTAAGTCTTCAGGGTAAATTAATGCTTTTCATCTCTAAGAGGTTTACAAATGATGGCACTATCAATGTAAACTTTCAGCCCTGCACAATCAAATATTTAAAGGTAATTGCACATAATTATACCGGATTTTGAAGGTTGTTGAGGAGTTTGCACAAATACCATATTTAAAAGGACTACATATAAATAAAAATGTGGATTTACATAGCTGCCATCTTGAAATGTTTCTAAAAAGGTGTGCTGGTTTTGGCTGGGGTAGAGTTAATTTTCTTCATACTAGCTAGTATGAGGCTATGCTTTGGATTTGTGCTGGAAACAGTGTTGATAACACAGGGATGTTTTCGTTACTGCTGAGCAGTGCTTACACACAGTCAAGGCCTTTTCTGCTTCTCACCCCACCCCACCAGCGAGGAGGCTGGGGGTGCACAAGGAGTTGGGAGGGGACACAGCCAGGACAGCTGACCCCAACTGACCAAAGGGATATTCCACACCACATGATGTCATGCTCAGCATATAAAGCTGGGGGAAGAAGGATGAAGGGGGGACGTTCGGAGTGATGACGTTTGTCTTCCCAAGTAACCGTTATGCGTGATGGAGCCCTGTTTTCCTGGAGATGGCTGCACACCTGCCTGCCCATGGGAAGCAGTGAATGAATTCCTTGTTTTGCTTTGCTTGTGTGTGTGGCTTTTGCTTTACCTATTGAACTGTCTTTATCTCAACCCATGAGTTTTTCTCACTTTTTCCCTTCCGATTCTCTCCCCCATTCCACTGGGGGGGAGTGAGTGAACAGCTGTGTGGTGCTTAGTTGCTGGCTGGGGTTAAACCATGACAGCCCTTTTTGGCACCCAACGTGGGGCTCAAAGTGTTTGAGATAATGACAGATTTGATTAGAATGTGCTAATCGAATTTATAGCTGTTATTGCTGTTTAGCTACTAATGAGCAGGCTCCTGTGCTTGCCATGGGGCTTGCTTGCCTTACTGTATATTAGAGTCTAGCGCTCATTAGTGCCTGCTTTTTGCTTTTGCTGCTTGCTGTAGTGCTGCACTGCTTATCAACTGACTCTGCTGTGCCTGGGAACATTTTGGTAACAGCAATGGTGATATGCCTGGGCTGGGAGATGGCCAGGGCATCGCTGCTGTTTCTGTGCTGCTGTACTGGACAGGCTGGAACTCCAGTGTGAACTCAAGTTGAAGGGACTGTGATCTGTGGATGAGTCCACACTGGAGCAGGTATATCTCTGAAGGCATTGTGGCCCATGGAGAAGGTCATGCTGGAACAGGTGCACCTCAGAGCAACTGTGGATAAGTCTATGCCGCAGCAGGTCTACCCCTGGAGAGGCTGTGGCTCATAGATAAGGCTCCACTTGGAGCAGGTACGCCCCTAAGGGACTGCAGTCTGTGGATAAGTCCAAGCCGGAGCAGGGGCAAGGGAAGGAGTTCATTGCAATGTTAAACCCTATGGTCTGGTCCAAAGGGACCAGGGGTGGAGATTGTAATGGAAATACCTTTAAATTGTTGTAGCCCATGATTTGAGTAGCATGTTATAGGAATCACTATAACAAGAACACTTGAACCAATGGAGGACAAGCCTTACAAGAAGCAGTGCAACTGCAGTAGTGACCCGACCTGAGCTGGCTTTGCTGCCCCGTAACTCCATGCAACACACCACCTCTCCTGTCCTGAGTGACCACCATAACAGATGGAGCCCAAGGTCATGGACTAAATGAACTCAATGGACATTTTGTGGACATTTCTGGACATTTTATGGATATTTTACAAGGGTGGTTGTTGTGGTTTAACCCCAGCCAGCAACTAAGAACCATGCAGCCACTCAGTCACTCCCCCCTGGTGGGATGGGGAAGAGAATTGGAAGGGTACAAGTGAGAAAACTCCTGGGTTTTAACGGTTTAATAACTGGTAACTCCTGGGTTTACCAGTTTAATAGGTAAAGCAAAAGCCATGCACGCAAGCAAAGCAAAACAAGGAATCATTCACTGCTTCCCAAGGGCAGGGAAGGGTTCAGGCAGCTCCAGAAAAGCAGGGCTCCATCACACGTAATGGTTACTTGGGAAGACAAAGGCCATCACTCTGAACATGCCCCCCTTCCTCCTCCTTCCCCCAGCTTTATATGCTGAGCATGATGTCATATGGTATGGAATATTCCTTTGGTCAGTTGGGGTCAGCTGTCCCGGCTGTGTCCCCTCCCAACTTCTTGTGCCCCCCCAGCCTCCTCGCTGGTGGGGTGGGGTGAGAAGCAGAAAAGGCCTTGACTGTTTGTAAGCACTGCTCAGCAGTAACGGAAACATCCCTGTGTTATCATCAACACTGTTTCCCACACAAATCCAAAACACGGCCCCATACCAGCTACTGTGAAGAAAATTAACTCTATCCCAGCCAAAACAAGCACAGGGGTCCATAGACTACAGGAACGATATCTGCGTATTATATCAAAGGATGGGAAGGGGGGTGGTGGTTAATGAGGATGTATTGGATAGTGCGGGACCTGAGCAGGATATAAATGGTATGGAATAAGGGATGGAGAATGTGCTGGTGCTTAGTTGCCATCTGGGGTTAAATCATGACAAAAGGAGTCTCCTAAACAAAAGTATATGTGACAAGAGACAATTCCAGATACACTAGCAGGAGGAGAGAATGTTTGGATGAGAGACTCTTGTAACTAGAGCACCCCAACAAATACCCTCAGAATCGGCCAGGCAGCAACATTAAGAAAGAGGACAGCACTAAAGTAGGTAGGATCTGCCATATAACTAATTAAACGTGTGGCCAAAGGTATTCTGCTTTCCTTTTATGCAAAATAATGGCTAAAATATGTATTAGAAGTTGTGATTGAAAATAACAATTCTGGGACAAATGTCACAGGAGCAGAAATGTCAGCACTGCTCAGACCACCACTGGAAACTGGGAGGGAATCCCTCTGGTAGCCAAAGGCAAAGCACACTTGTGCTGAAGCTGATAAAAACAAAAAAACCCCCACAAACTCGAGTTTTACAGAGTTTCATGTTTCTTTAAAACCAAACATTTTCATTACTGGGAATTCCCTGTTTTTTCTCCCCCCCCCCCCCCCCCCCCCCCCTTAAAAAAAAAAAAAAAAGGTTTGCAAATCATTAAACAAAAAAGCTAAAGAAGAAAGTTCTGATTTTGGCTTGTTTGCAAAAAGTAACTTTTCTTTCCCTCCCTCCCCCAACTCAAGATGATTTTAAAACAATAGGCATATGCTCTTTCTTTTTTTTTTTTTCAGAAAAGAAATTTCAAATGAAAGATACTGACTAGCTCTATTAATTTCCTGCAATTATCTTGCTTCCTAGAAGCAGATATCCAGTAGGATGTATTTGGATGGAAAACCCCAAGTTAGCAATTTGCATTTAGTAAGTTTTCCTGTATCTGGGGGGAAAAAAAAAAAAAAAAAAAAAGAGAGAGGAAAAAGAAAAGAAAAAATCCCACGTGGGAAAACACTCGAGTGACTATATTCTCACACTTTTGGGAGAACTTTTGCAAATTCACAGAGACCCATAGCGATCAGCGCCTGCGTTTATTCCCTTCCAGGTCTCACGGAGACCACCAGCTCCCGGCCCAGCCCGGTCCCGGGCAAGGGCAGAGCGGGCTCCAGGGTGAGAATTTTCAATACCGCACCCGTGTAACAGCTGCTCACGGCACCGGCACCGGCACCGCAGCGCTGTCCGCGCCGCCGAGGCGGCACCTAGGGTTCCCGGAGGAAGCCCGGCCCCGCGGCGGGGTGAGGCGGTTCGCACCGACCTCGGCACCTCCTGCCGCTTCTCCTCCGCCGGGCGGGGGCGGCCGGGCCGGGCACCGGGGAGGGCGAACACTGCGCCCTCACTGTGGGCGAGCCTACGCTCCCCGGCCGAGGCCGCCGCCGCCGCCAGCGGGGCTGCGCCTTTAAGGGGCCGGGGAAGGCGGCAGCGGGCGGGTTCCTGCGCGCCGGGGCCGCTCCCTCCCGCCGTCCCTCCTTCCCTCCCCCGCCGGCCGGGCGGTGGGCAGTGCCCGCGGGCCGCCGCCGCGGGTGTGCGACGGGGAGCCGCGGCAGCCTGTCTGCCCGCCCGCCCGCCGGCAGCCATGGCTCTGCCCCTGCGCCGCCGGCTGCCGGTGCTCCCGCTTCTCCTGCTGGCAGCCGGCGGGCTGCGGGCGGCGGAGCAGAGCAGCGGCAGCAGCAGCGCCATGGAGGAGCTCGCCACCGAGAAGGAGGCGGAGGAGAGCCACCGGCAGGACAGCGTGAGCCTCCTCACCTTCATCCTGCTCCTCACCCTCACCATCCTCACCATCTGGCTTTTCAAGCACCGCCGTGTCCGCTTCCTCCACGAGACCGGCCTGGCCATGATCTACGGTGAGTCCCGCCGGGGCCCCGGCACCGCGCCTCAGCCCGCTTCCCCCCTCCGCCCCGGGCAGGCGGCTCTCTGAGGGCCGCTGTCACCCCCGGCAGGTGCCGGGAGGGGCGTCCCGGAGGCGGCGGCGGGCCCCGGTGCTCGGCCGCGCCCCGCCGCGTCGCCGCGCCCCCGCTGCCTGAGGCGAGGTGCGGGCGCGCGGCGGCAGCGGCGCTGCGGCCTCGCGCCCCCCTGACGGCGGGCGGGCGGGCGGCGGCGCAGGGGTAGGCCGCGCCCCGAGGGGAGAGGGAGCCCCGCCGCGGCAAAGCCCCTCGGTGTCCCTGCCCCTGGATCCCCTCCCCTCGCCGGCGCCCTTCCTCGGGCCGGGGGCAGGAGAGGGGGGGATACGGCCCGCTGCCTCCCGTGCGGCGGCGGAGCGGCGCCCTGCGCGAAGGTGCGTCCTGCCGCCGTCCCGCCGGGTGTGCCGGCAGGGCACAGCGCTTTAGTAACCCTCCCCGCTGCGGAAAGCGAGCTCGCCGGGGGTGCTTCTAGCAATTCGGAGTGCTGGGTCACGCAGGCGGTCGCAGTAATGGTTTTGGAAAGCGTTATCTGAACGCCCTCACCGTGCTGTGGCACGCACCGCGTGGAAAGGAGCGTGTTTGAACTTTGATGCTCTGGGGTTTGCTCGCTGACTGCTGGCGTGCTGCTGTCACGGGTGGCCTGAGTTTGCTGGTTACCCACTGGCTGCAGTGACACCAGACACCCTAGGCAGCGCCCACAGCTCATCCGAAGCCCACCTGGTGGAATGAGGACTGTTCAGAGTTGAGTTTGTCCTCTCCAGCCCCCCTCTCCCCCGGTGGATGTGAGTAGAGGGAAAGTAAATCCCTCAGCAGAAGCTGCGTTCTCCCCTGCGTTTTTGGGGGCTGATGATTCGGAGGAGCTGGGCTCTGTGCCGGTACTGTTAATGGCTGGCGCAGAGGACCGCAGGTGAGCCTGAACTGGCAACGCGGAGTACTTGCTCCGCTGCGAACTTGCACAATTGCGTTTTGTGCGCAGTTTGCTACGCAGAGCATAAACAGTTGCGATGAGGAGCAGCCATCCATTTAAAAAATGATTTGTCTGCCGGTGATTGGCTACTGCCGTAGCGCCAGGGCCACTTCTTCTCCTTCGTGAGCTAAATCGGTTCCTGCTGAACGGTGTGAAACACCTACCCAATGTTGGTTGGGATAAGCACGTTGAGGGTAACCACAGATGAGAAATTCGGCACTCAAGGGGAGGGGAGAAGTGAACTATTTCCTCCTCGATGAGTACTACTGTTATTGAGAGCTACATGTCTGCTTGCAAAGCAGTGGAATTTTCCTCTGCTGATGCTTCTCTTAAACCATCCCAGTTTGCTCTTAGTCACTGACCTCTTTGCTGCATTGCTGTGTATTTCACATATACTTGTTGTGGAAAACCGACAAATTAACAATTGGGCGTATAAGTAAGTTATGCGCTAGCATGATAACGCTTAGCAGCTGAATAGTGCTCAGGAGATGGTAGATTAACTGTATATGTGCCGATTGGAAGAGACAGGGTAAAGTTGTATTGAAGACACTGTTTAGGTATTGCCCTGGTGTTGTCACCTTCAGAAAGTTAATTTATGTTTTAAGACCATTTCAGTGATTTAGGTGGTTTACTTTATGGTGGAAATCCTGTGTATGTGGGAGCGCTAATGTATGCAATACAAGTACCAGAGCATCAAGGGCATTTGGGTATGCATTTTGACGAGCTGTGTGGGAAATAAGAAATTGTTCAACTGGAGAACTTCTGCCTCTTATTAAGCTCAAACTAGTTTACTCTAACATCCAGTTCCTGATCCATGAAATGGATGCTAGATTCCCAATTTGATGTACAAGTGCTGAAATTGTACCTTGGGAAAGGGACTACGCTATAGCCCTTTCTGCACCACGGGCAGCACTGCCAAAAGAATGATTGGCTCAAACCATTGCATGTTCTTGGTGTGCCCTCGTTTAAATCATTTTGTTTTCATAGATCCTTCCTCAATACACCCACCTTCTAGATGAGCCCCTTTGGTGTATCAAAATACATGCTCTTCTCCCTCCCAAGGAAAATGACTCTTGCCATGTCATGGGAAACATGTTTAGCAAGTTCAGTTCCTTCCTAACACTGTTAGCCTTCATGCCAGTAAAGCTCTTCTGAGGCATGGCTTCACTTAAGCATTTTGCAGACTTCCTTTAGAGCAAAGAAAAAAATATAGCAAGTGTCATAGTAACTGTCTGTTGTGCTTCTGATAACCAGGCTTTATTCTTCAAATAGGAGTTCTTCCTCTTCCTTCCTTGTCACTTAAAGGATGGCGGTTAAACTGAGAGAGGGATTTCTGTTTTGCTGATAACTTGGTATCTGAGAAATGCATATTTTTCAACCTATGTATGTATTTATGTGGTGGGTTGACCCTGACTGGATGCCAGGTGCCCACCAAAGCCACTCTATGACTCCCCCCCTCAGCTGAGCAGGGGAGAGAAAATATAACAAAAGGCTCGTGGGTCGAGGTAAGGACAGGGAGATTGCTCAACGATTACTGCCATGGGCAAAAAAAGACTCAACTTGGGGAAATTAGTTTAATTTATCCTGCTCTGATTTGATTGGTAATAATGAGAAATAAAAACCGAATCTTAAAACACCTTCCCCCCACCCCTCCCTTCTTCCTGGGCTCAACTTCACTCCCAGTTTCTCTCCCTTCTCCCCCTGAGTGGCGCAGGGGGACGGGGAATGGGGGTTGTGGTCAGTTCATCACACGGTGTCTCTGCCGCTCCTTCCTCCTCAGGGGGAGGACTCCTCACGCTCTTCCCCTGCTCCAGCGTGGGGTGCCCCCCACAGGAGACAGTTCTTCACAAACTGCTCCAACATGAGTCCTTCCCGTGGGCTGCAGTTCTCCACAAACTGCTCAGTGTGGGTCCCTTCCACAGGGTGCAGTCCTTCAGGAACAGACTGCTCCAGCGTGGGTCCCCCACAGGGTCACAAGTCCTGCCAGCAAACCTGCTCCAGCGTGGGCTCCTCTCTCTCCATGGGTCCACAGGTCCTGCCAGGAGCCTGCTCCAGCACAGGCTTCCCATGGGGTCACAGCCTCCTTTGGGCATCCACCTGCTCCAGCATGGGGTCCTTCACGGACTGCAGGTGGGTGTCTGCTCCCCCAGGGACCTCCATGGGCTGCAGGGGGACAGCCTGCCTCACCATGGTCTTCACCATGGGCTGCAGGGGAATCTCTGCTCTGGTGCCTGGAGCACCTCCTCCCCCTCCTTCTTCACTGACCTTGGTGTCTGCAGGGCTGTTGCTCTCACAGATTCTCGCTCCTCTCTCCAGCTGCAATTGCTGTTGTGCAGGATTTTTTTCCCCCTTCTTAAATCTGTTGTCCCAGAGCCGCTACCACCGTCGCTGATGGGCTCGGCCTTGGCCAGCAGCACGTCTGTCTTGGAGCCATCTGGCATTGGCTCTATTGGACATGGGGGAAGCTTCTAGCAGCTTCTCACAGAAGCCATCCCTGTAGTCCCTCTGCTATCAAAACCTGGCCACGCAAACCCAATACAATTTAAAATGCATAAATTTGGTCAGTCTGACTTAAACACAAAATTATATGGCAATATTTCAACCAAAGAGTTTGTAGTCCTAAAACCACAAGTATCTAGAATGAAACAGTTCTGGGTGTCTAGGTGCTCTCATAAGGATGTATTTCATAATACGTTATTGGTGTAGGCTCCAAACTCTGTACACTAGGTGACTTTCGCATGGTTTTACGGTCAAGTCTATGGCACTTGTACTATTTGAATTCGTCTTTTTTAACAGAAAAATCAGTGTTTCTGTTGCAGCAGTTTTCAGTGCTACCTGAGTAAGTGGCTTTCATTTACAGGAGAAGTAAGCTAGCACTTCAGTGCTGATTAATTTTTTTACCGTGGAGACAATGACCTAGGAAAAACTGTCTCATTGCACCTAAAACCCTTCCAAAACTGTTGGTTTCAAAGTGACGAATCTTTGGATGATTGTATTAGATCAGATACACATTTCACCCAAATTAGTTAGAACTGCAGATCTTGATGGTTGCTTGTTTCTTTCACTCTTTAAGAAGAGGTGATGGAGCTGGATTTCTTTTTTTCTTATCTAGCCATGTTAATTTACAGTAATGTGCAATGAGACCTGTTTCCTTGAGCGCAGTAGGAATCGGGTGGCACGACACTGGCTTGAAACGGTGAGCGGAGAAGCTGCCTCCAGCCAGAGCTTTAACCAACACTTCTCACTTATCTTTTCTGAGAATCCAGATACGAACACATCCTGTTCTACTTTCATGATGTCTCTGCTGTTGATTTGATCACGTTTCTGTTAAGCACCAGCATGTGTTTTACCCAGCTAAAATGACCCGTGGCCCAAGTACTACTGGTGCTGCCAAAGTACTACATTTCTTCCAGCCTTTGAGTAGCACGTTTTCTGCTGCCCATGGAATGAGAGGCATCTGTCGTGCCTGACAGCTTCAGCGTGGTGGTCTAATTACCCAGTCCTCGACAGAACAAAGGCTACTGCCCCGTCCGGATTTGCTGTGTTTTATATAACTTCATCGTGCTAGCTGCTTCAATTGAAGATTAAAAAGTCAATTAAAATCATTATGTAGTCTTTCCACGTTTCTTATCTGTCACTGTCTCTTCAACAGACAGTTGCTGCTTGTCTGTCTGTATTATTCTGATGTGTTAAATATCTTTCTCTGGAAATATCTGTTAAGATATGAAATAACATAAAGTTTACATGAGCATTTAATGACTTACATTCCTGCTTTTTTTTGTGATGTGTAACTTAAAATCTTATTTTTGATGAAACGATATGGCAGTTACAGACCTCAGCTGCACATGCTAGATCTGACAGTTGTGTATGTGAAAGAGGAAGGGACCTAACTTTTTTGAACGTCTTAAAATACTTTGCACCTAAAGCTGCAGTTCCAGGTGCAATGTGGATTTGAATTGATTAAGTACCATGTCATCGCACTGTGATTCTCTGCAGGTCGTCCCACAAGATGCATTTGGCTTATAAAGTGCTAAATACAATTGAATTCTGGTCTTGAAACTGTAACAAGGGTGTTGCTCTGTGAAAGTTAAATACTTGCATGGGGCAAATGTTCTGCAGCTGCTCCAGCAACAGTATTACTAATGCAAATTATTATGGAGCAATTAAAAAACCCAAACAAACAACCCACAACAGAGCAATTAAGGAATTGAGACTTTGCTGACACACATACGCCAACTTGTGATAGTGATGCTAGCTTTTGTTGGTGCTGGTCTGAGCCCCAAGGGTAAAGTGTTCTGAGCTATGTTTTTCCTGAAGAGGTTCAACTCTGTGTTTGACAGGTTTCTTCGCTCTCTGCCGAGGAGCATCCCCGTGTGCTAGGGAGCCACAGGACACAGACTGTGCATCTCGGGAGCCCAGGGAAGAGCTTAAGGATGGGAAGTGACGGTGGCTCCCCAGCACTCTGCTCTTTAGGAAGCAGCTGTCTGGATATGGAGGCATGTCCCAGCAGATCCAGTGGTGTCACTCCCATTAGGCAATTAGTTTGTCCCTTTCATAAGTGGTAATTTGGGTAATTGGCAACCCACACATCAGCACAGGTGTCAGTCCCACCAGGTACTGTCTTGACTGTGGGGTTGTTCTGGAACTGCCTGGGGGCTGCACAGGAGTTGAAGTGTTGCAGGTAAAAGCAAAACTGGACTTGGGTACAGAGAAATAAAATCAATATATAAAACTTCCATTACCTTTTGTGGTTCAGAAATGAGAGCTATGAGGTAAATGGTCAGGATAAAATATCAGATTTAGTCTGAAATACTCTGTATCAGATGAAGTTTCTGTATCCACAAAGTAGATACAGAAATGGCCTATTTTTATCTCATCTGGCTGCAGTGCTCTCTGTTACAATTCTAGTCTCTCCGCATGTTAGAGATGACCTAATGCATCTGCATGGCCATCAAAATAATGGCAGTGTTGGTGTTCAATAAGCCACTTTTACATAAGCATTCTAATACTAGATTTAGGAGCATAACTCTGAGCACCCAGTTTCGAGAACATTATCCTTTTTCTGGAAACCTGCATGTTCCTCCTGGATATTCTTTTAAATCACTTGGTTACAGGCTTTCAAAGTGAGTCTTACTCAATTTCTTGGCTGCTCAGGACATTTTAATTGTATTGCAAATCTTGTCTCTAAGCTTGCTTTGTGGCCTGTGACTGGGTGGAACATAAAATTTTATCTTGTGAGAGATTTTGGAAGAAATGCTATATCTCGGTTATTAACCTACCTGTATTTCAGATTTGCTCTTCAGGTGGGGTAGTTGGATAGTTTATAAATTACTAATGTTTCTAAAATATCTTTGGAGTGCAGTTCAGCTGTAGTCCTCAGAGTAGTGATTTTGTGTGGGGTTTTTGGGGTTTTTTTTTGTGTGTGTGTGTTTGTGGTTTTTGAGGGAGGGCAGTGGTTTTAATAGCAATTAAGATAAATCAGTTCATTTTTACATTTAACTTCAGCTTCATGAGGTGTTCTATCAAATAAGCACCAGAATACCCTTGTGATCACCGGTGTGAGCCAAAGAAGAGAGAAATGGCAGCCCTGGATTTCCTCCACGTGAGGAAGCCTTTGGTGATATAGCTGGCTGCTAAAGCCCGTACTGCTCTGCAACACCACACGGTTGTAGGAACCAGGTGGAGGCTGAAGGGGAAGGTGTTCCTTTGCATATACCGTAACTCTCACCTGAATTAGAAAGTTATCACAAACAAATGCCGGTTCTGTAATATTGCAGAGCTCGTACGTGTGCCTGCCGTTCGCTCCTGCGTGCGTGCTCGATGACTGGTTGTGTTGGTAGGAGTGTGCTGAACTGAGGGCAGGTAACCTGATGTCTGGCGCACAAGCTTGTTGTCAGACAGTGAGGTGGTTCTGCAACGCATGACGGGTTAGCGTTGCTCTTGTCTGGGCCCTGTAGGAGCCTGAGGCATTCCTTAGTCCGCTTCAGAAGATTTTTTTTTTTTTTTCCCCCAACCATTTCCAATTTATCTTTGCTACCTTGCAATAGAAGTATCACCCTAAACAGGTCCTCCAAGGAATCTCCCTAAAACAACACAAGCACTGAGCTCTTCTGTAGATGCAGAGTGTCTGCAGCTACTCCGGTAGCTTCTGCTCTTGGTGCAGGTGAGAAGACTGAAAAGGGTACGGTGAGGGAACGTATAAAAGCTGCCAAGTCCTACAGGGTGCCCAAAGATGCTTCTCAGGTGCTGATGGTGTCCCCACCTCAGTGCTGCTCTACTCAGTCATTAGGGCTCTGTATCTTTTGGGGAGAAGGTGGATGGGACAGATCAGGTCTCGGTTTTCAGGTGTCCCCTTTCCCTTTGGTATGTTAGGCCTTTGTTTTATGGATGATCATAGAAGGGTAATTGGGAGCATTTCCTTGGCTATGTTAACAAAAATCTATGTAGCAACTGGCACGTAATCTTATCTCTGGATTTCATAGTGCTGCATTGACTTATGCCTTATGCAAAGCAGAATGAACAATTCAGACATTGTTCTTTCTGATATTGAATTTAAAAAAAGTTATGCTGGACTGAAGTGATTCTAGCTGTGCTTTCTCTTGCAGTGTGCCTTTAATAGACCTTTCTCACTTTCTGTGCTACAGAAAGACTAGAGCATCTTAACACTGAAGTCACCTTCACCCCAAGCAATTAGCTGCACAGCAGGGTGCTTTCGGAAGTGCCTCTGGTTCATCTGTACAACCAGTCTGGGCAGCATTTAGGTGCAGGAGTGCAACCTGTGAAATGCCTTTCTAAACTACTGCGTGTCCTGGGCTCGCTAGCAGAGGTGAAACTCTGAAGACTTCTGCTGTGTGTGCTCCCAGCTCCTACTGTCAGCAAAGTTGGTACAACTGGAAACAGGCGTCAGCCTTGCCTCTGACTTGCTGGGGCCCAAACTCTCCCTCCCTTCTCGGAGAGCTGGCCTTGCCTCCAAGCTGGGATGCTTTCCCACAGCACACGCAGATAGCTCTGGAAGCGGTGGTGGGAAGGCTCGATTCCCTGTGACAGAAAAGTGTCATCGTTCAGCTAGTTATGTTCCTCCTTGTGTCCTCTGTCCCTACAAACCACACTTTGTGGGTGCATGGTAGCCCTTTTTCCCATCCTTACTTCTGAAAGTTGGCCTCTCCATCCCAACCTACACTGTAGAGAAGTTCAAGACACCATTTTAGAGTTGGGTGAAACCTTTCCCTTGCTTCTGGTGGGGAGATATTTCCACCCCCATCCCCTGCTATTTGAAGAACCATTCTCTCCATTAGGTAGAGGTGGCAGTATTCACTCCCCTACTGATCTAGAAACCAGAAATCTGAAGCAGAAACCACAGGTCAGCCGTCATAAAAAACCCCAAATAAAATAATAATAATAAAAAAAGTAAGCCTCAGAACTATGGTGTGTTATAGGACACCTCCTGCAGTCCACAACTATGCATCTTGGCCTGTTAGGGGCCAGAAGTAAAAATATTTTGCAGTTCCTATCTAGTCCTTTAACAGGTGCTGTGTACCATGGATGCTCTTTCCTTGCTCTTGTGCTGACTGCTGAGAGTCTGGCACTGAGCTGCTGAACTGTCCCTGTGTTTTCAGGAGGCAGCCTCAGTATTTAACTCAAGGCTGTTGTTTCCACTCTGACAGCCAGAAATAGCAGCTTGTAGACTTAATTTTTTTTTTTTTTCAACAGAGTCTTTATTTGTGACTCAGGATTAATGCTTTATCCCCATTTAAGACTGAATATAGCCTTTCTCCCCCTGCTTTAGACTAAGTGGTGTCTATATTGAAAGGATGTGATACAAGCAATTATTTTTTTAGAAGGGTATTTATCTTGAAGGGGTTTTTACTGGTGTTGTAAAAAAATACGCAGTTGTTCTCAGCAGATCAGATCTTTTCTGTGTCTACCAAAGATGGGTAATTTAGCTCAAACGCACTGCTTTTTTTTCCCCCCTATTAAAAAGCACTTCAGCCTGCAATTAACTGAGTGTGAAGGGAGAAAAGAGAAATGGTATAAAACTGGGGTTTTTTTTTTTTTTTTTTTTTCCCCATGCCCTGAAATCAGACAATTCAGTTTACTTTAGAAGTGCCTAAATGCCCTTGAAAGCTATGGTGGAAGAAGCTGGGGTTTTTTATCAGGGAGAAATATTGAAGGCTCCCCCTCAATTAGAGCAGAGGAGATGAACTGTGCTCTTAGCCAGGGGAGGCGTGTGGTTTCTGTGCTTTCTTCCTGGCTTCAGTATTTCATGTTCAGTTTCAAAGGCTGGGTTTAAGCTCTGCATGTCTCTTGATAAAGCTGTATGTGTCAGCGATGCACGGAAAAAGATCCCACCCCTACCTGGTGGGTCTGTCCTGGCAAAGTTCTTGTAGGGGCATCACTGCTGCCAGAAGGTGTTTGGGGGGTTGCCTGCACTCCTACCCCCGATGGCCCGGCAGTGGCGTGACTCTGCCGCCACTGGAGGGTCCTGCCTGTAAAGCCGTGCTGCCGGGGCTTGCGGGTCTGCTGTCGTCTCAGCTACTTCTCTGTAGCTGCCATTTTCTCTGCTTGCAGGGTTTTCAAACTACCCTCACCCTGTTGAAATAGGTTTTAAAGGCAGCTGGGGACCACTGAAATAGCTGGTGCAAGCTTTAAGTGCACGTAGTGAGCGTATTACTGGTTCCTCTTCTGTTACCTTGTAAGCCCCTTGGGAGGGGGCAGTTTGAACAGCAGAGCTGTGGGTCTGATGGACACCTTGGTGTGCTGGGTTTGTGGAAATGTTTAAATAAAGTGGTATGCTTATTCTGAATGCCATGCCTCTCCATAGTTGTCTTCGCTTCTCACTTATGCTTAAAAAATAAATAATTAGTACTGAGGAGATTTTTTTTTTAAAGTAGGTGCTCTTTGACTTGTGCTCCTGCTCTTTCATTATGAAGTTGGGGGACTATTCTTAACAAAAAAAGGGTGCCAACAAAGGAGCACGGTATAACTGTATTCTAAAATGCAATTAACTTGTCTGTGCATAAGATGACAGTCTTCAGCGTGCTGGCTGTGTGTGGATGTGCAGTCTGTGCACCTGCAACTCTTACCATCAGTAGCGAGCTGAAGAGAGAGCTGCTCATGTGGCTTGGCGTCCCCTGCGTCTGAGGTTCTTCCCTGTGTCGGCTCTGCAGGGGGCCATGCTGTGGCCATGGTCGGTGCTAACACACTGGGAGCGTAGTCACTGCTTCTGAGGCTCGGATGCTACCCCATTAATTCAAGAATTGGATTAAATATGAAAACTGCTGTTAACCTTTGCCATTGCTTTGAATATGAGATACTAATGGAAAGATGTTATAACTGATGATCGTTTAAAAATATCAAGTGTCCCACAAGGATATGACTAGCTTTTGATTTGTACTCTTTGAATCCATTAGAATGGATACTATCTGTTTCCACACTAATTCTGAGAAATTATTATTTTTTTCCCCCCACTTCATAGCACTTGATATCAAGTCCTTCAGTAGTGAAAGGGGACCTGCATTTAAAGTGTCATATACCTCTCTGCTGTTGGTTTACTGCTGCATGATCCTTCCTATTTGCTCTTTCCTTCGTGTCAGTCTTCATTGTGCTTACTGATTGTGTAATGGCCTTTCTCCTGGGAATAGTTTCCTTATCCATGAGACAGCTTGGCTATTCTTCCTTAAATTGCCTTTTCAGTGAGCAAATTGTTAGTATTTAGCCCCAGAATCCACCCTCTCCTGCAGCTGGAGAACTTGCTTTACAGCCTTTGCTGAACATACAAGTCACCTGCTATGGAGCTGGACACTTGCCCCATCCAAAACTCTGCTGAGGCTGGAGATCATGTGTTTATGTTCCCTGTATACTCAGCACCGTTAATTGCAGTCTTAGGATCTGGCTGGTTTGGTAGGCGAATTACGAACTCTACTTTTATACACTGTGAAGTATTTTTAAAAAATTACATTTGGAGAAGTAGAGGCTTCATCTGGGCATGTTTGAAAGTGATCTGGGTTGGCTTTTTCATATAACGGCAATCATCAAAGACCCAGCTAGGTGCTACCTAATTGATACTGTATTTGCTTGTCTGTGTATGAGCAACGAAGTTGATGATAACCTAAAGTGGTTCAGAGAGAGAGCATACAATTCATGCTTTATTTGTGTTTGATAGTAGATATCATATTTAAACTTGGAGTTCTTGGCTTGAAATACCAACTTATTCCAGCTGGCTTTTAGTTTTGCTGTGTAAGTGACTCTTTCCAAGTAGCCTTTAGAAGCTGGACTCAGTAGAGGAGTTCGAACTGCCATGTGTAGGGATCTCCTTGGCTAGTCAGGAGGGGTACGCCACCTGAGACGGAAGGGGCATTCGCAGGAGACGTGAAGCAGTGCGTGGAGCTGGCATCACCGGCTACACTGCAGTTCTGCCACGGCTGGAAAACACAGGAATAAGCACGGAGGAAGAAAGCTCGTGTAAAGGCTTATTCCTGTTGTGGAAGTGCCACCTGATCTTTCCTCCTGGATTATCTTTGATATTCTAGTTGAATATTACGTAACACTGTGTATCAAGAGCAGAGGAGGGTGAATATACGTGACCTTCCACAGGCATGTCTGGCAAGGTTGGCTGTGGCATCCTTTCCTGGCTCACAGAATTGAAACGGGCACTTCTGCTTGTTTAGCTTGTCTTGAAGCTTTATACTTTGGCAGTCACGGCTGCTGCACAGCGTAAAAGATGTGGTTTTGTCATACCTATCTGCAATACTAATGTCTTGCAGGGAACATGTTCTCACCGGACACTGTTTACAGTGAATAGTTTTCTGAAGGAAGTAAGTATTTTGCAGACATGATGGTGTGAGTGAAGTAGCCTTAATGCTGGAATAGACTTTCATATGGGCAACTGAGTGCCAGTACAATGTTTCAGCCTAACCATTATTGCTTTTCGTCTCTGCACAGCAGTAAGTGAAACTTGGCAAATACTTTATTTATGAAGTTGATTTTTATCTCTAGAAACTTTTAACCTTTTTTCCAACCACTTTCACGTATGTTAGAGCAATGTGTTTACCTGTTCAGCCCCAGACACATTCTTCGGGCTTCAGGAGCTTGAATGGAAAGATTGTGTTTCTGTACCAGGTTTAATTTTTCTCTGAAGTTCTGACTTACCAAGTTCTCAGGGAGTTTGCTGCTCCCAAATCTCTCGGAGAGAAGGAGCGTCCTTAGAACACATACAAATTTCCTGGCCTTCCAAAAACTCCGGTGGGTGATCATCCTCCTAATGATCTCTTACAGAGATTCATGGATGTAAAAATAATCTTTTCCTCAGCACTGCATGACTAAAGAGCTACCGAGTGATTTGCTACTGGTGACCCGCTTGTTAAGATGCGGTAACTAAATATAATTGCAGCATATTCAGTTTTACGCGTGCCTGCAGGAAATAGAGAAATGTCAACATAGATACCTTGGTGATGCCTAGTACTTGATGTGTCCCCTCTTCCCCGTATATTAGCCTCAGAGAACCTTAAAAAAGAGTTTATTGCTCTTGCTAGCAAATGCTTGAGTGTGTGTATTTCAACATTTTCAGTTTTCAACCCTAATGGTTTTGGGATCTCTTCCAAAATGTAAAACATAGGACAGTGTTATTTCTTGTTTGCTGTACTTCAAACACAGATACCTACTTGGGGACAGAGCTTTGCATTACATGTTGTGTGTACGTGCGACAGAGCCCCTCTCCTTAAGACTGGAAGGTCGAGGCAGGAGGTGTAAGCACAATCTACTTCGTGTTTATGAACACTTTCTTCTTTTACCCTGTTGAAGCTAAGCCCCCCCCCTTCAGGGCCTCAATCTTTTAGGTACTGCTTAAACTTATAGTTAAGTTCTTAAAAACAAGCAAGCAACACCTCTGAAGTGTTTGATTTGCTGCGCTCACTGGCCAAAGTCATAGGTTGTCTTTTCTCTGTTACTAGACCACAAGTTATTTTCCTGCATTAGGTGCAACCTCCTATCACAGCTCCAAAAAAAACGAGGGACCCCCAAAAATTGGAGGATGATGTCTGTACGGGTTTCAGTAGTCTCCTTTTCCCCCTTCTCTCTTCATATGTGAGGTGTTGACATATGTACAGATAAATCTTGCCCTCCAATGGCTCCTTGGGGTTTGACTATTCGTTTCTGGTCTTGCCTTTTAGCTCTCCTGAAAGAAGTACGAGACTTACTCTGCCCTCCTGCTTTTTTGTGGGAAGTGCCTAAAACTCTTTCCTTGTCTCCTCTCTGCTTCTCCCCAGGATGCATCTAATAGCTTATCTCAATGCTGACAACTTGGATTCTTCTCCATATACCAGACCTTTTTTTTTTTCAGTCTAAACTAAAAATCTTTGCTCGCTTCCCTGCCTCTTGTGAACATGTGGTAAATGGCTCAAGCTCAGAATGACTAAAATAACTTCTTGTCACTTTTTTCTTCCTCCTGCTACCACAGTCTTGTCTATCGCTCAGGCCTGTTCCCTGATCACTGCTGAAATGATCTGTACCTTGTCTTTACCTGCAAGTTGTTTAAGCTGTGCGGATTCTTTCTAGGTAACATACATGTAGGATATTCATTCCTATCTACCTCTACACAGCTACAGTCCAGGCTTTCATTGCAACATTGACTCCTTCGACGTCCTTCTTGAGGCATGAGAGAAAAAACTGTGTTCAGATGAAACTTCTGCTGTGTTGTTGTGAATAAGTAACCTTTTTTCCTAGAGCTTCTCTTGGGTTGTTGCTGTGTTCCCAGCTGTCCTCCTGGTTCTGCGGGTATTGTTATAGATTCTTTAATTAATGCTATATGAATCAGTGTTTTTGCAGAGTGAAAGGTAAAGATGCCACTGTCTCTAGGAATATTTAATTATAGCAAGAATTAAACTAACATTATTTAACTTGCTAATAGGCTTTGTCAAAAGCAAGACCTACTTTTTAGTCATTGGACTTCCAAAGAAGGCTTAAAGTTTGACTCATGGGCAAAGTACAGATTGCTCAGCTACAAGAAGAAAACTTGGACCACTGACAACTATTTACTACCAGGGTTATGTTATAAAATTTACTTGGAATGGCGAGTGAGGAAAGTAACTCTATTTGTAACACTAGTTTATAATGAATTTGTAAAAAAGTCTTTTAGTGAATCTAATCTTCTGAGATCTTCAGAACCCTTAATTGCAGAAAAGGGCAATGCTTCTGAACAAAAGTTGGCAGCTTTTGCAATGATGACAAAGGGCCAGAACCCAAATGATGCAACATCTGCATGGTGTTTGCTGGACACCGAGATCCTTGAACTGGTCACATTTCTGACCCGTGTGTGCACCCACATACAACATGCCGCCTCAGAGTTGAGTTACTTGCTTTCCAGAACAGCCTGGTCTTGTGTAATGCTCTCCATCTGAGCACAGAGATAGTTTTCTGATGCTTCGCTTGACTGGAAACAGTATTTACTTGCATTTGATTTAGTATAGAAAACATACCATTTTACTTGCGGAGATGATATTTTTTTCTAACGACACCAGAAAAACTTGTCAACTAAAGAAACTTAGGTGCCCTCTTTCTATTGGCCTGAAACATAAACTGAGTATATATTGTATGGGGAACATAAAAGGTCTATGAATCATATATTGAAATAAATATATGATCAATGGCAATCTGATGCACCTTAAGAATCATTAAGTATACTCCTAAATTTGCCAATTCTTACTATAGGTGATTTACCTCTTACATTGTATTTGCCTTACTGGTTGACAAACTTGAAACAGCATCTTGTTAACAAATACGGACTTATGGGAAGTTCCTGAGCAGGCAGGGGTTTTGCATGGTTCAGAGGCGGTGGGTTGGTGCGACCAGGAGGGTGTTGTGGGGCTGTTAAAAAGTACTGGGAAGACCTTAGTGATTCCTGTTAGCAACTGTTTGCCAGAGGTCCATCCCATAATGCTGGGCTTCAAAGTTGAGGAAAATTAAATTGAAAACAATATCCTATTTTAAAAATGTCTGGGGAAAAACCCCACACTTTCATACTGTAACTTGAACCGACCAAGTTCCATGGACTTGGGGTTACTACTGGTATGTCGCACTTGCAGGACACGTTCTGCTAGAAAACTGGCTGTGTTGACCAGGAAAATTTATCTGTGACTTAAAGTTTGATGTGCTTGAGGCTTGAGCAGTTTTGTTGTAAGCTTCAGTGAGCAGGACATCAGCCAGTACCGAAGAAGTCACCTGCCCTCTCTGGAAGAAGTTACAGAACAAATTGCTGGGGCAACAGGTACCTCAAGGAGAAACGCTTGACTGAATCGTATCTGCAGAGAGAGATTTGGCCAAGGAGAAGGCAGCGGATTCAGACACGCTTGTTGAAATGGGCTGAGAGATTGACTATGGGAAGACAGAAGTATTCTGGGGGGGTATGAATTTTTTTTTAGGTGTGACAAAACAATGGCTGAAAAACTAGAAACTTTTCTGCAAGGAAGAAAAATATTCTGATTTAGGTCTGGCTTTTCATTGCTATATTCCTGTGCTATTTGGCAGACCTTTCTACGTAGTCTGTGGGTCGCAGTCCAGTAACCTCAAGTCTTTGAGGTGATAAATAGGAAATCCTGAAAAAGAACACTTTCCTTCAGGAACTTAACTGGAGAGGGGGCTTCTGGCTGCGGCCAGGGTTAGGCTGTTGAGCTATGTGGCATACGTTCTTGGAAATCAATGTCAGTTGCACCATCTCTGAACCACCACAACTATATTGCTCAGCCCGTAAAAATGTTTTTAGTCACCTGTTTATGCTGCTGTTTTTTTTCTTAGTACTCCTACTTACTTGGCACACCTAGCACACCTGAAGGGATGGTATGATAGCAGAGAGCAGGAGGATGGTTGGGCCACTGCTGCTCATCAGCCTGAAGTTAGGATCCAATTCTCCTTGCTACGCTTTATACCTGTTTATGTGGGATGAAAAACAAAAAGTGTGTGTATGTATTTACAGCTCTGTGAAATACCATATTAGCATCCAAGCATCGTAAAGCCTTAATAGTTTTTGCCTCCTAAAGATGGAAAATAGTACTGGATCTGAAGTACGCAACAGGAAATACTTGCTCAAGGCTGCTTGGGAAACTCGCTGCTGAATTCGGATCATGAGCTGTGATTCTGTCCTTACTCAGTGATTTCCACCAGCGTCCTCTCTTCTGTTCAGGGAAAAGCAGAACCCTCTGCTCTGAAGCAGTCAATGCTGTGCATGCTCTTTGCTCCTGTAATGATCATACAGGGCCCCAATTAAACATGTTCTGACTTTGCATATGTTAACTGTGCCTGTAACACGTCCCTGACTTCTGCTTTATAGCAGTCGTGCAAAGCAGGCAGGCTGCCCTGTCCCTTGCGGGAGAAGCGCGAGTGCTAGAGAGCGTGGGGCTGCTGGAGCCCCCCTTCCCCACTGCTGAGTCTTAACCTGGCACGGAGGCGTGTGAGTGACTTCTTGTGCCTTTTTTTCTAGCCAACAGTTATAAGGAGAGCTGATTTTTTTTTTTTTTGATGGGTGTCTGAGTATTGGTAAAATAGTTAACAGGGGGGTTTCCTGGGCTCTTTGTGGGATTTTTGGTGTTTGCCATGAGTGTCTTAGTATTGGGCACTGTGCGCATTTCTCATCTCATAAGATCCGTTCACTCCTTTATTTCTGTTTGATTTGGTGCAAGATTTCTAGTTACTGTTGTGACAGGAGAATTGTGTCACACCTTGTTAACTTTCAGCTGAATTTAATGATAAATCTTCCACTTAGACTGCTGAAAAAGATGATCTTTTGCTCAGGAAGTAACCAAAGCTGAACCCAGTGCTCAACACAAATCTTTTAGTAGTGCCCAGTCATTATACTGGTTTCTGAATATGTAGACTTCATACATTTAATTATATTATCTGCCAATTTTTTTTATTGTTATGTTTGCGGTCTAAAACTTGGCTGACTGCAGTCTGATGAGTGTTTTCCTAATGATCTGGCAGTTCAGTCTGTCAGTGCTTAGAGTGAGTAACTGGGCACACCTTTTGTTTTTGCTTTGCTATTGTAACAGTCCAGAAGGTGACACTTTCTCCTGTACCCATCTGGATCCCATAACCTGAAATGTTATGGTAACAATGCTGTACTCATCATCAAAGTTCTACTGTTCCTTCTGAAATATTAGTTATTTATGCCAGAAGAATGATAGACTAAATAGTCTACTTGCTTCCCTATGATAATTAGCTCTGATCCCAAAACTGATCCTATATACCTGTGGGTCTAATAGCTAGGTAACACTTTACTGTAAGGAGCAGTTATCCAGTTTGATCTTCCATCTATTGTTGCTTAACCTGCTCATATTTCATAACAATTCCTCTCGGTTAAATTGATACAGCTTGTTAAAAGCTTTGCAAAAAAAATGCAATGAATGTGTATTTACTGGGTTGCATTATCTATTGTGTAATTTATTTTTAGAAGGCAATTTTTTATTCACATTGGGTTATAGCAAAAGCACTGTGCAGCTGGTTTGCCTGCTACTGAGGGAAGACTCTCTGAAGCGGTAATTCTCTCAAGGTCCTTGGCATCAATAGGCATTGCAGCAGTAATTTTTCTTTTCTGAAGAACTACTTTAATTGCTACAGCTTCAGAATGTGTTGTTGTCAGGAGCTGACATAAACATACTTTTTGTACAGAAGCAGCAGAATGCTCCACAGTACCTGCAACAGCGTTTCAGCATATCCCTAACCTCATTTTATTTTTGTCATTCCTTCCTTCTGTGAGTTATAGATCCCTAGACACAAAGGAGTGGGGAAAGGTAGTCTTTCTGTGAATTTGGGAGGGAGAGTGCTGTGAAACAACTTTATTTATACAGAGGCACTTTGCAGCTTTTGAAATACATCATCTGAATGATGTAGTGCTTCATAAACCCTTTTTGACTCAATTTCCACCATTTTCCTGTTTTGTTTTGAAGAGCGTGTACGTTTTCTAGCTGACCGTTGTACAGATAAGCAAATCTTCAGTGCATGCTCTGAAAGCTTGGATTTTCTTTGGATGGATTTTCATTATGGTCCTATTGCTGTTCTTTACAATCTGAAGAAAGCCTGCATTCATAAGGGTTACTGCATCTGCGAAGGATGAAGAATAAGTAGGAGTGATGAACTCCAGTGGTCGTGAATGGATGGATTGTCCCAGGCATTTGTTCAGCTGCCAGTATATTGTGAAGTATTTGGGCTGGCAAAAAACGTTAGCTTTGGGTAACATACACTCTCTCAGAGTACTCTACTGTGCTTTTAATAAAATGAGTATTCCAAGACAGCATGTGGTGTACTAGTACATCTCTCTTCTTAAGTGTGATTGATTTATTTCTCACTAAAAGCTTGTAGCTTTAGATTTTAATTCTACTTTCCATTGCTAGCTGTGCTTGTCTTATCAGAAAGGTACTCGCAATCCTGAGTGGGATGCTGCGTTGTGTTATGCCAGGAGCAGTGAAGAAGGAAGACCTTGCTGTACTGGCTGAAGATCAGAGTTGATTCTGCAGTATGAAATGTTCCCTGTGTTCACAAATATAAATAGTACTGTGACCAAGAGTTGCGTGCCTTCAGATTCTACTTTGCCCCTGTCGTGGTGGGTGGCAGTAAATGCAAGTTTTTTCCATGGTGTTCTGATAAAGCACTTCAGCAGTTCTGTCGTCAGTGATAGTAGTCTCTTCTAAATACAGTGTTAGTCAGGAGTAAATGGTCACTGTTAACTACACAACTATTAGTGGTTGCAGTACTCTTACGGAGCATGCAGCACTTTGCAATGCTCCAGTACCAGAGCAACTAAATAACGTCTCGCGTGACCAGTTTTGCTCTTGATAGAACAATCTGGTTCAACTACGGCCAACACTTTAAATAGATAAAATATTAGAAAGCTAGTACAACGTCATTTAAAATAAAGAACTGGAATGAAATTGCTTGGTAAAGTGTTTTGCAGGGTATGTGTACCTACCGTGCCTGGCACTGACTGTGCAGATCAAAATGGACGTCTCTTGTGACTGACTGGGGCTTCTGATTCCATTGGTACTAGCTGGTTTAGCAACTGCACAAACCAAATATAACACCTGTTAATATTGTATAAAAATAACACACTCGTGACTGTTATTTATTGCACACAGCATTAATATTCTGGTCTGAAGAAGGTTTTCTTGCCTTTGAGTTTTCACTATGGAATCTGTTTTGGTTGAGTCAACAAGCAAACCCAGGGACTTTCATACAGCTATTGAAGTGGCAAATGTTAGTGGTGCTTTTGGAAGAAGTTAAAGAGAGAACCTTTCCTGAAGGTATTTTGCTAGTGACAGTTCGTCACTAACGACAAGTCTTGCATAAAGAGCCTTTGAATAGCAAACTAAGAGCTTGAAAATAGTAGCTATTTGAGAGAGACATATATTTAGAGGGAGGGAAGCAAGGGGGAGGAGATTTTCCCTTGATGAAGACGTAGTGCTATATAATCCATCTAGATGCATATTTTGAGTATTGTTTTCTTCAGCTTTTCAGTGAAATAATTTGCATGCAGTTGCTATCTTTAGCATCTTTGCTACTAGTAGTAGTCTTGAGCACACAGTGATGTGCTTTTTTTCAGATCTCTGCTAATGTATGTGTGTTCTCTGGTTTGACAGGAATTGGTGTGACTGCATTCCCTGACGTTAGAACATCGGTGACAATTGCTGATAGAAGTTGTTAATTGAATATTTGCACTTTTGTAGGCATCGGTTGCCCAGCTGTTATCTGTCAGGCTGGATTTGCATTGCTATAGTCATGTCAGATTTTTTTTTTTAATATTCCTATTTAATGATTTTGATAGGTCACACTGAAGGAACTGGCCTGTATAGTACATTTGTATGAACCAGTTTCCACACTACTTCTGGCGCAGAAAATCAAATAACAATGTCCAATATTACTATATCCCATGGTCATGTGGAATCCCCGGGTATTTCGCCAGGTCTTTTGGAAACTGCGAAAGCAATGACTGTTACACTCTGGAAGTGTACTAGACCAGCCTGTGCTCTGCTTGTGTCCACTCTAAGAAAATGCATCATCATCTTTGTGTCAGTGAACCTCACCCAGGCTTCAGCTTTAGCTGTGCTAGCCCAACTTGTGCTTTACCTTGGGCTCAAGGATGCTGTGTTTCTAGCAGCGACGAAGGTCAATTCCTAGATACTGTTGGAGACAGAGGGTGTCCAAAACAGCAAATGACCTTGTACAGTTGACTTGAAAGGTCTACTTTACTCAGTGTTGTCTCTTCTTAGCTTCTAGAAGAGAGCTTGTATGTGATATGTGGAGCTGTTATCATATAACCCATCTCTAAAGCTTTATTCCTTCTCTTATTCTTTGAGAATATGATTGCTACTCTCTAGGAGTTCACACAACTGTTAAATCCTGTGATGTGTTTGCAGAGGAGTGCTATTACTCCATCTTGCAGGTAAGGAGTTGTGGCAAAGAACAAGATCAAAAGCACTCACTGAATCTCTTTTAGTTGTCCCTTTTTGATGCCTGCGATTGGGATTTTCTTCTCTTCATGCTTCCAGATATGCTCTTATGTTTCAGTGAAGCTTGGAAAGCCCACTACTCCTGCAAACCAGACCTCTAAATACTTACTTGTTCAAGAATGCCAAGTCATGCCCCCTTGTGAAAAGTGGCTTGTAGTTGTTTGCTCTTACAGACTCAAGCCTGGAATCCAGCTCTGCAGACAAAGCTTTAAGGTTTTGTCACTCTTGGAAGAGACCCACCTTGCTGATATCCTTTCCAAATTTTAACAAGTCGGCCATGGTCCTAGTGCAGAGCAGCCTCCTGTGAGTTGTAACAAGCCCAATCTTAGAGTAAATCCAAGACGTGTGTTGGAATGAGGCTGGATTTCATGTTTGAGCTGTCTAACCCAGTGCAATGTTCTCATGTTCTGCCCGCTGATTTCTGAGAGCTGGGAGCAATTTTCTAAAGCAAACTGAAATAAAGTTTATTGTGCTTCATGTGCAGAGTGGGACACTTCAATTTGCTTTAGAAAATTGTTCTGCACAAAAACGTGCTATTGGAGTTAAGATAAAGTAATGGTAGCAGTAATGGAGGGAAGAGGCAAGTCAGGGGATGCAGCTCCATGCAGTTTTGGTTACAGCTTCTTTGTACTTCGCTTCTTGGTGAATGTTTCTGTCTCTGCTTCTACAGCCTGTCCTCACCCAGCCTTCTTCCTCCCTCTCTGAGCTATCTCATGGTGCCCTCCCTGCTCCAGCATCTGTGGGTTTTCTGGCATCCCGTGAGTTTGTGCTGTAGTTTTGATCAAGGTAAATGTGGAAGCCTTGGTAGATATCCAAAGCTGTTTCTAATCTTTCATAACCAATGGCAGAACTATGATGGAATCCTCTTTGGAGATACTCAGAAGCTAATTTGGATTTTTCTTTCTAGTGTAGTAAGTGTCTTAACAGTTACAATATAGAGTATTTTCTCACTGTCGTCACTTTTTTTTTTTTAGAAGTCTTGACTTTCTTTTTTGAATCTCCTTTTAAAAAAACTTTATGGAGGTCTTTAGCTAATCTTTTACAGCAAATTTATTTTAAAGCACGGGCATTAATAAGGATAGGACTTAAGCCTAGCAAAATAACTCATACAAACTTCATTTGACAGAACTTGCTTTGCTTTTGTGAGACATTTCCTCAGAAACTGGAACTGTGAAATGTCGTTGTTCTGACAGAAATATTTTCTGCTCCTTGTCTGCAAAAAAATCAAGTTACTTTCATGCAAACATGCCTTTTGCAAAATCTGGAGCGACGTTAGGTGGGGATACCACAGAGACCATTCAGTCTGTCAGTGTTGGATTGCAAAGTCTTGAGTCTTGTTGACATCTCTGCAATTTGTCTGGCCTTAATATTTAATAAGCCTGATACTCTGCAATCTCCAGAGTGAGAGCAATTCTTTTAAAAACCGCCTTGTGCCTTTGCTGGAGTTCTCGCCAGGCTCTTTAAATTCAGAGGTGTGCTTGTAACACCGTGTCTGGAGGGTAAAGCAATAATCATGAATTTTATGGCTCCATACTCTTGTTGTATTAAACTTTTAAGCAGTTTGCAGACAGAATACTTTATATAGCAGAGCAGGACCTTGGTTTTGCTCCTGATCAATGGGAACTGCTGCAAGTCTCAGGTTGCCTTTTCAGGAGGATGAGTATTAGGAGGTAAGTGACTTGGCAGAGGCTGGTTGTCCGGGCACTGCTACAACCTGTATGTTCTAGTTGTCCGCTTGATACCGAGTGGCTCGCTGGGACCTAGACTTTTCCAGAGGGAGCTGGTCGTTGAATGCGCAGGAGATGCATGAGAGGTGCAACCTGCATCCGTCAGTGAAATGGCAACAGTGGAAGCTGCAGATAAAGGTCTGCTGATGTGCTAGAAAAGAGCAGCCGGGGCTGATCCATGAAGACAAACTTTTTTTATTCTCCTGCCAAAAGCCATGGGGAATCTCAGGGAAATACAGTCTGAGTAAACTGGTTTAGGCAGCATCTGTGAACATAAGGACTCTTTCATTTACAAACTTCTGCTTTGAGCTCTGGTTTTGTCTTTGGATACACAGGAGTCTCAATTTTCAGGATTGCTAACTGTCTGCAGGTTCCCACCAATTGACCTTATTTGTGGTAGCAGAAAGCGTTCATTCTCTGCACCTTGTATCCCAAATTTGCTAGCTCGAGTTGGAGGCTGCTGTTGAAACAGCTGCCTTTTCTGGTTTTCAGGCAGCCTAAGCAAATAATCTGACTTCTTTCTTTCTACAAACCCTTAGCCAGTAGAAAGTCATGCACAAATTACTAAAAGTATTTGTCATTACATTGGCATATTTCACCAAGGAAATCCATGCTAAACATTATGAGACTGAATTATTTTTGTGTAAGAAGCTGCATAGCTGAAATGGAAAAGCACTGCTTTAAGTTATGTGGTTTGGGAGTTTTCTAGAACTCTTCCAAAAAACTTTTCAGTTTTTAAACCCGCGGAAGTGGCTTTTTTAGGTCTCAGAAGTGGTTTCAGGAAGTGACTTTCAGCCGATATCTAAAGGAAAAAAGTAATTTTTCTTTTTTATTTTTTTCTTTTTCCCCTGGAGGCTTGATTCAAATTTTGTTTACTACTTTTTCTCTTTAGTTAGCATTTGCAACTTGCATACATTTGTAAGAACATCTCATTTTTGTCCTAATATGTCTTTTAGATTTTGAACTTCAGCTTGAACTTTAGTATTAGATTTGTTTGTCAGACTTAAGTCAGGGCTTATACTTCAATGCTGTAATTTGTTTTGTCTGCAGTTGATTACTGTTCTTTTTTCCCCCACCCATCTTGATGAACAACCTGAAAGATAAATGTGTGGGAGCTGTTGCAAACTGCTAATGGCTTTTAAAAGGCAAATTGTTAAATTGGAACTCTTCTTCACGTTCACCGGGGACTTTCAGTGTCTGCAAAAAATGAACTTCATTTATAGCACTTCTGTGGCTTTTTTAACATGAATTGCACAACGGAGATCCAGTATCTGCCTATGGGGTGTAAATGAACTCAACTCTAATACTTTGAGACATGTTAAAAATGTAGCTTCTGGGATGTAGGTAGTATCATGTTGGGGTGAAAATGCTCTGTTGGGCTGGAAGCCTCAAGCAGTGGGATGAAAGGAAAAGTTATTTATAGAATCATGGAATCATTTAGGTTGGAAAAGACATTTATCATCAAGTCCAACTGTTAAGCTAGCACTGCCAAGTCCACCACTAAACCATGTCCCTAAGCACCACATCTACACGTCTTTTAAACACCTCCAGGGATGGTGACTCAACCACTTCCCCAGGCAGCCTGTTCCAGTTCTTGATAACCCTTATGAGGAAGAAATTTTTCCAAATATCCAATCTAAACCTCCCCTGGCACAACTTGAGGCCATTTCCTCTTGTCCTGTTGTCTGTTACTAGGGAGAAGAGACCGACCCCCACCTCTCTGCAACCTCCTTTCAGGTAGTTGTAGAGAGCAATAAGGTCTCCCCTCAGCCTACTTTTCTCCAGACTAAACAGCCTCAGTTCCCTCAGCCGCTTTTCATAGGACTTGTATTCTAGACCCTTCACCAGCTTCGTTGCCCGTCTCTGGACACGCTCCAGCACCTCGATGTCTGTCTTGCAGTGAGGGGCCCAAAACTAAACACAGTACTCGAGGTGTGGCCTCACCAGGGCCGAGTACAGTGGGACGATCACCTCCCTAGTCCTGCTGGCCACACTGTTTCTGATACAGGCCAGGACGCCGTTGGCCTTCTTGGCCACCTGGGCACACTGCTGGCTCATATTCAGCTGCCTGTTGACCAACACCCCCAGGTCCTTTTCCACCGGGCAGCTTTCCAGCCACTCCTCCCCAAGCCTGTAGCATTGCCTGGGGTTGTTGTGACCCAAGTGCATGACCTGGCACTTGGCCTTGTTGTATCTCATACAGTTGGCCTTGGCCCATTGATCCAGCCTGTCCAGGTCCCGCTGTAGCGCCTGCCTGCCCTCCAGCAGATCAACACTCCTGCCCAGCTTGGTGTCATCTGCAAACTTACTGAGGGTGCACTCAATCCCCTCATCCAGATCATTGATAAAGATATTGAACAGAACTGGCCCCAGTACTGAGCCCTGGGGAACACCACTTGTGACCGGCCGCCAACTGGATTTAACTCCATTCACCACAACTCTTTGGGCCCGGCCATCCAGCCAGTTTCCTACCCAGCGCAGAGTACGCCCATCCAAGCCATGGGTAGCCAGTTTCTCCGGGAGAATACTGTGGGAAATGGTGTCAAAGGCTTTACTAAAGTCTAGGTAGACAACATCCACAGCCTTTCCCTCATCCACTAAACAGGTCACCTTGTCATAGAAGGAGATCAGGTTAGTCAAGTGGGACATGCCTTTCATAAATTCATACTGACTGGGCCGGATCACCTGGTTGTCCTGTACATGCCACATGATGGCACCCAAGATGACCTGCTCCATAACCTTCCCTGGCACCGAGGTCAGACTGACAGACCTGTAGTTGCCCGGATCCTCCTTCCAGCCCTTCTTGTAGATGGGCGTCACATTTGCTGACTTCCAGTCAACTGGGACCTCGCTGGTGAGCCAGGACTGCTGATAAATGATGGAAAGTGGCTTGGTGAGCGCTTCTGCCAGCTCCCTCAGTACCCTTGGTGGATGGTGGATCCCATGTGGGCCCCATAGACTTGTGTGTGTCGAAGTGGTGTAGCAGGTCACTAACCATTTCCCCTTGGATTGTTATCTTCTGACTTGGAGCAGTAATGGGAGCAACAGACAAGCCTAGGCTCTGACTAGTTTCTCTTCTTAGCTTGTAAGCTTGGCTGCTTGGAAAGGGATGAGATGACAGATGTGTTTCCTGCTGGCTCTGGGCAAGAGCCACTCACTTAACTTAGTGGCTTCCCTAAATGTCAAGGTATACAGAGTGGTGGCACCAAAACTAAGCTTGGTGGAGGCAAAGTAGAAGCTTGCAATGAGTTGCCCTAGATACTTAAACACTGTAGATTTACTTCAGTGGAGGTAATGTTTTAGCTGATCCAGCTTTTGTGCTGTGAGGGTATTAATAAGTGCACATACACTGCCATTTAACCTGCAAATTCATGTGGTAACAAATCTCGCAGTAAGTACTTCTTAAGGTTTCAAGAGGTATTTTTCCAAGTGTCTAGATAATCATCCATCTCTTAACCACATTGTTCAAAAGCAATAGTACTAGCGTGTATTTTTTAAAAATAAAAAGCTCACTGTAAAGACTTGCATGTTCTCCAAGGGTAGCACGCTCTTGATGAGCAGTGTTGACAGATGTAGATTGTCTCAGCACTTAAGTGCAGGGTGGTGTAACCTGTTATCTACACAAACCAATGTTTTGGGTGCTTTTTTGTGTTAGTTTAAACTATTTATCTGATATCAGAGCCTTAACAACCACATCGCTATTAAATGAGGTACTTTTTTGTGGTTTGGGATGCCAGTTGTAAGCTAGACAAAATGCATTATATCATATTGCATGTTGTTGTCACTGGCACTTGTATTATTCTGTCAAGCATTTTCTTATTCTAAGAAAAGAGTATTTTTGGAGAAGTGAAAGTGAAGTGAAGCCTGAATTAGTTGATGCTGTATTTCACTTGAAAAATCTAAATGGAAAAGTAAAAAGAAAAGGCCAAGAAGGTTACATCTGAACAGTAATGTGGCTGATTACTTAAAGTCATGTATGCAAAAATAGTAAAGGACGTGCATGGTGAGCAACAGTGCTTGGTTTCATGGCCTGCTTACTCTCTGTGCTGCCTCACGCGTGTGGGTGTGAGTCCATCCTCTCTCCTCTAGCTTTATGGGAAGTGGGAGTTGTTCATGCTTCTGATGATAAATGTGTAAGTTCTCCAGTTTTTATACATACCGTGTGCAGTTAATTCTGAAAGCATGTTGGCTTAAGCCATTTTCTAACTGAACTGGTTAGACATAGTTAACCCCTTGCATTGATAAAAATCATGTCATGAGAAACAGCTTAAGGAAGTTTGGAGGATATTTTGGTGACGCTTATCTGAAGCAGCCCTGAAAGTGCAGTGATGTGAAGCGAGTGAAATAGAAAGATCCTTCTTTCGGCTTGGTATCTTCCTGAAAGAGTACCCATCTACCTTGGGATGCAAGAATTGCTTTGTAGTGATTATTTTGCACGTGTCCAAACCCAAGATTTTAGTGTGGGGCTTGGAGTGTTGTGTTGAAACAGTTTGTGTGGGAAAACCTGCTGGTTCAATCTGAGAATCTCTTATGTTTGTTCTTGAGGTTGTATTTGTTTGAGAAACTATGCAGGGGAGAGGAATGAATGGCTAAAAGGCAGTGTAAATAAATAGCTTTATGCACTTAAAATGGTTAGGATAAGAGCAAGGTCATGGGGTGTGCAGTGGTTATGCTCATGTGAGATCAGCCTTTGGAAGGATGTTTTACTCCTTACCTTTTTCTGCCCTGCCAAGGGGTCTTGCACTGAGAGCCCCTGTCGTGTCAGTGGGTCAGATTTTTCCATGTAGTGGAGATTGGGCTGCTCTTTATCTCTAATAAATCTGATCTTACTCGTGCTCAGCTGCCACCTTTTGGACTGTCAGGGGATATGAAATCATAGGTACCCAACCACATCTGTGCCACTAGTGAGACATGCTGGGGTTAGAGTTGAGGTGGGACGCAAAGAAGAGCCGAAGTGGATATGATTGCTCAGGCACCATGCTGGCACCACTGATGCTAAAAAGGCTGGAAGGGATGGCAGAAATGTCAGGCCAGAGCAGCACCTGAGATCTGTCAGGAGCAGGCAAGGAGGTGTCAGTCTGTAGTGGGAGCAGAACAAGAAGTTAGTGACTGGGAACTGTAGGGTGAGTTTGGCTGGAGTGAGGTAAAGCTTGTACCAGCTTAGAAGGGAAGAAGGAGGATGGTAACAGGCTGCGTAGGAGGTTGGGAATTGCAGCTGTGGGACCTCTGGACGATGTGCTGCTTGTGAGCAGGCTGAGCTTTTAGCTGGCCTTTCTTGTTGCAGCTCAAAGTGCAATCTTTCTTCTTCCTCTCTAGCTCATGAGAATCAGTCGGGAAGACAGAAGTGTCACAAAACCGCTCATGTACTGCAGGCTGCGGCAGCAGTCATTTACCTGGCTTCTGCAGTTAGTACTAAACCAACTTAGTGCTTAAATTTTACACTATATATGAAACCAGAAAAGGCAGTCTTGGGCAAGTAATAGTCAACTTCTTTGATCCTCTGTTCATGTGTCCATAAGGTCCTAGAAGAGTATTTCCTGGCTTTTTTTGTTTCCTAGCATGTAGAGTGGGATAGATGTCAGAGTAGCTGGGTCAGCGGGTTAAACAACCGTAGAATGGGCTTGAGAATTGTGGTGTATTTGTGGCAAGGCTGTGGCCACCGAAGTGCCTGTGCTCAGAGCAGTCACCCAGAAAGGCAAAACATAGGCAACATGTGGCTTCTTAGCTCTGCTTTGGGAGATGTCTGTAAGCGCCAGGTTGCCTCTATGAGATGGGATAGATCTTCTGTCGAGACTGTGTATTTGGATGTTGCAATAACAAGACTTCTATGGTCAGACATAATGATCACAGAAAGCCAGAGCTGTTATGTTGCCGCTATTTCTGTCTTTTGGGTTGGTACATTTCCCTGCAAGCCACAAACCATCTTGTTTACAAGTGCCGGTTAGTCTTCTGTCCACAGCTACAAAGCATGGGGCTTGCCTCAGCAAAAAAGATTTCCTTGAAAACTCGGTCAACTCGAAACCTTTGTCTGTCCTACAGGTAGGAGATTGTGTTGTTAGTAAATAGATGGGGCTTGGCGCAAAAAGACCTTTGTGAGGAGAGAAGTACTGGGAAGTTCTCCTTGAGACAACTGAAAACCTTTCTAATGCAGACTTTAGTTCATTCACCTTGCTTAAACTTCTGCCTGTTCTTTTCTTCCTAAGACTTTGTTTGGGCCTCTGTCCTAATCAGAAGCTCCCAGAAATTGTTTTTAGGATGAAGGCCTCCACACACATCCATCACTTTAAATATCCTTCAAATGAGTGAGGCCTGATGCTGGGATGCAGAATTCCTCATAGCAAGCAAACAGGTTTATCTATGCTTAACAGTTCTCCTTGTAGCTATCGTGGGGTCTTTGAACCCAAAGCCATGCTGAGATGGAAATGTTTCCTGCCCCTTCCCCCTCTGTCCTCTCCTTATCTCAAACCTTCAAAATTAAATGACAGTGTCAGCAAAGAGATTGCTGCTGCTTAATGAGTTGCAATTGGGATGCAGATTGAAGCCTAACTCCTTGCAATGACAGATTAATAACTCCTTCTGCTGAAGCTTTACAGCACGTTTTAGGGGGGGAATAATTATTGTCTGGGCTTTTTTCTTTGAAACTGGGAAGCTTCATTTCTTGCTAGTGCTTGAGCCAGGTGATGCTACTGAAAAGCTTTTTGTAACAAACGGCTTGATGTTATTCTTTTTCGGACTCTGAGGAGCTTGCGGCCTCCTGTTTTTGAGATATGCTGAGCATTTCTAGCATGCATATGCAAATGGGGAGAAAAGCAGTAACAAAACAATGATTAAATAGAAAGTTTTCTGTTATATACCATTGAGCTGCTGCTCTTCCTCCTGCTGGTTGTTCTTCTTGGGTGCCTGCCAGCATGGTCACCCATGTGCCTGGGGGAAAGAATCTCAGTGTTTGGGGTTTTTCCGCATCTGACTTAAAGTCTGTGTTGAAAGAAATGCTTCAGCTCTGCTCCTGCCACAGGGGACTGGGACCAGCTGCAGTTGGTGCCCTGTTAGGGAGTCAATTCTGTATGGGGCAAGGAAAGGGAGCCGCAGCGCGGCAGAGCTTAGTGCCTTTGTGGTGGCCCATTGCTGCTCACGCCTCTAGGAACGTGTGTAGCGTTAGTCTGCGTGTGGCTTTCACTGCTTTGGGTTTTATAGCTAAGGAGGAATACTTATATTTTTGAAAGTATAAAGAATCTTTTTAAATGTTATTTATAAAATATTTGACAGCAAATGCTTTGTTAAATCTGTGTTGCATGAAACAATGGTTATGTGGTAAATTAACTTGAAAACATGCGAGTTGAGATTAGTTGCAGATTCTGACCTTCTTTGTAATCTCTGGCAAATGCCTGTGCCTTTTATAACTGTGGTATCTTATTTCTACGTTGAGAGTGTCTCTTTAAGTTGTCTTCTGTGGCTTATCTGAGCTCTTCCACCGAGTCACTGCTGAAGTTGGAAATCGGGTCAGGAGCCTTGACTCACCATCCCGTGCTGGGACCAGAGGCCACATGTTCTTACCACAGGACAGCAGTTTCTTCCAGGGCTGAGCCTTCAGTTTAACGGTTCAATGTATGATGTGGGGCTGTGGTTTGTTGTGGGGTTTTTGGTGGTGGTTGTTGTTGTTTGTTTGTTTTTTTAACTCTCCCTTTTCTGGAATTTAGATTCTAGGGGAGAATACAGGGAGCAAATTTTCGTACTGGTTATCATTTTGCCACGTCTTTATGATCACGTTTCTGTGGTTGCCATCTTGCTAATAGTGTCTATGCATCCCTCCAAATTATTTGGAACTAATTTTTCTGGAGTTATAAATCTCCTGTGCAAATGTGAAGCTATATGTGAGACTTAATAGTTACTTTCTGAAGAATTATTGAAATTCCAAAGCAGCCTTCTGTTTAAATCTCTCAATAGTTGTATTTCTAAATTACTTTTTTTTCCTACCTTAAACCTGGTCTTTAACTCCATCACCAGTAAGAACATGCACTACAGAATAAAGCATATCTGCTTCTGTAGTTCATAATTTTTTTGGACCATTTTGCTATACATGTGAGTATGTAGATCACACTAATGTGACACGACCTGAAGAAGAATTAGTTCCCCTAGGAAAAGCCAGAGCAACAGTTAGTCAGAAGGCATTTTTGACCATCACAGAGACTCTTGTGGGTTTTCTGGAACCCAAGGCTTGCAAGAAGGCAAGGGTGTGCACAGCGCACACGGGTCTGGCAGCGCAGAGCCAGCAAGTTAATTTGACATTTGGTACTGCACAGTAACTTTTTTTTGAGGGGGGAGGTAGTCTGTTTCTTTAAATCCAAAACTATGCTTAGTTTGGCTTATTTAAAAAGTGAATTCAAAGACCTTGAATCTATTATTCAGCATTTCAGGTTCTGGATATCCCCAAAATTTCCTTCAGAATTCGAGAACTGACATCACCTGCCTCTATTCGCTATTGAAAAATGCCTTTTTTTTTTTTTTTTTTTAGCTGAAATGTGGTGAGGACTTGTCTTGTGTTTATGCTGCTGCACATAAACTGCCAAAGACAAGGATTAATTTCAAAACAGGCTTCTCATTTTTCAAGTCTTGCATCTTCTGCAGTGATGTGACAAGCTGATGAATGCCATGCTGGCAGCGTTGCGCCATTAAGAAAGTAGCTAATAGATTAGCGATGCTAAGTGTGAGGCGCTAACGGAGGTCTGGAGCTCTGCAGACGCTTGCTTAACCCTTCTTCAAGGGGTCGTATAGCAGTGTTCCTCTGCACTCCCGTACGCGATAGTACAGTGAATGGCAAGCAAATGATATAGAGAGTAGGTTGCTAGTGCTTCTGGAGGTGATATGTAACGCTTGATTTGATTGATTTTTATTTTTTTATTATTTTATTTTAATGTGCAACATTGCCAGCTCAGTTCTGGATGGGAAACAATGCTTGAATTACTTTGTAAGAAGTGTTGAAACTTCCTCACAAATCACTGTCAAATTTGAAGGTGCGTCCACAACGTGGACTGTGAGGTTCAAAGGTTGACCCTGTATTAGGCAAAGTACTTTCTCTGGTGTTTCAGGCTATTTAAAGTAAAACTTTCCAACTGTGATATCTTGATGCACACAAACATCCTACTAAAACAAGCTGTGTGATAAATATTAGTCTTTTGCCTTGAAAATACTTACAGGGCTTTCTTTCATCCTTCTTGCCAAGTTTTTCTTCATCTGTGTTTCTTTGTCTTCAAGCTGGTAAAAAGTTTAGTTTGGGAGTATGGAGGTAAAAAATCTAGACTTTCAAATGTAAGAAATCCTTTGTTATGTATTCTTCATGTGGCTTTTCAAAAGCAAACAGGTATTTTACACACCATCACCTTGCACCGTGGGGAAGCTGGTGTCCAAGTACCCAAAACGCGCTGTTCCGCCTGTGCGCGGGCTGCACTAAGCAGAGCCGGGCCCCGCGCCGAGGCGAGACGGGGTCTCACCGCAGGCAGGGCTGCCCAGCTTGACAAACCGGTCGATGGCTTGCTCTAGCGTTGCTACCTAATTTTACTACTTTTACATTTAGGAAAAAAGAGAGACTACTAGCAGGTGTTTTCTCTGCTGTATCTCAGAACCTGCTTTTCTGTATTTATGTGGCATTAACGGTAGCTGAACATCTCCTGGTCACCCCCTCTGCCTTGCTTTCCACAGGGTGACTTGTGGCCCAGGGCAGGGGGCAAGTCGGGGCGGATTGAGGAAGAAAAAGCATCCCCTTCCTGGTCTGCTGAATCACTTTGGCTTTTATGATCAGGCTCTTATATTGCCATTTCTTCTCCTCAGACTTAGTTTTACAGCAGTGTCAGCAGTGCAGTCTGTCATTTAAACAAACAAAAGAACCCCCACCCAACTCCAAAGCAACAGAAATCCCCAAGACTGACCCAGGTAGCAACCAAGTTGCTTTTAAAGAAGCCTTTGCAGCATAAAAGTACCTGTCCGAGGGGTCCCAATGTTCATGGGACGGAGTGTGAATCGCAGAATAATCTGGGCTGAAAATGGCCTCTGGAGGTAGTCTTCTCCAGCCCTCTGCTCACAGCAGGACCCACAGCTTGGGTCGCTGGGGGCTGTGTTCACGTGAGGTCTGGCTCTATGCAGGGATGGAGATCGGACAGCCTTTCTGGACAGCCTGTTCTGGTGCTTAGCCACATCATTGCTTAAAAAACAAAACCAAGGCTTACCTAATTCCCGCCCCCCCCCCCCCCCCCCCCCCCCATTGCAACAAGTTTGTTGCCCTTAGTCTTAATCACCGTGCACTTTTCAGAAGGGGCTGTCCTTCTTTTCTCTGTCTTCCCAGTAGAGAGCTGCAAACAGCAGGAAGATCTTCGCTGAGTGTCCTTCAGGCTGAAACGCGGTTAATACAAACTGCACTGCAGAGGGAAGGACCCTCAGTATTCAGCGCCTGGCTCTTTACCAGGAGCGCGTGAAAGAAACCTTATCTAAACAGGTCTGAGTTCACCGATTTGATCCAGTCCACGTTCACCGATTTGATCCAGTCCACTGATTCACAGTTTGAATTCAGTGATTGACCTGTGGGTTGTGGAGTGTGAATACCTCGGGTTCCTGCAGAGTGCTGCCTGCTGAAGCTCCCTGAAACCTCAGGGCTGGTTCTTCAGCAGAGAACCGGGCTGGAAACCACGCAGGGCTTGGCTCTGACCAGGGACAGGTGCTCGCGGTTGCACATGCCCACCTCAATTCATGTTCTCACTTCAGTGAGTCCTGTGCTCAAACAAAACCAAAAGTAAATATGCCATTTTAAATGGTGTATTGTGTAGATTGGTGTTGACTATGTCTGAAGTCTATTTTTTTTTATTATCAGCAGTGATTTGCTTTAAAAGGGAAAAATATTCCTAGCTTTTTAATGCCTTATTTCCAGTAAGATGTTCTTTGTGTACCAGCTGCGTGATCAGCATTGTACACGCAAAATACTGGCATAAATGCTTTCTCTGTTAAAAGTGAGAATGCAAGTCATGCATGCAGGGCATTAAGTATTAATTTTTGAGATTATCCTTCCTGAGAGTCTTTGAGCAGTGATGTAAACTTGCCCTTGCAACAGTTACCACAAACCCAAACTTTGAAAGTCAGGCTCTTCTCAAATTTTGAAGTATTTGTAGCCCATTTCTAGCGCTTTTTCCTCTTGTGACAGTCTTGCAGTAAAAGACAGTGCCGGATTAGTGGCCCTAGAGGTTTCTTTTTTGAAGACGTAAAATGTTCTTAAGAAGTCAGATAAATATTTGCTCTGTTGATCCAGGTTCTCCATAAACTCTTCACCAGTGAGACCTTGTGGTGCAGAAGTAAAATGGAGTTTGTGTACTGATTCTTCTGTATCTGTTCATAGCCTCCAGCATCCATCCCTCCCCTTGCTTCCAAATAAGCAACAGAGCTATGCTGAATTTATGCTTGTGTTAACAGCCGAGAAGTAAGTTTAGATTACCCTACTAGGTTTGTCCATGGAGCAATTCCATGTGTCTCTCTCTTTTCTGTTTTTGTTCTGCAGCTGCAACTCTGATGTTCCGGAAATGGTTGAAATCAAGCATTCGGAGAGAATTTATAGAGGATGCCCTGGCCTTCTATATAACATCTTGTCCTGGTTTAGGCTGGGACGGAGCTAGTTTTGCCTCCAGCAGCTACTGTCTTTTGGATTTAGTGTGTGAAGAATGGTGATAGTGCACTGATGGTGTTGGGTGCTGCTAAATGATCAAGGACATTTTGCAGTTTCCCAGGTTTTGCTCATGTGCGGGTGCAAAAACCCAGGAGGGGTAGAGCCAGAATAGTTGATCCAAACTGGCCAAAGAGACTACTCCATACCATAGACATCATGCCCAGTATAAGTGAGGGTCAGCTGGTGGGCCGCTTCCCTTCTGGTTGCTTTTTGTTCCCTGCTTTTCCTTCCCCCCCCCCCCCCCCATTCGTTTGGCTGTTTGTTCCCTCGCCTGCTCTCTCTGGAACTTGCAGTTCTGGGATAGCTGGGGGGGATACCCCTGCTCCCTGGCTGCTGCTTGGGACGGGCTGTATCAGTCGTCGGGTGGTGAGAAATTGTGCTTTGTTTGTTTTATATTTTCTATTATCCTTATATATTATTATTATTATTAATGTATTACTATCTTTTTCTTTGCTGTCCTGGTGAACTGCTTTTAACTCAACCCACGAGTTTTCCTTTCTCTCCGGTTGCCCTCCCCACCGGGGAGGGGAGGGAGTGAGTGAGCGACTGCATGGTATTCGCTTACCATCTGGGGTTAAACCATGACACGCCTGATGGCAGACAGCTTAGAAGGGCATCCTTTCTGAAGCTGTAAACCAGGCTGTTCAGTCTGCCTGAAAAGCACTCATGTTTTTAGTTTTTTGGGGACTTTGGAGGATGACTAAGTATATAAGCTTTGTTAATGTTGCTTTATCAGGTGAGATGGGATGTAGAAATCATGTAACAAGTCCAGTAACTCTTTAGCGTGTAAAAGACTTGATGTTCATTGGAAAACTGAAAGTATTTCCATATGGTTTTCCATAAAGACTTTAAATTTTTTTGGAAAAGCATTAATGACTTCAGGATTTCTGCAGCTCGCATCTGTGTCAAATGTGTCCAGGTTTCATTTCACTTTGATGTTCAAAACCTGTTGTTTTGGGACTGTATGATTAAAAATAGCAGTATGCCTGTACCGTTGTAAGATTGGGGAACTTTCCCCTCTCTTAACTCATCTTTTGAACTACCAAGTGCCTAGTATTTTTTTTTAATGAAGCTGTCTGGTATTTCTGTGGCTTCCTTGGCCCCTTCTGTATTCACACCTATTTCGTTTCATGACTGAGGCCCGTGTGGCTTTAGCCAGTCGACTGCACCTTGCCTTGACCAGCTGCTGCTGCTTCTGCTGGCCTCCTGCCTCAACACCGGCCACCCTGGTCCCAGCTGCATCCTGCTGCGAGACAGCAGCCTGGCAGCAGGGATCGGATGTTCCTCAACAGTCTGGTGCTCCGTGCAAAGGTTGTCCAGTTTGGTGTTTTGTCAGTAGAAGATGTATGAAAACAGGATATTTCCCTGTAGCTGTGTTAGCTGGGCCATGGGACGCTGAGAGTTAAAGGATGTTTCAGTTCAAACACTGAGTATTAATTATGGATATAATTGACTTATCTTCAAAACTCATTTTAAAATAACTAGTATATTTTATTATGGCAGGCAAATGTATGAGTGGATTATATCCAGTTGTATAATGCGATCACACTCTGCTCTCCAGTGCATCTTGCTAATGCAATAGCAATGGGGGTTTCCCATCTGCTTTTGCAATGAATTCACTGAAGAACAGTCTCTGAGCCTAGGAAGCTATTACATCTATCGGTGAACCCCGCTCTGTTCTCAGCTTAGTAGCAGTATAGATTCGGCTTTGTGCCACTGCTGTGCATAAGCTCATCTGTATAGTTTTCATTCTGGCTTCTGATTTACTACAGGATTTCTGGCTGATGCTGGTTAGATCGCTTTTCAACACAGTCAGTCTTCCTGATGGATTCGGTGAGCCTAGCTCTTCCTAGGTGTGCGGGGGGTGAGAGCAGCAGAAAGCTTTGGCCGCTTGCGTGGCTGGGCTGGTGAAGATGTCTCTCGCCATAACTGGTGGTGCAAGTGGCTTGGAGGTGACTGGTAACCTGTCACTTTGTGCAGAGCTGCGTTTCTGCCGCATCCGTCATGCGTAGCTGCAAAATGCTCCGGGGTTGTTAGGAGCATGCTTGTATAAACCTCTGTATTTAAATTGTCAGCATTAGAAACTTCAGTAAGTAGATTTATCTTGCTGAGGGAGTTTCTTCCTCTTGTGTTCTCTTTGAGTACGTACTTCTTTTCTAAATAAAATACATCTTAATCTTCCAGTTACTTTTTAATGATCTTGTTGCCGCTATGTTCTCTTGATCATAGAGAAAGAGGGCCAGAGGTGAGCTGCCCACTAGTGTCACAGCTACTACCTGCTGTACCTTCTCTTGCAATAAAACTGTTTTTCCACTCTGAACTTGAACAGAATAGGCGTGTTCTTTTCATTGGCTATTTTTGGGGTACAGTCTGGTTACTCTTTACACTATGCCGTAAAAACAAGTCTGGTGTTTTTTGTGGTGTGCGGTAGGATTTTTTTTCTTTGTTATACCTCATTTATTCTCTGGTTATTACCCGTCAACTTCACTTACCACCTGGGGAAACAGATCGATGGATGCAGAGTGAGAGTCAGAGGGAGCAAACCCAGCATTGACTACTGACTTAACAAAAGGATCAAACATCCATCTTCATCTTGCGGTTGTTTGCAATGAGGATTAAATCACAGGTCATCCTAGGGTGACAGGGGAGCCTTTAGTAAGTGGGTATCAATTTGTTTACTTACCAGACCAAAACCACTTTGACTGTTCTTACATGTTCTCTCCGCAGAACTGGAGTCTTGTTCTTTGCTTAGTACCTTGTAAGAGGAACAGTGCTCAGTTAAAACCTTGTGCTCCTCCAGCCTCCTGGCATGGCTCTTTCATTAGGTTACAGACTATTTTTTGTCATTGTATCTGATGCATCCCTTATAGTGTTTTTTGGTTGGATTTTATCTAGGCTGGCTGGGTAATTCTTTTTATATTCCTGAATCTCAGGTCTCTTACGATTGCTCATTTTTACCTTACTTTGTAAGTAAGGTAATAAAAGTACTTTGTAAGTAAGGTAATAAAATAAATACTTTTTTTATTTTTGGTTTTGTGAAATGTGGAAAATGCTTGCAAAAGACGTGTAGCTGGCTTCTTTGTGCATGTCATCCAAATTTTAGTTGCAAAGTTTGCAGAGTACGCAGGAGATTGCGACAAGCATCGTTTGCTTGCTTAGAATTGCCAGGCAAAAAAGCTGCATCCTTGCTGCAGCTGTAAAATATTATGGCAAACATCACTGTTTCAGCTCAGTTATGGTCACATGTTTTCAGCAGTCATTAATTGCCTGCAATGGTGTATTTACTTGCTTCTGTCCTTAGGCAGGTGAAATGTATTTGAAGCGTCCTAGTGTTTAGCCTCTCGTGCGACTCGGGGTTTATGCCTTAGAGGTGTGAAGGAGGGCAAGGAAGACAAAACACAAAATGGAGTAATTTGTCACTTCAGGCAGCTACCAGATTTTATAAATTCATCGGTAGTTTTGATGTGCTCAGGGCCTCTCTTCCTCTGCAGGAAACCGATAGTAACGATTCACTGCAAAATGTTCGTGATGCATGTACACTTGTAAGGCTCACGCGTTATACCTTGGATGTTGTTTGAAACTAGAAAGTTAGGTACAGGAGTAGCAAATCAGCCTCATGGATTTTTAACTCTCTTCCAGGACTCATAGTTGGGGTGATCTTGAGATATGGGACTCCCTCTACCAGCGGCCACGACAAGCCGTTCAGCTGCTCGCAGGAGGACAGGCCGTTCACAACCCTCCTGGTCAACGTCAGCGGGAAGTTCTTTGAGTATACGCTCAAAGGGGAGATAAGCCCTGGGAAGATCCACAACGTGGAGCAAAATGACATGTTGCGAAAGGTGAGGGTAGACCGTTTCTTGTGCTTGGCTGAGTGTTTCTCCTTCATCTGTGCATCCCTCCCTCCTCCCCACTCCATCCCATTTGAATGTTAGGTAGTATCAAGTGTCTGTATTCCTGATAGTAACAGCACTTCAATGCTTAATTCAAAAGCACCTTCCGTATTATGTTGCTGCCGGCGAAACTGTGCTCTGTTGCATGTATGTAGTGCTTTCCCAAAGCCCTCCATTGCTGTTTGAAGACTTAATGTACGTTTCTAACGTCTGTAGAATTCATGAAGACCAGCTGAACAAAAAAAGCCCAATGCTGCCTTGTATAGTACAATATAAGGAAAATGATCTTTTCTTAGTGAAAAGTGATTGTTTCTCAGTGCATTTTTTTCCTAGGGTTTTTTAATCTGTTTATTGTCAGGAAATAGTTACTGCTTATGTCCCTATAATCCACCAAATGAAACAGTCTGGTATTGGAAATAAAATTCATTTATTAATGGTTACTCAGATCTGCTATTTGACGACTTACTCTATTCAGTGTCAGGAATTAACCACCTTTTGTGTGTATCAAAGCTAGAAGTATACAATTAAGACTTTAAGGTTTGTAACCTTAAAATACTTCTTTCTGCTGACTGAAGAGAGCTTAGGTGGCTGTTTATATGTACCCGTCTGCTATAGATATCTAAAGTTAGCTGAAATGAATCCTGTTCTGGGAGTGCACACTTGTGTCTGTCTTCTGACCTGTGCTTAGGTGGAGGTGAAGAGAGCCTAGTTAGTCTTACATGGGTGCAGGTCTTCTGTTTGGATTTTAAATGTTATTTTTTTGTTCCTTACTCTTGTGTAGTCTTTCATGGATATCTGGAGCTTCCAGTGAAAGGTGTGGAAGTGATGGATGATCCCAATTCCTGAAAACCAGTCTTGTATCTGACCTGATTGACTTACAATAATTGTGCAGGGGCTAGATTCTCTCTCTCTCTCTCTCTCTCTCTCTCTCTCGCTCCCCCCCGCCCCCCCCCCACCCCACCCCCACCCCCACCCCCGCAAAAAAAACCCAAGAAAAAAAACCCCAAACCAAACCTTAAATAGCATCTCATCTCATCTGCAAATATATGAATATCCCTTACCACAATAAGAGATATCTTCTCCAGCATCATTCTTCTCCAGCATCATTTCAATTAGAATTTTTTAATTTACAAAGGAGACTGTGTTTGGAACTACTGCAAGACTATCATTGGTGATGGATGTAATGTCTGTTTTTCTAGATGTTGTTTACCATGAAGAGCTGCTGCTTTTTGCTGCTGCATATGTATAGAGCTGGCCAGTATTTTGGAGGGTCAGCTTAGCCAGTTGTTTGCTATTTCAACAACCAAAAATAGTAGTTGTCAGAAAATGAAAGAGGAAAAAGATCTAACAATTTATGTATGTCTGTTTCTAATTGAAGTTTCATATTTTATTTTTTAGGTAACATTTGACCCAGAAGTTTTTTTCAACATTCTGTTGCCTCCTATTATTTTTCATGCTGGTTATAGCCTGAAGAAAGTAAGTGTAATAATTTTCTGAGGAGAACAGCCTTTTTTTTTCTTTTTCTTTTAACGTGAGACTGCTGATTTCTTCGGGAGTGTAGTCTCCATTTCAAGCATTTTTCTTTTTTAATGGCAGTAAGAAAAATCTCATTTCCTCCATAGATGGTTAGGCCACATTGTTTTAAGAGAAAATACATGTACTTTTTACTATAAACACATTAAAGTCTATTTAATCTTGCTGATCTGTTTTCCTTTGAACCTTGCCAGAGGTTAACGTCAATTTCATTTAAAGTAAAAGATGTCCTGCCATGAATTGTTTTGGTCCTTTTCAAATATCCAAAATGGAGTAAATTATGCCGAGAAGTGGACCCAAACCTGAATCCCAGTGAGGATGTGCCAGAGACTGAATGGCAGAAGGGCCCAGGTTCTGCTCTCACTTGAAGACACCGTGAATTGGTGGTGGTTTTTAGTTTTGCAGCTAAGTCTTACATCTCTTATTAGAACATCTGTGTGGAAAGCTTCCTGTCAATAAGCTCCATGTAGGATTTAATACATGCTTCAGATTTAGTTTATTCAATTTATTGAAGTTGCACAGAATTTACATTAGGATAATGGAAGCATTTCTCTGAAATGGAGGGGTGTTTCTGTGTATTAATGCAAGCGTAGTATTGCGCTGTATGTTTTTGAACAGGTGATATAACTTGTTTCAAATAAGTATATAACCCTCTTTTTCCTATGCAGAGACACTTTTTCAGGAATTTGGGGTCCATTTTGGCTTACGCCTTTTTAGGAACAGCAGTCTCTTGTTTTATTATTGGGTAAGTGAACTCTGTGGTATCAGTTCCTTTCTATACTAAAGTTTAAGTTGATAAAGTGTATGTTGAGCATTCCAGATTGCCTCAATTTTGTAATTTGTTTGTTTGAGGATTTTATTTCTGTATCCTCCAGACAAAATGCAAATGTAACTTTTTCTGAGATTTATCCCACTTCTGAACAATGCTGTCCCTTGAAATGATATTGTCAAGTTTGAATCACTTGACAAGTCCACAGTACTAAAGAGCAGCATTGAGTTTTTGATGTAATGGTCCAGTCCAAAACAAAACCTTGTTAGACTCTTACTGGAATTGACTTAAACTTGAATTGTGGACGCTACTTATAATAGAATTTTAGCTATCAAACTTTGAGACGTCACTTTCAGTGCCCACATGCGTGCACGTGCTCTCTTTCTCTCTCTGCATATGTGTGTATATACATAATTTTATGTGTATATGTACACTGACATTTAGTTTGAGATAGCTAGTCACGTTGGTTTGCTTGCATACAATCTCTTATGCTGCTAATATTAGCATGTCTGGTGTATGGATATTCTGAAATACAGAAATCCTGAATTGCATAGATGACCTTGGTTTGCCTCTCAAAGAATTTCACTAAAGAGAAATACTTTGAAGGCTATTCTTAGTCCAGAGCTTTTGGTCTATGTACTGTGTTGGGAGAAGCAATGCTGAGGGGAATTTTGAGCAGGGAAATTTTCCGTTTGGTGGAAAAAGGAAACAACATACAGATACTGTGAGCTAGTTGTGCGAACAGATTTCATGCTTTGCTTAGTGGTTTTAAATGATATATTTGTGGATCATATATCACTTGATTCAGTTCATAGGGAAAAGAAGAAAATTAATTTTGATCGCTTAGTGTTAAACTGCGTCAGTGTCCCACAGAGCCGTAGCATAACGAAGCCCGCCTGAAATATTATTGCTTGTGCTTTTCCTTTGCCTGTCTGAAATGCACCAACTTGTATGACTTGGACTGTTTTATCTTCTTTCTCTTCAGGAATCTCATGTATGGGGTTGTGAAACTAATGAAGTTGGTGGGTCAGCTTTCTGATAAATTCTATTATACAGACTGCCTCCTCTTTGGAGCGATAATATCTGCCACTGATCCAGGTAGCTTGCTGAACATTTTTTAATAACCTTCCAAAATAATCCTGTTGCTAGGATTGTTGGCTGCATAGCACGAAGATATTAGCAGCACTTTATTTTCAGTTATGTTATGCTAGCACCTCTGATTCTCTTCTCTGAAATGCATGCAAATTCTGAGTGTTGTGAAAGCTGTTCTCTGTCAGTTTGGTGCTGGACTGATATGATGTGATGGTATGTTTGGGGGGGGGGAAATGTAACTTTCCTGTTCAAATACTTTAAAAAAATTTTTTTCCCCCACTAGGTTTTTTCTTTAGCGTGCGTGAAGTTTAAGACTGCAAATAGATGAAATTATTACATTGTCTGGATAGCAGGACTTCCTTCTTTAGCTACATTGCTTGGGACATTGGATAATTTAAGAGCAATATTTGAGGCTTTTAGGCTCTGCAGGTGTGGGGAATTTTTTTTTCTCCTTCAAATGGACTTCATGTTTTACAAGTTTAAGCAGAAGAACGCTCTTCTGGCGAAGTAATTTGAGCTTTTGCCAAAATAATCTAGTCAACCTTCAAAGCCCAGGAGGCTCACATAGGTGTCTCTGCTTGACAGGTCAGTCTGGAGAGCTGGTGTGTGTCAGGCGCTGGGGTAGGGAGTGGTGAAGTATGAAGCTTGACATTTAAAACAGCTTATTTGAGGTGCTCAGTGGTGATTTGTGAGAAAATGGGAAGTAGCTCCTGTGACTGAGCTGAGCTCTGAACAGCTGGTGGTTGCGCACAGTTTATGCAAAAAATCAACATGTGATTTTTTGAAGCTCATATGTGGCAACATCTTCAAGATCGTGGTCTTTATCTTGGACTGAAGTTTCTTGAAAGGATGGTTATAAATATTTAGCAGTCTTGCCCTTTTCAAATTCTGCACAAATGCACGCTCCTGTGGCATAGTGTATGCTTTAGGGAACTCTTAGGATTATTGGCACTGTTTTACAATGGCTGAAATAATAAAGTTATGTCCACAATCCATACAGTCTTTAAAAGTAGCAAGAGCTGCACAATGTTTTGTTGATTATCTTATATGGAACATGTTCTACAAAAAAGTATCAGGGCTTTGGTAGAAGTGCTTTGTCTGCCCCATGCCCCTTGATCATGGGGGGGTTTCCTATAAACACCGTGCAGATGGGAGGACAACAGAGCCACCTCCTAATGGAGCTGCCCTAAAACTGATGGTGGAATTGCTTACCTATAGATAAACATGACTAGTCTGTTTCCCGGTTTAATTCTGATCCTGTACTTCAATTCCTGGGTTCTGTTGCTTTAGGCAAACTGAAAAGTCTGCTTCATCAGTTCCTGAAGTCAGTCAGTGTGGTTTTTCTCTTGTCTTTCTGTAGTTACCGTGCTAGCAATATTTAATGAGCTGCATGCTGATGTCGATCTCTATGCCCTTCTGTTTGGGGAGAGCGTGTTGAATGACGCTGTTGCCATTGTATTATCTTCGTAAGTAACTACCTGAATTTCTACTCTGAAATGACTTAATTGCTTTTGGTATTTGTCTAAAATAAATGCTTTTTCTGAGAAATGTTATTTTAAATTTAAATGGATTGTCTCGAACTGAATTAATAAACATGGCAAACATTTGCCAAGATCCCTCATGCATACATACACCAGAAAGGCAATTTTGCCTTCAGTATGGGATTGTCTCTTCTGTTGCTCAGGTGTTGCTGTTATGGAATAAAACTTTTCTGATGCCACTTCTAACTTCTCATTGTGTTACTCTCTCTTTCTAGATCTATAGTTGCCTACCAGCCAACAGGTGAAAATACCCATGCTTTTGATGCAGCAGCGTTTTTCAAGTCTGTTGGTGTTTTCCTGGGAATATTCAGTGGTTCTTTCATGATGGGAGCAGTGACGGGGGTTGTGACAGCTCTGATATCCTTTTTCACATTTAGCTCTTCCAGGCTAGATGCTACATTCAGATACTAACAGGCCTCACCCGTTTCCAACTATAGCAATGTTGACACTAGCTTGTTGTAACCTGAGTGTGAAGATGTGATCAGTATTCATGTAACCTTTGCCTATAGAAAGGCATATAGGTACCCACAGAAACTGCCTTTTTCCAATGTAACTGTGGCCACACTAGAAATTTTAGTGATGTTGCTGCATGCTGCAAGCCACGGGGAGGCCCTAAATGGGCATGTCCTAATATTCAGTTTCTTTTTAGGAAATTGAAAAAAATATTTTTTATTGTTAGGCTTGAAAGGCATCTCATATGATAACTGGTGTTTGATTCTGTTGTCAGCAAAATCATTAATAGCTATTTCTGACCCCACAGGGTTCTTTCTGAGAGTCCTACATTTAACCTTTCTGCTGGAAGTCTGATGTCATGGATATTATGGATGTCTGTCTTGGATAAGACTGTATCTCTACCAGAGTTAACATCATAACATGATGTGCTTTGCATGACCTGTCCTGCTCTCTTGAAGCTTACTGCCACTATTTGATTAGAGCTCTGAGGCGCTCAGTGAGCGATCTGTGCGGGTTTTGCTTTAGGCTCAGGTAGTAGACCTTATTAAGCCTGACCCACTCCAGAAACTGTGATGCTTCTTCAGGAAAAAAATCAAATTCTTTGCTTTCAGACTGGCTCGTATATTTGTACACATCCAACATTGCTTTGATCTTCCCAGGTTTCTGAAAACTGATCTAAAAGAGGTAGAATGTGATATTTTATACAATAATCATGAACCTATGGTTCTTCATCTGAAGTAATAATGTCTCAACCGTGTCTTGTTATATGCACACCATGCAAATTTGTCTGACACATATCTGCATAATGGTAACCCTTCAGGAATAAGGGGAAGATGTGCTGTGATGCGTTAATGTTTGGTCTTCTAGCTCCACAGTTGTGCAATCGATGTGGCCCAGAACCATGATTCTTCATCTGGCTTTTAGGCTTACCAGCTGTCCATAGCTCTAGCTGATCAAATACTGTTGCTGTGGTTTTGGGCTTGCTGGTTGGCTACTAATTACAGCTGAAATGCATTCAGATCCATTTTATAAAATCACGCTTCTGAAGCAGCAATTGGTTCTTGCTGTTTCTAATGTTTGTGCTCAGGAGGGCGCATGAGGCTGGGAGCGGAGAGGCTGTTCAGAAGACAGCCTCTGTGGGGTTTTGTTTGGTTGGGGTTTTTTTGTTTTTTTTTTTTAAAAAAAACAACAAAGGAAAAAAAAAATCTTAAATTGTTGCTCAGTTATACAATTTTAACTGTTTTCTTTTGGAAAAATACTTAATGTCATGCAATACTGTAGCAGCAAACTGTAAATTTGCATTTTACTCTTTGTAGCTGATTAGAACCCATAACTTCCATCATGAATGAAGTGAATAGACTGTTATTCCCATAGCTGTGAAGTACCTATAACTGTACCTCTCTGAGTGAGGGGTTTCATGCAGTCATGCATCGTCCTTTGAAAACAGACAGAATACTTAGTTTCCAAATATGATACAGATAATATATGTGAACTTGTTCTGGCTTTCAGCAAGTTGTCTTGGCCTCACTGTTGCGGTTATTTTCATAACATTTAAGGCATTGTACCGCTTTGTATTTTCTTTCTAAATTGCAGAATCTGCCTGGTTGAAATTAAGTGAAGCAGAAGGCCATGCCTAAGGAATAAAGCAAGAAAGTTGTCTTTGCTTTAACGTTTACGTTAAGAAAACAAAAATAGTAACTTAATTTGAATTAACACTTCAATTTGGTCAATTATTATATGAAATAATATGATGATTTTTTTCTTACCTTTCTCTCACCCTCTTCTTCCTCCAGAATGATGAGCACAGGTTTTTATTTCAGATTTAATGAAATGTTTTGATATGGCTACTTACAATAACAGCAAGGGGAACAAAGAGTTTGATTCACAAAGCTGCCAGAAAAGACTGGAAATGAGGAATCTGTTCTGACAAGGGCTCTTGCCTAACTTCAGGGGAACAAGGTTCAACCTTTTCCTCTCCCATGGAGTGACTGTGGCTATCCAGTTTCCCAAGCATCCATGAATGTGTCTTGAGCCAGGAAATGGGATAAACTTGCGGTGGGATTATCTGAGCGCTCTGTGGGAAGATGGGTTCGAATTCTTGCTCTGGTGGATGTTGCTGCTTCAGAAGCATGATGTTACAAAATGGGTCTATTTAGGAGGGGGGAAAAAATAACCTAGCTCAGCGTAACAGTACATCCTCAAAAGTATTAGAGAAATTGTTTATATGGAGAAGTGACTGTGTGGAGAATAACAGCTGTTTTAAAAAATGCTCGTTTATATTTGGTGTAATGTCAACTGTCATGGAGATATGTATATACTTTTTTTTTTTTTGATGGTTCGGGCTTTTGTTTAGAGTGCAGCCTTCTGACAAAGCAGGGTTGCAGCTGAAGGTGTGGCTGAAGTGCGTTTTGGAGCCCTTGCCCTTCTCCAGGCAGCACAGAATGCCAACAAGAAGTAGGTGTGGGTGGGGAGCGAGTGGCTGGCCTCAGGATTGCTTCATCCTAACCAGGCTCCCATGGAAACGCTGCCAGCTGTTTGCCTCTGGTGTTAATCACTCATGGCTTGTTGTGAACACCATATTCTGTGATTAAAACCCACAGGAGATTGTTTCCCCTGAGTCTTTTGGGCTACCTGACTGCTTCTTGCAAGAGGCAGCCAAGAGTGCTGTGAGCCCCAGACCTCCCAGGACCTCTGAATTTCCTTGTGAAAGCAGTGCTGCTCGTTGCTTTTAACATCCCTATCCCGTACTGAACCATGGCTCCCCAAGCAGCAGTGCTGCCATTAGTTTTAGAGTGTGTAGCGCTGCAGAGAGCCCAGGATGCAGCTGTGTTCCGCGTGGAGAGCCACGGTGGGTGATGGTACGGCCTCGATGTATCCATCGAGGTACTGATTGCCTTCATAACGGGCAGGGGAGAGTGCTACCACCTTGCTATTTCAAGCGTCCTTGCTGTCCTGCCTCTTGGATTTCAGAGAAGATTGTGCTAGTTGTCAGTCTTCATAAAGACCGGAGATTTCTCAGCCACCCCTGTTAGCACATGGTTTCTTTCTGTATCGTCAAGCAGAGTTGCACATAGCTGGCTGCCCCTGAGCTGCAGTAAGCTGTACGGTGTTTACTTGCTGCCAGAGTAGTGACAAGGCGGGGAAAAAAAAGTTCTATAAATATGTGAACTACTCTTTTGTAGTATGTGAAGAGCTATATTTAACACTGCTGAAATCTGTTCCTCTTCTTCAGTAGCTGTATGAACTGTTAATTCAGTGTGTGTTTGGTGTTCCTCAAGTTTTACTCTCCTCTGGAAGATGAACTTGTTTTTTTAATTCCCATTGAAAGACTGAGCTGCTGTGATTGACTTGGCTTTTACTCTAAAACACATCAACACAAGGAGAGGAAATATATTTTGTTGTAGGCAGGATTTCTGTTTTGGCTCAAAAGTACAGAAGTAGCCACACTTGCTGAAAAAGACTTGTCAACAAATCTGAGCAGAAAAATTCTCATAAATCTACTTCATCTTAGGGTTGCTGTAGTGAAGAACAGCGCTGTGAATTAAATGCTTCTGAATGTATTTTATGCTTTATTTAAAGATGGGGAGGGATCATTATTTGCGGGTGGGGGAACACACTCAAAACAAACAAAACAAAAAAAACCAAAAAACAAACCAACAAAAAAAACAAAAACCAAAACAAAAACCCAAGACACACAATCTAAAAGGATCATGAGGTATGTATCCCTTCCCTGCTGGCACTTTGCAGGGAAACGTGGCATAGAGTAAGATATAGCCTCAAAGAGGTGGAGCCACAGTTATGTTACAGATATGCAGCAAAAATACCCAAAACTGGCTGTTGAAAGGGGAGACCTTGATTGTGAAGTTTGTCTTGATGTGATAGAATGGATATTTTTCAGCACTAAAAGTGTTTTGTTTTCCAACTAGCGTTTGGTTGTTAGCGCATGAAAGCGTTTTTCATAAATACTGGGTACAGAGAAGCCAAAGGATTTTTTTTTTTGATCCCTTAACAAATGACTTAACGTGACGAAGTTTACCAAGTTGCACTGCTTTCCCCTGCTGGAAACGGCTCTCTTCTTCTTGATGTCCTGGAGCACTTTCTTGCTTGCAGAAGCTTGTGGATTTACTGGTGAGTTGTTGGGACTCAAGTGGAGACAGAAGTCCTGTCCATCTTAGTAGCCATTTTTGGTTTTTGCTTTCTCATTGAAACTTTCCTATGAGAAACATGATGTTGGTACTTAAAGCTTTTTTACGTTCTGTACGATGCCATTGAAGGTGCAGCTCACTTTGTAACAAAGGCTCTTCAGAGCAATGAGAAATGGTTTGGTTCGAACACCGCCTCCTCAACGTGGAATCTAACTCACTTGAAAATAAGGTTCATAAAATCTCAAGGTTAAAGATGATGTATAAATTTAATAGAACTTGGGAAGGGTAAATGTGTTGAGCTCAACCAGTAAACGGGCTGATTTTCACGTGTGATTCTGTTCACAGGTGTGGTAGCTGTCCTCTTCTGTGGAATTACCCAGGCGCATTATACATACAATAATTTGTCAGTTGAATCAAGAAGTCGTACTAAGCAGGCAAGACTGTCTTTCACCTTTTACACAGTTTATTGCTGTAGTAGTCCATGTACTATTGTTTTTGAAAAGCATCTTTATTGCTTGGCTTTTAACATGTGACTGTTTTCTCTCTAGCTTTTTGAGGTATTGCACTTCCTGGCTGAGAACTTCATATTTTCTTATATGGGTTTGGCATTGTTTACTTTCCAGAAACACATATTCAGCCCAGTTTTCATCATTGGAGCTTTTGTATCCTTTTTTACTTTGTGTGAGGTTTTGTTATTATCTTGTGTCTGTTGGCTTTACCAAACAGAGGATGGTGGCTGACCTGAGTTTCCCTGATGTCTTGAAGGCACAAGAATTTTGAGAGCAGTCTTTGGTTACCCCTTACATCAAAGCCCTAAGGCCTCTGTGCCACACAGTTGTTGGCTCTGTACCTGAGCAAGTGCTAGAAGTCATATAATTTCAATAGATAAATAAATGAATATGCTTTACTGTGTGACTCGGCTATTGACAGCCAGCAGTGCTTGTGTTGCTCTTGTATTTGAACTTCAGGGGCTTAGAAAAGGATTACTTTTTCTTTTCACTTCCAACGGTCCCTTGAAGAAAGCAAACAAACTTCAAGTAAATAAAAGAGAATTGTGGGTGAACAGATTATCTTTGAGCAATGCCTAAAGGTATAGGAGTCAGGTTCTCGGGTGATGGGAGGAGGAAGGAACTGAGCTGTGGTGCAGACCGTGACATGAAGGGTACACACTGCTGAAAGGTGCTGGTGTTGGAGGTGGGTATCCAGTTCCCATCCCACTTGGTACGTGGCTCTTGAATTCCCCAGAACTGAACATCACACTCGTGTAAGCTGGGAATCACTAGATTCCTCTCTGCACCCCGCCCCTGTTGAAATAGCTTATGTACCTATTTCTTCACTATATTCCTGGCTGCATGAAATTTCAGAGCAATTAAAAGTGTGCGTGAAGCAATGGGAACTAGTCTTCCAGTCTTGATTTTTCTCTGCCTGCTGCAGGAGTAGGGTAATCAGCAATGGACATAAAACCTGGTGAAAGGACATATAAAGATGGCCTAATTCAGAATGTACTTTTCTCTCCTTCTTTCTACTGTTTTCTCTCATCTCTGTACCGCTTCTAGGGATTTACCACATTTGTCTTTATTTTCCTTTGGCCATTTGCTTTTTTTGAAACAGTAATGAATTTGTCCTGTGTCTCCTCACATCCGTTCTTCTGACCTAAAAGAATGCTCCGGAGCCCTGCAGCCATTGGATAAAGACGCGAACAGAATAGTTGCATCTAGTATACTAAGCATTGTAATTTTTCATCTGTGCTGCAGCCTTCCATCCTCTCTCAGGTTACGCTGTCTTGGGTTTGTTTTCAGTATTTATTTTCTTCCTTTCTCTTCTTTCCCACCTACCTTTTATTACGTTTTTCACATCTTTTTATACCACTGCACTTAACCGCTGTTGCCTCTTGAGTGTTTTTCTACTTTTGTGAGGAGGGCAGCTAGTACTAGCACCCACGTTTTGCCGCAACAGCTACTGTCCTCATTGAGTTAACACCTTGCAGGGGTGAAATGTAGAGGCATCATTAGCTGTTCAAAGAGAAAGGTTGGACTGTGTCCTGGTTTAGGCTGCAAAGGCAGAGCTAAAGCCTCAGTGTCATTGACAAAATCCTGGCCGTTATTCCTACGTACATTGGTCATGATGGCTTCTGATGGCTGATTTCTGCAGTCCTCAAAAGGACTGCTGTAAAAGTTGTTTGGAATAATTACATGAAGCTTTTTGTACAAAGTGATAATCAAAATCTTATCTTCCTAGAGACGTAGTGTCCTGCAGACAGTATTGCTTTACTTTAGCTATAGCAAGAACCCAGTGGTGTCTAGAGCTCTTACATGATTTTATTTCTTTTCCATAAGAGAGCTGTTTCATTCTTCTAATGTTGTTATCCCAGCAGCGAATGATCAGTGTTTGGGCTTCTGATTGTGTTGGTGGTTTATAGGATTTCAGCACACCACTCTAGTTTGTCCCAAAGTGTTCCTTAGATGGTGGAGGGTGTATGCAGCTTTCCGCTGCTTCACTGGAACCACTGGGTGTTTTACACCACAGTAAGGGACAGAAGGAGCTTACCACCTACCCATGAATTTCTGCAATACTCTTACCACTCCTTTTGAACTTCATTCTAGTGCTGACAAGTGGGTTTTGGATTTATCATCTTAGTAACTCTGTACCCTTAAGTGCTTGGCCAGCCAGTAGGAGATTTTGACTCTGCAGGAGCCATAATGGAGTGGCCACTTGCTGGTCTTACGTTGGCTTCCCTTCTGTACATAGGACTGCATTTCTGTTGGTCTGAAACACGTAATGGAATGGTGGTGGTGGTGATAGCTGTTTAAAGTAAAAATTTTTAAAGTAAAGTCTTCATTTGTACAACTGGTAATTTTAATACTAGGTATAATTTCATTGCATTAAAAAAATTGGTTATATTAGTTAAAATTTGTGTTCTTTGCAATGAGTTCTGTATGCACGTAATTGATGAAAGTCTGTTTTATATAGACAGATAACAAGAACACTTGATATCACGATGTAAACCTCTCACTAAAACAGAAGCTTCATGTTAGAGCCAGGTGCTCAAGAGTGCATAGCTCAGGAAAGTGAAATCCTTAACCCTCAGCTGTGAACAGGTTGCAATCTTTTTGGGCAGAGCTGCACACATCTACCCTCTCTCCTTCTTGTTGAATCTGGGCAGAAGGCATAAGATCAGCTGGAACTTTCAGCACATGATGATGTTTTCAGGTAAAAGCGAAAATGTTTGGTAAAGCAAAAAACGTTATTTTTAACTCATAAGCAGTTTATAGTATTACCTTCTGCTTTTATAATCCACATGTATGCTTCCTGAATAGAAGACTTAATGGTTGTTGCAGCATGCCCTCATGTATCTTTCAACCTTTACAGAAAGTGTGTCATATCTGGGAAGACTGACATCTTGAAAAGCCAGCTGCTGGCAGCAAGCAGTCACCTCATGTTGGGAATAGAGTATTTTTGTTTGAAGTGCATCTGAAGGGGATGGGGGAATTGAGATGTATCTCTTCCAGAAAATTATTTCTAGCTGAGATGATGTGCACGTTGTACAGAAACAGATAACTGCTGAGAAAATTGAGGTGTATTTATGGGTGCCCTCTTCCACTTAGTCAGAGAAAGCAAGGTATTTGACTTAAACTCCTTTATGATTTCTGCCACACAGATAACAACTGTTTAAGTTTGTCATTTAAAGCAAATCATGGAGTGTTTGTCTGCGTGTATAAACACGTGCATCCTCAAGAAGTGCCAAGGATGCCTCTTTACACAAGAGGGTGTAAAGAAGAGGGAGCCAGGCTATTTTCAGTGGTGCCCAGTGACAGGACCAGAGGCAATGGGCACACACTGGAACACAGGAGCTTCCCTCTGAACACTTTTTTACTGTGTCCGAGCACTGGCACAGGCTGCCCAGAGAGGTTGTTGCATCTCCATCCTTGGAGATATTCAAAAGCCATCTGGATGTGGTCCTGGGAACCTACTGCAGGTGGCCCTGCTTGAGCAGGGGAGTTGGACCAGGCGACCTCCGGAGGTCCTTTCCAACCTTAACCATCCTGTGATTCCCCTACTAAAGAAGTCTGCAGGTGGCCAAATGCTATGGCTTGCCCTTGCCACTGGAGTTTCATAATTGGGGGCGGTATATTCTGCCTGTGATCATGTTATTACCTAGATTATTTTTCCAGCTGATAACAATTTAATATCAAGAACTCATGCTTCAGTTATGAAATCAACTGGAAAAGTGCATTTTGATTTGGATTCAGCTTGTTTTCCATAATATATTTTGCTGCTGTCCACAAGTTGTTTGTTTCTGCATTTCTTTCCTGTTAGTTTCTGGAAATATTTATACCTTTTCTTAGCACTTGTGGGTGGATTCTATAAGTTACAGAAAATTACCAGGGCAAAGTATGTTCTAAATCATCACAGGGCATAATTTATCAGGGGGACTGAGGGAATTAAAACTCGCCAGAGCCCAGTGCTCTCTGCCTGTCACTTTGTGCCTGTGCAGCAGGGAGGGAGCAAGGAAAGATGCTGTTATGAACAGGCATGGTTGCACATCTGAAGCCCTGCTATTTCGTTCTTTCACACAGGTCTCAGGGGAGCCATGGCATTTGCTCTGGCTATACGAGATACTGCTACCTACTCGCATCAAATGATGTTCTCAACAACTCTCCTCATCGTCTTTTTCACCGTGTGGATTGTCGGTGGAGGTACAACTCCCATGCTGTCATGGCTGAACATCAGGTCAGTATGCAACTGTATGCTGGGGAAACATCACTTTTCAAATGACAACTGTACTACTTGGGAATGGCCCTGCGGAACTTGTTTGATGCTTGCTAGAGGTGTTCTAGGTATTTAGAACATTATGTTTTATAGAGGAAGGTGAGGCTAGGATTCAACGCTAAGCTTTACGATATCCTGCAAGTAGGTAGGTAGGTCCTTGTCAGTTTAGTGGATGGTGCTAAACTGAATGCACTTTAAACATCTATCCAAACAAACCTGACTTCACCTAAACAACTGGTATAAATGGGATTCTGCTGTTTCCTCCTGTTTTGAGAAGACATATGAAAATGGGTAAGCAGCATGATTATAGCCATTTGTCTGGAAATCCTGGCCAGTACTTGGTACTTAAGGGCTGCAAGTACATTCATGTTTGAGGATACTTAACAACAGAAGTGCTAGAGAATAGTGAATCAATCATTGTTAGAGACCGCATATGTTGTCATTCTGTGAAAGTGTGGGCAGTTGGGGGGAGGCAAAGGTAAATAGAGTGGAATTAAAACAACGCGCACTGTACAAACCCTTCAGTGCATTTTCATGTGTAAATTATTCATGCTCTTTGGCACTTGAAAGCTTGCTTTGTCTTGCTTTCTAATTGTGTTAACCAGAATTTGTCTCCCATTGTCTTGTGATAGGACAGGAAAAAACAATCTTGGATAAAAACAGTTTCTGTCTTTAGAAGAACTGATCATTCTTAGGGACTGTTGCTGCTTTTGGAGAACTTAAGTGAACTACTTGTGTCAATAGATAGCAGGTGCTTTCTATGTTGGAAAAAAAAGATGGATAGGACTCCCAGAAATGTTTGTGAGCTCTTCTCATTGAACGGAACACACTTCCAGCCTGAGACAGGCATTACAGCGGTGAATTACAGTACCTTAGCTTTGTCTAACAGCACACATTGGGAAATTACAGTTTCCTTTTTTTGGTGCCAAACAAATCCACTTCTGTCCTTTAAAACTGTCTTTACATGCAAGTTCCAGATGTTTGGCTAGCACACCAGAAAGAGGCATCACTTCCATGTAGTCAGGCTCTCTGAAGGTCGTATCGCTAAGAACAGGTTATGCAACACCTGGTGTGAAGTCAACAACAAAAACCAATTCCAGCGCAGTTGTCGTTAATGATGGTGAGCTACCACATCATAACGATACTTCTAAGCCCAGCCTGACTGGTTTCTGTTCCTGTGTGAGAGCCGTGTAATGCCTTTAATAAGATACCTGGAAGAGGTACCATGTGCAGCTTTCCATTAGGCACCTCTGGCAACAGAAGATTATTTCTGTCCGATGGTGGTATATAAGGAACTACTGTACTAATACGCTTTGGCAAGCAGAGCAGGCCCGGTGTCTGCGTAACCAGCAGTGTGAATAGACTGTCCGAGGCGTGGGGTACCAGGGAGCAGGAGACGAGTTCTGGCCAGCAGCATGCAGGTAAGAACGCGTCTTGCAGTCTGCTTGCAGTGGCTGAGCTAAGCCTGCCAAGATCTGCCTGCAGCCTCTGCGATGGCCAATGTAAGGATATCCCTTGTCTGCCTTCCACTTGAGCGGATTCCAAAGCATCTTCTGAAGCATGGCTGCAACCAGGTCGAAACTGACTCTAACAGCTCCCATCATAGGTGCTGGCGTCCTGAGCCTTCTGCCCTGCTGCCTGCACCTCTTTTGTTGAGGGAGCATAGCTGGGTATTTCCTTCAAACCTTGTCATCCAGCAAGGGACAGGACTCATTGCTGAACAACTCAGTGAAGAGGAATTGTGTTCAGCCTGCCTGTATCAGAAGGCAGATTCTGAGTGCAGTTGGCCATGACCCCTGCCACAGGGCTCTTTCAGTTGTCAGCAGCAGGACAGGACTGAATTCTAGCACGTGGCCCAGCTCCTGGCCACCTGGAAGCTAGTTAGTTCTGAGGTAGCTGCTTCCCCCTCCCGTCCAGCCTAGGAAGTGGAAGCATCCAGGAACATGCACTTACTCCTTTCTTTAGCAGGACTAACCTGGTTCAGTAATAAGACTCCATGAGCCTGGCTGATGAGTTGCTCCTGAAGGGAGAGAGGGCTAATGCCGTATCCATTCCAGACTTGCCCTTCGGGTGGGCTATACTTGCAAAAATCATTAATGTGCCCAACAAGGCAGAACAGCTGGAAAGGCTATGATACCATTCCTAGAGGAGAAGCTGCCGAAAGACAGTTGGCTGAACTATAGTTTTGAGTGTTTAGCTGTAGTTTTTTGGGGAGATTTATTCACCCTTGCTAGTAAGCAGTAATTTTAACTGTCATTAGTTTGGCACGGTTGACAGAAAGTAAATGGTTAACTTCCCTATTAAGGGAAGGATATCATGTAAACAAGGGAACTCTACATAGGAAGTATTTTAGAGAACTGAATGGGTCTGCCTCCAGCTGCCTTGGTAGCCACTGCTCTATTAATGATGGAGACTGCACTTTTTGAGACCACATGAAATCAGATTTGTGCCAGGAGGTGGCAGCCGTGCGCAGCTGATCGAGAATTAGAAACTTGGTGCTGGCAAAGTACCCTCTGTGACAGAGCCCTTTCTGCTGGACAGCAAGAAGTCCTGTCTGACCTTACAGATTTAAGAAAGGGACAAATTGGTTTCCAGATGAATTTTAGAAATATACTGCTTGTCTCTTTTCCATCCCTTTCTTCCCAGTGGGAGAAATAGGAGGAGATGAAGATGAGATGCTGTCCCAGCGCCTTGCTTAGCGGAACAGTGTATAATGCTGATGCAGTCCTGAGGCTGTGCGGTAGGGAACTTGTTGCTGGGGTGGCTTTGGATGCTTTCTGAGCCCTGGCGCTTCCACATTAGGTTAGAGTGCAAGAGACTGGAAATAAGTAGTGCTTCCCTACAGGATTATTTACCAGAAAAGAGGTTAAAAGATAAAAGGTGGTTTGCTTCCTAGATTAAGTGAATGAAGGGACATAGGAAACTAATGCCACTTGTGTGTTGAACATAAATGTCAGGATTTGTGTGGACTCTTAAAGTCCAGCTCTCATATGAAGTTCACAACAGTTGTGTCCTGGTTGACTTTGGCCTTCATGGAAGGGATGATGGAAAGCCCGGTCAGCCATTACAAAGTCCTCCTGAAGTAGCTGGACTTGCTGCAGCGTGGTGGTGAGGAGAAGAAAAGGGCTTGCTTTAACCAGGAGTTGACCAGGCTGGCTGACCCTTTGGGCTGGTTTAGTTTGCCTGGTGGCTGTGCAGCAGAGCGGCATTGCTGTGATCCTGCAGGTACTGGTCTGCCCATCGGTGGGGTTTCTGGGTGGCCCCTTCGATAGTTCTTGTGGGCTGCAATGGGCTGAGCTGAGGAACTGCAGGTGCATGTCTGTTGTATTGGGCAAGTCAGGAGAGCTAAGACAGACGTCAGCACCAAGGGGTCTGTCTTGAGGTTGTGGCTGTACCAGAGAGCTGACTCCAGCCAAGACTTTCAGCCTGGCTCGGTACCACTACGTTCATGGGAGGCAGTTGTGTGCATGCACGAGGCAACGCCTACGCAAGGATCCAGAACTGCTTTGCTGTGGCTCAAAGGCAGAGGCACGTGCCTCTGGCCGCACCATTAACTGCGTGGCCATTGGGATGTGTGTTTTGCTCTTTACTTCTGGTGGTCCGTCTCTCCTGTGATGTGAAATATATTAAAAGTAGGTCAAGGAGGGAGAGGCTAACATGAAAATTAAGTTTTGATAAAGTAAAAAACAGTATAAGGAGGAAAATAGGCGAAAATGCCCCCTGCCTCACCTTGCTCTGTTCTGAATGTCTCAAGTAATCAGAAGAGCAGGTATATTTCCAGATAGGGTATGTCACCAGTGTACCAGGGCATGGTGATCAGGCTTAAATGTACAGCTAAGCAGAGGACCTATGGTTTGTAGCAGAGACTTAACTTTAGTTTACTGCTTAACTGATTGGGAAAGTGAGGTCATGACAGCAAAATCTGAGTAAAACATAATGGGATCTTTAAATGCTTTTGGTTTCTCCCACTTGATGCTGAGAAGGTTAAAAATTAACATCAGAAGCTGGAGCTAAAGCCATGATGTCATGTGTTTGAATTTCTTGGCTGTCTAACAGGCAGACACATTCAAGCATGTGAGTGGTAAACAGTTATGCTTTTCTAACAGTAGACTTTTTTTCTTAGAAACTAAAGCATGACTTGGATTTTAAAAATGTAGTCTCATCCTTTGAGACTAAAACAAAGAAACAATTTCCTGCCTGTAGTTTTAACAATTTCAGTAAACTCAAGAGCCCTGTAAATCAAAACCACTGGCAAAGTTCCTCTTTTCAGAAAAGTAGCTGACTTATCGTTTCATTTATCTGTCACGGGAAAAAAGGGAACTCCTAGCATTTGTATTGCAAAACAGTGTTTTTTCCATTTTTCATCAGAGGTTATTGACCTGGTTCTTTTCACTTTGAATGAAGCAACACATAGATTAATGCCTTCCTCTCCTTCATAAACTGCTTCAAATGAGGAAGTTTGTGTTTATTTTAATGAAGTAATTTCAGTTACACTTAGCAACCTTTTCCCAAATCTTAAATGTGAGTGTTATATTTTTCAATTTAAAATATTTTAGGTGTCTTTCCACCAGAAGAGTTGAACATTGCACAGACAGTGTCAACTTAGATATTTACTGCCTTGTGTCTGACTTTGCAAGTATAATCTTTTTAACAGCTTTTTATCTAGTAATTTTTCTTTTTTCATCTTTAAATGAGCAAACTGAAAAAGAAATCTGGAAACACTAAGTCTCACATAGCTGCTATGTAAACTACCTACCTATCTGGGATGGTGGTAAAACCGACAGCTTGGTGGCAGTCTCAGGTTATACTCCAGTGTCTTACCCAGGGTGGTCCAACGATAAAAAGTGCATTTCTTAAATACCATGCCTCAGTGGGCTGTGATGGCAGGAGGCGAGTGTTGATGCTGGGATCCAGCCTTGTATTATGTTCAGGACTGGGGTGCGGGATGTCTGATAAGAGGTCATGTCCTTCTGTTTTGCAGCCCATTTCCATTATTCTACAACTTACGTCCTTCACTTGGGTTTTGTCCTTTCCTAAGCCTGCCTGCTGGCTGCTCTCTGCTGCCCTTGAAGGGCAGATGCACAGATGCAGGCGCTGTCCCTTGCCCTCTGTGGGCTTTTTCCTTTCACCCTATCTTTCTGCACTGTGTTCTCCAGTCGTCTTTCCCTATCTAGTTTTTCCCATCTTCCTTCTTCTTTCACAATCTCTACTTTCTCATCATCAATCTTGAACCCCTCTTAATGGAGGTGCAGTGCAGCCTCTGAACCTCCAGCCTCACCTCACCGGCCCTCTGGGTTTTTCCCTTGGTAGGAAAGAGATTGCCTCCTCTTTTGGATGTCTGGAAGTAAGCATGGGAGATGCTTCCTTATCTCTGTTCTCATGCTCTGAAACGTAGCAATTCACACCAGAGAGAAAAAGTGTGGAGAAGGCCCAGACCCTGTAGGAGCTGGGTTGAGATATATCTAGAGCACATGGGTGATATGGGTTTAACTGCCAAGCTCTGGCAAGCCTCAGCAGGCAGTTTCAGGAGTCATTATCTTGGTTAGGTCAAGTAAAGGAATACCCAAAGGCACCCTAAAACCAATCTGAAATGATTTTTCTTAGTTCCAGGGGTTTTTTTAGTGATTGGGTTTTCTTTTTCTTTTTTTTTTTTTTTTTTAAATACATGGTGGTGGGAATTATCTTCTTCCTCAGCCATCTTCTGAGAAACAGTTGAACTCTTCCAAAATAGCTAAAATTTTCCAAAAATGCTGCACTCATTATAGACATCTGGGAAAACTTCAGTATATTAACTTGGCAAAGACACAGCAAAAAGAAAGACGTTGTAGAAGGGAAGTTATTGGGCAGTTTTTAATTTTAGTTTTTGCTCTATATGCAGAGCTGTCTCATTGTTGGCCTTTCAGAGCAGAGTGCTCTGACCTGGAGTGTATGTTGGTATGGGAGAAGAGCTATTGAACCACAAATCCAAAACAAATCTATCCAAAGTCTGGTATTTGCATCGGCCTTCAAGGATTAGATGAGTGCATGCTCTTTGTAGTGCAAGCTATGGCCTTAAATATTTGGTTCGTCAAGATGTGAGCCTGCAATCAGGATGTGTACACCCGCTCTTTGTAAACTGAGGCCTCTGTGGATTTCTGATCATCTGCACTTTTATTTCACATAAGCAATATATAGTTCACGTAGCATGCCTTCGTGGAAAAACAGGTGGGGAAAAAACCCCACAAGCTGCTAAGGAATTTACATGGAAAGTACTAGAAACCAAACATGCTTTCACTTGTATTTTTCTTTTTTTTAAGTACAACTGAAAAAGGCAAAGCAAGGAGTAAAAGCACACTCTGCTATGACTGGAGATTTATGATGTTCAAGATTTAGTCAATTGTTAGTTAAACTGAGTGATTTAGTACGTTTTGCCAGTTGTATTGGACTGCTCTGAACCTAGGCAGTACTGATGGCCTCTGTCATGACTTTCTCTAATGACTTTTTCTCTTTTAGACCACGCGCAGGTCCAAAGTGGTAGGAATTGTCTTAGATTGGTTCTGTCTCTGTAGCAGTTCTCTTGAGAGCTATTGAATCTAATTTTCTGGGGGAAGTAGCCTGTCATGAATACAGGTGTTTTGCCAGCCTTAATCCCAAGGAATGAAGAATATCACTGGACATCTCAATCATAAAGTGCTGCTGCTGTTAACTTGTATTATTTTTGTCACTTTGACATTGTTCTGCCGTTCCTATTCTTGTATGCTTTGTCTTTTTTGATTGGGTAGGGTTTTTCGTTGGCTTATTTTGTTTTGCTAGGGAGCTTTGTAAAGCTACCATCTCATGAGCATTTTGTTACTCACATTACATTCTTGTACTGTGCCAGAGTTGGTGACCATGTTCCATCGGTGGAAGAGATGAGTGAAAGCCGCTGGCTGTATTTCAGGTGACATTGTGCTTTCCTTTATACCAAATTAACCTGGTGCTTGGCTTTCTTCATCTTTATAACACTAAGTGTGTGTTCTTTTTCTATACTATGGCATGCTGCTGCTGCTTCTCCTTTTCTGCAGAGTGCCGTAGATGTTCGTCAATTCTGAGTCTGTTCTCTTCTGAGCTGGGAGAGTGTGGATCACGCATCGTGTCTTTAGCTTAAAAAAAAAAAAACCAAAACACACAACGCAAAACACCACATCCTTGAACTTTTGTGTATGGGTAATTAATGAAGCAAGATTAGTGTCTCTGGCCTGGGAAGACTTGAAAGCTCATAAATCATGGATGCGATCCTATGATCCTTAATCACACAGGTATTCTTAAGTATTCCTTGGGGCTATTTCATACAACTGTTCAGATTGGAAGAGACTTCATAGATGATTTAGCCCAGCTGCTTTGGGGCACGTATTCTAAAAACTGAGGGTTATCACATTGCTTTACAGGAAGATGCTAGTAAGAGTGGAGATAAACCAGAATCCTAGTCTCCTCCAGTTGATGGTTTCTAGAACTGATACTTGGATAGAGAAAGAAGGGGAAAAAAAAAAGTATCTAAGTGGTAGCTATAGGAGAGTGTGTATTCCTATGCACGTGTGCATGTGTGTATATATAAATATATATGGAATATTTACATAAAGAAAACTCTTTGGGGGTGGGGCAATGGTTTTTCATGTATTCTGTCACACTTGAAGGTTCCCAGCCAACTACTAAATTTGCCAGAGATGCGGTACGTTAGCTTGTACAGAGAATTTGAGAACTATTATCTGTTAGTCAGTCTTGGCTGTTGCCACACTAATTACATATGCTAGAATGTAATAAAACTTGGTGTTTTGGTGACTTGTCATCTGTGTGTTGCAGGGCCTTGGAAAGGTTTTTGAAGTATCAGAAGAAATGGTTCCACCCATTTTAAAATGACATAGTGGAGAACTTGAAGTAGTTCTATCTACTTTTTTTACCATTCCTTTCCATACATTTGGTTTCCACTTTGCGTTCCACATTTTGTGTGTCAACCATTTTCTACCATGCTACTTAAATTACTGAATTATACCTAGGCTTAGTGTTTGAGGGATCAAATCTGAGTAACTGCTCTCCTACTTGTGAGGCTGGAGTTCTAGCTGTAGAATAAGGACCAAGAAGGTCAGGAGTCAGTTAAGAGCAGAAACGCCATGCTTTGGGCGTTAGGAGCTCAATGGTAGTCCCTTTGCTATTATTGAGTTCTTAAAGCGTGAAAAGCCTTTTATGCCTTAAAAACAAAAAAAATATTTTAATTAGGGAGGAGTGAAGAAATAGACTTAAATTGGATTTTTACTGTAGCATACTCTACAGATTCCAGTAAACTTCCCAAGGCAGAAATAAAGATAGCTGAACTTTATGTACTAGTAACTGTCTGTACTGAAGTATTAAAGTATCTATCAAATACTGAATTGATGGCAGTGAGGCAAATAGATGGTTTTTCACCAGTTTAGGGGTGTACATGCATTGTTACAGCTGAAAGATTGCTTATATTCTTCATCTGACATCTGCTTTTGAAGAGTTAGTTATTTGAATTACTGCTGTACATCCTCGGGGAATCCGCACGCAACTGCTGCAGTGGGCTTTCAGAAAGGGTGGAGGGGGAAACACAGATGCTTGCTGGCATCTGCGCTGCCCTGGCCTCGGCCGTCCCGCAGCCCACGTGCCCCCCAGTCCTCGTCACGCCGTCTGTGCCTCTTCAGCAAAACACTGTTTTCAGCCAGACCTTGATTGCTCACCTGCCTTTCTGCCAGGGGGTTTGAGCGAAAGGCCGCAGTCGTTAGCGAGGCTACCCTCTCTGTGCCCCGATCTCTGAGAGGGGATCTGCCTAAATCAATCCAGTAACAATTTTTCTTTATTTAAAAACTGGTTAAATAAATGAGAACTGATATTGGCCTTTACGGCACATTTAAATTACAGGAAACTTTTAAAATATACTTAAGGATGTGAGATGGATTTTTTCTTTTAACCATCCGAAAAAAAATGCATCAGCTTTACTTGCACTTTTAATTATGGAAGTAGTTAAGTAAGGATGAACTAACTAAATGTTTTTTGTGCTTCTCTTCACTGTAAAGGAGGTTGGGAGAGACTTGATTGGGTTTTGATATTGTTTTGTTTCAGGTCATAAAGATGAGACTTTCTTAGAGATTTGGGGGCAAGGCCTGCAACAACATGATGCTTATCATGAGACCGGGATGTACATACCTTGAAACTTAAACAGGCAGACTTGCTACAAAAAAATAAAACTTCCTATACAATTCATGCTAGAGTAGATAAGAGATAAACAGTATGCTGGTTGAAAGACACAAAAAGTAGTCATGGGAATTCAAAATAGTAATGTATTTTGTGTTAATCTATGAACTGAGGAACACACTTTGAAACATGAACTTAAAAAAAAGTGATTTATAGAAAAGAATTAATTAGAAATACTCTAAATATAAATTCACCTGAAGAATAACTTTGAAAAAAAAAATTAAAATGGACAAGCCTGTGTCAATGTACTGTTTCAGTATTGAAAGAAATGTCTGTAGTAAGAATTTTTTTCTAAAAGTGGAACCATTTTAAGATAGAAAAGCTCTCTTTTCCTCTTTAGCACAACAGTGAACCCAAACACCTGGCCTGTGATGTACTGTGACTTTTCACTGAACAGTGTGGTCATCCTGCTTTGGTCCTCTGAGCCCCCTTCCCCTGCCTAAGGGCAGTTAAAATCCCCCAAACAAATGCACAACCTTGTAAGTCAAGTAAAAGCTGAGACATTCTGAATTGTTTGGCTTTCTTATGTACTGTGAAGTGAATGGGTAGCCCAGCCAGTTAAAACTATTTAGGGAATGCAAGCTATGTTCATCTTCTGGAACAAGCTGCTTCAGCTCCCCGTTCACATTGCCAGCTGCGCGGCTAACATGAGCGTCGTTGCTGCACATAGTGCATTGAACCTCCCCAATGTGCAGCTGGAGTTTGGAAAGCCACAAATATTTTTCTTTTATTTTTATGTGTATTTATAAAGGAATGCACAATCTTACATATATTGCCATGCTGACCAGGTTTCCTGACGTTACTTATCAGCTTTCTGCCTGAGGCTTCATTAGGTAACTCGCTTGTCTGCAGAAAACCCTTCTTATCATGTCTTCACCGCTTAGTGGTAGCCTAAGCAGTAACATCTAAGCCCTTGTAACCTTTCAGAGCTCTGGTGCGTGGCGTTTTATTATAGCATGTGTTACAGTCCAGTACCCAATCTGTTTGTCCAGTGTTCCCCTAAACTGGTGGCGCTTTTTAGTCTTGAGGCCAATGAATTCCCAAGCCAAATGTGCCTAAGGGTTAAGGTGACTCTGTATGTGGAAAAAGGAAGTGATGAGGAAAGAAAAGAGACTCAGGAAAAAACCGAAGCAGAGGACTGGGTCAGCACTAGCTCTATGAGAGGCTGCTGCAGGCTGTCTTAGAGTGGCCTTCTGGATTTTCCCTGAACTACATTAAGTCGTGTGAGGACATGGATTGGCTGCGAGTCCACAAGGATGACTTAAAACTTTAGTTCAATGCCTACTTTTCTTCTTCTATTGTTCTATTAGAAAGTGCTGCCCTGGAAGTTATTTGAAGGCGTTCCCTTTTAGATTAATCCGTGCCATCTTCTGCGCCTGAAGGTAAATTGTGTCTGGATCACTGCTTGCCTTATGCAAGCATGTGTCCCTGGGACACGCAAATGATACGGTCTTACCAGCAAGGTTCTGCTGGTTTCTGGTGATCCTCAGGGGTGTTGCATAAACACCATGGCTAGAAATAGCTGACACAAAGTCTGGGTAACAAAGAAATTGCACTAAACCAGATCAGTCCCTTCCAAGAGAGGGGAAATGAAGACGTTAACCATTTCAGACAGTATGTTTTTGTTATTGTGTGCGTTTTCCTACACTTACTATGCAACATGGTAGGACTGAAACACAACACATTTGAGACTGACAGTCTTACCTAACATTTGAGGTTGGAGGTCTAGGTTCTACAAGAGAGCACTGAGATTAAGGCATGAATAGGATTTAACACTACACAAGTCTAATCTTAACAAATAGCTACCCCTAAAACAGACCAGAAAAACCTGAACATAATTACAAGGATTAAATACTCATCTTGGATAGGAGCACTATGTAAAAGGATGGCTCAGTAATAAGATGCTCGCTAATTATGCAAAAGCGAGTAGGCAGTTTCTTGTTAACATACGATTCTGTAATCATCACCATCTCATTATACAGACCCTCCCTTGCTCCGATGGGAGGCTGGACTAGACAGACCTCTTGTTTATCCACTGTGGCTGTGTTGCGTTAGGTGAATGAAACTTGCAGCAAATTAATATTTGAGTCTTCATAAAGTATTTTTGTTGCTTCACACAGTGCGTTAAAACTTGGGGGTTGTGTGGCTTCTTTTAATCGTGTATTTGAGCCATTCTCGGGCTTATCTGGCAGCTAAGTTATTTACTGTGTCAAATATTTAGGCTGGGCTTATCCTTAGTCTCTGATTTCTTGCTGCTGGACACGAGGGATGTTCTCCACTGAAGAGGATGCCACCCACAGTTCACCTTTTAAGCCAAAAATTGTATTTGCCATTGTCCTAAAAGAATTGGTAACAAAGGTAAGCAGTTAAAGTTGAGGCCGGGATGGAGTTAAAGCTGTTATCTACAGGTAGTTGCTGCTTGAGTGAAAAAGTGTCTTGTTTATAGCTGTGTAACTGCAGGGGAATAATGGACAGCTCTTCCTCAAACTATTCTTATAACCTCTCTGAATGCAGCTTTGCTGGGTGCTTAAAGTGCTTTTAAAATACATTCTGCCAAACTTACAGCATTTGCAACCCTCAGTAACACCACTTGCTTTGTTTTCCTAATGTTTCTGTAGGGTTGGGGTTGACCCAGATCAGGATCCTCCACCTACTAATGACAGCTTTCAAGTCTTACAAGGAGTAAGTAATTACATAACTTCTCTATTAGGCTGATCTTATTTTATAACTAAGACGATAAAGAACTGCAGAAGCTATGTGCATGGATAACACCTTTCTCTCCTAGTTGGCAAGTCAGTAATGTATTTTACTTTATAATATTCAAGTAATGCCCACCGAAAAACATTCTGTGGTGTTGGGTGTAATGCTGCAGCATTCAAATTTTTGTGTATATGTGTATATATAAGGCATCAAAAACCTTCCCAAATCTACTAATACGCTCTATTTAAGTGTGCTTTCCTCTTCCCCCACCCACCCAACATGCTTGCTTTTAACATGCTACAGCATAAACAGTCCTCCCCAAGGCTGACCCAGAGGTAATCCTCTTGGCTTCTGTTAAATAATTGATACCAAATTTTGACCCTTGGACTTGCTTAGAATCAAAGATTAAGTTCGCTAATCCGATCTTGGCTCCTGTATACTGTACCACAAGCCAGGTGGATCTTGCCTGTACTACCGACCACCTGTATAAGGCAAAAGGAGCACTGGAAAATTGATTTATATTCAACAAGCTGTTGCTCTGAATCTTTAGTGTAGCTTTCTATGCATCAGTAACAACCCAAGAGTTGACTTTTTTCCCCCTGCCATATGCTATTGGCAAACAAGACTATTAAAAGAATGTTGTTCATAGCAGAAATTTCAGTTTTCCTCATCTATAAACTGAGTCAATTCACAGCAGGAGTGAAAGGTCTGGAGAAAAGAAAAACAAACCAACATTTCCTGAGGCTTAACTGGGAGCTTCCTCTGCCCAGACCTTAGTTTACACTCTCCCAGAGTACTGCTTGACACTAATTGTTCAGTAGCACAACCGGCTGCTTATGTAGGAACCTGCTAGAGGAAATTGAATGGCAGGAAAGATGGATGGCCTTGGACCCAGAGGATGCATAGGGTGCAAGTATGTGAACTCTGATTGTAAACCTCAGGTTGTACGATGCTGGTGTTCAGGCTGGTCACAGGCAGATGCATGGGATACTTGCTGTGTTTGGGATCAGCTTTCTTAGTAGTGGTTTCTCTTGCCTTGCCTTTTTTTTTTTTGTCATCACAGGTTGTAGAGATAAGAGTTACTTGCTCAGGAAGCATCTCTTTCATTGCAGAAACTGCATTAGGCATCTCTGTGTTCTTTGTGGAAGCCTGTGTCCAGCACACAAAACAGATTCTGTAATGGTGGGTTTGGGTACCAAAAAGGGTGAACTTGCTTTTGGAGCTCTCTGGAAGCAACCAGAAGGTCAGGCCTCAAAACACCTTCTGCAATGAAGGCCACAGTTATTGCATAAAACCAAAGTTAGGAAGTGGTATTGTGGTAAGATGGCTTGGGCCAGTTCAGACTGAGCTTGTCAGTATTTGAGGAACTGCTTTAACAAGAAACAGAGCGTGGGTATTCTGTTCTCATTCAGTATCTGGGTGGAAATAACTTGTTTGCTTTTTTTCCCATGTAAACGTAGAGCACTTACCCGTTTGTTTCCCTCTTTAGCTGTGCATTGCATTCCTAATGGACTCCATTAGTCAGTTCCCTTTGGATTCCTCTTTCTTTCACCAAGCCAAGATTAGCAGCATGTCACAGTTAAAGAAAATATATCATTTGAGAGTGAAAATATACTAAGCTTTAACTCTTGGTGGATCACGGATTTTTTGCAGATCAGAAGTACACAGGGCAATCCTGTCTTGTTCTTTTCTGGTAGTTTGGAAGATGATTCACACAAGGCGTTCTTACTTCATCTGTTTTCCTGTGTTTAACTTTGACCTCTGGCCAAAAAAAAAAAAACCCAACCCAAAACAGTAACAAAAGTAAAAACAAATGCAGCTGCAGACCAGCTGGTGTGATGACTTGTAGCACAGCTAGTAAAGGGATTATATTTAATGCTGTTACCAGTGTTGGCTATATCTGAGTTTGATCTAGCACTTACAAAATTTGCATGACCTTCCTCAGTTGTGATTTTATATGGATTCCCTGTTAAGCATGTTCTTTTAAGTGTGATATTTTTCATCAGGTTTGTGAGAGTTTATCAGGTATGGTAAATTCCCTTGTTCTTCCAAGGAAGCAGCAGGCTTAAGGAAAGAACATCAAATAGACCTAGAGTTAAGGAAGCCAACCAAGCAGTGAATAGGGATCAGTCTGGATTATTCCAGTTCATTTATGTGGGGAGAAGGATGGGGATGGGACATCAGTAAGGCTTATTTGTCAATTTTGGACTTATTTCTGTATCGCGCAGTTAATGCAGTAATGGATAAGCTTTTAGACTGAAGGGAACTTGGTGGTAGACGGCTCATTAAGGTAACTTGAGGGTAATGAAGAGGGCCTACTTCCCTGCAGTTATTTCTGGTCTTTCTAGGGAAAGTAACCTTCTCAGTATAAGCATGTCTCTAAATAGCTTTCTTCTGCAGTCCAAGTACAGTATTGAAGTAATTTGGCTTTTTTGGACAGGACATTGTAATGTGAATGACTGGAATGTATGATTTGGGTTTTTTCTGCCTGAAATAATTGAATATGTTTTTACCTTATTTTTTAGGATGGCCCAGATTCTGAAAGAAGAAACAGGACAAAGCAGGAAAGTGCTTGGCTCTTCAGGCTATGGTATAGCTTTGACCATAAGTATCCTTTTGAAAAAAAAGCTTAGCTTCAAGGCATGAAATATTCACTCTTTTTCCTTTCCGTGTACCCATATGTAGTCTTAAGCACTTGAGAGAGTCAAACAGGAGAAAGGTCAAGTATTTGACAGGTTCAAGGCACAGAACTGAAGTTTGAACTCGCTGACGCAGAAGACGGACCTTTCCTTTCTCTAATGCATGGTATGTCACACTTGCTGGAGGGCAGAAATCAGTCAGTTCTAGGAGCTGAAGTTCCTTCCTAAACAATAAGACAGCCACTTAACTATTTCAGATCCTCTGATTTGTTCCATTTATCTGTTCTCATCTTCACTGATGCTCATAGCACAAACTAGTTTTCCAGTTCATTGTACATGTCTAAGCCCAAACTCATTGCTCTGAAGAGCCATCTGCTTTTGTGATGAAGTCCTCCTTGGAAACCCATCAGTTATGTGGGAAGTTCTGGAACTAAAAATCTACATGTGATCCAGTTTATTCCCTTCAGTATATCCAGAACTTCCTATAGGTGTTAAAGCAGAGTCCTTGTGTGTATATAGTACTGTACAACCATTCTGAAGCTGTTGGATAGCCTTGTTTAAGCTTCTGAGCAATTTTTGTGTAGCTGTCCTGTCTTTCATGCTTGTGTCTTTTTTAATCTACTTGGTGTATTCTTAGTCACTATATCATACAGGAGCCCCTCCTTAACAGCTTACACTCCCTTCATGGAAAATGGCAAAGATAATCTTGTGATCATGGCAAGTCACTTATACCCAGAAATTCAAAGAAGTTTCAGTTCCTGATTCCTAGTAATTTCTGGGGCAGTTAAATATATGTAAATACCTGTGACAGGGCCTTAATCTTGTTGCAACTTGCCTCTGAGAAGCGAGTCTTCTCTCTGGGGTCTTAGCCATTGGTTGATGAGATGGCTGGCCTGGTTGGAGCACAGTAGTTTCCTTCCATGCCTTGTGATCAAGATTTCCCACCCGGGGAAACCCAGGTATAGTGTTGAAAGCATTCAGATCCTAATAGCACTTGCCTGGTCAGTATAAAATCTGTTCGTGACCGATTCTTTCAGATGCGGTAGTATTGAGCCAAAGCCCAGAAGGGAGTGTATGTGCCAGTTTAAATATGCATAAATGTTAGTAATTTCAAGTTAACCCTTTGAGTTGTAGTGGCTGGTGTCAAAGCGTATTGAGGTCAATTTTTGTTATTTAAAAAAAAGACTTCCGTGGTACGAGCATGGAAGGATCTGGCTGTGGCTGACTGCTGCTTTTTTGTCTTTTTAAGAAGGAAGCAGAGCTATCCTCTTCCCCTGCCTTTTACAAAAGGAATGAAGAAAGGAGTAGCTGGCAATGCTGACTTCCCCTCGGCTGACGCTAGCACAAGTGCAGTCCCCAGCAGCTGCAGCAGGGGTGGGGGGAGTGCTAGGTGAAAATTACAGCTTAATTAGCTGTTTCACAGAAACTTAAAGGATGCTGATAGTGCATTTGCTTTTCCAGTGGTGACTAGCAATCTTTAGGGAAGGTTTCTGTGAAGTTTGTGCGAAGCAAACTGGCATCCAGAGGCAGAATTGTCTTACTGTATCTTAGAGGTAAAATTCTGCTCCTTCTGTTGCAAGGAGGCATTCAGATAAACATTGGCTGGGTGGGCTTAAATTCCACGCAGGGGATGATCTTTAGAATTGCCACCTCTATACCCATGGCTAAATGTCAAAATATTTTTTGCTGCTGCATTTGCCTGGTTTGTGGGTAGAAAGGCAGATTGTCTCAAAATTCATTCTTTGCAAGGGAAGTTAACTTGAAAAAGACGCTACTAAGATGCACTTGGCAGTGTGCTCCAATGCTGGCTATTGCCTGCAGAGCTCTGTGTGAACAGATGAGTGGGAACTTCATTCCTGTGGAACACAGAGTTCGTTTAATGTCACGGGCTGTTCCCTGGGTTCACCCACAATTGTTGAACATGAAGAAAACTGCAACTTCGATGGAGTACCAGATGTCTTTTACTGGGTTTGGTTTATTATGACCGAGTCACTGCGTGTCTGTCTGCCACAGGGCAACGTAGAGGCTGGTAGGCTAGTGTAAGGGGGAAGAATTTATTTCTTTTCACAACTGGGTGTAGCCCACACTGTTACTGGGCGCGGGGGGAAGGAGGAAATATAACTCTCTAGTGGCATAATCACACCATTATGTGCTCAAGTAAACGTGCTATGCCAGGCTCTGCTAAAGGGGAGGGATATATCTCTGCTAAAACAGCCCCTTTTTTAACTCCCTCTTTCCCCCAAGCACCTGATCTGTTGAGAGCATCAGGGAAACTGTTATATTTCATAAGTGGACTTGATTTTTCTCTGTGCTTAGAGGCCTAAGAAAGTAACTAGAATACCTGCAATATATATTTACATTTAAAATAATCAGACTGACTTAAAACAAAAAAAAACCCTCCTGGTCCTGATTTCAGACAATGTTTGGAAGTCTTAGCACTTTCCCCCTGAGCTCTGTTCTTGTGCCAGTCAAGATGAGCATGCTGCTCTGTAGCAGAGACACCTTTTTTTGACTCCTGAGCATTTCCTCAGGCATATCATCAGTCTGGAGTACTAATGTGAACAAATATGGATTTACCTGGGGGCAGACCTATGAGGAGAGGTGTAAAGACACCTTCCTTTCCTACTCCCATCCCCCTTCAATGTAAACTAGGTAGCATTGCTTGGGCAGATGCTTTCCTTCCACCCTGTGTGTTATGTGGTCCTTGCCATACGGTTTTCCCTTCGCCTTTCTGAGGCTCTGTGTGGTATGTATATGTGCGCTGCAGAGATGACTTTGAGCCTTACCAGAGTAAGATCTCTGTTTGCATCTCTGTGGCTCAGTGACCAGCTAGCAGCGGACCAGCTCAGGTGGCTGCCATTGCTTGGAGGATGTTGGATGGACAGTATTTCCTTATTTCTCTATGTTGAGCCACATAGGTATGTCACCTTGTTACCTCTAGCTTGCAATCTCGACACCATGCTCCCATCCGCAGAGCAGAAACACCCTTGGAACTATTAACATTAAAGCACTTGTACCTCTGCTTGCTCCTTTTGGGTCCAGAGAGCCCAAAAGCTGGAAACATTGCAACTACTTGAAACTTTAAGAAGAGAGCTAGCTAGTTCCCCTTGCAGTAAATGTGTGGGTAAAGAAACTGCCCTTAAAAAGATCAAGGGAAAAATGTTGGGGGGAGATGTTTTTCATTTATTTGTTTACAAATGCAGATTTCTTCAATGTATGTTTTATATAAAATTATTGAGCAGCACATAAATCAAAGGCAGAACTACATTTATGTACAATTGTATCTTTATTTTTAATAGTGTTTTTTGAGCACTGATGTGTTTTCCTTAACTATTGAAGTTATTTAAAGCCAATTCTCACTCACAGTGGCCCTCCGTTAACCACAACTCTACCCAGCTGGTGTGGCCTGATAGCCCACTGTCTGACAAGTCCCCAGGTTTATGATGTAAGTAGAATGACTCAATACTTCTGTGTTTTGTTTTATATTTATTTAACTTCAGCAAAGCAGTTTTTTTCTTTTTAGGCAAAAGGTTGGTACGATATAGATACTGCAAGAAAGTGCTGGTTTGTCCTAGGCAGAAAAGATTTCAGATACTCTCCCCTGAGGCAACAGCTTCTCTTAGTAGAAATCAGAGATGATCTTATTGTTCAAATACTACATTAAAAAAACCCCCAACATTAAAGGATATTGGAAAATTACAGGCCTGGTCAATAAACCAGTTCAGTGAATCACTTCAAAATATTCAGTCCCTTCTCAACACTTTTGGACAAGATTCTTTTCCTGTTACTGCTGAGGTTGCATTGAGGTCTCCTTCAGAGCAGACACTGACACATTTACGCATGCCGGAAAGAAATCTGGTAGAGCTTCCCTTCATTGTTTCCACTGTGAAATTTGAGTTCACGTTTCAGCAACCGTTAATCAGTTACTTATCTCAGTCTAGCAGGTCACTATACTGTCTGTGCAGCCATGTCTTGCAATAATTAATGCTTCATTCTCCTATTACTCTTGCAGGATCCTGATACATGTCATTCCTATCTGTACAGTGCTTCTGAAATCTACAACTTTTTATCAGCTGCTTGTAAATAAAACCATAGTACTATGTGGGATCACTGAAATTTGCAGGTTCTCTGGAATGGTCACATCTCTGCTATATTCAAGTAGTCTTGGACCAGAATTCTATTAATCTTTTCCTAGAAAGTTATGTATTCCACTTGCAACTTTGAAATACTTCCCTGCATTTCTTGCTGGTATCATTAGCATCTTACTTTTACCTGATAGTAAAATTTCAAAGAAATTTGGAATGTCTGCTGCCTATTTGGAGCTATTAGTAATGCAAGAAATTGGCCTTGTTCCCATCTTGGCAATGCCACTGGAGATCTTAGAGCAGATCTAGGCTGGAAGGCATCCATCGGACCAATTAGCCTGCTTGTGTGTTGCCCACGTGTCTATCTATGTATGATCTTATAAGATTAGTTATCTGGTAACTGAGGATCTAACCAGAATGAACATGCAAGCTTTGGCTTTCGTTTTCTCTAACGGCTGGGCTCTTTTTTTCTCTTTACTCCTCATTCTTAGCTACCACTGCATGCGGAAGCTTATTCTTTAATTGGATTGGTTCTGTGACACCCCCACGCGCACACACTCCCTCTTGGGATCTTAACTGCGTCTTTAAAAATGCTTGCAAGGCTGCATACTCTGTTAAGGTACATAACGCGGAACTTTCACATTTTATTCTCTCTTCTTGTTCCTATTTTGGTGCATTGCTGTGTTTAGTCTTAGGAAAGAATATAATTTTGAGATTTCTAGTTTCTTTTCAAGATCCAAACTCTGCAGTTGCTTTAGTGCTTTTTGTTTCTTTGCATGGCTGGCTTTGCTACCGGACTTGACTATACCATTTTATTGCTGGCTAAAAAGCTGTGGAATCTTTTTGCCTTCCTATTAAGTGAAGGTGAAGCAATGGAGAGAGCCATGTCTTTGGAGGGACAGAGACTGCTTGGTTGGAATGGTTGTGCTTTTGTGAGGTATTTTCAGGAGAATTGAATGGTACATTTGAGAGAATTAAAGACTGTAGACTTTGAATTAAACAAGCAAAGAAGTCTGTAAATGCTCAACAGAATGTAACGTAGCTGGAAAATGTGTTTCAAAAAGAAGTAGTAAATCCTAGATCTCATCCAGGTGCCTATCTGAGCAGTTATGACATCTACATAGAGAAGAAAGCATACAAGTATTTGGCTATAGTGACTGTATATTTGTGTATTGTTTTCAGCTTTTGTTGCGTGTGGTTTTTTTTTTCCTCTGGCTTTATTACAACCTTATTTAGAATTCATTTTCACTTCCGTGAGTGGGAGTACATCTTTTTAATTAGATGCCAAAGGGGGGGTTTTAAAGTGTGAAAGTCGAGTAATCTTATTACATAGTCCACCTACAACCTATTCCTAAGTATGGGATCGTGTCCTCTAAGCTTAAATTTGCGTGGTGTACATGTAAAGTTCTGAGTCAGCACGCAGGGGTGAGGTACAGTGGATTTTTTCCAGAGCTGTCGTTACTATTCCTTGCTGATGTTCTCCCACTGCTTTAAGACTGTGCCACTAGGCTCACTGTTAAGTGTTTCCCACTCAAACAGAATCCAAGCTGGAACTTAAGGTTGCTGTAGGTTAGTGTCTAAAATGATCATTTTCAAAAATTCACTCCTATTTTTCTCTTCTGGTGTTATCTTCAGTGTATGACCATTTGGCAGGGCTTTCCAATTTATCCCAAACTAACATAGGTCACTTTTTTCCTTCCCTTTTGACGTGTCCTTTGAAACTTTTAGTAGTTCTCTTTCATCAACCATTTATCCGATTTGGAAGAAGCATCTGTGTTATCACCTGCTCTTCCTGATGAAGCACTCCTGGCGATTTTGTTTGTTCGTTCAGGGGTGTGTGTTGTCCTGCACACTCTCCCACCTTTTTTTTTTTTTTTTTTTTTTTGAAAGTTTAGTTCTTGCACCATACACAGTGTGACAACTCGGTATGAAAGCAGAGGAAATTGAATTATTTTTCTAAATATGCAAACCCAGTAAAGAAACTTCATTTGCTGTCTATATAAGTCTTGGAGGAGGTAACTCTCAAAATTGGTAAGAAAACTGTTCAGCCACACCTCCTCCCTCCCCTTTCTTAGTGGTTTTAGCTTCATAGCAAAGATTGTTTAGTTTCCTTGATGAATGTGAACTCAGCTGAGAAATGAACTCTAAGCGGAGCATCAGATTTAAGTTGTAATCGCTTTTGCGTGCATACTACTTGATGCTTTTGTTTTGGAGCCACAAGACAAGTAACTTCTGATGCCAGTTTTGTCATCCGCGGTGCCTGTGTTGTATTCAGCACCAGCAGCGTACGTGATGACTCCCAGCGCTTTGTACGTGCGGCGTACTTTGCGTGTGCTTCTTTTTGCACTGCCTTAGGAGGCAATAAAGACTGGCTTTGTAAGCAGTAACTCTAAATAAGCTTTAGCCATTTTAATGTCTCCAGAACGCATTCTTAGGAGCTTGAGCAGATTTTACCACAAATGGGAGAGAATTTTGTGAGGTCCCTCAGCGTTACGGTCAGCACATCAAAGCAAAATTCAGCCTTTTGTAGGGTTTTGGATTTAGGTACTTAGCCGTTCCAGTTTGCCAGTTTAAGTAGTGAAGTTCAGACCTATGTTTTTTGAGTGAATTGAAGCTATTCCTACAGAACTGTAGGGGATTGCAGAGGCCAGTTTAGGGTTATTCTTGGAACAATTTCAAGTCTCTAGGGATCTACTTGGATACATTTCCTGTCTTTCTTGAAAGAATTGTTCATGCTGCATGAAGCACAGTAGGTTTATTCACCCATCCTCTTTGCTTGCAAACATGGCAAATCCGCATACTACATGGGATTGTTCATGGATGTTCTCTGGGGAAATATATGAAATAAATTGCCTGCTGCTTGCAGTGCTATTCAGAAATGAAATAAGTAAGTGGAACTTGGCTCGTACAAGGCAGTGTTTGTTCACTGTGTTGAGAGAAAGCTCAGTGTTTTCTCTGGAACTGGTCATGTTTACGTACATGTAAGTATAGCCTGGGACAAACCAGCAAAAATGGAGTTAGGACTTGCCATATAGTATAAAGCTCGTGGCCCTCTCCTTTCAGTATCGTGCTTCCAAGAGCTTTTCAGCCTTTTGGGGAAGCTCAAGTGTAGTGCATGTTCTTACCAGTTTCTTACCTGATTAGGCGGCTGCAAGGATTCGCTGCTAAATAGTGTTGTGGAGACAGGAGATGCTTTGGGAGCTTGCTGTAGCCGCTTCACACGTGGCCCTGGTATCGCGATACCTCCTGGTGCGCTGTTAGCCCTGCCTTCCCCACCTCGGTGCTTCTCCAAGGGCAAACGCCATGAAAGGCAACTTGGGATAGAGCTTCTCAGCTTCTTCGACTTCTTAAAACATAACCAGTCAACAGTCACGAACTGCCTGCTTCTTACTTGTTTTTCTGCTTTCCATCTTTATTTGAATGTCTCGTCTTCAAAAACAGAATATATAGGGATATCGGATTTTCTTAAACAGCCAATTTTGTGTACCTTTTTAAATCATCTTGGTCTTGTCCCTCAGACTTTCACTTTTTTGCAATGGAAAGCTTGTAAAGGCTGTTGCTGCTAACTACAGCTGAACCCTTTAATTTCTGCCTTTTTTCTTTTTAGTGACAGTAGTTCAGTGTTTTCTTTGCAATCAAAGAAAGCAAGTGTCCCAAACTGTATTTGCTCTTTGAGAACAGCGCTCTCTATTGCAGTAACCCTGTCTCTAATAAGCGGTGATAAACTTGGATGCCACGAAGGTTCTGAGAAATTAGCATTCGTTCGAAGTAGGACTTGTCTTGCACCCAACACTGAACTGCACCGTTTCTTTCGTTGATTTTGGTAAACTCCTGACACCTCTTCCAGTCCTCATTAGTTAAATATTCTGTATCATCTAGGGCCTTCTGCTGCTCTATTTTGGCTGATTAGCTTTCTAAAATAATGACAGGAAGCTTTCCCAGGAAGTTCTATTTAGCCAGGCACTGCATTTTTCATCGTGGACAGGTTAATTGGCGTTTTCAATCCCAAGTGCCCTGAACTCCTGTTCTGCAGTACTGGTAGGGCTTTCTGGTCAGGCTCATCACAGGCATCCTATCTCACGGAGCCTGTGCCCTCCTTCCTTTCACCAAGTGGAAGAAAATGATGTATTTGAGAACGTAGCCTGATGGGTGTCCAGCCTACTGAGGAGAACAGCCATACACACACTTAGGTTTCAGCTCTTGCTAAGCAGTATGGAGCTATTCGCATGGGGAAACAATTGCTTTCAGTTGCAAGAAAGCAAGCTCTTATAGTACTAATAGAATTTTCTTCAAATATGAGAAAGCCTCATTTTCTGACCAATTCAGCTGTTTTGCCTTTTACCAAGACCATGTTAAACAGGAGGGAAACATGGTACAATTGCTTGCTGTTGTATTATGCTGTGTAGAGAAATTGTTTTGTTACACTTCAGCAATTTCTAGTCTTTGACCATGTATTTCATCCCATCTCTGCCAAAATAAATTCACAGGGTTTTGTGAGCCACTTTCTCAAATTACTTTGAAAAGAAAACACATCAGAACTAGTTACAAAACTATGAAGCAAGCACTTTCTTGTAACAGTCTTTCGAACTTTTATGGCTCAGGAGCGTTCCTAAGAACTAGCTCAAGTAATTCTCTATTTAGTACCAGGTAAGAGTAAGCAGATAGTTCAAATGAGTGTGGTTAGTTTTCGATCTATAACAAAAATTTGTTGGGGAAACCTTGAATATAAAGAATTTGGGCCTAATGAGTTCTTACCAGTTTGCATGAGTCTGTTATTAACGAACCTGACTAATTAGCAACAGATGCAACTCTGACTTTGTATCTGGAGTGACTTACTTGTGCTTGGTCTCCAGTCTTTTTCCTGTACTGCCTTCTAAATCGTCATGCAAAACCCAGTGTATGCTGCTCGTCTCTCCTGTACTTCTGGTAAACTTCCAGTGCCATTAAATCCCTAGTAACCTGTTTCATAATCTAGTTCTGGGATTCAGCTCCCCCCATCTCTCCACAATAGCAGTAGTTATACAGGGAGCAGTAAGCTGATTTGCAAACATTGGGTTCAAGGTTATTTTTAACATTTCTTAAGGTGGAACTTTACTGCTTACTGCTTCTGTATTGACCCGTAGGTAAACTCTTCTGTTCAGTTACCTTCTTGGCAAAGACCAGATGTTGTGCACTGTACAAAGATGTTGCTTCTTTTTTTTTTCCAGAATCAAGAGCAGCTTAGAGAAGAGGATTCTGATTTTATTCTGAACGATGGTGACCTTACTGTGACATACGGTGATACAACAATAACTGCGAACGGTTCTTCTGGCCCCCATACAGCTACCACTAGCCTTGACGGCAGGAGAACAAAAAGTAGTTCAGAGGAAGCACTGGAACGTGATTTGGGAGCAGCGGATCATGAAGTTACAAGCAGGGGTACCCGGCTAGTATTTCCTCTGGAAGACAATGCATGATTACTGACTTGGTAAAAGTAACTCTTGCTCTGTGGATGGATCAAGGAAGACTGCAGGCCACTGTCACTTGAGGTGGGGATGTTTATTTAAACAAGTCAACATGCGTAAGTGGTTTTACTAGGGTCTGAAGGTGTCACCTATTTTTTACTCAAGATGCTGACAGTGGGGTTTTCTAAATGTCTGAAAACAGACGAATGAGAAAACTGGTCATTCTCCTCTTTTCAACTGCATATTGAATCCAAGTATAGCTAGCATGCTGCAATTGTCTTGTTCAGCTGCAGCAGCTCTCTCTGAAGAGAGGTACATGAAAACATTGTTGTACAACTGAGCTTGTCTTGGCTTAGCTTGGGAATGTGAAAGAAGAAATATAAACATGATAATTATGAGATAAAAAAGGATGCGTGTGTATCTGAATGTGGAGAGATCCATTGTTAACTTCTCTCGTGAGGTTGAGGAAGCTATAAAGTAAACGGGGCAGTATACTATTAGGACTACAGGTGCACAAATGCAAGACTCTGGGGAATCTGTTACTGCAAGCTGTACTTAAAGTATTTCAGGGAAAAAAGGGAAAGATGATTTCTTCACTGGCCATGTGTTTAAATAGGAAGGCAATGAGAGCTACCTGTCCCTTCAGCTTTGGGCAACTTGACTATTACTATTAGCCTAACTTCTAGTGCCTCAAAAGGAAAACATCCATCTTCCTGTGGTCTAAGGTGTACCTGACCCGACACAAGCCTGGATCCAGGCGCTCTCGGGTAGAAGTCATGAGGTAAAACTTTCTCTCCCTTAAGGTTCTTAAAATCGGATGAAGATAATTGGAAACATATCTTTGGCTGGGGAAAACAGCAGATAAGAGGAGGGGGGGGGCAGGGGAAGAGAGAGGGAGGCAGTATTGAACTTGCGTAGAACCACAAGGTTTCATATTGCTCCGAAGAATCCATGGACTCTGCTTACAGTTCTTGTGTGTGATAAACAGCAAACATCTAATTAAATGGACAAACACTACTGGCTTCACCATTTGTGACTATCCTAAAAGAAAGGTGTTTATGCTTGTTCTCTTTCGCAGAGTAGATGTGAAACTTCAGTGGGGCATTGCACAATAACATATAAACTACAGAAGTAACGAACTGTAGTATCATCTTAAATGTGAAAAGGGAAAAAATCTTTGCCTAGTATTTAGCCCACTTACACGTAGGCTAGCTTTAACTTATTGCTAAATGCTTTCTAATTTCCAAATGAGGAGATATCATTGTCTTTGCCAATAGCTGAAAACTTATGCTTCGAAGAGCAGTTCAGCTATTTAAAGCATGCTAAAATGTGATTTCATTCTCATGTCTCAAAAGGTTTATTTTTTTAAAGAGTTCTGTGGCCCACTAATGTGATGTAATATCAGTTTGTCTAAAAAGTGTGGTTTTTCTTGCTGCCATTTCAGTTGTTCCTCTCATAAAATTGTGTGTAAGTAAATACCCACTCTGTTTTTCCTTAACTCTTAAACTTAATGGGCTAACTTTGGTACGAGAACTTACTGCTGCAGAGAAACATTGCAGTCATATTGTCTAGTCTGCTTTCTTTCAAATGTGTTCTCTAATGAGTGATCTACCTCCTTGTCTGTCCCTCCAAGGTAAATTTGTAAAGGGCATTGATCTGTAATGACTGTCTGACACTATTAAGAAAAGAGACACAAGGAAACCAGAAGCTTTTTTGTGGAAAAAAAATGGAAGAGCAATACAGTCTGAGCTCTGTTCTTAAACGGTGGAGAGTAACAAACCCTGATGAAGATCCCTGAGCAGAACAACTACTTTTCAGTTCTCCTCTGCTTTCAAGGAAGACAAAGCAGACAGCAATGATCCGTGCTATTTATACTGTTTACATGGCTTGTGTTTGTGTGTGTGTGTGTGTTTGGTTTTTTTAAGTGCTCTGGCAGTAGAAAAAGTAGTTTCCTCCTAAATTACAAAAACAATTACATTCATTTTGGACAAGTCTTTTGGGACCTGTGCTGTCAATGCTGAGTGAGGACTGGAGACTTCTGCAACAGTTAGAGTTATTAGCTGAGTCATATGAACCAAATTCTGGGTTGAGACAGTGAAACTTACCCAAAATAAATGGACTTAATACAGTGAGGCAAATCTTTATATGCAGCTTGAAGCTGAAGCTTACCAAATCACTTTGGGTGAAAAACAGAGCCTTATGCAGAGAGAGATCTGTTCTTTAGAAGAAAGATCAGGTACAGATTCTGGAAGTAGAAATTCTGTTTCATTAGCTTCCTCAGGAAGACTGAGTCTCTTGAAAGCATCAATAAACCATCCCAGTGCAGATGCTTCTCTGTCTCTGTTTTTAATTCCCATAGCAAAAATATACAATTGAATGAAGTTCACCAGTAAGCCCAAAATGCGGTTGTGAAAGAGCGACCAAAATAGATGAATCATTGGTGAGAGGTGAGGAATGTAATAGTCTAACCTCCCATCCAAAAATTACTTAAAACACTTATCCAACATGGTGAGGAGAGAGGCCCGTGTACTCAAGCTTAGTTTTTATTTATATATTACAACAATGAATTTTATTCCTTGATTTTTATCTGTTTTTCATTTTAAGTTGTCTTACAAAATTGAACTTCACTGCTAACAAAAGGTAAGCTAAAACATCTAGCCTCTTCTTACTATTGACACCGATCCTCATACCAAATTCACAAGAGACTCCTTTACTGAAAAAGCGGGGAAAAAAATCAACCAAACAAACAACAACCCCCCCCAAAAACCCTTCTTGTCCTGAAACACTGCATATTTCACCGACTCTCTAATAGATCCTTTTTTCTTGTGTATATCCTTTTGAAATAATCGTTTAATATTTTAAAAGCCTTTGCAGTAAGATCCTGAGCTGGTAAGAACTTGACCAAACCATACCAGCAGATGTGTATTTTCTTATAAATTTGGTGTGAGGTTTTGAATAGAAAACACAGCCTAAGTTTATAATGAACAGCAATGGATACATATTAGTATCCTCTTCAAATTGAAAAAGAAAACATGCAAGATGATGGTCTTCACTGAAAAAAGTGTTGCTATACTAGCAGAGGATGTTGCAGCTTACGTGGCTGCCCTTGTACTTGGGACTGAGTGATTTTTTCCTTGTAGTTTTTTGCTTGCTGCATCGTCAATTTACTGCTGAAAATCTTATTTTAGTGCTTCATAAAAGCTAATACTGACACTAAGACTGTTCTGCAGTTGCTCGAATTCCCGTGCAAACAAATCTTTGATTTACTTGTGTTAAAGGCCACGGAAATCCACAAGTAGTACACTAACATCATATTTAAACAGACTAAAAAGTTATCCAAACCCTTCTGTATATTCATCTATCATGTCTGGGGCAGGGGAAGTTAGATTTTCATTGACAGAATTTGGAAGAACACGAAAAATATCTAGAAAACTGGCATGTTTGTGCTTTGCTTGCTGATTAATTCAGTGTATGTGAGGAATGATCATGTTTTGAGTCCCCTGTACAACACTGCGCATCTTTTGTGCAAAAGAGCAAATTCTCTTAACTTCCACGGGACTACAGGCAGCTTCCCAGTTAAAGGTGAGTAGCTACGAGCAGATCCTGCGACTGCTGAGAGCAGTACCATAGCCGCCTCGCTACAAACACGGGCACAACGCTGGATTTTTCAGGGTGCTTTTTGTGAGAGGTGTTCAAAGCGCTGCTTACACTGGCTTCAGCAGTAGCTCCGATACTCTGATCTCAAGTTATCAGAAAGGAGGAGGAACGCTATGACAAGTGTGTTTATGCTGGACGTTACGTGTCTGCTATGCAGAGGAAGGGTACAGTGTAAGCTACCTTTTCTGATAAAGACTGAACAAGGGTAAAGTATCACATACTTGGTACGTGAGCAAGTCTAGCCCTATTCCAAGGATGCAAGTGTTTTGGCCTATGAAAGGACCACGATTTTTTTTTTTTTTTTTAATACTGAAGAAATTGCCTTTGGAGAGAGGACTGCAGAAATTTTAACTGGAGGGGGAAAAAAAAAAAAAAATCTAAGCTTTTTTGGCTGAACTTCCAAAGAGCTGATCTTTAGCAAGTACATAGTAAAGGTTAAAATGATGTCTACTAGAAATATGATGGCTACTACGTTTTACTCCTGGGGGAAGGGAAAGACCTCATAGTAGGAAGTCTAGCAACCTTAATAGATAGCATGAGCAGCTTATAATAACTAGGAGGCCAGATCCTGTGATTTTCATCTTTATAATCAGTGAGCCAATTGGTAGATTGGCATGGAAAGTATGGTCCTTCTTGCATAAGTTCAATTTAACTTGAATTGCAATCTCTCTTCAGACAGCACTGCTCAGAAGAGCTTCTTTGAGTCTAACTCGTAACAGTAAAACCCTGGAAACTAATATACTTCACTTGCTTTTCAAAGAAAGGTTCAGCGTTCCTTTTAACTCTGTTTGAAGCAGCTCACAGGAACAACATGCTTGACCTCAGCCTTGGCAGAGATGGTCTCTGCCTCTGCACAAGTGTGGGAATGGAATTTGAGTAACCAGAAGCCTCAACTTCATGCGCTTTTCTTTAAGATGCAGTGGGGGGGCCCTTTTTCGGGGCAAAACCAGACAACTTACAGATGCATCAGCAGGGAGTATTCCTCTCCAAAATACTGAACTCATGACCTGCTGAAACTTGGAAGCAAGGGAGAATAACCATGACCAGGAGGCAGAGACCATCCAGCAGGAAAGCAGGCTACACGTAGTCCGTCTGGGGTGTATGTACTATCTCGGTCATAATCAGAGTCACAGAAAGTAGGACAGAGCTGCTTAGTGGCATGAACACGTTCCTAGGAGGAAAACATGTAGAATAACAATTTCAAATGTCCCTAGACTGAAAAGCCCTCTTTGTAAGAAGCGGCTCATGCAAAACTTATTTGCAGTGCAGGAGGAGGTTCTCGCTTCCCAAGCTTGGGGAGGAGAGTTTAATATTGCGCAGCGAGAAACCACGGATACTTCTTGGCCTGGGGTTTTTGGGAGTGCCCTTCTGAAAAATGACTTCCAGTAGAAACAAGCCTGCAAAGTGAAAGAGAAGGAAAGTGTGGAGGAAATAGTGAATTACAAAGCCAGGAAATGACTTAAACAGGCAGCTTTACTGTGGGAACAGCACTGTAAACAATTGTTACTCTTAATCTGGCAGTCCTAAATGCTGAGAAGTTTTGTGGACTTCGGCATACCTTATCCTAAAATAAAGGTAATGGGATAGTGCAAAAGTAATTAAACTACTCCCATCCTAATCGATCAAAAAATCGAAGGCTTTCACAGGGAAACACTGACTTACTTCTACTCCAGAGCAAGGCAAGTAACTTTGAACATTTTTTTTAAAAAAATAATCTCACATCATTACTATGTTTTCTTGAATCTAAAAAGCCTTTAGTAATTTTGAAAGTAGTTCTAGGGTAGCATTAGTCTGATAAATATGGAGGCGCCTTACAACACGTGCATACATATAGACAGGCTGTAAATGTTTGGCCAATCATAGTTAAATCCGTGTTGCAGACTCAAATGAAATTCCATATCTTAATTTGATACCTGCAACTTATACAAGCTTTTACTATGGAAATGAAACAGGCTTGGGAGGGAGTGGCTGGAAAGCTGCCCGGCGGAAAAGGACCTGGGGGTGTTGGTCGACAGCCGGCTGAATATGAGCCAGCAGTGTGCCCAGGTGGCCAAGAAGGCCAACGGCATCCTGGCCTGCATCAGAAATAGTGTGGCCAGCAGGAGTAGGGAGGTGATCGTCCCCCTGTACTCGGCCCTGGTGAGGCCGCACCTCGAGTCCTGTGTTCAGTTTTGGGCCCCTCACTACAAGACAGACATTGAGGTGCTGGAGCGTGTCCAGAGACGGGCAACGAGGCTGGTGAAGGGTCTAGAGCACAAGTCCTATGAGGAGCGGCTGAGGGAACTGGGGATGTTTAGCCTGGAGAAAAGGAGGCTGAGAGGAGACCTTATTGCTCTCTACAACTACCTGAAAGGAGGTTGTAGCAAGGTGGGCGTTGGTCTCTTCTCCCTAGTAACAGACAACAGGACAAGGGGAAATGGCCTCAAGTTGCGCCAGGGGAGGTTTAGATTGGATATTCGTAAAAATTTCTTCACCGAAAGGGTTGTCGGGCGTTGGAACAGGCTGCCCGGGGAGGTGGTGGAGTCCCCATCTCTGGGGGTATTCAAAAGACGTTTAGATGAGGCCCTAAGGGATATGATTTAGTGGTGGACTTGGTAGTGATAGGTTAATGGTTGGACCCAATGATCTTGGAGGTCTCTTCCAACCAGAACAATTCTATGATTCTATGATAAAGTACTAGAATCCGTTCAGATTTTCAGGTAACAAAATGATCTATCTGGTTTGGATGCTTCATCCAATACATCTTTTCCCTATGCGGCTTTCTTGATCGTAATCTATTTTGCACCAACCTACGGGGACTTGCAGACTTCCAAAATGCCATTGGGTCTGAAGCTTTATCTAGGGACTGAAACTTAACTGCGAAAGATGGCTTGTAATAATTTATACCAGGGTAAAGGACTTTGTGGGTTGCCTGCACTGCCTACGTCAGGGAATTTGGTGGTGTAGAAAGGTGTCTGCAGGGAGGGGGAGAAGCCCTGGCTTTTTGAATACCTGGTTATGCCGGTATGGATAAAGCCAGTGCCCCTCCCAGGTTCACATACTGTAGTACAGAGCCAGGAAGGATTTATATTGGCATGTGCAAATGAGCAGCAATCTTCACTCTGGGGAAATTAAAAATGTTTGGGTTGGTTCTAGCTTTTGTTAAAGTAATGCTTTTTCATTTAATTTCTTGATGCCCCTAGTTTACTGCATTTTTTTAACCTTTGGGGGCTTGAAAGCATCCCATACAAACATCTTTGATACGCCTTTTTAAGGGGGGGGGGGGGGGGGAGAGGGGGGGCAGAATAGTCAGACTTCACTTTTGTGCCTGAGCACAACGTCAAAGCAATGCTACATTGCTATCTTACGCAAATTTGGTTAATTAGATAGTAATAATTTGAAATACTCTACTTAAAGGTCACTTTCCCCACTCTTATTTGGAAAAAAACAGATTTGCATTCCCTCAGAGAAATGCTCAACTTAGAAGGGTTTTGCTGCAATGTTAAAATACTTAACTTTAGGCTACAAGAAATAGATTGGATTTATTTTTTAACTAGTGCAATCTCTGAAGTTGTTATTACAGAGGCCGGGAGAAGTAGGTCGTGCAGTTCCATATTATAACATATTAATGACTTTTATTTCCAGATTTTAGTTTAATCAAGGAGGTTCTCATCCACTGTCTGATTCTGAATTTCAGTCCTAAATTGCCTGGCTGAATGCCTTGATGTTGACACAGATTAACACCAGAAAGCAGAATGCCACAAGGTATTCTTCTGCACCGTAACAGCCCATCAGTAATGTTCTTGGGAAATAACAGCTTCCAGCACAAGGGGTCACTTGAGGTAAGTTAGTCTGGTTTTAGTTTGGGATATCGAAAGTAAAGAAAGGGATATGACCCCTAGGTGGTTTTGGTGGAGCGGGGAGAACGTAAGCCCTCTAAGGATGTCCCAAATTCTCTTCCTTCCTTTGAGGGAGCCAGGCTGCTGTGCCTTTCCTTTGCAGTTATAGGACGTGCGTTACTGGTTTGCTGTGTATTAGTTCCGGTCTCTTCGTAAAGCAGAAAATCGGAAGCAGCGTTTTACCTGATTTTCGTCAGTCTACCATTCTCAGAACTCTTAACCCTTCGTCATTTAAGATACGAACACATCGGTAAGCTCGCAGGAGGTGTCTTAAAGTTACTTCAAACATAAAAACACACTAGGTAGCCAAAGCATATCATGCTGCCCTGGCTAAGGCTGCTATGGTAGGTGCTGTCTCCAAAACTTGTGGTAACTTCTGTTCCCTTGTTATCAAAGCACCTAAAGCCTGTGCGGTATGATAGGTTCAAGCTGGGGGTGGGCCAAGCGCTGTGTCAGCGAGGGCCATAATGTATATTAAGTCCTGTCCTTCCTAGAGATTTATCTCTTGCGTGCAAGAAATTGGGTGCTACTGCACCAAATGTCTTTAACAACGCTGAAGTAATTACTGTAAGCAGAGGTGCAGTAGAACTGGAATATAATACTGTATCCCCTGGTACATCCTCTTCATAGCATTGATAGCTACAGCAACAACAATCTTTCCGATATTTGCAGTTTAAGCTGTGAGGGTTTAAGGAGGAGACAGCAACTCTCTGCAGTTTCAGGGCTTGCTTTTTCGGTCTTGAGCGACTAGTGCAGCGACGGCGTGCCGGTGCTCTGAGCCCTAGTTTGGGAGCTCAGTACCCTAATGAGGTTAAATGGCACGGGATTATTGTTTAACTACAACGGTGGGTGGGGAAGAGAGAAAAAGCGAAATATTGTGAAAGCTCTCCATGCTGTGGGGATAGTAGTAGTGGAGGAGGGGGAATAAAACCACCTGCTGGGCTTTCTGCCACTGGCTGGTTTGTGTACGTACTTAGCTAAACATTCAGTTGTGTGGACAAGATATTGCAGTAATTTCAGCTTTGTTTGAGCGCGCTGATTAAGGCCTCATCCACACATTCCTTTCTAAAGAGAAGAAACGCTAGTGCTGCTTGGAGCTCCTGCTCTGTCAACAAGTTTCTGGTTAGGTGTGAGCGTGGCGATAGCGCCCTAGGTCAGCAAAGTGCTTCATCTTTCCATTTCTTCTTAGTAGTCCCTTACTTCGCATAGACCTTGGAGTCACTGGGAAGTAGGAGGCACACGGTGGTGTTAGCTTTTGTGGAGTTCAGTGTTGTACGTGGAGTTACGCTGGTACCTGTACTAGAACAGATGATCGTATTTGCCATCTGTAGTCAAGTCAGAAATACGTCGCCTCTTCTTATTTGATTAATAATAGTGCAGAACTTACTGTGGCTTGAAACATACATATAAACTCCATATTTCAGCTCAGAAGTTAAAAGGGCTGATATTGACGGGTCTTTCCTCAAGACAAAACTAGCAGCTCTACCCTCTTCTCACGGTACGGAATTGATTGGGAGTTCCCTTCCTTAAAACACAGCTACCGATTCCCACCTGGGAGCATGCAACAGTTGCTCCGATATCCTTTTTATTTTAGGAAGGGCTGCAAGCTACAACTAAAAGTAAATGTTATTATATGCAGCAATAAAACATAGATTTACGTCAATATGGCTGTGATAAAGAGGAGCTATAACTTCTAACTCTGTTTCTTAGAAAGAGTGAATGATCATGCAGACAAAGGATGGTATACTTCATTTATAAGAAGATATTTGGAAAGTCCATTAGCAAAAAGTCTTAGCTCGTGCTGTCTTAGTCACTGTAGGAAGAGGAATCTCTCAGGATTAGTAGGTGACCATTTATTCTTGGTTCTGTTTCTGATCTTTTCACCAGTTTTCACAATGGAAAGAAGTTGCTAGCAATGTCATCCAGAGGTTTGTGCTGCTGGATCCGGAGAAGGGAGCAAGTAGGAAAGTGAAAAACATGTGGGATACTCAGTTACCCAGGATTATGGAAGCTATGGTTGACTGTAAAATGTGGGGTAGTTCTTAGTGAAAAGCACTTCCAACTATACAAGTGCAGTGGCCTATAAAATGGCTGTTTCCTCATAAGAGTGAGCTTGGAATCATTCTGGTTCGTGTTCAAAAGACAGCAGGAATGATTTAAAAGGCAAACAATGTCGGGATCTGAAGTCAAAATCAAAAACCTCCTGCTCTATAAATCGCCCACGTGTCCCTGCTATCAGCATCCCATGTAGCTTGGGTCATCTTTGAAAGGACATAATAAAACCTGAAAAGCTACAGAGCAGGGCCAAAAGGCAACCAGAAGTACAGTGCAAATTTCATGTGATGAGTAAACACTTGGGTTGGTTGTTTCAGCTGGGTAGAAGAGATGGCAAAGGAAGATCCGATACTTGTAAAATTAAAAATGGTATGGCAAAGGAGAACAGGGAATGGTGATTCACTGTTACTAAAACAAACAAGGGTACCTGCTGATGTGAAGCAGCAAATCAAAACCAAAGGCAATGTTGTTACCCTAAGCAAATAGTGAAACTTGCCGTCAGGGGCTGCGCGTTCAAAAGCATATCAACAGGTTCAAAAGTCAGCGTTGCCGACAAGACCGGTTGCACCGATAGTCATTCAACGTGATCCAAACCTGGCCTCTGCCTTGGGCGCTCCCCGAGCAACTGGGGAGCTGGGGGAGGGCTAAGGACGTATCGCTTTCCCTAATCGTGGCCTGCTAGCCTGGCTCGGGGACCGCTGCTGTGAGGTTTTTCCCCTCATACGTGCACAGGGAGCTAGTCCGAGTTTTGCAATGAGAGAGATCGATGCTGGCAACAGGCGCCTCGCGTTCACCCCTCCGCTGTCCCTGCGCCGGCCCCGGGCTGGGGAGTCCAGGGTGCGGCGCAGAAGCTGCTCGTTAGTCCCGTCCAAAGCAGCGACGCGCGGGCGGCTTTGCCCGTCTTCAGAGGGGACGTGAGCTGGAGCCGAGGCAGAACGGTAACTCCAGTGCAAGAAACCAGCGGGCAGTCTTACTTATCTTGTATCATCTTATCGTGCGTTTTACACCAAAAGCACACTAGTGGCGTACAAATTGAGGAATTTGTTACTGCAGTGACCAGTTAGCGCTGAGATTATTTTTCAGCCTAATGAAAACAGGAATTTACACCTCAGGATAAACACCTTGTACTTTTTCCATAAGAACACTGAAGAAGTGGGCGCTTTTTGGTAGCTTATGAAATCACTGGCAACGCTTCTGCTCACAGCGTGACCTTCTCTGAGCAGGGATGGTCGTCCTCTCCCCAGTGATGCAACCTGAGGGCTTTGCTGTACTTTGCATGCAGTGAGTCACTTTATTTTTTTGATGGCAGTATGAGCTAGAGAGTCAGCAAATCTGAGCGTGAAATATTACAGTTCCAGTCGAAGGAGGTGAAACCCATCTTACGCTATTCTTGTTGTTTCATTTCCTGACAAATAGCTGGAAGCAGTGTCTCCGGTCGTTAAGAGTTGCTGCATTTTGACTGTACTTGTCCATTCTGCTCAACCACGAGTTTTTAAAGAGACTGGAACTTGTTTTAGGAAGAAGTCGTTCTCGATCCTTTCCAGATGGAAAGTTTGGCTGAAGTGGCTGGGTGCCCCACGTTTGGGAGTGTGACTTTACTCGCTCACTACCACACCGTATGTGCACAGCGTGCGCTTGCTGACAAGGCAGCACGGGTACCCCTCTCTGCTTTCGGCGAGAGCAAGCTGCCCCCTGCGCTGAAGTTCATCCCGCAGCCACCAAGGGAAGCTCTGCCCCGAGCCTGCAAGCCAGGAGCGTATCGGGGTTTACAGTAGTAAGTCGGGTTTGGCGTCTGTGGGAAGACATGAAAGCTTGTAATCAGGTAAGTTGTGAAGTTCAGAACTGTTATTTAATGAGAAAGGGACTCTTCTTCAACATGACCAAGTGTTGTCTTGGAAAACTGAGATCTAAGAAAATGAGCTATTTCCTGCCTACAGCTACCGAGCCCCTTTGTTCGGGAAGCCCAAGAATTGATGCTTTTAATGCTACTTGTTTTCAGCTTTTTTTTTTTTTTTTTTTTGTTCAATCCAAATAAACCCTTCTTCTCTTGCTTTTCAATATGTTTTCCTCAAATATGTGAGAATTTCCTTCTAAAAATAAGCTTTTTAAGGGTAGTCAGTAAATTTTCAGTATGCTAACACCAGCTGAACATTTGACCTGGATCAAACGAGGGAGGAGTGGAAATAATGATAGGAGATGGTGATCAGAATTAAACGGGGCTTGAAGAGCTACAGACGTTCTGCACACTGTCTTTCTTTACCCCAGCCATTCTGTGTATTCTTAAATACAATCGATAAAGGATGTTTAAGTGTTTATCCATCTAATATAGCTTCTGTTCCAAGATTAACACACCTATGATATGACTGAGTTCAATATTCTCAAGGAAACTGAATTTTGCTAATCCATTTACCTCCTATTTTCCCTAACCAAGAGTGGGGTCACGAAGTAAAAACTATTCCTGCTGAACTAATACACGCTCCAAGACAAAGTGATTTCTGCAAAGCACTTGAAGTGACACAAGCCACGTGTGGTTTTGAAGTTAGGAACTGTTTTCTTTTTTTTTTTTTTAATGAAAAAAAGAAAAGAAAAAATGACAGCCTACATTGTTTTGTGTAGTGCAATGCTTGAAAATGTGACTTTTTCTAAATACACTACGTGTTCAGAGCCATCCGATCAATGAAATAAAATTACCAAATCCATCTCTATTAAAAATCTTAAACAAAACCAAGTCTGCTCTCTTGTTATGGGACAAGAACTAGTACTTAAATACTAAATGATTACATACAATCTGAAAAAGGGAGGCATAACCTGAGGTAAGACCACAGCTATCTTGAAAACGCGCTTTATTCTAGAAAGGATGAGTAATTAAACAGAAACTTGGTTTATGGCATGAAATCTTCACTACCAACTGCAGTGCTGAAATGTGCCTGCCTTTCTGTAGAAACTCCAGCCTCGTCTCTCCAGCACTGCTTTTAGTCTTTACACTTACTAAAAGGAGGAGAGCGCTCTTCTCCATCCTCAGTCCCACCCCACCGCTCGCTGTAACGCTGGGCACCCCCTACAGAAAGTTGTTTCTGTCCTGTGGTACCGGCGAGTTCGTCTCGTGCGGCGATGGTGGGTTTGAAGGGGCGAAGGGGCGTTGCGGTCGCGGGGAGGCAGAGCTTTCCTGCTGCGCCCGGCTGTGCCGGAGGCAGCCTCCCCCCGGGCTGCCGCACCGGCCGGCTGCTGCCGGGCTGGATGCGGCCGCGGAGCTCCAGCCCCTGCTCCCACCTGGCTCCCTCGCTTTCCCAGGCCTTGGGAAACCAAGTGCCGGGTGGGTTATCCGAAGAGCGGGATTTCAACCATATGTATCTGTGGGTCGTGCTTTCCAGCCCAGGGTCGGAGTTTGGGTTCAGACCCCACGGAAGCAGCAGCATTGAGCGGCTGAAGGCAGCGAAAGGGAGAGCCCAGGGCGCACGGGCGCGGTTTGGTCTCATGGACCGCGGGAGAGTCTCCTCGGGGGCAAGTAACGCCGCTGCAACAACCAACAGGACAGAACAGGATTTACCCTGGCTCTCGATATTTAGAAAGGGAGGAGAAGGGAATACCGTGCAACTTCTCCTGTAGTTCTCCCTTCGCTAGGAAGGAATTAACTGTTACGTGTAATGGGCAAACGTAAACAAAACTGCCCTCAGGGTACTAAAAGCTGTCAATAGCTGCATGCTTCAACAAAGATGCCACAGCTGTGTGGGGCAGAGGTAGCAGTAAGGAAAAAAAAAAAAAAAGCTTCTGAAAAGGCAGATGGTCCATCCTGGGCCTTTATCCAAGGAAATCTGCAAAGATGGATGCGCATTTTTTTCTTGTAGTTCACGCTTTATTTGGGAAGTGACTGCTGTGCAGTTTTCCACCTTTGTCAAAGGGAGATAATACCTTTAGCATTGGTTATGTGACTATTGGGTTGGAGATTAGAATATGAGATATATTACTGTGCTTTTATTTAGTGTAGTACATAAGAACTGGATACTTTTAAACTAGACCATATTGTTTCATCGGTCCATAGTAACCATTCTTTTATTTTTCTAGCCAAGCAATTCAGATGTAAGAGGGAGAGGGCATCAATTATCTTTACTATACCTATGTAACTTATTTATTTGGAGCGTAATGCTATGCACGTATGAAAGCACTTGGTTACAATAATCAACCTAATTTTACCTTTTGGCAGTTATTCCAAAACCTGACTGTCCAAAAGATGTAAACTTTGTTCTGTATTAATTGCACTTATGCTATTACAGGTATTCAAATTACTGCTTACACTTAGATGCTTCTAGTACTACAGCTGGTTTAGTTTAAGGCGTAACTATCACCTTGTCTAGATAGTTTTTACCTTTACTGGTTTAAAACCACTCAGTATGGAGTGAACGTGTCATGGGTGGAGCAGTGATGAAGCCCTGCAGACATTCAGAAATAAGTCTTGGGAATTATTCTGTAGGGCCCTACACTTCTTCTGCATTCCCCAGATCAAAGCATCGTTAGAAGATGAAAAAGTTGTATTAATTAAATGTCTACCTCAAAATTATTCAGGCTGTTCTGTAACAGATCACAAGAGACTTCTCTCCCACTTATCCTTGGACCTTCCACTCCCATGCAATAGTAACAATTTTTAAAATAAACTTTATTAAAGGCGCAGCCTAACTCTTCAGAAGGGTGGGATTTTTGCCATGAGGACGGGGCATCCCCCACCTGCTCTGTAGCCAGTAAAGGGGATTCACTCTCTGCCTCTACCCACTGAGGAGTGCTCCAGGGGCCCCGGGGAGCTCAGTGTCTCAGAACTGGATTTCTTCCTGGCAGGCATCTGTGGAGCCATAGGTACAGGCACGACCAGACACGCTTTGACATCTCCAAGCAACCTGAAACTCAATTTAGAAATAAGCTGAGTTTATTCAGTCTTAAAACTGCTGACTGGCTGTTTCCTTCAAGGTTAGCATTTCCCGTCTACAAGTGCTGTGGTTTAACCCCAGCCAGCAGCTGAGCACCACACAGCCGCTCACTCACTCCCCCCTGGTGGGATGGGGGAGAGAATTGGAAGGGTAAAAGTGAGAAAACTTGTGGGTTGAGATAAAGACAGTTGAATAGGTAAAGCAAAAGCCGCACACACAAGCAAAGCAAAACAAGGAATTCATTCACCACTTCCCGGGGGCAGGCAGGTGTGCAGCCATCCCCAGGAAAGCAGGGCTCCATCATGCGTAACGGTTACTTGGGAAGACAAATGCCATCACTCTGAAGGTCCCCCCTTCCTCCTTCTTCCCCCAGCTTTATACGCTGAGCATGACGTCATATGGTCTGGAATATCCCTTTGGTCGGTTGGGGTCAGCTGTCCCGGCTGTGTCCCCTCCCAACTCCTTGTGCACCCCCAGCCTCCTCGCTGGTGGGGTGGGGTGAGGAGCAGAAAAGGCCTTGACTGTGTGTAAGCACTGCTCAGCAGTAACTAAAACACCCCTGTGTTATCGACACTATTTTCAGCACAAATCCAAAACACGGCCCCATACCAGCCACTATGAAGAAAAGTAACGCTGTCCCAGCCAAAACCAGCACAACAAGCAACACATTAACCTACAGTGGAGAGCTAGAAGCAGCAGGATGGCCATTTTCCAGTGCAGAGGTATCAAGGCAGCTACACATAACCTATATTACTTGTCAAGATTTTAACTCCTTTCCCATTAAGGAACAAAGTTTAAGAAACATCAGCTAGTTAACTCCAATCTGAATGTAACTGCTTTAATAGTAAGTTCTTAGAAGACCCAACTAATGTGAATATTTTACTAAGAATTTACTGAGTATCAACGGGAAGATATGGTTTCCAATTTACAATTTAAGGTGCAAAATGAAATTCATACTGAAGTGACTCCTCATTTGCTGCAGAGTGTAACCAGCACTTGATCAGAAAGAAGCAACTCGAGGCTGGGTCCTGCTTTCTACCAGTTTCCACATCTTAGACATAAAAATCTTTGTGAACAGCCAAGATCAAGTTTCAGGTATGCAAAAGCATCTCTTCATGCAAGAAATTGAGGTTATATAAACAACTAAAATATTTATCGGGTGATCTGATCTGGTGGCATTAAGGCAGAACTGGGAGTAGTTCTGGGGCTTGAGTTAGGTCAAGTGTGGAAGTTGCTCAGTATGAAGGATGAACGAACCAAAGTGCTTTATCAAAGCATGAATTGTTAAATTGAGGCCTGAATTGGAAACTAATAGGCTTGAAAGCTGATTAGGGGTTTTTTGTTGTTGTCACGTAAAAAAAAGAATCCTATAATTACATGCTTGTGGTAAGACCAAGTTAGCACAAAGAAATGGCAGCGGGCTGTTTTCTGCATCCAGTAGGAGAAGTAACAGGCTTAAACTGAACCACTGATTCAAATAGATGGTAGAGAGCACTTTTTACCAGTGGATATACTGACATACTGGAGTAAATGAGCCCTGGAGGATAAGTCATCTCCATCCTTAATGATTTTAAGAACAGCTTGGGGCAGGTGACAAATGTCCCACCCTGTCGTCTTTAAATCCATTTGAGATAAAGTTAGGTATCACTAATTGTTCTTAAACTGGTTTTAGGAAAAAAAAGGGGGGGAGGAGGAGGCAATTCGCCCAAATCATCCCTTCTCAAGCAGCAGCTGAAACGACTGTGAAAAGCCGAGGAAAGATTTCCAAAACCTCCACCAGAGAGGCCTCTGCCGTACTTAGGCTGATCTCCTGCAGCCCTTTCCCATTATTTTACCAAGCGCACCTACATCTTCGCTGTACTTTAAATGCTGTCCAGAGCACACCTGAAATGCGTTTCATGCGTGTGCGTAAATAAACAAGGTGATAATCACTGCACAGATCTATGGCAAAACATTAAAGAGGGCTCATCCACAGCTAGGGCAGTGCCAGGGTTGTGTGGCCCCACACCCTCCGCTTGCCTACGCAGCTGGGATCTCTACCCATCGCAAGTGAACAACCGCACAGCTTTTGCTTACACAAACACATACCGCCTTTCCTTTCCCCTCAGCTCCTGTCTTCTCAAAAAAACAGGGCAAAAATTACTGAGTTAATGGGGTGGGGTTTGTTCTCTTCTTGATTTATTGTACAGCTCTAATATATTTTACTCAAATCCTGGCAAAGACAAAATTACCAGATTTCCTTCTAGGAAATGTTATGAGGCATTAACCTATTGCAGCGTAGTCCAGAACAAACTATTTTACAACATTTCCGTGAAGGTCAGCATTGCCTCCTTTCCACAGAGCACAAACAAAATGTACAAAGCATCTTTAAACCAGGGGCTCGGGTCTTTTTGTACATTAGAGCTGCTTTTTCAGAAGACTTCAGCACTCCGTACAGAACTTGCCACGGATCACAGGGCTCCTGGACCACACAGCTTCATACCTTGCCGTAACATGGTTGTCTACCATATCAGTTCCTTTCTAAATTAATGGAGTTGTCTTTTAAAATGAGTTGTCTTTTTTCCCTCTCTTCCTGCCACGCTGTTCTCATGGTTAAAAAAACCCTTCTCCCAACTTCCAGGCTGAAGTGATTCATTGCTCGTGTACAAACATCTGTTCCTATGCCAGTATTGTCCATGGCTTGATTACGTCTCTCCCACACCGCTGCTCACGCTGCTGTGCACCGCTGTCCTCTTTCAACCTTGACTTTGAGGCTCAATAAACCACACAGCTCAGTCTTCTCCAAGACAGAGGGCTGTTATTTCACTTGACATTTCTCTGTATCTATTAAAAATGTGAATTTATCCCCTTGAGAGTTGGGCGACTAGGAGAAAGAACATGTTAATGCCACCACACACGTGCCCTTTTCACAACCAGCTCACGTGGGGGTTCAGAGTCACCCCGTGAGCTACTGGTGCTCCCCGACCAGGCACACCCGCACGCTGGCTGCTCCTACAGCCGTTGTGCAAAGCCAACTCCAGCATACCAAATGTGTCACTCAGCTTCTGGCAGCCTGATACGGACTTGGCCTCTTCAGAAAAGCTAACTTATTTGTCTAACATCTCACAGATAGTCTGGCGCCAGGGACTGAGTCCAGTTCCTCTGAGAGCTTTTGAATACCTCAACCATGAGACACTGCCCCCCATCCTTTCTCCTCCTTCAGCCTCCTACCGGATTCCTGTGCGCTTCCTAACTTCTGCCACAGACCAGGCAACGCTTACAGTGCCAGACACGTTGCATGATCCGTTCCTGCCCCAGACGGGTCTAACCTTGTGTGTTGGCCAAGTGCTGCAGAGGAGAAAACCCAATCACCCGTGACAGATGACTGTCAAGGAGCATGAAAGGGGAAGCAGCAGATTTCCTTCGGTGCTTGACTTTGCAGCACAGACATTGAATGTCTCTGTAACAGTGTGCACCTACAAGAGATTTCCTGGCATTTTTAAAAAAGCTCATGCTGAAAACAATAGATGTCAGTGATGCACACGTGAGTCACTGCTAGAACCAGTACTTTTAAATCCAGCGTGCCAACATCTGCCACTTGAACCAAGGACACGGTCAAGGACCTCCTCCAGACTCCTCTGGTTTGGCTGCCGGTGGTAATGCCCACTGCAGAAGGGACCACAAAGGCGCTCCCAAATGCACCTCAGGCAAAGGCAGCTGGACGGGACAGCTCTCACATCATCCCCCGTACTCACAAGCCAAGCCTGAAGTATCGGGAGGCAGGAGAAGACTCTATCTTTACAAGCTTAACCTTTACCACTTCAGTTTTGCAGGAGAGCACTTCTTCCCATGCCTCCTACCCCGATGCTGCTAGGAGAGCAATGGGGCAGTTAATAAATTCCTTATGCGGCGGGCAAGAGAGGAGTCTGGTTTGCAGGAGAAATGTGTTCGTATGGGCTGAGAAATGGATAGCGGAAAGCAAGTCACCATTGCCCTGTGGACCAGCACCCCACCGGAGGGGCTGGTCCACCGCCAGTTGCCTGCACAGCCATTTGAACAGAGAAGCGGGAAGACCTGACTTTGAAGAGCTACAGTTTTCCCTCTGCAATTCAGATTCAGCCTCACCCTGCTCTCCATCCCCCAAGCTCTCTCCCTCCATCTCCTCTGAACACTGCTCCCAGGGCAATTCCCAGCGCCTCACTGCAGCCCAGCTCTTGGTCCCTACTTCTCCTCCCAGCTTGCTGTCTCCATGTCCCTTCCTTCCCCCCCATGTGCTCCTAGCTGCCTTTTCCAATTAAACCAGCCACAGCTTCCAGCTGCTCCTCCTCATCAAATCCCAGTCCCTCATCCCTCTCACACCCAAGCCCTTTGCCCAACAAATCCCACTCTCTACAACTCAAAGGCAACTCCTTTCCCCTGCCCCCTTGTGTTTAGCCCATCCATCAATGTCTTCTCCCTCTCACCTATAGTCCTTTCCATCGTGAAGCACCGAAAAGCTGAACGCTAGATTTGGGAGTCAACCCTAGGACTACCAGCAAGAGGGAAAGAGGGGCTGGAGGAGGAGGCATCAGTGGGAGCGCAGGAATGGCAGACTCCTCCCTACTCAGCCCCAGCCGTAGTTACGTGGCTTTGATTCCCACTGTTGTACGTCTTATACCACGCTGAGCTTTTCTGTGGGAAAGAAAGAGGTTTGAGCATGCTCACTGAACATAAAACCAATGCAGATTTTATTTGGTATAAAATAAAGATATACACACACATACCAAAACCACTTTTACTGAGCACGTGCTGTCTGTTTTTTACAAACATTAATATATTTGGCCAAATCAGAATAGATGGCAGACATAAAAACAAAACACAGGGGGCAGCCTCTACACAGAGGTCACGTCTCCTACCCAAATTGGAGTTCCTGTCCCAAAGCACAGAAGTGATTTGTCACAGAAGTGACAAATGATTTCACAGAAACATCTTCAAGAGTATTTCAACACAGGCAAAAGACCACCACATCCTAACCCTGGATTCAAAAGAACATGCACTGTCTTGACTGAAATTCCCCAAAGAGACTTAAACCTTAAGCCCAAGATGACAAGTTTCAGCCTATGTACAGTTGAAGTCGGGCAAAGCTGGACAATTAGAAACAGGGTAACAAATTTAGAAGTGCCGGGGAAAGACCAGATTCCCATTTACCAACACCAAGAAACGGGGCTGCAAGTGCCGTAGGTCAGCAGCAGAGCTTAACGCCTCAGTGCTGGAAGCAAGAATTTCCCGGTACTCAATACCCAGACAGACTGTAAGCACTAAAATGTCCATCAGCTTCCAGCCTGTCGTCCAGAGCCAAGGCCGCCAGAGGTTACACCTCAGCAACAAGCAACGGGTCCCTTAGTCATTGAAACCCACCACCTCAACGAGTTTGGGTTTAACATTCAGCTCTAAACCACAGTCAAGAGAAGGACAATCTGGACCCCGGCCCCTCGCTCACACACACTCATGGCCAGTGAGGCGCTGAAAACTTCTACTAGTGCAACATTTGCTTTGACAATTGTGTTTTTCCCATATCCTTCTCCAAGGTGGTAGGTGTCACGTCCAGTTAAATAGGAATGGCAAAATAACATCTAAGGTAGTCCCGGTGCTGCATGGATCGCAGGGTGATTCTGAGAAATGACGTGCACGGTTCTTACTGACCCTGTACTCCAGATACCATCGCAGAGTCTCAGCGGCAGCTCTTTGTGTTCAAAAAAGGAACAGAACATGCTGTCAGGCTTGTTGGCTCTTAGTGTTTCAGGAGCTCAGTTCTTCACTGAAATGTTGTTTAATTGCATTACCATAATAAACCCAGAAACCCTGCACTGTTTTTTTTATCATCAGGCTTACTGGAAGTGGTGATATTGAGAACTTAATGTAGAAACTCAGAACTTTTCTTGATGCACAGACTGATTGGGGGGGGGGGGGGGGGGCTAAAATGACCCGTGCAATACTGAAATTGTTAAATAAGTAACTCCATGACCGTTCTAACACTTCTGTTAGATACTGCAACTGAGGGAGCTACTAAACTGTTTCTATTGTATCTGAAATATGCAAGTACATACCGTGGATATCTACAAGGACTCCGTCAGAATGTTCCAGGGAGTAGAAGTAAGGCAGGGGCTACGTATTTCTTGGCCCTGGACTTTCAGCACTTCTCACAAGTATGTCACTACAGTTGTCTCCCCAAAAGCAACAATTTAAACAGAGATATAATGTTGTAAGAGAGCAATTAACAATTCCGGCGTGGAAACATCACAGCCTTTTATGTACAATTACAGTACTCAAGGTTCTACCTCCCTTAAGGCGGATGCATGACGACCAGAAGTTAAGTAAAAACAGATGACAGAAATAAGTCTTGTGAGCGTTTGTCAGTTTTGTTCCCATTTCCCACTATGACTTTTTAGTATATTAAATTTGTTAATTCATTATATGTAATGTAGCACAACCAGGCATTTTTCCCAAACCTCAGTCTGAACTCTTAAAACTCCGATTCCCTGCTCTCCAATTCCAAGCCTGCCAAGTTCAGCTTGGCTATAAAACGTGTTTATTGTTCCCTTGCTTATCATGCCATCCTCCGCTCTAAAAGATGCGGTTATGGTTCGGTTTTCTACATCATTTAGTAGAACTGGGACTTTACTTTAAAATCTCAGTTGAGCCCAGTGACAGTAAAAAAGCTGGTGACTGAGCCATAAACGTCCAGCTGCTCTCAAAATGCAGTTTAAGCACGGGTGTCCTGCTTTCAGCAAGTTCTGCTTACTTCCAAAGACCTCTGCCAGTGCAACTCCACGCTGGCCGTCCTAATCAGACCCGTTTCTGTCTTTTCAGGTAAGTACCAACACTGACATTTGACAGTACTTTTTTTTTTTTTCTTCAAGGTATGAGTTTCAAGGCTAACAAGTGTATGCTGTAAGCATCCTGAACGATGCTTTCCAACACCATCAAAACACCCTGAAGAGAAAAGTGGGACGCATTTGTTGGTGAGCCTCAGTTGTGCTCCTTAAGCGGGGGAATTTTAGAAAGCCTTCTCGTAACTGAAGCACACACGTCGCAACATCAGTCATTAAGCAGCTGCCGTCCAGTGTTAGATGCTCTTACACAGCCTGCTCAAAGATCCCACTCTGGGCTACTTACTCCTTTTTCAGTTTTGGGTACTCCCTGTAGATTGTTTTAGAGTCTTCTAATGAACTGAGGCGACCTGAATGAAAACCAGGAATTGCACTTGCTGCAGTTTGTACACTTTGCTAAACAGAGCCCTTTTCACAGTATACAAAAGAACCTACAAGGACAGTTTGGGGTGAGAAAAAAAATGAATTAATCACTAATAAAGAGCAATTGTGTTAGTGAGTAACTTCCGTTGAGAGAAATATGTCTCGATACAGAAAATGCATCTATGTCAAACATGGAAACCGCTTCAGAAAATCCTAAATAATTTGCAATGAGTGGATTTCTTCCCAGCTATAAGCATCAAGTTAAGCTAGATGGCAACACTTCTTTCATCATGATGAACCGGTGTAAGTGAAACTAAGCGTGGACTTATAAAAACTTCTTAGGAAAGACACCTGAAACAGCAAGATGAGGTTCCCTGTCAAGGTGAAGTGAATCCTTAACAGTTGCACCGTACAAATCTGTGACTGCAACTCGCTAAAAAAAAATCAACAAGTTATACTGGATTTTAATCTCCCATCCAACCTAAGAAAATAAGTACCGTATCATCTTTTGGCATGCAAGAAAATCCTATTTTCTTCCCAAACCTGTCAGTACAAGCTAGACTGGGTGTATTCCCAGAAAAAGCTTTCCAAATTAGGTTACCCAACACAGGTTATCAAGGCATTAATACAGGTATTGTCCATCTATACAAATACTGTTATTAAATACCACTAGAACACCCAGAGACAAATTTTGCTCTCACGGTGCCTGTGAGAGAACACAGAGCATCCCTTAGATAATACGAAAGGTTGATCCAGAACAAAACAAGCCCCTGTAATTTTTACTTCAAGTAGAAACCAAAGGATGCAGAATTGTGTGAAGCATGCTACCGTGAAATGGATAGATTTACTCAAAAACATTTTTATGACTACATTTTTCCATCAGATAACGAAAGAAGCCTACTTCTTGTGACAATGCACTCTCAGGTGGGAGGGTCATGGAAGAAAAAAAGCTAAAATAAATGAAGGCTCATCCTAATTCACGGACATGTTTTACAGCACAATATTCAGAGCACGAAAACCTACAATGCAAATGCTTCCTCCAAGATAACGTAATGTCTTTGAACTGCCTTTATTTCCAGCACTTTATATAAATATAGCTTTCTTCCTGATCCTGGATTATCCTCAATTTGTAGTTCGTGTTCTCAGTTTGTATTTTGAGGACTGCACGTAAACATCCCTATAGCCCTGTATACTCTTGCGGGGCCGTTTAAACGCTGCCAGACTGTAATGGACTCAAAAGCAGTCTCTACGAAGTTACAGTACTGCATCCCTAAATTACAATTGAACCTGCTATCCCAAAATGAAGAAATTAAGAAAAAAAAGGTACTCGCACATACACACACACACCCTTCTCATACAAGTTGCAGGATGTCTACAGGAAAATGTCATTTTAAAACCCAAAATGAAACTTAAGTTTTTCTTTTTTTTTTTTCTTAATACAAGCTTTTATTTGGGAACTTCACAATTACTTTGTCTTAGCCTCATTAGGAAACATTTGCTTTTGTCCAGGAGTTGCCAGCTGAGAGGATGTTATTGTTCGGAAGGGATGTGACCAGGAGGACCCTGTGCACGGCACAATGTGTCAGCCCGGAAGCGAAGGAAGAAAAGTGATTCTCTCATTTGGCTGAGAGAATAAAATGGAAATATCGAGTGTTCGCCTTTCAGTTACAGTGTCCCCAAGAAACACGTTAGTCACCTGTATCTCACATGAGTATCACCACCTAACTATATCAATATATTAAAAAAAAAAATCCTTCTTTAGAAAGAATTACAGATTTCTTTAGAAAAGCAACTTATTTCCGCCACAAACATCTTTGAAACACGTAAGCAGGCGAATGCTCACCCCCTCCGCACGACCGCTTACCCCGCTGCTCTGAACGACGGACGGAGATGGCCACCGTTCCCCTTCCCTCGGCCGGTGCCCCCCTCCCCAGAGCATGAGCAAGCCCTACGGGCAGAGACCACCCCCGCAGAGCGGGGGGCAGGAGAGCAGAGCCCTCCCGGGCGGCGGGGCACCCTCCTGCCCGTCCAGGCCTGCGCCGACCTCTGCAGCGAACTTCACAGAAGCCCCTTGTACGTGTTTCAGCAGCGACAGGAGAGAGCCGAGCGTGCTTCAGCGCTCGGGAAAGGCGATGCTCTCTCAGCAACACCTCAAGCCCTCTAGTTCCTTGCTCAGCGTCTTCATTTGGGGGATTTTTAAGTTTTGATGCAGTTTTTTTGAAGTACGCCCGCGTTTTGCACGTGGTTGTGGTTTGATGTTAAAAGAGCTCAAAGACTGATGTCATGCCCAGCAGACGCCTCTTACCAAACCTTTCTCTTAAATAAAAGATCCCCGGTGCCCTCTCCACACACCCTGGCATGGGGTGGCCACCGTCCCCACAGGAAACACAACCCCACCGAAGCCCACGGCGGGAAGCGGGGCTCCGGACCCCACTGCGCTCCCCGTACCTGAGGCGAGGCGGGTTTGCTTCTGCCGGGGCTGCCCTCGGCGGCAGCGCCCGGCCCGTGAGGTGAGCGGCCGGCCGCCGCCGGGCCAGCGGCGAAGCCCCGCGCTCAGCTCTGCCCAACAGCGCCCGCCCTCCCGCCGGGGCAGGCCGCCATGGCAGAGCCGGGCCCCGGCGCCTGGCCGGCCGGCCGGCCGGCCGCCCTCGGGCTCGTCCGAGGCGCAGCTCCCCGCCCGGCCCCGCGCCGCCTCTGCCGGTCCCGGCCCTCACCCGGCGGCGGGCTCTCCCCGCCGGCCGCGGGGCGGGGGCGCTACCGGGCGTCGCCGCCGCTGAGGGGGTAGGCGAGGAGGCTCATGGCCTCGCCGCAGGCGGCCTCCACCTGCCGCACCTGCTGGCGGCTGAGGCGCTCCCGCCAGGCGTGGATGGCCTCCCGCGCGTCGCGGGCGGAGATGAGGAAGGGCCGGTCGGAGGAGTAGGCGGCGCCGCGGGTCATGTTGAGCACGAAGGCCTCCAGGGCGGGCGGCACCGGCAGCCCGGCGAAGCGCAGCAGGCGGCGCAGCTGGGCGCGGGGCTCCCGCACCAGGTCCTCGTAGCGCAGCTGCGTGTAGCGGCGGCGGAGCCAGGCCGGGGCGCGGCGGGCCAGGAGGAGGTCGCGGAGCCAGGCCTGGCAGATCACCTCCAGCGCGCCGCCGAGGAAGAACTCGGCGCGGTGCTGCGGCTGCGGCGCCCGCCCGCCGCCCAGCAGGCCGGGCGGCAGCAGGAGCTGCTGCTGCTGGCGGGGCGACCCCCGCGGCTCGGCGCGGTGGCGGCTGCGCAGCACCTGGATGCTCTCCCGCAGCAGCGCCTGCCTGGCCTTCAGGCGGGAGTTGTGGACGGCGCGGGGGTCGCGGAAGAGCTGCACCACCCGCAGGTTGAGGCCGGGCTCCCGCAGCAGCGGCAGCAGGGCGCCCAGCTCCAGCAGCCGCACGTCCTTGATGACCACCACCGGGTACTTGCGGCACTCGGCCTCCAGCTCCCGCAGCGCCCGCGGCGGGCACTTCTCCTCGCAGGCGGCGCCGTCGACGAGGCCGATCTCCCGGCGGGGCCGCGGGGCGGCGGGGCAGAGCGGCGGCGAGCAGATCACCTTGTTGGTCCGCCAGCCGAAGATGCCGGCCGTGGTGAGGTTGGGGGCGGCGGGCGGGGCGGGGGCCAGCGGGTCGCGGGGGCCGGGCGGGGCGGCGTAGAGGCGCAGGACGGAGAAGTCGCATCGGAAGAGGGCGCGCAGCATGTCGCGGAGGGCGCCCTGCAGGCTCAGCGCGTCCCCCGGGTAGAGGGCCTGCCACAGGTGCCACATGGGCTCGTAGAGGTAGAAGACGTCGGGGTGCTGGTTGAAGAGCTCCCCCAGGAAGGAGGAGCCCGTGCGCCAGGTAGCGTGTAGGTAGATGTGCCGCTTCCCCGCCGCCGCCGCGCTGCCGTTACCCGCCGCCCCGACCGTGCCGCCGCCCTCCTCATCCTCCTCCTCGTCCAGCGGCGGCTGCCGCTGCTCCCAGCCCCACTCGCTCAGCGCCTCCTCCAGGCTGGGGCAGCGCCGCAGCAGCGGCTCCTCGTCCGCCCGCCCCCGCCTGGCCCCGTAGTCCAGCGCGTAGGGCACCAGCAGGAGCAGCAGCAGCGTGTACAGCACCAGCACCGCGGCGAAGCGGCGGTGCTCCCCCCGCCACCGCCGCCGGCCCTTCATCGCGGGGGGCGGCTCCGGACCGCCGGGGCTCCGCCGACCCTCTGGCTCGGCGGCTCTTCGCGAAGAGGCAAAGTTAGCGGCGGCGGCGGCGGCGGGGGGTGTGGGCTGCAGGCGGCCCTCCCCGCCGGGGAGCACGCCTACGGGCACGCCGGCCAGGCCCGGGGCCGCCCGCCCTCGCCGCCGCCTCCTCCTCCTTCTGCTGCTTCTCCTCCTCCTCGCAGCGCGACGCGGAAGCGCCCGCACCTGCCCCCGCCGCCGCCTGAGGAGCCGCCGCCGCCGACGGGGTGCGGGCTGCGGCCGCTGCGCGGGGCTCCCGGCCGGCCGGGGGGCCCCTCCTCCGCCTGCCTCCCTCCCTCCCTCCCCCGGGCAGGGCCGGAGGGGCGGGCTCGGCACCTCGGGAGTCACCCCCGGCCGGGCAAGGGCGCACCGCGAAGGAGGTATGTTAGCCAGGACAGGCACCGAGCAGCCGAGGCTGTCCCGAGGAGGGGCGTTTGGTTCTCTTGTCTGCCAGGTCTCCAGAGAAAGAACACGCTACAGGAACGAAAAGAGGTGCAAATGTATTTTTAGGATGTATGACAGCTATTAAAATCTGCAGTGGGTTTCAGAAACGCTGCAGTTCGGTGCTGTAGAGAGCTGCGGGGTTCCTCAGCCACGCTTTTGTCTGTGTGTGCGTGCCGAGGGGACACGGACAGCTCGTTCGTGACTCATTGCTCCGGCTTATGCATCGAAAAGTTTCGTGTCTGTCTGAGCTGGTCACCCTTTGCAGTTGGTAGGAAGAAATGGGCACCCACAGAGGGGCATCCAGCCTGTCTTGGATGTCTGATAGCCTTCTGATAACCCTTCTTTTTATTAACTACAGTGGGAGCATAACATTACCATCTCAGACTTCTAGTTTTTTTAGAAATCTAACATTAGCTTAAATAAATTTCTTGTGGGATGGAGAGTCAAGAAGAAGTTGACTTCAGGTGTTTAAATATGAATGTATACTCTCAAAATCTCCAGCCCAGCCCCTGCCTGACCTTGGAAGATGCTCACAGAAAGAGATGGACCATGATCCCGTGTTTCTGGTTAAGGCATCCACCTGCCAGGAAAGCGATGTCTCCATCCTGCTGACGGTGTAGCGGGGGCTGCTGACTGTCCTAACCTCTAGGCAATGGACGCCGTACTCTGTAGAACACTATTAGTATTTAAGTATGACGTGCAGAGTGAAATTCACCCAGGATAACACAATTCTCGCTCTCGGTGTGCGATATTTTGACTCCCAGAGTAGTCTGTGTGGTACGTATTCACCTGTGGTAAGGCATGTGACACAACCTTAATCAATAGTATCACATACAACAGGGTGCTGAAATGACCCACTAGTCATACAGGTTCTAAAAATGCTCTTTCTATAGTATAAATATATAGATACAGAGTTTGCAACTGCTGCACATTTTTCCTTATGGCTGTCTAGATATTAAAGAATAATCTCATTTCAAATTTATTGGGCAACATACGAGGAACACGAAGCAACGTGAGAGAAAGGGCATGCTTCTCTTCTGTCCAGGTGTCGAGCCAGCAGTCTGCCTGCTAACACTTCACCTGGCCTCTGTTAAGTCAGTGTTAAAGACTTGGGCTCCCTGCAGTTTATGGCATGCTGAGAGAGTAGATGGTGCCAAACAAGGCTTGCAGGCTCCTGAGCAGGAGAATGTAGAAATGATGGCATCGGAAAGGAAATTCTGCCCCAACATACGCATTCATCATGGCTTTGGGCTTTTTAAACAGCAAGATACACCAGCCTGAGTTTCAACTCTGACTCTGTAAAGGCCAGGATTTCATCCAGACCCTCAAACAACTAAAGGAGGACAACAGAATAAAAACACCCTTGCCAAAACCAGGTCACAGGCTTGCCAAAAAACCTTCCCCTATTCAAAGAACATGCATATCTAGTATTTTGAAGAGGCATCTCCAGTGTAGTTGACCAGTGATAGGACACGAGGAAGTGGTATGAAGCTGCGTCAGGGGAAGTTCAGGTTGGACATTAGGAGAAGGTTCTTCACTGAGAGGGTGGTTGGTCACTGGAACAGGCTCCCCAGGGAAGTGGTCACAGCACCAAGCCTGTCAGAGTTCAAGGAGCATCTGCACGACGCTCTTAGTCATGTGGTTTAGTTTTAGGTAGTCCTGCGAGGAGCAGGGAGTTGGACTTGATCCTTATGGGTCCCTTCCAACTTGAGATATTCTATGACTCTGACTTCTATGGCATCTTGCAAAATAGTAATTTTGGAGGATTTACCAAGGTGGGATCCTGAGAAGTGCCAATGAGAATGGATAACTCTGAATTGCTAGAGTTTCCCCTTTGTAAGACAAAATAAAATACTGAGTTGGCAGTAGCATCAGCACCACCGCTGACAAGGAGCCACAGTGCAATACATGTTACCTTAAACTAATTTTGTATTGGTTTCTATGATACATACTTGTCTAAAAACTAAAATCGAGGTTTTAAAACTGCCTAATTAAAGTAAAGCTGTCTTGAAAAGAATGAAACATCTCACAGAGTAAGATGGTCTGACACACAAATGGGAAACCATAGAAATAAAACTATGTACGTATTACGCTGATTTTTTGTCAGACCACGGAGCTACAAACTTCCATGGCAACTAGTTTGGGAAAAGTGAAAGACAGAAATCACTTTGCCACAGGCTACATATTTACTAAGATAAAAACATAGACAGTTCTTAAAAGATTATCAAACCCAAAAAGAATCACAGGAAATACTTTGTTCTGCACCTTCACATCGGTTCCTCTTACTGAAAGAGGATTAGCCTGTGTTTACTTCGGTTGTTTTGCGTTCGGGTTTCGTTTTTTTGGCATGGGGAGATTCCAGCAAAGACAGTATTTGTCCTGCCTCCGATCGGGTGCCTGAGCTAGGCTTGAAATCGCCGAGCTCCAGCCTTCCCAAGAGGTCACGAGAAGTACCCAATTTGAGCACTGGGGAGGGGATTGCTGGTCCGAATAGAGCTGGGAAGAGATCGGCTTTCGCTTTTCTCGCTTTTCAGTTCTGTATTAATTTATTCTCTCTTCAGCACAGATAAGGGGGATGATTTTCCCCCACTTAGGCTTTTTCTATGACCCATAAAGACACCATTTACATGTACAGATGAACTTCTGCGTCTCCTTCTGAGAGCAGGACAGTTCAGTACCCGAGAGAGGCAGCCAGGTTCTTCTTCATTGCTCTGCGAAGCAGCCTGCCCATTTGGCATCTAGCTCCTGCCATTTCTTGGTGATAATTCTGTACTTTATGTTATTATATAAAGGGGGGAAAAAAAGAATATAGGCATAACGTGTTCCGCATAGTTTAGTACAGCAGTATTTCCTTTCTAGTTTCCAAGCTTGTCACTGAAAGTACTGTCTGTTTTTAATCTAACATAACATTGGCTTCCTGTGTATTATCTCTCTAACTTAATTTTTGCTCTTCCGTCTCCCACGGCACTCCTACTGACAAGAGAGACAGTAAATGCTGGAACGCCGCATTTCAGCCTCAGAATCATTTTTATCTTCTCAGCAGAGGTTTCAAAATAGAAATAGTTGCCTCTATATCTAGCCATCTTTTGGCTCTCGCGTGCTCTTGTCATTTTCAAAGAGCGCTTTATGATTAAAAATAGCTTGATTAGCTGATAAAATTAACTATGCTTTGCACAGGGAGCACCGCCCTCAAACATCCTGGCTGTTAATGAGCGCTCTGCTTGCACATACTGTCACTCACAGGCTTCAGCCAAAAGGAAGTCCGTGGTTAATGGCAGCTCAAAAAGCTTCAAGAAGCTGACAAACTAGGACAATGTTTTTATTTTTGAAGTTGCTTTGTCATCAGATGTTTCAACATGTGCAATACCACATGTTTCACAGATGAGACCAGTCTTAGTAGCTCACATTTCAGAAGGGACACGTTGAGAACAGCGGGATGGAGAAGCCGGTCTAGGCGAGGTGGCCGGCGCAGAAGGGATTTTTTGCGGTGGAGTTTCCCCCAAAGCGGAACAGAGATTGAGGGCCTGCAAAAGGTCAAAGATATCACAGGAGTTTTGAGAGGCTTGGTGGAAATTTAGAGGATATGAAGAAAGTGGAAAGTCAGACAAAAGGAGAGGAGACTTCTAACCCAGGGGCTGGTGAGCAGCCGGGTGGAAGGGGCTTCAGATGCAAAGCCACGTACGGAAGGTGGTAATTCATCTCTCTGCACACGCCTCTGAGGTCACTCTTCACTACCTGCAAGAAAGATGAGGAAATGGGGTAGGAAAACTGGTGTTCACCACTGTCTTGGTCTGTGTACTCCTCCTGCTAGTTAAACTGGCACGAGTCCAGACCTCAGAGTTTCTTTGCGGGCTCATTTGAGAGAAGGCAGGTGTACAGCTTCAGGTTTTGGTTAATGTAGTCAAGTAGTCAGCGTGCGAATCATACCACCCAAGGGCTCTCTGCAAAAGAGCGGGGGCAGCGGCAAGGTGTGAGACCCTTCGGTGCCCCTCCAGACTGAGGGGAGCTGGTGGTTGAGATTGGGAACCGTGTGGAGCTGGAAGGGAGGAGGCATGTTCCTCACTCCTCTCTCCCAAATTCCTCCAGTTACTCCTAACTGAGAACTGGCAAAGTTAACTATAAAGTTAGGCACGCTGCTGCTCTCTGCTGCCCAACATAAGAGCCAGGCACAGAGCGTGAGCTGGTGAGGTGCTCACATGAAGCCAAAACCAGCACAGCCGCCTGCTTTTGGGCTAAGGGATGCTTGACAGCACAGTCCAGCATCCCTGAACCGGCTGCAGCAGCCTGATGGGTACCCAGCTAGGGGAGCTCTTCTGCGGCCGAGAGAAGAGTTACCTTTCACTTCCAATTCTGACCTTTAAAGGTGATCTTATTACTAATATACTACACTGTAAGCTAAGTGTCAGAGTGGGGATTGCCTGTGGTCTTAGCTGGCTTCTCCAGTTTTCCAAAACGTGGCTTTTCCAAGAATGTGAGATCTGGGTATTGAAATGGCAAAAAAAAAAAAAAAAAAAAAGCAGGGTTTTTTATAAATTTAAATCATGGTCCCTTTTATGTCATCAGTGGTTTTGCAGTGCTCCCTTTTATGTCATCAGTGATCTCGTGAGTGTCTCTAACTTCCTCTAAGGAAAGAAGGTAACGCCTGCATTGAAGGTGATAGAAAATGCTACTAGGAAATGCAACAAGAAAATGCAGGAGGTGGAAGGCAGAGCAAAGCACATATATGAATTTGTTGAGGCTCAAGAGGAAGTTCAGAAGGAAAAATCTATTGTTATTTATAACAGTGGAAATTCAGATAAATCAGTAACAATGAAAGAAGAAAACATCCAGTCTGCGATCCAACTCAATACTAATGTAACTTGAGTATTTCTAAGTTTTGCCAAGGATGACTCTAATTTGAAGTCTTTAAGCCTTTCCCCTGCCGAGTGTGCTCTGTTATCCCATTAGCAGTGAGACAGTCATCTCACAACCCAGAAATGGGCTTACGCTACATGAACAGCCAGCACCTCTGTCGAGCCTCCCGCTGCCTGGCAATTTACAGTAGCTGCCAAAGAAAAATTATTCCGATGGTATGTGTTCGGGGTCTCACAGCTTCAAATGCAAGAAGTGCCTCAACAGTAAAATATGTGGGAAATAATTATTTGTAATGGCAGAAACTGTGAATCTTTTTCTGTTTTCTCTCATTGTCACAGACTCGCTATTGCTGAATTAGAGATGCTGATTAAGAATAACAGCAAGCTTTTGCAACTCAACAAGTTAAGCCATTGTGTCGGTATAATTAGGGAACTAAATCTTTTACAGTTCAGTCAAGCGAAGAAATTAACTAGAAAATTTGAGACCTATTTTTAACTGGGGATTATTTTTCTCCCCCAAAATACCCCATCTGACAGCCATTGTAACAAAATATTTACAGCTCTCCTGTGCCTTCATAACGCAACACTTTCATGCACAGAATATAATTTTTATATCTGCTGTTTTATTCATTTCAGTCTTAAGCACAAATCCATACTGGCACGTGCAAATGAAAATGCTGAGGGCTCAATCACTGCACCTAATTTATAAATTTGTCCATCGAATTTTCTAAAGATCATTTGGAAAATTCAGAATTTCTGATGCAAATGATTTCCAGGGGACATTACTGTGCCTGTATGGGAGAAAGACAAATGCCAGAATATATAATTCACTTGAAATTTATTCTTGTATATGCTTGTGCCAGATGATCTAACTTTTCTGAGGAAAATGTTAGTGGGCAAAAAGGTAGCGATTCTGGGAAACTCCTGTGTTCCTGGAACCTCTGAGAACTGGTTTTGCTCCCCGGCTGCCATTAGTGGTTATTAATGAGGAAGTCTTCCTTGGGTTTGTTACGCTGTTAATTGGGGTTTCCCAACTTGAATGGTAGTCAGCAGTCCATAATTGCTTTTTTCCAGCTGTCTGATGAGTGCAACAGATTTAAAAATTGGTGGTAGTCTCCTGCTTTGGGCCTTCACTACAAGCTTTACAAAACCTGGCCAGAGGGATCATAGCATAACTGTGTGGCTGCAACACATCATTTATTTTGTGATGCATCCATATGCTTAAAACGCTCTATGACGAGCATTTTGGTTTGACTGTAACCTTTATCAACAAAGAACTTGCGCACTGGCTAACCACACTTCCTCAGGCTCTGCAGGACAACCCTGCTTAAGTTTCCAGTGCCACCATTTCATTTCGTGGCTCCTAAACCAAGATCTTTGTGAGTACAGGCGTGTCCAGCCGAAGCTGAGCCCAACTGAGCTGATCATAAGCTGCTAGATAGCAGTAGTTTTAAAAGGAAAACTTCGTGGGTAAGGTTTAAAATAAACTTTGCCTACATACAGTCTATTTTACTAAAACCTGGAAGCAATAAGCTGTGTTATTTGTCTGTGAGGGCAACAGGAGTTTTCCTGGTAGGACTGACACACACGCTCACATGCGTGCAGACTCGTGCATGTCTGAGCATCCCTGTAGCAAACAGAGACAACTGCATTGACGTGCACATCAGCTCTCATGGATGTTTTACTCCTACTCACTCTATCGAGTTTGTAGTTGTCAGAGGTAAGAGAGATTTGTTTCTCAAAGCTGCAGAACAAGGGCAGGGTACTGCTGTCTTGCAGTCCCAGGACAGGTGTCTGCTACCTGCGCTTCTCACTGTCAGGACTGAGCTTCGGTGGGAGTAAGAGGTAAAGGATGCATTAGGTATCAGCGCCCTGGCAGGAAAAAAGTGATTAGGACAAAATGTTTACACAAGTTCTCTGTGGCGGGGGGACCGCTTAAATTTACTGTGGGCAGTTTTTGATATGCAAACATTAATTGTCGGGCTCTTTGCCGCTTTAGCTATATAGACAATTTAATGCAATTTTAGGTTTTATATGACTGTGAAAATTGTCTCACAAAATTTACTAAAGCTTTAGCACAGAAATCATTTGCTCTTCTGCTCTCACAGTAGCTTCACTCCTACAATACCTATTAGAAAAATGAAGAGAAAACCCACAAACCCAACGCATTAAACAAGTGGGTGAACAGAAGAAAACCACACAGTAAAAGGTCAGTACAGGATATAGCGGCTGATGTACAAATGAGAGATAGATAACTACTGTTCTAGCTGAACAACAACAAAAGGGACATGCAATTGCAGAGCTGCTGTGCAAATTAATTTGAACAATGCAGCTCAAACAAAGTACTTAAATGCAGCTTGAAAGCTTCCAGCTGATCTCAGCACAGTTTCTGCAATGCTCCTCACGTTCTCCCAGAAGAAATTCCTGCTCATTCTGCCTATCGCCTTCGGGCTGACTATGGAAATGCTCTGGGAGAACCTGATCTCTGCACCTCTGGAATGATCCTCTGTCCAGGCAGGCTTCCCGCATCATTCATTAGCTGCCAGACGTGGTTGTATGGAGAAGAGCATGTAAGCATTACTGGTGGTAGGACTGAACGGGTCAAATGGAAAATGAGGAAATGGCCTCAAGTTGCGCCAGGGGAGGTTCAGATTGGACATTCGTAAAAATTTCTTCACTGAAAGGGTTGTCGGGCACTGGAACAGGCTGCCCAGGGAGGTGGTGGAGTCCCCATCCCCGGAGGTATTCAAAAGAAGTTTAGACGAGGCCCTAAGGGATATGATTTAGTGGTGGACTTGGTAATGCTAGGTTAATGGTTGGACCCGATGATCTCGGAGGTCTCTTCCAACCAGAACAATTCTATGATTCTATGATTCTATGAAATCGGTCTGCTCCAGCTTGCCGGCCATGAGGTTCATCAGCATGTATTTGAACTCCCTTATACCTCTGCTCTGCTTACAGGAAACTTTATTGTAGTCTCCTTTGCTGTTTTTTTTTGTCGTTGTTTGTTGTTTTTTCTTTTGTCCTTCCTTCACTGTCTTCATTCCTCTTACCTACGGGCTTTTTTGTTTATCCTCTTGCCGGATGGTCTGGTCACGCAAGCTCCAGGGAGGAGCACTGACCCACCTGAGGCTGAAGTGGCTGCCCAGGCAGGAGCTAGAGAGCTGGAGTGCAATGGAAGGAAGCCCCTATTTTACATTTTGTTTTGACAAATTGCCATACTTTGTGGTTTTACTGTTCGGGGATTTTTTTTTTGTGATTTCCCCTTCAACCTGCCGTTGGGAAACACCCCCTGAAAACACTGCAAGACTACTTGTAAAACAGGCAGAAAATTTTACTAAATTTTCTAATATTTTAAGTATTTGAAATTGTTGCCACAGCTGCCTCCATCAGAGTTCTGATGAAGGTAAGTTACCTCAAGCAAGGTAACTTTATCTGGACCTTTCCTGACCAGTGGCCCCGAGCTGGGCTGAAATGGGGTCCTGGGCTGTGGGCAGGGTGAGGGGGCCCCGGGGTGGGCAGGGCAGGGACAGCGGTGTCTGTGGGTGCCCTCAGGAGCCTGGCACTTGGTAATTGACAATTTTCTGCACTCTTGCCTTTCATTTCTGCCAAGAGTCACTTAGAGGGATGTGCTGGACAGCCACCTACATCTGAGCTGACTTGCTGCTGTAAGGACCAGGCTCTCCCACCTGTACTCACTAATAATTGCTAAAAGAATGGAAACATACTAGTGGGTTGTGCCTTGTAAGGCTTAGTCCACACCCTCATATCCGCAGAGTAAGCATAACACAAACAGGGCAAGGGTATATCTTCTCTGAGTCTACTTGATGCACCCACAGCTGTTTTGCAAAGGGAGTGGGGTGTCCTTTTGATAGTCGGGACTGATTCAAGTCACTTCTCCGCCATCAAGAGTCATGCCTGCTTCTGAACCAAGCAAAACCAGGTAGCTAAACAGCCCCTTTACATTTCAGCTATTTGGGGGTTTTATCTACTCAGTCTTGGTGAAAGGACTTCCAAATGGTTTTCACCCAAGATCACAGTCTATGGTGTGACTTGAAATAAAGGCATTTCTTAGTGGTATCACCTTGCCTCTCGAGTAACTCAGCTATAGCAGACTTTCACCTGATGAACACTGAGGACCTCCTTTGAGGCTCTGGTTTGAGTCGTCTCCTGAGGGGCACCTCCTGAATACACAGACCAGGTCAGGAGTACATGGCCCTCTTCCAGCTGTCCTGGGCCCTGGCATCCTGACTTACTGACAGTCATCAAGGATATCAGTCAATCCAGCCATGCCCGGTACTTTGGGAAACTCTTTAGTCTCAGTTCCTTTATTATTGATCCATTTGGTTTGTTGCTCTTCTTGCAAAACTCTTTTTTTCTAATTTGCAGCATGAACTCTCTCCACCCAAGCGTACCTTGGGCTTTGATGTACCACACCTTACGGTACCAACAAAAAGGGTTTGTAGGGAAATCTAAATCACCACTTTTCACAGTAGTTTGGCTTTACTGACTTCAACTGTCCAGATGACGCCTAGGGATTGCTCAGGAATTGCTCAGTGCCATCCCTCTTCCTCTGGGAAGCCTGACAGTATTTCTGCAGGGAAGGCAAATAGATCCGTTTGCTTAAATGTTTTGTCTGGGATCTAAGATGTCCTGTGTCTATTTACTTGGTTAATTTATCTTTATCCTATGGGAGTCCTAAAAAAAAAAAGAGTTTCTCTTTAAAGGGCTCCTGTAAAAACAATTAAAGTAATTAAAATTATCTGTGTTTGCATTAGGAGACCTGTTTTCCTTCCCTACGTGGCCCAAATAAGAACTCCCTGTGATCTGAGTTCCAGCCCTACATGTTGCAGGATGGAGTTTTACTGCCTCAACCACAATTCCTTCTGCCCAATAATGCGCTCAAATAGAAAGCGTTTAACATCTTTTCTGATTTAATTAGCGATGCCTCCAACTGACTCATGATGAAAGTAAAACTGGTATCAACATCAAACTCTGTGGCTTTGCTGAATGCTGTCTGTCTCAATTTCTGCTGCCATTGAACTCATTCAAGATAGTCAAGAAAATTAAAACAGATAGTCAAGAAAATTAAAACAATTTGATAGGTTTACTAGATTATAGTGATATGTCTCAAGTTCTCAAATGATGGACGTCCGTCAGTCATCAGTACCCTCATCAGCAATCAGTAGCTAAGTAGATAGCTTCTCAGCTGAAAAAATACACAGGTTTCCACTGTAATCCAAAACATCTTAAGCAGTATTTACAGGAAAGTAAAAGTGCGAAAGGATTTTAAAATTCAAAATAGGTTTATCTATTTCAGTTTGGGAAAAACCCAGACCAAATGAAACAGCACATGGCTAATATTTCAATCCCAATTAATTTGCCAAGCAAACCGGACTGCTCTCTTTCTATTATCATTTTAAGATGCATAGTTTTACAGTTCAGGAATAAAAAAGAATTCATTCTCTCAGTCTCTCTTTGAATAACATAGCTTTTGCAACAGACTAAACCAAATTACTTAGAACAAAACCAGAAAGGATATTTCCTGTCTGCACCTTGCAGTTCTCCTGCTCGTATTAACTCCGTCTGCTCTTCACATTATCCCTTTCTGCGTCAGCCTGCATCAGTCCAGAAGCAAAGTCCTCGGAAGGCAACTCTTTGGATGTGGCTGCAAGAATCATAAGTTTATCAACATGAAACGGCTATAGTTTTAGTTTGGTAGTGGCGTACTCATGTTACCCATGTTACCTATTGACAGAAATGTGATTTATTATGTATTTCTGATGTAGAAAACTGTATTTAAAGGTTGAAATACAATACAATTAAATCAATAAAAGATGTCACCAAAGCTACACTACATAATATAATACTAAGTTACAATAAAACCAATTAAAGCATAAATGAAATTAAAGTCAGGTCTTGATTTTTATTTTTTTTACTATGTTATGCTCAGTACAGTAAATTCAATATCAAAATCATTCTGTTAATACCAAGATTACCTTTCCTTATTTAAACTCTAAAAAATGACTTCAAGTTTGATCAAGAAGTCTAGTCTAGGACTGGAGAATTTTACTGAATAAATATAAAATGTAGCTGAACAGGAAAGCAGAACTATTCTTTTTTGCATCACAAACTCGGAACCAGTTACAGAGCTCCCTTTAGTTTTTGTTACGGTGACGGGATTATTCCTGTTATTCTCACATTACTGTCACAGAACCTTTATAATACGAACGTTAGCAAAATATTTTCAGTAGGATTCTTACCAAAACTTAATTAAACAAGAACACATGGCAGATTCAAATCTTGAGGTTATTTTAGGTGCATAGAATAGTTCAGAGACTCTCTTTAAGAAAATAACTAGGATCATGTGAAACCTGGGGAAATTTTTCTCGCCTACACTCTCCTATCATTGGCCTTACTGACAGCTTTTTTCCTCCTCCCCCAGCCCTACAGCCTTCAACTTTAAAAATCACTTTATGCAGTTCGGGACCTCCGTGCAGCTGTGGCTGGAGCGCTGCTGATGCACGCTGAGCTTCTGCCCTCCCCCAACTTGTGGTGGCCCACACCGTGGCCTCTCCAGGCACCCTGGACAAACCTGGAATGGTTACCTGGACTAACGCTTGCTGGGCATACGCAGACCGATCGCAGGAGCCCAGCTGATCTGCGTATTCGCAGCAAACTTGACATGTCTAAAAGATGCTGAGGCTTCGTGGCCTTGCTGCCAGTCGCTCTGGCTGTGTCTGTCTGGCTGCTGACGTTGGCTGGGCTGCGTATAGACACGGGCCCCTTACAGGTGGCATGCGCAAAGCTGTCGCTCCCCTCGTCACAGCGTTAAAAAAAAAAAAGAAAGAAAAAGAGCATGGGGATGGATGTCCGTTTGGCAATAATAATAAATGAATGAAAATAAAAGGTGAGGAAAAGCCAGGGCTCACGTACTCTGTTTCCCCAGCCCTCGGGGCTCTGGAAGGGCAGAGTGTGGCACTACAAGCAAGGAGCTCGTCAGATAAATGGACGTTTTCATAGAATCATAGAATGGTTTGGGTTGGAAGGGACCTTTAAAGGCCATCTAGTCCAACCCCCTGCAATCAGCAGGGGCGTGTTCAACTAGATCAGGCTGCTCAGAGCCCCCTCCAGCCTGACCTGTTTTCTGGCACAGCGCTTCTCGCTGGTTTGAGGGGAACTGGAGGGCATCTGGGAGGCTTAGCTGTTGACATTGGGATGTTTTCTTTTCCCAGGGCTATCTGTTTTGGAGAGTCTGGAAAGTCAGTCTTTCCTCAAATATCCAACATCTCATATTCGATTCTTTTTTAGGAATTTTACACACTCCAAGATTTACAGATCAATCAGGTATGAGACTCTTGGCCACCTGAATTTGAAGTAGGTCACTAAAAATGCAGTTATTTTTAAGCAAGCAACTTAAAAAGTGCTCACTGTTCTCCACGTTACAGACTCTGTTGTTCTGATGTCTTTCTCCAGAAAAATAGTATGACACATACAAACAGGTTTTTAAATTCTCAACACAGCCTTATCACACTGAATGGTCTCAAAAACACGTTGCCATTGTTTTAGTAGAAGTCACTACAGAAATTACTGTTAGAAAAAAACCTGTAACACAACAAAGCCAGCTGCTCAAACGTCAATTCATTGGAAAAATACAACTAAGAACTACTGCTTTTCCTTAGTATTACCTAAAAACCAGATGACTATCATTGCTCTTGGTAACATAGCCGGTGGGCTAACTTTCCTGTTTAAAACTGGGTCATGAATCACCCGACTCATTTCCGAAACCTTGATAGAGGAAAATTGCATGAAAGCTTACCAAAAGGAAACCGTTTGACATATAAGCCCATTCCTAGGCCAGCTTTTCTCCTCTCGCATAAGCCTGTGCCTCAGCAAGAGCGGGCGATGTCCCACCACCCCACTGCGATACCCAGGAGCCCACACCGCTTTGACAGCGGGCGCAGGCTGACTGTCCTTGCGATTTTGTACCCGAGGCAAGGCTGACCTGGCCGTGTAGCTCGTAGGCCCACATAGGGGTTTGTGGGTGTTACGTTGGTCGTTTAAAAGAATTACTAAATTAAAATCGCACTGCTCCATTTGAAAAATCCCCTGTGCCAGCAGCTTTCTAATTTGTTCCGGCACGTTGGCAGAGAGCGTCTGATGGAAGTAGCTGGCATAAATCAGGGTGGGTATCAGAGCAGACTGCAGAACATCGCCTGGTACAGCAGGGGGGATTTTTTTGCATGTCTAAAAATATATGAATATGCCAGTGTGCCTCATTGTTATTCTGATATGCCCCTATATTTGTATGAGTTGCAGTTATGAAACGCAAATGATGCTAGTGATGTTCTGGTTTAGGTGCCAAAGACTGTGCAGTGATATTTCAGGCACCTGAGCATGGTCTCAGTGTGTGCCCGATATTCTTTGTCACCAGTGCTATACACAGTGTATGTAGTATTGCAAGTATATAATGGCTTCGTCCTGAAAAACGCTGAGCGCTCTCGCCTCTGTTTCTGCTGAAAGTGAAACATGCTTTTGCCGCACCGGAAAAACTCAGTTTATATTCTGTGGTACTGAGCTTTATATTAACCTACTATAGTTACTTTTATTTTAAGTGCAGTGGTGTAGTCATACAGCTATGCAGCCTTGTCAAAAATAAAAACAGGCTCTGTTTAAGAAGATAAAGGTTGGGAATGCCAGCTTTGTTAATTAGTTGAAGTTCCTGGTGAGGAACATTTAGGATTTAAATGCGCTAGTATAAAGTGCTAATTCAAAGGGTAAGTGACAGCCACATGGTAGACAGCGTGTTGTTACAGATAAGGGATTATAGTAGGATTCAGGATATCTGGATGCCATCGCTTTTTCTTTTATACTGAATTACTGCATGGCCTGGGACCAGTCATCTCCCATGTCTGAGCCTCGCAGCATTTGTTTGCCTGGGTTGATCTTGACTGGGAATACTACTGTAATAAATATAATAAGGACAAACACGTAGCTCTTTGCAAGAATTGAAAACAGTATTATCATTAAAAGGACACAACATAAATATCCAGGTTTCAGGCTAAATTGGAAAATCAGTGCTCCTCCAGCCACAACATCTGCTGAGACCTACAGGCAGAGCTTGACTTGTGTAGTATCTAGAGATAAAACAATCTGCAGCACAGAGGAATAAAAGTATCTCTGCAGCAGACAGATTAAGCTGCTTTTTTCCACATTCTAATCTGTTAATCATGCACAGGGTTTAAGTATAGCTCAAGGCAGACCAGACATTGAATGATTTAATTTTGCGCTATTTATTGAACTGGATTTAATTTGAAGATATGCTGTTATCCGCTGCTCAGCAGTTCTTCAAAAAAATGAATGTCCATAATGAGATTTCTACCATGAATCAGTGATTGTGTGTTTAAAATGGGTCACGGGGCTGGCCTTTCCAGGCCTCTGCGATGGCAGCTGCATTTACGACAGTCACGCGGGCTAACCTTTGCAGAATTCACTTCAGGGTCAAATTTAGGGGCACTCCATTTAAGGTACTTACCATCACTTTTTTTTTTGTTTAAAAAATAAGTGATGGGCGTCAGTAGCTTAAAGCAACTTCAGCCAGCACAGAAAGCAGAGAATAAAAATTAAAGGAGGGAGTCATGTTTGGGAGTGAGGGGATGGATTGGTAAATCTGAGCTCAGCCAAAAAGATGGAAGCCGGTGGCTGTGCTGGCCAAGGAGAGAGTCTGCAGCCATTCCTGGGGAGAACGGGACAGGCCCTAGTTTCAGAAGATGAAAAGGACTGGGATGCTGAGAATGCGTAAATGTGGTCTGGCACCCATAACACACATAATTGCCAACAGCCTCACAGCAAATCCCAGAGGGAGAGAAATGACCAAACATGGAAATATGCGTTGGGACAAGACGGAAAACCAGCTAAATAATGGAGACTATTAAAGCGTGCTGAAAAGAGGCTTCTATTAATTGCAAAATTTTTGTTTTTATAGTTTCTGAAAGGCTGTGAGCTCCTTCTGCAATGCTTTCACCAGCAAAGATTTTCTTGGACTTTTTTTTTCTTTTTTTTAATATATGTGTGTGTGTGTGTGTGTGTGTGTGTGATTTTAGAGTTGCGTGCACCAAACACCAGAAGATTCACTGGCCCAGCCTGGAGACACTGTGCTTGTTCACGGTAGGGTCAGATATTCTGGAGGCATTTCAAGATACGGGACGGTGTATTTTAAAGTGATCAGTGTCCGCACCATGTCCTTGCTGATGCTGTGCACAGGAGTGCATGTTTCTGAGACTGACTCCTGGTTCATACCTGTCATGCTGTGACATCTGCTGCTGTTCCGTAGCTCATCTCACACATGGGACTTGGAAGTGCTGACCAGCAGCACAGCCTGTGTGCTCCTTCGGGGCAGTGACTGTTGGCTGTCATGGACCTTTCTTTTGGCTAGGAACGCGAGGAAATACTTTTGTGAGGAACTAAGAAATTAAACAGGACTAACCTAAAATATTCAAGTAAATAAGTCTGTTAGATCATCTGCTCCCTTACCACGTAAGTTGGCTTGCTTCATTTAGCACAGTGAGGGACATGGGTATTACCTTCCATGATTACCTGATTTAAAACTGGATAGCAAAGCAGAGAATCAGATCCCTCATGAACTGAATATATCAGGAAAGCAATAAAGAGGTTGAATATAAAATTGCTAATGCCAACCTAATGCATCCATCTTTCTCTCTCTACCTGTTTTGGAGTAAGACAAGGAGTACTTTCAATAGTCACCAAGAATTTTGACATTTTGTTTTTCCTTCTTCTCCTTCTCTCCTCAATTTCCTCTTAGCCACGTTCCTGGCTTGGTTCACAAAATTTATTTGCATAGTAAACGTACATTTTTGGGATAGAAATTGGAGAGGAATGCTAACCACCAGAGGGAAAACTGTGTTGTGGAGATGAACGCATACCTCACCTCGCAGCCCGGAGATAGCTATAGCTCTTGAATATGGTAGGAGGGTTTGGTGGGGTGGGGGAATTAGGGAGACAAATTCTTTATTCATTGTCACTGTACTCCTAAGTATTTTCCTTGGGTTTATGGCTAAAATCCTCAGGGCTGAAAGTGCTGAAAAGGGAAAGGGCATATAAAGCAATATAAACTTTTTCCTTCTTCTGAGCAGCTGTTAGTCCAAGACAGCTGCCATGGAAGTCCATCTGTCCCAGTTACTTGCTAGTACTTAGCAGTGTTTTGGGACACATGAGAAAGAAACATTACTTCTGATTTTTTTTTTTGAAGTTCATGAAAAGTATGGAGGACATTTTAAGGGGTTTTTTTGGGTGGGAATTATGGCCATCATAGGTCAAGGTGCTCCTGGAAGGTCTAGCCAACTGCATTAAAACACAAAACTAAAGAATACTGAAAAACGAATCCTATGATGATTACAAAGGGTATTACATTCCTTCTGTAATGCAACCAACCTATGGGCAGTTAGATACTGCATCTGACAGCAGTCGCAGAGGAGCGCGTTCTTTTCCTCACACCTCCATACTTCTTCACACACTATCAGCCCACTTTAATCTCTGACTCATAAACAGCTTGGAGATGACTACACTTACTCCTCTGAGTTGATCTATTTCCAGAAATTAGTGGCAGAATGAGACTTTCAGGCAAGTAAGGTGACCTTTTCCAAGTTAGTTGCTTCTTTGGCCATCACAGACTCCTCAGAACCATGCCATTTTGGTTGCAGGCCTCCATCTTTTCCTTTTCCTATGGCAGCTGCACATTTATTCCCTCCAGCCCAAGGCACTTTATATTCCTCAGCAGCCCAGACATCAGTTCAACATCTGTTGGTCTGGTCACATAGGGATAAAAAAATGATTATTTAGTAACTGGCTAACTCTTATCATGTAAAAAGTTGTTTATTCAATTGCCAAGGGCCACAGCTTCATGTCTATCTGTTCTTGACAATGACTGATGGCACACAGATCAGTATCTTAACAAAATTAGGGTTGTCTGTAATAGGACTGACCCTTCAGTAACTTTCCTTTGGTTTCCTGACAATCTCTTAATGAGCTCCTGTATGTACTATCTTGTCAAAGCTTGCATTTTTTTTACCCAGATGAATAAATGGAGTGACAATATCACTGACCCCTCATGACTGTCCTGTTATCATTTCAAATGCTGCAAAAGACTGGACTTAGAGCTAGTCTGGGGACATGCCTTGAGGGGAAGCTGCCTTTGGCTGCGCCAATTTTACATGTCGGCACTTTGCCTGGGCTTCACAGAATCACAGGATGGTTGAGGCTGAAGGGGACCTCTGGAGGTCATCTGGTCCAACACCCGCTTCGTCTTCTGACTTGGTTTTATACATCTATGTTGGAAGCATTTACAGCTGAGCTGATCACCCTGCCTACTCTTTACAGTCAGTGGAGAGACAGTGGCAAATTCAAGGTGCAGATTGTTTGAGCTAGTACAAATATCAGTATTCAAATGGGATGAGTCATGCCCAGAAACATCTGTTGCTCTCTATTGACTACAAAGAGACCCCAACGCCAAAGCAGATGTCTGTAGTGGGAATGTCAAATCAGCAGATTTGGCCTCCTCTCTCATCTTTGTATTTGCCTTTTAAAGTCTCCTGACACGGCTCTGTACATTCTTTGTGGTCTTCCTCCTTGCTGCTGAACTTGAAAACTTCACCCATGAGGACTGGGTCGAATCTGCATTGCTCTGTCTGAATTAGTTCACATCTTATAAGTGTATCGAAATTCAAACTAAGTGATGAAGGCAGACTTCTCCCATGCATCTTCAGATCCAGTGTTTGCTTACTAGGAGTCCTTAAAGAGATCAAAAGGGCCTCTGCATATTGACCGTACAGATCCAGCAGGACAAGTACAGCACAGTCCAAGAAATCTCTTGGTGGGCAAAGTGGAAACAGGATATTATCACACTTCAGGCATGTCCTTTCCTACTTAAACTCAGGCATACCTTCAGTAATTCACTTGCCTCTTCCAGCTAAGTCACTTTTTTCTGACTGATGAAGAACAGAGTCCAGTGCTTCTTCCTTCTTCACCACCCTTTAAATAAGAGCAATGTGTTTCTACTTGTATTTCCTCAAGGAATAGCTTAATTTGCTAAATACACTGAGCAATATTCCCATCCCAGACATAGCTTGCGCACTTAACCAAGTAATTGCTTCCTGGCAGCCTTCTCTAAGAATCTGTTCTCTCTTTCCCAAATGTCTTTCTGCATATTTCCTGTGCATGTGAGGAAGTTTCCAGTATTGTTGACTATAAGTGTCCCACTGGGCTGACACCCTTAGACTGGAAGACGGAAGATCCTCTTCCTGCCCCCAGGCAGGCTCTCTCTGATTCCTGCCTACATGGAGAGCAGATGTGGTATGAGAGATGGATATCTCAGCCTGTGCAGCACCGAGCTGGGCTACTGCTGGTTTATTCTGGAGACCCACCTTCAGTAAAACAAACCACTCCTCAGCCTCTCCCTGCTTTTTTCTTTTTTCCCCTTCTGTTATTGTAGCATTAACTTCACTGTGTTTTGGACACAGGAATACAATTTGAGCATTTGGTTAAAATCTAATGTGACCAGGTTGACCTTTTTTCATAAGAACTTCTTCAAGTTTCTAGTAACCTGAAAAAAGTTACGTCTGTCCTCAGATATCAGATCATCTTCTTTCTCAGTGCTGAGCTTCCTTATCTTAGTTCCATGATTCTTGGAAGCTGCCCTGGTTTATTGCCGTCTGCTTCTTGGTCAACAACTTCATGGCATTGCTGACTGATTTTCTTGCTCTTTGTCACAGTTTTTCACTTTCCATCTCTTTTCCTCTTTTTTTTTTTTTTTTTTTTTTTTTTTTCTGTTTCATGTTATATTTAGCCAGTATTAGGCTGGCTCCTCTCCTAATTTGACTTGCTTAGAAGGCAACTGTGCCTCTTCTTTCACAGCTTCTGCTTGCACTACTTTCTTCCAAAAGGTAGCAGGACAGACTCCAATTTAAGCATGTGTGGCTTAATACTATAGGTGGAATTTAGTGGAAGTTTTTTATATTGCTTTCCCCTGAAGTCAGGCCACCTGAGCTATTGCCAGCTCATGCTGGAAGTGTTTTCCAAACCAGGTGACATTTGCCAGATGACCAGATGAAAAGTAAAATAAATTAAGAAACTAGCAAAGAGATTCAGAAAACAAAGAAAAGGAAACAGAGCAACCACAAAATTTATTGGCTATCTGTGTTTGGAGCGATTCCCAAAGTCCTCTCCGTGTTTTGTTCAGCTAGGAGCTGCTGGGACACGTCTGCAGCTGGCTGGAGCCAGGAGCTGATTCCCTTGACAAGCTGTATGCCCTGGCACTATCTCCCCTGCTACGACCTGCTGTTCACAGCAACGCTCTTCCAACTAATTTCTTGGCACACTGGCGACTCAGCTGAATATAAATGCACTTCTGGAGACATCCTGTATCCCACGACACTTCAGTTTTAAATAGGGTATTAATTTATGACTCCACCAGTTTGTGAAACATGTCTCAGATAGCATTAGCTTGCGATCTGCCACCGCGATTTGGAGAGTCCAGGCTGGCCACCTGGCCTGCCCTCTGTTAGTATCGACTCGTCTATAGACAGTTCACTTGCCTAGTGCAAACATCTCCCTTTTGACAAAGAGGTTAATTAAGAGCTGAATTTATGAGAATCCAAGCATCTAAACTTTCTATACTGCAGGCCTCAACAGCTACTTATTTTATGACTGTTTCGGTGCTAACAAGAAATACAGCTTATTACTAGCTTTAGACAAAGAGTAATTATGGTAACTTGGGGATTGCTTGCAGGATCCCATTTTTGCTGACAGAAAGATGACAAGTTTGAAGGGGCTTGTAAGAATTTGGAGGTGATAAAGTGAGGTGCTCTTCCTTAAAAGGATTAGAGTCTCATCTCAGTGTTATAAAGCAGAACTAAGTCCAATGAAAACATGCAGGTGTTCCAGCCTCAGAAGGAAGTTCATGCATATGCGACCAGGCAGGGCAGGAATGACTTGTCTTCAGACAAGTACTTGTATGGCTTGTGGGACCTATAGGAGCACAAGTTACTAATGTATACCTAATCATAAGAATAACCTGCAATATACTCTGGAACTGACAAGCCTTCTACAGCTTTTCTGCTGTTCATGGCAGTGAAAAAAGCATTTCAAAATTGTTAGGATCCATCATGACAAATGATGGCAAAGCCAGCCAGCTGAAATCCTTTCCCTGAAACCTTGCAGAACTAAACATTCGCTCCCCCAAAGCCCTTAATTGTCAGAACTTCTCCACCCATAAGTATGCTAAGACTGTGTATGAGCAAGAGAATTTTTATTATATAAAAATAATCACAGTCAGGAACTTGCACAAAAAATAGCAGGAAAAAATAGAGATCAACTTTGACAGAAGCTCATCCACATCCAACTCCCTTTCTGTGACTTCCAGATGGCATCCATATTAACGCTTGTTATGGAAGTCATGTTGATGGTGTCCTAAATGTGCCTGTCAATCGTCTTGCTGTGCTTGATGCTGAGGTGCGCTTGTCCTAGTTAGAATTCTTGATGCTGTAAGAAGATACTTCTCTGAGGATTTCCTAGGAGCATTTACTTTGGAATAAGTCAATCTTTTTATTAGTCACTCTCGTGGTTTTCCATGCCTCCTCACCAAAAAATACGAGGTCTGCACTGAAAGCATGTATTTCTGTGATGTTCTTTTAATTTGTGAAGGTTGTTTGTTGCTTAGACATTCATTGCTTGTTGCCTATGCAGATAACTAAAACTATTTTCTTCCCGTTCTTCCTGTAATACTTCTCTATACATTCAGGTGTTTTGGAATGCATATAGCAATACACTTTTTGATTTCTTTTATTGAAGAACAAATTTCTTTTGCACCGAGTAATATTTCTAACAGATCAGGGCATTCAGAATAATTATGATAATCCAAAGAAATCCAGCTACTCACTATAGTTACCTTCTTCATGGCTAGTAGTGCAGAAATAATACTGCAGTTAGGGTGATGTGTATCACACTTCTAATTCTGGAAAAGTTATCAGTGGCAGGTGCTACACTCTGTATGGCTTGTGTCCAAGCTAGTAAGTCCTACCAGTGCCTAAGCTGCTGTGCAGAGCTCACTGCCTTAGTCCATGTGGAGACAGTCCATAAGTGGAAAGCCACCACCGAATCCTGTGTGTCAGCTCTATGAAGAACCACTTCAGTGTTATATTGCTGGGCTCCTTATATCACTGTGCTCCTTATTGCAGCTGGACCGTGGTCTAGAAACATGTGCATAAGCTAGGTGTAGAAATCTATTTGAACCTGACAAGTTCAGGTTATTCACTTGGGTTCAGAGTCATGAGAAAGTGTTTACGCTGTCTCTGGACTTTGGTCCCAAAAGCAGTGTAGCTACATTCATAGAATAGTCATAGAATCATAGAATAGTTCGCGTTGGAAAGGACCTTTAAAGGTCATCTAGTCCAACTCCCCTGCAGTGTGCAGGGGCATCTTCAACTAGATCAGGTTGCTCAAAGTCCCGTCCAGCCTGACCTTGAATGTTTACGGGGATGGGCATCTACCCCCTCTCTGGGCAACCTGTGCCAGTGTTTCACCACCCTCGTTGTAAAAAAATTCTTCCTTATATCTAGTCTACATCCACCCGCTTTTAGTTCAAAACCATTACCCCCTCTCCTATCGCTACAGGCCCTGCTAAAAAGTTTGTCCCCATCTTTCTTATAGGCTCCCTTTAAGTACTGAAAGGCTGCAATAAAGTGTCCCCGGAGCCTTCTCTTCTACAGGCTGAACAACCCCAACTCTCTCAGCCTGTCTTCACAGGACAGGTGCTCCAGCCCTCTGATCATTTTTGTGGCCCTCCTCTGGACCCACTCCAACAGGTCCATGTCCTTCTTGTGTTGGGGGCCCCAGAGCTGGATGCAGGACTCCGGGTGGGGTCTCACGAGAGAGGAGTAGAGGGGCAGAATCACTTCCTCGACCTGCTGGCCACGCTGCTTTTGATGCAGCCCAGGATACGGTTGGCCTTCTGGGCCACGAGCACACATTGCCAGCTCATGTCCAGCTTTTCATCCATCAGTACCCCCAAGTCTTTCTTGGCAGGGCTGCTCTCAATCCCTTCATCCTCCAGCCTGTATTGATACCAGGGGTTGCCCTGACCCAGGTGCAGGACCTTGCATTTGTCCTTGATGAACCTTATGAGGTTCACCCGGGCCCACTTCTCAAGCTTGTCCAGGTCCCTCTGGATGGTATCCTGTCCCTCAGGCGTGTCAAATGCACCACTCAGCTTGGTGTCATCCATAAACTTGCTGAGGGTGCACTCGATCCCACTGTCTATGTCATTGATGAAGATATTAAAGAGTACTGGTCCCAATACAGGCCCCTGAGGGACACCACTTGTCACTGATCTCCATCTGGACATTGAGCTGTTGAGCACTACCCTCTGGACACGACCATCCAACCAATTCCTTATCCACCAAACAGTCCACCCATCAAATCCATCTCTCCTCAATTTAGAGAGAAGGATGTTGTGGGGGACCGTGTCAAAGGCCTTACAGAAGTCCAGATAGATGACATCTGTAGCTCTTCCCTTGTCCACTGATGTAGTCACTCCATCATAGAAGGCCACTAGGTTGGTCAGGCAGGACTTGCCCTTGGTGAAGCCATGCTGGCTGTCTCCAGTCACCTCCCTGTCCTCCATGTGCCTCAGCATAGCTTCTAGGAGGATCTGTTCCATGATCTTCCCAGGCACAGAGGTGAGGCTGACAGGTCGGTAGTTCCCAGGGTCCTCCTTCCTACCCTTTTTAAAAATGGGTGCAATGTTTCTCTTTTTCCAGTCCCCAGGGACTTCACCTGCCTGCCATGACTTTTCAAATATCATGGAGAGTGGCTTGGTAACTGCATCATCCAATTCCCTCAGGGCTCTGGGATGCATCTCATCCGGTCCCATAGACTTATGTATGTTCAGGTTCCTCAGGTGGTCACGAACCTGATCTTCTCTTACAGTGGGAGGGACTTTGCTCCCCTAGTCCCCATCTTGTGGTCCATCCACTCGAGAGGTGTGGGAAGAGAGGCTGCCAGTGAAGACTGAGGCAAGAAAGTCGTTGAGTACCTCAGCCTTCTACTCGTCCGTTGTTACCAGTTTGCCAGTCTTGCTCATTGGGGGAGGGGAGGTACACTTTCTTTGACCTTCCTTTTCTGGCTGACATACCTGTAGAAGCCCTTCTCATTATTCTTTGCATCCCTTGCCAAATTCAGCTCCAGCCACACCTTGGCCCTGCTGACTCCATCCCTACACAACCGGGCAGCGTCCCTGTACTCTTCCCAGGATACCTGTCCCTGCTTCCACTGCCTGTGCATTTCCTTCTTGCCCTTTAGTTTGACCAGCAGGTCTTGACTCAGCCATGCCAGTCTCTTGCCTTCCTTCCCTGATTTCTTACACCTGGGGATCGAGAGCTCCTGCACTCTATGGAAAGTGTCCTTAAAGATCTGCCAGCTCTGTTCTGCTCCCTTGTCCCTGAGGGCAGTTTCCCAGGGGGTCCTATTGACTAACTCCTTGAAGAGCTGGAAGTTTGCTTTCCTAAAATTCAGGGTCCTGACTTTACTCTTTGCCTGACCCACATCCCTCAGGACTGTGAACTCCACCAGTGCGTGATCACTGCAGCCCAGGCTGCCTCCGATCTTGACGTCACCGATTAGCTCACTTGCGTTGGTGACCATCAGGTCCAGTGTCGCATCCCCTCTGGTGGGGCTATCTATTACCTGGCTTAAGAAGTTATCCTCCATGCACTCCAGGAGTCTCCTGGATTGCCTACAGCTCACCGTGCTACTTTTCCAGCAGATGTCGGGGTGGCTGAAGTCCCCCAGCAGGACGAGAGCCTGCAAGCGCGATGCCTCCTGTAGCTGGAGCAAGAAGGCTTCGTCAATAGGCTCCCCTTGATCAGGCGGCCTGTACATTCATATTGTCTGGTACTCAAGCTAGTAAGACATGCATGAAATGAGCCTGTATGTCTTTTCACCTGCAGCACTCTTCTATAGAAGATCAGTGGAAAGTGGCAAGCAGACTACATACCTTCCAGCCATTCCTGGTGGCCTGCTTAGCTGTTCTATAGAGCGCTCAGGATATTCTTTGAGGACTGCTTGTCTCTCTATCTGTTTTGCATTCATGAAGCTTGCTTTGGTCTTCTTTCTTCTGCTGCTTCCTGTTAAACTGTTTTGCTGTTGCTGTTATTCTCCCTGCTTTCTAAGTAGTTCTTTCATGTTTTTGCATGTTTTGCTTTTTTGCAGCTGCTGTTATGAAACTGAAGCAGCTCTTCAGTTATAGCTGAAACATTGAGTGTTTCTGTCTTTTACTGGTGGACTACTGGAGAGGTGTCTATTGGCCCTCTGCATTTAAATGAGCTTCCAGTTACATGCTAGTGTCATGATCATGTTTGCCAGCCAATAAGGCATGTACATTTGCCTATAATTGTTAGATTTTCCAGAAATGTCTTTTTGCAGCACACTCCGCAGAGTTTCATGGCATTTTATGTATCTGTAAGTAGAGCTCCATGAACCAACAGCATATTCACACAGCAAAATCTGACTTCATCATTCACCATTTTGATTAGACTCAGAACCAGTCCAAACATGCCCAAGATTTTAAACAAACCATCATTGTTATTTTGCACTAAAATTGCTACCTAGGCACTAGATGTCATCCCTAAAGACTTCAAGGAACACAGGCTGTAGCAAGTTATAACAAGAACCTTCACCTTTTCTGTTTTTAAAATAGGTTTTCAATGCTGTGTGTTTGCTAGTTTTTTCTGATCTAGCAATAAACTCTAGTAGTTCTTTCACTGAGGGGTTCTCCCTGAGTCAATGCTTGCTCTGCTTCCAACAGCACTGAGGCAGCACTGCCAGATTTCTGTCACAGAAATTCTGGAAGTAGACAACAGTGATTTTTGTTCTGATGTATAATTTGCTCAAACTGGGCCACCTACTAATAGTAATTTTAAGGATATTAAAAGCTCTCTATTTTACCAGACATGTTACCAGTTTCCCTCATTAATCTCACATTCTTCCATTTTCATTACTGATGTGGTCTACAGGACTTTTCAGGACCTGGCTTTCTCCTGTGTTTTGGCAAAAGGCCATTGCATTCTTCAGATTAAGCTGATCTCTTGTTGAGGCCAGTTTGGCTCCCAGCATTTCTTTCAGCAGCAAGACTTGTTTTATGCAATGGGAAATCCTCTGAGCATAGAGGTGTTGAGTGAGGATGAAAATATTAGGGCCTCCCTAGCAACAGAGCTACCTGGAGTTTATCACTTGGGAATGACTTGCTAAAAAACCATTATTATCCATTCCCAGATCCTCCCTCCTTGACTGTGTCTTTTTGAGAATGCTGTGCAAGGTTCTGGTGGGTAAACTCTGGTTAGTCCCATAACGCTCATGGAAAATCATTTAAGTAACTGGATAAACATTCCCTCCCACCCCAGTTTAAACACTTGTGGTATCTCAGTCATAGATCAGCTGGATGAAGATTCATAGTTCCCAGATCACCTGGATAAAAGAGCTAGTAAAACCTTCATAATTTATATAATTCATGCTTGCTTAGCATCTCCAAAGGGATGTATTTGCTAAGCTCAGCAAAATGTGTAAGCCAGCTATATTGTAAGGCATAAAGCAAATGCTAATTTGTCTGTAAAACTGCAGTCATGATCTATTGCAAATACTCCTTTTTCTATAGTGGCATGCTACCTGCACAAGTTACAGGACTAAATTGCATGCAGGCATCAATTTCATCCTCAGTAATGCAAAAGGTTTGTGCAGTATGTAAGTGTGGGATTTGGTGCAGATATTAGTTGATTTTAAAAAGAAAAATAATGAAGGATCCTCATCTCCTGCACAGTTCTCTGTACTAAAAAGAATGTACAGAGTTCTACTTTTTGAACACAGAGAATCAGACAAATTGACACAGTTTTCATCACCAAGCTCCTTCTCACCAAGCACCCCACAAATACCTCTTCTCAGGATCATACTGCTATGTTTGTTTAGACTGCTCTAAGGTCTGCCTACCTCTTTCACCATCTGGACTATCTCTCATCCTTCCAGATGCCCCTGGATCAAAACAGTTCTTAGTAAAGCCCATGGTAGTTCCTGAGAAGCTCCTGAGCAGCTGTCATTTTTCTTCCTTTTAGGCAGGGATATTACCAGTGTTTTCGGTAAGAAAGCTGCCTTAATCTCTGCTTCCAGCTCAGATAAATGAACTTCTAGATTTCTTGCAATACTCTCAAATGAAAAATTAAGGTTACTTCCAATTATTTCAACTTGTTTTAATCCAGCTTGTAATCACACTGTTACTGGTGACCTCATAAACAAAGTTTTTCCACAATTTAGCCTATTATAGAGCAATTATGTAATTTGTTATATGTTCATTAGAAATTTTCAGCTCAAGGACAAGCCCAAATTAATTTCTTATACTTCATTTATTCTTGAATGTCATCCTCACACCGTGTCTTCCATTCTATGCCTGGAAATCAGATTCAACCCTCCACCGCCCCCACCCCCGGAGCCCCAACTACACTCTGCAATTCTATTTCTCAGCTGAATAAAAAGAAATGCCCTTAACAATACTAACGTTGTCACAGCTTAGAATGGGAAACCTCTCAAGGCCAATAGACAAGCCATTTCTCATTCCAGCATAGCACCTGACATGATGGCAGACTTGCTGATTACCTGTACATCCAGGAGCTAGCAACAGATTCACCTAAGCATAATGTCTGGAAATAACTGAAAACTATGTAGGTGTTTCTGGAGAGGTATGAAGAGGTGTTTTCCAAACAGCACCCCTTGGAAACTTCTGAAGGGCCATTCAAGTCAATGGGAGCCTGGTAGCATAACCCTTTGCACGGTTGCAGATGACTGCAGGAGGTAGAAGGCAGTAGCAAACCGAGCCCAGGTGACTGAGGTGTGTTTGGGTGCCAGGCCCAATGCTGCTCACTTGTTTCAAATAGGACAGGGAGTGCTAACTAGTACCATGATATCAAATCCTAGCCCTCTTATCGTTTGTCTTCACTTGTATTAGATTCTTCTTAAATGCAGACAGGTCCAAGAGCAAACACATGCTTTTCATTTCTGACTGGGTCAGTCTACCATGTGTGAGAAACAGTGGTCAAAGACTTGGTATCAGCGTCTCAGCTAATGTGAACTATTAGGATCACAGAGCTATGCAATCTACAGTAGTTGAAGATCTCTCTGGAGCTCTTTTCTTCCCAGGTGAATGACTGGACATTTTCTAGCATGATGCGTGCCCTGGCATGCTGTGCTGCTGTTCTAGCAGTGAAAGTAAAACTTGTGGTGATAGGGAAAAAGCCTAGTGAACGCAGAGTAGTGCTAGAAGATAGGAAGGGATCCACAGCCGGTGGTGGACAGAGGTTACAATGGGTATGGAATCACAGAATGGCTCAGGTTGGAAGGTACCTCCAGAGGTCATCTGGTCCAACTTCCCTGCTCAAGCAGGGCCACCTAGAGACAGTTGCCCAGGACCATGTCCAGATGGCCTTTGAATATCTCCAAGGATGGAGACTCCACAACCTCTCTGGGCAACCTGTGCTAGTGCTCGGTCACCCTCACAGGAAAAAGTGTTTCCTGGTGTTCAGAAGGAACCTCCTGTGTTTCAGTTTGTGCCTGTTGCCTCTGATCCTACCACTGGGCACCACTGAAAAAAGCCTGGCTCTGTCCTCTTTGCACCCTCCCTTCTGGTACTTATACACATGGATAAGATCTCTCTGAGCCTTCTCTTCTCCAGGTTGAACAGTCCCAGCTCTCTCAGCTGTACCTCATAAGACAGATGCTCCAGTCCTTTAATCATCTTTGCGGCCCTTCACTAGGCTCTCTCCAGTATGTCCATGTCTCTCTTTTACTGAGGAGCCCAGAACTGGACTCAGCACTCCAGGTGTGGCCTCACCAGTGTTGAGTAGAGGGGAAGGATCACCTCCCTTGACCTGCTGGCAGCACTCCTCCTAACGCAGCCCACGATACCATTTGCTTTCTTGGCAGCAAGGGCACATTGGTGGCTCATGTTCAACTTGGTGTCCACCAGGACCTACAGGGCCTTTTCTGCCAAACTGCTTTCCATCTGGGTGACCCTTAGCATATATCGGTGCTCGGAGTTATTGCTTCCCAGGTGCAGAACTTTGCACTTCTCCTTGTTGAACTTCATGAGGTTCTTGTCAGCCCATTTCTCCAGCCTGTCAAGGTCCCTCTGGATGGCAGCACGACCTTCTGGTGTATCAGCCACTCCTGCCCTTTTCGTGGCATCAGCAAACTTGCTGAGGGTACACCTCCACGTCATCCAGATCATTAATGAAGATGTTGACCAGGACTGGACCCAGTATTGACCCCTGGGGTACACTGCTAGTTACTGGCCTCCAACTAGACTTTGTGCTGCTGATCACCATTGTCTGGGCTCAGCCGTTCAGCCAGTTTTGAATCCACCTCGCTGTCTGCTCATCCAGCCCGACCATCAACAGCTTCTCTATGAGGATCTTAGGGGAGACAGTCTCGAAAGCTTTACTGAAGTCCAGGTAGACAATATCCACTGCTCTCCCCTTGTCTACCAGGCTAGTAAATGCCTAAAGAAACTTAATCAAGGGATTTTGAAAGTAAGATGCTCCACTATTTCATAGATTAAAGGGTGTTACAAAGAAAGCTTATATGGCCAGATCCCTTTGTAAACAACAGAAATCTGTATTTAAATCTGAGCAAATTTAGATGGTCTCGAAAGCCCAGATATAAGGTATTTTTTCTGTATGAGGGAAGAAAGCTGTTATCACATTCTTGTTTCTCTATAGATAAAGTTACTGCACGTCACTGCAGCTGACAAAACCAAGCAACCATACTGCTACATAAGCTGTAACATTTCTGCACATAGGAACAGAATAACAACACACTCCCAGAAGGATCTGTCATGGGTGGAAACTTAAGCCAGTGTGTTTACAATGAAAAGAAAAATGAAGACAGTTCTATAAGAGCAAAATATTTTTAGTTGGAAAGGGTACAATAAAAGATAAAAGCATCTACATTTTTTAGCAAAAAGAAAAGCAGCATGTGGTAGAAGTGTCTAAGAAAGTTTGAAGGCTTTAATGGGTGGGAAAAGTGAAGAAAGCAGAACCAGAATATAAATGGCTGAGACAGGCTCCACAAAATGATACACTTGCTAGCATTTGTGAAGGTCAAGCCCAGTTCCCACAGAGGATTAAAAGAACTAATCCACAAACAGGTAAGAAAACCTGGGGCCCAGGGCAACCCCACTCACCTTTTCGAATTATATTACTGAAGGAAAATGCATTATATCCAAGTAAAAATTCAGAGTAAAGCATCATTATTTCAGCAAAGAGGCTTTCCACAGATCCAGTTTCACTAAGCTACAACCTGACTGTTGAAGTGTAACTATTCAGTAACACTAGAGATATCTCAGTATTCTAACAATTTGCTGTTGACAGTAAGACAGTGACCTGGGATACAACACGACTTCTGTGTTCTGTGACTGAGTCTTCCCTGAAACCAAACAGCACAAGGTATTACAGCGCTACCACTACTGCCCTGATGGGATGGATCACACAAACGTAAGCTGAACCACACAGTCTGTTATCCTCTATCTATGTTATTTAATCTGTACCAAACTACGTAAATATCACACATCTCTTGCTTGTTCTTTGTTTTTAAAAGAAGGGTTTTTTTGAAGTCTCCTGCCCAGCTCTTCTTGTTTTCATTTTTCTCTATGTGCTGGCTGCATCCCTTAAGGTCTCCAGTAAGCCCAGTATCTGCTTTCTGTCTTTTTCTTTACCCATCATGTCATATAAGTTTGTGGGTTTTTTTGTTGATTGATAAAGAAAACTTTACAAGTCTGCAAGGTTTCAGCAATATGCATACCTGAAGAGTGACTGCTGGCCCACCCTGTCCTCCAAGGTCTGTAAGAAAAAATTAGACATAGTCAGAATTTTACCTAATATTCTACTCTGTAGTCAAAATAATGCTTTAGGTGCATCAGAACTGTACAACGATCTTTGCTGAAGCTGATGTAATTAGAAGACTGGCAGTATGCATTCTGTTTCAATAGACAACTAACACAATTGAGTGGAAATTTAACCACATTAAATCCTGATTTTTAAGCAGGACTTTAATACAATAGCAAATTCCTCAAACTACCCCTACTGTCCTACTGTCTTCTTTTCAGTTATTCAACTTGGTACCCTTACAATTTCTTTATCTGCACTCCTCTATCCTCTTTTTCCTTTAAGACTACATCAAATCTTTGTTGGTCTTGCACAAAAATGAGTTGGATCTGCAATTAATGATGCTCTTAACTAAGGCCCTGAAATGTCAGTTTAAACATATACCCAACGAACAGGAAGTGTTAACCATTCTAAATTGCAGACTTAAAGTCAGTTTCAGCAGTTTTTGAAATCTGTCCTACATTATATTCAGTTGTGAAACTCCACCAGATGAAGAATTGAGAGTAAGAAGTTATGATTCACTTCAAAAACTGTTGTAGTAGAAAGTTATCAGATGACCTCCTTCCTGTTAAGGATAAAGATCAGGTACATCATTTTCCTGTTGCTTTTCAGAGCTATTTTTGTGTAAATTCTGGTGTAAATCATGGGCTCACAGCTTCCTCTGGTATTCAGTCACCTGGATTGATTTTTGCATGACCATAAAGGCAAATCTTACTCTTTACTGATAGCTCAGCACTCACATTAGTCTCATACATTCTAAAGTTAGTGCTAAAGGGAAGTATAGCCACAAAATATCTATGATAAATAACAGTTTTCTGTAACCCCCTCCAACTAATTGTTAAATAATTATTTCTATAGATGATACACTGAAAATGAAAAAAAACCCTTAAAATCTTAAGTACTTCTTCAAACACAGTATTCTAAATATACTCTCTATCAGTCCTGTGGAATTTATCCTATGCTTTGCTGGCAACAGAAGTGACTGATGAAAGGGATGGGAGTCCTGACTAGTCTCATGCATGGAGGGTGGTGAGGCACTGGAACGGGTTGCCCAGAGAAGCTGTGGATGCCCCATCCCTGGAAGTGTTCAAGGCCAGGTTGGATGGGGCTTTGAGCAACCTGGTCTAGTGGAAGGTGTCCCTGCCCATGGCAGGGGGGTTGAACCAGATGGTCTTTAAGGTCCCTTCCAACACAAACCATTCTGTGATTCTATGGTTCTACGATGAAGCGTGAACCTCATGTAGCTGGCTTGTCTAATGGTCCACTGCAGCCTGACCTGTTTCACCTCATGCATTCCTTCTCCTGCCTTCGAATTCTGCTTGACAAATTGGCTTGTCAATTGAGGTTGAGAAGGAGGGGAGAGATCGCCTGCTCAGAGAAGTTTCTCTAAAGGACACACAGTTCAGCAAGACTTGCATTGTAATTCCTCCCTCAATATGTGACTGGACACAGGTGTTTATATGACATTACAGGGAGGGACACATCTCCCAAATATGACCTAATCCTACGAGCAAGGGAGATAGTTGAAATACATCTAGTTCATAGCAGTGTGACCTGGAAGGACAGCTGGGTAGGAAGTAACAGTTACCACATGAAAATCAAGGAATATAAAGTGAACTATTAAGCTTCCTAGCATTAAATCTTATTTTAAAAAATAGTTTAAATCTACTTTTAGAGAGGGCCTTGGTGCCTTCTCCCTGCCCAGTGGTCCTTCCCCCAGCTGAAATCAAATACCAAGCCTTGCTACTGTAAATTGGCAAAGCGAAAATAGAAATAAGGCTTATGATGAGGGAAAGGAAAAAAAAAATTTGTAGCATTAAAGCCTTTTATGACTGAGGCAGCACAGATGTTATACATTTGTCCCAGCCCTTGTATCCTGTTTTGAAAATCAGCCACAGAATTCTGATTTGCCAGCCACGGAGGGTGTACTTTTGTTGCCTGGGGTCTTTAGGGCATGTGGTTCTTCCCTCACTTCTTGATGCCTCCAAGGGAATGGATCAGTGAATTGACCTGGGTTAAAACTCCTGGCAAAACAGAAACAAGACTATTTTTAACCTGGATCAATTCCCTGATATGGTTCACTGTGCTGCTCCACAAACAGCACAGCTGAGGGTGTGGTGTGAGGGGAAATGGACTTGCACGGGGCAGTCGGGAAGCAGGAAACCTTACAGACAGCGCTGTCGTTAAAGCCCATGTTTCATGGTACTCAGCTTGCCACGAGGCAGCTGTTAAGATCCGGAATCCTTCTCGCTGCAAAAATCCCCCTTTTTTTTTTCTAATGGGGTGCTGGAATGGGTGGCTGCCATGCTCCTCACGCTACAAAGGGCACAGGTGACACATGCATGCTCCTGTCATGCTGCAAAGCCTGGAACTTCTCCTCTGAACAGCGATCGAAGTGATAGCACAGGTATAGTTAAATATGTAGGAGTTAAGTGATAACCCCAGTTACATTGTATAAAGAACAGGAAGCCTTAATGTCTAATAATTTTACTTAAATGCCATTCATAGTATTCCAACTATTAATTATTACTGTACATACCATTGCAGTGTCTACTGACTGTGTAGACCTTTAGTTAACATCTAGGACAACAAATTATGGCTCAAAACATTGTGTGGCTAAGTCAACTACAGAGTAAAAAGACTGCTGCTAATCTAAAGTGGGAAAAACACATGCAATGTCAGAGGAGATGTAGGAACACCAGTAAAGTTTTATAGACTTTTCCTTTGAATGTTTAGTAAGTTAAGGCTTTATAAGAAAGGTCCTGGAGCAGAGCCCCTCTGAGCTCATGTTCATGCTGAGCATCCTGCCCGCAGGTGCACTGAGGCCATCACTTCCTTGCAGTTCTGCATCTGAACCCTAAGGTAAGATTTAGCCTACCCAGGTAAAAATGTACTAGTGTTTCTTAGTACACTATAACTTATAAGAATTCCAATGCTATTTTATTATCGTTAGGATTATGAAAATTATACTACTATATTTTTACATAACTCTTCACATTATGTTGGTACATTAAATATATTTTAACTTCAAAAGAACATTTCTGAGGCCTTCTTTCTACCGCTCCTCCTGAACCATTGTCTACGCCTTTCATTGTGCCAATATAAATGTTTTAATGGAGAAGAGGAATAAAAAATTTTGGCAGGGCGGATTACAGTTCAGTATTTGTTGATGCGATCAAGTAAGACAAAGCCCAGCAACAAAGGATGTGACAATTCCAGCAGGGGACTGTTACAGGAATCGGTCAATAACATTTCCCACCGATTCAGTTAGTTTCTTTCTAGAGGGAAGCTCATTGCCAGAATGTTGTCCTTGCTGCCCTATAAAACCATACGGAGGGACAAAAGCATTTTAAGCCGCTCAGCAAATGTTGGACACGGAGCTAGGACAAAACCAGTTTCATACTCCACTCCCAACGTGCACACTCGTATCCTATCCATGGGATGTCCACGAACTGCAGTTTACCGAGCTGTGCAAAAGCAGAGGTTCAGTCAGGGAGGAGGACACCCAGCTGCCTCAGAAGAGCCGGGCCTGTTGGTGCGGGGTGGTCTCAGCAAGATGCTGAAATGCAGTCTCTGAAGTAACACTTAACTAAGTGAGCATGACTGGAAAGGGTCAGCAGGCGGCTGGTGGGACGCGCAGCGCAGGGCCCTTGGGAAAGCCTCCGAGCGATGGAGCGTCCTACCCCAACTGGCAGACTTCTGATCCTCCTATCGTGACAGGCATTGCGTTTTGGGTTTGCCGAAACGAACTCTGCAACGCAGAGCCAGCCCCAGGCCCTTATCTGGAGGGCTACTAATAGCCAATTACTCATCCCGGGCGATCGTGCCCTTATGAGGGTGTTTCCGAAGACAAGTGACATTTCCGTGACAGGAAGATGCTGCAGAGGCGGGGCTGGAGGGCCCGCACCCCCCCCCCCCGGCGACGCAGGCCGCCGCCCGGCCCCTGCACACCCTCCCGCCACCGGGCCCAGAGGCGACCGCCAACCTCCCCCCGCTTCCCGCCCCGCGCAAGCGCGCGCGCCACCCCCCATCTCCCCCGCCCCTCGAAATCCCCGCGGAGAGGAAGCTCTCGCGAGAAGGCACCGGGAAGTCTCGCGAGAAGTGCCGACCGCCCGCGCGCGGCGGCGGTGCCAAGGGGAGGCTCTGCGGCGCCTCCCGGAGGTGTCGCCCCCTTCTCCCCCCCCCCCCCCGGCCCCCGCCGCTGCGGCCATGGCGGCGCCGCTGCTGGCCTCGCCCGGCCACCGCAGCCGCTTCGAGCAGGAGCAGGACCGGGCCGTCCGCGCGCTGGTGCGCAGCGTGACCGGGCTGCCTGAGGAGGAGCTAGGCGGCGGCCGGTTCCAGACGGCGCTGAATTTCGCTTGGTCCAACTTCAGGTCAGCGCCCGGCACCCCCGCCCCGGGGAGAAGCTCCGCGGCTGCGACGGCCCCGCGGTGCCCGTCAGCAACGGGGCTGGGGGCGAGCGAGCGGGCCCCTTCGCCCCGCTCCCGCCGGGGCCCACCGGCGCTGTTAAGGACCCCCGGCGGGGCCGGCACCCGGCGCAGGGCCGGACCCCCTCCTCTGTGCAGAGGGACTGCGGCGCGGTGTGACCCGCCTGGCAGCCGCTGCCACCTGCTCGCCTGGAAACAAGGAGGGAGCCGTGTGGGCGCTGGATGTGGTACAGGGCCGTGCCCCGCCGTACGCTCCGTGCAGGGTGTCTGGGGTAGCAGCGGGGGCCGTTTGCGAGTCCCTGTCAGAGGGCCAGTGGCTATTGCTCTGTCACTTTTAAATCTTGGTCTGTTAGGGCTTTTCTTCTGATCCGTAAAAAGGTGCCTTTCAACATCTTCGTTTAGCCATCCAAAATCTTGTTTGTTGGAGGGAAGTAAAGAAAATCATTATAGGTAAAGAGCAAGTAAACAAAACTCCACCAAATCAAGATAAAGCTTCTGGCCAAGAATACTGTGCTGCTTATATGAAAGGTTATCAATCTGCAGAAGATAATGTGTTTGGTGTTACTTGAGCTTGTCATAAACATGTCTTTATTAACCTGTAATATATATTATCTGTATCCCTTTACTTCTATTACACTGCCATCTAAAATATCCTTACTGAAGTTTTACACACTGCTTTTTCAGTTATCACAGCTACTGTTTCAGCGTCTGCTGCCGATTTTTACATGATATATTTCCAATTTCCCATACTGTCACTAACTGCTGCCCCTTCGGAGTCTCATGTACTTGCTTAACTTCATGCAGCAAGTGCCTAATCCATTTGAAATCAATGCTACTTACATTTTTTTATGCTGTTTAAATCCATTTTTTGGGGTGAGCAATAGCATAACTGCATTGCATCAAGTCAGATTGTGAATCCTCACTACTAGTAGGCTCAAATAAGACTATTTTTAATAACCAAATAGCCATTAGTCAACAGCAAAGGTGAGTCTGAGGTGTGGGAGAGCTGGGTATGAGCTGTAGCCAGTGTTTTGACAAGTTCAACTCTTTGTTGAATTTTGAGGAGGCTGTTTGTATTCATTGGGAATGTAGGAATATGGTATTTGTAACTGCTGTCTCCCTGTGTTCTTTATATTTACTAGAAATATTTTGTGTAATGCATCATAGGATTGTGTTTATTGGTTTTGTAGCTGCATCAAAATAGTTGCTTGTAACAGTTGTTATTCTGAGTCTGCAGATTGGTAATGGTAGCAGGGTTTCTTGAGCCAGGTAAATGTGCCCTGTCTTCCATCTCCTGTTGTGACACTTCTCCTTCTGTTTTGGTGACCCAATTGCTTGTGTAGCTGTGTGCTCTTATAGATTGGGGAATTGTTGGGTTAGGGTGTTTTTGAAAAGCAACATGGCAGGAAAACAAAGGGGATGATGCAGAGTTGACAACAAACTCTTTTGTCAGGGAGGATTGGGAAGAGGAAGGTTTTTATGCCAGAATTGTTGTCTAAGAAATGTGCGTGGAACTTCAACCTGAGATTGACTAATATCGTATTTCCAAACCATGAGACCTTAGGTTGTAGCAGAAACTTTCTTTAGTTTCAAGTTTGTGAAACTTGTGGTTTGTATTGTTAGATTTAATGATGTTTCTATGCTGTAGTTCTCAGATTCATCTGTGTCTTTCCATGCAGCACGGTGGTCCTCTTCTATTCATGATGTTCCCAACTTGCCTAAAAAACCTGATATATTTGTGTGTGTGTTAGGGTCATTAATTAAAGCTTTAAGTAATAGTAGACTAAAGGAATTTCACTAATAATGTCCCTTCAGCTTAATTTTTCTTTTCAGTGCAGATTCTTGGTTTGTTTTTTTTATTGTTGTCTTTCCAGTCTGTTTTTTTAAATCTTCCAGTTCTTGTTGTTACTACCATTTTCCATTTGAACTAATGATTTCCTATGTAAGCTAATGTGCTGTAATAGATGAGATAATCTATATTTTCTTAACCTAAATATCAGCTACCTAGTTAATGTTACATTCTACCGTGCTTTTATTCCAAAGCCTTACACGCAGCTGAAATAAGACTAATGGGTCTGTAGGTAACAAAGTAATTTTTTCTTTTCTTTAATACGGGCATGTCTTTATCCTCCAGTGATACTTAGTAAAAATCTTTACTACTTGCCTTACAGTTTCATTTTCTAGTTCATTACTTCGACATTGAGGTGATTTTAGATTGTCTTTCCAAATTCAGTTTATTTAGCTTAACTTTTGCTCCTGATTCAGATCCAGTAGTTTTCATGTCTATCTGTGGTCATGAAAGTTTTACCCCTATGATGTTCTGTACAGCTGTTGCTGGAAGCTGAGGCAAAATATTAGGTTGGCTTTGAGGGCCTACATATAGAACCATAGAATCACAGCATCGTTCAGGTTGGAAGAGACCTTTAAGATCGAGTCCAACCGTTAACGTAGCACTACCAAGTCCACCACTAAACCATGTCCTTAAGCTCTACATCTACATGTCTTTTAAATACCTCCAGGGATGGTGATTCAACCACTTCTCTGGGCAGCCTGTTCCAGTGCTTGATAACAGTGAAGAAATTTTTCACAATATCCAATCTAAACCTTCCCTGACTCAACTTGAGGCCATTTCCTCTTGTCCTATCGCTTGTTACTTGGGAGAAGAGATTGTCACCCACCTCGCTACAACCTCCTTTCAGGTAGTTGTAGAGAGCGATAAGGTCTCCCCTCAGCCTCCTTTTCTCCAGACTAAACAACGCCAGTTCCCTCAGCTGCTCCTCATAGGACTTGTGTTCTAGACCCTTCACCAGCTTCATTGCCTGTCTCTGGACACGCTCCAGCACTTCAATGTCTTTCTTGTAGTGAGGGGCCCAAAACTGAACACAGTACTCGAGGTGCAGCCTCACCAGGGCCGAGTACAGGGGGACGATCTCTTCCCTAGTCCTGCTGGCCACACTATTTCTGATGCAGGCCAGGATGCCGTTGGCCTTCTTGGCCACCTGGGCACACTGCTGGCTCCTATTCAGCCGGCTGTCGACCAACACCCCCAGGTCCTTTCCCGCCAGGCAGCTTTCCAGCCACTCCTCCCCAAGCCTGTAGCGTTGCCTGGGGTTGTTGTGACCCAAGTGCAGGACCCGGCACTTGGCCTTGTTGAATCTCATACAGTTGGCCTTGGCCCATCGATCCAGCCTGTACAGATCCCACTGTAGTGCCTGCCTTCCCTCAAGCAGATCAACACTCCTGCCCAGCTTGGTGTCATCTGCAAACTTATTGAGGATGCACTTAATCCCCTCGTCCAGACCATTGATAAAGATATTAAACAGAACTGGCCCCAATACCGAGCCCTGGGGAAGATACAGAGTATCTTGACCTTGTGCTCACTGCTGTCGCATCCCGTTCCCTGTTTTTTCCTCTCTATATAACTGAAGAACCTTATTCATATTCTACTTTCTTCTGCAAAGTGTTATTTTGTCCCTATACATGCTACCTGTGGTGGTTTATCTTTTTCTTTATTTTGATTAAGCTCTCTTTTCTTTTAGACACTCTCCTTTACTATTTATAAAGGAGCTTCATTTGGGTTTAGAGGCCTTCCCATGTGGGTGTTTGTTTTGCCTGTGCTTGCGATGCAAGTCCCAGATAATTTTTGTGTGTTTGATGCAGATGGCTTTGACAATACAGTTCTTGATCTCCTTGCTCCACTTGACTTAACTGACAGTGTACTTTATTTGCTTAGTTTGCTGATGTAGTAGTAATTTTCCATTCAGCTTAAAGCGCTGGTTAAATGTAACCTGCATTCCATTTTTCCATCTTTAAGGTCAATTGTAGTTAATCCTTCTTGAGCTAAGAGACACTGAGGTTAAATATTGTTGATGTTTAATGCTGTTGCTGAATAAAGCATGCATTATTAAACTAATAACGTTGTCCTCATATATGTAAATCAGCTTTATTTTCTTCCTTACTTAAGCATCCTTTTAAAACGAATTCTAATACAGATTTCATACACAGATTTCACCGTTTTCTTGACGTGAACAGTCACAAAGTAGAGAGGACAATAGAAGGGTAAGTTTTATGCTTATGGATTAATAATGGATTAGTTAACTTTTTTGAAGCATTTTTGATACTATTTTTGTTACTAGAATACATGAAAAATTGATAGTTCATTCTGACCTTGGAAAAGCTGCAAGCTGGAAAAGACTAACAGAAAAATTTCTTAACTCGCCACTCCCAAGTGTTGACGAAACAAAGGTATGTATGTTGCAATTTCCTTGTTCTTTTTTTCCAGCACTCTTATGTTTGTACTGACAATGGGGACTTCAGTTGTAATGTTGTGTTGGAAATTTCAGATGACTTGGCAGTGGGGTTTGCAGTTGCTGTTCAGGTCATGGGTTTTCAGGGTTGTATTCTTTAGTTTTCCCATTTATTTTAGGAATGTGTTTATTGTCAGCGTTTCAGCACGTGCAGTTTTATAGCATAAAGGACACCTTCTCATTGCAGAGCAGACGTTTTGCGGTCAACATGGTAGAACTGTTGTAGCTAGAATCTAGATTCCTGTCTGTTCTAAAATAAGGGCTAACTGAGCAGTTCTTACTCTTAGCCCAATTTTTTTACCTTAGGTAATGTATCTGGATGTTTTGATTTTAGTATTTCCAAATACAGTGCTGCTGCCCTGTAGCTTCCGTGTTGAGACTAGGTATAAGTTTCACTTTTGGTACGCTGTATGAAATTAGTTTAGGATATGGACTGGATGGATATGGCAAAAGTTGTCTCACTTAGACACTTTCCAGTGTGGTAGTTTAATAATGAATTTGATCTTTGAAAACTGAAAGTTCCTGCTATTGGGAAATTTAAGCTTGTGATTTAAGAGGTGGTCCTCCATATAATGATATTATTTAATAGGGCTGTGTGTTCTGAGTTGTAGTCCCATTTTACTTCTCATTGAACTCATATTTACCTTTCTTTGCATTGTTTTAGGTTTCCTCTAATTTGTGGGGAAAACCCTGAAACCCTCAATAGCTTACACATATCTTCAGTTATACTATATTCTGTAGATATTTGAAAAAGTACCTTTAGTTGTGCTTGTTTTGAGAGTCAAATATTAAAAGTTAACAAACCAAAACAAAAGCCCGAGCAAGCACTTAATACTTGAATGTTGCAATTATCCTAAGACTTGAAAGAGCCTTTTTTTTTTTTTTCTTTTTCTTTTTTCTTTTTCTTTTGAAAATGCAACTGGGGTATAGCTGGAGATAGATAATATCTTGTATTTGGGAAGTTAAACTGCATTTAGTTTTTAGCAGTGGTGTGTAACTGGGAAGATTAAGTATTTATCAATTTTATGACTGGTAAGTGAAATACTAGCTTGCACGCATGATTCTGTCAACAACCTACTGGTGTTCTTTGACAAGCTTATAGAGTTAGTAATGTTCAGTAGGAACATACTATATTCCATGTATACTAGATGAGTATGATGCTGCTTTATCAGAAATTTGAGACTTTTATTTAAAAAAAGTGGATCTCATTCCCAAACAGTTTTGTAAGTGCATGTATGTGTGTGTCAAAGTATATAGGATGTAGATAGCAGAATCTCCATATATCTAGATATGAAATGGTCTGCTGAAGAACTTTGGAAAGTTAAAATCAGGCCAAAGAAAAATCTTTCTTGTGTACGAAGTCCTTGTACTGTATGCAGATATTAGGGAATAGACCAGCAGCATACCAGTGTTGACACAGTATTCTAACCTGATTGAAGACCTCTGTTTCACAACTGCATTAGTGCAATATTGGAGTTAAAGATGCATCCTTAATGCTTTGTGTAGATTTTCAGATGAGGGAAGATAATGTGAACATGATATTAAAATGTAGCAATTTTAGCAAAGTGTTTTAGCTAACTTCATTTTAGCCTCTGTTTAAAATAATCAGCCATACAAATAAGGAAACCTAAGACTTGGTTTCCTGCAGGCCCGTTACCTGTGTCCTTCTGCCTCATCCACATTAATGTAGCTGTCCATTATCCCTTGTCCTCTGGTGGCTTCTTACTTTCACAGTACTTCAGGGTTCCTCTTATCTCTTTTCCTTATTCTCTGATTATCAGCTCAGTAAAAGGCAGGTTATGCTTTGACTACTTTTGAAGTATTTATATATTGATTGGCTAATTAGGAGGCAAAAGAGAACGGGTAGTAGTCAATATCGTGTTGCAGATGTTATTTTTGTAATTCAGGACTGGGGAATGGGAACTAATGCAGAGCGTTCGTGCAGATAATAGGCTGAGTTTGTTCCTAACCAAAATCTTTTAGACCACTTACTGAGTTGCTTTTTTCTTTTAATGTGTTTTAAAGACAGATACACACTATTCCATACTGTCTCTTCTGTTGTGTTTGTCTGATTCTCCATCCAACACCACCTATGTGGAAAAACCAAGAGTCAAAGCAGTGGGTAAGTTTACAAGATGTTTGTATTGCTATTAAAAGATACAATCTGTTAACGCAATCTGATAAGAAGGACATTTTATTATCTCCTTCACTTCAAGGTGCTTTATTGATTGTCTTTTTGTGATTTATGCATTTAAAATAGCCTGCAAATCTTTCCTACCCCATTTATGTTACATCGCCTAATTAAGTTTTCCAGCCACCACAGTACCTTGGGAACTCTTTTTGACTTGTACCGCTATCACTTACTAACACTCCCCACCTGTTCAGCAGTGCTTACATACTCAAAGACAGACAACGGGTTTCTGTCCTCAGTCTCTGTCTTGCACCTCAGTAGGAAGTCTGTTGAAACAGCTGTGGTGATGTAAATTCCAATGTTCCCTATGTAGTCAAGGAAAGGGAGATACCTTCAAAGGTTTCCAGAGGGAGATCCCAGCTGCCTGCTTTCTAAAGTAGGACTGTTTCACTTGGTGCCTAAAAATGAGGCTTGTGCTTAAGTTTGAGCCGATACCATCCCCCATTTGTTTACAGTGTTGTATCATAGACTGAAAGAAGACTATTTCAGACTAACCTAAAGAAAATCTTGCATCTTAAGATTCCTTTTTGAATGATCTCTGCACATTCCCTCGGCGGTGTTTTGAATGCACTTTCAGCCCATTCCAGGAATGTGAATATGAAGAGGTTATCTCAAACAACACTAATTACAGTTGAGTAAGCTTCATGTTTAAGATATAATATATTGTAAGTGTGATTGTTATTTTTAAAGTATTACACATCACATCATGGATATGTAGTGTCTTTTTTGGAGAGTAAGACAGTTCTTGCTTTGTGTTGTTTACAGTCCAGGATCCTTGTGCATCTGTAAATTATACATTTAGAATGTTTCCACCGAGCTAAATGGGACTAGTCACAATAAGTGATATGTTGAATTCTTGCATGTTTTTCCAGGATTGAAGTGTAGGGTAGTGTAACATAGTGTGCCATCAGCACATTTATCTACGCTATCACACATATTTTGAGTGTATAAGCAACAAAATTGAGAATTAATAAATAAGGAATATACATGGTTGATATGTCACAATTTACATATTATGTTGAAAATGTATAACCTTGTTAAAGGAACAGTGGTTGAACCTTAAGTGGAAGGGAATGCCTTTTGTTTTTGATTTAGAGTAACAACATAATTTTAGCTTTGGAAATGTTTTTAGAGGAGAAGGAATTCAGAGTTATGTGATACTTACTATTTTTATGTTTATACTTCTCTTAGAAAAGGAAGAAGAATTTGATTGGGGAAAGTATTTGATGGAAGGAGAAGAAATTTACTTTGGCCCAGGCGTAGATACACCAGTAAGTAATTTCTAAAGGTAGAAAAACCAGCTGCATAAACTGCTTTGAAGTATGTTGGAGACCTGATTTGTATGCTCTGTATGATTCTCACAGGATTACCTGATATGTTGCTTCTTACTTAATACCATGAAATACACACAGACCCAAGCAGAGTAACAGTAATACAAATGCTTTTGTTCTTCACCATGTTTTGGCTTAATCCTAAAACTAAACTCGTTCCTTCTGCAGACACCCTGCCTGCTTCTAATCAGAACTTCTTGTAGTTCTGTGATCTTCTCCAGTTCCCTCATTTGTCTGGTTATTAATGTTAGGTATAACTTAAACCAGTCTCTGGCAGGCAGTTACGTTAGTGTCCTGAATTTACTTTAAAGTGGCAGAAAGAAAATAGTTTATGTTCGGTTTCTCAGGTCAGTAGGAAGTGGATATAGATCTGTCACGTTGTACCGAAACATACTGGGTTTTGTTGTACTTAATAGGATTGGTCTGGAGAAAGTGAAGAGGAGGAAGACACTCAGCCTTTAAGCAGGGAGGACTCGGGTATTCAAGTGGACAGGACACCTTTGGAAGACCAAGATCCAAATAAGAAAACAGTACCTAATGTTTCCTGGAAAGGTTAGAATAAGCTATAATTCTTCCAGTATGGTCATACATACTCAAATTTAGCTAGCTAATGCAGCTTTATTTATTATTCTTTAGTGGGGTGTTATGCTGTAGACTTGTAGTTCTAAGGTGCACCTTATTGTTCACTACTGCTTGTTTTATTTTTAACAGTAAAGAAGCAATTTGGAAGGTTTGATCCGATTTCTGTTGATGCTAATGGAGAAGACTTCCGTTTATTTCTGTAGAAATATACATGGGTATTCCAATATAGATATGAGAACTTACACAGTAAATGTGGCATGTAGTTGTATGGATATAATGTAAATTATATTTACAGTATCATATATATTACAGTATCAGAATGATGAAACAAAATTTGGTTGACAACAGAAACATTTCACTCAATTCTGAGTATGAAGCATTTTTGAAAAAAAATGGTTTTATGTAATTAAAACACTAGTGGCTTACTCTTGAATAGCTTCAGGGACTATTAACTTGAGCTGTATAGTTTTGCATAGAATATTGTAGGATACAGGATACCTTGTATAAGAAGACTGCATAATATTCATATGTTGTATAAGCAGTAGGTGTCTAACTGGGATTAGGTAAAGTTTTCTTGATAATCACATTTAAGAAAAAAACATTTTTAGGTAATGCACTAAATGCATAGTAAAAAGGAACATAGTGACAAAGGTGGTGATATTTGACAGTTTATTTTTTAAGTCAGCTTGGTTTTGTATATATCATTTGAGAATTGCCTGAGACAGAAGCACATTTTCCAAGGAAGAATTGGAAACTACATAAATCTCCAAGTTTATTTTTTAGGACTTTTGCAACTTTTAGGAAATGAGGCAAAATGACCACTGACCTGATTGTTCTCTGATACAGACAGATTAGGAGATATGTGTCATGGTTTAACCCCAGCCAGCAACTAAGCCCCACAGAGCTGCTCACTCACTCCCCCCTGGTGGGATGGGGGAGAGAATCTGAAGAGTAAAAGTGAGAAAACTTGTGGGTTGAGATAAAGACAGTTTCATAGGTAAAGCAAAAGCTGCACACGCAAGCAAAGCAAAACAAGGGATTCATTCACCACTTCCCATGGGCAGGTAGGTGTGCAGCCATCTCGAGGAAAGCAGGGCTCCATCACGCGTTAACGGTTACTCAGGAAGACAAATGCCATCACTCCGAATGTCCCCCCTTCTTCCTTCTTCTTCCCCCAGCTTTCTATGCTGAGCATGACATTATATGGTCTGGAATATCCCTTGGGTCAGTTGGGGTCAGCTGTCCCGGCTGTGTTTCGTCGCGACCTCTTGTGCACCCCCAGCCTACTTGCTGGTGGGGTGAGAAGCAGAAAAGGCCTTGACTCTGTGTAAGCACTGCTCAGCAGTAACGAAAACATCCCTGTGTTATCAACGCTGTTTCCAGCACAAATCCAAAACACGGCCCCATACCAACTACTGTGAAGAAAATTAACTCTACCACAGCCAAAACCAGCACACTATGTAAATTAATTTGTGCACAATGGTATCGTATATGTGAGTGCAGTAAAGTGCAAATAGTTGTAAATTGTAACTTATTTGAAAAGATCCGTGATTCTGCAGCTGAGCGGATAGGCTTATTAATAACTTTTTCCTGTGTTTTATAAGCATTTCCTGAATAAATACAAATACCTCACTGACTGTCACGTGTTTTCACAGTCGGTGAACCTGATGCCCGCAGCTGGCTGGAGCAGCATGTAGTTCCTCAGTACTGGACAGGAAGAGCTCCTCGCTTTTCACATAGCTTGCACTTGCATTCCAACCTAGCTGCAGTCTGGTAAGAAAACAGTATCACTTACGTATTCCTTACTGGCATATAATGCTAAATAATGACTTGATTAATCATCTTTACTGTGGGAGCATAAAGATAATATAGTTATTACTGATTTAGTTAAAAACAGAATTAAAAGGGTATGAATTAATAAGATGGAACAAACGAGCTGTTTTTTCTATTAATAGATTCTTTTCCTTTTATTTAGTTTTTATTACATTTGTCATATCAGAGAGAGGGTTTTCCTTTTTCAAAGAAGCAAATCTTATTATTGAATTTTGTTTGGGTTGACCTTTACGAAGGTCTCTTAGGAACTAATACAGGTGGGTTGTAAGTGGTCCTGGAAATGAGGAGTTCCCTAAAGCTTAACTTTTTGTTTGTTTTCGGTACCTCCCTTACAAAGTTAGGCTTAAACAGATTTTGTGTGGGGAAGGAACATAAAGCAGTATATCATTGTGATCTGCTGTGGTTTTGGAAAGAAAAAGAGAAGGAACTTCAGTTAAAAAAAAAAAACCAGCCTGATTCTTCCCCCGTCCCAAATTCTGATCTATCAGTATTGCAGTAATACAGATCATTGGATTTGTCTTTGGTTCCTTAATTTGATGAATTTCTTAATCAAGGAGTTAAATTTATTTTAGTGTCAGTTGGTTATCTAGCCAGTTATGAACCAAAATTTACAGTGAACATTAGGAAATCAGTACTATAAATAAAACAATGCTGTTTCTGTTGCAATGTTGTTAGCAGATGTATGTTACATATGTATGATATATAACCAGTATTACTTTATTTGGATTTTTGAATTTTGAGCATGATTACATAAATTTTGCCACTGATGATATTAAAGTCAAAATACTAAAAATGCGAATACATTTGCTAAAATATGTAAAATACTGTGGAAGGCTTACAAAGAATTGTGTAACACAGGATCATAAGGGAAAGTTCTTAGGTGACTGTGAAAGTTTCCATTTCTTAAGTAAACTTTGGGGCTAAAGTGTGAATTTTCTTATACAGGTTAGGGAAATTGATATTTTACTTTTTAGCTTAGTATTTTTAGCAGAAAGGAACTCCTATAAATTTTCACAACATTGAATGTGAAATAATAAAATAATCAAGGATCAAGAATTTAAAAACAAACAAACAAAACAAAAAACGCAACACAAACCCCAAACCAACCCAGATCAGTACTTCAGGCATTTGCTACTTAATTGCTTATCTTGCTGTGTACGACTAGGTGATATTTGAATGCTTTCCATATTGTTAAGCAAAATACTATGAAAACAAACTCTGCTTTTGGTTATGTACTTAAAATGCCCCCATGAACATTGAATCTACTCAGATATAATTAGAACAAAACTGAGCCTTAAGATTATTGCTTCATTCTTATTTTCAGGTGATTCAGCTGTTATTTCAGCCATTAAATTGTTTTAATTTCCTTTTTCTAAGGGACCACCACTTGTACACCAGTGATCCTTTATATGTGCCAGAAGAGAGAACACTAGTCACTGAAACTCAAGTTATACGGGAAACTCTTTGGTAAGAACAACATCAAAAAGCTCGCATTTCAACTTTTAGTATTTCTCTCAAGGACATGAGAGATTTATCTTTGGAGTTATGTCTGAAGAAAGAGTTATTGCTGAGCTTTTAGCTTGCACCATTGCTGACAATAAAGATGCTGCTTATGTGTGTTAACTGTTCAGATTCGCAAAGAAGAAAGTAGCTTACTACTTCTTGTGTACCTTGATTCTTCAAGTCTAACTGTTAAGAAGAGCCAACTTGTTCATATCCTGCACCTATGGATTTTAAATACAGTGTCCAATTTTAGAAAGTAGATTTGAATCATCCTATAGCTGGAAATTATCTCAACTGGAAAGGAACTTTAAAACATTTTTACTTGATGCCAGTGTTTTATTGTTCTTGTTCTAGCAACAACTTACAGTACCACTAGCATCGTAGTTGATCTGTGGTCCCCTTTTATTTGAAGAAAAGAAACGTTTAGGCAAGGGAGATCCAATTCTTTTATTAATTACATATTTATGAGTCCATTAAGGGGGGAAAAATTACTACTCTCTTTGTTTCTTTTCAAGGCTACTTTCAGGAGTGAAAAAGCTTTTTATATTTCAGCTGAATGACGGAAAAGTGGCTGTGCGGAATGATATTATTGTAACTCATTTAACCCACGTAAGTTGTTTCTGAATTTCCACAATTGTTCTTAATTTAGTCAAAACACATCTACCTTAATAACACTGAATGGGCTGTTCCCATATGTGAGAATGTGATGAAGCGATAGAGATGGCAGAATTTTATTATGTTTTAATTCATAGACATATCTTGTGATTTAATTTTTAGGCTTTATAAAGTACAAATTTTTATTAGGTGATTCTAAAAAGATTGTGTGTTTTTTTTTTTTCCTAGAATTGCCTGAGATCTGTATTGGAGCAGATAGCAGCATATGGTCAAGTTGTGTTTAGACTACAGAAGTTTATTGATGAAGTGATGGGACACAGCCCGGAAAACATAATGCATGGAACAGTTTCCACTCCAAAGAAAGCTACTGAAGCCCCGTTCAGAACCTATCAAGCTTTTATGTGGGCCTTGTATAAATACTTCATTAGCTTTAAAGAAGAACTTACTGAAATTGAAAAATGCATAATCAACAAAGGTACAGTACAAGTGAAATTTTACAAGAGGGGGACACACAAGGAAATTTTGAGAAGAGGGAAACATGCAAAACATTCTGCAGATACATTTTGAAACTGTGAAAGGTGCCATGCTGCATCTTAAAACCTCATTAACAACATTGACAAAATTAGATTTTTTGTTACATGTTACCTTTATGTATCTTTGTTGGTTTTTTTTTTTTTCCCAGATAAAACAGTCACACTTGCAATAGTAATAGATAAGCTGTCTCCCCGACTGGCACAACTGAAGGTACTTCACAAAGTTTTCAGCACAGGAGTGGCAGAAGTGCCACCTGACACTAGAAATGTTGTACGAGCATCTCATCTGCTTAATACTCTCTACAAAGCTATTCTTGAGTATGACAGTGTTGGAGAAGCATCTGAGCAAACGGTAGGGGAAGTCATTCCTTCCTTAATAGAATGACACACTAGAATACTTAGTAACGTAAATTTCTTTATGGTAATGGAGTACACTAGCCTTCAGCTACCAAGGATTGAGGACACATTTAGTAGCTGTAATGCATTACTGTTTTCTGGCATGAGTTCACTCAACCTGGACAAAATCAGATCTATGAGGAGACCAGCAGCAGTGTGTTTTTAGGACTGAGGGGAGGAACTGTGGGGAATCAGAGGCCAGGAAGCTGTTACGAAAGAGGGAGCTTTGAAATAGCTTTCCCTCCTATTTCTACAGCTGCATAATTCAGTTAATGCTGAAATGTAGGGGTTTGGGTTTTTACAGTAACTTGTTGATTGTACTAGTGAAAATATAGTAGATGTCCTTTTGCTTTCCTGTTTTCTATGTTATAAAACCACAGAATGTTTTATGGCTGTCACTTACTGCTTAAGAGATACTAGAGTAGAAAAAAAAAAAACCACTGCTGTTTGGGTCTAACTGTGATGAGAAAAAGTAACGCGGGGAAGCATGCACAATAAGTACTTCCATTAAAACTACTAAAGCTGTAATTTTTAGTTGAACATGTCATCTTTAAAAATCCCTAAGTATAGTTATGTATATCTTACAAACTATAATTGCACAATTAAGAGGTTAGGCTTTGTCATATTGCTTCTCATGCTTACTATAAAAACATTCAGCCACTTCTATTTTTTTTTCTTTCTTTAAATTCAGGTATCCCTTCTGTTCTCTCTCTGGGTTGAAACTGTGAGGCCATACTTACAGACAGTGGATGAGTGGATAGTCCATGGTAATTTGTTTGACCCTGCAAAGGAATTTATCATTCAGAGGTAGGGGTGCTGATACTGGACATACACAATGCTGTGCAAGTATGAGTACAAAACCCACTGTAGAACCTAGGAAGTAAAGGGTGACAATAAGAGTAGGTTTTCACATTTGTTATTTTACTTAAGCAGAATTAATTTCTTAATCATACTTTTATAACTTGTCTCAAACTTCCCATTAGGGAAATTGCATTAGATATGGAGCCCTACCAGGTATTGTTCTGGAAAAGAATTCAATTGTTTTATTTTTTCCATCTATAATAAATAATCAGCAGTCTGACTCCGAGTGTGTTGACTTTTTAAAAAGCAATTAACCATTTTTCAAAACTAAGATGTTTGCAAAAATTATAAAATTTACTTTTTAATTCTTCTACTAATCTATAGTTGTTATAAATCAAATGCTATTTAGAATTAAAATACTCATTACTTCTGACTTGTAGTACAAGTTAATACGGTGTCTTAAATTACATGCACATATCCTAAACATTATTTGAGCTGGTAATTTCTCTTCTGTTTGTATGCTACATTTTGCTGATCCCTTTTTTTGACAGCTTGAAGTGGAAAGTGAATATAGAAATTAGAATTTTGGCTCGTAATTACAAATCCATTTCCCCAATCTGCCAAACTTAATTGAACCTCTGTCTGTTAAGGCAGGTCAAGGTGAGCATGAAGTAAGAGATCAGTTCTAGTGCTATTGTAATGAATCCTTAGTAGCTGACATCTTTAACATCCTTATTATGTCCTACTTGACGTTTCTTTCTGTGGTTCTGTAGTTGTGTTTTCAGTGCTACCAACAAGGGTGATTTCAACTTTCATTTATATTTGTACTTTATTTTAATTCTATAATTTAGGTTGTTTTCCATCTGACTTCAAAGACCAAACTGTGTATCTGGTGTAAACAACACAAAAGAGCAAAGTGAACTGAGAATTGAGTTTCACCTATTCTAGAATTTTTCGGCTTTCCCAGTAGTATTTGCTTCATTGTGGGTTTTAAATAAATCTGCAAGTCAATCACTAAACATTTTGTTATTAAGGATGAATGCCACTGTGAGTAGTTAACTTCCTGGACAAATTTAATTGTAATTACTCTATTTGGCTTGGTTTGGGGGTTTATTTGGTTATACAATTGTTTTATCTCCTGTGAGCTGATTCTTTACCCTGCTAAAGCTATCATCCTTTCTAGAGGTGTCTAGATAGTGATATGAATGAGCTTTTTTTATATAGTTTTGAAAGTGCTGTTTGACTATTCTAAGAGAAAGACGCAGCATAGAGCAAAGATGATATGCATCTTCTAGTAATGAAGTTTCATCTTTTGAAAAGGGAAATACTCAACTGCTTTTTATTTCTTCTCAGAAACAAAAATGTTCCAGTTAATCACAGAGATTTTTGGTATGCTACCTACACATTATATAGTGTGTCAGAGAAGACGGAGAATGAAGAGAAGATGAGTGATAATGCCAGTGCCAGTTCTGGCAGTGATCAGGCCCCTTCAAGCAGGCAACACACTATGGTCTCTTTTCTGAAACCTGTGCTAAAGCAAATCATCATGGCTGGAAAATCCATGCAGCTGTTGAAGAATCTTCAATGCAAAGATGGCTCTCCACAGCAGGCTGCGTCAAGAGGTGAGATGTCAGTTTGTGGACTACCGTGCCTTAGGACATTTAACAGTATGGGTGTATTTTTTTGTAGTAGTGTTTCCATGGTTTTAGAATAATATAACAGTCCGTGTTGAATGTCAATATCGTGGTTGGTAACTTCAGGTCTGATTGAAAACACTTACTCTTCCAACACAAACAAGTGACAAGAGCAAAGTGAATAAAGATTGAGTGTTCCCTTTGCTTTTTATTACTTCAAATTTTTCTTAAATTGTTTTCATGTACTTGCAAAGCAATTTTTTTTTTTATTATGAGACAAACGAAAACAGCTTGTATGTTCTAATAGTAAAGCTATTGTGTTTTAATAAGTAGTTGTTTTCTAGGTGGTCAAATAATTCTGAGATAGCATGTAGAACTTCTAGTTTTAAAAAAACCCAACAAAACCCCACAACTTACTAATAATTGGATGAAAGATATTTGGATATTTAGGATATTTATCTTGAGTAATTGTGAAACAGTACAACAGCGTAACCGATGTTGGTGGGGGGTTTTGGGGGTTTTTTTGGGGCGGTGTGTTGAAATAAAATAAATTTTACTGTTTTGCTGTTTCTTGATGTTTAAAAGTAGAGATAGTTAAATTATTTTGGAGACTCTTTAGGCTTATTTTCCCCTCTGGTGTGAGAATATAATCTATTCTAGTGAATACTGCAGGGTTGTTTCAGGTGGTAAAAATTAATTGCCTTTGCAGCTGAAGGAGAAAGTTCTCTTAACAGTCTCAGAAATATTTCTGTTTCAGACACCCATTCAGCAATGCATAGAATCATAGAATGGTTTGGGTTGGAAGGGACTTTTAAAGGTCATCTAGTCCAACCCCCCTGCAATGAGCAGGGACATCCTCAACTAGATCAGGTTGCCCAGAGCCCCCTCCAGCCTGACCTTGAACAATCCATTTGAACATATGCCTAACTTCGGGCATTGGACTGGTCCTGCTGTTTTAGCAATACTTAGTTGAATATGTATTTAAGTATTTTCCTGAATAGTGGCCTAAACTTAGTATGTTAAAACTTACCAAGTAAATGTTGGACTATGGAGGAGTTCTTGTAGTTCAGATTATGTTTTCTCTTAGAACAAAATCTTACCATGGAATGCGTTGCCTTATTTAGATGCTGAACGAAAGAGTTTGTATACCCTCTTCTTGGAATCAGTGCAGTCTCGCCTGCGGCATGGGGAAGAGTCTGTTCCAGATATTATTACAGAACAGCAGGCCACAAAGCAGAGCCTGATAAAGATGCAGTCTATAGCAGAAAGACACTTGGAACTGGATGATGTCCACGACCCACTGCTGGCCATTAATTTTGCCAGGTAAATGAATGGTCTTCCTGCTGTGTTGTTGAGGGCAATGTTCTGCTTGGTGACATTTGGTAGACCAAATTTTTATTGCTGCTGAAAACAAGCAAGCGCAGAACAAAAAGGAGCACCAACAATCAGTGACAAAAGCTAAGTAAACGCTACCCTTGTGCTTAGTTAAAGAAAAACGATTAAAATCAGTGAAAAATCTGCTACTCACATATGTTAGCGTAGAAAATGGGAGTATTCTTTATCGTAACAGACTTCTAGCAAATGAGTGTTTTAATAGTGAATGCTGTTGTAAAATCTAAACTTTAAATGTGTTTGCTTGAAATTTGTACACAATGTCTTTGATTTGCACCAAGTATATTCTTTGAAGAATGCAGCTTCAGTTGTGCTGTGCTTAAATAATTTAACTTCAGGAGTCTTCCAAAATTGATGTTAATTGCATAAAAATTCTTCATTCTTCATAATGAGGGAAGTCATATAGAGGCTATAAATGAGTTGGAAATTAGCAGGAAAGACAAACTCTGAAAATCTTACTTATTTTGTGATTAAAAATAACAAATAGCTATTTCTGTTTTTCCTAAATACTAGTTGACGATTTACATGTTTTCATTTCAGTCCTAGGAGGAGTTTGTTTTAAAGAAGTCATAATTAATAGTAGAGAAGACTCTATTACTTCCCTTGTTCATTGGGACTATTCTATTTGTCAAAATTGATAGATTAATTCAATGTCTGACTCATCCAGTCTATCAGGTTGATAGCTGCTATGAGCCAGGCTTCCTCTTACAATGGATTCAGCTAGCGAGTAGTTTTTTACAAATTATTATAATAATTTGATCCTTTCTGTGACAAAATAATTAAACTTACCAAGTGTAAACTGCAGATACTCTCTTCCCATGATATATCACAGATAATATATAAGGACCCCATATTTAAGATGCCTCAAACCAATTCTCCATATGTCTGATGGGGTTTTTGGGGTGTGGGTTTGTTTGTTGTTGTTGGGTTTTGATTTTTTTGTTGTTGTTCAGATTTTTACTTTGTTTCTTTAATTTTATTTTTCTTCCCTGGGAAGTTCATCTGACTGCTCTACATGCACAATATAGTTTTAAAAGTTCCTATGATAATGGGTTTGTTTATTAAGCCACATAGTGTTTAAACCTGATGCTATTTTTCAGAATTATTTCTTGAGCAATTACAGTATGCCATCCTTTTTGATATTCTTATGCCTGGCCATACAAAAACAGTATGAAGGATCACTTAATAGGCTTGATATGTACTATAGTTATGAAACAGCTTTTATTACTTCTGCATCATATATTTTAAAGCAGAGGATCCAATTTTGATGAAAATCTTTGAAAATATGACATTTTTGTTTTATGTTGTATGAATTATGAACCTTCTTCCCTAAGTAGTTTGTTTTATTTTGAAGATTATATTTAGAACAGAGTGACTTTCACGAGAAGTTTACTGGTGGGGATGTTTGTGTGGATAGATCCTCAGAATCAGTGACCTGCCAGACTTTTGAACTGACATTGAGGTCTTGTCTTTATCCACACATAGACAAGCAATACTTGGAATGCTGTGGTAATCTAATGCAAACTTTAAAGAAGGATTATAGGTAAGAAAGTAGATTTGTTTTTCCTTAACATTTTTTAAATTACCAGTGCTATGCCATACGCTAAAAGCAGGACTTTTATGTTTTGTTTCTACTCCAGTTTGATAATCAACAATAAAATCATTAAGGAGGAAAGGGGGAATCTAACATGATAGAATCCTGGGTGAAAACTTGGTCTAGCTTAAATCAACACCAAAGCTATCATTTGTCTTCAGTGGAGGTTCAATAGGGAAATTGTTTCAAATGGTACTTTTAATAGTGTAGTTATTTGAAACGGGAAGACAAATTTTAGGAAGCCAGAATATATTTGTTTAATATGAGATTCAGTTATGATACTATAAAATGTACAGTAGACAAAAGAATATTATGCGGTATTTTTATATTAAGTAGAGTGAAATGGCCTATTCCTTTTACCTTTCAGGTGGTCATAAGTTGTCATGCTTTTAATCTGTCTGATATACTTAATATATTTATAGTCATGGTTCTCGTGAGAGTTGTACCAGTACTATTTTTCCGAATTTATCAGAAAAGGAGAATCCATATCATAATTTTCTGGGGCTCCATGTTAAAGTCTCTTCTTAGACAGAACTCTCCCTGAAATTGCATCTCCTTCCCTAAGTTCCATTTAGGGAGAGGACCAGGATTTCCAAACTCTCAGCTATTTTTGAGAATTGCCTAGCCCATAAGATAGCTGAATACCATGAGCACTTCCATTGAAGTTAGTGGGGCTGTTCAAGCTTACAGGAAAAAATGGCTTGGTTATTTTATTTGAACATATGTTAAGGCTGTCTGAGGGTTAAGCAGAGGATTTACTGTAGAATTCATTAAGTTTGTGGTCAATACTGAGTTCTTGTACTGAGGAGTTTTTAAGATTTTTGTTTCTGTAACAGTTGTGGGTTTTTTCACTTGTATGATTAAGACTGAGGAAATGTTATATGTTTGTTCCCTGTTTAGGCTTGTAGAATATTTGCAGGCAATGAGGAACTTCTTCTTACTTGAAGCTGGAGATACCATGTATGACTTCTATACGTCTATTTTTGACAAAATCAGAGAAAAGGAAACTTGGCAGAATGTTGCTTTCTTAAATGTTCAACTTCAAGAAGCAGTTGGGCAACGCTATCCAGAGGACAGTTCAAGGTAAAATGCAAAGTCCTGCAAAATACAGTTTAGTTGTGTTTCTTTCACACTTACTTATACTAATGTACTTAACTTGCATAGTACAATACTAATTATTGTGTACTTATTACAAGAATCTGTTTTAATGAAGTTTTGAGCTGTTGTCATCTCTTCTACCCAAGTCCACCGGATTAAATCAGACAGTTGGCATTTAGCAATAAAAAAAAAAAAAGAAACTTAACCACTAATTTAAAACAGATTATCACCAATTAAATCACTTGTTTCTTTGCATAGGTTGTCTATATCATTTGAAAGTGTTGATACAGCAAAGAAGAAACTCCCTGTCCACACCTTAGATGGTTTGACATTGAGTTACAAGGTAGTGAGTTAATATTGCTGTAGTTCTTACTCTAGAATGGATTTGAAATGCTGTATTAAAGTGACTTACATTTTCTGTCTTGATTATCCTCTTCTCTTCTTAGGTCCCTTGGCCTGTGGATATAGTTATAAGCTTAGAGTGCCAAAAAATTTACAATCAAGTTTTTCTGCTCTTACTGCAAATAAAGTGGGCCAAGTATAGTCTAGATGTTTTACGATTTGATGGTAAGAAACTTCTTCAATGAAAGATACTCTAAAAACTTGTTCTGTGGTCTAAGGATATAAATAGTCTGCTGCTTTCCGCAGTAAGTAGTATAAAGCAGTTAGAATTTTGATTCATTCTATAAAATATTAATCTCCATTAGCTTCGCAAATTAGATATATTAAGCAGGGCATGTTTTTCACTTCTTTTCAGCCTCAGGGACAACACTATTCATGCATTCCCTTTGTCTCTGTTTCAGGTATAGTTAGTTATATCGGAAACTTGTTACTTCATTCTTCAGACCTTGCTGTTGAAAGGAGGTCTGTCTACCACACCCTAATGTTTTGCTTTATGTATAGTCCAAGTTTTTATGAGTAATAGCTTGCAAACAAGTTAAGAAAACAAGATGAAAAAAATACTCTAATTGAGATTGAAACAGTAAGCTAGATAGTTGGGAATACATACTCTAAGCTGCAACTGAAATATTTGGGGATTGTAGAAAGAGATCTTTTAGTCTGTCCTTCACCAGGTTGATGTTTATACTCTTCCTGTCCCATATAAAGTGGATACACGCTTCATGTCCTAGAAAAATAAATTAGAAAGTTGATGGGTTCATCTATGTTTTGTACATCAGTTAAGCAGTTCTCTTCCTAAAAGTGTGTGGTTTTCTGTTGTTTAAACTTTATGGGTATGGCTTTGTGCTTAAGACTTTTCCCCTTTGTGTAGATAGTATGGACATTTATTTTTAATGTAGGGTTTTTTTTGTCCTTTCACATACTCTTTAGCTCTTAAATAGCATTTCCTATTTAGTGTTTATTAAATTGCATTGTACATACACTGTCAAACTATTCAGAATATTGTTGTTATATTTTAATAACACATCTGAATTGCAAGAAAAATCTTACACCAGTATTATGTGCAGAATAATAAGAAATAACAAATTTCAGTTTTAAGTAACATTTTAGCTACAGTTTAATATAATTACACTTTAATATAATACTCTTGCCTTTTCTTTTTAGAGCTAGTCTGTGCTGCAGAAAACTCACAGGTTAAGGAAGGAACTTTATTAGAACAAGGAACGCTTCCTCTATTTGGACCTCAAACAGAAAGTATAAAACAACAAATACATCGCATGTTCCTCTTAAGAGTGAAACTTATGCATTTTGTTAACAGCCTGCACAACTACATCATGACTAGGGTTTGTCTCATATCACAATTTCATTTATATTAAGAACTTGTAACTGGAGATGCAGTATTAATTTTCATTTAAAATATAAAAAACAAATAAAAAGCAAAATCTTAGTCTAATGTCCTTTCTGCAAAATGATTTTGAGCTAAATGTTTCAGTTTTAACTCAGCAGTTTTAAATCAGTAATTCTAAAAATGCTTTAGAAGTTCTACATGCATATGATTGATCTTTGGATATTATTAGTTCTTTTTGACTGTTTCTCCCAGTGCTAGATGACTGAAGCACAATCATGTAAAAATAGGTTTCTGTAGGCTGTTACTCTCTTAAGAGCTATTATGCTTATAAAAGTGTTACTACAGACATTTTAGTTAAATGGATCCTTCTCAGAAATCTCTAGTACACAGATCCAAAAGTGTATACATGACTACTCAAATATAAAGGCAATGCCTGTAGATTCATATCTGCTCTACTATTGCCTTTTTTTTGCCTTTAATAAAACTAATATACACCAAATCAGCTCCTTTAGGGATAGTCTGGCTGCCCTTGGCAATGGCAGTATTCCTGTTTATATGAGAATGTCATTGTGTAGTTATGAGAAGAGCTCAAATTTTTTGCTATATGGATAATAATTTAGAGAGTGAGCCTAAAATTTGAGAAGGAAGAGTAAATGAATCAGGCAATTTTAGGCTCTTTAAAAACAAAAATATTGGAAGAGAGTTATAAGCACTTGTGTGCAACATGGAATTTAATAACTATTGTCTTGTCTTTAAGATTCTTCACAGTACAGGCTTGGAGTTTCAGCATCAGGTAGAAGAAGCCAAAGACTTAGATCAATTGATAAAGATTCATTACAGATACCTGTCTACAATCCATGATCGCTGCCTACTGAGAGAAAAGGTGGGTAAAAAAATTGGCATATTTGATATATTGAGTTTAGCAGGAGAAGAAAATAGTTTATTACTGATTTTGCTGTCTGTTTTGCAGTTCATACATGCTAAGCAATATATAGGTACTCTGGAGGAAATGGTAGCTTTTTCAGAGTTAAGACTGAGATCCAGTTTCCCTTGCAAGTCTCAGCTCAATTCTATCAAGGAGAGAAGATAAAATTTAATTCTTTATATTGGATTTTACATGACTCATTTGTTTCTAAGACATGGGAGGATTTGAACAAACTGAGGCTTGGTAATGTAATGAGGTTTATACATACTGGCATGACAGGAAGTGGAGTTACATGGATAGCATTGTAGCCTTTTATCCCACATACTGTCTGTGCTTAGTCCTCATCAAAATAGTCAGCCATGAAATGAATTAGAGAGCAAACACAGAACTCACCTTAAATTTGGAAGAATCACATTATATTTAGGAGATTGTTTTTACAGATCAGATTAAGTGGCATGGGATACTTTTGTATTGCAGCTTAATAATGAAAATGGTTATGCTTAACAATGAATTTCTGACTGTTATTCCTTTTGTTTTAATTGTTATTTTAGGTGAGCTTTGTGAAAGAAGCTATAATGAAAGTGTTAAATTTAGTACTGATGTTTGCAGACCGTTGGCAGGCTGGTTTGGGGGCTTGGAAGTAAGTATACATACCTAAAATTCTATATGGTCATAATTTCACAGCTCAGAATATGATTTTGAGGTATTTTTGTGTGTGAAATAACAGGACTTTGCTCAGTGTTTAACAGCAGATACCAGAGGCTAATTGCTATTTCTTAGCAAAAGTGAAATTTATTTTAGATAGAACTTAACAAATTTCATGCACTTGTGTCAGCGTATGTTCAGTATTTTCTAATTAAAAAGGTGGCCAATAAATAACTTCTAAGTGTTTGAAAAGATTGTAGAGCATAGTGACAAAGAGGGTTTTCTTTTCCTTCATATTTGTTCATAATGGTAAAATGAGAGGTTCACAGATTTGGTTTATGATCATGTTTCCTGGCTGTGATTTAAAATTATAGGCAGCTAGATGCTGACATTCATTAATTGGTTTATGAAAAGTGGGATTATTTAGTTTGATCTTCATTCTAGAAGGCATTACATTTTTGTTTTTCTTTTAAAAAAAAATCATCTAGATCTAATCTCTAATTCTCGTTATTTTTCTAATCTGGACTGTCCAAATTATAAAGCCTTTGTAAAAACACTGTGGTAAAAATGTGAAGCTGTTGAAGTCAGTGAAGGTTCTGCCATTGACTTTGGAGTCAAGATTTTCATGAAGAATGTTTGATTCCATTAGTTCAAATGCTCAGATTTTGTTTCATTGGTAAAATCTGAAGTTATTTTTGGTCTGTCTTTCCAATAGCACCTTTTCTGCAGAAACAGCCTGGGATGGGTGTCATAGTTGGGATTTTTAGAACAGATGTGTGCTTCCTTATATGCCATGACTGAAATTAGAAACCTACCTGCTATTTCAAGATAAGACTTGAAAGTGTTGGCCTGTGAATCAGTTGCTCTTCTCTAAACCATCCCTTGGACAAGATTAAAAATAAGATCTGATTTTTTTTAGAATAGAATAAGAGTATTTCAGTTGTAAGGGACCTACAATGATAACCAGTCCAACTGCCTGACCAATTCAGAACTGGCCAAAAGTTAAAGCGTACTTGCCGCTTAAACACTGACAGGCTTGGGGCATTGACCACCTCTCTAGGAAGCCTGTTCCAGTGTTTGACCACCCTCTTGGTAAAGAAATGCTTTCTGATGTCCAGTCTAAACCTGCCCTGGTGCAGCTTTGAGCCGTTCCCACATGTCCTGTCACTGGGTACCAGGGAGAAGAGCTCAGCACCTCCCTCTCCCCGTCCCCTCCTCAGGAAGCTGTAGAGAGCCATGAGGTCGCCCTCAGCCTCCTTCCCTCCAAACTAGACAAACCCAGAGTCCTTAGCCGCTCCTCATGGGACATTCCTTCCAGCCCTTTCACCAGCTTTGTTGCCCTCCTCTGGACACATTCAAGGACCTCCACAACCTTCTTAAATGGCGGGGCCCAGAACTGCACACAGCACTCCAGGTGAGGCTGCACCAACGCTGAATACCGGTGGATAATCACCTCTTTTGGCCGGCTGGTGATGCTGTGCTTGATGCCCCCTAGGGTGCGGTTTGCCCTCCTGGCTGCCAGGGCACACTGCTGGCTCCTATCGAGCCTGCTGCTGACCAGCACCCCCAGATCCCTTTCTGCAGGGCTGCTCTCCAGCCACTCCTCTCCCAGTATATACTCTATAATTTTGCTTGTGTAATCCGCTGCTCGAAGGATGAATGATAGTGGGCAAGTCTCCAAGGCTATGTCTAACACTCAAGGGTTGATCTGTGGCCCTGAGGCCAGCTGGTGTGGGCTGACTCCCATCCGTATTTTTCAGGACTAATTCTCTTTGGCACAGATGCTCCCTAGAACTTGGATCTTGCTCTCCTGTGGCATTAGGAAGTTGCTATTTTTGGAGTGCTTTTCCGATTCAAAGTGTCAGAAATAATTTGTGAAGGCTGTTGAGAAAGACTGAAACTCTGAGCATGTGGTTACGTGCTCTTGGATGTGGCAGGAAAAAGTCATAGCTGATGTAGTGTCATCTGTATCCTCTTGGGAGAGCGGAAAAAGGAAAGGAGTGACTCTTGTGAACTACATCTTCTCCCTCCTCTGGTGAGCACTAGCTGCCACAGTCCAAAGTGGAATTCAAGAGCTGGCTGATAGTAAAGCAGTGTGGATGTCCTTGTTTTATTTGGCAGTGTAGGTTTACCCCAAGGAGCTCTGAAGCAGTGGGGACCAGGAATGGCTGTCTGGAAATACAAAGCTATGTAGGAATAACAGTTGTTAGTTGGAACCACACAGTTCTTCCTAGTTACTGCAGGGATTTCTAAGATGATGAGGAAATTATTAATGCCATTATGATAGTGCTCAGACACTCTTGTCAAAATTGCCTTGGTTTTCTAGAAGTGGTATACACAAGCATAACTGAAATACTGTCATTTTGTCATTTACTGTGAAGTTTTGGTCATATTTTGAAGATAACATAGTGGATAGTCTGTTAAGCATTCCTCTGTTAAACTATTTCGTAGGATGGAATCCATAGAGAAGATGGAATCTGATTTTAAAAACTGTCACATGTTTCTTGTAACTGTTCTCAACAAAGCTGTCTGTCGAGGCTCTTTTCCTCACTGTAAGTACATGAGGCTTTTCACATACCTGCACTTACTGGGACATAAGCTTTACTAGGAATGTATTTATGTTTTAATTTGTTTTAATGTTTGTCAGTATATCTTAAAGAATCTAATTTTGTGAGGTATTCACAGAGGGACATGAAGGCTTACTTCTTAATAAGTTAACTTCATTATTTTCTTAGAGTACTTGTGCCATGCTTTTTTTATGACAGCTATGTTCAGTTTACCTGTTTTCTTGGTGAGGGGATGCTGATGTAGCCAAGCAAGTGACAAGCAGTTTTCTAAACAAATGAATGAAACTGAATTCATTCACTAAGGGCATAGAAAAAACATTCTTTTTGTTGTTGTTGGATGACAGCTGTGATATATCTTGAACAGATAAAATTTTAGTATTATTGTACCTCAGCTGCAACTGCACTGAGCTCTTGGATCTGCCCATCTGTTGGGAGTTACTTCCTCAGTAGCAGAAGCAGCAGAAGATGACGTGTCTGTGCTGCTTCTTCCAGTCCGTTAGTAGCTTAAATTGCTAATCAGTGCCAGTTTGAGTTGGGGGGGCAACTGCTGAATGGGGTTAGCTGGGATGTAGATGCATGTTCTAATGGGTTTCTAAAAGAGGTACTATCACTGCTGCTCAGTCTACAAGAGCTTGTCTGTGAGAATGGCTTGCTGCATAGAGCCCCCCACAACATTTATTCTTTTTTTTGAGTGTACAGCAGTTATTATTTCAAACAAAGGAGCTGATTTCTTACCACCTAAAATAACTAACGGATTAAAGTGGTGAAATACTGTCTAAACTGTCAGAGATTCATAAAATGTCTTACCATCTTAAATCCTCTTAAAAAGTCTTAACCATCCTAAAAGTGTTACAATTTAAAAAAACAAACTGGTATCTTTCTTTTAAACTACAGAATTGAATATTGCAATAAATACTTGCAGACTGCTGCAAATGCAAATATTAACTACTTTTTTATGGTTTGATTTGCAGTGGAATCTTTAGCTTTGTCACTGATGGCTGGCATGGAACAAAGTTAACACCTGAATCCATTGAATTACTAAAGAACTGAAAGCAGCATTTATGTTGAAAGTACCTTGTTAACACACTGCAAGCATTTTACACTCCGGTTTGAAATGTGTATACCTAAATGACACCGATGGTTTGTAGCTGTGTAAAATACTTTAAAATGTAAATAATGTACAGGTATTTAAGTGTATTGGTTGGTTGTGGCAGTATTTTTGTCTGTATGTATATGCTTCAACATCAAAAAACATGTACAGTGTAAAATCCATTCTGCGTAAACAATCTTACTTGAAAATACATAAAATGTATTTCATGCTGTAAAAAGGATTTTTTAAAATTATGAATAATTGCTGATTTACTTTTTCCATTAATATTGCAGCTGTGAATAGGTCACAGGGTAGTGTGGAGTGGTGTGACTCAATTCTTATTCAAAAGGTTGGTTGAGTTAATTTTTGGCCTTTTTTCCTTTAAAAAAAGGCTAAGAAGCATTCATCTTATTTGCCTAATGGTTCTTAAGAACTCTTTGGGAACAGTTATGACTGTTACAATAAACTGATGTAAAAAAATACAAGATTAACTTATCAAAATGAATTATTGCAGACCATAAAAGACCAATATTTTTCATGTTAAATGGTCAAATGCGTACTAATTTTAGTGGTAAGTCTTGTCAGTTTAAGTAGGATCAAGATCACAGTGTGTAATATATTAATTTTAACTTACTGGATTGTTAAGATGTTTCAGGGGCGGTCAGATATGATTTGACCGTTCTCCTCCTTGTAAGGTTTGTTTGCAAAAGGCTTAGATCTAATAGCTAATCTCTCGTAAAGCGGTAGATTGTAATACAGAAGAGTACATTTCTAGAGGAGTAAATGTGGAACGTATTCTGCACAAGATGACTTGCCCTGTCTCCTCCCCGTGGAGGTTTCTCTGTAATTCTGGTATCAGTACACCTGCATTTAAAAAGAGAAATCAGTCATAGCCATTTACCTCTATTTATTTGAATAAATAAAAGATTTAATAATTGCAATTTCACCGTTGTGTGTGTTTCTACTGAAATCCAGTTGGTAACTTGAAGTTTGAGGGCTGTTTCTGCAAGGTAAATGAAGTATATTACTGCCAACTATGAGACTGTGGCTCACATTATACAACTGTTTTTCTCAGCTGTGAACTGATAATTACTTTATATGAAAATGAATATTGGGGTTCTTGTTTGAACAGGAGATCTCAAAAGGTTCTTCCAAGTTATAGCCATAAAATGTTTTCAGGAAAAAGAAGGGGTTTTTTTAAAAAAAGTGTAGCACTGGGAAACTTTCTGCTGCCCAGTAGCATGTTCTTTTTTGTTTGACTGAGTGGAGGTTTTGCTTTAGAGAACATTACGTTTGTATTGTCCTCTGCTACCACGTGAAACACTTTTCCAAGTGCATGTTTTGTGTGGTAGGTGGACACCTATTAACACAAGTAATTTGCACTTCAAGTTTACTATGACTGATTCTCATTTGAGATTCCATGTTATTTATTGCATGCAGAGACAGTGTACGTTCTTTATTAACTGTTTCTTGCTCATTCAGAGTAAAACTGAATAGTGTACTAATGGTTTTAAAAGGTGTACTTGTACTAGGAAGTTCAGCGCTTGTATGCACTGGTTCATTACTTTTTGAGTAATGTATGTCTTGTACTCTGTGCTTTTACATATCTAACAAGTGGTTGCTTTATTTCTCCTTTCTATACAGTGGTTACCTTCAGTGAAATTACTGCTTTTCATAGACTTACCTTGGATAGTATTAGCTAGATATGGGGAAAAAATCCTTCAATCCTTCATGTTGATCAAACAATAATTCCTAGTGAATCCCTTTACAGATTTTACTTACTTTAATTGAAAGACCCCATGCAATTGAAAGAATTTGCTGTTTCATACAATCTCCTGCTTAGGAGTTAACCTTGCATTCTGCAGAGAGAATTCTGTGCGCTTTGGAGGTGGGTGATGCCTGCACACCATTTTTCAGCCGGTTTCCAATATTTGTTTGCACTTCTGTCGTCACAAAAGCACGGTGAAAAATCTAGCTCTGGCAACGTTGGCCAATCCTAGTCACGGGCATCCTCCATGCTTAGGTTTTTGTGTGTCAGTAATACTCAGCTGACAAATTCCCTTGAATGAGTCCGTCTTATGGCATCCCTTTTTCTTTAGAATCACAGAAAAGTAAGTCCTTTCTTTTAGTGTGCATGCCCTGTGATGCCACCAGCACCTTTTCATCAGTCCCCTGGCAGTAGTTAAAATGGCTGTTTACCTGTTTGGAAAAAAAAAGTGGCTTTTAGTGAGGTTTGGGGTATTTTAGCTATTTATTTGCTCAGATTTCCTTGTAACATTTTCTGATCTCTTTACAGAGCAGTGTTGTTACTTGGATTCTGTCCCTGGTCCGTTCCTTCTGGGCATTTTTTTGACCCTGTTTCCAAATTCCTGTTTTTATCAGTTATCTTTGAATTGATTTGAATCTTAACTTTTGGACACTCTTCCTCTGTGATGGAGGAGACCTAGCATTTGAGCATGCTTTACTTAGACTTCTGGAATTTCAAGTAAGCAAACGCGGAGATGTTAGAAATACGAGGCCTGATTTATTGCATGTGTGTATAGATTTTAGGGGGTTCTGTCATAGTCTGTTGTTTTGTAAATTGTCAAGTCTAGCTAAAGTAAAGCATAAAAAAATACCCAGTAAAGCATGCAGAAACGGAACTTTTTAAGCTTCTAAGGAGGTATCTTCTAATTTAAAACCATATTTTTGAAAAAGCCCACTAGGTGGCAGATTTTAAAATTTCAAGGGAATTTTTTTTTATTAGTTGATCTCTTTCTGAGCTCATGGCTGTTGCTTTTGTAATGTCAAAAGGCTGGTCTGTATTTAAATGGGAAAAGGCACGTGCTTTCCCCTAAATGTCTGATCTAAAAAGCATAAAATGAGAAATATTTATTTTATAGTTTTAAAAAAGTCATTCTTGATTATGGAGAAGGGGTTTTAATGAATTATTGAAGGAGAAGAAACATAATCTTCTATGTTTATAGTCATAGCCAGATTATTCTGATCCTAGAGAACTTGAAACTAGAAAGAGAAAAAAACTGTTTAGATCCTGGTCTCAGCCGTGTTCTTCTATTTTATGCTAAGGCACAAAAAGGCCCGCTTGGGGTTTTGAAACATGAGAAGAAGTACTTAAATGACGTACAAAGGAGAAGTGGATGGCTTTAAAAAGCAGCACTGATACGGGTGGAACAGCAAGCATGGATTTGGGTGCTTAAAAGTAAGGATTTGGTTTGGTGGTATTAGAGAAGATTACAATATTCACAGTAAGATGTTATGTCTAAAATTCTTTGGAAAAGAACACACTGCATTACTGGATGCTGTCACAGTTTCACCTATACTTCATTTCCACGTTTATTTGTTCTCTTTAATTTCTGGGTGCACTCTCTCATAAACGTTGCAGCATAGAAGCCCCTATCAATCTGGCTCAGTACTTTTCTTCCTTCTCCTTTTCTTTCCTGTGGGCTTCTGTAATCTCTAGGCCACATTTTAGCACAGATTTAGTAAATTCTCTAATGCTTTCTTTGCTGTTTAGTTTTAATAAGCCCTAATTAAGCACTAGGTCCTTGAGGACCTTTGCTTGTGTTGAGCTATTGATAGCAAAAAAGTTAGTAACCAGTTGTTGATTGCGTGGTTTCCATAGTAGCATGGATTAAAGATAGCATCTCTAAATTGCAGGCTAGATTAAAAATATTTTAAAAATCCCTCTGACGTGCTTTTTAATCTTATTAACTGTAGAGATTTGCAAATTTTCCAGCTTTCCTCCTATACTTTTTTGCACACTTACAGAAAAACCTTTCCTCATTGACACAATTCGTATTTATCGGATTGTGCAGTGGCTTGTTGCTGCATTGCATTTGTTGCTGGGAAGGCTGTAGGGGATCACAGGTCCTGGGGTCTAGATGGCTAACAAAGTTACCAGCGTTAGAGGGGCAGGGCTGGGGCGAAGAGTGGGTGGGTGGGATGAACTGCCTCACATATATGCCCTAGTTTCTGTACGGACGTCTTGCGTGAGCAAAACAAATGTAATTTATAAGAGAATCAAGAAGGGATTTAATGCTTGTTCATGTCTGTCAGGGAGCTGGTGGGTGGACTCCGGCATGGCTGGCAGCACAGCACGCAGCATTCTTGGAAAGCAGAGTGGGGGGACATGGGCCCATTTTACAGGTGAAATGTTAGATCCCTCTGAGCTAGCAAGAGAACTTGTGTCTAGCATTTCAGGGAGCTGGAAAGCAGAGCTAGGAGGCCCTGCTTGCTCAGATCCATTCAGCACTAGGAGGGAGATCGGAACCAGAGGGCTGCAGATCTCGTCGTGTCCTAATGGGCATTTGTGGGTGGGCAGCATGCTTGCTGTTGGCAGCTGTGCTCTTGGCGGCACACGTGCTCTCAGGGGTCGGAATCTGGCTTTTCCTGGAGCTAGCGGTAGGTGTGGGTGACCAGATCCCTTTGCGTTTGCATAAGGCCTTGAGAAGCGGGGAGCTCCCGCCTGTAGCGATGGTAGGAGTTATGTCTTCACGTAGCTGGTCAGGCTTCCTGCCGTGGGCAGGTTCCGACTTGCTGAGCTGGCTGCTCATTGAGGCCTCCGGGACAGTTCCTGCTTTCTGCTCGGTCTCTTCTGCCTAAACTCTCCCAAGTGCTGTGCCCTTTACATAGGTGCCTGTCTCCTCCCGGGAGCTGAAACAACGGGTTTGCTATCTGAAATGTGGAAGCATGTAATCTTCTTGTAGCTTTGCTGTGCTTTAAACCATTGGCCACGCCTGACGCAAAACAAAGTCCGTGCTGACTTGGGTGAAAAATTTTACCCAGTCCTTTAGAGTATGGACAGGTGGCTGATATGTTGCCAGAGGTTGGATCTAATTTTTTAACTGATTGATAGACAATTACCTATTTTCTTTCTTCGTAGTTTTGCGTGAAGTCCTATTCTTGGGGTCATTGCGGCCATTGCCCGTCGTGGCTTCATAAATACCTTTTGTGTGTCAGGTCATGACAGTCTCCAGTGTTGCCTTACCTCCTTTCCAAGGATGAAAAGATCTCTGTGGACTCAGCAGGTAGAAAAAAATAAACGAATAGCTAGATATGCCATTAAGCTTAATCGCTAAAATATCTGAGTGGAAAGGTGCAACACCAGAGAGTACATCAGCATCTTTGACCCAGCAGACACCTCGTGGCAGGACCACAAGATTCCTGTTGCAGCTCTCAGACTGCTGTGGAATGGAATTCTTCCGTGGATTCCTGTGGGCTCCTGCGGAAGATTTTCTTTCGTTGACTTTGGATAAATACTGTAAAGCCCAAAGAAAGAAATTCAAAATAAAATGAAAATAGCTGGAATTCAGGAAGTAGACTTGTGGGTGTCTGTGGCTAGCATAGTGCCTTGAGCAAAGGCTTTATCTAGTGTTCAGACGATTGCGTTAGGCCTGTTACTACCATATTACCTGATGTTTATCTGGTATAGGTGTAGGGTAGGTACATAAATTGCCAGGAGCATGATACGTTAGTGTCACAGATCTCGCTACAGATCATTGACAGGCATGGGTTAAATATCAGGTTTAAATAAATACCACACAAGAAAGGGCTGTTTGAAATCCTAAGTCTGGGCATTGGCCTCATACATGAGAACATAGACATCCAGGTGGTAAAACGTGATTGTCCTCTGATTCTGGTATCAAATAATAGAAAAGCAGCACAAATCTTGACTAGCTGCATGCCATCACCAATTATCGTCAGTATTATCTTATCTGACCCTACTGGTGGCTATAAACGAGTATGGGAATGTCGATGAAGAGCAGATTGCTCCAGCAGTGGGGAAGTAGCTCCTTCGCCCACTCAGTTCCTTTGGAAGGAGCGTGGCGAGACCTGGGGCACCGGCCAATCCTTAGGACAAGCTGTTCTTGCTAGGACAGCGTGGCACCCGTTGGCAGCGTCTTGCTTTCATGCAAAGCAGCCGCTCCTGGCACCAGCTGGCTTTCGGCAAGTGCGGGAGCTGCCGCGGCAGCCTCGCACAGGAGCACTACGCAGCGTCACCCATCTGGGGGCAACCTGCTGTCCGCCAGATCTCGCTGGGAGCTTGGGCTTTGCTTGGAGCCAGTTCCCTGTCCCTGCTGCTCTGCTGCGGCTTGGTAACGGAGGTCTCGCTGCTGATGCAGGCCAAGCGGCTGCATGAAGACGAGGCTGTTCTGAATTTGCACTCACCCAGGACAAGGAAACAAAACCGATCCTGCGTTACGAAGGTGAGTTATCCTTTCCTTCAGCGAGCCCGTTGCCCCAAGCAGGGTTTGTGGAAAAGGACGTAGGATGGGTTGCATTGAACAGTATCAGCAGTCGCTTCAGAAACCAAAGCATCCAGCTCTGGTTGTGTGTTACAGTTCTGACTGAGCTGGGTTTGGAAGCTAGGCTGATAAGGAGCTGTGACGGGTGAAATTCATTCATTTGGTACATGCACTCGAAATACTTACGAATAGATACAAACAGTCAGAGAAGGGTAAGCAGCCACATCCTAGAAAAGAAATTGTTTCATAGACAAGACTATATTGCAGCACTGGGAAAAATATGACTGTGAAGATGTGTCTGTAATAGGATGAAACGGTAACAGTAACATTTTGAAACGATGCATAACTTCTCCACAAGCTGTGGGAATTCTTGGTGATAGGGAATGGGTGGAGCAATTGGATTAGAGAGTACTTGAAATAATGAAAATTAGGGGGTTTAGCAATTTATCCCCACTTTCCAAAGGCTTTCTTGTAGCTGCTATTACAAAAAAGCTATTTAAGGAAACTTAATACGGTGGAAACTTGTTTGAAAAAAACCCAATAGATTAAGTAAAGGACTAATTATTCTGTTCTCAGCACAAAAAGCATTAATAGCACAGTGTCCCACTAATAGCTATTGGAAACAGAGGCCTAAAATTGCTTGCTACAGCAATACCATGTAGTTTGCTGACAATTCGGATTTTCAAGAGTAAATACAATGTTGGATGCAACTTAAAGCAGTTAAATACAAGCAAATAGGCTTTGAGGAAAAATTGTTTGCTCTTAACTGACTAACTCCTGCATATAGTGGGTTTGTGGATTCTGTCTGCCATAAAATAGTGGATGGAAAGAACAGTCCTGACAAACTTGAGTGAAAAAGAGCTGGCAGTTTCATTTTGTGGTGCAGCATCAAGAATCTTGAAGAAACAAAAGAAAGCCAGAACTTGAAATGGGGGAACACGACACGGAAAAGGTAAGCAAAGTTTAAAATGAGCAAGTACATAGGTATTTGCTGTGTTTTACAGAAAAGTAAAAGTGGGAGGTTATCGACAGGCGGTGGAAAACAGCCATCCTTCTCTTTTCTGTTCCTAGTTTCCGTGAGCAGCGGCGTTCCGGCAGGACACAGGCGGGCGTGAGCACCCTCTAGGGGACGGTTAGGCGGCTTTCCTGCGGGGTGCCCTTTGCTTCTTTAGGGTCAGGTCCTCCCTCCTGCCTGCTGGGCTCTTTCCCTCGCCATCCTGCCGGAATGGTGAAGGGAAAACAAGCGACCGGCCCCTTAACGCCGTCCCCGCACGCCCCGGGGGCCGGGATTTCCCCGCGGGACGGGATTTCCCCGTGGGGGGCTCTCACGGGGGCGGCGCTGGAGCGGGGGCCTTGGCCCGGCCGATTTGCAGAATCGAACTCGGGGGCACGGTCGTCTTTATATATAGATTTATCTTCTTAGTAGAGATTTCCCCGTGCCTACGGCACGGATAAAGGTCGCTTGCATTAAAAGCCAAGAGGCGGATCCCGCCGCGGCGGTCGCGGTCGTCGCTCCGCCGGCTGCGGCGGCCCCGGGACGGCTCCCCGGGAGGAGGAGCCGGAGCCTGCCGGGGAGCGAAGGGGCGGCAGGTTTGGGATGAGGCGGGAGGAGGAGGAGGAGCTGGAGCGGCAGGAAGGGTGTTTCCCTGCGCAGCTCCCGGTTGAAGTGACTCAGACAGGAAACTCCCCGCCAGGCGCGGCCCAGGAGCGGAGCCGCCGGCCCGACGCGACCCTCGGCGGCGGCGGCCGGGCCGGGACAAGCCAAGCGGAGCCCCCGGGCGGGCGGACGAAGGGGCCCCTCCCGCCGCCGGGCAGCGCCGTTCCCGGGAGCCGGCGGCGAGCGGGTGAGCAGCGCGTCCCCGGGCCCGGAGCGGCCTGCTCGGGGGGTGGGGGCCGCCCCTGCCGCCGCGGCGGCTCCGGCTTCGCCCCCCGCCCCCGTTCGCAGACGCTTTACCGGGGGCGCCGGGCGGTTCCGCGCGCCTCTCGCTAGTGACCGCGAGCCCGAAACGCTTGTTTTTGTTTTATTTATTCCCCCCCCGCCCCGCTCTGCTTTTGGGGCTTCCCCGGGCTGACCCCCTCGCAGCGGGCTGCGGCCCGCCGAGCTGCGGGGCCGGGCCCACCCCGCCGCGGGGGCGCGGGGCCGCCGCTGCTCGGGCGGAGCCGGGCCCCGGGGTGCCGGGCGTCGCCTCGGGGGCGCTGCTGTGGCGGGGCGGCGGGAAGGGTCGCCGGGCGCTGAGGGGCGGCTGTCGGCAGGCATCAGGCAGGCAGGCAGGCAGCAGGCAGGCGGCCGCTCCCTCAGGCGGCCCCGCCGGTGGGCGAAGCCTCAGGGGCGCTTACCTAAAGGCTAAATTTAGTCTCCGCTTCTGGGCGCGGGGTCTGAGCTGTTCCCTCTCCCGCGTCGCCCGTGCGCCTGTAACACGGGGGTGGTCGGAGTTCTGCTCCCTAGGCTGTCCAGGAGCGGATTAGATGGGAAAAATAAAAGTGAAAAGCCCTACACAAGTTCGTTCCGCTCCTCGGTTGAAGGAGCTGATCCTGTGTCTAAGGACATAGAGTAACTTCCTCTCGAGGAAGCTGAGTTTTATCCAGTTAAAATAATTACGCTGCAGCGAGAGCAGCGATGTAAATGCTTAACTGGACGGTGTGGTACCCCACGCCTGTTGTACCCGTCTGTGACGAGCAAACAGATGAGGACAGGCATGCACTTCATCTGTGTGAGTATTCCTCTAGTTCATCAGCGACTCTGCTAATCGTCTTTGCCCTTCGCCAGGCTCTCGTTGCCTTGCTTTTTATTCCTGCTCCGTTTGATGACAGGTTTGAGTAGCACTGAGACATGTAAATGGTTGTTTGTGCCAGGGAGGCTGTTAGGAGGAAGTTGTCTTTGTGGGATGTAGCCAGTCTGCCTGAAGTGGTGGCTGGAGAGCCCACACTGGAGGGGGAGGAAAGCTGTCTGGAGGAATTTCTCCTTAATTAGAAGGTCATACCACGCTTTGCTGTGAAGTGTGGGAAATGGAAAGCTTACGCTAATGAGCGACTCCAGTCCTTATTGCGTTCCGGTTACTTGTTTGCCGTAACTTTATTATATAAACTTACTGAACACGTACACATGCAGTGTTGCTGATTAGCCTGTTTTTCAAAGTGGAACTTCTAATAATACCATAACGCAATTCTGTGATCTCTGGATTATGTTTATATTAACTGCACTTACACAAACTTTTGTGCTCAGACCGAGTATCTCTGAGCTATATGCTAGAAAGTGCATTGCTAGTCCTTACTTCAGTGTTCTGGTACTTGGCTTTATTTAAGTCCTACTTTTACCTTGTTTTAAAACCTCTTTTTTTTGCATTTGTAAACACAGAGTTTCTCCTCATCTAATGTAAAAAGCTCTTTAAGTGTTCCCAGAGAACTGGTCTGTGAAGTCTGGCTGGTGTAGGCAGCCAGTGTCTCTAGCTGCCAGGAAGGAGGAGGAGGAATTCGGAAGCAGCCTATACAGCATTGGGGTACAGCAGGAAGGCTTAGTCCCAGTATCGTCAAAGCTTGCTTGGCTTGCCCTCTAAGAAATGTACAGTACACTCTTTCTGCAGCAGCTTAGATTTGTTTGTTTGTTTGTTTGTTTTTTGATAAAGGATGATGTGATTGATGGAGTATCGCAATTGTACTTTCTGGTTTTCAGATTGCCATACCTATTTATGTATTTATAGAATAAACCTCTCAAAATCTTAGAAAAATAAACAAGATATCCCCTCCCCCCCCCCCCCCCCCCCCCCCCCAGTCTTACCAAGATGAGTAAGACTTCGTGCATTTTGTTGATAGGCCTTGGGTTTGGTCAATTCCTGTTGGGGGCTCATGATGAGGAGAGTGGAGTGGTGCTTGAAATGTGTTCAGCAGTGTTAACTTAAAACTTCTCACTTAATAGATATTGCAATATTTAAACACAAGTGGAGGTGAATTACATAAGTTGTTTAAAAATAAAATGTTATAAGGAAGGGAACGTTCCACAAACAATCCCGACTTTTCAGTTCTTAACTCCTGAATGTGTGACTTACAAAAGCTGGTAGTCCTTTTGTGACGTACATGTAATATCCAAAGCGTTCAATAACAAAATTCTTGTTTCTTCAGTTTGCCTTATGTGGAAATTGGCCCCTTGGCTTGAACCCACAAATTCTCTTGACCCGTTACACAGACTTTAAAGCATAACTAAATAATTAACAGATATCTGTTCCAGCTACGTATTTTATGTTAGAAATTTGTCTGGTATACTCCTTAAGTTTTGGTTAGTGCTTTGTTTATTCATTCTGCGAGAGAAGTGTCTCTGAAGGTGGCTCGTTCCCGAGGGTCGGTTTCACGATCTTGTCATAAGTCTCTTTTCAGAATCATCCCATTTTTATTTTTCATTTTGTTTCTCGAAGATTTCCAAGGTATTCAGGCTGAGCTGGAAGCTTCAGGGCAGTTGGATTTGATCTGCAAGGTTGGAACAAAAAGATAGAACAGAAAATCCCCACAAAGCTCCTTTCCTTGGATTCAGTTTTATTCGTCCTTTGGCCCGGAAGCTGCTAGAGTCGCTTGCAGTGCTATACAAGAGAGAATTAATTTTAACATAATTTCCACACATATTTTATGTGCGCATCAAGACAGTCTCATTTTACAGTTGTTGCTCTGCCTTCTCGAGGCAAGTTCTTCATGTGGTTCCTTTACTGCACCAACAGGTAAAGTAAATAATGTTGGGCGGCGTGTTAATACCATAGTGAATCAGGAGTCAGCAGTATGATTGACTTCGCTTCTCTTGAAACAGTGACAGTGCCAGTTTCTGAATTTTTATTGTTCATATATTTTAAAATAGCTGTAGTTACTATGGCAAGCCCCAACTTAATGAGCAATTATTCTTGAACCAAACGAAATGCTTGTTTATGTAAGGATGCTGCAGGAGCTCGACACAACCCAAGCGTGAGCGGCCGGTGAACCACGCGAATGGCCAGTGAAGTGGTTCGGCTGGATCCATCCGTCCATGCGCTTGGGAACGGGATTCCCTTAAACAGTCCGGAGCTGCCATTTGGACGTGCTCTCAGTCAGGTCCTACCGAGAGGGAGCAGTAAATGCAACAGATTTGGAAGTGATTGGTATTGAGAACATGCACCTTGTTACAACTGGCCTCTGGCAGACCTTGTTCTTGCAGCGCATTTTGTTAGCTGTTGGCTACATTGTTATTTGAATATATAACAAATGAAAGCCACCGATATTTGTCCTTTTTTTTTTTTGTGCTGTATATGCGGCTCTGACACAGTAACAGGGAAGAAGGACATTTCAGAATTGTGAAATATAACTGCATACCTACAAAAACTTACTGAGAACCTGGTACTTATATTTTCAGCTATGGACATCAGTTTAGGATTCTTCTTTGCTATACATCTGCCCTTAGAAGCTGATGCTTGTAGGGCTCAGGGGTATACTTTGCTGTGTAATACTGGTAACTGAGAGTGTGTATTGATTTGCTTGGTTTAAGTATAATTCCATTAATCCACATCACCTGCCTTTCTAGTGGTAAAATTAATGTATGATGCATTGATGAGACTTGCTACAGGAAGGCAGAGGGTGCAAAATAGCAGATAATCTTTCTATCTCTTGCCACCAAAAATGTTGTAACTCATCTTTTGGGTAGCTCCTTATCTCTTGTAAACACACCGGCAAAAAAATCCGAAGCTTGTTTTCTTCATAGGACTTAAAAGATTTTTCTCTATGTCAGTATGTCCTGTTTGCTCTCTACTTCTGTTATGTCTATAAATATATCTGCATTCATAAAGGTGTGAGTTGTGGAGAAAATCCTGTCTTCAAACAGTTCAGTGTTTTTTGGGGAAAAGTGGCAGTCTCGGGCTCCTAACTGTAAAAAGTAGGGTCATGGTAAATCAAGGTGGGTACGGCACAAATAATTGCCAGGCATTTGCCGCCTCAGCAGAAGCCCCCCTCCCCTCAGGCTGACGGTCAGCAGGACAGCAAGTGAATTCACAGCTGTGTAGCCTTTCTAGAGAAGGACTGTCGTGGGAGCGGTGATTTAAGGTTGTGGGCAGCAGAGTTGAGAGCAGGTCTGGCTGGGGGTGCTGGGGGGGGGAGCCCAGCTCTCCACGCCCTCCCGGCTGGGAGGTGGCGGTCCCTGCTCCCGGGGGTAGCTAGGAGCAGCACTTGTGCTCTGCGGCCGTATCCCTTCCCCACATCTTCTGTAGCTGTTTCATTCTGCCAGACCTCTGCTCCTGCTGGCAGGGACCCCAGTGGGGCACGGATCTCATGGCCTGGGGAGGCACTGAGCTCAGGGAGGGCTCTCGGGGTGGAAATCCCTTCGTAGCTACATGAGCTGCTTGCTGGGCCCTCCCTGTGAGGGACTTATCCAGCTGTGATCTGCCAGGCGTGGATTTGCAACCCTCCAAGTCACGCTGCGAGACCCCCGTTACACTCCTCTCAATACCCAGAGAGAAGTAAAGGTGAACGTGGTGGTCCTTCGGTTGGGCGGTTGCTCTGTGGTTCTGCGCGTATGTTGCCGGGACAGGTGCCCTGGCATAGGCACAGCTTAAAGTGAATGTCCCCCACAAGAGGGGAGGTTCTGCCTGCTAACTTTAATAAAGCTTTTCTTATTTCAAGTAATTGGGTAACGCGTGAGGAACTGATGCTTCTGCTCTCGCTTTCGTTAGAGGTAAGTGTCAGGGCAGCAGGCTGTGGTGCCCTCATTTCCCTGGTTCGTGAGAGCTCCTGGTTTACGAAGCAGTTATTCGTGGAGCGAAATTGCATGATTTCTCCATGCTTGGACCAGATGTTGGGAGATTTTCTCAGTTTAATGGAGCGTCTCTCAGCAAGCCTCTCACAGGGCTGGTTTCTGCAGGTCTGCTTTTCAGGAATGTTGGTCAGGAGGTAGTAGAATGACCAAGCAACTTTCTAAAGCCAAGAATTGCTCATTTGGAGCAAAAAACGCTGTTCCCTCTGCCCTCCCTCCACTGAAAGGCATCTTAAGACTTCAGAGAGCATGTACACTTATGCTTATTAGATGACGTTCTCTACAAATGATTAGCAGGGTTGAGTCTCAGTAACGTTCTTATGAATGAACACAATATTAAGTAAAAGAAAAAAAAGAAATGATGCTTTTGGTTTTAAAAACAAATAGATTTCAAAACCAGTACCGTGGTTTTATGTTAGGACATGAGTCTCAAGAGTTGACATGCTAAGTAGTGATTCCAGCTCTGTAAATGCTACAAGGAGCTTTCAGAGATGCTTACCTTTATGCACTATGGGTATGCAAGAGATTTGTTTCCAGGGTCTAGGTAAAAAATATGGTATTGCTGTATGTAACTTTAAAATAATTTAATTCTGATAGGGACATGGACACTTTGTTGGAAGGAAATAAAAATGCTGTAGACCTGAACTTGATTTATAGTCTTCTTTCAGTATATCTCTAATTATTTTAAGTGGATTCACTGACATATGTTAAATCAATAAGGAAAGTGTGCTGAATTATGCATTCTGAATGTAAAGTTCAGGTAAACTATCATGACACATTGCTCAAGATAGATATGGATGCTTATCAGGTGATATCAGAAGTAAAGCTTTTGATGAATTTTCACTAAAACTGCATATTTTCATGTATTGTATAAAAACGAAAGTATGAAATGTTACAGATGATGAGCTCATTTAGAGGAAAAAGAAAGCTTAAGACACTAAAAGCTGTTTGCTTATTTCCGTTTTCTCCTCTATCCTGTCCTGTAGTATTTCCTTAATTTTTTAAGAGAACTATTAAATTATAACTTGCTTCTTGTCTGATTCTCCCCCTCCTCCCCGAAATGCATGTGATGGTACTTTTTTTTTAACAGCTTCTGAAGCCTGTGTTTTGGTTTTTTTTTTTTTTAAAAGACTGTAATTTTGCAAAATTGTACATTATTTTTTTACTGTGGTGGATATTAAATAAAAAGCTACTTTTAAGCATGGATAGTACCAATTTGCCTAAAATATCTTCCAACTTATTTTTCAGATAAAGAAGCATATGTTTTTTTTGCTTCAATGAAAGTCAAGGGAGTTGTACTGCTGATTGTAGTAAATACTTTCGGGTAGAGGGAGGGAGTGGGAATGACAGTGTGTGTGCAGCCTCTGTTTTAAAGAGTCATTTTTATTGAAACCTTCATTCACTTTTTAAACTTAAAATAAGTTGGAGCCAAAGCTTCACCTGCAGGTTTGCATTGAAAAAACCTGCTGGGTATAATGAAAGTCTGTCACGTCCTTGGGGGCATATGCTGTAAGATGGAGCTGGATGCATGATGTGGAGGCACTGGGGCAGGGAGACTTGGGGGGCAGCTGCCGGGTGGGCTCCCCCCAGAAGCGGTAAGGCTGACCCTGGAGCCACCACCTCTGAAAATGCGATCGGGAAGAGAGCGCTATCCTCCCCTCCCCTGAGAAAACAATGTTTTCTTCTTTATTTCTCCCCAGTCTTGTGAAATGAAAGTACAGTTCAGAAACTCACATGCTTACGCAAACAGTTTGTCTGAGGCTGAGGGGTTGCATTCTTGCTTAGATTGAAATCTAAAGACTCCAGACTAATGACTTTCAATCTCTGTGGCTCATCTCCCTCACCTGTAATGTGACAGCTAGTGCTCAGCCCACCATCCACTCACTGCTCCTTTCAGCATATGCACACAGGTGCACCCTTTTTTGATTAAAGTAACAGCAGTCCCCCCACACCACATACAAAGGAGAAGCAACTAAGTCCGTGCGGAATAGGCACGAGCAATCTGCGACGGTAGTCTTTCTACAGGATGAAAGCTGCTGTGTCTGAGCAATGCCGGGTTAACTCCGAGCACACGTGCTTTCTCCTCTCTTTCTGGGGTGGTTATTGCTCTTGCTGCTTCCTTCCTTGTTCTTTGCAGAGTCCTTACATTGGGAATCTTATCCTTGCTAAGAAACGAGACATCTTTTTGCAACTGCTGAACATGCCATAAGCACTGTGCTTCAGTGGTAAGCTTTAGTCTTGCCCACAGCAATGCCGCGCGGCGTTGCTTCCTAACACACCCATGCAACAGCGGGAAGAATCAGAAACAGAAGCATGGAAGAAATGTGTGTTGAGGACAGCTGCACGAGACAGCAGCAGCAGCAGAGCAAAATGGCCAAAGCAGCAAAACGAGAAGAGAAGATTAAACAACAGGGGAGGGGAGGAGTGAACTGGGTGAGAGGAAAAGAACATGAAAAAGAGAAGGGGAGGGAGTTAGTCAAGAAGCAATAAAAAAAAAAAAAGAACTGGAAGTTGAAGGGCAAGCAAAATGTAAATTGCCGTTGATGCTGCTCAGAGATGTAGTATCGGGGAGTGTTAAAGGGGTGAGGCAAATAAGTGTAGTGAAACAGACCTCAGCGCACCTAACCTAGAATGAGACAATAGTTAAATCTTTAACTTCATTATAGCCTGAAGAGAGGCCAAATATTGCAGAAGCATTTTTAATATGTACAGAAGTTTAGGATTAATACATTTTTTTCATGTTCACTCAGAATGCTAACTCAGGTCTGTAAGAATTAATTAGTAAATCAACACAAGCCCCCTCAGCCATCTAGCCCCATCAATAGCAGATGCTTTATTTTATTTTATATTGGTGACTTATAGCTTGGGCTTCAGGCTTAGGCACACAGATAAAACAAACCAAGCAAATCCCTTCTGTGAATTCTTGTAGCACAAGTGCTATTGCAGAGGGGGTTGCATGCTGCAGACCAAGCAGCGACGCCCCCCCCCCCTTGTTGACATGCATGGGATGCCTTTGGAGCAAATTTTATAGGGTTAGGCTTCTCCCATATCGTCATAATGGATTCTCAAATAAGTGGCGACGAGCAGTGTGTGCATCGTGCTGTGCTTGATATTCCTGCGTGGGGATAGCATTTGACCCTATGGTTTATCATCAGGATGTTGCATCTCTCCTCCAAAGCTTCAAGGTGTGGAATGATGCTGCAGACGCATAATACGAGCCAGGCTGCATACCAAAATACCTGGTGATTACTTGCTGCGCAGTCTGCTGCAGGTAGTACTTCTGTGGAATTAGTATGTGCTCATCCATGTGCTGCTGCTGGCTGTTAGCACAGCAGGAAAGAGAAGCCCACTCTTGTGCTAACTTGCTAGCAAGAATACAGAGACTGCAGCCTTGTGCTGTGATGCGGGAGTGCTAGGGTTACATGATGCGCTCTCATTGTGGGAGAGTTTTCTTACTGGTGCTTTAAAAGAGAGTAGCTCGTAAACCTACACCTGGTGGCAGGCATCAGGGAAGGTGATTCTGTCCCACTGTGGCTCACCAGTCTTGATGTAGATGTTGGCCAAAGAGCCAAAGAGTTTCTGTTCATAACCTGTTGTGATGATGTCAAAGGCGTCAGGCCTTCCTGTCATTGGAAACGTGCTTGAATTTGTCCGGGACATCGGAAGGGAACGCCTATAGTTACTTGACAAGCGTGACCGATTGTGATCTGAGTGCTGGTGGTCAGTGTGTCAGCGAGCCATTTCAGCTACGTGACAGCATCGTTAGCAGCGGTGTCCTCCTGACCTTGATTATGGCGTGGGAGGGAGGAACAGTACTGACTCATGAAAGCATGGCTTTCAGGTTGCATTAATGGTGCTGCCATTGCTTACCGAAGCATCTGATCCTGCACAGAATTCAGTGTCCAAAGTGGTAAGACTGGTGTATCACGGAGCGCTTGAACCTTGGGTGCTCGGTCACAGCGTAGTTATTGCTTGTGTAAGGAGACGGGAATCACTTGCCGTGACGTTTCCCTGCAGGGGGCAGAAGCTGGACAGGTAGCGATGTAGGCTCTCTTAATGAAGAAGGTTGTGTGAAAAATTCACACGTGAGTGAACACAATGTGCTTTTAGTTTGGGAAGTTGAGATTTTTCTAAAAAAAAAAAGATTTTTCTGTGCTTTAGCATTGTTTTCCTCCAAATCTGTGTCTGCTCTTGGAAGCCTCCTTCCTCCCCTGCGCCCCTCCGACGGCAGGGCAAAGCAGTTACTGTGGGCCACGCCGCCCCGTAGGAGTCTAATACCAAATTAATTGCTTCCATTATGTGGCCATTCTGCTGGGACCTGCTATGGTACTGGGATGGGGTAATTCAGTGCTGGAATTTTTGTTTTCCCTTTTGCACCTATTGAGCCTTTTTTATTCCAGTCACAGGCGTATTTTTGAAAGCTTAGCGGTATGTCAAATCTGTCGCACAAAGGACTGCCAGCTGCTGTTTGCTTTCTTCTGTCTTTTACTTTAATCAGGCAGGCCAGTAAATGATGTGAAAAGCATTTTTTTTTTTTTTTTTTTTTGCTCCTTCAGCTTATGCAAATCTGTTGCTTAGGAACGAAGAGGAGCTCCAGTCCCAAAAGGAACATCTTACGCTGATCCCCTTGGCAAAAAGGCGGATTGTGCTGTCCGGAGCACAGAAAAAGAGCATTCGAATGGAGAAGATCCAGCGCATCGCTCTTCTCTGAAGCACTTTAGTTACCAGTCTGTTAAAATGTTTTCTGCTCAGTCTGAATTGATAGGTACGCAGTTGGACAGCCAAGGCTTTTGAAATTTAATTAAAATAGAATTAAAAGGGAGTTTTTGAGAGAGATCTTGGAGGTTTGAAAGAAAAGTGAATATTATAGTAATTGCTGTGCTGTTCTTGGAAGAAAAAATCCATTCCTTTTGTTAGCTCTCCCTTCACAAGGGCCTTTTGTGATCAGAGTATCACAGTTCAACTCGAGTAAGAACGTTACGTGGAATATTGAATCAACTTCTGTTGAAAATGATTTTCATTGAAAAATGATTTAATTGATTTTCTGCAAGCCAGTAACACGGAAGAAGGACACAATGGAACAGAAGGAACCTGGAAATGTTGTGTTGCTATAGGGATAAAACTTAACTTCTGCTGCTGTGTAGACCAAGCCTATTCCAGTGGGAATGTTGTCGTTAGTTCCCATGGAGTTCACTGAGATTGGTCCCATAGACCTCGGTTCAGCAGGCCATTCAATCATATTTTTAAATTTATCCCTAGTTTAATTTCTCTCCTTCTATGGATGGACTGCTGAGTGCATTTCTTCCTCCTTTTTGAAGGATACGCTGCTTTTTCCCTTCTTTAACTGCTGTACGTAGAGTTTTACTGATTTTCATCATGGTATCCTGTCCTGTAAAGTAGGGTAAGCTTTGATTTATTTATTTATGCCTATTTTAAAAAGGTAAAACAACTCACATAGATACATGTTTCGATTCACGGGTTGTATGTCAATTGTAGTTTGCAGTATACGTGCTAGGCCTGAGATTTTATTTTAATTCAAGATTCAAAGATGCTTTTGCAGACTTAGGAAAGAAGAGAGGCGATGTCAAAGGAAGTGCTGTTCAAAGTATAGACAGACTTCCTCTTTGTTTTATTTTGAGCCTAGGAACATGTACAAGCGCTTGGAGATCAAATGCATCTATTTAAAAGCAAAATGAAAAAATGCGTCCAGTGGACTGCAAGAAGGCACAGGGCATCCCTTCCCAACACCTGTTTTCAGTCAAATGAAACAGTGTTCTCATTTGCAGAGTCATAAAATATTCTAGAACTTTTGTAATCCAGAAATTTTTTGTTAGTCATTTAAACTCCACCTTAATTATCTCACTCCTTGGCCATGAGTCTTCTCCAGTTTTTTGAATAAGAAGTAATTTTTTCACTTACGAATTCTAATGTTTGAGATCTTTTTGGGTTATGCATGGTCTTACCAAAAACAATTCCCTGAACGTCCCAGAACACCTCTGCTTTCTTGGGCTGTATTCCCACACTAATATTTGCATGTGTTTTATTGGTGTGGGATTTACGCTAGTGTCAAGAGCTTACTGGATGCAGCTACAGCCCGTTCTGTGCAGCGGGAGGTGGGGTGTGCTGCAGCATCTCTTCTTGCCCTGCTTGTGCAATTGCGCTACCATGTTGCTGAACATACTACGGTAACTTCTCCTGCACTGGAGAAAGAGAGAAACTGTGCTCGAGCGAGTCAGGCTTTGCTGATCCCTGCTCAGAGCGTGGCATCTGGCCCTGCTGCCAGCTGCAGCCCCCAACTGCTGATCCAGCCTTTTGTCACCGGGGGCCCCAACCTCTCCTCTCCAGTGGTGGGAACTTGCCCTGCAGTTATGGTGGCCATAGGATATGTTCTTCCTGAACTGTTTCAGGCTGTTTGAAGTGTAACTATCTGCATTTTGAATGGATTCACGCTTTTTTTAAACTTCCCGTTTTCTTGGAGCTTGTGATTAAATGACTGAAAATACAAGTTTTGGAGAATTTCTTAATTTTGTATTTTGAGATGTGTATTTGAGATGCTGGTGTCCGAGATGGTGATGTAAATGAGTCCCTGTGATCTGACTTGTATGGTTTGTAAAAATGAAGAGTTTATGATAATTTCAGTGCTCAACCTTCTGTTTCGCATCTGAATGATGACTTTGTTTTTACACTTTGCTCCAGGAAAAGCACTTGCACTGTCTGTGTTGGGCTCTCATGTTTCCCTGTGCGCCATGTAGTAGAGGTCAGCCGGTGCTGCTGCTTCTCCGACTCTTCTCACCCTGAGATTCGGTGTGGCTCCACTCTTTGCCTGTTTGGCTCTTCCCGCCTGCCTGGCCAGGTGCGGCCGGAGGGGGTGGTGTGTGTGTTTGGGGCAGGGAGGGAGGGGGTCTGTCAAGGAGAAAGCGGTGGTAGGTGGGCTGCTCTGAAGAGGATAGGACCTCAGGGAGGGCTTTGCTCTGCTGTTGCTGCCGTGGGGACAGCCTAAGCAGCTGGCAGGTTGTTCAGGAGCAGATGGGACGTGCCTCATTTTTCAGCACGCGTTTTCGGAGTCCATCCGAAAAGTGGGTTGAACGAGTGGAGGAAAGTTATTTCATCCATCGTTTTCTCACCTGCCACTACTAGCTTCTGCAGCCCTTTGTGCCAGGGCGGCTTGAGGACCCGACTGAACCCAGATGAGCAAAGACACTTGTTTTACTCTCAGATTATTGAGGACATTCTGGTAGTTCAGCTGAAGTGAAGCTGAAAAAAGCGCAGATCCTTTACGTCGTTGTCTCTTTCATACTTTTTTTTATCGGAGGCTAATGATAAAAGGAAATCACTGTCAACAAGCAGCTGAGCTGTTGCTGAAATGAGAAGAGCCTTTGCTCACCTTACCAGCTCGAGTGCCCTGGGCGGTGAGGTTGGCTGCTGCGCCTCCATGTGCGATATTGGTGCTGGGGAGGGGTTCCCTCTCCTTGGCATTGCCTGCTCCCTCCTTAGACCTTTCCCCTGCCGTGCTATCAGCTAAACCCTTCTTTCGTTTTCTGTGGAAGTTTACCTTCCAGGGCACGAGATGAGCATGTGGTAGCGATAGGTTCAGTTGTGTCCATCGCCTGGTCTTGCCAGTATGCAGCAGTGTGGCACAAGATGTGCTGTAAGGACCTGACAGCAAAAACCACCTGGAAGTTGTCACTGTGTCCAGATCACAACCTGCTCCAACGCCCCGTGTTCCAAGTGGGAAGGCTGCTGGCTTACCGCTCGATGGTTGTGTGAGGGTGCTTGGGTGTTCTCAGGGTGTCAAATCTTTGAATGAGCGATGCAAAGGAAAAAATGCCTGTCAGCTATGGGATTTAGGTTTTAATAATTTTTTATTTGAGGGAAGTTTAATGTTGTTACTCCTTTTTCTAAAAAGGAGAGCAAGGATTGCCATAAAGTGAATGCCTCTGCTTGCTGTGTAATAGTCTAAATCAATGTCTTCTGAAGAAAAGTTGATTTCACCGTAGCTTGATATTCTCTCTCTCTCTCTCTCTCTCTCTCTCTTTTTTTTTTTTTACCAAAGGGCTGAATTGTACTATTTTTCTGTTCTCTGTGGGAATGGTCACTTGACAATCTTAGTCCAGGAGACAATGCCCATTTGCAGGTAATTTAAATGGCATACGTTCTTGTACCTCTCCAAGGAGTCACTTCCCATTCTTTCCCTATATATTTTCAGGATACTCAATATACCTTTTGGGTTTTTTTTAAAAATGTTTTGTGATAACATGATACCATCCTCATCATCTCCTGATCTTGTCTAACACAGCCATAGAATTTAATCTGATAATTTTTGTGGTGAAGGGCTTTATTTTTCATCTGTAAGTAGATATTATCAAACCCAGTTATTTGAGGTTGAACTTTTTATGCTGGGAATCTAAGTCTTTTTAAAGCTCAGCTGGATAGATTCTTAAGGCCATTAAAGGCTGTTTCTGGGGAAGTCTTGGCCAAATGATTGTGGCAGATGCTAAAGAGGAACTGCGTGGTAATTTCTGTGTTTATAACAAGGTCTCAAGAAGCCTACAGTTACCCAAGTTCATTTGCTTTACCCATATTTATTTTTTTTTAAACTTGGTTGCTAGCTACAAGTTACATCTGTTGGATTGTGTGTGCCATTGCTGAAGACGTGTAAGAACTGTCTCCTATCGTCAAGCTTCATTTTCCTGTTTTAGCTATTTATAGACCGCGTGCCTGAGTTGTCTTTTGATCTTCTCTTTGATAAATAATCTGACCTGCTTAACTCTGTCACTGGAAGAAATCTTAAAAACTCAAAGGTTTTTTTATAACTACTTAACTCCCTAGAATTGGGGGGAATTTTTTTTAACTTGGAGCTTGAGAGCTGAGTAGTGTTACAGCAGTCCTCTCTCTCTCTCTCAGTGATTCTGAAGTTAATGCTCTTTTCTCTACTCTCTGCTTTCTTAGTCCTTACCTTCTTTTTTTTTATTATTTCTTCTGGTCACTTTTCTATTTTGTTTGTCCAGAAGACTTTTCCCCATAATTTGCTCCTGTTCATGGTTTTTTTTTTTTTCCAAATAGTCTGAAGCCTCAGGAGGCCTAAAAGAGCAAGGCTGAGAGATGCATGCTGGGCATTTTCTGATACGCTTGGAATTAAGAATATAGACCTTTTGCAAAGACTTCAACATTATTCTGTAAGGATGGAGATGTGGAAATGGTGTCTCTATTAGGATTGACAGTCATCTTCTCTAAATACCAGAGCAATGTTGTGAGCAGGGCACTGCGTACCGCACAGTTGCGTGGCTGTGAATAACAGTATGGAATTATGACATTTAAAAAAGATTGGCAGATCTTTTGTCGGAATATATTTCAATAATAAGCCAGCTCTGAAGTTAAATCAAAATGTAAACAACGTTAAAGGGACTTCAAGGTCTGGTGCCTTTTTTTGTTTTGTTTTTCTTGTGGACAAAATGTGATGGCGGCGGCTGAGTGAGCTTCTCTGCAGCACAAGCTTTTCTGAGCAGGTCAGGCCCAGCCAGTGCTCTTCTTCAGAACTGAAGAAAAAGAAGAATATCTTAATCTAAGCTAGTCAATGGCCTTGCACTAACAAACCCAAAGTTTCCCTAAAACACCCGGTGACTGACACCTCTGATCCTTGGGCACGGTAGGACTTGGCACTGTAAGGCTGAAGCTTGTCTGTGCAGGAGACAGGAATTTCTTGTGTGCTGGCTTTGAAATCCAGAAAAGGGAGCTGAGAATCAGCACAGATGCTGCCGTCTCCTGCTTAGAAAGCTGGGTGTGCTTGTCAAACACCAAAATTTAGCAAAACAGCTTGCTGGCATATGTGATTCTCTCTGCTGGAGAGAGGATGTCAGATAACGAATGGTTTTTAATTAAGTTGTGTATGTCCAGGAAAATGTGTTCTTGGAGTGCATTTTGACTTTACTGCTATAATGATGGGTCATGATACAAAGATAACAGAAGAAAAAGAGGATTATTTCAGAAGTAATTCTTGCATATCTTCTACCTGAGAAAGCCCATCCTGGAAAAAGGTACAATGCTGAAAACACGACGTCATAGGAATTTAGTAAGAAAATAGTTTTCACAGTTTGGGTAAATTTACTAATATAACTATAATTATCAGTATAACTTTAATTCTCAGTATAACTACAGTATTTTAATCTGTTCTCATTTAGGTAAACTCCTAATCAGGCTGTGGCTTCTGAATTTTTTCAGTCAGTCTTTGAAGTTTCTTATGTTCCCTGCCAAAAGGGAGTCTCTTAAAATATTAGTGCTCCTGCCCAGTAATTTCACCTGTAACAACTCATAGTGAATGACTCTTGAGGCAAAACTATCCAATTTTGTGTCTTGGGAATTTTAGTTTTCCTAAATTAATTTTTCTGAGATGTAGGAGGGGAAAAAAATTCTGGTTTTGTCAGACCTCCATCATTGTACATTAGAAATAGCCATTTTCTTTTGGAGCTGCTTTTATTAACAACAGCAGCAAAAAAAAAAAGAAAGGGGAAAAAACGCTGGACTCAACAGAAATCTTTTGTGTCCTGGTCCCAGGGCTTCCGCATCAGGCGGGGAGGCGGCAAGGAGCGTGCGGTGGTGTCACCTGGCTGCGGGACGCTGTCTCCCGGCTAACACGGCGTGCGTGCGGCCGGCGGAGCGGCGGCTGTCCCCCCGCCACCGCCGTTGTCAAACCTCCGCGGCTCGCTTCTCGAGGGGGCAGAGGGGAAGCGCGAATCGTGCCCTCGCAACGCTTGCAAACGTGCCAAAGCTGGGCAGGAAGGAGCTGCTTCCCCTTTCGTGTCTTGCTAGGTACCAGGGTAAAAAGACGAACAGGAGCGTTGAACTTGGCCAACAAAAAGCACCAGGCATGTGGATGCCTTTGGCAAAATTACAAAGCAGGGCTGTCAGTGAGCAACCTTAAAACAAGGCGGCTTTTGTAACTGTCTGCACCCAATTATTTATGTTTTCCTGGTTCAAAAATTGCTGATCTGTCTTTGGGAAATCATGCCGAAGGGCTTGGAAAAATGCGTCTTCCCGTATTCCTTTTCACAACCCAGAGGGCAGCAGGAAGCTTTTGTTTCAGAGCTTGTGCCTCTGGCCTGCTACCGAGGGTTTCCCAGATGCGTGCTATTAAGTAGATGTCAGTCTGAGATGGGATTTTGGTTTTGCTTATGCTCTGGTTTCTATTTTTAAGTTTTATTTGCCAGTATTAAAAAAAAAAAATCCACAGATAGTCTAATGGCTGATAGTCTGAACGTAGAAAGCTGAGGCGGGAGGATAAGCCCTGTGCAATTGTAAACATTGAGGCCAAAAGCGTGCAGGTGTGCTCTCTGCACGTACGGGGATTAAGGGCCGTATCTGCAGAATATCTCCTTGTAGTGCTGAGGAAACACAAGTCAGGACCCTGGCTTTTGTGAATGCCTGGCTCTCTCCTGCAGCAGGGACCCGAGTCGTTGATGGACCGTGTTTTAGGAGGAGAAGGAGGATGTGTGGATTGGGGAGAGGCTGTTGGTACTTTTCTTGCACTCAATGAGAGCTCCCCTTTACGTGGATAGGCGCGGTAATTTTTAGTGTAGAACGGGCAGCCGGTTTTCACTATGGTTTTTGGAGCAAGGGTGGGGCAGTTTTTTGTAGCACGCCCCTGTTGTGCTTGCTTGGAGGCGGCGCTTTGTGTCCGTTTGTCTGTCCTGTGGGGCAGCGGGGTGGGGGGGGTATGGGCCCATCGGTCCCACCGCCGGCGCGTCCCAGCGCAGCTGCACAGCCAGGTGACAGAGGGGCTAAGAGGAGGAGAAGTTTCAAGTTGGAAGGAGGGTCTCAGTTAAATTAACCTAAGTAACATGTTGTGCTATTTTCTTTTTTAGCTAAAGCTTGACCTGTAGGTACGCAGACCAAAAATTAAAATACTGTTTATTTGAAATGCTCCGTCTTCTTAGCAACTCTCTTCCGCTTCTTCTAGGGTAAAACTGTTGAGGGTCTGACCTCCTCAGAGGACTTTTGCCCAGTCGTGGAATTTTTTTGGCATTTGTTTATTTATCAGAGGATGCCGTGGTTTTTGACGGCCTCTAATTTGAGAATAACTGTGGTTCTTGTGAAGGAGCTTAAGCTGGGTGTGGGCAGGTGTTGGGCAAGCGTCCTGGCGCAGGTCTGCCAGCCAGCACTCCTGTCAGTCCAGTCCTGCCTCGTTTTTTGGTAGGGATCGCAAATTGCACAACATAGGTGTGTGTTTATTTATTTGTTTTAACAAAAACTCATATGCTCAGGCTTGAAGCAAGGTTTGGGCTGGGGTTTCAAGAAGCAAAAGGCCTGTGGACCTTTCTGATGGTGGTTGTTAAAGTTATCGGTGAGCTCTCTCTGTACGTGCTGCATTAGCTTTGTGGCAATGGCTTGGGGTGCAGGGTTGGTCTCTGAAGGTAGATAGGTAATCACTTCTGGTTGCTTACTTCCCTTTGCTTTGGGTTTTGGTTTTTTTTTGTCAGCTGAGCCCTTCCTTGGAGGTAAAGCCGCTGTTTCTGTGGGGCTTTCCCTAGGAAACCATAATTAGGTAAGAGAAAGTGAGGAGGATTTTCTGTCAGGCCGCTAAAAGTGCAGCAAGTGGTGGGCTCGCCAGCCTGTCCCAGCTCTCTCGTGATGTGCTTTCGGCAAAGCTGTGGTGAGATCTGCTCATTCCCCCCCTGCATGTGGGGGTGGCACGGCTCCACGGGGGTGACATGTGCCAGGCAGGGCCCTGCTCCTCTGGGGTGCGGGCGCTCGGTGTTCGTGCCCTCCGGGTTAGAGCCGAGGGCAGTGCTCAGCCACTGCTTTCACAGTAAGGGCATGGTTTTGCTCTGGTAAGTGGGGGAAAATAACTTGCAAAGCCCTATAGAAAAAAAGAGACAGCTTGATTAGAGATGTTACCTTAAAAATGAGGGAATTTTTTACTCCACTGAGGAGGATGAGCAGGTCATTCTATAAAAGTGGATGATTGAGTTGTTCTTCACCCCACGCTTTCTTCCTAAAATTTCTTCTCGTTGCTGTTCTTGGTTCAAACCCCCATGCAGCGGCAGCAGTCAGAGGTGTATGGGGATCGCCATGACCCTGTGCGGGGTTTTGTGCCCCTCTGTCACTAACTACTCAAAGCGGATCTGGATGTCCTAGGACACGAAACACTGGAGACTGCTGGCATCTTTTGACAGCCAGGTCTCCTGAAGATGGGCTGGCAGTAGCATCTGTGGATAAGGGTTTGAAGACTTGTCGGCTCAAAACTGAAACCGTACAGGAAAGTTTTATACGTGCACTTGTTACAGGATTTTTCTATGTTTATTGTAACTGAAGCAGACCACAGAATAACTTTCCTTCTAGTTTAACCAGAGAAGGTTACCTAGGAGTCTTCCTTTCTTTACTGTGCATTAGGAGTCATCCTTTCCTCTATTTTTTGTGTATTGCTGGTGTGCAGCCCTGGGGAAAAAGAAACATTTCTTAACTCATAGAAGTAAGGAGGAGGTGGTTAGTCCTAAAAGTCTTGTTTAAACTTGTATACTAAAACCAACTGGGTTTCAGTTTGACTGTTTCCCTTCCGTTATGGTTGAAGGGAAACTGCGCATTTCCCACAAGATAACTAGTTCCCTGCTCTTCATATTACTCATTTGTTTTCTGTGTATACAATAACATATAAAAAGTTGTATGTATACATATCTGTATGTATGTTTGTATTTTTTAACCAGGTGCAAAATGACTGCTCAAGTAACACTGGAGGATGCCTTGTCCAATGTGGATCTCTTGGAAGAATTACCATTGCCAGATCAACAACCGTGTATTGAACCCCCGCCATCGTCTCTGCTTTACCAGGTGTGTTGTCATTGCAGGAAAGAGAGTTTTGCATTTCCCATTGCTGTTAAGAAAGAGAGTATGTGCTTTTCAAAAAAACCCAACCAACCAACCAAAAAACAAAACTAAAACACCACCCACCAAAATGTGTTTATATTTGCAATATATATAAAAATTCTTTTCCCTACCAAGGATTAAATTCTTCATTTTGTTTTCTCTGCAGCCAAACTTCAACACTAATTTTGAGGACAGAAATGCATTTGTCACTGGCATTGCAAGATACATTGAGCAAGCTACAGTCCATTCTAGCATGGTAAGTAGATGTTCAGATATATTCTTTTGTGTTAACTTGGAATAAAAGGAGAGGAACATGTCTTCTTGCATTTCATATACTGAATTGTGGTCACAGAAAACTGGAAACCAGGTTACCTACAACACTTCCAGGAGGCAGTGAGATGAAAGTGTGCGGCTTTTCTTTTTTCGTACATGTACTTCTTGATAATTATTTTAAAATGGTCTTTCTTCTTGATCAACCAATGTTGCTCAAAAGTTTCTTGCTTTCATTGTGCATTTTTCCAGTACTCTGAGGTGAGTTGGTTGTATTGACAGGTAGCTGCTGTAACTTGAGTGAAAAATTACCTTCTATCCTCCCAGATTTCCACTACTTCTCTGTCAGTTATTGGTGTTGAAGGGTTTTTGTTGGCTTCCTCACTGTGGAGTGTGTATGTTAGTGGTTTATTGGCATGCTTTTGTATAAGGTATTCTATGGTTTTTAACAGTTCCACAATGTAAGGTAAGACTTCATACTAGTAACTCCATCCGTCTCTGCTGATGGCGTTGCTGTTTTGGGATACAAAAGAATTTGCAGGCTGCAAACACTGGTCTGTACTGAACTTGTCATCGTTTCATGGCACTCTTGGAAAATGAAGAATGATATATCTTGTAATTCTAGAAGCCAATTCACAAACAGTGGAATGGGCAGGTTAAGCACCTGATTACATGCTACTGAAAATTACGTAAGTTTACACCAATCTACTCTTAAAATTATCTGGCGACTCCTTAACCTGTTTTGATTGTTTGGGTGTTGTAGGCCCTCTCCTTTGACATGTAAAAAGGATACTGCTCTGCATGTCCTGACTCCTTCATCCTTGACCATTCCACCTGCAGTACTCAAGTTTACAAAGAAAGACAAACACCCCCCCCCCCCCCCCCTCCCCCACTTCAGATTAGCATTTTTATTTATAGATCACAATGTCTTTAGTTTTGGGAAGAAAGAACAACACAAAAACCAATCTGATCTGGGGAGATAATAATTTTTGTCGTTAGGTAGGCATAATTGCTGCAGTTGTTGATTAGTGATCTGGTAGGTGTTTGTTGGCTTACGTGGTATGAAGATGATGATGTGAATTCTCTCAGAATTAGGTTGGATGCTAAAACAGATGACTGAGAATAAATGACATTTTTTTTTTTTTTAGCTGTTGAATTATAGCCAAGCAGGACATCAGTAGCTTGTCAACTGTAATACATGTAATATGCTGGCTGAGCTTATGAATTGTGGTAATATTATTTTACACATATACAGTATGATGTATCATTCAGCTTGCAATATATGTGTGTTTGTGTATATACATTCTGATAAGAGAAATGGATTTGTCTGGACAAGGTTTTGGAATGATGGAAAAGTAGATTTAACTCTTTTGTATTACAATGCCTAATTATGCTAAGTGTCTTTCTTACAGAATGAAATGCTAGAAGAGGGTCAGGAATATGCAGTCATGTTATACACGTGGAGAAGCTGCTCAAGAGCCATTCCTCAGGTAAAGGATGAAAATTAAACTGTCATGCATCACGTGAACTTCTGTCTTGTTTTGGTGTGGAGTTGCATGGATATAGCTTTATCAAGGAGCTATGAAATGTAGTCTGATTTGACTCCTGAGCAGGCGAGCTGGGTATGCCATAGTGTCTTTTAGCACTTAGGGACCAGAAGATCTCTCTCTCGCTCTCTAATGAGGGAGCTATAGCAATACCTCATGGGTTTTGTGTTAATCTTACTGATTGGTTCCAGTGTAGTGTAGGGGTAATGTGCTCTAGAAGGAAGATCTTTGATTGTCAGATCTGTTTGAAGTAAAAATTTAATTAATTTCATTCAAGAGAACGGATTCCCCCACCCCCAACTTAAGTATTAAGTTCAGAACAGAATTAACAGGTGGCATAGCATGTAATAATACAATTCAGGTGAAACATTTAAGTTTCTAGACATCCTAGGTAGTAATTTTCTGAATGTCAGAGCTACACAGTGTTTTATTGATCTGTATGCAAATTAAAACCCTGTGAATAGGTGAGAAGTCCATAGGCAGCCTCAAGTGTCTGGGAATGGTTGTACAGGGGTGGGAAGAATATTAAGATGCATCAGAAAACTGAACAAAATTATAACCATGAGCTGACACCTGCCTGCTTTATAAAGAGTTTGTAATGCAATTATTTTTGTACTGAAATGCAAGGAAGGCTTATCCTGTGGTTTAAATATTTAGAGTGGAAATCAGGTAATCTCTTAATTTCTGATTTTGGCCCTGTTTTAGTGCATGACTTTCAGCAAGTGGGTTAATAATTTGGAAAGAATGTAAATCTAAGAATGGAAATCTTAGAATTTTTTTTTTTTTTAAACACACAGAGTTAATCTTAGAAGACTAGCTTAAAATTACCAAAACTGTCAATTTATGCCTTAAGTTTGTCTCTTTAGGATGATAATATATTTTCTCAAGTTGTCATTGGGGGTCTTAGTTTCTGAGGCTTTATCAGGAAAAATTCCAAGTGTAATGATCTCTTTAATTGTCTTCAGGTCAAGTGCAACGAGCAGCCTAACAGAGTAGAAATTTATGAGAAAACTGTGGAAGTTCTGGAGCCAGAAGTCACAAAACTGATGAATTTTATGTATTTTCAGGTAAAAGGAATGGAAATAAAATTTGTCAGTAGGCTTGTATTTTTATACTCTTATTTTGTATGCTTGGTGTTGTGTGCTCAGATACTGAACCTAGTCATTATGCTTTGAAAAAAAAAAACCCCATATTGTCTCACAGAAGGGCAGACTTTCTAATGCCTATCTTAAAAACTTCAGGCGATCTCCGTTAAGACTTTCAGCGTAAAATTGAAGGTAATTGCATATGGTCACTACGTAGCACATGGGGACACTTCTGGCTCTTTAGAAAGAAAGGAAATAGAGATATAATATGTTTCACATGTATACATAAAAGCATCTCGTCACAGAAGCCATTTGTTGGGGGATGAGGGATCCGCAAGTCTGGACACCGGAGCAGCAGGTGCAACTTTGGTACAGAAATTCATGATTGAGGCAAGCGAACCCAGTTGTTGCGACCTGCCAGCCGCCCGAGCGACATGGGCACTGGGGAACAGCAGCCTGTCTTGCTTTCCTCTCCCGTGCTGGCAGCTTGCCGTTTGCTTCAAGGGACTGAGGATGTTTCCAGGCATTATTCGGAGAGACCCAGAGCAGCTAGGGCCTGCGAGCCCCGGAGTACACAGGAAGAGGAGACTGAGTGAAATGTAATATTTCCTGTCGTCTTCCCCAACTGGGGGATCTTACTGACTAGCAACAACCTCCTTTTGTTCAAGGAGATCAGTGCTCTAAACTCGGAACAGATTCCTCTTTGCATTCGAAGTTGCTGTCTCTTTTTGTACTTGTAATCTTAATCTCAAATGGCCCTGATGTGCGTTTGGAAATAAGCACTCAACTAAACATGTGGCAGGATGATTTTGTGAGTTGGCATGTACTGCTATTAATCAGTGCGCTGTGGGGTTTTTTTGTTTTAAGAGAATATACCTATCATCTGCCTTTTAATGCATATATACTTTCTCACTAAAGAAGATGAAATAACTTGTTTCAAAGGGATCTTAATCTTTTATGACTTCAATCTGCAAAGAACCACCTTACCCCTTGTGCCAGGCAAGCTCTGTGGCAAAAGTCACTGGTGACACTTGTAGCACACAGCAAGCACACAGAGGTGCAGCTGGAAGGTCTGTGCTGATGCCTTGTTAGCCTTGCACGCTTTAAACGTTTTTCTGCTTCAGTGGTGCTTTTCGTTGGACCAGCTGCAGTTACACGATGAAGCTTTTTTTCCTGGAAATGTCATGGCTTTTAATCCCCGTTTCTTCTCTTTTTCCCCATTAGAGAAACGCGATTGAACGATTTTGCGGGGAGGTGAGACGCTTGTGCCATGCGGAGAGGAGGAAGGACTTTGTGTCTGAAGCATATCTGATCACACTGGGCAAATTCATCAACATGTTTGCGGTATTGGATGAGCTGAAAAATATGAAGTGCAGCGTAAAGAACGACCATTCAGCCTACAAGCGGTAAGTGGCAAGGAGCAACAGGACCCGGGTTTCTGCTGCCAGGATACAGGCCTCCCACGAGATGGCAGCAGTTGCTCTTTTTCTGACAGCTTTCTCTTCAAAAGTAGTTGCTTCATGTGTGGGACAGATTACTTTGAAACTCGGGGTGCACTGACTGCCTTTTAGTGCCAAGCTGTCAATTCTATTCTGTCCTGTCCTATTTTTGGCATCCAGTTTTGGCATTTGTAGCTGAGAGTTGTTACTCTTGTTCTTAAGACATTTCAGCTTTGCCGTTCGAGATCGTCGTGACTGCAGGTGTAGCAGGGAGGCGAGGAGGGCAGGATATCAGTGGCCAAATTTTGTGCTTGAGCTGCCAGATGGTTATCAGGTACCCTTTGCCAAACACAGTGGTCAGAGCAGCAGGGGAAGACAGTCTTTATGCCAGCTGTAGCATCTGTGGTCTTTCATAAAGAAAACCATTCAGGCAATGACTAGCCAATTTTGTCTATGCTGCTTCCAACTACATGAGATTTAATTTCTACCTCTACCAGTAGTTGCCTTTTGTAGTTGTTGTTGTGCCTGGAGACCTCTTAAACTTACCTGGTTTGTGGTTTTTTTTTTTTCTTTGGAGGCGTGCTTCTCGAGGACAAGCTCTGTTTTCTGGAAGGCTGACTTTTCGTGGGTTGTTGCGTGGCTTGGGTCTATAGAGCCACCGCTGCCCCCATCAGTTGAGGGATATACCCAATGGTTTTTGGGTTGGGTCTTTTAACTAGGGTGCAGTGGGGGATTTGGGATGGGAAAACAGTTCATTTGGGATAAATTAAGTCCATATCTCTCTTATAGTGAACTTTTACCTTTCTTTTCAGCTATTTTCCTAAAAAGCCTTCCCTTTATCTTTTATGAAACAGGCTCTTGACACAGATTTGTCGAGTCCATAGCCTGTGTTTGGATAACTCACTTCTGTAGAGCTGTGGTAGAAAAGTACTGGCTGCATCTGCCAAGTTCTCTTTCTGCTTGATTCAGGAGTTTGGAGGTGGGAGGTGCACTGAGGTTGGCAGTCCTGTACGAGCAGTGAATGATACACCATCGTACTGGCAGTTAAAGATGTGCTGACAACTTACAGTTCCCCTGGTAGATTTGGGGACGAGTGTGTTTCTATTGAGAGGGGACGGATTTGGTTACAAGCAGTCCTGCCAAAAGGAAATAACGTTTTTTTTCTTCTGTTTTCAAAGAGCTGCTCAGTTCCTGCGGAAAATGGCAGATCCTCAGTCCATTCAAGAATCCCAGAACCTCTCCATGTTCCTTGCCAACCACAACAAGATAACACAAGTAAGCTTTAATTGTCGTCTTGCAAAATATCTAATGCTTTACAAAACTATTAAAATAAAACTCTTCCAGTTTGGTAGTAACTGTTGTTCCCCAGGGAGTATAGCTAGTTGACTAATATCCTTTTCGTCTTTTTTTCCAGTCTTTACAGCAGCAGTTGGAGGTGATTGTTGGCTATGAAGAACTCCTTGCAGATATTGTAAATTTGTGTGTGGACTACTATGAGAACAAAATGTATCTAACGCCCAGTGAGAAACATATGCTTTTGAAAGTAAGTTTCTTTCTGGTACAAAATTAAAGAATTATTGCTCAGGCAGGACACAGGTGTCTGAATTCCTGGGGATTTTTGTTTTGCTTTTTTTTTAAAAAAAACAAACCAGATTACCAAATAACTCAAATTATTCCTTTTTGTTTTTTCCCCTCACCATTGTCTTTTTATTATATTGCATGCTAAGTCTATTTAGAAAGTTTCTAATCCATTTTTGTTTTTTGCTAAATTGAAGTTGACCCAATTGAACTGCAGCCTTGCTAGGAAACCAGTTCTATAGAACTGTGTTTCTATGAAGTATGACAGCAGAAAGGAACTACTATGTTTTATTTTTAGATATGTGGCAAGTTTGTATAAAAAGCTTTTGGAGGTGAGGCTGTGTATCAAAGATTTCAGGGAACAAGTAGCTTAAAATTAGGGTTAGTAAGTAGATAAGTTTAGTTAGCTGGAATATGGACATGTAATAAGAGAGGGCAAAATGAAGTGTGGTGGAACTTATCAGCTGCGTGTCTTGCAGTGGAAGAAAAGGTATAGAGTAAGAATTGAAAATTTACCTCATGACAAATATTTTGAATCACTTCAGAATTTAACTTCTGAAGAGCTCTGTTTATTAGGACCAAACGGAAGCATCCTGAAACAATACATGAACTCTAGAACATTTGTGTTCTATCTGCAGGGACGTCCAACGTGTCTTTCATATTTAGGCCTTTTGTTTGGTAAATGCGTGCTTAGAACACCTTAAGCGGCTAATGCTCAGCTCCTGCTATTGTAAATACTGAATTATAACTTTATGTTAATGAATAACTTGGACAAAACGTGATTAGATTTTTTTTGGATGCTTCTGAGCTCTTGTGTGTATAATTCAGAGATATGCTGAAAGCCATAAAAAGCAGTAGGTCAGAGATGTTATATCTAAAAATTCTGTTACAGATCATTTTGCACAGAATTTTAATAAAATGGAAGTGAAAAAAAACTGTCTAAAAATAGCCAGACTCTAGTTTCAGTGAGATTTTTTTGTATGCTAAACCTTTATACAAACAAGTAGCATCTTCTAAGGATAACTGATCAGACTAATGTTGATGTAAAAACAACTAGTATGCATATAATAAAAGAATATTACAGAAATGTATGTATTTGAAAATATAGTCTCTTTGAAGGAGGGTGGATGTTTCAGGACTGTGTTTTTAAGATACTACTTTTTTTTTTAATGATATGAAGAACGGTCTTACTGCAGCAGGTTTTTACCTCTGAGGTCCTTTTGTGGAGAGGTTTGTTTGTTTTTTTTTTTTTTTTCAGGTTATGGGCTTTGGATTGTACCTAATGGACGGAAGTGTCAGTAACATCTATAAGCTGGATGCAAAGAAAAGGATAAATTTAGCCAAGATAGACAAGTTCTTTAAGGTTGGTTAAGATGCGAGCTTAATATCTGATTTTAAAGGTAATTCCCCTTGCATTTTAAATATAATTAAACACAAAGATCACTTTGGACTATAATATGGGTAAATAATGGTTTTCTTTCACTAAGATTTGTGTTTAATAATTTATCTAATCTGATTTATTTCCTGTGTACAGCAGTTGCAGGTTGTCCCACTGTTTGGTGACATGCAGATTGAACTTGCAAGATACATTAAGACCAGCGCCCATTATGAGGAAAATAAATCCAGGTAAGGGGGAGAAGGAAACAAAGAGGGGAGCATCTGGGCTGGGGAAAGTCAGACCCTTGGAGTATATTTTCATAATCATCCGTTAGTCTGTGGTAAATACTTTAATATGATTTTCACTTTGGGCTACTTTTTGGTGTGGGTATTTCACTGTTAATGAACTTCATGTGGTAGATACAACTAAAGAAACAAGTTGTTTAAAGACCTTACTAAGCTGCTGAGCTCATTCTTGCATCTGTGACATTTCTTATCACCTGGGTTGGAGGAAATTAATTTTATCTTACACTAATTTCATTTTTTTTTCCTTTAAATACGAAACTTTCTTTAAAAGAAATGAAGGATTTTACTAAGCAAGGTGAGCAGTAGTAGTGCATGGGTAAATAGGCATGTGCATATTGTATATGGAGCAGAAACTTAGCTTGTCTCTCCCCTCTTTTTTTTTGGCTAGGCGTGCAGCACAGCAAAATGGCTGGGAAATGCAGCCAGTTTTTACATAAATAGTTCCATGGTTCATGGTTATTGCTTTGTTTTAGTGAACGTTTCCATGCTCCTCCAAGACCTTCCCTCCATGCAGTTACATGAATTTAGAATGTAGTGCTTTGCATTTTAATTCCTGCAGAAAAAACACATAACCTGCATGTAATTGCTAAGAGAAAATCAACAGCAGTGGGTCTACTGAGCTACTAAAAATATGAGGCTACTTAACATGACATTCTTGGTAGCATGTCTTTTGTGTCCCTCTTGATAACGTGTTGATAGTATTTAATAATGCCTTTTTTTATAGTTGGGAGCATACTGTAGGCTCTTCATAGTTAAACAAGAGTAATGAAAAACAATCTGAAGGTAGCTGGATGTACCTTGCAGCCTATACCTATACTTCTGTCCTGCCTTTCAATACTTTTCAGTCCTGTCCCTAAGTGTATGCTCCTGAAGAGAGATGCTGGTTTGTATTTCATAGCAGCAGCCTTTAAAAAAATACAGAAAAGAAAAGAAAAACGGGGTTTTTTTTAAGACTTGGAAGAAGTGCTGTTTGAACTCAGAAGGGCAATCCATCACTAATGGATTATGCAGAGGTAGAGGTGTGAGGAGAGGAAAGGCCTCAAATAGAGGAGAAGGAGGATTTTTTTTAAAGAAGTCACGCATTGTGGTTTGTTCTTTGCAGTATCAGTTGTACTGTTTATTGCCTAAACTGATTTAGGTGGGGTTTTTTTGTCGTCTGAAACAGATGGACGTGCACGTCTTCCAGCAGCAGTCCCCAATATAATATATGTGAGCAGATGATCCAAATCAGAGATGACCATATGCGTTTCATATCAGAACTGGCTCGTTACAGCAACAGTGAGGTGTGTGGGATTAGAGCTATTTATGCAAATTTCATGTCACTGATTAACAGTTTTTGTTAAATATCCGAAGAGTAGGTAAACCTCAGGCTAGGTAAATGACACCACTTGAACACCTTAATCAAGAAAAGCTGGCTGCAGGGCTAGCACCTAGTCTCTGCATGATATTTACACTATTTACATTTAAAATAATAATGATACGTCATACAAACTACAGTATTCTTCTGCTTACCTATCTATCTAGGATATATACCCTAGAACTTTTGGCATGTCTCTTTTGGAATAGGTCGTCTAGCCCTTACTCCAAATGGGTCCTCATAGCAGTTTACATGAAACTAAAAGTTAAGAGATTAGCTAAAAAAAAAAAAGCACATGTATAGACACATGTATACATATATAGAACCTATTATATATATATATATATATATAATTAGTGTCTTGAATTCATCTGCAACAATATTTTGGTGATTAGGGATACCAGTGGTTTCCATCACTTGACCAAAATCTGTGAAGTTTAACTATGTAAGTCTCTGGAAGAAAAAGCTTATATTAGTGCAGGTGTTGGTACATGATGCTATTGTAATGCTTAAAAGAAATCTATGTAGAAATATAGCTATGGATGCTGGATACAGCATGTTCTGATGTGGGTTTGGTTTTTTTTGTTGTTGTTGTTTAATAATGTTCTAGGTGGTCACTGGGTCTGGTCGACAGGAAGCTCAAAAAACAGATGCGGAGTATCGGAAGCTCTTTGATCTCTCTCTCCAAGGCCTGCAGCTTCTCTCCCAGTGGAGTGCACATGTCATGGAAGTGGTATGTTATCTGGGGAATAAAACCAGATGAAAAAGAGGTGGCTTGGTGAGATTGGACAGGCTTTGCTTTAATGGAATGGAAAATGTGTGTTGTGTTTTATTCCCTTAGTTCCCCTCTTCCTTCACTCCTTATCTCTTCTTGCTCCAAAGTGCATTCTCAGAGGAAGGCACATGAAGTTCTCGGAGGCTAGGAGTAATGTTGCTGCTTTGAAGATCCAGTAGCATGTGCAATCTCATACAGTACATTCAACTTGTTATACTTAATGGATAGGTGATCACCTGTGAGCCTTGGCCAGATTTTTTTACGTTGCTCTTGATATGTACATTTTGTAGACTAAGACTTCATTATTTTCCTCTAAACGTTGTTTAAAATTGTATTCTGTTAAACATCCATACCAACATGCAGTCACACAGGAGGTGATAGCACAGCTTCAACTGGCTATGTTTAGACATCATTGCTTAGTAAATTGAAGCATGTAAGATCTTAACCAAAGACAGAAATGAATGGAAAGGCTCCCATTGGCTTTAGATTAGGCTTTTAGTCAAAAGGAAAGTAAATATGGGGAAAGGTAAATTAGAGAGGAGATGAGGGAGCGGAAATAAAGAACCTGCAGAGTTGTTTCTCTGTATTTTAATAATTTATTTTAAAAACAGATGCCAGTTAGAAAAGTGACTGTTTTTTCCAATAAGAAACTGCTTAAGGCAGAAATTGAAGAGGAGGATGCAGGAGTCCTTTTTATGCTGCAGGCACTTAGATAAAAACCGCATGTCTTACCTGCGCCAAAGCATGTTCTAGGAAGGGTTGAAACAGATGACGTATTGTATGAGAGAAGCCAGACTTGCTCCTCCTCTGCCTCTGATGTCTGAGGGAGCATCAAGCCCTTTGCACCGCGTGAATCCGGTGCGGTCACAGTGGGCATAGCTAGAGACCCAGTTTTCTTTCTATTCTGTATTTTCAACCACCTCTTTTAAAAGCCAGTAGATGAGTCATGCTTTTTCCTGTATTATCCTATTCCTATTTAGATCTTTTTCTTCTCCTTCTTAAGAGAGGTTGCTGTCATCTATTTCTGGCCTCTGCAACTCCCAGACTTGCTCCCTTTATTTCTGTCATTGCAAATCACTGCATTCCGGCTCTCTCTTCACAGTGACAATCTTCCTATTTTATTACATCTCTGTAGAAATTATATTCTATTATATCGCTGTAGAAAAAAGTCTTTCATCCTTAGTTTTGTTTTTATCCTCCCAGTTCCAGAACAAACTTTCTCTGAGGACCACAGCAGGGTTTTTTGCCTATTATCACTACTTTATCTTTCTGATTTGTATGGATTCCCTTAAGTACTTCTCATGTAAGTTTGTGTTCACCTTCTCCCTGTCATCCTACTGAGAATTTTTTCTGATCTGGAGTCTCCTACTTATTTACCTGTCTTCTGCACTCACTCAGTATCCATGAACCTTGTTACATGCATCATGTTCAGATAAAAAGTTTCAGTGTACGTTTGATGTCCAACTTAACCCTGTGAACTTAATGGCCCCAAAGTACTTCATCTTTGTTGAATAATTTCCCCAGTGTCCTCTTTGTAGCACTTAGGTTGCAAGGTGTGATGCTATTCTTTGCCATATGTAAATTGGTGCAAATATTAATCCATTATAGCAGGCAAATTTATATTGTTCTGTAATCTAACACTTATGCAAAGATAGTATCAACCAGACCTTGCTATTCACTGAACTCAAACTGTGAGAAAATTGTATTTGAATGTGACTAGGATTTTTCACTAGATGTACCCTGCTGGATATTAGATCAGCCTGACATTGCTCAGGAACGTTTTGAGCTGTGTTTGCAGTGACTGAAAAGGTAGTATTTAAGAGAAATGCATGCTGTGCAGATGTCATTGTCACAGAGAATACAGCAATTTCCACATCTTTAAGCCTAGTAAACATAAACACTGCCCCCCCCCCTGCAGCTGTGTAGTTTTCCAGTTGTCTTTTGAATTTTAAATGTGAATATTTGGCCAAGTTGGAAGCTCTTCTTTTTGTGTGTGGGTGTGATGGGTTTTTTTGTTATGCTCTGAGGTCTCTCTTTGTTTCTTGTGCTTGGAGTGGAGAAGTGCCTACGCTAGCATTTGCTCAGTAAAAAACACCCTGAAGTGCATTACCTGCTGAGTGTGAATTGCATTTTTTGAGCTAATATGGGATCGCTGGCTTTCAAGAAAATTTGTTAGGCAAATTATTGTTTGGCATTTCCACTAGATAGTAGTTTCAGAATTTATGCAGGTTTTGAGAACAGTACCAAAGACTATTTTTCAGATATTCTTGAAAACACTGGAGTATTTCTTAAAGCATGTTATTTGTGTCCAGCTAGTTTTGTGTTTCTCAGGCCTTTTGGTTTTTTTCCCCCCATCTTTTTTCTCCCTATTCTGCTGTGTGAACTGCAGTATTCGTGGAAGCTGGTACACCCAACTGACAAATATTCTAATAAAGATTGTCCTGACAATGCAGAAGAGTATGAAAGAGCAACAAGATACAATTACACTAGTGAGGAGAAGTTTGCTTTGGTTGAGGTAAGATGAATTTTTTTTTACAGGGATTTTCCAAAGATTAATTCTGTACAAAGGAGGACATTTTCTGTAAGCATTTTCTATACCCAGTGCAAAAAGACAGCATGCCCTGTGTCGACTCTGAAAGCGCATGTTTTCCTCCATTCAATCTGTAGGAGGAGCACAGGAAAACTATCCTTTATCTTTTGGAACTTGTTAATTCCCCTTTTATCATTTTCTGTATTTAAAAAAGGGCTTTGTGAACAATTATACAAACAAAATAAGAAAAATACACTTTTTTTTTTTGCAGGTGATTGCCATGATCAAAGGTCTTCAGGTGCTGATGGGAAGGATGGAAAGTGTTTTCAATCATGCCATTCGCCATACCATTTATGCAGCTCTTCAAGACTTTGCCCAGGTCACGCTTAGAGAGCCATTAAGACAAGCCATTAAAAAGAAGAAAAACGTCATTCAAAGGTAACATTCTTGTTTCCATCTGCTTCTGTATTCTTTCCCTTAAATCTTAACTAAATTTGTTCTGGAATTGCACAGCTGTTAAATTTTACCTCTTTAAGTCTGTAATCCCCTACTAGTCTGTCTGGTATTCAAAGTTAGCTTGGTTGAATACGTATGGGAAGTTGAAGAAGTCTGGAGTCAAAAATGAATGGCTGCCAACATGGCTACGCTGAGTCCAGGCTGTCTTGAGCCACTTAGGACTACTGCAGGAAGTCTTGTGTTGCTTGTAGTTTATTTTTATTTTAAGGAAAGATAAGTACTGTAATATTGAAAGCAATACTAGTATTTTTATTTTGAAGAAGGGTGTTACTGTCCACCTTCCTTATGATTCCAGTGTTTCCTCTCCTTGTGTCTCATGTTTACATCCCACCCGTAGTCTTATCTCCGCCCTCTTCGCATCCTGCCTTCTTTCTCAGCTTCTGCTGCTTTTGACTTATTAGCCTTACGCTTCTCTTCCAAGTGCTCTGTCTGCTCACACTAATTGGTGGCATTTCCCGACCTTATTTTTTTGTCCCTAATTGTTTGCTTTTAATCTTGACTTGTTTACCATTTGTTTACTCCCACGTTTCATTGCAAAGCTCTTAGAGGTGGAAGTCTTTGGCTAATTAGGCTATTGCTAAATGCTTGACTGCCACAAAAATACCATCATAAGCTAAAAATAAACAAATTGCTCTAAATTACCAAGGTTGCAGGGAGAGTCTTTTTGTCCCAGAGACTCTCATGAAATAGGGAGCTATTACTTTTGTACCTGCTCAGATCTGGAAGGAGACATTTGCTCGATCGTTCAGCATGCCACAGGATACGGCAGGCTGTGTTTCTGACAAGTATCTGAAGTCCAGGTCAGTATTTGGAGTTAGAAGTATGAGGCTGTTTGTATAAATGCCAGCTGAAGTCTGGAGTTCTGCTGGAAACAGGAATTCTACTGTTTCTTTTCATTTCAAGCCCAAATTGTCTCTCTCTTTAGTTCGGTTAATAATCTGCATTGGTTTGATTGAATAATCTGCTTTTTGTGGTTTAGGAGAACAAAACGGCTTGATACGCTTGCTAAGAATCCCAGAGGTGAATTCTTGACAAGTGACTTTTGTCTCTGGTGAACCAGTTTCAGAGGGTCAGCTTTCTCCTGACAGAGGAGGAGGGCTCTGGACTATCCTTTTTGATAAACAGCGCAGAGTGATCATTTTGTGGATGTGGCGTTCTTGAAGTCATTGCCGAAATTGTTTGCGGTTGCTCTGAGTTAGCCCGAGCTCCCGAATGCTGTTGCAAAGTTTCTGCACTTGTGGAGGAGCGCTTAAAAAAGTAAAGTGATCTCCTCAATGCGCTTGGATGCACGCAGGTCTGAAGTAGTGTGAATTGTGTTCAGTGTTTTGCAGGCCATCAGAAAGACAGTCTGTGACTGGGAAGCTGGTCACGAGCCGTTCAATGACCCAGCTCTGAGGGGAGAGAAGGACCCCAAAAGTGGTTTTGACATCAAGGTCCCAAGGCGTGCAGTGGGACCCTCCAGCACTCAGGTATTTTCCTGTCTGGTGGTTGTGGTATCTGTCGACAATTATTGCATGAAATGTTTTCTCTCTGGCCTGAACTATTTAAAAATTGCTGGGTCTTTTTTTTTTTTTTTTTAATGTTCAAAATCTACTCTGATTAGATTTATATTTACAAAATTATATATACTTAACCAAAATCCTCTGTCTGGGTTGCTGTCACTTTCTATTCTGATGCATAATTTTTCCAAGTGTTCAATCTCTTTAGTTTGACTTACTGGGAAGAAATATTTTCTCATTGAGCTCCTAATGTTATTTGAACAATATTTTTGAACTATTTGAATTATTTCTTGACTGACTACCATCTCTGGTATAGCTGGTGGATTTTTTTTTTCTTTTGCTAAATCTCATTATTCAATCGATGTCTATGTAGTTTTAAAATACGTTTAAAATACAAATGATTGCCTATAAAATATGGGAGAGTATTTGACTTCTGACAAGATCCTTCTTACTGTTCAGTAATGAATGATAAAACTGCTCCCTAAAATCTATTTAATCTGCTGCTGCCACTACAACAAGAAGTATTTCAAGCGTGTTTTCTATGATAGTCATTGAAATCCCATACCTTAGATGCTCATTCTTGTTACCTCCATATAATTGTCTTTTTTATTTTCTTTGTGAATTTGTTTGGAGAGTGCATGGTCTGGTATTCATAGCTCATCTGAGAAAATGAGGTACTGGGCACTTGGGGTGAAAAATTGAAGGCAACTGTGGTTTGTAAATAGAATATTTTAATCTGTGGGGAAGAGAGCATGTATGGATAATAATCTTGGGTAATAAAAAGTTGCTTAAATTGTGCTAAGATGGGTTTAATAAAGATTTTGGTTTGGGAATTGGAAAAAAAATGTTTTGATTTCTAATTTTCTGGGTGGAAAAAAATTAAATACCACCACCAGTGTGCTTCTCCTGTGCTTGGTGTGTTTAAGGGCTTTGTTTCACTGGCTGCAACAGGCTGTTTAGAGTACATGGTTCTGTCTGCTTTTTCTGCTCTTGGGCTGGCACACTTGTCTGTCTCGGCTGACAGGAGGAAGGGGGGTCAAATATATCAATTTTTAGATAGGTTTTTCTCGGTTTCATGCAGTTCTAAAATGGCTATGTATGAATTGGTAATACTTGGAAATCTTTGCGAAATCATTTGAGAAGCTAATGGCTCTCTGAGCATCCTCTGAAATGAACGGGAACTTTCCCCTTCGCTTGAGGGAGCACCGGAGTGCAGTGATTATTCTGAATGAAGAAAGCTTTCTGTATGTCCTCCTCTGCATGCTTACTGTGCTGCTTTTCATTTTTAACAAACTAACACATTTTTTCTGCTTCTGTTTCCCCTTCCTTATTTACCCATGTGTTTTTATTAACGGATTCTCTCTCCCCTGCCTGCCCCTGTCTGTTGGTTTTTAGCTCTACATGGTTCGCACTATGACAGAGTCCTTAAACTCTGCTGAGCTGTTGAAGCAGCTCAAGTCTCTGGGATTGGAAAAGCTATTGCATGTGACACACAAGTTTGTGAGGCAGTCCTACATCTATCCGCCTCTTTTAAACTTTGGTGGTAAGACATTACTTATTACTTTTACTTTTGTGGTGATGTGAACTGTTCCACTGCAAATGGTCTGCTGCTGAGTGTCAGTGGAGGTCCCCTTGGCATGGGTAGGCGTTTGTGCTGGTGCGTAGGGTAGCGTTGCATCTGTTCCTCTCGCCTGAAAGGCTTTTACCCACACAGTGCCAGTTTTCGATTTGAAGTGGAGCAGTCGCTTACTGATAGTAATTCTCAGTGTTGCTCAACTAATGTACCATGTGTATTTTCCTTTTTTCCCCCCCTTTCCACCACAATTGTTTCCTTTAATGATACAGCTTTACATGGTGAGAACTATGTTAGAGTCCCTCATTGCTGACAAAAGTGGTTCCAAGAAAACCTTGAGAAGTAGCCTTGAGGGGCCCACCATATTGGACATAGAAAAATTCCATCGCGAGTCTTTCTTCTACACTCATTTGATAAATTTCAGTGGTAAGACATGTAGATGATCAGTGTCCAGCTTAGCATGTCCTAACACCTCTAACACGACCTGGAAAATGTTTCCGATTGCCTAAGCCAACTTACCTTTGGTTTATTTATCAAAAGCCTTGGTCTGTCCAAACTTTTTCTGAGACGTGATATTCAGTATTGTGGTGGGATTTTTATTTTGACTTGTTATACATTTGTTTATAATGCGTCAAATTTCATATTGTTACCTCCCTTTTCTATTTTTTTTTATGTACCTATTTATATAAACAAGGGACAGATAAGCCTATACACATTGAAATTTTAAAAAGGAAGTAGTTTTTGTGTTTTGTTTTTTGGGGGATTTTTCATTTTTGTTTTAAGTACAGAGGAAACAAATTCTCTGTTGTGGTAAATTTGATGTCATTTCACTACTCTTGCTATTCAGTTAATTGTAATCGGAAACATGCTGTCCTAAAGAATTCACCTACTGACATTGAATGTATCTAAGTCTTTGTCATCACCATGCCGTGTTGTCTTTCATTTTTGTTTTGCTACTGGACTCCTTTAACCTCAGAGAAGGGGGAGCCTGCTAATGTCAGTCATAATGCTACCGGGGAACAGCACTTCAAAAGGTCTTCAGAAGATCTTAATGTAAAGCGTTCATTCCCATTTTGGTTCTCAAGCCTTCTGCAAAAGGAGGCTGGTGCCGAGTGTTTTCTGGAGGGGTGGGAAACACACCTCCGCGCCCTTGACAGAGGCCTTAGAAACTTTTTGTTTTAATCCCTCCTTCATGTGTCTGTCTGTCATTTCCTGCCCATCTAATCAACAGGAACGCAGGGAGTGATTCAGTTCCCCAGAGGCAGAGATGGTACTGGTGGATCCGGTACAATTTTGTCTCCTTCGCCTGCTGCTTCCCAAGTTCAGTGTACGGCTTTCTCAGCCCCCAACTGAGAAATTAAACTAGAAATCCCCCTTTACTGGTTTACATAGTTTTTTCTGCTTCACTGGTAGTCCAGTCCACTTCCACGCTTTTTGCTGTAATAAGGCACCACTTTGGGGGCCAACGTAGAGTTCAGAACTCTGAAAAAATCATGGGCTTTACGTTTTGAATTTGGTTTACATATTTGGCCTATGTATAGCTCTAGTGACTCACGCCACCTTTTTTTGTTCTACATTGCATCATCAGAATCACAGTTGTATTGCTCCTGATATATTTCTATAAGAAGTGTAATTTTTCTTTATTTATTCTGAAAGAAACCCTGCAGCAATGCTGTGATCTGTCCCAGCTGTGGTTCAGGGAATTCTTCTTAGAGCTGACCATGGGCAGAAGAATCCAGTTTCCTATTGAGATGTCCATGCCTTGGATTCTGACGGACCATATTTTGGAGACCAAAGAGGCATCAATGATGGAGTAAGACCTACTTGTGCTCTTCCACTGAATGATCATTCTTAATGATTGCCGTTCCTTATTATAATGTTACTGCTTTAATTGGTTTTAACAAGCAGCCACTGAGAAGATATTCTAAACCTTTATAAAATTTTCCTCTTACACATTTGCCATTTTCCAGATTCCAAAGTTTTCTTTTTAGAGTGAAAAATTGAAATACAAAACCTTTCATACAAGTATCATTGCACTAGCCAAATATGTTGTTCCCTGAGTGAGTTCTCTTTACTTACTCCTCAAAGATGTCAAATATAATGCATAGTGGTAAAAGCATAGTTCGATTTTGATGGAAAGCTACATCTAGAAAACAAGTTTCAGACTGCAAACTTATCTATACAATTTCTTGAACTAACAAAAGACTTTCTTAAAGGAGAAATTGTGATACTTTTTATATAAACTCAGACAAAAAAGTCATCCTGTTTGCACAAACCACATGTAGATTACAATATTGACTGGCTTACAACATCTTGACTGCACCATCCTAAAGAATCATAATTTCTATAGACGTGTAACTCTTTTTTTTTTTTTTTTTTTAATTCTTTTTCACGCAGGTATGTTCTGTATTCTTTGGACCTTTATAATGACAGTGCTCATTATGCACTTACTAAATTTAAGAAGCAGTTCCTCTATGATGAGATCGAGGCAGAGGTAAAGTAACCTTACCTACTGGAGAAAAATAGTCTGTACCTGAATGTGAAAATGATACTAAAGGCCAAGACTTGCTGTAAGGGATTTGGAACAGTTGGAGATAATAAACAAACTGAGAAGAAAGACCGGAAGATGGATAACTGGTTGGGTGATGTGTTGTGAGGAAACCTGTAGACCTCTGCAAAATGCCTCACATTAATGCTGAAAACTGAATGTCATCTTCTCTTGTACTGGGAAATTTGGATGCATTAACTTTCTTAATTATGTTTAATAAACAGTGGGAGGTCTTGTATAAGCTCCCCTCTTTTAATTTTAAGTCTCTCTAAACACACATTTTTTTCCCTCCCCCAAGGTAAACCTATGTTTTGACCAATTTGTCTACAAGCTGGCAGACCAAATATTTGCATACTACAAGGCGATGGCTGGCAGGTAGCTATTCCAGTGGCGAGAACTTTTATTCATGCATTTCTGCTCTGCTTGGCTGTCTAATATACTTTAAGCGTTTTCTTCCTTTCTTAATAGCCTGCTTCTGGATAAACGGTTACGTTCAGAATGCAAGAATCAGGGAGCAACCATTCAGTTGCTACAGTCCAACCGCTACGAGACACTGCTGAAACAGAGACATGTCCAAGTGAGTTAACTCATAGTCTGTTGTATTTGAGTTGCTTGGCAATTTTCTAGTGGTGTTGATTTATATAGGTATATAAAACTCTGTCTGTGCTTTATGTTCTGTCATCTGAGTGGCATAACTGACATTTGAAATCAGCTTTTTTGTCATATGAAGGAGTAAATTAAGAAAAAAACTTAAGAAGAAAAAAGAAAAAGATCCTGTTTTAATGCAAATGTCTGTTGCAGTTAAGCAAACACAAGCCAAATAAGAATGTCACATGTGGTACCGTTGTCTTCCTAGTAATGTCTTTCACCAGTTTTCAATATGTTATCGGCACGATGTCATGGAAGCATAAAATACCGATATAAATACTTAGATGTAAATGCAACATGTGATTTTACTGCTTTTTGTGAGAATTCAAATATAAATTGTAGTACCTCATGAATTTATAAATTTTGTCCACCTGCTTTGTTTCTGTGTGTTTGGAATGCAAGTTCACCATGTGAGAGTCTGTTAATCTGTGGAGTCTCATAGTCCTTGTACAGCTTGTCTCATAATTTGACTTTCAGTTCAAAACTTCATAGCATTTTTTTCTTTAGCTTCTCGGTAGGTCAATAGACCTGAACCGACTGATAACTCAGCGAATTTCAGCAGCCATGTACAGGTCAATGGAACTGGCAATTGGTCGATTTGAAAGCGAGGATTTGACTTCCATTGTGGTGAGTGTTGTGTTGCAGTTTTGCCAGAGCACTAACACTGCAGTTGGGGTCTAGATGCTAGTTTTGTTTCATTTTGTTTTAATTTAATTTAATTTTTCTTTCTTTGATTCGCACGGAGAATGATAGACATCTAGCCTTTTTTTTATTTCCACTATAAATCTGTATGTGTTTTTTAACGGCAGAAGCAAAAAAGTTTTCTTCAGCTTTGCTAGAAGTCCTCCAGGTATTCTCTCAGCAACTAGTTCTCTGAAAGGAGAAGAGGCTGAATGACAAACAGGCAAACTTGTGTTATCCTAAACCTTAGTTAAATATACGTACAAGAGGGAAATAATTTAAGCAGTCTTATTAGAAAAATAACAAAAGTTTTCCCTCTGATGTTTTGTTTTAATTTTTCTGTAAGTGTGAAATCATACAATGCTATGGTTGAAGTTTGTCTGGTTTGCTAAGTGTAGATTGACAAAACCTCTTACCAGAGAAGCAGCTCAGTCTTGCAAAAGGCATTCTTTTAGTCACCTCCAGCTACATCATAAATTATACTGGCAAATCCTCTGTTGCCATTGTAGTATATTGTGGACTTCAAATGAATTCTGATGTGCTACGATTTTTTTTCTCCCCATGTCTTAACCTGCATCTGTGTTCAAACAGCGCTTTGGCCTGACCTGACGCAGTACTCTGGAGTATGCTGCTGTACATGGGACCGTACAAATCCCAGTCCTGTTGAGACTGAGAATCTTGTTCTTTCCTTGCCCAGAAAAAAAATAAACCTGTTGCAACCGAGGGCCTTGGGAGTAAGGTGTAAACATCACCTGTAGAGAAGGCATATACTAGGAGCCATGAGGAAACAAGGAAAATGAGCATTCTTGGGATTTGAATTTTTGTAAATGCCCACTTCTGTCCATGCTTACAGATAAATTGCAGACCGAAATAAAACAGCCTTGTGCCTGGTACAATCAAAATGAGTTTGTTTACCCAGGCAGCTTGGTTTTGTGGTATGACAAAAATAGTAATTTTTTCTGTGGAGAAATGAGATCTGACTTGTGCCTGTGGAAGAAGAGCATCTGTGCAATATTGAGGTGTCTTTTTGAGTTAGTTTCCTGATTAAAATGCTAAAAAACCAAATTTTATTTCCAGGCGGCATGAATTTGACAAGTAAATACTCAGTCAACAAGAAAAATATCAGACACATTCAGTTCTGCTGGAATGAAAAAAAATTAAGTTATGCAAGAAAGTTTACCATTGGTCTTTCCATAAGATTTTTACCAGTGAGATTTTTGTCATGCAGTTAACTGCCTTGATTTGATTTCATTCTTTACTGAAGATAAATCAAATACTGAGGCCATAGAGCCTCTTGATTTTTCAGCGCTTGGTGTTACAACCTTTGAATTACTGAAATGTAGTTTTTCTTTGTTATGTGCAGGATTTTCTTAGTGGCTAGGTGAACAGAAATCGTTGACGATGTGTTTCGTAGGTTACAGGTTCTCATTCTTTCTTGAGTTAGAAAGTGGCAGGGCTAAGGTGGTGTCCCTCCACCATGCTCCTTTTTTTTTCCTCCTTTTCTTTTTTGTTTTATGCAAAATCTTTTCTGCTGAAAACTGCTTGGTTTCCTCAGTGAGAAACTGATACTAATAGCTTAACTAATAAATAATTTCTGCTGGTTTTCAAGCTAAATAAATTAAATGAAAGTAGTTAAAAGACTGAGTTATTTTTTTCCCTCAGATTGGACTCAATACTCTAATAAACAGTCATAGTAGTTCTTTTTCTTTTTCCTTAAAGTAAGTGTTACTCACAGGTTTGAAAATCCTTTGAAACATGGAGCAATTAAATCTGACAGCACTGTATGGGAAGATGACCAATAGTTTGATGCACAGCCAGACAAAGCCACTGGACAGTTTGAGACCGATCTGCAGTGTGGACTGATTTTAATGAATACTCTTGAAGTCTTGAGGGTTTTGGTGGGAGATAGTTACAAAACAATCCCAAGAGCACTGATTCTTCCCAGCTTTTATCATTAGTGTAAGAGATTGGGGGACAGTCAGTTGTTCATTTTGACTTCTTTCTAGTCTTCTATTCGGTCAAGGTTATTTATGTACTTTGTTGAGTTTCTCCGCTTTATTAAATGCACTGCTCACTTTCTTTCCTCTTGTTTTTTGTAGGAGCTGGATGGCTTGATAGAGATAAACAAAATGACTCACAAGCTTCTGAGCAGATATATGACCTTGGACAGCTTTGATGCCATGTTCAGAGAAGCCAATCACAATGTGTCAGCCCCTTACGGAAGAATCACTCTTCATGTCTTTTGGGAACTCAATTATGATTTCCTTCCAAACTACTGCTACAATGGATCCACTAACAGGTTAGCATGGCAGCTTTTTGTTTGTACCAGTTCTTCTACCACCCTCCTGCAACTTCTTTCCTAGCAAATGCTGACAAGTCCGTCTCTATTCGTTTAGTGTGTTTTCCACTTCTAATTCTTTACTTGAACTGAAGCAACACGAGTCATTTACTAAGTACTGTCAAATGTATGAAAACCTGTTAGTTGTCCACAATAGAAGTCAAATCATAGAATCATAGAATCATTTAGGTTGGAAAAGACCTTTAAGATCATTCAGTCCAACCATTAACCTAACACTGCCAAGTCCACCACTAAACTGTGGCCCTAAGTGCCACATCTACACGTCTTTTAAATACCTCCAGGAATGGTGACTCAACCACTTCTCTGGGCAGCCTGTTCTGATGCTTGACAACCCCTTCAGTGAAGAAATTTTTCCGAATGTCCAATCTAAACCTCCCCTGGTGCAACTTGAGGCCATTTCCTTTTGTCCTATCGCTTGTTACTTGGGTGAAGAGACCGACCCCCACCTCGCTACAACCTCCTTTCAGGTAGTTGTAGAGAGCGGTAAGGTCTCCCCTCAGCCTCCTTTTCTCCAGGCTAAACATCCCTAGTTCCCTCAGCCGCTCCTCATAGGACTTGTGTTCTAGACCCTTCACCAGCTTCGTTGCCCTTCTCTGGACACGCTCCAGCACCTCAATGTCTTTCTTGTAGTGAGGGGCCCAGAACTTGAACACAGCACTCGAGGTGCGGCCTCACCAGGGCCGAGTCGAGGGAGACGATCTCTTCCCTAGTCCTGCTGGCCACACTATTTCTGATACAGGCCAGGATGCTATTGGCCTTCTTGGCCACCTGGTCACACGGCCAGCTCATGTTTGACCAACACCCCCAGGTCCTTTTCTGCTGGGCAGCTTTCTAGCCACTCCTCCCCAAGCCTGTAGCGTTGCCTGGGGTTGTTGTGACCCAAGTGCAGGAGCCGGCACTCAGCCTTGTTGAATCTTGTACAGTTGGCCTCGGCCCATCGATCCAGCCTGTCCAGATCCCTCTGTAGTGCCTTCCTACCCTCCAGCAGATCAACACTCCCACCCAGCTTGGTGTCATCTGCAAACTTACTGAGCTCGTGCTCAATCCTCTCATCCAGATCATTGATAAAGATATTAAACAGAACTGGCCCCAATACTGAGCCCTGGGGAACACCACTTGTGACTGGCCGCCAACTGGATTTAAATCCATTCACCACAATTCTTTGGGCCTGGCCATCCAGCCAGTTTTTTACCCAGTGAAGAGTGTGCCCATCCAAGCCATGAGCAGCCATTTTCTCCAGGAGGATGCTGTGGGAAATGGTGTCAAAGGCTTTACTAAAGTCTAGGTAGACAACATCCACAGCCTTTCCCTCATCCACTAAACAGGTCACCTTGTCATAGAAGGAGATCAGGTTAGTCAAGCAGGACTGGCCTTTCATAAACCCATGCAACTGGGCCTGGTCGCCTGGTTGTCCTGTACGTGCCGTGTGGTGGCACCCAAAATGATCTGCTCCATAATGTTCCCTGGCACCGAGGTCAGACTGACAGGCCTGTAGTTGCCCGGATCCTCCTTCCGGCCCTTCTTGTGGATGGGCGTCATATTTGCTAACCTCCAGTCAACTGGGACCCCCCCGGTTAGCCAGGACTGCTGATAAATGATGGAAAGTGGCTTGGTGACCGCTTCCGCCAGCTCCTTCAGTGCCCTTGGGTGGATCCCATCTGGCCCCATAGACTTGTGTGTGTCTAAGAGGCATAGCAGGTCACTGACCATTTCCTCTTGGATTATGGGGGCTTCATTCTGCTCCCTGTCCCCGTCTTCCGGCTCAGGGGGCTAGGTACTTGGAGAACAACTGGTCTTACTATTAAAGACTGAGGCAAAGAAGGCATTAAGTACCTCAGCCTGTTCCTCATCCTTTGTCTCACTATGTTTCCTCTGCATCCAATAAAGGAGGGAGATTCTCCTTAGCCCTGCTTTTGTTGCTAATGTATTTATAGAAACATTTTTTATTGCCTTTATGATAGTAGCCAGATTAAGTTCTAGTTGGGCTTTGGCGCTTCTAATTTTCTCCCTGCATAACTTCATGACGTCCTTGTAGTCCTCCTGAGTTGTCTGCCCCTTCTTCCAAAGGTCATAAACTCTCCTTTTTTTCCTGAGTTCCAGCCAAAGCTCTCTGCTCAGCCAGGCCGGTGGTCTTCCCTGCCAGCTTGTCTTTCGGCACACGGGGACGGCCTGCTCCTGTGCCTTTAAGATTTCCTTCTTGAAGAATGTCCAGCCTTCCTGGACTCCTTTGCCATTCAGGACTGCCTCCCAAGGGACTCTGTCAACCAGGCTCCTAAAAAGGCCAAAGTCTGCCCTCCGGAAGTCCAAGGTGGCAGTTCTGGTGACCCCACTCCTTACTTCTCCAAGAACTGAAAACTGTATCATTTCAGGATTGCTATGCCCAAGCCGGCCTCCAGCCATCACATCACCCACAAGTCCTTCTCTGTTCGTAAACAACAGGTCCAACCGGGGCGCCTTCTCTAGTTGTGTCAGGAAGTTATCTTCCACACACTCCAGGAACCTCCTAGACTGTTTACTCTCTGCTGCATTGTGTTTCCAGCAGACATCTGGCAAGCGGAAGTCCCCCACGAGAACAAGGGCTAGTGATTGTGAGACTTCTCCCAGCTGCTTATAGAATATTTCATCTGACTCTTCATCATGGTTGGGTGGTCTATAACAGACTCCCACCATGATATCTGTTTTGTTGGCCTTCCCCCCAGTTCTTGCCCATAAACACTCAACCCTATCATCACCATCATTAAGCTCTAAACAATCAAAACACTCCCTAATATACAGGGCTACCCACTGCCTCTCCTCCCTTGCCTATCCCTTCTGAAGAGTTTGTAGCCATCCATTGCAGCACTCCGGTTGTGTGAGTCATCCCACCATGTTTCCGTGATGGCAACGATATCATAATTTTCCTGCTGCACAATGGCTTCCAGCTCCTCCTGTTTGTTGCTCATGCTGCGTGCATTGGTGTAGATGCACTTCAGTTGGGCTATTGATCCCGCCAACTTTTTGGGGGGAGGAGAAGCCCTAATTCCTTGTGTCTTTGCTGCCCCATGGATCTCCATGTAACCGCAGCATCCAAATTCTGACATTTTAATGACTTCGCTATGATATGCTGAAAAATAAAGTGTGTCCAAAAATACTGCAAAGTGTGTATCGGGAAGATATTTTAGTAAACAGGATCCTCAACTGTGAGATGATGGAAATAAAATTATATTCCTGATTCTGTGTTAATGTGAAGAAAAGGATTGTTTACTGGAGAAGGGAAGAGTTCAGTGTTCACTGCAACTGAGTGAGTTGCAGTGAGTGTGAGTAATGGAAATAGAAAAAGGAAGCTAGGATCTAAAGTTTGAGTGGAAGGCACAGTACTTGGGTCTTTGCATTTCTGGGCTTCCTGCTTGTGTACTGTTTTTAGGATTTGTGTTGCTTTTAGCCTTTACTCAGGTTTTGGTTAAAGCACTGTGAAGTGACAGTAAAGTGATATTGAATATTGAGCTGTGGGAAGAGGAGGAAGCCTGTTCTCATCTTTCACTGTCTCCTTGGAGAGCTTTCCCTGTCTGACATGTTCCATGATGGTTATGTTGCATTTTAGATCCAAGATTCTGTCTGTGCAAAAAAAAAACCCAGTGTTTTTTGTAGTTAAGTTTTAGCCAAGAAACTTCTGTTACATGAATCAGTTTGCACAGGAGAGTTGAATGTATTTCTGAAGAAGCTACTGTGCGGTTGGTGTATCTGGAGATCAATATTGGAGTATTCAGTGCGATGTATTAAGAATCATATAAGCATAATATCAAAAGAAAATCTTGATGAAATGCTGATCCTTCACCTGTGATCTTTCATTAAAGACATTCAATAGCTCCTATAACAATTCAGTCTGTGTTCATCCTGGCTGTAAGGACTGCCGTACTGCAGACCACAGTGCTTGGGAAGTGAGTGTGGAACGCCAAAGGACACTAGCACGATCCTGTAGGACTGTTGCTTGTCTGTTTAGAAACTGTACGCACGAATTGAGTTAGGCTGATCCTCAGGCTTGTCGGGTAATTGATTCAGGATAATTAATTTAAGAGATGATAAAGGGAGCCAGATCTTAGGCAGACTATGTACCATGTGTCCAGTTTCATCAGAGAATTATTTTGATTTCAGTCAAAAACAGCAGTGTGGAGAGAATTAATGTGTGTGTTGCACATGCTATGCAGTGCCCACTGATATTTTTGCTAGTAGAGGGAACAGGGAGTTTCTAGCACTTTTATGGTTCTTAAGCACGCTCATTTCCCCCTGTACTCGGCCCTGGTGAGGCCGCACCTTGAGTACTGTGTTCAGTTTTGGGCCCCTCACTACAAGAAGGACATTGAGGTGCTGGAGCGTGTCTAGAGAATGGTAACGAAGCTGGTGAAGGGTCTGGAACACAAGTCCTATGAGGAGCGGCTGAGGGAACTGGGGTTGTTTAGCCTGGAGAAAAGGAGGCTGAGGGGAGACCTTATTGCTCTCTACAACTATCTGAAAGGAGGTTGTAGCGAGGTGGGGGTTGGTCTCTTCTCCCAAGTAACAGATGACAGGACAAGAAGAAATGGCCTCAAGTTGCACCAGGGGAGGTTTAGATTGGACATTAGTAAAAATTTCTTCACTGAAAGGGTTGTCAGGCATTGGAACAGGCTGCCCAGGGAGGTGGTTGAGTCACCATCCCTGGAGGTATTCAAAAGACGTTTAGATGAGGCCCTAAGGGTTATGATCTAGTGGGGGACTTGGTAGTGATAGGTTAATGGTTGGACCTGATGGTCTTGGAGGTCTCTTCCAACCAGAATGATTCTATGATTGTGTCTATTGCTGCCTTGCTGTTAGCATGAACTTTAAATTAATGAGCTCTCTCTGCATTCAACTGTACAGGTTATTGTGTGCAAATACAGGACTACACAGTGAGGAGCTCTGTGAGAGCTGCTAGTTTAATTCTTGGCTCTTGGTAGGTAATGTCTTGTATGAAAGCTACGTGTAAACAAGGGAAGAAAAGTAACAACGAAAGGAAGAAAGAGAAATAAGCATGATGAAAAGCAGAGAGGTTGCTTGGTGGTGAGGGGTTGGAGGTAGAGCTCCCAGGAAATGTGTAATACCTGTGGTTTGCCTTTTATTAATTTGACCACAACCTAGGTGTAAGGGTCCTTCTTTTAAAGTTAGTGTTTTGGTCAGATGAACTTGTATCCAGTACCTTTTGAACCTCTTTTCTTAAGAATGCTTGAACGTGATGGTTTCAAAAATCTGTAAGAGTTCAAGTGTTTAGTAACCCCGCAGGTTTGGTTCAAAGGCTAAGGCTATTCACGCAGAAGTGTTGAAACATTGCATGTTTAATTATTTGGGACTTAGGAATTTTTTTAATATCTGATAATGTACTGAGATTAAACAGTGAGGCTGCTATTAAAAGATTTAGCAATTTAGTAATTGCAGTTGCCGGTTTTCTGAAGTTGACTCTCATTAGTGCTGGCCAGCCGCACAGCTGTGTCCAGACTTGGGCGCAACAGTCTGTGGAGAAGGAATGGGGAGATGAGCGAGGGGACCTCTGCGGATGGGCGTTAGCAGTGAAATCCAAGGGTGTGTTTAATCCACCTGTTGTCAATCAGGAAAGAAAAAGAACAAACTTTTGGATAATGGCATGAGCGTATGAACTGCAGGTGAGGTCCAAGCCCTCTCTAGCCCAGCGTCCTGACGCCGGCAGCAGCCATGCGGAGGCCGAGTATGAAAACAAGGGAGTCTTGTGGTCATTTCTCTCCCAGGAAACGTGCCGGCCTCTAGCAACGATCAGGTGTTTCTGCAAAGCAAAAATGGTGGGATGTTAGTGCGTTTCTGGCCCTTTACACGTTGGGGTTTTTTTTTTAGCATTGCTTTGTCCAGTCCTTTTTTTAAAGCTATGTGAGGTTTTGGAATTCATGACATGCTGTAGTGAGGAGTCTGCAGCGAAGCTGTGTGCTGCACGAAAAAGTATCTCTTTTAGTTTGCTCCCAAGTTATTGCCTGCCAGTTCTTATACTGAAAGTGACCACGAACAGCCATTTCCTACTTGTCTTTTCTGTGCTGCTTGGGATTTTTTTAAGAGCCCTCTCATGTTGGCCCTCAGTTGCATGTTTTTCCAAGCCAAAGGTCTTTCCACACCAGGAATCTTTGTCATGCTTATGCCTGTGTCTGTACTTTTTTCATTCCCCTGTATCTTTGTGGAGTTAGGAGGACTAGGACTGTCCAGAGGATTCAGATGACACAAGGACAACTTCCAGATTTTTGTTCTTCGTTCCTTTTCCACTATCTGTAGTGTTCCTTTTTCTGCCTTATTTTCTTTAATAATTCCAAGCCGGTCTTTTTCTTCCATGAGAGCTTGTTTTGTGTTGAGGGCTAACAGAGGAGCAGGTGTGAGACAGCCTAGACATTTATTTGGATTGAGGATTTTCTGTGCTTTCTTGACACAAATGATACAAGCTTCCGGAGACAGTCGTCAGATTTGTGGCTCCGTCTCCTCTCAACACATTATCCAAATCTGTATTCTCTGCTAAAAATTCATGTGTATAGCACTCTTCCAAATGCAGTACGACATGTTTCTTCTGAGGATACAGATTAGTCACAGAATGAACAAAAAGACTAGCTTTTTATTTTTCAGTCTTCCTGCCTGCCTCTCCCCCTTCCTTTGCAAGCTCTCTCTCTCTCTCATGTTGCTTTTGAGACTAGTTTTCACAAGAGAACAGCTGTGTCTTCTTGTCTTGCATATACTCTGATAGTCGCTGCTCAGAAAAATTTTCAGCCCTTTCAGGCACTGCGGAAGCAAACCTGGAAAGCAGCACTGGCAGTGAAAACTACCTAGTTTCTGCTACAAAGAGCCAAATGGTGCAGGGATATGCGCTCATGCAAAGTAGGGGTGACTGTAGTCAACTACCTTTCCCCACCTAAAAAAAAAAAAAAAACAAACAAAACCAAACCAAACCAAAAAAAAGGAAGTCTTTCAGCCAAAAGGAAAGGCGATAGTGATGGAGTAGCAGATACCGGTTTCATCTGCTGTTTCCTCACACTTCAGTTTGTAGCCTCCTGTTCTCTCTATCTTGACATTCATGTTCAAGAAGGGTGAGTTAGATGTAGCATTCGCTAAGAGAGGAGGTGTAGGGCTTCCCTTAGATCTGGTAGGCAGGGCAAGCTAATTTGAGAAGGCTGGAAGCTAAAAGCGTTCATACCAGTTAGACAGGGAAGTGCAGAGGGACACTTGCACTGCGAGGGAGGATTATGATATCTTATTACTTCTGAGATGAAGCTCAAAGTTTATGAATGAGATTGTCTGATCTGGTGCCTGCAGTAGACTGAAGTGATTTCTTTCAGATTTCTCCTTATTTTCTTAAATAGATTATGGTAATTAGAATCACAGAATCATAGAATCACAGAATCATAGAATCACAGAATCATAGAATCATTTAGGTTAGTTTGTAAGGTGCTCACTATGAACTTCTTCCTGGTAGGTATCACAGAAACACCAATATAAAATGATTTGATCGCTAAAATACTTACTTTGGGGCTCATGTTGTCCTATTGCAATCACTGTTGCAAAGCTTTGGTAAGCCAGAAGGCTTTCATCTGCTTAATCTACTTTGACTGCTTACAACCTGTGTTAATTAAAATGGATAAATTGCTGTGAGATCATCAACATTGATTAAAAATGAAAAGAACTGATTATTGTGGAGTATGCCAAAACCTGCATCCAGCAGTATCCGAGGGAAAGTAAAAATTTGCCTAGCTTTAGCATTGATATTCAAAGAGCTTCAGTCCTTCAAAGAGATGTTTCTGTTTCTTGGAGGAAGAGCAGGAGGAAGCCAGCCGGCAGGATGTCAAAAAGGAGACAAACACATTGAAAAAGTTTGAAGAATACCAGATGATGCTGAACTGTAAAAGTTTCTATATAGCCCTTAGTTTTGAGGGAAGAAATCTCTAATATTTATCTGAATGATATATTGGGATTAGTCATATACCTCCTAGAACGATGCACTCTCTTTAGCCTGTTGTATCCTCAGTCTTAGCCATAGCCCCTCTGTAAGATACCAAGTGACTGTATCTCTTGCAGTGACTGTATCTCTTGCTCCTACCTCCTTTTCTTAACCTCCTTCTTCTCTCGGCATCTTATACCCAAGAAAGTATAAGTCTTTAAGAAAGCTTTAAGACTATTCTCCTACTACTCTAAAACATTAGAGATAGAGAAACCTCCAAGAATGTAGAGGAGCACTGGCAAACACACAAGAGTTACTTGTGCTTGTACAGAGCTAATGAAACTTAGGGACTGTGTCTCAGAAGTATTTCTCCAGTATTTGATTTCTGAGGCTGTGATTTCTTCTCAATCCAGATACAGTCTGACTGGTTTGCTCCCAGACACTGATGACACTGTGGTTCAAATATATTCATAATACCTTTTTGAAAAGAGAAAGAATAATAGTTACAGCTTCCCAAGTCATGGGGGGCACCCACATTTATATTCTGAAACACTTTTCCTTGGGAGGGTTTTAATTTAGTGATAACAAAGCAGCTCTTGCCCAATACGTCTGCACGCTGAAACCCAGTCTTATCTCAAATGACATGGTGTCTCTTTTGATTTCTTTCATTTTACAGATTTTCTTAGGGCTTGAAAATTGATGTCAGTTTAAAAAGGAATAGGATTTGGAGAGAAAGAAGGGGGAAGAGAGTAATCTCTGGGACTGTCATATGTTGCAGATTACTTTGAATTTCATCAAATGTTTACAGCATCTCTGGTAAACTCATTAATGAAGTATCTGTGCAGGGAACAGATTCAAGCAATCTCAAGAGGAAGTTTTCGGTTGCTATGTGAGTGAGAGAGAAGGGGGAAAACTTGTAAACTGAGAAAACGTAAGGAAGTTTAAATATTTTTTTTTTAATCAAAAATAATACACGTAAATGATCTTTTCTTCCTCCAAAGCTCTAAATGCAAGCACTTTCTGGACGTCAGCAAGTACAAGTACTTGTGGAAAGACAGGACTAAAATACATATGAACAAGTAGCTGAAACTGTGGGTATACCTATTTTTGAGCAGGTTAAAAAAAATACAGAAAACCTTGTCCTGAAGTTGTAGGTTCTCACAAGAATGATTCAGATTACTCAGAAATAAAACACAGTGGAAATAATTGTAAGCTGCAATTTATACATGTTTGGGTGCAACAATTTTTGATTAGCATGGCTGTTTTTGGTTTTAGCTAGAAAATGGATGTATTAAAAATAGAATTTCTATATTCTTTCTAGGAAAAATTATTACTGAATCATTTATTTTGTGTGTTGATTCAATTCAAACATATTTCAAACAAAACCAGATCAAGATACAATTATATCTTACAATATTGTAATCTACCGCAAACTTCCTTTCCTGAAAACTTTTCCTAGATGGATTTATTTTACACAGCAGTCACTAACAAAACACCCTGTTCTGATACAAACATTTGACGTACGCTTCTTAAATAGCTGGTTTTCCTCTTCCCTGTGTGTGTACAACTTTGCACCATTTACCAAGAAATCCTTTTTATCGAGTTAAAAAATAAAGTAGCCATCCAACCCATAATTTTGCTTGGTTTAGCAACATTAAGCAGAGTCAGAATTGTAGTAGATGTTGATTAACTTCTTTCTGCACGAAAACCGTAGTGCTGCAAAATGTGCATTACACAGTTAACAGGCAACATCAGGGGAGTAGGTCTGTACGGCTTGTTCACGAGAGGACTCGTGCCTGCAGAGTTCTGCCCGAGCACCGTTCTTCAGACTCTGGGGCCCTCTGTTTGGAGTGGGCTGTTTGATCCTATCTTTTGCAGTACTCCGTATCTGTGTAGTTCTCTTCTCATCCTCTTACAATATACAAAGGTCAAGCTGTTCGCTAAACGTGATTTGTATTGGTTCATGCTCACGCTAAAGTATGATCCAACTTTTGAAACATTAATTTTGCTACAAGGATTATACCTTTCCTGCTGACTTTTTTTAAAAAGTATTAACTTGAAGTATTTCTCCTGCTGTGGTTTTTTTTGGGGGGGGGGAAGCTCCAAAACATTAAATAGAAGTGTCATGATGTTCTTTGAAGGTGTAGTTCATTCTCAAGGACTTAAGTTTGGAAGCAAAAGGAACTTCCTTATTCTCTGTGAGAGGCTATTGCTACTTTGTTAGTTGCTTCTCTTTTTGCTGGACTGGGCTAGAGTAGAGGTGAGAAATATTTTGAGACCCTGCACACCACTGGAAGATCAGGGGTCCCAATAAGTGATGGAGAATTGCCTTATGATGTGTGTCCAGGCTTTTGGGCAATGCAGACTACGTGCTTCCCCGATCTCAACTTGGGCTGAAAGGCTACCAGTCTGGCTTTGATTTTATGTGTAGACAAAAGTGGTATTATACAGGGTAAGGCGCATTAGGCGCACACCTGCTAACCTAAGTATAATTAATGAATTTTTTGTTTTGTTTTTATAGATTTGTTCGGACCGTGCTACCATTTTCTCAGGAGTTTCAGAGAGATAAGCAGCCTAATGCACAGCCGCAGTATCTCTATGGAACAAAGGTTGGATTTAATTCCCTTTATATTTATGGTTTGCTAATATTTAAAGGTGTCTTTTTTAATTATAGAAACTATGGAATATAAGAGTTATTAAAAATGGACTCAAATACATTTTGTATTTTAAATTCAACGTACACTTTTTTTTCAGACTTTGCTGTGAAGCTCACCATATGTTTCAGCCAAAGTGCAAGTGATTAGTTTGATGGTTAGTCTTATCTGACATAGCTAAAAATAAGTCCTTCTCTCAAGCACCTTGCATTGCACAGTTGCTTGTAGTGGCAGAGCAGACTCAAAGAAAAGAATAATTAGTCATCTGGTGAAGTGAGAACAAGAGCCCATCTTGGGTGCAGCTGCTCCCATGTTACAGTGCTGAAGATGGTGAGAGCAGGAGAAAAGGGAACAGATAGGAAAAACTGCTTCAGATGCTATCTGACTCAAAAGGAATATAGATTCTGACCATCCTAAACTATCAGATACTAAACTGCTTAAATTATTTTAAAAATAAAAGTAGCATTTCTTTGGCATCTTCCACCCAAGGACCTCGAAGTCATTGTGATGAACTTGGCCTTCTGGCCATCTCATCTCCTGTATGAGCAGCATCCTTCTGGCTTTGCAGATTAGGAGTGCCTAGAAGGTTTACACAAATTTTCAATAGAAGTGTACGTGATTTGCAGTCCCGTATTCTCTGCGTTAAGGCAATGCCCAATACTGAGGTTGGAAAGGAGCTTATGTGGGTGACAAGTTGAGAGAGTACTTGGCCCAAGAGACTAGTTGTGGGCTTTCATGGAGCTACCCAAGTGAGGAAAGTTAGCCTGTATTCACAGGACCAATGCTATGCTCACGTGTGCAGTATTGTATGTTGGAGGGGTAGATTTATTCTCCCCGATCGCTGCAGATTTATTTTCTTATGCTTCAGAATTGTTACCTGAGTCTTAACGATAGGTTAACATGCTATGCCTTTAAATATATCTGCATTTTTAATATCCAGTCAGAAATATTGATCTACTTCCAACAGCAGTAGAAATCAGCAGTGGTATCTTCAGCAAATCATCTGAGAATGTTTAACAAGATGTCACTCTTAATTTTGCATTGTTTTCTTGAGTATCAGGGAGGCAAAAAGAAAGTATGGAAAAGATCAATAAAAATACAAGGATCAAATTAGAGGATTGTTGACTAAACAGAAAGTTGTAAAATGATGTACTCAGTTATCCTTATGATTTATACAAGTACGCTGTAAGTGTCATTTTCATGCCTAGCTACTTCCATTATCTAGCTCCTACTTAAACATGAGCACAATTAGTCCTTGTCTTACTGTTATTTTCTGCCCATCATATCCTAGTTTTACGGTGCAATCTCTGTGAAGTGATTTGCCCAGCAAGCTAGTTTTTGAGAGCTGAAGAGATAGCTCAGAAGTTATATTAGGACTGAAATTTGTATCTGCTGCGTTTGTAAAACTTTCATGCTTTTAAAATGTAAAGGAGGTGGAAAAGGATTCACATGTCTTTAATGTGGAATGTAACAGCTGATTGTCTGGTACTGTGAATAGTGTTTTATATAATTGTTCTCCAACAGGGAACAGTAAATTATAGGAAAGTGGGATTTTCTTACATTAGAGTTATTGTGTTCCTTACTATTTTAGGAATTCACCAGATGCCGTGTAAAGAGCAAAAACCCCACTGAATTTAGTAGAGATTGCTAACTTAATTTATCTAAGTGATGATACAGTGGGGTGAGTGACAGAGGATTAACTGGGGAACCCTTTTTTATCAGTCAGGTTACATTGTTAAAATGAGTTTAGTAATCTTTACTCTGAGCGCTATACATTTTTCATAAATCTGATTTTTTTCTATATGAGCAGGAGCAATGGAGGGGGTTCTTAGATGCATTTCTGGAGCAAGTTTCATAACTAGACATGCCTATATACTCCTGACTCTCTGTAGTTTTAGATTTTTACAAGAGTATATTTTTATTCTTGAATCTAACGTATTTTTGAATTAAGGATATCTGAATGGAATTTTAGGAGGACATTTCTGCTGTATATAGCAAGTAACAGATAGTAATTTTTACATGGTAGAGGCTACACATTCTAGTGTGTGATATAATTGCATGATATTATTCTGTGTACTATATAGCCAGGCTTGTCACAGAGTGCACATCCTTGTTTGGGTCCTTTAACGGTTATATTGTTGAATTCCCTCCTGACTGGATAAGAGTGGGGTATGGAGTAGCTATATATTTTTTTTTATTTTATTGTCTTTTTTGAGTTCTTGAACTACTCAAGATATTCAGGTGAGCACTTTGTATTAATCATATAGCCAAGGAATATGACTTTTTATTTTCCTTATTGGACTTTGTTGTTGTTTGGTTTTGGGTTTTTGAGGGTTTTGGGGTGTTTTTTTAGCAATCCATGGTGTTTATTTAGGTTAAGACAAGAGCATTGTGGTTTCTTGTGCATATGTACACTCACACATGCATGTATTGAACTGTAATGGCTAAGCACTTTCTGTGCAGAAGCTTTGCACAAGCAATGTGCTTGCTTAAGAGTAACTAAAGACGTTTTTAGTTTTGATCTCAAAGGGTTCATATATTCTCAGATATTTCTAAATGGACCAAAGCATTTGGTCTATATTAATGTATATTGATGCTCAGCATAGACAGTTGTGTCCACATTCTCTGTTGCACCTAAAGTTTTCTGAGCAGTATCTTCAACCAGTTAGCAGAACAAAAACCCCCAGATACAACTTACTTCTCCTGGCTGACATGGGAGCAGAGCTGTCAGGTGGGAAGGAGCCATCCTGCAAAAGCTTGTCAGCCTTGTAAGTGACCTGGAGTATTTTAAAAGCTCATTGAGCATGGTCGTTGAAATCCCTTTACTCAGGTGAAGTGTGTGTAGGATTAATGAAATGAATGTTAGCAGATTGAAATTTGGCAACATGGGCTGGATGCGTAAAATAATAATGTACATGTAAGAAAGAGCCTCTTCTGGGGATTTGAAACTAACTTTGCACGTTAATGAAGTACCTGGCTTTATAGAGGTTGTGTAGACCAGAATTTAAGAGCTTCCTTTCTGGCTTATACAACATTTTCCAAAGATTTTCATGTTTGTATGTCTTCTGCATTTTGTAGATACTAACTCATTCGTTTTGCGAAAAAAGACCCCTTTGGAAAGCGCTTCTTGATGTGAATATAATGGGTTTTATCTACTGCTGGTGCACAAATTATCATCAGTTTGCATTATGTTGCATCTTGTTATCAGTTTAGTGATCACTTAAAATGTTTGCCACTGACTAGATCGTTGTTAAAACTGGACACTGAACTACCAAAACACAGAATTGCCAGAATGAACCTGCATGAATCTGTAATAAAACTTTCTGAGCAAGAGACAGAGAGTCTTGTAGCTCTGTGTGTGATGATGTGAGTTCTTGAAAACTGGTGCAGAAGTCAAATGACACTCCTTATGCATTGCTCATGCGCACGGGGTGCGAGACGGTCCATTGCTCGTGAGGCGATATAAATGTTTATCGAAGTAGTGCACAGTAAACTCCTTGGGTGGAATGGACTTATATTTAGATGAGGAAAATCACGTTCCTGGGGGCACTTCCATGGTAGCTCCTTGCCTTCTCAATCTGATATATACATCTGTCTTTTTGCATATATGTGTTTGTGTATAAATAACAAAATTCAGTAGGTGAATTGCCTCTAAACTGCTTTAAGACTGAACTGCTCCTTGTTCTCAGTATGGTATGTACATGTGTGTGTAACTTATAAATGCATGTAAATATATGTATTGGACTGCCTTAAAACCCACATAAAGAAACAGAGATGCAGAGAAATAAACAGGTTTTCAAGGACCCAAGATGTTGGCAGAGATGAGAATATATGTCTCTTGACTCCATCCCTTTAACATTAAAATCATCTTTTCTCTCTTTTATGAAATCCTAGTCTGAGAAGTGTTACCGTTAATTTGATTATAAGATCATGTAAAAGCATTTTTTTCTGTGCCCGCTACCCAGCCGCCCCTTTTTGGCAGTAAACCTGTAGCGTTGGCTTCATGCTCTGAAGAGAGTTTTTCAGTGTCCTTGTCATGAAACACCGTAATTTGAAACAGCAGTAAACTGTTGTCATCTTCACAGTTTATTTGAGACGGATGTGTAAGACAAAGAAAAACACGTCAGCCAGAGGAAATGCTTTGTGCGGGATGGAGAACGCGCTGTTGCTAACTTAACACAATAAAGATGCCTTTTGAAGTGTTTTCTAAAAGTCATACCTGCCCCCATTCAGCGCACGTTTCTGTGTGTCGTACCTATCCTAGTAGAAAAAAAGTAAAGGAGACGCATCAAACTTATGCCAGCTCGCATCCTCCTAGCCATATGAGAGTTGACGTCTTTCACAAGTTGTGGGAAATGTTGTCAAAATACGGCATCTGAAAGACCCACTGCCTTCTGTGAAGTACTCGGCGGGCGCTCTCTTGCCAAAATTGCATACCACCTCGGCTTCCAGGGCGCGGTGGAAAGGGATGGCAGCTGCCCAGCCGTCCGTTCTCCAGCCTTTACTGGTACAACGGAGCTGTGTCAGAAAGAGCTGACTTTACGCATACGTTCGTATCAACGGCAGTTTAAAATGCCTGCGGTCGCAGTGTATCTTTGTTTTTTAGACATACCATACTATACAGCAATACTAAGATCTATTATGTTTTTATGGAACACAAATGCACTTAAGAGATTTAAAACAGGGTGACTTACACATGTAAGCCAGACAAGACGCGTCATATTGTGAGGGTGAACAGACTTCTGTCCGAAGGGCCTTTCTTGGCACTTTGCCGTGAAGCTCAAGGCGGAGTGAGATGATCGGCAGATTCGCTTGTTACAAAAATAAAAGGTGTTTTGGCATGTTTTTACTTCCTTGCCCCTTCATTACACAAAATGTACTGTGTAGTTGGATAGAAATTTGCAGCTGGTGAATGAGTTTTATTAAAACTGAAAGGGAAAGAGAGAAGGAAGGGCCAGGAGTTGCTTCTCTGAGCTCTGTTTCCTCTACAGGGACTCACTCGCCCGTGGAGCTTGTGGTGGGAGCAGAAGGTGGGTTGTGGTGGGTACAGAAGAGTGCAAAATATGATAATCCAGGGTATTTCCTTAGTTTCGTTAAAAGTGTCCTTACAGAGTGGCTATCTTGCATATGTTTTTAGACCGAGGGGAAATTTCAAAGACAGACGAAAGGATACTATTGAAATCCCGGTGAGTTTAGCTTACATACTGAGACTGATGTCATTCGGACGGGTGCTATGGAGAAGCGCCACCGTCGGCGAAGCGCGTAGTCCGAGTGTAGCAGTTTGTAGTGTGTAGTTTGAGAAGCAGTCAGGATTGCGAGGGTAAAACTCACGCTGGCAAACCACTGCACTCGGGGCGTATGTTCCAGTTGCCTGTAGTAGCGTAACAGTCTGGGTTGCCACCTCAAAACTTCTACTCAGTTTTAATTTATGCTAGTAAAAAAAAGGAAAAAGTCTCTTGGTCACTTTTGATTAATTTTTATATTTGTTTGCTGTTTTAGACTAAAGAAATGCAACCAAAAAATCCCCTCAAAATGTAAACCAATTATTTGCTACATGCTTCATTTTTAAATAACGGAGTGTGGCTGTAGTGCTCACTTCTTGGGAACCTTTGCCTCTGAGTACCTCTGGCTGCGTACGGGCTGTTGGAAAGGGATGCGACACCAGAGGTGCAGCCGGGAGTGCTGCGGTGAGCAGTCGGAGCTCCCCGTTGTGAGCGCCGACACCTCACGCGATGCGTTTGAAGCAGTTGGGATGTCATATGTAGTAGAAATCTTGTCCCTGACAAAAGGTTTCTAATTTATAGCAGAGCACTGTCCTGTTGTTGGCACTCGTTCCCAGCTTTTGGAAGACGGCACGACGGGCTCCTTGCACGCTGAGGGATTCTCTATGATTGTGGCCAGCTGGATGCCACCTGGATGGTTTTCCTCGGTGTCCTGCATCGGTTGGCTCTGCCTGCCGAGCTCCTCCGAGGTGTGCGCCGCGCTTTTGGTCCACACCTTCCCATGGTCTTGTTCGCAGGTCCCGTTTCGCCCTTGCAAACGCTCGCATCTCCTGTGGCACAGGAGGTGCAGGCAGCCGTAGAGGAGGACTGCGGCGATGATGAGGAGCAGGACGCTGCTGGCGAGCCAGATGCCCAGCGCCAGCTCTTTCTTGGTGTTGCTCGCAGACGCCGGGTCTCGTTCCAGCGTATTAAAAACTCTGCACTGGTCACTGGAGGGGTTGGCGGACTGGCAGGTCACGCACACGATGTATGTTGTCAGCGGAGTCAGGTTTTCGACAACAAAGGAGGAGCGAGTGGCAGGCACCCTCTCTTCCTTCTGAAAGCTCTTTCTCGAGTAACTCGATAGCATGCTGTGCCAGTTGGGGTGGTACATGACGCTGTAAAAGCTGTCGGCACAACTGGCCATTTTTGGCCAAATTACCATTGCCGTGTTTCCTGTGATGTTTTGGACGGTTATTCCCATCGGGATGTTGCTTGGGTGTGTTTTCCTCTCCCGACGCTGATCTCACTGTGGACAGGGGAGACGTTCGATGCTGATCTCACTGTGGACAGGGGAGATGTTCGTTTCCCAGGGAGGTGACTGCGAAGCTGCAGCACTGGGGACGTCGTGTGGATCTTAGTCGTAGCGCTCTGTAATTTAGGAAAGGAGTTTATTAGGAAACTATGCTCTTGTATTTGGTACTGCTGTGTAAAAGTGGGAGTTGGCAGTTCATAAAGTTTGGGGTATTTTAAACTGCGTATTTCTTTCCCAAGTGAAAGGATAAACATATGCTTATAGAAATTCAACCGGAGCTGCTGCCTGTCCAGCTGACCAGTTGCATGTTGTCTCCATGAGAGACGGTGTGTTTTGCAGAATTTGCAATTGGGGAACCGCTTCCTTTCACAGCTTTTTTTCAGATGACTGAAAAAGAAATGCAGCAGTTGTTTTTCTCTCTAGTCTGAGTATCTTGCATTTTATTTTACTTACTCGGTGTTTTCCATAATCTCAAAGCTTGCTTCTGTGAGCAATGAATTTTTTTATGTTAAGTGGCAAGGGAGGGGTGGCAGGAGTGGATATGCAGGGATAAATTCCTCTACCATCCACAAGTCTTGATTTTTGCCTGTCACAGTCAATTGAAAAACAAAACAGTATGCGGAAACATCACCAGATATTTCATCTCCGATATCATTTTACATTAGTTTCTTATTCGCCAATACTCTCCATGTTTTGCTGGTGAGTTAGCACATCTGTAGCCACTGCTAGAGCAGCGGCTGTGACGACTGTACATTGGTGGCATCAGTATCACAGTGTTTAGTCTTGATGTTAGTCAGCCTCTTGGAAAAGCTTTCTCAAGCTAAGCTTAGTTGGTGAAATATGGCTTTCACTATAGCGTACCTTTTGGATAAATACGGGTTTTTAAAAAATGACTAATGCTCTTTTCTGTTCTAAGTGATTGTGTGTAATTCCATAGTCTGTCTGCCCTGAACTTATACTCCTCCTCATAATAAAACTAAAATTAGAAAAACTGCCAGTATTTTGAGATTCTCAGTTTGTGTTACCGCTGTAAATAGTGAAAGGAAAACATCTATTTTTCTGCAATTTTCTTAACATGTCTGTTAAAGAATATATAATAACAGCCAGTGGGTATTTTCATTTCTTTGGCTTTTTTTTTTTTTTTTTTTTTGCTTTTACTGTTGTGAGGGCAACTTCTGAGAAAGAGCCTACCTCAGCAATTTGATCTGATTCTCTTAGTTTAATAGTCAGTTTCTAGTGGCACTCGTGAAAGTTTTTTCCACCATGAAAGTTTCTTACTTTTTTTTATGAAGATAAATATCCATGACAGTAACACTGTATTTCATTGTTTATGACTTAATTATAATTTTTTTTTTTTTTTATGCTCAGGTTTAAAATGTTACGTCTCCTGGCTAAATAACAATTGACTATTGAAAATTCTCCTGGTGAAAAAAGCTTGTAAGATTTGCTCATAGCATATTCTGAAATTATTCTGTAATACTGTTATTGTATTTTATACTAGATAGGAGGCTGGCAAAATAGATATTATTTTAGTGGCATTTTGATAGTTACATTAATAATAAGAATTCTGTGACTGTTTATGTATGAAAATTGTTGCTTGAGGCTTTTGGATTATACTTATTGGGAATTGGGAAGAAAAAGATGTATGTTTATTTTCATTACAATGTGAAACCTTAGATATGACTCATTTGGGTAGATGCTGCCGTTCTAATCGTGTGGTAAGTGCACTCTTTTTGATACAGCAACAATATAAAGGAACTGAGTTTGCTATCACATAAACTTATTCAACAGACACATTTTTGCATCTACACAACTTCTGTAGATATTAAAATCGGACGCATGAGTAAGATCAGAGCTTTTACTTGCTCAGTTGTCTTCTCTTTAGCTGGTAGATCCCAATTACCTGAAATTATAATTTATTTTTTATAGAACACTTCCTAACACAATCTAGAAACAATAGTTTCATCCTCACAGCATTTTGTAAGTAGAATGTTTGGATTTTAATTAAATAACAATAACGCATTTCTATTATTACAAAACATTAGTTATTAGAAGACACGTAATTACTGACATGTAAATGTTTGGAAAACCCGTTTGATGTTTTGTAGATTATAAAGTCAGTACTTACCGTCACTTACTGATGGAAATTTCAGAACAGAATTTTCATACGGTGATGCTGCTGTGAAAATGATATAAACACTAAGTTTTCTGTATCCCTTTTCACATGAGTTATTTCCTGCCTGATCTCTGCTTGCCAGTTTGCTTTTTCTTCCCCTCAGATTCCCTGGACTGAATTCTCATTGCTTGGTGCTTTCAATTTTTTTCTCCGATGCTGCTGGTGGCATGGTTTCTTTGTCTCTTCCACTTAAATTCATGCAAGAGCACATCTTGTTTAAAGATGCCGTTACTTTGTTTTCGAAGAACATACAGGAGAAAAAACAAAGTCTTTTCTCTCCTCTCTTGCTTGCCTCCCCTCGCACAGTGTACTGCCTGAACATCCCTGTTATATGCTCTTGTGCGTGTACCAGTGATGCTGTGAGTGATTAATGTTAGCACTTTGATGACATCAGCAACCAGCAACTCTTTTCTTTTTTTTTTTAATTTTTTTTTTTAATTTAAGTAGGGGAGGGAGCAAGCATAGCTTAAAAAAATAAAGAACTCCCTCTTTCCTTCCCTTCCTTCCCTCCCTCTCCACTCCCACCCCCCGCTTTGTTAGTGGCTTCTTCCCTAAGCATTTTATGCTTTTGTGCATCATGGGGGGGACACAGTGGTGGTGTGTGATGGTGTTTTCTAAATCCCTTGTCACGGTTTATAAAGCTCTGCTAATCCAGCATTTACAGGTGGACCATTTTAGGTACTTCCCCATGAGGGTTACATTAAAGACAGATGTATTTTTAGATTTGCCGACTTCTTATTGTTATGTATTGGTGAGGTTTTAAATACTGAAATCATGGTTTTAGGGCTTGCTTTTCTATGACAAATTTCTGTTATGTGAAGAGGAGTTCCTTCCCCTTAACCTCACGGCAGTAAAATGCTTTAACCTACTGGAGTAAAATTCTCCTTGTGCTATAACCAAACTTAATAGTTTGGACACATTTATTGTGGAGACCTACATGATTGGAAACATCAAAAGCAAAAGATGAAATCTCACCTTTTGGGGACAACTGTATAAATGCTTAGTGCATTGGGACATTCATCTGCACTTATTTTCTTAAGGTTTTACCAGTTCTCTCCCCCGTCGATGCCCCAGACCCCTTTTCTGTAAGCAGAGAGCTATGCAAACGCGCTCATTGTCCTAGAGGGATGCAGCTTTAGGTTGTCTGTCCGGGGGGGGGGTGTTTGGACTTTAGCCTTGTAGCCAGCTCCAGTCTAATAGCAGAACTGTGTCATGTGTATTAGACACTTGGCTAATTATTAAGATTCCTATTTTAGTTTGCGTTCACAGAGAAGATGGCTGAGTATTTGGAAACAGCCCTCCTCCACAAAATCAACACAAGCCTGCAGCCCTCAGAGCAGAGCTTCCCGTACTGACGGACAGCTGAGGCCGCAGGACCCTCCAGAGCAGGGTGACCAGTGGGGTTGCTCAGGGGCACATCTGGTCAGGTCTTGAACATCTCTGAGGACGGAGACTCCGCAGCCTTCCTGTTTGACCACCCTTATAGTAGTGAAGTGTTTTCTGATGTTTAGATGAGATTTCCTGTTTGTGCCTGTTGCCCCTTGTCCTGTCATTGGGCACTGCTGAGCAGAGCCTGGCGTCCTCTTCTTTAGTCCCCCCATCAGGTACTTAGACACATGGAGGAGACCCTCCTGAGCTTTCTCTTCTCCAGGCTCAACAGTCCCAGCTGTCTCAGCCTTTCCCCATAGGAGAGATGCTCCAGTCCCTTAATCGTCTTTGAGGCCCTTCACTGGACTCTCTCCCATATGTCTCTCCATGTCTCTTCTGTTCTGGGGAGCCCAGCAGTGGACCCAGCACTCCAGGTGTGGCCTCACCAGTGCTGAGTAGAGGGGAAGGATCCCCTCCCTCAGCCTGCGGGCAATCCTCTGCCTGATGCAGCCCTGCTGGCTGTTGGCCACCTTGGCCATGAGGACATACTGCTGGCTTATGGTCAGCTTGCTGTTCACCAGGACCCCCAAGATAAGAAAAAAGCCAAACCAAAACAAAAAACGCCTCACGTTCTGCAGCTCAGACTGTCTTGCTGTATGGTTTCTTTATACAGATGGAGACAAAAGTTCAGGCACACAAGCAATGTAACTAAACCTTTAAGTAAATTTCAGTACTGGCAACTTCTTGAATTTTCACGTTGCAGAAATAAATTGCTGGTTACAACTTACTTTCTGTGATTGTTGAATTTATGTAATTTTCTGTGTGTGTTTTTTAATAACACATGCAAAGTTTCTCACTTAGGTCAGGAGTTGCCTGATGCAGAAAGTTGGCTTTGGATCTCTGGTTCTCTCTTGTTACGACCTAGATGGTCTCTTCTGCACCTGTGCTTTCATGTATTTCTTTCATAGTGCAATAATTTTTGACCTGTGAGGGTTTGTGAAGTACATCTAAGGCATCCGCAAAAGGTGGCCAAGAAGTGTAACCTGCTGCCAAATTTGCATTTGCTATATGTCAGTCTAGAATCCAATTTTTAAATTTCTAAGTCCACAGATCAAAACACATTGGAAACTGATGTTATATGGAGATCTACAACATAAGTAAAAACGTGTATCTTCTATCCCAATCTCTTCTCAAGATGATTTGCAAGTCCTTTTCTTTTATGAGACTAAAATCCTCCAAGAGCTTGGTAGAGTTTCAGGACTTGAATTCCTAGTAGTTTCTTTGTGCAATGCCAGGTATTACAGTATCTGGTATTGACTTGCATGGATAATTGGGGCAGGATCTGCGTTGGAGGGAAGGTCAATGTTCTTCCTGGACACTGGTGAAGGAAAATCTTCTGTTACAGCCGATGTGTGTGGAGTTGAAAGTCTAACAGTATGCTGTCTTTCATGCATTAGAGCGAATGAAAACTGCAGAAAAGAAACACAACAGAACCTTCTGCGAGAAAGGTTGACAAGATTCCTTTTTAAAATTAAATTTTGGGATATTAGGAGGACAACCCACTTACAGGAATGGAGGATATTAAGTTAGCTAACTCCTCTTTGATCTGCGGCTTCAGCAAACAGTTCCTAAATCCCTACACAGCATCAGTCTGTACAGTTGTGTCCACTTTGAAGAAATTGTCATTAATATGGCAAAGCACCTGATCCTATTTATACAACTCTGGAAGAATTTCCATGAGGTTACATCCCAGACTTAGGTTTACTCTGATCTTGTGTACAGCTGAGGGGTTTGGAAAAGAGAGATCCTTATTAATTAGTTGCAGAGAGCAGTAGCTGCACAAAGCTGTTTTTTTGTAGTTGAGTCTTCAGAGACTTAAAACACCTATTGTGAACTGAAAATTGAAGTAACTTCTTTCAAAATGTTTTGTACGTAAAATGGACAAGATAGGAATAGAAACTGTGCTTTAAATTCAGGAATCTGAACATTGGCATTGACTATTCTTACTCTTTTATACCTGTGTAAATAGAAAAAATATGAAAGAGGAAGTGTTCACGGCTTTATAAATGGTAAGTGGAATATGCCTGGTTAAAAAAAAAAAAGTGTTTACAAGTTTTTCTTGCTAATATAGAGATTTTGGTTGGAATTGCTGCCTTACAAAAGGGTAGCTTTGTATTTTAACTTCCTCGAGAGAGAGTGAGATACAAAGTTATTTTAATTTTAATATGCTTTACAGTGCTGTTTAAATGAGATGATTATACAAATGTAGTCAGCTGATGTTGTCATTAATCATATCTGTTCTCTCATTTTAGGCATTGAATCTGGCATATTCCAGCATCTACAGCAACTACAGGAATTTTGTTGGACCCCCTCACTTCAAAGTCATCTGTAGGCTTCTTGGGTATCAGGGTATTGCTGTGGTGATGGAGGAGTTGCTCAAAGTTGTCAAGAGCCTGGTATGCCAATTGTCTTTCATTTTCTGCTATTCCCAATAGCTTCTGATAGGAAATGTCTCAAGAAAAGCAAAGTGAAAGTGACATCTCAGATAAAACTAATTAAAATATTACTTCCGTTGAAGTTCAGTATAAGCTGTGTTTTGAGAGTACTCAGTGTCTTGTGAATGCAATAGATGATGTGCCTTGGTAGCCTGAGCAGCGTTTTGAAAACCTTGGATTCTGCATTGGAGATTAGTTTAATTTGTGGAGACCTGTGCTGTTAGGTCCTGGGTAAACTCTGGAAAAGTATCAGTGTTTCAAATTAGTTGATTTCAACCTAAAGATTGTACTGTAAATTCACTTTCTCGATATTTTTTGAGAACAACTGGAGTGTACTTTCTGCCTTGCCTAACTTCTGGGCTTTCATTAATAACATCATTGACAGATGATGCCTTAATAATAAGGAAGTTTTAATCTCCGCTTGATCTAGCGGTGGATAGCATCAAGCCTATTTAGAAGAGTGCTCAGAGCAGATGTTGAAGAAGTTATCCATACAGCCTGGGTATCTCGTATCGGAAATGGCCTTCTCTGTAACTAGGAGGATGCTGAGGGGCTGGCTGTTCACTATATTATTAGTATCTATGTATGCAGTCATAATGCATTGCAGTTAAGTTTAAGCCAAAGAAATGGTCTTTTCCTCCCTGTCCCTGTTGTCTGTAAGGGGCACGCTGCCAAAATAATCCAGCTATACCGGGGCATAGCTGTAGTATTCATAATCTCACTTCAGACACGTGACACATTCGGCAGTTTGTTTACACTAATTCCTACAATGTTCTACGTACGTTTTTGATGTTCTAGAAAGGCTGGAGCCTGCTTGAAGGGATGCTGTGGTCTAATCTTCAGGGAAAGAGGAAAACACAGATGTTGTTTGTGGTTTGAGGTTGAGTGTTGGTTTGTTGTTTTTTTGGGGGGGGATTTTTTTATATTATTTATTTAGGTGGTAAATTGTCTCAATTCATTAAAGGTAGCATTGAATGCTTGGACATTTATAAAGGAGGTTAAAAGGCCTAGGAGGAGGTATCCTGCTGATGCCTGATGCAGATGCTCAGATGTAGGGAGACAGACAGGAGATAGGTGTCTAGTGGGAGGAAGGCAGACGGACTGTAGGCTGGGACTGTGTCTTAACTGGTATGTCCAGAATAGCCAGTTTGAGCTGTTACAGACATACCTAATGCTAAGGATTGTTCTCTCCTTGCTTTTGAAAGCATTCAAATGCAACTTTTAAACCAAAAATCTAAAAGTTGGTTAGACAATAGAGACAGTCTGCAAGAGAAGAACACGATTTCCTCTTTTTTACCTTCCTGGCCCTAGCGGTTGTGCCATTCTTCCTGTAGCAAAAGGTGGCTAATGCCATATGAAGGAAAGTGCAGCTGTATTCATTTGAAAAACCTGCCATTTTGAAGATGATGAGTGACAGAATTAAATGCAAGATTTTTAGAGTTTGTTCAATTCGTGTAGTTTGAAGGCAATTTGTTGTAAAGTTTCTTAGTTCAATAACACTGACGTGTTTACGTACATCTGCTTTCTCTTAGTTACAAGGGACAATTCTGCAGTACGTCAAGACCCTAATGGAAGTGATGCCTAAGATCTGTAGGTTACCAAGACATGAGTATGGTTCTCCAGGTTAGTTCATGTTTGGTGTTACCATAGCAGCCTTAATAAGGTGATACTAATCACTGTCTTCTGGATCATGTGTGCTTCTGTCTTTCCATCCCTCTCTTATCTCTCCCAATAGTCAGCACTTAGTCTGGGTTTTTTGGGGAGTGGTGTTTTTGGTTTTGTTGTGGGTTTTTGGTTGGGGTTTTTTTTTTGTTTTTCCATAACAGGAATCATTGGGCTTTCTGAAAGTACTTAATAAAATTTTAAGACTTCTGTGCTTAGGACAAATAAAAGGATGACAGTCTGTATATAAACAGCCTTACAACATAATTGATCTTGAGCTGGGATGTTCACAATAGTTTCTATTTCTAGTCTTTCTCATAAGCGTGTTGAGCTTTTCCCTCTGCAAGTTAGCCTCTCACACTTGTTCTGTTTAAATGATAATTTAGATAACCCTAATTCTCTGGAAGAACCTCTATTCCCTCTTCCTTTGCCCTTGTCAAATGTAAGATAAAAGGAGCGATACTGCTGAGAGGCAAACTGGTCCTGCCAGAATAATTATGTCTGAGGCTCGTGTGGGGCACGTCTTAGCCACTTAACAGGAGGTGTGACAGTTGCAGAAGAAGAAATGACTTTGAAAGCTGATTGCCACTATGGAGAAATAATTGGCTAATTAGTATTTATCACATTGTTCACTGAAATTCTGAAACTGCTTCCCCCCCCTTCAAAATATTCCTCCCCCACAGCTTCTAATTAACACAAATTAATCCTTCCATGTGCCACCCACCTCCTGAGTATATCTTTATTTTTCCAGAGTCGCTTAGGTTTATTAAATGCCACTCCAACTGGAATGAGGTTGGTTTTTTTTCTGCTTCCCACAGCTTGCTTGATGCTCATTACCAATGTTAAACGAAATCGAGGACTTACTAAGTGTTTCCTTCCTGTTTTTCTCCCTGAAGCGTAGAAATGGATGAATCATGGTAGTTAACAGTATAAAAATAATCTATCTGAGGTTTTTAGCCACTCATTAAGGTCTGACCGCAAAAGCAGTAGATATTCTCAAATATAGATTATGCATCACCAGGGTCTGCGATGCTGCAGGTGACATTGGGAAGCTCATAGTCTCTTGCCAGAAATCCTCACCTGTGAGAGGGTAAGTATTTGGCAGGAGATGCCCAGGGACTTAAGCAGAAACTTTCTCTTGAGGTTAAAAGGCAATCCATCCTATAGGAAAGGCAAAACTTTACTTTGTGCAATGGTAGCCTTCACAGGATTGATTAAAACATTTTAAAATCCTTCATCACTTTCCTGTTTTGTAGAGATCACAAACTGCTTTAACTTCCTATTTACTCTTGCAAAATAAATCTGGTATGTTTAGATGCCTACTGTACCGAGAGATCAGAGTAACTCTTGGTGTTACGATGGAAGATCATAGCAACTAGAACTGGACTGGATCTCAAAAAAACCTGTGCTTGATTTGAATCGCTGTCCTCTCCTTTCTGTGCTAAATTGTCCTCTGTAGCAGCCTTTGCCACACCTTGTTTTCTTGGTTCACCACAGAAAATGCAAGCTAAAGCATGCCAACCGTTGTCTGTTCCCTCCTCTGGCCTTGAAAGCTTCCTGCAGAAGTTACTAGTTGTAGTAGTAAGTCTGAGTGCTGTGGAGCATGTCTGTATGCTGCTTCTATTCTTTTATGACAAGTCATTTAATCACTTCTTTATAGTTGGCACTACCTACACATACAGACCAAAACTGTGGTTCCGATCTACAGATTAAATATGTAGATTCTCATCTGTCTTGACGTAACATGCATTTATCAATTCAGAATTAATTTCCTGAGTGCATTCTCCGTATGCAAAGCAATTTAAGTATGCTCAGTAAGTAAGCCTCTAGCTATTTCATACACTTCAGACTTTGCATTTGGAGAGCTTTGTTTGGACTCTGGTGATTGCAGTTACTTGAGCCCTACATAATCAGCCCTCTAGACCTGTGGATTTCTGAATGGTGAGTTATTCCTGTTTAAAAGGAGCAGGGTACAGACAGTGGCATCAGAGTTGTTCAGGACTCCTGTTCGCCAATGGGTTTGTTTCCATAGGAACAGTCTGAAGCAGTGGGGAACTTGCTCATCTGGTAGTCATAAAAATATTTGTCTAAAAATACATTAAGCATAAGGATTTTTAAAGGGACCTTTTAAAGTCACTAAAGCTCTTAAAGGAATATTGGCCTGTAAGAGTTTAAACTTGAAATTTCCTATTGGAGGTAACACTTTCTTCTGCTATTTTTCTAGTATTTGCATATGGCATTCCTGCTTTTGAAAAATGAGTATGTCATGTCCTGCCACTCTGAAGTGTCATTGGACACAATGAGGAAAGTAGTTTGTAAGCTCTGCTGCGAGATGAGGCTTAGATTTTTGTCACTGGTATATCACCCCTCCAAAAGACAGTTTTAAAAAAAAAAATCCATGAGCTTAGCAAGATGTAAACTTGATGAGAAAGTAGCCTAACTGTGTATTTTTTCCTAAGTATAGCATTTCCAAGTTTCTTCTTTTAAAAAAAAAAAAAAAAACCAAAACAAAGAAACAAAACCTGTGTCCAGGTGGCCAAGAAGGCTAACAAGCATCCTGGCTTGTATCAGAAATAGTGTGGCCAGCAGGACTAGGGAAGTGATTTTCCCCCTGTACTTGGCCCTGGTGAGGCCGCACCTCGAGTACTGTGTTCAGTTTTGGACCCCTCACTGCAAGAAAGACATTCTGCCAGCACAGCTTGTGTCCCCAAGCACTGTGGCCATGGTGGAGCATCATTAGGTTGCCCAGAGAGGTGGTGGATGCCCCATCCCTGGAAACATTCAAGGTCAGGCTGGATGGGGCTCTGAGCAACCTGATCTAGTTGAAGATGTCCCTGCTCATGGCAGGGGGGTTGGACTAGATGACCTTTAAAGGTCCCTTCCAACCCAAACTGTTCTGTGGTTCTGTGGAAGTGCTGGAGCGTGTCCAGAGGAGGGCAACAAAGCTGGTGAAGGGTCTAGAGCACAAGTCCTATGAGGAGCGGCTCAGGGAACTGGGGGTGTTTAGTCTGGAGAAAAGGAGGCTGAGGGGAGACCTTATTGCTCTCTACAGCTACCTGAAAGGAGGTTGTAGCAAGGTGGGCGTTGGTCTCTTCTCTCTAGTAACAAGCGATAGGACAAGAGGAAATGGCCTCAAATTGTGCTAAGGAAGGTTTAGATTGGATATTAGGAAAAATTTCTTCTTCAGAAGGGTTGTTGGGCATTGGAACAGGCTGCCCAGGGAAGTGGTTGAGTCACCATCCCTGGAGGTGTTTAAAAGACATGTAGATGTGGCCCTAAGGGATATGATTTAGTGGTGAACTTGGTAGTGCTAGGTTAACAGTTAGACTTGATGATCTGAAAGGTCTTTTCCAACCTAAACGATTCTATGATTCTATGATTCTTTTCTATGAAAACACCCAAAGCTGATGCAGGGCAAAACACTCATTACACCAGGCCATGATCTCTTGAAATCCCATGTGTTAGCACGGCAGATTGGGGAAGCCACCCAGTGCCCCGTGCTGCCGGCTGCTGTGTTCCTGTCTCTCCCTGGGCTGATTGTGCTGCTGGCAACACCTTCTGAGCTGCTTCAGCACAGCAACCTGGTAAAAAACAGTCTTCCACCCCTCCTTTTTCTGGAATATTTCTGGTCAGGGTCTAATAGGGACTGGAGCTAGCCTGGGCCAGCAAGCGAGGTGGAGGGCAGTAGTGGCTAGAGGCTGCTGGGGAAGCATCGCTTGGGGCACAGCAGATGGGCTAGTAATGCTTCCCGTTATCCCAAGTTTTTGATCAAACTTGGATGAGTAGGAGAATAAGTTAATTTCTCAGTGGGGGCGCAATGGCTTGAGTCCTTGTGGGGAAGAATATGAAGGGAATTCATTCATAGATTTTTCTGGAACCTGTCCATTGGAGAAAGATTTAGGAGGGAATCACAGACTATTTGAAAGAATTTGGGGGCAACCCAGATCACCTAGATGATTGCGAAAGGGCAGTAAGGACTGATTAGATATGCAGAACAATGGGATATTTCTTTCTAGCAAAATAAACACAGTGCACAGGCTCCGTGATCATAATTCCCAGATACATGTATATGCTTAAACCTTACGAACATTTCTGTTGAAAGGAATGGCGTGACTGCTGATACGCAGAGTTAATGATGTCTCTTGTGAGCCAAAGAAGTATTTGTAGCTAGCATTTGAAGGTCTGTATGAAAGTGAACATAAACTAAAGGTCATTATAGCACCCAGTTTGTTGGGAGCAGTTTTGCTGTTTCAGATTAGCAGATTTTACTTGACAATAGTCGAGCCAGTATTCTGCAGAAAATAACCCATAACACAACTAGACCAAGAATTATATTCAAGGTCTAGTTTGTTGTTAGTCAGCAATTCAGTTCTAGAATTAATAGCCAATTTTCATCCTAAGCTTTTAGATACTGGAATTCTTACGAGCTCTGGAACATGTTTGATTTGAGTCTGTAGGTGTGAATTGGGATTCTTTTATAGAAAACGAAAGGTGAGCAATGTGAAGAAATCCAACCAGCTTTGCATTGCATGTGTTGACTTGGTCTGACTTCCTAAATTAATTAGTGTACAGGCTGCACAGCTGAAACGTGGCATCTGCTGTTTGAGTGCTGTTGAGATAGCATTTTGGAAGCAGAGATGGAACCTAATCCTTTACTAATCTTCTGTACTTTATTAGATCTATTTTATATCAACAGCCTTTGCTTCTGTTGAGATCTGTGTAAATCAGAAACTGGGATTACATAATCAATTATTATAACACCTAATGTCATCCCATCTGCAGGAATAGAGTGGTTTAATTAAAATTGCTTTCTTGGAGAGAAGGGGCAAAAAGCCTTGATTCATTTGCCTTGAAAAATGCTATGCATATATAACTAATTCAGTATCTTACAATTTGCACCACAAATAAAATTAGGGGAAGAAGGAAGGTTGCATGCAGTAAGTGAAACTAACTTTTCCTAGACATTTGTTCTTTTTCTGGGGCTTCAGTATGCATGTGTAGTCTTTCATAAAAATACAGTTCTGTGTAGTGTACAGTATAGGAGGTGTAATCAGGAATGCCATTGCCCAAACATTAATGAAAATATGATGATGTATTTCTGCCACAGGACGCCATGGGGGAGCAGATCGTGCTTTCAGTGTCATTTCTGTTCCATCAAAAATAGCCTGTGTAGCTCTGTAAGCTTTTGTCTGTTTTGCCACTAAATCAAGCCCTTCATCTAAGGGGAAGCAGTGCACTGTCAATAGCGGCATTTGGAACAACTTCATGCTAAATACTGGGTGTCAGATTTTAAAAATAATGACACGATTTGTTCATGAATGCATGTGTGGGGGTGTCTGTATTTATATGTCTGTATATGGAGACTGGGGCTTTGGGTGAAGAAATAAGGATCCTTGTTAAGGACTTTGAGAGGAACTCTGTCACAGAATGGTAGGGGTTGGAAGGGACCTCTGGAGATCATCCCTGGGAGTGACAGTATGTAATTTTTCTGGTATGAACCTCAAGCCTCTGACTTCTGCTATCCTGCTGCTTTTGGGTGGACTTACTGTCTTGCTTTGGTTTCAGTCGCACCTTCAGTATGGGTTTAGGTAACAGCATTCCTTGTTGCCGGTCACAGTCCTCCGTGCTGCTCCTGGTTTCTCTCTGTGCCATCCTGCTCCTTTATACTTGCTGTAGGTGACATGGGTTGTTCTCGGGATTTCACTTCAGAGCTGCCCATGTAACACTGATAAAATGTTCTCAACATCATTCTGGGCATCTCTCTCTCTTCTGAACCCACCCCCAAAATCCACAGGCTGGGCGGGGAATCGAGGGGGGGCTGAAAACTCCCCTCCTTTCCAACCCCTTCATGACCGATGGTTGTTTCCATGTTGCAGTAGCAGAATTGTTCTTGCTGCTCTGCTCAGCTTCTGTTTCTCACCAAATTGCTCCCCACTCGCCATACAAGATAAAAGGAAAAACATCCCCATGTCTGTCCGTGTAGCCAACATCCTACTTGCTCGGCTAGTGCTTTCTCGCCATGGTAACTATGTGAAGTCTACAGTTACTGTGTTTTGGGGAGTCTTCCAGACCTTCTGGCAGTTCACCATCGATCTCCGTGTACATGCCGTGAATACTAAGAACAGAAGCATTGGTAGATATTCTAGTTTGATTTCCTCTATGGCACAGACCTAAGTCCAGGATAATGCAGTGGACTTTTGCTTCCAGAAGGGCATCCAGTCTTGGTATGAGGAAATTATTTGACTTGACTTCTAGCAGTTGATCCTTAGAAGACCTTTCTTGCTAGACATGGAAGCCCTTTCATCAACAGAGAAAAACACAAAGGAAATACTAGGGCGTGGAACTAAAACACACTGTAGACTTGTGTTAAAGCTTGCTTTAATTCCCTCACTCTGCATTTTTTTCCTACCATCAAAAAATTTTTGTGAAAAATTTTCTGCCTTTTCATCCTCATCTTCAAAATAGGAATCCCAGTATTCAGCACTGCAGCATCTCTCTTGCCATCGTGGGCCGGTGTGTTTCAACAGCAAACACCAGTGCTTACTGCTGCTCAAACACCTGGCAAGTGCAGTTGGCCTTTATACTGCGGCGTCGAATGGACACCAACAGTCTTTTGCAGAGCTTTTTTGTTACATAGTCCCTGTGTTACGGGGAGGGGGGAGTTGGTGATGTGCTGGCATGACTTCTTTGCTTTTTAGCTAGATTTAAATGTGTTTTCCTTTGAATAAATCAAGCTCAGCAAGCACTCATTACATCTGACCTATCTCCATTAGTTTTTCAGTTCTGCTTTTCTATTGAGTCACTAAACTACTCAAGTTGGGTCTGAAATTTATTTTCACTGAACCTATGTGGGAACACTCATTTATTGCAAATTTTCTATTGACTAACAGTGTTTTGAGATGTAACAGAGCCAGCCCTGCATCCCCTCACCATGCACTTCATTGATGTTTCGTGTTACCAATTTTAATGACGTGAGGCTTTCTATAGAAGCGTGTGGGTTAGCTGTACAGTCCTTCCTTCACTGTACATTCTCAAGTTCCTCTGCTGTATTTGAGGGATTTCCTTGGCATAGATACGCTCCAGGCTGCATTTTATGTTTGCACGCTCACCTCTCAGCCATTGCCTTGCTGGGTCAATACCAAAGTTCAATCTCCTGCATGGGAAGTGTTTGTCAGCTGTGCCCAAGGAACACACGGGAAGGTGTTGGGGGGCATCTGTGCTCTCTTTCCTTGTCTCCTCTCAATTGCTTTAGATGTGACTGGGTGGAGATTTAACTGCCTGACTTAATTCAGTGTAATGGAAATGAACTGCTGCATGTAGCATGCAATTCGAAAGCTTTGTACCATGTATTTTCCTCTGTCATCAGTCGAGGTTTTTGGCGGCTTTTTAAAAGGGTCAGGCTTGTGCAGACAGATGGAAAAATACTGATAAAAATTAACTTGTAAAAAGCCAGAGAGCTGTCTGACCTACTGCAGTTCTCTGTTCTTCCTCGTCTATCCTGCACATCGCTTTAACTTCCACGGTGCTGACCAAATTGGGTGCCTACAGAAGCTGCCAAGCCCCGGGTCTCCTGGGCTTGTCTCTAAGCAAGGGACTGCGCAACCTTTCAGAGGCTGGGGGGAAGGAGCTGGAAATCCACCAACACGTTAAGCATCACCGTTGTTTGGGAGAGGTTTGGTGGAAAAGACATATGTTTTGGTAAAGTACGTGTTTTTAAAAATCATAATTTAGCTGTTTTTAACAGCTTTTGGCAAAACTTTGACAGAAACAATGTTCTGACTGTGCTTGTCAGCAGGATCTGATGTACCCTTGCCAGCAGAGCTTGACTTGTGATTTCTATATTTAATTGTTTTGTGAGGTTGCAGATCACCTCTGGCCAGAGTCGTAGCCTGACACCACCCCTGCTCCCTGTATCTTTAGCGCTCTGCTCCTTGCTGGCTCTGTCATCCTGGAAAAGAACAGCTGTGAATTGAACATGTCGGGTGGTGCGGCAGGTTGGGGGACAGAGGCTGGAACAGGACTAATAGCAGACGAGAGCCCTAGTCTCTCTTCCTGCTCCTGGAAATTATTTTCTTACCTCTTATACTGGCTCCCTTTTGCAGGAGCGAGAAGCTAGGCACTCCATGTTGCATGATTTATCCAGTTTAAAAGGTCAGCATGCCACTGGCTTAACACTTCATAACCACTGATTTTTAATGTATTTAAATACTGCTCCTTTCAGTTTCCTCTAGGCTGCATGTCTGGAGATAAAAAAATCTCATGTGTTGAGACATGAAGAGAGAACTCTAAACCTGCACCCTTGGTTAATTGTGCTCTGATACAGTTTATTTATGCACATTCCGTGCAACCTTTGAATAGGCAAATTGTTTAGAAAATTGGTGTGCTTTTAAGGCAGAAAGAAAAATTAATCCTGATCCATATGACTCTTATCCACGTGACCAGAATCTTTTGTCTGCTTTCACAAGTTAACAGGTTTCCCTGTGTGATCATCACTAGATTTCATTCTGGCTCCTGAGATTTAATTTTTTTTTGCTTCTCTTTTGATTTCAGGTATCTTGGAGTTTTTTCACCATCAGTTGAAGGACATCGTTGAATATGCAGAACTGAAGACCGTCTGCTTCCAGAATTTGCGGGAAGTGGGAAATGCCGTCCTGTTTTGCCTCCTCATTGAACAGAGTCTGGTAGGTGCCTGCTGTGCCAGTTTAAAACCCATCTGTCTCTCAAAATGTACTCTCAAATTTTTGTTACTAACGTCATAAATAACAAGGTTGAAATCTGCAAGTTTTCAGCCTGAGCTCTTAAAGTCTTGCAGGGGCTTTCATGGCTGCGAGATAGCAGGGGTGCCTGACTTTGCTGGGTGAGAGATATTGCCTCGTGTGCGGTACCTGAGGATCAAATATTATGACCTTGATCATGAATTATGATCAAATATAGTATTCCTGCAGTCAGTCGCAGGGTGGCTGCTCTCTTTATGTCAATGAGTTGTGCGTCTGGTACTGTTTTCCTTCCCCTCTTGTCATTCCTGTTGTCATCTGAAACATCACAAAGTTAACGTGGACTTCTTGGACATCCTTCTTGCTGCTAGGATGGCCGATAGCGGTGCCTGCTCTGCCAGACATTCATCATCTTAGCTTGAATGAAGCTGTGAAACACGTCCAGTCTTTCAGCTGCTTCCTATATGCCTAGCCCTCTACCTTACAGCATGCAAAGCTGCCTGCTGCTGAGGGCACGGTGCTACAATTGCTCTTTAACCCTACCTCTTATTTTCTTTCCCCCCTCTTCTTCCACGTTACCACTATCTGCTGTTCAAACAAAATGGCCAGACCTGTAATTTCTTTGTCTTCATGCTTTTGAGTGCTTACAGAGGGAAAGGTGGACATCGCTTATGGACCAGAAAAGCAACAAGTGTGCTGTCTTCCCTTTCTTTACCCGTGTTGTGCTTTTGAGACTTGGGTGGGGAGTCTCTCCCCTGCCTGCGTGTACAGAACGCTCTGCCCACACTGTGCAAGCACATGCTGCCACTGAGGCTGGGCTGCCCATCACACAGAGATCTTTGCTGACCGCAAACCAGCTACATCATTTCCTCAGCGAGCTGGCTGGGGGCCTGACACTGCACAAAAATAAATCCTCACCTAAGACTCCTTCTCTAGGGTGTATTAAAGCTGTTGATGTTAGATAAGGTAATGAAGACATGCTGTTCTTCAGAGTCCTGGTCATGGTGTGTTGTGGTTTCACCCCAGTTGGCAACCAAGCACCACGCAGCCGCTCGCTCACCGCCCAACCCCGGTGGGACGGGGGGCAGATTCGAAAAAAACCCTCGTGGGTTGAGGTAAAGACAGTTCAATAGGACAGCAAAGGAAGAGAGAATAATAATAATAATAATAATGACAAAAGAATATACAAAACAAGTGATGCACAATGCAATTGCTCACCATCTGCTGACCGATGCCCAGCCCTTCCCCGAGCAGCAACGCCCCTGGCCAGCTCCCCCCGGTTTATATACTGAGCATCTCAACATATGGTATGGAATATCCCTGTGGCCAGTCTGGCTGTGCCCCCTCCCAGCTTCCTGTGCACCTCCTCGCTGGCAGAGCAGGGGAAGCTGAAAAGTCCTTCATTTAGTATAAGCACGACTTAGCAACAACTAAAGCATCAGTGTGTTATCAATCAACATTATTCTCATCCTAAATCCAAAACACAGCACTATCCCAGCTACTAGGAAGAAAATTAACTCTATCCCAGCCCAAACCAGGACATGGTGTTAGAGGATCCCTCCCTCATGGTGGAGAGTAATTGGAGGGACAGGTGACAAGCAGCGAACCCATATTCAGTAATGGGATAGCTGAAACAAAATGAGAAACTGGATTACTTTGGATTCAGGCTAACAGGGTATGTGGTGAAAGGCCAGGCAGGTGAAGGCCCTCACTGCTTGAGGGTGTACCGAAGTGACACCAGTGCTGGAGGTACATTCTTTGGGACACCACCTTGGTGACATTTTCTAGTAATACACCCCTGCTCGCTGCCCCTCCTTATGATTTTGCCCTTAGTGGTGCCGTCTTGCCCTGTCACATATTTCAGTATTTTTTCCATTGTGGTCATCTATCATAACTAAACTAGACCTTACCCCGGTGCAAAATGTAGGTCTGTAGCACATCTCTGCTAGCGGGGGGTCTTGTTAATCTTGACTTGCATAGCACATGCATTTTCATGGTGTTGACATCAAGGAATTAGACCTGGGAAAGGCACATGAGCCCTGGTACCCTGGCCTTGCCAAGGGTATGGCTGATGAATGTCTCTTCTAATACTAGTGCTGAGGGATTACAAATGAGCAGGGCTTCTGCTCCAAAAATGAGGAGAAGGGCTTAGCAAAGTCATCCGTCTGCTTCTGGTCATCTGCGTTTTCTCTGCATGTACGGTGGCCAGGAACCAGGAGACATCTGTCTTCCTTCCCCCCATCCCTGAAGATGTGAAATACTTCCTGAGAGGTGGTTTGCTGCTGCTGTCGTGTGTCTCAGCCCACCTGGCAGGGAGATGGTCCCACCATGATAATGGGTTGTGGGAACAGTATTGGTAAAAATAACTAAGCAGTGAGTCATCCTCTTCACCCCTCTGTCTGCGCAGGAGCCGTCTGCCACTTTCACACCGAAATTACTCATTCTGCATTAGTCTTTTTAATAAATACCCTGTCCTTTACGAACTGCTAGCTGAGGGTGGGAGGAGAGCTGCTGGAGTTTATTTGGGAATCCAAGGTAACCTGGTGAAATCACATCGTCTTTGGGAGCGATCCCGTGAGGAGAGCGATGGCTCAGAGCGGCTCCAGCAGCGGAGGCTGGCTGCCCTCTGGTGTTTCTGCGACGGTGTCGGCGTGCTTTGGAAGCCCGTTTTGGGGATCTGGTGTGGTTTGGGGATTCTTCAGTCCTAAATGCCTCTCGTTTCCTTTTTGTTCCAGTCCCTAGAGGAGGTGTGTGACCTGCTGCACGCGGCGCCGTTCCAAAATATCCTGCCCAGAGTTCACGTCAAAGGTATCGGCTAGGTGAAAACACCTTCCTTGGGTAACGCTTTCCACTTTTTTTGCCTGCTGCTGCGGTCTCAGTGACCGTCCCCAGCCATGCTTTACAGCACCGCTCTTAATTACGGGACAGAGGTAGCAGATTCAGGTCTGTTTGCCTGGCTGAAAAATAGGTGCTGCTTAGCGAGGCTCAGTGCAAATTGCAAGAGGAAGAGGACGAATACCATGACAAGTGGGATGGATACCCAGGATAGTATTACCCCTCTGTGTGGATGTGGTGAGAGGCTTTTCCAGAGGTGCTGTTTAGCTTATATCATTGTCGATTAAATGGGGCAGGCTTGATCATACAGGGTGTAGGAAGTCTGTCAGCAGAGGAAGTAAATACAAGTGGTCCCTGCTCCCAGTAGACTTTTCACGCACCTTTTTACTAAATGGCACGCAGTGGTGAATGTTTGCAGGATTGCTTCCTTTGGTATCTGTTTTCCTCATCCTTCATCATCAGAAAGTGAGCTTTTTTCTCCTCTCACGCTTCACTTCTTTCTGTGTTGCTCCTCTGTCTCCTTTCCTCTCCGTTTCTTGCTGCCAGAGCAGCTGATTTGTTCTGCTCAGAGAAATCCTGTCAGCTAAAAATCTTTGAGAATGTTTCCAGACTCACCAAAGCTACTTGCATCTCTGCATAAAACTAACCAGACCATTATAAACAGTATTTTCCCATTTGCCAGGGAACATTTCCTACTTGTCAGTGATGAGGGGGTGCCAACTGCTTTTTTAAGCCTTGCTATACATAAGATTCCACCCTCATTATACCCCACCTTCTAGAGTCAAGCATCTTATGTATAATAAGGACAATTTACTTGGCTTAGTACAAGTGGGAGTCAAGTATGTTAGCAGCAGCAGCATAATAGAGCCTTATGTTCTTTCCTGAATTTAGTTCATTAATTAAATGTATTCTACTACAAATCCTTCTTTCTGTTTGCACATGCAATGCGATATTTTAAAACATGTATTTTTCTAAAAGCACATTGAAGATTAACCAGCTATTTAGAACTGAAATTACCTATAAGAATAACATGCCAAGTTTTTTTCTGCACTGAATAAAGACTGTGTGAAACTAAAAATTTTCTTGGTTAATTGCAATTGATTAGTGCTCTCTTTTTTTTCTTTTCCCTCCTTTCAGAGGGTGAAAGACTCGATGCTAAAATGAAGAGACTAGAATCAAAATATGCTCCACTACATTTGGTTCCTCTCATTGAAAGACTAGGAACACCCCAGGTAATCTCTCTCATTTGTGTCAGAGGCAATTCAAGAAATTTCTGAGCCCTAGAAAGCCTGTTCTTTCACACATGCTGGTAACTGTGTCAGAACTTCAACCTGCACATCCAGCTCGTTCACACAACAGGAATTTTTTTTTTTTTTTTTCAGATCCATGGATTTGGTAAAGCTGTTAAAGTTCAGAAGTTTAAAACATTTGAGATTGGGTTGGAATTGTTGTGTTTTGGGGAAAATGCTAATTTGTACGTATGTTGCTATGTGATACCCTCTCAGTATAAGGGCCAGCCTGGGAGGTCCCAGTGCAAATTCCACCAAATCAATCAGTTTTCTTGTGCACGTGTGTGTGTGTGTGTATATATTTTAAAACAGTTTATTCCTCTCTCAGCCAGATGATTAGACACTCTTGGAAAATGAGCTGAGTTGAGCTTTCCTGGAAACCCAATGACCAAAGAGAACATTCTCGAAGTGCCTTTGCAGCTTCAGCACTATTTTCTGTCAGTGCGAGGGGTACATTAATTCCCTGCTAACCTCAGCAGTTTACAAGTGATTGAGATGTGAACAGTAGAAACAAAAAGCAGAGTGCGCTGAAGCAAAGACTTCAGACTGCTTTTATAATCATACGTGCTGCAGCTCGGTAGGTGCAGGCAGGAGCTCCTGCCCGGACTAGTAGTAGAGCGGTTTTGCTTTCTGCCTCCGTTCAGGCAAGGAATTCTTGAAACTTCCCCGGGGCTACTCCAGGATTAGCATTACCGCAGGTAGTGTTACTTACTACAGCAATGGCGTGTCTGCTTGAAAAGGCTTTTACAATTTTCTCTGAATATTTTTTCCACTGAAGTGAACCCCAGGTTAGTGGCCTCTGACCTCACTTAAAGTTGTGAGAAAATGCTCCTAGAAGAAACCAAGGGAAACTGAAAAACATGGTGGTGTATTTCTTTAAAGTTGTGGTCAAGCAGCTTTTACCAGGTTTTTGCACTTTCTTTCTCTCCACCTTAGCAAATAGCAATCGCAAGGGAAGGGGACTTGCTGACCAAAGAGCGCCTCTGCTGCGGCCTGTCCATGTTTGAGGTCATCCTGACGAGGATCCGCTCCTTCCTGGACGATCCCATCTGGCGCGGGCCCCTGCCCAGCAATGGGGTGATGCACGTGGACGAGTGCGTGGAATTCCATCGCCTCTGGAGCGCGATGCAGTTCGTCTACTGCATCCCCGTGGGAACACACGAGTTCACTGTGGAGTACGTACTGCCAGCTGCCTGCGGCCCACCTGCGGGCAACAGTACTTCGCTTGTCCTCCCTGTAACTGGCGGGGGGGGCTAGAATGGAGGCGTTTGTTCGCCTGCCTGCGAGAGCTTGGTGCGAAAACACGGGAAAGTGCTGCGATCGCTGGGAGGGGCTCATAATCCACAAACACAGCTGATATTGTATCTTTATCGAAAATAACCCTCTGTTTTAAAGTGTTGCCAGTGTGTTGTGAATGAGCCCATGACAAACAGGCCCTAGCACGCGTCTTTCAATAGTAGTCATACCCCTGCGGACGCTGGACTTAAATACAATAGCTGAACATTTGTGCATGTATTTCTAACAACTATTTTCTTCTCTGAATTAAGAGCAAGAATAAGCACTTGGAAGTTAACACAATTAACAGGAGTTAACCAGGAACTGTAGTTCTTGGTTTTGTTAATTTTGAAATACCCTTGTTTTGAAAAACTGTTGAGCTGTAACGTGCTTTTCACTGAGCAGTTGCGGAAGCAACAGCATAGGATGTTTGCTTCCTCTCATGCCTGCAGCCCAACGGAGCACAGTGGTGTTGAATTCCTTTGAAAATTGTTGTTGTTTCCTTTGAAAATGAAATGTCATGCCGCTGGAGTGCACTGGGGAGTAAATGTCTTTGGAGTAACTCTACGTGGTGTAAAACTGGGAGGAGGGTTTCTGTTTTTTTGTTAAGCATCAATTTGCATTGCTTGTGGTATCTGGAAAGAGAATTTAATATACCAGAGGTTTTGCAGTATTTTCTAGATTAATGTCTAACATACTCGTTATTTAAGTATAGTGGCTGATTACTGAGCATTTCCTGTGGACAAGTTTCTGAAGATTTAGGTGAAGCGTGCTTTATGTGGTGTGTTTCCCGTTTCAGGCAGTGCTTTGGAGACGGCTTGCACTGGGCTGGCTGCATGATCATCGTGCTTTTGGGACAGCAGCGTCGCTTTGATGTGCTGGATTTCTGCTACCACCTGTTGAAAGTCCAAAAGCACGATGGCAAAGACGAGGTTATAAAGAATGTGGTGAGTTGAAAACATCCATTCTGTACTCACTGTAGTAGTGCTTTTTAGAATGAAATGTCAAAAATGAGGGCAGCAGGGTTTTTAGGAAGAAAAGATTAAGGTATTAGTACTGCAGTTTTCTCACTGACCAGTGAGAATTCAGATTTCCTGAGTACGTGGGATTTTGTTAATGCTTTCCATCTCATGTACATGCATTCAGATTATGACAAGGCTGCTGTAAATTGCCCTCTTTTGTACAAAAAGCAGCACTGTCAAAAACCAAAATGCACCTTGGATTTTCACTGGATTAGCAGCGGAAGGGAAACATTCCTACCATTGCTGGGAGAGGTGAGGTGAGGTGACAGCATTTGCTGCTTTTGCGTCTAAGGATTTTTATCTCCAAAGCTTAATTCCTGTGTCTGGTTTTTTTTATGTTTGCAGCCTTTGAAGAAAATGGTTGAGAGAATTCGCAAGTTCCAGATTCTGAATGATGAAATAATTGCTATTTTGGACAAGTATTTGAAGTCCGGCGATGGAGAGAGCACACCCGTGGAACACGTGCGCTGCTTCCAGCCACCTATTCATCAGTCCCTTGCCAGCAACTAGACTTCCCACCTAACGATACTTTTTGCACCTATTTAGGCTAAAAGTATGAGGAAAAAAAAACCCCAAACAAACAACAACAAACAAAAACCACACCAACAGTTTTAAGGAATACTCTCATCTGCATTTTTCAGTATGCCTGTGCCATGTGAGTGGTGCACTGTCCTCTTCAGTCTCCAAGCACAGTAACTGTATACAATCCATACTTATTTTTCTAGACTAAAATTTTATACACTTTGATTAAAAACCTGCGACTGTAAAAGATTTTTGAAATCTCTTTGCATTCCTGTACTGAGGTGGCCATTTTAGACTGGACTGGCATGATTTCCCCCTGAAGCTATCAGAATAATAGCTGTGGAGGATAAGAAACTCGGGTCTGTAGAAAACATTTTTAGAAATCAATTCCTAATTGTTTGTAATAGAGCATTAATTGCTTAATTAGCCTTTATTAAAAAAACAACCAACCAACTCTGCTGGTGCTTTGTGAATAATTTTTCCAGTCAGTTGATTATTTTTCCTCTTCGCAAAACTGTTCTCCGAGATCAGTAATTATGGAAATGAAGGCTAATTAAGGTGATTGTTTCCAAGTTATTTAACATGGAGGTGACTGATAGTATTCTGATCTTTTTTAAAAGGCAGTAGTTTAATTGATTAGAATGGGGACTACTTTTTCCTAATGAGAGCTTCTAACAGGATTTATATTTTGGTTGGCGATACGTACCAGTGTACCAAAATACATGTTTACAAGGGATAGGGAATTCTTGTTTACAAGAATCTTGAATACGGTGATCAGGTGTAATCTATCCCAGTACATAAACTCTAATGATGTCAATCATGATTTACTTATGGAAAGTATTTGTTTAATTACACTTACTGTATTATGCAAACACTGCATCAGTAAAATTGTTTGTAAAACTTTGCAACTGTAAAACTTGAATTTTAAAGGAACCTGTTCAGCCAAAAGCAGTAACTCTGCTTGCTTACTGCAGGATCCTCACGGAGCGTTTCAGTGGTGTTGGGCAGTCAGTCAGCTGTTGGGATCAACCCAAACCAAACCAGAGTTAAGATGGCTGGAACAGACACAGACGGATGATTACACATTTTACCCAGGATACAGATTTCTGGAGATGACGTTACTTGGTTAACGTTTCTAACCCACAGTGTGACACCAAGAACACATCCCTTTGAGAACCCGTTTTTCTCCCTTCCCTCTTACTAGTTCAAGGTTAGGTTACAGCACATCTTATCTCCTGCTCAGCAACTTTCAGATGTTTCACAGCAGCGGAATTAAGTCCAGTAATGGGTAGAAATGAGCATCTGACAGGGGAAGTATGCAGCAGATGAGGAACGTGTAGGTACTGGGGTACAGGCAGGAACTGGATTTTGAGGAAGAAAAGAAACGAGATGAAATTCCTCAGCAAAATAGAGGCCAATCTGTAAGCAAATTTCCACCACCACAGGAAGTTTTCCCAGGATGTCTGTGCTGGAGAGCTGCTGTTCCGGAACGGTCTCCTTTGTGGTGAGAGCGCGCACAAGGCTGCCTGGTGCATTGAAGGCAGAAGTAGGAAATGTTTGTGCTTTGTTACACCAGCTCGTGGCAGGATTTCTTTTACAAGATACTTAACACACAGTTTTCTTTAAGAAACATTTCTCTTTAGTTCTTACCAGCACTGTGTGAAGACAACTTCTCGCCAACCATATGCTTCCCTGTGCTTCAGGCTTCCAGTAAGGAAATGAACAAATTTCTTAAAGTGTTGAGATAATCATTGGTTCAGGGATAAGGCTCACACACCTGAAGCTTTGGCTTGGCACTGTGGTGCAGAAATAGTTAATTAATAAAGCTTGATTTTTTCCTTGTTTAAGAAATGTTTAACTAATCTTGGTATGAAGTAAATTCTAATTCTTACCAGTTAACTGACAGCAGTAAGAGAACTGGTCTCTAACATCTTAAAACTACTAGCATTAATACAGACTTTAAGATTTATTTTTTTCCTCTTTAGTTAGTATGGGTTTAAAGGAATTGACATCACTCCTACGAGATGTTTGTTTCACATTTTCAAAGGTAGCTTACTTTTTTTTCATTTTCAGCAGGATATTAGACTTTGAGGGAGTTAAAACCTCTTCACCTGGTATAGCTGCTTCTCCTACTTAACTTAAGCAAAGTACACAAAAGGCATTTTTTTGGTACTTTCCCATTTTAAATTCTTATCAAAACCAGTGGGCCCTGGAGGCCAAAACACAAGATAACAGACGCCACTGCATGAAATTGTAACCTGCTCTTTGGATAGGCTGGTGCTTTGGTACTAGAAGCGGCAGCCAGGAGTTCGGTGACTCCATGGCCCTTTGACTTCTTCCCTGCTGCTCCTTCTTACTCAGCTTGTTGTTGCGTAAGCGTTAGAGGGACATGATGTCCCCTAAAATTAGGTAGAAGTTCAAATCTCATTCTTCAACTGGAATTTAAAGAACCTTTTTCTTGCTCAACACCTTGGCCCCTCCTGCATGTATGACACATACCAAAGGAAGGCAGCAGAGTTAGTTTCACAGGTGGGAACTGTTATTTTGTCTTAGTAATAATCTTAAATTATACTCTTAAACAGTAAGCACTAAAACTGACAACTTACAGCAGTAACTAGTTGTCTCTGTCTCAAATAATTTTGAACCTTCACATCTACAGTAGAAATGTTCTTACAAAAACTGTATCACTAATTTTTATTTTCTGCCTTTGCGAACTTAAATTACCACCTACCTCCCTCACCCCTTTTTTAAGCAATAACATTATGATGTTCTAATTTTTTGGCCCTTTTTTAAAAACTTAGTGTCGCAGCCAGTAACTCTGTTACTGCAAACAAAACTGCAATTCTGTGAGTTGAAGCTGTAACACCAAAAGCACAGAGCAGCTCTCCAGAACCAGGGCAGCATGGTCTAGCAAACAGACAGAACCTGACCTCTTTTAGAGAGGAGGGAGTAGCTTTTTTGGCTACTACCCTTGCTCCCGCATAAGCTGGCAGGGCAGCAGCTACCACTGCACCTCCCCAGGCAGAGCAGAAGCTCCTACCTTGTTGCTGCCAGGCAGTTACTCTGATTTGGTAAGGCTGGCGGTGTTTTGATGTAAATCCTGCAAGTTTAGCGTACAGCTTCAGTTAAGCAGTATTTTCAAAGGATGAGTCTTCCTTGGTTGTAGCATTCCCTTTCCTCTTTTACAAACTGGGACAAGAGTATTACCGCAGCTCCGGTTTAGCACATTTACAGTCACTCACTGTCAGTCAGGGCACAAGTACAAAGGATCCAGGTTCACTGCAATCTTTTTACCACCAATGCAGAAATAAAGCGATTTATTTTTGATAAAATTGTCATTAGTGCAATACATCTGAAAACAGAAGAATGAAATGAAGGTATTTACACGTAACTTAAGCAACAAAACCAACTGTGGTCTGAGGTCATTTTAGTATTTTTTAAAGTAAAAATAAGGCAAATAAAAAACCCCTTCAGTCTTCTTTATCCAAACGAATCAAACTTAAAAATTAACGATTGTCTACACATACTGTTAAAAAGTACATGATTTTCCAGAGAAGCTCAGACATTTCACAGCAGAAAAAAAAAAATCCAGAGTTACAGAATTGTTCTTAAGTAACACGTAGATATTTTCAGAAGGCCGACAGACTTCCATTTCTCCTGGCTGAGAGACTCTCAGTGGATTGTATTTCACCTAGACAGGCAGAACTTTCTTCATCATGATTAAAGCAGTCGTACGTGCTCAGCAAAGTACCATTTGCTGCTCTATCGTCTTTCCGCAAAGAGAGGGGCAGATTTGCTAGGGTGAAATTAACATCTTTGAAGGCATGCAATAAAAAGATCCCCACAATAATAGTCAGGAAGCCACTGAAGGTGCCAATAATGTCATCAGCCGCCATGTGTTGCCATTCCTTGAAAAGGATGGCAGAACAAGTTAAAACAGATGTTGTAAAGATTACGTAATATATCGGAGTCACTATTGAAGTGTTGAATATATCCAGAGCCCTGTTTAAATAGTTGATCTGCGTGCTCACACAGACAATAAGGCTTAGCAGCAGAATCCAAGACAAGGGATGTTTCAGCACTGGTTTTCCTGCAAAAAGTTCCTTTATAGCGATGCCCAAACCTTTGACACAGGAGACTGATAATGCTCCAATTACAGAGCAAATTGTTATGTACACGAGAATGTTGGTCTGTCCATGGCGAGGTCCCACCACAAATATTAGAATTAAAGACACAATGACAACAAGAGTTGCGAAGACCACAAAACCTGTGGTTGGGGGGAAAAAAAAAAAAATCTTGTTATTTATGTACACTATCAAAAGCATCTTAGAGGTACCAAGAAAACACATTAACAATGTGACTGGCTCATCTTAAACAGAAGAGTTGAGGATGTTTTTCATTACTCCTTCAACATTGAATTTAGAGTGAGGTAGCTAAAACAAAGAATGAAACTCAGGCATGTGGTATTACTTTTACCAGTCTGTCAGCAAGATGGCTACAGGATTAGATTGCTAAATTGCCTTACACACAGACTCACTGAGGTGTAGATGCCACCAGATACAGGCTTGTGTCTGAATTCGTTTTAGGGAGGTATGTTTCAGCAGGCTGCTACATTCATCAGATGATTTCCAATAATTAGGTCCTTCCTTAAGACCAGCTTTTTAATCTCTCTGTGCTGGCTATTTCCTCGTGTTTAAACTGGGATTTGTCTTTGTACATATAGTATTTTGCAGATGTGTATTTGTGAGCACCTCATCTTCTGTGTAAGCGTAGGAGCTAGTCTCCAGGATTACACTTCTCAGCAGACACTTACCACAGAATCTACTTTTCATTTTAAGGATAGCTCAAAGTTGGGCTTAGACACTGACACACTTCAATTAAAATGCATAGAAGTTGTGTTTATCCAACTGTGCTGCTGCATTTGTTTAAACGGTCATCTCAGTGGTTCACATCAAGGCACATCGTTCAAGGCCAGACAAGTTCACCGGCATCATGCACAGCTCCCTATGACATTATGTCACAGAATTCAAATCTCTACTTCATTTGACAACATGAAGCAGACACAGGCTGTCTATCTTCCTGGAACTTGAAAGCAGCAGTAATGAAACTGTAATAAAGAAATGATGGGCTGTGTACGTATCAAGCCAGCATTTTTCTTACCTGGATCACCTAGTTTGTGGAACATTTCATTCAAAGTTTCTACTTCTTCCTCTTGTGGAGCATGAATTACCATCACAGTTGATCCCAGTATACTTAGCAAACACCCTATTTTTCCATGTAGATTAAGTTTTTCATTTAAAAAGAAGGATGACAGAATGGCACTAAGAAGAAAAAAATGCACCAGCAAACATGGAATTAGTAATAATTGCTATGGACAGAACTACCTGGTAATATTTGGCATCTCTCCCCAGAACCCCCTTTTTTATGCTGCCTCCCAAAAAACTCTGTATCTAAGCACTTGCAAAAATAATTTGTAAAAGACAAAAATCTTAACTCTACTTAGGAATGAAAATACTATTCTGTTGTATACAACGTGAAGATGACAGCTTTTCACAGATCGAGGTGTAGATGCATTGCTAGAACCCTGTTACAGCACAGTCACTTCACATTTGGAGAAACTTAAAGTTACTCCTGATGTTTATAAGCACTCTTTATTGTTGAGAACAAACCACATGTATTACAGCATATTTCAGTGACATATTTCTAAATATTTTACTTCTCTCTCTGAAATCACACTGCTTTCTGTTAGTGTTTCTTACCTTACAAGAACACTGAGAGCTCCTAAAGGAGTTACTAACGTAGCTGGTGCAAAAGCATAGGCAGCAAAGTTAGCTACTTCGCCAGCTCCCACTGCAGAGTAATAATAGTAATAAAAAAAAGAGTTAGGCTGTCTTACGCAACCAACCTGTGAATCAATGTAAGTGTTCTGGTAGACACAAACATGCAGTAAGGGAACAATGGAAAATTCTAATTATTGCGTTCAGCTAACAGTACTAGCAGAACACAACCTCCTCCTTACAATACCTTAAAAACAGGCTGGGGGACTACAACAGGTATTAAAATTAATTCAGCCGAATTAGAAGGTGTTTTATTTTGATGTCTATGTTCTAGCTCCCCAGCCTGCCAACTCAAGTCATAAACCTCTGCATGGAGAAATCTGCAATAGCAGGATACAGGACAAGGCATCCATTAAGTCACAGTTACCTGAACACACCCAGTAAGCCCAGAGTTTAAGCAATGAAAAAAAAAAAAAAAAAAAATCAGAAAGCAGTCATCATCCCAAATATGCTTCCCTCTAAAGAATCTTGTATAGCTAAGCACCTCTCTGCTAAGACCAAAACTAGAATACATATGCCAGCAAAGACATACAGGAAGTCCAAAGTCTGCCTAATTCCACTGCCCAAAGAGGAAAATAAAGTTAATGAAAGGACTTCTGGTGTGAGAGAAGTTGCATTAAAATTGTTAGAGCTGCACCCATCAAATGACCGGATAACATTACCATACATTGTAGAATCCCCATATTACTCATTTTTGTAACCATTGCTGCCATCTGTGGCACAGTCATTTAATGAAACTACATAAAGCAGATCGTATTTGTGATACTTACTTGAAAGAAGTCCAGCCCACCACAGCCACTCCTTAAGATATGCATGACCACCTTGACCTAAAATTGAAAGAATGTTTGCTACTCCATTAAAAACATACATCAACAAACAGTAAGCCCCATCACTGATAACATTGCCAAAATAATTTTTGCAGCTCATGCCCTTAAAAACATGGGCAATCTTTTGATACTTAGGCTTTATAGCTAGAGGGGCTGAAATAAAATCTTCAAATTTCTGATTTGCATATGCCTCCTACAGCCTACTTTGAAAACCAGTTATTTTATTTCTTTTGTATTAGAAACGGCACTGATGACCATATCTGCATTACCCTGAAAAACAGTTCTTTCAACTCACCGTAATGACGTGAAAAGCCAAGTTACATCTCTCTTACAAGAGTGCTACTCTGTGGAAATCATGTGGTTTTTGTGGTTGATTACATGTACAAATGTGTGAAATGTAGTCATGCTTTCCCATTACAAAGTGGGCAGCACAAATTACATATCTCGAGATCAACCATCTTCTTTTAGAAGCAGAGATGACAGGTGCTGAATTAAAAATATTCAGATTCAGCCTTCTGAATCATCTGGGCATGCTGCAATCATCCTATCTATCTAAATCTACCCTCTTTCAGTTTAAGACCATTGCCCATTGTCCTGTCACTACAGGCCCTGCTAAAAAGGCTCTTCTGTATCTTTCTTTTAAGACCCCTTTAAGTACTGAAAGGCTGCAATAAGGTCTCCCCGGAGCCTTCTCTTCTCCAGGCTGAACAAGCCCAACTCTCTCAGCCTGTCTTCACAGGAGAGGTGCTCCAGCCCTCTGATCATTTTTGTGGCCCTCCTCTGGACCTGCTCCAACAGGTCCATGTCCTTCTTCTCGTGTTGGGGGCCCCAGAGCTGGACGCAGGACTCCAGGCGGGGTCTCACCAGAGCAGAGCAGAGGGACAGAATCACCTCCCTCGACCTGCTGGTCACGCTTCTTTTGATGCAACTTGGCTAATGCGGTTGGCTGCCTGGGCTGTGAGTGCACATTTCTGGCTCATGTCCAGCTTTTCATCCACCAGCACCCCCAAGTCCTTCTCGGCAGGGCTGCTCTCAATCCCTTCATCCCCCAGCCTGTGTTGATACCAGGGGTTGCTCCGACCCAGGTGCAGGACCCTGCACATGGTGTTGTTAAACCTCATGAGGTTCACATGGGCCCACCTCTCGAGCTTGTCCATCTTCCTCTGGATGGCATCCCGTCCCTCTAGTGAATCAACTGCCCCACTCAGCTGGGTGTCATCCACAAACTCGCTGAGGGTGCACTCGATCCCACTGTCTATATCACTGATGAAGATACCAAATAGTATTGGTTCCAGTATGAACCCTTAAGGGACACTACTTGTTACACACGATTATTACATGTGATTTTTAGTTTTCTAAAACAATCTCCTGACACTCAAACGCAGTTAACATTCTCCTAAATTCACTCATTCAGGAGCACCGATGTAGTTAAGAGTGCTGGTTCCAAGTTCAATTTGCAAGTACAATTTAGACTTAATTGACATGCGAAGGAACCCTTCAACAAGGGTCCCTAGAGGGCATTAAATGCAAATTAAATAGTACACACACAGAGTTAGGTGTATCGGACACCAGAGAAAAACCACATCAGCTACATGTTTAACATTTCATATACCTGTAACAAACAAAAGAAGCCTAAACAAGATCATAAATACAGTAATCTCTGCTAAGCAGCAAAACTTAAACATCAGCAAGTTTCTTAAACATGCATTTACCTGCTCTCATGGAGCCTTTCCTAGCTAACCGGAGAAGGCCTTTCTTTTTCAAGATGAAACTTCCTCCGATGAAAATGCTGGAACTCATAGCCAACACCAGACCAATACAGAAGTCATATCTCCCACGAGTTTGGCTCATCTCGTAAACTACTAAAGACCGTCACATTGATCAATGAACAGTAGAACTTCTGTTACTCAACACAAGATGATGCAACACTGAAACCTGAGTAAAATAAACACGTCAGAATTAAATTGGTAGAAATATATACTGTACAGGAAAATCCTCAACAGCTCACGTGACTGGTTCTCCTGTGAATGGTCTCTGCTATGAGTGTGTGGTTTTTTTTTTAAAAAAAAGGGCAATCTTTGAAGCACATGTACGCTTGAACCATGGATGAGTGACTAACAAGTCTGAACACACAGAATGAAGGGCTTCTGACCCGGCATATAAAAACTGAAACCTGAACAAATAGAAGAAGTTCTTTGAAAAAAGTTAAGGAAAACTTAAAGATACGTGATTTATTTTTCTTTTCATTAAGTAGACAGATCTATGTCTGGCACACCATGTAACTGACAACACTGATCAAAGAATTACTTACATTGAAATCAGTTTGTAAGAGTCTGAGAACAGCCACAGCATTTCTTCCATATATACTCACTAGAAAAATGAAAGAGAAGATTAGAATGGGTGTTTAATCATGTAGCAATTTCCCTAACACAAACAAGCTTGAGATGTATGCACATATCCTCTAACCAACAGGGAAATCTGAAACAAGAAATAAGGCAACTGATTGCTGATGTATTTTACAAAGAGTTTCCCATACCTGTATGAAGCATCTTTTCAGCTTAGCTACAGTAACAATTAGGAGTTTACAGTTGAAAGGCCTTCACCTAGCCTGCTAAGACTCCAAATTTAGTCATGTAGACGTTCAACAGCAGCTTTGCAAAAGATACTGATTTTTAGACTAGAAATCAAGATTTTACATACTCAACCTCTAGCTTAACAATAAAGTTTATTTCAGTACATCTCTTCTCCTGTTACATGCTGCAACAAGGATATCCTAGATTCCATCTATCACACAAGATTTTGACTTTAAAATATCTCTATAAATGATTTTTAAACAAAAAAATCCCCTCAATGTACATTCAAGGTGATTAACTTCTCCTACAGTATCAAGGAAAATGAAAACTATTTTTAGGCTTTGATTTCAAGACAACTGATAATTATGACAGTATAGAGAACTGTTCTAAAGGAAGAACACACCTATAGATAAAAAAATGTATTTCCTGGGAACACCAATCACAGATGTGCCAAGACTAGCATTTAGTTCCCTAAGCAATTATTCTCCAGATATTCAGAAGCATAGCATGTGATTTAAATTGCATTAACAAGTTTTTGATTTAAAAGGACAAGGGGTCAAAGACAAGGAGGGAATAAAATATTGCTACTTTAGTGCTTATTAGAATTTGAATTTCACAGCTTCAATGTTGAGATACAGCAGCAGCTTCCCCAAGCAGGAGTACAATGCTCGTGTCAAGACATTGCAATATCTAGCACCCTCTTGCATGCCCAGGCTCCGGCAGAGATGGACACGCCCCCTGGGAGTCCAGGACTAGACAAAATCATATTCTGGTCTGCCATGCCAGTTCACTGTTCAATTCCTGCACCTGTTTCTTCAAAATCTGTTTTCTTTCAATATGACCTTTCACTCTATGTTCTTGCTTCCAGCTTTGATTAATTCGCTACACCCCTAGGAAAACCTGGCAGAGAGCTACAGGTAGGTTAGCATTAAAACTGAACACAGACCCTCTGACTTGCATCCAGTTGGCCTGTGACAAAGTATATGAAAACAGTCCCATTTAACAAGTGCTCAACACGGCACTATTCAAAATGCTGCAAGATCCACAGTTCAAAATTCTCAAATCCTCTTTCCTTAATCCTTGCATAGTAATTTTTAGTATCTTATTTTGTAAGAAAAATTTAAGTAAATGAGCTGCAAGGGTCTGCTTTCATTTTTTAGCAACTTTTAAAAATAAACTTAAGTAGATTCTTGCATGATACAAAATCACCTATCAAACAAAACCAAAAAAGACAAATCATGAGTGTGAGAAACAGACCAGAACAAGTCACCTCACTAACTGCATCAAATATTTCTCTGGTTTTGAATTCAAAGCAAGGCTTTCAAATCCCCTGAAGGATAAAGGCATTTTTTAATGCAAGGAAAAGACATCAAGAGACTTCTGCAACTGTTCTCTCCACCATCTTTTCTAGCAGTTGTAAGTCATACCGTTCAGGTAATCAAGCTAAGAGTTGTCTTCTAACTCCAGCTGGTGTAAAATGTGATACTGGTATAGCATCACCTGGGGGAGGGGGGCTTCTTTTGCCGAGCTCTTCTACCCTACCAGTGTTTTCAACAGTTGCTACTCTAGTTATATTACTAATAGGAGTATTTTACTAGTGTAGCTTTTTACTAAAACAGAACTCATGATACTGGCAAAACCACCTCCCCCCGCCCCCCCCCCCCCCCGGCTCGCATAGCTTCATCTACACGAAAACATTTCTGACAGAGGTAAAGAGCATCACTGAGTCCCATCCTGACATCTTCCACCCACTGCATTTCAGAGACAAGGGAAGAAGCACAGGCTGCTTTTCTTTGGAGTAAAGGAAGAATTTGATTGCAGAAGAACGAGGAAAACTTGCAAGCTAACAGGTAATTGAGGGTAGATTTAGACTAGACATAAGGAAGCAATTTTTTACACTGAGGGTGGTGAGGCACTGGAACAGGTTGCCCGGAGAGGTGGTAGATGCCCCATCCCCGGAAACATTCAAGGTCAGGCTGGACGGGGCTCTGAGCAACCTGATCTAGCTGAAGATGTCCCTGCTCACTGCAGGGGGGTTGGACTAGATGACCTTTAAAGGTCCCTTCCAACCCAAACTATTCTATGATTCTATGGTAATTTTCTGAATTTAGACTTAAAAACACCCCAAGGATGCTACACTTCAAAACTAGTAGTTCTACTCTCCCTCAAGTCCCCAATACATTAAAGAATTTTTGATCCTCTGTCAACCACCTCGTTAATCTTGTAAACAACTCAAATCTTAACCACTTCTTCACATAAATTACTGCTAGCTCTTCTTTCTAAGTTTATTTGCCCACACAGACATGGCCGGTCCCATTTCTGCTTGGGCTGGACTGCCATACTTCCATCCAAGGTTTATACAGATGTCTACACTTGCTGACCATTTCTGCAGCACAGTCATAGTGAACCCAACTTCTCTCTAAAGAGATTTGGTTCACTTTGCATACAGCACAGATGTAATTTGCATGCATAGAACTGACACGTATAGCTGCAAAGTCAAAGCAATAGCAGGCGCAGGAAGTTTTACACTTCAGGAAATCAGTAGTTTAATTCTAACCCTAAGACTTAGTAAAAGAAGAGGAACTAATGCATCCTCATAAGTATGAGGGAGTTATCAGCCAAAGAAAACTAGTATCACTTCCACAAGTTGTACATTGTATGGAAGCAATAATTATAGTCAGTAAAAGTAAACATGGTGGATTGTTCCAACTTTGCCTATTTGGCCACCAGCCCTTAAGGGTTAAGTTGACAGTCTTTGCCTCCTAGAAGTAATATAAATATATGGTAAAATATTTAAATGCTGTAATTCACAGTTTTCTTGTCTAAAAACTGATCTTCTTAACTGCAAACAGGATGATGTCACTAAGCTAAAAAGGACTTTAACAGGCCATTTACTTCTCCCCTTTGCCACGTACAGCATCGTTCACTGCTGCTCCTCATTACAGATAATTCAGCCAACCTTGTCCCAGGAAATACTTGTGAAGGGAACTTCACAAACTCTGCAGCCATGCTTTCATGCTGTTAGGAACTCTCATTATCTAGTGATCTTCATCTAGATCTCCACTTTGACTACCAAAGCCCGTTAAGTTTGTCCACTCTGGACTTGGAAAAGATACAACTCACTTTATCTTTGCACCTGCATCTTAATATTACTCTGCAAAGTCAGGTGCTTGGCGCTTCCTGCTGTGCCACCTTCTGGGGCCTTTCCCAATAGCCCACATTTTTTTTTATGAAATGCAACTCCCAAAGTCTCATACAGTATTTTAGCCAAGTTATTATTACTTCCACAATACAGTGGAAGACTATACTTCTTTTCATACAATCCAAAATGGGTGGTTTTCTTAGCCCTTCCTGAGCAGTAATCTACTGTTGACTCTTCAACTTCTCTATTAATATAACCTCTAAATTCCTTTCTACAGAACTACTGTTGTCTAAACTGTATTTGTATAGCAAATTATTCCTGCCTGGGTGTAGTAACTTTCATTTACTCCTATAAAAAGCATCTCTATTTCAGAAATGTTTCCCGAAAATATTCATCTGAGTTTACACACTGGCAACACTTTGTTGCTCAATGACATTATTTCTTTGTCCTGTCATCCAGATCACTAATACTAAACACCACAAGATGCAGACATGACTCACACGGAAGGATTTTTAAACAAAGGTCTGTTTTGACAAGACTTTAGTAATAGTTACTCCAGGTACAGCCATTCAGCATCTTTTGAACTGTTCTGTGGTGTTTTATTTTCAATTCTGCTTATTTACAAGAGCTCCATGAGAAGCTTTATGTCGCTAACATTGAAATAGAGCACCTATTTAATGCCCTCCTAGCCATACAGCTTTTCATGGAAGAAAAAGGGGTTGAATCAACAAGTTGCTTTTAACAAATACACATTGACTATTACATGTTCCCTTCTTCCTTTCCACAGGAACGGAACCACAGGAAACAAACACTCCCTAACTACAAAAATGCAAATGTTCAGTGATGACCTTTCGAAGGATCATTATACGTACCAATTTTGTTCCAAAATCCAGAGGCATTAACTTCTTAAATATTTCAATGTTAGGTTTCTAAAATATAAGTTAAAAATAATATTAATTAGCATTTTAAGAATTCAGCTAAAAAAATTATGTCTATCATGTCAAGTTAATCTCATTTTCATGCATGACACACAAGACTGTACATTGTCTCATCGATGCTTTAAAAAGGGAGAGGATTTTTGTTTTAAAAACACTTGAATAACAAAGTAGTGTAATTTTAAATTTGATCTTCCTTAGGTATGTCTCACCTGAAGCATTGCAGTTATTCCATCCCTTTGCATTTCACTTCACTTATCAAAGAAACTAGCTTGCGACCTAAGCTATTCTTTAGAAGGTAACATGCTAAAGTTGAACTGAAATACCATCCTAGTCCTTTCAGTTTTGTTCTGTAACATAAGTGCTAAGGCACTTTTATTACAAAAACTAATATAAAGTTTTAATTATTGGCTTTGGTACAGTGAGTTTTTAGAGGATGTTTATATACAGAACTCTGGGGTGGTGGGGAGAATGAACACAAATATTCTCAGTCAGATTATTAAAATCCCCCAAATATAGCTAACTCTCTAATTCAAGTCTTCTTCAGTTATGTTCTGTCCACTCCAACATATCTTTTGAACACAGGTATAGAGAGAACATTGAAAGGACAGATAGCATTAAGACAGAAGAGCTGTTGGTTTGAAACCTAGTCACATGCACCTTTAAAAGGCCAAGATGCACATATACAGCACCCAAAGATTCTGTATACGTTATTTAGGAAGGAGTACCTCCAGTTTTGCACTGTAAGTCTGCCCCAATACTGATACAGTTTTGCAGCTTTGTCAAAGTTAAATGAGTGTCCAAACTTATACACATAATTAATTGCGTAGGCAAGGTAAAAAAAAAATATATATATTTAAGTTGTTTGTAAAGATGTCATATATATGCATATATATAATATAATATAATGTTAGAGGCACTAGCACAAGTACTCAGAAAGCAAAACAAACATTAACAGTTCTAAAGTTGCCTATTTTAAAAATTTTAGTTAAACTGTGAGGAAACATATCCTTTCTAGCAGATTTCTATTAATAAAGAAAAAGCAGCAAGCATTCCATTTTAAGAAACCGGGAGAAAACAAGAAAAATGCCACACTAAAAATTTTTGTACATCTTATTCTTTGTATTTGCTATTTTTATTATTCTCTTCTATAGAAGAATGACCTTCAATTAAAGCATTTTCACATAAAACCAAAAAGTACCTTCACTAAAACAGAGTGCTATTCATTAATGCAAACTACAGACGGTGCTTTATAGCTGATACTGTATTTCCTAGAAGTCTATCAAAATAGACTCAAGATAAAAGTAGATGATATGACTTGCTTCATCTTTGCTGTACCTAGTACACTAGTTCCACTCTCAGTAAGATGAGTCACCGGCACAGGTTCACTTAAACACCTTTAGTATTTAAGATGAGCAGTTTCAGGTTTAAGCCAACCCAATTAAATTAAAGTCAAATCTAGACGTTAGCCACTGTTTTTCCTTTGACATGACTGATAATCTATTATAACCTGCTTTCTATTTGCTGGGATTTTATCCTGAAAATTAGTAACTTTAACAAAAGCAGAACCAGTGTGACACCAAACTCTAAACACAACGATACTGATGAAAACTTACGCAATAATTTCCTACTAACAAACTTGTTACCTTTCGGGGGGGAAAACAAACTATACAACGAGGGACATACATAAAAAGCATTCAGAAAGGCACAGTGACTTACATTTATTATGTATCAATTAAAAATAATGTTAAAGATATTGCCAGAAAATGGTGAAAGTTGACTAATAGAAAAAGAAAAAAGATTGGAAAAAGAAGTCAGGGGCTAATGAGTCAGACCCAGCCTATATCTTCACAGTACAAGAATAAGCACAAATCATCATTCTGAACTACAATGCAAAGCTAAAATTATTTTTTTCCACCTCAAACTAAAGCACTGCCAGGGCTCTGAAGTTCTGCTGAAGTTGATCTGGAACGAAGCTGCACAACCCTCAACCTCAGCTAAACTCAATCCTGAACCAAACCGAAGACAAACTGGTTTAGCTCCCTGATTAACACCACGCACACTCCATTAAGGAGGAGAACAGCTCTGGCAGAGCTACCACACCGTAACTTACCAACTTAGTCCAATCAGAGAACCTAACAAACATCCAGATTTATTTTTTTTAATCTTGGCCTTCTGAGCCCAAAACACAGCAAGTTTCCTACTAGGGAGAAACCAACACGGCGAAAATCTCCTTGGGCTTGCGCAGGCAGATTCAGCGCCCGGAGCCGTGACAGCCACGCAACCACCGCCACTCGCCCGGAGGCAGCACGCCTCGCCCCGGCCTGCTCGCTCCCCACCCGCAGCGCCTCCCCACAGCGCCGAAGGCCGAGGACCTCGCGCAGCTCAGGGGGAGGGAGCCGAGGCGTGGAGGGAGGCACCCCGGCACCGGCGCTCCCGAGGTGGCATGAAGAAGGCAAGCAGCAGCCGGAAGAGCTGGGGCCCCTGGGCGGCGGGGCCGGCCCGGAGGCGCGGCCAGTGCCCCTCCCGGCGGCGGGGGCCCTCGCTCCGGCCGGGCGGGCGGGCCGCGGCCGCACGTGGGGGCGGGGACGCGCCTCGCGCCCGCAGGTACCGCCCCCCCCCCGCCCCAAGCGCCCCCAACCGCCACCTCCCCTCCTCACCCCGCCCTCCGAGGGGCCGGCCGGGCCCGCCGCCGCCCCCCAGCCAGCCCGCGACCAGCCGGGCCCCCTTCCCCCGGCGGGCCCGCCCGCCCGCTTCTTCCCGGGTACCTGCGGTCACCGCCCCTCACATCCCCGCCGGGAGGGGCCCCGCGGCCGCCGCCGCGCGCGGACAAAGAGGAGGAGAGGGGGGAGGGGGAGGCCGGAGCGGGCGGTGGGAGGGTCCGGTACCCGCGCGCTCCACCGCCATGAGGGGAGGGGGGAGGGGACCGGCAGCGGGGCGCGGCAGGCAACGACGACGGGAGGCGAGAGCAGCCGGTGTCCTGCGCCCGACCGCCCCCTCCCCGCTGATTCCGGCAGCGCCCGCCGGAAGGGGCGCGGCCCGGCCCAGAGCGAGGCACCGGCGAGGCGGGGCACCCCGCCCGCCTCGGGTCACGTGCCCTTTCCCGCAGCCCCTCCTTCTCGCTTCTCCAGGGAAGGCGGGCGTCACCGTAGCCGTTAACGGCCGGTAGCCGCCTCCCCGCGGCGCCCCCTGGCGGCCCGCCTGGGCCCCGCCGCCCCTCCGGTCACAGAAGAGCGGCCGGACGGCGGCAGGCAGGGGCAAGGCCGGCCAGCGGGACAAACGCGTCGTGGGAACGGTTCTGCCTCACCCAGCGTCGGCTTCGGCTTTTAAAATACCCTGTAAGGGATGACGGGCAGCGTCTCACAGCGCCGCTGTTACCTGCAGCCGTGCTTCTCGTTCATTCCCGCGTCTTACCCCCGGCGCTCCCGCCAAAATCCACGTTACCCAGTTTTTACACTCTTACAGAAAAGAAAGGCTTCAGCGTACAAACCATATGCAATAAGGGAAAGAAATACTTTACAGGATTGGGCAAATTGCATGGTTTATTAATCTACTTAATTCAGGTCCCACGCTCTCACTGCATGCTTTATAACCAAAAATGCTTTAATTGCCTATGAAGTATAATTGATGTATGTTGTTTGACAACTATTTTTCCTCAGCTTATAGTGGAGACTCTGAAAATGGAATTGTAACAAGCTTCAGCCTCAGAGGGCTCTTCAGTTTCTTCACAGCTATTTAAACAGGCTTTACAAAGCTGCCGCGTAACATGAGGTCTAAATAACCAACACTGCCAAAATACACGCGATAGCTCCGCGTGGAAGGTGCAACTCTACCTTTTCAAATAGGACGGGACTGTTTTGTCGCGTCCCTTAGTGACAACAGTTCCTACTTCTCTACCCTTCCTTTCTCAGGCTTTGCATTGACATTATCGTGGTCTGCACAAGCAGCTGCTTCATTTTCGGTAAGCTTGGAGACAAAACCGGTGAAGCAATCTTGGCTTTCCCTCACAGGATACCCATAACGTTACCTGTTGCGTTCTTTCTCATTAACTGAACCAACGTGGTCCCTCACTCTGCCACATAATCCCTACAACTCAACGCAAATGAGTAAATTTTAGGCCTATTTTATGGCCTAAGGCAACATTCCATTCCCCAACTTAAAACTAGCCTAGTAACTATTCATGACATGAACTTTGCACTTGTGAAGTAGTTTACACACATGTGTGTATATGTCTATACACACACGACTAAGCAATATGCAGTTATTGCCCATGCAATTACACAGTAGGAGGCTGGCTTTTTTGTGTTTTACAAGGTACCAAAACTGTGAAGTCTTTGAAAAACTTCAACAGCTGGTGAAAGGATTCCTCAAATGGATTAAAAAAAAACCCAGCAACTGTACCACCTAAACCAGTACAGTATAGACAGGAGCACTGAAGCACCTCTATCTAAGACAGTTCTAAGTTTAAAGGAGCTAAAGAAATTAATGAGCCTGTGATCATGCCAAATTTTGGAAACACGTACACGTACATATTCCTGAGTTAAACAGTAACGATGTCTGAAGCAAGTCAATTTAGTCTTCTCCTTTCACTCTCCTCTCTTCTAAACTGCTTCTCAACCAACCTAAAATAATATTGAAGGGAATAAACACCCAAAAATATTAACTGGACTCCTTTAAGCGTTACAGACGCTTTGTGGGACTTCAGTCATTATCTGTTAATCCTCTTTCTCACGTTTCTTCAACTGCTAGTTCCGCTTAGCATACTGTCATCTGTTCACACAAAACAGGATTTTTTTAAAGTGTTCTCAATTGGGCACAAATCATTAAATCTTTACTTCAAAGCCAGGGGTTGTGCTCAGTAGCAGAAAATATTCAAAGTATCTCTGAATAATTGATAATTAGTAATTAATATGAATCAATGAATAATTAATCATAACAACACCATGATATTTCAGGCACGTTTGCAGGGTACCTGGAAAGAACTCCAAATATCAGAACGGTGATAACCTGCCTAACCTAACCCGTTCTTGTAGGGTAACTCAGCAGCACGATCCATCTTTGTGCTCAATGAATTTCACAGGAGGGGTCAGCTAGCGTAGGTACTGCTGCAAAGCTACGGACAGGATTTTTCAGGGCTCAAGATCTAGTACTTGTATAAACATCTCATAAGGTTTAAAAAGGACCAAGAGCAGTAACGCCACCCGTACAACCTCGGGAAGCATTACCGGGTAGCAGGCAGTCTAGCTTGTGTCGCGTACCGACCGACCCGTGCGCAGTCGCTTCCAACTGCGCACACGCAGCGAAGGGGGTGCGATGAAAGCCACCGCGCGCCAGCTGCCCGGAGCTGCCCTGGGCAGAACGGTGCCAGCTGCCAGTTTTAAAGCATCCCACCAGGGCGGTGAATCCAGCAAGGTCTGCGCCTGGCAGAAAATTGGTTAGGGAATCGGGCAGCTGTAACGGGGTCTCCTGTGGCCACGTCCCTGCCGCATTTAACAAAGATGACAGCTGAGCAGAACAAAGAAGCCATCTCTGTGAGTTTACTCGTACAACAGTTGCACTGTCCCATACAAGGGACTAAAGGGACTCTGCTTAAGACTTAAGCTCTTAGAACAAACCTCAGAAAAATCAATGGGACTTTTTTTTCCTTTTGGCACTACCAGATTTTGGTCTTTAACACTCTTCCCATGTGAACTGTGTGGGTGAGATACATATGCTCAGGATTGGCTATGTCCCAGACTTTCAGCGATAATGGTGGCGTAAATGGCATACTTGCTTTTACCACAAGAGCTGCCTTAGAGACTTAACTCCAGAGATGCACAAGAAGAGAATAGAGTGTTGAATTTTCCTGCTAAAAATGCATTCTCAAAATACATACTCCTTATCCTATTTACTTAAAAGTCAGAGATGGTGCATGTAGAAAGGAAAGCCTCTCTAGTTTTCTGGTCTATCTTTGTAAATTGCAGTAATATCTTTAAACAGCTTTAAAAGGTGCTTAAACACCTAAAAAGGTAAACACCTTTAAAAATAAAATTGCAGTGACCTCCATGCCCATCTTTTCCACTGCATACATTTTATATTGGAGAGGAGCTCATTTCCTTGTTTAACAATTAACTTTTAATTTTGACCAGTAGTAATACTGATGCGTCCCCTAAAACACAAGCGCAAAGACTGAACCAGTTCTTAATCCTCAATCCCACAATTAAAAAACAAAAAACCCAACCCCAAACAAACCCAGACATGCCTGAAAGTCACGTATTTGCCAGTACCTGATACGAGGAGCTACGAATTTCAGATGAAGGATTAGATGGGCAGCCGCCGTGATTTTCCAAGTGATTCTTTCTGCAGGAAGCTCTTGTGACAGTAAATTAGACTGGTGACACAGACTTCCTTACAGCTGTTGCCACTCGATGCACACCCAACTGTGGAGTAGCATATCTTGAAATAAAAGCTCTAGCAAGCAGCCAGCATACAGCGATGCGTGAACAGAGCGCGTGATAACCCTTAAGACACAGTTTGAAGCGACTGAGGCCCCAACAAACATTTCTGCCAGAGAAGCGTTCGTTTTACCTGTGAGCAAACTTCAGCACAATGAAGACATTAAGACTACAGCTTGCTGGCAGACAGCACTATACGATGACTGAGCCCTTCATACGGCAATTGATCTGTGCACATGAAAGAATCTGCTACTCAGTAAAAGCAAAGCTGCTATTTTATGAAAGGGCAACGGAAACAGTTGGGGCTTATGAATTGCGATTAGGCTGTACAGCAGTTAGATGTGTGGGAAAATGACACCACCACCACCCCCCCCCCCCCATGTGATAAATAGGAGGAGTCACGAAACAAGCATTGAGCTAGAAATAAATCATTTATTTTAAAACAATACAGGTTAATAAATAGATTAGTTATCAGAAAACTTAATAAATAGCCTTTTATAATTTACACAAGGCAAATACAACATGCCTATAACTATTTCTTAAAAAGCAAAGAGAGTAAGCTTGACTTGTAAGCCATTAACAAATCTATATATACATTATTTGGAAGCTAATAAAATAAACCATTTTTATGTAATCTGTAGTAACTATATTGCAATAGCATTGAAGCAACCAAACCTGACACTGTATGTTTGTTGCCATCCACCTTTTCCCCATATCCCATTAGAACTATTTTTTACATTCCAGGGGGAAAAAAAAGTTAGTTAAAAAAAAAAAAGAGAAAGTTCCACAGTTGAAAAAGGATTTAACTTAAAAATACCCCTTTTGTGTAATATTTTCCACTCTGTAGAGCAACTGTCTGGGGGGAGGGGGGAAACCACCACCATCACAACAAAAAACAATTTTAAAAAACCCTTATTTGCAGCTTTTAAAAAAGATTTCTTAATCCATAACATTTCAACACTGCTGTCTGAAACACTTGGGCACTAGTAATAATAACTGTTGACATCATTGGTGCCTAACATGGTACACACTAAAATTCTGCATCACTTAAGCCCATAGTCAGTAGCACCAAAGAGTTATTACAAAGACCAATCTCTGTAAAGAAAAGATAACAGGTAATAAATAAACATTTGATAACATTTGATTTAACAATCAGCAGTTACACCATCTCAGGACAACTGAGGAAGATCTGCAAAATCCTTGATGTTTTATATTTATGAAAAAAGAAGGTGAGAGGGGTATAATGTGCAAACAACGGCCCATTTTAAGCACCCCATATTTAATAACCCCAAATCTTTCTTCAAATACAAACCCTCTATTTTTTAAATAAAAAGGAAAGCTAAACTTCAGATTCTAGTATTTCAACAAATAAAATCCAGTGTTTTCATTTCTCAGTGCTAGTTACTTCAGAAAAACACACAAGTTCAATATAAACCGAGATTATTAATAGGAAGCCTCACTTGTCAAACTGTGATATGACAGGTTCTTATTAATGTTAGTTGCAGCTCACTAATAAATAGGCTCTATTTACACATAGAGAGTCCTGGAAAGTCAATACAGCAGATAACTTGTTTAGATATTTTTCTTTTTTACATAAGTATTTAAGGTGTAACAAATTTTTTTGGTTGTATCAAAAAGGTTTCTGTTCTCCTACTGAACATCTGAGGGATTTTTGTGTTTGACACCTAATAAAGATCGTGACTGACACATGTAAATCCTCCATACACTGAAGGGATAATGATCAAAGAGCTATCTTCAAGTGAGTGCCAAGTAAATATGTTTCACAAGTATAACAGAAGCCAGACATACAGTGTAGAACACCTTTCGTACGGATTCGAATTTAATTCAAATGCATCCCACCACGGGAATGAGTCCACTTCTTGTATGCGTAGCCTCTCCCACTTGTACTTTGTAATCAGAACTGAAGTCATCTGGCTCGTAGCTACCAACAGACGTAATGCAAAGAGAATGTGGAAAGGGCAGACCCGCGAGGGACACCAAAGCTCAGGAGACAACTATGCACATTTGCTCCCTGAGATGATGGAACTCAGATATCTGTCTTATTCAAAGTGCTTACTTGTCAAAGGGGTGGGGGGAAAAAAAAAATTGAGAATGGCTAAAATTCAACTTCAACAGTGCCTCCTTTTAAATCGGAAAAGCAACGGGACTAAAAAAGGTAGGACACCTAGAACGAGGAGGGCGTGGGATGGACGAGGGAAGAATTGTACCAACAGTGGCAACATAAAATGCTAATACATTTCTAAAGTTAGACTGAACCAGATCCAGGTACAGCAGAACTCAGAAGAACACTGCTGAACACTGAACAAAGTAGCAAAAATAAAGGTTTCCAGTATTTAGCATTCATAATGTAAAAGGCTGCAGATATAAATGATGTGCAAGGCCACGAGAATTTCTTTCACCTTATGTGCTGGCTTTTGACATCTCTGTTTTAAACAACAAGGTTAACTAGACACGTCTAGAAAGCTCATCACAGATGAGGAGCAGCCGGGGAGAAGAGAAGAAACCTATGCAGGCTTTTACCAGCTGTAAGGATGGTCAGAGGACCACAGAACACGGCTGCTACTTTATTCTTGCTCTGCATAGTGAGTGCTTATCAAGTAAACTTGTGTGTGTGGTGCAAGGTTTAGGTAGGGCAGTCAAGTTATTTTGGATCTAATATTTACTAATAATCTGCATACACACCTAACATACTAGGATAGGCACTTTCTAAATAAATAGGAATGAATTTTAAAACAAGACAAGACAAACAAATATAGCCAAAGGAGGACTAAGATGAGACCACAATCATTTCCATTTTAACCTAAAGATTTTCACAGAAGTCTTCAGAGATTAAAGGCTAGTACAAAACCAACATGCAACTCATGAACTCTGAATCTGAATTTTCAAAGGACAGCTTGACTGCGTCAGAAAACAGCTAACATTGTTTTAAAAAGTAGGTCACTACACGTCTCATAACCTATGTACAATTCCAGTTTCAATCAGAAAAAGGGAATTAATATGACAAAATGTAACTTTGCTGACAGCCAAGATACCATCTTCCAATCAATAATGGGCAGAGGTTAGTTTTAACCAGCGTTCATAGTCCAATTCCCCTCATCTACAATTCTCAAACTTTCTAGAAACGATACACAATATTTGAAAACCGATGAAGATGGCCTTTTCTCTGCTAGCGCTATTTTATTTCACTAAGACACCCAGTTTCTGTGCTGGTCTATAACAACGTGCATTTCTGCCAACTCAGAGTCATTCCCCCCCAGCCTGGAGTTATAAAACAAGATTCCAAATAACACAGTGGGGCTCTTACTCCCTCAGAATAGTCCCTTCAGAATACTAAATCTTTAGGATTCACTGTTCACGATTATTGCTGCCGTAAGAAGGGCTTATAACATTCCTTTTAAATGAAAACAGAGGCTGAGTTTTAAGGTAACATTAATTCAGGTCAACAAAAAACATCACGAGAGTGGACAGTATTACTCCCCATTCATCAATGTCCGCATTCCTGTCAGCCAGGCACAAAGCTACATTCATGATTTCTTGATAAAGTGTCATGAACTTTTTCAAATGCTGTCTCGTAATCACGTTGGGGTTTTTTGTTTGTTTCAAGAGACATTCTGAACTAGAGATGTTGAGTTCCACTGTACCCTTCCATTTTTGTACTTAAATGGAAACCAGCATTCCTTACTTTTCAAGCTTTCCTTACAAGTTTTTGACTCGTGATCATTTAACTACCAAATATAAATACAACATGAAAATTAACTATTTCTTTTTTTGACATATCAATATTCTCTAAATTGTTTAAACTGAACTGTTCAGAATCAATCCAATCATAGCTTAAGCTATTTGTACTACTTGTCAAAATATTATTGCTGAACTCTTCACACAGGTCTGTAAATTACTGGATCTGAATGTCTATCCCTGTTGGTTATCTGAAACTCGCCTCTCTGGATGCCTATGCTTTGTCAGCCTCTAACCTCATTTTCCCATGTTACACGAGGATCAGACCATCTTTTTCTGAGCTATGAGGAATCTCATGCTCTTCTCTCTCTTAAATTTCTTTTTTTGTGGTCGCTGCTTATTAGCTGCTTCACAAAATGGTTTCCTGTATTTAGTCGCTTAACTAGAATAAAGGTATGCTGGACTGCTTTTAAACAGTCCTCCCGTAGATTACCTCTTCCCATTAGGACTCTGGGTTTTTCAGAAGCTGTCAAGGCATCTAAGGGTTTCAGTTCAGGTTTGTAAATTCTTCCAAAAACGTGTGGCTCCTTCTGGATGCTTTACGTGTTTAGAATTTGAATACAGTCCAATATTATAGACAGTGAAATTGAATTATTAGACCAGTATAGGCCATCTGAAACAGATACATTCACATTTATGCGGTATTTTTGGATTACAAAGGCACTGAAATAGTTCTGAGCTGCTTACAAATCAGCCACCATATAGGCAATGAGTCTGTGCATCATTTTCACACCCTTCACAGTCTTTCTGTCTGCTCCCAATTAAAAACTCAGATGAATGCGGTATGTCTTAATGCACATAAGTTACAAAGAAAAATGCATACCTGGACACTACCATCAGCTGATAAGTAATTAGTGAAAGATTTTTAAGGGTCCACTGCTCTGTATAAAGAATTCAATTTAAAACTCCCCAGTGTTTTCACCGCATGGCAGACCAAGTTGCCGAGACAGTCACTAAAAAGGACAAATCTGCAGTCCAGGGGTCAACCAACATTTGTCTCAGAATTCACAGCCTTGACGGTGAACACATCGCTATATTAACAAATTGTTCCACTCATTTTTTTCCCCCATATTTTAAGGTATACATCACTCATGAAAGGTGTCAGATTGAGCGCATTAGAAACGGATGTTCTCTGCCCACAGAAACGGTACCTCGGGAGCCACAATACAAGCTTTCACACACAGGTCTGTCAAAATATCCCCCAATCTTTTCTGATGGATTACCTTCTACAGTAAGGAAATACATCGGTCTCTATGCTGACTCAATCAGTGGTTCCAATTAAGGTCATTTATTGTGTTGACTGGGGTACACGGACAACTGTTCCTTTGAAACTGGATGGAGGCCTCCAATTCATTTCACGTAGGCCACCAAATCGTCAGAGGGTAACTACCAACCTGAATCATATTTGAATCAGTGACCTAGAAATGAAAGGCTCTGCATCCTTCCCTGAGCCATCCAGTTTCCCCTCAAAAAATATTTTAATCTGTCTTCATGTTAGGTTTATTTAAATCCCCGATATTGAAGTTGAATTCCTTGAAGACTTGTATAAGAACAATTCCAATAGATACTGTGGTGAATCCACAAGCCATTCCCAAGAAATCTACCACTCCTACATTACTCCATTCCCTGAAAAGGATGGCTGAAGCCAGCAGGACTAGGGTGGTAAACACAACGTAGTAGATGGCACCAAACACAGAGGAGTCGAAACATTCCAGTGCCTTATTGATGTATCTGAACTGAATGATAATGCTACATCCTAATACTGCCAGAAGTACCAGACAGAGGTACAGAGCCCTTTGACTCGAGGGGTTATTGTGAAAGATATCTTGAGCAGCCAGCCCAATGCCTTTTGTGCTGGGAACAGTGAAACTGCCCAACAGAGAGCAAATACTGATGTAAACCATGATATTAGTAGGTCCATGAGCTGGAGCTATCCAGAAGATAAGCAGGAGAAGCATTAGCAGCACTATGCAGAGATAACCCACGAAAACTGGAAAACAAAAAGAAAACAAGATAACAGCAAGGTGAGAACTCTTGGTCTTCTAAAGATTTTAGCAGGCAAATCATGTCATACCAAGGAACTTCAGGGATACACCACGATTAAGATTTGCTATTGAACATAGATCCAAATCACTGAGCTTTTAGAGATGATGTGGGCATCTGCAACTGATGATGTTGTCATGTTCTTTGTGTAAAACAAATCATCATATAGTAAGATACACACTGTTGCACATTTGAACTGGATTTAAGATGGCTTTTTTTTTTTTTTCATTCTCTCTTCCATCAGGATTATACTCCTTCAAGTCTCCTACGACAGACAGCAGTGATAACACCTCATTCATAACCAGTTCAATGAAGCATGGTGTGTGGATCCAGCAAAGAGCTTAAACATAAAGTTAGATCCCATTAAGGTGAGTAAGGAGAGCTGGAAGATCTGGGAGGCCATATCATTTACATTACAACATCAGTACACAGATTAGACTGGTGTAAAACTGTAAAGCATGAAATATTTTTAAGAAATGTATTTCCAATTCATTTTGGTCAGAATGAAAGGGTAAATTTAGACCAGGGTACTTGTTTTCTTTTCTTTGTTTGCAATTTTTTTGGATAGCTGATGTTACTAGGTTTGAGTTTCTCCCACCTAAAGCAATTAAAGGAAATAACAACAGCTGGCAGTTTAGCTCTTATGCAAGAAAAATAGAAGTGCGTCTGGCACTGATTAGCACTAGTTTGTGTCCTCCAGGAGATAGTGGGGCTTTACATTCTCTGAGAGAAAGAACAGGCATTTCAGCATACGTCACAATGGTGTATTTCTACACACCTTTATTGTGCAAAGAAGTCTGCTTGGAACATAACTGGTATCTAGTATAAACTTTTAACAAAAAAAACAAATGCAGAATTAAAGAACAAAAGACAATCAGTATTTTTTATTTTGTATAAAACAACGTAAATTGAGATCCTAGAATCATACCTTTCATCTCCAAGTAGCAAGATGCAATTTTCTAAATTTGTGAAAAAGTGTAAGTTCCAACGGCCTTTGTTCTAAGCTTGCTGTGCAGGATAACGTTTTCAAAAGTATCCACATTTTCCTTTCTGCGCAGATGTATCAACAAATCTGACGAGCTCCAAGTACAGCAAGGCATAGTTTTACCAAACAAAAGCTGTACTGGTTCGCCTCTGTCACATCATGGTTTCTTCAGAAGTCAGTTTTCCTACCTGATGGAAGTGGTAAGCCTCTTCCTCCTGCCTGCCCTTGATCAATCTCACAAAATCATTATGAGCTAATAAAAGAACAAAGTACCTGGATTTGTAAGCTTCTCTTCAAGCTCAGCCTGAGTCGTTACACTCTCGGACTTTGGGGAATGGATGATGAGAACAACAGACCCAGCGCAGCTCAGCAAACATCCCAGCTTGCCAAGAATGTTCAGTTTTTCTTTCAGTAAGTAAGAAGCTAAAATGGACCTTTCACAAAGAGGAAGAACATTAAAAGTTTGACTACCTCCTGTTAATAATGCTCCAACAGTGATGTGCCACATGAATTTCCCTCTTAATAGAACAGTATCAAATGTTGGTGGATCTTCAACCAAATGTTGGTGGATCCTCAAAATACATTTCTGACTCATCTTAGGAAAGCTCCATCCAGCCTCAGTCTTAATCCTTGATGTTTCATCTCAGGAAAAACAAACAAAACAAAAAAACCCCACCCAACCACAACACCCCCAAAACATCAGCCCCTCCAAAAAACCCCAAACCCTCAAAACAGGCACCTGGCACCCGAGGCAGATATCTACCCGTTAACAATTTGGTGAGCTGTCACGAAGCCCCGTTTTACAGGTGCTACACAGTCACGAGATAAAAGTGGCCTTTGGTTACAAATATCACAGACCTCAGCTCAGGCACGTAGCTGACCGAGATACACAAAATTATGTGGCCAAGGATAAAATAATAGGTGGTAAGTAGAGCACCATCAGTGGGCTTCATAGCGTATAAAACTGAAGACAGACAAGAAGCCCATACAAAGCAATTTACACTCTGAAGTAGATGACCAGTGCAGTCAGATACACAATTCAGCGGACAACAGTAGGCAACAGAAAAATCTTGAGGCAATGCACAGCTTTGTTTTTAAATAATTGTGCTTTTTGACTGCAATGGTTTCACAACTGTAGTTTAGCTATTCACAAAACATTTAGTCGCATATATAAACTCCTTTTAGGAACACTCACTGCCTTTTTTGTTCCCCCCCATCACATGAATGTAACATTCAAGGAGCTGTGGGCATGCATATGCGAGGGACTCCCTCGCTTCAGGAAACGGGGCCAAATCCAATTAAATGAAAATCAGCATTAATAAACACATGTGGGCTGTGGATAGCAGGGGAGAGAGAGAATGTGAGACAAAAGGAAAGATCTACATAGTAAGGGAACTGTGAATAAGAGAATAGGCAGAAGAATCCAGAATAATCACAGTGAAGGGGAAAAAAGGGGAAAAAAAAAATGTTTATCTGTTCCAGATCATGGTGATAGTTAAAGCAGAAGACACTCCGGAACCCTTTCTTCACCATTGCCTTCCACCCCCCCCTCGCCACTTTGCTGGGGAAAACAGCAATAGGTGACATTGTGACGTATCATTAACACTCAGAAGCCTGACACCTTCGCAGTGGACCTCCAGTGATCACTGAGTCTGTCTGACATTTTATTAGAGTAGTAACAACGTTCAGATAAGAACAAGAAAAGCAAACTCTTACCCAAATGGAACGCCAAGAGCTCCCAAGGGCGTCACGAGCACAGTTGGGACTGCAGTGTAGGCCAAGAAATTCCCTATTTGACCCAGAGCCACTGTCAAGAGAAACAGAAATAAGCCTTTAAATCCCTTTGTAAAAAGAAGCAATGAAAACTTACCCAATACTGTTTGGGAAAGACTGGAAACCAGATGTTAGAGATTTGCTTAGCTCTGTTAATTTTGCACTTAAACAAAATGGCTGGAATTTTTCCATTTTTTTAAATTATTTTTTAATACAGGATTTATATTTGCCACACAAGAAGATCCAAGAGGGCACAGTAAATAATCTCATTTGCAACTTCTCTTAGTTGAATATAAATAAGACTATGAATTAGAAACACTCATGTATTACACTCAAATATCTCAATATTACACTCAGTATTTCTATGAGGAGGGCTAAAAGTATATAACCCACGATTTCAGCTTTAGAACGTGCATACATGTAACACGAATGCACTTGGTTACAGTTCCTAACCACAGTGTTACTTTTGGGGGGGGAAATAAGGACAGTCCTGAGGAAAGGAGTCTAATAATGAAATACTAAGCACATGCGTAGAGGCTTTTCGATATATAGTCGACTGCATCAAATTTTCACAACGCTATAGAACATCAAAAGTAACTCCTGACCACTGTAAAAAGAACAGATCCTAGACAAATCACAATAACAGCCTCATAATCTTATTTTTTTTTCTTTCCCCCAATAAAAGCAAATTCCAAAATGTACCACACTATTGCACATCACAAGCTGTGATAAACAGTTCATGTGTACAAGTTTTCAGTTAAAAAAGAAAAGCTGGATGGTTTTGCAAGTGCTGGCAAGTTTAGAATAGGTCAACATGATGCTTGCATAGTTACAGGGTCTGTGGTAACTGGCAAGAACCTTGAGATTGAACACAAATTACATACAGCTCAAATTTCGACTTGATTTCAAGAGCCATCATCAGCATTTAAAAACATTACAAGAATCCAAGCTGGTTTTCTGCTCAGGCTGGCATTGCCCTCAACTATCAAATATCGTTACCATCAACCTGTTCTTTACACCTGCAAAGCACTGTGCAAACCTTAATTAATTTACCAAATTAGCTCACATTATCACAGTAGAGCTGAAGACCTGCGTAACCTACAGGAAACACGAAGGAGACAAACTTACAAAACTGCAGAGTGTGGCAAAATTATACTAATTCAATTCACTGAGGCTTTCTCTACGTGCAGCAGCGAGCCAGAAAAGTTAATGAGGAGCATTTCTAGAGCACAAGAGTCAGCGATGGTCTCCCTGCCCCTGGGAACAGAGTAACTCAGCCTCGGGCTCGGTTTTCAGCAGACATATGTGGCAACTTTGGCATTATCTTCAAGGCATCCAAAGGCACTGGGGCAGATCTTGCGCGGAGGATGGAGCACAGCTGGCACGCTGTGTTTCTGCAGATTACATACATTTCCAAGTGACTCTGACAAAAGGTTGCTTTATTTTGGAGGTCAGGTGCCTTATCTTTCTATTGGAAGAACCCTAACAGATGGCACCAACACCGATCCATAAATTAGGTCCCTGAAGCTTCGGTCAAACTGAACGTATTGTAAAGCAACTGAACTTACCAGAGGGTTTCAGTATCACCATGAAGTAATAGTAACAGTCTCTTACCACCACGAATGACAGACCAGGACTAATTAAGACCAATTAAAAAAAGAATCTTGGTAATTGTTACCATCTACCTGATGTTGAGGACCTTTGCTGCCAACCTATCTAGTCCTCTCTGGATAGAAACTCCTCTCCAGATACATCAATGCTGGAAGTCAAGACATGTCTTCAGTTCTTGAAGGCACACCAAGCTTTAAACTTGCTAAAGGAGCACCAATAGCCCTGAAGTTACTGCAACACAAAACTTGATGCACGCTGACATGTCTACATGAGCAAGGAGACCACGAGTAGATCCATGCAGCAAAAGATGTCTGCCCTACGCATGTCAGGGGTTTTATTTCAGACTAACTTCAGCCTGCTGCCACGGACTGAAAGTCTGTTTGCAGCTGGTGTGCGTTAGGCATGATCCTGGAGTGCATCTTCCAGCCTAGTTTCATCTTAAAATCCAGTTCAGGAGCTCCAACGCTGCTCCACAACATGAAATAAAGCCCAATCCGTGGAGACAAATGGGAGATTCGCTTCACAAGTGCATTGCCCATCGACAATAAAATGCTAACATAGATTTATCCACTATAAAAACCAGCCACATCTATGCTGCTATCAAAACCTGCACTGAAACTAATTAATTAGCCAATTAATTAGTTTAATGCTCATTGAAATACCTGCACACATGCTGCAATCACTCTTTTGACTTTTAAAAAAAATCCCTTAGCAGAATCTTTAGCCCTTCCTTTGAAGTCTTCAGTAATCCAGTGGATCCCAAGGCCCCAAAATGGCTAGGCAGTGTTATGCTGAGTCAGCACGCCAACACAGAAATGCTTGTTCACCATCTGAACAAATATTGTGAAAACAAGTTGATAGAGTTTATGTGGGTTTTGTTAGTCATACAAACTACAAATTCCCTGCCTGAGAAAATGATGTCAGCTGTTATAATGTCACCCAGATAACTGGGGGTATTGCTAATTCCCTAAACATCGCCTTTCTCTGCATCCCATAGGTGCCTACCTGGCCCCTGCTATTGCTGTTTGTGACTCTGTTGCAATTCTGAATCTATAATATCCTTAAGCAATTCTTCCCTTGGTTCCTCTGTACGCTCACTGAGGCTTTGTTTTGAAATACCTGCACCTAGCTACTGGACAAAAGCCAGCTGATACCATTCCCTTCAGCTATTTTGCCTTCATTCAATTCAGTCAGCTCTTCTAAGCATGAAATCATCTTCTCTGATTCACCAAGATAAACTCCTGTAACAAAACCTCTCTTATTTTAACTCCTTTTGCTCGGAGATTCAAGACGGGAGCCTCACGAGCAATGAACAGCAGTGATTAATGCACGGATTTATTGTTACTCAGGCAGTAGGGATCCTGGCAGAGGAGGAAGCCGACAAAGTACTATTTAAACTCAGGTTAAATTAGCCGAGGACTTTCCTCTGAAGCTCTGTTGGCTTCTACACTTGCTGTGAACTTTGTCCTTCAAGGGATCTATCTGTTTTCATTCCTTTTGCATAGCTTGAAGGCAACAAAAACAGAGACTCACCTTGTTGCCACGAAACAAGGGGCACACCTGGACGCGCATACTTCTCAGAACCAGCATCAAACATTTCCAAATAATTCGCAAAAGGCTGGGTTAGAGTCTAGAAGTGGGGAATGATTTTAAGCTTGTTGGTAGAACTAGGGCTGAATTGCAAGAGGAGAAAGCTGGCTGCTCCCCGTGCTCTGGATTCACATCAGAGAGTGAACTTAGCCCGACCAGAGTTTACAAAGATACTAAGAGTGAAATTACACTGATCTCGTATCAGCACCACACAAGGCTTCACATTAATCTCGTAGCTTGAAAGCAAAACTGAAACTGTATCTGTCGAACTAGAAATCAAAAAGGATTTTTTTTTATTTGAGGCTGGCTAAGTGCTTTCTGATCTAAAAAAATAACATGTGCTCAATGAGCCCTTTTGTGCAGAGCAACAATTTCTTATTCAGCTTTGACTTTTATTAAAAACTGAGTGACCAGCGCAATCCAGAGACACAAAACGTGCGGGAACCCAGAGTCAGAGCAGCGTGTGGCTGCCAAGGGCTGCAAGTACCAAACGGTTTGGGAATCTGGAAAGATGCCTCGCTTGGGACTGTCCCAGCTCTTTGCCTTCTCAAACACCGTCAGACACAGTAGCCAGAGTGAGAGTTTACCGAAGGTGGGATATTTCTGAGGGATGGGAATTTCGTGACAAGTGAGCGTGAGAATCAAGATGAGAACCGAGATTTCCTCATGTCTCATTTCACCATCTAACTGCAACTTCTCCCTTCAAAAAAACAAAACCCAAACCTTTTAAGTTACTTACTTGCAATAGTGCCAGACCACCATACTATATCTGTTAAGTACGAAGTACCTGGAAGAGGAAGTATAGGAAAACGTATTAGGAAAATATGAAATTGCAATATTGGAACTACAAAATAGAATGATTTCAACAGTCTCAACTATTAAGGACCTTCATCTTAACCCTTTTCTTCAAGGCAACTGAATGGGAGGAAAACAAGAGAGAAGGTGCTCGGATTTGGCCTAAGTGTCCAAGATGGACCTTCTTAAGACAACGTATTAGTCAGAAGTTCTGATTTCCCGCTTGAAGTACCTATGCGACACTAACGCAGTGTTACTTAGAAGAGTGTCTGAAACATCACCAAATGCTTCTGAGGGTGCCATTGAAACATACACGTTAGAACTCCTACTAGGAGAATGGGAAACCTATGGAAACATAACATAATTTGGATCAATTAGTTTGGTAATATAGCCTCAAGGAAATTGTATCGGAGAAATTGTAGCAGAGAAATTGTCTTGGCACGCAGTTTCGGCAGGACCGTAGCGTGGACCGATCCTCCTGCATTTGAGCATTTGGAAAATGCTACGACTGAAGCTTCTGAATTCCTGACATACTGCCACGTTTCAAAGAGAGGAGTAAAAACTCTGGATTGTCCCTTAATGCCTCCTAAACTCAAGGATGATTATTTTCATCGTCAGATTATAGGCTCTTGTCTTGGGATGTGCCAGGGGAGCCTGTGCACCACATTTTATACGTTCTGCTTCTGTAGAACATCAAGGCTAATGACCGCTTACTAAACTAAAACCTGGCCTCCACTGAGCGCGACCTTGGCATCACGTCATGCTCATACATTCCGCTCCTCTTTCTAGCAATTCAGTTCTGCTTTTATTGGGGAAGACGCTCTCTCAAGACCTGCTGGAGCAATAGGCAATATTGTACCTACTCTGAAATCCCAAGTGAAAGAAAAACAAAGTAATCTAACTCTGGAGATGTATAAAATATTAAGCCCTTGGAAATCACACTATATAGTTGAAATGAGATGGAAATGACTAATGAAAATGGGCAGCTTTAGAGTGGGTGTAATCATTTTTTAGACTTTTGTTATTGCATATAAAATAAAAACACTGCTGGGGGGCACAAATTACAGAAAATATTGACTCAAGTAAGATAACTTTGCAAAATATTTGTCACCCGCTGCTGTTTCTAACTAAGCAAGGATTCCTAATTGCATTGATACTGTATTATTGATTCAATAGAGAAGATAGAAAAGACTTGAAGTGCCTCCTTGTTAATTATACAACACCTACTGAAGCCAATGGAAAAAAGACATCATCTGACACGGACGATCTCTGCCTTGCAGCTCCAACTGGCAGGTTCAAGGCAGAACCGCACTGCTTCACAACATTAACCAGAGGGAAACGCAGGGTATTTGCCCGGACGTCTCCACACTGAGCACGGCAATAGGAAATACTACGAATTGCTCGGCAAGATACACAAACAAACATCAGTAGTATCTTCCAAACGGGGTGTTCCACAGCTGCCGGCGCCGAGCAGGCAGGCACACACCCATCGCCCACTTCACCCAGGGCTCCACTGAAAGCTCCGCAGGAGTAATTAGACCCAACTATGCTGCAAAATGGAAACTTCCCCAGCCGCCTTGGGATGGAAAGTCATTCCTTTCTCTCGCGTTTTCACATTGTTTCCCTTACAAAAAGAAAAAAAAAAAAATTGTATTTATGATGCAAGCGTGGTCTCTCTGTGGACAATAAAAATGGATTAGAGCCATCTCGGAGGGAAAGGGAGACTACGCTTGCAAAACAGTAGTTTTTCTGAGGCCCTTAACCGTAAGGTCATTGCAGAAAAGGCAAAAAACCCTTGTTAGATCAGGCTGCCAGCTGGTAGTAACATAGTTGCAAGCTTGCTCTGCTCCACTGCATCCACCCTGAACACCCTGCATGCAGCAGGCACTGGAAATGCGCTGCTGCTCTGACACCAACCATCTCAAATTACACGTATGTATACATATCTATATTTACATACACACACGTATACAGAGAAAATACCTATCATGTCCTGGTCACTTAAAAAGGATTCTTCATAAGAAAGAGTTCCCAGAACTCTATAGACCCATGCTTACACACACACAGACACCATCACCTGCAAAACAAACGGCTATTGACCACAGACAGACAATTAAAAGGTCTCATGCAACCTCTGTTTACAACTTTCACCTCACGTAAAAGCAGGACATTAAGAACAAATAAGTATCTTGCATTTTCCTTTATTCAAAGCATAAAAATACAACTAGCAAATGCTATCCAGAGGCTGCATGCTTTGGGGAGCTCCAATTTCAGAATAAAACACAGAAGATCTTCATACTCTGTGAATGTACAGCTTTGTTTTGGCTAAACTGCCTAGATAGCACAGCCAGTTCCTGTTTACGTTCATCTCAGAAAACCATAATGAGGTATGGGATTTCAATATGAAAAACGAAAGAAAGACATGATTTCACGTTACTGGTGCGCCGTTCTTCCCTACAAAAGGAAATCGCCACGTGACTGCTGTAACTTGTGGTGTGTGCCTGTAGAAGAGCTAGAATAAACAAGTGACAAGATGTGCTGGTGCTCTTCGTGGCAAGAAACTCTCTGAGCCAGAGAAATGGGTAGAAAGTCCCACAAGTACATGAAAATACCGCAAGAGAAACCTACGTATGCACGCACACACGAGCCCCCAATGTTGTATCACAGCACGACAGAAGACCCGTGAGCAGGCCATACATCGGGAAGCTGTCGCCAATGACTACGCTTAATATAACCCCGTTGCTCTCCACCTGCCGTCTCTTCCTTAATCTATTATATCCCTTATGCCCCGCTCTGATGTCAAACACGCCTAAGGTGACAGACTAAGGCTGGCTCCCCAGGTCTGGCTCTCTGGAGGGTGTCCCCCGCTCCAGGCGACACCGTCACCCCCTCGGGCAGAGGGTCTGCCAAGACCCGGGGGTGCCTGTCCTCTGCGCCCCCGCGTGACGGGCTGGGCCCCACAGCACCCCACGGCACCCCACCCACCCCACCCCCGGGCCGGCCGCCGCCGCCGCAGCGCGGAGCAGCCGCGGCCCTTCCGCGGGGGCTGCGCGGGGGCGAGGGGAGGGAGCGGCCCCGGGGGAGGCCGGGCTGCTGCCGGGCGGGGGGACCCACGGGACGCACGGTGCCGGCGGCGATGCCCCGGAGACCTGGGAGGTTACCGGGGGGAGGCGGTGGTGCGGAGGGGAGAGGCGGGGTGGGAAGGCCCGGGGGGCGCTGCGCCCGCCGCCCCCGCAGCGCCGGGGCCCCTACCTCGCCCGCGGGCCCGCACGATCCCCTTCTTCTGCAGGACGAAGGTGGAGCCGTTCACCAGGCTGGAGACCACGGCCACGCTCAAGCCCAGCGACACGGCGGCGGGGCCGGGGCTCTGCGCTGCCCCCTCGCCCGCTGCCGCACCCACCGCCATCCGCATCGCCCCGCCGAGAGCTGCTCGCACGGCGGCTGCCCGGGCCCAGCGCACCCGGCAGCGGCTCTGCGCCGGGACCCGCCCTGCGCTGCGCTGCGCTGCGCTGCGCTGCGCCGCGCCGCGCCGCGCTGCGCGATCCGCCCCGCCGGGGGCGGCTCCGGGCGGGCAGCGGCGGCCGCCGCGGCTCCTGGCACCCGTCCCGCGCGGGGACGGCAGCAGGATGACGTCATAACAATGGCATTGCTCTCTCTCTCCCCCTCGCCTCTCTGACGTCACGGCTTTGCGCCGCCCTTCTCCGCGCTGGCACCGCGGGGGGCGAGGCGGCACCGGGCGGAGAGCTGCCGTGCCGGCCCCAGCGCTGCTGCTGGGGGGGGGGGTCCCCGGCGTGGGGAAATACGGAGCAGAAGCTGCGGTCCCCGCCGGAGGGAGCTGCGAGCCTCCGTGGGCAGGGGGCGCGGGAGGACGTGCAGGGGGATGCGGGAGGACAGAGGGATGCAGCAAGACAAAGGGATGCGGGAGGACAGAGGGATGTGGAAGATGTGCAGGGATGTGGGAAGATGTGCAGAAGGACGTGGTTTGCAGGAGGACAGAGGGAGCCCTGCCGGGCCAGGGTTTCTGGTGTGGGAGCAGCGGTGCTTTCCAGCGCTCTCGCTTTCCCGTGGGGTTTTTAAAATTTGTGCCGGGTGCCCAGTCCGGCCGAGAGCGCAGAGCGTCGCAGCGGCAGGGCAGGAGCGGGCCGAAGGCCAGGCAGGGGCTCCGAGGCTGCCGTTGCAGCCCCCACCCATGACCCGGAGCTGCGGCTCGATCCACCCCGCCACCGGCTGGGTCAATGTGCCGGGCAGAGCCGGAGAACCGGCAAGTGAGCGTGTGGCTACAGAGTGGGAACACTCGGCCACTGCCAGGGGTCGTACAGATTGCCTGAAAACCGTGGGATCCATAATCACTCCGGTTTCGTCCAGCAGTAAATCCCAGAATCTGCATTTATTTCCAGGAAAAAGTTCACTCCCTCCTAATGGCACAGGGCAAGGTCAGCTGCTGGAAAGCACGAGTGTCCCAGCCCCTCCTGGCCATCATTCACCAACTTTCGGGCTCTGGGAGGGCAGCACATAAGTCTCCCCGCTCTCACGGAGAAGGGCCGGAGGCCCCTCTGGTACCAATACCCCTGGGCCATCGTGGACATTGAAAATGGTGACATTTGAACGTAGTCTCTCAAAGCGTGTAGTGCTGAGCTGAAAGCAATCCTTGCTAGGCAGAAATACTTTGTAGCGTGTATTTCATTGCAGTTCTCACCATTCCCAGGTATGTGTTAAATCAATCCATAACTGGATGACTGTGGCAATATCCATCGAAGGAAATGGGATAGGGTATCTTGGCTTGGTGTAAATGAAAGTCGTTGCTTTTGTAATTCGTTTAACTATTGGGCATACTTCTTAGTGTAAATTTTAGCATTCCCAGGAAATACGAGTTTAGAGAAGAGGCAAACTCCTGAAAATGTTTCTCTTGTTAGTGCATTTCTCAGTTTGCCTACGCTGCTTGAGGCAGCTGTCCTGGGAAGGCACAGGAAGGCTGCAATATGCTTTTGTTTAGGTTTAACGGCAAGAAGAGGTAATACTTATTGCAGTATTGCCCCTATTTTCACCTAGGTTGCTTCATCAGGTCGTTGTATAAATATTTAATGCTGTGGAAGAGAGGGTTCATCCTTGGGCGACTCACAAGACCTGCAAAATGAGAACACAGGAGGTGGAAGAACAGTTATCCATAGCAACCCTTGGAAACAAAGACAGAGGTGAAGACAAATACAGCTAATTATAAATATCCATTTCTAATCTATATACAGCCTAGTAACATGTACAGTGAAGTTTATTACAGGAAATAATTTATGCTTGCACAGTGGAAAAATGATATATATTTAACAGCCTTTGCATCTAATTATCAGGCAAGTTTCTAAACAAAGCTCAAACCTGACCAATTTTTATACTCAAAATCTCTCTCTGGTGTGGTTGAACCAAGACAAAAGCAGGTGCCAGGGATCTCGAGAAAACAGTTTATTTCTCTCTAGCCATGCCATTTTAATCTCCTAATTGTAAAACTTACATATGCCTTTCTAAAGTACGGATTTGGATAGGTAATTCTAAGTACACTTCATCTGCCTTATTCGGTTAGTTACTATTACACTTGCCATAGAATAGTTGTAGTGTTCTTAAGGATTAGTCATAGACTAAAATAATAAGCACAGTGCTGATAAGTATTAAATTTGCAAATATCTTGAAAACCAGAGCCTGACTTCACTAATGTCTTATAAGATCACTTGATGCAAAAAAATCTACATTATCTAGTTTGCAAACATTTTGGACCAAAACATCAGAGGTACCTCAAAGATAACAGCTGTTATCATTACATGAATGGAAATTAGATAACCTTCCTAAACCACTACATATATACAGTACATAAACTCCTAAGGTCCATCTACTGCTCTGAGACTGAGTTTCATTGTGGCAGCATCATTCCTCCTGCCGAAGTGGTGTCATCATGTTTGCAGTATTGCAAAACAACATGCTTTGGGTTAGGTTGGCTTGTGAGTTGCGATACTGCAGTATTACTGATGTCACAGCGGTCGGACGTCTGATGAACACACAAATTGCATAGGAGGAACCTCAGATTTATGTGGCATTCCCTCCAACAAACTCTGCTCCTCTCCATCAGTCTTACCCAACTCCAATCTAAGCACTCATAGTGCTTCCAGTTGCGCACTTGTGGGCCACTGACTGTTGCTTAATTCAAGCAGTATGTGAGACCTGGTATAAAAACAAGTCTACAGGTTGCTTTACCGAAGTAGCTGATACTGCTGTGGTAGAGTATGGGTGTTCAGGATCAGTCAAGAGGTATGAGCCATATTTAATAGACTTATGTAGGGCTCCTACCCAGAGGAAGGGATGAGTGATTGACGTAGGTCTCTTGGAAGTGGGTGAGCAAAGTTCGTAGAGGTTCCACCTTTTTCTTTTTTGTGGGGGTGATGGACCTTTTCTGGTTGGGATGGGTCTTTCCCTGATCTGAAGGGGAAGAAAAATGCTTGTGCCTGATCTAAAGGAGTGTATTGTTTCCTCTGTAATGGCTTGGAGTCCTCTGTTATGTTTGTTTTATGGACGTAAAATAATTATTTTTTTCATTAAAGCAGTTGTTGGAGTGTTTTATCTAGGCTAGAGGAAAATCAGATCATTCTGTATCTGACACAGAATGAGAACACAGTAGTTGTGCCCAGAAGATAATCTGAAGCTCTTTATAAACTAGTTGGGAGAGCAGGGTGGAAGTTTACCAACAGCTGTATCAGAACCTGAGGCAACAGCAGTAATTCTGCGTGGCAGAAGCACTATAAACATCCACTGTGCCAGCAACTGAAGCAGTGGGGACTGAAACTGAAAAGAAAGCAGCAAGAAGACAGTGGCAATCCTTGCTATTTTTTCTGACTCTTGAGAACCAAAGACCACAGTAAGGGCAATTATATGAAGACTTGTGTAATGGTCCACTGAACCTGGGCCTGAAGATGACCTAAAAATCCTTTCTGAGGAGTCCTGAGCAGTTGCCTGGCGTATAAAAGGATTTGGTATAAGTGGGCCATCACGGCTATGAGTGGGGTCCTGCTGTGGCAAGGAAGTGACTTGAATCTTGGTTGCAATCCAGCTCTTGATTTGCTATGGTCGTCCGTACCTGCCGATGGGAGAATGAATGGAGACCCGCTGAAAGGTACTGCACTGCACTCATGGGTCCTGTCAGGTTTTTTGCTCTCTACTCCATGAATAAGGACTTTGTTGAATCGGACCGGAGAAGACAGTGTACAGCCTGTGGGCCCAGGTTTGGGCTTTTAAAGTCCATAGCGATCTTTGTGAAATGACATTGTAGCGCTGAGCTCTACTGCACTGTAGATGGTGGCCACAAGACTCCTGTAGACATCCCCTGGAGCTGGAACTAAAGAAAATCAGGCTCACCCTTAATGTCTGAATTTGAATGTCTGAAACTGCAATGAAATGCTGCCTTATGTCCTATCTGCAATACGGGACAAGCTTCTGTGGTCTCTCTGTCCTAGGGTTACAAGAGGAAAGGCAGCCCTTGGGGTACACCAGCTCCCTTCCAGGGCAGAACAACAGGCCGCAAATCAGCACAACCCAGAGCAGTCTGAAACCAGGTGGAAAAGTGAGGGCAGGTTAGGTTCCCTTTGTTAAAGGGTCCAAGGTTCATGCACTGGAGCTTGTTATCAACGTGCAATTTTAAAGTCTACATTGAATGAGTAACAGAGGTTTGCTGTCACTTTTACCCATGGAAAACAAATTATCTGCTAAGTGACAGTGGCCACATGTAGTTCTGGAGTTTTGGAGAACTTGAGCATCCTTCCTGAAGAGATGGCGCAAGCCTGATGTGAGGTTACTGACAGAGAAAGCATGGCAGGTGTACCGCAGACAGATCATATCATTTCAGCTCTCCTGTGAGGAAAACGGATCTCTTCAGAGAGAATCTGTCCTTCGAGCAGCAGGCCGAAGCTAGACAGCCAGTTCTGATGTATGTTCATGATCACACTGCGGAGAACCCATGTTAATTAACATCGTGTCTACTGGCATGTGCTGTGCAGGGATCACTTCTACATCCCCAGCGACTAGGGAACACAGGAAAAAGCACAGATTTTCCAGTTCATCTTGTAGCAGATGATACAGTCCACCACAAAGTCTGACCAAGGCATGGTCTTCTATGCTGATTCCAGAAGTTGAATCCACCGTCTTAATGTGATGAATATAGTATATGTATATCCAGCTCTTTGTTTTCATATATTAGAAGGATGGTGAAAGCCTAGCACATGCTAGTGTTTTAGCATGAACCTTTACAACAAGTCTTCCAATGGTCATCACAATCATCTTAAAAAAAAAGCAGGCTCTATCACAATCTTGTGTGCAAAGAATTTGTCTGTCTTTCCTATACCTTGGCTGTTAATTAGCCACATTAATCTTCTGCTTGAGCTAAAGGGAACGCTGGACCATGTTTCAGGCTTACAGATGTTGTCAATATGTTATTGTAAGCTTTGACATGGTGATCTACGTCACTTCGTAAGCTTTGTACCAAACTAGTGTGTAGTAATCACTGAATCATCTATGGTGGTAGTCTCCTCCAATTAAGCTGGTCAGCTGCTGAATTCAATGAGTGGAGACCACGTTTTAGGGTATACCTTGGAGACTTGGACAATTCAAATTCTCTCAAGTGAAGAACATTGGAGGCACTCCTCCTACTAATTAAGTAAACTCTCTCATTAGATTTGCTGGGTAGTTCCAACTATATATATATATATATATATATATATATATATGGATTTTCCACTACATTGTCCCTCAGAAAATCATCATTTCTAGCAGAAACCTCAGGGAATATAGCAGTCAGCTGCCTGCTCAGAGACCAATCTTTGTAAGGTTGAGTGCATCCTGTGCGACTCAGTGCAAACCTGAGTTTCATTGTAAAGTTTATTTTTATATGAGTGCTTTTGAATGGAGTTTCAAGGCAATATTGTTGGAAGACTGTAAATGCATTGCAATGTATCTGAACTGGATTTTTTTATCATCAAACTAAACAACAGGGTACCAATTTCATCATGAGAATGGCCCATATTTAACAACTTGCCTCTTGAAGCTTCACTTTCAACTGACCATGCATTTGCAAACTGTAAGCCATTGAGCTCCTGGAACTCACTTATTCAATTCTAGGTGTTCACAATATGCCACCATCCTAGTAATATATTTTATCTACTACATCTGTGCCCTCTCAGCATCTCCAACTTCACTCTCCATTGCCCCAGAGGGCACAAAGAAGCAGCCTGTCTGCTCTGGGACAAGAGTACTGAGAAGCTGGGGTTCCCAGATAATCAGCTTAAACAGGGTCCTAGCAGGAGAAATGGTGATGGGCTGATGCAAGGGTGATGGGCTGATGTAAACTGTTTCTAGGGAGAGTCTACCAGCCAGTGCATGGAGAAGGAGGCTTTCCATGAAGTTCCTCCGCTCCAAATCAGAGCAGCTGCAGAGCCAGCTACTTTAGTATTTAATATTTAATATTTAAAACTGAGTTTAATATTTAAAACAGGGCTGATTTGAGAGTTGTAACGAATGGCAGCTGTGGTAGTTACTTATCTAAGATGGAAGGAAACCAACTGGCATGAGGTTAGTCTTGCTGTGTTCAGCAGATGTTCAGTGCTATCACACAATCATTGCACATGCTGATCTGCACCTTTTAATAAGACAAGGCTATATTTATATTAAACGTAACATTAAGATCTCAGGCAATGTCAGAAAGGCATTGTCACCTTCTAGGGAAATTCATTCATCTTCTACAAATCCTGGCAATGTCTGCGCTTAAAAGTCATTTCTCTTAGTAGTCCAGGTGCCTCTATATGATAGGTCAGTATTAATACGCTGTTGTATGTCATGGATCCTAACATAAAGTGGGGTTTAGTGATGACTAAAATGCTTGGGTTGAATTTGGTCTGAGTTCACGCAAAGCAGCCGACAGGAATGCTAACTGACTAGGGGAAATTGGAAGTAATGTTTCTGGTCCTTAGCAGATGAGGTAGCAGGGATGTGGGACAATTATTAGACTGAATTACTGAGTTTCTTCTTATTTCAGCTATTTCACTTACACATTTGGGGTCTCTTTGACATACATCTGTCTTAAAGATTTCTCTGATACTGTTTGCTCCTCAGATACTTACTCCAAAGGTGTCAGTCCCTCTTACAGTTCTACTGCTATGTTTATCCTGGATATATGAAGATTGTGATTACTGGTACCCTGACAAAAATTGACTTGCACACAAAAGGTATTAGGGGTTGCTAAACTGTCAGAACAAGATCCGAGAACAGGAATCCCTATGCTTAGCTGTCACTGACTTTGAAGTCCCTAAAAACATTTACTGGCTATATGACATGTCTAGCAAATATTCTAGGCAGCATCAACCTTCAGGGCAAGTCTTCCTGTGTAGACTGCAGAGAGATAAAGGGGTCTTTAATGTATGTCATACTATCTCTAGCTTTAATGATAAAGAGTATTTTAATGACGATTTTAATGATAAACACTGCTGAAATGAGGTCTTGTGGTTGAGAGTCATGGACGACTGTAACAAATAATAGTGTCTCAGGTCTAATGATCTAATCTTAAACTCAATGAAATGATGAGGTTCCTTTGTCAAATAAATGTGACTTAAAAAAAAGAAACAGAACAAAACAACGCTTTTTAAAAGGAACTTGTGAACAAAAGAGTATTTTTAAATCTTTTGTCTCAGGACATCTTTCCTTCAAATGAGACTGGCTGCATAACAGCACTGTGAAAGGCAGACAAGATAATTGCTACTTCAGCAATAGAACAGCAGGAAAGTGTCAAGCTCCTTCCTCTCTGTGATTTAGCCAGTAGCTGAAACAGAATAATTCTCTACCTTAATGTTTCTTTTGGACTCTGTTTGGCTGACTTCAGTTTTGCCAACCCCCAAAATTAATATCTGGGAGACTTCCCTCTTTTGGCCCTTAAATAAATCATTGTTTTGTCTGTTTGTTTTGTTCTTTTTTTGTTCTTTTTTTTTTTAACTACTTCTGCCCCACTCAGCTCAGGGGCAATGATAGGTGCGGCAACACCTGCCAGGTTAAAGCAGGGAAGGCTTTCAACTACCGTTGTCAGAGTTTCCTCTCCTCAAAAAGCCAGCTGGATTTTGAGAAGGGCATTAGTCAGATGCGTAGGGAGAAGGAAATCTGCCAGCTGCAGTATCGAGTATGAAAGCAGAGATCTTAGCTCAGGAACCAGAAGTATACTTCACTAATACTGCACTGCACCCAAAAGGACTGCCTGCCTTAGGAGGAAGACACATTTTGGGTAGAGGCTGGTTCTTTCTGCAGGTTCCTATACCCATGCCAATTCTTGTTGCCGTGGGAATGGCTGAGGAGCACTGTGAGTATAAGCTGTCCTGCACAAGTCATGGGGGGCCACCAAGCATTGGCCCATTCTTCCTTCTGCCTTTGTGATGAAAGCGTGGCCAAGTGGTTGCTGACAATATAGCGGGATGTAAAAGTGCTCTTCCCTGTAGAGCCTGGGCACCTATATTGTAAAACACAAACTCTTATCAAATGATCTAAAGAATGAGAAAAACAGTAGTAGCAGAATCAAAGCCATGGCTTGCCTTGCTGCTAGAAGGTAGGCTACAGCCACGCAGTAGCTTGGGGGAATGACCACCATGCTGAGATGCTGAGACAAAGTGGATGGAAATTTTGTTTTCTATCAAGTAAGAAAACAGCCTGCTATTTGCAGCACTGCTTAAAGCAAATACATGCAAACACTTCCTCATCTGAGCTGTGAAATGAATGCATTACGATTAGCTTCTGAGATTCCGTACTGAGCTCTTCTCAATATCTGAGCCTAAGCACATGGACCTACCAACACCAGCGTGCTGAGCAGGAAGCGGCAGGCCTACCTGTCACCTGAGTGTCTGGGCCATGATCCTTCTTTTCCACAGGTTCACTAATATTTGGCCGTCTTTTTCCATGCACAGAGGATTGCAAGCAGGATTATATAGGTTTTTAAGTACACAACAAGTATTCATGGTGAAAGCACCCAGAAGACAGCTAGGTCTAACATGCCTAGCATGCAAGCATTGCTACTCTCAGCACCCCAGTGCAGGGTGACATGTTCTCGTTGGCCACACAGTTGTCAGTCAGGTGGGAAAACACCAGGCTTCTTTGTTCCTTGGAGCAGGCTAATCCTCTTTCTTGCTAAGCTGCTGTCTTATAACTACCTTCTGTTTTTTTTCTCAGTTTTAAAACTTTCACATTAGTGGTTTTCTCTTGAGGCCTTGAGTTAATAACCAATATGAGTCAACAATTTCACTTTTTTTTTTTTTTGTGGTTGCTTTTCTTATCTTGCCTGGCTCTCTCACTGCCTGACAACAATTTTCTTCAGTAAAGCCACACATCTTAATTAATTAATTGGACCCTGGGCTGTGGGCTACTGTTTATGATCTTTGGAGAGGACATGGCATTTTAGCACGGCTATTCTCAAACTGATAATGGTTGCTCCATTAGGGACCTGGGGAATACATCTCCTAGTGCGGGAAGGTGACCTGTCCCTGGGGAGCTGCTGAGAGATGAATAGGGGAGGGAGGAAAGCAAGAAGATGGCCTGGGAACAGAGCCAGGAGGTGAAGAACTGCTTAAAAGGTTCCCTCTGGGTGAGGAGACAGGCAGCACCAAGAAGCGTGGCTGAGGCAATCCGTGGATTTTGAGAGCTGTTGGGAAAAGCCGCCTTCTCCTGTTGTCTCTGGTCCTGGTGTCCCTGCTGAGGGGTACTGGTTTGGCTCTGTGGCTTGCAGCAGTCACAGACTGCTCCTGCTTCCTTTCTCAGCCTGGCTGTCAGGAGCTCCTTCGCCCCCTTCTCCCTCTGCCCTCTCCTTGCCACGTCCCCTGCTGCACTCCAGCCAGCACTCCCCCTGCACCCAGCCAAACCAACAGCAACTCTTACGTGGGAAGAGCATCCAAAATCCAGAATATACTTATGGTGAGGGGGATGTAGAAAAGCAATCTGAGGACCGCTGGCTTGGTGCATCTTCTCCCACACTGCTGAGGAGGAAGAGGCACTTCTCTGCATCCCAAAATAGCGTGACAACATTTGAATGCCCAAATGGCACTGTGTGCATCTATGACAGGGGTTTCTCCTTTGTCACAGGAAATATCTCTGTAGGGGATGAGTCACCCTAGTACCTGGCTGGCTCCCAGGGGAAGAGCTAAGGAACCTGTGGGGACAGATGTTCACCCTGAAGAAATTTGCTGATAGCGTCCATCCATCTTCTCTGGCCCTTCCAGGAGGTGCCCAGCCTGTCAGCCTTGCCTAGCAGTGACTTAGGTGTAAATATTTCAGTGCGTTGCTGTTGGCAAGCTTCAGCTCTCCCTTGGGGTGGTGCTCAGAGGTGCTGCCTCCGTCAGAGGGAGCCTTAGGTCTATCTCCTGCCATCACGTAACAAGAACGACAATCTGCATCACTCATACAAAACCTAACAGCTGAGAAAACTGTCATTTTGGCTGCTGATTTTTACTTGAGTGTTGACAGAGTCCCTCTTCTTCTCTGGAGTTCCCTCTCTGCTGTTTTTTTAGTGGGTTTTTGTCCTTGGGTATTTTTTTTTTCAAACTTTTCTCCTATTCTACTCTGCTAAGTATTTTCTGTTTACTTACCTGTGTTCCAATGACTAATGGTTTTGAAGGGGTGAAACTTAGTGCTTTCTATCTCTCCATTTTAGTCAGACACTTCTTAAATATTACTGCAATAGGTCTCCTACACTGCAACGAAGTGTAGGAGAAATGGGAAATCGAGATAGTAATAATTAACTTTGACCCCCTACCGATATGCTAGAATTAAATGAACAAAGTCCTTGCTGCGGAACTATTTTTCTTCAGTATAACAAATACTTGCAAACTGAATCAGCAACTTAACTGTAGCACATATATTTTTATAGTCATTTAGTTTGACAGGCTGTCCAGTTTAGATGGCCCATGTGAGTTAAACACAAAGTATGTATAAAATGATGGTTCAGACAAGAAATGCCCAAATTCAGCCTTCCCATGCAATTGTAATATGGCCCTCTAGTGAAAGTACATGGTGATACAGCAGTTTTGTATCATAAAGCTGTGAATCGCTGTACCCATACAAGATGGGTAGAAGTCAGGAAGGAGGCTACTATGAGGTGGAGGTCCTAAGCTTCTTGGAGAAGTTGAAAGATGTCAGATGACGTAGGGGTCCACAGGGCGGAGACTCTCATTTTCTTCAACAACTGAATACCGTGTGGCACAGCTGGACTGTACTGCTGTCAGGGCCACGAGGGCTCCTGTAGGTATGACGTGCCCTGACCAGCCTCAGCTGGGACCCCCACCCACACTCTGCCCACAGATGCAGGAGCTCCACTGAAGCTCGGGCCCGGGTGTAAGCTATATGTCATAGCGGTGTGTGCCCCCGGCCAGGTTCCTGACATCCCTGAACTGTTGTTTCCATCTCCAAGACTCACCTCAGACCTGACTTGTCACCTTGCCTTTGCCTGTCACCACCCTGCCCTGCTTGCCCAGCTCAGGGACTGTGCCCTGTTGGTGAAGGCACTGCCTGCGCTCTGGTCACCCTCAGCTCCTGGCTTTGCCCTCCCTTCTCGAGTAGCTCTGCTCCTGCTGCTCCCTGGCAGCTAACCTCAGGTCTTCCAGAGCCTGTGCCCGAGGCTGTGCCAGGATCTGTGCCCAGCAGCTTGCCCACTGGCTCCCAGGTTGCACGCAGGGGCTTCCTCCGTGGTTCCCCCTGCTGCTCCCAGCTGGCCGCCAAAGCCTGCACGAAGCTGTGGTCAGCACGCGGAGGTAGACAGCAGCCCATCAGCCTTCTTTCACATCCCCTGCACCCAGAGCAACCTCTGTCCCCCGCCTCCTTGAACCCTTCAGCTGGAGTTGGGCAAGGTGTAGTGGTCCTGACCAGTAGACTATTGTACACACCGAGGAGTTAGTGATCCACATCGTAACAGTCAACCTCAATAGGCCCAGGTCTGTGCTTTGCTGCACGTACAGGTTGGCCTTCAGGCTTGGCCCATGCTGCACATACCCCTTGGCTGCAGGACAACCTCAGCCAGCTCACTGCAACAGCTCCCGCTCGGTACCCGTGATTACACCACCTCTATGTCCTCGCCCAGTGCAGCACCAAGTTCTCATGTGAGCATCCTTTCTGTTTGACAGTGGAAATGATGAATAGCATTGTTTTCTTTTAAGAAAATCCCACAATAGCTTGAATGATCAAAGTGGTGTAACCTTTTTGATGGACAGGGTCTGCACAGTGTGCTGCGCATGGATCAGAGGCCCATTTGATGCTGCATGACTCGAGGTTCTCAGCATCTAAAGGGACATAATCTTATCTATACTATTCTCTCTTTCTTTATAGTGTTAGATTTAATAAATAGGATTTTATATGACACTTTACAGAGTCAGAGTGACTTTCTTACTGGTATCATCATGGACTGGCCTCTCCTCGTGCAAAACGTAAGAGTACAGGAATTTATTAGTCAGATGCAGCTACTCTTCACTGCCTACTGAGGGACCCACCCAACAGATACCAGCTGCTCAGCAGTGGCAATCGGTGCACCAGAGAGGAGCGTACCTGGACCCTTGGAGGAGCCCTGCCATGTCCTCCCTTACCACCCCCAGAGGAGGAGCCCAGAGAGGTCGGTGTCATCCAGCCTCACTCCTCATCCCAGAAAGAAGGGGTGAGAAGGGCCACTGTGCTGGTAGAAACTCTATCACCCCATTGCCCATACGACATCCCCATTGACACGATGACAGGAAAGGGGGTGCCCTGTGGGCACATCTATGCCTTGTCGCCCTCTGATTTAGCGAAGTAGCTCAAGGACAATCTGGCACGTGGGTTCATCCATCCCCCTGCCTCCCTTGCTGTGGCCCCTATGCTTTTCTTGTCAAGAAGAAGGATGAGGTCTCCATCCCTGCGTAGACTGCTAGTCTATAGTATTAGACTAAATTAAATAGCTGTGAGTCAACTGATTTGTGGATAGTTTTAAAGGCATCAGCCTTTAAGAGTCTGGGGAGAAAACATACTATTTTATTGAATTTCTGGTTTGAGCAGCCTGACTAAGAGGCAAACTTTCCTCATACAAACCTTTTCTTTCATTAAAGGTTCACCTTATTTGTAAGACGCTGCCTCGGTATCTGTTTTTCACCATCTAAGCACACTATGAAGTGACAAGGAGATGAGCCCAAGCTGCCGTGTCAGAGTGGGAAGGAGGGAGAGGCTTATTGCTTGCTAAGTTTTGATGGAGTAGAAACATGGAGGATTAAAGGGCAGTGAAAAAGATGATGGCTGGCTTGTCAGCGGTAAGGAAAGGACAGTATTGTGAGCAGGAAAAAGGTGATTAGATTGGCAACTGCAAAAGACGTGAGACTCAAAACCAGAGAGAAAATGGGTAAATCAGCATGTGGTGATGAGAGGAGGCGATTCTGAGATTAAAAATTGTGTGCCACCCAGAGGTGGCAGAATTTGGCCTCAAGAGAGAAAGTGTCACAGGGCATAGGCTGGCAACTGTCACAGGGTGGAAGAAATTAAGTTTGTTTTTTTTAATTAAAGTTTTTGAGAGGTACAAAATTGGCACAACAAAATGTCACCCAATCACCGCACACAAACAGAATTTCATGGTACTGAGCAACTTCATTTTTAAAGGTCATGGCATTCTGATTCTCATATCTTGGATTTCAGTTAACTAGTAGACAGTGCCTTCTTTATAACCTTTTCTTAAAAATAAGGGAGGTAAGCATGTGCCTTAGAATAAGCGAGTTTAGTTTTTAAGGTCTCAAATGGATTGAGGAACTAAACAGGTATGAAATGACAGCATAGAAAATTCTAGTACATGGACTTTTTAAATAAATCATCACTTCAGCAAGATGAAAACATTTACTAGCTTCAAATTTAGTTATTTCTGGCTGCTGATCTGTGCCTATGATTCCAAGACATCTAAACTTACCTTCAGCTTAGCTGGGTGTGTATTTAAATAGCTGGTTGATCACTCTGCCTTTCCCCATTTCTGTGCTGTATCTTTCTCTAACAGCGTTGACGTGCTTGGGAAGAGTAGAGTACAACAGTGATGCTACCGTAAGTCTATCCCCATTGAAAGACAGATTAGAGTTTTCGGCTGACACTCCCCTCATGAAAAAGTGATTCATGAAATAGCAGGGTAAATTTTGTGCAATGCTTTTTCTTTTCAGCATCCGTTATTTTTGTTGCTCACCGTGCACGTTCCTCCCACAACGTGGAGCTCTCTCACCAGGGAAATGGGAGGATGGGCTAGTAAATCCTGAACTTGCACTGAAGAGCGGCACTATGCCAAATTCTTGGGCAGTAAACCATTATTTTGGAGGGGAGGATGGTTATTAAAGAGGGGAGCATCAGTGCTGTATTTAGCACTTTGTTGTAATGCCTTAAATGATTTTCTATTCACTTAGTGAAGGAAATCTAATGTTTAAGATAAGCAATTAGCTGCAAACCATCAGATGGATACTTCCAGCTCTCAGGTTAGCTGCAGCCCTTCGTTCCCAGGGTCCCCTTCCCTTCCTTGCCCAGCACTGAACTGGATTTTTATAAATTACGGCTCACTCAAGAGCAAGATGTCAGAAAGCTCAGCAGCTCAAAGACACAGGCAGCTCTTGTGAAATATGCAAAAGATAGGTTCTTAAATGCATAGATGAAAGGAAGACTTTATGTTTCTTTCAGAGACATAACTCAGAATCTTTCAGAGCCAAGATCGTACAATTTCATTTGTAAGCCATTTCAGAATAGCTTATTTAGGCCAGTGGCTGTGTCTGTACTACATGGTTTATTGTACCTGTATAGACCGATTCCACCAGCGTGTAGGTTTCCTCCCCTCCTTTACGGCAAAGGAGGTGAAAGGTGTCTGAAAGATTTGGCTGTCGTACAAGTCTTGATATATTTTAATCTTGTGCTACGTGGCTACGAAAATGGAGAACGCCAGTATGAGTATGAAGCAGTATCCCCGTGACAGAATTATTTTTAACTCGCCTGTGCTTCAATGTGGGAATATTGCGTGTTGTATACCTATGAAAAAGTCGTGTCAGTGGGCAGCGGGGAGAAAAGCTGCCTGTTACCTCCTCCCCAGCTGCCGAGCTTCGGTCATGCTGCGCCTCGTGGCAGGCAGGCAGGAGGGACCGCGGCTCCTGTGGAAGGACTAGCAGAACGCACTTGCTGGCAAAGTGGGGAGGAAAGGGGTCAGCAAGAGAGGAGCAAGAATGAAGAGGGGAGAGAAACTCTGGTTGAAACAGGGAGCCTGTCTCTGCAGAAGGCAGGCCCGTGACCGTGCTTCAGAGGTCATGGAAAAGAATATCTCCATATATTCTTCTCTGGGCCCCTCTGTGCTTGGTTAGCACGAAAAATGACTGTGAGGTGCTGTTAGACTTCAGAGAAATGGAGGGGGACCCCACAGTTCAAAGGACACATTTTCAAGTCTTTTTAATGTGGCTCACCCAGCAGATCCGAGGCTGGGTGATCTTGCTCCACTACAACATACGAGATTCACACGAAGCCCTTTGGCATGTTTACTTCAGGAGAAAGGGAGGAAGGAGGGAAATCCAGCACTGGAGCCATGGAGAAAGGTGTGGCCTCCAGACGGACTGTGCCTGGTCCTACAGCCATGACATTCAACGTTCCTGATCCTGTGAATCTCCATACCGAAACACAATGCTACTTGTACCTACCCTTTTATTTTAAGAGGTGAAATTTATATGAAGATAGGGGAGCCTACAGCTTGTTATTTACATTGTATGCAGACTAAGGCCATCACAAGTTAGATATTTTATGTTCAACTACTCTACTAATGCTTAAATCAGTAAGCTTTATTCAAAGGATTTCTCATTCACTGGAAGTTGTAACTGGTGAAACTATACTGTTGCAAACATCGTTGACGTTCAGATGGGACATAAACCCTTAGATGTATCTGTGAGAAGGAAAAGGTCTGGAGGAGAACACAGGACTTACTTGTTCCTCTACTAAAAGAGCTTCAGGGCTTTACAGTGCCTGCTGCCTCCTGGGGCTTTTGCTCTGTTTCAAGGAGCGGCCGGGTAGGCTGTCATTCTTAACTGGTGCTTTTGTGAGTCATCTTCATGAAAACAGAGAGGAGTGTTCCTAATTCTACCACTCACTGTGTGTAAGTGCTCACTAACGTGCAAGAGGCTGATGGTCTAGTCTGCCCTAAAAAAATAATCAGCCATGCAATCTTTCATACAATTGTTAAGATATGTGCTAGGCAAACACTTTTCACTTTCTTGTAACTTTGAATGATGTACTTCAGCTCAAACTTCTTATTCTCGGTCTTAACCCAAGGGAGACCGAGTTAAAGTTAGAGGGTCATATTGTTTGATACAGATTCCTGTACTGAGAATTTAAGCATATGCAGTATTAATGTGATGCCATTTCTGCCTTAAAGGAAACTTAACAGAAGACCTGTATTGTTTCAGAGTTAAAGCTTAAAATATTAATGCATCAGACACTGAGACAGAATCAAATATATATGCTTCCTTATAGTATTAACCTATGTGCAAATATATGTGTAGCCTGTTATTCCTAAAGCCTAAGGGGAAAAGATTTAAGGAAAGCAAGTGTCAAATGGGAATTCCCATTCATCCAGGTTCCCTTCAGGCCCTTCCCTGAAGCCCAGAGCACAGGCAGCAGGAAGGAGACTGGAGACTAAAGGCAGGCAGGGTTAGATGACAATTAATCAGCCCCTCGCTGCTCAAGGACTCTTTGCTGCCAGTAAACGTGGAAGCTGAATCCTCTTCTGGAGCACTCGCTTGCCTATTGAGGAGCAGGATTTGCAGGAGGTTTGCTTTTAGTAAACAAGCGGATGCTGCCGAGGAAAACGGACGTGCCTTTGAGTGGCGAGGTCTATCTACAGCAGAAGCTAAAACCAGCACAGGCAGGTGAGTCCCTGACCGCACTATGTGGGGAACTGCGCTGCCTAGAAGGGCAGCCGCTTACGGCCCTTGCTGCTGCTTACTGGAAGGTAGAGTCAGCGCACGTCTCTAGCAGCCCTCTCCTCCCTTGGAAAAATAACGCTGGAGGATAATCCCTGTTAACACAGGCAAGAGTCCTTTCCCCGTTCCTCACAAATAGTCTTCCCCCCCTCCAGTCCAGTTCCTGTGAAATTATTGTTTGAGTAGATGACTTGGAAATGAGACCTAGCTGGCTCTGTGGCATTAAATAAAAAGGGAGAAATGCTTGTTCCATTTGTATAATTTCTTTTTTTTTTTTTCCTTTTTCCCCTCAAATTCCAAGTCCAAACAGAAGTTGACCCCCCCCCCCCCCCCCAAATAATTCTCTTCTTTTTTAGACTGGAAAAGGAACTGGTCATCTCGAAGAGCATGGAGGTAAAAATGAACTCATCCAACAATTTTAGTAAGACTAATGCTGACAGAGGCACCGAATCATTTGTTTTCCTGCTCACAGTGGTATCATACATATAAATCAATAATTATATTTCTTGGCTCTATCTCCAGTGTGATGAATTAGAAGCAGTATCCGATGCTGCTGAAAATGTGCTGCATTACAGCAGCAACTGTAAAGTCCAAGAGCACAAACTGTGAACGAGAGGTGCCCAGAGCGGCAGCCGGGCTGGGATTAACGCAGGCCACGTGCTGCTCTCTGCTCTGCCCCTTCATAAAAGGCAAGGATAAAGCCTGTTAGCTTCCTCAAGTCAGAGAACGAGGTGCCTTCCCTTTCTGAGACCCCTTCTGGGAAAAAAGGTTGGCCAGTCAGCTCCAGAGTGGCTTTGGGGCAAATGTTTGCCAATATTAGACATCTTACGCTGCCAGCCAGCCAGAGGAGCAGCAGGCAAGATCTCAAGCTTTTTTGGCTTTCATATCAAAAGTGGAGTTCAGTTCAGAGGCTCAAGGTAATTTTGACAGTAATTAAGAATACTTCATCTACTATAAAATATGATTTTTAGGCTGAGGCTAACAAACATGAGGACAATCTCCAATGTGAATTTTGCGATTATAAATGGCTGTTCTTTTTTCATTAACTCTTAAAGGCTGCTGCAGGAATAGCTGCAGGTACGAGACCAGTAAAAGATGAACAATAGTTAGATTTAAACTCAGAGAGCACTGAGCTCTCAAAAGAGTCCCAAACAAATACGTATTTCTGAAAAGCATGATAGAGAAATAAAAGCAGGAGGACAAGACAGAATATGACTGAAATTCATTTCCTTAGAGAGACAGCTGATGCTGGCATTGGTCCAGAAATGTAGTTTAAAGAGGCTGAAAGAAACAATGAGAAATAAATCAGTCTGAAGCGTAAATGTGTGGGTGTTTTGATAAAGTGGGAGGGATTCTGGAAGGATGATGGGCGAGGGAAATAGTCTGAGCTTCTGACATTATGAAGAAAAAATTAAACCTATTTTTCATTGTGATTAAGAGTGTGAATCTAAGTCATATGGGGCAACAGGTGTGGATAACTCTGTTAGCTCTGTCTCTGTCCAGTAGGTAAGGTACTTTCCTGCCATGCCATGGATGAGGGGCTAGTGCAGCAGCACCACTTCCATCTTCTCTGGCATGAAGAAGAAGAAACTCTTATGAGTTACCCCCAGATCCCTTCATCATACTACACAAGCCATTTATCCTTGTGTAGTAAGTTCATACTGTATGTAGGAAAGGGGGCACGTTCTTTGGCAGTCTCCTACCTACAGCTTTTGAAGACTCTGTGCCCAAGCCCTGTGGCGTCAGACACAAGGTGTGCAATGATTATCTGAAGTCACTGTCTTCCAGGCTTTGTACGTTCAGCGCTTTGGGGCTGAAGACTTAAACTTCCGTCCTTCAACTACGTAGGACCTATCTGAGCAGTTCCAGCCAACAGCAGTGTGTGTCCCATCGTGCTGTATGCCCTCTCCAGTGCTCCTCTGCCCTCATGGCATCATTAAAAGCCCTGTTCTTCTCTTTCAGGAGCCAAAGGATGTGGAATTTTAGGCTGTATTTGTGATGACCTTTCCATGGACACTTTGGAATCAGCAGGTCTAAGTAACTGCCCACAGAGATATTTGAGATGACCTCTGCATTGCTTATGCTAATACATCTGGGAATACTGTGGAAATTAAAGAAAAATGGGGTGTTAATAGTGGTCCAGCCTTAAGATGTCTCACCTACCCTTTTTGGATCATTAGGTTTGTTGGATTGACATTGATCCAAGACAAAATAACAGGGGTAACACTGTTACAGCATTACACTACGGAAGAGTAGGAAGGGATTGATGTGAGGAGATTTGGAAAGCTTCCTCGTTAAGCAAAACAGATCTTGGTCTTCGCTGAGATGACAAATTTGATAAAAGTAATTGTATATATTTAATACACATGACTTTCTTAAGACATTAGACTTTGTTTTGACTGGAAATTAGTTTTGCACAGCATTAGGCAAGTACATATCAGATGAAATAGCTGGGGGGTAGCTGAGCGATACCCAGATCACGAATATACACTAATATAGCTGTCATTGTGGGATCACGAAATAGACGTGCTCCAGTGGGGCTCTGCACTATTCCCAACATGCAGAAAATGAAACTTGCAGATGACACAGGGACAGGGAGAATGCCTCCCTCTCATCATGCACTGTCACATAATCTGGGTTTCATCAAATTCAGCCAAAGAACAAGGAAGGCAAATGACCACTTGCAGAAGGGGACTGGGAGCTGAGGAAGAAGAGGAGGGGGAAGCGTATCCTCTAAAGCAGTTTGCTGTGAATAGGATTAGGCACATTAGTGGACAAGCAGGTAAACATGTAAACTTGATATGCCAGAGAAAAGAGGACTTATGGAAGTAGGTAATGGGAGACAGAACAGGATGTCTATATGATGTACTGTATATAGCATACTGAAATAGGATGTGTAGCTCTGCTCATAATGTTTTAAAAGCATGTTGAAAAGCTACTGATGTAGAAAAAGCCTGTAAATTGTTTGAGAGATAAAAGAAAATGTCTGAGAGTGAACAGCTTCAAGAACTTGGTTTACATCTCAACAAGCAATCAAAGGGTGATTTGATCAAAACATATAATCCCTTCCTTCATGGTTTGGGGATATTGATGTTCTTCAGTTCAGTGGGAAAAGCAGCAAGAATGAGTAGTTAGTAGTTAGAAAGGAGTGTATTTCTTTGATTTTGTTTAGCAGTGGTGATGACCTGCTGGAGCAAACTCCCAAGGGAAGCAACAGAAGATCTGGTCAGGGAGCACCAACCATGAGCTGCCCAGTAATGGAAGGGGAGCCCAGTGTGACATAAGGGCAGGCAGGAGCAGTGACCTTACTGACAAGGGGTGCAGTCCCATAGCAGGGTGAGTGTAAACAAGTTCATCCAACAGTCCAGATCACTGGACAAGTTCATAGTGGTGAGTCAGGTCTGAGGTCAAAGCAGGGAAGTCAAGACAGCAAATCAGGGTCTGGATCATTGGGGTACATGCCAGGCATGGTGGAGCTGCCATGTAGCTTAGGCAGAGACCAAGGGCAAGAGTTTTCATCTTAAAAGCATCTCTTGAGAGAAGAGGGGTGACCCACCACCAAGGCTTCTTACAGTTCTGATTGAAGGCTGGACAGCTGCACTACAGATCAGCCTGGAGCCCAAGCAAACCCCCAGGAGCTGGGGAAGGATATACTTGATCCTCCGATAGACCTTTGCCTCTTGATGGCTTCACATCTACGCTGGGTACATGTTTTATGCCATCCGTACTTGATAATAAAAGCATAATATTTTACAGTCTATGCTATACTGAAAAACAGACTGGATGATGTAATAATTCTGAAATGAAGGTCTACAATTGTATGCACGAGCGTGTTGTAGAAGTTACATTCATTTAAGATGTGGAAGGTAATAATGCAACACTGTGGGAGCTGATCAGAAAAACATTTAGTGAAGAAGAACCCTTGTTCACCTGCAAGCAGGCAGTACAGTAATTACAGCCACAGTTTCCTTTTCTTTGTCCTGAATTGCACTGAAGTATTTTAATTCCAATCCTGTTAGAATCTGCACCGTTAGGCTTTTCTGGTTCTAAGGCCAGGAGTTCACTGCCGTCTCTTGGTTCATGCTATTCCTTCCTGCTCCAGTGTTTTCAGTAGCTTTCTTCTCATGGGCTACAGCACCCGAGTTGCTCGATCCCACCTCCCAGTATTCTGTCTGCCTCACCGCTACCCTAAAATGCTGACAAGCATCTCCCTTCTGCCTCTGCTGCAGAGAAGCCCACAGCCCCCGGAGCGTGTCCCACTGTGTGAATGAACGCCTAGCTCCCCAGAGCACGTGTCTTCCCGGCTGCCCTCAGGCGGCGTTTATTCAGCCCGTTGGCCGTACTCCAGGCCATTGGGTCTTTGCTCTTGACAGACTCAGCTGCGTCACGCGACACGGTCTCTGAGCCGGGGCTTGGGCTACTCCAGCATCCCTTAAATTATATAAACAGGCCTTGGACAGAGAGGCAAAAGTGGCCGTACTTGAATTCCAGGAAACTTATGGCTGTGACCCTTTCTAATAAAAATACACAAGGTGAGCATTTCAGCTGCTCTTTTTGCATGGAGAGGCACAAGACCGATTGTACAAGAAAGACATTGAATCAACCACTTAAATGGGGTCCTAGTCACCACACCTCTTACCTGCTTGAAGCTAAGGAATGCCTTTGTCATTAGAGTAGAAATATCCCATTTTTATGGTGACGGGAGATCTCTCAGGCATGCTAGAAATTAACAGGCCTTTTGCAATGTATATTTATTTAGTGCATTTTTTTAACTGCTGCAGTGTAATGCCACCTCTAAATATATGGTAGAGTACTGGAAATAGGAATCTAATTATCTGTAAGGCACCCAGCCAGTGCTGCAGCTCCTAAAATCTTTCTTCTGTCCAATAATGGTAGGGCGAGTAAAAATCACCCTCTCCTGTCCTTGATCTCCACAATGTCCCAGGTACAGTGAAATGGATGAGTTCCAAAATACACCAAGCTGTTAACCCTAATCGTTGTACAGTTTCAAATGCAACGGCTGCATAAATCTCTGGCTCTTCTCCCAGGCATTGATCCTTTACTCCAATAAGTCTATTCTAGAACAGGAGAGGGGTTTTTCAAGTTCATTGAGATCATCTGAGATTTTTCTTGTAATATATTTACACACTGAGATTGCAGGGTTTGCTTGAAACTTTTAGCAGTCCAGATGTGGTCTCAGCTTCGGCCATCTGGTTGCTGCAACTCAGAAATTTTTAATTGATTTTTGTCAAAGTACTCTGGAGGTCATTCATCTGCTTATGCAGTATACTGTAAATCCTGGTGAATATTTTTAGCAATCTAAGTAATTTATGAGAGGTTCTGTTCAAAATATGCAACCATAAACTTGTTCCAGACGTAGCCATGACACAGCAGTACAATAGGATAGAAAATGCTTGCAGAGTTGGAATGATGTGAGTTGTGAAGGCAGAGTCTATAACATCTCATCCAAGTGGACAGTGGTCAAACAGATGGCTACCAACCTGCTTTTCCTTCAGAAGTTTTGGCTTGTGCTGTTTAGTTCCAATATTCAATTTTCCTTTAGTGTCCTTCTGATGATCACTGTACTGGGACTGCTCTTCTGTACTTTCCTTAACATTGTCGGTTAAGGAAACCTCGTTGGTTATTACATGCTCTCATGTAATATAATGGCTTTTGAATGAATTTCAGAATAAATGTTTACATTAATGTTTATAACACAAATAGGAGAAGTCGGGAATATAAATTTAGTTCAGAATTGTACCTAATTAAAAAAACTCAAACAAAAATTGGCTGATATATTATTATTGAAGTCCACAACAAATTACTATACATTACAGTGATGAAAATAATAAAGCTTGTGTGGTCTGTATGGCATGCTAATAGTCTTGAGTGAAACACAGAAAATCAGGACTGCTCAAGAGCTGTAATCTTTAACTTAGAGGATGACGTAAAGGATATAGAATAAGGGGTGGATACTGTCCTGGTTTCATCTGGGATAGACTTAATTTTCTTCCTAGTAGCTGGTATAGTGCTGTGTTTTGGATTTAGGATGAGAATAATGTTGATTGATAACACACTGATGCTTTACTTGTTGCTAAGTCGTGCTTATACTAAATGAAGGACTTTTCAGCTTCCCCTGCTCTGCCAGCGAGGAGGTGCACAAGAAGCTGGGAGGGGGCACAACCAGGACAGCTGACCCCGACTGACCAAAGGGATATTCCATACCATATGACGTCATGCTCAGCATATAAACCTGGGGGAAGAAGAAGGAGGGGGGGGACGTTCAGAGTTATGGCCTTTGTCTTCTCAAGTAACCGTTACGCATGATGGAGCCCTGCTTTCCTGGAGATGGCTGAACACCTGCCTGCCCATGGGAAGTGGTGAATGAATTCCTTGTTTTGCTTTGCTGGCGTGTGCGGCTTTTGCTTTACCTATTAAACTGCCTTTATCTCAACCCACGAGTTTTCTCACTTTTACCCTTCCAATTCTCTCCCCACCATGGGGGAGTGAGCGAGCGGCTGTGTGGTGCTTAGTTGCTGGCTAGGGTTAAACCATGACAGTCCTTTTTGAAATAATGACAGATTAACCAGAGCGTATTAAGGGATTTATATCTGTTAACAGTTGCGGGTTGCAATATTGATTCATCTGTTCTTGATATTAGTTTATCTGGTTTGCACCATGCTCTCGTTTTTGCTGTACACGTTAAAGATTGGTGTTGGCTTTTGCTGTGCTCTGCAATGACTAGCGATGTTTTGCCTGGGAGATTCGTTATTAAAACACTGACCTTGAGCTTTAGCTGCTATTTGGGCTTTATACTGAAGCCATTACTGTACTGTGGGTACCATCTTGTGGAGACAATTAGCAATTACACTTCTTCCTCTGAGGTTTTTTATGGAGGAAATACAGAACGGCACCTTTGTTACCTTCTTCCATGATGTTTTCTCCTTCATTACAGTAACTTTTCAGTATCTTGAATGTCCTTGGGTCATTAAAATACTTCTATTGGTACTTCTTGGGAATACTGTTTCGGTTTTGTCTAAGGTTAGCAAGCAATTTAAGAATATCATCCAGAGATCTGCCCTGAAGCTGGATAGTTATGAGTGGCAGGGTGTGTGGAATAGCATGGGCAAATGCCTAGGACGGTGGGCACCTCCGGTGTTTTGGAACTTCACCCCTGAACAAGTGCAAAATCCTGAAAAACTAGTAGAATATTTAGAAGAAGTATGCTGTTGCCCTGGCAGTTCCAAGGAGACACAAATCATTGCAAGGTGCTGAGGCTTGGCCCATGCCTACCGAGCCCTGTTCAACACTATTCAGTACCCTTAGTGGGAGAAGAGGGTCTCTGGATCTGATGACAACGTGACAGACACCGTGGCTACTCCAACCTCGGTGACAGGCGCTGCAGCTGAACCAGAGAACCAACCCATCCTGGTATCAGTCACCCCTATGCAAAAGAAGAAATCTTGGAAGTGGAAGTCAGCTCATTTAGTAAGGGACTGAGAAGCTTCTTCTAAGAGGGAGTAGGAGGAAGAAATGGAGGAGGCAGAGTACTTGGAAGCAGGGCCATCACGAGAACAGAGGAGGGAGGAGAGGTAGCCACTGCCTGGGGAGTAGGAAGAGGAAGAACTCATAAACAAGGCGGTAACCACCCAATCCCTATCCCTGAGTGAGCTGCGAGATATGCAAAAAGATTTCAGCTGTTGTCCAGGTGAGCACATTGTCACCTGGCTGCTCCGATGCTGGGATAACAGGGTCAGTAGTCTGGAATTAGAGGGTAGCCAAGCAGCTGGGATCCCTTTCTAGGGGACTTACAAAGCGATTGGAAAAGGGGCACAAGCCCTCAGCCTCTGGAGGCGACTCCTGTCAGGCGTGAAGGAAAGGTATCCCTTCAAGGAAGATGTTCTATGTCACCCAGGCAAGTGGACCACCATGCAGAGAGGCATCCAGTACCTGAGGGAATTAGCCATGCTGGAGGTGATTTATGATGACCTGAACAATGAGCAGTTATCCAAAGATCCAGATGAACTCAAGTGTATGTGACCCATGTGGCAGAAGTTTGTACAGAGCGCACCATCACTGTATGCCAACTCATTGGCAGTAATGACCTGGAAAGATGGAGAGGAACAAACGGTGGATGAATTGGTTGGTCAACTTCAGCAATACGAAGAGAGTCTCTCTTCCTCCCTACAGGCCTGCGTCTTGGCTGTAGAGAACTGCCAGACATGCTAGCTGAGAAACTATCTGAGAAACTGTCTCGGGAGTTCCAGTGATTCAAAGAGGGTATATTCTGCTCCCCACCCGTACGAACCAGTATCTTAGCTATTAGGAATAAGCGTCCCTCTGCTCAAGAGAGAGGATATAGAGGGTACACACCACGGGCCACCCTGTGGTTTTACCTGCGTGACCACGGGGAGGACATGAGGAAGTGGGATGGAAAACCTACCTCGACCCTACAGGCATAGGTATATGAGATGCAAGGAAAAACAATCACAAAAGGAAGTTAGGGTTCTTCCAGGAAAATTGCCGCTGCAGTGTTCAGTGGGCAGTTCCACAGACAGAGCAGAAGGGCTGATCTTACTTCTGCTCCTCTAGAAGGGACTCCTGATTTGTATTTACAAGACGTGAGTAACGAATACTATGACCAGGACTAGAGGGGCCCTGCCTCCAGCCAGGTGGAGGAAAGGGACAACTGAGTTTAGTGGACTGTGTGGATTCGATGGCCTGGCACATCAGACGCACAGGAATATAAGGCTCTAGTGGACACCGGTGCACAGTGTATTCTAATGCCATCAAGCTATAATGGGGCAGAACCCATCTGTATTTCTGGAGTGACAGGAGGATCTCAACAGCTAACTGTATTGGAAGCTGAAGTGAGTCTGACTGGGAATAAGTGGCAAAGGCACCCCATTGTGACTGGCCCAGAGGCTCCGTGCATCCTTGGCATAGACCACCTTAGGAGAGGGTATTTCAAGGACCCAAAAGGGTACCGGTGGGCTTTTGGTATAGCTGCCTTGGAGATGGAGGAAATTAAACAGCTGTCCACCTTGCCTGGTCTTTCAGAGGACCATTCTGTTGTGGGGTTGCTGAGGGTTGAAGAACAACAGGTGCCAATCGCTACCACAATGGTGCACCAGCGGCAATATTGCACTGAGACTCTCTGATTCCCATCCATAAGCTGATTCGTTGACTGGAGAGCCAAGGAGTGATCAGCAAGACTTGCTCACCCTTTAATAGCCCCATATGGCAAGTATGAAAGTCTAATGGAGAATGGAGATTAACAGTGGACTACCATGGCCTGAATGAAGTCACGCTGCTGCTGAGTGCTGCTGTGCCGGACATGCTAGAACTTCAATATGAACTGGAGTCCAAGGCAGCCAAGCGGTATGCCACCACTGATAGCGCTAATGTGTTTTTCTCAATCCCTTTGGCAACAGAGTACAGGCCACAGTTTGCTTTCACTTGGAGGGGCATCCAGTACACCTGGAATCAACTGCCCCAGGGGTGGAAACACAGCCCTACCCTTTGCCATGGGCTGATCCAGACTGCACTGGAAAGGGGTGGAGCTCCAGAACACCTGCAATACATTGATGACATCATCGTGTGGGGCAACACAGCAGAAGAGGTTTTTGAGAAAGGGAAGAAAATAGTCCAAATCCTTCTGAAAGCTGGTTTTGCCGTAAAACAAAGTAAGGTCAAGGGACCTGCACGGGAGATCCAGGTTTTAGGAATAAAATGGCAAGATGGACACCGTTCGATCCCAATGGATGTGATCAACAAAATAGCAGCTATGTCTCCACCAACTAACAAAAAGGAGACCCAAGCTTTCTTAGGTGTTGTGGGTTTCTGGAGAATGCATATTCCAAATTACAGTTCTATTGTAAGCCCTCTCTATCATGTGACCCGGAAGAAGAATGATTTCACATGGGTCCCTGAGCAATGACAAGCCTTTGAACAAATTAAACAGGAGATAGTTTATACAGCAGCCCTTGGGCCAGTCCGGGCAGGGCAAGACATAAAAAATGTGCTCTACACCGCAGCTGGGGAGAATGGTCCTACCTGGGCCCTCTGGCAGAGAGCACCAGGGGAGACTCAAGGTCGACCCTTAGGGTTTTAGAGTGGGCGACAGAGAGGATTTGAGGCCCACTATACTCCAACTGAAAAAGAGATCTTGGCAGCATATGAAGGGGTTCGAGCTGCTTCGGAGGTGGTTGGTACTGAAGCACAGCTCCTCCTGGCACCCCGACTGCCGGTGCTGGGCTGGATGTTCAAAGGGAGAGTCCCCTCTACACATCATGCCATTGATGCCACATGGAGTAAGTGGGTCACGCTGATCACACAACGAGCTCGAATAGGAAACCCCAGTCGCCCAGGAATCTTGGAAGTGATCACGGACTGGCCAGAAGGCAAAGGTTTTGGAATGTCGACAGAGGAGGAGGTGTTCAAGAGGCCCCACCGTATAATGAACTACCAGAAAATGAGAAGGAATATGCCCTGTTCACTGATGGGTCCTGTTGTATTGTGGGAAAGCATTGGAGGTGGAAGGCTGCTGTATGGAGTCCTATATGACAAGTCGCAGAAGCTGCTGAAGGACAAGGTGAATCGATTCAGTTTGCAGAGGTGAAAGCCATCCAGCTGGCTTTAGATATTGCTGAACAAGAAAAGTGGCCAGTGCTCTACCTCTATACTGACTCACGGATGGTGGCAAATGCCCTGTGGGGGTGGTTACAGCAATGGAAGCAGAGCAACTGGGAGGACAGAGGCAAACCCATCTGGGCTGCTGAATAATGACAAGATGTTGCTGCCCAGGTAGAGAATCTGGTTGTAAAAGTACGTCACGTAGATGCTCACATACCCAAGAGCTGGGCCACTGAGGAACATCAAAACAACCAGCAGGTGGATCAGGCTGCTATGATTGAAGTGGCTCAAGTAGATCTGGGCTGGCAACATAAGGGTGAAGTACTTATAGCTCGGTGGGCCCATGATACCTCAGGCCATCAAAGAAGGGATGCAACATATAGATGGACTTGGGATCGAGGGGTGGGTTAACCATGGATGCTATTGCACAGGTTATCCATGAATGTGAAACATGCGCTGCAATCAAGCACGCCAAATGATTAAAGCCTCTCTGGTATGGAGGACAATGGCTGTACCTCAAGGGGATTTGATTCTGGGTGAGAATAGCCAATGAATTAAGTTGTATGATGCTAATTGTTATATAACCCTGCCACTGTGTGTCATCACTACTATAGTTGTTGTGTGCCATATCAATGGTTTTACAGTAAGAATCACCCAGATTAATGAAGAATGAACTTTTTGATGAAACTGAGCAAAGCGCAGCAGTGATGGAACCAGAACTGGCTTCAGCATGCAACAATCCAACACCACACACCATCTCTCCTACCCTGAAAGACTGTTATGACAGATGGAGCCCAAAGTCATGGACTAAATGAACTCAGTGGACATTTTAGAGGGGTGGCCCATAGACTAAGGGAACAATACCTGTGTGTATATATCAAAAGACAGGAAAAGTGGTGGTGATTAATTGGAATGTATTGGAAAGTGTAAGACCTGGGCATGACGTAGATGATATAGAATAACGGGTGGATACTGTCCTGGTTTCATCTGGGATAGACTTAATTTTCTTCCTAGTAGCTGGTATAGTGCTGTGTTTTGGATTTAGTATTAGAATAATGTTGACAACACACTGATGTTTTTACTTGTTGCTAAGTAGTTGTAGTGCTTATACTAAATGAAGGACTTTGCAGCTTCCCATGCTCTGCCAGCGAGGAGGTGCACAGGAAGCTGGGAGGGAGCATAGTAAGGACAACTGACCCCGACTGACCAAAGGGATATTCCATACCATATGACGTCATGCTCAGTATATAAACTGAGGGAAATTGGCTGGGCTGGCATGGTCACTGCTCGGGGAAGGCTGAGCACCAGTCAGCGAGTGGTGAGCTACTGCATTGTGCATCACTTGTTTTGTATATTCTATTATTATTATTATTATTCTCTTCCTTTACTGTCCTATTAAACTGTCTTTATCTCAACCCACAAGTTTTACCTTTTTTCCATTCTCCTCCCGATCCCACTGGGGGTGGGGGTGAGCAAGCAGCTGCATGGTACTTAGCTGCTGGCTGGGGTTAAACCACGACAGTACTTAAGATGGCTCTGCAAGATGCTTTCCTTATAAATGGCTATGATCAGTGAAAAAATGGATTGTTTATTACTTTACTTACCAGCTGGGTTGTTAATGGAGACTAACTGTACACCATTTGTCATTTCTTTTCATGTCCAGGATGGGTGTGTCCAGGAAATACATGGGATGCTGCTGAGAGCTAAATTTGAATGTAATATAGAATCATAGAATCATTTAGGTTGGAAGAGACCTTTAAGATCATCGAGTCCAACCGTTAACCTAACACTGCCAAGTCCACCACTAAACCATGTCCCTAAGCTCTGCATCTATACGTCTTTTAAATACCTCCAGATGACATGGGTCATCTCACCCCAATCAAACTCTACAGATATGAAATAGATATCCTCAACAGGCACCTCCACTTCTTTGATGAAGAAAAATCTATTTATCTATCTATCTAACACATGCAGAGCATTCCCACTTGCTCCTCCACAACCATCTCTAGTGAAGGATACATTAAATCAAGGATGGAAAACTCCTGGAATCATCAAAAGCAAATGACACAGAACAGAAATGCTCTCCACACATAAACATGTTACAGTTATTTGCATAACAGGCAAAAATGTCTTACAGTGCAAAATCATATTTACTCTGTATCACCAGCAAAGTTCTGAAACAAGACTCTGGAAAGCTAAACAGCAGAGCTGAATTAATACATGCAAAGTAACTTTCATTAGCAGAGTTACTTGTTTTGTACTTTTCCCATTATTATTATTATTCTTTATTTTGTTGTAATAATAGTTTTAGACATACTAAGTGACGTGTTAATTTTTATTGCAGTTACATGATGGACATTTAATGCTTCAGGGGTCAAACTCTAACTTAATTTAGCCCAGCAGCAGCCCTTTCCAGCTAAACTAATCTAACAAGACTGTCAGATTTAATATCAGGCACTATATGCCAGTGAAGTAAGGCAAAGCACCACTTAGGGTCTATCCAAATTGTCTGTCTTTGTGATCACTGTAATCTAAAATACATCCAATGTATCAAAATGTAGTCTAGGAATACAGACGCAGCTGTAAAAGAACTGGGACTAAAATGATTTCCTTTTTGCATTAGAGCCGTGAAATATTAAAGCTGTATCGATGCCCTCATCGCTACTAAAATGCCACTTGACCAGAGTCAGCAGTCAGTGAGCCTTTGTTAGATGCAGAGGAATCCGTGATGTGTTAGCTACTGAAATGATAACTGTTTGTATAAATGCAAGTCTGCAGAACTTCTGCCCATGTGTAGTTTTGAGCACTCAAGGTATCATCTGTGAAGCCACTTACAACACTTCGGTTAGTTACTTGGAGGTCTGTTAGTTGCTAATCTTAAAAAGAGCTAAGGTGTTGGCTAATTTTGGCTCCATAGGCCTCTGTCAGGGAAGCCAACTTACAGCTAAGACAGTGTGCAATTCTTCCACAGAACAGCAAAAGATGCTAAAATCAGACGTAAAATATGTTTATTCAAAATGTTGAAGAGGATAAAAACTTACACTAATTTCTGAGCATGTGAAACATCTGCCAGAAAACGTACAGCCATGTATGTCCAGCATGTCCTACCTTACTGTACTTATTTTAGGTAGAGGATTGGCATAGTGGTGAGGATGTTACCTCAGCATTGTCTCTAATACTCCAGACAGTCTGTAAAAGGTGGAAAATAAGGGCATGAGTCAGTTGATGTGCAGCAACATTTGCATAGGCAGGCCTTTTTAGCTCTTCCCTTTTTTTTTTCCAGTTCAATTTGCCTTCACTCTATGATAGTGGAGCTTTATCTCATCTACTCTACCCTGTGGAGTGTTGCTTCTCCTAGTGACGGCACTGAATGATATGGTGGAGGAACTCCCTGAACTTTGTAAAGGGACCTAAAGGGACCTAAAGGGACCTAAAAGGACCTAACAGGCTTTTTGGACTGTGGTCTGAATAACTCCTGTATCTGGTACCCAGAAGGAAAGATAGAAGCAAATTACTATTAACTAACCAGTTAATGAATAATGAAAATAGACATCAGACACTTCTGTTTGCAACCTCCTTTTGCAACCAAAGGCTGAATGAAGTACGAAAGCAGGAAGACTCCAGAGAACAATCTGCTCTAACGCCTCAGTCCAGGATTTCACGCCAGGGTTAAAGGTCAGAATGTGCTAAAGTAACTTGTAAAATGGAGGTTTCTGGAGCTTCTCCTCAGTGCTGGAGAATTAGTGTTGGAGAAGAATCTCACTGCAGAACAGTCTTCAGTAAAAGGTATCTCTGAGTGAAACTCATGTTGGCTGAAGGTCTGAGAAAAATGATGACCTGTGGCTATAGGCTTAAAGGATGTGCTTTTTCCTCAGCGGGTTCCCAAGTGGATTGAGTAACTGTTTTATTATATATATTGCCACCTTATATTTTGGAATTACTTTTTTCTAACTTTTTTTTAATGCACTTGTGAAATACTTTATCCTAGTTGTTATTTTACTATTAAACAATGAAAACTTAATAGGACAAGTAGCATTGCTTTTGTATTGCTATTTTTGCTGGGGTGCCTTAGGTTAATAGAATTTGTTTAAACTTGGGTAGCATAATTCTCTGCTGGAAAACTATTCGGATACTTCAGGGAAGTTGTAGTGACAATTTTGAACTAGCATTTTCTGAACAGAGAATTCTACTGTCAACACATAAAATGCTAACCGAATCCAGTTTGTAATTTCCTGGGAGTAAGCCAGCCCTCACATAATGTAACAGGACTAACATAACTGGAGTGAGTGGAGTTAACTTATTATCAGAATTGATTTTAGAAATGAGATCGGAGTCCTGTGACCTTCCTTCTTATAAAAAAAAGTGTTGCTTATTTTTCCTAAAGACCATTGAAAGAGCCAAGACAAGATTTTACTCTCAGCACCATCAGTGTAGAAGTCCATTCTTTCAGCCTTATTATCTTGCCGTAGAATTCGCTTCACCGTCTTTCTTTCTTTGTAGTGAGTGGAGAGACGCCTGTACTTCTGAGTGCAATTCCTTCATCCAGCTTTAGGGTGGAATGAGTTGCATTTGAGGTGCCCATTCCTTGTCACTGGCACTAGAAGTAGTCCAAGGGACTCGCTTAGAATGGGTAATACTAGCCAAAATGAATCCTACCTGTATTTTATAACAGTGCAAGTGGGAGGAGGTCAATTGAAAGTCACTGATTATAATAAAAATAGTATGTTTCTAGAGGATTATTTCTGATATTTTTGTATTTTAGATGTATAATCCTGGTGACACCCCTCCAATTACATCTAGTTTGTACCACTGTAAATCAGTTATATCTGATTTACTCTGCATCAAACTTTGTGTCTGTAGTTGTATTTCCCAGGCAAGAAGTCAATACAACTGCAGATTTCAAATGGGATTGCAGCTGTTTGTTTGTCCTCAAAACAGGAAGGAAGCTTTTATGATTTGAGTAACTCATAAAAGTAAAGGGATCTTTTTACCTATGAAATGTTGTTCATTAATAACATATTAATAAACAACTTCATTAATGTCAGCCTCAGAACTAGTTCATTATAAATGTGACAGGCTGTAAAACCAGATTTACCTTTTGGCTCTGCTTTCAAATGTAGTATATTACCTTCAAAGCCAGCTCAGATTTTCTCAGCTTCTCTTGAGGCTGTGTTAATAAATGATAGTATCAAAGAGAAAAGAGAATAAACAGGCAACTGAAAAGAATTTAAAATGCCATCAGTAATCAAGAGGGTTGATGGTATGAGTGACAAAGGCTAAAAACTTTAAAAAACATTGCTGTCTCAAATGTACTACGTGGAAAGTTAGAGTCCACCTGGGACAGAAGTAGGAGCAGGAATCAGACTCTCCAGGTGGTGGTGGTGGAGGAAGACATGCATTTAGTGTTTTGAAATGTGTGTGTATGCAGAGCCAAAAGTGCACACAATGACTTGGGGCCATTGTGTGAGTGGCAGGGATCCCGTAGAAGAAGGACCCTGAACTTCTTTGTGATAAAGCTGGAGTCTTACCACCACAGCGTGGACACCACAGCTTTCTATCATAGTGGAGCAGTCAGTCAACCTTATAGCAAAGGTTTCATAAATGTTTGTTAAAATCTTATATACTGTCTGTAAATGGAGCAGTAATTTGAAATTGGTACAAAAGAGAAGATTGATAGCAGCATTTTCCCAGGCTCTAATTTTCTTCAAAGGAGATATCAATGAGATAAGATGAAAAAGACATTCAAGGTCCGATTCGTCAAGAATACCATAACTGGTATGTCGAAATGACATGGCATAGAGACAAATCTGTGATCTGGTTGAGAGGTGACACAAAACTACGGCTCTGAAGAAAGCATTAAAAGATGGGTCCAACTGCTATACAGTATTTAGTGGCGTTAATAGTCTTGTACTGAAAGCAGAAAGGATAACAGGTGCGAATGCTGTTGGTCGCAACAGTTTATTGTGCTTGCAGCGAACATACCACAAAATCAACAGAAGCCTAGCGCCGGAACAAGCTGAAGCACACGTTGTCTTGGTAGATTGTTTTCCTTCCTGTTTGAACTAATTACTTCATTTTAGATCACTAACATTGTTGGCATCCCCTCCCCAAACTTTAAGGGTGCAATATACATTAGCCTGTCTGAAATATCACGCGATTCTCCCTTGAGGATAAAACAGTTTCTGAAATTGCAGTAAGTGGGGTGGGGATTGGCAAAAATCTCCCTTTATAAATGTGCCTGTTGGAGAAAACTAGCAGAGATTCTCCACAACTTTTTACACATCTGTGGAAAGGGAGCTGTGGACAGTTGCCTGAATCAGAAGCCAAGTAGACTGATGGTGTTTTGGGCTGGTATTCATTTTACATATTAAGGACAGACCTAACAATTTGTCTTGATTCCCTCCCCTCCTCCCCCCGCCCCAGCCATTATCCCTGGGCTTGTGCTTTGACCAACCTGTCCTTGACCTTTCCATTCTGCTGCTAATGCCTCTCCCAACACCCTGCAAGCAAGGACAAAACATGGCATAAGCCCAACTTCTTCTAACTTTTTTTTTTTTAAAGTAAGTTTTTTTCCCTTATGAAGCATTTTTGTATGAAAGGATACCATATGGCTCTAGGTTAACAAATCCTTTACAGAAATACTGCTTCCTTTCCTGTTTAAATGAGTAAAGATTCCTATCAGCATTCATAAAGTGTTTCCCTATATATTAAGCAATGTATAAAAGCTAAAGTGTTTTTGGCCACCTTCCAAGCATTAGCAGAAACTCAATACTTGGTAGCTTCTAAATGGAAAGAATTAAAATTAGCATCATGCTTCCTTCTTATATATTAGGAGATTTTTCTCATGTTCTGATTATTGACTAAAGGATACTGTTCCCACCTCTGTCTAGTAAAGTTTCCTCCTACTGCATCCACCTACCCTAACTAAAGGGCATAAGACTTTTTTATTTCAGAGATCTAATGGATTTAATGCTTTTCTCATTTTGCCCAATCATTTCCATTTTGTTTCTAAGTCTTCTGCAATGAGCTATGCTTTGCATGATAATTTAGGAAAAAAAAGCAACATTCTTGTTTATGTGCTTAAACTCAAAATTCAAAATGTTCTTGCTGCTCAAAGTGCCTACTGAACATCCCTCCATCATGTGAAGCGATTGTGAAGCATGTTGCATTGCCCATTGATGGGTTAATTTGTAAATGTTAACTAGGCAACTAGCCTCCTGTCAGATCGAATATATTCAAATACTGATAATCTATTTGCATGGCATTATGATAATATAGAATCCTTCTGCCCTCAATGTATTGGTTAGTATAATGGTGAGGATATGTTTCCATTTCCAGTGTAATACCATGTTGATTTTTACTACCCTTAGCATTGCCTTGATGTTTGGGTGGATTTTTAAATTATATCTTGATCATTTCACAAATCTAATATTTGTAGGTGAACAGTTTTATAAATGTAGCTTAGTACTGTAATATATCTTTAGATGGTATTATTAGCAAATCTTATACAGAATATTCCTGTAATTGAAAAGGCCTTTTAAATGCAAACATTTTCTGCTTGGCTTTAAGCTAATAACTGTATTTAATTTGAAAATGACAGAGAGCTTACAGAGGTTTCTATTTTTTAGTATATGGAATATATATATTTTCCATCAGAATTTCTGATATATCCCTTACTGTATACCAAATGCTTTTAATTTCAACAGATCTGTAATGGATATCTGAATATTTATGTAGTGTTTATTTCCAAAGTCTCCTGAAGATCTGTCTAGGAGCATACTCAAGCTGGCATTTCCAAAGCTACTTTGCAAGTTAGAGATCAACATTCATCTCGAATATTTTCTGAAGTGATTATTTTGAATTGATAATTTAAAGAAATAACAGGAACAGCCAGAGAGAATTCATTATTGTTGTTGAGTTCAGAGATGTAGGATGAAATCAGATCAGACTGGTTTGGGCTGTAAAGCAAGAGACTCCCTGGATAGAAACACTGGGGCTGGCCTGGGGGAAGCAAAACAACCTTTCTTCTCTGTAATGGAAGACATAACCCGGAAAGCAAGCTTTCGGGATTGTGTTTTTCCAGGAAGACTGAAAACTAGTGTGGTTGGCATTGGATGAGTAGAATAAAGGATATATGAGGCTGAATTTCTGAGCTTAATGAAGTCGATGAAAACGTTACTGCTTGCTTTAACAAGGACAGGATTCACTCTAATTTTAAAAATAATTAACTGTGCAAAATGTAATTAACAATGGGTTCTAATTAGCTACCTGTGGAAATTGTGGCTTTATTGCGACAGTTTTTACTTGCTCCATCCTTCTTTTTTTTTCAGTTCTCTGTACTCTGAATTGCTTTTCCAACACCACCTCTGCAATTGAGCTGTGTCAGCTGTACAATATACTGTGATTCACACAAGACTGTTTTTGCAAAGAAAAAATTGTCACAGGAGAAGAACTTGTTGAAATTTTGGGCATAAGCAATATTCACCATTTAAAATCAGGGTAAAAAAAGGCAAGGAGGAGATAACTTAATTCTGTTTAATGGAGGAACGCTACAGTTTCCAAACTAGAATGGGTATGTATCATTGCCCAGTAAAGGCTGGAGTGAAATCACCTTGGAAGTGTGGATGAATGTGAAGGATATAGGCTGGAACAGAGATATATTAGAGAAAAAGATAGGAAGTAGCAGGGCTGTTACCACTGAAAGTGAGAAGGGAGCAGAAAGCCATGCACAGAGACAGAAGGTCTTGTTTCATTGTCCTGCGGAGGCATGAGGAAAGAGGGTTAGGGTATTGATTGCAAGAGGCTTGGGCTCTTTTGAACATGGAAGCTGCTTCCTTTGTTTGGCTGTTCTTCTCCTTATGTAAATAATATTTATTCAGTAATAAAAAAGGCTAGTAGAAAGTGCCATTGTGACTATTTAGAAGTACTAACGGTTGGACTCGATGATCTTAAAGGTCTCTTCCAACCTAAATGATTCTATGATTCTATGACTAGTGTATGTGGGAAGGAGGAGAATCCTCTTATGTCCTTACTGTCCTGTTTTCCCCCTGTAGAAAGCACTGGTGTGGCATAATAATATGTATTGACCAATTTGAACTGATGGTTTTCCTTGCAAATAATGTAATAAAGAAATAATGGGCCTCATCATGAGCTTTTAATTGTATACAACTGAAATTCTGGCCAACAGTTCAGTTCAGAGAGTATCAAAATAATAAAGGCCAACAGTAGAAGTTTCTCACTTTCTTTGGGAAAGCCTTCATCACTGAGAAGTAAGTGAGGAAATTCTTTGAGACTTGTTTTAAGCTCAGAGTGGACTGAATTTTTCATTTTGTGGATAATACTACACAAAAGCTTCTAAACTCAGTGGGAGAGCTCAACACAAATGGCTCTTGAAAAAAATTACAAACAAAAAAGGCATTGTCTTGCAGTGAACGGTTAGGCACTGCTCTTACAGAGATGGTTTTGTGTCCCATTTGCATGCTTAACAATTCTTGATATTCACTAATGAGAGAAAAAAATGCCCCACATTCCACCGCTGTTATAACTAGAATGGATTCCCTAGAGCTCACACATTTAAAATAATTATTAATTAGTAAAGATTTCATGCTTATACCTAGAAGGCCTGCAGGTAGGACTAGATACTATTTTTATATAAACATATATTTGCTTATTTCTGGTCCTTTTTGATTAAAAAGTAGTTCATTCTCACCATTTGTTCGTTGGCTCTTAAGGTTTTGGATTTAATTACTTGAGAATGCAATTGCCTCAATTTTTGAGACTGATCTTGTCAATAATTATGATCCCATTGTCACAAGTGAAATAAAAAGAAATATGGTGCTGCCCAGATTGTCCAAAGATACTTCTCTTCCTTCTGCCTGTTCTGCTTTAGATTACTGCGACAGTTTTAATTTATTCAATTAGTGTCTGTTTCTCCCCACCTCCTGATGCCTGCCTGACAGTGCTACAAACTGGCACTGCCTGGAGGTGAGGGCACCATTCATGCTACCAACCCTACGTTCCTCAGCTGTTCATGCCTCACACGTATCCCCTGTGTGCCACCATCCTTCTTTTCCTCTACATCCTGCACCTCTACAGCGCCTCTTCTCTTGTAGAAGCTGGTGTGGCTTCTCCGCCACATTTACAACAGAAGAGAGGTCTCCTGCCCAGAGCTAGACATTTTTAGAGCACTCTGTATTGTTAGTAGGTGTTCTAAAAGGTGGACCAGAAAATGTGACGCCTTGGGTTTAGTGTGCCTTTCATTCTGATGTATTTACTTTTTGCTTTAATCTATAATAATAGTGATTTGACCATATGCCTGGAAGCGGATACACGTACATGGCTGACTGTGTCTGTCCATGGAAACTAGATTTTTCCATGTCCAGCCATTTCTTTGGAGGAATCAAGAAAGATGTGCGAGGGTTTTGGCAGACTTGCAGTGAAAGCAGAGAGCTGAAGTTAATTCCACCTCACTAGCAGTCTGCCCTGCAGCTCCTGAGGATGTTGGTGACTCTCAGGCAGGGACACCAGACTCACTTCTTGGGTGTAAAGTAGGTTATTTTAGCAAGCTGGGGCACAAAGGATAATGGCTGGAGAACTGATTTGCAAGATCATATAACCCTGCTTTAAGATGGAAATATGCATCAGAAGAGTGGCAAGGATTGGTGTGGTAACACATCAGCTGCTTGGCTTGAACTTGCCTTCCGAAGTCTGTCAGACCCATACATCACCTTTATTACCTTGGTCAGTCTGAAGTGAAACAACATGCCATTGTAATTTGAATAACATCAGAACAACCGCTATTCATGGACTTAATACTGCAAATACCATGTATAGAGACAAACTTCACATTCCAGAGTCTTTGAATTTTCTGATTATTTGTAAAAATAAAATTATTTTTAATAATGTTATCAAAGTACTTATTCACATTGTTGTACCAAACATACTTTTCTCTCTGGAAAATTTGGTGGGTACATATTTTTATAAATATGTCGTGGTTTAACCTCAGCTGGCAACCAAGCACCACCCAGCTGCTCACTCACTCCCCCACAGTGGGATGAGGGGAGAATCGGAAGAGTAAAAATGAGAAAACTTGTGGGTTGAGATAAAGACAGTTGAATAGGTAAAGCAAAAGCCACACGCGCGCAAGCAAAGCAAAACAAGGAATTCATTCACCACTTCCCATAGGCAGGCAGGTGTGCAGCCATCCCCAGGAAAGCAGGGCTCCATCACGCGTAACGGTTACTCAGGAAGACAAAGGCCATAACTCTGAATGTCCCCCCTTCCTTCTTCTTCCCCCAGCTTTATATGCTGAGCATGACGTCATATGGTATGGAATATCCCTTGGGTCAGTTAAGGTCAGCTGTCCTGGCTGTGTCCCCTCCCAACTCCTTGTGCCCCCCCAGCCTCCTCGCTGGTGGGGTGGGGTGAGAAGCAGAAAAGGCCTTGACTCTGTGTAAGCACTGCTCAGCAGTAACAAAAACATCCCTGTGTTATCAACACTGTTTCCAGCACAAATCCAAAACACGGCCCCATACCAGCTACTGTGAAGAAAATTACCTCTATCCCAGCCAAAACCAGCACAAAATGAGAATGCCATTTGAGATTGCACCATGCTACTACAGTGCATTTCAAATGCAAACAAAAATTATTCATCAGAAGTGAAATCTACATCTGGAAATAGAAAATAATCTATAAATTCTTCAGAAGTATCTCTAGCTTTGAATTTCCATGGTTACTGCACCCAAATATGTTTTGATTTTTGTTGAAGCGAGTGTGTACCTGCTGATTGGGCCAGTGATTCAAGTCTAACAAGTTAGCTACTTATGCACTCTTCAAATTATTCACATCAAGAGGGCCAGCAAGAGGCTATTGCCGCTTGTTATTTATTAAAAGTAAGAAAACTCTCTGAAATAAATGCAGATTGTCTAAAGATATTCTTCTTGGAGAGCCAAAAAAAAAGGCAGTGAATGTTGCACATGCAAAGTATCTCATTTAGATCTGACTTGCAAATCACTTAAGCAAGCAGTAGGCACAATCAGTGGCCACTGTGGTTTCAACCACGTTTTACTAATTCGTTCCGGTTTGGGCTCCATACATTGCAACGCAGTTTTTATTCTTACTCGGAATATGACAATATGACTGTTTTCATGGAATCATGGAATGGTTTGGGTTGGAAGGGACCTTTAAAGATCATCTAGTTCAACCTCCCTGCCACGGGCAGGGACACCTTCCACTAGACCAGGTTGCTCAAAGCCCTATCCAACCTGGCCTTGAACATTTCCAATGATGGGGCTTCCACAACTTCTTTGGGCAACCTGTTCCAGTGTTACTTCCAGTCTACTAGGTAAGAAGAGACTAAAATATTTCCCATCCTGGTGTGCTAGCTCTGGCTCAGCCACGCACTCATCAGAATAGACACAACATGTCATGATATACAGGACAAAACTTCCAGTCCCCTCATGTTAAATGTAGAGGTTTTGACATGTAGGTATTTGGGCAGATTTCTCAAAGGAAACCAATTTTGGTTTTGAAGGTTCATATTTTAAAGTCTCCAGAAGTAACTTGAAAAAAATATGCATTTCTACCTTTTTATGTAAATTTTCAGGCATGTCAGGAGTTTTGTACAGTATTTTGCTTAAAGTGACCACTGTATCTTGATCCAAGAGAGGTCCATGGTAAGCGAGAGGCAGAGTGGTTAGGTCATGGTTGCACTTGTTACTTTGAAAATGAACCCAGGAGAATCAAATTCACTGTGTTTTATTACAACGCTTCTTAAATAATAACTAAATGTTGTGTACTTTTGCCTAAATGCCAGGAAACGGTCTCAGTTCTGTCAGAATTTCATTGTCATTCAGTCTGTGGCTTCACGTTGGCCAAAGCCAATCGTGGTCCCATCTGCCAAGCCTTGCTCCTACCTTCCCAATTCCTTAGCTGCCAGGAAGCTGTAGTCATCAGCATTGTGAGAAACATATTACTTTTGGTTAATTTGAATTTCATACTACTGATGTATTCCATCACCCTCAACAAACTGATGCCGAAGCACGACTATTTGCCTCTGTGCAGTTTCTCACTTGGGCCTCCGCATCTGCCCCCAGACTGCCCTCGCTGCCGACCGCGAGCAACCTCCGGGCTTCTTCCCCAGCACCCTTCTTCCCGGGAGCGTGGCGGCATCATTCTCCCGTTTCCGGCCTCGACTCTTCCAGGCTGTTTCTGCCACTGTGTTTGCCTCTGAACTACTCACCATTGGCCTTTCTGCTCTGAAGTATTTAAAAGCTGCTTTTTTTTTTAGAAATTAATTTAACAGTACACTTTGCAGATGGCCCCTAAAGTGACTTTAAACCCCCCCCAAATCCTCTTTTTTTAAATCTCTGCATCCTACCTAAAAGGAGACTTTGTTTTTTGTTGCTACCGGCTTTATCTCAGAGGCGCCCGTGCGGCGGCCCGACGCCCCCGCCCCCCGCAGCCCCGGCCCAGCGCCCCTGCGCCGCGCCGCTCCCCCCGCCGCTGCGGCCCGTGCGGGACAGGATGTCCCGCCTCCCCCTCCTCTCCTGATTGGCCGAGAGCTCTGCTGGCGTACCGGGGGCTGAGCCGAGCGAATTGGCCGAGTTTCCCCTCTCTCCAGTACCGAGGGAGGGAGGGACCGGCGAGCGGCGCTGCCGGCGGAGGGGGGGGCGGGCGGGCGAGGGAAGGAGGGGCGAGGATTACCCGGGGCCGAGCGGGCGGCGGTAGAGCGAGGCGAGGCAACGGGCGAGGAGCCGCCGCCGCCGCCGTCGCGGCTGGCCGGTGAGTGCGAGGGAGCCTGGCGCGCGCCCCGACGCCTCCATCTGTCTCGGCGGGGCGGGGGGGTGAGGCAGAGGGCGGGGGGGGAGAGGCAGAGGACGGGAGCGGCCTCCCCCGCCCCCGCCCCGTGGAGCTGGCCGCAGTGGGGGGGCAGTGGGCGCCGGCGGTGTGGCGGCGCGGGGAGAGGGGCCTGCCCGCCTCAGGCAGGGAGCCCCACGGGCGGGGCGGGGCGCGGCGCGGCGGGGCCGTGCAGCCCCCCGCGCCGTGTGCAGCGACCCCTGCCCGGGCGGGGCCTTCACCCCCCCCGGGCCCTGTCAGCCGTCCGAGCTCCCGGCGGCCCCCGCCCTGCGGCCCTCTTCCCCCGGGCTGGTCGAGGTGGGTGGACGTAACGGTCGGTAACAGCGGGCCGTGAGGGCGGGGGGGATGCTCGTGGGAGAGGGGGTCGTGCGGCGAGGGGGAGCCCCCGGGCCTCGGCTGCCACCGGGGGCGGCGGGGAGGAGGGGGTGCGGGTGACCCTGATAATCGCTTTATGTTGGCCTGCGGCTTGCGTAATCTGCGATCAATTATTTATTTCATGCACCACTTATGGGTCTGAGGGGCAGCGTTAGGCCGCTGATGTTGCTCAGTGCGGCAGAAGGGAGGCTTCCTTCCACGAATGTTATGGGGAAGGGAAGTGGGGTTTTGAGGGGTTCAAATAGTGTTCTTAATGTGTGTTCCTCTCCCTCTGCAATTTCAGGAGATGTGAGCACGGGAGGTCCTTATTCACGATAAATTTTTAAAGATCAAGTGGAAGCCATCCTAGTCTGAACAAGAATAGCTTTGTGTGGTTTATTTCATGTGCTAGATTGTTATTTTTCTCATTCTGTGGCAGGTTGGGCCGCTCAGCCAGCCTGGAGAGAAGGCTGGAGAAGGAAACATGTCTTCTGAATCTTTTTGTCTGGCTGCTCAAGCTAGGTTTGACTCCAAATGGTTGAAGACAGACTTACAGGTAAGCAGTTAGATAGTTGTATTGCATTGTGACCTTTCAGGTGCAGATCAAGGATGCTTTTAGTCTAAATAGCTGACAAACAGAAGACTGCAGCCTTGCTCTTGAGATAGATGTATAGGTTTTTTTGAGTATGCTGATTTAAAACTGATCTTGAAGAAACACTAACTTATTTTGAGTTGGAAATAGATCTGTATTGTCAGTCCAGTCCCTTCTGCTTAGAAACAAGCTGGACTACGTATGTATGTTATGTTTGCAGAGTGTTAAAGCACATAGCTGAGTAAGTAGCATTACTGCCAGAACTATAAATTTTTCATTTAGGCTGTTGCTAAACTTCTTGCCTGCGTATGAGCTAGCAGCTTTAATGCACAAGAGAACTGAAGTGAAAGGCGATGGAAATCTAATTTATATTTTGAAGAGTTGAGATTACCTTTTACTGTAGTTGTTTGTGTAATGGGTATAGGCTTCCTTTAAATTTTGTCCTTTTTGAAGAGAGTTAATTTTCCATCAGAGATACGTTGTTGAAGTGGAACTGGTCTTTGTTGAAATGTGCTGGTGTTTGGTGAAAGTTTTCTTTTGTCTTAGAAGATGATCTGTTCATTTATCAAAGGTGTGTAATACAGGGATGAGGATACTATCATGTTTTCCCAATTCAGGTTTGAAAATTAAGTGGAAAACATAAAGTAGAATGGTTTGGGTCAGTTACGTTTGTTTCAGATGAAATCGGTAACTAGAGTAAGTCCTTGTCTTGTCTGTCTTCTTCCTTCCCCCAGATGTTGCATATAGATAACTTACTTTGCATAACCTTTCCAAGTTCCTGCTAAAAACTCTGAAATTCTTGTTGGGATGCGCCAGCCAGTGTTATTCCTTCATTACAGAATAGTAATAATAATAATCATAACAACAACAACAACAATGAAAAATTTCATCCTGAGTGACTTTACCCAAAATTACATGCTGATAGTCTGAATGGTTGAGTTCAGCTGTTCTTATGGTTAGACAGGGATTTTTCCCCATGCAGTTGTGATTCAAAAGCAGCCTTTCTCCAATATTTTACATCAAACAAGCTAAATCAGAATCAGAAGTGACAGATGCAGCCTTAGAGGTAGCATTATTTAGTAGGTCTTGTATGCAAATACTATAAAATGACAGGGCTTGCGCTTGATTTGGCTAGATTAGTTCTATTTTCATCTTTTATTCTGATCAAAGTAAAAGTTTTGATCCAAAGTTAGATGTTTTAGCTAATGTGGTAAATAAATGTAGTAGAAAACAATTTGAAGATAAGCTTATTAAGAAATACAGAAATATTTTTGTGTTCCCTGGAAGCTGGGTTCTAGATTACAAATATGTTGCTTCAATGATTGTAGAATAGAGGAAGATTTTAGCTGAAAAAGTGGCAATCTTTGTTTGTAACAGCTGCTGACTATGCATTGTCTATTTTTCTTCTGTATTATATGGGGTGAAAAACATGACTGTTCATGTGATTTGTCAGATTTTTCCTCTCATTTGTAGTGCCTTTTTCTCTACATGCCTTTTTTCTGTATATGTAAACTTTTGACAAGAAGGTTTCAGTTGCCATCCAAACTTTAAGGATTATTTTCAGCAGAGTGTGTATAAATGCAATGAAATATTTGTCTTTTATGAGACTGTTGTGTAATCAATGTGTTGTAATAATTCCTTTTAATAATAAAAATCTTAATTTGTAACAAATTTCTATGAATAAGCTCTCTTATTTATAAGAGTTCTTTATGAGTAACAAGAAGTTAGACTCTAATTGCTAGGGTACTCCCTTTGTTTTCTTCCAATCATGCTGTAGTCAAAATAATGAGATTAATGAAAGAAGAGAACAGTAATCATTTGTGATCTGCTGGATGCAAACATCACTTCTCTGGAATCTGAAGACTAGCCAGGCCTCCTGGCTATAATATAATTTTCTTATTAGGTTAACTGTTTTTGGTATTACACAGGTCCTCATCACAGAACTCTACCTGGATGTATGTGTTCAGTATTTTAAAAAATGTGCGTGTGAATCTTGAATTGCTCCTTTTTAATGTATTAAGTGGCAGATGTCTTCTGTCAAGTAAAGGGGTTTTGGGCTCTGGGGAATTTTTCTGTTGCACGATTGACCATTTTAGCTACTGGTTGACTAGCATGACCTAGCTGCGTGTGAAATTTCTTTATAGGTATGAATCCTGTCTCTTAATCCTTTAAGTTCTACGTGTACTGAAAATGCTGATTTCCTACTGTGTATGTTTTTAATGGCTAACTATAGAAGGGCCTTATTGGCGTTCAAGAGACTGTCAACAGGAATTGAAAAGATGAGCATAGTACCTAGGAGAGGTTTGAAGAAAGACACACTAATTTATGTGAATTAATCAAGCTGACTACAAATTATTGTTTGGAATTAGACCCTGAAACTCTTCACTTTGCCGCTAGATTTTTAACTTTTCACTGTACTGTCCAAGAGTGGGTAGGTGAAAGTCCTTGGAGAAACAGAATTATACTGGGGAATTCTTACCTTAGGAGACATACAGAGATTGATTAGTCTTTAAAACTGACTTTTTTTGTTTTCAAATGAAGTTCTCTGCAGCTGCAAAATTTGGGGAGTATAGCTAGAATTGGAAGAGAAATGTTTAATTTGGTGGGCTAGTAGTCTCCCAAGTCTGACTTCCTTTTTTTTTTAATTAATTTGTCACTGTCGCCAGAGAGTTTGCTCTTTAGACTTGATGGCTGTGGCAGTTATTGTGGATTAAGCCAGTGAAATCTCTCTGAAAATCATCGGATTCTTTTTTGCTTTAGCTCAAGACGATGTTGCATTAATAATGTAATACATGATTCTATAATACTATGTGCATTAGTAAGTCTATAATATAGTGGTATTAATATAATAAGAAAAGAATAACATGTGGATGTTAGCATGGATTGTATTTAATCACCTGTGTGTGTCACTGTTCCAGCTGGCATCCAGGCCAAATTTAAATGTTCTTATTCAGTTTTGGGATGTTACTGTTAAGAGACAAAGCCAGGGTGATGTAGCGTATTATAACTGTTCTTAAGAAAATATCGAAGACACAAGCCCTTTTGTAATAGCAGTGAGCCTCTAGCCTGCAGCATTAACTGATGTGTTATGAAATGTTAATAGAACTATGTCTTGACAGTATATTTTTTTGCTTGTATTAATTTATCTAAAACTAATCAGTATTATTATAGGAAGCCAAAATGCTCTACAAAGACCCAAGTGCGCCCCATAACTATTCCATGTCTTTTTACTAACTTTGTATTTAATTGACGTATTATTGTATGATTTACAGCTGCTAGTATAATTTTGAACTGATTAGAAACATTTGTTTTATTAAAAATCTAAATTTTCTGGTGGAGCAAAATTAAGATATTCAATGTTGTTTGAAAAAATTAGGGTAGTTCAGCTCAATATGAGGTAATGTCAGTAGTGCAATATGTAATATGTTCTCATGTTACATATATCAATAATATGTGTGTAACATGACCATTAAATCCTATGAAATTTTAAAACAGGTGGATTTTAGTACAGGCCACTTTTTCATGGGTCATGTTTAATGTAGTTGCTGGAAAGGTTAGCGTATCACTTAAATTTCCAATTTATTTTTTTAGATTTGAATTAATACATTTAAAACCATCTCCCTATTTGTGTCTATTACTAGTAGGAACCATCACATTTATAGCAAAATCTGTGTGTAATGGGAGATGGTGTTTTAATGGCTGATTCTAAGGAAGATAGCCTTTTTTTAAAAAGGAAAGTATTAAAAATATACAAACGGAAGGGAAGATTAAAATTGTTTACTTAAACCTAGATACCCAGTTTGCTGAATCAAACTGTGCTTAAAATAATTCTGATTAAATAGATGTACTGTACTACTAATTTAGAACCTTATACAGAGAACTTTAATTAGTGATGGCTGAATAACGAAAAACTAGAGTTGCTGTCAGCTAATGGGATGCATGTGTCTGTTCGAATGGTGTTTATTAGTCTGCTTATTCTGGATTCTGCAGAGAACTATTGTGCTTAATAGCAGGGGTTAGAGGTGAAAAACTTTCATTTTCCTGTAGCGTAGAAAAAAACTTTAGGCAACAGTCAAGGTGCAAGAGCTGTCTACAAGAGGAATGTGATGCATTTTCGTCAGTTTTCATTGAGTTCATGGTTGGCAGGCTATTTCTGTCATCTTCTTTTGCCACAGAGATGAGAGTGAGCTTTTTAAAATGAAACAGCCACCTGTAAGAGTTGCATTTATCTGAAATCTTTTTACCTTCCCTTCAAAGTTAGATCCGGCATTTTGATTTTCATGAAAATCCCACTCTTCTAGTATCTAGATCAATGTCTTTACTTCTAAAAAGATGATGTAAATAAATCATGTCTTGACTATTAAAAGCAAGAAGTTAGTGAAAACTTATATTCCTGTTAATTTTCGTCTTAGTTTTGGTTTTCTGATCAAAAAAATGAAGGGCTTATGTGGAATTTCTTATAGCAAACTGCAAATGAGCACTCCTACATTTTTAAAGAAAGTGAAATTTGCAATAGGGATTTTTTTTAATTATTTAAAAAATGAAGTAATGCTATCCCTTCAAAGTAAGTGATTTTCAGAGGGAGGAGTGAGGACCATATGTGAAGTGATAGGTTAGAGAAATTAAGTTTAATGTTTATGCAAATATTTGGGCTCAAACAGAACTACTATTCTGCGAATGGAGAAAGTTAGAGAATTTCTCTTGTAAGTTTGAGGGAATTGCATAGTTTTTCTTTGCATATGACCATTAAGTGTTAATAAACTTTTGCAACAAATGGAAGACCAGTAGACTGTTATTATGGGAACATTTCTAGTTTAACCCCAAATCTGTTGAAGTAATGTGGGGCTGCTGAACTTTTCTGTCTTTGCTATCAGAGCTTTAGAGCAGTGTGTTCAGGTCTAATGATGTTTCACTGTGCTTTGCATAGGTATGATAAGCAGCTGTGGTTTCAGGGCATGCTTCAGCAGGGAAGGAAGGAAGCTAGGACAAAATACTGAAGAAGATGACAATGAAAACGGAAACACAAATTGAATGGATTCAAAAAAGCAAAAACAACGGAGAGACTTGGGAAAGGACTTACTGTTCTGTGGTTTTCTTTACCATTACTGGGCTGCATTTTTTTTTTTTTTAAACCTATTTCTAAAGAGAAATGTTTTCTAATGTAGTCTTTAAAATATGGCCAATGGCTAATGCAGAAGTAACTGAATGGAAGAACAGATTCCCTCCCCCCTGCTGGCAATTCGGAGGTGAAGATTATTTAAGTAGCTTATGTTTTAAATCCATATTGACATTTTGTGATTATGAAGTCACTTCCTTGAATTTCCAGTGCAGTTATATAATCAGGAATCCTACCTGAATTAATCCTTGTCCTTTTGTGTCATTTTCTTTTCCTGGCTTCATTTTTCTTGACCTGGAGTTAATTTTTATGGAGGCTTCTATGCTTTCTGCAGGAAGGTTTATGAAACCACATCAAAAACATTATCTACTGTGCCATGTGGAGTAAGCTTTGTCTGACTTAAACAGTTGACTTTAGAGCAAAATCAGCTGCTGATTATTCTTAAAATAACTTACTAAAAGCGAAATTGTAGTGGTGCTTTGAGAATTCTCAGGAGCTTCTCCAGTTATGGTTGCAGGATTTAATTTTCTTGAAATGTAAGGAAATGTTAATGCCAATGCCGTATTCTCCAGAGTTGATGCGGATGGACAGGAGTTTCACTGCCAGCCCTGTTGGAGAATGGCAGGAGCATATGCCAGCAACCAAACTAGATATCCCTTTGACTTAATTAAATGTTGTACCAGGCAGAATAAATTACAGTCTAACCGCAGAGACAAGATCAGCAAAAATTAGAGTGGGGGCTGCCCAGTTTACTGTACAGTAGAAGTTCACTTTGAAGTCTATTTAGGCCCTTGCTTTTTTGGCTTGGGATAAGTGAGCAGGGCTGAGACTTCCGTCTATGTGGGAAGTATGACTTTGGCGAGATCCATGCTTTACAAGTGCAGAGATCGAGACATGGTCTGGCGATGAGAATATGTCACAAATGGTGGAAGTGGCTTGGGGTTTGTAAAGGTGAGGTGTGTAGGAGATGACGATAATGTGGCTGTGGTCTTATTCGAGAGGAGGTCAGGAGATGTCATGGGAAGAACAAGGGAGATTTTGGGCATGGGGAGTGGCACTTGATTTGGTGGAATGAGAAAGAAGATTAAGAACATGGGTCAAGATTGTAAGGCAGTGGTGGATAGTGGTGATGGAGCTGCTGTTGTCTCAGTCTTGGGAAGGCAGTGTGTAGGTGATGAGGCAAGCAGGGACTTGGGGCCGTTGTGGAATTTTTACAGAGTGTACATCTCTGGACCTGTTGCCAGTTGCAAAAGTTGGTGAAAATTATTTTTAATTGGTTAACTTACTAACTTTGTCAAGTTCATCCCTTTAAACATTCACAAATGAAGTTCCTAAATTATTAGAGGGAAAGATGTCCACATAAATCAAGCAATCTAGTGAGAGAGTGTTAGACTTAACACAGGTAGATACTCTTGCAACCCCAGTATCTCAGAAACAATGAAGACACCAAATGTGTTTTTCTTCTCTTGCACTGCACTGTTGGTTGCCTTGTGAACTGTTTTTAAACAAGTGAATGGAAGAAGAGACATATTTTTGAAGAAGAGTCATATTTTTTGGAAAATAGAAACCAAAGAGAGATATTTTCCAAATTTGTTGTGAACAAAGATCTAGTTCTCCTATCTCAGCACTTGGATGTGTTGATAGACTCCTTGCAAATGACTGAATGCAGGAAGTATTGGTGGGAGCAAAAGAAGAAAGTAATACATGCTTATGCTGGCTAAGATAGTCTTAAAACACCGTAGAAAGAAAGAAAAGTAGGATTGTGTAGTCAAAGCAGATATTTGACTTTTCTACCATACAGTTGGCTTACTGTTACCTTCAGCTGCTAGTTTCATAAAATTGCAAATGGTTGAGGTTGGAAGGGACTTCTGGAGGTCATCTGGTCCAACCCCCCTGCTCAAGCAGGGCCACCTAAAGCCAGTTGCCCAGGACCATGTCTAAATGGCTTTTGAGTATCTCCAAGGATGGAGACTCTACAGCCTCCCTGGGCAACCTGTGCTAGTGCTCGGTCACCCTCACAGTGAAAAAGTGTTTCCTGATGTTCAGAGGGAAGCTCCTGTGTTTGTTTGTGCCCATTGCCTCTGGTCCTGCCACTGGGCACCACTGAGCAGAGTCTGGCTCCATCTTCTTTACGCCTTCCCTTCAGAGATTTATATGCCTTGATGAGTTCCCCCCGAGCCTTCTCTTCTCCAGGCTGAACAGTCCCAGCTCTCTCAGCCTTATCTCATAGGAGAGATGTTCCAGTCACTTAATCACCTTCGTAGCCCTTCGTTGGACTCTCTCCAGTATGTCCATGTCTCCCTTGTACTGGGGAGCCCAGAACTGGTCCCACTATTCCAGGTGTGGCCTCACCAGTGCTGAGTAGTGGGGATGGATCACCTCCCTCGACCTGCTGGCAAAACTCCTCTTAATGCAGCCCGGGACACCCATTAACCTTCTTTGTGGCAAGGGCACATTGCTGGCTCATGTTCAACTTGGCGTCCATCAGGACCCCCATGTTCTTTTCTGCCAAGCTGCTTTCCAGCTGGGTGGCCCCCAGCATGTACTGGTGCCTGGGGGTTGTTCCTTCTCAGGTGCAGGACTTTGTACTTCTCCTTGTTGAACTTCATAAGGTTCCTGTCAGCCCATTTCTCTAGCCTACTGAGGTTCCTCTGGACGGCAGCACGACCCTCAGGCATATTAGTCACTCCTCCCCGTTTCTGTTGGTTGAGTGAAATATTTCTCTTAAGGGAGTTGTGAAGCTTCTCTTACAGTTATAGAATTTTGGGATCATGAAAAAAAATTGGTTGAATAATTTAATCACTTAAAAACTCAGACTTTTCTTTCACTTTTTGGCTATCATATTGGCAATTTGCTGTTTAATAAGTCTGCTGAACGTCTAGTAGATTAATTGTGAACTTGTTGCAGTTGGAATTGAGTTGCCCTCAGTTATGACAGATTAATTGGTGGTAAATACTGTTTCTTAATTGTCCTTTCAGTTGATTGCTTTGATTATTGCTACAAAAAAGTCTAGTGTTCCTCTGCTTTCGAACATGTATGTGTTGGGGGAGGGGGAAAAGGAGACACCACTGGCAAAATTTTAACTACAACCTGAATAAAAGCAAAATTGTTTATCTGAAGGCTGCTTATGGTGTAAGCTTCCACGTGAGGTATTTGGAGAAGGAGGGGGAACTCTCTCTGACCTATAATCTTGGTGGTTGCACTATCTTTATGCAACATACCGAGAAAATGACTTTGATAGGGATTTGAACACCAAACCGAAGGCAGAAGAAATTTTGTTTACTTTTTCAGTTTTTAGTTGCTTGAAAGACTTGGGTGAACTTTGTGCCATGTGAAAGGATTAGAGGTTAAAATAGAAAAAACAATTCTTGATTCTACTTTACAGCAATGCTTACAAAACTAGTAAGTTTTCTGAAGTAAAACAATGCTGCGTTATGAAGAACCTTGAATTTGAAGCCGATAGGCCTTTAGATTGTAAGCTTAAGGGCTGTGACAATCATTTTCCATACCTAGGTGATCTGAGAATGTAAAATAAAATGTATGAAAAGACAGTTTAATAGACAAAAATCTTAACTTTGTGAAAACCATAATTTATTATGCAACCCATCTGGAGAGTTGCCTCGCTCACTGTTTTCCGAGCTTGTATTTTAGCATAAGTTAGCATTCAACAGGTGAATGTTAAAAAAAAAAAAAAATCTTCTATGACATATGAGCCCAAAACAGTGAAACAGTTGTGTTTAGCTATTTTTGCAAGAAAAAAATTGTGAAAAATAAATTCCTTAAGTGCCCTACTAAAGTATTTGACTACATCTGATGAAGGAGAACGTGAACGTCACTTATTTTTGAAATATTTATAGACTGAGAACAATGCAAGAAATTCAGTCAATGGTGAATGGTTGATTTTTTTTTTTTTTTTTGCATTGTTGAAATGCAACTTTACTTCAGACTATTCCAATTTTTTAAAAAATTAAGCTAAATGTAAAGCTTTTAGCAAAACATAGGATCTTTGCAAAAGCTCTATGTGCTGTCTAGCTCTGAAGAACAGGGACTGTACCTTTCAGTAAAGTGTGGTCATAGTGTAATTCTGGTGCTGCACAATTGATATATCGCAGATAAGTTGAATAATGTCTAGCTCACACTGTGTGATTCTTTTCCCTCTTATCCTCCTGAGGTCAGGAAATAGCAGGTGACAAATACGTACAACGTGTCAGCTTGTATTTTATGCTGAAAGAAAAATGATTGAAATCATTAATATGTGTTGGAGTGAATTTCTGAAGTATGCAATAGGAAGTCAAGAAACTAATACAGTAATTTAGTGTGTTACAGTGGTGTCAAAACATGCAACTTGTCTTTAATTCATGTTAAGTGAGATTAGCTAGATCAGCAAATAACTTCCCTGCGGGTGGTTGTGACTCTTAAAACCTGTAATCTTTAATCATTAAAATATCTTTAGGAAATAGATCAAAATAAAGTGTAAGTGGACTTCTGTGTATAACAGTAAATATTTTACAGCAGTTGTGTAAGTAACATCTTTGTATTACTCAGTTAAAACACTTCGGATTTGAATACTAGTTACATAACACAAAGATGCTTTTGAATAAGCCTTCAGCAGTTTTTTTTTAAATGTCTCCACTGCACCACTTTGGTATGCTAAAGGTATTCTGTTTTTCAGTTTCATGTACTCCCCTCCTCCCTCACGCTGTATGGTTGCAAATTATAGGGTAGTTATTATGGAATCCACTTGGGATGTTGACTCCTGTTTTGCAGCATTTTATAAAGCAGAGAACAACATCAGTAGAAGACAAGTCATGGTCATTAGGATTCTTCAAGGGAGATCCAAATTCATAAATCGTTAGGAGACTCATGTTACAGCTGGCGCTTTCATGAGTGCTTCCAGCTAGCACAGCTCTGCCATTTGTTCCATCACAAGTATTTGTCCTATTGCACACATAGCGTGTTGGGAACTGACCTGACCTGCACTGAGGTGGCCCCTTGCTGTTCCCGCAGGCGCAGCTGGTTTTAGTCTTGGTCGGTTCCATAATCAGGTTCAGCAGACGATCACGCACGTGCCTTAGTCTGCATGTGAGAGGAGGCATTGTAGCAGCTGGAAGAGGGAGGACTGAGAGATGCTTTGCACAGCAGGACCAGTTTGAACTGGTTAAATATGTTTATGAATCTGTGCCTTGATGTCATGTGTGCTGGTTGAGTGCCCAGCTCTTCAGTTGCTGGTTTGGAGAGGGGACTGTAGTGACTTTCTTCATGCTTCCCCATTTTGTGACTTTATGCAGCTTGACTTCGTTTGCATAGCTTTTCCTGAAGGCAAAAAGGACACCCCACCCCATGCCTCCTGGATTATTGCATGATGTCATCTTGAATGCGTGGATAGTTCGGAGGTGACCAAATCCATGCTCTTGATGAGAATTTTTCACTGAAAGAAAATTCATCTTGCTGTATTTCAGCCTATTTAAAAGTTACTATTTTGAGCTTTTAGTCTGAAAATAGCATAGCTAGAGAATCAGAGATCCTAAAGATCATATAAATCCCTATCATACACACACACAATGAATATGCCAGTGAAGTGATACATGTGTTTTCTTTCTTCTGGGACAAAATATAAAATCTGATGTATTTTAAGTGTTAACTTGAGTTGGCTTGAGAGAAAACTGTTGCGTGTAACTATATATAATGCTTATTTTTAACAGCTCGCTTTTACACGAGATGGACTATGTGGCTTGTGGAATGAAATGGTAAAAGATGGGGAGATTGTATATCCTGGAGCAGAGTTACAACAAAGTGGTGAACTACCTCCAAGAAAAGGTATGGGTTTTAATTTTTTTTTTGTTCACTTTTTTTTTCATCTTGATGATGCAAATGGAATTCAGATTTCATACTGTCACAAAACTTTGGTCTATCATCACCTGTCTATACAATTTGCAGGTGTTCATATTTTGAATTAAATACAGTTGAAACTGATTTCTTAAAAGCGTACAGAAAGGTAATGTCTTAAGCCTTCAAATGAAGGCTTAAATCTGTTCCAGCCTTTTGAAATTAAGCTTTATAACTATGCATGTTATTATGAGAGAGGCTTGGCAGCATCCTTTGGTTTGCTTGGTGTGTTTACAGCTGAAGCCTTTGTTTAAAGGAAGTGGACTGAGGAATGGGGTGAAGCTGATACTGCTATTTCTAATTTTGTTTACAGTCTTCATAAAGTGACTAAAAGGTCAGGTGAAAACTGTCCACAATCCCTTTTTTTTTTTTTTTTGTACTTGAGAGCAAGTCAAACACTGCTAATCCTACAAATAGCAGAGTAATGCGTCTATTTAGAGAGATTATTTTGGTGGAGCTGGTTTTTGTGGGTTTTGTTTTGTGATGAGTTTTGCCAAAATGGAGTGATTCTGCTCTTGCCTTTTTTCCTTCTGCTGATTGTGGTGCTCTTTTGACTCCTTATTGAACAGAAAACTAACTTGGTCAAAAAAGGAAAAAGTTTGTGTTTCCTAATCTGTCTGAAATGGGCTCACCCAAATGGTCAGGTAAGTTTTGTCAGTAATTCATGTGACCCTCAAATAAATGAGGCTCTGTCGAGGAGAAGGGTTGAAATACTGCCTTTGGTAGCAGTGAACTATTATTTCAGCTTCTGTTACTTCCTGTACTGTACTGTTGGATAGACGTGATATTTCAAACCAGTAATGTTTAATTCCTTATGGAGAGATATTTTTTTTTTTGTTCCTATGATTTGTCTTCTTTAAAAAAGGGATGAGGGTAAGAAAAAAAAAAATCTTTTTGACTAGAGGAAGTTATTTCTATGGGAAAGAAGCTAAAATAATTAGTTTATGAGAGGAGAGCAAATTATATGTTATTTTTATCAAGAATATAAGCTTCCTAGGTTGTGGGTGGCTGTGTGCTCTAGTAAGGACTAGAATTATGCTCCTAACTGTTTCAGAGCTAGGAAGCTTTTTTGTCCTTCTGATGCTGGTCCTGTTGAATATTACTGTTGAGATTGGACGAAAATACAACTGATCTTATCAGAAGGGCTACTACAGCAGCTGCTCATGAAGTGAATGGAGGTAGTGTAATATTTTTTCCTTAGGATTGGCTAGTTTCATGTATATTACTAAAAGACATCATAAACTTGATGCAGTGTAGGGTTATCTCCTAAATGAGCCATGCAAAACATTTTCCCATTCACTGACAGCTCATGACGGAGGTGTTGTGACAGTCATGGTATAACACTTCAACATACTCTGTTATCATGTAGCAAAAAGATAACAAACGTCTATAATAATAAATATATTAAAGTAAATATCTGCTTTACAAATTAAATTGATGCAATTTCCTCGTTTTGTGCCAGATACTTAGACATTGTTTTTAAAATTGTACCTGTGCTGGTCTTTGGCAGAAGACTGTTCTTCCAGTATCTTTATAGTTAAGTAGCCACAGAGAATTGGGATTTTTGTATAGTTATGGTGCTGTAGTGCTTTCAATGATTCCGAGAAAGCTTATAGAAAGATGCCATAGTATAATTTGGTTTTGTTTTCAGGGGAATCATTGAAATATCAACTAGGAAAATGCAAGCTGTCAGTTCTGATCCAAAATGTAGACAGCAGTATAAAGTAAAAAACCAGAAGTGCTAAGCAGGTCAATCATCTGTGACTTGACGTGTTCATCCACACTTGGGACACCTATTCTGAATAATGACATGAAGTTTTTTTTTAAAATGTTGGTGTGTGTATGTATGCATGACTTGGAAGGATCAAAAAGGTATAAAGTATTAGAGGTTGCAGGATGCTGTTACTTAAAAATACAGAAATTCTGACATTTTACTGTAGAAATAAGGCATTTATTTTACCTTAAAATGTCAGTGGTCCAAGCTGTGATGAGGCTTTTGAAAGCTTTCTTATATCTGTGTGTGTGGTTGGGGTTTTTTTTTTGGTTTGTATGTTTTTGTTGTGGATTTTTTGTTTGTTTGTTTGTTTGTTTGTTTTTTAAAAAAAAACAGAGTGACACTTGTTTTTTCCAGTACTATGTTGTGGTGGGTTGACCTTGGCCAGCTGCCCACCCAGCTGCTCACTCACTTCCCCTCCTCAATGATACAGAGGGAGAAAATAAAATGGAAAAGCTCATGGGTCGAGATAAAACCAGGGAGATCACTTACCAATTACTGTCATGGGCAAAACAGACTTGGCTTGGGGAAAATTAATTTATTGCCAATTAAGATAGAGTTGGATAGTGAGTAACAAAGATAAAAATTAAAACAACACCTTCCCCTCCCTCACCCTTCCTTCCCAGGCTCAACTTCACTCCTGTGTTCCCAACTTCTCTAGCTGCCCCCCCGCCCCCAGTGGCACAGGGGTTTGGGGATTGCTGTCAGTCCATAACAGTTCATCTCTGCCGCTCCTTCTTCCTTACACCCCTGATCCAGCATGGGGTGCCTCCCATAGGCTGCAGTCCTTCATGAACTGCTCCAGCGTGGTCCTCTCCATGGGCTGCAGAACACTTGCCCCACTGTGTGGTCCTCTCCTCCCGCCTCAGGGAAATAACCGTGTCACCATGGTCTCTTCTGGGGGGTGCAGGGGAGTATCTGCTCTGGCACACGGAGCACCTCCTCCCCCTTATTCTATGACCTTGGTGTTAATATGCTGTTCCTCACTTTTTTTTTTTCCCCTCTCCTCCTCTGCCCGTCTGTCTTTTTTGCCCTTTCTTACACCTGCCCCCTGAGGCGTCACCATCTTGGCTGAGGGGCTCAGCTTTGCCTGCAGCGAGTTCGTTGGGACCACTGTGTCCCACATGGGGCAGCCATGGCCTCTCCTCACGGAGGCCACTTGGCAGGTGCACTCCCCCGCCCATACCAAAACCTGGCCATCTACGCCCAATACATGCACGTGGTAGGCTAGGTATAAATAACGAGCAGACGTAGAGATCCGTTCTGAAGTGAGCAGTATGTGAGTGTCTCAGTGGTTTACCTCCTTTTGCCAAATTCTTTGACTAGAGGCGCATTCAACATATTACAGAAAGAATAGAGTTCTTTTAATATTTTACATTGGATGTCCCATGATTTTGAGACTTCTGAAATATCTTGATTTGGTATGGTCTTTAGTTTTGCCTTTATCAATAATGGGATCGAAATAGTGGCAAGGTGTTCCTGGCTAAAAGTGGAAATAGTTTTCAGAGACTCTATGGAACATGCTCCTTCGTCTGTACTTGCTGCTCTGCAGTCATTTGGCCTGAACCACAAGCCTGTGAAAAGATTGTATATGAGACGACTCAGAATCCCTTACATCTCTTACTTTGTTTTTGCATCCTTAAAAGTAGCACTGGCTCTACATACATCAGTTTTCTGACACATTGTGATTTTCTTAAAAATTTAAATAATTAGATAACACAAGTATTCTGTCGTTTTGTTTCTCTGGAGGGGTGAAGTGTAGGTATTATATAGCACAGATTGCATCTGTTCCTTTTCACATCTGGAGTGTCTGTCTTCTACATAGGTACTGCTAAAACACCTATTTCTTGAAAAGCTACTGTAGTTTAGAAATTTGAATATAGCTTTTTCAGACTCTTAACTCTTAGAATTAATGTATGAATTCTCTTTGTGAAGTTAGCCTTTATAAATGCTATTGTGCTGGCCTGCAGGATTAGTAAAATATAACCATCTTGCTTATTAAACTTGACCTTTGAGAAGAAAAAGCTAATCAAGGCTTTTTTGGTCAATGTTGATCAGATTGTAAATTTGATTCCATTAGGCAGTAGTGAGTCTTGGAACTAGAAAAATTGATGGTCAATTTGCACCTCTGAATTCACAGCTCAAATTGAGTTTTATGAAATAAAAATCTAGAGTATTTCAAGTCTGTTTAGTTGGTAGTTACTTTTTTGCATAAATGATCTACAAATGTAGCTCAAGAGGCGAGGTAAAAGTACATACCAGTAATGAGATTTATATAAGACCCAGTGCTTTTATATTAAAAGCCATATATTTATTCAGATTCCGCTGATAGATTGACTAATTTGGAGATAAAGAAGTGAGGTTGCTGTAAGTAGTCCTTTTTATTCAGGCTGTTTTAAGAAGCTTTGATTTATGCTCATCCATTGTAACTGCTTTTTCTTCAACTAGTGCTATAGCTCTCTGTTGATGCTGACTGGGCTGCTCAGAAGAGGCACTTCATTCTTTCAGGGAATATCAGCAGTGGCAACAGACTGGAAGAACATGCTATTGATAGCGAAAAGCATTCCTTTTCTCTCTAGGAAGAATATGCAAATAGTGTATTTTTTTTCCCCACTGTTAGCAAGAACATTTGGTTAGGAATAACCTCTTTGTTTTTTCTTTGCTGCACTTTCAGAAAGACATGTTTGATAAATGTGTTCAGCAGAATGTATTTGCATGTTTCCAAGTATCATCTGAGGACACAGCTGTGACAGTAGTGATGTCCAAATACAGGTGCACTTGCAGCATGGCATGTACTTAAAAGATAATCAGGCTACCCTCAGGAGATTTGGATCAGATTAGTATTTGGTATACTAGAAGCTGTGTACTGAAAATAATAAAAAGTATTGTTATTCTTACTAAATTTTTAAGTTAGAAAACTATTACTGTAAACTTTTAAGACACATGAGTCAACTGTGCACTACACAGGTCTCTGTTTTTTGTGGGTTTTAAGTTCCAGGGCAAAAATAGAAAATCATCAGCTTCGCGCCTCTGTCCTGCCTTTGCTAAACACCGTGGGCTTCCTCTTCAGTTCTGTTCCCCCTTTCCTGAAAGTTGGATCTTTGTCAGCCTCGTGCCATTGAATCCACAACCTCATTCAGCGTTGCACCTGCAAATAGCTAATGAAGTCCAAACGCCACAAGCAATTCCAGAGAGGCTGGCAGAAACCAAATCTAAGAGTAACAGTATGTGGGAATTGCTTATGGGTGCTACTGTTCAGACCACATATGTTTCAAACTGTAGTAGCAAGCAGGCACATAGGCTGGCTGCTACTTTCAGCCTCCTTTTTTGCGTACAAAAGAACTTGTTAAAAGTGACAAGTGCCCCTGTTCTCTCCCTCTTTTCTGCTTCCCCCCAACCCAGCTATATCGGCTGTACCCGGTAGCTCAACTGTTCAGTACTCAGCTGTGGATTGTCATACTCTCTACAGGACAGAGAGAAGTCTGTAGTCACCCTGTTGGACAGTTTGACTTCATAAGTGTAAAATGCTTTATTGCATATTCAACAGATAATGCGAAGACTACATTTTAAAAAATAGTATACCAGGGAAGAAGCTTTATTTCTCATTAGGGTTAGGAGATCAGAATCTTCTGTCATGTGGACTTCTACACCTGGAAGGCTGTGTAAACATGGTTTGCAAATGGTTAGGCATGCATCCTTCCTTCACAAATAATTATCAGTTGAAGTTTTTATATATATGTGTGTGTGTGTGTGTATATAAAGCAAAGCTCTTTGACAGAGAACAAATTATTATTTTGTATTGCAGCTGAAATGTTTCCCGGATCTGGGACTACCAAATACTATTTTAGAGTGGTTGTAAAATGCAGCCCTTGCCTAAAGCACACTGCATAACTTTTTGCCTTGTGAATGGCAACATCTGTTGGGACACTGATGCAGGCTTTTTCTTTCTACTGAGGGATTCCTAACTATATCCGTTCATTGGCATTTAAGAGCAGCACAAGATCGTACTGTAACAGGTGCCAGAGGCAACTATACAGTGTCAGTTATTTTCTTCATTGAATATGAAATGTAAGTTCTACCTTTAGCTGCTTCCTTTTTATCCTCCGTTTATACTGGATTAGGCTATTGCTGTGCAAGATAGGGCACGTGCGGTGAGCTACTGTGCTTCGGTTTGGGAGCTGACTTCTAATTGAGGATGGTTACTTCAGTTGCTCAGTTTTGACTGGCTAAGCGTACCTACCTCAGCTTGGAAGCTTAAGGTTGTAAAACAGAACATAGTTAAGAGAAAGTTCTTTCAGAGAAATGTTACACGGTTGTTTTCCCCCACGACAATGTTCATGCCTCAGTCTGAGAAAAATGAAGTTAAAACAGGTTGTCACACTGCAGCATGATTTTGCATGCATTGTTTTGAAAACTGTCTTATTACTTGTTATTTTGTCCTGTGCTGGCTTCACTAAAGATTTCTTCCTTCCTGCCCCACTTTCTGAAAAATCTTTGGGGTTCCCTTTCTTTGAGCATAACTAAGCTTCCACAATTATGATGTTTGTGTTGCTACTTTCAATGTAGACTGATACCAACTTTGTCCCTTACGGTGCAAGTGTTTTTTTGCAAGTATAGTGAAAAGTCTTTGTGGAACAATTTGACGTGGGCTTTTAATGTGATTTTTAGCTCAGCTCCTTCCCAATTTTCTCTCATTGCTCCCCTTTTCTGTTCATACAGACAATGGAAAAAAAAAAAAAAAATCCTTGTGGATTTGCATGTCAAGGTTGTTTTTACACAATACAAAGCTTAAGTTCCAGCCTGGATTGGGACCTTCTCTATTTGCAGTGAGGAGTTGGGCAAAATGACTACATTTGTAGCCCTTTGTTGTCATCCTTTGCCAAGGATCTGTTAAAAAGCATAACAAGTTCTCTTACAGCTGCCTGCGAAACGTACTGTCTTGGCACAACATCCTTCTACCCACTAACTAAAATCCCAGACCCTGCAGAGTGTGTCTCTAGATGTGTGGGTGAGTGGAGAAACAGTGAGATTATGGTGTTACTATGGGAATATTCGGAACTATGGGGCTAAACAGGGTCCTTAGTCACTGGTTTAACTGTATAATGGAATCTGTGCCTTTAAGACTATTTGCTTGTGCCTTGGAGTAGAAATGGCTAGATTCAGTCACGTTTTGGACATATGTTATCATGCTGATGACTGCTGAACTATTGGCTCTTCCTTGGTGTTTGAGAGATGGTTATACTCTCTCTGATTCCCACTTACAAGTGGGATATCCAAACTGTTTTTTCCTGTTCTCAAGCGACCTTTGCTATCCCTTCCTTAGCCCACAATCTCAGCTGCAGCATGCATCCTGCCGTTATGTCTCCTCTTCTTTTTTTCTTGTTCTCCTTCAGTCTTCATCTGCTACCTCCTGAGCATTAGTGTGTGTTATAGGTTGGCTTTAATTTAAAACTTGTATAATTAAGGCACCTTTTAAAAAGGTTTATTTTGGGAGGTGCTGTTGTTTACAGCCTAACAAGTTTTTAACAGAGGCAATCACAGATCCAATTACAATCAGATTAGGCATTCACGGTTTTTTCAGGCCAGATGGAAAGAATAGTTGAATGTTTTTGTGCATTGTGATAAGTGTATTTCGTATGTTTTGAGGTAATGAGAGCCTTTGATCTCCAAGTGGGGTTGTGGTCAGTCTGAGGCAGGCTGCAGTAAGATGTACGGTGTCTGGTTGCAGCTGTAAACCTCTTGCTTATTACTGTTTTCTGAAATATGCTGGTACAAATGTATATGTTTTGGGTGTGGGGGGTGAGCTAGGAAAAAAAGACAAAATTCTAGTGCTTGTCTGGCTTCTTGTGACTAAGTCATTTTGGGGGGAGTCTCTGTAGACTAGGTTGGCAGATAGGAATGGAGGAGCAGTCCAGTAAAGAGCCCGGTGAAAATGGCTGGAACTAAACTCTTCATAGGTAAGTTGCAAATGCTGGACTTGAGAAATTTGGGGAGATATTTTTAGAAAAGAAGGTCAGGGTGAGGAAAGTAGTTGCCAACGTGGCCCTTACTTGCAAGGCAATCTTGTGCATTGAACTGTCTGGAGGTATGGATATGGAAATCTATATCTCCAATATGAATAAGGAGAGACTTTCAGCTGTGTACTTTTACTGTGTTTAGAAAATTGAGACTTTCATGCAGCCTTTGATTACAGAGATAAGTGACTAATGTCTGTGTTCTATCTTTATGAAAGTAATGTCAAAAGGATTGCAAATGCTGTTTTGTTGCTTGGGCAGAAAGTGGTGGTATTATTTTCATTACTTGCTGGTAATTACTAAGATGCTAGATACGTTACAGATGTTGAAATACTGCTGCATAAAATTAGTGTAAATGCCAATATATAGCTCTCCTTGATCTTGAAATTAAGGGAATTGCTATCTTTTTTCTGTGTTGGAAATGGAATATGAAAACAAGTAAATACTACAGAAATGCAGATAGTTGGGAGCAAAAATCTGACTTAAAGTGCATCCTTTGAGATACTGTGTGTTGCAAATCCTTCGCGAGTCTTACGTGATGGCATTGATATTAAATGTTCATCCTCCCTAGGAGGTTACAGCAGTGATTTCTGGATTCTAAGGTCACTGTCTTATGAAATGTAACATGAGACCTAGCACCTGTGACAGTTAACATGGTGCAATGCTACTTCCCCCCACCCTGTAATCTTAATGACAGACAACATTGCTGCAAACTTGTGGGCTAGGCATTTCACCTTTACATTTCTAATCCAGAACTGAATTTAAGGGGGAAGTAGCTTAACTGGTCTTTTTTTTTTTTTGTTTTTGTCCCCCTTTTTTTCTTTAGATGATAGCACTGAATGCCAAACTGCATCGAAGAAAGAAGAGCAAAACGACAAAGAAAAGAAAGATGAAGAAGAGACTCCGCTGCCCACTTACAGGGCCAAATCGATTGTTGAGAGTTGGGTGTGGGGCAAACAACCAGGTATTACAGCTGTTTTGGTCATTCTCACTGAAGCATTATGTATTCTGTATTGATCACTACTTTTGTAGCATCAAGAAGTAGTTGGATCAAATGTACTTGCTGACAGATGCATCTGTTAGGTTAGTGGAATAAGTTGGATAAGTGGTTAACTGTGATTCAAGTTAAACATTTACTGTAATTACTTTCAGATTTAATTAGACTCATGTCTTGAAGAGTCAATTTGCACCTTTCATGCTGCTTGAAGGAATGATAAACTGACTTGGAACAAATGCAGTTATACAGTGAAATGTTATGATGTCTTTAGAATATTTCTTTTCAGTTGCAGACACTAAAAACAAATTGCTTAGTTTCTGAAGCCTGAATTTTCTGCAGGCAATAAAGGTTTAATAGGTGATTTTTCTTTTTGGTTTCATGGTCTGGTAGATAAGTTTGAATCATGGGAAGAAGTTTGAAATGGTTAGTTCAATTAACTATCTGTCCTGACCTTTGCTGACAGTAATCTCACCTATGATGGCAGTGGAAAAATGGTTTGTGTGTTCACATCTTCATGCATGGCTCTGTAAAATACTCATTTTGATATTGAAGCCAGTTGAAGTTCATGGCTGTTCATTACTGCAGAGCAGCAATTCATTGTCTACAATTGTCCATGTTTAAAAATAGCAGATCACAAGAAGCTTCACTTCAGTGGTTTGTTTTACAGTTCTGGTGCATGATATTGCCCGAGTCAGATGTTGCAATGTAGAAATTTTGGAGACATCTGTTTTGCTCCTTTTCCTTTCCCCTCGCCCAGAAGCACTTGAAGATCCCTGGGAAAAGTATTGTTTCTTCTGCGCCAGACTCCGCATCTGTGTAGCCCTGTTTGCTAGGGAAGCTATTTGTTTCTGTTGAGCCACCGGTCAGCTGCCAGTCTGCTGTCCTCTGCTCTGTGCCAGCCAGCTTGCTCTCTTTTCTTAAGGACAGGAGGACAGATGGACTTGCTGTCACTCTAGTAGCGGGACAGAATTTTGCAGTGTAGGAGGAATGAAAAGAATTGCCACTACAGTGGAAAGGGGAGCGAGAATTGCATGTGTTGAAGATATGTAAGATGAAGGTCACATTAATTTTGTTTTATATTTTTATTTAGTGTTTGTTGCTGAAGAGTAAAATTAAACTATTGTACAAAATGGTAATCTAAATGCCAAATGTCTTACCACATTTCTCCCAACTGACCAAGGTGTTTGGGACAAGACCTGGACTTAAAGCTCACCCTCCAATTATTTCTTAAAAATTGAAAAAACTGTTGTTTAGAAAAAAAGGGATGTACATGTGTTTGGAGTTTTCAGAAAGAAATAACTTCCTCTGTTGTATTTACTTTTAGTGCTTATATATAGTATGGTTTATTGGTGCACATAAAGATACTTACTCTAGAAATAACTTATGAAGAATTTATGTAATAAATTTGTATTCCTTGCTCTCTGTTACCATTTGTGCTTGAAGTTTGCATCACCTAGCTGTGACATAGGAATCCTTAAACAATACTACAAACACACTTGCAGTTTATTTATAAAGTGCTACAGGTGGCTTTTGTTCATGGTTGTAGGTAATTTTTTGTTTTGTATTTGTCAGAAATATAGCTAACAGCTGCATTTTGAGCCATCCTAGTTTTTGTGGCTTAGTAATTAATTTTGAAAAAAATACAGAGAATCATTTCAATTTTGGTACTTTGTATAAGTGTTTCGTAAAATGAGGAAACTGTTTTAAGCTTTTCTTCTGTCATCCTTCATAAAAGTAAAATGAACTTTGGAACATTTGCCTGTCAAAAGCATGAAGAAACTTTTGAAAAGGAGAATTGTTTCTTAAATATATTGTTGCTGATCAAGTAAGAATTAAAACCTTACTATGTTTTCATTTATGTTTTATATTCCTTTACAAGTAAGGTATAATTTGGAGATGTGAGCTTGGAGTTCTTTTACAATAAGAACTGAAGAGGTATTTAAAGTCTGTGTTTCAGGTCAATACTGTGAACTATTTCTACTGAGTTTAATGATTTACAGTCTTACATTATGAAAATAGTATCTAGACATTAGATAGTGTATATCTACATTTTAGAAGTGCTGTAATACACTTGTTTTGGCAAGAAGTGCGGAGGATCGTGCTGTTGAACTTCAACAGGCTAATCCAGGTCGGTGGGCCTTGTGACATCCCCATGAGGGCTGAGAGATTTGGAGAGCACACAAAACACTCTGTTCATAAAATGTGTTGAGAAGCAGTACTTTTTGTCCCCCCTGGTCCCCTCCCTTGTCATCCTGGCACAAGTTCAGAGAAGCAAAATGCTTTCCCTAGTTCTAATTTATGCTGAGATCACTACTCTGCCGGAACAGGGCAAAGAAGTCATAGGTTTTTTTTGGAATGGTCTTATTATGCCAAGTACTGTAAAAATGCGTAATATAGTAATAAATACGTGGGTAAGTCATTATTTGACTTTAAGGTGTTTTTCCTTCTGTCTTGCATCTTAGTGTTCATCCATTTCATATTCAGCTCTTTGCTGATGTCAGTGTTGAACTATTCAGGCCTCATTCTTGACATGGGTGATTCTTTAAAACATCTTGCCTCTGTCCTATTCCTAGCAGGTTGCATGCTTATTAACCATTCTTCCTAAAAATCTTGTTTTACTACTTTCATCAGTTTTCTTTTCTGAAAATATTTGGTTTTTTAGCATCTTACATGATTGGGAGAGAAGTCCAGGTGTTCAACCCTGGATATGGGGAGAAAAAGAGGAAACCCCTTTGAAGCAGTTGTTCAAAACCTACAGAAAATAGAGTAATATTTCATTTTCTTGGGCTTCTTTTTCTTAGTCATGATATGCTTAAGGTTGGCTGTATTGAGTCAAACCAAAGGACAGTCTAGTCCAATGTCCTGACTGCAACAGTGTAAATAGCAGTAGCCAAGTGAATAATTAGGTCCAATGTTTATGACTGATTATCTGTGGCCTATAGACTTTGAGCCAGAGGTAGTGGTATGGGGGAATGTGAATGTGTGTTTGGATTTCTGCCTCCCCCACCCCCCCCTTTTATTTTTCTGGAGTATATGTGTGCATGGCCTACCTAATTAATAGGCTTTAATATTTTTGATGTTGATTTTTTTCCATGAATTTGTCTAGTCCCTTTTGAACATTCTGAACTTTTAGCATCCACAGCTATATGTAGCAAGGAGCTTTGTAATTCAACTGTTTATCGCATGAATATTGTTTCCTCCTAGTCCTTTGACTTAATTTTGGCGTCTATTTGTTTCACCTAATGCCCCAGTGTTTTTATACTGGAAGAGGCAGTGAGTGGTTGCTCCTTACTTGTCTTCCCCAACACTGGTGGAGTGGTTTTTTTTGTGTTTTAAGAATTCTGTCATAATCACCCCCAGCTGTATCTTTCCCTCACTGAAGATCTTATTTCATGCAACTTTTTTGCATATAGAAGCTATTCCAAACACTTAGTTCTTCTCTCTGGTCGTGTCGTGTCCCCCCCTCCCCCCCCATTATACAGTGGACCAATTTCTTCTTAGATGTACCCTGCTGTAGTGCCAAGATCTCATTCCTGAGTGGAAGGTTGTTTGGAGCCGCTTTAACAGGGGAAAGCTGGCATTTTGGTTCCCTTGCTCATCAGCGTACATCTACCGTTTTATTGCTCGCTTACTTAATTGCCTGCATATTTTTGCAGTTGGCTGTCATAATTACTAATGTAGTACCAACAGACTTAATGACCTAAATATTTGTCTCCATTTCCACACAATTTATGCATGTATGGAACAGCAGAGGAATTTACACAGGTTTCTGTGGGACTTGCTGTTGTTGTCGCTCCTAAGTGTATACCGGCTATTTATTCATATTCCTTGACACATTCTGTATGCGTCTCTATCAGTGTGAAGGGACCTAACCCTTAACATTTAATATATATCACTATTGGGTCTTTAGAAATGTCTTCAATACACCATGTCTTTGTAGATATAAAATCTGAGAGATTTGAGTATTTTTGGCTTCCATCCAGAAGTGCATTTTCCTTTAGGATGAATCCTGTTTCTTTTTTGTTGTTACTGTTTGTTTGTTTGTTTGTTTTTTGTCTTGGGGAAAAAGCACTGGCTAAATCTTTCTCAAAGCTTAAAATTGTAGAGACAGCTTACTTTTACTGTGGGTGTAGTTGAGTATTTATTTAATACCACTTGAGATCAGGTAATTTTTATTTCTTGAAAAAAGAAACAGCTCAATTGGTGCAACAACTATATGTGTGAAAACTTAACTTTAAAAACTGTTAAATAGATTATGATTCAAATTCACTGTAATATGGTCTCATTCATGTGTTTAAGATGCCAAATACTGCATACTTACAGACAGAGTTACTTTAAATTCACCTTAATTGCTGTCTGGCTAGAAAATGCTACTTTCTACTTGGAAGTTTCAGTAGGAATGCTACTGTTTCCCTTGTAGGACAAAAAAGTAAATGAGGAAATAATCTTAATGCAAACATCCTTAAATGAATAAGGAACATACAAGTTGAAGTGGGAATATGGTTTTCTTGTGTAGTCAGATCTGGTTTATATTATCAGTGAATTAAGCTATTATGCTGGTAAATCAGTGTCCTGACGTAGCACTTCTGGGGTTTCCTCATGTATGAGTGAGAGCTTGTTTACAGACAGTGCCGCATCTTGTTTTTCCAATATTGTTCGTATAGCTGATTGCACTACGAGGTGCTTTAGAGGCAATACCTAAGGGGGCAGGTTAAAATTACCCATGTGAATTCAGTGAGATATTGCTGAGATACATGTCACTACCAACAGCAGCTGAATCTTTCTGTTTGCTTTGTGAGAGAGGAGACATGCAGAACTTTCATCCTATAAGGGCTATTAGCTACACGATTAAATCTAAATTTATACCATGTACAAAAGTAATAAAGCAGTCATGGCATTGAAAAACCTGTTTTTAACCTCCTTTATAGTAACATTTTCTCCTTTAATAAAATTTCTTGATCAATACTTTTAAGTTGAGGTTTAGAAATGATGATAAACGAATGGTTCAGTCAAAGGATGAAATTTGACCTCTGTTTTACACTTCTCTTCTGAGAACTCCTTCACCCCTGTTTTTTCTTTTACTTTTTTACCACTTGGAACAGATTTTAACTCGCCTCCTTCTCCCCCCTGCCACCCTAACTTGAAAGCTGTTGTCCAGCTCTAAGTATCTGTTTGGTTGCTCTTTATGCTCTTAAGGTCCGTGTGTGCCTATATTTTTATACACACACACGAGGCTCAGTTCTTGCTGTTTTGTTCTGTGTGTGAGTATTTGAGCATCAATTTAAACAATTTTTGCTCACAATATAAAACTTTGAAAATTAAGCACCCAGCCATGTAATGAGACGCATTCTGAATGTGCATGTAACTATTCATTATTTCTCCTGTTGAATACTAATAAGGTAAGGTCTGCTTATAGTCATCTTTTGAGCAGGGGAGCAGACCCAAGGAAGCTAAAAGCTAAACGCCCTTTAGGAATTATATCCTTTGTGGGTATAAAATAATTTTAGGAGCATATTTAGCTTTGTTTCTGAAGGAAATTATGTGTATGTGATTGCATTTTTGTCTTTCCCTCTAACTTTTGAATCCACTCATTCTGTAGCAATGGCTTGCAGGGCCACTAGATGCCTGTTAATCCAAGCCAACTGTATCCTCTATCTGCTCTTTGTTCAGTGGGAATATCATATAGTGGAAGGGGAAAGAGGAGACAAAATATTAAAATCTCTGGGAAATTAGAGCACATTAGTTCTGCTGCCGACAGGAATGTGTGCTCATTATAACAGTAGATTCTTGCCAAATTCTGTTTGAAATGTGTTTTGAGTTTTTAGATCTGAAATCTTTCCACATTGTAACATCTATATTTGCCTTTACTAAAGCTTGTGACTCAGCTGAACTCCTTGAAACTTTTCAGTTTGATACTGCCATTTTTAAGGTCCTTAATTTACCAGTTAGAAGCCTGTGGTGTTCCCTACAAGACCTAATGAAATAAGTGTTAAGAAACCGTTTAGTATGTTGATTTTTTTTTTTAGCTGCTAAAACAGGAGCAAACGTGCCTTTGGACAGACTACCTGTCTTAGACTCATGTCAGGTTAGTGTTCTGACTGTGGCTGAGATTGTTTAAGAAGCTACTGTCTTCAGCTGCTTGTGTCGTGTCTTCCCCCCCCCCAAATTTGCTGGCATACCTAAATAACACGTCACTTCTTAACCCTGTTCTGTCAGATGATCTGGGTTAAACACTACTGGTATTTTTCCTTCTAATGCAGGGAACTTCTGGCAGGAGGAATTAAGAAGTGAAGACATGTAGTTATGTTAGTCGCTGAGGGGAGGGAGGGATGTGATAAATTTTAACAGAAGATGGTAAAACCCTTACCTATCTGTACTGTAGCCAGAAACATATCTGACTGTAGTTGTCAGTTAAACAAGTATTCTGCTAATGGTAGCTTGAGAATTTAAACTTGTATGGTATGACTTCAACCCATATATTGTAGGTACGGATTAGGTAAATAATGTGTCTCCACCCTTCATAAAATAACTGACAAAACAAAGCATTGCAAGGGATGGTTAGCATCAAGGGCTGGTGTAGTGGCATATGAACAGTTTTGTTTAAAGAGTTCCCTGTAACCTTCTCAGATGAAATTTGAATCGTTACTATTAATAAGCTATTCTCTCATTAGTCTGTTTAGTTCATCGGTAATAAGTGTTGTTCAGACTTGAGGGTTTATTGCAATCAATTTCACTGGTTGATTCCCAGATATATTTAAATCTTTCTAAAGATGAACTGAATTTTTGTAAAGATAAATTTACTTATGGAATAAGAGAAGATTTAAAGTGAGGACGTGTATAGAAATATCTCACTTAAAAATAGTGTTACTTTTAATAAGACAGTCCTTGGTTCAATTTTGAGATGTCTGAGTTATAGGACTACTATAACCTGTTCCAGCCTTTACTACACTTTGCATATGAACTTTCTTTTGCATTCTTGAAATACTAAAGTATGTATAAAATGTTTAAGAGTGGAATTATTTAATTTTGGTAGAAAGCCTTCCTAAAATTGTAGCCATTTGAGATTGTGAAGGCGAGGTGAGAAGGGGGAAAGAAAATAATTTTATTACAACTAAATTGAGTAAGCCTAAGTTTATGCTTCATGCAGGTTATTTTTATATGGTTTGAATCTTGGTGAGGCTAAATCATATTTTCCGTTAAAAAAAAAAATTTTGCATGCAATGTTTAAATATTTAAAAATAGTATTGTAACTGAACAGTATATTGTAACTTTGTATTACTAGTTTCTGAATAGAAAGACTTTGTGATTTTTAGGGCTAATCACTTGAAAATTGAATTCTTTCCAGCCCTTTTTCTTCATAAAAAGTGAAGACAGAATTTTAGTTGATTCGTTTTTTAGCTTTTGTATTGTCTTAATTTGACTTTGTTTTATTTGTTGACTTCATTGACAGGAAAGCAAGATAACTTGCTTGTAAAATCCCTTACTTCAGAAAGCGCTATTACGAGGTTTTGTTTTGTGAAACATTGCATAGTCCATGGAACTATGGACTGTTTTTGTATTAAAACAGAAGTGAACCTTTGAGGTATTTAAAACCTACAGTAATGTTATTTTTTTTGTCAAATGAGCCAGTTGTCCTATCAGATCACTGAGTAGGATGTTGAGTATTTTACAGATTACCTTCAGTATGTATTGCTGAACCATTAGGAATTAATTTCATAGGTGCTGCTATGAAACTATTTTTTTTCCTGCACAGACACAGTATTGTGTGTGTATACAATGGCCAGCTTTATAACTGGTACTGCTTGATGTGCATACATTGTATATGCTTCTGTAGGATTCTGTTTTCTATGCGTTCAGAGTTCATACAGTAGTTTGTGTTGCTTATTGCATCAGAATGGCTGGGATGCTGATAACAGCAGTACTGTGGTTGATTGAAAGTGGTTTGAAAGGTATGCAGTTGTAGACTTTTAGGGAAACTTCCTCGTAAAACAATTGCTGGAGGATTGTAGGCATTCTCTGCCTGTCCTAAGTGTGTCTTTCCAGTAGTCACCATGATGTATGTTTAATAAGCATGTTATTTTGAAATGAAAGGCTCATTCATCTAATTCTTCAACTCTCAGAAATAATTTTAGAGGGTGTCCACATTTAGATAACTTGCCAGCCAGGAAGGAGTGATGAATGCCGCAGCTCTGTATTACTTTATAGACTCCGCTGAGTCTAGCAACTAGTGCTTGATTTCTGTAGCACCAAACATAGACTCTCTCTTCCCCAAACATAAGTGTTAATTAAAAGTGCCTTGTTTTTTCTTCATTGACTATTTCTTTACTTTTCCTATAGATCATGAAACTGGCATGTCAGTATTGATCGTGTTCTATTACGATACTCTTAAAGTGCAGAAGCCATGTGCTGCAAGATGTTTTGTTGTATTTTTGCTTACAAAATAAAGGTTAAGGCACACCTAAGATAACAGCAGCAGCCTCAGAACCTGTAGTTTATATTTTGTAGAAATTTTTACTTTGGTGTTCTGAGTAATGCTAACACTTCACAGCTGAGATTTCCCCCTCAAAATTGTGGTATTTAACGAAACAAAATTTTGGTTGGATCAACTTGGAGGCATACTGGAGCTTCAGACTGGGTACTGATACAGTCATCCATTAAACCTTCCGAGTAAACTTGTATATGGCCATAATGTTAAGGGACGTTATAAAAGCCAAATCAAACATGCCTTTGGCAGGCATCTGTTTTATTTATGTGTTACTTTACATTGTGATCTGAAGTAGCTGTATGTATATAACTTGTTGATATTCGACTGTGCTGTAGAGTTCTTCGGGGAATTTTGTAGGGCTAATATTAAGGACAGTGTGGCTATTTTGTCATATTTCATGTTGATTTTGTCTGTTTCTTGTTGTTTGAGTTAAGGGAGGAATGTGTATAATACCTGCTATTGCTTTTGTCTAATTTTTTTTAAGGTCTAGACTGGAAGGAACACTTTTTAATCTATTCTTACTCATTGAAAAAATAAGTTGTTCCTCATAGTCAGGTGGAAAGATGTAAATTGCCTCAGGAGAAGGAATCTAACACATTATGAAACAGTGAAATGTGAGTAGCAGTGTTGAAAACAGGCTGGGGTGATGGCTGACAACAAGCCATAAGTGACTGTGCAATGCGATCCAGTGGCAGAGAAGGCCACTTGGATTCTCTGCTGAGAATGCAAAGATGTGTTGCAGAGTGGGGACAAAACTTTGAAATACTTTATGCAGTTACAGTTGAAAAAAAATGTTACGCCTCATTAGATAAAATTTTTAACTCTAGAGGCTACCATAGGTGTGTCTAAATTTCTGTAACTTGGAGGCAACTGTTCCAAAAACTGTTGGTTTTGTTGTTTGGGTTTTGTTTGTTTGTTTAAGGTTGTGTCCATCTTCTCACAAACACTGTTACATATATGCAGATGTGTTTTTTTCGTACCCCTTAGTCAAGTGTCAGTTAAAATAAAGGTACTCTGTGTAGCAGCCAGGCAACAAATGTGGTTGGCTTAGGGATGAGTACAGTAATTCAGTGCAAGGCACAGTGGGATGGCCCAGTGATCAGACTGTTAATAAAAGGACAGAAAAGAATCCTTAGAAGAGCACAGTTCGTTGATATTTGTCGTAGGAATTAAAGCTGCAGAGAATGTAAAAATAAAAAAAAAGTTTTTGTTTTTTTTTGTTGTTGACACTGTACTTGTTACCATCTGTTATTAGATTACTAGGAATTTGGGCTAGTGACTGCTTTTTCTGGTTAGTGAAGAAATAATTCTCTAGTGTTGATACATAAGTCAGATCTTTTATTTGCTGGTAGTACTTGCAAGCATCTTAAACTTCTGACGTTATTTGTTTTAGAAGCTTAGCAGGTCTTGGCAGTGATCCTAGAGCTTCTGAGAGTAGTTTTCTGACTTCTGAGAAACTTAAGATAACGCAAAGTGCAAAACGAAAGCATATGCTTGGGGGGACTTGCAAGGTTGTTGCATGCACTTAAGAGAAGTCTGACTCTGAGGTCTGATGATGATAAGAATTTGCTGTCTAACTTGTTTTTTTGAAACGCATAGATATTTCCTATGACGTTTTAATTTCAGACGTGAAACATGAAGTTTCAGATGTGTTCACACAAAACTAGTTATGATTATATATCCTTTGTCTAGACACCTGTTAAGTATGATTGTGATTATGTAATACTGTGGATTAGAAATGTGCACATTAAATACGAAAATGGGGAGTTTCACTGGGTTTGGAGGTTCAGACTTCTGGTCAGTTCACAGTTTTCAATTTGTCTTGATTTTTCTTGATACTGTATGTAACAAAGATGAACCCCCATAAAATTGTATCTTTCTCTGATTCTCAGACGTGAATGAATTGAAGGAGTGCCTTCATGTACTAGTGAAGGAACAGCAAACTCTGGCCACACAAACTGCTACAACAGCTCTTTCAGCTATGAGGCTAAAGCAGAGGCTAGTTATTCTGGAACGATATTTCATTGCATTGAACAGAACAGTTCTTCAGGAGAATGTGAAAGTTAAGTGGAAAAGTGGTAGTATTCCTCTGCCTGCTGTGGATAAGAAAAGGTAACGACACATGCATGAACAAGCTAATACATGTTGTGGTTTAACCCCAGCCAGCAGCTAAGCACCACACAGCCGCTCACTCACTCTCCCCGATGGGATGGAGGAGAGAATCAGAAGGGTAAAAGTGAGAAAACTCGTGGGTTGAGATAAAGACAGTTCAATAGTTAAAGCAAAAGCCACATGCGCCAGCAAAGCAAAACAAGGAATTCATTCACCACTTCCCATGGGCAGGCAGGTGTGCAGCCATCTCCAGGAAAACAGGGCTCCATCACGTGTAACGGTTACTTGGGAAGACAAACACCATCACTCTGAAGGTCCCCCCCTTCCTCCTCCTTCCCCCAGCTTTATATGCTGAGCACGACGTCATATGGTGTGGAATATCCCTTGGGTTGGTTGGGGTCAGCTGTCCTGGCTGTGTCCCCTCCCAACTCCTTGTGCCCCCCCAGCCCCCTCGCTGGTGGGGTGGGGTGAGAAGCAGAAAAGGCCTTGACTCTGTGTAAGCACTGCTCAGCAGTAACGAAAACATCCCTGTGTTATCAACATTGTTTCCAGCACAAATCCAAAACACGGCCCCATACCAGCTACTGTGAAGAAAATTAACTCTATCCCAGCCAAAACCAGCATGTACGTTAGGAAAGTCATAGAAAAGTTATCAAGCTGTGTGTGAGAGCTTAATGTGATTTCTTCCTCCTCATGAAACATTAGCAGTAAAGAAACTCTTCTTACTTCTTAAATGGTTTTGCATGGTGTTAACTGCCACGCAGTTTTCCTCCTTGGGTGATGCTTGCTTACAGTCTCTCTGTTCGTATTGGTGGGTTTTTATTGTAATACATTGCTGTAGGTGTTATTCTTTGAGCTATAAGTATACTTTTATTGAGGTATTCCTTTTGTTCTACTCAGCTAGAAAGTATGGAGAAGCCTATTTCAGAAATTATGCTGATGGTGGTTACATAGTTCTAATAGAATTAATATATCTTTTGTCAATATTTGCTCAGTTAAGGCACATTACAAATTAAAAAATATAAATACATAAAAGTTGAACATAATTTCCCTTGGCTTGGGTGAGAAATGCTGTAATTGTGCATTTTATATGAAACTGTTTCCAGAGAACTAACCAAATAAGAAATCATCTCATTACTTTCCATGTTGATCTAAAAATAGAAAAATCTATCAGATGAGACATTAAAGAAGGTATTTAGTAGCTGAACAAGGTTGCTGTCTGACAGAACAAGCAATTCAACCAGGGAAATTTTTATGTTAGATTGTCTCTAGCTTCAAAAATGGAAGGAGATAGTAAGTAGAGATCATGACTAGTTATTATGGGATTGGAGTTCTGACAATGATATGTTTCTCTGAATAGTCTGTTCTCTGATTTTTCTGATTTTTTTTTTGTTTTTCCAGTTCTGATTGAAAAGAGCACTGGTATATTTAAGTTATCAGGCTGCTAAAAATGCCAGTTTAAATTTTTTCTCTCTTGAAAAAGTCCTAAGCAGTTCACTTCTTTTCATGTGAGATTAATCTTCTGTCGTTAAGTGCAAAGGAAAGCTTACTTAAATTAAAAAATAGCCTATAAGCATAGTTTATGCAGTGCAAATTAACTAGAAGTATAAACTTCCTGTGTAAATAATGACTACACAAAGTAGCTTACATCTGTGTATTTTGAATACACCATCATAATTTCACTCTGAGTAACTATAGGCACCTTTCTGATGGCAGTCAATTATACCAGTCTAGTTTATTTTTTCTCTGTGAAGCTTTTTCATGTTGGGGGTTGAATTGGTTGTTCTTTGAAGCAGCTCAAGTTGAATTTTGATTGTTGACATTTTGTTGTTGATTACCTTCATTCTCAAGAGACAACTACAATTCTTTACAAATAAAAGATGTGTAATTATATATACATGCATATAGCTAAATTATGTAGTTGTCAAATATACAAATTATACAAATAATTACTAATATAAATATATATTATTATTATATAAATTGTATCAAGACAATGCATATATAATTTTATTTAGCCCAAGACCTGTAGGCAAAGGCGTAGAAGGACTTGCACGAGTCGGATCCCGAGCAGCACTTTCATTTGCATTTGCGTTCCTTCGTAGAGCCTGGAGGTCAGGTAGGTCTACTCTGTAGCATATTGCATATATTTTTCATTAGAAGACAGATGATTCATTAAAGCATGTGTATGTATTAAATATTTACACAGAACTATACATTTATAAATGTTAGATTTGCTTAATTGTGTTTTACATTTATGTGGCGTTATGCCCAACAATACGGTTGCTGATCGAAGCCATCCAAGCCAGTACCAGTGCTGTATTGTGCTGGGATGCTTTTATGCTTAGCAAGGCAAATTGGGATTTCATGAAGAGAACGTGTTTTTAATGTCAGGTTTCAGAAAAGCTAAATTTATTCTTCAGACAGGGTCAATCCATATTAGGAAAAATTTTTTCACCGAAAGGGTTATCAGGCACTGGAACAGGCTGCCCAGGGACGTGGTTGAGGCACCATCCCTGGAGGTATTTAAAAGATGTGTAGATGCGGAGCTTAGGGACATGGTTTAGTGGTGGACTTGGCAGTGTTAGGTTAACGGTTGGACTTGATGATCTTAAAGGTCTCTTCCAACCTAAATGGTTCTATGAATCTATGATAGTAGCAGCTTAGAAAAGGAGTTTGGAGCAGTAGTGTGAAACTTGTGTTTAGTTTGTGTACTTGTCAGCGATTGTCAAATTGCAGAGGTTGGCAGAATTGTCATCTGTGCCACCTTAACCTACCTGTTTGTCTCAGTCTGCGCTGTTTGTTCAGATGGCAGATGTTTGACTCGCTCTTTGTCCAGCCAGCCCTAGTTCTTCTGATTTCCTCAGCAGATGCATAGTGGGATGAGCTGGTTTAAGAGTTGTCACCTTTCTGAATGTATTTTTTGTGAAGCAGGTAGTTCTTCAGAAGTCTTGTAGTCAAAATGTTCATGTGGAAATTGAGAACTTTGTATATATTATTAAGTAACTTGTAAGCTTGAGATGAAAAAAAAAAAATCCACAAAACATTGTATACAAAAATGTGTATAACTTCTGTAAAGATGGGAGTGTAACTAGTATTGCTTTGTCCCTTAGGTGAAGATGCAGACCTGTGCAGTGAATTATTACAGGAATCACTTGATGCACTACGAGCTCTACCAGAGGCGTCCCTTTTTGATGAAGGGACTGTATCTTCTGTATGGCTGGAAGTGGTGGAAAGAGCTACTAAATTCCTAAGGTCTGTTGTGACTGGGTAAGTTTCTTTTTTTTGAGCATTGCTGAAGTAGCTGTTAAATGGCAAATTTGCGTCTCTTAGCAGCTGATGGTATAAACATAGTAGTTTATGGAAAATTAAAAAGATTGCTTTCCCTTTCTAATGTTTATACAAGCAAGCAAAAAATACATGAACTGTTGAAATGATGCTCTTTAAATATGATTTAATTCCTTTAACTGTTTAAGAAAAATCTGAATTTGAGTATTGCAAATCACTGCATGTAGACTTACCTGAAAAATAGTGTTTCACTAATGTAAACTGTACCCACATGAAGAGTGCTTTGGTAATACAATATATGCGTACACTTAATTGTGCCTTTCTAGTGTAGTAAAATAAGGCAGACCTCTGTGCATATGAGGGAAAATACACTCATATTGAACTTAGAGCACTCCCCTGCTTTTCCCTGTTATTTAAGGAGGCTTAAAGTTACCCTTTTACAATAGTTACCAGAAATTGTCTTTTGAATACTGGAACTACATCCTTACAGTGAATATCATAAAGAATATTTGAATTTCACCTGGGGAAAACGTTTTTCATGTTCTTAGCATATTTAATAGAGCTCTAGAGTAGATAGTGAAGCTTGGGGCAATTTTAAAGCCTAGCTGCCACTCTGAAAAAAAAAAAACAGATCTTGTGTGGAATGTGTCAGCTTTTCTTCTCACCTGCTTTCATCACCAATTTTATATTTTTTTGTAGATTTAGTGGTTCTTGATGTGTTGTAGATGGTTTTGGTAAGCAAATATGTATTGTTTCCATTTACTTCTTGGTTAATGTATATTGTTTGACTTTTAAATAGAGATGTACATGGAGCTCCCAGTACCAAAGGGCCAGGAAACATTCCATTACAAGACCAGCACCTGGCACTTGCCATATTGCTAGAACTGGCAGTGCAGAGGGGTACACTAAGGTGAGAAGCACGAGCACTCTGGTTTTTAACCATCACTGTCTGTTGGAATCACCTGAGCAGTGCCTGTCTTCAGTCTCATGGGGTTGGGTTTAACGTAGTATTTGTGGTTTAAAGCATGTGAACGTTTTCTGTAACTTAGTGGCGATCAAGATCTTATGTTAGCTAGATTGCAAAATCCATTTTTGATATTTTGATAATCTGTTTAAAATGGAAAGCCGTGACATCTGATATTGCTGAACTTCAAAATGTGGAAAGTGAATTGTGTGGATAACCTAAAATAATGTTTTTGGGAATGCTTATTAATAGAAGATGTAAACTTCCTCTTTCAGCCAAATGTTGTCTGCAGTTATGTTGTTGCTTCAACTTTGGGATAATGGAACGAGGGAAACAGATAATGAGCGATCTGCGCAGGGAACAAGTGCACCCCTTCTACCTTTGCTACAAAGATTTCAGAGTATAATATGTAATAAAGACGTGCCCAATACTGAGGAAGAGATTCAGGTACTTACCCTTGGATTATTTGAAAGGGGCATTATGTTGGTATCAAATTTCATTTGGCTGGCTAAAATAATTATAAAATTATCCAAACAAAATTGGCAGTAGTGTTTCCCATGTAAGATATATATACACCACTGTTGTTTGGTTTTCATGCGTACGTTTGAGTTTCTTGAGGTAGGAGGAGGAATGTCATAGTATGGTTAGAGGTAAGCATTGTGTTTCAGAGTTAATGCTTTTGTGGTAATTAACTTAGAGATGTGGCCAGTGAACTCTTCTGCATATTTGGATTGTTGTTATTTAGTTGTGTTTGAAGTTAATTGAACTATGACTCTTAGTGAATATTACTGAGGTTGATAAAACATAGTAAATCAGTTTAATTATGGTTGTTAGTTTCTATTATATTCACAATCTGACTGTTTTCTCAACATGTGTGTTTGGAATTTTCCTCTACTGTAAGAAGAAGGATGTGCAGAGTTAATTAGGTTTAAACCTAATTAGGGTTAAACCTTTTATTAGGGTTAAACTTGTGCAGATACACAGCATGTTGAAAATATATTCTGTATCTGTATGTGTAGTGACATAGAAATACCTTGAATATTCTTCTGATGGCTCTTTTTTCATTTCTAGCTCCTGACTTACCCTCTGAGTCCAAATGAAAGTTTTCTAAGGTATCTGACTTTACCACAGGACAATGAGCTAGCGATTGATCTGAGGCAAACAGCTGTAGTGATCATGGCCCATTTAGATCGTCTAGCCACCCCATGTATGCCTCCACAGTGTAGCTCTCCTACATCTCATAAGGTAACTGGTTGCAACGTCAAATTTAGTAAGATATTTTTCCTAAAAGCGTAACTAATTTTCAATTTGGAAGGAAAACAACTCCTAAGATTCTTCAAATTTCCTTTTGATTTTCATAAGGTAACCTTGAGTTGCCTAAATTTGTCTTACTTGGGTGTCTTTTATTACATCAGTGCTCTTTCAGTCAGGCATGGAGTACAATTCTATGGTTTGTGAATCGTTCTTTCTTATCACAATGCTATGGCTAATTCTGCCATATTTTGAGCTGTTCCCTGTGTTTATCAGAGTAAATGCTCAAGACCAGACTTTGTAAATGTTGGGGGTCTGACATACTAAAAAAACAAAAAAGAAAGAAAAAAGTAAATGTTAAACTTCCCAACTTGAAAAATCTCTGAACACTTACTGTAGATATTTATAGCTTATTCAGTACCAGACTAAACTGAATATGATGCATGCAAGTCTTTATTTTTGATATCTTTTAATATCTTATAGTCTTGTTGACTACTAGCAGCAATGACTGCCACAGATTTGAGTATATTTGGTGTATAAAGGTTTAAAAAATAATCTATGCATTTTATTAAGTTGTGTATTTCAAAATTAGTACTTACAGAATTTCTTATTTTCTAGGGATCTCTGCAAGAGGTCATTGCTTGGGGTTTAATAGGTTGGAAATATTACGCTAATGTGAGTGGTCCAATTCAATGTGAAGGACTTGCCAATCTTGGCGTTGTGCAGGTTGCCTGTGCAGAGAAACGTTTTCTAATATTATCTAGGAATGGACGAGTTTATACACAAGCATACAACAGTGATACTCTGGTGAGAGTTTTTTTATGTGTTTTTAAAAATGTGTTCTCTTCTGTATTGCTTCATAGCATAAGTCTGCTCCTTTAACTATTTACAGTATCTTGGAAGAGTAGATGGAGACATGCTGATTTTTGTGAGCTTCTATGTTGTTGTTTTTGAACTTTCAGAAATAGTGGTTTTGATCTCTTGTATTGATTTGATGAAATGCATCTGCTTTCTGTAATTTCTGTCAGGCTAGAGGTTATGAATACAATGATAATTGCTTTCATTGGCATGCTGGCCTTGGTAACTACTGTGGAAATTGGCAGATATGAAAGGATTTTACTTCAGTGATGTAACCCTGTGCCCAAACTGTGTAGTTTCTCAAACAAAACTATACTGTAACAGAAACATTTGTCACTAAGATTGCCTGTAAGATTAAGATAAACACCACTTTCATATATACTGAAGACCTTATAAGGATGGGACCAAAATAACTTCAAAGAATTGTTTTTGTCAGACTCGAATAGTAGATTTGACCTTTTTTTTCTTTATACCTTCACCTGATTAATGAGTGCACAGTTTTGATAAAGCCTTAGGAAAGCTATACCTAGTTATTCTGTATATAGGAAAGTGGTGGAAAATATAAGCAGTTTTTGTAAATGTATTGCTTTTGTTTCGTTCACAGGGGCCACAGCTGGTGCAGAGTCTAGCTTCCAGAAATATTGTGAAGATAGCAGCACATTCAGATGGGCATCACTATCTCGCTTTGTCAGCAAATGGTGAAGTTTTCTCTTGGGGTTGTGGAGATGGTGGAAGACTGGGCCATGGGGATACAGTGTATGTAATAAAAATAATCATAACATTTATTTGCCAGTGTTCTGAATTCATAGTAAATACTCTTTAGTTGTGTATGTAAGCACATTCAGCATTTGACATTCGTCTCTGTTATTGAACAGAAATTGCATTCTCCCTGCATGTTTTCTCTGCCTGTAATATTCTCAGTTCTGTATTAATGCTACTTTCTGAAATACTTGTAGATAGAGGGTGTAGTAGTGGTTGCACTGTTATTAGGCCTTTTATTCATGGTTTTATGAATCCACAACACATTTTCTCTAGAAATATTGACTCAGCTGTCGGAGTGGGGTCATCATTTCCTATGCAGTCATGTTGCATATATCATTCCTTTTTTCCCCTTTGTTAAACAATAACATTACTGTCCTGCTTTTCTGTAGGAGTAGTCTTCTACAGTGGTGTTCTGTAGGGGGCGTACATCAATATATTTTAGAGGTTTTAAGTGGCTTCCCCCAGTGCTGAATTCCCTATAAAGCAAGGGAGTTACTACACAAGGTTTAGTAGTATCATGAAATCAATTGTTCAGATGTAGTAATTAAAGATAATATTTTTTTTCTAGTAGACAAATATTTTTTAAAAACACTGCATTAATTTACTTGGAAATAGATATCATTTGTCAGTCATTCCTTCAGTGGTTTGTATGTTGTTGAACTCTGTTCAATATCTTTATCAATGATCTGGATGAGGGGATCGAGTGCACCCTCAGTAAGTTTGCAGATGACACCAAATTGGGAGGGAGTGTTGATCTGCTGGAGGGCAGGCAGGCGCTACAGCGGGACCTGGACAGGCTGGATCGATGGGCCGAGGCCAATTGTATGAGGTTCAACAAGGCCAAGTGCCGGGTCCTGCACCTGGGTCACAACAACCCCAGGCAATGCTACAGGCTTGGGAGGGAGTGGCTGGAAAGCTGCCTGGCGGAAAAGGACCTGGGGGTGTTGGTTGACGGCCAGCTGAATATGAGCCAGCAGTGTGCCCAGGTGGCCAAGAAGGCCAACGGCATCCTGGCCTGTATCAGAAATAGTGTGGCCAGCAGGAGTAGGGAGGTGATTGTCCCCCTGTACTCGGCCCTGGTGAGGCTGCACCTCGAGTGCTGTGTTCAGTTTTGGGCCCCTCACTACAAGAAAGACATTGAGGTGCTGGAGCGTGTCCAGAGACCGGCAACGAGGCTGGTGAAGGGTCTGGAGCACAAGTCCTATGAGGAGCGGCTGAGGGAACTGGGGATGTTTAGCCTGGAGAAAAGGAGGCTGAGGGGAGACCTTCTCGCTCTCTACAACTACCTGAAAGGAGGTTGTAGAGAGATGGGGGTCGGACTCTTCTCCCTAGTAACAGACGACAGAACAAGAGGAAATGGCCTCAAGTTGCGCCAGGGGAGGTTTAGATTGGACATTCGTAAAAATTCCTTCACTGAAAGGGTTGTCAGGCATTGGAACAGGCTGCCCAGGGAGGTGGTGGAGTCCCCATCTCTGGGGGTATTCAAAAGGCGTTTAGATGAGGCCCTAAGGGATATGATTTAGTGGGGGACTTGGTAGTGATAGGTTAATGGTTGGACCCGATGATCTTGGAGGTCTCTTCCAACCAGAACAATTCTATGATTCTATGAACAATCTGAACTTAATTTTTGGCTTATAGCTCTATTTAGATCTTGATACTTCAGACTAGTAATAAAGTTTGCAGGTAGAATTCCAGCAATTGTTTCTGAGAAGTATGTTACACCTTTTATTATCTACTCATCGGATCACCTTTTGTGAAATATGTCACCTTCTCTTTAAATAGCCCTCTGGAGGAACCGAAGATGATATCTGCTTTATCTGGAAAGCAAGCTGGGAAACATGTTGTTCATATTGCATGTGGAAGCACCTATAGTGCAGCCATTACTGCTGAAGGAGAACTATATACATGGGGACGAGGAAACTATGGCAGGCTTGGTCATGGTACGTTACTTGATATCTTTAAGTTGTTAGTCAAAGAATTGTTTAGTGCCTGTGTCAAATGATCTTTTATCCGACTTACCTAAAGCTGATTTGAGAACCATATGTGGTTTCACATGAATTGAAATAATTACGGGAGAGATTGTCTCAAAACCACTAAATTGCTATGAGTTATATGAAAATAAGCAATTGATGGAGAAGAAGAATCTACACTGTTCTCTATTCCCTTCCTTGTGAAGCAAAGACTATCTCATGGGTTAAATCCATATTAGATACCTAAGAAATCATATGGGAGCTTAGTCATGATGCTCAAATCTGAAAACATAACCAAACCAACCTTGCCCGACCCCCCCCCCAGCAAAACACCCAAAAGCAAAACAAAACAAACAAACAAACAAAAGAACCTACCAGGCCTTCTTGGTTTTGCTTCTCACAGAACTACTTTGTTTTGAAGGTTCCAGTGAAGATCAGACCATCCCAATGCTGGTCACGGGGCTGAAAGGACTGAAAGTTATTGATGTGTCCTGTGGGAGTGGAGATGCTCAGACTCTTGCAGTTACTGAAAACGGTTAGTAGCAAAATATAACTTAATGCTTTAAGCTTACCTTTTCTTCTTTTTATTCTGAATATATTTCTACTGCAGATATGCTTATTTCTAGTGGCTTGAATTCTGTAAGAATTTGAAGCTGAAATTCCTTTTGGAGAAATATATATGTGCATTTACACATTTTGCATATAATGTATGCAGATATATTTCCATGCATAGATATGCAATATATTCATTATGAATATGCAAATATATGCCTATTCATGGTGTGTATATATATTTAAAATACTCATGTAAATGTATCATATACATACAAAATATTACATGTATGTACATATGTGTCTAAATTTTATGAATTATTATATAAATGCAAATAACTCATGTTGTCACAACAGCCAGAATTTTGAGTAGGAGAGTTGTCTGTGTTAACCCATGGGAAGTGCCAAAGAGAGGCTGTATTGAAATTCTGCTTCCCAGCATTCCTGAGCGAGGTGCCTTGGGTGAGACACATACAAAACCTGAATTTCACTGTGTGAGGTTAAGCCCCAAAGTCATCCTTTAAAAAGCAGAGGATTCTTGGAGGCTAGTTGTTCTTTTAAAATACAGCTGGTTATGGTGATGTGCAGTATTTAAAAGCTGAAAGATTTGCTCATCCAGGAAATGGAAACCGAGTCGTCTGTGGCCCCCCCTCCCCCCCGCCCCGGTCTCCTTCTTGCATGCTTCTGTTGCGTATCAGAGTACCTTAGAGACTAGCTTATGCAAGTCGGGAACATAAATGCATCAGAGTGTAAAAGAAGATTTTCTTTTTGGACATGCATGGGTTTATCATTCTTGAACTATAATTTTATTTAATGCAGATGCAGAATGACTTGACAATTTCTAAGTTCCTACATCAGGGCTTAGATTTAGTAGTGTATTTCAAAAGAACATGATAGACAATGGCACTTTTAATTTCATTTTGTGAAATGGTTGAATGACAAGAACTGAAAAATAAGAAAACAGATTTCGCAGACAATTTGGCCATTTGATGTGGAAAAAGATTTTGCAAGTTCTTAGAAATAATGTCTTATGATGAAAGAATGCCTTATAATAAAAGAAGGCAGTTTTTAACTACAGATCATACTACAGGCTTGATTTGCAGTAAATCCTACACTTCATATGTTTTTAAGAAGGACTTTCTGTACACTGATGAATTTACAGTGCATGTTGTGTTACACTTCTTGTGTTTAGTTTTATCAACATGAAAACTTTTCAAATCTTTTTCTTCCTTCTTATTTTCATGAACAATTAGAAGTTAATTCATAACGGCTATTCTTAAATTACAATTTGAAAATTGTGCTTATTATAGAATGGGATTTTTAAGAATTTGCTTGTCAAAACAGATAACTTCATTACATGAAAAAGCAATGCAATATTTTTTGTTTTCTTTCTCTTGATTTAAAGGCCAGGTGTGGTCTTGGGGTGATGGAGATTATGGAAAACTGGGAAGAGGAGGCAGTGATGGTTGTAAGACTCCCAAGTTGATAGAAAAACTTCAGGATCTGGACATTGTGAAAGTACGCTGTGGGAGTCAGTTTTCTATTGCTTTAACCAAAGATGGCCAGGTCTACACCTGGGGAAAAGGTGACAATCAGAGACTTGGGCATGGAACAGAAGAGCATGTTCGATATCCCAAACTGCTGGAAGGCTTGAAAGGTAATTGTCAGAGCTGGAAATATTCTAAAGCTCTCTTTGCTGTTGTTGGAATCTTTTACTGGACACTAATGATCTCAACTTTAAGAATGATGGTACCATGTACTCTGTTGTATTTTATACTGGTTGCATTGAAAAAGGTGATAGTGCACATTTCCCATCACTTCTGCATTTATAGAATCATAGAATAGTTTGGGTTGGAAGGGACCTTTAAAGGTCATCTAGTCCAACCCCCCTGCAATGAGCAGGGACATCTTCAACTAGATCAGGTTGCCCAGAGCCCCATCCAGCCTGACCTTGAATGTTTCCAGGGATGGGGCATCTGCTGCCTCTCTGGGCAACCTGTTCCAGTGTTTCACCACCCTCATTGTGAAAAATTTCTTCCTTATATCTAGTCTACATCCACCCTCTTTTAGTTTAAAAACATTACCCCTTGTCCTGTCACTACAGGCCCTGCTAAAAAGGTGCTCTCTATCTTTCTTTTAAGTCCCCTTTAAGTACTGAAAGGCTGCAATAAGGTCTCCCTGGAGCCTTCTCTTCTCCAGGCTGAACAAGCCCAACTCTCTCAGCCTGTCTTCATAGGAGAAGCATTCCATCCTTCTGATCATTTTTGTGGCCCTCCTCTGGACCCACTCCAACAGGTCCATGTCTTTCCTGTGCTGAGGGCTCCAGAGCTGGATGCAGGACTCCAGGTGGGGTCTGAGTAGAGGGGCAGCATCACCTCCCTCAACCTTCTTTTCATGCAGCCCAGGATATGGTTGGCCTTCTGGGCTGGGAGCGCACATTGTCGGCTCATGTCCAGCTTTTCATCTGCCAGTACCCCCAAGTCCTCAGCAGGGCTGCTCTCGATCCCTTCATCCCTCAGCCTGTACTGATACCAGGAGTTGCCCCAACCCAGGTGCAGGACCTTGCATCTGGCCTTGTTGAACCTCATGAGGTTCACACAGGCCCACCTCTCGAGCTTGTCCAGGTCCCTCTGGATGGCATCCTGTCCCTCAGGTGTGTCCACTGCACCACTCAGCTTGTTGTCATCTGCAAACTTGCTGAGGGTGCACTTGATCCCACTGTCTATGTCGTTAACGAAGATATTAAACAGTACTGGTCCCCATACGGACTCCTGAGGGACACCACTTGTCACCGATCTCCATCTGGACATTGAGCCATTGACCACTACCCTCTGGATGTGACCATCCAACCAATTCCTTATCCGCCAAACAGTCCACTCATCAAATCCCTATCTCTCCAATTTAGAGAGAAGGATGTTGTGGGGACCGTGTCAAAGGCCTTATGGAAGTCCAGATAGATGACATCTGGAGCTCTTCCCTTGTCCACTGATGTAGTCACTCCATCATAGAAGGCTACTAGGTTGGTCAGGCAGGACTTGCCCTTGGTGAAGCCATGCTGGCTGTCTCCAGTCTCCTCCCTGTCCTCTGTGTGCCTTAGCATAGCTGCTAGGAGGATCTGTTCCATGATCTTCCCAGGCACAGAGGTGAGGCTGACAGGTCGATAGTTCCCAGGGTCCTCCTTCCTGCCCTTGTTAAAAATAGGTGCAATGTTTCCCTTTTTGCAGTCCCCAGGGACTTTGCCTGACTGCCATGACTTTTCAGATATCATGGAGAGTGGCTTGGCAACTACATCATCCAATTCCCTCAGGGCTCTGGGATGCATCTCGTCAGGTCCCATAGACTTGTGTATGTTCAGGTTCCTCAGGTGGTCACGAACCTGATCTTCTCTTACAGTGGGAGGGACTTTGCTCCCCCAGTCCCCATCTTGCAGTCCATCCACTCGAGAGGTGTGGGAAGAGAGGCTGCCAGTGAAGACTGAGGCAAAAAAGTCGTTGAGTACCTCAGCCTTCTACTCATCTGTTGTTACCAGTTTGCCAGTCTTGCTCATTGGGGGAGGGGAGGTACACTTTCTTTGACCTTCCTTTTCTGGCTGACATACCTGTAGAAGCCCTTCTTGTTATTCTTTGCATCCCTTGCCAAGGTCAGCTCCAGCCACACCTTGGCCCTCCTGACTCCATCCCTACACAACCGGGCAGCGTCCCTGTACTCTTCCCAGGACACCTGTCCCTGCTTCCACTGCCTGTGCATTTCCTTCTTGCCCTTTAGTTTGACCAGCAGGTCTTGACTCAGCCATGCCAGTCTCTTGCCTTCCTTCCCTGATTTCTTACACCTGGGGATCGAGAGCTCCTGCACTCTATGGAAAGTGTCCTTAAAGATCTGCCAGCTCTGTTCTGCCCCCTTGTCCCTGAGGGCAGTTTCCCAGGGGGTCCTATTGACTAACTCCTTGAAGAGCTGGAATTTTGCTTTCTTAAAATTCAGGGTCCTGACTTTACTCTTTGCCTGACCCATATCCCTCAGGACTGTGAACTCCACCAGTGCGTGATCACTGCAGCCCAGGCTGCCTCCAATCTTGACGTCACTGATTAGCTCACTTGCGTTGGTGACCATCAGGTCCAGTATTGCATCCCCTCTGGTGGGGCTGTCTATTACCTGGCTTAAGAAGTTATCCTCCATGCACTCCAGGAGTCTCCTGGATTGCCTACAGCTCGCCGTGCTATTTTTCCAGCAGATGTCGGGGTGGTTGAAGTCCTCCAGCAGGACGAGAGCCTGTGAGCATGATGATTCCTGTAGCTGGATTAAGAAGGCTTCGTCAGTAGGCTCCCCTTGATCAGATGGCCTGCAGCAGACCCCAACCACAAGGTTCCCTTTGTTGCCTCAGTCTCTGATTCTTACCCATAAGCTTTCAGCCTGCTCATGGCTATTCTTCAGACACGTTTCCTCACACTCTATCCGTTTCTTGATGTAGAGGGCAATGCCTCCACCCCTCCTACCTCGCCTGTCCCTTCTGAACAGCCTGTAGCCATTGATAGCCATACTCCAGTCATGGGATTTGTCCCACCAAGTTTCAGTAATGGCAACTAGGTTGTATCTTTCTAGCAGCACGGTGGCTTCCAGCTCCTCCTGTTTGTTGCCCATGCTGCGTGCATTGGTGTAGAGGCCCTTCAGCTGGGCTGTCGGCCATGTCGCCTTCTTGGAGGAACACCCCTTAATTCCTTTGAGGTCTTTCACTGGTGTTTCCCTGTTGGCTCCGATTACTTCAGGAGCCCCTGGCTCATCTCCGTAAGACTGTGCTGCAGTGTAGCCAACATGTCTCAGAGCAGCAGGCTGAGGGCCCTCGCTAGCACGCTGTCCCTCTAACCTTGGCGTGTCATCCCACAGCTTGTCACGGGCAAGCCTGATATTATCCCCCTCCCCCTTCAAGTCTAGTTTAGAGCTCTGTCATTGAGCTTTATAGAATGTAAAATACCTTTAGAATTCTAGCAGACTTAGAGCCACTATATTACGACTACTTTAAATGCTGCTTGTCTTGTGTTCTCTTTATTCTTACTGCTTTTCTTTTATGAGGTTCACAGAAATGCTTATTTAAAACATGTATTTTTGCATTGTCATGCAAATATATATTATATATATATGCTTATATTAAGGCATAAATGAAAATCACAGGCAACAAGTAATGTCATTAAAGTTGTGCTCGTGCCAGTACTTTTGACTAGTCTTGCATTTGTGAGTAACCTGAGGTTTTGTAGAGGAAGATAAGGAGGAAGCCTCTTTTATTGCTCTATCTTTCCTAAAATTGTTGTTCATATATGATGAATAACCTAATTGAAAGTAACTTCTGAAATAATGACTACAATATAACTTTACAGTCTCTGTTCATAGGTGGGGAGATCTTTTAATAAACCTTTCTCAAGAAAATATTTAAGTAGAAGGGGTACAAAGTAGAAGATTTTTTTAAACTTGCAAACTTTTGTACTTCAACTGTCTGTTAAGAATCTGTAAATATTTCCTTGTTTTTTCTTCTGCTGTACTCCTCCAATCCACTACTAAGGCAAAGGTGAGACTCTTGACATCCATAATGTGTTCATAGTTAAGTATGGTTGTAATTAGCACAGTTTTCCTTACCTCTGATATTTTTCTGTTAATGATTGTAATCCTTAAGTTATATTTTCAATATTTGACTTTCTTGTCAGGAAAAAAAGTGATAGATGTAGCAGCTGGATCTACACATTGTTTAGCACTGACTGAAGATAGTGAAGTGCATAGCTGGGGAAGCAATGATCAGTGTCAACATTTTGATACTTTGCGGATCACTAAACCAGAGCCCGCAGCTCTCCCAGGATTAGACACAAAGCATATTGTTGGAATTGCTTGTGGGCCAGCTCAGGTAAGTTTTATTTTTGAATTGTTAATTGCGATTTGCGTTTGTCTCTTACTGAGACTAGTTCTGTACACTAATCCCAGTCCCTCTTTCTGTGCTTGCATGACTTTTCTTATTCTTATTTCTAATTCTGAATAAATGAAGATTTGGAAAAAAACAAATCTTGTGCAATTCTTCTGCCAAAAAGGGATGACTAGCTTTCCCTCTGTTGGGTGTTCTGAGAAGTAGCTATTTACCTGTTTTGGTTTTTGTCTGGTACAGTAATTAAAGAGTTGTCAAGCAGAATGTTTCCTGCAGCAAAGATAGTGAGGTATCTGGACTGGCATTAACAGTGCTTTGGAAAATGTGATAAGAGAGTTCTTTTCTGGGATTGGTAGGGTTTTATGTATGTTTACAAGGATGCAAGTGGAGGGTTCTGTTCAACAGATGTCCTGGTATTATTTCTGCATCTTCTATTACTGTTCAAAGGCAGATATTAGCTTTACACTCCTATGTCTAATTAGTGTCATCTTATATTTGGAAAATACTGTTGAACTTCGTATATTGTTTCCATTTATAGAGTTTTGCTTGGTCATCGTGTTCAGAATGGTCAATAGGTTTGCGGGTGCCTTTTGTGGTGGATGTTTGCCCCATGACATTTGAGCAGCTAGATCTTTTACTAAGACAAGTGACAGAGGGAATGGATGGCTCCTCTGACTGGCCCCCTCCTCAGGAAAAGGAGTGTATGGCTGTGGCAACATTAAACCTTCTAAGGCTTCAGGTACTTTCAATTTCTTACACGTTGAGCAATCATTGAACTAAATGTTTCAGTAAATTGCTTGGATGAAAATAGTGGACTTAATGTGCTTTAAAACATTTTTATTGATTTAAAAAATGAAGTAAGTACAATATCACTTTCTACTCTTTGAAATTTGGAAGCTCGTGGTTTTTTTTTCTTCTTGACAGCTTTTGGATCTCATTAAAAATGAACTATAAAAATAAAATGTAAGTGGATTAAGCCTTGTATAAGCCCATACACTCAGAGGTTTTGAGCATTTCTAAGAATTTTAAATAGCATTGTTAAGAGTGAATATCCTCCTTAGAAGGTATTTGACAGTCACTGAAGATGTGCTACTTTTCCTAGTATACTGTAGTGAAGTAGAAACAGTTGAGGTTATTCTGTAGGTTATTATAGTTCAGAGTTTCAGGGGATATAGTTAAATACAGTTCATAATCTTTGGGTATTAGTTTAAATTTAGTATGTGTTTGAGCAAGCCAGCATTTCCCTTTAATTTTACAAATTTACAGATGAAAGTTTGTATCTTGGTCAGTGAACTTACTCAGTTGCTCCAGGATTGACTTTTTTTTCAAGTTCACATCTCTTCTTAATTAAAATTTGCCTTTTTTTGTTCCTTTCTTTTTTTCAGCTTCATGCTGCCATTAGTCATCAGGTGGATCCGGAATGCCTTGGCTTAGGTTTAGGCAGTATACTGCTCAATAGCCTGAAGCAGACAGTGGTAACATTAGCAAGCAATGCTGGTGTTCTTAATACCGTGCAATCGGCCGCTCAAGCAGTGCTGCAGAGTGGATGGTCTGTCCTACTGCCAACAGCAGAAGAGCGGGCTAGGGCTCTCTCAGCGCTCTTACCCAGCGCAGGTTGGTCCTAAGATTTAAACCTATTTGTTTTGTGCTTGCATTTCTAGTTCATTAATAGCTTCTTCCATTCTTAGTTTCAGGAAATGAAATGAATGTAAGTCCAGGCCGTAGATTTATGATTGACCTCTTGGTGGGCAGCTTGATGGCTGATGGAGGCTTAGAGTCTGCACTAAATGCTGCTATTACTGCAGAAATTCAGGTACGTTTCAGCAGCTTTGCAGTTCTGTATAAACAGAATAAGAATATGTATCAAGTGTTTTCTGAAGGTTGTGGATTGATGTTATCCTCTTTTGACCTGAAACTTGAGCCAGTGTTTGTATGGAAGCATGAATCATAGTCTCCTTTTTAGTAGAGTGGTTTTTTGTTGCCTAGAGTGATGATTTTAACAACGTTAACAAACTTTTTCATAAAGCTCTGTAATAGCAGCATAATTTTACAAAGCGCTTTGTACCTTTCTGTGGGATTCTTGAGTTCTTCACTTTCTTGATGTCACCCATATCTCTCCAGCAGAAAGTTCAGCCTTATTATTTATGAATTCAAGGTGAATGAATTCTTTGCAGCGTCCCAATTTTCCATAGGTTCCGTTTCAGACTGGTTTGAATGTTTAACACATGCTGACTAGTTATACAGAGGATGAAAGAAACATTCTGTATATACTGTCTTCTCCATTAACCTGTTGTCAGAAATGGGACATCCTCTGCACAGACTGCTTTAAATTGCCATATTTATGTGTGGCTGTGAAAACAAAAATGTGGTTTTCCCTTGCCTCTTCATTTGTTTAATTCTTCCTAGTATATTTTCTTCTTGATTTCTCTCCACTGTTCGTAACTGGGGAGGTTTATGATGCAGAGGAAATGCATGTATTAAGTTTTGCTTTAATGTATAGTCTAACATTAGCATTTTCTGTTGTATTTAAAGACATGCAGGACCTCTTGATTCTTAACCAAGTCTCCTAGGGCACATTTATATTATAGCATACATCAGAGATGCCTGAGCCAACTTCAGATATAAGCTGAAAGTGATCTAGGTGGTAGCATACAGCACTGCACAGGTTGATTTACATTGTCTAAAACTTGTATGAATTTGTTTCCATAGAGTTCTGTATGACTATAGCTCAGTAGCAAATACAACCCAGGTTCTTCTGTAGTGGACTGGATTTATTACTTTTATAAATACAGAGTAAACATGCCTTCAGTTGTGAACCGTGCAGCAGCTACTGACACGTTTAAACATACATAGAACAGAAATCAATTGTTAACTTGGTTTGGTGGAAATTGAATTTGGAGTTTGTCTACTCTTGTTTACATGCAGCCCATCCCCCCACCTCCTCCTTTTTTCCTTCTTATATTGTTTTTAAAAAAAGTATGCCCATGTAGTTGTTGCGGAATATACACTACACATTTGTGTGGTACGAATTGTTTCGTTTCTGGCATAGGTAGAAGTAACTTGATCTTGTATTCATGATAACTTGTTAGTAAAATGTTTCATAATCACAGTGGCAGTTTGCGCATTTTCTTTAACTTGATTTACTTTTTCAGGATATTGAAGCAAAAAAAGAAGCACAGAAAGAAAAAGAAATTGATGAACAAGAAGCAAATGCATCAACGCTTCACAGGAGCAGGACTCCATTGGACAAAGACCTTATTAATACGGGAATCTATGAATCTGCAGGAAAACAAAGTTTACCATTAGTTCAGTTAATTCAGCAGTTACTAAGGTAATTGTTTTGAATTTGTCTTTTATTTTTGTACAGAAGTTCTGTTTAGATGTTTTATGAACTCGTCAACTAATTTTGGTTAGCAAATAGTCTCCTGCTAGCATTTTAGCTCCTCAGAATTCAAGATATTGAACATTCTCCTAGCTTTGTCTATGGTTCTGCTATTTTATGTTTGCTAAGGAGCAAAGTTCTATACTTAATTACCTAATTTTAGAAAGACTTACTGTCTTGCTTTTACGGATTTTGATACTTCTTCCTGCACTCTGAAAGTCTGTGTAACAAATACAGGACAAATGTTCAAAAGCTTGTCCTTACAAAGTATGAGAATCAGCACAAATTTATTTAGAACTGAATGTTTTGCCCTGTTTATTTAGAAATGAATATTTTGCCTCAAGGAGACTGTAGCTGGGGCTATAAGTGGGGAAGAAACCTGAATTTTAAATTCTTGACACTAGGAAAGAATTGTGAATGCATAACCAATAGGGTACTGAGAATAAAGCTTCTTTATGTCAGCAACAGCAGTCTTTAATATGTAGCATATGTAGCAGGAAGTAATTATGAGATTACTAAGAAATTTATTGTGCTTTTTCACTTAATTCTGTGGTAACCATGTAATTTAATCAGTACTGAGACTCTTTTGAACTACATAATGTCTTGACTTTCATTGCAGCCTTTCGGTGAAAATTGTCAGATTATGTTTTTTGTAGTGAGTGATGACAAAAAATACAAAGTTGATGTATTTCATGAATCCTGTTAAACAAAATGCCTCCACAAAAACCATTGAATTGTTGAGTACTATGGTGCGAACAAGGGAACATCCTACAAAGAAACTTTGCATAGGTTTCTTATATATTTGTGTGAAATTCTAGCAAAAGCTTAACCCATGTTTCTGTGTACTGTCTTCACTATGGGCTCCCTTTAAGTACTTTACTTTTATACCAATTAGGAACATTGCTTCACAGACGATAGCCAAACTAAAAGATGTTGCTCGTCGCATTTCTTCCTGCATGGACCATGAACATTATAGCAAAGAGAGATCTGCTTCTCTGGACCTGTTGCTTCGTTTTCAGCGTCTACTTGTTAGTAAACTTTACCCAGGAGATTCTGTTGGGCAGGTCCCTAATACATACAGTAAGTTATTGTAAAAAAAATAAGCCCCTCCCCCAGAATTTTTGTAATACCTCTTTTACAGGATAGCAGCTTCTTATTTTAATTTATATTCTTGTCTTATTTATCAGCCTAGTTGCTGAGTCTGTCTGAAAAGTGTTTGAAAGTAGTTTCTTTAAATTGTTTTCTGTAAAGGAAAATTTCTCTTTGGAAGGCAACGGAATCTAGATAATAAACTTTGCATAAACTTTTAAAAAAGGTGCGGTTTCTTAATTCATTGCTAATACTGAGTGGCTGCATTTCAGAAGAGTTTGACAGCTTTTGAAATCTGTTTCTTAAATATGACTACGCGATGGTTTTCTGTGCTCTTCCTCCTTTTTATACAGGTCCTGACCTCTTAGGTGTTGGCTCTTTACTGAAGAAATACACTGCTCTTCTGTGCACGCACATTGGTGATATACTTCCTGTGGCAACCAGCATTGCTTCTACTACTCACAGGCACTTTGCAGAAGTATCTCGTGTCGTGGATGGAGATTTAACAGGTAGGAGGTTTTTTGCTATCTTCCTTTCCTCCTCCCCTTCCATGAAACTATAAAGTTATATTGTAGATGTTCTTCAAAGTTCTAAATGACTAAACAAGAGTCAGTTTAATATTTTGATTGATGGGAAAGAAGGAGGGTATATTTAATGGGGAAGGCAAGAGCTTTGTACTAAAGCAGTAGTAGAAGGCAGAATGTATTGCTTTGTGATTTACTTCTATGATGCTATAAACATAAGTCTTGAATTAAATCTGAATGTCTGTTGTGTTTTCTGTGTTTTAGGCATTCTTCTTCCAGAATTGGTGGTTTCTATAGTGCTACTCCTCAGTAAAAATGCTGGATTAATGCAGGAAGCTGGTGCTATCCCTCTGTTGGCTGGCTTGCTAGAACATCTAGACAGATTTAACCATTTAGCCCCTGGAAAGGAAAGGGATGACAATGAGGATTTAGCATGGCCAGGAATAATGGGTATGTACTAGTAGCATCTGGGCTATTTATTTATGTTTTCATAAAGTAGCTAAATAAAATGGTGACTGTTCATGAATTACTCTCAGGAAGGGAATTCTACTTTAGAAATTTTTATTAACCAATTCATATGGCAGTCATTTGGCAGTATTAATTTCTGTCAATAAATTCTTAAGGAAGTTATGTAGAGAGGTAGGATTAAGCAGAGTACAAATGCAACTTTTTAAAGTAGTTCTTCACATCATTTTGCATTTTGAGTGTGAAAAGTTGCAGTGAAAACACGAGTAGTACTTATACACATTTTGTTACTAAATTCTATCTGTAACATAAGGGAGAGTATTGTGAAAGCTTTGAAATAAGGAATTTTTCTTTTCCCAGGGCACTTTATAATATGGGCTGTGTCTGGGGTGAAAAGAGAAGCAGAAAACGTGCATTTCTGACTGTGAGCATTTTACTGGTGGAGGGAGGAATGAAACATGGTTGGCATAACCCAAGAGGGCTAAAGGTCACGCTGCTAGACAGTAGGGTGTTGGGGAGAGCAAAAATTATGTGAAAATTGAGTTACTGATCTAATAGAGCAAACTGAGATGAAGGCGCACGTATGCGAACATTAGTCTGATGTTTCTTGCCTGGATGAAATTACCTTTAGTTTGAAATAGTTTACTGATACGTAGATTGGAAGATTTCTAACGTGTATGTAAGCTTCCTTCTTTTATTTAAAAAAAAATGGATTTAGACTGAAATTAAATATACAGCCAATGCCTTGCAGGCAAGCATGTAATAAAAGTGAAGTAATTTTGAGGGAGAACCGACTAGAGCAGTGATTTGCCAGAACACCGGTTGTTCTGCTCCAAACAAAACAGCCATATAGTGGGGCAATGCTCGATCTTTGACAGTGTAACACTGGAGATCAGTGCATAAAAGAATATGGCGTACAGACAATTTAATTGCATAACGTGTAGACAGGAACATATTAATAGCCATTTTGACTTTTCACCATAGCGAAAGACAAGCAGCCTTTGGATAGAAGTGAAGAATTTGAGTAGGCAACTATTAAAAGAACGTTCAGAAAACACTTAACTTTATGTTTTTCTGTTGATAAATTCTCTATTCTGTTTTATACCTGTAGGTTCATTTTTTACTGGCCAGAGTTGCAGAAATAATGAGGAGGTGACACTTATACGCAAAGCTGATCTAGAGAACCACAACAAAGATGGAGGATTTTGGACAGTGATTGATGGGAAAGTGTATGATATAAAGGACTTCCAAACCCAGTCTTTAACTGGGAGTAGCATACTTGGTGAGGATCAGCATCTGAATTAAAGACACAAATTACTTCTATTTCAAAACTAGACGGCATAAACAGGTTTTTAGATAGTATACTGACTACCTCATTCTTTCATTAGCTCAGTTTGCAGGTGAGGACCCAGTTGTTGCTTTGGAAGCTGCTTTGCAATTTGAGGACACGCGGGAGTCAATGCACGCCTTCTGTGTTGGCCAGTATATGGAGGTAACAATGTTATATATTAATGGATACACACTTTCTAAAGTAAAGTATTGCTTCTCTTTCAAAATTCTTGTTGGAGCTCATTCTAGCTTTCAACTCCTGTTTCTTTTAATTAGCCTGACCAGGAAGTGATTACAACACCAGATCTCAGTACTTTGTCGTCACCTCTAATAGACACAGAAAGGAATTTGGGTCTTCTCCTTGGACTGCACGCTTCCTACCTGGCAATGAGCACACCACTTTCTCCTCTGGAAGTTGAATGTGCCAGTAAGCATAACTTCATTTTGAGCTTAAATAAGTGATAAATACTTGTCAAAGCATGCAAGAAAAAGACACAGGCCAAATAAATTAACTGGAAATCTAGCACCTCTTTAGTTTTGCTGTCTTCTGAAGAAGTTCTTTATTCTTAACATTAATTACCACACTCATCAAGGTCCAATAATTTAGCAAGATTTAAGTGAGGGTTAGATAATTTTGAACAGTTAAATATCCAGAATGTTGGATGAGAAAGGAGACTCTGTATAGCACAGTTATCTTGCTAATTTGTGTTCAACTAAGAGTGACTGAAGCATCTGGTGTTGGATTCTATCTTGTTGGGTATCTTAATTTGGTGAATAGAGGGTACAATTCAGTATTAATCACAGAAAAATAGCTAAGGTCCTATTATCTCAAAACAGGTGATGGGTGCCCTGTTACTTAATTGTTTCTTATTTGCAGAACCCTTTTTTTTTCCGTGAGAAAGTTTCAGCAAATGGAAGGAGCTGCTAAACCTTGTTTGAAGCTGTGTATGCATTTTATTTGAGGGAATTGTTGAGTTGAGAGCTTAATCTTTCATCAGAATATACATTTATGTTTTCTTTTCTTTCTTTTAGAGTGGTTGAAGTCATCTATCTTTTCTGGAGGCTTGCAAACTAGTCAGATTCATTACAGTTATAATGAGGAAAAAGATGAAGACCATTGCAGTTCGCCTGGTAATACTACCCCAAATAAATCAAAACTATATACACATCGATTAACTTTGAGTGATCATTCACAACCTTTTCTCCAAGCTATTGCAGATAATAACATTCAGGATCACACTGTGAAGGTAAGCCCTCCTTAGTTCTGTTCACAAAAAAATGTTGCTGAAGGGTGGCGGTGGCCTGAAAGAGTTTTGTTGGTGAAAATTCTCCAAAAGTTGTAACAAAACAATTGGAAAAGTTATTTCAGAATTACTTTTTGTGAAAGGAGTGGTTGAGTACTACTAATGGATAAAATTTGTGTATTTCACTTAATATCGTAACAGTACAGTTTTTCTTTTCAATTTTTGAGGGGGAGAACTAAAAAATTTACATGTATTCTTACCAAAAAAATTAATAATGCATTACTTTCCATGTCAAGTTTTAGTATTCACAGACCCTGCTCACCTCCAGTTGAACTAAGATGGAGTTTTCTTTGTCAAAGTGCAAATGTATTTTGTGTGTCAGGTGCATGTATGACTTTAAGAAAAGTCCCTGCGTGCCTTGGGGTTCAGGTTTCACCTGGTTGGAATCGTGGATATTATGAAAACCCCTAAGATTTACACTGATCGCTGTCTTCTGTAATACCTTCAGATTTTCTAACCCTTTGAGTTCAGCTCTTTACCAAAAAACCCCAAAGAAGTCCTTGGGAGGATAGGGTAGCAGTAATGATGGGTCAGGAGAAGACAATTAAAAATTGTGTTAGGTGACCTGGCTATCTCAGGAAGAGATAAAAGCAGTAATAGCTTTGTTCCTTGAGCCGTGTTGCTCTTCATACAAGAAGAATGATACAGGGTATTCTTGGTAGTACTGGGCTGTAATTGCTGTGTATTAAATAGTACATACTGCGTGGTGTATCTCACTTCTGAACGTTAGTTCAGATTATGGAGGTTATTCGGTGTTATTTAAATGCTGGCTGCAGTATTTTGGACCCTTTCACTGTATTTAAAAACAAAGTTAAATAGAGGCTGTTGTGTGTTTTTGTAGGACTTCCTGTGTCAAATAGAGAGATACTGTAAACAGTGTCACTTGACAACACCAATCACATTCCCTCCTGAGCATCCTGTGGAAGAAGTAGGACGCTTGTTATTATGCTGTCTTCTGAAGCATGAAGATTTGGGTAGGTAGGCTTGTGGTATAGCTGTCCCAGAATACATTTTGGACCAGTTTAAACTCTGCTATGGACGATTTTGGAAATGCGTATTCAGAGATTGTCTTTTTTCCATTAAGGTCACGTAGCACTGTCTCTTGTTCATCCTGGTACCCTTGGAGTTGACCAGGTAAAGCACAAAACCTTACCAAAATCTGTAGTGGATGTGTGTCGTGTTGTCTACCAAGCGAAATGCTCACTGATTAAGGTAAGCCTCTTACTTGCTGAAGTTTAGATTATTTTTCATTTGAAGTGTTTTATTAAAAAGTTATGTATTGTTCATTTTATTGTATAGTAAACAGTAACCTAATGTTTCAATGCCTTTTCTAGACCCATCAAGAACAAGGACGTTCTTACAAGGAAGTTTGCGCTCCTGTCATTGAACGTTTGAGATTTTTATTCAATGAACTACGTCCTGCAGTTTGCAATGATCTCTCTATAATGTCTAAATTTAAACTTCTGAGTTCCTTGCCCCGATGGCGGAGGGTAGCTCAGAAAATAATTAGAGAAAAAAGGAAAAAAAGAGGTAAGGCAACATTAATGTTGTATTTTCTTTGAAACAATGAATATCAATCTCATTCCAAGGTTTGCTACTCTATATTTGAGACTCTTGTTAGCTAAAGCATCAAAGGTATTTGCTTTCTGCTGCATTTTCATGAAGTTTTCTAAATCAATGGCTACACGTCAGTTCCTACAACAAAAACAGGCAGACAAGAGAGTCAAGTTTATGTGAGGTGTGCTTCTTTGTGTTCCAGCACATTAAAAATGATCCATCGATATCGGTCCCTCTGAATTGGTTTTAGTAAAGTTTAACTAGAAGTGGCATCTTATTAAAAAATCGTGTTTTATTAAAGCAGTGTAGTCAAAGAACTGTTTAACTGGAAATAAATTAATGTCGTGAACAAACACTGAAGTGCTTTTGAAATTGGTCTTTAAAAGATAAAAGCATATTGCAGATATTACCAGAGCTAATTTGATAATAGTTGGACATGGAGTTCACCAAGAGTACATTTCCATTTTATTACAGGCAGATCTTAAGCATTCTGTATGCTTAAGTTACCCCGCAAACCTAAAAACGTGACACTGTCAAATGTTACCAGACTACATGAAAGAGTATTTTTTTTAATTTCTAGTGCCAAAAAAATCTGAATCTGCTGATGTGGAAGAATCCAAAATTGGAAACGAAGAGAGTGATTTAGAAGAATCCTGTGTGGTACCTCACAGTCCTGTACCTATAGATAAAAGGCCCATACCAATCAAATCACCCAAGGTACGATATCAGATTTTGAATCAATCTTGTGAATAAAAGAGGAAAAAATATTAGCTAAAGCATGATTGCTATAACTTGATATTTAATATTCTGATAACTGTGTTTGAGATATATAATTAAGTATGGCGCATTGTTTTAGTGAAACCTGGAATAATTCTTAAAGATAAGCTTGTGTACTGCATATTTAGAATATGTAAAGACACGTTCTTTAATTTTTAGATTATTGATAATCTTAGTAGTGTTCCGATAAAGTTTCATTTCAACATAAGAAGCTGTGATGGGTTACTTCCTCTTTTTTGAATACTAATGCATTTGAAATTTTACGTAGCAATTGTAAACAAGATAATGAATTACAAATAATACTAAGCTCTTTCCTGGCTTTGAAGAAATTTCCTTTTTTTTCCCCTCCTAGTATTTTAAATTTGGACATGGTTTTACATGAAATAACTTATATTTTCAGTAATTTAAAATTTGTTTTTAACATACCACCTTCCTGTTTTGCAGGATAAGTGGCAACCACTTTTGAGTACAGTTACAGGTGTCCACAAATACAAATGGCTGAAGCAAAATGTCCAAGGCTTATATCCGCAGTCTGCCCTCCTTAACACCATTGTTGAATTTGCACTTAAAGAAGAGCCGGTGGATGTAGAAAAAATGAGAAAATGTTTATTAAAACAGGTAAAATGGATGAAAATGGGTTTGCGTGTATTAGAAATTTACATAAGTATGACAAATTTTTTTCTCTTTTGTAGTTGGAAAGAGCAGAAGTTCGTCTGGAGGGAATAGATACTATTCTGAAATTGGCAGCAAAAAATTTTTTGCTCCCATCTGTGCAGTATGCCATGTTCTGTGGATGGCAGAGGCTTATTCCAGAAGGAGCCAATATAGGGTAAACCTTTTTGTTGTTTTTGCTTTCACAATTCTTCGGTAAGAAAAAAAATACTTATTTTTGTTGTTGTTTTTCTATGAAGGGAACCTCTTACCGACTGCTTGAAGGATGTTGATCTGATCCCACCATTTAACAGAATGCTGCTAGAAGTGACTTTTGGAAAGTTGTATGCATGGGCTATTCAGAATGTCCGGAACATCTTGCTAGATGCTAATGCAAAATTTAAAGAACTAGGTGAATCTCATTTTGTTGCTGTTGGTTTGGGAGAAAAATGGTATAAATAAAAAATGCAACAATATTCAAAGTTCCCAATAATTGAGATCCTAAAATCAGTTCCCTTGGTTTGTGCTGAGAAATACTTTGACTTTCTGTCCATCCATGTGTCATTCCACCCCCTGCCCCGACCACCCTTAACTCACTTTTCAGTGTTTAAGAGAATGTTGCTGGTGTCCCAGCATCAGGTCATTGATTACTCATTAGTAACATTTTACCATTAAAATCTAAATTATAGCAAGTTTCTTGGAACTTCAGCTTGTAAGTTCTCAAAGCCTAGCAGGGAATAAAAAATACTTTAAACCATCAAATGAATCTATAACCTATTGCAGCTCCCAAATGTCAACTGACTTTGTTATTTATATTACTTTTGAATTAGGTGTGCAGCCTGTTCCTCTACAAACAATTACTAATGAGAATCCAGCAGGACCAAGTCTTGGGACTATTCCACAAGCACGTTTTCTGTTGGTCATGCTCAACATGTTGACGCTGCAGCATGGTGCTAATACCTTGAGCCTCCTCCTTAATTCTGGCATGCTAGCATTGACGCAAACAACACTGCGGCTGATAGGTACGAGATCTTCTGGTTTCTTGTTTGGAAGAAGGCATATATTTTATAAATCTCCTGTATGTTTTACTTGTTGGTGTACCCAAACTACAGAAGGACTTTGCTGCTTAAAGATAGTACTTAATGCTATTCACCTTTACCCCTGATACAAAAACCACATTTATAAGCACGATTGAGAAGGAAGTTAGTTTGACTGTAGCCTTTATTCATTCATGATCTTTCTCCTAAGCCTTTGCTTTGGCCATCCTTTGCTAGAATTTAGGAGTGATAGTGTAGTTTTGGTGGAAACATTACAAATATTAAAAATGGAAAATGTAAATGAAAACATTAAAAACTGCCTACTCCCTACTCGTTCAGTTTCATTTGTTCTACCTATTAAAACCGTTCCCAGTCTGCGTATTTAATCTGGAAGCTTCCTTTGTTTGTTCTGTTATAAGGCGTTCTGTGGTGTTTTTTGCCATGATTCAAGTTCTCCTGCTTTTTCTTTCTTGGTTTTCTTATGTTATAGCAAATATTTGTTCTCGTAACTTGTACTTAACTTGAAGTGCTCATAAGAAGTTTTGCCAAAAAAATTCTGTTAGTAGAACGGTTTAGGCACTGGACTCATCATTGTAATGCCTCTATTATTTGTCACTTACTTTTGTTCAAAATTAAGTATTTAAAGCCCTGTGCATTCCAAACCATTATATCCTAGTTTCGTAAAAGCTCATCTGACTGTATCACCTGTAAAGTCAGCTTTCCTATTTGTTACTGCTTTTACATTGCAAACCTCATGTGCCTTAAAGTTTAAGTGTGACAAAGGTATGTATAAAAACTTGCAGTTGGTTTTAAATTTTTTTCATGTTTTTTCCTCTTTAGGACCTAGTTCTGACAACGTTGAAGAAGATATGATTTCCTCTTCTCGTGGAGCTTCTGCCACAGTCCTAGAAGAGTCAAGAAAGGAAACTACACCTGTTCAGCTCCCTGTTTCTGGACCAGAGCTGGCAGCCATGATGAAAATTGGTACCAGAGTGGTGAGAGGGGTAGACTGGAAATGGGGTGATCAGGTACAACTTCTTTCATACAGGTTTGGGTGTGTTAAAATCTAAAATGTCTCTATTCAGTGGACTGTCTGTCTTTAAAGGTCATTTTACATTTCAAAGACTTGTAGAATTAACATAAAATATATTAGTTATTTGTTTAACTTCATTTTTGGAGATGAAAATTCTTTTTTAGTGAGACTGTTCTGATTCACAATTTAACAGGAAATTGTATCACTTGTTTGCTACAATATTATACACTTCCAACTAGGTGTGTATGGCACTTACGTAGTACGTAGTAAAATAGATCTAAACATGAGTGTTGCTGCAGTTTACTGGGGTGATTTCTTTTGAAGATTGTGAAATGCTTTCCAACTTTATGCTGGATTTTGAAACATTATTGAATACTTACTACCTAACCATTAGGTTATCAGCAAAAAAGAGCAATTGCATTATTATTTTATGAACTTTGGATACAAATTAGTGTTGTTTATTGTGTAACTTGAGCCTCTCTCTTCTGTCAGGATGGACCCCCTCCAGGTTTGGGTCGTGTGATTGGAGAACTGGGAGAAGATGGCTGGATTAGAGTGCAGTGGGACACTGGAAGTACAAATTCTTACAGAATGGGGAAGGAGGGAAAATATGATCTCAAACTAGCTGAGCCACCACCGGCAACACAGCCCACAACAGAGGATTCAGACACTGAGGATGATTCTGGTAAAAAACAATTTTTTTATAAAAGTGCAGGCAGGGTTTTAGTTGAATTCCAAAATCAATATCTTATAATACAAGAAAGCTTCTTTCACATGAGAAAATGCTTCATCAAAGATGATTAATTTAATAGGTATACATTTCTGACCAGAATCTTTCTTAAGATAGCTTTACCGTGAGAAAGGAGGATAGAAAGGATGGTATCCCATTTGTTGCATATGGGTCAAAGAAAACAGTATTATCCAACTGAACTAGTTTCAGTTACAGATACCAGTAGGTATACATTTTAACATACGTTAATGCCGTACTAAACCATGCTTGTTATATGGCCTATTTATACATCTAGTCACACAGCTTCCCTATTCTTGGCACTGCATTTGGAATTTCTATTAAGTTGTGTACTGCTAGAGAATAACTTGAAAATATCAGCGCAAAATATCTGGTTTATATTTTGCTCTTGCAGTTGGAAATAAGGAATCTTCTTCATGTCAGGTCAGCTTAGAGAAAATATTTACAACGAATTTCTCACATTGTGCTTGTTTCAGAACTCTCTGTGAAGTAGATGAACTCAATATTAATGTATTCCTTTACCTTTTGTGTCTCCCTTCAGAAGGAGAACAAGTTGAAAGGAATCTGCACCCTACTTCCATGATGCTGACAAGTACTGTGAACCTGTTGCAGACACTGTGTCTCTCTGCTGGCGTCCATGCTGAAGTCATGCAAAGTGATGCTACTAGGACTTTGTGTGGTCTACTCCGTATGCTTGTGGAGAGTGGAACAATAGATAAATCAGGTACATTATATAGAAACAGTCTGATTCAGCTATGTGCTTCTGTTTTGTGCTTTGTTGTCTTATAACTTTGCAAATCTTCTGTTACTAGTTTTTAATCCTTTGAGACCAAAAGCTAGAAAATGCATTTTCAGAGCTTTTAAAATCTTAATTGTTATCAAAGGCAACATAAGGGATCTTGACCATTCTTAGAGCATAAGCAGTAAAAGCAGGAGAAATGCATGAGGTGTGGAGCATCAGGCTGTATATGGTTGGCTTAGACAATGAATTTCTTAGCAGTCTTTTTCTCTTTGGGGAAAACAGTATGACTGGATATGTCATATTCATTTCCATAGCTGCTTTGTAATTTCAAAAGTAATGCTGTAACTATTTTGAAATGAGGAAACAGTATAAGGGCGAGAATTGTTTTAAAGGCATATTTAATAAAATTAATTACAGGCTCTAAAATTGAAGTTAATAGTTTATGTAAAGACAGTGGAGTAGCTCAGTGTTATGATTTGTCCAAAAAAGCCCCGTGTGGTATATAGAGAATTATGTAGCTGGCGGAAAAGTCAACTGTTATATGTATATATCTTTTTGTTTTTAGCTTCCTTGCCAAATAAATTAGTTTATAAAGAACAGCATAGGAGTTGGTGCACGTTGGGATTCATTCGAAGTATAGCACTCATGCCTCAGATGTGCAGCACTCTTAGTACATCTCAGTGGATAACTTTGCTAATGAAAATTGTTGAGGGGCATGAATCTTTCACTGCTGCTTCACTACAGAGACAGGTAATGTGTGTATTTCCAAATTACTTTGATAGGCAATGAATTTAGTAGACTTAGTCGTCTTTTTTTTTTTTTTTAAGAGGGTATTTTAAAAAACAGATGGGAAATGTCCTTAAATGAGTTTTTAATTAATTGGAAAAAAGATAACACCTCTTCTTATGTTTAGGATTCATTGTTTTAAATATACATTTGTAAGTTTTTGAGCCTTCAAGGCACTTACAGACTCCCTTGTTCTGTTGAAAGCCTGAAAGTTTTGTACAGATGAGAGACCAAAACAGTGTTCCAAAAATGTATTCCAGAAACTCCCATGTAACGTTTCCTAGAAGTTGAATACAGAAAAGAATAACAAAAGATGGTTATGAAAATGTGCAATTTCATTTTAAAGTTATCAAATTGTTTATTATCTACTGTCCCTCCTTCCATAGTAAACTGTTACTATTTTAATTACAGTCTCTCTGAAAAAGCTGCATCTTTGCATTATTTTAGTATTATATTTCCCTTGTCCCCTTTCCCTTTTCTTTTTTCTTCTTTTCCCCCCTTCCCCTCACCCTTTTCCTTAGCATCTTGTAGTGCCTTTTTCATGAGCATTGAAAAGCACCTTATTACGGAATAACTCTTCCAAGTTTTAAGGCTCAGAGATCAAAAGATCTTCTTAATCTTTTCCTTCATAAGGCATCAACATTTTTTAACTAAAGCCTTGATCATAAAGGCCTGTGCATTTTTGTGTGATCTTCCAGCAAATTCTTGCCAGTATTTTTAATACAGTGAGACTTCTGTCATCATCCAGGACTTAGTGCATTGGAGTCATCTGTGCTGTTCAGGGAGTACTCGAGAGAAATGAGCATTCCTCATGTACCAGCGTCTAACTTAACAAGAAAAAGATGAGACCTTGAAGTTTTAGAAGGACGTGTTATTGACAGAGGTTTACAAGAAGAGAGACCTCTTCACTGTTACTGGTCACTTGTATTGTGTTGGTCTTCTGGGTAGAAGATGAGGAAGCTCAAAACCTGAAACACTCCTGTTCAGAATGTACAACCCCATCTACTCTTTGATACCACAGTGCTGCGCCTTCCCGTGTTCCTTGTTGGTCCTGCACTGAGTGTCTAGGTTTAGAGATGCCAGCCTGTTCCTTCTGTGCTGTGTCGGAGGCCCTAGTTTCACAGTAACCGCTTTTGGGTGTCACTTGTGGTTGCTTTTGGCCTGCTTGTATCATTCAGCTTTATATCTCATGATTTTTAATTATCATACCTTCATTGCAGAACACTTGGAAACTTTCATTCTGAAATACATCTTAGTACTGAGTCTGGAATCTGAACAAACCTTCCCATTCTGTATTCCTATTTTTCCTATGTGTTTTAGTCATTTACATTGTTTCCTAGTGTGTGTTTGTCTCATGTCCTGAGTATTGAAGAGGTTGGATTCACTAATGTAATGTGCCAATAAAATTGTTACTGACTTTGAACTGGCACAATGTCTTTTAAAACGTTCCTTAGCAAACTGAACAGAAGATCAGTAACTCTGTAATTTCCACAGCCGGAAAGAAATCAGCATTATATAAAGAACTACAAAGGAAGGCTAACTCTTAAAATATCTTCTGTACTTAATAACTATGAGAATTTCTTTAAAATTTGGTGATTTGGAATGGAATAACACTATTTTTGTTCTCTTTTTAGATCCTTGCTGTACATTTATTGAAAGCAGTACTTCCATCCTGGGATAAAAATGAAAGGTCAAGAGACATGAAATTTCTTGTGGAAAAACTGTTTGGCTTTTTAGGCAGCCTGCTTAGTACTTGTTCTTCAGATATCCCACTACTCAGAGGTAGAGGAATTTTCCCTCAGTGGCTGATTTTTGTACATAGAAAATGCGTGCGTTAAATTGATAACTGTTGTGCAATTGCTTTGTCTTTCCAGAATCTACTCTGAGAAGGAGAAAGGCCAGGCCCCAAGCATCTCTAACTGCCACTCACAGTAGTACTTTAGCAGAAGAGATAGTGGCACTGCTGAGGACGCTCCATTCGCTCAGCCAGTGGAATGGACTCATAAACAAGTACATCAACTCTCAGCTAACCTCCATCACCCACATCTTTGCAGGAAAACAGTCAGAAGGGGTAGTTTCCACGTTTTAAAATAAGCTCATTTTTATAGCAATATTTATTTTGAAATTATAAATATTAAATGTTTGTAAACAATATTAAGCGTAATTTTGAAACCATTTTTATATTTATATATATGTATTTATGTGTTGTAATTTTTAAATTGAAGTATGTGTGATTAACTTTGTATTTTAAAGCAGATAGAAGTATATGTTTTCTCCCTACAGTTAATGTTACTGTTCTTTGTTAGGCTCTGTTGGATGACTACTTTCCTGACACTGAGAATCCAGAGGTGGGAGGCCTCATGGCAGTGTTAGCGGTGATTGGTGGCATAGACAGTCGCTTGAGACTGGGTGGACAAGTAGTTCATGATGAATTTGGAGAAGGCACAGTGACACGCATCACTCCAAAAGGGAAAATCACAGTACAGTTCTATGACATGCGGACATGTAGAGTGTGCCCTCTGAATCAACTAAAACCAGTAAGTTCCTTTTATTGAAGCTTTAATCCAGGGAAGGATATGGTTAAAGACTCTGATATGGTGCAAAGAAAATATTTATTCTTCATTGGGTAAATACATAGACATTCAACACATACAATGCTCTGAATGCCAATCTAAGATGGTACTCATGCGCACCTCTATAGGGCCTTTAATGCCCATCCTCATTTGTTGAGGAGGTGAAAGGAGAAGGGATTTGAGCTGAAGTACCTTGACTTGAGGTAAAATTCCAAGTCATGACAATGTGATTTATAGCTCTTACATGAGAGGAGCTTATTTATTTGTATTTAATTTGATTTGCCAACTGATGTAGAAAGTCTTGGGTGTTTTCATTTGAAACTTAATCTCAAGTTGGTTAATATGGCTTTAGGGAAAGCACAGTCAAAGTGCCCAGTCTCCTTCAGGGACTGCAGTTCTTCCTTGCTCTGACTCTGTCTTGCTTTTTCACCAAGTACCCCTGCAATTATGTGGTACAAATGTAGGCTTAGGAGCTATGTAGGGAGTAGAAATCCTCTCCAGTTTTTCCTGGTCAAGAGCAACAGAACGAATGCTACTTTTTCTCTTCTTCAGTTAATAACCATTGAAACTTTTGAATGATTTTGTAAAATTTTGGAAAACACTTATCTGTAGTTTTTTTATTTTGTCTGGTTCTTCCCCCACTGTCTAGCTTCCAGTTGTGGCTTTTAATGTGAACAACTTGCCTTTCACTGAACCTATGCTATCCATTTGGGCTCAGCTAGTAAATCTGGCTGGAAGTAAAATAGAAAAACAAAGAATGAAGTCTCCCAATCAGGGTCTTTCAGGTACAGTTGGGGTTTTGTTGTTGGTTGTTTTGTTTTGTTTTGTTTTTAAATAGCTGGATATACTCTGGGAAAGATACTGGTAACAGCAAACATACATGAGAAAAAGGGTTTTCTGGAACCTTACCTTTTTTCTTAGTCAGCATTGAATAGTATGCACTTATGAGACAAGTTTAGCTACAAGATGAATTGCTCTGCACTGTAAATGGAATACCGTTTTTACTTTAGTGAGAAAATGTAAATAAGGATTGAGTCTGGACTTCTTGTATTGAATTGTTTAACATATTGGATGCATATAACATCTTAACTACACTTACTGTGCTATGTATCAGCTGTATGATTGTCTAGGGTGTGAAAAGTAGGAAGGCGGTGTTTTTAATATCATGGGTCATAGAATGTGTGCAGACTTTTTATCTAGGTGCTGTTCAAACTACCTCATACCATTCGTATTTCACAAGCTTTCACACAGTAAGTTAAGGTGTAAACTGATTTTGCACTGAGGTTGTATGAATGATAGCCTTTCTTCTCTAATACAAGAGATTCCTAGCACTAATGGCTGCTTAATATTTCTGATAGGTCAAGTGGATTTGGATCTACTGCGATGCCAGCAATTAAAGCTGTACATACTGAAAGCAGGCCGAGCTCTGCTTTCTCACCAGGATACCCTAAGGCAGATCTTATCTCAGCCAGCTGTTCAGGAGTGTGCAGTAAATCCTGCAGGTATTCTGAAATGCAACCTGAGTGTGCTGCTGTTTGTTCAGATGGTAGATAGAGTACATGACTGTAACCCTTGCTAATGGCAGTTGGAGGGTAGAAATTAGGTTTGCCCTCTAAAGACTAAAAATTAAAAAGTAAAATTCAGGAATGATTTAACCTTATATATTAAAAGCATTTTGACTTTTTAACTTAGGTTTTGAAGACTAAGTGGATCAAGTGTTTGAAGCTTGAAATATTGGAGTTAGCTAAATTTGTAAGTGTTCCATAGTTAGTAAGCTTTGTAAGTAATTTTAAAAAATTTGTGGGTTTTTTTCAGTCGTTTCTTTTTCTGCTTCAAAGCTTAAAGTATGAGTTCTCAATTGGCTATTCTTTTTACTTCAAATGTTTTGTGGTTTCCAGTGAAACAAGTACCAGGATACAGTGTCTTAAGCATAATCTTAAAAGGAGTTTAAGGAATTGTAGTTTTAATAATTTGAATTAATTCTTTATATACATTCATATACATTCTCTATATACATTCATATAAAAATAAATAAAATAGTTCTGTCAGCTTTCAGGATAGCTATTGATGCCCTTGTAGTTTATATTAATGCTTCAGGCATTTGTGAAGCATGTAATGTCTTTAAATACATTAATATTTTTGGTTTGTTTGTATATTTCTGGGTGTTTTTGTCAGTTGCCAAATTCTAAGTCAACCGAGTCATCATTTTTTTCCCAGGAATGGAGCACAGTTTTACTTCTACCATCAGTTTTTAAGGGAAAAAAAAAAACCAAACCCCACCCAACTTTTTAAAGAAACAAACAAACAAACAAACAAACAACAACACAAAAAACCCACAAAAAACACCAAACCCCCCAAAAACCCCCAAAACCCCAGAACAGCGTAAGTACATGAGGACTATTAACTGTTTTGTTATTGTTTGAACTATGAGAACTTCCTTTTGTTGGAGTTAAATGAAGAGTGAGAACACTTTCCTGAGATAGCCACAGTAAAGATCTAGGAAACATGAATGTTTATGCCAACAACAATACAAAATCAAATGTAAAAGTTGCAGAATCGTGAGCCAGTTGATTCAAAAAGGTATACTCTTTTGAAGGGGCAATGAATACTTACAGGGAGCTCTTTCCAAGAGGTATACTAGAGGGGGAAATGACTCAATCCAGAAAGTATGCCCCATGGTTTTGAGGATCAATGAGTTTGTTGGTTGTCTGTATAAAGTGGTTTATCCTGAAGGGACCTCTGTATAATAATCTTATTGTAAAAAGGTGAACTCCGAGGATACTTTTGCAGTGTCACTGTCCACTGAGCAGTTTCTGCTAGACATGTTCTAAGTGTATTTTAGTAAAACTACTGTTTATCTACAGATTTCTCATTTGCTTTTTTGTACGGAGATTGTGGCACGCATGATTTAATGTTAAACGCATGATTCCTGTGGAGAAGAAATACGGGAGAAATAACAATATGTTTGATCAACCAGTAGGCCTCAGAATAAGTCTCCCAATTGACTTATATTACATGTTTTGGTTAAAATAATGTTTTTGTTTCAAGAGGATGGAGCAGTTGCCTCTCCCGACATAGGAGATATGTCTCCTGAAGGACCTCAGCCTCCCATGATTCTTTTACAGCAACTTTTGACAGCTGCTACACAACCATCACCTGTGAAAGCAATATTTGACAAACAAGAGCTTGAGGTAGAGTCTGTGTTTTTTGCTAATGAGTAACCTAATAAATAAGTCTTTAATTCACATTCCAATTGAAACTTATTAAGTTATAGATTTAAAAAAAAGTGACACTGAACCCTTTTTGGCAAATAACCTTTGATTTCAGGAAAACACACAAAAACATACTAAATGCGCTTGTTTTACTTGGACTGATTTATTTGTTCTCATTTAGGCTGCTGCTTTGGCAGTATGCCAGTATCTGGCTGTAGAGTCTACACATCCTTCAACTCCGGTGTTTGAAGACTGCAGCTCTAGTGAAGCTACAACACCCATCACAGTGCAACATATCCGACCCACAAAAGTGAAGAAACGCAAGCAATCTCCAATTCCACCGCTCCCCATTGTAGTTCAACTTATGGAAATGGGATTTCCTAGGAAAAACATAGAATTTGCACTAAAATCTCTGTCTGGAACCTCTGGAAGTGCTTCTGGATTACCAGGTATTTCATTTAGTTAGATTAATGATGTTAGAAGGAGAAGGAAAGTTGAGACCAGATTAAAATGCTACTTACAAGGGACCAATTGTTACTTCTCTTTTTGGATACTATCTTAAGAATGTCGGAGAATCTCTTAGAGACAGACTGAGTTTGTTTTCTGTATTAGGAGTGGAAGCCTTGGTTGGCTGGTTGTTGGATCACCCTGATGTTCAAATTACGGATCTCTCTGATGCTGATACTATTTCTGATGAATATTCAGATGAGGAAATAGCAGAGGAGGTGGAAGAAGCTGAAGCTGCTTGCCCTGTGGTAAGTGTCAACTTACTAAAACCTAAGTCATGCTAGCTGGCTGCAAATTTTGTAATTCTTTCCTTTTATGCACTTGGTTCTGCTATCCCAAGCTTTCAAGACTGTAACAAGGACCATGTTTTCCATATGTTTCTAAGGCATGTCATAAAAGAACTCAAGAATAATCTGTAAATAATCATATATGAGTAGCACAGGGGAAGAGTGGGATGCAGGCAGATGTTTCACTAGTGGTAGCTATAAGTATCCCTGATAGTTGGTCTCAGTTTCGTCTAAAATAGTCAATGTTGTAGTGTAATATTTGTGAAGGAATCCTTTTTTATTTAAAAAAAAAAAAAAAAAAAATTCCCCCACCTCCCTTCCTTTGATCTGAAAAACAAACATATGTTAGCTACAAGGAATGACTGAGGTATTAGTGAATAAATGGCAAAAAGATGTCAGTGAAATAACTTAGCTTTTTCCTTATAAAAACTGTTTTCACTTATTGGTGATAAAATGACCTTTACAATGCCTACTGAGTGTGGTGGCTTTAATGTGAATTTATATTGGGCTTCTGTTGACTTTCAGGAATTGTTTCAGTAAGGATTTGCCAATAAAATGAAATGAGTTCCATGTTTCTATTTATTTTTTAAGGAGTTATATTGAGTTTTCTGGCACATGTGGGATTTTGTAATTGAAAGAAATGCATTATATATTGAAGGAAATTAACTTGACATTGAGTACTGATATCTTTATCAGTATTGCAGTGAGAAAATGTGCTGTATATTGTCTCGAATGAAAAAAACATTTAATGCTCTAAACAGAACAAAGTTTTCTGAAAATTCTCATTACAGCTGGAATAGAATCATAGAATCATAGAATTGTTCTGGTTGGAAGAGACCTCCAAGATCATCGGGTCCAACCATTAACCAATGCAATAGTTTTCTTTTTGAGTTAATCAAATCTTGAAGGAAATAATTTCAGATAACTACAATCTTATCTTTTTCATCAGCTTGTTTTTCTAAGGGAATCACTTTAAATCCCATTGTATTATATAATAAAAAAATTTAGTAGTGTACTTTAGGTAGGAGATTACCATTCACCACTGTTTCTTTGGTTTTTTTCCCCCTGCAAACAAGTAGCCTAAGAAGTGGAATGTGAATGTGTATCTGCAAGGCTAAGCAGATTACTCACAATCCTCTTTGTTTTAATTTCTTTGGCAAGCAGATTCATAAAAGCAATTGGTGGCTTGTTTCACACATTTTGAAAATTTGCAGCTACATTCCTTGGCAAGTCATTTTGGAAACTAATCTTTAGTTTAAAGTAAAGTAGATCATCAGTGTTAGCCCTGTAGTGAGTTGACCTGTTGAAGGTTTTTCCCATTTTGGCATGCAACTTGGATATTATATGTGTTTGTTTTTGTTGGGTTATCCTCAGTCTCTGCTAACAATTTTATTTATCTGAATTGAAAACAAATTCTGTAACTGTTACATGTTTATTTTGGATTTTTTCCAGTCAAGTGGTGCTGTTGTAACAGAGAGCCAGACCTATAAGAAACGAGCTGATTTCTTAAGTAATGATGACTATGCTGTGTATGTGAGGGAGAATATTCAGGTAAGCATGATGATGAAAAGCTATATTGAAACTACTTTCCTTCTGGTACGAAAGTCTTTGCGTAGCTATGGCATTCTGTTGTCCTTTTTCCCTAGGTGGGGATGATGGTTAGGTGCTGCAGAACCTATGAGGAGGTTTGTGAAGGAGATGTAGGCAAAGTTATTAAATTGGATCGAGATGGATTGCATGACCTGAATGTACAATGTGATTGGCAACAAAAGGGTGGTACTTACTGGGTCAGATACATCCATGTTGAGCTTTTAGGTAAGTTCACTGCTAACTGCTTTTTAATAAAAAACTGAATGATACACTAAGGGAGATTTATTTTTGGGGGGGAAAAACCTACTCACCATGCATTTATTCTTGCAACTGCTAGGATTCCCACCGCAGAGTTCTGCCTCTCATATCAAGATAGGTGACAAAGTGCGCGTGAAAAGCTCTGTTACCACACCCAAATACAAATGGGGATCAGTTACTCACCGCAGTGTGGGAGTTGTCAAAGGTAATGTATATTCAAAATGGGGCATGGGGAGGTAATAAAACTGGAAATCACACAGACTTTCTTCAGTGTTTAAGGAGAAAATCTTCTAGACACATTTACAAATCACACAGTTTTGTGGAGTATTGCATGATGATAAGAGAGTATAGTATGCATTTGATGGCTGTGACAAATTTATAGACGTGTACTCTATGGCAGCCCATTTTGTCAGTGTGTTCATCTGCTTTTTGAGCCACTCCATTCACATACTATAGAGGTCTTCAAGAATCTGTGCAGCTTTCCTGTTGTAGTTCTCATTTGTACTTTGGATGAACCGCAAATGGTTTTGCTTTAAGAAGTAAATCTAACTTGAAGACTTCGTATGTAAGTGAGGAGAAAGTGGGCTGCATTAGTGTCAAGCTGTAAGGGATGTTATAGAAGTAATCTGTGGGGCATAGATTCTTTGAAGAGGTACAGATTTTGATCATACTATATTTGTACTTAGAAGTACTTTCTCCCTTTAGGAACTGTTTTTTAAAAAAAAAAGGAAAATTCAGAGTCAAGGAATTTAAGTAGAATAATATGTATCTCTTAAAAACCTTTAGAACTCCCTTTCCCCCAGCCCCTTTCCATGCTATCTGATTAGGTTAATACATAGTTCCATTAAAATAAAAGATTAGTTTTGAAAGTAACTTTCATTACGTGTTTCTGCTGTGATGTTGCACTGGATGCTTTCTGCTTCATTTTATAGAGGTTTGCAACACATTGTATTTTCTACATGTTTTTGTCACAGCTTTTAGTGCCAATGGAAAAGATGTCATTGTAGACTTTCCTCAGCAGTCGCATTGGACTGGCTTGTTGTCAGAAATGGAACTGGTCCCCAGCATTCATCCTGGTGTCACGTAAGTGATGATTTACACTTTTTCTTAATGTATATGGGTTATCCTTTAGCCTTACTGTCTTGATTCCATTATCTTGACTGATGTTACAATTAACTTGTACCCTGAAAACTGCTAGAAATATATTTACTCATTGTTCTTTTGTGAAATCAGGTGTGATGGCTGTCAGATGTTTCCTATCAATGGGCCTAGATTCAAATGCAGGAACTGTGATGATTTTGACTTTTGTGAAACCTGTTTTAAAACCAGGAAGCATAACACCCGACATACTTTTGGTAGAATAAATGAACCAGGTAAGTTTCAGAATCTAAGTGTTTCTTAGGTTAATTTAAAATGTATTGAATTTGTTTTTAAAAAAACAGTTATAAATTTTGGCTCCTTAATGAAATTAGTGTTCGGACTGACCCTCTAGACAACAAAACATTTTTAGCAGGTCATAGCACTGTTACAATTGCACGTGGTGGACTACACCAAAACATCAACCCTTAAGCTTTCTTTGTAGTGTTAAAGAAGTTGAAAAAATATGGCTGCATGACAGTAACTTTTTATGTCAAAACTGTGTTTCCAGCTACCCCAAGAGTAAAATGTATAATTCTTTAATCCCCGTGCCTTTTGCTGTCAGCATAGAAGTAGGTGAATGGAATCCTTACGACAGCAGGTGCAGCTTGAAATACCTAAGGTACCTTCTTAGACCTCAGTCGCTCTTCAACAATTTTGCCTATCAGTGTGTGATGGCTGTGGCCTCATTTCTTCCTCCATGTTGGAGACTCCAGAGAGGGAGGTGTGCTAGGAAAGGGAAGCCTTTTGAAAGAGTCATAATCAGAATTTTTTTGTTTCTAGGGCAAGAACAGGTGCAGTCATCTTAACTCCAAAACTTTTTGGTTTTGCATTATTATACAAAACTTACCTGACACTAGCTTTTATTTCTTTTCTTTCCACCTGTCTAAAAATCGGTCTGATACCTAGGATTTGCAAGGTGATGCTGGCTTCTGGACTAAACCTCTTCATGTTTACTTGTAGCCAGTCTAATCGGGAAAATAAATAAAACTGATTCCCTACTGCAAATCATGAACATGCATTGCACGTGTATGATGGTTTGTCTAAAGGGCAAGAAAGACTTTCCATTAAGAAATCAGTTAATACGGTTGTACAGCTAGTACGGTGTGAATCTGTAATCCTTCCCGTTGCCCTGGATAGGGTAGAGGAGTGTTGTGGTTTAACCCCAGCCTAGCAACTGAGCGTCACACAGCCGCTCACTCACTCCCCCTGCAGCGGGATGGGGGAGAGAATCGGAAGAGTGAAAGTGAGGAACCTTGTGGGTTGAGATAAAGACAGTTTAATAAGGAAAGCAAAAGCCTTGCATAAGCAAAGCAAACCAAGGAATTCATTCAGCACTACCCACGGGCAGGCAGGTGTGCAGCCATCTCCAGGAAAGCAGGGCTCCATCACGTGTAACAGTTACTTGGGAAGACAAAACGTCATCACTGCAAACATCCCCCACTTCTTTCTTCTTCCCCCAGCTTTATATGCTGAGCATGATGTCATATGGTCTGGAATATCCCTGTGGTCAGTTGAGGTCAGCTGTCCCAGCTTTGTCCCCTCCCAACTTCTTGTGCACCCCCAGCCTCCTCGCTGGTGGGGTGGGGTGAGAAGCAGAAAAGGCCTTGACTCTGTGTAAGCACTGCTCAGCAGTAACGAAAACATCCCTGTGTTATCAACACTGTTTCCAGCACAAATCCAAAACATGGCCCCATACCAGCTACTGTGGAGAAAATTATCTCAGCCAAAACCAGCACAAGGAGTTACAATATTATTGATGTCAGGCTTTCTAGAAGCTACAAAGATTTAGTGAAGTAGAAGTGGGATTTTGCAGGGAGGAAGTCAACAACTCACTGAACCACCTCATTCTTGGTCTAGATTCAGAATTTACTCTCCTGTAAGGGATTTCTGTTGAGGGTTGGTTGCATATTTTTCTTATGCTATGGTGGCGTACAAAATTCATGTGCTGTGGGCCTGTATTTTCAAGTAAGTGTCATCATAAATTTTGATTTGTATTTCAAAAGGAAGGACCTTTTCAAGTGGCTATTTGGTCAAGAATAGTCTTTTAAGGATTCTGTCAGTTTAAAGATTGCATGTCCCTGTAATGTTTTATCATTTGATTTTAGGAATTACTCTTAGTGTCTTACATTCCTGAAGAGGGTAATTTTCTTTAATTTTTTAATGTTTATATTTTACTAAATTATGCTTGATTTCTTGGTACAAACCAATCATAAGTGTAAGAATAGAAAGTGTGACTGTCCCAAATGACAGGCATGAAAACTTGTAGTCCGGTAAAGTACTTGAAACTGCTTTTAAAAAAAAAAAAAAAAAAAAAAATCTTGAGCTATGCCCTTTAAGCGTGCGTAGTATTACCATACCTATGTGACATGTTTCTGTAGTCGACTTTTAGACTGCATACTTGAAATCTTTGATTTGTTATATTTCCTTTCACAATGATTATGGGTTTAATAAAAGCAATTTTCTTTGAGAGGTATGTGCTTAAAGTTTTATTTAACCATGCAGGTCAGTCTCCGGTGTTTTGTGGACGTTCTGGAAAGCAGCTGAAGAGACGGCATAGTAGCCAGCGAGGAATGTTACTGGATGATTGGTCAAGAATAGTTAAGAATTTGAATGTCTCATCCTCTGTGAATCAGGCTTCACGTCTTATTGATGGTAGTGAGCAGTGCTGGCAGTCTTCTGGCTCACAAGGAAAGGTAACTTTAAGCTGTAACTGGTTTATTCTGGCGTATTTTCTTCTTAAGAGGATAAGTATTTACCTTAGTGAAATATATTTGTTTGTTACATTTGTGTAAAATAGAAGAGTAGTAAAAAAGACGTCTGAAGTACAAAACTATGTTTTTTTCATAGTAAATATGCCTATTTTTTTTAAAGCTGTGCTTCATCTTTCTAATTATTTCATGTGAATTATAAGGAACATGTGTGGTTTTTGAAATACAGGGTAACTGTTCTATTCTGTAGTTGGTTATATGGTTTCAGTTGCCTTTTCAGTATAATAACTGATGACAATTGTTCTTAACAACTGCATTGATTATATTTTACTTAAGTGAGTTTGTTGCAATACAAAAAGCACCTATGTTCTTACTAGCTAAAACTGCCTCCAAGCACTCCCTCACTTGCGTAGAATCATAGAATATCTCAAGTTGGAAGGGACCCATAAGGATCGAGTCCAACTCCCTGCTCCTCACAGGACTACCTAAAGCTAAATCATACGACTAAGAGTGTCTTCTAGATGCTCCTTGAACTCTTGACAGGCTTGGTGCCGTGACCACTTTCCTGGGGAGCCCATTCCAGTGAGTGACCACCTTCTCAGTGAAGAACCTTTTCCTAATGTCCAATTTGAACTTCCCCTGACGCAGCTTCGTTCCATTTGCTCTTGTCCTATCACTGGTCACCAGAGAGAGGAGATCAGCACCTCCCCTTCCGCCGTCTCCCTTGAAGAAGTTGTAGACTGCGATGAGGTCACCCCTTACCTTCTCTTCTCTAAGTTGCACAAACCAAGTGACCTCAGCCGCCCCTCACAAGTCTTGCCCTCGCGGCTGCCTTTCACCATCTTGGTCGCCCTCCTCTGGACACACTTAAATAGTTTGATGTCCTTCTTATAGTGAGATGCCCCAAACCGCACACAGTATTCGAGGTGGTGCCACACCAGTGCAGTGCAGAGTGGGACAGTCACCTCCCTTGACCAGCTAGCTATGCTGTGCTTGATGCACCCCAGGACACGGCCCTTTTGGCTGCCAGGGCACATTGTTGATTCATATTTAACTTGCTGTCAGCTCAGACCTCTTTCTGTGGGGCTGCTCTCCAGCCTCTTGTCCCCCCAGTTTGTATGTATAAGCAGGATTACCCCATCCCAGGTGGAGAATCTGGCACTTGCTCTTGTTAGATTTCATACGGTTGGTGATTGTCCAGCTCTCTAGTCTATCCAGATCTCTCTGTAAGGCCTCTCTACCCTCAAGAGAGTCCACAGCTCCTCCTAGTTTAGTGTCATCAGCAAACTTCCTTATTGTACATTCAACTCCTGTGTCCAGACCATTTTTAAAAACATATAAGCATTGTTCCTTAGTTTATGGTTTACCAGTTTTATTTGCCCGCAGCACTGCTTTGTGGTACCGGGATTTGAGGCTAGGCTTCTGTCCAGTGTGTTTTGATGCTCAGTTGATGGCCAAGCTGAGAGTAGCCACAAGTACCCTTCCTTCAGGTTGTCTGTAGACTGTAACCAGTCAAAGATTTACATTATGTCCCATTTCTTGACCTCCAGTGGTATTGTGCTTTCTCAGTCTTCTCATTGGTGTTGCTCTTGGGCAAATTAAATCATTTGCTGCAACCGTTTCTCTTGTATTTGGAGGTTGGACAGGTGAGAAAATCACAAGGTCATTTTCCTTTGGCCAGTTCCCATGCATTGCAGCTATTGTGTACCATTCACAAATGTTTTTCATGCTTTCTTCAAAACCAGCACACATTTGTTCTTGTTAACCATATGGTGGCCCTAACAATACTATCTGAAAATGAAATTCTGTGTGTTTCCCCTAGCACTGGATTCGCTTGGAGATTTTTCCAGATGTTCTTGTTCACAGACTAAAGATGATAGTGGACCCTGCAGACAGCAGTTACATGCCCTCTTTAGTTGTAGTTTCAGGTATGTGTATGTTGTCTTGAGAAGTCTGAAAAAGTGGTTTTTTTTTTTTTTTTTTTTGTACATTCAACAGTACGTATTTATCTAGTTTCAGTTAACAGTCATCTATTTAACATGCATAGTGCCTGTTTATGAAACAAACACCGTGTCTTAAAATGTTTTCCATGTTTTGTTTTCTAGGGGGGAATTCCTTAAATAACCTTATAGAGCTAAAGACAATCAATATAAATCCTACGGACACCACAGTGCCTCTTCTTAGTGATTGTACAGAAGTAAGTGTGAGAATTACTGTTGTATGCAACAGAAAAATATTTTGTTCCAAGAGAAGGATGAAAAGCACTGTTGTGATTAATAAAGCATGGTATTTTACTTTTCCTCTAAATTGGCACTATTTCTGGCAGATTACTAAAAATTATACTGATAAGTTTTACCATAATCACAATGTAACTCTATAATAGCCTTAGTAGTAACAATACTTTAGTTTTTTTGATGTAAATCAATATACCTATGAACCAAGAAGACATCCCAATAAACTTAAATTAGGGGATAATTATGGTGAGTGATAAAGCTTATTTTGGATAGTAGTTCTGATCTTTTTCAGCAACAGCAAGGAGGGATGCATAATGAATTTTTAGAAGATGGTAAGTGTAATCGTTCTCAAATTAATGAGGCCATATGTTTATCTTAAAGTATGAATTTTGTAGGGCTGAAAAGCCAGATTTTTAAAGTTACAGATTCATTTTGTTAAGGTGACAAAGTCAAGCAGAAGTTCTAATTCTTTCCTGTGTTTTATAAAGTTATATAGGACCCAAAAGATGACAATTTAGTTTTTTCTTCTTAGTACCACAGGTATATTGAGATTGCAGTCAAGCAGTGCAGAAGCTCTGGGATTGATTGCAAGATACATGGCCTCAGCATACTGGGACGTATACGTGCAGAGGATGAAGATTTGGCTGCAGTCCCTTTCCTTGCTTCTGATAATGAGGAAGAGGATGATGATAAAGCTAACACCGGGAGGTAGGTAACTGCAGGGGCTGGAAGGAAATGAAGAACCACCTTAGTGTTTATATATTCCAATCAGGAGATTATTGTAAGAAGAACAACTTAATTAGGTTGAATGGTAGTATCTTAGTTTGTCAGAATTGTAAGTAGGTCGTTTGTTGATAAATAACTTCTTTAAGATTATGACACTGGTAAGGTGCTAGCATTTTGTACAGCTCTTCTGCTTCTGCAGTATACTTGGAGTTGAAAACCTAGCTGAAAACTTGATGTGTTAATATTTCATATGTGGCACGTGTATATTTACCACTCCTCAGCAAAACATTCTGGGTTTTTTTTGTTTGTTTGTTTTTACTTGTTATAGCCACCACTTAACTGTGGTGGTGTAGTCTGAGTACTGGAACTGTTCCAAACTGTAAAATCAGTAAATACAGTAAAAAGGTGCCTGTGCTATAGCATGCAGGTTGCTAAACTGACATTGTTTTTTTTTCTCAATATGTCCAGTCTTGTTAGAAAGAAGGCAGCTGGGCTCGAATCGGCAGCTACAATAAGAACCAAAGTTTTTGTTTGGGGACTGAATGACAAAGACCAATTGGGAGGGCTGAAAGGTTCCAAGGTATGTTTGTTGTTTTCATACTTTAGTACGAAACAGACACAGATCAAAATAAAATGTATGAGTCTCACACAACTCAAAATTAATTCAAATTTAATCAGAATTTTAAAGTTTATTCTCAAAAGCTACGAAGAGTAGGTTTTAATGGCTTTTTACTGTTAAGACATGTAGATGTCTGCTGGGTGGAAAATTGGAGAAAATTTGCATTTTGGTTGTTACTCTGAAATCCAGTTTGATTTTTAGCAGCTATGTAATCATTTGTTTTAGATGATAGTGAACTAATTGTTCTAAAAATGTGTAGCACTCTCTACATATTCTGTTTTGAGTTTGCATGCGTGAAATGAAGATATTGTTGAACTTTTCTATGCATTATTTTTACCTGGAGCTGGTGCAGTAATCAGAAAAAAAAGTTGATTTCTAATCTTTTGATTGGTGTAGCTTGATTACAATTCAGTGTAATTCGAGAGGAATTTCAGCCCTGTGTGCAGCCATTTATACATAATTTTTAATACAATGCAAGATGGGAGATACATGGTGAATGTTTAATCAATTTAAGATATCATTAATCTGAAAAGTATGCTAAGAGAGCATTTCTTTATGTTGTAAATAAAACGTATACTATTGTATCCATTGAATGCCTTTCAAGAAACAAAAAGTTAACCATTACTGTATTCTCCATCCTGTATTTTATTGGTGCATAAAGCCATCAAGACTTCAGTGCAGAAGTGCAGATTTCAGTTCATTCTTGCTCCAAACATGTTGAAGGCAGAATTATGGCTCTGTTCGACTGAAGTGCTTCCCCCCCACCTAGAAAAGGGGAGAACTATAGGACAGTTAAATGGAGGGAAGTGAGGGGTTAAAAAAAAAAATCAGATACCTCTATAAATATGAACTAATTCTGTAAAGATTAAACTTTTTTTGAGTGGAAAAAACATGCTAACATGAACTTACATACTTTATCTTTGAGGGTCCTAACAGATGTTAATATTAAATAGATGAATGGAGTAATTAGGATAGTAATTTAAGAACTAATTTAAGGCTTTTCAAATGTCCTTCAAACTTTTTTCCCATATACTGTAATGAAGAGAAACTTTATCTCTTTAGCTGCATAAAAATAACTAACTAAATACTTACTTTTATTATATAACGGGTTATGCCAGGTATGACTATATGTTGATTTAAAACTCTTGAAAAGGCATTGCTGATGTCTATTTGTGTGTGTATATATATATATATACAGCTTGATCAAAGACTTCTTTGTAGTAGCAGTTTTGTGTTCCTGTATGCTGATTTGAAGTGCATTGGTTAACACTTTTAACTAGGTTTATTTTACTGTCAAAACTGAGTTTGGTTTTCTTGAGAAAACTTTACTAAAAGGAAAATCCTTGTTTATATCACATTCCATTTTTTCTCAGGTTTTGTATTTATCATGGTTTCAGTATTAAATGCTTTTTCTTGGTTTCTGTCTTTTGCCTGGTGTGTATTAACTGGTATGTGTGAAATGTCTGAATAATACGGGTAGTTTCATATATTTAAAAAAAAAAAAGAAGTACCTGTTAGATTAAAGTTTTATACTTTAAAAAGAAGAGCTATTCTTAAGTAATAAACCAGTTAAAGTGTATTGTAATGATCTTTATTTCCTGTCTACTCTAGATAAAGGTCCCTTCCTTTTCTGAAACCCTGTCTGCCTTGAATGTTGTACAAGTAGCTGGAGGATCCAAAAGCCTTTTTGCAGGTAATATAAGTTTAAAATAAATATGATTATTTAAGGGCAGAAACAGATTTCTAGTTGTGAAACATTAATGATGTTTCAAACTTTTTTTTTTTTCTTCATTTTAGTGACTGTAGAGGGTAAAGTATATGCCTGTGGAGAAGCCACAAATGGAAGGCTGGGTTTAGGAATATCTAGTGGAACTGTGCCTATTCCCCGCCAGATTACAGCTCTCAGTAACTATGTGGTAAAGAAGGTGGCTGTTCACTCAGGTACTGACTATTGCTATTCTTATATACATAAACATAACATATTAAGCCTGAAAATAGTTGCTTTGCAATTTTCTTGGGTGCTGTGATGCCCCAGCATATCTGATATTTTTAAATTTTTTTAAAATAAATACAGGTTATTAAATTCTGTCTGTTGCATAAAATATCAGATTAAATCTAATGATTCTGTTATGAAAATCTATGAATTTAGACTATACACAGTTTCTTACTTGCTGGAAGTTAAATTTGATAACTTCTGAATAGTTTTTCAGTCTGATCCAAAGAAAGTGTTTTCATTTTTGAATATTGCTAAATGGTGGATTTGGGTTTTCTTTTTTTTTCTTGCAGCATTGAAAATAGCAAATTGAGTGACTATTTCTTTTTTTTTTTTTTTAATGTGCCAGGAAACCTACTCTCACAAAAGTTTTGTCTTTTAATTTAAATCACATAAAAACTCTGAAGAAAATAAGTAATGCATATTGGATTGAAAGTCTCGTACAATTACATTGTACAAGTACAGCAGTGTCAGATTTCTGAGATTTTTGCTAGACCTGCTGCCTGCTTGAAAGCTTGAAAATTAAATTTATGTTTACACTTTTAGGTGGCCGGCATGCTATGGCATTAACTGTTGACGGAAAGGTATTTTCGTGGGGTGAAGGAGATGATGGAAAACTTGGCCATTTCAGTCGAATGTAAGGATACCAAATTTGTCTGTATTTCAGTAAGAGAACATTTTGTTGCATGTTATGACACAGCTGACCACCACTATTGACAATAACAGAATTTTTAATATAACGGGAATAAAAAATTGTGTTGTGAAAAGATTTTTTTTTTTTTTTTTTTTTTTTAGCAGTGTATGTCAACTTATGGTGCAGCATTTTTGGCAGTCTTCAGTCATTTAAAAAGGAGGCATTCAATTAATATAAGACTTGGAAACATACTTAGTGGATAAAGTCTTTAATAGTATTTTTGAATGTCACTGATGAAATGGCACACTTTTGAACATAGAGTTTTTGGTTACTTTTATAAGGTATGATTTACAGAGGTACCTTGAGGTGTAAAACCATAGCATTTTTACATTTCTGAGCTGTAACAGTTCATAATCTAAGCCTGACAGAGTATTTTGTAGCCCTTTTCTTTAGACTTCTCTTCACAAACCTGTTAGCCAGCAATAAATTTCTTACACTTTTCAGTAATACATAGTTTAATCCTCCACAGGACAGCTTTGAGGAAAATTTGAATTGTCTCAGGATTTTTCTTTGTATGCACCACAGAACAATGTTTTGAAAGAAAAAAACCCCAATAAACATAGCCTATGGTGAAATTTTTGTCATTCTGATATATTTTGAAGACCTGCTCAGAATATATAAAAAATGACAGTGCCCAACTCAGATGGTTAATATATGGCAACAAATACATGTTCATAGGAGTATGAGTGTCAGATCAATGGAAAGGGAAGTCCAGATTAGAGCAATATTGTTGTTTATTTTTCAACTGCCTCATATTTTCTGTGATTTTATGGAAAGTGAGACTTGGAACTCTTGGGCATTTCATGGGACCATATTTTCCAGAGGCCATGCATAATTTTATAAAACCTTAATAGTGGCTCTGATACACAGTCAATATTAGAAAACCTTGAGTTGAAACTCTTCCGTGAATTTAGAGAATATTGTAACTATATGAATAGTAAAAGTTTCCAGTACTCTTATAGAAGCCTAACAGTAAATTCCAGTTCTAATTTCTTTCTTGTACAGAGCAAAGTTGGGATGGGAGTGTCATCTCTTAATCTTACTGTCTGGCTCTGTGTCCACAGGGTGGAGAAATAATTACTTCTAACAAATCACTCAACTTTGGGCAATGACAGGATATGTTTTCATTTTGTATTATACACTTTTTAATTGATTCATCGCTTTAGTATTTTGGCTTTGTCACCTAAGTTTTGCAGCATATACGTGAAATATTTCTTTAAATAAACTTTCAAGTACATTAAAATAGTATAAACTTTAGATTTATGGTGCTACTAAAGAGTAGGTCTTGGAATAATAATGTTGCATCTTACTTTATATTTAGGTTACTGTTAGTACACAACATTTTTTGCATTATGAGGGTTGGAGTATGTTGTGCAACTCCTTCATAATTAACACAATGAATTCTTTACTCATTTTCTCTAGGAACTGTGATAAACCCAGGTTGATAGAAGCATTGAAAACCAAACGCATCCGTGATATTGCTTGTGGCAGTTCCCACAGTGCTGCCATTACCTCTAGTGGTGAACTGTATACATGGGGTCTGGGAGAATATGGAAGGCTAGGACATGGAGATAATACCACACAGCTGAAGCCTAAGATGGTAAAATAAATGTTGATTGTCTCTGATGAAATGCTAATGTGTTTGTTTAATAAATGATAAAATAAAGCTAGAGGAAAGCCACAAACCATGAAAGCAGTATGAAGACATCATTTTGGAGTGATCTAAATTAGGTTTTGGTACACATACCTCTGGTAACAGGCAAGCTATTTCAGAAAGGCCAAAAAGATCCAGTCTCTTTCTTTTTCTTGGGAAGTGATGCGGAATGGCTAAGTGCTGTTTTGAACATTCATGTCCTGCATCTACTTTGGTACATAGCTGGAAGCTACTACTGTCATTGAGCGATGTTGGATCCTGAGTGAGCAAGGCTTGACAATCCTTTGCTAAAGGGTGTGCTCAGAGTGGGCACAATGAACAAAGATCAGTCATAAGAGCTTGAAAATGTCTGTAAGGTTTTAAAACATAACTTCTTTGAGACATCATGCTTACTTTTTCTGTTTTGTAGGTTAAAGTGCTCCTTGGCCACAGAGTCATTCAGGTTGCTTGTGGAAGCAGAGACGCTCAGACTCTTGCTTTGACCGATGAAGGTAGGAATATCTTGTTCCAGAAGCTTTCTAGCACGTGGGAATACTGTGATCATTGTTTGACCTGCAGTTTGGTATTTGTTAGGTTTGGTGTTTTCTTGGGGTGATGGTGATTTTGGAAAACTGGGCCGAGGAGGAAGTGAAGGATGCAACATTCCTCAGAACATTGAAAGACTGAACGGCCAAGGCGTTTGTCAAATTGAGTGTGGTGCACAGTTCTCATTGGCGCTGACCAAGTCAGGAGTGGTATGGACATGGTATGTTGCATTTGCCAGAAAATATTAACAAAGCAATGGCTAAGTATGTGTTGTATTTATTGTTATTTGACTGTCTTAACTCCATCTGTGCCTTGTCCCTGTGCTTTGTCTTTTAAATTGGCAGCTCTTTGAGACAAGCTGTGATCTGTTCAGTTACTCTGACACTGTGTCTTGTAGCATGCTCAGTTGTGTGTTGTACTCTGTTAGGATGCTTGGGTCTTACTGAATTAGTGGAGGAAGGGGAAGATCGTTCCCTCTCTTGGGAGCAATGGAGCATGTAAAGGGATGTTAATTCAAGACTTGGAGTGGAGCGGCAGAAAGAGAATCTGAGAATCATAGTTTGGAGTATGTAGCCTACAGCTAAAGCTGAGACTGAGAGAGCAAGGATGTAGCAGAGTAAGGAAGGTAAGCTAAAGTTCAGAGGAGATGGGAGGAACTTCCTTGGAAACACAGGGTCTCTGCAGAGCACATTGCTGCTCAGAAGGCCGCTGAGATGTCAGTAATGATGCCTCAAAGCAAGAACTGGCATGAGATGATCACTGAGAGTTATTCAGAAACCCTTTTTATTTTTCTTCTATTTTTCTGCTTGCTTTTGCTTTGTTTTGGACACAAACCTGGCTTTTTGAGTTTATAAAACTTTCTGTAAAATTTGAGAGCTTACTGTATGGCAGATGAACTTCAGAGCTCTAACCACATCAAGGTCTTACCCCTTCCTTGTGTAATAAGACTATGACCTGTTTGATGTATATCAAAGCTAAGAAGACTTAAAATGGTCATTTTTGTTTTATTATTTGTCAGCAATTGATGAATGATATGAAGAGAAATCCACAAAACTTCTGTTTTTATAAGTTACTTCTATTTTCAAAAGGGAGAAAAGCTTTTAGCAGAGATGTCGTTTCTGAGAGTGGCCACTGAAATCTGTGTTTGTGTGTCTCACTTTTCTGCCTCTTTTATTTTTTTTGTAGTGACAAAAGGAGTAAGAGGAAAGGGAATTTGGCTGTCTTTAAGAACTGCAAAATTCTTGTTCATTCCTTCCTTCCCTCAGTTTGTCTTAACACTGTTACATCTAATCACAAAATCTACACCTATTTCATGACATTACAGTATATCTACTATAAGTAGATTTTTTGGGTCTGTTTCAGCTGTGCATGTCTGCACTTTAGGATGGCTGAGTTGCTTCTAAACTTTTATTCTTATCTTCTTGAATTTTTGCTGATTTGAGGGAAAAATCACAACTCCTGTGTTACAACTTTAGGTAGGCAATAGTACTATATATCACATTCACCTCCAGCATAATACAACCTTTCAGAGAAAAATTGGTGTTGATAGTGGTGAGCAGTGGAACTGAGTGAATGGTTGCTAAAAACACAGTGGAATAAATCTCAGGGGTTTTTTCTTCTTTGCTGACATTCTTGGAGGCATTTTGAGGTGTTGACATTACTTTTGCATATGGTATATTTTTAGTGCAGTTTGTGTATAACCATTTTAGAAGAATTTAAATTATGGAGGCTTGAGAACCTGTTTTGAGGCTTGCAACTGTGAGAAAAACTCAGTTCTGAAAACATGTTAGTTCCTGTATATTTTTTCATGTGAGTGTACTTGTCAAAGGATTTGTTATAGTTAGATTTATTCTCAGTAGTATAAATATGTCCAAGTCTATCGAAACACATCAATTTTATAAGTATTTATAATTGCAATGTTTCTGCAACAGAAGAAATGCAATGTAATCACAGTTGCACTATGTACAAAAAATAGTCATAAACGATGCCTGTTCTATACTGAGGTGAAAAGTTATGAAGTCACAGAACTGCAGTTATCCTCAGTTTTAGGCCCTTGTAACTCAGATTTGAAGAATTTGCTAGTTGGTGCTTGTGTTTAATCCCAGTGATAAATGAAGTATTTTGATTTGGGAAGCTGCATTGACAGAGGAATGTGTAAGCAATATAACTGTTTTGAATTTTACATTTACTATCTGTTGCAGGGGTAAGGGTGACTACTTCAGGCTAGGCCATGGCACAGATGTACATGTACGAAAGCCACAAGTTGTGGAAGGACTGAGGGGTAAAAAGATCGTGCACGTGGCTGTAGGCGCACTCCATTGTCTAGCGGTTACTGACACTGGGCAGGTATGTTGTCCATCACCCTCCTTTCCCCTTTTACCTTGATCCAGAAAGGAATCAATTAAACTGTTGAGGATGAAGAGTGTAATAGCATCAGTGCTGATTAAATGGATTAAAAATTGTAATGATATTTATTTGCTTATTAAAGTCCTCAATAAATATAAACATGATTGTAATTTAAACTTTATTAGCTTTCATATTATTATTGGACTTTACATGTTGTTGTCATAGTAGCTTTTGTAATATTTTCCTAATTTATGTATTATCTCATGATCAGTTTCCTACTTCTTACTCTTGAAATGCAGAAGCAGTCATAGTATTCTGGACAGATTTTTCTGCTGTGATCCAGCATTATCATTATCATAGTATTGATGCAGATCCCCAGTGTAATTACTATGCAACTAATTCTTCTAACTTACTGTTCACGGTGAACATTGAATAATTTATGAATCAACTGATGATTTATGAATTGGCAATGATTTATAAATCATCTGATAAAGTGGTGCTTTGATTTTTTTTTTTTAATTTTTTCTTTTAATGTATGATAATGCCTCCATTATTTAACGGGCTAAAAAAAAGTGGTGGCAATAGATTCTCTAAAATGTCCTAGATTGATAATATGAATCACTAATATTCTTCTGTAGGAATTTTTAAGAAAACAATTAAATGAGGCAACCAGCAAAGCAAAGTAATATGTGGAAATGTTTACTGGCAGGTTTACGCTTGGGGTGACAATGACCATGGGCAACAAGGCAATGGAACTACTACAGTCAATAGAAAGCCCACACTTGTCCAGGGCTTGGAAGGCCAGAAAATCACGCGGGTTGCTTGTGGGTCTTCCCACAGTGTAGCATGGACAACAGTGGATGTAGCTACACCATCTGTTCATGAACCAGTACTTTTCCAGACAGCGAGGGACCCTTTAGGTGCTTCTTATCTTGGTTGGTATTTATTGCCTTACCTTTTTTTTTTTTAATGCCATTGGAGAGTTAGTTGTGTATGTGGTTTAATAGGTGATAGAAGAGTGCAAAAAGAAAACTCTTAAAAAACCACCACAAAACAACAAAAAAACCCATACACACCTCTAAAAAAACCCCAACAAAACCCCTTCCTGAAAGTGGAAGTTGTAAAGGACTTCTTCAGAAGTAGCATTAGTTTGAACTTTTGTTGTTCTTCAGGAAATTAAAATGCAACATGCTTTATCAAATGCCCCGAAGACTTTGTCTTTAATATGGGATAGAGCTTTATGGAGGTAATGGTAGATGGATGCTACTGTAATATTGGTCGTCTTACATCTTCTTACTCTGTCTATAATTTTTGATGCTGCTATTACCTTTTGTTTCTAAGGTAGGTGACTTAAGAATGAGGAAGGCAAACCAGCAATGTTTTGTGTTGAATATAAAAGCACCAAACATTTTGCTAATTAAGCTTTTTCATGAACAAGGGAATGTATTTAAGAAAGAGCAAGACCTACATATGTAGACTATTTGATTAGTATTTTTAAGAGTACCTAATAAATATTCATGCTATTTGAGAATTTTCTGTGTAAGTAAAACTTGTTTTAGATGCTGATCTCCAAAATATTTATATCTGTATTACCTTAATCTTCACGAGTGAGTAACAAGGTAGAACACTGTTTTATGAAAGCCCTTGCTGCAAAGCCTCAGTATTGACTTTAATGTTGTAACTGTAGACACTGCAGTTTAAGAATTTACTGTAGCATTAGTTTTACAGTCATCTTTCTGACTTAACAAGAAATTAGATAAATCAGTTCCAGTTATGTATTACACCATTAAAAAATGCTTACCTTCTCTTTTTTTCCCCCCCTCGTTCCAGGTGTTCCTTCAGATGCAGATTCTTCTGCTGCCAGTAACAAAATTAGTGGGGCAAACAGTTCCAAGCCGAATCGCCCTTCCCTTGCTAAGATTCTCCTATCACTTGATGGGAATGTTGCCAAACAGCAGGCATTATCTCATATACTGATGGCATTACAAATCATGTATGCCAGGTAGGCATGCAAACATTCTTGTCTTTTGGAGAGCAAAAGCTGACATAGCTTACCATCTATTAGGGTCTCTTGAGTCAGTTATAAATTGTTTCACAAGTTTGAACTCCTCAGTTTAGGCCTAAGTTTCATTTAAATTTTCTTTTGATGTTGATGTTAGCTTTATGCTGTTATGTTTTCTTTACAATAAGAAGCTCCCAGTGCCTGGGAAAAAAAAAATGTTTAGTTAGAAATGCTGAAGTAAATCACGATAGATGATGTGGTGAAGCAGTGGGTGACAGGGTGGAAAGAACAATACAACTTTACAGTGTCCTTCTTGTTGTTGGTAGAGAACAGAGTACTTGTGCTAAAATTTATGAAGAGGAACTCGTGTAAATAGTTGGGGGTTGGACTAGGTGACCTTTAAAGGTCCCTTCCAACCCAAACTATGCTATGATTCTGTGAAAATAGTGGCCGTAAAACATAGTGTTTAAGCATCAGGCCCAAAGGAGAATGGAGATAAACTACTCTCTAAATTCCAGAGCTTGGAAACCTTTCCTTATTTTATTAAGACAAGCTAATCGCATTTTTTCTAAGTTCAACAAGGAAGTATAATTAGGCTTATGTTAATCTGTCCTAAATGATTTCAGGGATGCAGTTGTTGGAGCATTGATGCCTGCAAGTATGATTGCACCAGTAGAATGTCCCTCTTCATCGCCAGCCCCCCCATCAGATGCTACTTCTACAGGAAGCCCTGCAAATGGAGATGAATGCATGCTTGTAGGAGATATAGAAGAGAGGCTGAGCCCAAACCCATGGCAGGACAGGAGAGGGGAGGTAAAGTGTCAAATGAATTCTTCCAACAGTGTTTAACAGTAAAGCTGAAAAATATTGTCCTGTTTCGTTTGATAATAGCAGAGATTAAACAGTGGATTAAACTAATTTCTGGAGTATATCTTCTACATATGTCAGATTTGGAAAAACTAAAATTTTAGTGTGAAATCAGTTTAGAACTTTCAGAATGAGCTGTGTCATTTAAATGCAATTGTGATGATTTCTAGTAGTATTTTAGACTTAACATGAAAATATTAACCATTTGACCAGATATCCAATTAATTTTACAGAAGTGACCTTTAAAAAAAAAAAAAAGTCAAGACTAAGAGAATCTTTGACAATTATTTAATGAAATGTAATTGTCAACTTATATCAACTAATATAGACAGGAGGGCCTGAATGGAATTCTACTCTGTTGATTCCCAACTACTAACAGAAGCAGAAAAAAGAAAAGAATTGCTACTGAAGAGATCTTTTCCTTTAACAGACTATTAATTTGACATATATTGTTAGGGCTTGTCTTCTACATCGTAGACTTTTCTGCAGGCGCTGATGTTTTATTGTATGTTTTTGTGGCAACTGGCATCGAGGGGGGTGTTAAGTGGTTTGCTGTGCTAGGAACGTAAAATAGAAGCTAAAAATACAGGGAGCAAATCTGTTGGTTTTGAATTTATGGCTGTTTTGGAATTGCTGTTGTCTTGCAGCATAAGCGCTTCTAATAAATAATTAGACTCTTAAGGGTTTTACAGTTGTTGCAGCTTTTGTTAGTTATTATTTGTTTTGGCTAGGTTGTTTCTTCAGAAGATGCTGTGACACCGTCTGCTGTAACTCCCTCAGCTGCTGCTGCCTCTTCCCGTCCTTTCATTCCAGTCACAGATGATCCTGGAGCTGCCAGTATCATTGCAGAAACCATGACAAAAACCAAAGAAGTAATGTTGTCAATGCCTTCCTTAAAACTTAAGTCCTTACCATGCTTTTATCAAGCAGTTTTGCTTTTTTTGTGCTTTTGAAGTTATTCTATAAATGACTGCATTTTTAAAATCTATCCAAAGACAGAGGGATTTTTTCTTTTTTTTGGTCCACAGTTAAAGGACATTAGTTTTAGGAAAGCTTTTTCATTTGAGAAGCGGGTTGAACAGTAGGTTAATTTTGGGGCCGTATAATCCCAGATTTACAAATTGTCTTTTAAACTACCTTTAAACTTCTTTAGACAAGTTAACTTGTTCGGGTTCAGTGAGCTACGTCTTTCATATTCACTGTCTAAATATTTCTACAATTTGTTTTGTAGGACGTAGAAAGTCAAAATAAAGTGTCTGGCCCAGAACCACAGTACTTGGATGAGTTTACTAGTCTCTTAGTACCAGATGACACGCGAGTCATGGTTGACCTGCTAAAGCTTGCTGTGTCCAACCGAGCAGGTGAAAAGGGAAGAGATGTTCTTTCGGCTGTGCTGTCTGGTATGGGCACAGCTTACCCACAGGTCAGGTTTTGTTTCTGTTGCATTTTAATTATGTCCTTTTTATTACTAGCTTAATAGAATATTTTCTTGTATTTGAAGTGCAGTTCAACATACTGAGAAACTTAATTAAATATGAAAATTTGAATTGAACTTAAATGCATGTGAACCTTAATGATTTTATTGGAAATATTACATGAATATATGCATTTGTTACAAATGTCAGTAATAGTCTATTTCCTTAATTTGTCATGCTGCAATTAGACATTAAAATAGAAGCTGAATGAACTGTATTTCAATATATTTTCAACTGTATTTCCAATATATTGGACAAGTCGCTGTGGTTATCGGAATGAAGCTGAATTAACCAAGCCCTATTTCCTGGATCTGTGGAATATTAGTTTAAAAGCTTCCATGTTGGTTTTAGTTTGCATCTGAGTTTAGTTCTCAAATTGATGCAGTCATCAATGCTAGCTAAAAGTGCTGTTAATGATATAGTAATTCTTAATTTTTAAGATTTACATTTGATGCATTGAAGTTTTAAACTATTTACAAAGTGTCCATGGGTGTGGGTTTTTTTGGGACAACTGACAAACAGAATTAATAAATGCTGTAATGTTGGATACCAACAGCTATGTGAAAGAATGTTACAAATCATACATTATTTATAGAATATCTGCTTACAGTAATGAACTGAAAGTTGTTTAATGTTTCTTGTAGCTTTACCCTTCATTTTTTTTTTTTCTAATGAGTAACAATGCATTTTTTTTAAGATGCTCATATGATGTAGTTAATTTATGGCTTTGCACTGCTTGAAAACTGGTTTGAAACATCAGAAGTGATTATGCAAAGCTGATTTTTGTATTCTTTTATTAAACTTGGCTTCACTAACCAAAAAGATGAATAATGACTTTGCTAAGGAGTGTGCATTGAATTGAGAGGAATTTTATTTATTTATTTATTTATGGTATAAATGACAAGACAGCTTCAGTTTTAAACAACGAAGTCTTATGGTGTGTCTCTCTGAGTAAGCTAGGATTGTGGGAGAGCCTAAATGATGCTATTCATGTAGAGGCAATTAAGTGGTATTTCTCAAACTTACTTTATTCCCTCCCTTCCAAATTTTCAAATTCCTTATAATGATCAGCTGTGTATACCCATGTTCTGGGTTGAGATGTAGTTGTCCCCCTCCTACCCTTATTAGATGCACGCTATATATGCACTTATACATTAATTTTGGGGTTTTGCTTCTAGCATTAATTGTGAGTAGCTGAACAACTTTGTGTGAGTTTGTGGGTGGGTTGTGGGGGTGTTTTTAACGTCAAGAGTCAGAATGTTTATTTGAAACTGCTCTTTAAAAATGAGTACTATCAGAATTTTCTCTCTAAACAGTGTTTTGCAATATTACATACTACTTAAATATTTACACCTTTCATTAATCTCTAGGCCTGTGCTTTACAGTTTAGATTTTACAGTTTGGTTTTTCTGTAAGGGAAAACAATTATTTGTGTTGTCATTTACTTACTGGAAACTTATGTTGTTTGACTTTTAGTTTTAGGATTTTTTTCTGGCTTTAACAACACCAAAAAGAGTATTTTTGAATGAATATGATGTTTTATGAATCAGGATTCAGAAAGTGATTTATTTATTTATTTATTTTAAATTTGGGAAGAATGGTAGTTGGCTTAGATTTCTTGGACTAATCAAACTTACTTTTTATAACGTGTATATTTTTCTTTTCTTAGGTTGCTGATATGTTGTTGGAGCTGTGTGTTACTGAACTAGAAGATGTGGCAACTGATTCACAAAGTGGTCGCCTTTCTTCGCAACCAGTTGTGGTAGAAAGCAGCCATCCATATACTGATGATACATCTTCTAGTGGCACAGTTAAAATACCAGGTATAGAATTCTTAGAGTTACGTTACTGAAATTCTGTTAATTTCAAGCCTGCATGCATAAAATTTTTCTTTAGCTTGCAAAAATGTGTGTTGAACTTTTAAAGCCGTGTTCCGTATCCTATTGCTGTAATAAAGTATTTCTTAAAACACTTACATACTGCATGAACATCTTGATCCTGTGAAATACTCACTTTTGGGTTCACTGGCTGTGACTGCAGCTTTATATCATTGCTGTTTTCTGTTCAGTTTTGAAGCTGAGAAGGATTGAGTCATTTTCAGGGTCAGTAATTGAACACCTATCTTCCAGTCTTGAGCATTAGGGAAATACTTTTTTGTTTTAATGCTGTCTTTTCATTTAGTGCTTCCTTCAGTATGTTACCTAGTACTTATCAAAAGGTACAGACAACAAAGAGCTATTTGCCTTAACTGTAAATAGACATTTTTTGTCTGTTGCAACTTCAGTTTGGAATGTTCTGAATATAGTCTTCTGTCTGCTAGCCCCTACTCGCATGAGCTTCTATGATGTAAGACTTTCAAAGAGAAGAAATCACAGACAAATAATGTCATTAAACCAAAGGAAGTTATTTTTATTAATGAGCACTGTGGCTTCCAAACAACTGTGTTTGATTTCATGTGGATTTCTAAAATACTACATTTGTTTGTGGTATTGATTGCTCTGTGGAAGTGTGTAAACTCTTTGTTGCTGTTTAGGTGCTGAGGGACTGAGGGTAGAATTTGATCGCCAGTGTTCTACAGAGCGGCGTCATGATCCACTCACCATAATGGATGGTGTCAACAGAATTGTTTCTGTCCGATCAGGTTATGAGAACTAGTTCTTTTCAAAAGTGTCTTGTGTGATTTACTGTTAAATGCTGAATGAAATGTACCACTGTCTGTGACTGACTTATTATGGGGGATACGCCAATAAAAAAAGAGAGGAAAAGCTATGTAAATTGATACTCTGTTTTAGACTAAAAGAGATGTATGGTCTACACACAGACATGTAAGAGTGACCTTGAATCTTTGAATGTAGAGAATCTCTCTGAAGAGCACGTTGTCATGCTCTTCCTAAGAGCAGTTACAGTGTAAAAAATCAGTGTCTAGCATCCATGCCAACATGTGTGATCTTCTGTGTAACCAAGAGTGTATTTTAACAAATTGGAACACAATTGGAAAAGGATACTTCTTTTGTTAGCTTTTTTCTTTTTCAAGTAATAATTACAGAAATTTGAGCTTTCATACAGTCAAGACAAATGCTCTTCTGCTGTTGAATGCCCAAAATAGTATCTAGGCTCTCTCTTTCTGCTTTCTACTCTGGCCTGTGCACGTGATATCTTTTATCCTATTATCTCTGATTTCATTTTTAAGCACTATTAATTTGCAGTAGATGATAGAGGAATATTTTTAATCTCATCTAATTTTACATTGAACCGACCCATACATTACGTCATGTGCAAGGGTCTCGGTAGTTACTGCTTACGCTTAATGTTTCTGAGCTGTCATGATGTGGGCTTTTACTGTTGACCCGTTTTTCTCCCAAACTGTTTCAGATGCATATATGTTTCATTATTGAGATATTTTTTATTGGATTCCTGGTTAGAAAAAGCCTAAAGCTCAGTTTAATGTATATGTTGTTATGTATTTTTGTAATATGAAAAGATAATTTGAAAATAGGACAGTGGATTTTAGTACGATCTCCTAACTGTCTTTTGAATGTGATATTTAAAGTACTGAGAATATCTGTTAGCAGTGCTAATTGAACTGTTTAAGACTTAAGTTTCGTTTGTGTAACATCTTTATAGTTATGTTCATGTGCTTCACATAGCATTTTTTGGAGTGTTTTCATGTGATGTTTATATTTATAATATATAACCATAGAGGGAGGTTGCTATTGATGAGTGGCTTGCATTGGCTCAGACAATACAGATGAATATGTTCATATTACCTACTGTAACAGGTCGTGAGTGGTCAGATTGGTCTAGTGAACTGCGAATTCCAGGGGATGAACTAAAGTGGAAGTTCATCAGTGATGGCTCTGTGAATGGATGGGGATGGCGATTCACTGTTTACCCTATCATGCCAGCTGCAGGTAAGGTATCATATATGACATTTACAGAAGGGTGAGAGAGTGGATTTACTTGTCTGGTTTTTACAGTTGCATTTATTGCATGATATTTGCATGCCAAAGTTCAACAGTTCATTTACATTCATGCTAAGAAAACATTTTCATTCATACGTAGGAAACATTTTCAATGAAGTCCTGAGAGGTGCACTTGTACATAGGGAAGAGATAAAAATATTTTAATCACTCTAGTTTGCCTCTTTGTCAGTGAAGAGAGGATACTTTTGAGGCACAGTTAATCTGTTCTTGTTTTTGTTTTTTTTTTTTTTAAAAATGCATCTGGTTTGGATTTAGGTGGATTATGTCATGAAAGTGCCTCTTTCTTCCAGTCCCTTCAAAGGGAGGTGGAAAGGACCAACTCAGATGCAGACTGGCATTCTGGAGTGCTGTGTTTGGTCAGCTAAATTCTGCCGATGTTCTGTTCTTACTTCAGTCTGAGGACAAATCTTCCTCGCCTTTTTTTTCTTGTTTTTGCTTTTTGTTTCTTGCAGGCCCTAAAGACCTTCTCTCAGATCGATGCATTCTTTCATGTCCCTCAATGGATTTGGTTACGTGTTTGTTGGATTTTCGCTTAAATTTTGCTTCCAACAGGAGTATAGTTCCTCGCTTGGCAGCTTCTCTTGCAGCTTGTGCTCAACTGAGTGCCTTAGGTAGGTGTACTCTTAAAATTAAGTCTATTTGAAGTTAAAATGATTCGTTTAAGTAATTACGTTCTTCGTGTGCTTACATTTCCTTAGCTGCGGGCCACAGAATGTGGGCCTTGCAGAGACTACGGAAACTGCTCACAACAGAGTTTGGCCAGTCTATTAACATCAACCGGATTCTAGGGGATAATGATGGAGAAACACGAGCTTTGGTAAGAAGGCAGTGATGCTCTCCTCTTCACTTTTTTTCGCATCAAGATGTGTGTGAAGCATTAAAATGCTAGCCCTGATGTACAACACTTTTGTTAACTTCAAAATAGGAAATGTGCAAATGAATAGCATTCTTGCACAGGTCTGCATGTCTGTAAAGGTATTCCTTTTTAGAAAAAAAAGGCTAATTCCAATGCTGTATAGATGTGGTTTTGGAATTGCCAAAAAGTGATAGAAATACTTATTTTCTATTAGGAAATGGATGGAAATGATCTTTCACGTAGCTCACTGTAGTTTTGGAAGTTATTAATGTTTTGTCATGGTCATCTAAATAATGTACTTTTTGTAACACATACAGTAAGACTAACTTTCTAGTTCTGTGGTTTCTCTAGAGTTTCACAGGGAGTGCTTTAGCTGCTTTGGTTAAAGGTCTTCCAGAAGCTTTGCAGCGACAGTTTGACTATGAAGACCCTATTGTGAGAGGTGGCAAACAATTGCTCCACAGTCCTTTCTTTAAGGTAATGGGGTACAGTCAGTAAAGAATTCATTAGTAGAGTTCTGAATTTTTTTTTGTGAGACGTGGTAAGCTCACCTAGTCCTATATCAGAAACATTTTCTGACAAAATCAGAATACTTCTACTAAAAGGAGAATCAAATATACAAATATAGAATAAGGAGTACCTAGCTAGGCAGAGGTAGGTAGGTCAGAAAAACATCTTGGAAGTACAGTAGACTATGCTTGTTGATAAGTGATTTCTGAGTTGTCCTAATAGGAGTGTAGTATATTTTTATTTATTTATTTAAATACTCTGAAAGTTTTATTTACATTTAGTTGGAACAAATAAGAATGCCTTAAAAGGAAGGCTATTCAGTTTTGGACCATGTACTTCAAAGTAAAACCAAACAAGCCGAGGAAGTCTAAAGAAGAGCAACAAGAATAAAAGGCTGAAAAAGCCTCTCATGTAGTAAAAGTTAAACTAAGAGGACTTATTTATCTTAAGGAAAAGAAGTTCTTAAGATATGTAAAAGTTTATAGAGGGAAGAACTAATCCATTGTTCACAATCTTCATCGGTAACATTGATTTGAAATCGAATCAAACTGAAAATCAATTGAAAATTGATTTAATTGTAGGAAGGTGACTTAGTTTAGAAGTGGAAGGTAAAAAGTTCAGCATGTGATATTTGATATAGAAAAGTTAATTAATCTAGGAATGTTTTTCACAGGGGATTTGTGAAAATTTTTGTATTGGAAGAGGAAATTAGATAGATAACCACGTGAGATACTGTGGGTACGCTTGATGCTGCCCCATCAATCAGGGTAGTGAAGATGGCTCTTAATGTGTCTTGCACTTTACATGTCTTTGAGACTGCGTTCAGGCCCTACTTGCCTATAAGCTGTTCAACTACATCGAATACATATTACTTTTTATTACACATTTTTGATACATCTCTAAAATGTTTTTTGATTGTCTGCAGGTGCTTGTGGCTCTTGCTTGTGATCTAGAGTTGGACACTCTCCCTTGCTGTGCAGAGACACACAAATGGGCGTGGTTCAGGAGATACTGTATGGCATCCAGGGTTGCTGTGGCTCTTGATAAAAGGACACCATTACCTCGCCTTTTCCTTGATGAGGTACTGCAGAAATATTTTAAATGGTTCATGGAACATATGAAAATGTTTAATTTAAAAAGATATACTGAGTTTGAAGTACTTTATGCCAACTGTGATAGGAGTAACTGATAGGTTGAATAATGTTGTTTAATCCAAAATATTTTTCAGGTGGCAAAGAAAATTCGAGAATTAATGGCAGATAATGAAAATATGGATGTTCTTCATGAGTGCCATGATGTCTTTAAGAGAGAACAGGATGAGCAGCTTGTCCAGTGGATGAATAGGTTATTTCTTTCAACTGTCATTGGTTTGGTCTTGTGATGCTTCATTGTTGTACAATGATCAACTGCACTTTTTGGTGACTTTTTAAAAGCTCTTTTAAAACTTTGTTTTGCATTTTCTGCAGACGACCGGATGATTGGACACTTTCAGCTGGAGGCAGTGGAACTATTTATGGTTGGGGTCATAATCACAGAGGACAACTTGGTGGGATCGAAGGTGCAAAAGTCAAAGTCCCAACTCCATGTGAAGCTCTTGCTACCCTTAGACCAGTGCAGTTAATTGGTGGTGAACAGACTCTGTTTGCAGTGACTGCTGATGGGAAAGTAAGGATACAACAAATGATTGTTTGTTTGAGTCCCTTGAAAAATTTCATCCTCAGTCAGAATGGGTTTGGCTAAATAAAATGTAATGTGCATAGCGCAGTTGTTTATTACTATTATTATTATATTTTATTATTTTTTTAAGAAACTGAACTATACCAACTCCGCCAGTGCAATCTAGGAATTCAGTGTACTAGAGCATTAAATGCATGAAACAAGACATGTATCTTAGTTCTCAATTCAAAACTGTGATCAGATTTTTGAAAACAAAGCTGAATACAAGTCATGTGCTCACAGAGTCCCATAAAATAGGACAGACAGTAAAATGTGATGGTGATTATGTCTCTCTGACAGGGGAGAGGTGTAATTGGAATCTGAGATTGTTCACAGTTGGCTAAATGCCTGCAAGTTAGATATTGCAGGATCTAATTAGCAGATGCTTAAATCCTGAGTGAAAAGGAGCACCATGCAGAGGTTTAGTGTAAGGTATAGGAGAAGAAAATAAGTTCACGAATTTTTAAAAGTCTATTTTGATATAGATGGCAACTTTGTGTTAAGCATGTGATCGAGAATTTTAGCTAGAGCTTTGTTTAACAGTTACATTCATCTGGTGAGATGCTGTAATGATTCTGTCCTCAGCAGTCAGTATCATCCTTGTTAATGATTCACAGAAGGATAAGGGACAGGTTAATGATATTGCTTGACATCATTCTGTTGAGAGAAATTACTTTCAGATAGACAAAAAGAGAGTGAAAAGCAGTACTTAAAACTGTATTTATGGGATGAGAGGGGAAGAAGCAACTGTCTTTATGTGTGTATATTTCACAGAAGAAAGAAAACTAGAATAATGCTGCTTGAAAGACACCTACAGGTGATAGATGTTTTTGTAATGTTGTCACACAAAGCTATGGTTTCTTGATACTTTTACAAAATCAGCCGTAGGTTTTAAAATGAAATCTGTTAAGTCAGTGACAGTTCATATTGACTTGAATGTAGCCATATTTTCACATTTTTTTTGTGAAATATTTCAAAATATTTCATATTTTCCAGAAGAGGGTATAGACGCATGTAAGAAACTGTTTTTTCAGACTTTCCTTTAACTGCATGCTAGTATACATTCATTAAGAATTCTTCTCTGTAGCAGTAGTGAATGTTCTTCAAGAGGCAAACAAATTTTGTTCTTCCCTTTAAAGCTGTATGCAACTGGATATGGAGCAGGTGGTAGGCTTGGAATTGGAGGAACAGAGTCAGTTTCTACTCCAACTTTACTGGAATCCATTCAACATGTATTTATAAAGAAAGTTGCAGTGAACTCAGGAGGAAAGCACTGTTTGGCATTGTCTTCTGAGGGAGAAGTTTATTCCTGGGGTGAAGCAGAAGATGGTAAACTTGGTCATGGAAACCGAAGGTAAGTAACACTTTGAAATGTTATTTTTAAAAACTATTAATGGGTACGCATTACAATTGCTATGTATTTGAAGTGTTGTAGGAGTACTTTCTATATGTAGAAGTCAGTGTTAAGTAGTGATGTGGAAATGTACATTTTTAAATTGGAGAATCACAAAATATTTTTCAGATAAACAGTTACTCTGATTTCTGTAGTTAGATAACATGTTCTAACACATCTGTGGATGCTAAAGTCCAGTGGCTTTCCTTTGGGATCTGTCTTGTAGGTATGTGGAATTTCAAGGTACTTTAGGGAGCAAAACTGCCATTCTGCTTCTGATCTCTGTATGCATTGTTGCCTACATTAAAGGAGAAGTTCTGTTGTGTTACAGATAACAATGTTCTGATCCAAAAAGAAAAAGGAATGCTGAAGTCCATGGGGGGCAACGGTACATTTAATGCTAGAAATTTTGATAACGTATCTTAAATTGGACTCTTTTTCCAGAGTAAATGCTTAGCTTTGACTAGATTTTAATGGAAGTGGTTTTGTAGTTTCAGCTTACCTGTAACGCTGTAGTATAACATATGGTAAAATACTTCTAGCTTTTATAGGCCTCTAAAAATATTTCTCAATGACTAATTAAACATAAATCTTTAGGATATTAAACTGGAGCAAAAGCAAATACTCTATTAAGATGTCCTCATACTCATTTAAAAAAACCTCTCTCCACACGTTGGTGAACGTTGAATAGTCTATTCTAAAAGTTTTGTCAAGACAAATATTTTCATTTCAGCCCTTGTGATCGTCCTCGTGTAATTGAATCTCTGAGAGGTATAGAAGTGGTTGACATTGCTGCTGGGGGAGCACACAGCGCATGTATTACAGCTGCAGGAGACCTTTTTACGTGGGGAAAGGGAAGATATGGACGCCTTGGGCATGGAGATAGTGAGGACCAACTAAAACCTAAACTGGTAAGAAACCTTTGGAGTTCTATACAGCCTTAGTCCAGTTCTTACCTTCTCATTCGTTACTTTTGCATTTCTGCATATAAAGAATGAAAGGGCAAAATGATGTCATGTATTTGTAAGAAATGAACAGTTGCTTTAGAAAACAGGAACGGATTGAAAGAATAAAGTGAAAGTGGAGCTGCAAAACTTTGCTAGAGGTCACTAAATAGCTCATAAGGAATTTGTTTTAGAAAAGATTTAAAGACGACCCCAAATCAAACCCCCCACCCTCCAGTAAGTAAATTCCACCCTTTCACAGGAGTCGTTTGCACTGAAAATAACAAGTGAGCTCTTTGTCTACTGGGTCCTCTCATTTTTTACTTCCTGGAAAATATACCAGTGATTACAGTGATAGTCACTTAGTCACTTGCAAACTGCTTTTTTTCCTGACATAATTATTATACTCTTAATTCTCATGATTGAATACTGAGATGCTACTGAAGTATATACTAAGGTAATAAGAATTTAACCTAAGTAATTATGAAGTATTTAATTGCTATTTGCAAAAGAAATTTGAGTTAAGCAATTGTTGATGAAGAAGATAGCTGTTTCCATTTGATTCTTAAGTGATAAATCTGAGAACTTGGACAGTATTGAATGTAGGAAGAATGTGTGTACTGATTAGCTGATGAGTTGTAATTCAGACCATTGTACTCCTGTGAACTAGACTGTAAGAGCTTTAAGTTAGAACAGTGGTATTAAGAAAACTGCTCTGCCTTTGAAATGAGAGTTTGTTTTGCTACCTTTATTCTCTTGCTGAAAATACAGCAGAGAATAAGATTACATTAGTTGAATCAAACAGAATGTTAGTCATTTTTATTCATAGCTCTGTGCATGTATTTCTGCTCATGCAGGCATTAACTTTTTTCAGTTCTTGAATTTGTGGGATGAGGTGTCATACGTTCTTAGTTAACTTTGGGACCTTATACCTGTATCCAGATGTTCTCATTCCTCTGTCTCCAAGAAAACAAGGTCTACCCACCTTTCCTATAAATCTTTATACATCTTTCCCCCCTCTGTGTTTTTGGTTAGTAAGAAAATAGATAATCTGTTGATGAGTTGAAGTATGTGAAGTTCCATGCTGCTTTCGATGATGGATTGTGCTACCTATAATCTATTTCAAGTAGGGATGAGGATGGGGAGGATGCGATATATGTGGGTCATCGTCTTTTTACTTCATGAATCCAAATCCCCTATGTCATCACTAGATGGCAGCATTTCAAAAGATGTTGATTAAATTCAGATTATGATACACGTGCTAGACAATTGTAAACTAGTAAAAGAGTATTTGAAAATCAGACTTTTTTTTTTCTTACTGTATACAGTACTGTCCCAGAGAGCCTGAAAGTATTTAAACAGAATGTAGTCTTTGATAAACTTACATGTTCTGTATGAATTGCTTTCCCTGACTTTTTAGGTCAAGAAAATTTAACTAGTTCACGAATTAAAAAGAATAATCCAGTATTTAAAATACATAGCTCCTTTTCATTTTGCCGGTTTGAAAAGAGCAAAGCCCTTTGACTTGCCTTTATTTGCTTGTTCCTGTGATGTTTTCAGACGTGTAGTTCCAGTGAAGCACCTCTCCAAGTTGGGTTTGTCATCTTTTCTGAAACTAAATGACTGAGACTTTTATTGTGAACAAAAATGGGTGATTTCTTTACAGGTGGAAGCTCTCCAGGGCTACCGTGTGATTGACATAGCCTGTGGCAGTGGAGATGCACAGACATTGTGCCTGACTGATGATGATACAGTCTGGTCCTGGGGTGATGGAGATTATGGAAAACTTGGGAGAGGAGGCAGCGATGGCTGTAAAGTACCAATGAAGGTATTTGAATGTAATTTTTTCATTATTTTAGAAACCATGAGGTTGATGGAGAACGCTGAAGACAGATTTGTCAATATGTGCAAACTTCCACCCCTCCTGGGACATCAGGATTCTTCTGATTGTTGTTAAGCATGAACTTTGTAGACTACAATGATGAGTCTTTAAATTTCATGCTATTAAAGTTGCACTTGAAGGTTTTTTTTCTTTGCAGAACATTGCTGGTTCCAGCAATATTTCTCATTTTAATTTTGGTTCCTGTTGAAATGTTAGATTTTGCCAAGAAATCTTCCTATTTCCTTGTGTTAATAAATTTCCATAATAGTGCTGAAGTCATAACTTCATTCCAGAAAGGGGTATCAATTGATTAGAGAGTAATGTTACATTATATTAAACCTTTCGTGTGAATGCATGGTTGACTTGGAATTTCTTCATACATCACAAATAAAATCCATATAGCCATCTAATTTGAATTACAGCACTTGTTATGAAGATGAACGTTGTTTGTGTTTGAGAAATGTATGTGAGTGTCACTGTGTATACCTATGCACAGTGGATTTTAGATTTTTAGTCCAGAATCACACTTTATTACCTGGATACGGGTGTTCCCATTCTGTTTCCAAATGGACAAAGTCTACCACCCTGTCCCAAATAACAGGGTTTTTATTGCATGATGTAGCACAATATGAAAGCAGCTTGTTTATGTTTCATCAATCATCAGTCCCATAGGATTGATGGTAAAGTGGCATAAGGACCTACACAGAATAAATAGGAAGAGTGTACTGGAGGTTTAAATGTTTTTACTCTGTCAGCAGAATCACATCCATGTCATACGAGCTAGGGATGATTAATGTTGAGTATTTGGAGACAGAGCCTTACCATTTATACTAAGGAGCAACTGCTGAGTAACTGTTGGCAAAACATAGTAGAGATGATCCTCAGCAGTTTGCCAAATCTGAGCTGCTTTTTAATTTTTAAGTAGTAAATGGTAGAAAGATGAGTAGAATTCTGCTAAATGATCTACATACACTTTTGAATTTATAAATATACATACAGACACTTACACACTTGCACATTGTATTTTACTTAAGACAGTGCAGTCTATGAAACTATAGCCTCCTTAATTAACTTTGATTTCATTTGATATTTTTCTAGATTGATTCCCTCACAGGCCTTGGAGTGGTTAAAGTAGAATGTGGATCACAATTTTCTGTGGCTCTTACCAAATCTGGAGCGGTATATACGTGGTAAGTATTTTGTATTGGTTATTTTGACAGTGTTAGATGTAACCTTGTCTGCAACAGGTATTAGTGTTATACTGCCTTCACTGTTTTGATTTCCCTCCCAAATCAAAACCTTTTTGAGTTCCTCTGTCTTGATAAGTAATAAAATCTACCACTTTGGGGAAGACTTTATAGTGCTATTTGAATGAAAAAAATCTAAGTATTTTGTCTTGGACACCTAAGCACAGAGTTGTCATTCCAGGCATTGACCACTGCAAGATGCAGAAGTTCCAAGGAGGTCAGTAGAAGTATAAGCCTGAAGTGTCATGCAGGGTGGAAGATGATAGCACAAATAACATTCTCATATATTATCAAAATTGTGTCTAGCTTGTGGTGGGTGTAGTCTGAGAATTTGATTTTAGTTCATTGTTTTAATCTGCCTACGCCATTCCAAATTTTGTAGTTTAAACTACTAGACGTAAGTGTTTAAAAAGACTAAACAAAATACTTTCCCAACATCCTTCTGCCCTCTTGTTTGCATGGCATTAGAGATATCTTTAAACTGTACAAAGTTCCAATCCCTGAGGTCAGTAAACATAGTTTTTGCAGATGAATGCTTCTAATACTTGACCCTTTTAAGAGGAAAAAAACAAAGAACGTCCTGTAAAAGTGGTATAAGGACCTACACAGAATAAGTAGGAACAGCATATCAGAGGTTTAAGAATTTTTACTGTATCTGCAGAATCACATTCATGTCATATGGGCTAGGAATGATTAAAATGTTGAGCATTTGGAGAAGATTTTGGTATTGGACTGTTTATAAATACATCTACAGGCCAAATATCAGCCACAGTGTGTCATTCTGTTTTTTTTCCACAATTAAAACACAGTTTTGAAATGTTTTACCTTCTCTGTGCAGGGGCAAAGGAGATTATCATCGGTTAGGCCATGGATCTGATGACCATGTTAGAAGGCCACGACAAGTGCAGGGACTGCAAGGAAAGAAAGTCATTGCAATTGCTACTGGGTCTTTGCACTGTGTTTGCTGCACTGAAGATGGTATAAAAAAATCAAATAATTTACTTAGTTCTCAGTACTGAATTTGAAAAAAATGAAGCTTTATTTTTTAGTTAGCTATTCGTAGGTTGTCCTTGCTAAAAATGCTGTCCTCTGTGTGCATGGGCATATTTTGTGTTTGCAGATGTTGCATATTTCTTGAGCAGGAAGCATGTCATTGATTTAAAGTGATTGCATAAAACCAACTGAGGGTTTTTAATTAATAAAAAATAAAGAGTGTGTTTCATACATGCTGATGGTCAAAGAAAAACATAGAGCTCTAAAAGTAATTACAGATTGGTCAAGCAGTAGAATGAATGGATTTGGCTTCTTTTTTTTACAGTGTCTTCTGAGCCTGGTGAGGTGTTTAACTTGCTAAATGAAGCACTGCACGAACAATATTGCTTCTTACAGAGCAGGTTGAGATGCTGAATATTCTTTGTAGCAGACTCACTCCCACATTTAATTAACAAGTCTGCACAATAACTGAGTGTTTTATAGGTGCTAGTGAAATAGGATATAGCTGCAGAAAATGAATGCTCAGAAACAAGATTGCTATTTTAAAAGTATTTTCCAATTATCTTGCACCAGTAAGCACCCATTTTAATGTCCTTTCTAGTAATACAACCTATTACAGGATCTTTTCTTTAGTCTCATACAAAATGTTAAGCCTTTTCTGATTCTTTTTTTAATATCAGCTTTTTTTGCTATGAAACTATGAAATACAGGCTGTTTCTGGTGTATTTGTTGTTGTTCTGCTCCACCATTTCTTCCTGTTCTGGAACAGAACTTCTAAGATATACAAAATATGAGGAAATAAATGCATCTTATACTAGCTGCTCTATGTAGACCATGGGCTCTACATAGACCATGTCATTCAAGATTTATCTGCACTAGATGATGGATTTCAGGATAGCCATCAGTCCTAGAAATCTTGATTACAGCCCAAGGCCTCATTCAGTTAAATAATTTATAAATGCTAATTAAAAAAAAAAAAAAAGGGCAAAAAGCTTCTGTCTTAGCTTCAGAACAATTAATTATTTTTATTGATTTAGGGGAAGTGTATACATGGGGAGATAATGATGAAGGGCAACTTGGAGATGGAACAACTAATGCCATCCAAAGACCACGCTTGGTTGCAGCACTTCAGGGTAAAAAGATCAACAGAGTAGCCTGTGGCTCAGCACATACTTTAGCTTGGTCAACCAGTAAGCCTGCTAATGCTGGCAAGCTCCCTACACAGGTAATATTTTTGATTTATTGCATTCAGATTTTAAATATACTTAGCATGCTTATTGCTGGTCTTTCAGTAGGGTATTTCCTTTCTAAATCCCTGCATAAGCTTAGTGTGTTTATATTTGGCTTCGAGTTTGAGCCAGTTACTTTGTTTTAATTCCATATTTCCAAAGAAGCCTTCCAGTTTTCTGAGGTGAGAAGGACTCTTCATTCAGTTGTTAATCCAATGCAGAATAGTAACTGAGATTGCAAATTGGCAGGAATTTTAATTCTGTATTCCAGCTATGAAAATCTTACACCTTCCAAGGGAGTTCTTCATTGCTTGCTTTACGTTGAGAGGATTGTTTTTTGAATATGCCGTCTTTCAGCTATAATGCCTGGGTGTAGTGATGACAGGATGTAAAATGTGTCTGTTTATAGATAAAGAGAATTGTAAAATATGGAATAGTAAGAATAGCCTAACTTGTTTCAGTTTATATGGATACTATTAGTATCTTTTATAAACAACTGAACTCGGTGCATTAAGTTTTGACAGTGTGAATAAGCAAATATCTGAATTTCTAATATAAATTTACCTACAAATCTTATAAATTGTTGTTCTGTTTAATAAAATAAATAGTAATTCTAAATTACATTTGGATATCATTGCCTTATCATAGGTTCCCATGGAGTACAATCATCTGCAGGAAATTCCCATCATTTCATTGAGAAACAGGCTCCTGCTGTTGCATCACATTTCTGAACTCTTCTGTCCTTGCATTCCAATGTTTGATCTTGAAGGAAGACTTGATGAAACTGGCCAAGGACCCTCAGTTGGGTTTGACACATTACGGGGAATACTGATATCACAGGGAAAGGTATTTATCAGAATGTTTTTAAGGGAGTGATTTGTAACTGTATGTGAAATGTACTTTTTAAACTGTTTCTGAAGAAAATACAACTCTGTATCTCCATTTGTTCTGTAAGTTGTATATCAAATATTTGCATTCTAATTATGCAGACTTCTTTCTTTGTGAATGTGTTCTTTTTATTATGTTTTCCTCAGTTCTTCATCGTAGTGCTGTTGTGTGTTGATCTTAAAAATAACCTTACACTGTAAATCTTCAGTTTGTAGTATAGCCGAATTCTTATAGAGTATTCAGTAGATGCTATCCTGGAAGAAAATGTAAGATAGGTATGAAATGGTCATTGTCTGCTTTTTGTATTTCAGTTGTCATGATCAGGTGATATACTAGTTGATCCAGAGCTCTATGCAGGTACAAACTTGTTTTAGACTGAGCTAAAAGTGTCTAATACCTAGGAGTTCAATCTCAAATCGATAAAGAAAGTGGATTTTTATAGTTGTAAGTAAAGTCAGTCATGAGAATATCTAGATAATTACAATGCTTGAAGGCTACAACAGTTATTCAAAACTTCAGGTATGGGAAGCCTTTAAAAACATGGCTTGCCTTCAGTATGATCATCAGTTTTGGATCTGAATTTTCTCACTGTCATAGTAACTTGTGTAACAAAAAATGATAACCTTATATAAACAGACAAAATCTACTGGGAGATATATTTGAAAAGAGAAGCAGATAAGTTTTCCTCTGCAGTGCTGTTCTGTGTCCTTAAGTAAGACACATGGCCTGTAACTAGACTCCTTAGCATGTATTGTCTCAAGGTCTCCTTCTCTAGACTCCAGTAAAATTGTCTAGTAGAGCAATCCAGCAGAATACATGCTTCACAGACCAAGAGAAGAGGACACATTTTTCTTCAAAGCCTAAATTGGAAAAAAGGAAAGGGACATCCTAGCTATTCTGTCCATGACACTTTTCTATGTTAGTGCTATTAAAAGGGTTTCTTTAGGTATATGATGTTAAGTATAGGAAAGGGTGTGCAGGAGGCACATTCAAATAATTTACTTTAAGAGTCTGCAGAACAGTTACAGAAAGGCTTCAGATACAAGATAAAACGTGATATCAGGCATATTTTATGTCAAAAGCATTCAACAGAGACACCAGAAGTTGCGATGCCATATTTATATCTAGGCATTTATGTCAGGCATACCTTCAGAGATTCTAAAGACTTAAAAATCTTTTTAAAGCTTGCTTGAAACTGACAGTGTAAAATTTGATCCAAATACTTAGTGAGAGAACCTCAGATACTTGAATTTGCATGAAAAGTTTATTTTTTATTTTTATTTGTTGTTTGTTTATTGCTTTCCACAGCAAGATGATCTCATCTTTGGCTTTTAAAATTGTTTTTCTCTGACATTAATTATTCTCCATATACATATATTATTCTGGTATAAACTAATTATTTGATGCTTGTTTCCATTTCTTCTAAAGAAAGACTCAGAGGTGTTCTGCCTTTTCTAGTGTTTTATGATGTACTCAGAAGGAAATTGCTGAAGGATAGTATTGCAGGATCAGTTTCTCTATTCTGCTGAAGAGTCTTGTGGGTTTTTTTTTCCTGAGTTGAACTAAGCATGTGTTTATCTGTGAAATATGTGCAGCTTTCTTACTTGATTGCAGTTTTGCCACTGTTTTAATTTTTTGTATTTTCCTTTTTTAGGAGGCAGCTTTCAGAAAAGTTGTTCAAGCAACTATGGTGAGAGATCGTCAGCATGGGCCAGTCGTAGAGCTCAACAGAATACAGGTATATTAAGCTGAAGTTTTGATTTTAGTATGTATGTTTAGCCCACAGTGCTATACATTTGTCACATCCCTTTATGTTTCAGCTGTTTGGTATCTGAGTACTGAAGAGTTGAGTTTTTATCAGAGAATCAAACAATGTAGAAGTGAATGCAGCAAGAGCTGCTCATTTTCTTTTCAGTAGGTTTTCATCCACACTGTAGTTGTTTGGGGGAGAGGGGGACACTTGTTGAAATATTAAGTGAATGATTTAGACTCTAATGAGCAAAGTATGTCCTGCTTGACAAAGGACCGCTTTTTCAAAACTTACTACATTAGATAATTTAAGAGAGTAGTGATTCTGATGCCTTTCTTACCTTTCCAAATGGTCACATAAATTATTCAGCTGTTGCTTTTGTGACAGAGAACATGAAGGGGAAGAAAAAAGGCAATAAAAAAAGGGCCCTTGAATATAATTAAAAATCAGGCTGATAAACTCTTGTCCTTTGCTGGTCATCACATGTGGTCATATTGATTGCAGAACTGTTTGATACAAAAGGGCTTTTTTCCTTATCGTTGACGTTAGAAAATGTAATGTTGTGCCTTAGGCCACATATGTCTTTTTTTCATAGATATTTCTGTAACATAGAATAGTAAAACATTGTTTTGTTTAAATGGACTGAAGCCTGGTGTTACAGAATCTTCATGCATTTCTTTCCTTTAGCGGTGGTTTTCTTTTTTTTGTATAGTGTAAAAAGTAAGAAAACCTACTCTTTGTAAGGTTAGAATGGAGAAATTGTGAAAATTTTGACTAATTTTCGCTTAATGAACAGAAGTACATCCTGTTGTGGCTGGACCCTGTTTTTGCTGCTTTGCCATTTCCTATGGGCACTTAAAATTTCTTGCGCTAATGTTATGTGATTAAAATGTGTTGTTTTAGTTTATTATTTGGGAAGTTGAAACTGAAGAGTGTGCCACAGATTTTCTCACTGCTTTTTGTGTGTGTGTGTGTGTGAATTCAGAAAGTCCAATAAAGCAGTGCAAGTACTTAACTTTAAGCAGGAAACTAGTGAGTAGGTTTTGAGCTCATTTCCTACTGTGTTCCTTCTACTGTTGAGTTAATTAAGATCGTCTTTCTCTTGTATTCCAGTTCGTTAGTTGAATCTGTTTTGAAATCTAGGAAAGAACTGGTAGCTGCAGGGCTTCCCTTCTGCATAGCTTCTGGGGGAAATGAAATATTGCTGTAACACAAGTCTGTCCTAGATTTAGCCAATGAAGGCTAAAAAAGACCACGTTCATAATCTGGCCTGATTACACAGTACCAAGTACAGGTCACAATTTCTTGAGTTAGCTTTTGCAGAGAATGAAAACGTGGATTCTTAAACTGTTTGATCCTTTATAATATTTAATTGAAGATTCAAAACTGCTTCACATGGTCTCAAACACCTAATTGGCAATGTTAAGAATTTTCATCTTATTTGCAGTTGTGAGTTTAACTGCAGCTAGGCTTTAAGATCCCTTTGCTTTCAGAAGACTCTTCTTACAGTTTACATATTATATGGTGCGGTCTATTCAATTCATCATCTTCCTTTGTATAAAATAAACAGATGAGTTTTTAATATAAAGTTGTTTTGCAGATACTGACTTGTTTTTTAAAATATTTCCTCAGCTTACCTTGTTCAGTAATTTCTTTGGGAGTACCAGAGCTGGACATAACGACTGTCCACCTTGCAGTGTAAAAGCAAGCCAAACACCACTCCCTTGTCCTGAGGTCAAGTTTTAAATGGACCAGATTCCTTTAGAGTAGATCACATTTACCTTACATACTACTTGAGCCTGGATCTTTTCTGTTGGGAGCCTTGTGGTAGTAGGACACAGTAGTTTTATGTAGTTTTCTTGCTCAAGGTTTGCAAAGTACAATGTGATGGCTGTGCTGCAACTCACCCAAGTGCCAGCCTGGTATTTCTATAGCATAAAATTGAGGGTAGATGTAAGATGACACTGTTGGAGGACTGGGTAGGGCAGAAGAAACCAAACTTGATGCAGTTTTATCTGTATTACTTTTGGGGAATGGTTGTTCAGGGAAATATTCCAAAACAGCATCTGGGCCTTGTTCTGGAAAGGTGTCATAGAAATAGTCAAAGACTGAGCCAGAAAGTGAACTAACAGTTACATGTCTAGACAGGGCTCCAGTGCTCAAGTTTACTTACTGACCCTCTTACTAGCAGATCAGATTTACCTAGTATTTAAGTACCGGTGTAGCTCATGTGGTGTCAAATGGACAGTGTGTTATGACCTATAGGCAGACACATTCATAATGCTGTTAAATCATATCTTGCCTTTGGGTGAAAGATTATCACAGCAATTGAAAGGAGTTTCCCCCTTTTAAAAGGGAAACAAATGTCAGTTATTAAGGAGAATGTCTGCTTTCAGGAATGTAGTATCGCAAAGCATCTCCTGGTTCAATGTTTTCTGCTGTCGTGGGAGGAATGTCGCACTTAAGGATATATGAAATCCCACTTTAAGAATAGTTTCTTCCTCGAATAGTTTCTTCCTCCTCACCAGGGCTCCTTATTAAATGTGGGTTACAGAAATCTCACTAGCATGATGATTAACAATGATGTGATCTTAAAGTAGGCACAGCATATCAATGAATGAGTTATTTGTTCTTTTGTGAGTGTTATACTTAAGTTTAAATAACATTCCTCCTTCCTGGTTGTTGCCTTCTCCCTCATCAAATGTGCTTTTAAAGAACACTCATTTCATGACAGCCTTCATTTTCCTACACTGATCAGGCTACACTTTTTTTATCTGCTTGTGTAGAATAGTCTTTCTCTAGTCCTCGTCTTTTTATACTGTATTTTTTCTGTAGCATTTCAGTTTGAGCATAGACAACTGAAACCTCAAGGTACAGGTGAGACTGTGTCTATGCTCTTGTAATTATCACACTGATACTTCTCTACCTTTTCTGGAGATTGATTTCATGACATATCCTTGAATTGTGTTTGTTTTCTTCATAGATCTGTCTTCTATGTTAACAGTACATATTTCTCTTTCTTAGCTGATTCCAACTAATAAGCTGTCATCTTTTTGTAAACTTTTTTATTAGTCTCTGAGTGCATGTCTTTATGTACTAGATTTCTCCCAAGTTCTGGTGGGCTGGAGAGACTCCCACAGGTTGGCCAGTATTTCAGTGGGTACTCTCAGGCTGCTTGAGACGAATACAAAGTTTTGTTCTTCAGATTCAGAGAAAGAACTTAAATTTTGGTCTTCATCACTTCAAAATGCTTTAACCAGATTACAGATTGACTTGAGTGCCTCTCGCCCTTTGTTGCAATGGTTCTGCTCACAAGAAGTGATTATTCGCTGAGGCAAGTACTTGAACTTGATTCTTCCACACCTCACTGTATGCTGCTTTTGAGCTGCTGCGTTTCTCTCTGGTCCGAGAAAAGTTGGTTTTCCACAAGCTGATACCTTCTGATGGCAGACTGTTTTACGAAAATCCTTCTTGGGTGCTAACCAACATATTAACTTGTTTTATGCAAAGAAGTTGCCTCATCAGCAAGAAGGCTGGAACTGTGTTCCAAAAACTTATGATGCTGCATAATCTGTGTTTAATACGGCATGTATTCAATGAGGGTTATATCTGACCCTATTCAACCTATTCAGTAAAACAGATTTCACAGGATACTTATTATGTCTCTAAAGAGGATGATTTGGAAACATGAGCAAGATGCTGTGCTCTAGATCTCTACAATAAAAAGCTAAACCACCTGTGGTGGATTGTGGCCTAAACATATTTGTATGAATTTTTGCCATATTTCAGTGAAGTGTTTTACTCTTTGCTAATAATGTAATAAATTTTAATATGCACATCTGTCTTTGTCAGCAAGCAATATATTAAGGTGCTGGCAGAAATGCCAATAATTCTTCATGGCATCCTTACATTGCTTTGTTAAAAGTCAAATTGTAACCATTCCTGCATCTAAATGATCAGATTAAATGAAAATTCTGTGTTGCTAATAAATAAATACTAAATTAAATGTATAATAGCAAATGTGCATGCCATCCTATTCAGTTCAGGCAGGATTGCTTGCCTTTTTATTGTCACTTGATTAATTTGTATTTTAGCTTTGAGGTTTGAAAAACAGTGAATTAATTACTGCTTTCACAGACCTTCTACTCATACTTTCCTCTTTTTGAGAGAAGACTCAGTGATTTCTCAACTTAAAATTTCTTGGGCGTCCAAATTTCTTAGAAATCCATTGAATTAAAACCAGCTTGTGTTGATACAGAACATCTTATATATGAGGAGGACTTGAGTGTGTCAGCCTTTCAATAAAACCTGAAAGAAATCTGGTGGATGTTTTATCCAAAGCATCAGAAGTATGCAGCATCAAAATTTTGAGATGCACTGTACCTTGGAGTGGGACCAAATACAGATTAGTGGGATGAGTCTGGGTTATTTCTGAACGAACAGTCTCACAGATACTGGTGAACTACATGCACTGTAAGAGTCCCTTTGCAGTCAGGACAGGTTGAGAATATAAATTGCAGAACACCAAGGGGCAAAAAAAAAAATCTTTATTTTCTCTAGCCTTCTCTTTACTGTCCATTTCTTTCTTCTCTATACTAGTGACATGCTTTTTGTATTCTTATCCACTTTGTGTGCATCTCTTGCAGCAAAATACATGGGATTTTCTTTGCATGCCATTTCTTACGGATCTTTATCGAATCTTAAAATACACTTTTTCTGTAGGTGCCTAAGAAACACATTACTCTGTGTGTGTATACACGTATGTATTTTGGTGGTGCTTACTCATTTTTAGAGGCTCCTAGTAAGTATCATAGATGCATATTTAAATATTATCATTAATGAATATAAGAAAAAAAACATGTATTCAGTTTTCTGGCCAACAACACAGCCTCTGATCTGTCTTATGTATGAAAAACTTACCTGGATTTGACAATTGAATGTACGAGTAGAGATGGGATGCATTAACTAAGTGAATTGCAATCCAGAAAACTGAATTTACCAAGGCATTGGCTGCTTCTTCAGAAATAGGGCAAGAAAACTTTTTTATCAGCAAATTTTGTCATGGATGCCTCTCTGTCTTTCCATTTTTCTTTAAAGATAAACAGCTATAATGCTGAGTAGAGACAGATGAACAATGAACTGTTGGAAATTAAAGATAAGTAAGGTATTGGTGGTTGGGGGAATGTAAAATTCCTTCTCTAGGGAAGAAAGCCCACAGGGTTGTCAACTGAACTGGTAAGAATCATTCTGTCTAGCTGCAATGAACACACCTATTGTTTTTGCATGTTTCCAGCTCTAACAGTAAAATTACTAAGGCCTAATCAACCTCCAAATTTTTAGTTTCATTTAAAAAACATGCTCACCATCATTGAGGTCAGCTATGTTTGAACTGAGATTGTCTCAAGTAGTTATAAATATGTCAGGTCATAGAAATTACCTAGAACAATCATTCAGCATTGTCAGATCAGTTCAGGACATGTGGTGGAAGCATCTAGATAACCAGATACTGTTTTTCATGTTTGTGCCAATCCAAGCATTAGTTGAAAAATTTCTTCTGTTACAGAGGCGCTGGAATTTGCAGTGCTTATAAATGGTAAAAATCGTAGTAGTCACTGACAGTTAAACAGCTGTGTCACAGAGATAGGACCTATTGCAGAAGTTGCAGTGTAGCCTGTCCTCAAACCAGTAACTCTTTCTCCTTAACGTTTAGGTATGTCCTATTTTTATATCAGAAACAAGCTGACTAAGTACGGGCTGGATGAGCAGACAGTGAGAGATGGGTTGGAAACTGGCTGAACGGCCAGTGGTGATCAGTGGCATGAAGTCTAGTTGGAGGCCAGTAACTAGCTGTGTATCCCAGGGATCAATACTGGGTCCAGTCCTGGTCGACATCTTCATTAATAATCTAGATGATGGGGCAGAGTGTACCCTTGGCAAGTTTGCTGATGATACAAAACTGGAAGGAGTGGTTGATACACCAGAGGGTCGTGCTGCTTTCCAGAGGGACCTCAGTAGGCTAGAGAAATGGGCTGACAGGAACCTCATGAAGTTCAACAAGGAGAAGTACAAAGTCCAGCACCTAGGAAGGAACAACCCCAGGCACCAGTACATGCTGGGGGCCACCCAGCTGGAAAGCAGCTTGGCAGAAAAGAACGTGGGGGTCCTGATGGACGCCAAGTTGAACATGAGCCAGCAATGTGCCCTTGCCACAAAGAAGGTTAATGAGTGTCCTGGGCTGCATGAGGAGGAGTGCTGCCAGCAGGTCGAGGGAGGTGATCCTTCCCGTCTACCCAGCACTGGTGAGGCCACACCGGGAATGCTGTGTCTGGTTCTGGGCTCCTCAGTACAAGAGAGATGTGGACATACTGGAGAAAGTCCAGTGAAGGTCCACGAAGATGATTAAGGGACTGGAGCATCTCTCCTATGAGGTAAGGCTGAGAGAGCTGGGACTGTTCAGTCTGGAGACAAGAAAGCTCAGGGGGCATCTCATTAATGTATATTTTTGCATACCTGAAGGGAGGGTGCAAAGAGGATGGAGCCAGGCTCTGCTCAGTGGTGCCCAGTGGCAGGACCAGAGGCAATGGGCACAACCTGAAACACAGGAGGTTCCCTCTGACCATCGGGAAACACGTTTTCACTAAGGGTGACCAAGCACTGGCACAGGTTGCCCAGGGAGGCTGTGGAGTCTCTGTCCTTGGAGATATTTGAAAGGCATATGGACATGGTCCTGGGTAGCTGGCTTTAGGTGGCCCTGCTTGAGCAGGGGGGTTGGACCAGATGACCTCCAGAGGTCCCTTTGACCTCAACCACCATGTGATTCTGAAATAGTTCTGGGCTCCTAATAGCCTTAGATTTTAAGTGCTTTCATCCTCCTGGAGAGGATCAGGATATGCAATAGGAGTCTGTGATATCTATAGCTAGGGATGGATATTAGATGGTATTGAAAAATACTGTAGTGCTGTAATGTGAAATTTGGTTCTTTGTCTGTATCTGTCACATATATACAAATACACTGTGGACCTGTGAAAATGTTGCACTGAACACATTAGTATTTTATAAACATTAATCTTATGGTCTGATCTGCACAGCGATGCCAGCTGAAATGTGTCCTTACAGTGACTTTTATAATGTGCTTACTCAATAGGTAAAACGTTCTAGGAGTAAAGGAGGACTGGCTGGGCCTGACGGTACAAAGTCAGTGTTTGGACAGATGTGTGCTAAAATGAGTTCCTTTAGCCCTGATAGCCTTCTGCTTCCTCATCGTGTTTGGAAAGTCAAGTTTGTTGGTAAGAGGACTCTTCATCCCCCCACCTATTTTGCACTTAACTGTACAGTTTTCTTCAGATTTACTTTTTATAGAGGACCTGAAGGACGAAAGGGATATAGGAACACAATGTGTGTATGTAGGCAGAGGAAGGTGCTTAAAATGTTAGGAAGTAAAAAAGCCTTTTTAAATGATTTTATAAAATCCCTCAAGATTAGTGGAAATGTGTCTGTAATTGTCCTCAAATTCCAGGGGCAACTTGTTTGCTTACAACAAACATTCTGTAAAACCTAAACCTGTTGTTCAGCTGTCTGAATTGGTAAATAATCCTGGCTAGCTGGTTTTACTGGTAGGGTTGTTTTTACAGTTCACATACCACTTTGAGCTTTTTGATGAAAAATATTTTAGATTGAAGAGCCATTCTATCTACTGTATGTAAGATATATAAAATGTATCTAATTTAAAATGTCACTTAGGAATCGTGTTGCTTTGCCTTTCTTCTTCTACCTCTATTTTATTTTGATTAGTGTATAATACAAAAATGTTAGTTACACTCTGGCAAAATAATATTTTTGACACTGTGATATGTTGTATAATCTTCTAAATAATACGACTTACAATGAACTGGAAATATCCAAATATAAAGCAAAACATAAAGAGTTTTCATATGAACAGATATGACAGTGTAGATTTTAGTAAACTTTTGTTTACTCAGTCATTCCCATGGAAGGAAATACAGTTTATTTCAATACTTCATTTATTTTTGAAAGAACATCTAATTTTGAGCCTTTTTTCTTCTCCAAGGTGAATCTGTGGATGATTGCGGTGGAGGTTACAGTGAATCAATAGCAGAAATGTGTGAGGAGCTTCAGAATGGGCTGACCCCTCTGTTAATTGTGACACCAAATGGAAGAGATGAATCTGGAGCAAACAGAGATTGTTTCCTGTTAAATCCTGCTGCCAAGTCACTCTTGCATATGAACATGTTTCGTTTTCTTGGTAATTTTGTAGCAACATTGTGACATTCTACTTGCATTACATGATCAGAATATTGGGAATCTAACAAAAAAAAAATTAAAAATACTATGGTTAAACTTACAGGTGTACTTTTGGGCATTGCTATCCGGACTGGCAGCCCTCTGAGTCTCAACCTGGCTGAACCAGTATGGAAACAGCTTGCAGGAATGAATCTAACAATTGCTGATCTCAGTGAAGTAAGTATGAAGTTCCTGAGTAGGATATAACTAACAGAAGACAAGCAGACTCTAGCATAAATTTTTCTCCAGCGATTGGCTTCTATTGACTGGTTTCTATATACTTGTATTTTGACTGGCCTTTTACATTTTGAGCCAGTATATAAGGATGACTTGTACTCACTGTTAAAACTGTAAATTTAAGTTGTTCAAAAGTAGTTAAATAAGCTATTTGAATTCTAGAGCATTCTCAAATCTTCTCATGGGTTTGACTAGACTAATGTTTGTGGTCGAACTCCTACTTTCCAGTAGACCTTTCTGTAGTTGTTACTGTCTGTTGTGCCAAGATGCAGTAACTAATTGGGTGTACACACCTACACTGTTTTGAAGAAGAAAATTTGTTCAAACTACTGGTGAAAATAGTTTGTGTCCACATACTGAACATCACGAACTTTCAATTTCTGTTTACTGAGCTCAGTAAACATGGAGTAAGAGTTAGGTCTTCATCACAAAGAAGAGTTGCTTCTCAAATACTGTCATGTAGAAATGTACTTACAGTAAAAGCATTGAGTCATTTACTTGTCAGTAAGGGAATTCCTTTTGTACCAAAACCAGCATTGGACTTTGTAGACGTGATTATGTTTTTAAGCTTTAAATCCATTTTCTTATACAATACAGTTTCTTGGCAAATACTCCCCAAAAGGATTGAAATCTAGAACTCATGCACCCTCCCACATCCCAGCATAATGAAATTTTGTGTAAAATACTAAGGCATTTTATGGCTTTGAAATTCAGGTAGGTGGTTTGTGGTCAGACATTTGACAATGCTTTTGGTAGATGACACATGATGCGCTGCTTTTGGTATGCAAGAGACGCTGTTGTATAGTGCTAGTAAACTGACTTTAACTTGGGCTTGTTATTTTCAAAAGGTTGATAAAGATTTTATTCCTGGGCTTATGTACATTCGAGACAACGAGGCTACTTCAGAAGAGTTTGAAGCTATGAGCCTCCCATTCACTGTGCCTAATGCAAGTGGTCAAGATATTCAGTTGAGTTCCAAGTACACCCACATTACACTGGATAATAGAGCTGAATATGTGAGGCTGGCAATAAACTACAGGTTTGTTGAATAAGTCGTTCAAATTAATGACATGAATAAGCATTTTCTTTTAAAAAATATGTAAAAGCTTTTAAATAATATACTGCTTTAACCTCTTACGTACAAGTATTTTAACATTTTCATGTGATTACAGTGTTGATTTTCTGATTTCTTTTAATCTCTCCAAGGAGAAAAGGTTAAACTTAATTTTTAGGAAACAAAATAAACTAGCAGGTATGGCTCTAGATTTCAATAGCTGTCCTGACAGAGCAGTTTTGGCAGCCAGTTTTACAGGTGGAGAAATGCCCCAGCCATCTAATTCTTCCTATGTGATAAAGTAGTAGGCTTGATCATTAAGTTCTTTGTGAAGAGACCTTAGATTTACTACTATTGCTCCCACAGTTTTTTGTATCATCAGTTGCAGTTAAGAGCAGTCCCAGATGGATTCTTATCATATTCTTATCTACATTGGAATACACAAAACAAAATGTTAATTCCCTGAACACCATAAAATAAGTCTGACATCTGTGTGCAGACAAGTACATTGACCCACAGGTGCCAAAAGCTGAACATTGCAGTGAAATCAGTGAGAAATAACTGTTCAGTATTTGAGAAGACAAGCCTTTCTTTACTTAAATACCTAGATAGCTAATCTAGACAAGTACATCTAAGCAGCAACTGTAGGCATCTTGTTATCTGAAGCAGTGGGCCTAGTGCCTGTTGAACTATGGAAATTTAGATAATTTGGATGAGAAACTGATTCATAGGGGGTTTTTTATTCTCTCTGCCATAGTTAACTGTTTTATAGAGTGCTTGAGCAAGACTGTATCATATGCACTGTATACTTGCTTACTAGTTTGTAGTTATAGTGTCTGCCAACAACTACTTGAATTACGGTCTTTGTTGTTGCTTTTTTTTTTTTTCTATAAATGGTTATGAACCAATACTTAAACCTATTTTTGACAGCAGAGAGGAATTTCATTTGGAATGGATACATGATATGTCTATATAAAAAGTTACATTCCTTTGAAGGAATGGTTTTGTTGTCTTGCCAATTCTGGCTGTCTTTTAAGGACACGAGCAATTCTAAAGCATTTTACAGTTAAAAGTCCTTTGGGAGAAACATTTAAATGTTTGGATTAAGTATCAAGTTTTTTAATTATATGAAGCCCCTGAGAGAAAAACTAGCACCTGAATAGAATCCTCGTGAGAAAGTGGATGCGTAACACCAAGTTTGTCCTGATATCTTTGTTTATTGTGATGATGACAAGCCTGAGGACAGGACTTGTCAATGATGCGAATCTCTGCTCTGGAGAGCTCTGTAAAACATCTCAGAAATTATTTGACAGGAAAAAAAAAAAATGCAAAACACAAATCATGAGTGGCAGCAGAAGCAGCAGAGTGTTAGACTTATCTGTGTCTGTCTTAAAATACAACAACTCCTGTCCCTAGACATCATGTTTTAGTTCAGACCCGTTTTTCTTTCACCATAATGTCTGTCTACTGTTGGGAATGTTTGAGGGCAGAGTTTGAAAGCGCAGCCGTTCTTTTCCCAAGAGCATGTTGTTTCCAAATGAGGTGTTGGTTTGTTCTTGCCAGGCACAGCACATGAATAATACTGGAAATAAAATATCTTAAACACCTCTCCATACTGAGCTTGCTGTGCAATATGAATTGGTGCAGAAATTGGTGTAAGTCAAGTATCTTGTTTGATTAATGTTTATTAATGCTCCTTGGCACATAGCTGGAGACTTGAGGAGAATGCTTAAAGTTTCCTTGATATTACAGTAATTGCTAGAAATAACTACTAGAAATGGCATTCATAGAAACTCTGAAAATGTGTCTCTGCAGACTTCATGAATTTGATGAACAAGTTGCAGCAGTTCGTGAGGGGATGGCCCGTGTTGTTCCAGTTCCTCTACTTTCGCTATTCACAGGATATGAACTGGAAACGATGGTATCAATTTCTGTTTTGCTACCTCTGTCAGACTAACTTGGAGTGAGCTTCTTCACTTACATCTTACTAATCCAAACCCCACATTAAATGCTATTTACAGTGTTTGCTCTGTGATTGCAAACTTTTTGTCCAAGGAAAGACTAGAAAACATTTAATTGCCCTCTTGATGTTAATAAGGTTATTTTGATGTAGCTGAGCAGTGATGTAATTAATTATTTCTGGAAGAAACAAACAAACAAAGCCAAAAAACCCCACAAAACAGGGACCTAGGATGTGAATTGGAGATACTCATCCCAAGTAAAATGTTTAATTTTTTATGTGATTCAGGAATATGAAAGAAGGTTCATTATTGTCCCCTGATGGGAAGATGTATATTTAGTATTATTATAATAGGAGACTATGCACAGCACTCCAAATATTTGGATGTTCATTTTGTCAGTGTAAAAGCTGATTAAATATTTTAAAGGAATGGAGGGGACAAATTGCCTGTAATTGATTTGATCAGACTTTTGCAGCCTATCACTATATTTTATTTTTCAGGTATGTGGAAGCCCAGATATTCCACTTCACCTTCTGAAATCTGTAGCAACTTATAAAGGCATTGAACCAACTGCTTCCTTGATACAGTGGTTCTGGGAAGTGATGGAGTCCTTCTCCAATACAGAGCGATCTCTCTTCCTGCGCTTTGTGTGGGGCAGAACGAGGCTGCCCAGGACTATTGCAGACTTCAGAGGGAGGGACTTCGTTATTCAGGTGAGGTGTGGGGATGGGGTGTGGGATTTTTATTTTTAAAAGCTGGTAGTGGAGAAGTAGTAGCATGACAGAACAAGAGAACAGGCTGATTTCATTACACTGTTTATGCAACATTACATTGTAGATTCGACAGTGCAACAGAGACCTATAATGCGGATAAATATTTTTCTCTCTCGACTTTGGCAAGTCGATATTCGTTTCATTTCCCAGACGTTTGCTTCTCTGGATTTTGATAGTTTTCCTCTGTCAGTCATCAGCTGGTTTTGCTGGCATTTATTTAGCATTTCATAGAATCATAGAATCATAGAATTGTTCTGGTTGGAAGAGACCTCCAAGATCATCGGGTCCAACCATTAACCTATCACTACCAAGTCCCCCACTAAATCATATCCCTTAGGGCCTCATCTAAACGCCTTTTGAATACCCCCAGAGATGGGGACTCCACCACCTCCCTGGGCAGCCTGTTCCAATGCCCGACAACCCTTTCGGTAAAGAAGTTTTTACGAATGTCCAATCTAAACCTCCCCTGGCGCAACTTGAGGCCATTTCCTCTTGTCCTGTCGTCTCTTACTAGGGAGAAGAGACCAACCCCCATCTCTCTACAACCTCCTTTCAGGTAGTTGTAGAGAGCAATAAGGTCTCCCCTCAGCCTCCTTTTCTCCAGGCTAAACATCCCCAGTTCCCTCAGCCGCTCCTCATAGGACTTGTGTTCCAGACCCTTCACCAGCCTCGTTGCCCGTCTCTGGACACGCTCCAGCACCTCAATGTCTTTCTTGTAGTGAGGGGCCCAAAACTGAACACAGTACTCGAGGTGTGGCCTCACCAGGGCCGAGTACAGGGGGACAATCACCTCCCTACTCCTGCTGGCCACAAATTTCATTCAGCTCAGTAATCATTTCAGCTAAATTAAAAACCCACAATCTTCAAATCGTATTTTGATATTTGCTGAAGTAATACAAGCTTTTTTAGATTGTTCCCAGCCATGTATTCATAATCAAAGAAGCTCATATATATGTCTGGTTTTATGTATTTACTCAGCGTAGGGAAAATGGATTTGATCTTTTAATTGTTCTTTTAAGAAACTTCAGCATCAGAATCACAAATCTCAAGTATTACTCTGACATTTATTTGTCGTTTAGACAACAAATCAGAAATATTACTCTTTTTGTTTTCAACAGGTACTGGATAAATACAATCCTCCAGACCACTTTCTTCCTGAGTCATACACTTGCTTCTTTCTCCTGAAGCTGCCCAGGTATTCCTGTAAGCAAGTACTAGAGGAAAAACTGAAGTATGCCATTCACTTCTGCAAGTCTATAGACACTGATGATTATGCCCGGATAGCGCTGACAGGAGAGCCAGCGGCTGATGACAGTAGCGATGATTCTGATAATGAAGACGCAGATTCTTTTGCTTCAGATTCTACGCAGGACTACTTAACAGGACATTAAAAAAAATAATACAAGGGATAGTTGTCACAAGCACTGAGGCAAAATGCCAAAATGACAATGAAGCCAAGGACAGTTTAGGTCTCAGAATATAGAGTATGTAGTCAGAGGGATGGTAATCTTCTGAACATGGGGAAAGGAAAGTGTGTTTGCTACTCACAGTAGGAATTAAGGGTTACAGCTTAAACCATCAGCTTAGAATAAATGGCACAGTATATGGGCATTTAACATTTATTTTAAGAGCTGAAAGTGGCCCCCCATAATGCTGCACTACATTTAGAACCTTTGTGTTTACTGAAGTGTTGTAAATGTTTGTATAAATATGGTAGTGCAGCATCCAAAAGGCAGTGAAACCTTTAAATTGTGGGTGCAATAGGTTTTTTCATATTAAGTGTTGTGTTCTGTGCATCTTCTTGATTGTATATTGGAAATACTGTGCAACAACTGAATAGTATTATAAATATTTCAATTAACTTTACTAGAAGTTTGTTAAAAATTTTTGAACATTGAATTAACATTATTCCTTGAAATTCTTCTATAGATAATAAAAATGGCCAATAGTTTCACCTCCACCCCTGGTTTGTATATTTTAGCTTATGCATTATTTATCTCAAATTTGATACCTTTCTGTGAACAGCATCATAATTCTTATCATGGAAAGTGTACTGTATATAATTTGTGCCATGTAAATGCAAAAGTTATAATTTCCCTCCAAATAAAAGTTCTGCCACAGAAAAAAGTAGTATGTGGGTTTTAATGGTAATGCAGCTGTTACACGGGATGAACATTGCAACAGCTCTAGTAAGAAATGTGTCTGCACTTTACAGCTGTTGACCAAACGGTGCTGGTGCTGCTCCACCAATATGTAGCTATAGTAGGTGCAGTGCTGTAGGCAGAACATGAGGTATAGTAAACTCGGAGCAAGGCTACACAGCACATTAATGGTAGCGATTAGACACACTTTGTTTATACAGTTGTTCCTAGTGCTGCTGTTGTCAGTAATGGTAAATTTGTTCTTGGACACCTGGGAAAAAAATTGCTTTTGAGGAAGTATAAGGGACAGATGTCTTCCAAGTACCTGAATGTGAGTAGACGAGTATGATGACACTCGTATAACATATTGCCTCTGAGAAAATTAGGTCATTTTATAAGCCTTGATCACGAAACATTGTGCATCCAGAGTAGTGTGTTTGAGTAACTCATTGAAATCAAGTGGCATTCAGGCAGGTATTACATGTTTACTACACAGTGTATGCACTAGTTTTTCAAAGTAGGAAAATAAGATGTAGTTATGCCAAAGCACTGATATTTTACTTTAAAGTCCAGTAGAAGGTGATGTCATACCATTTCTTCACTAATTATTAGGGTAAGTATATGCAAATATTTAACATTTTACAATTCAGAGTTGATTCTTTTTTGTGTGTGTGTACATTTAACTTCTATTCTAACTTCTGTAAATTTAAATATTAACTGTGGTCATGAAACCAGTTTTCCCAAGACGTACTTGATATTTCAAAATAGTGGTGAAACTACCTATTCGTTGTTAAGATGTCAGAGTTTTGAAATGCGTGAGCTTTAGAGGCCTCTATTTTGTGCTGAAGATCTCTTGCAATAAATACTCCTGTTGCGATCCTCTGTCTCTCTGAAGATTCCAGATGTCAGGCCTGTACCCTGTCCTCCAGATTTTCTGTCTGCTCATGAAAAAAAGCCGCGTCTTTGTTGAGTCTTAAAAAAGATGCAAAACCCAAAAACCTTAAGCAACCTCTTTTATCTTTGCTGCTGAATTGAATTTCTCCTGAGGTAAAGAGTGGAGAATCTAGTACAGAAGTGCTCATGTGGTCGTCTGCTGTCCTTCCCCATGGGAACACCGGCGCCCTGTAGGCGTCCAGCTTGATCACAGGGAGATCGTAGCCAGCTTTGCAGGAGATGTGATGGATGAGTCATGCCCGAATGCCACAAGCTCAATTGCCACTCTTGAATTTCAAACCCCCTTTCAGGAGCATATGAACTACTATAGTATGGAGTAGTTTTATAACTGGCTTGGGGGGGGGAGGGGGGGGGGAAGAATGTGAATGTCAGAGTTTTTCTTCCAAGAAAAGCAAAAAGGAAATAATACTCTTTTTGCAAGGAAGCAGTTTACTTTGTTAATAAGTGAATGGTGTAAAAGACGGTTTTTAAGCCTCCTCCTTTGCTTTCCCATCATAGCAGAAGAGTATCAGATGCCCTTTTATGATGTGAAATGTTGTCACCTATGGCCTGACTTACAGCATTTCTGAGTAGCCAGTTGTCGCTCTTGAAAAACCATTGTTTCAAGTGGTCAAAAAATGGGATTTGCTCTTAATTGGCTCTTAGATGCAAACTCTTAGTCGGAGAAGGAAGAGGACTCAACCTTGCGAATGAGGAACAGATTGCTCGTGCTCCTTTTCCTTCTTCATGTATTATTTCCTTGTAAAACCAAAGATGGTGGCTTGATTTATTACAAACCTCTACTGTTATGAAATTGCAGAAGACTGAGAGAAAAATCCCTTCCCATGTCCAAAATTACTCTTTGTTGCCTGGGTAAATCCCCGATACCTCTAAAACCACCTGATGGCTGCTAAACAACCTTGTGAATATGGAGAGAAGGTCATTGAGTCCCATCAGGGACTTTAGGGGATATGTACCCTATTACTTTTATAATCATGGTATTTGTTCCTAAACATGGTGTTAGTCAAAGAAGTCTTCAGGGCAGTATGTATAGGTACTTGCCTCCCCTGCAAGCATCTTTGTCAGCAGAATGTGTGCAAAACTAAACCATGCAGCACTCTTGTATAAAAAAAAAAGGAAGCAGTGGCTTCCAAAGATCTCATTGATAAAATATTTTCACTTTTTTAGCTTAAAGAAAATGTAAAGATGTGTAGTTTCCTGTAGAAGTTGCCTTTCAAGGTTAATCTGACAAATTTTGGAGATAAAAATCATAGTGTTAACTAAAACATGCCAACATGGTTCTTTTACTCAGCTGGGGTTCAAGGGTGTGCGATTAGTGGAAAAGTTACTCTGTCGTGGAGTCATGTCCTTACCTTAAGTGAAAACTGCAGCAAAGCAACACAACTGTGAACGTGACACACAAACTGTTTGTGAATCGATGCTCCTCATACTTGGAAAAGATTCTGCTGATTCGCGTGTTTGTCTCAAATGTGAATGTTGATGGTCTATCTGCAAGGCATCGTTCTTCAGCTTTGCATTTAGTCGCCTGATGGCCAGTGAGTAAGATTGTGCAAAGATCTCACAGAAACACAGGGTAGAATTGTCTCAGTTGTGTCCTGGCTGTGGTCGCCCTTGATAAGCTCTCTCCAGTGAGTCTGGGTGTGGAGCACTGGCATCAGGACCTGAAAAAGGTTTCAGCAGAAGCATTTTGAGAAGTTTGCTTGGAGGATGCGGAGCCACGCATGTGATACGATACAAAATCCTCTAATATCCTCTAGTGTGGTGTGAACATCTCTTAGAAATGGGCCAGCGTTAAGTGAAAAGAAATTCAGTTCTTACTGGGCACTTGTGTATACTCACTACTAATGATCAGCCTTAATAGGGATGGGGTACAGCACCTGTAGAAAGCATAAGTCCAAGATGGGACTACACCTTATTTCACTGCTACAACTTCATCAGCACGTGCGGGCTCAAAGTGCCAATGTGGTTCAGTCCATGTGGTCGGCTGAGCTTTGTTATCCTGTTTAGCAGCAACTCATAGGAAAATGCACGAAAATAAGATGCTTGCAGCCATTGGAGGCTGCTCTTCCTTCTCGTTCTTTATGAAAAGTTTGACCTGTGGCTGAGACGTGACAGTTAATGTTTCTTCCCAAACCAGCAAGCCATTTCAAAAGTCCAAAAGGGGAGAAATTAAAGAATGACGAAGCAGATGAAGCTGTGATTTGTTTTCCTAGAAGACAGACTTCTGAATTAATCCTTCTGTGTAAGGTGTTTCACCGCTGTTTGGAAGAAAAGATGCTCTTTATCTTCAGAAATTGATCTGTTTTGAGCAAGTTCTTTCCGTAATTTCAAAGTCATAATTTTCCTAACGTTTGTTCTGATGTGCTTGACATTTGTGGCATGAACATGAGATTTGTCAACCACAAATTATGAAACCATTCTAACACTTCAACCTAGTAGTTAACAGATGAGGCATGTTTGCTTTATTACGGCTTTTGATACTCTCCCTTCCTTTGTAATGTTCTTTTATAAGTAAACTAAGACGACCTCTTAAATGAGACGGAGGTAAAGCTGCGTGCAAAGTTTTAAGGTCTCTTCTACACTGGAAAAAAATTTGACAAAGACTCCTGCACATCTCCTCCTTCCTGGTTCTGCTGCTTCTCAGGTTTTTCATCAGTTTCATCACATCGACTGAGAAGCACCCCTAAAGATAAACTAGAGAACAGGGTCCATGTCCAAAGTGAAGGTGATAGGAGAAGGGCCGTCTGAGCTGAGCAATGCAAAAGCTGATTATGATTATGAAGTGCTGTGTGTAGAAGGAAGAAATCAAATGCATGAAATACCTGTGTATGGGAGCCAGGTGGGATTTGGGCTGGTCTGAGTTGCTTTTCCTCAGTGCTCCTGCAGAGGACTGGGGATTCCTGGGGGAGAACTGGCCAGGCAAAACTGGCAAGTAAATGGACTTTTCATAGTGCAAATCAGGCACATTCCTGTGATCCTGGGCGCTCCTGGTGGAGTCACTGACCAGGCCCCAGTCTGTGGCACTCATGACTGGAGTTACCCGTGTGGGGCAGAGCCCAGCTGCCTTTGCAATTTCTTATTTTGGAACAAAGGAAGCCTTTTTAGCTGCAGGTGTGGATCTACTGTACAATGAGTCGCCAACACCAATAGGAGAGATTGGGGATTTAGCCTGGTGGGACCCAGGGAACAGTCACGTTGACTCTGTCATTGCAATAAAATGACTTAAATTAATAGCACAGACTTGTATGATGGACCATACTACAAGTACTAGAGGAAGAAAACACACTGTACGATGGCTGCTGTGGTCTAGGACCCAGCTACCTGGGAGCACGTTGGTCCCGTTGGGTGCATGTGACCTTGGCAGAGTGACAGGAGTTTGGTGGGACATTTTATGGCTGTTACAGTATTAAGGGATGTTAAGAGTGTGGCTGCCTCCTCCAGCTGCTCTGGCCCAGGAGCCCTCCTGCCCGGCTGCTGGAGCCTGCCCTGGGGTCTCTGCCCAGGCTGAGCGATGTGGCTCCTGCTTTCCCCTTTGCAGGTTCAACCAGTGACGCACGTGTCCCAGAGACGCAGACACAGAGGACGCTGACATGGCTGGTCACACACACCCCGTTCCCACCCCAGCAGCTCGGGGTTAAAGATCCCCACGCGCTCCAGTAGCTGATGCCGCGACCCCACTTGCACCAGTAGCTGGCACCAATTTTCACTCACCCCCACGCAGGTCTCACCAGTAGCCAGCACTCAGTCCTTGCAGCACACACACGTGAGATAGCGAGTGCGGTCATGCAGAGGTAGTTAATAAAAGATTTAATAAGCAGTTATTAACATGTTTTACATGCGACCAGTCCCTTTTATACCCTTTTCTGTCTGCCCCCTCTGTCCCTCCCTGCTCCCCTTCCCCTGCACATCCCTCATCAGTGGGCACAGTCCCACCCGCTCCCTCCAGCATCCTGGACCCTCAGGTTTGCATCCCTATCCGGTGCCAAGTCCCAGTTTGCCTGCAGGTTCTTGCTAGCCCATCAGTTGCTGTGGCTGACCAGCTTTGTTTCTGGTTTTTGTCTTTGTTAATGCTAATTGTTCAGGTTTCAGGGCTCTGTGTGTTTGTGTCCCTCCCTTTCCTTATCCTCCTGATAAAATAAGCGTTCCCACGCTCCACATATCCTTACCAATTAGTGCGACTGACCTGGTTTGTTCTCATCCTGATCTCCCTCATCCTGTGTTGGTCAGGTTTGTCTCTGTTCTTGTTTATGGCTCCTTTGACCTGTTACCTTCAAAGGAACGGACACTCTTCTTCCACATATCCTTGCAAGTGTGGTCAGACGTGATTTATTAGTTGGCTGTGCGGCTGAGGAAGTAGCTGTACGGTGCCCTATCTGGAGATGATCACTGAGGCGTGGAGAAGTGGACATCCAAATGTCAGCATTGATGGCAAGCATGCGAAGAAGCAGATTTATACCTAGCAGGGCAAAATGTTCTCTTCAAGAGAAGTTTCACAGTGATGGTGCGTGTCTGACAAGGACTGGGTAGACAGCTGGAAGATACGTAGAGAGGCACAGAGGCGGCCAGCAGACTGGAGGTGTGTTTGGGGAGGGTATGGCCTGCGGGTAGTAGGCTAATGAGTTGGCTCCATGTAATAAGACCAAGCTCCTTCCTGCAGAGGTGAAAGCTATGAGGACAGGCTGCAGGACCTCCAACCATAGCTGAGGGCAGGCCCACACTGACAGGATTTGTGTGAGGTCTGGCAGACTTTGAGCTTTTTCCAAAGGTCTCCACCTGTAGGTGCAGTGGACAAAATTTTCTGTACTGGGAGAGGGCTATACTGGCAATTCACACACGGATACTGGATCCTGGCTTTTCTAGGTATGCGGTGTATATAAATGAAACTGTGGCCTGCAGCTTCAGGAAGAAGTCAAGAGCATGTGTAATTCTTTACCTGAAGTCAGGGCCAAACAACTCTGTAAGAATTTCTTGATGAGGCAACGCTAGTGGACAAAAGTATGTGAGGACCACAAACCAAACAACTCAGCAATGACGAGCAGTTACAAAAGGAACGAGTATCCTTCCAGGGGAGTTTCACTGGCATCCAGAGGCAGAAAGTCCATTTTAACCTGATAATGAATGAAGCCTTGACTGGAGTACTCCTGGGTATTCCCTGAGACACAAGCATCCTCCCTGGAGCAAGTACAAAGGGAAGCACATCTCTGGCAGTGTTAGAAGACAGACTTGAAGGAGAGGTTGAAAAGAGTGGGAATATCTCATACAGAAAAACTGGATAAAAACACCATGGTAAATCTTTCAATATGTAAAACATTGGGATAAAAAAGGAAATGACCTGTTGTCCACGGTTATCCAAAGCGTATCAAGAAGAAATAGTTTCTTTACAGCAGAGACACTTGACACCCCACCCCACCCCGCACACTTTCCAACTTTAGAGACATTTAAGCACCAGAATGCCCAGTCTAGGCAGATCATGAATTTTGATCAGTAAGAGTTTTTAAAACCTCGTTAGCCGTCTCTCGGTGATGATCTGACAATACTCGATCTGTGCGCAGTCAGGCAGCTCCCCAAACCGATTTCTTGAGTCCTCTCCACTTACTTGTTATTCCTGCAATGCTCTATTCATTATTAGCTTCTCTAAAAATGACTTTCTAGTAAGTAGAACAGACTCTGCAATGGTCCCCTGTCCATCATGTTCTAACCAAGGTGCCTTGAGACATCCAAATTTACCGTAGACAAGACCCTTGAAGTCTTTATCGGTTACTAAGAGTGAAGACACTGAAGCTTTTCAGCTGCCTGCTTTTCCAGTGCGGACCTGCACTGGTCCAGCAGGATCCTTTCCTTTTCAAGAACAGCTTCCTTAACCAGATGGCAACTTCTCTGCCTATACAGCTCTCCCTGACCCCATCAGGACTTGCTGATCGTTTAGGACAGAGACAGGCTACTGTTCTGTGCTGCAAGAGTTCTCTCGTGCCTTCCTGCAGCTGCAGCCAGAGCCGCGCGCCTGCTGGGAGGGAATGCCACCGCCCTGGCTGGGCCTGGTGTGGTGGGACGAGCGGTCTCCTCCGCGCCAGGTGAGCCTAGCTCTCACAGCACCCCAGCACAGCGGTGTTTCTAGTTTATGGCCAAAAGTGACTCCCTCCTCACCCCCTGCCCGATAGCTGTTGGTGGCTGGTTTTCAATGGGATTGTTTCCTTTCTGTGGTTTATTAGGTGACTCCACGACCAATTGCACCGGCCCAGGGAGATGGGGACGGGAGAGCAAGCACCGCTAAGCCAGCCCTGCCCTTGACTCCTTCTTATCGTTTCTCTTTAGCTGTCCCCGAGACTGCAAATACCTGCCGAAATGCCTGCTCTCCTCCTGGGTGCAGGGGCTGTGTGCTGGCCGTGGCCTTTTCTTTGACAACTGCAGGGAGGGAAGCCCTGCTGAGCTGTGAGTGCGCGTCTTACCGGCAAAGCACAACCTCACGGACAGCTGCCGCTTTGGCCGCCGGAGAACGCGCGAGGCCGGAGGCTGGCTGGCAGGGGGCAAGCGGTGGGACCACGCGGCCGTGCGCGGGGAAGGGTGAGGAGGCAAGACCGCCTCCGTCCTCCGCAGCAGCCGGATCCTCCTGATGCCCCCCAAAAGGCGGGGAGGCCATGAACAAGGGATGCCCCTTGTCCATCAGGTAAAGCGTGTGGTGCTGGGGGACCCCCTGCAGCACAGGGGGCCCTGGGTGCCTCTGACATTTTGGAACTGCCTTGTTTTGTTGTTTCCAATCCTTTTCCTCCTCAGTATTTCTGGCTTGTGGAAGCCTTTCATCTTGATCCCATTTGCAGACTCGGTGTTTGCATCCTAGCGGGCTCTTTGGCTGGGCTAACCCAGCATTGTCGGCTCAGGGGGCTGGAAGTCCAGCTTCAAGGCTTTTACTGTCGGATCAAAAATGCCACAGCCCCATGGCATGGATAGCTAAGTGTTGTGTAGACTCATTTTATCAATTCAGACTTGCTCAGATGATTACAGTGGTAGGTAAAGTAGAAGTTATCAAGCCCAGTGTAAGGTTAGTTATCGTCTGTCCTGGAGCCAGTATGAAGCTGACCCAAATTTTGTATTGTGGGCTTTGGCTACTTCAGTGGGAATGCCATCCTGTGGCCAGGTAATTTGTCTAGAAACACAGTTTATTATGCACAAATCCAAATTGTTTGTTGTGAAAATGGAAACTATTTTGAATGGCAGTAGTCTGTTTAACCATTTTTGTGCACTGTCAGAAGACAAATATTAGGCATTATATGTGTCGGGGAGGAAAGCCCCTGGGAGTAAGAAACATGTTTGCTATAAAACTCTTCAGAAAAACAGGCAAGCACGACTCCAGGTGACAGTCTTGGCTCCAGGTGAAATCACTTTTGGCTTCAGTCCCTGGGTTTGCCTCTCAGTCTTGGTTCAACAGATAAAACTGCCTGCATGCTGCAGGGTGGCAATCCTATTTTGATGTTTGCTTCCAAGATGGTCTTGCTTGGTCCCAGGCAGTTTGCAGTGGTGTTAAGATACCCGTGTATAGGCATGACCAGGGGAGGAGAAGCCTGTGGGAGATTTTCAAGCTTCCTCTGTGGTTAAGGCACAGGACCGGGAGTCAGGAGATCAAAGTTCCTGTGTTGTACAGTACAGGAAAGCTATTGCAACACATAGGCTGCATTGATAAAAGTGATCTCATAGGAGTGCTACACGCATTTCTTTGATGGGGCCAAGGCTTTGTACTTGCCAGGCAGTGCACTGCAGAAAATTGGCTCACCCCACCAAGAAAACCGCGCCTCGAGTACTGTGTTCAGTTTTGGGCCCCTCACTACAAGAAAGACATTGAGGTGCTGGAGCGTGTCCAGAGAAGGGCAACGAGGCTGGTGAAGGGTCTGGAACACAAGTCCTATGAGGAGCGGCTGAGGGAACTGGGGATGTTTAGCCTGGAGAAAAGGAGGTTGAGGGGAGACCTTATTGCTCTCTACAACTACCTGAAAGGAGGTTGTAGCGAGATGGGGGTCGGACTCTTCTCCCTAGTAACAGACAACAGGACAAGAGGAAATGGCCTCAAGTTGCGCAGGGGAGGTTTAGATTGGACATTCGGAAAAATTTCTTCACTGAAAGGGTTGCCAGGCATTGGAACAGGCTGCCCAGGGAGGTGGTGGAGTCACCATCCCTGGAGGTATTTAAAAGATGTTCAGATGTGGCGCTAAGGGATATGATTTAGTGGTGGACTTGGCAGTGCTAGGTTAACGGTTGGACTCGATGATCTTGGAGGTCTCTTCCAACCAAAATGATTCTATGATTCCATGATTCTATGAAAAGGCTGTCCTCCTGAAAAGGGAGGAAGGACAAACAGCACCGATGCTCACCGGTAAAATGTTCATCACTACATCCGTGAAAGTAGCCCCAAAGTGGTGAGTGCTGAGTGCGAAGAGGAAAGAGCAGGCAAAAGGTGACTGTGCTTACTTGTGTCACACCATGTCACAAGAGTTGGGAAGGATGTGGTCAGCATCACCACGGCCAAGAAATGCAAGTAGGATTGCCCTTATGTGTTTATAAACAAATTAATGTTGATCTGGGAGTTGTTTTCCAAAGACGTAAGAGTTAGAGAATGTAGAGGCAACTAATGGAAAACGGTTTGAGCAAATATTTCTTTACAGTAGCTGGCCACAGAAACGGCTCACATGCTCAGAGCATGCTTTTGGGATATCCATTTATGCAAGGCTTCTAAGGCAGAAGTGGGGAGGACAAAATCCCTAGCTAGAACTTGCTCACAGGCTGTTTAATTTGAAAGATAGCTGTACAAGCTGTTCGCCTCCATCCGGGAGTGTTACAAACTGTCTTATCACCTTCTCATCTCCTACAGAGCGGTGACAATTGCTGCTAAGGCCTTACGGGAGACGGTAAAACAACTGCTCTGTGGCACCTCTGGGAGATTCAGGTTACTCTGTGGTCTCAAAACTCCTCTGAGTAACATTTGCAGGAGCAGTCAGTGCCCCCTCTACGCATTAGAGTCTAGATCTAGCTTTCCTGCTGCTTTTAGGAATGAGGTGAACTGCAACTACTGAGCACTCATTTACTGACGCGGCTGGTCTTGGGGTCATTTCATGAGCTTTCAGTAACTTGTCTGTTGCCTGAAGAAGACAGCAGCTCCTAATAATAACATCATAACCATGCTACTGCTGTGTTGGGAGGGGTTGCAAGGTATCTGCTCTGGGTTAAACATCAACTGGCCTGAAGAGCCTCCTTGGGAATGACAGACTGCTCTGAGAAGTGGTTATACTATGTGGGGGTGGGATTTTGGCATGACGGATGTCTTTCATCTAGTGAATTGTGAATTGTCATGAAGTGAAATGATGCTTTCCTGCCATAGAGATGGACTTTGGGCTGCCAACATTGAGCAGTCCTCAGCACCCTGTGTTGATGAGATCCACCCTTCAGAGATGAGCATTTGCATGTAACTCAGAAACGCGAAGTCGGCCACGGTCCCTGGAGGCCGCTCCTGGTGACGGTGCAGAGCTGGTTTCCTTTTGGTGTGGCTTTTGGTCTGATGGAGTTACACCGGTGATTAGAGTTTTTACTAAATTGTTAATCAGTCATTATAATCCTGCAGTTTTCTGTTATTGGATACTGGACCCTTAAAGAGGTGAAAGGCCCAGGCCATGTATGGTGAGTTACCTCTTGAAGAGACCTGGAAAAGTCTGTGGCCAGCACAAAACCCAGATATAGCAGAGGATATATAGAAGATATATATAGAAAAGGAGAAGCCAAAAAAAAGTCAGTGGGCATTACTGGGTCTGGACCTTTTAACAGCGCTGTTAATGTCCATGTGAGACATCTCTGCCATTCCCACAGACATGAACGCTCCTTTCCCATGGAGAGTAAAAGGTCAGAAAAAAAAACTGTGAAGTGAGATGAAACAGTGTCTTGTGAAATACACCTCTCTGTTCAAGTCTGATGTGGAGATAAGGATTTATCATGAGATGTTCTTATAGGTGAGATGTGCTTATGGGAGCCAGCTATGCTTTAAAGAGCCTGGAAAGAAAATACTTTTCACCAGTTTGACAAATGTTGAGTTGAACCCTGCAGAGGTGGAGATGTTTCTGTTCAGACTAACGGGATGGATTCTGTGAAATGGGGCTGGGACATGTTAGGTAATGTGTAATGATGTTATACCTTTTCTAGCAGAATCATATATAAAGTATGTGTGTATCATGAATTATCATTCTATATTATTATTAATTATACACATATATTGCAAAAAAATGGGAGAGGAATATGTTAACTTTAATGGGAAGAAAAAACCTTGTGAACCACTATTAAACTTTACTGAAAAATCATAGCAGTCAAATATCTTCTTTTATGAAAAAAATCAGAAAACCTCCCCATTTAAGCAAATTAGTTTCATGTCTTCTAGAGACATATTCTCCGCTCTGCCTCCCACACAGTGAAATAATGGCTCCATAACCCTATTTAAGACTGAGGTTTGCCCCTGCATGGACACCAGTGTAACTATCCTGGAGTAATTATTTCTCTCGCTCCATTCCAGACCGGTGCAGGGTGGGGACGTGGAGAGGGGGCATACGCAATGGCTCTGGAACAGATGTGGAGACCGGCATAGGTACAGAGAGATACAGCATTTGGAGCCACTCAGTATTTGTTTCTCTGTGTAGATGAGAGATCCGCACAGATAAAGATTTACATTTGTAATTGCCTCAGCTGAGTTATGATTAACCCTAAGGATATGGTATGACTTTTGAACATGAAGCTCCTCTTGTGCAGTGAGTACTGTCTCATGCTTGTTTTGACGTATGTGCTCATGCATAAAAGGGTGTTTGCTCTTGTAATTGCATCTCCTTATACTGGGAGTCACGTAATGTTCCTAGTAGCCCTCTGTGTATCACTTGGATGCTGCTCTCCTGTCCTTGCCCCCTGGAGCAAGGTATAGATGTCCAGCAGCTCCTTGGCCTGCAAAGACAGGCAATGTTTGGGGTGTGGGGCGGCTGCAACAGTCGGGGGCTACGGCCGGGAGCAGGATCAGTGTCGGGCAGGCAGTGAATGCCACCTTTCAGGGCCCAGAGCTGTAAAGGGTACCATTGTTATCTGCATCCCTCCCCGACCGCATCCCATGACCTGGTGCATGGAGCCTTTCACAGTGGATCCAGGCACAGACAACAGGGCTGGGATGCGCACCCGTCTCCTTGCCAGCAGCGTGCTGCGAGCAAGTATCGAAAGTTCACGGGTGCTCTGCTCTGCCTTGCAGGCCCCCCCACTGCTGGCGAGGCACGCTCAGTGCTGGGCTGACCGGTGTGATGAAAGCTGTAGTTTGATATGAAACGCTCAGAGACCTTCAATAGTAGAGTCCATATAAAGTGCAGGGTAGGTTTGTTTAATATCACCGGGGACTGAATGATAGGACCACCAGTACTGTCTTAGCCTCGCCTTGAAAGAAAAAGATCATGAGGTTGGCTGCCAGAGATGGATTTCCTCTGGTTTTCCTTGCTGCAGACCTGCCTGGAGCGACTGCTCGTTCCCGTCTGCTCAGGTGAATCAGAAGGTGAATCTTTCATTTAAGTTCACTGGTTAGTTGAGTTCATTTGTTTTCTTCAGCACTGGCATATATCAGCACAGGCTTCTTGGATGGTCAATTCAAGATGGCAAATCAACATACAACAATTAACTTGCCACTGAGCGGGCAGTGTTGCTGGAAAACTGTACTGCAACCTGTTCAGTAACTGCAGAGGAAACCAGCCAGTTGCCACGCTCGCTACAGCTAGACGGTTTGCAGGTATAAACTATAGACTAGATTTCTCCCCCCCTGCCATGTCTTTTACCTTTCGACTTTCCTCTCTGAAAAAAGTTGTTATGCTATTTCAGGTTGGTGTTCAGCAGATGGACTTTACTACCCCAGTGTTTTCACCAGTTCTGCTCGCTCCCGCTCCTCTCACCATCCTTCTCCCCTCCAGATCTCCCCTCTATTGCAAACAGGCCATCACAGGGGTAGAAAACAGGAGGAAGAGCCAGGAGCATACAAAAGGTAACTAGAGGAGAAAGGACCAGAAGAGACAGATGAGGAAAGAGCCCAGGCACAGCTGGACTTGGGCTTGTCTGAGCCTGGCGTGCATTTCCTCCGTGCAGCTCCAGGAAACACGGGAAACAGAGCTACTACATGGTGGTGCATGTGGACACCTGCCTTAGGGGGATCAAATCGTTCCCAGTTAGAAAAACCCCTTGCAAAGACATCTCCCCGTTCCTGTTCATTGTGCAGGAGATGTAGGCATCTCCCTCCGGGGAACCACTAAACTGTGTCGCCTAAGGCTTCATCCCTCCTAAATCTAGGTGTCTAAGGTGAAAGTGTTCGCATGTGAACTCAGTGCCTGTTCTCCTCATTTTGGGACACGGAGGCTTGATCAAGACAGTCAATACAGTTTGGAGAGTTTTTAATCTCATCCTGCAGCAGATACTTGGCTGTGGTCGGGGTATCCCTCCTTAGACTCTGCTGACTGCATCGACCTTTCATCTCCAGGAGATACAAGCGGGAGTTTAGACCTGCAGCTTTCATGTAGACAGCTAAGACTTGCCAGCACGATCCCCTCCCTACCTTAGGCTGGGGTGATTTGCCCGTTACAGCTGTCCGTATCGTTATTTAAAGTGTAGGGGAGCGGTCAGGCTAGACACCCGGCTTTCGCACGACGACAGCAGTGCCGCGGGAGGGGAGGAGATGGTGAGCGGAGGAGTCGCCCCTTCCACAAGCGGAGGGCACGGCCGGCGGGCTTCCCCGCCTCCCCCCTCTGCCCCCAGCCCCTGGGGCTGAGCAGGCAGCGCTCTCCCGCCTGGAAAGTCCCTCAGGAATGCGAAAGCCCCTCTCTGTCGGTCTGAGCTGCGCGAGTTTCACACAAGGGCCAGCCTGTTTGCGGGCACGTTATTCCCTGTTGAGAAACGAGTCTTTCCTCCGCCTCTACAGCAGGGACTTTTTTAGCACACATGGGCTGTGATCTTATTTATTTATCTATTTATTTATTTATCTTAACTTGAAAACCAGAAGCACATGCTAATTTTCTCCATGAAAATATTTATAGGAGGTGTTGGAAACCACAATTTTGCTCTGAAAAAAACAGATAATGAAACTAAAACCAAACCTGGTTTGCCACCTAGCTCTGGCCAGTATTAATTTGTGGAAGCTGAGAAGTTTCAAAACTCAGTATTAGAAAAATGATCAGTTTGAGTCCAGACCCCAGTTAGCTTCGCTGTACAGACTTATGGACGTGAAATCCCAAGTCAAACCGAGCAACAACACAGCTTTCTCTCTGTAGTTTTTTCTAGATGTGATTTCATAATTTACTAGTATTTTTTGCTTATGTTTTTGTTCCCGTTGCAGATTCTTCTGCAAGGACAAGGTATGACCTTGTATGTAGTTGAGCAGCGGCATGCTGAACGCATTGTTTTCAGAGACTTGAGGTGTATGCTAAGTACTGCTTTCTCTAGTGCAATTATATGAGTTATGTTGCTGGTTTTTCCTAAATTCACTAGTAGAATTAAGGAAGCAAAATAATTGTGTGACCTTCAGTGTCCTGTTCACTCCTGATAGCCTGAGCCTCCTCCAGCCTTTCAGTGTCCATTTGGATCTTTCTGTGGCCATCTCCTCGCTCTCTGCTTTCCAATGTTAATTTGTAAGCCTGTCTGCCCTAGTTGTCCACTGGTTGTATTCTCCCCTCCACCCCTTCCCCTCAGCCAGCCTTTGATTGCCTGGAATAGACTCTTTAAACAACTGCCTGGCCTCGCTTTATTGATTCAGCCTTTTCAGACTTCTGCCTGTTTTATACTCCAGCCTCTGCATTGATACCTGCATCTCTGCAACCCATAAAGCCATTCCCATACTTGGTACTTCTGTTGTGCCACAGCTTTGGTCAAGACCTGTCTGGACACCGGCCCTACATCTCCCGGTCTGCGTGGCTCTGGGAGGTGAGCCTTGCCCGGTTTCGTACGCTTTTGCTAGGTTCCTATTGCCCTTGCTTTACAGATCTAGGAAAATAATAATAAATCCTAGATGCATTTCCCTCTTGTTTCTCATCATGCTCAGACATCAGCCTCAGTTTCTCAGGACATAACTGAGGCTACTGAGGTGCATCTGGTGTCTTCTCCTTCTGAACCATGGCGTCTTTCAGGTCTGCTCAGCTGCTGTTTGCACAGGCTCTGCAGCTAACCTTACTTCTGAAACCCCTTTCTACCATAAGGTGCTTCCCATTTTTGTTGTGTCCGGTGCATCCTGAGTGTCTTGAGTTCGCCTTTATCTGTCTTCCCTAAGGATACCTTAGCTCCTATTTTTGATGCTGGGCAACTTTCTTCTGCTGCTGCAGACTGGTGAGAATCACTTCAGTTAATCTCTTCAGTACACTCATCTGGGTAGACTTGATTTTTCCAGGCTTTTTATAACCTGGGAGGGAAACTCTGCAGCTCCTTCCAACCCGGTGGTGTACGCAGCTTCAGAAAGCCTGGAAGAGCACAGCGAGTCCATGGCATCAGTGGGAACTTGTAGCTTCTGTGTGCACAGCGGCCTCCAAATTATCATAAATTTACGTGCAGATTTTAGGTTAGTTCTGCATTTACCAGGAAATGCCCTCACTTCTATGGCTAGGTCTCCACTTAAAGGTTTACAGGAGACAGATGCAAGAGCATGACCTTAATTTCCCATTCACTAGAGTGCATGAAGTTGCTTATTTAACATATAAACTTCACAGGAAACATTTCTTTTGACTTCTCGGGATTTCTGCCTGGCCTTCCGCTGTTAATACGGCTATCTCAGTGATGTAGCACAAATCTTAGTGGAAATGTAGGTTAAATGAGGTGATGGGTGTTTGGTGAACTCTTATGGCAAACAGAATAGTCTGCATCCTGTTGATGTGTGCCCTCTTGAAATACTACAATTACTATGCAGACCACCGATGTCTTACTCGCTCCTTACCATGTCTTCTGTCTTCTGTGTTTTATATCATCTGTATAGAGAGAAACTTCATCTTTTCCTGTGTTTTTACAGCATCTCCTGCTTTGGGTTCCTCAGTCGTGGCGGAAGCATCTAAGCAATAGAAACACAAATAAATTATTATAAAGTTGGAGGCAAATAATTTATCTTAATAAAGGGATTCTTTTTTGTATCAGAAAAGTCTTTGAAAGGAGAACTGAATTCACTTGTCTGTATAAAATTGGATGGGAGAACACCTGTATGTTTGTAATCTATCTGTAAATTAATATTTTCAGGGAAATTGTGTTTTCTGTGATTAAAAAGGCCTGTCTCATGCTGGCAGGTCTATTGCCACACTTGAGCAGTCAGGGAATAGCTGTCCTGTGATACTGGGGATAGGTATAAATAGATTTGCATTCACAAAACATGACTAGGCACTTCTTGAGTTACAGGGGCGTAAATATTTTCCTAGCGCCCAAGCTATTGTCACCTTGGTGTTTGTAAACAATCAGATTAAACTGGAACCTATTTTACAAAGAGCATCCATTACATGTGCTCTACAGCCTAAGGAGAAAAACAAAAAAGCTTTGAAAAACACACTTTTGGACAATTAAGTACCTCCAGCAACAGCACAAATGGAGCGATTTAATGGGAACTGCCCAACAGGCCACCTTGCTGCATTTCCTCACCAGGCTCGTGCAGTAAGCGCCTCTCCCCAGCAGCAAGAGCGAAGAGACGAGCCGTGGATGTACATCCATGATGCACATCAAGCGGGAACATTGGAGATGATAACTATTGATGACCTTATGGATAATCCTGAGGGAGCCGGAAGCGTTCAGCTCTGCTTTGAAGCTTAGAAGGTCAAAAATGGTTACTCATCTCTCAAGAACAATTGCTTCTTTAGGAAGGCTCAGCTAGCAGAAACCGTCATTACTACTTCATAACATGCAGTTCTTCAAGGCAAAATGTCAGTAGCATCATTCTCTTTGTGAAGAATGAATTTTGTATTATTCTCCTTCGTGTTATCCCGCTTGTAGCTATGATATTAATGCAGCATCTGTTTCTCCAGTTGGCATATACTGTATGGGGAGTGTAGATTGGATTATCTTTTATCAGTTTTTGTCTGATACAGCCAGAAAGAGTTTGGCTGGTGTGGTGCTTAATTAACATTGCATTGAGTACTGCAGTGTAATTCATAAATCTCTGAAATTCCAGTATAAAGAACGAGAATGAGTGTTTGTCAGGATAACATTTTTAGTACTTTCTGAGGGCAGAAAAAGTGAATTTTTTCCCTCCTTTCAAATACGACCAGGTTTTCATAGCGAGAGCTGTTAAATCTGCTCTTTTATAGCTCCTGTGGCAGTTTAACGATGGTGCTCTGTTCTCCTCCTGCTTCCTGCCCCGGCTCAGGGCAGCGCCTGAAGCGTCTGCTCAGCGGAGCTACTCCTGATCTGCGTACTCGTTCTCGCTTTCTTTGCCACTTGTTACAGCCACCTCGGGCTTCGGAAGAGCTGTGTTTGGGCAGAGAGTAACGGGTGCTGGGAGTAAGTCAGTCAGTCGAGCGCTAGTTCCTCACTGCAATCACATGATGGCAAATCTGGGAATTCCTGCTTCATTTATGAGTGTGCACAGGGTGCAATGTCACTCTCTCCCCATCCAGAGATGCTTACTACAAAGAACTGAGCTGAATTCTGCAGCGACAAGGTCATTTACCCAAATAAACTCTCTATTCAGAAAACGCCAGGCATCTTGCGGCTCCCTCAGCTGAACCTTTTATTTTTATCATCTGTGCACCTTTTTTTTTTTTTTTTTCCATTTCAGAGGTTTTTATTTTCAAACAAAAGATTCGCTTCAAGAATTCTTCAAAAAAGCAGGTAAAATGAAATTTTTCTACACGAAATGTTTTCTGGAATAGTTTAATGCCGTTCTGTTATTTTGAGAGGAGGAGTTTTAATATGTGCAATAAAATATTACATATTAAAAGTTAGTCAAACTTTGCAAATAGTGCAAGGTCTCTGGACAGCATGTATATGTACCTGAGCATTCAGCCTTTCAAACCATCAGTGAGACACATCAAGTATATCTATAATATTCAATGGTTCGTTTAGTTACATTTTCTTTTACCTTTACATTGTCTCAAACATTAACTTTTCCCAGAGTATTAAATATTTAAAAGGTTGGTTTAACTTACTTTAGATTGTAGATTCTTCAGAGACTCAAACTTACTGTGATTTTTAATGTATACTTTTTTTAATGTATGCTTTTTTGCCCCTCCTATTCTATTTGTGTGTAAGGCAAGTAGTTCAGGCTTACTTTTTGGGCGATATGGTCTACAAAACATGAACACTCGTGTTTAAAAAGTATTTTTAGGTCTGCATGTTGAGATAACACATTGATGTTGTGGAGTGAATACATCTCTCAAGTAAAATGACTGAATAAAAAATGAGTGAAGCAGGTTACTTTTCTGAAGCGTTCCTTTTCATGGATTTTACTCGTGCTGGCTGTATTTGTAACAAGCTGTTGTGATTTTTGTGACCAACAATGGGCTGGTCTGTTCTGCTCAGCACTGCTTTTGCTGCGGGAGGAAGAGGGTGAAACTGTCCCAGTTCCTGAAAGCTTGAGATTTTACAAATTAGCTGTGAATGTTTGGTTTTCAGTGAAACGTAGGGCAAGAGGTCAGGGGATTAGTCACTTAAATGTAGCTACATAACGGTTATGGTGAATATTCATATTATTTTTTTGAGAATAAAATCTATTACTCATATAAAACGTGCGTTGAAGAGCTGCAACTTTCAAGAGATGTGGTTCAGCTGATGTGTAGGAATCTTTTTGTATTTCTTAATACAGTCATAGGTGGCAAACAGACACTTATTTGCCACCTGAACTCTCACCAAGGAGGTTAGTCTTCTCACGTGCTGCCGTCAGAATTCCTGGTAGCTTCATGAGGGCAGCTCCCGAATTGTTGCCGAAAGCTTAGCTTTCGATGCAGACTTTGATCTGTCAGTAGGAGGCTAATTTGGACCTCACCGGTTCTCTCTTGAAGCCTCCATATGCTTTCTTCCGAGTTAAGCAGGTCACCATGACTTAGTCTTAAACATCACTGGAACAAAAAAGGGAAACCACGGATGACAGAACTGCTGAAATTTAGAGCTGAACAGATCCTGGTGAGTTAATGAGAAGATTTGTCTGGGTTATGGGCTTTTCCTACAGCTAAATTTTGGAGGAGAAATGGTTGCTCACCGCAAGCCTTTGGGGATGCTGTTTGAGGAGAAACAGAAGAAAAATTCAGGCTTGTGGACATGTGAAACTGATGTGGAGGGACGAAAAGGGAAGAGCAGAGTATTAGTCTAAGGGATTTGCCTATGATTTTCCCTTCAGAAGGTGTGCTAAATAAAGCTAAAGCCTACTAGGAGAACTGAGAAATTTAAACTTTTGCCCTCTTTTTCATTGGTAAAGAAATAAAGTACAAAAGGGATAAAATGTATCACGTAAGAAGAGCCTTGTCCGAGACAATGCAACAATTATTTCTATATTGTTTCCCAATAACAATAGCTGCAGAAAGACTGAGAAAAAAGCCCACAGTCTAATGATTTTTTTTTTTCCCTTCTGTGACTGGGTGCTTTTGCCAGATCACATTTTCCCCTGAGGATTAACTTTGAACTGCCAATTAAAAGTTATTGCTAAATCCTGTTACAGCAGAAAGCCTTCGGGTTCCTACGGTTAAGATTTGGCCATTGTCTCTCTCACAGAATAGATTAAACTGCTGGGGTGTTGGTAAATTACTTTTGCAGAATAGCCACGTAGCCAATATATTTTTAAGGGGAAGGGTAGCGACCGTATTCAGTTCAGGTTATTTCATTCAATTAAAAACAAAGGTGGTGGTGGGGAAATCTGAAATTGAGACAAGAGCAAATATTACCACGTTGTGTTAATAGTGCAATAAAGTTTGCCTATGATACAGTGATGACTCAGTTTCTTCTTCAAGAGCTTTCCAAAACCCCATCAGCCTGTCCTACTTCCAAAAGAAAATTACTGACATCTCTGTACCAAAAGTTGGATGATCTTTCCTACAATTTTTTGGGCAAAGGAGCTAGAATACTGCAATAATCCTACTATTTTCTGGCAGGCACAGGCTGTGTGTGTCACTGCTCTGAGCGGGGACAAATGGAGCATTATCTCCGAAACCGCCGTGTGGTAATGCTTGGCAGATGTTTGCTTTTTTAATGTGGTCACTGTAGGATCATCATCCGCTCTAAAATCTGTATGTCCAGCTAGGAACAGATCAAACAGGAAAGAGGAATGAACCCACTGATACTTTATTTTGCCCGAGAGAAGAAAGAAAACATTCTGTGTCCATTAGAAGAGCTGCACAGAGCTGCTCAAACCATCCATTCACTCTAAGATGTGTGAAACATAAACACTTATTCAGCCATAAATCAACACCGGGGCTTTCATGTTACTTGCATTTCCATGCTTTAGCCCTGATCCTAGACCTGTGATCTTGTTGAAAATATTGAAATTCTTGATCTCTGCAGGAATATAACTGCATCCAGCATTTTCCTGTCAAAAAGGGCAGAAAATGGGTGTCTTTTTAGAAGAAAATTGATAGCCTAGGGTGAAATAAAAGCTTCATTCTTGTTCAGCAAATGAATGGATGAACCCGCTTCTATGCAGGGTACAGCATCTTCTGGTTGATTGATGACTCTTTCTTGCATGCATTACCTTGTTTTGAAGCCATCTTCATGGCACCTATTGAGAGAAGACTTAGGCTGGCAGAAACCCTTCTGCAGGATTCGAGGGGTTTAGGTACCAGGTCTATGATATTCCAGGAGCCTATAAAAAAAGAGTAAAACAAGTACCGAAGAGGGGACTGGTAAATGGTAGTATCAGCCACAGCGGGGATTTCTGGGGCTGTGGACTTCTCTCTCAGAGAAGCTGGCTTTTAAAATGGAGCCTCAGTAAGTGCAAAAGGCAGCTGATCCAGGGGCTATTGAAGTCTCACAGAAGACTCTCGTTAGCTACTTGGCACAGGACGAGGGTGTGGAGGCATCCGTCCTCCACAGGTTTTTCAGCCTGCTTGCCATTCGCCAGCCTCCCCCCTCACTGACGGCAGATGCCCTTGTCTTCTTCCATGGTCGTATGTCACTTCAGAGGCTTGCAGCGTCAGCTGGCTCAGCACTGTGGAGGTCTCATTTGATGCTCGTCGCCTTTTACTAGTTTGCATAAACACATGACTTCTTTTACTTTCTTGGGAGGGCTAATTATTGTTGCATTTATTTGATCTATGAAACTACCCGCACACCCTGTGGATGCTATGCTTGAGGTCTCCTCTAACCATTTCTCTTCTCTGACGTGAACTGCTTGTAGCAGAGAACTTCACCTCTTTTACATGTATCATTACAATTATTAGTTTAATTTAACATAGAAAATCAATCTGCTACATTTCTGTTTTAATTAAATAAAGCATTTCGGCATGATGAGCCTTATAACTTGTAATTTCAAAATTGACAACAGCATTGATTTTTCTTTTTCAATAGACAGAGCTATGATCTCTCTGGTTGCTTCACACAAAGGGACAGCAGGGTTTTTCTGTTTGTTTCATTGTTTGGTTGGGTTTTTTTTCACTAGTTCCCTGAATTCTGCTCAGCCCCATCAAAACTGCTTTCTGCCGATACTGCTGTGGTGTTGCAGCTTGCAGCTCAGCCTCCAGAGGTTTGGATTTGGGGAATGAGGTAGTGCCTCGTTCAGCTACTGCCACAGCTGGGGCTGCAGAGCTCAGCAGCCTCCCAGAGATTGCCTGCACAGAGCTCTTCTTCAGCAGGATTAGAGTTGCCGCCATCGCTTTTCTCTGACTGAAATAATGACCCCTGAGAAATGTTTAGTCAAATATAACGGAGAGAGACTTGCTAATGCTGGGGTGCTCCAAGGCTGCCCCAAAGCCAGAGGCTTGCTCTGGTCTCAGGCCTTGCATCGGACTATGTAGTATTTTCTTTTCCATTGTTCATCTGATCGTTTATTAAAAATCTCATTTTTTTACCTGTCATCAGACCAGGAGGACTTGAAGCATACATTTTCCCCCTGGTCCAGTGGCAGAAAGCCAATAGAGTTACATGACTTCTTTTGGATTTGTGGACCTGTGATTAGCACGGATTTGTTAAATACCGCGCAGGGAAGCGGCCGTCCCGCGAGGCACAAGGCATGGCTGGGATGTACTTTGTGCTCTGCGAGGAGCCGCAGCAGGGCGAGCGCAGCAAAGTGCCTCTTCCAGCTGCACGATGCGGGAGCTGCTTCGGCGAGGGTGGCGGGAAGTTTGCTGGAAGGGAGTTTGTTTGAAACTAAATCAAAGCAGAAATATAAATGTGACATCTGGTGCCAGTTCCTGTTCCTCGAATACCCCCAAAGGGCCTTTAATGGTGATTTTCCCTCTGAAAGAGGTTCTCTTTCAGAGAAGTAATATGAAATGCAGCCTTTTGCAATGGCTTTAGAAATACATTTTTGTTACAGCTTTGTAGGTTTATAAGTTTGCAATTTGGTTTTTGAGCAGAACAGCTGGATTGGTTAAAATGTTTCATGAAACCTGTATTTAAGTCACAACACAAGCACCACAAATATTTAAGATTTTTTCCATTTTCTTGGGAACAGGGCAGTGTTCAAGGTGAAAAATGCCAAAAGATGCACTAAGTACAAATTGGAGAGATGTTGCAACTGTTCAGGATCTAGCACTACAAACTGCTCTCAAACTATTACTACTCTTCTTAAACTACAGCCTCTTCTATGTCAGACATTAATCATAACCTATAGGCATACACATAGTTGAGGCAATATTTCTTCATCTGTAGAGACATCATCCAATAATTGCATGATTATGAAGGAGTCACTTCAGTATTTGCATATCTATCCCTACTGATTGATCTTTACAAATGGTGTCTGTTAATTTTAGCCGTTGTGGCCCTTTACAAGGACACTTAATTTTAGTTCCTAGTAGAATTCATGCTATAGAAGCCGCTGCAAATTTCACAACAGTGTGGAGATCTCATGATAGATGGGTAATTTAGAAATTTGTTTTAATCAAGCTAACCGGAGTTCTGTAGGCAGAAATATTTGTCAAAGTGGTACCATTTATCATCAGCAGCGTTCATACCATAAAGCACTTTTGAGCATTTGCCGTTTGTATTTAGGAATGCATGCAGGAAGATTGCTGGTTAAGGGGGCTGTTTAAAGCAAGAATAGTTTCTACCTGTTTGGTAGCTCTGGCAATATGTTTTCTTTTATCTTTTCAAAGACACAATGTACCTTCATAAATCTCTGTTAATTATCTTCTAATTTCCTGATTAGGTAATGAAACTTTCTTGCTCTGTCTCACCAGTAGCAGGGAGAATTTTACCTGGCAGTCGTGAAGGGCAGTGGGCTAATTACAGGGCCTCGAATACAAATATCACTGGAAAAATTGGAAAAAAACCAAAGTAAGCCTTGGGATATACATGGGTGAGACAGCTGTGTGCCTCAAAACTAAAGCTCCTGAAAACTGGCGAGGGAGGGAGAGGCAGAGACACTTGAGCAGCGCTTCTGTAGGAAATGAGGCAGCTGAACACACTCACTCACTAATAGGCTCAAGAAAACGTCCTGGGAGAGCCTTAGATGCCCTCAAACTTGCCTCAAGCTTCGGTCAAGGACCTGACTTTTTCAACAAGAAACTCAATCTGTTACAATCCATTGAAAACAAGAGCCCCTTAGTTTTTTTCTGCTGGTGTTTTATACTTGCTTTTATAACTGCTAATACTTTTTTTCAAAATTGGCAGTCTTGTGCTTGTATGCCCTTGCTTGATTTACTTTAAAATTTTATAGTGCACTGAATGGGTCTAATTTAATTTATAAACTGGTGTTTCACTCTGCAGGTACAATTTCCCAATGAAATTATTTTTCCTGGTGCGTTACACTAAGAAGCTCAGAAGCACAGGAGAGAAAGTGCTTAACTATAGCCAGTAGTGGGCAATTATCTTTCTTTTATCCGACCTGGAGCTTGGTGAACTTGCTGCTCGCGGATGACTCTTCATGTGGCAGCTCGAGGGAGGCTCTGGTAGAGCAGGAATCAGGGCGGGTTGCTGTAAGCGTGCGGGGAAATGGGGGATTTATTCATAAATCCCTGCCTCCTCCCGCAGCCGGTTTCGCGTCCGGCTGCCCCTCAGACCGTCTGTGTCTAACCGGGAATGCCTCATCGCCGTCTGAGGAATTTTACATAACGGTCAGGCCGGTCAGCTGAGGGACGAGCGTCAGCCAAACGCTCTCGCTGCTGTCATGTGCGCCGGGGTCTGGCCCTCGCCTGGTACGGTTTGCTACGGGCATCACCGTCCTGTTTGAAGCAAACATCCTTCTGGGCAGGTTGGGGCCCGGCCTGCGGTGTAGTTTCAGGTGGTGGCTTGCGGGGATGGGGTGGAGGATAAACTTTTCAGAAGTGCCTTGACAAAATAAGGACCTATATTAGCTTTGAAAACGGACCTTATGGATTGATAGGGAGATACCCAGTTCTACCTAAACCCTTCTGGAAAGGGAATTAGGCGCCCGGTCCTCAGAAACTGCAACACTTCAGAAACATTTACCACTGGTGTTGAGATGAAATAAAGAATTCAGGAATAAGAGGCAGATGAAGACTCCCCGAAGGACAGTCTGGTGGTTGTACTGAGCTTGGCCCCGGGATACACAAACTCCACATCTGTGTCTCCCAGGAGCCATAACCTACTGGCTACTGGGAGCCCGTTCCCTTCTTATGTTGGGTTCATTTCCTGAGGGAGCGCCTGGCCCAAACGCTGGGCAGCTTTGGGTACCCCAACTGACAGTACCTGGGTCTAGTATCTGCCTTAGCTAGCTCTGAAGCCAGGCCTGGTTTGAGCAGGGGCTAGACTAGGCGATCTGCAGAGGTCCCTCCCAACCTGGACTGTTCTTGATTCTGTGTCCTCCTTCGCAGTTTGGCTTCGGGTGGCTTCAGATCTTCCAGGGAAGAAAGAAACTTCAAGCTGCATCTTACCCACAGCAAATGAACACCCTGACCGCATGCTGGCAAGTTTCCTTCTCTCTGACCCAAGGGATACGCAGAAACTGGTATAGTCGACCAGTTTGTAGAAGCTGCTATAGCTCCAACAGCTTGTGCTGGTAGATAATAGCAGCAGAATACCCAAAGTCAGGTCAAATGCTGGGCTGGTGGGACATTCAGATGCAAATCTAGTTTTGGACGAGAGATTTTAATCCAACTCCCCTGTATTCCCAATGAGGCCTTGGTCTTCTTAATGCTTTAGGGTCCCTCTTTCATTCTGGTTTTAACCAGAATGTCTGCAGTTGTCCAGGAAAAACCTTCTTCTAATAAAATACCACTTGCATTGACGTGTCATGGGCCAGGAGCTCTTTGCAACACGAAGTTGTGCACGCGTGATATTTTCGTGGGTTCATGGAAGTCCGACAAGGGCTGTGGAGAACTGAGCTATCATCACCTGCTCAGGAGCTGTAAATCCTTGGAGACTGGGGAAAGCAGGACACGGGACTCAGGGCGAAGGAGGGCAACTCTGAGCTACCCTGGGATGGTCGGTCTGTAAGCACGGCGTTGACCGTCTATGAACAGATCCGCTGAGCTGTGCCTTAACCTTAATCTTGCTGCATTTCAGCATCAGCACTGTGGTTCTTCCTCCACACACCACATTCTAACGTGATCACATATCCTAATGACAGTCTTACAACCTAATGTACATGTTTTGCAGAATAAATGCTTTTTCAAACACTTCTTCTATATCCCTGGCTTCAACTGAGGAAGGGAATGAAAGGAGAGTTTCCGTGTCATTGTGTATTTACTGTTTTGTTAGGCTGCAGACTTCTCATTGCGTACGTAAGTTTGGGCAGCAGCTAACACGTCGTGCTTGTGCCTGCCTCCGAGCAATTTTCCTAGCTGAGTAAAAACGAAAAACAGGAAATGAAAGGAGTTTAAAGCAAGTAAATGTGAATTTAGACTGAAAGAAGCATCTTTGAAAAAGTAGATGTAACAGTCACATACATAACCACTTACAATTAGAATTCTTCGCTTTAAGAATTTAAGGGCTGTTGCTCCATGTCTGTATCCTTGGTGACCCCTGATGCGTTAGCATTTCATAGAGAGGGACCGGCAGGCTGTTAGGGAGCACTCCTTCCTTCCTGAGCATTGAACAGTGCGGTAACGTTTTTCTGCTGAAGAGGGAAGCTGAGCAATTTCAGTGAACAATATGCTCTTTGATATCAATGAATAATCTAATGGGTTTTTTTAAGTACCGTGTGATAATGAATTTTCTTCTTTTTCTCCTTGACATTTTCTGTGCTTCATCCTTGTTAGCTCCCAAGACCCACTAAGTAGTGAACTTTTTCACTCTATCCCTGACAGTTTTATCTGGATCTGCCCTGGTGGAGAGGATGCCTCGCCTCAGTCCATCCTTGAGGACAGCTGTTGAGGCGTTCTTAACCAGTGGTGGCTATAGCTGCAAGTTTGTCTTTGTAGTTCTTCTCTTTGGGATGCGGGTGCTTTTCCTTTCCTCTGTTTTACGTGACTCCTCATAGATGCTGGTTCCAGTCTTACTGGGCACATTTTAATGTGGATCAGAAGTGCATGTCTGAAATGAATGTCCCCACCACCGCCCTGTGCCATGCTTTGGTTCCTGTGGTGGAGCAGTCTCAGAGTGCACAAACTTTACTTTTGGCTGAAATTAAACCAAGAGATGAACTCTCACTGCTAATGGGCATTCAGTCCACAGGACCTTGACTAGGGCTAGTCCACACTAAAGCTTTCTGAGATGTGTGTAGTGTGGACTTTAGGTCCTCAGCACCAATCCTTCACCCTACAGGTTCATTCCTATTGTGCCACACTACTTACTAACACAGATGTAGCCACAGACAGCTCGGGGAGCACTTTTGTCTTCTTTTATTACTATTTGGGGCAATAGAGACAGTGCAGGGTGATATATGAGATATCATAATGTCCTTCTGTTCCTGCCTTTTCCTGGTATTTTTCCAGCCCAGAACGAATGTTGTGCTTCTCTCTTTACTAGGTCAGTTCTCTAATATCTCTCTTTGGCCATGGTGACAGCTGCTTTTGCTTCCCTTTTACGCAGAATCACAGAATGGTAGGGGTTGGAAAGGACCTCTGGAGATCATCTAGTCCAACCCCCCTGCTAGAGCAGGGTCACTTTCAGACTAGCTGTGTGCGATGCACTCAAATGCAGTTGATGTTTCAACTCCTAATAGAAAAACAAAGCCTCTGAAACTCCTCACCAGGCAAACTATGCTTTGCAGGGGCACTGGGTGCTTTAGCTAGAGGCCAGAAAATCTCTTTCTCAATAATCTAAATGGTAACTGGCCATCAAATAACTAACTTTACATCAAATCACACCTAACTTGGTCTGGGGTTGAGCAGGGACCTGATGTATCAGGAGACACTCCTCATACACTCCTTTTTCTGTTTTCAAGGAATTTCTCAGCAGGTAAGTACTAATTTATGCAGTGCGTCACCTGGTCACGTGTCTTTGGCTGGCATGGGACATCTTTGGTGTTGTGTACACACACTCTAGCGCCCGCGTGTGCCAAATATACGAAGGTTATAACTTAAAGAGCGTGTATCTTTATAAAGGTTGTGTGGTCATAATGCCCCGAGAATACCACTTTCTGCTAACATTTTCCATGCATCAGATTTCATTACATGGCCCTTTCCTTGTCTTGGACATATGGGCTGTTTGAGTGCTACTACCCAGTGTATTTGGGTAAGTCTCGGTAAGGAAATCATCCTTAGGCGACATGTCCAAGATCATGATGAAACCCCTGCATGTACTGAAGACGTTATGACTGAGGATGTCAGCAGTGACTCTGTTTTGTCCATTCCCTCTCACTGTTCCTCATAGCACTTTTTTGCATCTCTTTCTTTATCTTATTGTTTATGGCTTAAGTGGGTGTAAGTCTCAACTCTCTCACAATGTACGCGCTTCAGCTTCACTAACTTAAGTGCTCCAGATTAAATAATAGTAAACCAATTCATTTGCATGCATGCAGGAACCACAATGAAGCTAAGTCATTGCAGCCTGGCTGAAACTATGAAGCCACAGGCAGCTTCATTTTGATTTCAAAAGTGTATATTTTTCTGTTTTGCCAGAGGTACAAATACGGAAATTTTGGCATTGACTTCTATAAGGACAAATTTCTTCTCATTTCAAGGAAATGAAGGTTTCATCCAAAGCATTTTTCTAAAGCACCTTTGGGATATGAATACCCAAAGAAGTTATTGGAGGAAGAGCTTCCGTGTGACACTGAATGTGTCTGGTGTTTTGCGGTAGGTGCCCCTGTGGTTACCCATCTCCGGGTCTGACAGAGGTCCCGGTGAGGACGGTCAGGGGGCAGCGCTGGGGGCAGAGCCAGCGCACCGTGACCACGATCCCAGCTTTGCAGTGATAACGTGCGTGCATGTTCCCATCCAAAGACTGTCACCACACAGCTCGCGATTTCTCCTTGCTAGCTTCAGGTGCTAGCCGGTATGGAGGCAGCCATTACCCGGTAGTTGTTGTGATGGAAGTGATTTTGTGCGCCAGTTCTTAGGGCAAATGTTTCTGGAAGTGCATTTCTTATGGATAATAGCACAGGGAGTCTGATATTGTCCCCAGTAAACCATTTTCCTGTAGCTTCTTTCTCTGGTCAGCTGCAAAAAAAGGTCTGAGTCCTACAAAACCCTCTGACAGCATGAAGCCACTTACCTTGTACAAAATCCCTTGGGCTTAGAGCAGGCAGGAACGGGGCTGCTGCTGCACTGGCAGTCCTGTCTCTCCGCCTTACGTGCTTGGTGCAAACAGCAGTAAGCGTACTTGGGCTGCATTTTCAATTTACAACAGAATATTTTATTCTTTGCCTGGCTGACCACAGACAATGTTGCTGTTGATGGACTTGCAATACTGCTGTGGCTTAAAACCATTTTAATCTCAAATGATTACAAATTTCAAATGTCTGATGAGATAAAGTTTATTGATGCAATGTTTAGACGTAGGAGATCTGAGACAGAGGTTTTAAAAGGTTTTCTCGGAGCTACTCAAGATGTTAGTGGCACTGACCAGAGGTGACATGCTCTGGCTGGTCGGGCTCCATTTTAATCCCCTGCCCTCACTTCCTCAGGCTGCACCTGTCAGTCAGCGCTCACTTCCCACACAGGTATCAGGGATACGAAATGTGTGATGTGCAGGCTTTTGAGTTTATGATGATCTCTGTCTCTCTTGAGAGAGCCGGGAAAAGAGAAGGCTTTGAGGGGATCTTAGTGTTGTCTTCAACAATCGAAGGCGACTATAGCGGAGACGGAGCAGAGCTCTTCTCAGAGGTGCACAGTAAAAGGCAAGAGGCGACAGACACAAGCTGCAGTAAGAAAAATTCTGCTTGCATGTATGGAATTTTTTTCTCACGCTGAGAGTGGGTCAGCACTGCAACAGGCAGAGGGAAGCTGAGGAATCTCCATCCTGGGAAATATTCAAAACCTGGCTGGACAAGGTCCTGAGCAACCTGGATTCAGTTTGGCATTAGCCTTGGTTTGGGCAGGGTTTGGACTCGAAGACCTCCGCAGGTCCTTCCCAACCTGAATTATTCTACGGTGCGTATCGCATAGTTATGTGAGAACGCAGCTTGCTGTGAGCTTTTTACTTGTATTCTAAGTGTTAAAAGGAAGAAAAAGCCACTCTACGTTCATTTTCCAGAATCCCTTATTATGCCACGCAGTGAATTTAAACCAGCAGCGCGAGTCAGTGACATCCGCCACACGGCTGTTGGACAGTCCCTGCTTGTGCTGCAGGAGAGCCCGTGCGCACCCGTGGGCGCCGAGGGGCAGGCGCCCGCCTGGACAAGCGAGGCTGCCTTCCCGGCAGCGCAGCTGCCCGAGCACTAGTGCCCGTGGGTCCCACCGGCCCCACCGAGCCCCCCTTGGGCACAGGGGTTCCTTTTAGCAGCTTCCCAAGGAGAAGCAGGGGCTGAGGTATTTCAGGTTCGAAACAGAAGTTGGGCTGATGAGAGTAGCACATAACTGAGCCCCTCTCTGGGGCCATTGGAAGGCATTTCTGCAGGTTTGGCAGCTTGGGGCTGGGAGGGGAGGCTGCAGGCACCAGCACTCACCATCATCAGCTTCCTCCTCTACAGGGTGGGTGAATGAGCTGATCCGCTGGGGCTGGAGTCATGGGGAACAAAGACCTCGAGATGTCCTGTTGGCTACAGAGGCTCAAAGGGAAAGAGCAGAGTCACTCCTCTCCTCCCTCGGAGGGTTCGTTTTGAGACCCTTCTGCTTTTACTGCTGGAAAATCCAATTAAAATACAGTGTCTGGCTAAACTTGGTATCTTCATTGCAAGAGCATAATGAGCTCTTTGCATTTTGTGTGTCTCTCAGCTAATGAGTTCTCCCCTTTTATATGGAAGCTCTGAAGACAGATTTTTATTATCTTTTTTTATTATTATTAAGAAAGGAAAAAAAGATAGTCTGAATACACTACCTCTCAGACATCCTGCCCATGTCAAGGGCTGCCAAAGCATGTAGAGTGTGATTACAGCTTCCTATTTCATTGCTGAAGTGGCTCTATAAATAACAGTGTTCAGTGAAAATCGCTGGCAGAAGCATTGCTTTTTAAGCATGAAAATGTACAAAAAAAATCTCAATAACTAGATGCTTTTTTTTTTGCCTAAGCCTCCTAAAGGTTTTATAGGTCCAAAAGGAACAGATTATCATAAGGAGTTTTGAAACAGCTTTTTCTACTGTGATAACCATTTCTGTTTTCCCCAGTCATTATCAAAGATCTGCAAAGCCAAGGTCTAAAACCCAAATTCCAGTTGATACTGACACTGGTTTATTTTCCAAGCTGGAAAATTAACTCCAAATGATTTTGAGATCATGGACTGAAAGGAAATTAGTATAGCCGGGCTTTCATAGCATTTGGGGCTCAAGGGGAACTCTCGACTCCAACTCTCACATTTTTATCGCACATTTAAACATTTTAGCCAGTTTTGCAAGCGTTGGACTGAGCAGCGTGGCTTGTCTAAGCAGATGTCCCAGTGATAGCTCTAGTCAAGAAGACACGCCGGGCTGCTGTCCTCAGTAGTTTGTGTCAGTAGTTAATCAATGCGCCGACTTAAGAAAAGAAGTCATAAAAATTGTGCTGTATTTCCTGTTTGAATTTATCTGGCTTCAGCTTCCAGCCATCGGTCTGTGTCATGCCTTGTCCGCTAAGTTCAAGATCCTTTTAGTACCAGATATTTTCTCTCTGTGAAGGTGGCCTAGTAACTGAGTCATTGCTCCATCTTTTTTTTTTTTTTTTTGAAAAACAGCACAGATCGAATACCTTCAGTCTCTCTCATGGTAAGGCATTTCTCCAGCCCTTGAATTATTTTCAGAGAGTTTTTTTCTGCACTGCCTCCCTTCTTCCAAATTCCTTTCCAAAAGGGGAGCCCCAGCACTGTACCCAGCATGTGGTGGGTAGCAAATTCTTACATGGAGGGAAGAAAACAATCTCGATTCCTATCCACTATTTGGATGTACACCTTCAAGGATTACATTTGTCCTTTTTGGTGCATGGCGCAGGAGATTGTAGGCTTTATTTGTCTGTTAATGCTGGAGCATTTTGCAGGGCCACGACTCCTTGCAATATAGCTTCATTTTCTGCATATCGACTGCATTCCTTGTTCCTAGATCTATTCTTTGCATAGGTCTGTTTGCAGAGTTACTTGCTCTGAATGGGCTCAGACGACTGCCTTAAAATAGTTTATAATCATAAAAAAAATAAATGGTAATGCTGTCCATTAAGCAAAAGGTATCTCAATAATTTTGGGGCATATGACCATAAGCTATAGGAGTCTGTATTTTCAAAGGGAAACTTCTCACACCAGCTCCAGCAATACTTGGGCTAAGCAGCTGTTACTGTTTTTCCTTACGGTTTGAAGACAACAAAGTTATGCATTCTTTTACAAATGCCTTACATATGTTTATCAGTCACTCACAGATTATAGACACCTTTTCTCCTCTTCATGTGAATTAGTTTTGTTTAGCCACTTAGTCTCTGCTCTAGAAATCAACCCAGAGGTCCAACTTTTTGGCTTTAATGAAACTGAGGAGAAACTAGTTATTTTTTTTTGGTAAACAGATTATTCTGCCTCCACCCATAGACTGCTTTAAGGTCCCATAAATCAGAAAAAAAATGTTTGACACATTGAATGCAACACATTTCATGAACACTTTCAAAAAAGTTGAATGGAATAAACATAACTCTTTTTGGACTCTACTAAGCAATAAATTAGTTGAGCTATAACTCTGAGCATCAGAGAGACTTGATTTACTTTCAAATAACTGATACTTAGCTTTAAAATACAGACCACTTGGATGTCAGAGAAACTTAATAATTTAGACTTTTTTGTTGCTCTGTTAACTCAGAACTATTTCTGCTGTGAGGTAACTTCCATGAACTTTGATAAATGAAAAGAAGACTATTTTATCTAACAATTATCCATAACCTAGCAATTATCTTCTATGAAGCAAAGAAACAAATGTCTGCAGTTTGATGTGAAATTCATACATATCTTTGAATAATATGTCTCCTGAAGTACGATCCATGATTAAATTAAAGACTTCGGGATGCACAAAATTATCTAGTCATTGTCTTCCACTTTCTTATGACTGCTAGGGTGAGATTTCCCAATTGTATCGGAGTAAAGAAAATTCTGTATTCCAGAGAAATTGCTACAAAGTTCAGATAGGTCAAATTACCTATTTGAAGATAATAGTCCTTATTCCCACCAACCCTAGCATTCATTTACACTGCTTTGACAGTGAAAATAGGATTTAGAGTAAGTGCAAATGTATCTTGCTCTTGCTCTAGCTTTATGGTAGCGAGAAGAGTCATTAGTGTGAGTGTCAGGCCCAACAGTTTCATCTGCTTTCCCCTTCTTACTTGCACCTGTGTCCCGCAGTGGGAACAGAGTGTCGTCTCCAGAGTATAAGGATAGGGACCAAGAGCAGAGCGGAGCCAATTGTCACACAACAAGGTGATAGTTTCTTCTACCCCTCTGTTGGGCTCTATGACCTGCAAATTATATTTTTCAGGGGCTATTTTTCAATAGGGATTTTTAAAGGAATAGTATGATGCTGGAGGGCTAGAGCTAGAGATGAAACAAACTCATCCAAGCTTTTCGAAAGCTCGGGGCTGGCCGTGCCCGCGGGTCTGCCCTGACACAAGGCGCTCACGGTGCTCACGCGTGCTCAGGGCAACTCGCCCGCAGCCAGCGTGCTGCCCTGCACGACAGCCAGAGTCACCGCGGGACGCTTCCACTTCCATCTGAGCTGTTAGAAGCTAAAAAACTTCGAATGAGAATAAAGAAAGAAAAGGTGGGTGCACGCCTCCCTCCCCCCTGTGTTTAACTGTCACGATGTCTCGTTGCTCTGTCGGTCAATGGTGAGTTTTTGATTGTGTAAGGCTGTCATGTCACGTTGGACTTAGCGTCTGAAAGCCAAAAATACTGGAGGGACTGGAGGATCATGTGGCTACTCTTCCAGCCAAGTTTCCCTCAGATCTTTAAGCAGCTGTTTCAGAAACACATTCTTGCTGCAGACCTTCGGGAGACTCGGGGGGATTCACAGAAGGGCTCGCTAATGACTCTTCTGTGCAGTGAACTTTCTGCCCAGGAACGCACTGTCTTCCCTGAGCGCCAACCAGCACAGTCGCTCGTCGGGGGCGGTTTGCTTAAGGTAATCCGAACAGAGGGGCCACCCTCGTTCCCCTTTCAGGGAAATACACTCAGGTGTACTCTCACGCATAGGCCAAACGTTTTGATGAGCAGAGGCTGTAACTATTACTACCATAATGTACTTCCTCAAAATATCAAAATAATTTACAGCTTTGCTTAATGAAACCTACTGGACAAATGCTATTTAGCAGACAAGGCACACCTTAGCCCTGAAAAACAAGCTTAAACGCATAGTAAAGCAGGGCACAGAAAATCCCGTCTCTTGTCTCCGGTTCTGTGGCAGCTGCTAGGCTGTGGCTTCACCCCCACCCCTTAAATGTTTAAAGCGATGCCCGGTTGCTGGAACATTTAAATTGCTTGAACACTTTGGAGATTTTCTTGCTTTTCCTTTTTATGTGGTAGGAAAGCTCTGTTTCTGTGCTATGTTTGAAATATCTTCTTCCCAGGGATACCTAAATAAAATCATTCATAATCACATTCCCACCAACATGAGAAGAGTGTCTGCCACGGGTGAGGGAGGAGGAAACACTGTGGTCTGCAGGGAGCAGTGCCAGAAAATGGAAACGCGCCAGCCTCAGCATCGCTGTTCATGGACCTCCTCTTCTGCTGCGGATCGGGGCTGCTCTGGCGTCCTTCCCTTCCCACCTTTCCTTTGCCCATACTGCCAACTTGCCAACATGAAGGTGCAGTTTCTCTGTGTAATTTTGACCTTCTGGCCCCGAGATTGCATTATTCAGCCTTCCCCTGGGAGTCACAGACTTGGGCAACTTCTTTTTGTAACCCAACATATCTCACAAGCTAAGCATTTCAAGCCTCCTTTTTACATCTTCGATGGGCTTCATCCAAAGCCGAGTGAAGCCAGCGGAAGGACTCTCACCAGCCTCAGTGCATTTTGGCTAAAGCCCCAAGGAGAGGCTCACATTCCATACATTTTAGCTTGGATTTGGATTTTCATAAGCTTTAACACTGCAGAAAGCTGCCAGCTTCACAAATCTACATCCCGTAGCATGTGCTTTCAGTCTCTTGGTTTTGTAAGAACGCTTTAAAGCTGAGAGAGAAGTTAATGACTTTGTCAGGACTGTAACGCGAACCAGTGGCATCAACAGCACAGAAACACCAGTTCTCGTTGAAGATGCTGTGTTTCCTTCTAGTGCGTTGTCGTTTGCGTGTAAGAACTATGAATGTCCGTAAAAGCAGGCTCATTTGCAACGTGAGGCAGGTAAAAAGCTGTGTACAGCAGTAGGGTGCTAATGGAGTGCCCAAATCCAGAAAAGACAGTTCTAAATATGCCTGTTTTCATTTTCAGCCTTGCTTGCTCAGTGTAGGCTCGGTCAGTTTTTAATTCATACCGGAGCAGGTTATTAGAATAGCACTGAAATTTCTAATCCAAACTGAGGCTTATTAGCTCAATCAGGTCTGACCCTGTCCCAGCTAAAATCAAAGCAAAATTTTGATAGGAACAGAACCAAATCCCTTTGGCTGTCTGGAAAGAAGAATAAATACTAATAACGCCTGAAATCAGTACAGCTCCATCCATTTACAGGGTCACTGTCTGGCTCCTGGAATGCTTCGCTGTTTGCTACGACTGTCTCAGAAGAGTATTATTTTTGCATTCATTGCTTTGTAAAACAGGAAAGAGTTTTGTCCTGTGGTGATGATTAATTTCTGAATATAGCCATGGAACCATTTAGTACAGGAAGGAAACAATTTTTTAAATAAATAAAAATAACTTTTAAAAAGTAAACAAAGACTCCAGCTTTTTTGAGCATTGAATATGGAAATGGATCTATACAAAATACGTAACTAGCTCTCTTAATGTCCCCTCTTTGGTTTAATTGTCTTGGATGTATTATGGCCAGTGTCAACAAATCATGTAGCAGTTATTTTTACCTGCAGGGAAGTAAAAACTCCAGCCATACTAGCAGGCTATGAAAAATTTAAATTCTTTTTGAAAAGTATAATCATACATAGTGCGCTGCTTTGTTTGCTGGTTGAAATAATTGCTGCACCAAAGGGCATTTCACAAACCAAACTCCAGTCTGATAACACTAGGACAGGGACCAGCTAAAAACTGGTAAGTCTATCTCACGGCTACCTCCATTCGCACTTGGGTTCTGTTGGAAAAAAGATCTACTTTATTCTGCTTTGCTGCATGTTTGGAATAAAGGAGAAAGCAGCAATATCGTGAACTCCGCTCTTCTGCACCTGTTGGTATTATCTTTTTCCATGGTACAGCTGCCAAGGCATATGGAGGCTCTAATTCCTTTGTGCAAAGAGACTCCTTATCATCATCTTTTCTATGAAGTAAATTCAGGCTAACAGCGGACAGGAGAAATGTGACATGAACGCTTATTGCGTATCAGTATGCTAGCTGCTGCAGCAATTTCAAGCACCTGCAGTTTATCAAGTTAGACATAAGAACGATTGACACTGTGGGAATAATAATCATCTAGACATGTCATTCGGGGGGCAATAACAGATTTTTTCCTGCACTTTGTTTTAGGGAGCTTGGTGTTCAGCTTGGAAGTCTGTGGAATAATTTGTTAAGAACTCGTAACATTTATTAGAGTATGGGCATAAAACTAATACCCCCCCCCCCCCCCCCCCCCCCCAGTATAGGTGTTCCTTTTCCACTTCGCAACCTGAATTTTCTTTTTTTCTGAAACAGAGCTGAAACTAACCAGGCTTATTTCAATGATTTCAAAATACAGTGTCAACTAATCAACGCCTTCCTACTGTCTTGCTCATTACTAAAAAAGGAAGACATAAAGACCTTTGTATGCACCAAATAACAGGATAGAGCACTGCTATGTACTTAGTTTGACATGTCTGAAGGATAAAGAACCCAAAGTAAAAATAACAACATCACCAATCTGTAATAATCAATAAAGACCTGTTGGAAGACATTTAAGATTTCAGAATACTCGTTCCTAACAGCCTTTCCTGCCCGGGTTGTCGTCACCCTGTGCTGCCCTCGCTCGCAGCAGCTGGGGAGACCCAAGACCCTCGCAGGGGCTGCAGGGCCGGGCGTTTCTTGCCTGTCTCTACCTCGAGATCTCAGCAGTTACCCACAGAAGCTCTTCAACGTGATCTGAGAATGCGAGATCTCATTGTGTTCCCATGACCATGGAATGATGGGTTATGAAAGTGCAAAAGAGAAGTACCAAGCTTTCAAAAGCGCTCTAGCAAGGCTATACTGCTGGAGTTTTACTCGCTGGTGTGGATGGTTTCACGTTCTTGCACAGAGGTGCCATGAAAGGCCTTGGGCATCTCAGCAGGCTGTTTAGCTTTCTTGAGACATGGCATTTGCTGTTGATCTTACTTTTCAGAGAATGCAGAAACATTAACTTTATGGCATAAAAAGCAAGTTTCACAGCTTAAGGAGAGAAGAAAACCCTCTCCGGGTTTACACTTGGGTCATGACAGGAAGGACACTGTTTTTCCTTTCAAACCTGCTTGGTTTCTCAGCATCTTTTAGTCAGAGCAAGCTGCACGTGCTGAATGGTCTCCAGCTATATTTTGCAAGCGTCTTCTAGGGTCTCTTTCTTTTTTTCCCAAAGTAAGACCTAAATCAAAAAAAGTCTATTTCAAAGTTACACCATTTTCCTTCTGATGCAGCCTGCTTCTAACGCAGCCCCCTGAATCTCCGGGCTCATAAACTTAGATTGTATTTAGCTGCTTAGCACTTAGCTGCTTTTCTCTCCTGTTTGTCTAAGATGTGGGCACCATTTCGGTTCCAGTGAGGGTGCCTCAGGCCTGTGCACAGATGCCACAACTATCACACTTGAATAGTGTTGGCTGGATAATTTGTTCAGTGGCTTGTTGTCTTAATATTGATGTTCACCCTCCCTCCCCCTTTACTTGCTCAGCTTACCAGCAAGAAATCTACTTCAGTGTATGCACTGGTTCAATGACATGACAGCATTAAGTCTTCAAATGACCAAGCCCCAGAGCTGGTCCCAGTAATTGTACAGCATCACTTGGTGCTACAGTTTTCATGTTCCCAGTGACTCCAGTCCCTGATGCTAAGCTAGTGTCATTTGCTGGAAATGAGCTCACTGAAGCTGAGACATCTTTACAACACACATCTCCCTCAGCCCCGGGTCCCTCAGTAGTCAGGGAGCGGTACAGGCACTTCTAAAGCATGGTGCATTGACCCTGTCGCAGGGGTCCACTGTAGCACGAGCTGGATGGGGGCATGGCAGTCAGCGCCTCTCCATGGGCTCTACAGGGACCTGCGACGTAAAGGTGGTGGTGAGGGGGAGGCGAACCTTACAACGTATTGCAACTTAGTTATCTGTATCTGGTTAGACACTTTAAAAGTCTGTCTATTCATTTGAATGGGCTTTGTATTGACCTCTCTGACAGATGCAATAAGAAAGGAAAAAGGAAATTACTGTTTTATCTGGATTTTTTTTTTTTTTTTGGTAGCTGGCCTGTTTGATTGTCATTATGCGTGCAGTGCTCCCTGCTCCTGATGACCAAGCTGACAGCTCTTCACTTTTACATTCTTCCTTCAGCAAAGGCTCCTTCTAAAGGCTCCCCAAACCAACTCTTTAGACTAAACACTGAGCAAGAGCAGGGCATTGGCACGCAGACATTCAGGGACAGAGTGTTTTCTTTTAAAAAAAAAGTCCTAATTTATGAAGACCTTTTGCATAGGGTAATGCTTACATGGGGAACTGAACCTTCGAACAGGATGGTCACTTACTGCCCGGATGATGATGGGAGTCTCTGTGTCAATGCCATCTTCAGCTGAACTGGATGAGACTTCCTAAACCATTTGTTTTCTGGCAAATTCTTAAAAATCCAGCTGGCTCGACCTCTGTAGCATGTGCGTGACCCACCATTATTGATTACCTGAAGACACACACAAACCACATCCCACCGCAACCGGGCACGAAGGACTGCCCCAGCAGACCGTTCCCGCCTGTGCAGAAACAGCTTCGGCCGACTGATCGCAGATGTTTGATCCGGGTACGGTGCGGCGAATGCCGCAGCAGGAGCCGCGGGGGGCCGGGGCCGCGCTCTCCTGTAAGTGTTTGGGTATTTTTTTTGCGGGGAACCCCCGTTTCTGGCTGCCAGCAGGGGTCAGCCTGTGCCCGCGTATGCGCCGGGCCGCGGCCGGGGCCGGGGCCGGGGCCGGTGAGCGCAGGCTGCGGCCGTTCTGAGCGGATACCCGAGGCTGTCGGCAGGGCTGGAACTCTTTTGCTGGTGCTTAGCGCTGCCCCGCAGCAGCACCCCGAAAGCGTCCCGGGAAAGGCAGAGCGCTGCTCTGGCAGCTCGGTGCGCCCGCCCCCCACGCACGGAGCCTCTCCCGCCTCTCCCGTCTTTCCCCCAGGAAAGACACGCTCCGCCTTCCGTGTTTTGCTGGCAGGATGGTTTTTAAAAGCGTTGCCACATCGTGTCAACACTGTTTTCTCTCTCTCTTACATCCGCTCTGTCATGCTTAACTTGCCATACCCGTTTCTCAGCTGCTTTACTTAGTGCAGCCTGATGGTTTTGTGCTTTCTTGGGATGCAATTAAACTTTTTCGTCCTGCAAGGAGGTCCCACCTGGGCTGCTTGCTTTTCTCCTGTGCTATGGTTTGCTGCCCAGAGAGTTGCACTGATGCAACTGCCTGTGGGGCTGCACGTTCAAAAGGAAAATAACACAAAGGTATTTTTCCTTTTGTTCACTGGCCTGCAAGCGGTTTCTCCACAACGTTACTTTTCTTTTGTTTTGTGGCCCGCAAATGATCTCCCGTCTTAAGCTGTTTGAATCACGTCTGTACAATAAGCTTGTCCCCTGAGCAGCCCTCTCCGTCGTGACCACCATCATCATCATGACCAGCCCCTGAACTTCCTCCATGCACCCTGTCACCAGCCATGCCCAAACCCCTCACAGCTTCCCTCGCCACTCCCCTGGTGCAGTCCTTCCACTTACTCATTCTGACTTTCCGGCCCAATTTGCCCATTCCCTTCCCCACCGAGGACTTTCTAGCCCAGCCACTGCCTCGCTGCAGCGAGGGACCTCCGTCCTGCAAGGCCTCCACTCCCGCATCTCCCCTGAGCTCTGCAAGAGTCTAGTGAATGGCAGTGCCCAGGAGGCAAGGCCCTGTCTCCAGGCTCAGCAGCTGCTGGGTTGCGGCAGCATCAGCTGAGCGCAGAGGCGACTGGGGCCTTCACCGAATTGCAGAAGCCAGGTTTTGACTCTCAGCACAGCAGGGTTTTTCCGATGTCCTGCTAAGCTTGGAGTCCTCAGATGAAGCTGGGCTGCTGGATCCCCATCAGCCCTGCTGTGCTCTGTGAGCAGTGGGGGGGACACGCAGCCCAGGCACTAAGTCAGGGTCTTGTGTGCCTACCAGGGGCTGCTGCCTTAACACAGCTCTAAGGTCTGAGCTGCTGGGTCTGAGCAGCAGGATCAGGGCAGCAAGGTCTGAGCAGTAGGGTCCAAGAAGCAGGTTCTGAACAGCAAGGTGCCAGAGCTCTTGCTGAGCTGGGAAGTCCGTAGGAGCTGTGCTCCAGCACAGGTTGCCTCCCAGCTGCAGGAAGCCACCAAAGGGGCAGCAGAGGCTGTCTTGCCCCAAAGTTTAGGGGCTTCTGCTAAATTCCTGCAAGGTGCTGTAGCTGGAGCCCTTCCTCACTTTCCTGGACACATGAGTCCCCATCCCAGATCGACAGCATAAAATGTGAGTCCATGGTAAATGGCTCCATGCTGCCCCACCTCCAGCAGATCTGGCCATGTAGAACATGGATTAGGAAAGCACATTGCTCTCAGGCAGACACCCTCCTCTTGACTCACAAAATGCAGCAACTTGCTGGAAGCTGCATAGTTCTGCCAGTTTGTAATTGTGGTATTTTAAACACTTTACAACCTGACGAGAGAGAATATAAGGTATCTGGGCTTTAATGGTTTGTTGCGTCTAGGAGCCACCACCTGGGAACAGCTGTCATGGGAACAATTTGAAGCAAATTCTTCTTGGGCAGGCCAATGGAGACAAAACTTCTTATAGCCCGTCTCCATGCTTCCACCTGCCAAATAGCCCTTCCTACAGCCCTGGGCCAAGAATTCCTGGGGAACATAAGTAGGGAGTCTTACTCATCTTAGACACAAGCCTCGGGCAGTCTTATTTGTACGGTTAGTGCATAATGATAAATGTTTATCCACATCATTCCTCTTGCCACTGATGGGTGACAAGAAAAGGTGACAGTAGTGACAATCTGCTGCCCTGCAGCCCCCCTCTGCACACCACGCTCTCTTGTCTTCCCACTCGGCCGTGCAAGGGAGGGCTGCTCTGCTCAGTGTTATGCTGTACAATCCCTAACACCACCCTATGGGATAATGGGGAACCTATATGTAGGATAGGCAGGGGTTTTGCAGGACAACAGCTGCACTGGAACATACTGTGAAATCCTGGATGTCAAAGTGATTTGTTACACCCTGTATGCCCAAACCAGTCTTACCTCCTTCCTATAGCGAGAAACGCTGTCTATTTGTAAGAGAAAACACACCAATTAAGAAATACTGAGAATTCCTGCTTGCACATCACAGCATTAGACACCGCAGTACCCTTCCTTTACTCAAAATAAATAAATATAAATGAGTGGGTTTTGTCAGTGATACTGTAGGAGCATGTGTGTGTGTGTGTGTGGTGTCTTGTTTTTAGATTGCAGCTCTAGGGATAGGTTTCCAGCTGAGTTTTCACCTGCCAGTCCTGGGAATGGTTCTCCGCTGTCCCCAGGACGGCAGGGTCAGGGACGTGTGTGGCAATGGCCCTGCAAGGACAAGCCTGCGCCGGGAGGGTTTCTGAGATGTGGTGCTGAAGCCCTGCTCTGTTTCTCCGGGCCACAGGCTAAGAGTAACAACTCTCCGCCCTGCTGCTGAGACCATTTTAAGGTGTCTTTGCCACAGGAGGCCAGTACAACATCGCCTGTCTGGCTGTGGGGAAGCTGTCGGGAGATGCATACCTGGAGGGAGACGTATATATAGAAAGGTGCCTCGGTGGCACGTCTGCCTTGGCGTACTCTGTCGCTGCGAGGCTGCGGGAGGTTCCTCGCAGCAGCTCGCACCCGTGGCCTCTGCGGTGCTCCTGGCACAGGGGTGCACTGAGAGAGGAGCTGGAGCAGGAGACAGGTTTATTTGGTCTCAGATGCTATAGAGAGACTTCCCAGACAAGTGAGATTCGGCTTGAAATTTCCTTGGGAGAGAGGGTCCCCGGCAGATGCAAGCTCTGGGGGCCGAGCGTGAGTGTTGTTTCAAGAGCCATGTTCTCCGTGCCCGGGGTAAGGCAGGCGCGCGGGCACGCTCCGCTCAGCAGCACCGCACCCTCCCTCTTCAGCTAGTTGCTTTTTAGAATTTGGGTTTTTGCCTGGTAATGGGAATGTGACTTAGTGCAGAGGTAATGTTTTTTCCAGTCTTGGTGGGAGAAAGGCTTTGATGGATAATAAGATGTGCAAGACAGGAAACATGCTATTTCTGGGCATTACCTGGAGCAGATGTGATATTTTGTAGCCTCATGGCCCCTAAGATTAAATTCTGCTTCATTTTTGATTGCGAAAATGGTATGCCGTGCTTATTGATAGCCAGGAAAACAATGTTTTAAATGATGGTGTATTACCAGCTACATCGTTTGCCTCCAGCATTTTGTTTTGCGACCAAAAAGCAGGCTACACAAAGTCTCTTAAATAAAATAACATATCCCGTTGATCTTATTAGCACCTGAAAAGTTGAAGAAAAAATGAATCCCGCACTAGTACTTCAAAAGTGGATGTTCAACTGCTTGTACTAGGATGAAAGGGATGAAAAGGAATAACAAACATGGCTTAGATACTGTATTAGCCCTTTTATACTCAAACTCCGGAGGGGTGGTTGCTGGATCAATTTCTAGCTGTGGCTACAAAACCCTTGCTGGCACATGGCTCCAGGGAGATGAACCCCAAATGAACTTTCCTTGGCTAAAATCTCTCCTCACCTTCACATGGTGACATCTCACCTATGTCTCGTTGCTGATGGAAGCATTGCAAGATAAGAAAAAGGAAGAAGAAATAAAAGTGAAGAAAAGTTGTGTAACTACAGAGAAATGTGATCATTTGAGAATTTCCTGAATGGTAAATGCACCGATGTCTTAGAAGCTTAGATACCATGGTGATAGTTGCCTTAGCAATGTTTTAGCTACGTAGGCAATCACAATCAAACCTGTCTCTTGTGGCAAAATGATGCCGTATTATTTTATTTTTTTGCAAAGCTTTTGTGAACGTGCAATAATGTGGTTTATGGTTTTGTATCTAGGCATCAGATTTTCTCTCAAGCTTCTTGCCCTTGGCATTCTTTTATTTTTTCACTGATGTTAATTCTGAAAATAGATGTCTTTCATGCTAAGGCTTTGTACATATGAGAGCCTGGCTAATTTAGTCCTTACTCACCTCAAGACAAAAAATTCCCACTTTTGGGGTGAGACAGGATCATTTTTAGAGGTTGTGTTCAGGTTCTCATCTTTTAAAAACCAGTACAGCCTGAGTTGCTGTAGGTTTACTGCTCGTGTTTCCACAGCCTGGCATCATTTAAAAATCTGTGTATTTTCACAGCAGGCACTCAGACAAACCAAATGTTATGAAAAATGGAATAAGTGGGCAGATAGCTCAATTATGATTTACAGAATGTCTTAATAAAACCAGTATGTAAACACATAAAGTGAAACTGAAGACAAGAGCAATTATCTTTTCCATTTGGAGTTGGAAGTATTTGCATTTCAAAGTTATTTATTAGGAAGGAAGGCAGTTTGGGATTTTAGAACACTAGATTTTGTTTCCAGCGATTTCTCTTGCTGGGACCGCAGCAGAGCCTATTCCCTATTACTGTGCCAGGTTTGCCCCGCAGCCCTGCAGGCCTCCCTGCGTGTCCTGTGCTGAGGTCTCCGCAGGGAGGAGCAGGTACGTGCTCCGACACGGCTGCTCTCCCCCACCGCAGGGATGCGGGAGGCTGACGGGCCCCTTTCCCGAGCTCTTGCCGTCCTCTGCGGTGGCTTCGGCACTTTGCGCTGAAATATTCCCGTGATTAGACTCCACAGCATGCGTTTAAGACAGGCTGATCTTTAACTCGGTCTTCGTGTCTGATTTGTGCACTTTGTGGGATTCTGAAGTGTTTTTTATAACTTTTCATGCTGAATTTTAATGATGAGAGCATGAAAGCTTTTTGACTGTTATGCACTAAGTTTTATTATAATCACTGTTAATAATCATATAATAGAACCTAATTTTCATCAAGGTTTGATTCACATTTCATAAATGCCTCTGGCAACCGCTGAAATGGCACGTTGTCTTCATAAAACTCGAGTACCTGCTCTGCTTAATGAGGGGCCATCAGCTGCGGCAGAGCTTCAGCGTGACGGGGCTTTCTGAGGGAGCCTGAGGGCTCGGAGGAGAGTGGTGGCTTTGGCGGGGCTGCTGCCACCGCAGCCGCCGGAGAAAAGCCATGTCGTGGTGGTGAAGCAGTGCTCTTATAAGCTGGGAAGATGTTCTGCACCAGTGGCTCTGATGCGGAGATGATTCTGGCTTATTCTGGGGGATAGGCCAGTGGAAGTTGCTGGGAAATTTGTGGGAGAAAATCATAGTAGACATGGAAAAAGTAGAAGACCCATCTCTATGTGCTTCGACCCTTCTTATAATGGCTAATTTTGAAGTTGCAAAGATGTTTAAAATATTGGAATTATTCCTGGTGGAAATAAAGCAACAAGAGAAATATCCAAAGATGCACAAAAAAATCTTCTGCTTGGCATTTTTAACACGCTTGTACTGAAGTAAACATTGAGTCAATTCAATTTAGTTCTAATATATTTGTTTTCACTTTCTTTAGGAGAACATCCCCCGGGGACAGATGTACTTGGATAACAAAGATGACAGTACAATTTCTAGACAACAAGAGATGGAGCTGAATCGGACATCTTTACATCAAACCAGTTCGTCTGCAAAGGTGGCAGCCAAACCGGTGACCAGAGGTTGCAACGAGCTGCGGCTGTTAAAAGAGTATCATGGCATGGTAGCGAGTCTTGGAGAGCCACAGACTCTGTGTGAAAAACCAGCAATAGGGGAGGATGGTTGCGTTGCTCTGGGGAAGGATTTCACTCCCGTCCCCATGCAGGGAAGGTAAGAATAAGGACAAACAGAATATTTTTTCTCCTAATCCAAATTAATTTTTATTTCCTTGCAGAGCAGATACGTATGTTCATTAAGTGAATGTTGTTTCTCCCACCCACGTGGAGAACAGGAAGCTTAATGGGACATTAGAGCAGTCTTAATTGCCGTGGGGAGGTCATGGATCACCAGATTTCTGAACTAATCTCAGCTTTAATAGCAGCCATGGGCCAATTTTGCTGTGTTTTCAAGATCAGACACATGGCTTTTCTTCCTTACTTGGTGTCACAAAACACACAGAGATAAAGCAGTTTTCATGTCCCACTCCTCACCTCTTTCAGAAAAATGCATCGTAAGGCCGTAAACAGAATCACTACGGCTAAGACTGCAGACGCTACAATGGCACCGATAACGCAACCGTGACAGTGGATACACCACATATCAGGTGTACAAGGAGCGTGTGCTCCTTGGGTATCCTCTTCTGCATCAGGAGAGGTGCGGGTTTGGGGGTGGGGTGCTAGTCTTTCCTGTGGCGACAGATACAACATCAGCAATTCTATTTGTAAGTGTTTAGAAATAGTTTACAGACCCCAAAATATTACAGGTAGCTTTTTAAACCTTTCTTGTTCACACGTTTGCTTTGTTAAACCCGTTTGGTAACAGGATGCAGCGAGCTTTGCACCAGCAGCAACCACAGTGCCCGGAAGGCATCCAGGGTGGACTGTCAATCTTTTTGGGTAGTTTTGAGAATTTGTAGAGGTGACTTTCCAGAGCCTAAAGCGAGAGCAGCGCTGTACCTAACTACTCCAAGCTCCTGCAGAGCACAAGCCTTGAAACGCTGCCTGGGGGTGTCTGCATGGAGCAAGATGGCTTACACTGCAGCGGTGAAGGAGAGTTTCCAGAACCTGATGCTGGAGACTCTTGTTGCATTGCTACAAATCAGGAAAAAACAGGGTAGATTTCAAAGCAGTTTAATGTTTAAATTAGATTTTTTTTTTAACTAATTAAAATTAAATAAACATAAAAGTACAATTTATTTAATTATGTAATTAAAGTGGGTCAGAAGTGTAACGCAGATCAGAATCCTGAGTCTTGCCTGTAGTCAGCTAGACTTTACATCCAAAGAGCAGAATTTTCTTTTTATTTCTCTCTCTCCTTCCCTCCCTCCTCTTCATGTGGTTCTCCACAGCTGTTTGTTTATGTCAGGCGGGAGGTGCAGTCCTGGGGGGTCCCCACAGTTCAGGGCATGCTGGTCGCATCCCTGCATTGCTGAGCAGGGCTGAGGTCTGTCCCGTGCCCCTGCATCTCAGTTAGAAGGAAATCGGCTTATACTGGGAGGAAAGGAGGTTTGGGGCATTTTGGTAAGTTCCCTGATCTGGTTGGGGGGGAGCCAGGCTAGCTGGACGAGCTCTGCTGCACCCCTGACTTACCTACAGTGTAAGTGTGTCCTGTAAGTCTACAGCAAACCCAGTCAAGGTTTTATGTGCATCTGAAAGTATTTCCGTCAGAGTGAGAATTGGAAATTATTATAGCTATGCTTTCCAAATATTAAAAAAAAAAAAATCAAATTGACTGCTTGACCACAAAAGCCATCTAAATCCTTTAGAAATGATTTTTGGAGTATTTGAGGATTTGTTGTGTTGACTAAGAGTTTTACCGACAGAATCAAATCTTGTAAAAGTTCTTCAGTTCAGCATGCAGCCGGGGTGAGTTAATGCTGTCTTGTTCTGAGCGAGCATGGTAAGCACAACGTATATGTGAGGATGGGAGGAAAGCAGGGGAAAGGAAGGACTGGGTGCATCTGGAGACAAGGTTTTTCTTTTGCGAATTCACATACATGTCTTGTTACAGGTGTGTTTACTGGTGCCATTTACTGTCCTGTTAACTATCCTGGTACAGGAACAAAAACCAGAATTGTGTTCTTATGGACCAACTCTCACCCTTCTGGCTAAACTCCTTCCTGTTATTTTCCAGTGGGTGAGATGAATTTGTGTACTGGCGATATGCAACTTACTGTGAACCTATGAACCACAGTTTGGAAATCATGGTCACAGGTGCCAGAGATGAAAAATACTAAATCACGGGGGATCCCACCTTCCTGCAAGTGCAGACAGTAGCTCCAGGTCTTTTGATAATACTGTTTTCCTGTTGAGTAAACTGTAGTCACTATGTGATTTAGGAATAGATGTACAATAAAGAGCCATCCCTATGCTCCCTTACAGACAAATGTATGTCTAATCTTCTTTAGCAATATATTAGCGCTCAGGAAAGGATCTCTTGAAATTTATCCTTGTTGATCGTTACCATTCTTGCTCCTCCAATATTGATTTTTTTTGCATGGAGATGAATCTTATCTGGCCCTTCTTAGCATGTATTTTAGCCAATGTACATTAAGTGCAGTTAAAATATCGATGTGATCTGTGTGACTCCTCTAGTATGAGTAATTACCCTTAAATCATTGGGAATACTCAACAGAATGCAGATAAAAACATGGATAAACCTTTGCAAACTTACCATTGTTTGATTAGTTCCATTAGAACGAGAATTAGCTTTTAAAGTGAATTGTTCTTTTGCTTGCAAAGAAAACTACTGATGATTAAAAAAAGAGGAGACTGAATCCTATTTTTTCTGTAAAGAGGTTCACTAAATTGGCATGTCTGTATTGTTTGTTTTAATGCATCTACTTAACTTAAATTGCTGAATTATCTTTCAGGGATAAGATTCTGAGGTTCTCTAAATTGTTCAAACGTACGCTGAGACAAGACTTTCCAAAGAATCTATTTAACAGAACAGGGGATTTATCTCGGTAGCTAAAATTACCTTTAAGAAAGTATTCTTGAGTTAAGCGAGGCCCTTTTCCCAGGGACGTAGATGTCCACCCAATTCTGGACTGAACATTTCCATTTGACTGCAGCACAATCCTGTGGGTATTTTGTGGTCAGTGTGAGTATTGTCTCGGGCTACCTGCCTGTCAAAATGCCTTCTCATTTACTTTGCATATAGAAGAGCAGTACCTTCTGACTCCAGCTTTTACTGCATTGCCTTAGGCTCCCTGGGCTCTGTGTGAGGATGTCTGGAGGAGGTCTGGACCATCCACAGTGGTCGCTCCAGTGACTTTGTCTTTCCAGAGCGTCCATCCCCCTGAAATAAGCCTGTCCACCTTCTTGTGAGCAACATACTTCCTTCAGTCCTGCTCGCTGTGGGAAGTCACAGAAGGGTGGGGGTTGGAAGGGACCTCTGGAGATCATCTAGTCCAGCCCACCTGCTAAGAGCAGGTTGCACAGGACGGCGTCCGGGCGGGTTTTGAATATCTCTAGAAAAGGAGACTCCACAGCCTCCCTGGGCAGCCTGTGCCAGTGCTCTGTCACCTCGAAGTACAGCAGTTTGCAGGCATACCTCTCTGAAGCGGACTAGGAATGAGCTCCAGTGGCGTTCAGTGGGAATGCACCTGGCCTAGGTGTACGTTTACGCTGAACTGTGGTGTGGTTTGGTCTATCGGAAATACAGGTTTCAAAGTACTGCAAAACAGTAGTGAAGCCTGGATTTTGATTTTGCGCTTCTCTGATTCTCCTCAGCCTTTAAATAATGGATTGACCAGGCTCTTTTTTCATTACAGTTACGTGAAAGTGGCTTTTGCAGTCAATAGACATTGGTCCAAGCCCTTTACCTTGCAGGGAGATTACACGCTGCTCTGTGGCAGCATGGAAAATGCTCTTCAGGTCAGCCCTGACATCTCCAAAAGCACAGGCTACTTCCTTCCACCATGTCTCTGCACGTACGGGATGTGGCCACAAAAAGGCTCCTTGGTTGCCTTGGTCTCATCGTTGTCAGTGCTGCTTCCATGGGGAAAGCCTAACGGCAGGGCCTTATATCAACCAAATCTGAAATCTTCCTTTGTGATCCACAGGAAGGGGGTGAAGTCAGCTGTGTTCAGCTTAGGAGTTAGCGAGCCTCGAAGGCCATCTATAGAAATGAGATGAATAGTAATTCTTAATCCCATGTAACGAATTACTTTGTGTTGCTATTTAAAACTATGTTAGTGAAAAAAAGAAGGGCATTCGTTGGAATATAGAAGTGTTGGAAGGTGGTGGAAGAGGGGAGTAATAGAGTAACTAGACCCTGTAGCATTCATTTCCTATTGCCTTTTGGTCCCTTTCTTTCTTTGATGTAAATGCTGGTTGTACCTCCTTTAGGTGGTCAGATAATAACGCTATCTTCTTAGGACAGAAAAATATAAAGGTTGGCAGTTGTGCATTCATTATGTCGTGAATTTTTCATGAGAAATTAGACTGTGAAAGGAAGGTGATGAAACCAAGCTCTAGCGTTACTCCACTGAAGTTATGTTTGGATGAATTTGGCCCTGGACTTTGCTGGTAGTTTAATATGATAGTCCTTGGAAGCTTTTTCCTTTAATCTTTGAGCCTCATTAAGAAGATTCATGTCTGGGATAACAAAAAATAATGTCTTTTTTGGAATCCGCTTGAATTTGTGTTTCATCAAGCAAAACTATTTCTCTCAGCATTTCTCCTGTCCCTCAGTTTCACTTACGTAATGTTCACTTATGTAAGAAAAAGTAAAAGCAATCAGCCATATCACACTCTTGCTTTGCCTTGAATCTGTGGTCCCAGGATTGGTAGGGAAATTAGTTTGCAATGGGAAGGTCAGTGAGTTAAAAATGTCTATTGAATTCTCGGTTTGCAGCAATACAATGGAAAGATTGCAATTGTATTTCCTGTTGGTTGGAGAAGCTGGGAGAGGATAAGCTATTGTATAGTGAAAAGCCAATATGAAAGTGAAGTTATGCCTTTAGCAGTGAGGGATTATAAATCTCAATTTTGATTTTTAATTATGTTGATGTATTGCTACTTTTAAAGGACATTTATGAGACTTAGAATTAGATGTCAAGAAGACATGGTTGCTGTCTAAATAAGTAAAATTTATATGACAATTTAAAAGCTTCTTCAGACAGGAGAAAAAGATTGAGGGAGAAAAACCCTCAAAATCATTCAAAACGTATTTTTTGTGTGTCCTAAGACTAATTTTGATCTTTGACTATTAGAATAAAATGGGATTATCTTCTGTTCAACAGACAAACAGAGAAAACGGTCATTTTCATATCATAATTGCATGTTTGTGTAGGAATCATTCTGATTTTTCATGTCAATCACACAAACATTCGAGAAGAGTCCAGGACAGACAGATGACTTCACAGCAAACTGTCACATTCATCATTCTCGTGTGGCTTCTGGTGATCTTGCTTGAATGGTGACTCTTCTGGCTTTCTTTCCATTTCTTATCTGTAGTGAATGTTTCTGAGTTTTGATTCCCTGTGAGGATCTTTAAATGCTATGACACTGCAGTGAACAAATAATATTAAAGAATATTTAAAGTCACAACTTTACTAATTGATTTAATTTGGTTCATTTGGTTTTGAATATACTCTCTCAAGCATTTGTTGCTAACATGAAGGCATGTGTGCAGGGCCTGTTGTGATAGGACAAGGGTTAATGGTTTTAAACTAAAGGAGGATAGATTTAGACTAGACATAAGGAAGAAGTTTTTCACAATGAGGGTGGTGAAGCACTGGCACAGGTTGCCCAGAGAGGTGGCAGAAGCCCCATCCCTGGAAATATTCAAGGTCAGGCTGGATGGGGCTCTGAGCAACCTGATCTAGTTGAGGATGTCCCTGCTCATTGCAGGGGGGGTGGATTAGATGACCTTTAAAGGTCCCTTCCAACCCAAACTATTCTATGTAGCTGCAACACAGCTTGTCATGAGCAAACTGTGTAGGGGCATGGGACTGCTGAAAGTCTCTTAGCTCAGATTACAGCTCCCTGCTGTTGCCCTCGCTACACCACAAAATGCTATTCAAAACCTGAAAAACTCAAAAGAAGAAACAAGCAGCTTGAGCAACCCTTTAGCTTGAATGGTAGGAAGTATAACAGAAGGACAACATTGTGCACAATAGGCAAATAAATAAGTTATTGGAAAGTTCTGCTGCCCCCTTCTAAGTCCCTGTTCCCCATTTCCTGGAAAAAAGCATCTTGGAGTGGTAACGGAAGGAAGACAGAAATGTCATTGTATGGTGTAACTTAAGGAGGGCGTTTGGCTTCATTTGAGCACAAGATGTGTGTTCAGCAAAAGACAGATTTTTAACTTAATTTTTGCTGTTAATGAAACATACAGACACAGACCTCACTTGTGATAAATTTCCCTGTGTTCAGAGTTATTTAATTTCTGTGTTGCTGTATACTATTCATCATCTCAGTGCTTCTTTCTTATAATTATTCACAATATCTCAGATTGATCATGTACTACAGTTTCTGCGCTGTCACTGGCAGACCGAAACCATCTCACTCCCATGTAGCCACTCAAATGCTTTTTGATTCTGACAGGACATTTTGGTAAACAAAAATCCACCACTATTAAATTTTGTTTTTAAGTGCTCTGTTGAAAGAATTAGGGGGTACTAATCAACTACTTCACACTTTTCCCACTGTCAGGCTAAAAACAGAACTCAGCATCCAGTGAAAAATTTGCAGTGTACCAATGTCCAAAGATCAAATGTTTCGATTGAGTCGCTGTGACATTGCATAAAACTGTTGAATTTTGCAAGCAGCTGCTCTCTTCCTAATGGTTAATAATATGGTTATGTGGGGTTCGTCTTCATTAGACCTCTTAGGCCAAGCGTGGAAAGATGCCAGTAACACACAAGCTTCAATCCTCTTTGGGGTTGGACAGCTGTTTCCTCACGTAAAACTCTATTTAACCAGGGGAAGGCTTTTAATGTCAGCAATGATTTTTTTACATTATAAGGTTGAAGGGTTAAGCCAACCAGCCAGCCAGACTTTGAAAAGAAATGTGTTGCACAGAGACAGTCACGGTTGAGCAGGAGGGCATGCGTGGGGTTTAAACAGCTGACATGAGGAGTAGCTGTCAAAGATGAAGCAAATAACTCAGTCGCTCAGTATCCCTCAATGAAACTTTTTCTTTGAAACACTGTTCCGTGTGCTTCGTTCCTGGCCGATGTGCCTATGTGCGGGCGGCAGCGCCGACATACTAAACAATTTGTGGGAATCAGAACTTTGCACTAGTGGGTGGTCAAATGATACTAATTAAAAAGAATTCAGTTTTGTCCCCAATTTTCTGCCATGTAGGTGTGCAAAAGCTTTATGTGGGGAAGAACAGTTGAGTCTTTGCTGACAGTGACCGGGGAGAGGGAAAACAAAGCATTGGAAATCCAGAGCCCTTAGATATATTGCTGCACCAGCAGCATGTCACGTGAATGGGCGGCCACTGCTGCACTGCTGTTGGGTGGTACAGGGTCTGCGTGATAACTTTTCCATGGGCCCAGGCCTTGCAGTTGAAGGGTTGAGCAAGACAAAACCTGAATATGCAGCCAAAACCGGTTGAGAAAGGGAGTCACGGAGAGGAAGCTGATGTTGGACAGTAAGTTTGGACTATTCTGCTTTAAGGCTTGGACCTCAGTGAGCCTGAGGATGGGTCAGGAGCCCATGAGCTTTGCATAGCGTGGGAGGAAAAGAGGAGAGAGCCCAGGACAAGGGCAGTTTGGTTTCACAGTCCAATCAGAGAAGATGCAATGCTGGTGCGGTTCACTTACTGTAAATGACCCATTTAATTAGTTTACACCAGAAGTAGGAGGTGGATGTACAATTCCCACCCTGGTCTGAGGGATAGTGGACACACACCTCCTAACTCTTGAGTAAGTGTATGGGCCACCAGGCTCCAAGGCACTCTTGGTTTTGGTTGTTTTTTTTTTTTTCTTTCAGCTTATTGCTTTTCTCTCTCTAAATAATGAAGCATCCGTTGAAAGAGGAACTGTAACTCAGATATTTTATTTTCTAAGTAAATTTCCCGATAATCAGCATTGTTTTGTCTATCTCTTCCTATTGCTCTTTCTTCCAGTGACTATTTTGTTGAAAATGTAAGGGCCTCAAGGAAGAGGAGAGGAAGAGTTTGCAGGATACTGTCTTTCCTAGTAGCCAGGATTGGGTAGCTTAGTTCATACTGAGTATTTGCCCCAAAATATTGCCTCAGCCTCTGCCCAGGCTACTGGAGAGCTGCTGCTGAGCATGGAGAGGGGAGAGAGGACTCTGAGACACTGGTGGAAGAAGCAGCATCTGGAAGGAGAGACATCAATAAAATGCAGAGACAGTAGGAATAGTGAGAAGGACGAATGAAAACCATGTGGCTACAGAGGGACACTGGAGCTGAAATATAGCATGAAATACAGAGTGAGACCAGGGTGTAGTGACCTATGGAGTGAATTAGATAAAAGCAAGTTAATGTCATGGTTGTAAGCCAGACGTTGATGTGATCAGTCCTCAGTTAGGATAAAAAAAATCCTAGCTCCACCCAAAGCTGCAGTTAACAGAAGAGTACGAAACTGTCAGTCCCAAACCTTGAAGCCAGCCAGCCTAGTTAATGGCGCTCCTTCCTTCGGCTGAATGCCTTACACTCGTGAGTACCTATAGCTTGCTCTCCCAAACAAAAATAAGGCATGTTAACAAGATAAAAACATGGAAGGCCATGATCCCTCAAAAAATAAAACAATCCCATCCTGCAAGGTACAGAAAGAAACCTTTCCTTCTTTCTTTTTTTTTTTTTTTTTTTTTTTTTTGCGTGGCTTACTGTTAGGAGCAGATGTTTTAGAGCATAGTTCTGCTTGGTGATAGAGATGTGTTTCAGTCTGCCCAACACTTTATATGTCTCTCCCATTAGAATTAATTAGCATCAGAGTGGTTTGTCCTCTTGTGTTAGAAGCGCTGGAAATCATTCCACGGCCACAGCAAAAATTTCCAGGATAGTGGTGGTCATACATTTAAGAACTGAATTTTGTGTTAAATTCAATGTAGTTGATGGAAAAATAGAGTAATGCAGATGGAAGAAATTAGCCAGTGAATTAAAAAAAAAAAATAGGGTCACAGTCTGTAGTCTGGCAAATCATATGGCTTTTTTTAAAACCTGCTATTCATAAGGAGCTCAAGTGATTTACTCTCTGAAATACAGCAAAAGCTGATAAATGAGTCACCAAAATGCTTACAGACAGTGACCAAGCAAGCAATTCTCCGCTTGATAGGTACTAATGGGACTGCAAGGGCAACTTGCAATAATTGTGCTAATGGACCAGCAGAAGTCCGGGACCACGCAGAGCTCCGTCCACGGCAGGTCGGAGCTCAGTCAAGGACAGCAGAGTGAGCTGGAGCCAGGTCTGTCAGAACTGGGTAGGTTCAGAACGAATGCACTTGGGTTTGGTTTTTTTTTCCTTTCCTTTGCACATTTTTATATGATTTCTTTGGAGCGGGATGAAATAGAAAACAGATTGGCAGTTAGAGCAACTCACAGCTTTCACAAATGCAGCAAGCGACTGAGTCAGTACTGTCTGTGAATTAGCATCACTCAGAAGCAGCTGCGAAAAGCTGAAGGTTTTGCTCACGCTTTCTGAGCTACTCCCTTTTCTGTGCTAGTCAGTAAGGACAGTAAACGCAGCCCATCTGCCATTCACTCCCTGGTATCCTTAAGCAGAGTTTTTGTGAGGGCTCCCTTGCCCGAAGTGAAGCTCTGGCAACGGCGGAGTGCAAAAGCATTTCTCCCAGACGACCGCACTGGCAGTTACGTTGAACTGGTACGTCTGGCAGGGCATTGCGCTTGCTGTTTGAGGAGGAAGCGCTGTGCTATTGATCAGTTTATTGTAAGAAATCTAATCCTGGATTAATGCAATACTTCCTTGAATAGGGTAGGTAAATATTTCGCGGTGACTTCTCCACCCACTGTTGTGATCTTATGTAATTTATTTTCCCTGCTGCTTAGAAAATACAGAAGTAAAAGCAGCTTCAAATATTCTTTTGTCTCTAATCTTTCTAGGAGTGATAGGAGCAACTCTACCTCCTCAGCCGCCTTGATGACATGTGAGCTGCAATCCTCTTTAGGAGTCTATTGACAGCTGGTTCATCATGTAAACCTCTTAGAGTGAAAAGCATGAACTCGAATTTAGCAAATCTGTCCGATAAAAGGAATGGTAAACCCAGAATGGAGGGTAACAAGGAATGCACTTCTGTTTTCTCTGATGTGTCTTTAATTGTGTAAGCTAAACCAGCAGGGCTATGTCGTAATACTATATAAATATATAGGTTTTTTGCACCCATTGGCAGCATGTGGCTTCTTTGCCAAGCTGCTCTATATGTTACGCCTCCCAGTGCTTTCCAGTGCAGGCCAACAAGAGCAAATGCTCTACGCAGAAGTGGCACGATGGAATTTGTGCATTTTAGACAATGTTTTCAGCTCACATCTACTTGGCATATTGTAGTCTGTGCCCCAAAATAAGATAAGCCAGGACTGTAAGGAATAGTGATGTTTCAGAGTAAAAATTTTGCACATCAGCATGTGGAAAACTATTGTTTTTCACCACAAATAAAATGGTAACATGCACCCATTACAAATCTGTTCATAGCTGTATAACAGTATTGAAGAGGATTATGTGGCCAGAAATATTCCTACTAGCCTATTTTGACAAAAGACAGACTATCCTTGGCAAAAAAGAACGATAGATTGTTATAAGGATTTGTATGTATGGTTATGGTGTTAATCACAGTTTTGAACCTATAGGTGTGTCAAGTTGAAAAAGCTCCATTGATGTCATTAGATCTGTCATGCCTTCCTTCAGTTGGAAATCTGATGTGTGTGAGACAACACACAAGAGCTCCACATCAAAAGCAGGCAACAAATGTACCAATTTATTTACAATTTAGAGTAGGACTGACCATTTCATTTTCTTGATGTGTCAATCCAACAAATGTTTTAGGCTCAAGCAGACAGGGTGGAGAAAAGAGAATTCTGGCTCTTCATACTTGTTAAACACTGTATGAATCTAGGGAGATTCAGGTCATGCATATAATGCTTTGAGATCATCAAAATTAAGTATTGACACCAACTTCCTTATACATAATGGAATTATTTACTTGTATGCAGAATTAGTCATCAGGATCCTACGTGCTGCATATGTATCTCTTCAGGGACGAGGTCTTCGTGGTATCATGGTCTACATCGCATTTAGTCTTCATTAACAAGAAAGTTGCAAGTAGGAGCATACCTTGTCCTATTGAGATTATAGTGTTTGGTTATTGACCAAAATAAATCAGTATATAAACTGGAATAACACGGCAGAGCTGAGACTCTAACCATACCTCTTGCAGTGAAGAACGAATGTTGATGGAGTCCATCCTTCCTTTCTAAATCAATGGTCTTTTTTTTAACTTTAATATGTCTATATGCATTAGTCTTAAGTTGAAATCTGTTCTCTTAGCTCTACCATGTATCATGATATTTTTTCTCTCCAGCCCACTCTTTTTCCTAATGCTTCTGGAGGAGATAATTCCTGTGGCTTTAGTTCTTCCACTATTCTGATTAACTTTCACATTGCATAACCTTAAAATAGTACAAAATGATTTTTTTCTCTGTGACAATGTGCTATGGACTTCTCATAAACATTTGTTTGCTTGTTTGTTTTTGAAACATTTCTTTGCAATTGTAAACTACTTTTAAGTGCCATGACTCAAATGTGAGTCCATAAAGCTGTTATTTTTGTGTAGAGGAACAACCATTATTCTGTGTTGATTCTTGAGGTGCAGAAGAGCTACCTCTACATTAACTTTTAAGAACAATGTCTGGTTATGGGCACTTTAGTCTCTCTCTCTCTCTTTTTCCCTCTTTTTTGTTACCTTGCTTATTGCTCTGCTGCCTAGAGTATCCACTTACCTTTTTCCTTTGCGTTTCCATACTGTCAGAGTATCCTTCAGCTTTCCTGCTGTGTCACACTCTACGCATAATTTCTTTTTGCAAACTGCCTGTGCAGACTGTATTAAAAAGACATTTGTTAGTGCAGTGGCTGTTTATCTTGGCAACAGTTTCTGGAGTAGTTTTATTCAAAAGATATACATGAGAAGCTGTGTTTTGTTAGTACTATATCTTACGTTCAGGCACCTGATGTGTGTTTCAGGCTTCTCTTATTTGGAGGTGCTGTTGATTCAAGAGCACTAAACCTTTTTGATCCGTTTGAGTTTATAATCAAATAGCTGCGCAACTGTCTGGTCCAACACATAGCAAAGGACAAGCTTTGCTTTTTTTTGATGAAAAGCCTATTTTTTCATGCTTTTTTAAAATGCTAACAAGTACTTTTGATTGAAAACTAGTAGCTTATTCAGGCGCTATATCTGCCTGAAGAAACAAAACTGGTAAACTTCTGTCTTTAACTGTCTAAATTAGCTGTGCTCCACGGCATCTCTGTCAGGGTGGGACCAGGAACAGAAATCCTTTGTCTCAATTCTTCTGCTTTGGGAGACCATCATATCTATCTTGCTTCTTTAATGGGGTTCATTTGAAAGGACCTACTTGGTTTTTCCATCTCTCTCTTTGTATAGCAGCTTGAAGCTTTCTGCCTTAATGAGTGGCAGAAGACAGAAAGAAGCTGATGCCGACGGGCAGCCGTGTCAGCATGGGGTTTCCCCGTTTCTGCAGATAATCTCCTGCTGAAGAATTTGTATTTTTTGAAGTCTGCAGCACTGACACTTGTCCTTTTCTCTTTTCTTTTTCTTTGGGAGCACAGAATGAGGTTTTATTTATGTAACCTCAAGTCTGGATGGCCAGAAATTTTCATGCGTATGTGAAGACTTACTGTCCGTATGGCTACTGAGCAGAATCCTATCTTTTTTTGGTGATCAGTGTCCAGGATTTATTCAGTTTTGGGACAGTGCTGACTTTTAGAACGTGCATAGCAAATAGTAAGGCATTTCTCATCAAGAATATGTTATTTCAGGAGCAAGATGGAAGGAAATCACTTCTGTGAGACTATGGAGTAACCAAAGTGTCACTCTGTATAGGCCCAAAGGGAACGCAGTGTCTGAGAGGAAAGGGTCTGGCATCTGTGTAACTGGGAGGGAAAATGTGCATCATTGCTATCAAGAAATGTGATATATAGTTAAACTGCGTTGCCGGAACAAAACCATCTGCCATGTAGGAAAAGGAATTTCCTTCTGAACCCTGAGAGGCATGATTTGGGTTTTTTTTTGACTTCTCAGTGCACAGGAGTATGTTCTTACTTGGAGAAGGATTACAGCTTAAATCAGGAGGAAGGGAAGCTCAATTGGCATCATTATTCTTTGCTTTCGTGATCACTTTCCCCACTTTGGGGGAGACTTGCTGCATGTGATTTGCATGCTACTCTGCATGAGACAAGGAAATTCTCAGAGTGTTTTTGGAATGTATTGTTTATAATCTTTGTTTTTGTTTTTGTTTTTCCTTCCTTTTTTTTTTCCTTTTGTGTTTATGGACTCAGATCTTGCATTGCAAATTCATCTCCTATTGTCACCGAATCAAAAATCTGTGTTTTAAAGCTACTTGTTACCATAAATTAGATAGCTCCTTCTCTGACATTGTAGCCTTGAGGTACCTATGGATATCTGAGGCCTTTCAAGGCAGAAGAAAGATGTCTGGTAGCAAAACAGAATCCAGCACTGTGGGATGAGTTTCCTGAGGCTTGGCAACTGCATATGTCAACATGTTACAGTGATCTCAGTGAAGGGCTATTGCAGGGAAGAGCATCATCTTTGTGAGATAAAACTGCATTTATTCTTGAATGGTTTCACTGAATATTCTCCAAGTGTTGAGAATAAATAGTGTGTTATTATCAGCTACCTTTTTATTCTATTGGTTTCTTTAATTTGTTCCTCTGAGATTTTCAGTGCTTTAAAAAATTTTTGTCTCTTGTATAACTCGAGGTGGAATGCAATGACCAGTGATGTGGATTTACTCTGTATTGGAAGTTACTTGTTAGGAAGTTATGAGGAAATCCTGTTTGGAAGGACTTGTTCATAGTTCTTTGTATTCCTAATCAATACTGAATAACTTTTTTGGTGAAAAATCTTCTGTACCAAAAAGAGATTTCATCTCAGAGCAAATAATAAGTACATGAAAAAAAGTACTTTTTGGTACACTGTAATATAGACATTGTTTGTGTGAGGCTTATACATTTTTTAGTAAAGAAGTCTTTCTGTTATCTCAAAGTTAATTCTCCAGGTTCCTTGTATAGTCAACATGGGAGATGGGGAGGATGAAAATGACTTGAAGAGATCTCTCCCCTGCCAGTGACTGTAATTCTCCTAGAGCAGACTTTTAGATGGCAAAAGTCACATGAATAACCTCAGTGTCTTATGCTCAGCCAGAAGCTGAAAAGGAAATCTTAGTACCTCCATTATAATTAAAATAATGAAAAAAAAAAAAATATAATGGAAGGACCTCCATTATAGTGAAAAAATACCCATTATTTTATCAATTTAATTGTGTTATTTCATTATATGATAGCTATATCCCCCCTACAAATTATTGTTTAATCTTAAAATTTTACTGCTGTTTCTTCTTTGCCTACTCTGAGTACTGTGTCTCATGCCCTAGCTTTTGAGTGAGTTTTAGCATTTTTGCTGGGTCCAGTCCACTGAGATCAGGATCTACATAACGACCATATAAGTTGTCCTAGTTATATTGTAATACCTTATGAGAACCCGATTATTTACCAGACATGAGGGTTCTTGAACTTGCCTTGTTTCATTTTATTGCGACCAAAGGACAAAATACAAGTCCCAGAAAGCTTACAATAGTTGTGATCTACCATGTGTTTTTTTAAAACAAAGCTTAATTTGATGACAACTTGAATTTTTTAAGCCATGCAGTGGCCTGCTGCTTGCCTTCACCTCCTCTCTCTAACACCTCTCCAGGCACAGAAGTCAATCACATTTTTTCATGTTGTTAATAAGCTTTTTTGTACAACTGCCTGGTTTTGTTTTGTTTTTTTTTTTTTAACTGAGCAATGGAGACACTTTGTTTTTAGTGACAAAGTTACTTTTTTTTTCTCTGAAAGTTGCAGGTATGAATAATGTTATCTCCAAATTCTTGGAATGAAACATATGGAACAAGAATTTTTAAATACATGTTTAAAAAAGAAGAAAAATAGCTTCTTCATGACTTCATCTTTAAGTATAGCTCACTAATTACTCTTTTCAATCTCCAAAACTGGGGTGAGTGGCATAAGAGTGTATTATAAGACTATGCAAGACCAGAAGCATAATTACGTGTGACAGCTTGTCAGCACACCGCTTGGATTAAGGAAAATTGTATCAAAATAATCCTGTCTCGCCATTGTGCAGGAAAGTGTTCCCTCATCTGGGAAGTGGTCAATGGTCTTCTTTTAATAGTGTTTCCTTTTCTTGTATCATCCTTAAATTCAGCTAGTCTGAAAGTGAATCTTCATACTTCAACATATATTCCCCCAAACCTTTGAGACTACAACATCGTATCACTGCAATGCTTGAAGAATAACCTTCTCTAGAGATGGTCACATCATCCAATTTTTTCTCAGGCCTGTCTTTCTGTTCGTGTTTCTGTCATCCAAGTGCCCCATATATGGCATCTTTAAGAGAGTCCGGTCAGATATAAAGTTAAAACATTAAGTTGTGACCACTTCCTTAACTTTTGAGATTCTTGGAATTGCCTCACAGACCACAAAAAAAGTGTGGACCCCCTTTACTTGTCCTAAATTCAGTTAGCATCAGAGTTGGTTAAGCTAAAAGCCCGTTGTGAATGCCAAAGAGAAATGCTGGCATTTAGAAGCCGATCTTGCAGAATATGCTAAAGTATTACAAGTGCAGCCATGCTTAAAGTGTTGCTGATAAATTGCTTCCCTATAGCAGATTAATTTTTCAGTATGCCCCGCAGCATTTGAGAATAATACCTCTTATCAGGTTATCTGTGTAATCCATAGAGAACCTGGGGTTTCGGAGTTTGGATCACTACCAATACCAGCTACTGCTGTCTGTTTCAAATTTGCAGCTTGCTGGCAGTTGCCAGCAGCTAAACTGTTTTGGCAGCACCTGCCTCTGAAATGTGTTTTCTCCTTCAGACTGTCTGCAGTTTTTGCATGCTCTCTCCTGTAGCTTTCCAATTTTCTTTGCTGGAGCAGAAGATGGAGAGGAGGAAACAGCAGCTCTGCCTTTTCAGTGCAACTTCACAGTCCTTCAAAGGGTAGGCTTTTTGGACCTGTCCCATCACTGTGGCCCTGCTGGATAGTCGTGAAGATCTGGCCTGGCCTGGATCCCTGTTCCCATCCCGTCCCTGCTCCTTCACTGGGTGCTGTGGGACAGGCCCTGGCTGGGGTGGTCATGGCCCTGCCAGACCCATGGCCACCCTCTGCTCCTGGCTCCCTCCCACAGGGCAGCCGGACTTTGTAGTGCCCTGACATGGGAGCGGAAAATGTGTGGAGAACAGCTTAGTCCTCTTAGGTAGAGTCAGGGGAGCTTCAGGGCAGCTTAACGATTAAGTACTTTCTTTTAGCTTCACTCACTGCAGTGAGGTCCTGGTCTGTTAACCACGTCCTGATGTCTTCTTGATGGAAAATTCACCTGACAGAGGCACGCAAAGACTCTTGAGGAAAAGGAGCTACCAAGTCCTAGAGGTATCTGAAAATTTCATTTTTCAGGGAAGTACAATAACCCTACAAAGCCTGATTTGATTTTAAAAAAAGAAACGCAGGAAGCACTCTATTTTCCAAGCTATTTCTGAACTCAAAATTGCCCTACTTCTTAAAATAGCAGAATATTGCACAAATGAAGGAGGAGAGACCACTACCACATGGTCTTGCAGGACACGTTCACTCTCCAAGTCCAGCAGAAGTGAATGAAGCAAGCACATTGTGGGTGCCTATATAAGGAACCATTCCCATCTTGGAAAAGCTCAGCACACATTTCACTACATCTTTCTTAAGCATGTTCTTTATTTGCCTGGAGTCTTGGCACGGCAGATGCTTCTCAATATGACACCTGCCAGTTGACTGTGCCTCTTGCAGTGTCTTGCTGTCAGGTAGTGCCAGCGCCGCAGTCCTCTGGGGAATCCTGTACAGCCCCGTCTAATAGAAAATTAGGAAAGTCAAAGAGAAAATGAGTCTGTATTCGGTAATGCTTTCATTGCTAAATTTTTCTGACATCTTAATGGTGCATGCTTTTAAAGGGTCTAGAGGTTATTTGCTGATTTAGTTGAAGCTACATAAAGCAGTCATCAGAAAACGTCTGGAGCCTGTTTAGGGATGTGAGCTCTGGAGTCTTTGATCCTTCCCTTGACTCCTAGTGTATCAGTTGATCATACTTCATTTGCGATGGGTAGTCATAACAGTTCCCCCACGACGTGCTACCGCTGAGGAGAAAACATGATGGAGGGTTGTGTCTCTGTGTGGGCACATGTATATATCATAACGTTGACGTATACAGCTGCTTAGTACGCAGTAAATGTTTAAAAGCTGAATGCTATGATGTTGGTCAGCACAGTTTGTACCATGTAACCATTTTCCAAAAGTGGACTTTTTATCAGAAACAGACAAATACCAAATCTGGTGGAAGAATGTGTTTCAAGTGTGGTCAAAAACTGACGTGGGGTTTTCTTTAGGTATTTTTGTTGATTTTTTTTTTTTTTTTGGTAAAAACCTCTCTGTTTTTCAATGTATTTCTGCCTTGTGCTTGTTTACAGTTATGATGAGAGTATGTAGTTCAGTGCATATGATTTGTATAAATGTTCTCTATTCAGGGAAGATGATGCTTCTGAAATTAGGCTTTAGCCTATAAGAATGTAGAAATGATAAATTAAAGTCTTACAGTTGTTACTAGTCTCCTGCGTGATTAATTCTCTCTCATATTCTTACTCTGGCCTTCTTCTCCTCTAGGAAATTTTGCTTAAATTTTTATTGTATTTGTTATAATTTCTTGGCTTGGTAGTGTTCCTGGACTTTTGTTTAAGAGGCAACCTCACAGTTATGATGGTTTTAGTGATTACTAATTCAGGGAAGCATGCTAACTTTTTTTTTTTTCCCCTGAAGAGATTCTGCTTACCATTTTTTATCTAGTGAAATTTCCAATAAGTTATGTTCAAAACTGTTGATGTTCTTGCATAATACATATGCTTCCATGTTCACCTCTTCTTCAATTCTGACCAAATCTTTTCTGTAGAAGTGAGAATTATTGCTTTTCGTTGTCATAGAAATAGCTCTTTTACCGATAGTTGCGTGCACGACGTAGCATATGGCAGACGAAGCATTATATTAGCTGATGTTTAAAATGTATGCTTTTTATTACAGGGAGTGAAAACTTAATGCATTATGTGGCATGATTAATCTTTTCAATATCAGGCTAAATAATAGGTTCCAGCCAAACCTAGTGATTATTTTAAGTGTTTGCCAGTTAACTAGGATGAGTACGGTCTTTTCCTTTCTCAGGTTCTTGTAGGATTCTTACTTGTTTTGGTGTCCCGTGCTGTAGTGTATTTGAGATTGAAAGGTTGCTTGTTGCTGAACAGCAGTTCCTATCACAAAAAGTCTTCCTTTTCCTTTCATTTTAAGTGGCATGTGTAAACACATTAGGAAAGACCTGAAAATGTGGTCGGGGGCAGGTCTGGTGCTCAAGGGCAGGAATCGAGTTCTCTTTTTAGACTTCATCCGAAGCCCCCTGAAGACTTTGGAAGTTATCACCTGCAGGTAATGGGAAACAGCAGTGTGTTGAAGGTGGAACCTGCAGCACTCTTCAGCCACCAACTCTGAATAACACCTGAGGAATCATCAGCCCTTCAGTGGGAGACCCTGGAACCTCCCACACCTCTTCCTTTCCTCTCCTGCTCTCCCTGTACCTCTCCACGTGGGCAGGAGGAGCCTGCTTCTGCTTACACTGCCCAAATGAGTGTAGGAGATTGAAGGTCATATCACTGCTGCACCGCTGTGGAGAAGTACAAATTGCCACCAAATAGTGTAAACCTTGCTCATCCGTGGGAGCAGCAGCACAGCCACAGGTTGTGGGGGTTTCTGCGATAGACGCCTGGGACCTGCGTTTGGGTCCTCATATTTTTTAACGCTGTGGGTGAGATCCTTCTCTGGCTGCTGTTAGGCAACTGCAGCTTCCTCCGTGGCCACCTCCATGACTTGGCAGAACCTGCTGTATTATCTGGGGTGTGGACAACCCTCCTACGACACTGATTCCTCTTCTGGGTTACTATGGAGACAGTCAGAAATTGTAATTGCTTGAAAGATTAGCAATGGGAAAGTATGACTTTGACTGCAAGTAACCAGCTCAGAAAACACACGCTTCCTCAGAACAAACCTATACTCCTGCAGAGAGCGCCAAAATCTGTATATATGACTGTCACAGCAGTAGCTGAGTGGTTAAGAACACAATCTTCTGTTTGAAAGATTTCTCTTAATTAAAAAACCATGCCCAGCTGTAGCAAATGTGAGAATGAACGTGGCCAAAACTGTGGTTGTGCAGGAGGCAGGACGTGCTCTTCTTTTTCTGATGTTGGTTCTACATGGATCTTTCTGTATGAGTGGTGCTTTGTAAGTCTTGGAAGAAGTACTTGTCAAATATTTTTTTCCATAGCTTTTGGTTTTAATTTTCTCCCATCACTTTTGAATGAAAGGGAAATGAGAATGTTAACTTTTTGTGTGAAGATCTATGTGCATAAATGCAATTATTTCATGTCTCTTCGCATATTTTATGTATAAAATGCTAATGATTTTTGACTCTGAACCATGACAGAAGAACAGAGGACACAACTGGTGTCCATCTTACCAGCTCCTCACCTGCACATCGTATAAATCCAGAGCAGCTGGAACGGGTCTATCCATAACGGGCTAATGAGCTGACCTGGTGATTAGCTCCTTGGTAATGTTGCTGAATTGCTCAGTAGAGGTAGATTGCACTCCGTTCTAGCATGTAGGCGTAACCAAAGTTTCTAGTTCTTTTGACTGTGAAGAAACATTCAAAGTGTAAACTGATCCTAGGTTTTGAAATGTGTCACACTGATTTCTTTCCTTTTTTTACACAGTGTTGTAATTGCCAGCCAATTGCAGGGCTGAGGAGCACCAAGAATGATGCTGAGAGGGTTTTTGAGCACTGCAGACTTGCTCCTCTATTAACAGGGGGTCTTTGGGCCTTCGTAGGTTTTGCTTGCAGATGATCTCTGTTATCTTTTGATGAAGTGGATGACCAACTCGCACCAATATTGCCTCTGCGGAAGTATGAGAGCTGCAGAGGGGCTTGCAGTAGGCTCTCTGTTCAGGGATGACTTCCATTTTTATAATCCATGCTATTTTTTCATGATGTTTTTTCACCTTTCTAGAGCTTTCAGCCTTCAATATTCTTTTATGCCCTAATTAGCTTTATTGTTTATATTACTCTCATTCTCTAATTAGACTAATCACATCATGAGGGAGTTGAGACTCTTCTTTTTTTTCTCTAATTATTTTTGTTTTGTCAAGCCTGGCTGTTTCCTGCTGCTTATTCTTGTCCATGTGTTTTTACTCTCTGCAAATTGATGTTGTCATGTACTAATTGTTTTCACTTTGTCTGAAGACCGTTTCCATTTTTGCTGTATTGGCCATTCTTGGCAATCTGTGAAGCTCTACAGTTCCATTTAAAAGTGGCAAGACCTACACCAGCAAGTGGGGATAACAAACGTGCAAAAAGAAAGTGAAGATGATGGCTTTAACTAGCCTTCTGGATCCTTCACCTCAGGTTCTGTCATTTAAACCACCTTCCACCAAATCTTTATCCTCTCTTTCTGATTGCCATTGCTGTGGTTGCTTTGCCCTTCAGCACTTTTTGCACACTGGTCACTCACAAGAGCGGTGAAGATGTGCTGAGGTGGGGGATTGTCAGTAGATACACGTATGCCTGTGTAACACAAAGCAGTGTTGGTATCAACCTCTAACAATTAGAAGAAAACGGAAGATTTCGTAGAAAGTTTTTGTAGAAAATTTTCTGGTTATTAATCTCAGATTTTGCACATGTCCTTGGAGGAAAAGAAGAAAAGTAAGTGTGGAAAGGTAAGTGGTGTGCGCAATGTGAGGTTAGATCAGAACAGCCTATAGTATATATTATTTGGAGCCTTTTTTTTGTGGAACAAGTGGCATCACTTTGTTTAAAAGCAGAAACACCTCATCAGTCTTTGTGTGATTTAAATTTCTGAAAGTACAAGTTGAAGGTCCACGATCAGAATTTTTATTAAAATTGTCCCTTTGGATGCAAACCTTGAATGTAGTGGGATGCTGGGATTAGCCAGGAGCATATCAGCAATGCTCAGTGAGCACACGTTTAAAGTCCTGATAGTGTTTTTGCTATCCTTATGGATTCCATTTTGTAAAAGCTCTAGGTAATCTTTTACATCTAATGCCGTGATAAGATTAGAATAGCACTTGCTTCAAAATACCAGAGTTTCTCCACTTAAACTTTTTGTGCGAATGATATTCTCCTATTTAAAAAAGGAAGCACTTTGATAGCTTCAGAGTATGCAATCATCTCTTCACAGATGAAATGTCAGTGCCGTGTAGCACCTGAATTGTAATCTGCCCAACATTTGACCCGAGGTACTGGATGATTCAGTCTCTCTAACTCGTTCATTTTCTTCTGTTGAGAGTGCAAATACAGTGCTTACAGCAGAGTTTGAATGAGCTTTGTGGCCACTCAAGGCTGAAATAACCATATCCAGTTGCTCCGCACCTAGCGTGGCTTCTGAATGATAACACTACTAAACAAGCGAGCTGAAGCATTAACACGTGGTTTTAATTTTACAAAGTCTGAGTTCATGCATACCTCTACAAATTGCAAAAAATTCCACTGTCTTCCACTGCGTTATAAAGTTAAATACACAGATCCTTCTTTTTGGACTGGCCTTATATTTAGAAGATGGAATTACCAGTCACCTTTGTATATTTATTTAGTTGTCTATAATTTTATAATTTCTTTCCCCTCACAGTCCAGCAATAGCAGAAGACATTTTAGGTTTCCTCTAAGTGTCTCTGGGAGTAATGAGATCTGCATATTGACTGTATGTCTAGCAGATTTCCTGGGGACTTTATGGTGGTGCATGGCTGCAGTTTTGAATGGAATAACTCTGAGCATGGCTGAATAATGCTGGTTTTGATGGGAAATGTCTCTGGAAGAGCCAGGTCTCGGAGAGTCCTTTAAAATGGCTCAGTTATCTAATCTCTCCCAGAAGCCTGCCCCAAAGCGAGACCTCTGTGATTGTGCTTGATTCTCTTCAGCTGTTTCTTAAGCCTTGGGATTTATATTTTAGCAAAAGACTTCTTAACAATGCCAAGCTGCAATATGGCAAGAAGTAGCTTACTCTCTGTTAATTATCTGCAGCACTAGGACCAAGACTTGACAGAACCTCTTTGGAAGGGGTTGTGCTGCAGGAATTTGAAACCTGTATTTCAGATAAAGCTTTCCTCCCTAATATGAAGGGTGCTGAGGTTGTTGTAGAGATTAGTAGATTTCTGGTGATCCATGTCTCAAATGACATTTATGGGACAGAAATGATCCTATTATTTTATGTTTTATGAATTATATTTATGTGAACTTATATGAATATATGTAATTATTTACCTTAAGAATTTTGCCTCACTAATATTACAGTGCAGTTGTTCCACTGTCAATTTAGGTGTCTAAAATATAAACACGTGAGTGTGAGTTAGGTGTCTATTGCTCTTCTGGCATCCAGAGGGAATTTAATTGACTATTTTAGATGCTACTTTTAGGATAAGATAAATTTCTCTTATTTTATGCAGTAGAGTCCCCCATGACTATAAGGAAGTAACTACCATGACTAGTTCAAACTTAATGAAAATGTTAATTTAGGTTAACACCATTCTTAAAGGATATTTAACTAGTTAGATGCATTTGTAGCAAAATATTCTGTAGAACTGTAGTGAATCGTGAATCATTGTACTGCAGACTTACATTTTTTTTTCCTCCTCTCCAAAGATATCACTTCAATTTTTCCAAATTATTCAGCTCAAGGTCAAAAAACACTGGTTTTACAGAGAAGACACCACTACTTAAGGTTTCCTCAGAGGAAAATGGGTGAGTTCCTTTCATTTTACTCAAAATATTTTTTTTTCTAAGCTCTCTTCTATTTAATTGTGCATGGTTCTTTCTTACATCCTGACACCAAACCTGCTGGGAAATAAAGTGAATGGCAGGGGTTGTGAGCAGAGAATTGCTCTGGAGGACCCTGAGTGGAAAGACGGGACTGTAAATGGGGAAGGGAAGGATGTAAGGTCTGAGATCAGGGTGATTAGAGAGCCTGAAGGATAGGCAACTGCAGGTCGTGTGCTCTTATGTCCTCTGTGTGGTGTTACATCAGGTGCACTAAAGACACAGCAGAGCTATAGAAAGGGTCCTTATGGGAGGTTTACACACCAGATCCTGAGGTACATCTGCCTGGTGCATCAGAGAGCTGGTTCTCCCAGGTGCACCTCAATGTCATGGGGTCTTTGTTCTTGCTCCGCAGTCTGCCCAGCGGTGTCACAGAAGGGTAGGGGTTGGAAGGGACCTCTGGGGATCATCTAATCCAACCCCCCTCCTAGAGCAGGGTCACCTAGAGCAGGCTGCACAGGACTGCGTCCACGAGGGTTTTGAATATCTCCAGAGAAGGAGACTCCACACCCTCCCTGGGCAGCCTGTGCCAGGGCTCTGTCACCCTCACAGTGAAGAAGTTTTTCCTCATGTTCAGGCAGAACTTCCTGTGTTCCAGTTTGTGCCCGTTGCCCCTTGTCCTGTCGCTGGGCACCACTGGAAAGGGGAGCTCAGTCTGTATTGAATACATCTGTTTCTATGAATTTTTCCATTACAATCTCTCACAGTGAACCTAAGGATATGCAAGGTCAGTTGCATCTACTACCTATTGAAATAAACCACTGTTTTGTTTTATTATGTTTACTGAAAATGTGTAACAGGTTGGAGTGCGTGGCTCTTCATAATCCAGAGTTTACCACAGATGATGATTCATGGGACAACAGCTCTGCAGAATTTGAGCAAAGGTTTCAACTGGGAAGTGAAATGACAAGTTTGTCCAGATCTGCTTCTTCTGAGAAATATGAAATCTTGGACAACCTTCATGTCAAGTTCAATTTATCAAAGATGAGGTCTGAATTGAAACATTAATTTCTTTCTTTTTTTTTTTTTTTTTAAATTTCTGCAGGGATTAGTTTTTAAGTATAGATGTCTAGAAAATGATTTATTTTCTGTAAATGAATAAAATAACACTCCAGATTTAGGCCATATCTTGCCATTGATAGTTTATAAATAAACCTGGTGAAATTGATTACAGCCTCTAGCTAATGATCAATAGCCCCTTGTTCTTACAAGCATCAATCATAGCACCTCTTCTAAATTTGTAATTACATACCTTCTATATTGCTTTTAACATTTCTCTGAAACCGCTTCTTAAAAGCCCCTTGGTTGCTTCCACAGCTTTATTCTTCAGTGTTTGTTGTTTTTATGAAATACTTTAATTAAAATACGTATCTAACACGGTCTTTCTGTAGTAGCTTTTCACATATACACAATGCAAAAATCGAACTGAGCATTTTTCTGTCTTTAAGTACATTAATATATTTCACTCTTTACCTCAAAGTAGTCTTTTACCTCATTTAGGCATGGAGGAAATTGAATCTGTTGATATATTAAAAGATACCAATGTGATAAGAGCTTAAGTTCAAATTTTCTCAGGATATTTTTTGCGTGGGATTTAACTAGCAAACCCTTTAATCTTGGATACCAATTTTCTCTGCCTCTCCCAGAGTTTCAACACTTTTTACTAGTTTGGTTTGGCCTCTGCCAATAGCTCTGCAGATCTGCATGAAGCCCAGCACTGCGTGTCCGCATCTCCGTGTTGATCTGCAGAGACTTTCCAAGGAGATGTCCGTGCATCTTTTCCCGATCTGTATGTTGTCTTAGCTCATCACTTCGCAATTGTTTTCCTCCTTTCATCGTGCGTAGGGTATTGTGTGGAGTGCCGCTCTCCCACACCGCTGCTGAACAGGCGGAACGGGAGAATTTCAATGGCTGCAATTAGTGCAATACGAGCAGATGTGAAGAAGTTTGGCGGGCGTCTTCACACTCGCAGTAGCTTTCCCTGGTATTTGATGGAACAAAGGCATCGAGCGGGGCTGTAGAATCCATTGTTTCCCGTACAGCATAGGTTTATAATCTGAGGAGTAGCGCAGTGCTCTGGCAGACCTTCCCGCGAAATATTTTCGTTGCTATAGTGCTGGTGGTACATATGGGGCCAGCTCCTTGGCTGTCGTAAATCAGCAGAACTCCGCTGAGATAATAAATGGAGCTAAACTGCCCGACACCACATGCAGATCAGACTAAAAATCATTTGGTTTAGAACAAGGGGTGAAATCCTTCATAGATTTATACTTCATGCGTTTCCAACTGAAGTCAAATAGGGTTGTTCCAGAGGCACACATCAGCGCAGGATTTGGCACAGGGTTTGTACTCGCATCGCTGTGCCGGATTAGCGCCGTAGGAAGAGACGGGCTGCAAACCACGGGCGAGTCAAAGGCTGATCACTTCTCAACTGTAAGCTGTTAAAAGTGCTGCTCCCCTAATACAAAATGCCATGAAAACAAACAGATGGGAGGAAAAGAGCCTTCTGAATTCTACATTTAATAAAATAATAATTTCCAAAAGCTTTTTTATTATATCTTGCCAGCTCCTCTAGATGAGTTTCTGTTATTTACAGACAAGTGGTTATAAGGGCTTAATTAATGCTTTTTCATTTCTCTTATGCCTTAAAAACAAGTTATTGCTGTTTCTTATTTCAATAATAATTTTAATTATTATTATTATTATTAGAAATGATAATTTGGAAGCACAAACACAAAATATCAAGTACGTTAAAACTAAACCAATCTGGACTGGGCTTTAGTAATTCATAACATAATAAATTCTCAAAAATATCAAAATAGAACTGTAATGTAGAGGTGGGGAGAATAGACAAGCAGGATAGAGGATGCATGACTAAGCTGGCACTAGGTATTTTCCATAAATCACACAAAACCAAAAGAAGTTATCAGTTATGAGGTGCTGATAATGGCTTTTGTTGTCATTCCTCTCTTTTCAAGCCTTTATTATCCTCTTCCCCCTCTCTGCCGCGTTGTTTTTCATTAGAGCAGGGTTACCTGGCATTTCTGGAAGAAGCCACCTAACTGCCTTCCCCTCTTCCTCTGCCTTCTCTAGATTTTTATACTGTGCAAAGTTTGCGTAAAATCGTATTTCGTTGGATATTGTAGCCACTTTGTACCAGTTTGTTTGTGGCAACATCAGCTATTGTTTTTTTTTTTCTGCCTGTTTGGAGAAGTCTAAAGGGGAAGGGATTGCTAAAAAACAATGTTTTTCAAAAATGGGTCTCCAGTCACTCATGTTGCTTTCAGTCAATGAACTTGATTTAGGGACTTATTTCCACAGTGATTAAAAATTATTTCCGACTCTCTTCAGACTACTGTGCTTTAATATTTTGTTCTATAGCATCTGCCAATGCAGCTATTTATTGCACTTTTCCCTTCTCAACTGATTATCTTAGTAACTTGAAATGTTTTCTTTCTTGCTTGTCATCAGGCTTAAATCAAACCTCACATTTGTCATTCTGTCAGAAAATGTTAAAATGTTTACTTTTGAAAAAATGGGATGAGAACATCAATGCCTTCAATTAATGCAAAGATGTAATAAGGGCAAGTCACCAAAAAGAGTTCTGTAAATTAAGACATCTGTGTAACATACTGATGGGCAGCAAGAAAATAATTAGTTAAGAGTTGCGTTTTATGGTAAGATTAAAAAAATGCTAATTTAAAAATGCTAAATGTTAAGATTTCTTACTTGAGAGCATGCATTTTCAACACCCATATTTTAGAGTTATTCTTGCTTAACCCACTCAGTAGTAAGCTCTGACACTTCAGAAAATTTGACGGCATCAAATCTCCAGAACTGTGCATTCCTTCAAAGGGCACAGATGTGCTATGGAAAAAATATCTAGTTTTGCTAGCTGGTTCATCTAGAGATGCTCGTGAAGTATATTTGGGTTAAAGTGACACTATTAAAACCAGGAGATTCTTAAAGCTTGCTCTTGTCTTCAAACCGTCTTTTCCCAACACCTTTCAGGATGCCGGCAGCAGACCTGGGGCAGAAGGTCTTTATAGTCACCGAGGCGTCCCAAGCCCCTGCTGACCCCGCGTGGCGGTGTCCGTACTCTGATGTGGTACCTTGTCACCCACAAGTGCTCACCGTGACGTTTCTGAAATGTCAGAGCTATTAAGAGAACAGAAGAGATCTGTTTTAAACGAGCCATATAGTAAATACATATTTCTTACGTTTCAGATGCTGTCTAAAATTCCTGAAAGTTTCAGGCCTTTTTATCTTTGTAGTTGTCTGCTCTGTAAGTATTGAATTTGCAACTCACCCCCCCAATTCCTTAGAATTAGTTCAAAATGAGGTGTGATATTTGGTCCTAGCTACTAAAAAATGTCTTGGGGGGGGCGGGGGGGCAAGACAGGAAAAATTGAAAATTCTGTGCAGGGCCTTATGCCTAACCAGGCCGCCGTTTGGTGCACTAGCCACCAGCCTGCACAATGTGGTAGGGTAGGCAGTTGAGTTTGAGGAGGCGGCTTAAACTCAATTTTGTATGTCCTTAAAGGTTGCTTGTTGTTAATTTAGGATGAGTCTTTAGGTACCGGCTGACACCTGGGGAATGTTCACAGGAAAAGCCGTGCCAGGGAGGATGCACCAGCCATCACAGCGCTCCACAGTGGGAAAGGCAGAAGGCCACGGGGAGGTAGACAGCTCCCGACTGGGGCTGCCAGAGTGCTGTCCTCTTCTACCAAAGTCTTCAAAATCAGCAGAATCTTAGACTGCAAGACTTAAGAAACATTTTTACAAGTTGGATTTTATCCTTTTAGCTGCTGTGAGGAGCCCTTTTTGGCTAGCAGGGCTTCTGTATCAGAAGCAAAATAGATGACACTGTATTTCCTCAGATGTGGGTGTTGCTTTCCAGATAGATCCTTAAGATTACAACTTTGTCCTAAGAGACACTTGGATAAAATACATCGAGTATGTGACTTTGGCAGTAAGTTTACGGAAGGAGTATTACTCATCCTTGTTAAGTATCCCAGAGCTGCTTTTCAGCTGTAGGGGAAACATACCTGAAAATATTGAAAGCAATCTTACAATTTAATGTACAGTTTGAAAGAGTCTTATTTAAGTATATGAGATGGGTCTAGAAGGTATTTTTCAGTTTTTGTATTATTAATGCACGTTTGGTTTTTATCCTTGCCCTAGATTTTATTTGGCATTTATCCAGATCAAGGTGTGTCCTGGCAGATGTTGGCTGTATCACCTCTGGAAAGCTTCTGTATCCTTCTTTCATTGAAAAAAACCCCTGGAACTGAAGTTTCATTGATAAACTGTTTGAATGGGTGGGTGTTTTCTGTCTTATACCCTGAGAGGACTGGGTGTCCCCAGAGCCTGGGCTGCATGTAGACATGTCCTTTGATGCAGGCCACAGTCGTACTCCCTATCCGAGTCACAATGGCCGGCTCCTGCCTGGGGCGCCTTCTGGTCTCCATCCAGTCCTTGTGTCCAGTCTCTGCATGAAGCCAAGGGTGTGGAAGTGGGTTGCAGACCCAGTGGGATGAAGGCCCAGCAAATAGCTGGGACCGTGGCTAGGATATGCACCTGGCTGCAGCAGCTGTGCCCCGGGCCAGTTGTATACTGTCATCTGCAACATATCTGTAGCATATACTCGGACCATAATGCTGCCCAGTGAACTCCTTCAAAAGCAGGAAAACAGATGATTCACAAATGTTTCCAGAACAGCTTAGCCCAGCCATATGTCTGGATTTGTGGACCTGTGGGTATTTTTCAGTGGCGGTACAGATTACTTTACCAATTTTCCATGCAAAATTGCTCAATAGTGAATTTAAGTCCTCAGATTGCTAAGGAACTGTTCAAAAGAGCAAGCAATAGAATAACCCAAAATAAAAATGATTCATCACAGGTGAATGCAGACTTGAATGTGAAAAGTTTTTGAGGGATGAGCATTCAGTTAGTAAACAAACAAAAACTTTTGCAAATAAATTGCATTTCTTGTTCTCAGTATATTTCTAGTTTAATCAATTTGGTCTGTAATCTGCTTGGCTCTTATTTCACTAGTGCTAGAAGATGATTCACCTATAGATATGTTTCACAAGCTCCTGGGAGGTCTCTTGTTTTGAAAAGGTACGGTAGGATTTAATTTTTGAAATGCTGATTTTTTCTATTTAGCTGGACAGTTTCATGGCTTTGATCAGGGACAGTCCATTTTAAATAGATTTGATTATTAGCATTCTCACTGTTGCCAATAATGACACCATATAACACTACAATTAGTAGGGTAAATGAGGAAGAAAAGGTTAGTGCCTGAGGGCCATTTATAATTAAAAGTTGAGATTGCTTTTTGGAGGAAAGCAAATGAACATTTAGTAGGACCAGCGACAACTTCAACTGTAAACTCCCATCAGTATCCTGTTCACACCAATATTTTTGTCCTCCTTTAAACTGTTGTTGAAATCTCCTGTATATATGTGGTGTTGAACAGCACCAGGGCTGTCATGGCCCAGTCTGCCAAATGAGGGTGTACTGCCCGCAAGTCTTTGAGTTCAGGTTTTAGTCAACTGTCATAGCATAACTCGAGGTTTTGCTTTCTTTCCACAGATTTTGGGTTGGAACCATAGCTGCTGCATTGTACACGTTGACTCTGCAACCAGTGACTCCTTTTGCTTTTTTCAGAGAAGTGCTGGTGGGACTGGGATTTGAGTACAAACAAGTACTCCTTGTTTCCTATATTTCACATTTTACTGATCAGGTCAGGATGCTTTGAGCCAAATAGCTGTCAGGCAGTCAGAATACAGCATTCCCCTTTCTTACTTGACAAACTTGGAGCTGAAGCTTCTTGGTTTGTGTCATGTGTATCAAAAACTGGACGTTCTGTCCCTGCGTTCCTACCTGAGGTCGCTGAGCTGGGAGAGGCAAGCAATCCAGCAAAGCCATGCTTCATTTTCAAGGTGACGTGGTAATTCAAACAGAAGGGTCAAGGAGAAAGATTGCATTTCTAAATGAGGTTTGGAAAAGGCACAAGCAATTCTGAATGTCATCTCACCATTGCTGCCAGTCTTCATTTGCGCAGAAGTAAGCTCGCGTGGTTGCTCTCCACTTTGTGAGATAGTGAAGAAAGCATTCACCTTTTTGACTAGACTCGGATAATGTTAACCATCCACGCAGCAGTGTTGAAGATGTGATTTATGCTGGCTGACAGACTGGGGTATTCCCAGTGGGTGTTAGGCGCTACTCTCTGAATGTCTACAGGAATTTCATGGTAGGCTGGCAGGTGTGCTGCAGTAGTCCTTGTCACAAAAACCTTAGAGGCTATTATATGAGACTGCTTTGGGTGGAAAATAAGTCTCTTAGCACATATGATGCCAAATTATGCAAATGAACACTCTTTACCTCTTGCTCATGTCTCAAAAGCTGTTAAGAAGTGTTGAATGGGTACTAACCACTATATACTTTTTTTATTTTTAAATTCCTTCCTCTCATTTTTATTTCTTTCCAGAAATGCCCATGCACACTGATGTGTGTATTACGGATGTGTGGTCACGCATACAATGTGCCTGCATACACTAGAAAAATCAAAACAAAGTTTGAAATATTTTTAAAAACCAAATTGAGTAATCCCCTTTGGACCTCATATCCTTCGTCATCCTGGTGTCACTTAGATAATTGTAGTTTTTCTGTCACGGTCATTAGATCTCAGACTTGCTTGGAGTCAGGACTTTCTGTCTGGCTGCTGGCAGAGACCTGCATCTGCTGGCGTGGGGGTGACCTGCTTTTCATATGACATCTCGTTAGCACTTTTCCACTGGCTCTAGTTCCTGTTTGTTTATGTTTCTATACCTTCATCCCTCGCTTGGATTTACTCTAGCTTTTTTTTCTTCCCATTATCTTCTTTTTTATTAGCCCACTTGTATCTCGCTTTGCTTTGCCCATCCCCATGGATACAAACCTGGCATGTAGCACTGCGGTGTGTTGGCTGCGGTTTCTGAAAACAACATCTTGCCTTCTGTGAATTAATAGAAGCTTTTTGAGTCTGTAAGGTTTTTCATACCCATTTCCCTATTATGCCAGATACAAATTCAGTGGATTTAGTACAATTTTTCAAAATAGTGGTAATATTGTTCCTTTTTGACACCACTTGGGATTTATTGGCTTATAAATTCTAACAGTCCCCTCTCTAATACCAGAAAGAAGTAAGTTTATACTGAAGCCTGGCTAGAGGACCCTTTTCTGCAGGAAGCAAGATTCAATACCCTTATTGATGTAAATGTGTGAAGCATTTTCAGATCTTTTGCTCAAAGGCTGTATGTTAAGTGGGAAGCATCAATAATTAATAAGATGATGTGCTTTCGGAAAGCGGGTTATAAAAATAGAAGAAGAGATATAGAGTCTGAATAAATTTCAGCATTTACTAGTTTAGTTACATGTACCCATTCTAAGACATGAACATTTTTATTTTCTGTAACTGTTTGTCCTTTCAAACCTTCAGGTAACTTCTCTCCATTAACTGGTTGACCAAAGAGTGAATGAGAAATATTCTTGTTCTTCTCCACAACTTACATAGGTTTTCAGACGTGAAGAATCTTCTGAAATGCTAAATATACTCTGTGTTCGTTCCTTTGTTTCTAATACCTTTTGCCCTGACCTAAGCAAAATTTTAATTTTTTTCTCCAGCAATGGGGAAGAGACTGCTGGAGCAGAACTGTGCACTAACTTTTTGAGTTGAACTAGGCTTTATGAAATTAAAAAGTAATGAGGATTCATGGATGTTATTAAAGAACTATGCAATCAAACTCTACACTACCGCACTGTCATTTAAATAAGTGTCTGTCACTCTGATACAGTGCCTTCTTTTCTTTCACTGGACCTGATACAATTATTGGTATTTCTACACTTCTCAATAGTAGAAATATTTTCTTTTTACAATAAATCTAAATCTTTTCTCAGCATATTTCTGTGCAATGGGTCTCACACCTACCTCACCGAGCTGTGAATTTCCATCTTTACTCTGTCCCTGACAAGTGTTTCAGTAACAATCTTGTTTGCTTCCCTCTCGAGAGCCTCTGTACTTGTGCCAGTTCCTGTTACAGGTGAGGGAAAGTTAGATTAGTCTGGCTGAAGGAATTTCATTTTCCTTTTTCAGATTGGTTGTCAGAACTTCCTCCTCTTGGACCTGAAGCCTGGTAATAACAGGGGAGTGGATTATGAATTCTTTCTGAGTCTGGCCAAGGATCTTGCATTTTTATAAATATATTTTAAAGCGTTTCAGTCCTGATCTGATTGTTTGCTTTAAACGTTTGATATCTCCTCAGCAAAATTTTTGGAGTGAGGGCTGACATTTTGCAAAGTATTTATTTGCACAGCACCCAGTGTGAATGGTTCCTTACTCACTTGCTCTTTAAGTGCAGAACAAAACTTAATGAAAATACGTCATCTCAAGTCATGGCTGAAAGCCAAAGACACCAAATTGACTAGTCAGTGGCCATTTTCACTGACTTACCTCCCTCTTCAGTAGCTCTGAGAGATTTCATCACAGCCATTCCAGGATTAAGCTCTCAAATTCAGAAAGTAAAAGATGTATCTCAATAGCAATAATATATTGAAATTTACAACACAGGCTAGATTTCTCATTTAATTTGTATTCAGTGAAACTATTTAGAACAATTCCACATATGGAAGTTGGCGGGGAGGCTCTAGACTGAGCAGACATAAGATGGGTAAATGTGCTGACCTTATTATGAAATTCCTTGCTGAAGTTGCATGAGTTTGAATGATTCGTGCAACCGTGTTAATCATGGGGCAAGAAAAGGTCACTAGGAACACTTGTAATCATGCCATGACCATTACTGACACTGAAAATCACCTTTCCCGCTCCCTGAACAGGAGGTATATATAGAAAGAAAGACTGTGAGGCAAAGAATATAGTCAGAATTTAGCAGACTTTTCAGCTTCCATGGAGGTCCTAAAAATGGGTTCTTCTTCCAGGGAGCATAAATTAACTTAATGAATGAAATGACCTCTGTAATCCCTTTAGTTCTTTTTCCCCTTTGAATTTATTTTATTTTGTAACTCTAGTCCTCTACTGTCAGACACTCCTCTGTTATTTTTCCTTGCAGAACATGCTTAAAAATCATTTATATTTGTTGATGCTGTTGGAAAACATACTAAGCATTTTGGCCTGCAGGCGATGTTCAAGCTGCTACGTAGATGGATGAAGACCAGGACCACGTGCAGAGGCAGGCAAAGAAGCAAAATCTCAAGGCATCATTCAGAAAATGCTGTAGAAAAGAGAGTTTATAAAGGACTCATGAAAGTTCTAGAACTGATGGAGCACAGGGAGAAAGGATGGATCCAATGCAGACAAAAATTGAACCAGACTGCTGACACTCGAAATAGTTAAAAAAAAAAGTTATGGAGCATTCTTCAGATGGGGAAACCAATAGCTATAGAAGAGCATGGGGTTCAACTTGGTACACTGTGAAGGGATGATGTAAAAACAACCTCATGAGCTACAGACAGGGATAGGACATCAAAAGAGAAAACTGTAGATTGATGCAGAAATAACTCCAGTTAAGGACAACTTTTAAAAATAGATGCCAAGACCCAGGTAAAATGCCTTGTTTAAAATGGTAATATCCTAGAGAAACTAGCATGAGTGACCTGGTCATAAATCAGTATCAATAGTATGTAAGCACCTCAGAAACTTGGTGAAAAATAATCAATAGATGTGGTAATCTCAAGGTACGTTTTACAGTAGACAAAGTAGGTGATACAAGTAGATGCTAAAGAAAGCATGAAGTCAGCCGTCTGCACGCAAATGTAACAGAGAACCTCTGTCAATCATGGCTTTTCAGCTGGCTCTGTACATACTGAATTAATGGCGTGATGGAGGGTAAAGCTCGTCTTAGTGTGGTGGTCTACAATGAAGAAATTCCATCTTAAAAGCACCCTCTTTTCACTGCTTTTAAGGAGGTAGCCAACTGAGATGCACATGTCCACAGTACAGAAGTATAAACAGTGGTGAATGAATACCAATTTAAACATTTAGCCACTGCATCCCGTTCCGTCATGTTGTCCACACAAGATACAAAAAAAGTAAAGTAACATGAGATGATTCTCGCACACCCTTCAGTACCTTCTAGGAGCAGCCAGTCAGAAAACCGAGCTCAGAAAAAACAGCTCTTGGTTTAGCTCTGAGCAGTGGACCCAATCTGGTGCCAGATGTAAATACAGACAGCCGCTGTGTAATGGTGCACAAAGCACACACAACCCCAAATCTCTTGACAGGATAATTCACAGCAGTAATATAATTTCAAGAATGAAACTACATAAAAATGAGGCAGCTTAGCTGAAGCGAAATGAAAAATAACAGCTCTGGCTGTAAATCTTGTCAGGGAGATTTTTTTGCTCTAAAGGCACACACTGGAGGCCATGTTACAAAAAAAGTTCAGAAAAGACCAAAAGTCCCAGCATGGTTAAGTTGCAGAATAAAAGGGGATATTAGAAGTAAAAAGATAGTTTTCCCAAAAGTTAGTCACATCTGAATGATTAAAATATAGAGGAAATCACATTCTGACAATTTGAGGGAAATATAAAACCAAGATAAGGCAGAACAAAAATATTCCGAAGAGCAGCTTGACAAAAAAAATCTCATTTTGATTCATATAAGCGTGGCTGAAGTTTTCTCCTGGTTTATTTTGATTCCATCTTTCATAAAGGCTGTGATCTGCTGCAGTCTAACAATGGAATTATGACAGAGTCTCTAAATATTGTTTGGAGAAAGATAACTCTGATGGGATTTCAGAGCCTCAATGGAAACTGGTGAATGATGTTCAGTACCACTTGCAATCAAAGGAGAACCTGTTTTGCTAGGGGTCTTTCTCATGGTTTTATAAATGCACAGAAAGGAATGGAAAAACATCTTAAGTAGCCCCATCATTACAGGAAAAGAAGTAAGGGACAACTCTTCTTGAAAATAAGGTTTCATTTTTTCCCCCTTTAATTTTAAGCATCCTTTATGATAGCTCCTGAATGTGTCATCTGGGTAATTACAGGATTTATTTTAAAAGTATTGCTTAAAAGGAAGCTGCCATAATTATATGCACCTGAAGCTTTTCAAGACATAAATTACTGGCTACACTCCTAATAAAAGGCAGACTGTCAAGAGGTGTCCCAAATCACTGGGTTAATAACTTCAGGTCAGCAGGCCTTTTAGAAGGTATAATTAATGTCTCTAGTTAAAGGTACAGCTATAGTTCCAGTTGAGACTAATATTGTGTATTAATTAGGACAGAGAAAAACTGTGATGCCAAATCATACTGAAAACCTTCAGAAGAGAACTGTTGTAATTTGTATTTATGCTTGCTAAGGGCTGTGTGTGTAAATTCTCCTGACTGGAGGTGGTCCCCTGACTTGTTGCATCTGAGGTTATTGCTTATCCTTTCCCGTGTGATTCCTTTAAGCAAATAGATGCTTGGGAGGTTAATTCTTAATGAACGGCATGTGAGTGATACCGGTGGTGATGGCTCTGCTCGCCGTGCTAAGTAGGGTGACATTTACATTACTTTGCAATGCATGGGCTGCTCACCTGCCCCTAGATCTGCTAGTGTCTTTTTTGGGTTAGTGTGAGAGACATCTTTTTCCTAAATCCAGTTCTCCTGCTGGGAATGTGGACAGATGCAACAACTCTTTTCAAGATGAAGGACCCCCGTGTAATGCCACAAAGCTTTCCCTGTTAGAGCCTGGTCTACCACGGAAGGCCTACTGGGGCTCACTGGGAAGCAAGGCACAGCACTGTCCTGAGTCCCCGCTAACTATACCGTGTTTTTTCTTCTCCTCTTAAAATATCCAAGTTCTATGGGCAACAAAATGTTTTTCTGGGAAAATCCTTCTGGTAGGTATATAATCGTGTACATTTTTTTGTACACGATTTGCTCTTTGTAGTAGGCTCAATTAAATGTCAGATGTTAAAACTGTTAAGATACTCAAACATGTGATTAAGTTGCATGATTTCAACAGAACATATATGTGCAAAATCAAGTCTCTTTTCTCTTCTTAGGATTTTTTTGGTGGTGATGCCTTAGCTTTCTATCTGGTCACAGATAGGAGCAAAGCAATTACAGTATCGCTCTATTATAGTAACAAATGGACTGTGAAGGGTTTAAAAGTTCAGGCTTTCCCTCTTCCCCAAACCGACAGGGATGCTTCTTTCTCAACCATGCCAGAAGTGGACTATCACAATACTAAGTTTAAGTAATCCTAGATGTATTGGGACTAACAGAGCCAGGCTTCCAATGGATTTGTGGATCATGGTTGGCTGATTTCTCAGTTATGTTAGACTAGGAATGTAGTTTGAGCATACCTCGTGCTAGATCTCCAAGAGAGAAAGAAGGAAAAAGTAGATGAGGGAGCTGGAGGAGAAAGAGTCTGTGAGCTCTCCAACTGAGAGGAGCTTGAAAATATGTCTTTCAGATGTTTGAAAACTTGTGAGTAAAATTTTGACCAAAAAGCAAATCCTCTGGCATGAATAGGATGTTGACTGTGGTTTAGTTTTCCCTGTGGCTGGAGCTTCCACAGTGTTTTCCCCAGTATGAATTCCGTGATGTTTAAATTGCTGAGCTAACGATGCAGCCTTTCATCTAGTATGAGCACTTGAAGAGCCTTACTTCTCTGTTTCCTTCTCTATTTCCATATGCTTTTTTGGAGCTTTGGTACATCTACACTGTCTACTGAAAGCACTAGTGATCTCAAAAATCACTAGGAAAGGACAGATATATTTGTTCTGAACCCATAACTCCTGTTTCCTTAGGAAACCCTGCCAAAACAGTGCTACTTCGTGAGGAAGTAGACATCTATTTTGTTCTTTTCATAGTTTCTTAAGCATTTTAGCTGAAGAATGTGTTTTTCAATATAAGTTGACTAATCTATATTTTTTTCTGGCATTTGTACAGCCTATACTCATTTTTACTGGAAATTTACACCTTAACAACTTTATTAACAGCTATGAATCTGACCGATTTTCGTGATTCTGCTCTGTTGAAGTTAGACATAGGAGGCCCGTTTGTAGCAGATGTAGTTGATCAGCAAACAGAGGAATACATTGTAGTACAAATCAGCCAGACTGAAGATGCTGGATCAAGGAGGAGACACCAGCAGCAGGTGATGGTCTTTAAATTTTCTTTCACTTTTTCTGAGATGTGTTTTATCACTTATATTTCCACCACCGTTATGCAGATTAAGTGGTCGTGCTTTTCCCTGCTATGAAGTGTGTCAATGTCAGCATTAGAAAACTTATTCCAATAAGAGTAAATTTACATTTTCTTTTGTCTTTATAAGACTTCCTTCAGCTTCCTATGTTAAAATTTTGTAAAACTTATGCCCCTGGACTGACACTTAGCATGGAAGTTCTTGTGTTTAAAATTGGCAACGTTTCAAAAGTTGTCTTAGAAGGAAGAAACAAGTGTAAAGTGCCTTTTTGCACTCACTGAAATACATTTTCACATTTTGTTGCAAATTATTTTCTCAAACATGTGTCACATTTATTGGCTTTATTTCTCTTAAGGCTTTCTCATTGCTGATGTTGTTTGTAACAAGTTCCTGCTGCTCTCTCCCAGAGAACTCGGTGAAGGAGGATCTTCTACAGCCTGTCATTGTATATCACTGAAAAATAAAAATAAGCTTCATCATTTAATATATAGCATTGACATACAAACACCGGCCTCTCGTTCTGTATACTTGACAGGATGGCCTGCCTCTGCCAGGGACAGCGCAGCCGAACAGTGCCAACAGTATTCCCGCTTACACCCAATCTCACAGGCTACACCAAAAGATTAGTCCCACTACCTCAGCACGGCGAACAATACCCTAATGGCAATTCCTCCCTTAAACCACCCACCGCCGTGATGCGGAGGCTGCTGTAACCTGTGCTGCTGGCAGCGATGCCCAAGGAGCCCGCACGTTGCTGTGGGGTAGCCAGAGCCGTCGGCTGCAGCCGCCCACCTCCTGCTGGCACGCCAGCAGTGGTCCTGACGTGACCAAAGGAGTAGGCAGCCAAAATAACCTTCCCTGCCTGCACGCTCCTCGGGCATTTTTCTGTGTCAGATGTTCCAAGCTGGCTGATTAAGCTGGTTTTTTCCGCACTTTGTAATGTACAGGGTCAGGACGGACTCAGGATTTTAGGCTATAATTAACCAAATTTGAAGTCTTTTTAAGTTCCTTTTCTTTAAAAATGAGAGAATATCTGTATCTACATTTAAAGCGTATATTTGGCTAAACTTGCACGAATATCTGTGTGTAGGAATGGGCAAAGTTTCAGAAAGTGTTTATTTTCTGAAGATTTTTTGTTTCTTTTTGCTAGAAGATCAGCAAACAAGAATTCTGTTCACTGAAATTCTACCATTCCTCTTCATAATGCCTGGGGGTACGACGTTGCTCCTGGGCCTCTCATCATCTGTACCTCATGTATGTCAGTCGTCTTCCCAGGCAGCCTTTGGGAGTGAACCATATTGCTGTCCCTGGGCCTAGCTGCCCTAGATGCTCCTTAGAGTCAATGCAGAAATTGTGATTTGGCATCCCTGCTCTGGGGCACCTCCTGGAGATGTCTCGCTTCATTGATTGAGTGAGGGGATGAAGATGAGTTCGCTCCAAGCTGAGTGCCTGTAACATACCTAATCAGGTGGAATTAATTTAGGCTGGTGTGTGTTATGTCCTGCCCACAAAAAAAAAAAAAAATCTCCTAAATGCACAGGAGAGAGAGCAAGGAGGAATAAACCTCTAGATCAGACACATAGCACTTTCGCTGACTTTTATTAATATTGACTCTTGCAGGTGGTATACAACTGGTCTCTACCCTTAAGTTCAAGAAGAAATCAGCAAGTCATCACAACTAGAACCTTTCAGACACCAAACAGGTTGGCTAAGAGACTGGGAAATGATTCACTGAAGTAGTAGTTTACATAGACTTGACTATGAAGGAGTAGATAATGTATTAAAAATAATTTATCACTGCCTGTTTGAGAGGGGCAGGAAAGGATGACTTCTTGTTGCTTTTAAAATGAATTTACAAGGCTGGTTTGTTATTGAATTACTTTCCAAACAATGCTATTTAGAGGGATAGAGTGAAAATGTTTGAAAAGTTGTTTGCAATTGTAAAGATATAACACATATTATACATATATTTATAGGTACTCAATATAAAATTAATGCATAAATAAAACTAATGGTATTTAATTCCAGAAGGAAATAAACCTTCTCTTTTGTTCAACAGAGGCACCATCTTCATAAACATTCAAGCTTTCCTACAGGAGCCCAGAAGTGTTCCTCTCTCCATGAAGCATCAGTACCTTCATGCAAATATAGAGGCACAAGTAACAATTGCATCCATCATATTAGTAGGTGTCTACGTGCTGATCATACTGGAAGTAAGTCATGTTTTGTACTTTGATTTTATTTTTTCCCTACCTTGTAAATGGAGCACAAGGAAGGGTTTCATTCTTGGGCTTTAATATACTTTTAAAATGTATATCTGAATCCTTGCTGTACCATCAGTGTTGCTAATGGCATGAGTAAGGTATGTGCAAGGAAATAGTTCTGAATTGGAAGTGATTTTGGCAAGTTATATCAACGTTACAGTGAACCTGTGTATTTTTCTATTAGGATCTATTAGTGTTTTACTATTTTAACAGGATTATAGTGTGGCTGTGAGAGTGAAAATAAGTCTGGGTTATAAAAGGTGCAGAAAATTAGTTCTTAAGTTAGTTGTTTTTTAAGATAAGGTGAAAGAAAAAAAAAATCTTTGGTTATCCCATTCTCTATGGCACCTCAAACTATGAATTTAGTGTACTTTTAAAAGGTTAAATTGAGCACACTTTTTAATGAGTGACATTTAGAAATTCTTTTGGTGTATTATTTAAAGAGGAAATGGAGTCTGAGTTAACATGAAGAAGTCAAGGGACAGGGAACTTTAAACATATATTGCAGCTTCATTCCAATGCCTTGAGGTATCAAACCCAACGAAAATGCCTCGTGTCAGCACTGTGGATGGAAACCGTGTCAGAAATAGCACAGGGCTCCAACTGACTGCTTTGAACTGAAAGCACTTACTGTCTGATTGTCTTGAAATAAAGAACAGGTACGGGGGGGAACATTTTTTTTTTATTCATGTGAGCATCCACACTGTCAATTAATTCTTCAAGTTGAATCACACCTGATTTACACTAGTATGAAACAGAGAAGTGAATCAAATTAAGTCTACAAGGTGCTCCATAAGAAATATGTCCAGCATGCTCATTTTTCTTCCACATCCCTTGCATATTTTAAGCTTTTCATCCTGTTACTCATTGAAATGGTAAGATAGTTCAACACCTTCTAATCAAATATCAATAATGCATGCACACAACATGACAGACGCTTTAGACATTTAGATTATGTTGTTCAGCAATGGTGATTTATTTATGAAACTAAAACTGCCTCTATGTACTTTATAAATGAGCAAAGAGATATAATATTAAGGGTAGAGGGGGACTGGACTAGATTTTACTATAAATACATGTAGGCATGCAGTACAGCACAAAAATAATCTTAATAATACTTTTAAATGCAGCTTTTGTTTTCAAAAAAACCCTCAACTATGGAACTCTTTAGCAATTGCAAAACCATCAGGTTTTTAATGTATGTAAAGGGTGAGGTTTTGTGTTTGCATCCTAGAAAGCTACTTTGGAACAATTCATGTGTCAAAGAAAATAAAGGCTTAAAACTGAAAAGCAAAGCCAATGAAAGCATGCATTTTCCTGTTGTTTCTAAGAAAAAGCTTTAAAACAACTCATTAGCTTATTGTTTCTGTGAAACGATCAAGGAAGAATTTCTGTTGTTGGCAGAAAAATTATTTCTGCAAATTCAAAGGTAGAAATAGATATTTATAGGAAAACATTTTTGAATTTTAAAATGTGGAAAGTCACCTATTGCATCATGATGTTAGCTGTTTTCTCCATAACATCTGTAGAAATGACAAATGCTACAACTAGAGTAAATTTTAAACTATAAATATATAAGATGGCAATAACTATCATAGAAACAAAACTTGGCTGTTGTTTGGTTCCCTCATGGATCTCTTGCAAGAGATGGATGTTAATATTGTTAGAATATGTAATAGTGGCTTACCTTATATTCAGTGTTTGTAACTTCAGTGCCTGAAATCCCACTTTCTCAACACATCTCAACTCTATTTCATTAGCAGTTATTACTGTTAGAGAAACCAATTGATTTTGCTGCAGGAGCGCTCTCTGATAGATTTTCCTTTTCAGTGCTGCTGCTCCCCATCTTTTATCAGCCTTTATTATAGCTTCCTGTGTTTTATTCATTATCATTGGCAATAGAGGTTCAACTTGAGACAGTGTGGACACCCAAACAAGTTTTAGAGATGTATTTTCCCATATTTTCTCATAAAGATGAAGAAAGAGGAAGCATTTTATCTGTTACAACTCACAAGAGCCACCCAAAGGTGTACTTCTTGCTCCTCCTGCACAGCCCTTTTCCCCAAACATGAACCCCCAGATTTTGTGCCCACAACCTTCTCAACCAAACAGTCCTCATCTTTTCATCCTTCCTTCCCCTTCTCCCCCTGCCCTCTGCTACCTTAGTCACCAGGGACCGTGCAGGAGAACAGGCTGCAAGAGCTTCTGCCTCCTGCAGATAGAGATGACGGGGAAAGCTGAGGAAGTAAGAGGTTCCCGTTGAAAAATGAAGTGCATTTGCTGTAAACTGTCATCTTCTCCAAGCTTGCACCAGTGTAAGGACACAGGGTAAACTTTGCTCTGAAGCAGCTGTTTGCCTCTATGTTGGCATCAAATTTCTGGAAGGTCCGTGTATGTCAAGTACCAGCCCTTGCCGGTGGAGAAGTCTTACTGTCTCGGGATGTCCTGTTCTTCAGAAAACACGTTAAGCTGTTGAACTTGGTTTCTTCAGGCATTTAGTTTAAGTGTTGTTTCTTCTGAAACTGATTAAGTGTTATGTATTCATAAAATACAAATATGTTTCTAGTAAAAGAAGATGCCTCTTTTTCCTCTTTATTTCTAATGATTTCTTTTTTATGCTTACCACAAATACGAATGTTTTCTTACTTCATATTCCTACTCTGTTCCTTGAAATTTTGATATATGGCTTTCAACTCTCTTCAGATGGACATCTCTTAGTTACATTTTCTGTTTGAAATCTATGTGTTGTTTTCTTCCCCCCCCCCCCATGTAATCATCCTTTTCTTCACTAACTAGACATTCATTCTCTTGAAATTGATTTTTCTTCAAATATCGATCGGTTCCCTCTTTGCATTTCAGTCTTCTGTTCCCTCCTTTTCTCTCAGAGGAGAAAGGAGAAAAAAAGTCTGCTTCTTGTGGTATTTTTGAATTAATCTAATCCATACTATTTCATAGACTTGTTGAAAACAATGAAGTATTTAATTTTGTTCTTGGAAGCCTATGCTGCACAGGAAATTAAAACAAGTGTATGTTAAAAAAAAAAAAGTGTGTCAGGTTTACCTCCGTTGATCTCAGCTCTACCGTCTGTCCCTTCAGGATTACTGAGGAACATAGGTAAGATGGGCTATAAGTATGTTTTCACATTGGTCTACGGGGACATCTGGTGTAAGGTGCAGATGCCCAGAGTTTTACGTTGATGTTGCCGTACTAAATTAGTTCACAATGTATTTTAAGATAGGCTCTTTCTAGTTTTGATCCTCAAAATCTGTAGCCTCTTTCGATTGAGAACTTGGGAAAAAATCAAACAAAAAAACTTATAAAATTTAATTTCTACACTTTTCTACTCTGAACATCTTTGTTCCTTCACCTAAGAGTGCGTTTTATCTTTTGCCTTCTTTGATTTCCATTCTTTTTCCAGCAAAGCCTTTTTCTATGTATATCACTAAAGTGACTGTTTACACTCCATTCACTCAGATTCAATAGGCAGTGGCGTATGGTTGTTTCTGGTGGTATAGCAAAGTTGAGGAAAAGTAGTGTGGATAAAATCTCATTGTTTCCTCGTTGCGATACAGTAAGAGATCTTTGATTTCTCCCCTTTTGCCTGTATTTGTGTACACAGAGAATGGGATAATACACTGGTTACCCTGAAAAGAAATCTATCTGTCTATCTATGTCTTAAAATATCTGTTAATGTTATAAAGTTTTACTGGTATTTAGAAAGGTTTCTTGAGTTAATAAAGCTCTTATTAGTAATTATTAACTGCATATTTGCAGCTATGTTGGAGCTGCATTAATTAGAAATATGTAAGGAAGAATGTTAAACATTTATTATTAAAGGACAGAGCTCATTAATTTGAATGAATTATTATGTGCACTTGTCCAATATTTTCCTTTAATAATATATTTGTTTTGTGTTATGGGTTAAAATGGAGTGTTAGCTATTTACGATACTTAAATGAGCCAGCAGAAACAAATATGAAGGCAATGGCCTTTTAAAAGCTATTTTATAAAACACTTTATTTAGTCAGAAGAAAAGGCAGAATAACATTCATTTAATTAAATTAAAAAAAAAAAAAAAAAAAGAGATACCAATAGCACATCAAATGGCAGAAAAGTGATACCAGGAAGTATCAGAAATTCTGTGAGAGCCTCCATAGGGCTTGTTTTATCACAGGAGCTATTTAGTTTCATAACCTGTCTTGTAGGTAGCCCTAAGAAAGATCTTGTCAGGATCTTTCAAATGGCATTTTAATGATCTGACATCTTGAATAACATTTACGTGTCTGTATTTCTCCTTAAAACACAAATACTTGAAAGTGCAAGATCTGGCCTTAAAAGCTCTAGCTTCTTACTAGCATGAAGTATGGGTTTATAATCACAATTTTTATTACTTTAATGGAAATGGAGAGTGTCAGTTACTCTCCATATTACTTTTCTATTATTAACTAGCCTAAATTATGAATAAACATCCCCTAAGCTTAATTTCTTTAACTCGAAGCAGAGTGATTTTTAATAGTATCTAACCGGCAGAAATTAGCTCCAGACAGCAAAACTTTTATGTGGTTCAGTCTGACCATTTTTCTAGTGTTGCGGGCTGGTTGAACCAATGTTTCCTCGCAGGAAACATTTTTACAAATGAAATAAGATGTTTTGTTATTCCTACTGTCTGCGCTCACACAGCCCAGTTTTTGCTTATTTCTGGTAAGGAGGCTATTTATTTGCACATGGAAAATTATGCTTCAGAGAGGTAACAGGAAAACAGAAGAAATGCTCTCTGGTATACGAAACGTAGTACTAAGTGATGGCAATAAGCTAATCTTAAGGGAGAATTTTTCCAATGAAGAAAGCCACAGAAACCACTGATCAGCTTACTCAGCATGGTTTCTCACTTCCCATCCGTTCTCACATTGATCTGTCTTTCAGTACAGACAGAGAAGAGTGTGGATTAGAGTGTTTCCACCTCCACATATATACTACCAAAAGACTGGTAGCACAGAGACAGAAGAAAATCCATAGCCTTTATTGGGAAAGATGGTGTAAAAAAGAAAATTGTAGCTGCTGCTCTACCTAGCCTTTGCGGGAAAGAATATATTCCTGCTCATATTATTTCCAGTCATCGTGAAAAATTGTGAAGAGGAATTACAACACTGCTGTAGGAGTTGGCAGAAAATTAGGAGCAGATTATCAGAACAAAGCATCTATCCTCTTTGGTGAAGAGTCCAAGCCATAACTGACTGGGCAAGACTGGTTTACCCTCATCTGCCCTCCTGTCTGGGGGTGGGAGGGAGCAAAAGAGCCGGAGATGGGGGCAGAGTGGGAAAGCCAGTGTCCCCAGGCGTGCCGGCCAGCTTCCAGCAGGGCAAGGATGCTCTCTTGCACGCTTTTCCTTCCTTGAGAGGCTACTGGTCCTGACCGTGGGAGAGAGAAGGCTGCCTTGATATTGTCTTGATTGTCTGCAGTGTTTTACAGGGAAGTAGAAATGGAGCCAAGGGATAGGGCCTGGAGAGTGAACTTCCCAGCCTGAGGCAGAAATCATTAATGTTGTGACTCTGGGAGTTGCACGGAACCTGAATCCAACGTAGTGAAACCTAAACCATAAAATCCAGTAGAAGAACTTAGCTTGAAGAAAAATCTAGCTCCCTCTGGAGCAGGCTAGCTGCATCCTTCCTGGGCAGCATGTGGTTGTGAGTCTGGTTGGGAGTCCCCATAACCATGAAGCACAATTACCATTCAAAAGTCTACTCTTTTTTTCTTTTTTTTTTTTTTTTCTTTTTTTTCTCCCCAGCTGAAAATGTGCAATATAATGAGGGCAGTCTTGCAGTCCCAATGAATAATGCTTTTAGGACATAAACTGAGGGTGTGCATTGGGAATGGTATCGAGGCATGTGGAGCAGATGGAGACAGCAAAGCCTGCTGAGATAGGTGCTGGAGGACTGGATTGAACAAGAGGTTCCAGACATGGGGCGGATCCATCCATCCTGTCCCCCAGAGTGAACTGTTCACCAAACGGTACCCTAGATGTTCTCCCAGAGAAAACAGCCTGCGACAGAGCTAGCAATTAAGCAGTATGGACTATCAAGGCTTATGGTCGTTCCCTACCTTTCTCTGATTTAGGAGGAGAGTGTGACCTCTGTGCATTTTGAGAGGCTCAAAATGACTTTAAAGCAGCTGTGCAGGAGCATTACACATAGCTCCTTATGAGGAGCATTGGATCAGTACCCCTGAGGTGCTGGGATTTCTACCGCTTGGGTAGAGCAGAGCCACTGCCACCAAAAAGGAGGCTCCACCAGGACAGAGCCAGCACCAGTTAGATGATAAACTACAGTCATTTTTACCTGCCGTAACTGCAACAAAGGAAGTGTAAGGGAAGCAGAGTGCTGTAGGACAAGGACAGGATAAGTTTAAAGTATAAATACTGTAAAAATACAGTATAACAGCAAGCAAAATCCTCAGCTGGATCTCAGCTTGATATGTAATAATAACGGTTTTGTATTATTAATCTAATATGAATATTGATTTTACACCGACTGTTGCCTGTCGTTTTTTGTTAGATCTATCTTGGTAGAAGTCTGGCTCTGCTCTGAATATGTGTGCTTTAAGGAAAAATATCTTCTTTTGGGTGCTATGGTACTTATCTAGTATGTAAATTGGCCTTAATTAAGAATTTAATAGGAAAAAATTGCCACTGGATGGTGCTGCTTGCTATTCTAAGGACTCGATAGGTTTGTGTGCTTTAAAAGATGCTGTCACCCAGGCTCCACTTTTCACAGAATGCTATTTTTTGAAATAACAGGAGTCATATTTTCAACACTAAGTGTAACAACTAATTTCCAAATGTCCATTTTCTATTGCCTTTTAAAACTAATTTTGAACTGTACTTTGTTCAATTTGTGAAAGACTGTCAAGCACAAATGTGTTGCCCTGCATACTATGTATGTTGTGGGTGGTTGTCTTTTTTTTTTCTTTCTGTTTGAGACAGGCAATAGAACATTAAATTAGCTTAATTGAATACTGCTGTTTGCCTTCTACCCTGCCTACGGCAACCAGAGGGGTAGAGAACCATGAAGTCTTAAAATTTTAACAAGGTGTTAGAACACACATATCCTTCTAATGCATGCAAACAGGGATGAGAACCACTCAGCTTCTTTTGGGGCCTCAAGTGATGTCTTCCTTCAGCAAGAGTAAAGGCAAAAAGGAATGAACAAACATGAGAGAAAGTAGGGGGCAGGCTTGGAGAGAGATGGGATGCAATGATCTAAAGAGGGAAAAAAAGATCCAGAGAAGAAAACTGGGGTGAGAAAGAGAAGAGATGTCAGGGATGAAAGACTCTCCAGAGGAACCGCTGGCTGAGCAGATAGCTCCCTGTGAAGGTAATGCGAGCGCTGCAGTTTGCCGTACTGTTGTTCATAGTGCGTGGCTGTAATTCTGTATGGTCGTATTACCCTGCTGTTAGAAGGCGGCTGACAAAGATTCACACAGGGGAAGTAAAATAGGTTTGCCCCTCACTTTTGTGATTTGCTCTATGTAATATCTTTACTAGAAATTCACAATCTCGTTAATCTTGAGGATGCTGAGATAACTGGGGAGAAACAGATGGTGGCATCTTCTTCAGTTTCAGAAAATGTTCTGAAACTGCAAATATAATGAGAGTCTTGCTGTCCCCACATATAATGCTTTTAGGGCACAAAAACGAGGGTGTGCATCAGGAATGATATCAAGGCACATGGAGTGGATGGAGGCAGCAAAGCCTGCTGAGATAGGTGCTGGAGGACTGGATTGACCCTTGCGAAATGGTCTTGCAAAAGGGTTTTGCAAGGCTGAAAGTTTGTGCCAGGCCAGCCTGTCAATATACAATGGCTTTTGGTCATGGCAGCCTACAGTAGCGGTCTGGTTTATCATCTTCTAGGTAGCAACATTAGTCCTTTACTGGCTCATGACCAGATCTCTCTACTTTAGTCATATAGTGAATGTTTTTTGTAGCTAAAATATTATATGAGTGAGGTGTCTTGGCACATAGTAATGATCACCACCCTGTCTTTCCACAGGGCTCCACTTTCTATTAATCTGACCTGACTCAAGGTGCCGGTTTACAGAACATCAGCTTATTCATTTCTGTGTGCCTCTGTCCAATTTCACATTAAGACAAAACCCCCAAATTCATAACAAATAAAAAGACTCGCTTTTAAGATTTGACTCTGAGGGGCTCTCAAACTATCAGATTTTACTGGATATTCCCCTTCTGGTGTTTCCTGGTGGTGCATAAAAAGAATTTTCTTACATCAGAGCCAACCCAACAGGTAGAGGCTGGAAAACATCCATTGGTGGCTGTAGTGATATAGATATGTCAGACTCCTCTTTTTTTATATGAATCCAATAAAATTATTTACTAGGTATGATGCTATAACTTTTTATCCCTAGTTCTCATTAGCAATATTCTGAGGTGGGAGGTTATTTCAAAACCAGACTCAACTTAGAAGTCAAGCAGTCATTTCAACCCTCATCATATAGGAATAAACCCTCTTCTGGATCCTCCGGCGAACATCTGTACAAATGCTGTTTCTCTCCTTCCTTCCTGGCTCTACACTCTTTTTTTTCCAGCTTTGCTTTTCCCCCAAGTTTCCAAGGCATGAAAATATAAGGGTTTCAATAGTCTTGTTCATCTCATACAGTAAGGATATGTTTATCCTTGCATCATTTGAGCACTACTTTGAACCAGTTAATTCAGTGTTCCATATCAGCGTGAAGCTTTAGCCCATCCAATTTTTCTCTACAAACAACAAGCAGTGATGTTGCTGAGGAAGAAAACTCATAGACGGTGACAAGATTGTAAATTGTTCGTTCAAAGCCTTTGATAGAGCTATGGAGTGACAAATACCTTGGCAGAATCTAGGATTGGCTTATAGCTTTTCTATCCAGAAGAAGGGAATGAATTAATTGGATAATTTATTCACAGAAGATAATTTGATCTCCTTAAGTCTCTCTCTCTCCCCTATGCATTGCTTTTTACATATAGAAAGAATTGATGTCACCTGGTGAAACTTAATGCAGTTACTTAATCATAGAATTTCAGGGCTGTCTTTCCTAGACAAAACTCCCAAGATATCCCTACCTTGTATTTCTTATCCCATTCAGTCATCATACCATAGGAGTAAAAGTGAACTAACACAGGCATTAACTTGTCTTGGCTACCATATATTATTACTTTTAATCACCTTTTATTTAAGATAATCATCTTGTGTAGTGCCATCTTATATTTTGAAACATTGCGTTAGCAAGTGGCAAATTGCTGCCTTCTATGCCTTTCCCTAAAGGCAGAGTTGTTTATACCATGACTTTCTCCACTGACATTGAATCAGAACAAGTAATTTGGCACAGTATCCGAGTGAAAATGGATGCATTATAGCAGAATGTCATAGATGGGTGCTTTCATACCTTGGGGTTGTGTAGACGTTCTTCAGGAGTTACACAGTTTGCTATAGAATCTAATGTTTCTATTTAAGAAACCCAAGTCTCTTAGGGTTGGGAATTTGTCAGTAAAAAGAGCTTATTGAATGCATATTGAATGTTATTTTCACAGAGTTACAGGCGTCAGCCATTTATTGTGCGATTAGTAAGAATGCAAGTTAATACTAAAATATGCAGTTGATGTTTCCAAGTGCACAGACCTCTCCAGTCTGTGTTCCTAACTATCTTGGGCACATATTTCGTGCATATGATAGTACTATTATACTGAATCACCACTGAATTCTTGTAAAAATGAGTGAGCTGTTCGTCCAGAGTTTTGGGATTTTTTTCAAGCAAGGCATACTTATGTACGGTGATACAGTTTTGACATATTTTGACTTACGAAAATGAGCTTAACAATAAGATTTTATAAAAATTTAACCTAAAGTCTTATTTTATGATTCGCTTGGCTGCACATATAGAATACATACAGACAGTGTTCTATCTGCAGACGAAGATATAAATAGCTGTTCTTGCTGTCACTAATTTTTGTGATGCTTGTAGTCGCTTTGGGATCCCTGATGTACATCGTCGTTCAGCAGCCGTACCCTATGTACTTGCCTCAAGAGCTGCTTTAGTCCATCCCTGAATACTGCATCAGTCTAAGTCATACTTTCTAAACTATGTCAAGCAACTCCCTTTTGCTTCATTAAAATCCCTGCAGAATTTACTTGCTATTGCTTAACTAAGTAATTCTAAGGCAATTAATTTTCCATTATCATTCATTTTGCACTAGCTGTTGAGACACATCCCCTGTAAGGGGTTCCCGTGTGCTGGGAAGAGTGCCCCGCGGCTGAAGCAGCAGTGGAACTACTTCGGCAGGGCTCGTGTAGGAGGCAGATGGAGGGGAAAAGGGCAAGGAGGTAAAGCATTAGCTGCCATGAAAGGCTGGAGGGGAGGTATATCGCTATGCCTTCACTCACCGGTACTGGTTAGACGGTCTCTTTGATATAGGCGAGCATGAAGGAGATCAAGTAAACATGGCTGGCTCTATTGACCGCCCTTTTCTGGTGCTCTGATCTCGTCTGTACCTGACTATGTCCTGTATTTCTAGTCTGTTGGTTTCTGTTCTGTCCAAATTGTGCAATTTGCCAGAAGTAAAGCAAATTTTAATGAGTTGAGAACTTAGAATCATAGAATCATAGAATTGTTCTGGTTGGAAGAGACCTCCAAGATCATCGGGTCCAACCATTAACCTATCACTACCAAGTCCCCCACTAAATCATATCCCTTAGGGCCTCATCTAAACGCCTTTTGAATACCCCCAGAGATGGGGACTCCACCACCTCCCTGGGCAGCCTGTTCCAATGCCTGACAACCCTTTCGGTAAAGAAGTTTTTACGAATGTCCAATCTAAACCTCCCCTGGTGCAACTTGAGGCCATTTCCTCTTGTTTTGTTGTCTGTTACTAGGGAGAAGAGACCAACCCCCGTCTCTCTACAACCTCCTTTCAGGTAGTTGTAGAGAGCAATAAGGTCTCCCCTCAGCCTCCTTTTCTCCAGGCTAAACATCCCCAGTTCCCTCAGCCGCTCCTCATAGGACTTGTGTTCCAGACCCTTCACCAGCCTCGTTGCCCATCTCTGGACACGCTCCAGCACCTCAATGTCTTTCTTGTAGTGAGGGGCCCAAAACTGAACACAGTACTCGAGGTGCGGCCTCACCAGGGCCGAGTACAGGGGGACAATCACCTCCCTACTCCTGCTGGCCACACTATTTCTGATACAGGCCAGGATGCCGTTGGCCTTCTTGGCCACCTGGGCACACTGCTGGCTCCTATTCAGCCGGCCGTCAACCAACACCCCCAGGTCCTTTTCCGCCGGGCAGCTTTCCAGCCACTCCCCCCCAAGCCTGTAGCGTTGCCTGGGGTTGTTGTGACCCAAGTGCAGGACCCGGCACTTGGCCTTGTTGAACCTCATACAATTGGCCTCGGCCCATCGATCCAGCCTGTCCAGGTCCCGCTGTAGCGCCTGCCTGCCCTCCAGCAGATCAACACTCCCTCCCAATTTGGTGTCATCTGCAAACTTACTGAGGGGGCACTCGATCCCCTCGTCCAGATCATTGATAAAGATATTGAATGCCATTCAGCTTTGAAGTGGATCTACTGCAGGGCAGAGTTTGAAGTATTGCAAGGCCTTTCTTGACCCTTGTTGTTTGGACTAACATAAGCCCAAATTTTTGGTTATGTTGCTTGACAGAGTTAGGAAAAATTACCTGAATTAGTTAGCTAAATTACCATTATTTTTCTGCAAATTTCAGTTTTGATTTCAGCCTCTGATGCCAGTTTGAGGCTTTGGTGTTAATTTTCCAAACTGTAAGTGGATCAAATATGTGTAATAGGAAAGACTGAAGTTTCATCTGTATCCTGCTAAAACAGCTGGAATAATCCAAGGCCATGCAGAGAACCAATATTTGTAAATTATGTGACAGCAAATGATAAGATAACCTCCATCAAGGGATCTGACTGGGGAACATGTTTCCAGAGGCAGTTGGGCTAATACCTTGTTGATTATCTTTAGGAAAAAACAACTCTGTTTTTGAGGAAAAACCTCTTCCACTGCTGAGGATATCTTCTTTTAACCCAATAAAACCTTATTAAAACATAAAAAGGAACAGACATAAAACATAAAGTCAGAAAAAAAGCTATCTTGAAGCAAATTTTACCGTCTTTTCTCCCTTCTTGTCTCCTGAGAATACAGAATTGAACTAGAGACTTTATAAAGTCCAAGAGGGAGTTGGCTGCTGATTTTATAGGGAAGGTGTCAGCTCCTCTGCAGGTAGGTGGAAAATGCATAAAACCTATATGTAGATGTAGGCTTGGGAATAACCATGTGCTGTTGAAATGCAGCAATGCTACCACTCTATCATATGAAAATTAATTTCTCGGTAAAAGAAGTAGCTTAATGCAACAGGCTTCACTGGAGAAAAAAATGCATAAGCAATGAATTGAGGCTGCATTTGAAGCTTTACATTAAAGTTACTGACAGTCATATTTCAACTGCCATTTATCACTTATAAAGAAGGACCTGTGGAAATAAAATGTTTGGTGTGATGTATCATTTATCAAATATCTTCAGAAGCACATTTTGGAAATATGCATACCCTGGATTTCAGCTGGGAAATGTATGCTGTGAAATAGCATACAGGTCACCATTCAATTGACTTCTAAATAATTTCCTTTTACCTCCTGGAGCACTGTACGAGATACAGTATTTGGAATTTTGGATCATTTTAATAATGATGCTGTTGTAGTCTACCAAAAGATTTGATGAACTCTGTGCAAGCATTCCAAAGCACTTCCAGATAGATAAAGAAATGTAAATCAGGAGAAGGTCTAGGTTGTCTAAATCCAGTTTGCATTATAGCTCTGGAAATGTATATTTTTAATTAATATCAAGCACAAAGACTTGTGGCATAAATGATTTGGGTTGATTTCATTTCTCATCGTAAAATTAACTCCTTAATTAAGAGTATGGAAACTATCATACAGAACCAGCATTCAGCACATTGTGTTTTTCATACTGCAGGCAATCATGAGACAAACTTTCAACAGGTAATTATGAAGCAAAATCACTATAGAAGTGTTTTCTAATCTTTGCCCATTCTGAAATGACCCTATAGCATGATCCTATGATGTTACTATCACCACGCCTACATGGCTGATGTTATTTTTCATAGCCTCCATTGTTGCAGCTTTGGGTGTTTGCATCACTTTTAGAAAATTCTGTAAATGTCCATTCCCTTTTTTGAAATCTCTTCAGCTCTCAGCCTAGTGATATCCTGTATCAGGGAGCTCCATGACCGAGTTGTGCATTGTGAAGAGTGAAATCTGGGCTGCATTATTTTTGGTAGCAGTTTGTATTGAGATAACTCTTCCGTTCCGAAAGGCAAGTGCCATCCTTTGCTGTTTCATTAAGTCAGCACTGCCAGGCATTCTTCAGACAAAAATAAAGACAATGTTGATGGTGAAGATGCCCCTTCTGTGAAGAGATTATAAGGTTTGTAGTCAGGTTGGGAGATGGGGAGCTCTAGTATGAAGACTGCTGGACTAAAAGCTTTGTATCATCTTCCTTGTCTTTCCTACCTGTTTTTGCCTGAATGGCCATTGCTTGTTTTTTTAAGAAACGATGTGCAGGATGGAAAAAATTTTAGTGATGTTTTTTGTCAAAGGAATGAGTATCGTGTAGCTGAACAGTGGTTGAGCTGAGGCAAGATGTTGTCAGTGCTGGGAGATGGATTTTGAAAAAGAGAGATGAAACAGAGAGGAAAATGTAGGTACCATAACAAGATCCATAAGAGGTATTGACTACTTCAGCGTCTTTGATGAGGACACACTATGCTGAGGCTTGTACCTGAGTGAAGTTGCACTTGCTACTGAAGTAACTTATGGCCCGTCATTTCCTTCTGCTTCCATTCCTGACTTGTAAAACGAAAACTCTACCCAGTCAGGCTGATGCAGCCAACGCAAATTTGTGGTCTTATAGGCAATTCCTATTTGAAAGAGAAACTCATTACGAATCGGGGCTCTTTCAGTGTAATTGCCTTTGCTTACTAGAGAATGCACAAAGGTACGCACTTCCTCAAGCACGAGAAGGATCATACAAATATAGATGATTTCTCACTTGATCTTTCAAAATGTCTTTAGATTCAGAAGTCCACCAAATCTCTCAGCTTTCCTGGGGTTAAATCTCTGTGTTAATTTATATTGTGAGCTCTTTCAATTCTGTACTTGAGCTTTTGTTTATGGATACACTCTGAGATTCGTCGTGAAATGATATTCATCCTCCTTCCAGACTTCAAAGGGGTTTGGATCAGGTCCATACTATTTTCCAAAAGAAGAATAATGGAATTTTACCTAATATAATGCCCTCCAAATGTGCATTAGATGGAACTCTGGTTCAAAGAGTGTCACAGCTTATAACCTATATCTCTTAATTTCTCCATTTGTAAATTTTAAAAAAATTTTTTACAAATACATTGTTTGTTTGGGGTTTGCTTTATGTGAAAAGAAAATCAAGGAGCCATCCATTCTTTCCTAAACCTCCCCAAATCTCAACTTTTGAATATTTACATGTCTTGGAGTTTACATAAGTGTGATTTCTAGGCTTCATGTTACTGTATAACTTCCACTTGACAGTTTGCTGGAATGAAGAGTTGTGCATTTGACAAGTTTTTTGTAATAGAGCTTTGCACCTGAATAGTCTTTGTTCATTCTTCAGGATATACTTCTGTATATCCTTCTTGAAAAATCACCAGGATGAAGGAACTGACAGATGACTCCATTGTACAGCAGTTTTCCCCATCTTTCTGCAGAAATTAAAGCAAATTTCACCCATAGGTGACAGCAAACTCTTGGAAACTGAAAATAGTCAACCAATGTATGCAATTAAGTATCCAATGATGACAGCAAAAATGCTTGTGTGGAAATATGCAAAAAATCTAAACCCAATCAAATCTCAGAACACCCATGGTATCTTTCTGAGAACTGCAAAAGAGCTGTCTAACATGGGTGGTGATTTACTGTGAGGGTGACAGAGCCCTGGCACAGGCTGCCCAGGGAGGTTGTGGAGTCTCCTTCTCTGGAGAGATTCAAAACCTGCCCAGACGCGGTCCTGTGCAGCCTGCTCTAGGTGACCCTGCTCTGGCAGGGGGGTCGGACTAGATGATCTCCAGGGGTCCCTTCTGACCCCCACCATTCTGTGATTCTGTGATTAGATGAGGAGAAAGCTTCCAGTTTGAGGACGGCTGAGGATTCCCCAGTAGTTTACCTTTGAACTTACTTTGCCCTGGTGAGAAGCTGATCTCCTTCCCTAACCATCACCTCTGCTTCGTGTCTTTTATTGGAGAGAACTGTAAGGCCTAGTTGCTGCACCCCGTCGTCAGCCACAAGAACTGTTGAATATTATCGAACGCCCCCTGCCTGTGCAGAATCAGAAGGGCCATACGTGTGCTTTCACATCAACCGTCTGAAACTGGAAATCAAAGATGAAACCGTGACTTACCATACACATTTCTGTGGGAGCCGGTGGGAGCTGTAATCTGTGCTATATGTACTTTATAGGTCGTTAGGACATAAAAACTTTGGTCTGATCGCCTGCTTTATCACTATGAGTAAGTTGTTCTCCAGTGCATTTTGAACAAAAACATAGGAGAATGAGACAGATTTTTCTTTTGTCTCCTAAAATTATAATTTATGTATTTATTTTTATGGTAATTTGGTAAATTGCTTAGTTGTTTAGCATTACTGTTAAAATTTGATATTCAAGGAAGAAAAACAAAGCCAAATCTTTCCTTTTTTTCCTCTTCCTTTACAAGCAGGTGGTAGGGCCTTGAGAGGTCCACATCTTATTTTTTGGTATATCAGTGAAATATACAAAATTAACAGCAAATGAAATATTTCTAGACTGCCTTATTTCTTTCTCAGAAATAATTCTGACTTGTGTCTGAATAATATTTAAACACATTAATAGTAAATGCTATTAATTAGATTCGATCTTTTGTAGTGTGATTTTCATTAATCATATTCTTACTTTAACTGAGTTATTTTACACAATCTGTGATCTTCCAGACATGGTGGATTAAATAACAACAAATGAGCACTTGGAGGAAAAGCACATTTTCAGGGTGTGCTTGCTTTCTCCTTGAGAATTTTAAGTGCAATTTATTCATTAGATAAATAGATGTGGACAAATGTCCATCTACAGTAGTAGTTGTTGCAATATCGAATGAATGTCTCTGTTGTGGTCAGAGGTCTGGTTCCTATTTTTAGCTGCACTGCTTGTATGCTAGAGAAACACTAGAGATGGGGGAGAAACACTGTTCAAGGCTGGGTTAGTCTATACACTGGTGAAAGCAGCTTTTGAGGAACTGAGGAAACTGCGGCAAAGGTGTCCAGCAGATTCTAGCTGAAGTATATGCTTTTCTTGAAGCCAAAACACTTTGTAGAGAAAATGCTGATGTAAAAAAAAACACTTTATGAAGGAAAAAAACTCCCTGGGTGTGAGAGACAAAAAGCAGGTGCACAGGCTTGCCACATCTGTCTGTGCCCCAGACCACAAACTGGACCTGGAAACTCAAAGTCTGGTACGTCTGTGTAGGATTCATCTGCCCAGGGCTGAGCTATTTCCTTGGGAATTGCTTTGTAGACATTGGAGATGAACAAGCACCTACAAAGAATGAGGTGGGTCGCCTCTTGGGCACGTGTCTTCTTCCCATGGGCTATGAAGGGAAGCCAACAGGACTAGGCTTTTTGATCCTTAAGTTAGGGAAGATGAATTGCTTTCCTTCTTGGATCATCCGTTGGCCGATATAAGAAGCTGGTGCCCAAGTCCTTTCTTTGCCTTGAGATCAGAGCTGAGACTTCATAGTACAGTTTCCCGCAGGCATGGCTTTTTTTTTTTTTTTTTTTTTTTTAAAAAAAAAAAAAAGAAAAATCCTATAGTGAGGCAAAGTAATCAGCCATTCTCTGGTCAGGTCTTTCTGAAGGGGGGGGAGTGGAATAAGTTAAAAAAACCCAACCCAAACAAACCAAAAAAAAAATCAACTATAGGAATTTTTATCCTTTTCTCTCCTCCTTTTTAATAATAAGGAGATGTTTAGGGATGTCTCTGGTCAATTCTTACCCTTTGTTGCAGATTGTTCACAGGACCCTTGCAGCGATGCTGGGCTCTTTGGCAGCTTTAGCTGCCTTAGCTACTGTTGGGGAGGTAAGTAAGTTCTCAAACTGCTAGTTATCAAAAAGTGCTCACTTTGTTTCTGGGTATGATACCATAAATTTCAGTGTTTGCCCTGTTGTGATTGGGCACATGACACAGGAGTGTTTTTTTAAGAGAGAGAGATGGTAGGGCAGATATTGGGATGGGGAAGCATCTTGGGGAAAACAAGACAGCCTAGGGTACAGACAAGAGCAGAAAAAAGCGAGTTGATGCTATTTTGTTCTGATTTGCAGGGAGCTGAGTACAACCATTTGCAGCTTAATTCAGAGCTACTTTAACACTGTTATTTTCAGTAATGTTAGGTTACCAAGCAAACCTAAATGGAAATACATTGCCTTATACTACCCTAGATAATTACACCTCATGCTTACACCTTCCAATCCTTTTGTTTCCCCCCTGCTTACTCTTAGTTGGTATATAGTGAAACCTTGGATTGATTGCCTCTGTTTTTCTCATAACTGGTCACCACATCATTGCTACGTTCCCTTAAGTTCCCTCCAGTTTGTTCACAGGTGAAGCGGTATGCTTTTGTTCCCTTATCAAAAAGGAAACTGGGGTGTGCCATATAATTTGGTTATCTTTTATTTCTGTAATGCTACATAAGGAAAAATGAGATAAACCAATAGCCTAATGTAGGCTTCTGATAATGACCCACTTGGGATGCCAGCAGTACTTTGAATTAGTAATAATAATAATAATAGTAGTAGTAGTAATAATGGTAATAATAGAGAGTCCTTTTTGTGTACCTTGTAGGAACACTTATTAATTTCCATCATAGCTTATTTAAATGGTTCATCAATTAAGTGGCGTTTATATTTCATAGCTAATCACAAGTTAGGTGTTCCGTGGCATTCACTGGTAATTGTATTTTTTGATTGCAGAGGCCAAGTATGGTCAAAGTGGTGGAGTGGATTGATTATGAGACGCTGGCACTGCTGTTCGGAATGGTAACTAAAATGTATCCTTTGCTCTAAATGTGCTGAAATAATCACATTCAATACAGAGATGCTTCCCTTTTAAACATTTTGTTCATTGTATTTTACTGAGACATGTTATGATGAAAATTTGGGCCTTAAGGGATTTATCTGAAAGGAGGATGATGAGACCTCTGAAGGAGCCTTTTGAAAATGTTGATCCTTTTCTCATTTTTTTTTTTTTAAATCTGTAAAATCATGTTGATAACATACTAAAAACATCTTTGAGATCTATAAATGGGAAGACCTGTTTAAATGCCAAGTATTATCACTCTCATTTATCTTGTTAATTTTGTTTACTCAAAACCTTCCTCAAACACCCTGCTGGAAAAGTGGTTTTCTTTGTCTTAGTCAGTGCTATGTTGGGAGCCAAAAAAAGCAAACCAGAAATGGAGGAAAAATATCTGATTAGATTATAATAATATATTATTTTGATCACTTTGCCCAGAGCTATTTATGGTAAAAAGAGTTGTCCAAGTGCTATTAAACTCTAACAAAAAATATGCAATATACGGAGACAAAATTACAATTATCTGTTGCCATTCTGAGCTTTTCTTATTTCCTGACACTGCTCCCTGCTCCCCGCCTTCCCCACAGAAAAAGAAAGCAAAGCAAACAAAAAAAAAAAAATCTGTTGGGAGTGAAGATGGAAGGACAGGAAACCTCCCAGAAATGTGGGAAAATGCAAGTAGTTCCCAGAGCCGCTATCTGTACAGCATTACTGCAGAAAGCAAACACACTTACTGGCTTTTCTTGATTAATGACATGAGGGAGATGATACATTGAGTACTTAATGAATGATGGCCACTTAGTCACCACAAATAAAATTCAACCAGACTAGTATGACATTTACAGACTGTTTATGTTGAGAACTAAATTTCACCATACAATGCATTAACAAGAGATATTTGGCAGCTGTAGTGGATATCCTAATACGAAAGTGATCGGATTCTTAGAGCTGTGTCAGTTAAGAAGGACTTTTGTCAGGATCACAAACTACATCGCTTTGGTTTTGTGTAATGATTCAGTTGCAAGCTATTCTCTTTTTCTTCATCTTTTGGTAGATGGTTTTGGTGGCCATATTTTCAGAGACTGGATTCTTTGACTACTGTGCAGTAAAGGTAGGCTTGTTTTGGTACTTTGAATTATTACTGGATTAATCAAGTGAGTATTTAATCAGATCTGTTACACCGAGCACTATCTTTGAAGGACCTTCCTTAGGGCGGTGTATACTTACCACATTAGAAATGACACTGGTCAGCTTGTAGTTTTGAAAAATCTCTTAGGGATGAAAGGAAGCCCTGAAGGCAATTCTGTTTCTACAGGAGAAAGGCAAAGGCCCCCAGTAGGGTACAGAAGCATATGGACAACATAAAGCTGAGTTATTCCACTGACTTCCCCAGGACTGCCGTTCCTCTGTAACTGAAAGCCGTATTTATGCCTGGTGGTGCGAGAGAGGAAGTATGGGAACTATTAGCTTTACGATCACACATGATAAATGGCCACAGACTTCGGCACAGTAGCAGAACCAAAGATTACACAAAAAGGGTAATTCTGATGGATTGGTTGTAAAGCAAGTGTAACCCATGGTGAGGGGCTCCTTCACCTGCTGCAAAGCTTAATTTTCTTGAGAAGGGTGGAAAGAAAGAAAACAAAAGTGACAAGGAGGAGTGCTTTGAGCACAGAACCCCTAAACAAAACACGGGTGGACACAACCCCTGCCTACATAGATACCCAGATGGTGTACGCCAGCAGTGCTGCGCTGAGGGTGGGGAAGGTGTCCCAGTGTGTGGAGGGGGTGGGAAGTCTGAACCGCGTTAGCCCACCCGAGCGTGCAGGCAGGAGGTGGGGACTCAGCCCCGCTCCTGCCACAGACGCCCTTCCTGCCTGGCAGCCGAGCATGGTGTTTCTTTGGACTTGTTTCTTCCTCTGCATGATGGAAATGTTTGCCCAATTCCACAAAGTATTTTCTTGCTAAATTAATTAATATTGGAGAGGATGCTGTTGGAGGTGCACGGAGTAGTAAATACTCTGAGCTTACTGTTGCCTCATCTTTGATGAAGTTGTTTTACCTATCATTTCTTGAAATTAAGCTGGAGTGATCTAGTCCCTTAATTTTGTTTCTGTTTGTTTGGTTCTATTAGGCTTATCGATTCTCTAGAGGCAAGGTGTGGGCCATGATTACGCTTCTGTGCCTCATTGCTGCGATTCTTTCTGCATTTTTGGACAACGTTACCACTATGCTTCTCTTTACTCCAGTAACCATAAGGTACGTTATTGTTATGGTTTTGGACTTGGTCTTTTATAGCCTGCAATCAGTAGTAGACGTGTGCAAAATGCTTGTTTGGACTTTTTTTAATCATCCAAATGGAAATCAAAACTTCAGATACTCCTATTGTAGTAGGATAAAGAGCTAACGTTTTCAAAGGGATCGGTTGCCTCTTCCCTTTGTGTTAATAGTGAGCACATATCTGAAGTCTGTTATACTGCCTTGGCAGCTAACTCTTCTGGTTTGTCTCCGTATCTGAGCTGCAATAGCATATTGCACCGAATGCTCCCTAGTAGATGAAATTTTTTTTCCTGTAAGCACGGAGAATTTTTTAACTAAAGCTGCCTTGTCCCTTGCTGGCTAATATCTATACACAATTTTAGATAGTAATTTATGTTTTTGTGAAGTTGTTATCCCTTCTAAGACTAGTGACAAATAAATTAAAAAAATCTCCAGATTTCAACTAAAAGCTTTGTTTCGGAATATGAGACTCTGAATTTTCTTCCTGCTGGTGATCATGACATTGGTACAAGCACTGGTTAATTCCACAATTTGAGATTAGATATTTGGAACTTTTAATAGAGAACAGTGACGTTAATTACTTCAGATTTCTGTAAATTAATAACACGTGATTTGCAACTACATTTAATCAATGTGTGATTATAAATTACTGTTTAACCTGAATTTAACCTGTGCCTAGCCAGGCAAATCTGGTTAATGCAGTTCAGTTTCTGAAAGATCTAGTGTGTTTTTAAAATCATCCTGAGTGATGTAGTGCTTGCAGTCATTATCACATGGAAGTACACAAAATTCTATTAAGATATGCTCCCACTTTAAAATGTAGGGTAAAGCAGTAAAAACCAATTTTGCAAGTGGAATTTATTCTAGATTGGGAAACAGCTGGTGAATGAAAGCTCCATTTGTCTTCTATCCGATTATATCTTAAAGAGATCACTTTGCCTTACTCCAATCAATAATTTCACCTCTACCAGTAAACAACACTGGAACTATTAAACACCAAGTTTTCTTTAGCTGTGTTGTAGAATATTTTGAATTAACTATAATTGGGAATAGATTGAAATCCAGACATCGATGCATCATGAACTACTGTTCACAGGCAGAGCTACTGTAGCATTTATTCTGTCTTCAAAGAATCATAGAATAGCCCAGGTTGGAAGGGACCTCAAAAGACCATCTGGTCCAACATTTCATGGGAAAGGGAGCCTAGATGAGATTTTCTAGCACACTGTTCAGTCATCTGTTGAAAACCTCCAGCGATGGTCCCTGGGGAGGTTGTTCCAGTGGTTAATTGTTCTCACCATAAACATTTTTTTCTTATGTTGAGGTGAAATCTCTCCCAGCGCAACTTGTACTCATTGCCCCTTGTCTTCTCCATGTGGGTCCTTGCGAAGAGAGAGCCTCTGCCTTTGTAGCCACCCTTTAAGTACTGGAGTTCTATACTAAATGTATACTAAGTACTTTAGTTTTGTAGTAAATGAGTTCGTAACACTGAAGAAGGGGAAACTCACTATGTGGGAAACATCTATATTTGAATCACTATCAAAGCTAAAATAAAATTTTATCTCGCCTAGTAAAACCAAACAATTGCCTATTTCTAAAAGCTTCATGCTGGGGGTCATTTTTTGTTTTTATCTTACTGCTATTGTCTTCAGCCCTTGTCTACAGCTTCACTACATTGCACTGCGCTGTCATTGCCATGGAGATAAAGCTTGCAGAGAATCCTACTGGCTCTATGAATATAACGATTTATATTTCCATTACTAAGGCGTGAAACGTGATACTTGTTTCTCTCTGCATTTTGTAGTAAGCTGATAAAAAAAAAATAACTACCCCTTTTTAGCTATAGTTTATTTTCAAGATACTTTGTTATTGGGAACTGAAAAAGGCTAATGGTTGTTCACATGGAGAATTATATAACTAGGGTAAGTAAACTGAAGACGTTTGATCCTACCGTATAGGTAACATGTTCTGATGGTTTTATACCTTGGGCTTGACCTTTCTTGGTGTATGTCGGAGGTTCTTTCTTCAAGCTATTGCTAGGCCCGTCAAAAAGAAAGAATCACTAAAGAAAAGTTAAGGTTATATTTTGAAACATTTGGAAATCAAGGAGCGATGAAGTTAAAATTACAAGTACAATTGTGCTCTTGTACCACAATTGGTACAATTGGGCCAGCTGTACTACAAAGTACCCTTTAACTGCATAATTTTAGGCTGTTGGGGAAACAGTGGATTTTTGCACAGTTACTTTGTTCTGGAGTTTTTATGTGCTGACATACATGTCATCTGACAGTGTTTTTTCTGAGTTTTAAATTGACACTCTTGGTGACAGCGTAAGTGTATCAAGTTAAGCTTTTGTGCAATACACTCTTTTCTCTTTGAAGTATAGGTTTTAATAATACAGACTTAGACTGAACAGTAAAGCTCAACTCTTCCTTCAGGGAAACGTGTGACAGCAATACAGCGAAAGCAATCCTGAGAAAGCATTCTTGCTGCCCACTCTTCCCCCCATCCCGTATTAGGTAGAGGGGGCAATAATTTAAGTGCGGCCTCCATCTTTACACACTGGAGCAACATTTTGATAAGCCGTGAGCAGGAAAGCAGTTGTTCCTTGTTCCAAAACGCTTAGGTGTGACCTTAACTTTCAGCCTTTAATACCACGGCCCAAGTGAAAAGTCAAACGTGTACTCCAGAAATGAGCGGATTGTGCGGATCCGTGCGTAAATGTAATTTGTGCAAGTTGAAGTAATCTGTGTGAAGATTACTGTGTGTAAGTGGGCTCTGAGTCGAAACGGATCATGAGGTTACTGAGTCAATCCCAGTATTTGCCAGAGCACTTTAAGATGCTTCTTACTAAAGAAGCATTTTACTTTTTCTTGTTAAAGAAGCATCTTACTAAAGAAGCATTAAGTATTTTTGAACCGGTGAAAACATTTGGAGATTTTTTTAATAATAAGGAATGTGTATTTTCTATTCTTGTTGCATTACAAATAGAAATACTCATGATCAAGCTTTAGAGAAGGGGAAAAATGGGAACAGACCGGATAAACCTAGGCTGAAAGCTGAGGTCTCTAATAGATGATTCATGGCTAATGGGTTGCCTGCGCAATCCTCTACCACCGCTCCCCACGTGAAAGTTAACAACTGATGCTGAGTGCAGAGCCTGTGGTCGCCCAGAATAGTTTTCCATAGGTCAGTGTAGCCTGGTGACCATGGTTTAAAAAGTTGTATGACGCTGAAAATTTGAAATGTTATTTTCTGTGTAGTCCAACTCTTGTAATAGTTGATTACTCTTAATAAAATGCTTTTTAAAATACATCAATTTTGTTACAATTAACTATTGCATTATAAATGTAAAAAAAATCTCTCTCTTTTGATTTTATGTTGCAATAATTACCATAGCACATATAAAATGAAAACTTTAACAATACACACACACACAAATATTATGTTTAAAATCCTGCAATTTTTGAGTGGAATGACTGTATTTTGTAAATTTTATAACTTTTAAGATTTAAGGTAATTTAGTCATAGGGTAAGAGGTTAATTTCATTCTCTTTATACCGCAGGCTCTGCGAAGTACTTAATCTTGATCCTAGGCATGTCCTGATTGCAGAAGTCATCTTCACAAATATTGGGGGGGCTGCCACAGCTGTTGGGGATCCTCCAAATGTGATTATTGTTTCAAAGCAGGAGCTGAGGAAGAAGGTATGTATCGCAAGCTGTTCGGCTACTAAAATTACGTACTGATGTTGACTTATGCAGTGTTGAACCTTATTTTCCCCCAGACAGCCGTATAAATAGAACATAATCCGCTTTTTCTACCATGCTATTTCGTTCTTAGTAGAACGATCAGACAGAACAGAGTGATCTTTTGGGGACAAAGTTGTGATGAAGAATAGACTTTTTGATGTGGACTGAAAATACTGGGTTCCTTTTTTTTTTGGTGTGTGGGGTAGGGTTTACTTGTCAATGGCAAAGTGAAGAAGGGCTGTAAAGAGAGGACAGCAAGTTGAAAAAAAAAGAAACAGCTGAGAAAATGAAGATGGAAGTCCAAACTTTTTTCAGAATGGACTTTTTCTCAGAAGCTAAATATATTGAAACAATTAGATTCCTTTTCAGAAATTTCAAACCAGAAATAATTGTCCATAGGCAAAACCCCACAACGTGAGAGGCTGCGTTGCCCCCTTAGACCAATGTCGTACACGACTCTGCTGCAGGCAGAGACTTTGTCCTTGAGCCGCCGCCCAAGGGGACGGGGGGGTGAGAGGAGAGCGGGGGCTCCTCCCACGCAGCTCGGGCCACAGCTGGCTCCCACCTCCTGCCAACGTTGTGGTACCCCCAGGCTGCTATGACAGACTTTGACTTCCAACACTTGGCTCTCCTATTTACGGATAAAATCGTTTCATTTTGCTGGGTGCCTGGTGCCAAAGGGAAGGCTACGGTGGTTGGTGCTGGGTGGGACTGCAGGACTCCAGACACCTGCCAGCGGGACCGTCCCGGCCCCACCATCTGCTCCCACCCACATGGCCCTCTCTGCCCTGTGGACGGGCAGAGCCGCTGCTGGCGGGTGTTCACGTTCGCAGCCCTCAGCTCCTGCGTGGAGCTGGCGTTTGCGTGAGTTTTCCGTGCTTTCAGCTAGCCCTGCCACCCCTGAACAGGAGGGCACCAGGTCCCGCTTCTGCCTCTGGCACGGTGCTCCCCGATATCCCTTGGTGTGTCCCCCGTCCTGGCGCGCTGGGGGCGGCAGGGAGGCAGGCAGTCTGCTCAGGACGCGAGGGGCAGCTCCTCCTGGGATGGGGCAGCTCTGCTCTCCTCCTGCCCTGCGCCACCACCACCAAGCAGCATGGTGGAAGGGGCAGCAGTGGAACAGGCAAGTCTGTAGGGACACCACGCATGTGTGTTCTGTTTTGGCCAGCTGTCATAAACCTCCCAAATAAATAAATTTAAAGGAATTCAATGTAGCGCATGGGCTACTGTGAAAATACCTGTGCAAGTGGGATGAGGGAATTGTAGTATAAAATTCTAGATTTTTTTTACCTGGAGCCTATTATGTTTCTATTGCTGTACCAAAAAAGGATGTCTTCTAATTAACTGAATACACTCAAATTAATTAAGTGCTGTCCAGGTTGGAAAATGTCTTTGAAAGTTCATAGTATTTAATAAATTGCATGTTTACCTTCAAAATATTTGAAATATGCTGCAATTAGTTTGTTTGGATGATGACTTTGGAGACTCTGTAGTATTCCTGGCTGAGGATTTGATAGCTAAATTTTACATTTTTAAATATGAAATCTGTGCAACTATTTAAACCTTCTTTTCTGAAAGAGAATAATTAGCACCTGCCATGCAGGTCATTTTCCTAAGTACTCAGAAACTCATCATCTCTGTGGAACCTTTCGAAGTGGCTGTACACATGGAAAGCAATTAAGCAATCACATTGAAAGGAAACAATTTTACATTTCTCTTGAATGAGATATTGATAATTTTAGGAGGACTCAGATGTATAAATACCCTAGCAAATGCGACATTATAGCAAATTCTGTATTTGAAACAAGCACAAAAACTTTCCACATGTTTTCACTCTGGATTGTTGTCAGACTTTTTGTTGCATCACAGAAATAAGGACTTAATAAAATAGATCAGATTCAACACAGGACCATGGGACTTGGGCTTCTTCTTTCCTGTATTGTCATCTGTTCTATCTATCTATCTATAAATAAAAGAGGGTCAAAGAGCTGTCCTTGGCTCTGAGGCTGAGTGGCATGGCCTAGCTTATGTCCCCACTGCTTCGGGCTCCCCCTCTGCAAAGGAGATTTGCGTGGGCAGAGCGCTGGCAGGAGTAACCGGGTAAAGCCGAGAGGGAGGGCAGGGAGGGAGCGGGACCATCTGGCCTCTTGCAGTCTGCGCCGTGGAGCTGATAGCTCAATTCCTGGTTTTGTCCACCTGCTCCAGCACGCGCTCTTTTATTCAGAAGAAGAAACATAGACGTTTTTATCTTGTTTCTGAAACTACTTCTAGCAAAGTAGACCATGTAGATGATTGGTTTTTCTATTTTATCAGGTGCCGTCAGGAAGAGAATTTTACCAATCTTCCTGAACTTTTACTGTTGTACATCAACCTCTAAAAGCAGCCTAGTAAGATATTATGCCAGTTTACACTTTCTTAGGAAACCTTGGATTTTAAATCAATACAAAATGAAGTGCAGCCTTGTTACTTTGGGTGCTGTTATTGGGTTGTAGCGTTAGAAATGCTTTACTCTTTGTTTACTGTAGTGCTGGGGAGATTTTTCTCCCTAGGTTGTGGGGAAAACTCATGTCATATTAAGAATATTTTATTTAAAGTATGTATGTTTGAATAAATAAGCTTTTTGTTACAGTTTACTCATTAAAATGTAGGGATAAGTCTGTCTGTTTGTCTTGAGGTGCAAATGGATGCCAAAAGGATTTTTTCTTTGTAACGCTGGTTAATTTATAATACTGACATTTCCCCTACCATCGTGCTTGGAATCAGTGGAACATTTGCATAACAGGAGAGGAAGATTTGTTGTACTCTTGCTTGTTCTTAGTTGCAGTTGGAAGAAGTCTCACAAAATAACATTGATGTTGTGATACTAGGCAAGGAAAATAAGTTTTCTTTAAGAGCAAATGGAAAACTCAGTGAATACAAAACTTTTTAAAAAATTTTTTATTACCTTCAGAGTACTGCTACTGAGTGGCCATTGTTAACAAAATTATATTTTTATCTTGAAGAGATACGTGCTTCGGACTTTGGGAACTCCATTTTCATATGTACAATAGAGCATGAACCGGTTCGAAATGGTCATTGCTTTCAGAAAAGTTGAATGTTAAGTCCTCTATATTTGGGAACTTCACAAGTATCTACAGTCATGCCTTTGAAATCGGAAGTTGCTTGTGCTTTAAGCTTAGGCTGTGATGAAAAGATCTTTAGAGAATGGATGGTGAATAGGTCTCCAGAGCAAAATGATGGTGTGAATGTAGTGTGCACTAGTGCATCTAGCTTTAATCTGTCTAAAAGAGGTAATGATAAGAGCAAAGGCAGTTTTAGTATGTGCTAGCCACTGGATTGTATCCTCTTATTTACTGTCTTTGTTAGCATCTGATAAAGCTTATACTGTTAATCTGATGATTGCTGAGGATTTTGGGGTTTCAGCATCCCACTCAGGGTTACTCCTGCTATTTAACAGGAATTCCCTGAAAAATGGACAGCCATCAGGTTCTCCTGTTCTGCCTTTCTGAGACTTTCAGCCTTCATGTTGAAATTTAGCATGATGCAATATTAGTTGATTATATTTCATGACAAATTGTGGTACCAAAAATTTATGAATAAAAGTAGATAATTCTGAAAAATGGAAGAGAGAAAATCCTATATATGAATCTATAAAGGTAGTTCAAGCACTGGCAGGTTGTGAAAGGGATTTCCGTAGTTTACTAGGCTATTTTTGTTGAGGTTGCTGGATACAAGCTTGTTAAAACTTTTAATCAATTTGTAAAACTCCTACCCTTTCTGTCAATGTTTCATTGATTTATTTTCTTGAGAAAAAATGAAATCCCAGGTAAGGTATATGAAATCAAATTTATGGCTTTATGGCTGATTTCAGATTTCTTCCTCATTAAAGAGTATAGTGGAAGACAAAAAAAGGAGGTTCGTCAGTGTCTCAGATGAGCATTATCTTCATGTAACTGTGGTAGACCTTCAGTGCTCAGCGACGTCATGAGCAGTTCCCCCTGAGACAACGTAGATCTCGGTCACTCAGTCAGAAGGGATGTTTAAACCAGTGTAGAAATAATAAATTACTCTTGCACTTCCTCATTTTATTAGTTTTAAAATATTAAGTAAAGGGCATTCTGGCTAGAAGCACAGTATTTGCTGCTCCTTGAAGTGCTGCACGTAGCTATAATTATTGTTTTCTCTTTGCTCTAAAATGGCAGATTTCTTCTGGAAAGGTCTGAATTACTAGAAGTTAATTTCACGCCTCCAAAAGCAATAAAAAAAGATAATAATCAAGATGATAGAAAGTTAGTATTTTCAGAAAAGAGTATGATACTTCCTCCTAATATGAAATAGATATATTTGACTTTGCATTTAAAATTATAAACCAAGGAAAGATGCCTACTCTGTTTCAGCTCTGAATGTGTAGGCAGTGGAACCTTTAGGCTGTTGTCTTGCTAAAACAAAATCTTTAGATCTTCTGTTGACTGGGGAATGGGAGAAATTTAACACAATCAGCATAGCCTCGAGTAAGGGACATTTGAAGCATATATTGTATTTATCTGATGGATTGAAATGTCCTGGAAGAAAAGTATTTCTTGCTATTGTACATGTCAATTCTATTTCAGTCTATTGTGCAGGAAAAAGAAAATCTTTATGAAAATGACATTTTGTTGTATGCAGCAGACACGCGGAGCACTTTAAAGTGTTTTTACAATGCTGAATCCTGGCCCCAGCAGTGCAGAGGACTCAGGAGGTATAAAACGTGTTCCCCACAGCCACACGGGGTATGAATGTAGGCTCCGTGGAGATGTTGCGCGTCCTTTCTAGGGTGTGGGAAAGGGAGCAGGAGCAACTGATGAAGTAACTGTGCCACCACCTTGGTATCCTCTGCTGCATCGTTCGTATCTGTGGTACAATGTAAACCCTTTAGTCGCTTAAAGCTCTCCAGAGGCTGCCGGTTGACTAACTAGTTACCTGACCGTCTCAGGTGTGAAATCTGCCTGCTCCTTCCCTGGAAGCGTATCTGTGTGCTGCAGAGAGGCTGGTGCAAAGGGCCCGGCCCAAAGCATCAGGGCGGGCAGTGGACTGCTTTTCCCCGTGAGCCCATCTGGTATCGGCCATAAAAAGGAGTGCACTTGGTAGTCCTCGGCCTCCTCATGGCTACAGGGTACCAGTTGTCCAAGGCTAGCGACTGTCAGGATTCATTTCCACTCACTGGCTTTTGTGGATCATTGCAGGGAGGAAACAGGGAGGAAAGCCAGGAGCAAGGGATGGGAAGAGAATTGAATCCAGCCTTGCACTATCACAGGCAATACTGTCATGCAAGCTCTTTCCTGAAATAAGCACACGCCATGTTAGAAAACTATTTGTTTCAGCTGAATTGGAAAGCTGTTCCGCAGTCGCAGCAGAGCAGCATGTTTTCTGTTTCCCCAGGGATCTCAGGGATAAGAAAGATCAATGGGGTGATATTATGAAGTTTAACAAAATGCTAAATCTCAGCCCAGCTACTCTCTTTGAAAAGTTTCAGAAAGCTCCTGGATAGAATGCCAAAAAATCTAGCAGACAATTTTTTTCTCTTGTGATGGTGTCTGCAAATCACTTTTAAGGCTCATCTATGTCAGCTCTTATGTCACAAAGCTGTGTTAATCCTGATTTTTTTAGAGTACTGTGATCTCCATCTCATTTAAATTCCTTTCAACTATCAGTCAGACCTGAGACCTCCTTCTTAACCTCAGCATTTTAGCTCGCCTTCTAGGTTGATGTAATTTTCCTTTTCATAGAGAAATTAGTTTTGTGGGTTTCATGTGGCACATTTCTGTGCTGTAGTTTTTGTTTGAGAAGCTTCTACATTGTGGCATTTCAGTAACAAAGCACAATTGCTTTGCTCTGAAATCGATGTGATATTCAAAAAGCCTAGAAGCAAGTGACTTTGTAAATCTTCCCGCTTGTTTGCAATAAGCCACTGCCTTAAATTCAAGTTCCATTAACATACGATGGAGACATCAAATATTTAAAGTTGAGAGTTTCCAAGGATTCTTCAGGTTCCTATTTCTCTTTTTTATTTCCTACATTAGCAATTAGCTTGATGCCCGAGTATCTCTGCAGAGAATTGCTGCTGGCGTACTCTGCCTGGTAGCCGGCATCCTTACTCATGACGTGGGCACATTGCTGCCAGCCTCAGAAAAGCTTCGTGTCCGCTGCTCTTTTTAAGACTAAGTTGAATGCAAAAGTATTTTCCTGGTTCTGGTGATTCTGGGTTGAGTATATTCTGACCACCTCTAATTACTTTATTTCCTCTCAACTAGCTGTTTCCCAGTCATTTTGTTTGTCAGCGGATAATTTTTTTTCCAGGCATTGCTGTTTTGGCTGGTATAGCTTCAGTGTTTTTACAGCTTAATTCCTTTCAGCTTCCTACTTCTCCTTAGGTTATTTTAGAGACCGTACAAAACTGAATACTTATTTTCCATTCTTCCAGAACTGTTTAGTGGCACATTGTCAATACTTGAGCAATTTCCAAACCAAAGCCAGTTCACCTTGCTTTTAAGGATTCTGGTATTTCTGGCCAAATAATTCTGATTTTTCTTTTTGGCTATAATCTCAGAGGCAATCCATATGTAAATTAGATTTATCGCGAATTTTAAATGGCTGTAATTAAGGAAATATACATGGGGGGTATGGACTTTATATACTTTGATTGCAGGTCTTACAAACATTGAGCCTTTGCAGAATTTCAATTATTTTTTTTTTTTCTCATTACTATTTGTAAATTTCCTAGAGTTAGGAATGTTGATTTCATCCTTCATAGAAATGTCTCCTGTAGGTCTGAATCTCTGCCTTGATGCCCAGAGGCCAGTCTTTCTGAGCATTTATAAAAATTGACTTGTAAAGTCTGTCTTGCAGAGATGTCAGACATTTGACTGGCTGACCTATTATGTAGGCAAACTGAATGAAGGTATATTATTTTCCTTTGTGATATCATGTTTTTCTGTCTGATTCTTTAAATAATCTTCTTCCAATTCCTGAAGAGTTGTCTTTCTACTTTCATAAAAGAAATGGCAGTAGCTGAGTTATGATGAAAAGCTAGCAAAGGAACAGTATAGAGTTTCATCTTTTAGTGGCTGGAGAGTAGAAGAGGCAAGGAATTTACCATTAAGTAGCAACTATGGATGATTTTCTTTAGCTCATGAAGCTGAAATCTATATTTTTAATAGGATCAAATTCTAATCCCAGGTCTACATATTTATGTTTGAGATTTATTTAACTGTCTGCAAACTATGGATTTTTTGCAAAAGAGCACTAATCTTTAGCTGGGTGCGAGAGTTCTTTATGACTTTAACCACTTGCTTGTGTCGTGTATTTTTTATTATGCCCTGTGGTGCAATGGAGAAACTTTTTTTTCCTTTTTTGAACCAGAGACATTTCGGCTGGGACATTTCTGCATAAATTCTTTTAGTAGGAGGCAATATAGCTGTTTTTAATTTGTCTTGGCATTGCAGAAGGGTCATAGGTAGCTCCCAGGTATTTGGTAAAAGGGAAGTCACTATCATCCTTGTAGAGACATAGAGGTGGGGCCAGGGAGATCCCATGACTTTCTAGAGCCTCTGGGAAATCAGTGGATGCTCTGAAAATTCAGTTTGAACAACCTGAGCTATCCTGGGCTTGGACCACGCTTTCTTCCAAGTGTCACAGAGCTGCTTTGCTGGGATCGCCAGTTCAGACCAGCTCTGCTCCGTTAATATGAGAGAGGTCCTTGCTACCAGAGTACTTGGATGTGATCCCCCTTGGAGCTTCAAGGACAACTTCTTTGGACAGGCTAGTCATGACTACTTCAGAAAATCCCAGCCCAAAGGCTAACCCTGATCCACTACAGGGTGTGTAATACGGAATCATGGAATAATTCACTTGAAAGGGGCCCTGGAGATCATCTAGTCTAACATCCTACTCGAAGCATGGCTAACTTCAAAGTTTTAGGGCGGGTTGTTGCTATTCATTCTTGTTGCTTAAAACGGTAGCTTTCTAATATATTCTGCCTAACCTTTTTGAGAACCCCTTTGTTAAAGGACTTCATTATGCAAAATGTAAAGAAATGTGTCCGTTTATTAAGCAGGTGGAAACATAAACAGAATATTGACACATAATATTTTTATTGTAGAAGAATATTTGTGAATTTTAGATGAAATCCTGGTTCAGATAGAATTATTGTAAAAATCCATGTTGTCGTCAGTTTAAAGCAAAAGCTGGTCATTAAAATTTAACTGTGTCTGTGACTCAGTGTGATTTAAAATGAATTTACAGTGATTTAAGTGATGAGAGTGTAAGTTAATGATTCAGTTTGTTTTGGTTTTTGTTTTTGTTTTTGTTTTTTTCCTATCTGTGTCAGGAACACTAAATGTATTTTCGAATAACTCGTAATGCTATTTTGTAGTTCTCTGAACTAAATTGTAATGTGGCTCGTCTCCTTGAAACAGATGAAATACAGGAGAAACTGTACTTGAAACTTACTTTATTGCTTTATATTTATTATTGATTGCTGAAATACATATAGTTGAATTCTTTTCCCTGTAGGTAATATAGGAAAAAACCCAATTTTTAATTTAGGTTTTCATTTTTATTTCCAGGGATTGGATTTTGCAGCCTTCACAGGGCATATGTTTGTTGGCATCTGCCTTGTTGTTCTGGTCTCCTTTCCTTTTCTCAGACTTCTTTACTGGAACAAAAAACTTTACAATAAGGAGCCAAGTGAAATTGTTGGTAAGTGTGAACGTGAAAACATTTTTATTATCACTATATTGAATATGGGCTAAATAGACCCTGAATAGTGCCTATTACAATGTTGTCCTCAGATGGAAGTGCTCACGCTCCTTCATTCTATGACCAACTATTTTTAACAAATAATTTAAATTTTATTTTTAGTCGTGATATTTTCTGACTTTTAGAAATGGAGGTTTTTCTGGTGCTAAGGTTGAGGTGTTGACATGAATTATTAAATAACTTTCAAAATTTATAGGGACATTTTGCATCATTTATAGCCATAGGCTTGAATACCAGGGTGTTCTGTATTGCAACAGATAACATCTGCTCAAGGTGCTGAGTTCACAACTGAGCTTTAGAAATACCCCAGGTTCCCTTTATGACAGGCATAGTGCACTGATGCATTCCCTTGCTCCTGGTTTTCTTCCACTGGATTTTTTCAGCAGTCTTTTCCTGGTCTGTGGTCAGTGAAGGACATTTCATCAAGAGTAGAAGAACTTGCCAAGTTCTTTCCAGCTTGCCTCTATGGGTCTTCCAAACCTAAATTTCCCTGGTGTATAATTTCTATAATTCAGTAGGACTAAATCTATATCTTTTTTAGGTTGCTCACCTCATTAGTCTCTAAAAGTCTTGGTAAAGGTGTTTCAGTGGCTGTTGAGTATGTCAGTCCCGTTTTGTCTTCATGCTTTTATGCCTTTCTATTCAGCCGTTTTGAAGTTTTTATCATTGTTCTCAGGCTTCTGTTTCAGTGGTGAAACTTAATAATCATAGAGTAGTTTGGGTTGGAAGGGACCTTTTAAAGGTCATCTAGTCCAACCCCCCTGCAATAAGCAGGGACATCCTCAACTAGATCAGGTTGCCCAGATAACGCCCAAATGTTCACATTTTCTTTACGAGGTGAGAAATAATTCACTAAGTATAATTCCTTAGCAAGCTTTGTACAAAGATAGTTGAGCATAACTGTTTCTTCCCTGGGACTGATGTTTTTTCACTTTTGGCTGCCGAAGACTTAGGATCCAGGCTTCCACTGACCATGCAACAGATGTTTTAATGTGCTATACGACATCTCTGAACCTGTGTGCATGGTGTCTGTTTAGCATGGGGAGGACAACTTTTGATATGGTTGGTATAACTTGGCTCCATTTGTAAACCGTGGAGAAAGATTAGCCCTTCTAAAGACTAATGTAGCTGTCTGCAATAGAACGCATATATTGCATCCCTCAAAAGTTTACTTCTCTTTTGAATATAAGGGGAGTCCAAGGTGACTAACTCAGTGGTAGAGATCTTCATGATAGATACCTAATTTGGGCAAGATGTGTACCACTTGTAGTGACTTGCCTTGTTCCAGGGAAAATTAACTTTAGGAGTAGGATCTTTTTTAAAAAGACAGAAGTGACAATCCTCAGTGGATTGTACAATGTATCTTGAATCCCATCTGACAGAAAGGTCAGAGAAGAGACTTCACTGCTTAGCAAGTTGGCTTTTGTGCAGACATTTGGTTTTGAGGGACTTCAGCGCCCATTTAGCACACGGCACACTCAGCCTACCTGTTCACAGCTCTAGGGGCCAAAGTCTTTCCCATTATTAAGTACCAAAGCATTTTTGAGCTGTTCTAAAGGTGATACTACCTAACTGTTCCAAAAGAATTACGGAGAATTTTCCTTCTATATATTTGCTTGATATGAGATATGCATTTTCATTACTGTGCCATTGTACAATGGCTGAGGCTTTCTGCACCCTTAGGGGTTTGATCCTGAGAGCAAGAGAAATAAAGCAATGAACTCAGTCCCTAAAATGTGTAGATATTTCCCTGTGACACTACAAAGTAAGATTTTTAAGACAGACAACAAGAATCTTCTTTTCCTACCTTCTTGTACCATGGAAGGTGCTGCAAGAAGTCTTCCTTACCTGGTAAATAAATCTATTGACTATATACTTCTGGGTCAAAGAGAGAAAAGAATTTATTACCAATAGACAAAAAAGATAGGACCCTTTTGGCTCACCTCAGTTTACACTACATCAGTTTCCATTCAAACAGCTAGAATTTTATCTTGGGTGCTAGGAACACCTTTAGAGAAGATAAGTCACTGAAAATTGGCAGTGCTAACATGTAGAAAGGGATGCTCTCCTCCCTAGCCATAGATGTGTCTTAAATTTCTAAATTTTAAATAATTAATGTTGAGTTTTGTCTTATGGGAAGGCATCATAAATATCCATAAAAAACTTAATAATAAGTATTGCAAACTGTGTATCATGGGTGAGTGATCTTCCTACTTGTCTTGTCAAAGTTAGTACTTTGAAGAGAGTCAAAAAAGCTATGAGAAAAACAATATCCACTCCCAAGTTGTCCTCAGACTAGTGAAATGCATAATCAGAACAGGTGGGGAGTTGGCTTATATTCATTCAAGGTCAGGCTGGATGGGGCTCTGGGCAACCTGATGTAGTTGAAGATGTCCCTGCTTATTGCAGGGGGGGTGGACTAGTAGATGACCTTTAAAAGTCCCTTCCAACCCAAACCATTCTATGATTCCGTATCAAAATGCTAAATACAGAGCAAGTTCCTACCTGTTCTACACAGGGCTCAAGAATGAGAATCCTTTGTGGAAGATATCATCTCTGGGAAAGGAATTATCTTTTTGTTGGGGAGGAAAGGAACCCTTGCAACCTCCCAGATAAACCCCTTTGTAATTATGCATCATTATAAAAAATGATTACTTTTCTTTGTTGCTTGCAAGTATATTATTAAATCTTTGGTATTCAGCATACTTTTGTAACTTCCCAACTTTCTTATTTAAAATGAATTAATTTGGGTTTTTTTATTTCTTATTTTCTAATAAAAGTCATAGCTTCGTGGACATTTCCATGAATAACTGGAGTTATTATATACTTAAATTATCTTTAAAAGTGCTGGCTTGCAAGGTGTCTTGAGATAAGTAATATCTAAACAGTCAGAAAATTCATTCTGCCAACTGTGAGCAATTTTGATCCTGACATAATAGCATTATTTTGTGAATATACATTTTAGAAAATAGTATTGCTGTTTTTTCTTTCATCTGTAAACTTTTAAAGCATATCTTTTTGATTTTTAAGAAATCAAGTATGCGTAACATTTTTTTGATTAATTTGAATAGTACAATTTATTCACTGACAGAATATTTTTGCCAGTGAAACACTGTGCACTTCCAAGAGGCCAGCACATTTCCCTGAATTCATCTCTCGGCAACCTTTGTTACTCGCAGCTTAGTATGTTCAGATATAGCAGTCTCCCAATCAGCGTGCCATGTGTTCTTTCTCATAATCAGCTGCTCCTCCTTTGCTGCAAAGCTAATCAGTAGCTGTTCAATTAGAGCAAATGCTGAAGCGCTACTCTTTCTATTGAAATTTTCCGTGAAAGGGGAACAGAAAGCGACCAACACAGCTCCATTAGGAGGTAGCTGTTGTGGTCTGGATTTGCGGAATGTGCTCCAAGGTGCTTTCAGGGGTCTTTCCATCTCAGGTTGCAGTGATTCTGTGATAACTTCAAATGGCTTGTTTGAAGCAGCTGTTTTAATCAACTAAATACCAGCCTTCCCTCACCCTGCCCCCTATTAGAATTAAACAAGATATGTGAGACTTAATTGGTACATTATTCTCCCTAGATTTTTTTTCACTGTATGCCATCTGCTTTAAGCTTTTTTCTGTTGCTTTGGACTACACAGATTATTGAGAACGGATAAGCACTAATTTTGAGCACAGACAATGCTGTTATTCTGGTGATACATTGGCAGATTAATTCCAATGCTGTGTGTTACCAGTGTCTTTAAATTGTTGGCTTTCAGACTGAGCTGCAGCACCTGTGCAGCAGAAAAAAAATGCACATTCTACCCCAGGAGCCACTATCTACCTGCAGTAGCTTGAAGCAGGGCATATTACAAAAGAAAAAAGAATCTGAAGAACTCAGCCATGAGAGCAAAAATCAAATTCTTTTTAGGAATGAAGGGATATTTTGACAACTTTTTTGAGTGCAACTTTCAGCTGGTAAACTTATGCCTTGTTCTGTCTGATGTAGAAAAAGATGCTAGGATTAGGGCAGTAAGCTGATGAAGATTTAAAAGGTATAGGTACCGTTTCCCAAAAGAATATGCAAGCGAGAAATAATAATATATGAGTGGAAGAGGAATTAAAGTTGCTCTTCTCCCTCTCCCCCTTGAAACGTTTTTGTACTTGAAACCAAAGTTTTTACTTCCCTTAAGGTTTAACAATACATTATTTAGTCCCTGGGAAGCGTGACAATGCACTGTTATGTCTCAGCTATTAAGCTGTGGAGATGTGGACCTCTGTTCGGGAAGGTCGCTATCCCCAGGACGGCGGGTGGCACGTGGTCCAGTGACAAGAATTATTATTGCCATTTTTGCAGAAGAGGAAGAGCTTTCTTGTAGCACAAAAAATGATTTGGCACCAGCTCCCCGTTTCTCCTGTGTTGCTTGCTCCAGTTTCTGATTGTTTCGCTGACTGAAAGAGACCCCCACCGTTGAAGTCGGAGCGGTGATGCTCCAGGAGAAGGGGAGCACGTTATTCCCTCTGGTGTAGCTCACTGTCCGCAGCAGCTGGGAAAATACTGCGATGGTAGTGTGATAGTCAGTATGTAAAGCCTACCACAGAAGGAATTTTCTAATTAATCATAGTCATGTGTAAAGTGCTTAATGTGTGAAAAACACAGTGCTGTTTCCCATAACACGTGAAATGTGGTAACCAGATGAGTGAGCAAATCTGTTTCTTTCTTCCATGTGGAGCTTTACGGCTCCTTCTCTAATAGAAGAAATGGGAGACGAGGAGGGGAAAAAGAGATACAAAACTGGCAGTGAAAAGGCAGAAAGTCTAGAAGAGAAAAGAAGTAGGGGAGCGATAACTGAGGATTGTCAGGCATGTGCAACCTATAGGACTGTGCTGGCTGCAGACCCGAGATGTCCAAGCATTGCTCCTGGACTTAGAGTATGCACTGCTCCCATCGGGCCTCATTTTGCGTGAAAATGTCCAAAGGATGACACAGCTAAGGTGAAGGTCAAGAGAGAAAACAAGGTAAAACTGAAAAACTCATTTAGCACTTAATGTCTGGTGAGTTTCCCCTCTCTGTGCCCCATGGTGACTACAAATATCTGCCATAGTACTTCGTGCTGCACACGATTGACCAAGCACAGGCATCGTCGACTGTAATTGTAGCTGAACACAAGGTATAGCTCCGTGCTGTCAGTATTATTTTGTTCATGTGAACCCCCTTGCCTGTCGCAGCTCTGAGATGCCTGCCTGCGGGAATGCTCCCCAGGGCAGGTGGCCATGGTTAAAGGGTTAACAGCTTCGTTGTTTTCTCAGGGTATGGGATGTCCGGGTGGCCTCTGCATCCCCTGATGGTGGGGGCATGCCCTCCTGCCATGCCCTGCAGCGTGATGCACAACCTTTCGGTTTAATGCTAGGGAAGAACTGCCGTGATGACTTGCAAGACAACCCCAATGCTGCTTCAGACACTTTGCATTGAAAAAAGCCCACATAAAATAATAATAATGTCCAGGGCCACAAGGACACCGCAAGGGCACAGAGGGGACCCAGGGTAAGGTGTTATGTAGCATCAGTACAGCTGCGTGCGCTGCTCGGGGTCAGAGAACAGTTCTTAGCCCTGTTTTAGTTAGTAACATATTTGGAACCATAGGAACCATTTCTTGCTAGAATCGGTGAGAGGTACATCAAGTACCTAGCTGGATTAAGTACATCATTGAGAAACCTCAATCCTGAGGTGCCTCTGTACCTATGTAGGTACTTCACTAGCTGCCAATAAAGCACTATTGGTATTTTAATGTAACTGCTTTTCCTGGTTTTGGCCAGGATGGAGCTAATTTTCTTTCCAGTAGCTACTGTGTTTTGGATTTAGTGTGGGATGTGGTATGTGAAGAATGTTGATAATACACTGATGTTATTAGTTGCTGCTAAGCGATCAAGGACATCTTCCAGCTTCCCAGGTTTTGCTAATGTGCAAGTGCAAAAACATGGGAGGGGTATAGCCAGAATAGTTGGTCCAAACTGGCCAAAGAGAGTATTCCATACCATAGACGTCATGCCCAGTATAAGTGGGGGTCGGCCAGTGTGCCAGGCCCCCTTGCCCTTGCTTTTCATTCATTTGGGCTTTCGTTCGTTTGTTCGGCTGTTTGTTCCCTTGCTGTTTCTCTGTGGAACTTGCTGTTCTGTGATTGCAGCTCGGGACGGGCTGTATTGGTTGTCAGGTTGTCGGGTGGTGAGAAATCGTGTATCATTCGTTTTATATATTCTATTATCATTATTTTATTTATTTATTTATATTATTATTATTGTCATTATTATTATAGACTATAATTATTGTTATCTTTTTCTTTGCTGTCCTGCTGAACTGTTTTTATCTCAACCCACGAGTTTTCCTTTCTTTCCGATTCTCCTCCCCACCCCACGAGGGAGGGGGGCAGTGAGCGAGTGGCTGCGTGGTACTGGGCTGCTGGCTGGGGTTAAACCACGGCACTGTTGAAAGTGGTAGGCTGTTCTCACTTGAAAATTGGTTCAGGTGACAAAACCAGCAGGCAGAGTATGCAGAGAATAATGTCCAAAGAAAAGGATATTTCAAGATACTTTCAAGTGTTCAAGTCCAGGGTCAATCTGGATGGCAGTTTTGCAATATGCATTGCACTTTACTATCCTCACCCAAGATGCTAAATTCATGGGAATATAAGGGAAGCATTTTTAAATCTTGAAGAGCAATGTGGAACAGGAAAACTGGTTTTGTTGTTTGTTTCTTCTCTGCAATCCAGTTGTATACGTTAACAATGAATAGTTAACATTTTAACTCTCCTACTGTGGATGATAGCATGCTAAACTAAAGATGCAGCTTTCTTACAAATTATCTTGAGATCTAAGATCATATCTTTCTGGTACATAATGTGTCTTTTATTTTAAAGAACTGTAAGACTTTCAGTCTCAAAGGTAGTCTTATGGTCCCTGCAGACTTTGTGTATACTCCTTTTCAGACAATATATCAGAATCCATGAGGGTCATGTTTTTATGTTTGAAACTGTAAAAAAACCCCAAACCTGTCTTTTATTATTTCCACCTTCAATAGCTCTTCTAATGATCAGGAATGAAAATAAGTGTAGTTATTTACTTTACACAGATCCAAGATTTTTATATTTTTAAACTTTTTAGATCATTTTATGTTTAAAATCCTGTATATATGTCCTTTGTACTGCTTTAGAGTTGAGTGTTGGTCTGTCTTTTCTTGTTTTCAGATGATAAAAATAGTATTCTGACATTGCAGAATAAGGGAAATATGACCATCTTATATTATTTGCTTAGTCCATTCTTAATGTAGCCATCACAAGAAGGCAGCGGTAATATCACTTTACCTGCCTTATGCAGAAAGACAGTATGATACACCGGCATTTTGAATCAATAGAGCAGCACTTCACAATTTTATTATACACATTTTTCAGAGGAAGGAATCAGTACGGAAAAATCACTAATAGGAGGTAAAAACGTAGGAAGTGATACCTCCTGTTTCTTTGCAGCGCTTGTCCCCATGGGTTATTGTATGGATACCACAACTGTGAAATGACTATGCAGATATGCACTGGTTGGCAAGACCTGGCCTTATCATTAACAGTGTTTTGGTGAAGCTATGATAAAATTTTTCACTTTACTCTCATGGCTCTGAAGCTCATAGTATCTTCCTGATATGCAGAGCTTAAGAGAACAATTTAGGTTAATTTAACACGTGCTCTGTATCTGTTTGCTGCAGAGAGCTTTCATTGTGATGATGTTTCAAAAAAAGGTGTAACCTTGACAGATTTTTAAATTATTCCTGCCATTTTTATTTATCAAAATGAGCTGAACTTATTAGTCACCATTTTTACATTTAAACGAGTTGCTAAAAGATATGGTGAGTCTACAGTGTGCTTCATTATTTTGCTCTTCATTTTGTCCTATTAAAAGCATTAGATGAGGCACTATCTTTTGGATTATGAGAGTCGTCCTCTTGAGGCTGTATCTTTCCGTGATTCTTTTTTCCTTAATAAGACTTTGGGATGGGAATATCACCTTTAAGTGGTTGCTTGCAGCACTTTTTTTTTTTTCCTGATATTGAAAGGACCTCAGCAGTAGTGATGTTTGGTGCAAAATGTGTTATGGTTAGAATGTATCTATTCACTTCTGAGCAGAGGATAGTGAATTGAACTGAGATTTTTTTAATTGTGAGACTTGTACTTTAACGGAAAATGTTGGCTAAATTGGTTTTCATTGGTAAGTCTGGCAGTCTGAGTTAAATCTTCTTGATAGTGAGTAAACCGGAGTTGTTTTTCTAGATTTCAAACCTGATGAAACTTTCCTGAAACAAGCTACACCGGACTTTTAGATAAATGAATACTCAAAATACTTGACTGTCTACTTCCCACGACCCTGTGCCATTCTCAGTGTAACAGACAGAGTATTGTGATAACATCAGGCAAGCGCCACTAAGCACACATGAAACCTAAATACGCTCAGATTCCAGCTTTTAAAAGATGAGGAGCTGCAGTAGAGGAAACTAAGGGGCAAAACAACAAGGACTGAAATAACTTTGTGGCTCTAAGTCGGACTTATCCAGAGATGAGAACAGAACCCATATCACCTGAGAGAGATCCCATCCCTCGTTCAGGGACAAACTAACTGAAGAGCAATGTACATCTTTATCAACCATCCTGAAGCGTTATGAGAGATCTAACCCTCTTTAATATCTGCAGATTACTCCATGTGAATGTTATGTGACCATTGTAAAGGTATTAAATTGACTATTCCCTTATAAAATGCAGGGGTTGTAGTGTTGTGCTGAAGTTCCTTTCGCTTCTTTCAGTAGCTAAAATCACAGGGGAAAACCCAAAGCACAGTGAGGAAAACTTCCAGTTAAATTTTGAAGGAGAAGGATACTTGCTATTCTGCAGCTTTCTGAATAGCCAGACTCCTGGAGCTGCTGCAGTCCTGCCCAAAGACGACTCCTGGGAGGTGACTTAGGTGTGTGGCACCAGCTGAGGTTTGCAGTTTTCTGCCCGGGCTCCAGCTGCTTTGCTGCAGGGATGAGGATGTCCTGTGCCGTGGATGCAATCCCATGCTGGGCATCCAAACTGGCATTAGGTGCCTTGGTGACCAAATGGGGCCCCAGCTGTCGGACTTTCAGTCAAAAAGCTTATACAAACGCTCCTTATTGCTTTATGCAGCGTTGTGCAGATTTCTTGCATTCCTTGGCAAGTATTTAGCTGAATAAGGCAAAGGGTGTTTTGTTGCAGTTTTGAAGACCCTGCAACGTTTATGCCTCTGCTTACCTTTATCCACGATCGATAAACTGGATTACTCAAAGAAATAAAGACAAGGACATTTCAGGCGTTTTTTTTTTTCAGAAGTACAGCCTTATACTTGTCTCCTAGGAAAGAGGCATAAGTTATTGAGCTGGAATATCCCTTGGTGAATTCTTTCTACACTTGGGTTTCACCTTTCTGATTTAGTTTCTGTGCTTTTTGAAATGGAGATGACACTTACTGTCTAATAATGCTTAGAGGATTAATTATATAATATTAGAGATTTAAAAAAGTACTAAAAGTTATAGATATTACTTTTACTAGATTAAGCTATAATTCATGGTACTTAATTTGCTTTTCAGTTAACGTTATACAGAACTATTCTTGTTCTGAGAAGCTAGCTAAGAAAAATAATTGCTTTACTGAAAAAAGTCAAGGTACAATAGCATGTGGAGAAAGAAAAAAACCCACATTCAGAGGAACATGCTTTGCATGTCGTTAGTCACAGCCCAGCAGTGCAAACTTGTGTTGCTTGCAAAAAAGTAGTTAATGTATTTAGTGCACTTACAAGTTAAAAATTGCCATTTTATGATAATTCTTATAATCTCATCAAGGTTGGTCATGCTCTTCTGAGTATCTTCAATTAACAATACTGGCCTCTTCGAATTCTGAGACTGGGAATTAATTACACTCAGTTTTTGAGGATGTCTTCTTTGGCAGTTGAGAGGGAGGGAATGTGTGATTACTCAAAGTGAAAAATCGATCTGACTATTAATTGTCAGATTGCAGAGAGAATATGTATTTTTAAATGAAACTTAATGTTTTCTAAAATATAGAAAATATTTTCTAAAATGTTACAGCTCAGGTCAGTAGCTGAATCTCCATTAAATTCAATGGGCCCAGGACATTTTATCTGTGGTCTCCATGGTAAAATAAGGTAAATGACAAAACCAGAACAGATTAGCAGCATAGGGTTTACATGTTTATTGATCCTAGAACTAAGCCAAAAATTTTCTTGTTGGAAATGGACTTTCTGGCAAAAAAAAAAAAAAAAAAGAGAAAGAAAAAAGAAAAAAAGAAAATTTTTGTGAAATAATAATGCTAGGTATATTGCTGTGGTGTCTTCTGGACTTTATGAATGCACCATGTTCACAAAGATTTTAGTATCATAATGGGCTGAATTCGCTGACTGAACTGCAGCTCTCCTGCCTTTTTTATGCCAGATCACTGCATGCTGAACTGTGCCTTGCTTATATCACTTCAACTACTGCTGCTACAGTTGCAGTTAAATGTTAATTTACCTGCTTTAATGATAAACTGCCACGAAAGGTACATGCCACACACATACCGTTTCCATTATTAGCAATAGACCTAGCAGTGGTAGACTAAATTGGTTAGCAGGCCGATCCACCACCAAGCGAACCCTGCGAACACCCTGCAGATGGGGTTTTGTTGGACGAGTGAGCGGAGTGAGCTCGCCCTGGTGTAACGTGATCGTTAGAGCCCGTCTGAGGAGGGAACAGGAGCTTACGGACACGGGGAAACGGGGTGTGAGACCTTCCTATTCAGAGGCAGGCAAATGCTGTCCTTATGCTGCCTTAGCCACAATTTCAAACTGATTGATAAGACCCTGTAGTTGCATTAAGCCCTTGTCCATGATGTGTAATCTATTATGTCACAAAATATCAGATGTTCCCAAACTGTAGGGGTTGCTGCCTAAAATGGGTTTGCAGACCTGAAATGGGAGAACTATAGAAAGGCCCAAAGGTTTTGGGCCGGGTTCAGTGTTCTCACTGACCTCGAAGGTCCTGCATTATATTTCCTTCAAAACCAAAACTACTGCTAATACATATGTATCACCTGATGCCACAATGGGCTATTACAATAAGAGTGTGCGCGAAAGAGAAAGAGGAGAAACAACATTCTGTGGGATGACCTGGAAAACATCTTCACAAATTACTGCAACAGGACTCGCAGTAGAAAAGATGTATCGACTGTTCTGATTTTCAAAGGACATTTTGCTCTGAAGTAAATTCCATAGCAGGTTGGATGTCCACATCTTTCTGGGATATTTAGAAAACTAATGACTGAACAGTCAAGCACGCACTTGCTGTACCTAAAGGCAGGATCAAAGCCATGTGAAAACACACGTATATTTTTTAACACAGACCAGAAAGCACCAGGCCGATCCTGCTGAACCTGAAGATTAGCCCCACGGCACTTCAGACATGGAACAGGATTGTGCAACGCAAGTCGTAGTGCTCTCCACTCTGCAGGTTTTTTTGTGGCACAGCTACAGTGATGCGAGCTGCCCCTTTCTGAAGGAGAGAAGATAAAGATTCTTTGTATAAAAATACCTGCTGGGGATCTGCGTCTCGGTTAGATGATGAAAGATTCAACTTCCCTCCATCAGCAAAACCCTTGGTGAAATTTCACTTGGAAAGGAGGAGGGGGAATTGCTATGGCAGGATGAACAGACACAATCAGAAAAGGTGTTGCAACGAAGACAAGCTACCGGAAAGCAGGATGGCGAACTGGATAATCAAGCTTCATAAGCATTTGCCAGAGAAAAAGACAAAACCACACTCTTTCTCTTGGACTGATGATGAGAGACACTTTCAAAGCCACAGTTCAATTGACTTGAAAATTGCATGAGAAAGCAGCACAGAAAGGACCGTTCACCTACTGAGAGGATTCTTCCCCTTCACCTGCTTATATGACATAGAAAAGTTTCTATATCTCTTTCAGGCTAGGGCAGCATGTAGGATCATAGAAATATTTCTTTCACGCCAAAGGGCTCAGGAAACTTTTTCAAAGAAGAATTTTTTGCCTGAGAAGTTGCACAGGAGACTGTGCAAGAAAGCCCCGTTCCAACTTCCCTCCATCTGGTCTTGCTCATCTGTGTGGGAAGCATCTCCCAGCTCACGATTTCAGACCAGTTTCAAGGTGGATGTTATGAGGTGGAAGTTCCCTCCCAAACAAAATCGCTTGTTGCCCCATTGACCAGAAACTGTGGAGCTGAAGCAGACCCCAAACATGTGGTCACTAGTTTCTTTCAGAAATGACTATGCAAATTCAGACTTATAATTTAAACTTGCCATCTTATTAAAGAAAAAATGTCACCATTTCTGAGGTTTGAAATATGGGGTTTTTGCACAGCTCCCACCCACTCTAATCCTCAAAAATAGTTGTGTTTTTTTTTTTTTTTCTGTGGGGAGCAGAAGATCAGCTGTGGCCTAAAGTTCTGTCACTTTCTTTTTTATATTCTGGAAGAGAATGGAAAATCACTGCCGATATATTTGTGTATGTCACAAATGTTGATGGAAAAGTAAATGATGGCCAGGACAGGGTCCCCACACAAAGATAAGCAGGAGCTATCCATGTTTTAATGTTATTTAATATCAGATTATGCTCCTGGCAAGAATCACCAAATATATTACAAAGGAAAGTGATAGATTCTGCACCTCTTTAATATCTGTGGTTCAGGTATGAATCCTTCCTTGGAAGAAAAACTTTAGCTGAGCACTAGTTGTTTAATAACCTGGGATAGTCATTGGGCTTTAGACAGCATGAATCTACATTTCTGATCTTGCATTGTAAAGCTCAGGCAAAGATTACCATATTGACGGATGTGTGCTCATCTATAGACGTGAACCATACAAAATGTGGGTCAATTGCTGTTCAGATCCTTTTTTTTTGTGTTAACTATGCAGGCTCTGGAGATGCTTACTTTTGCTCTTAAATGTTTGAGTTCTGTCAAGTCTAATTCCCTGTTATGGTCAATCTTTACATGATTCACTCTGTATTATCATTATAAATACTCTGTCACAAAGGAGGGAGGGGAATTAAATGCGGTTAGTATTCTTTTTGATAGTAGATACCATGAACCACTAGGGATTTGCAGCAGTAAATATTAATATCACTGCCTACATCAAAAAGTGTTTAAATATTTCTTATGTTATTACATAATTTATTTTTGTATAAATAATGCATATCATTTGTATACATGGTGTGAAGACTTCCACATCCATTTCTTAGGACAAGAACAATTTGCTAATTGAACAGGGATATTAAGATCTAAAGCCTTGAATTCTTGACACATTATCTTCAATGACGTGAAATTTGAGGGGAACAGAAAAGAAGGGTGAGGAAACATCTTGTTGCCTCATCAGGAAACATTTGTGCAGACCGTTTCTGAATGAATATTCTGCTTTTATTTCGCTAGTGATTTCCTAGAAAATCAAAAGCTTTTTTTTTTGGCATGCCCAGTCTAAGGTCCTTCCTGAACAGGAACACACACCTTTCGGTCATTCTCCAAGGCCTTGACAATACTGGAAAAAAATAAATCAAACAGTGTTGAAAATCTTGACAAGATTATGGAGATTGGTTTCAAGTGTTAATCAGTCTGTCTGAACTTACACAGCATCAGACATCATTCAGGTCTGCACGCAGGTGATGGTAGCTGTGTTTATGGATATTTACAGTGCCTAAGAATTAAGTCCTCTTAGGAAACCTTTAAAATGTTATTAAATGACATTCCATAAGACAGTGCTAAATTTCGGTTTTGCCTTACATTGATAAAATTGCTAGTATGAACACAGAGTGATCGAAACATGTTGTCCATTCTGAATACGCTGAAGGGGCATTTGCTGTAATTCCTAACTACAAAGTGACTAGTATCTTTTTAGCAGTATAATAATGTATACTGGCAGTTTCTTTTCCGATGAAAAATGAATGTGCTATGATTTTAGCACTAAATCTTGTGGAAGGCATTTGTAAGCATGTGAAGACAGTACTTCTTTTTCTTTGGAAAAGGGCTTTGAGATTAATTTATTTAAAGTTTTGAAATGTTTCTAGATGTTTTTCATTCCCTTCAGCTCTGCAAAATGAATGGTAAAAGCAACTTCCTAAGTGGAAAATTGTTGGGAAACCATTCCAATAATTTTAACACCATTGAGTCCAGGGCACGTTACACATATTTTGTGCATCTCTGGTTTCATATGCATTGTACCTGCTTTAAGATAAGCGATTTTGCTTCTTTTTAGAGCTGAAACATGAGATCTATGTTTGGAGACTGACAGCACAGCGCATTAACCCGGCCAGCAGGGAGGAGACTGCCGTGAAATGCCTCTTGATGCAGAAGGTGCTGACTCTGGAGATGCTCCTGAGGAAGAAGCTGAGGATGTTTCACAGGTGAGCGGGGACCGGTGCGTCCCACCTCCCCTGCTCTGACCCTCGGCGGGGACAAGCTGCAGCACAAGGAGTTTGTTGGACTGGCAGGGAGCTCCTGCTCATCTCGGTCTACAGCCGGGACTGATAGTGTGGATCTGCTGTCATCAGGGGTAACACTTCTGTTTGCTTCAGCCAGCCAAGGGCTCGTGTCCAGCAATTCTAGGCAGAGCTGAAAGTGAAGGCTTTCAGGGATCTTCACTGGGACGAGACCTATATTCTTAGCTGTCTCTTGATCGGATGGGTGTCAGGGCAGATACAAAAAGCCACCCTCAGCCTCGGTAAAACACAAAGCATTTTAGGACAAAACTGACACATAAGGCCTGGAAAATATATATCAGTATGACCCAAATTTAAAGGCCTAGAAATTTCAGGTAGTTTTTGGTTTAAAAAGATCACAAACACATTAGACTTTTTCTTGCAATAGTTGCTTCAGTGTAGTAAAATGCTATAATTTCTTTTTTCTTACTGAAAAATTCAAGTGTTCTTCAGTGAACAGTTGAGTTTGAAAAATATGTCACCAGTGAATTACTATGTTTTAAAATTTGAAATATTTGAAATTTAAAATATGAAATCATAGTCAACTCTGCAGTGTGAACCTGGGTGTAGACATCATTAACCATTTATGTATAGAAAAGAAGAAGTTTTTATAAACTAGGACTAACAGAAATGTGAACCTTATTTTGTTTATGTTCCAGAAAAAAAAGCTGCTATGCTATGGAATTTGATGACTGAGAATAGCAGTGATAAATACTCTGAAAATGAATTGACTAAACTAAAGTGAAACAGAAATAATTACTTTTCATTAATAAACATGTTAAACGGACAGTATGAGCAAGGACATGTAAATATGATTTCTTAAACTACTCCAGTAATAAGATGCCTTTTGTTTACATAATTATTTGCTGTTACTGTGCCCTTTTGAATGTATTACTACTTAAAGACAAAAAAGGTTGTTAAAATCACCTCCTTTTTAAAAGATTATAACAGATGATTAGACTTTACAACACTCTAAAGAAGACATTTCTGAAGTATAAATAAAAATTGTGTATTTAATCTTGAAAATCAGGATTCCTCCAGCGCAGTACATTTACAGCAACGTAAAAATTCGTTAGCATTAACAACAGCGCTCCCGAACTGCAAACCCCAAGGCTTTTTGCTGGAGGGCTGACTATGCTGATAACACGATGAAGTTATTCATATTGTAAAAACTTCATTATAAAATGCAAACGTAAAATCTATGTGTTCTGACTTATCATTAGCACACAACCCTCGTTTTATCACAGCAGGGCATACATCAACTCCTGAAACTATTAAGGGGACTACATATTGTATATAGCCACATCCTGTACTGAGGTCTGTACTCTGGAGGCTAGCTCCTGCCAAGCCTGTGGGACTCTTCATGAACCGAAAGGTTTGTGTATTGGTGGAACGTGTTACAAAAGTGGACTCTTAAGTGAATGCTCATGGCAATTTTGCTGCTGGCCGTAAAAAGGCCATGACTCCTTTGTGGTATGAGTTACTTTGTATGGGGGAAACGGTGATCCATTTGTGATGGGAGGGATTTATTCCAACACTCTTGGCAGAGCTCTAATTTCCCTCTGTAAAAAAGCATTTGTCATTTTCTTTCAGCCAAATTTCGCAAGAAGATAAAAACTGGGAAACAAACATTCAGGAACTCCAGAAAAAAGTAAGTAGATGGCAGTTTTTCTCAGTACCTGTGTGAGTGGACCTATGCCTTTGTATGGAGAGTGCTTTGAATCTAATGCAAATTTAATCATTCTCACGACAGCAGAAAAGCCGGCAGGCTGCCTGACTTCTCAGTGGAACAGGGTTGCTGAACCACCTTGTGAGTTTTTGTTAGGTTTTATGCTTTTGTGCTGTAGAAAAATATAATTTAAAGGGTCAATAAATGATTCAGCAGTGTTTTCTTAAATTTTTAATACATGGCCAGAAAGACTCAGAAGGTGTCAATAGGTTGTTTATAACCGTGATGCATGACAACAGAGTACACTCCTGCTGATGGACCGAACACCGACTCTAATGGACTACGCTGCCTGTGACACGCCTGTTTTATTACTCAAATAGGGGCAAACCACTTGGATAAATCCCGTTCTCTTTGATGAGCATACATTGGCAGCCCAGAAGGCCAACCGTATGCTGGGCTGCATCAAAAGCAGCGTGGCCAGCAGGTCAAGAGAGGTGATTCTGCCCCTCTACTCTGCCCTGGTGAGACCCCACCTGGAGTCCTGCGTCCAGCTCTGGGCCCCTCAACATAAGAAGGACGTGGACCGGCTGGAGCGGGTCCAGAGGAGGGCCACAAGGATGATCAGAGGAATGGAGCACCTCTCCTCTGAAGACAGGCTGAGAGAGTTGGGCCTGTTCAGCCTGGAGAAGAGAAGGCTCCGGGGAGACCTTATTGCAGCCTTTCAGTACTTGAAGGGGGCCTATAGGAAAAATGGGGAGAAACTTTTTAGCAGGGCCTGTTGTGATAGGACAAGGGGTAATGGTTTTAAACTAAAGGAGGGGAGATATAGGCTGGAAATCAGAAAGAAGTTTTTCACAATGAGGGTAGTGAAGCACTGGAACAGGTTGCCCAGAGAGGTAGTAGAAGCCCCATCCCTGGAAACATTCAAGGTCAGGCTGGATGGGGCTCTGGGCAACCTGATCTAGTGAGGTTGTCCCTGCTCATTGCAGGGGGGTTGGACTAGATGGCCTTTAAAGGTCCCTTCCAACCCAAACTATTCTATGATTCTATGATTCTATGATTAACACTGCCTAAGTCTTTATGCTGAAGCTGGGTCTGATGAGATGTAAACTCTGTAGTGGGATTAATTTCACCTAAATTTAATGGTCTAAATGTCACATGTTGTCCACCTCACTGGCATTACTAATGAATCCAGGCCCATGTTTGGGAGCTCAACTCCTTGACTGGGACATAACTGTCCTACATGTCACACCAAAACAGAACAAAACCATCAGGATTTCTTGTTAGGTTTTACACCTTTTTCAAGGCATTGCATAAAAGACAACCTTTTTAAAGAACAGAGATTTGCTTGTACTTTAGTAGAGCTTTAAACTATGTGAAAGAGACTGGAAATGAGAGAGGGACTCAGGCTGGGAGAAGGTGATTCCTGGGGTTAGTGGCAAAAGTGATATCAGAGTAGAGAAACAGAGTCACGATAGAAAGAGCTGGGTCTGAGGGTGAGAGCATGGAGGAGCTCAGCACTGGGATGCAGGAGCTGGGCACGAGAGTGTAGAAGCTGCACAGGGCTTATGGGCTTGGCATGTCCATGAGAGTTGCGCAGCAGGCATGAAAGACCTGACCTCTGGGCTAGGTTATAGGTTTTAAACCATACGTGCAAAAAAAGGGTGATTTTGTCCAGGGTCATGAAACCACAGAGTGCCTGGAGTGCTCTCTGTAGTAGGCGTTGCATTTCAACCCTACTTCTCTTACTGAAATGAAGTTGTGATGGGGGTAGCTGAACACAGCTGAATGTATGCAGCAGGTGCTAGCTACTCGTATCTCTTATGACTATGTGGCCCAATGAGATCTGTTTTTTATAGGTATGCATGAAATGCTTCAATTTAAAGATTTGTCTTTTATGCGGAAGGGGAATGTACAGTACAGGAACAGAAGTTTGTGCTTCACGCATGCTTTTGTGAACTCTATGATAATAGATAGCTCCTTCTGTAATACAGCTATTAATTTTTTTTTCTCTCTGTCTACAGCACAGAATAACAGACAAAATTCTTCTCATCAAATGCCTGACTGTGCTGGGATGTGTTATTCTTATGTTTTTTCTCAACTCATTTGTTCCAGGCATCTACCTAGATCTTGGTAAGTTTCATAGTTTTGTTCTAAGTAAAATAACCTTATTTTTCCGAGTCTGGATCTTTTCAGAAGCACTTTTCCTTGCGTTTCTGGCCTTGCAATTCCACCAGGTTAATCAGAACAGCAGTTTCTCAGAACAGGTTTTCAAAATGTAGTCATGTCCCAGTCACCCCAGGAGGAATAACAGAGAGTGCTCCTGACTTCATTTTTCTGACTTCCCAATACTAACGAGCTGGCTAAACATTACAGATTTGACCTTGGCATCATTTCACTGTAGGTCTGAGTGAATGACCAAGATGCATTATGGAGATCAGAAAATAATCACTCCTTGGAAGAACAAAAAAGTAGTCTGGCATTATTTCTTAAGTATAGATAACTCTTTGTATAACTTCCAGTCTCCATTACTTTATCACTAGAATAAATTTCCCAAAATAAAATCAGGAAGACACTGTATATGTGTGAAATGAAAGTAGCTGTATGTATACTTTCTATGTATATATCTATACATGCAGGTTTTTATATAGATAGTTGTATATCTGTATGAAGACAGACTCCAGATATCCTAAAACCAGAACCAAATTAAAGCTTATATTTAACTGAAGGAGAGTCATAAAACCTACCCGTGCATTGCCCTACAAAAAAATAAAAATACTTTTTTGGCTGCTGAGAACTTGAAAGTTACAGAATTTCAGATTCATGTTTTTTCATGCAATCTGAATTCCCCCACTGTGTACATCCATCCCAATGGCTGAAAGATGCAACAATCTTGAAGAGGAACAACTCATAATCAATAAACCATTGATTGAATCATCATATACACAGATACTATATTGAAATCCATTTTTGTTATGCGCAATATAGAGCTAGTTATAGCTCTACAATGGTGATCAACTCGTAAACAAGACCTTCCATATCTGCTGCTGACACTTCAGGTCTATTGACTGGCTTAGAAAGGTACCAGTAGCAGAAGGCTGCTCTCTCTGCTGGGACCTAAGGAAACATCAGTGCTGTGTATTGCTGGCACCAGTGGGAGGATATGGGCTACCGTGTCTGGAGCAACGTGTTTCAATAGGTACAGTTTTGCTGCTAAACGCATTTGTTCCAGGGACTGATCCCCAGCCCTCAGGCCTTAGAGGTGCAGGATGGCTTGTGTCCACACTGCTCTGACCTTCTCCCTTCAGAGCAGACTGGCCGTATCTCCACAGCACAGCAATTGGCCCTGTGCTTCCTCTTGACATTGTATGTATGGGTTAATTAATTTTTAGGTTCACAGTGAGGGCAGTGTTGTAGCCTAGCAGAGCTGTGTTTTAAGATTATGAGGCTGAGGGCACATGTTACATTATCTGGTACACGTGATGGAGTTTGAGTGCATGAAGCCACCAGGGATAATGTTGGAGTTACTGCACAGAGCAGAGAGACCCCAACCTGATCCAGACTCACCCATGCAGCTGTTTGGGTGTGATCCCTGAAATGAATTGTCTCCAGAACTGCACCTTGGTTTATTTTTATCTCAGGTGAAACAAGCTGGGTCACTGCAAAACAGTCTGGGAGCAAAGCACCTCTTACACAAGGGGAGCTCTGGGGGACCAGGACCTTGCTGTGGACTTTGGCTAAGTAGTTATCTAACAGTGTAGATACACCCAGCAAGAGCCTGTTGGCACGCAGCAGAAGTCCTGGTGCCCTGGAGCAGTACGAGGTTAGGAAAGGGGACATGTCAGCCAGGCTTTCTTCCCCATTTCAGCCCGTGTCACATCTGCTCTGGCAGCTTCCCTGTTCCAGAGTACTTGCCATGGAAATGGGCGATTTCAGCCAATAAAGATTATTGGTTGTTAAGAAGTTAGAAGGTATATTGACTTATTATAACAGCAAAAGTGCTATGTTACTAAGGTGCAGGAAGATGCAGAAACTGAAGACACATGAAGGCATTTGAAGTCACCATGGCTAAGAACATAAGGAAGGAATTCACATCAGCAATTTAAGAAATCAATTTTCATCTTTACTTTTCTGTATCAGATAAGTGGGCACTGAACCATGTAGGATTTCTTGAATTAAACCCATCTAAAAGTGTTTTTGAAAAGCCACAGGCAGTCAGTAAAGACCACATAGCACTGGTTGCATATGCTCCTGGTAAGATATTCTTTCAAAGCTGCAAAGTAGTTAGAGTCAATACTAGATGAAACTTAATAACCGATGATTGGTTTTTGTCCTACTTTATGTCAGTAAAATAAATGAAAAAAAATGGCATGGTTGGCAGTGCAGGTTTCTATTGTTCACTAGTTGATCGTCAACTGCAACCTTGAAAGTAAATATGGGCTGTATGTGTTCTCCCTGTTCTGTATTCATGGCAAACCTGTCAGATTAATGAATAAATGTTATTAAAGCATACGCATAATTTCTATTCACAATTAATGGAACCTGCAAACTTATACTGAGATCTCATTGGTGACTCCTGAATTCCACTGTCTTGACGATAGCTGCCACTTATTTATCTTTACTGAAGTAGTGCTGCTGTGAGTTTCTATGGATTTTAGTCCTCCAGTGCATGGAAATGAATTTCCTAAAATACAGTACATCTTGTACTCTGATGGTTTGGGTAAATTTGTTCAATATGTTTTTCTCATAAAAATGAAAGTAGATTGTAGTTCAGTGTTTAATTTTCTGCCAGAATAATGTTTTATACAGAGGCTGAAGTGTTAGCAATCTAATAACTTTTAATTGCATTTGGTAGAGTGAATTAGAAAGATTATAGAATTCTTTATCAGTCCCCAGCCTTGATACAATTTTTCCATTATGAACTTGGAATCATTAATATAATTTGAGGGAACTGACATTTTAATTTAAATAATAAAATTTGCATACTTAGCTGCCTTTTAAAATGCAGAACACTTTCCTATTCAGTTTTTTTGTACCTGTTCATCAATTTATTTAGTCTAATTCTATGAAATATCTATGTTAATTAAAGGTTAATACTGAGACTTTAAATAAACAGATATGGCAAACTTTAAGACTTCTACAGTGCTTTCATTCTGCCCCATGGGGTTTTACTTCATTGATAAAGCATCTGAGAAAAAGTGACAAAAGATGAAAGTAGAGCCCCTTTGAGGATTGTACCTGGTTCCTGTTTTGACTGTAACTTTTAGGCAGGCATATCTAGAGCTTTGAACTATAATGAGATCCCCCAAAAGAGACAAAAGATTTTTCAAATAAAATAAAGCAAGATTTTGTTGAAATATAAACTAGATTTTTATTTTTAGTAGAGGAAGCTCAAAGTGACTGGGTCAGAAAGAATAGACCAAATCAATTTATAACCGACTTCCTTCTGCTCCTGTGGTGCAGGTCCTTCCTCTTTGGTTTGGTTTCAGCCAGTTCAAATCTGTGCTGTTCCTTCTAGTATCCGTGCAGAGGGACCCATCACCTCTGTAGCCCTGCTTTTGTCTGCCCCTCTCAGTGGTCTCCACATGCAATGCAGGTGCTCCGCTCTTTGCAGACCCCCTCACTCTTGCTCCCTTCCACCTCTTTCCCAGGGCCAGGCTCGGTAGTTTCTGAGGCAGCAGAAGGTCCTCTCCTCCTTTTAAGGGGTTGCAACAGACTCTGCTGCTCTCATCTTCAAGAACCAAGGTGCAAACCCAAGAGCAAACAAAAGTGATATTGCCTGTTTCAGAGAAAAGATACCATCTCTATATTGGCTGCAGACTGCTGGAAGCTAGAAAGTGATGCCAGTAGAAATACAATTGCACGTTTGCCTTATTTGTATATTTGTTCCCACATTATCGCCACTACTGTCCCTGTTAAAGACAGGACTCTTGCCTAGGTGAATCTTTGGTATTACCATCTATGGCTGTTCTCATCTTTGATGAATTAATTATTTGTGCAAGGGGACAGGGAGAGAGTTTTAGACTCGCTGAATTCTTCCATAATTTAGGACTGTTATTTGCTCCAGCCCCAGCAGAAGACACAGTTTCAAATCATAAACCTTGAGGGAGCTGTCTTGGCTTTTTTTGCTTCTGCAGAGGGGTTATGTCTTCACACTATTTCTTGCTCTCATTCTGGTTCTTTTGGCGCCGTGGATCTCTATGATCCTTCAGACATCAATGTTTAAGCTAATTACCTTCTCTGTAGGAGGTCAATAATCAGTGGAGGTGATCAACAGCTGTGATTCATCTGACCTACTTTAAAGGTCTAATTCATGAAATGATTCACTTTATGTCACTTCACTCTTTACATGCCAGAAGGTGTCTTCTCAAGCTACACCAAGTTTTAGTCATAGATACTTAAAACCATAACAGCTAGATGGACGTTTGGCTTGATAATTGATTATTTGAGGATTTAACTTCTAACTAAAATCAACTTTGGTATTATTAACCAAAGCAGTGTTAGCAAAAAACCCAAACTTATGAACTTTTTAAAAAAATGTGGTTTTATTCTTTTAACTAACGTGATCACTATGACCTTTCTGGGTAGTAGGACAAGTTCTACAAATCAGCACTCCACCTCACTTCTGTTAGGCAAACATCCTAGGTCTAAATTTTCCCCATCGTCCTTTCTCTAAAGCTAAAATCCCTCAGGATTTACAGACAAAGGTTATCATGTTTGATGAGAGCTCATTTATGTAGTTAAATCTAGTTTCTCTTGGAAAACTCTCTCCTGTCTTCTGTGTTCACTGTGGTTTAACTTCTGACTGCGGGCTTGGTCACAAAATTCTGCTGCAGATACTTTTGAGGATCTGAAACTCTCTTTTTGCAATTTATCTTAACTAGTTGTATGTTGCATCATTGAAACATTTTAAAGCTGTGTCTGAAATAGTGGAAAAGTAGGGAAATAATTGTTTTCATTTAATTTAAACTGACTTCTGTTTGTTTGGTAGGCCATGTTGTGCAGAGCTCCTTTTTATTTTATTGCCAGTGCATTAAAGGAGAAATGTGTTCAGTTGCTGTAGATACAAAAGGCTCCTGTTGTATTATCACTCCTTTGGATACCAGTTGTCATATTTTCTGATTCATTTCCATAATCTACTGAAAATTTGTTGAAATTCACAGGAGAAATTAAATACCTTAATTGGAAAGGGCTTCAGCAGAACAAAAAAACCCAAATTAGGTCTACAGAGAATGTTATTGAAATTATAGCAAGAATTTTGTCTTAACCCGCAGAGAGGAGTGACACCTCAAATTCAGGAGAGTGGACTGGATCTGAAGTTTCTCCCGTATAGTTTCTCTTGATTTTCATCCTGCTTTTGTTGAAGCGGTCGTGCGTGATTTTCAGTTTACACTGTAATTTACCTAGGTGAGCCAATAATTATAATAGAGTTGAGGCTGAGTGGCACTAGTCTGGTAGCTTGCTTAGTGATGAAGCAAGGGCTGCATTGCCCTAGAGAGCTTCACAAACTTGCTTAAATTTGCTATTGAATCACAGAACATCAGAAGTTCTGTATCGATATTTACTTGGCTTAGAAACACTGAAGCTAGTTCTCCATTACTGCAGTCTACTAAGATTTTAACAACTAACTTACTTAATCCATCTTCTTTTCTGCGACATTTTCAACACGGAATTCACTGCAACAATGATTCTTCCCTAACAACTTTGAGGCAGACCGGCAGGGTCAGTACTTGTAACAGCTTGTGTGAGAGTTAGCAGAGCTGTAACCAATGACAGAAACCTTAAGCTTAGAGATCTTTGACTAAATTATTTAATGCTATAAGCTAAAAAAGAACTAATATCACACAAGTGAAATATAAATGTAGTCTATGTGGTTTTGTTCCGAAGATGCAGCCTAGGAAGCTGCCTAAGAAGAACTCCGATAAGGTTTTCCCCCCAGCTTTTATCTGGGCCCTGGGACAGAGTATGTATGTGCATTTGAACTTGTGCTAAGAGGTTTCTTTAGAATGGTGAAAATGTTTTTAAACTTGAACCGCTCCCCTGTAGCTCTGTGAGGAAGATCCTGCCTCACAGCATGAGCAGAACTTCTCAGGTCCAAAAGATTTACAAATGGTCATGGAGAAGGAGCACAGGGCTGAGAAAGGTGCAGACAGATCCCATTAGTCTGAAAGGGGTGTTAATGTCGAAGCATCCACAAGGCTTTTACTTTTATGCTTTGAAATGTTATTCTGGAAGGTTTTTTTCACCTGCTGTCAGTGATAAATAGATTAAACCACGCTGTGCTACTATCCTCTATGACGGTGGAGTTGTATAAATCTGTCACTATTTACAAACAATAAAATCATATGTGCAGAAATGAACAAACTTGGCTCTCAAAATTTAAGTGTTTGTACTCATAGAGAGGAAGGAAAAGAGAAAGTGTTCATATTTTGGAAATGTTTGGTTTCAGGTGAATTTGTGCAATAGTTAAAATGAAAGGCTCATTATAGAGCTACCCAATGTTACTGAGGAGTTATTTTATAAAATGTTTGAAAAAACAGATCAATTTAATAAGCTGGTGTATAATTTTTTAGTGCTTAAGAAAAAAGAAAATCCTGGTGAGAGACAGCTATTAAGCTATAATACCTGGTGAATGACATAGATTTAAGAAAGCATAGGCTTAATGCCAAAAGCCACGTTGTTAAGTTTAGCACACTTTATATTTCACTTCTTATATCACTATATCCTCAGTGTAAAAAAAAAAGTGTACATTTGCTCTTTGATTTGTCACTGAATCTAACATATATCTCCAGATTATCCAGAGTCTCTGATATTAATCAGTTTTATCTGAGGGGAGCTTGCAGGTATTGACTGCTAAATATCTGCTCAAATGATACCGAATTATCAACTGTATTTAAAGCTGTCACAACAAATATTTTCTTTTCCTTGTCTTTTTCTCCCTTTGTGGGTTGTGTTTTTTTTTTTTACTTTGTAAAGCTTTCCAACATGGTTTGATAAATTAAGGAACCAGATGCAAAGCCTGGGAAGCAGCATTTATGGACCTTTTCTATACAGCTAAAAATATCAGCTTGAATAATCTGTGGTTGCCTGGAAACTCCTTCACACATTTCAGTAAAGTCGATGGTTTTGGTCTCCAAAACATTTGGATTAGAGATGCCTTCTCTGTATATGGCAGTAAGTTCCCTCTTTCAAAGTATCATCAGTGGTGATGTTATGCTTGTGATATTGTGGGCAAAAAGGGGAACGTGCCTTATACCTGGAGCTAAGAATTTATTGTTAGTCTAATTAAAAGTTGTATCAGTGTAAGCAAACCATAATAAACAGTTATTGTTCGTCCTCTTACAATAATACTAACACTTGCCATCCAAATTATTTAATTAATACAAAACACAACTCATTAACAATATAGAGTTAAAACTGTTGTAAAAAACCCAACAACACCCCCCCCCCCCAATACTCCCAGTACCTACCCCTTATATTCTGATGTTAGAGTCACCCTTTGATGCTCTGCAGGGTGCTAAGGTTCACAGGTTTAGGCTGGGAGGAGTCACAACGAAGTGTTGGTATCTTGAGGTCTTTGCGGGGATGAGTGTGATGGGGTGTCTTCCTCCTCTTTACAAGGAGGTCAATAGTGTTGATGTTGATGGTTTCTTCCTCCCTGTGCTCGGGTCCACTTGAGCCCATTTTTATACATTTTCTAAAGCTTTACATTTTGCTTTTTCAAATTTGGTCTTCAGCTCTGCATTATACCCATTTTTATACATAATATATATATTATATTTTTATCATATGTAGTGTGTTGTATGTATGTTGCACGTTTCTTGTGCTTTTTGTTACCCCTAAAATGGGTTTTGACCATCTCCTAAGTTTGTTCTATCATCTATAACTAACCGTTGTTGAGTTGCTGGTGATCCTGGTCCTTTGGTATCATCCTATGCATCCTTTTTTAGCTGCAATTACTCATCCTGTGCACTCTTGTCCGTGGCAACTTCTTTCTTCTTACTGTTTTCCATTAACGCTCCACCTATGTGAAGCTGTGACACTACTTTCCATGACTAAAGTGGTTTCTCTAGTTCCTGATCTGATAATGGTAAATAAAGCAACAAATTGTAGCATCTGACAAGAGTGTCCCTCGTAATGTAGTAAGATACAGTAAGATTAGAGCCATGCATTTAGGCACTCCTCTTTGAAAGTCCTCAAGCCTTTCTGGAGACCCTTCCAGGTTTTTGCAGTTGTGCTTGCAGGGGCTGATTTGCAGCCCTTTTCCCCAGGTGGTGTCAGGTACAACTGTCAATGGAGTTTGGCATATCTGTCCTCATTTAGTGCTCTTTGCCTCTCCGCCCTTGCTTCATTCATCTACTATTTTATCTGTTCTGGCATGCAGTAGCAGTGGTTTAAGTTGTCTACTACTTTTACATTGAGGTCAAGACGACCACTGCATGGGACTGACCTGCTGGCCTCTGAGTATGTAGTATGGAGATTTGATTGCACCGTGAAGATATGAATTGCTGTTTTAAAATGAGAAGGGACATAACTGTATTTAAGAGGCTCAGTACATCTTTGATTCATAGTGATGTTGAAAAAATTGCTAGTATGATGTATATGAATACGAGTTAAAAATAAATTTGACAATTATTTTGTAATAATGAGAATGTTGGAATGCAGCTAAACTGATGCAGTCAGCATTGACTCGGACTCAGAAAGTCTGGCCCAGATCTTAGTTATTCCTCTTTCTCAGCATAACACTTTACTCCTGAAAATAAGAGTAATCTGCTTTCCATGATCCTTGCAGTCCTAATTTCTTTTAGGATAGTCTTCAAAAGATTCTGCCCTTGAAAATGCACAGTCATCTTTACAAACATGTAATTAAGCATGGAAAATATCCTCTGTCCTTGCAGCTGCCCATACACTTAATGAGAAAAAAACCAAGAATCGGTAACAGTTGTATCTGCTAGTGCAGCTTTTGCACTTTATTGCTTACTTCTAGAAAAGTTGACCTTTCCTCTATCTTGATACTTGCATCTTCTGAAATTATTTTCGGTTCACAAGAGTCAATGAGACTATAGCAATAGAGTGTGTTTGTTTGCAGTGACCTTTACTGAGATAGCTCCGTAAATTTTTTAGACTTATGGATTGGTGCAATATATATAGCTATATATCTGTCAACACATCTTCCCTGTAGATGCAGTGTCTAGCTATAGCAATCTCTAACCAGGGTTTCTTTCTTACAGTGTTCTATCTTGAAAGCCATCCTATCTCATCTATGAAATTGCATTTGGAGAATTAACGAAGTTAGGTGTTGACATTGCAATACGACGGTGAATGTGATTTCTGCATTCTGACCTCAGAGTATTACAGTTATGCAACAAAGTCCAGCCCACCCCTTCCCAATGTACATGTGCTGATCTGTGCTTACAGAGCAGCTAGTCCTCTGCCTCCTTGTTTTATGCTACACTTCTGGTTTTTAACATCACAATTACCTCCTGTCGGCATAGGTTCCTGTTTCTTTTGCCTTGTGTGGGTTTATGGTTTCCACCAACTTTTTTCATGTTCTTTTAGACCTCTTGTATTGTACCGAGCAATTCCTGTTGCAGTGCAAGCTGTTCTGGACGGTCATTTTCACAGTTCTGTTCCCAAGGAGCAGCCTTAAACTGTGGTCCTACAAATAGCACAGAACAACTGAAAATGATTTCTATGAAGCTAAGCCTATGAAAAGAGACTGCTCAAAAGACCAGCAAGTTGCTTTATAAGAGGGTAACTTTATAAAAATGAATATTAAAGATGAAAGAGTGCTTATCAGTTGACAGCAAGTATTACTTATAAACATTCAGCATGATTTCAGAATGTATATTTTCAGGCATGCAAGATAAAATAAAACAAAAAATTACAGAAACCGAAATACAGGACATTTTCATTCACATTCAGAGCTACTGATGAAACATATTCCATCAGCAGAGCAAGCACTACTGTAAAATCGTCTTTGATTTAACTTTTTCACTCCTACCTAAATATAGTACCCTGGGCCTGTCTTCCTTGAGCAGCGCACCGTTTTGCCCAGGCCAGCATTGAGATGCAATGTTATCCTTGCTTTGGTTTACAGTGCAAACGTCTCAAGTGCCATTTCAGTTTTCACAGAAGTGAAATTTCTGTGTACCCTCAGTATTCATAAACACATTATTTCAAATTCTGTGCACGTAAAGTGAACATACAGTGTCTACATGTTCACATTGTTAGGAAAAAGCTTATTATGCTTTTCAGCTGGTATTAGGTCAGACAAAATTACTTTTACTAAGGAATACAAATTTTTCTTAATGAGCATTTGAAAGGCCTACAGATTACACAGTAATTTTTTTCTTTCATTTCTTTCTTTTTCACCTACGTTCCTCCCACATATTCTAGACTTCTATTTGATTCTATTAGATTGTTTTCTATTTTCAAGTTCTTCTGCTTGATTATTTAAAAATAAGGGCTTTTTTGAGAAGGATTGCAATTGTATTCTTCTCATCATGAGCTATTTATTATTCCAAAGGTGATTTTCCCTACTGGGTAAAGTGTATGAGAAAAGCAAGGCACTCAAGCTATTTCTACTGTACCTTTTTTTCTGGTCCCAAGCAGAAGACATGTTAATCTTTTCTATGAAGAATGCATTATAAATTTACAAGGTGCGTTTTATAATAAAATTTCATTTTATTTTTCCTAAAATAAATAGAAACTGTCACTGTCATCAACAGGTACCATATCAGTGCAGAAATGGAATTTAGATTCCATTTCTCTCCATGTTATATTTCCAGAACATCAATTGTTGTGAAACAGAGGCACTAAAAGGCAGTAAAGGAAGTGGTCTGTGGAACTATAAACGGGCTTTGTGTTCACTATAGTAATGAGAAGTTATTTTTTGAAATTATTTCTATTTCTTTTCCTCCTGGCTATGTTTTGTGGCCCACTAAGCTAGAAAATAAATGAACAGAGAAGCCAGTCTTTAATGTATCCCATACTTTCAGTTCTTCAAAAAGGAAGGAATAGCTTCAGATTGAATCCAGGGCAAATGCAAAGCTACCCAAATATATAAAACACTGATATAGTATGTTCACTGTCATGAACGTACTCAGAAAGGCTTGGGAAAGGCCTTAGAAAACTTGCCCACTTAGAAAGGCAGGCTGCCACATGTTCGTTAACTTTGACAAGCTGTTCAGCAGAGAGCAGCCATTACTCTCTTCCAGCTGCGGGGTGCTTGAAGTCAAACCATGGTACTAAAAAAAGGCGTCGTGAAAGGACATCTTGCATAAAGTCCCCCAAATTCCTTGAGAGACCTCCTCCTTCCTCTCCCCTTCTCTTCGCTCCCTCTCAGAGATGGGTAACTCTATCTCCTCTTTGCAGGCATAGGAAGGAAAGCAAATATACTCTGAACAGCCTGTGTGTGCAGACCGAAATAAGCTCTGTGCAGCCTGACCTGGCAGCAGACGTGTTGGAGCTGTACTTGCTAGAGCACTGCAGGAGGACATGTCCCTTGCCCGTCCGTATTCCCAGGGAACAATATTGTAAGGCAAGGCACTGTTCTCTCATGCAAAGCCATGTGCATGGAGCTAATACGTGCTGATAACGCTTGTGGTGCTAGAAAATGCCTGGCTCTATCCACCTCTTGTGCCATTCAATTGTATTTCATTAGCTTTAGCGAATAATTGTTATCTCTGTATAGCATGTTCAAGTTGATTGGTTTTCATTGGAGGCAGGAGGGTAGAAATAATGCCAAGATATTATCACAGATTGTTCCAGGACTATTGAGAAATTGTTGTTCTTTAATTCTTCACTTTCTTGTACTTGCATACAAAATATATGTGACAAAATGTAATGTTGTTACTTACATTTGTACAAAACAGCAGAAAAATTCTGCTGCTAGGCTCCTGATCTGCACATATCTTCTCCCCATCATAGTATTCCTCTAACAGGAATTGCCATCATCTTTATTTATTTAAGGTGGAGTTGGACGCACTGTTCTTTACTGGAATTCAGAGAACAGCCAAGACTTGACAGTCAGAAGAAAATTATCCAGGGCATTTCCTAGTGGTAGACAGGAACTGACAGTTCTCTCCTCCCTTTCTTTTGCTACTTTGGAAACTCCTGGAGCACTCCTGTCCCTGTGGTTTGTAACTGTTTTTGCTAAGTCTGATTTGCCTTTGGTATGAATGGGATTATCAAGGATTTTCAGAACATTTTCCTCAAAGACCCTCTATATGACATTTGCCATTTCAACATTCAAGCTAAACACATACCCAGAGTCCGGTGCACAAAAAACCCCTGCATATGTTTTCAGTTTATGCCAGAATCCCGTATTCATCCTGAGCAGTATGGAGTATTACCACTCTTTGATCAGTTCTGGAGTCTCTCTTTCCAATGGGTGGTAAAAATATTGTTCTTCACAAGAATGTTTGGCAGCTGTTTGGAAAGAAGAGAAGCAAGGTTGTGTGTACCTGAAGCTACAAAAGTGGCTCTTCTACACAAATGGTTGCTGAGGGATGTGGCTGGGAATACAAAAGGGCAAAATTTGGAAGGCTGAGATGGTTGTGACCCAGCACTTCTTTCATTTTCTAAAAAAGAGAGCCTTTATGAAGAGAGAGACTCCATACAGTACAAAGGGAATGCATGCTTTACCCCAGTGCACCACGTCCAGCTTTCCTCCTTATACAGCTCAACTGAACCTCTTCTAGCACCTGCTTCAGTGCCATGGAGTGGATTTCACCCTGGCTGTGCCACGTTTCATACCCCGCAGGGCAAAGGACGGCCAAAGGAGAGTTAGCTTGCAGAACCTGGCTGCCTTGAAGGGAGGGAGGGCAGCTTTACCTCTCTGCTGGAGTTTAGTAAGGGACTTGTGAGAGGGACCAGCTATTCCCACTCTGCTCTCTTTCGTGGTTGTTTTTGCTCTCCTCCTCCCTTGCAGTATGATGCTCATGCGTGTGCTGGTTTTGACCATGCACTCTGATTAGATCACTGTGACCAAAGCAGGGAACAGACTTGCTCAGCTTGCAGCATGGCAGCGTTTCTTCCTTTGGAGGCGAGCAGAGCTGGCTGTGAGACATGCTTTTTGGATCCAGTGAGGCACTCAGATCAGATTTTACTCAAAATCTCTATTGGGAACAATGTAGGAGCTGAAGCTACAAAATTTGGGATACAAAATTCCTTTAATTTTCAGCTCTCTGCTTAGTTTTGGCTTTGTTTCCACCTATATGGTGGTATTACTGTTGACAAACCATTAAATTTCCTAGTCTTTCATACCTGTTTCCTTACAAGAATTTCCCTGCATCTCCCTGTAGATCGGGTTTGCACCAGGCTAAAGAAAAAATCTTGTGAGAGCTGCTTATCAAGGAAGCAGCAAGATCAGAATGATCAGCCGCGTCAAAGCTTTTCAAGAAGAAGGATCATGAGGAGAATTCTGGGGAAGGGAGAAGCCGTTTGTAGAGCTGGAAAACGTGGTTTCAGCCAAGGGAGAGGACAGAAGCCAGGTTAGGGGCATCAGGAGTGAACTGGGGAGATGGTGCTTGGAGATGCTTGAGAGCAAAAAAAATAGGTCATGAGCTGAATAGTTGGTGTCATGGAGAGAGGCTGGTTTTCGAAGCCAAAAAATGCAAGAAGTATGATTTCCCTGCTGTGCAAATACTGCAACGTAAAATAAACCCATCTCAAAGCACGAAAACCGGAGCTAGTGTCAAGCTAGCTGGCTTAGCTCTCCTTACCAAACAGACCAGCCAGAGTAACTCCCGAGCTGCTGGTTCTGGCTTTCGGGCAGGTCCGGTTGCCCACGCTGAGCTGCAGTATTTTCAGGGGGTGTTCCTTACTCATCACAGTTAACCTGAAATTCTCATTTAAAGAGTGCAGTATGTCACTGAAAGCTCCTAAAATGTACTTGAGAGAGCAAAATGAATTCTTCAACTAGGGAGTACTTACGTGACACTGTATAGGGTTTTTTTTCAGAGAAAATAGTTAATGTTTACAGCTTCATGAACAGAGAGAACCTTTGGTCTCTTTATTTCTTTTACATTTAAATAGGATTTAAATGGAATACAGCTTGATTTTAAACTGTTGGATGTTTTTGGATCTCTTTCTTCTTTTAACCTGGCAGAAAAACACTTATGCACAATCTGTAAATTGAACGGCCTAAACTTTTATGAATCAGTCTTCTATCTTTTAATTTTGTTACAACTGTGGTTCTTGAAGTTTTTTGGAGAGAACTCACTTTATTCGTCTATCTGCTTTGTAGCAGAGGCTTATTCTCCTTAAGTTACATTTGTTATTTGATTATAAGTTTGTGACTTAAAGTTGTTTGCCAGCAAAGATTGTTAATCTTTGTCCTTCCTCACTTTTTCTGCAGTTTTGTGAATCTGTCACTTTCTGACTGTGAATATATGAAGTAGCATAAGTTGTATGAAATAATCACAACAAAGAGAGAAATAACTTGAAGAGCTGGGAGGCTTTATTTCCATGCCATTGAAAAAACCTTAACTTATGTATGTTAGTTTTTTGTATTAAAAAAAAATAATCTGCTATTTAGGAAAAAAGAAGAGAAGAAAGACAGAAAGAGTAGGATCATTCTGAGGAAAAACCCACCCCAAACCCTTTTGTTTCATGTCTGAAATCCCATTCTATTTTTTAAGATAAATGTGCCAGAGGAGTCGAACAGCTCCAGAAAGCATTTTAACTGTGCAGAGGGAAAGCGGGTCTTGCTCGGACGGGAGGTTCACTGATTATGTTCTCTGGCTGATTGTGCATTTGATTTACATTTTCTCTCAATCAGTTACCAAAACACGTGTCTTAAAACACTTCAGGATGTATAGAAGGATCCTGTCTGGAACAAGCCTGTTTTGCAATTTAAAGTCAGTCCCTCTTCTGTTTTAAAGAGATTTTCCCTTCCTCTGTTTATATCTTCTAGAGCACGTAGGCGGTGAGTCTTCAAGGCCCTGAAGAACGCAGTACTGTAACTTTTCCGTTGGTGGCACATCACAAGTCTGTGACGTGTAAAGTGTTGCTCTCTCTTTTCCTGATGCAGGCTGGATCGCCATGTTGGGAGCCATTTGGCTGCTAGTGCTAGCAGACATCCATGATTTTGAGATGATATTGAACAGAGTTGAGTGGGCAACCCTCCTTTTCTTTGCAGCGTTGTTTGTTCTCATGGAGGTAAGATTCTCTGATTTCTAAAGCCTGAAGAGTTACAGCTAACTTAAAATGTGAATTATGTTCCTGGGCCGAGGCCTCCTGCAGATTCAATCCCACTGGAATAGTGAAGATTGAGTGTAGTCATGGTAGTACAGAGAGAAATTGCAGGTGGTGGAAGTTGGCTGGACCTCTTTGATATTTAATTTTTCACTGTAAGCTTGGTCTCACTCTCTCTTCTCCTGCTGCATTTGCTGACTGTATCTGGCACAATCATTTTCATGTAAGTGGGATTTTAGTTTCCAGGTTTGTCAGTGGTCTATGTGTGCAGATAGTTCGTATGTATTTATGTGTTTGTTTTGCAATTATTCAGACAAGTGATAGGAAAAAAAAAAGAAGAAGAATAAACCAGAGTTGAAAAATGCTCTTGATGCTGTCTGCTACATGCTGGCTACCAAATGGCCTAAAAGATTTCAGGGGAGTATGGTTTGAAAGGATAATGTCACTGAATTTCAGTTTGCAACTGTAATTTGAAAAGATATACAGTACTTGAAATGCCTGGATATCTTGCTGTGTAGTTTCGTTGTGTTTGTCTGCTTGACTATTAGAAACAGTCCAGCCATGTTTGTATCCCATTTTATTTACTCTTTGATGCTTTTGTATAGCATGAGAGGATTTATTTTTACCCCAAATATTTGGATATTTGTATGAATACTCACATTTACTCATCAATTAGGCTTCTGTGCATTCCCTAGAATGCTCAGTATTTTTCAGTTGTTATTTGTTGCATTTTAATGATGTAATTAAGTTGTAGAAACATGACTGACAAAACCCAAGTGACCACTGGCACTGCCATGGCTAGTGAATTGTCTGAGCAGCCTGGGAAAAGCCTGTAACAATAACAAATTTGCTCACGCAGCCTCCTTCCTCCACCCTCCCTCCCAGTAATTGCAGAGCGCCCAAGAATTTGTAAATTGGGATCTATTAAAAAAAAAATCACCAACAGTAAAAGAAACAAAATTTGAAGCAAATACAAACAGCAAATAATTCAACTCTAATTAATGCCAAACTGGAAGTCAAAATCTGGTAACCTCTGAGAAGATGAATGGAAACTCTGATTATCATTAGGAGGCTTGTTTGCGAGCTAGTAGGTCTAAAATTCATCAGGAAATGTTGATTTATTCTACACCCATTAGTATGGGCAATTTTTAGTTCTCTACGTTACCAGGATCTATATGTCCTTGCATTTTCTAGCTCTTATAGGGAATCCATATTGAAGCCATGTTTATTTTGTCTGCTGCTGCTGTAACAGTTTATTAGTTGCATTCCCTGATGTATTTATTGTTTTAGCTTGGATTGAATGGTTTTGATTTGAGTGCTGTGTGACTGCACAATAACATAGTAAAACGCGCAGGAAGTTATTTGCCATTTACTGCCAGACTTCGGGTACGACTGTTGTAATTCACTGAACTTCATTTTTATGGTTTCTCAGGTCACCAGTGAATAGTTTGCTAAGGAAAGAATATTTTTCCTGGCTCTGTAGAATAACAGCAGTTTAAGGTCATGAAAGAAACTTGTAACATAATCAAGAAAAAAAAGTGAGACACACTAAATTCTTCCCCGTAAATGAATGAGAAAAATGCTCTAAGTCTCATCACTACTAATTTTGATCTGAATCTATTACCTTTTGGATTAGCAGGAGACGAAAGTCCTTGCCAAGGTATTTTTCTTTCCCTTAGCTTAACAATGTCAAGCAGAAACAAGTCAAAACAAAGATATGCATTGAAGTATAAGAAATCTTTTCATGAGGTAGGCATTCAGCAGTTGTCAGCTCATATTCTTGTGGATCACCCTTGGCGATCCTTCATCTTAGAGGGTTCCCAGTCTGAAGCTATTACCTACTGCTATAAATGCTCCCTTTCCTATAGCAAGGCACATTTAAAAACCTGTGTAGGACTTAGGCTGCAAGTCATTTTGGAAAATGTGAGTTAAGTTCCAGAGCCATGGGGGAACTGTTGGAGGTTCTGCCTTTGGGTGCTCACTGGTCCAGTCTAGTAGCTCTTTTGCAATGAAAAAGTTGGAAATCCTTTGGAGCTCTCTTTTTTTCTATTGTGTCCTTTGGGTAATTCATCTTTACAACTGTCTTTTTAGTCCTTGTTCACAACTGGCTGTTACAGGCTATAAAATCTTTCTGCTTCTTCTGTCTCTTTGTAACACAAGTTCCCGTGCCTCTCAGGGATACAGTATTTTGTTCAATTTTATAGCCAGAATTGACATTTTACCTTAATCCCTTCAGGCAGAGTTTATTTACAACAGTCGTCATGACATGCTGTCCATAAGAGGGTTTCACGCAAATTTTTGGGCATAAATTAAACTTTGATCTAAAACGGTACATGATTTTTTTTGCAGTAAAACTCTATTTTGAGCTGTCAGACAGGAGCTAGTCCGCTTGAAGGCACCAATTAGTGCAATAATGCTTATTCCTCTTAGAAGACACAGGAAGATCCAGGAGAGCCTCTGTGCAGTTTACACCCGGGGGGGCCAGTGGCAGGGTGCTCATGGCTGAGTTTCGCTTAGGCGCTTGCAGGCAGTTGGCCTGGACATTGTAGAGACGTCCTAAAGTTGGTTATGCATTAGTACGGTCATCATCTCTAACGTGACGGGCTACCTGCAGACTGACTGTCTTGCAGGAGCGCAGTGCGTGTCCTTCACTCCCTTCCCTCTTTCCCAAATATCTCTTTTGTAGTACCATATCTGGATTCTGGAACAAATTTTGAGTGTTACTGAAGAGTAATATGTTCTGTTACTAGATAATTAAGTAATAAGGCAGTATTGTTAACTGAATGTAACTCTGGGCTCTGATTGCTGACAACAACGTGTTAAAAAGTTTATTTTAAAGTGTGAACACAAAGCAATTGTGGAAAAAATATTACCGTTCATTAAGAATATTGCTTTTACGTACATTTAAAAAGTCACTGTCATAACCTTTGAGTTGATAAAGCAACACAGACAGCTTAGAATGAAAATGGAAACTTAAAATTACCAACAAGAATTCATTTCTTAGGAAACTTTCTCCTTGGAAGTTAAGGTAATGAAAAAATGTCAATTTTTTTAATGTAAGGGGTATGTGTATGTATTTAAAAGCCTTATCACTTGTTTTCTGCATGTTGCACTTTTTTCTGTACAATGCATTGTTAAAACTAAGTTTAATCTCTGGGCCAAATTTAATATGTGGCTGTAGCTGGTATGAGGCTATACTTTGGATCTGTGCTGAAAACAGTGTTGATAACACAGGGATGTTTTCGTTACTGCTGAGCAGTGCTTACACACAGTCAAGGCCTTTTCTGCTCCTCACCCCACCCCACCAGCGAGGAGGCTGGGGGGGCACAAGGAGTTGGGAGGGGACATAGCCGGGACAGCTGACCCCAACTGACCAAAGGGATATTCCAGACCATATGGCGTCATGCTCAGCATATAAAGCTGGGGGAAGAAGAAGGAAGGGGGGACTTTCGGAGTGATAGCGTTTGTGTTCCCAAGTACCCGTTAAGCGTGATGGAGCCCCGCTTTCCTGGAGATGGCTGAACACCTGCCCGCCCATGGGAAGCAGTGAATGAATTCCTTGTTTTGCTTTGCTTGCACACATGGCTTTTGCTTTACCTATTAAACTGTCTTTATCTCAACCCACGAGTTTTCTCACTTTTACTGTTCTAATTCTCTCCCCCATCCTGCTGCAGCAGGAGCGAGTGAGCGGCTGGGTGGTGCTTAGGTGCTGGCTGGGGTTAAACCATGAGAGTGACATTGCTGGTTCTGCTCTCCCCCTTGGTATCCCTGTCAATGGGAATGTGTTCCCTTAGCTCTTCTGAGTTGTGCTGTATCATACGAGCTACAGCTGCACTGTCTTTACCTCTGCATCTCCCACTCATGTGGTGAGTGGAAAATTACCAGTCCAGCCACGCTGGCAATGCTCCTCCAGCACTTGTGAGCCAGCTGCAGGAGCTGGGCAAATAGGTGGCTGCTGCTACCCCGGTGCTGCAAGTGGTGCCCAAAGCACCAGCGTTCAGCTGCTGCCTGAATGAGCTGCAGGTACAGGAATTGCTGGTCTGAATGACAGCCCCTTTGTCACTCTGACATTACCGTGTCTTATACCACACCACTCGGTGCCTATTAGGATCTTTGTCCATCTCTGTCATGGAATTTGACAGTGTGTGAGTTGAATAGTTTTTTTCCACTGATGTCTCTGAAGGGCTCTGGCTGACGGCCAGGTGTGTGGGTTATACGGGGTTGTGTTGTGTGAATACTGACTTCTGTGGCTCTGTGTGGGAACGGACTCAGTAAGTGAGGCATCACAGCGAACTGATTCTTTGTCATCGCAGAAAAAAATGAAAGAAAGCCAACCAGCTTGGTCAGGCTGAACCAAACATGATGTGATTTTCTCCTCTGAGAAACTGAGAAGTCATAAAATAGATATACGCCATTCGACCTGAAAATAGTACTACATTCTGGACACTTGCAAGAAAAGAAAACAAATCCAAAGTGAATTAAAGGCTAGCTGTAATGAGTTAAAATCACCCTTTTACCTTGTGGTTTGAGGGAACAGATCATTCTCCTGGGGTGTGAAGGCTCGGTTTGTATTCTCCTGTCTGCCCAAGGAGAGATCAGATTCATCACCACTAGGCTGGAGTCTTGCTCTGTCTTTTCATCCGTGGTTGTAACCATGTTTGTACGGGATGCTCTGTAGGCATCCTGTACAAATGGGAACGGCTCTCTCAGGGAGGAGAGAGCACCCTGGCCCAGGCTGTCCCCTGGCCCAGTGCTTACAGGGCTCCTCTCCTCGGTTCGGGTGCCTGACTTGGGCATCGGAGACCTGGTTTTCCTGCCTTTCATGTGCTACCACCTCTGTGCCAACTTCCATTCACCCAAGATCTCTGGCCTGGTTTAGCGGATGGGTAGTGTTGTTTTATTGTGAGTCTGAGGAAGCTGTTTAACAGAAAAATGTATTTTGCTTTCTCTTTTCTTCATCTGAGGCTGAGCACAAGATGCCTGAATTCCTCTGACTTTTTAAACAAATGATAAATTTCTATCTATATTGTGGTTTTGGGGAAGCTGGTTTAAAATCAATTGTGTTGACGTATTCAGGAAAACGTGTATCCGCTGTAGAATGTCATCTTTAAATTTCAGCCATTCTCTGATGCCTGTGCCTCACGCTCTCTTCAGCAAACCCACCAGTCGTTCCCATACAACCCACCCACTTCTGCAAATACAGCTACTAATTTCTGCCCTGTCTTTTCATCAGTTGCGAAGTTGCTGTAGAAGCTACATGAGATGAATACCAATACCTTGTGAATGGGAAGGAATTGTTGTATTTTCTTACATCCACTGAAAAAAAAGTAACTGTATCAGGTACTTCACTAGTTGATATCAATGTCTTTTTTTTTAGGCTTTGGCTCATCTGCACTTAATAGACTACATAGGAGAGCAGACAGCTTTGTTAATAAAGGTATGTTTGAAATATTTACAGTTTTTTAACAGGTAAGGAAAATAGTTTTACTCCAATAGAATAATGAATAATAATTTCATTTTGAATTTAATTTTAATGATTGCACTCCTGCATCAGCAATATCAAGAAAACATGGTATACTTTGGAGTGGGTGATATTTAATATGTGCGTATCTGTCCACAGCCAGAATAAACACAGCCATCAATGCACAAGGGAAGCCTCTTCTGTAGTCTAAAAAACAAAAAAGAAAAAAATAAAGAGTAAAAGGGGAAAATTTAGAGTTGCACAGTTTATTACTTGTGTGAAATGTTAAGTATGAGTATTAGAAATATCAATCTTTGTATTTCTATTTGTTGAAATTTTCTTGGAAAAAGAACAATAATTGTGTTACTAAATGTCGAGCTATTTTTTTAAAAATTATTTTCCTATCTCAGAGCCTGAAGGAGTAATAAAAGTTGATAAATTAAAACTGCGAAGAACGTGCAATTAGGCCATCGGGGGACACAGAGCAACCCTGATCTCATCAAAGTCGTAATTTGACCTCTCTCAATTCCAGGTGGTTCCTGAGGACCAGCGCTTGGCAGTGGCCATCATTTTAGTGCTCTGGGTGTCCGCTTTGGCCTCCTCCGTGATCGACAACATCCCCTTCACGGCTACAATGGTAGGGGTCTGCGCGGCGCCTGCGCTTCCTCCTCCCCGTGCTGGCAAGGCACCTGAGCTTGCCGGTTACCGCTTGCTTTTTCTTGACCTCTGCTGCGTTGTACTTTACTTTATCCCCTGAGACTGAACAATGTCACAAGCTTATTCATACCGTGTAGGCATCTAGCTGGCCATTGCTGCCGGCAGTCGCAAGTTAGCTGTGGAACTACATCCACTGTTTTAGCTGTGTTTTTTGCACTTTCCCTGTTATATCCACATCCGCAGCTGAAAAGTAAAATTGTCTTTTTGATGGAAACTGGCACTAACCATCCTCTGCTATTGATATTTTCCCTCCATGCGCTGTGTAGTTATGTTAATGCTTTTTTAACACCCGAACCTTTTATTCGTACCTTACTTATGTAATTAGTTTAAAAAACAGCAAATAATGTTAAGCATAACAAATGCTTATCAGCAGCTGAGTTTTAATATCAGGAAAAATATCAAATTATAACAAATTAGGGCATAATCAGATAGGCTTATTCAATCAAGTTCTCTGTTTAAAGTGCAATAATCCCTTCATTATACCGTAAGAATGATTCATTGTTACAGCTTGTTCTCAGCTAAGTATAATTTTTTCTTCGATTGCTATCAGGTGGTCATGTCCACCCTTAACCTGTATCAAGGTTTAGGACGCTTCTTATAGGGCATATGATAAGTTGGACAGATTTGCAACTGCTCGGTAATTATATGTTAATACGGTATTTTGGTTTGATTACCGTGGTGTTTCCTGTGGAATTATATTGATTTAACAACAACAGGCTGCAAGCAATAGGCATGAAGGGAAAGATTGGTTCAGGATGAGTCACCTCCCAGCAAACACTTGAAGACTATTAAGCAATAATGCAGCAATCTTAGCTTAGCAGGTTTTGCCTCATATCCAACTAGTCTATGAAAATCAGTTTGGAGCAATACCAAAAGGCACCTGCACATTGACCAAAGGCTCTCTTACAGGTTTTGAAAGGAATCATCTTTTAAAGGAGTGTGCTTTGGGGAATGGGACTGAAACACGGGAATCTTTTGGGATGCCTGAAGACCACTTATTTTGTAGCTTTGAGAGACAGAAATACAGATGGACAGGAAACGATTCCTGTCAACATTTTAGACATTTCAAATGTACATATTTTTCATTCTGTTCTGGGCTGAACCTAAGAGACTGCTATAATTTTTTTGTTTCTTTAAAAATAGGTGGAGAGAAGAGGGAGGAAGAAGGAAAAATACAGGCATATTCTTACCTATGCAAGAGCAGTCATTAGTGGAGGTGTTAAGACATTGATGTGTTATATGGCAGATTGAAATTGAGACCTAGCATCACCTAGCTCAGTGAATGGGCTTGGACTTTGGTCTTTGTCATTCTACATTAGAAAACAATTACAGAAAATTCCCAAGTAACTAAGTCCCAAGTTCTTATGTAAGATTGTGTAAAATTTCATTTACAATTCTTTTTGTTTCTTTGGCACTTGATTCCTACTGTTAAAACAAGCAATATGTGGTTTCGGAAGGCTGTTTATTACTATATATGTCAAAGTTATGAACTTCTGATGAGGAGTATTATATATATGTTGAACTCAGCTCTTCCGTAGAATAGCTTTTCCCTAATCGGCGACTGACTCTGTGTGTGTGCGTGTGTGTAATAAACACACAGTGCAACAGGTATTTCTTAGATCTCCTTTTATTTATTGACTTGCTATTTACAGAATCAAGCTGTAATTATTAATAGCAGATAACGATCCACACAGCAAATTCATTTATTCAACCACATAGTTGACTCACACATTCACACAGTTGCCCAGTAGGAGCAACAGCTTGGAGGTCAAGACCAAATGTGTACTCAGAAGCAGAGGATCATACCGACATGCTCTACATATGAGTTTGGTTTCATATGCCCTAGTGATATAGGAGTATGGGGCACCTGCTGTGGTGTAGCCATGAATGATCCTGTCCTTTCCTGGTGAAAGGTTCCAGCTTCACAGCTGAGCCTGCACTCATAATTATGGAAGACAGATGTACTGAGTCCCTCCAGGGCTCCATAAATCTCCTTCAGTGGTGAACAAATGTCCGCATGACAATGGGACAATCTCTCTTATGATTTTTGCAGTCATAGCCTTCATGGACCAGGTGCTGGATAGGGATGTGGGACTCATCAAGTTCCTCCCATTTTTTGAACCCACAGATGCAAAAAATCTGGGTGTTTTCATAGATATCAGCTGTATGCACTGACTGAGCAAAGAGTGTTTGGAGGATGGCATCAGAGACCTCTGCCAATAGTGGATTTGCCCACGCCAAGGTAGTTAGCCACTGACCAGTAGGAGTTAGGGGAAACCAGGCTCAGAGGTTGACAGCTTGTTTGACTTGTACATGGATAGGGATTCCTGAAATATTACGCAAAGATGATGAAAAAGCTTGGTGGCAGCTCACAGTCAAGGACACCAATGGTGTCTCTTCCGCATTAGAAAGATGAGTATACTGTGCTATTTGTCCCATATTGCAGGGACGAGACAGTCCTGCTAGTCCCAGCTCTTCTGGCTGTAAGCCTCCAGCTGACTGCGGGCAAAACTATTGCAATGGCAAGGGTGCCTAGAGAGTCATACTGCTCTGTTCCTTCAGAGGTGAAGACGTGCAAGAAGACAGACATCGGTTCATTCATGGGATGTCCCCAACACTATCTCTGTGTTGCTGGATAAGGTGTTCCGCTCATCCCCTACAACGCTATGCAGTGTGTGTTGTCCAGACTCAGTGTAGTAACTCAGAAATGGCGTGAGAACGGACAGAAGTAAGGGTCTCCCATGTGAGGTGACTGAGCCCCCTGGACTGAAATAGATATAGATAAGAAGAGACTCGGCTCCAACTCTTTTGATCTGCTATTACACCACGTTACTTGCTCATGTAGAAGTAGCCCATACAATTGATATGGAGAGTATTTTGACCAAGGACCTGCCTGAGAAATGGAATAAATATGGAATTCCACTATAGCATGTAAGAAGGCCTGAGGCTTGACTTACGAGGCGCATAGCTGGAGGGAAGAAAAAGAGAAAAAACTGCAGATAGCTCTGTAACTGTGATACTGTGTTTCCTTAAAAAAACAATCAAGTTGAAGGATGGTTGTCTAAATTTTCATTTCAGGTTCTTCATTTGTACTAGTGGGATAATCAGATTAATAATTACTTGCTTTGAGTATAGAAAAATAAAAATGAAAAACGTGAATGCCTAATGAATGGATCTTGAGACTAAAAATTTCACTTCATCTGTGTTTGGATAAAGCTGACTGGTCCATTTTAACTTTCAGATTTGACAGCATTAAGATTTATAGCTGGCTGATTCTTACCTTAACAAGATGTGAAAAGTGGAAGCTGTAGATCAATATTTTAAAAAGGTAGTTAGAATATGAATGTATCTGAGCCAGCATTACAAAGAATTCTAGGAAACAAACTGTTTTATGAATTGAAGTAATGAAAACAGATAAGGAAAATGGTTTCCTAGAAGAAAATCTAAGCATTTTCGAGAATTGCTAAGTATCTACATAGACAAGTTAGGATTCTTGCTTATCCTAAGACATAAACACAACACATTATCTGCGGTCTTAAGAACAAAACCTACTTGTTTTCAGTTATTTTAAGATGGAAGTGTTTTAAGATGTAAAATATTCATATGTTTAAACATTTTGATGCTTTTTAGTAGCCTTTGGCACTAGCATTGTGGAGAAGAATTCTCCCTTACTAAAAAATTCTGAAATTACAAAAATCAGGTTAGTTTAGTATTTGAAACATCTTACTCTGAAAATGCCTTTTCAGTGCAACACTGTTGTTGGTCAAATTCTTCTTTGCTCTAGACAAGAGTAAATCTGGTTTAACCCCACCATCAAAAATGGCAGTACTGTATGGAATTCACGTACAGAGATTGCTAAGCTGAAATCTCTGCAAAGAGCTCAGAACACAGCAAGTATTTTATGCTACAGAGAGTGCTGTAGAAAGATAATTGTGTACATGAAACAGTGGAATGAGTTTCTGAGGGCACTTAGCTCATCATAGGTTGATTAGTTTTACAGTTTCTGTCTTGGTGAAATTCTGTTTGTGTTAAACTAAAATAAAGCATCGGAGCCACACAAAGACACAACAGTCTTCAGAGTATCTTCCAATTGCTTGTTTCACATAATTTGTCATGAATGCAACGATCATGAACTGCCCCAAAACAAGATGAGGAGATTGAAACTTGCTTGATGAACTGTAATCCCAAGACTTTTCTCTTCTCTTCAAGTATTGGAAAGTGAAGATCCAGCTCCCTAACTAAATAGATGTTTATATGAGTGAGTGTTTATTGCACTTCATTGCATAAGCATGCCTGGCAGTTGTGATAGGAAAATCAATCATTTTTTGCCAATATGTAAAAAATGTACTATAGCAAAATATTTTGAGTTTGAGATATACTTTGTGGGAAATAGCAAAATATTTTGAGTTTGAGATATACTTTGTGGGAAACTCCATGAACTCTGACTGTATGCAAAAGACTATGTTGCCAGCAGCAAGTTTAATATATATAGCTCCATCTGGGAGTTGCTCTAAACACACCCACAAAATGTTCTGTGCATAAACAATTAATAAACCAGGAGCTGAGTTATTAAGTCTTACAGATTTTAGTTCTTGAATGGCAAGGCTTTTTTTCATGTTGGATATCCAGCTTTCTTTGTCTGAAGAATAAATGTGGTGAATCATGGAGTGATGCTCTATGCATCATTCCATTAATCCTCTGATATTTTTCCTCGTCTCTCAACAGGCTAAACTCATAATGACTTTCCTTGACAGGCAGACTTACTTGTTTTTAAGGCCTGAATTTTCCTAGTATTGTCATTTAAATAGCCACGAATTTCTACCCTTAGAATGTTAGGTGACATGATTTTATTACCAGTATGCTCTTTAGTTTAATTGACGTGTTTTATCAGCCGCATATGCTGGAGCCATCTGTTTATATTTTTCTTTTATTACCAGAACTAAAAATATAGCCATAGTAAATCCTCGTTTTAGCTGAGTTTAAATACTATTTCCTCAATATAGGGTAACAAACAATTTCCATTAACCACCTGGCTGACAAGGTGACTTAGTCTCTGACAGGTCTCTGTTTGAAACCGGGTAATTTTTTGGCCCACTGTTTATTGCCTCTAAAACTATCGAAGACTTTTCATTTGCAGTACTGAGTATTTCATATATAGCTCATGTTCTTAGTGCCAGTTTTATTGTTGGATCTCCTTTGCCTTCTGCCCTACCAGAGTTTTCTATGCCTTGCATTTCAGTGCTTGATAAATGTGTAAGACTGGGCTGTAGCTCTCTGCAGAGACAGACCAATCATCAACAATTTGGGAAACTACAAATAGGTTTTTTTCTATTAATGCATGCTCTCTGCAGTTTTCACAAAAGACATCTCTACCACATGCAGTTCTTAGAAAAGTGTGTGCCGTGAAATCCCATGGTGCAGAGCAGCAATGAGTCCCTAAAATAAAGACGTGAATTGCTGTTTCTTTGTTATTTTGCACAAATAGACAAAATGGGCAATACGGGATCATAGAATGGTTTGAGTTGGAAGGGACCTTTAAAGATCAACTAGTCCACTTGCCAAAACTATTGGAACCCATGTGCCATGGTACTGATAGGGTGAATATGACCTGATGCCTTCTATTGCACTGCATAGGTGTAGCATAAACTTGTCTAGTTACCCTTCTTGCACAATGGGGGTGTGTGATTACTCATACAAGTGATATCTTTGGGAAGCAGAAGCAGCTGAAAGGGCTTCACTCTGCTGTTTCTTATGAGTCTCCTGCCATCCCAGGAGGAGACGCTCACTGATAGAGCAGGACCAGTGCCCCTTCTCTTTGGTCTCCTCTCCGCACACCCAGGGTCCAGCTAGTGAAGCTAAATCATCATTTCTGTTTGTATTTCAGAAGAAGGTCTTCATAGGTTCAAAAGAGGTCTTCCTTTTTCATCTCCTTGACTGGTGGAATGCCATGCTCATGAGAAGGTTTTGTCATAAAAAAAGGTCAATAGGAGAAAGTTCTTGATTCGACTTGTTCTTTGGTAATTTTGAGTCTCGGAAAAGAGGCTGTGACAGCAAGATGTGGAAGTCTTAACTGTTTGGTCATGGTTTTGCTTACAAAGAATGCAGTCTCGGTAGCAAAATAAATGTGAAAGCAAAATGTTCAAGGCTTTTCATTTCACTTTCGTACAAATAGGACTGGAAGGAACAAGGCTTGGGAGGTGTCAGGTAGACCCCCTCTGTCAAGTAGACAACAGAATTGAGATGTGTAAACATCACCACCATTCTCTTTTAACAAAAAGGGACTGCGTACCACAATATAAATGCAAAGGTTGTTATGAGAAAACTATCAGTATTTTATGAAATTTAGCTTAGTAGTAATTGGTGTATATAATTCTAGTCTAAAATCTTCCAGTTTTCTCTTTTTCAAAGACTTCATCTAAAGTAAAAATTGAGCTTCCTTTCTTTTTGATTGTTTCATCTGGCTTAAATTTTCAGGATGTTACAGAGCTGAGAGGGATAAGAAGAAATACACTGTCCTGCAGAATCGTATTTTTTGAGTCTGAATTAATTTCTAATGTTATGCATTGTTAATAGATTATATTTTCTAGGGAAGGTGGATAATTTATAACAGTAATAAAATCGCATTCCATTTTTAAAAGCTTACAATAGTGATTTAAGATCAAAAACAGTGTGAAAGATGAAAATATATACATTTCCATTTTTATTCTTTTTGGATTTGTAACATAGCCTACGTACTTCCACAGTATATGGTATAAAGAAATATTTTCTTCACAAGGGTTGATTTTGATTAGGATAGTTATATAGACAAATGTGACATCTGTAGACACTGGTGTTGTTCTTTGTGCATCAGCTTACATCCTATATATGTAATACACATAATGTTCTATACGGAATCAAGATTAATGGCTCTCTCCTTTCTGTATCAAGTTTTTGAGGACACTCTCCTTTTTCCAGCTACAATCATTATTTCTTACAGTTGCGTTTTGCTGTTTTAATACCTGGAGGCAGACAGTCTTACAATGAGTAGGTTTGGCTTTGCTCTGTTGAGCTACATCACTCATTTTATCTAATCCTGCCAATCAAGCAGCAATGTGGGGTGCTTCAATATCGAACTTTCCAGCAAAATTAGCAAGTTTTCTAGAAGCTAGTCAAACAGAGATTTATCTTGGTAAGACTGTTGAAATAAAGGGCATAAGAAATGAAAGCTATTTTCCTGATGATAAGACATTATTATTCTCCTTCTAATATTGATGAGAGTGCTGTTTCCATACTCTGAAGAGGGAACAATGAAGGAAATGTGAGACTTCCTAAGTTTTAACTTTAGCTTGTTTCTTTGTTGAGGGGCAGCACTTTGTAAAACTATGAAAAAATCTGCATTCCAAGTAAGTGAAATCAATATGACAAAGATATTTATACAATATGTATCACAGCCAACTATATCCCAGTTTCCAAAGTATCCTAGCTTGGAGTGCTTTTGATGCTATTGTAAATGCTTACGGCTTGAAGCAGAAAGAGTTGTAGAACCGATTCAGTTTTTCAAAAGCATTGAAAACTACAGTGAAAAGTTTCCTTCTAACCCTTAGATGAAGCTGAGGTTTGAGATATTGATAGTGCAAAAATGTTGCCTAACACATAATTGCATGAACGAATGTGACAAAGAACGTTAAAGGTGATTTTAGGTGAAAACAGAGAGGCAGGTTCCTTTGTAACTGACCCTGTGCATGGTCCTTATCTATTTAAAATGCTCAAGCAATGAGAAATGTCCATTGGCATTAATTGCTTTGCAATATCTGTTCAAGAGTTCTTGCTGATGATCAAGTTTCTTAATTCTTCGTTTTCTTTTCAGGAAAGTTCTTGGGTTGGAAATTGGAACAATCTGTTTGGATTATGCCTACTTTTAGATCAAAAGAATTAGATGCCAGTGACTTTTGGAGACTCTGTGGCATGCAGTTGCCACACAGGATAATGCATAATGTTTGCAAAAAAATTGGTGTACATTATGGATCAACTAAATATTTCTACCTGAAACACTAGAAAATTAACTGAATGTTTTGCACTCATCTGTCATCTGGTTATTCAAAACTGACTCTTATGGTGCAGCATTCCTTGTTAGAAACACCTCCTATTTACAAAGGATATATGCATGATAATCTAACTTCAAGCATGTGTCAGAGGGCTGTAGGACTTCCATTCCCTTTATGACTTATAATTCTTTGGTAGAGATGAATTCCTTTAAATAGGGGAAACATTCAAATTTAAGTGTACAGAAATACATTTTGCTAGGGTACGTTTCAATGTTTGTCCCTTGCCACAAACCCAGACATTTATGGGAGCAGAGATTCCTGATCTAAGCCTACTGCCTGTTAATGCACTTAGGAGCATAACATCACTGATGATAATTTTAACATAGATGATTAATTATTATGAAGCCTTTTAAAAAGAATTCACAGGATTTCTAAGTGGAAGAAAAGCAATGTTATTTCAAGGAGAGAACAATAAAACCAATGGGGTTAAGTGCATATTTGGGGTCCTAAAATACTTTGTTGGTTTAAAAGAATTAAAAAATGGAGATTCAACTACATTACACAATTGCACGTTCTCTTGATACATTGCAATGTATCTTCATGTTTAAAAGAAGACATAGTGAGTCGAAACCTTTGTTCAGTGACTAACTTGTAGGGCGGGTTCTGTGTCTTCAATCAATATTTACCGGACACTGAGAGCTCCTGACGCTGAGCTCCTTCACTAAACAGAGAACCGTATTTTCTGATGGGAGTATTATGTGTATGTGGCTGCAAATACCTAGCAGAGAATTACCTCATGGACTTTCTGCCTGGGATCTCTGTTTTGCTTCTCGCTTTCCCTGTCCTCCACAGTGCCGTAATTCGGGAGGGGGCTCCTGGAGGGCTGTAGGGCTCTGCTTTCTGCACGGTTCTCACTGGTGGGGTGTGCAAATGGCATTACTTGCTCTGCACTTGGGAGCTGGCTGGCAACAGCTTTAGGACTGACCTCAACGGCAAGAAAATAGGATTATCATTTTAATCTCCTCTGTTTAACTACCTTCTCTGTGCTGGGCAGGGCACGCATAAGGAGTGGTCTAATTTAAAAAAGATCTTGCTAGTCTGCACGGTTCAGGATTGTGTCCTGCAACAAGCGAGTTACTGTAGTACATGAAGATACTTGCAAATAATTGTGAGGAACTAAATAATTGGGTTTGGTTCTCTGGTCAAAATTATATAGTAAGAAAAAATGGTTTATTTAGACTAAGCAAGATGGCTTATCCTGTGATTTCAGTATTTGTGTTTAAATTTTGTTTTATGTTGAAAAACAACATTGTTTTGAAATAAATATAACTGCAGTTTGAATTGCATATCATGTTCTGGCAGTGATGGTTTGAGACAAACATAGTCCATGGGGAGAAATGAAATCTTTCGTGACTGTTTTGTGGAAAAAAACAGACAAGATGTTGAGCATGCTGACCCTTCTTTAGGCCTTAAAATAGAAATAGACATCTTCAGGCAATGTACAATTCAAGAATAATTGTTTAGACATTAACTTATCTAGGTTAATCAATTAGAGGATTTAAGAGGGATGATTAGCACCACTGGCAGGGGGGACAGGGAAAGCGGTGTAATTCTTTGTAAAGCCTGTATATTGCTCCCTACCAAAAGAACACACGCAGGCAGTAAAGGTGAGCATCGCTCAGTCATCAAAGTGAAAACATTTTTCAGGAACCAGCTGTTCCATCTCTGAGATCATACCCCGTGAGGGGGACCTGTGAAATACAGTCAAATGACAAATTGGAGGATTAAAAGTCGGAACTCTATTCACTACTGAAAATCCTGGACTCTGAGAAAGCATTAATTTTAAGGCATATCACAGCTGTTTCCACAAATCCCTTCCTGCTTGATCTCTCGCTGTTCCACGTTTGCTTATTCTTTCTCTCTCCCTTCTGGTCCCATAAACCTCTGTGCACGCTAAAAACAGGTTAATAACACTATCACCTCTCGCCTTGCTAATGACCTTCTCTCAACAGGTACTGATTACACCTTTCTTTCAAACCAAGTGGCTACACAATTAAGTTGAACTCAGACACGTTTTTCCCAACTGAGGCGAAAGTTGTTTAGCTTTGAAGGGTGTTACTGACAGATCTGGTGCTACTAGAAAGCTTGCCTGCTGTATTTTTGGGCTCTGTACCAATTGCCCAATGAAGTCTATTACGTCTTCCTACAAGCCTCTTTTGACTTTTCGGGGGGGTTATTTTATTTCATTTGCTAAAGTGATTAAATGAAATTCATAAAACTTGCAAATATTTCCCAGTGAACTAAATCTACGTTACCTGATAAATATAATGTTAGAATAAAAAGTAAGATAACTCAGATCTGCTTATGAATTCAGAAGCCTGCCACATTGATCTTTCTCAATTTTTCCCTAACAGATCAGACACTTTTCATTTTAACAAGAATTCAGGAATTTTTTAGTTACTGACACATGATCTACAGCCATCTTGATTGTGAAGGTCTGGACATCTCTTACAGCTGTTTCCAGCAAGAAGAGGGGATATAGATCTGTCCTTTAGGATTCAAGAAATGGAAGGGGAATTGATTTATAGTCACTGTCAGTTCCCTGTTGAACCAGAAGGATCTAATGGGAGGCACTCATAACCTTAAGAGATCCTCAGTTTTGTCAGCAGTACCTGTGTCAGGCTTGGCCTAATGTTGCCGGTGCCTTCTCTTTGGCTTGTGGGACTAGCACTGTCAGTGGGGAAAAGGGAGCAGAGATCAAGAATATGATGCGAAGATACTAATTTAAAAAAAAAAAAAAAAGAAAGAAAAAATCGCAAGTTATTCTTTGGACTCGCTGGTGTTTTAAGTTGTTTACTTGAATGAATTTTATTTATATTGAGCTGATGGTTGGCTAATGTCTCCTGAACCTCTCTCTTTTTTCTTCTTAAACCACAGATTCCTGTGCTTCTCAACCTGAGTAAAGATCCTGATGTTAACTTGCCTATGAAACCATTAATCTTCTCGTTGGCCATGGGTGCGTGCCTTGGAGGTAAGAGTTTATGTGAGAAAGCTAATATAAGGTAATAGCCATGCAATTATGGCATGTATAAACTGGCACAATAGGTTCAATGATTTTATTATGCAAAGCATAGGTAGGGCCTGATCCAGCTCCTTTTGACTTCAAAGGACTCCTGGATAAGGATCCCAGCCACCGTCTGCTGCTACAATAGGTTTTTTGAAGTCCGTGTTTGAAGACCATATCCGCATAAAGTACAGACGCACAAAGAAGCAGTCCAGATGGTGCTTACAGGGTTCTGATCTTTTGTGAGAGAAAATACAAAGATGCATTTAGCTTTCAGGACAGAGACCCATCATTGCTCATTGAAAAGATGCAGAATACGTATAATAGCTGAGATCTGAAGGCTTGATTCAAAGTCTGCTGAAGTCACTGGGAGGTTTTCTGGCTGGCTCACAGAAGTGGTTTGAGTATCCATTTGCTGACCTGTTTAGCACTCCTTACTCTAAGGAAAGTCTTTTTGAAGTCTTTGGGAAATGTACCTCTAACAACGAAAGCTAATAGCCATTCTCCTAGTACCCATCTTGGTGTGAACTGGGATTTCTTGTGTTGTCAGTGCATTAGCACAAAACAAGCAGATGGTTTCATTACTTTTTTTTAAATTGAAAATGTACCATGTATATGTTGTAGGCCCAGGATTTCCTCTCTATTTGTTATAACAATAAAGGAGAATAGCCATGCAGTAGTTTTAAAATTAATGTTTATATTTATACTTGACTACCTTTTTTTTTTGCATTCTGCAAATGCCTTATGAAGGTGTTACGACACAACATTTCCAAATAGCAAGTGTACTAAGTACAATTAAAATGTGTAAGTTTCTAATGAGAAATAAAGTTAGTATTATTTTTTTACTACTGAGAATTTTAATGCTAATTATATTGTATTGGGTTGTATTTTGATCCCTTAATATTTAGGTAGTTACGTTAAATAAAATTAAAATGGATGAACTGGTGCTCTACAATGAATCCACCCCTTCTCTGCCTCCATGCCCCTTCAAACAGTTTCCTTGACTTTACAGAGATTAAAACTAAACCCAGTTTTGTGTGTAATACAAGTCCTAGTTTGTTTATTTAGCTAAGTGATTGCTAGTACAAGTGACCTTAATACTTAACAAAGATTATCATGATGTAATTTACAGATTGAATTTTAAGAGCATGTTGCAAAGGCGGGACAATTTATACCAAACAACAGGTATTCATTTGAGGAATATCTTTTTCTACTCATCAATACTCTTCATTATATTGTGACTTCAATCTGTTCCTCTTTAAAACCAGTGATTTGAATAATCAGCATAGCTTTATATAGATGTTTGCCATAAAAATATCATCTTTCTTCACAATTTGCTAATCACCAAACATACTCTGATTTCATTAAACTTTCAGATTAAAAAAAAAAAGCTTAAGGAATATAAAGTTGGCCGGATTACGCTGACATATTCTGAGTGGGAGGCACTTCACCAGCCTTGGAGCCTTTACAAGTCTCAGCTGATTTTCCTAAAGTATCAGTTATCATCTTAACCCAAATTCCTTTAATTTGATTTGTTGAAGGGCTGCTGGGATTTTAACAGAGACCTCTGTGTGTATGCAGTATGAGACAAAAGTAAATACATAAACAGTACCATGGGAACTATTTGAATTAAAGGCACTAGAGGTCCATAGGAAGTGCCCAGGTATCCGGATAAGCTCCATACAAATATTTGGATAAAAAGTTAGATCATTATCATTATTAGCAAAAGCTTAAACTCTCCAGACTATGCTCTATCAGGATAAAGGTGAGCATATGCTGAATTATACTGGCAAAGGTCTCACAGGGGTGTTAGCCTGAAAATTAATATGCTTCTGACTTTCCCATGTCAAAGCTAAAAGCTAATGGACAGTAGCTTATTGTTAGGGAATGAAAAGTGTGGAAAAGCTTTTGCTTTAAAAGATTTCATAGCCCCCAAAAGTGGGGGAAAAGGGGATTTTTTTTTTTTTTTTTAAAAAGAAAGTGTTGATGGCCTTTAAAAATTATTTCCAAAGGAAAAGTCTTATCAGCACTGAAGTGGTGTGAAGGAATGCTCAAGGTAGGCTGATCCCATTGAGGAAGGGGTAGATGGCAATTACATCATTACTGCCTGGTGCTTAAGGCAAACGATTGGATCTTGTCGCTGCTTATGCAATCAAAGGAACTGGGCAAACAAGACATCTTGTAGAAGAGTCTGATGAAATAATACATTATAACTACATATTTTAGGGTTAGTTGTTTACTACAGAATGCAGAGCTTCAATTCTGGTAATTTGATAGCATTTCTGGGGTTCAGGGTAAACACTGCTGTATGCTTATGTGTCCGTGACGGGAGCGTCAGTATTTGTGCCTGTCTTGGAAAATGCCCTGCAACATTTTGTCCTGAAAAATTTGCAGTGGGTGCAATTACTTTTTCCTCTTGTCACAAAGTGCACAGGCAGCTCTGGGTTTGGAAGATGCTAGGATGAGAAAAGACAGTAATTTTCCTTCATTGCTTTATCTGTTGTGCTGGAAATGAAAGAAGGATTGAGTCAGTCTCAAGCAAGACGAAGAGACCTTTGCCAGTGTAAAACTGCCACATTGTTGTCATCTTCAGCAGCGTCTCCCAAGAGAGAGCTGCTGCTATTAAATTTCTGTCTTTCATGGCATTGGGCTCAGACATAAAGAGTAACTGAAAATCACGTAGAAGCTCCTTGCTCTGTAAAATGTGTCTCTGAAGGTGAGAAGGGATGAAAAATCCTGTCTCTTAATCAAGGAAGCCAAGGACAGCGATGGCCACGGGCAGTTCCTGGTGAGATGGTCACAATTTTGAAATCTTTGGGTCTTCCTCAGAGTTTGCCAGTTCTTTTCTGGCAGAAGTTTTCTTGCTCAGGTCAAGTCACTTTAACGCGGTTAAAAAATAAACATGGTAATTTTTCAGGGGACCTGGTTCTGGAAATGTAGGTTTATATTTGTCCAGCTATCTTTAAGAACTTAAATTAAGTTGTAAGTTAGGAGTTTGGCTGCCCCAGGCTCCCTGGTTGGTAATGTAATGGGGATACCGGCATGTCCAGGAGGCAGATGTTTATTCACCCACTGAAAAAGCCAGGTGCTCTCTGCAGAGCACATCAGAGACCCCCACGTGCAGAACTTCGGTAGCTGAGAGGGGGGCCCAAAGACAGGTCAAATGAATTTGGACCTTAGGGCCTTTTGGTTTGTCAATTCTTCTGAATGCTGGATGACCTTATTAGTTCATATCTGCCTGGGCATTAATGGTCAGGCTGATGAAGTAGTAGATGGAAAAATTGTATTTCTTATGGGGGTTTTTATGTACTATCTGCCAGTATTTCAATTATGTTTTAACCATGAAGGAAAAGAAAACAGGGAACTTAAAAGGAACTAAAGGAAACAAACAAGGAAGTAATTTCTCTTGTTTTCTGTGGTGTTCTGACAAATCTGCATCCATATTTCTTTTGCACAAGAGGACATTGAATAAAGCTTTATTCATTAATGCTTCCTATTCTAATACGTGATGATATTACGGTACCTCTTGAGACTGAGTTGTATGTAGACCTTCCAATAGTGTCTAGGGAATGCTGCCCTGAAATCTTGGAGCATAAATGAGGATTGCTAGCTCCAGCAATTTCAGAACAAGAGGAGTTTTAATTTCATGGCTTCTATTGGCTCATAAGTTTTAAAATAACATGAAATATGGATCCAACTCAATTTGAGTAAGTGCACAGTCAGAAATCCACCTGTTAAGACTGTTCAATTGTGTAGAACTGGATTCTTTACTGAGCTGAAGGGATTATAGCTAAGATATTATTTGAAAGGTTTTTGTACATCTGACATTTAAAGAGCTGGCATTTATTTGTCTTTTTAGTTCTTTCTTTCTTTCATGATTTATAAAAAGTATGTTTTTGAAAAAAAAGGAAGAAAAAAGAAGAGAAAAAAAAAGATTGAATTCATATTTGAAAGTCTCTACCTTTTGAGTTCTCAGTTGCTAGAGTAGAAAAGTGCAAAAAGTATTTCTCTGCTGCAGTGACTATTGCTGAAGTCTGAAGGGGACATTTTCTGCAGTGTATAGTTTTGCACTATTTTTCTTCTCTGTATATTTCCTGGAGGGCAACACCTGAAAGACATCATTGTCACAGTCCTGCAGAAAGAGGCGATCTCTAGGATGCGTACTCAGCTGTGTTATTCTGGCCACACAAACTCGGTTGTAGGCTCTAGTTCAAGAAAGGAGGTAGGAGGGAGGGGGCTGCTGGCTCTTTTCTTCTAACCTTACAGGGTCAAAACCCAGGTGTGAATAAAATCCATTATCCACAGGACATTGTGCTAATTACAGCTATTAAAGGAGTGCAACCCACAGTGTAGCTAAACAGTTGGGTTTCTCTCAGTGGTCCGGTGCTGTAGCTATTCTGCCTCTTGGCACCCCTCCTTCGGTCCCTGATGCAGATGGGACCTTGCACAGTGGAGTATCACTGATTTATTATTCCCGCTGATTCTGCTCCATAAAAGCCTAAACTAGTTTTAAAGCTTCAGACACACTGAAATTATAAACCTAGAAATATTGTTTATATTCCTAAACCAATGCTCCTTCTTTGCAATATGAGGGGAAAGTGATAGCCTTCAATAAAACATAAAATGTATCAAAACATATAATAATTAATATTATGAAAAAAGCACAACTGTAGATCCTTTGAAGTTCTTTTTGTAGTTAAAATAGATCAAATTTGTATAACACTTTTCCATTTGAAAGGTTCAAAAAGTCTATCAAGAACCGAATGTAGGGTGTAAAAATATAGCAGTTATTTAAGAGAAGCACTATTCAGCTTTGCTTTTGAACTTAATTGTTGTAGATAATGTGTAATTGAAACTGTAGGAAAAATTTTTAGTGGAAAGAATATACCTACCTGAGCTTGATTTTAACCAGAACACTGACATTGAAAGTTTCTATTGTTTCTAAAGTAGTCTTTTAATGATGAGAAATTCTGGGGCTCAGTTATATGTCTTGTCGGCGAGACAGCCCTGATTTAGAGAAGTATTTTTTTCTATGGATATAAAACTCATAATCCAAATTAAAGGGCAGTATTGTAGGGAATGAGAGTAACTTGAGATCTTTCAAAAGAAAAATAACGTTGCTGCTCTTGACTTGGAAAGGCAGGCAAAACAAATAAGGAAATTTAGGAAATGTCTCACAGTTTTTCTTTAAAGACCTCAGTGCAGTCTTTAGCAGTATTATGTCTCTAAATTGTACAGATCTAGAAGCAAAATGCAGCAGGTATTTTGTATGTCTTACACTAATATCTAATTTACTTTCTGAGTATACTTTGCATTGTTTCTATGATGTTTGCAATGATGGAAATGAGTAACATGGACTTAAACTGTGATTGCTGTCTGTTAACTGGCATTAGCACTTGCTTGTTCTTAACGAAGAACTCATTAACTGAAAGCTTGGGGTTTTGTTGTAGCATGAAGAACCGCATCGTTGGATATAAGCACAAGGCATCTTTTCTCTGTATTGATATTTGAGTGCCGAAACTGTCCTCTTGCTGTTTTCTGGAATAGGCAGAATCTGTAACCTTCTGTAAAAATCCACCTGGTGTTTTCCTTAGCTCTTTCATGACATTCAAACTCTGGGCCATCTTCACGCTTTTTCAGTATCAAGTTCTTAAAGCCCAGCAGTGCTGCAAAGGAAGGACTTTGCTCTCTGGACACTCTCTGAGGACACTCTCTGGTGTGAGAGCCAGGCTCATTACCAGCGTCCCTGCAGCGAAAGGAGATTCTCTAATCTTTAAGATTACCAAAGATAATCCTCTGTGGCGTGGAAGATGTACAGAAGAAAGTTGCGAATGTAAATTCTAAAAGTGGCTAAAGCTGAGCGTGTACATTTGACAGATGTATCTTTGTCTCTTTGAAGGCAGTATCAGAGACCTGCTCAGCTTTAAGACACTGAGTTAATATGGAAACAAACCCCATATTGAACCTTGTCAATTTTTCTCAGCAAGACCATTTTTTCTAAGCTTGAAAAGAATTACCTTGGTAGACATGCAGACATAGATGTATGTTATTAAGGGTGAAATATTAAGTATATGGGGTAAAGGATGCCGTTTCAGCTGCACTGATGAGGATTTATAGTTTGGATGGTAAATCTTAGATTTTAAAATGGAAAAGAAGAGAGCTATGTGTAATCTATAGAATTCTATTCTATTTTGCATTGATTTAGGAAAAGAATTTATAACAAACATCAAGCTCACTTGATTATAATGCTTGCGTTACTGATGAATTTGAAATGCTCGTATTAATGGTTTTCAATCTGTGTAAAATAACTGCATGCTATAAAGTTCTGCAAATTAGAGACAGGATAATGATCAGAGATTACATCAGAGACTCCTACAAAGCATTTGTGGAGTTTTGTTTAATTTTATTTACTTGCTTTGTGCATTTCTTTATCGTAAGTTACAGAGGTTCTTTCTAGAAGCCTTGGCCACTTCTGTTTTCAGAATAATATAGAATATTCAAACTCATTATGTTGTATTGGTGAGTTGCTGCAATATGAGAATACAGACTCTGCATAGCTCTCAGCAGAAGAGGAATACTCAGAAGGTAGCACAGACAGAACAAGTCAGGGAAGCTATAGCAAGCTTCAGAATGCTTAAGTGCAGAAAATAATACTGGACTATCTATTTCCCTTCCTTTGTAGACACTTTCCAGACAACACCCTCCTTTCTGCACCTTAAGTGGTGCAGCAGAGAGGAGGAAAAAAAAAATCTCAGTCTGCAATGTTCATATTGATTCATATTGATGAATCAGGCACTCTGTATGTTGCTGAAGAAAGTTATAATCATGCCCTAGATATTATTTATAGATATACTAATAAATATCTGTAGCACAGTTGCAGTTAGCACACCTAAACCAAAGAGGGGCACTGGCAGGAGTTATGAAACTGTTTTAAACAAGGCACTTGAACCATAGCAAAACAACAGGTAGGCTCCAATCGAAAATCAATGATGTGAGTTAAGTTCAAATCTGAATTTAAAGCAGCTGGACATTCTAAAATAACTTAATGGAGGGACACTTTTTTTTCCTAGTAATATTATCTTGTTCTGCTCAGTGTCAAAGTAAGTTATGGCATTGGGTCTGGCTGGGATGGAGTTAATTTTCCCCACAGCAGCCCTCCTAGTGCTGTGCTTTGTATCGGTAGCTAGAAAGGTGTTGATAACGCACCCGTGTTTTGACTACTGCTGAGCAGCGCTCGCACAGCATCCAGGCTGCCTCTCCAACATGCCCCCCTCACCGGTCGGCTGGGGGTGGGCAAGATCTTGGGAGGGGACGTGGCCAGGACAGCTGACCCAAACTGACCCAAGGGATATTACATACCTTATGATGTCGGCTCAGCAATAAAAGCTAAGAGAAAGGAGGAGGAGGGGGGATATTTGTTATTATGACATTTGTCTTCTGGAGCAACCACTACACGTACTGTAGCCCTGCTTCCTGGGATGTGGCTGGACATCGCCTGCTGATGGGAAGTAGAGAATAAATCTTTTGTTTTTCCTTTGCTTCTGCACGCGGCCTTTGCTTTTGCTTTATTAAACTGTGTTTATCTTGACCCATGAGGTTTTTTTCCATCTTATTTTCTCCCTGCCCTGTCCAGCTGAGGAGGGGAGTGATAGAGCGGCTTGGTGGGCACCTGGCATCCAGCCAGGGTCAACCCACCACAGTTATGATAAAGTTGAATAATGTACTTTTATGCCAGGGGTCTATACATGGATCTATTTTTCAATATTTGGTCCCTAATAGTGCCACTTGTGGAGAAGCTGTGAAATTGAGCTGGTGTAGTTTTAGCCTCGGAATCTAAAAATCGGAGAGAAAAAAATACGTAAGCTGGGGCTTCTGTTCAGCATGAAAGGCTTCAAATGGAACCTACTTGAATATGTGTTTCACTTGAATATGTGAATGGAGTGTCAGAGTACACTGCTGACACCATCCTTCTTTACACTAGTTTATTTTATCCTTGTACTGGGTAAGTTGACTTCGAGGAGAGAGATTACCTTAGTGATCACCTCGGGTTTTATCTCTCTTTTACAGATGTCTGGATTTGAAAGAAGCTTATGGATTTCTTTATGTCGTTTAAGTAACAAGTGCAGGATGTTCAGCAACCTGCCTTATTTATCTCACACTTCTGGTAGAAAAGTGACAAATTTAAATTTCATCTTTTCCTCTCATAGCAAAAAGAAAGCAATGAGCATTGAATAGTGCAATACTTGCAGTAACTGGTCTGCTAGTGGTGTAGTAGTGGTGATAAAAAATGATGAAGTTCACCAGATTAAAAGTGTTGGATTGAATGCAGTTCAATGAACTTTTTGGATAAGTTAACTCAAAACTTTAATTACCATTCTTTTTCTCCCCCCGCCCCCCCTGCCCCAAGCCCATGTGTATACATTTGTGCAGAAACATCTCATTCAAAATGTTTCCAAATGGGTAAAATTAAAAGATGTTGATATCGTACAACTGCAATCTGTCACATATAATGATGTTGAATGAGCTCGTGGATGCCTTCTCCCTCTTACTGCCTATGACTTGAGGTTCCTTGTCATTTTAAGGACTGTTAGTAGTTTAATTGGCCTTGATTCTGTAGCTCTTTATTGACTGCAAAGTTTGATCATTCAGGGCTTGTTAATTTTCACACATAAAAATTATTAAAAGATATTCAAGACGTAGCCATTTAACAGATGAATATAAATGGCTTTGTTTAATGAGGCAAATCTGGATTAGTTTCGTGTGACACAGAAAATTTCTGAAAGCTATGAAGGTTGTCTCCTGTAAGGCTAATCAAAACCATAATTATTCAGCATTCACTTCTGCAGCCAGATTTGTTACATTTGCTCAGTTTGTGCTTTAAGTAAAGAAATGGAATATGCTATGGAAAGGAAGCCACACACGTCACTCTACGTGTATTTAATGATGTAAAGTGTACAGGAGCCTGCAGGAGGTTTCTTTCAAAAATGGATGGGAAGCGAGGAGCTGGCTTCCTTCAATAAGTTTTGCTTTGACACTATAATGGGATTGTTTGATTACAGCAAAAAGCAGAGCTAAGACTCCTCACCTTGAAATTATTCACGAATCTGTAGCAAACTCCTAGTTTCAGAGCGAGAACCCTTCTCTGGGACAAAGCAGCGCAAACAGCTGTGCCTGTGTAAAACTGGCCCTTGCACAGATGTTTGTCCAAGGCCAGGGAAAAGCTGTTTTCAGGGGATGAAAACGGGATAGTCTTTTTGCTTCTGCATTAGCTAGGGAAGAGATAACGCAGGAGGCCTGTTGGTTAAGCGCAAGTGTAGCTGCTGTCTACTGTGAGATGACGTGGAAGGGAAGTGGTCTGTAATGGTCACAACAAAGCAAGGCTTTTCTGTAAGTAATCCACTTTTAAGCTTGCTGTAGCACAAGGTACTATCTCCTTTATATTTGAGAAAGTCACTGTTCATGAAGGTTGCTCATGCTAGGCCAAACAGCTTTATTAGTGATAATCCCTTCCCTTTGATTTCTCAGTGCTTTGAGTAATAAACACTAATTCTGCTGGGCACTTTGAGGGGATTCTCCAGGCAAACTTATTAATGCAGCAAACTTAAGGGTCAGGCTTGCTCTTGAGGAGGCAGTACCAAAGGGACTCCTGAGAACTAACGATATTTAGAAATAATAGATGTGCTGCTGACAAGTAAAAATCACCAGCTGGGAATGAGGCTTAAAGTGAGAGGAAACATGTTATTGACGTAAACTCTCTCCCTTTTCTTGTTATGATTCTACCCTGATTTCCCAGCCCCTTCCTTTAGCAAGCACTGATTTTCAGTGCATTGCAGATTACCGTCACCTGGGCAGACTCTGTTTACTGAGGGAGAGGCTGTCTGAGCCCAAGGGAGGTGCGTTACCTGTGGTGTGCAGGTTCTGGGTTTGCATTTGGCAGTCTCTGAAGGAGTGATGTAGCAGAGGGTGACAACTGAACCCTGGGTTGAGTAGAAGTAGCTACAAATGGAAGCAGAACGCTGGAAGAAGCAGGGCTGGTGGATACTGCAGGTATCAAATCGGGCTTACCAAAGCTTGTCAACATCTTCCTGCTTGTACCTCCAAGTCAGCTGAAGATGCAAAGATGTGTTTTAATGTGTGGGGTTTTGGTTTGGATCTTTCTTGGTAGATTTATTCTTAACTAAAACTGTTGAATGCTTTTTTATACTTGGAGTTCATTTCACATTCCCTGAAGATATTCAAAGCAATTTGCCTTGAGACATATCAGAAAGATACTTTTAGGTCACTTCTTCTGGACAGAAACAACAGAAGATCTACTATGCTTCTGCAATGATTGTGCAAAGCTAGGGCAGGTCCATGGAAAAAATGAGTACGATCCGTGAGGATTCCTCTGTCATTTTCTTCTTTGTAGTCTGGGCAGCAGCAGCTCTTTAAGTGACGTCTTGTATCTTTTTATGAACACACTTCAAAATGAGAATTTTTGCTTTACATTAAGAAAAAGGTCTTTCTTGATTTCGTGCTTATGAATTATTAAGCATGGTTAGTATTGACAATAATGCATGTAGTCTACCAAGAATAAAAGGCAGAATAGATATGCAGGATACAATGTATGGCTTACCTCATACATATCACATACTATTGATCTTAGAAATGCAATATTTAATTCATTGTAATGAATCCAGTTTCTTAATAACCATCTGCCATGTGATAAAAGATGAGTTATAGTGGGAGTCATCCAAAACGATTACAATAGGAGTCATCAAAACAGATTGGTTACTACAATGTTATTCTTTGATGCAGTTTACTCGTGTGTATTACATTTTGAGCATAGAAACAAGCAACTAAGAGTCTTTGCTATGCTTTTTAAGCTTAATTATTCTTAAGATTGAAGATGATGTGAAGGTGAAGTCAAGATTGGGTGAAGTCCTAGAAAATGCTTATTCTTCATTTACATTGATTGGAGTAAATTTAATGTGTGTAGGTTTCCATGTACATTAACTTAGTTTTGGGTTTTCCATGATTCAGAGGTCACAGTGTTGCTGTTTCACTACCGAGTTAAACATTTGCCGTGGAGACAGATGTTCCTGGGAGGAGAAACAAGTTTGCCTCTGTTGTTAATTTCAGTGTAGTTCTTTGAAGCCTGCTGAGCCAATACCTAATTAAACTGCACACACGCTCCGAACAAATGAAAAAGAAATGCTGCTTCTTTCAGATAACATTTAAGGTGACAATTTCTCCTCGAGTGAAATCTACTTGGGGAAATCAATTCACTGCTGAAGCAGAAACTCTTTCCGTAATAGTTCATTATGCGAAGGCATTACTATAGCCCGTGTACAGTGTAGGAGAGCGCATGCTGTTTGGAGAGCTCGCCTGTATCTAGTCACAGCCATGGGACAAGTGCAGTTTCAGTCCTGCTTCTTTAATTTGAAGCCAGAGCTATATTCCTTGTCTACAGTAATAATATTCTGATGGTGATGTCTGATTGTGCTACACGTAGAGCAGAAACCTCTTATGAAATATTTGGAGGCTGTAGACTACTGATTAGTTTTGGAATTGAAAATTCCTTAAGTGTTCCTGCCTGACTCCTCTAATAACATCAGCTATATTCATTTGTTCTGTTTTTGCATTAAGCCACATGCTTTGTGTCTTGGCTTTCTCATGCCAGAGCCTACCAGGAATGCTGATATTCCAAGTTCAATTTCATATCTCTACACATGCAATAAAGTAACTAAAATACGCTTTGAGGCAAAGACAAGGGAAGGGAAATGAGCTGTGAGTTCCTAACGACCAGTGCTACCCTAGACACCATTTTTTAAAGGTTTCTGGTCCTCTAGTAAGGTTACTTATCTTTTCTATCCACACCTGAAACACATGCGGGCGGGTGTGTGATTCACTGTGTATGACAAGAAGGCTAGGTCACAAATAGACCTTGGTGTCTCACGAGAATGATCCACAATCCTTTTATGATCCGTAGGGATATACCCTTCCATTGATGTGCAGTTCCACTAACATCAGCAGGGCTCCTCGCAGAGAGGATCTCTGCACCCAGCTCCAGCTCCTTTGCAAGGTCAAACCCTTAAAAACAGAGCAAGTAGGAAGCAGCTCACCTAGCATAGCTCCTGGAGAGCAGAAAAAGTAGGAATTAAAAAAAAAATAAAGGGATAATTAAAGATATAAAGTTAAATGTCTATTTGGGATGGGGGGGGGAATGTTTGTCTCATCTCACATTGTCTGCAAGATTTCATTTTCTTTCTTGTTCCATTGTGGGATCAGCTCAAGAGCTGTTTGAGGCTGCTGATGAGAAAAAAAAAACAGCCTCCCATTCTTAATAGGTGTTGTTTAGGGCATTGACCCGAGAGAACAGATATCCGTGTTCAGATCTCTACTCCAGGATGAAAATCTTGGTTTGCTGCCTATTCTGTGTTGATAATAATTGACCATGCTGGAGTCAATAAGAATCATGCCTTCTCTTTGGACTCAGTTGGAAAAATCTTGGCCACACAAGGGCTTTTTCTTGGAAAGCTTTGGCTTTCGTGAAATCAACTTTAAAAAAAAAAAAATGTCCTGAGTGACTTTTTGGGGTTTAGTTGTTTCTCAAAGTTGTTACTCTGTCCCTAGAATGAGCAGTCAAAACCCTGTATCTCAGCATCCACTGACACTAGTGTGGCTTTGAATCCAAACTGGGATCAAAATTATCGCAATCAAGCTCTTTCTCCTACCCTTTTTCTTATTAGAAGGGGCAGATCTTCCTTCTTCCAATGTTCCTTCCACATCACATCTTTTCTCTCCTTTTCCTTACTTCTGAACTCTACCACTTCATTTTATTTGAATTTAAGAGTGTTCTGTTATTTTTAAGAATATTCTTAGAAGTCTGCTCATTTTGTGTGCACTTTCAGGTACAGAAGGCCATATGGGTGCCATGTGTGAATACTTAGGGGAATAATCCTGCCTTTATTCTGACCCGTTCTTTGGTGAACTGATCTCTGGGTGACCTGAAACATTTACTAAGTCAAAACAATTAACTGGAGCATTAATTGCCTTCTGATCTGTTTCTGTCAAAGTCAGACCAGAAGAGTCTCCACTGAGCAGTAACGTTTAACAGGGCCGAAACGAGAAGAGTAACTATATGCCAATGGGAGCAAAGGAAGACTTGTGCTTAGAATAATGGATTGTTAATGTAGCCATGTGCAGCAAAAGAGATGACTTGCCATAGTATAAAAGTATTTTTCTCCTAGATTGTTACCTCTTTTGTTCAAAATTTCAGTTAAGGAATAGAATGTAGGAGTCACTGTCGCTTCCCAAGTCGTGCCTTAGATCAGAAACATTTGCTGAAGACATCTGCTTTGGGGAAGTCAAGTATACAGCGTTTCTGAAGTCTGAGGTATGACTCATGGGAAAACGATAGAAAATGGGTCGGTCTTTCTGAGCTCTGAATACTTGACTTTACGTTGCCAGATTGTTGAAATTTTAGAGAAATTTTAGAGAAATTTTAGAGTTATAAATTAGTTACTGGAAAAGGCTTAGGAGAAAAGAGAAGTACGTAGTTCTTCCAAGAAGATAGATGTGCGTTATAAACATGGCATGTTATTTTCCTTTGGTGCCCCACTCTCTTCAGGGGACGCGGTTAATGTAATTTGGTGAAGTTCACTGAATAAAGTTATATTCTTTTATGTATTAAAGAACTGTTGTGGTTTGGTAAGCAAACTTTGTATCTGTGGTGATCCTTTTGCCTTAGCAGAAAGATGTGAAACGGATCCATTGTCCCCCTTATTGTGTTCTAAATTTCTGTTAAAACAAAAGAAAACAACAACTTAGCAATTAGTTACCCTTTCTATAAAAAAGACACTAATTTGTCAATCTCAAGTTTGTGTAAGGAAAAAAGACAGCCATTTTTCTTAGCATCCTCAAGCTATCTCATCCTTTGTTTTCAGATCATCTGATGGCACTTTCTTGTATGTAAAAACCAAAAATCAGCAAGTTTATCCAAATGCAAGTCTGTGGCATCATTTTGACAACTGCTAGATTGGTGTTATGTTCCTTCCCTGTTTTTCTGGCTTATGTAGAATCAGAGAATGATACCAGGCTTATCTTTCAAAGTGTGAAGCTATTTATAGGAAGTGGAGATACTGTCTGTTTCTTTTCTTTTCAAGCCTATGCAACAGAGATTGATTTTTCTTTTCTAACTAGTACATCTTGGGACTTTAGCACAGAATAAACAGAGGAAGGGTAAGAAGCAGAGCACAACTATAAACTGGTATTTGTTTTCTGAACTGCAGGTAATGGAACATTGATTGGAGCATCCGCAAACGTTGTTTGTGCAGGAATTGCTGAACAGCACGGTTATGGCTTCTCTTTCATGGAGTTTTTCAGGTACAATTTTAAACTTCTCACCTTAAATATGACATTTTTTTTTCTCTAGGCAAACAATGCATCCTCCAAGGAGAAAATCTGGAGAAAAGGGCTATAAAATAGACCTGTGTTCCTAATTTGTTTTTGGCAACTGAAATGCCAGTGGAGGGCAGATCACTTTATTTTTGCATACTGTGGATAGAATGCATAAAGGTGGCAGGAGCACAGTGGAACCCCAGGAGAAACAAAGACTCAGAAATTCCTGTTTTGATCACCTTCAATCTTATCTTCAGCTCTGTAGTGATACTAAATTTTTGCTTTGTTGTTAAATACGGCTTAAATGTAGTTTCTCATCTGCATGGACATTCCGATGCCAGGAGAAAGTGGGATGTCCCAGTTTAGGCTGAGTAGAACTTCACTCCACGATCCCATGAGTAAACCTGTTTATCTAAAAGCAATTACTTTTTTTGACCAGCTGCTTAGCAGCTATGAGTGAAAGTGTGATGAGCGGCTAGTAAGAGCTCAAGCTGTTTAATAACTGTTTAATTAATAATTGTTGTTTAATAATGGAAGTTCCTCTGCAGGTCATTCAAGAGGATCAACAGGTTTTTAAAGGACAAGGAATACTTAATGTATATGACAGTTTAATATTTTTCCAAGCACCTCCAGTTTTTGAGACTGTGGTTGGGAGGTGTGAGTGGAAACTGGCAAATAGAGGACTAGACATGAAGTTAAAGTTTAGGGTGTAGGTGATTTAACTAGAACGTAATTCCTTTCTTATTTTTTCTGCATATCTAGGGCAAAGGATACTGTTAAGTTCACATCAATTGTTTCTTCTGGTTTTTTTTTTTCTTTATGCTGTTTATTTTAGTTTCTTATCTCTATTTGCTTTCCTTTATAGTGTTTACCTCAAAGCCTTCAAACCTGTATAATTAATATGATTAATCATACAGGAGTGTCTGGAGCAGAGCCAATGATAACCCTAAAAAGAAAGATGATCTGAACTGTTCGTGCTAAAATTCTTGCTGTGAGCATGTGCTGCTCACAGTACAGTTTATCTCTTCACCCATAGTCTTCTGATGATATGTTTTAGAAAGACAGATTACCTATCAAATCAAAGTCTGGGTTGTCAGGGCCTTTAAAACTGCAGTACAGTCTTACATAGTATACAGTGATAGCTAACAGACTTCTCGGAAGTCAAGCCCTGGTACAAAAAAGATGGCAATACAGCAATGATGGGCTTTTGGATTGTTCTGTTCATGTTTCACAGATATTCAGCTTGTCATTTGGGGATTTAACTTGTATTTAGCATTAACAATGTGTCTTCTATGTAGATTTTGTAATGAAATGTTCTTAAAGCTTCCATGACACTGACTGAGTATCTAAGTAGAAATAAGGATGTAAATCCTGACTAGTCCCTCCAGCAGTGTTCACTACAAAGTATTCTTTGGGAAGATTGCAGATAACACACAGATGTTCTGAAATTACCTTCTATACTTATGTTTGCAGTGGAAACAATTACTGGAGAAGGCCGTAGCCATTGTGAGCAAAGATGTGAGAACTGAATCCAGAGTGCTCACGGGAAGATAGCAATGGATATTAATTAGCAGAAAGAACATAAAAGCCTACTTTTGCTGGCTTCTTCTCAATCACTGAATAGGCAGTTCATGACCTCCTTCATAATTTGTCTTAGGAAAATATTTGTTTCAGTCAAATGTGCCTCAATTAAATATTTTCTGAGGCTTCTCCTGGCATTACGAGGTATTATATGTATCCCTTGTGGGTTTTGATCTAGCTTACTTTTATTTATGAAGATTGTCTCAAAGCATAAAGTGATTTTTCTGCATTTCTTCCCTGTTTGCCGAAGGTCACTCATTAGGCTTCACATCCGTATTTGGGATCCTCTGCAGTGCTTCTACCCATACAGACACAGATCGTTACTCCCTCATCTTGCAAACCCCTGTGAATCACCAGGGAAATATCATGGATACTATGTGTGGGGAGGTGATGGCCCCCTGCTACCTGACTTTTGCTAAGGTGTCTTCAGTGCAACCTGGGCTGTTACTGGTTTGTCCTTCTCGGGTGTCTCTGTGCAGGAAACCCATGACATGTCTGTCCTGGGTGGCATCTGGGGTCATACAGCACAGTGCATTACTTCCCATACCCTTCCTCCCTACCTACATGCTAAACCCAAATTATGCAACTATGTTTAAGGCGAGGGGCGGGGAGGGCTTTGCTAGAAGCAGCTTTTTTGCAAACCATGTTTTGACATGGTGGTCTGAGGAGGAACTCTGGGCAGGGTTGCTAAGCATATCTGGTGAGTACAACTTGACACAACAGGAGTGGAGAGGCTCTGGAAGCTCTGGGTGCCCAGTGACCAGGGCATCCTGGTGACTCTCTGTGTAGAGAGAGAAAGGAAAAGGCAAGAACCAGGCTCCGTGTCCTGTAAGAGGGACAGGACACAGAGCTCATGACTTTTCCTGTGTGTGTCTTTGTGCAGTGGCACTTGGTGTGGTTGGAGGTTCCTCTTCTCTTTCTTAAGAGGGGAGCAGTGGCAGTGTAGCGGGTTTGTTGTACAATGCTGTTCTGCTGCCCAGCCAGAGCCAGAGGTGGCCAGATGTGATAACTTGCCTCAAATGCTGTGGTCTGCCCATCTTGGTGTGTTTCCATCTGGAGTGCCTTCAGAAGAAGAAATCCTGTGCCAGTGGGGTGCATGCCTGGATGATGATGAATGCTATAGTCTTTCAGAAATCTAGCATCCTGGGGAAGGTCCCTCTTCAGGGCCACATCTAATTGCTTCCTTCCCTGGATCAAAAGTCCTACCTCCACAAGGACCTAGAGGCTCTCGTCTCCTTCCAGACTGCTGGATGTCAGGGGAAGACAACCAGCCCTGGCGTCCTATCCTCACCATCCAAGTAACTCAGGCCCATGTGCTGGAAGTGCTGTGCCTGTAAGGAGGTCCCAGTAGGATGGCATTTAGGTGGGAGAAAGGAGGGAGAAAAGCATAGATCCTCCCTCCCCGTGTTGAAGTACCTTAAAGGAGTCTGGTGTCGAGGGTACGCTGCTGGTTGAGGAGAGACCAAATCTCAACCGTAAGAGTCTGGCTGCGAGTGTGCTGGCCAGTGTCACCAAATATTTTGCCCAGAATGCATTCAGGTCTTGTTCCCTTCTCCCACCTTCCCTGTCAACACATAGAAACCAGTTCTGTCTGAACAGTGCTCACAAGGGGAAGAGCAAGATTGCCCGTGAGAAAGGATTCCTCAGTTGCTATGAATTCAACTTGCTTTTTCTGGCCTTTGTGAGCTTTTCTTGATACTTCATTATGTTCCACCAAAATAAAAATATTCCCGTGTCCCATAGAATATACAAACACTGTAATAAACTTACTTACTAAACAGACCTGCTACAAAGGACGTGGAGAAGGCAGAGGTACCCAGCCCTGTGATCAGCAGCACAAAGTCCAGCTGGAGGCTGGGCACTAGTGGTGCTCCCCAGGGTGGTTGTGATCCCCAGCAGTGCCTTCCAAGCTCAGCCATTCTGGGATTCGGCTTTTAATCAGCCCTAGAAATCTGAAGGCAAATAATGAATTACTGCCACTGAATGATTCATTTGGACTACTGTAAATTCAAAGGAAAGGAAGCAATGTTAAGACAAAAAGAAAACCGAAAGTCCTAGGAAGATCAAGGTCAGAAGCAGCAATTTGCTTAAAGATGCTCTTGCATTTTTGGAGTCAGTTCAGACATGTTACACTCCTTTTCCACCTTGGAAACTGCCTCATCAAACTGTATTTACATGTTTTAATCTTTCCTCCTGAAAAAAAATCTTATATGCATCCTGTTTTTTCATTAGCCTTCTAGTAATTCAGAAGGCAAAGCTGAACACAGCATTCCAGGCACGGTCCTCTTATTTTTTTCCTGTTTTACAAAGATAAGATTAAATACAAAATATGGAGCTATTTGTCTTTTTGTTGTTAATCTAATCTAGGCCATTTCAAATTCCTGTTTAATTTACTATTCACTGTTAAATCCAAGCGTCTTTCAGGTTTCATGTTGCTTCCTTGAGCGTGAGTATATGTCCCCGCTCCCCTCCCAAGTTCTTATACTTTTCCCACATTGTGTTTCTAATTAACATATCGTCAGTGGGCAGAGATAAAAGGGAATTGGTGTGCTATGATGTGATCTAGTAACTGCATTGGAGGATGGACACGCAGATAAATATTTCAGTGGTAAAAAAAGAAATAGTTGTCAGTCAGTGGGGTTTGGAAAAGGAGATAGAGAGCAGTGGGGTATTTGCTGTACGTGGTCAAGGGTAAACATCAGAGCAAGCAAACGAGCATTATGCCTCTGGAGAGAAGAGCAATTTTTTTTGGTAGTCTTGACCCTGTAGAAAACATCAAATGTATTAATAATATGAAGGTAATTGCTCAGGGACAGCATATATGAGTAAGCAGAAGGCAGGGAAAGATAATATGCATATTATGATTGTTAGTCTAGCTATCAGAGAAACATTAAATCATAAATAAGAGCTTAACATAAAGGAAAACCCCAAATGTAGGACAGTACTATTTCTCTTGGCAAATGGTCAGATAAGGACGGTATAGTCTTGTTGCCTGAATGATTTCCAGAGGTTAACATAGTGATTTTCTATCAATTAAGACTGTAGAATAACCAAGAGAGCTTTGTTTTTCTCGAGGAATAAGAAAATAAATAGCATTTCAGACGTCTCTTCTAATCTAGATGCTTCATTCCATGTTAGTTTTTTAATTTTTGCTACTATATCTCTGAGTTAGTTTGTTGCAATATAGCATTCCACTAGGTCAGTTCAGCCTATGGAATATGAAAAAGACCCACAGAAATCTTTTCGTTAGCGATGAAAAATTTGGTTCCAGCTTCATAGCATAAGAAGTGCTCATTGCTGTAGGGGCTTTAATTATCTGTTTCCACTTACTAATAAAATTGCCAGCTTGATTTTAATTTTCTGTTTAAGAGAGGCATTTATAACCTTATAAAGATACATAGTATTTCAAACATAAAATGTCATATTCCTGCATGCTCTTGTAATTCAATACCAATCACCCCTGTGTGTCTGTGATGCATGCTGTGATAAAAAAAAAAAGAATCACAGATAAATGCTGAACCTATTTGACACAAAAAGAAAGTGAGTATTATGGGAAATACTCTAATTTTATTTCAAGGAAATTTTGGCTGACTGTGAATATATCATGGTGCGGGATATATAGGTAAGAGAAGAATGGATTGGGTAACTCTGTGTAATGGGATAAGAGTATGGGTGAGATGATTTGATACATGAGGAAATCAGTCTGCTGAGAGGAACAGGGTATGGGCCTAAGGACCTAATTTGGATTACAATGGTAAGGTTAGCTGGGCATAAGCCTGAAAACATTGTGCATATTTTCAGCTTTTGCATTTTTCTGTCATTGCTCTCCCTTTATATGTCATCCGAAGAGCTGAATTAATATTCTCATCTTCGCTGAGAGTAACAATAATTTGGAAGTGCCATAAAATATTGGTTTCTGATAATAGCTTAAGAAAGAATGTGTTTTCATCGTAGGATTTGTCTTGGGAGATATTCACAGAAAAAATATTTATAGTAGGATATCCCATTTATCCTTGCTTGAGAGCACTCACTCGTAAAGACGGTGAAACAGTGATTCCCGTGAGAACTGTCGTTCGTGCATGTGGGAGGACAAATGTGATGTTCTTTGCTACCTTCTGTGTATCCTATTTACACAACTTATTGTAAATAACTGTTTTAAAAAAACATTTGGTTCTGTAAAGCCATATAAATGTGTCTACTTGATTATGTGTTAGACAACTGTAGTCCTATTCATTCCTGTTAACTTAGTGTCATTTTCCCTATTTTCTTGCTATTAAGACCACTCTATACCAAACACTGTTGCTGTTTTAGGGCTGATTCTGATCAAAATAAAACCAGCTCTGCTATTTTGGGTGTGAATTTTGGTGATGGAGACTTCAGATGAGCTATGTAGTACCCAAATACCTGAACACAATTCACCTGTGGGCTTTCTGATCAACTGTGTAGCTCCAGAAGACAGAATTTTGGGATGTTCAGTGTATCTAGCGAAGATTCAATGCACTGCTGAGTAAAGGTTTAATGATTATGATACACAAGTTAGCTCAAACTCATTTCTCACTACTCTTCTGATTAGTAAGGAAGAGTAATTGGTCATGGGTTAAATGTTGATATTTGACATGATAACAGATTTGTTCTGTTCAAGTAAGTGCAAATGCAACACTTGAGCAAAGCCCTCTCAACAAATGTGTTAATGTACAATTCCAATTTGGGCAAATTTTAGCTTTTCACAACTTTTGCTTCATAAAATTTCTGTCTTTAAAAATCTGGATCTTTTAGGCTTACTACATCAGCTTGTTTTCATCTTTATCTTGATTTCTTTACTTATGTAAGGAAAATATTAGAAGGGGTTTTTTTTAAATAGCTCATTTCAATAATAAATTTCAAATCCAATTACATATGAAAATCTCTATCTGTTACTGGACTTAGAGAACCAATCTGTTACTGGACTTAGAGAACCCAGTTTAATAAATGTAATTTAGATTTTAACATCCTATTTACTATTATGCTAGGAAGGGCAAAGCTATAGACAGTCTTAATTTTCAGCTGATCACTCAACAAAGTAGAAAGGTAGTTCAGCATGTATTCATCTTTCAATATTAGGTTCTAGGCTGAGTTTGTTAAGAAGAATGACAGTTTTCTTTCAGCTATCCAAGAATAATCATTGCAAGCTTTTAAATTGTCAGTGTGGATCTAACGGCTGCTCTCAAACAAACAAATGTTACATTGACATCTGTGGTGGTTGAATAAAGTGAATGCTGCTTATTTTAAATAGTTGCATCGCTTGCATCAAACCCCATGAAAGTAGGTGTTCCTGCAATAGTGAGGTACAAACCATTTTAAGAACAATTACTCAGTTACGGACGGATTTTTTGAACGATTTTATTTAAGGTCAAGATACACCGTAAGTGCAAATGTCAACTAATGGGTTTTTAGTTCATTTATTTTTAGGAAAAAGCGGGAGAAATCATGTTTTGAGCTTTTAGATATAAGGATATTTCATTTTCCAACTTGAAATAGGATTTATCTGTATCACGTGAAGTTTTTCATGGAGCTTAAGGTGCTTCTATGTCTTTTAATTAAAGCCAATATCTTTGAATTGTTTGGCCCATGGACATAAAAGTATTACTTTTTTTCTTCTCTTTTTTGCCGTGAAGTCTTTTGGATTAGCAAATTAATTTCCAGTAAAGGTAGATGGAGTTTAAATAGTTATCATCTTACTCAGCTTAAAATAAGGTTATGTGATTCAGGTATTAAAATATTTTTTATGGTTTTAACTTTTAAAGTCTATGAATTGTGTGTGTTTCATCCTCTAAGTTTAGCAATTGCAATGATCCAGTGTTTCACTGGGCTTCATAGGAAGCACCGATCCTCCAGACACATACGCACCACTTTAATATTACGGGATAAGCTCATGGAAGTGGTATCTAATCATAGGATCATAGAAAAATTCAGGTTGGAAGGGACCTCAGGAGGTCTCTTGTCCAGCCTTGGGCTCAAAGCAGGGTCAGCTGTGGGCTGCATAGAAACAGCACAGCCTTTTGGGGCAACCTGCTCCACTGTCTGGCCGTCTCCATGGGGAAAACGTTTCTCCTCTTGTTTCAACTTGTGCTGGTTTTCTCTCGCTGTCCTGCCATGTGCCATAGTGAGGAGCGTGGGCCCGGGTTCTCAGTCACTGGTTGTAGGTGCTGGGGGTACAGCTGGTGCTCCTGAAGCTGTTTCTTCTCCAGGCTGACCCAGCCCATCTCCCCCAGCCTCTCCTCATGGGTCAAAGACTCCAGCCCCCGCTGCCTTGGGGACCCTCTGTGAACTCCCTCCAGTTTGTCTGTGTCTTTCCTGTGTTGGAGGACCCAAAACTAAAGGCAGTGTCTACATATGGTCTAATGAGTGCTGTGTGGAAGGGAACAATCCCTTCCCTGGATCTAAGGCCCATTCCCCTTTTCACACAGCCAAGGAGGCTGTTGGCTGCCTTTGCTGTTGGGGTTCCCGCAGGCTCATGTGCAGATCTCCACTCCAGGACCTTTCTCTCAGAGCTGCTCCCTGGCCACTCTGTCCCCAGATGGTGTTGTTGCAGGGGCTTTTCTGTCCCCCTGGACCGGACTTGGCATTTGTCCTTGTTGAATTTTATAAGGTTCTGGTCTTCCCATTCCTCCAGTTTGTCCAAGTCCTGCAGGACGGTGGCCCTGCCTTCCACCTTTTCAACCAATGTAAGATTATAGTCTAGTATTTCCAGTGCAACTTTGTACAACTGTTGAGGTATGCAATGATATCCAATATTAGTATTCAAAATGGTGCCAATATAAGAGAGAAACTCTTTGCAAATATCTGTTTTTGTTGAAATGGGAATCTTGATTCAGCCTCACATGTAGCCCTTCTCATTTGATCTTCTGGTTTGATCTTATTTAAATTATTTGAATAATTTAAAAAAAACCCCCTAAATATGCCCCACATAGTTTTCAAATAATAGATCTGATTACAAAACATCGACATCAGTTAATTAGGTGAGGTTTTCGAGCAATGAAACAAATAATAGTAAAATGTGATATATGCAATAAATTTATATAGCTTAAGGTATAAATTACAAAAATGTGCAGTGTTCAATTTGTATAATACTTCTCATTCAAAACATTACTGATTGAAGAATGTCTCATAAAATCCTCAGTTTCAAGACTTTCATGCTAAGGGTTTCCAGAATGGTTTAAAAGTGATTATAAATTGCATGCTCCGTGCATATATGTGTACATGAAACACACAAAGAAATTGGATTAAACTTTTATTGATATAAATTTTGAGCATAGATCAGTAGTGGCCAAGTATGAATGCTAGTATCTCAAGTAAGTAAAATCATTGTAACCCCATATCATCAAGGTATTTGAGTGTGGAATGACTACCAGATACAAAAATTGATTTTTTAGACAGGAAAAAAAAAAGCAAGCTGAATAATAAACCCAAGCCATATGAAGATAAGAGCTGGATCAACATTTTTCATGCTCAAAAATATTCTTGTTTTAAATTCTGAAGTGTGGCACGCCATTGAGGAGGTCTGAAATATAGTCTCTGAATTACCTCAAGGACTTCAGGATATCTTTCCCTTCCACTAGCGTAAAGCTACTATTTCTAGCCTCATATGACTACAGCATATAAGCCATGAAATCTAGACTATCTCCTGATATAAATGGTTATGAAAAAATGAAGAGGAAAGTCCAAGCCACCCCTTGCATTCCAAAGTCTTCCATTTTGCATATGTACTGAATCTCCAAAACCCGTGTATTGAACTTCGCTTGTGTGGGTTTCAAGAAGATATAAATTGGGGGAGAGTCTGCACCAAATGGGACAGTGACAATCTGTGGAGAAGACTGGGTTTTTTTGCGAATCAGTGGTTCTCTGGAACTCAGAGTCTTTCAGGTGTTCATAAATTCATAAATTTGGAAGGTTAAATTCAGGAGGATTATGGGACAAGGTCTAAAGAATATTGGTCTGTCATGTAAATGAGTAATGAATGTAATTCTAAAAGCTCTTCCCTAAATGTTGCATAGATGCAAACTCCTCACGTTTCTGGTGTATTTGCAGGTATACCTTCTTCCCTCTCGTGCAATATTATATGTATATATAATGTGCATAAAGTTATCCATCCAGTTCTTGCAGATATTTTTAGTTTACCGACTTTACATATCACTAATGTAAGTAAGGAAAATAACTACACATATAAAAATAGAGCATAGAGGGAAAGACTGTTTTGGATCACACTAGAACCAGCTAGTTTCATCTGAAAAACATAATAGTTACATGGAGTATGGATGGAAGAATTAGATTTGTTACTAGAGAATTTATAATCATGCTAACGCTCCTACTAGATGTACAGGTTATAGGAATGATCATGTTTATAGAGTCTTATGTTAGAAATTGCATACGATGGATGTCATGAGTCACAAACAGTACAAAGTAATTAAACACTTTAAAACCAATCAAAGAACAGTGAGAAGAGTGGTAACATAGCTTTGTAACATTGACCATAGCCATTCTTGGCCACCTTTTCTAAATACAGGCTACCAACTTAATCAATACCTAATAACTTCCCAACGGCACTTGGAATGAAAATAATTTTAACAGTAATGATTTCTAGATATTTTTGGCAGTGTCAAAAAGCAGATATCCTGCTGGGTTTGTACAGTTCTATTCCTATACAAACTATTTTATGTGAAGGTTTTGAAGGTATCTTGGGTTGTGTCTTCCTTCATGGAAGAAAAGACATAAAATGCTCCCCCAATGCATCTGTACTAGTTATGTCATTAGGCTGATACAACCTGTTGGGATAGGAGTCATCTTTCAAGACTTTATGTTAATCTTTAGTATTCTACAGTGTTAATCTACATTAAACAAATTTGCCTAAGCACACTTGGAGAGCCTTGCATTCCAAACTTTGTATTTAAAATACACGGGATGGATTTTTCTTTGTGTACATACTTATAGCTGTATTGAGTCCAGAGGGAGCCTGGAACTCCTACACAGGTAAAGTCTGGCAAGATGAACCCCTTTCTTGTCTATTCCAACCAATGTTTTCTAATTTTACTTCATGTTCGGTAGACGTGGCAAGGGGAAGCTAGAGAGTAGGAAGGGAAAAGTTAGATTAAAGAGACCGGGAGCTATGCTGAGGCATTCTGGAAACATGAAGGGACGGCTTTCATGCAGTCCAGCACGAAAATACTAGTCCTTTTTTCCAGAGAGTGGAAAAGGCAAGGACATAACAGCAATGTCTTTTGGCTTCTCATAACAGACACTTTTTAAAAGTATTTTGAAGAAATGATACCACATTTTTAATAATAGAACAACTTATTCCTCTGCTTAGCTAACCTCTGGCCAATATCACCAACTTTTAAACACGTATAGGCTTTCTTTAACTTCCAACACAGTTAATGACTACTTTCTTCTTGTTCTATCTTCTCCACTACTTTGTGGCACTCCTGTTACCAGAACCCATCACCAGGATCCATGCAAACAGAAAAAGATGGTTTCCTATCGTGAGCTTTGGCTTATGCCTGCTTATAGCAAACAAAAATGCTAAACTGGATTCATAGCAAACTTCATACTTGCCTGGTTCATATTTTGAAATGATAGGCCAGCTACAAAACTAGGAAGAACAACAAAATTGTAATTTTTTGAGTTCTAGAGAAAAACTTGACTTTACTTGAAGTGACTTAAAGGTGCATGGTGCAGATGTGAGGTAACATGGTCTGTCACCCCTGGGTCCTTGTCCCCAAATCTTCCAGTCTGAGAAATGGGTTGGACCCTGCTGCATTCCCAATCTGGCATTCTTATTTGCATTTCCTTCCTATAGAAACCGGGGGAGAGGAGGGAGGTAGGGGAAGAGGAGGTGAAGAGAGAGAAGGAAGGATGAGAGAGGCCGTTGTGCATCTAGGTCTCATTTCAGGTTGGAGCTGGTACATGGCTAGAACATAGCCTGTTAGAGACTCACACGGCTCATGTCCTTGGAGCAAGGCTTCTCGTGCTGCTACTAACACCTAGCTGCTGCTGCTTCTTCACCTGTATATGTCTTGGCTATCTTCTCTACTGCCATTGTGTTGAGTTGTTAAATTTAATGAGTTTTGACATACAGATGAATATTGAAACGCATAAACTAAATCAGGTGTGCATCAGGATGGAGTGATTCCTGTAGCTAACCCACAGTTAGCTCGCTCTATGGGTTTGTATTTTAACTTATACATAAGAAATCACATTTATTGCCTTTTTATTAGAGCAGTCCAGAATAAAAAATGATCCCTTCTAAAATGACTATTTAAACAGTATCTGTGAAGGAGAAGTTCATTCTTGCCTTGGCTTAGCATTTGTGAAAGATTTAAAATCTTGTCTTTCTTTAGACTCTAGTTTAATGCTGTTGTTTCCATAGCTGACGCTTTGCATATGACAAAGCTGTACAAATTTTCTGAATTAATTCCTCTTTCAAGTTACAGAGCTATGATGGTTGTTACATAAGTCAATATTGCAGTAAGATAGATATTATTTATTTATAGACTTTTTTGTTTAGACTACTCATGTTTTTGCATTTCTTTTTTGTAATAATCTGTAAAGGAAGCTGAAGAGAAGAAAAAGTCTTACTACATTTAGGTGGCTGAGTTAGATAGGTTTTGGGAAGTGCTTTGTGAAACTTTCACACTGTACTTTTTTTTTTTTTTAAAATGAACGGAATTACATTTTTATGAAAAGATTTTTGAAGTATCTCCAAAGCCCAGGATTTTAGTAGCAGATTATGGTTTGCACTGAAAAGTGGATTTGAAAATCAGAATATCTACTCCAAAGAACAGTGTAGTGGTTCTTCAGTGTCTCTTTAAATAGTAGTCATGTAAAAACTTAAAAAATGAATTACTAGAAAAATCTGCAGGGAACAATTTTTCACTGGTAGGTGATGGAATTTAAATAAAAACTCTTTCTTTGCTGACGTGTCTGGCCATGAGGATTCGTATTTTACCACTACTAATACGGGCTGAAATCAGCTGAGAATATTCACCATTCTAGCAAGGTTTTAAAAGGCAAGTAAATTACCTCATTTTTCGTTTCACTGAGTTTGATTTCCACCAGATCCTCTAAAACTGATTTCAGTGTTACTGTATCTAAATGTACAGAATTTCATGGTTAGATATAATTACAATATGTGTTATCCAGTTCTAGGGGCATCCGGAGTGAAAATAGGAAGGCTCTGTAGCAGATTAAACTTCTACAGCATCAAGGCAGGAGTTAATTTTCAGCCTTTCTGCTTTTGCATTGAGGTAAATATGCTTTTGTTAAATGCTGAAAGGCACAAAATGAAGGTCATATGTACCATTATGCTGTTAGGCTTGTCACGATTGTGATTTAAAAATTTAAAAAAGCCTGGAGCCTATTAAATCAGAGAGATTTTCTGTAGTTAAAAGAGGTCAGTGCATTATTTTCCTAGATAATTCATCAATGTCAGCAGTGCTAATGAGAATGTAGGCCATGTGTCAAGAGTTAGTGAGTCCATGTCTCTGCTGCCATTGTGGTCTAGCACTTGTGTTTCATTGCAGATCATTACGTGGCAGGTTTGCTAGTGCCTTACAAGCCATGAGTAGGACCATGCGAGAAGACAGGAGAGAGCGTCTACAGTCTCTTTTGAGTGGCTCCACTCACTGATGATCATGCCCACCTCCTGTCGCCAGCTTGTTTTACTAGCTAAGATTAGAGTCATAGAATCATAGAATCGTTTTGGTTGGAAGAGACCTCCAAGATCATCGAGTCCAACCATTAACCTAACACTGCCAAGTCCACCACTAAGTCATATCCCTTAGCGCCACATCTACACGTCTTTTAAATACCTCCAGGGATGGTGATACCACCACTTCCCTGGGCAGCCTGTTCCAGTGCCTGACAACCCTTTCGGTGAAGAAATTTTTCCGAATGTCCAATCTAAACCTCCCCTGGTGCAACTTGAGGCCATTTCCTCTTGTCCTGAAATATTTCTGGCAAGAAGAGAAGTAGGATTCAAATAGACTTTGCTGCTTTCCCCCACCATGTCTTGGACCTAATAACTGGGCTGAATTTCTTCTCGTTACCATCTCAGTACATGTAGCACATGGAAAAGGAAAGGGCCTGTTTTTGATAGATGTGATGCCAAATTGACCCGTGTGCTGTGTCGTGGTAAAAGAGCTGTATGTTATACAAGGGGGGAAAAAATCTAATAATGCAAAATCTTAATCTTAGTTAATGTGATTTAGAAAATATTTATAAAAACCTAGGTGTTTGACACAAGTGTGGGAAAGCTTTGGTGCATTTTAAACTACAGTAGTAAAATATGATAAGAAATGGAACAGAAACATTAAAAAAAGAGCAAGTCCACGCTGTTACAAGTATAGTTTTCTGAAATGTGCAGATTACTTCTGAAATCACATCAGCTATTGTGCCCCCTCTCCCTGTGACCATCCGGGTTCAGACTGGCTTTATTTTTCCCTGGAAACACCTATTCTCTCTTTAGGCAGGAGATAATCTTGTTATGCTGTTAATTAGGGTAAAAGCTGCTTTCCTTCCATGGTGTTTGTTATTCTAGGAGTCATCCATCTCCTGGGCTTGATGCAACAGTACATAAGTGCTTCAGGGAGGTAAAAGACCTTTCCTCCCCTTTTGACTTTCTGGGAGGGACCCCATCTTTGTCGGGGCCTTGCAGTTGATACTAGCCTGCACGTTAAAATGTATGTTCACAGACACCTAAACAAGTTGCCTGTTTGCAGCTTGTTACTTGCTCTTGAGTGACACCTGGCCCAAAAGTAGTCAGTCCTATTGAGGTTACCTTTGGGGTTGGCGTGGCTGAACCCAAAGCTCTTTCTCTTGTGCAGAGCACAAGAGCTGTGTTTTCTGTCATTCAGGCGGTCAGATCAGATCCTGCCTTTGGGGTAGCCGTGTGGCGTGGCCATTCAGACCGGTGCGAATAGCCCACCTGTAAGGAAGAAATAGTGAGCTAATAAGAATGCTGCTAAATATTCCAAGTTCTCTCTGTATAGACTTGTGTATGAATCAGGGCTTGCTGGAAGCTTTTTTGTCTTCTTTTACACTGGCTTCACAGCTATCTGTATTTCATGACTTTTATACGTTTAAGGTTTTTCTAATCTCTTTTTCTCTTTCTCTGTCAGAAAGACAGTGGCTACTGCTACTGCATATGCTCCTCTTGATCTTACCATTTTTGTTTTATTCCTGCAGGGTGTTTTCTGGGGAGGTTCTAAATTGCTGCCTTTTGCCTAAATTCTTGCCTTTTGAAAAGCAAATTCAGAAGCTGTACTGAAACACTGTTATTTAGTTTGTTAAATAACTGAGAATGTTTGCCTCACCCGGGTGCTGGCTGGACTACTTGAAAAAATTAATTTGATGGCTGCTCAGATGCTGTCCCTGCTGTTCATGGGATCCTTGTTTACTGAATTGTTTCATTGTGACTGAGACTTCATGTGTCTTGAAGGGAATTCACTTTGGAATAGACTGAATTACATTTTTACTTCTCCCAATGTAATGAGGAGCTTTTCAAGTCTGAAAAGTGTGCTCTTCTCAGCAAGAACAGGAGGTCTGTCAGTAGTGATAGTGATAAATGAAATGTGAAAAGAAAGAAGGTGAGCAATATAGCTATGAATAATCAAACCAGGGAGAGGGAGAACAAAACGGAGGCCACGCCAAAAGAGCAAAAGCCAAACCCCAGCAAAATTTAAAAAAAAAAAAAAAAAAAAAAAATCTGTTGTATTTCTTAAATATAACATACCGATGGAGGCTGTTTATAGTAAAGGCTATTTGCAGTGACTGGGAGAACACCTAAATAAAGGTTTATTGCTTATGGAGTCCTCTGCTTTTGCTGCTTCAGTGTGAGAACTCATTGTAATCAGTGGTCTCTTATTTAAATTTGGAAGACTTTGGATTATTGTTTATAGTGATATTTCCATGCACTATTTCCATTGACTATTGCAACCAGCAGATGGTCATTAGTATATTAATATAATATAATCTTTTCTATATTATACAGTTAAATAAACTGTTCAAGAATAAGGGCAGATGATGTCTCATTTTTAGACCTATCACTATATGGATTATTTGGCCTAGTGGCTAATATGGTAAGAAACATGGCAGTATTCCTGTATAGTACGTAGTCTGTCACATTTTATTACTTAAATATAACGTTTTGTTAAAAAAAAAAAAAAATTGCTCTTACCTGTCATGGACATGGGAGCAAAGTAGGGTCTTTGGGATCCCTGGGCTTTGGTTTTGAAGTTAAAGCCTGCCACCTACAAATTGTGCCTGTTTGACAACCAAGGTTTTCTTTTTGAAGGTTTTACAGGAATATCTTTTTGACAGATTGATTGTGTAAGTCTTCTTGTTGCTCTAATAACTCCTTTTTAATGGGAGAACTTTAATTGATGTCAAACTCAAAAGTTCAGTGACAGACAATGTACCTTCTCTTAGTTTAGAGGTTAAAAATAATTGACACTTTTGTATGCACAGAATAAACCGCCATAAAAATATTAATTTCTATGACTATTCAGATAGGAAGAGATAGAACCAAATTCAAAATGAGTGGTCAGCTTTTCCATAAGTTTTGAGACAGTGAATATGACTCTATTAATAAATACAATCAACAACCATTACTGAAATAATTAAGAAAAGCGTGATAAGCCAGTGCTTGTCATAATTACTGTTGCAGATGGAGTAGAATTACAGGTTTGGAAATGTTTAAGTTTTCTTATTATGTAGAAATTTCAAAAATACTTTTCAGAAGAGCAGCTAATTTCTGAACTATTGTAGCTGAGAAAAATGATTAAATTTCTTTTTTAATGCAGATGACTATTAAAAAAAAAAATCCACCATTTGCTGGAACACACTGCTGTCTTATCTACAACATGGTTTTCTGACATTAACAACGTGTGGGTGGAGGAGCCCCGAGGTGGGGTGGAAGGATGTCCCGGGCCGTGGGCCAGTGGGCAGCTCCGGGGAGGCTGCGTAGGGACAGTGGGGTCCATGGGGCCCTCGGGGCCACGGCAGCTTTGCAGTGGAACTGAAAATCAGATGATTTACCAACATGAGCAATGTCTGCAGGCTGTTCTGTCTGGTGTATATTGAGTGGTAAGACACAGCACAAAAAACTGCATACCTAAACTCATGAGTATGAATTATATGATATTATTTTAAAAGAAGCTTGGCATGGTTAGTGAACTTTCGAGTCACCTTTTGCGTGAACCTTCACCTCACAGAAGTTACAGATTTTCCCTATGGTTGTGTTACTCCAGAATTTTCTGCATTTTCCTTGTAAACAAGACTACTGTTAGAAACAGGATACTTGACTTGAAATGTGACTCATCACACCTGAGTTCATCCATTTAATTCAGCCTATTCATTTGTATTCCTTCTGCAGTCAGTGGAGAGGAAAAGGGAAGACTTGTCCTGACATCTTAAAGGGGTATCCTGAGATGGGAAGAATTTTACCTTCTGGAAGTCCCTTTCTTTCAGCTGACTAAAAATAACCCTGTACTGCTGTGTCTTAAAGCTAAATAATGCAGATTTTACCTTAGGTAAACCATACATATAGTTAATTGTTAGCAGATCTTAGATAAAGGCTGCACTATAGCACATGTACAAAAGAAATACTGATACATGACACGTTACTTTTACTACTTCTTGATTCATGAGAGCTAAAGGGTAAAATTATTAATTTATCTTGACAATTTTTAGTGGAATTTATGCATGAATGTGGCTATGTCTATGAAAGGCATAATAACTGAGAGTAATTCTACATTAATACAGTGTATTTAATTAAAAGTTAATAGTTCAGATTTTTAATTAACACTTCAATTGAAAAACAAGTAGATCAAACCCACATCAATTTTGAAATAATTTAGTCTGCAAACCATTCTAATGCAATGTTCAAATATTATTGACCAATGCAAGCACTAAATTTTCTGGGTTATTTTTACTCCAGAAAAGTGTAGAACAAAAAAGGGAATGAATGCACTATTTTAATACGTTTTTTATTCTGACTAATCTTCATGCGACAACAGTATTTTGATTCTCAATAGAATAGTTTACCTGAAGATGGGATTCAGCTTCAATTAAAATACCTGATGTGATACGAGCTAATCGTCTAAGCTCCCATTGGAGCTCCCAGTGGGGATGTAAGGCTTTATTCACTTGCCTAAACACACGTACTTATCTAGTCCTGTATCCAGAACATTCTTCATGGTTCTGATAGATATGACAGAGAGCTCCGGCTGGAACTTAGGAAAAAAAAGAGAGTCTACCACCTTTGGAGGAAGGGGCAGGCAACTCAGGAGGACTACAAGGATGTTGTGAGGTCATGCAGGGAGAAAATTAGAAGGGCCAAAGCCCAATTAGAACTTAGTCTGGCTACTGCCATAAAAGACAACAAAAAGTCCTTCTATAAATACATTAACAATAAAAAGGGGACTAAGGAGAATCTCCCTCCTCTATTGGATGCGGAGGGAAACTTAGTGTCAAGGGATGAGGAAAAGGCTGAGGTGCTAAATACCTTCTTTGCCTCAGTCTTCAACAGCAAGAGAAGTTGCTCTCTGGGCACCCAGCCCCCTGAGCAGGAAGACAGGGATGGGGAGCAGAATGTAAACCCCGAAGTCCAAGGGGAAATGGTCAGTGACCTGCTACGCCACCTAGACACGCACAAGTCTATGGGGCCGGATGGGATCCACCCAAGGGTGCTGAAAGAGCTGGCAGAAGTGCTCATCAAGCCACTCTCCATCATTTACCAGCAGTCCTGGCTAACTGGGGAGGTCCCAGTTGACTGGAAGCTGGCAAATGTGACGCCCATCTATAAGAAGGGCCGGAAGGAGGATCCAGGGAACTACAGGCCTGTCAGCCTGACCTCGGTGCCCGGGAAGGTTATGGAGCAGATCATCTTGAGTGCCATCACGCGGCACATACGGGACAACCGGGTGATCGGGCCCAGTCAGCACGGGTTTATGAAAGGAAGGTCCTGTCTGACCAACCTGATCTCCTTCTACGACATGGTGACCCGCTTAGTGGACGAGGGAAAGGCTGTGGACGTTGTGTACCTGGACTTTAGTAAAGCCTTTGACACCGTCTCCCACAGCATTCTCTTGGAGAAGTTGGCTACCCATGGCTTGGATGGGCATACTCTGCGCTGGGTAGGAAACTGGCTGGATGGCCGGGCCCAAAGAGTTGTGGTGAATGGAGTTAAATCCGGTTGGAGGCCGGTCACAAGTGGTGTTCCCCAGGGCTCAGTACTGGGGCCAGTTCTGTTCAATATCTTTGTCAATGATCTGGATGAGGGGATCGAGTGCACCCTCAGTAAGTTTGCAGATGACACCAAGTTGGGAGGGAGTGTTGACCTGCTGGAGGGCAGGCAGGCGCTACAGCGGGACCTGGACAGGCTGGATCGATGGGCCGAGGCCAATTGTATGAGGTTCAACAAGGCCAAGTGCCAGGTCCTGCACTTGGGTCACAACAACCCCAGGCAACGCTACAGGCTTGGGGGGGAGTGGCTGGAAAGCTGCCTGGCGGAAAAGGACCTGGGGGTGTTGGTTGACGGCCGGCTGAACATGAGCCAGCAGTGTGCCCAGGTGGCCAAGAAGGCCAACGGCATCCTGGCCTGTATCAGAAATAGTGTGGCCAGCAGGAGTAGGGAAGTGATTGTCCCCCTGTACTCGGCCCTGGTGAGGCCGCACCTCGAGTCCTGTGTTCAGTTTTGGGCCCCTCACTACAAGAAAGACATTGAGGTGCTGGAGCGTGTCCAGAGACGGGCAACGAGGCTGGTGAAGGGTCTGGAACACAAGTCCTGTGAGGAGCGGCTGAGGGAACTGGGGATGTTTAGCCTGGAGAAAAGGAGGCTGAGGGGAGACCTTATTGCTCTCTACAACTACCTGAAAGGAGGTTGTAGAGAGATGGGGGTTGGTCTCTTCTCCCTAGTAACAGACAACAAAACAAGAGGAAATGGCCTCAAGTTGCGCCAGGGGAGGTTTAGATTGGACATTCGTAAAAACTTCTTTACCGAAAGGGTTGTCAGGCATTGGAACAGGCTGCCCAGGGAGGTGGTGGAGTCCCCATCTCTGGGGGTATTCAAAAGGCGTTTAGATGAGGCCCTAAGGGATATGATTTAGTGGGGGACTTGGTAGTGATAGGTTAATGGTTGGACCCGATGATCTTGGAGGTCTCTTCCAACCAGAACAATTCTATGATTCTATGACATAAGATACAGGGACCCATGCCATCCCGAAGTGGCAGCTGGAATCTCAGTGGGACAGTTTTCACATCTCCAGTGGCATTGCATGTCTTTGTTTAGGCAACTAATCTGAGCATCTCACAACAGACTCGATGGAATCTAACATCTGATTTGTCTCATCCTGCAGTAGACACATCTATTCTATGCACTGCTTACTGTGTTGACTAGATTTTCCACTGTCTACCGTGGGAACTTAGACAGGAAACCCCTTTCACATATAGTTCCCATCTGCATGTGCCTGAACCTGGAGCTGAATCCCAGCATAAATTTCTCATCATGCACACACTGACATTGTACAAAAATTCTTCAAATGAAAATGCAAAAGAGAAAAATAAGCAATCACCAAGACAGAAACCTGTTAATGTAGAAACTATGTACACTGAAAAAGTATACACACTGAAACTCAATTTAAGATACTGCAACACATTCATCTATGTTCATTTTGCTCTCTACTCTCATTCTTCTTGCCTCTTCCTGTCCCCCTGTTCATATCTCTTCCCTTGTTATTTCCTGCCCAGTACCAGGGAGTGTTTTCCTCTTCCTTAGAGACGTGTCAGAATAATGAGAAAGGCAGAGATAAAGACCTACTGCTTCCCAAGCTCCTGGGCGGCTATTAGGGCAGCGGCCGGGACTTTCCAGCAGGATCTGGCTGAGCCGGGTTCAAATCGGTATTTCATCTGGCTGAATAAATGAAAGGGACTTTAAATGGTAACCTCGTTCCTTAGCGAACCACCTGCTGTTTCGGGGCTGAGGATGGTCTTGTTATGATTTTGGCATTGAAGATGGAGGGTGGCTGGGCCCCAGTGGGTTTGCTGGTGAGCAGGGGACAGGGGTGACGGTGTTGTGCTTGGTGCTGCAGGGTGAGGCTGGGACGGGACCTTGGCTTCAGCAGGACCGGGCGCCTCTCCTTCCCTTGTATTACTTTCTCTCAGCGTACGCTTTCCCTCCAAACACTAGAATGACCATTAAAGGGCAGTTCATAGGGCAGTGCAGCCATAGACTGCCCAAGGTCTGATTCCTTGGGAATATGGGGACTTGAAAGGGATTCTCCTGCTGTGCCTTATTGGTGCAGCCTTGGTGAAGATTGTGCGCGGATGCTTAGGTGGCCAGCCACAGTCGTCGTATTCCACGTGGCATAAAAAATACATGTGCAGCAAGCAGGCATCATTAGTCCAGTGTATTTAGGAGGTAAAAATGGAAGGACACTGACTTGTTTTTGCGTTCCAAATGTAAAGTATATTTAGTTAACAACCTACAATTCTTTACCAGTCAGCCATTTAGTATGTTGGAAATAACCCTTCTGCTATGTTTGCTTCACCTTAAAATTCTCATCCCAGGGAAAATTTTGAATACATTTTCGTGCTTCTGTTGTCACGTAATACATTTTTATTTAAAAGTTCTGCATTTATCAGATTTAGACCAGAAGTAAAAGCTCATGATGTATACCTACTTGATGAGAATTTCAAACTTGATGAGAATAAATTCTGTCAGAATCATGCGTTGTTGATTGATAGACATAATCTGTATAATCTTCAAGTCTTATCATGCATAAAATGGGGACCTTAAAGTTTTATTGGCTAGCGGGAATTTTTGGTGCACAAGAAATGTAAGATTAGCTGTTTATGTTTATAGCTCATGGGGAGACCTGTGGTCCCAGAAGAATTCTTCTCCATGAGACTCATCATAATCTTACACCTTTTACCCTGAGTTTCATTTTTAATGGTTCTTTGCCTGGCTTCCTACATCCCTTGTTAAATTCCTAAAGAAGTGGTCTATTATTTTTCCTTAGCTGGGGATCATCTAGTCAGTTAAACCCCAGATATGAACCTAATGTTTGCAAATTTCACCATTAAATATGACTATTTATGTATAGCTTATTTCATTGAATGCAACTGAATTTTTTCTGTTATCAGAAGTAAATTCCTGTTGAAAATCATACAGTATTTTGAAATGAAAGTATTCTTATTGCTGTGTATGTGCTGATACTTGTCATAAACCACAGAATTCATAGAAGCATGATGTTTGTTAAAAAGGAACACATTCTGTCTTTATACACATACAGATATGTATTCCAATGGCAAAGCTGTTAGGGATTTAATTGACATTATCAAAAACTTCCTGGTGCAAGAACAGTAAATCAAATACTGTCTGGTTATTTCCCAGAGTCTTCATGATGTAAGCTGTGATCTTTCTTTACTTTCATCGTTGCCAAGACTTGTTACAAATAGTTCAGGATCACAAGAGTTATTCTAGGTTGTGCTACAATGAAGATTGCTTTTATTGAACCCAAGATAACTAGAAATATTTCCATAAGATTTTCAAAATTGATGAAAACAATGATTGAAGCACAAATTGGAAGAATATGAAATTAAGAGCAAGTCAACTCAACACAAGCTCTGCTGAAAGTCAAAGGTAAATCTGAAATTAATCTTTTCTTCTGTTCTCATAAGCTTATTCATATAGATTGCATGACATCATTTGTCTTCATAACTCAAATTCATACTGATGGACAAAAATAAGAAAAGTTCCAGATCCCATGGTTACCCACTAATATGCCTAATTTTAAGCATGGGAATAATCCATTAAAATTGAAAAGATACAGGTGGTTTAAGAACTTTGCTAGACCAGGGCCAAAAATATAAATTGGGAAATACATGGGGTATTAAAAATGGTTTTCCCTACATGGTGTGCTAGCCACATCAGTGAAATATTTCGTTTGGTGGGTTTTGCATAAAAATTGTCTAATGATTCCTTCAGTAATGTTTTAGCTTTGCGGCCTCCTCAAATAGCCTCCTAAAATGCTCCACAAGAACAAGGAAGTTGTTAGTCAATAAAAGGAGAATTTTTTTCCTCACGTAGCAGTTTCCTACTATATCATTGTTGCAGTTGCTAGTGCTGACTCTTAATAAAATAAATCTTGAATTTGCAATTTAGTGTGTATAATTTATGATGTTTGCCTGTTCAGCCAGTTTTATTTTTAAAAAATTTCCTCATAATTTGCTTCAGCTGGAAAGGTTTCCACATATTAGTATCCAGAAAGTATGTTTTGCTATCTAGGTGCTGTGCTATTTTGGGTTGTGAAAGTGGTAATCTGGAGTGAAAACATCTGCTCTTTCTAGAATGTCTGTTTACTTGACCAGCTTTGAAGGAGAACGTATCCCTAGAGAATCTAATGGAGACATTAACATATCGAATTTGTTTTATTATTTCCATTTGGCATCTCATTTCTTAAAACATTTTATCTAATTAAAAGCAAAGTCTGTTGGACATATTTATAGTTCATTAGCTAGAAATAAACCAGGACTATTTTGCTAGCAAGCAATTAATACATATTTTTAAAATATTTTTAGTAGTATGGATTGGGATTTATCCAAAAAAAAGATTTCATTTTTACTTTCCATGAACATTTGATGCAGGAAATGTAATGCCGAAGTGGTTAAGATTGGAACTAGCTTTCCATTTAACAGCTGATTTTTCTAACTCTGCTAACATACACATGCTTACTTGAATTGGCCTAGAACCTGCTACTTTATATGAAGATACAATTAAATTAGCAGTCCAGGGAAAATTTGCCAGAAAATCTTTGGCCTTCATGCAAGCGCCACATATGCATATCACAGAAGGTCAGGAAGTATGTAGTTCACAGTAAACACAAGAAAATCCCTGATATGTAGAGTTATAAATTGAAGACATCCTTGCTTTAAAAGGAGCCCAAGTATCCAAGTATAAAAGGGTGGAAAGGGTTGTTTACTACTCTAGAGATGAGTGGTGAATGGGATTGCTTTGCAAGTAAGTCTTAGATACTAGTGGGGGCACTTGGATGTGGTGACAGTGGGAGAGAATACACTGGTCTGGCTTATCTTCTAATCTCGCTGCCGTAAAAGGTGGCTTTTTACAAAGAGAGAGCCTATGCTATACGCACGTTTATGTAAAACTCATAGCGGAAGGAGGGCATGATTTAAGTATAGAAAAATAGGGAAAGTTGTTTCCATTTGCCGTATTGGCTGGGTTCCCACTGACCGCAGTGAGAACTTAGCCACCTCCCATGCAGATGTCTACATAGTAGACACCTGAGTTTAGGTGGCTGAATCTGGAGCTGAATCCCACAGCCCAGGACATGTTAGGTGACTTCAGCGTAATGCAGATGTTCCTGACCTTGATCAACCGTAGGAGTGTAATCACAATTACATGCCTAATGAAGCAGAATGCACTGAGCTCCATGATGCTGGGACTAGACTGCTGCTGGTACCTCTGCTTGCAGACGTCACACTAGCTCAGCCCTGTCCACACTGTCTACATTGTGCTATATGATCTTTGGTGTCACTGCAGTGACATACGTCCCAAGAAAGCTATCTTGCAGTAAAAAAAAAAAATCCTGTCTTTAAAGGCAGCCACAGCAGAATGTGGAAAACCAGTAAGCCTGCATTTTCTTGCCAAAGGAATGATTTGATTTGTTTTAGATTAGGGCACATGTGTCAAGTGGTGTATATGCAGGGACGAGCACCTTGGAGCCAAATACTGGAAAACCCAAACTAGCAGCTTGTCCACACCCTGCAAGCACCTTCAGAGACAATGGAACAAATCCTCAGACTGGCAGGAGACCTGGTTTTTCGGGAGCCCTCAGCGTGGGAGATGGCTGAATTTAGTATTTTAAGGCAAGAGCTGTTGGCACCGTCCGGTATGCCCCAGGCCCTACGTGTGCTGATGAATGACGGGGAGTAGGGCCCATGGGCTGGATTGGCTGAAGCACAGAGGAGGTGGAACACGTGCTCTGGATGAGGGAGCACCGTTTCATTCATTGTGCTGAGGCCCACATCACACACCATTGCTCTTAACCTTGTTTCTGAGATAGATGCAAATAGCAGAGGCTGAACTGGTTTTATTTTGTTGTTGTTATTCTTGCCAAGGCTGATCCCGTCTCATTTTTAAAAATGAAACAGTGAGGACTGCGATTGCTGAAAGTATACATTGATGGTCTAATATGTCTCGGTTGAAGCTAATGAACATTCTTCAGTGAGTTTTGGGGAAGACAGAACTAGGCCAGATCATGCCCTTTTGAAAAACTCAGCTGTTGCTCATGCCTCTTTAAGGGTTAGGCATTTATGGAGCAAATATGAGTCCTGCTAATGATAGTGTTGAACAAGAAAAAATATTTTCTTTGTGGTTTAATATTTCCAGAATCTCTTATACATTTGCTTTATCTCTTCCTGTGAAAGAACACATTTTTTTCTTAATGCAAACATTTAGACCGTATGCTGTCACTGTAGGTACTGTTGGATTATATATAGAGTTTATAAGATGGTTCAGTAATGTGGTGTAAGCCAGGAGGTGATACAAGAAATCTAATGCAAGAAATTTTCTTCTGCCAGATGGAAATGTATCTTGCTGGTAGGTGATTACAAGGCTGCTTATAAAACAGCAAATGGCTCTTGGGCCATTTGTCTAGCTTTGGGACCAAAATGGCCTGCTTAATCTAGCAATATCTGCATCTGTTGGTTGCTTATGCCACCTTTTTTTCTTTCAGTGCTTGTTTAATTTAAACATAATTCGCGGAAACATACATTACCAAATAAGATGCAGGTACAGGAATTCATGTAACAGAAGTTCACTTCCCGAGACTGTAGGAGTTATCAGTTCCTGAGGCTAGCATAATGTACGGCAGCTAAATTGCTCTTGATTGCCAGGATTGTGAGCTGAGGCAGTCAAGGCAAAATCTTTCCGTAGTGCAGAATATTTCATAGTTCTTTTGATATCAAGTCAGTTTGTGGAGACCACTGCATTTCTTCTGGTAAGCGCTTCTTTTGGCTTCCTTTGGAAACATACCGTGCTTCTGATTTATGCTGTGCTAGTACAAAGCAGGGTTATTGTGCAGGCGGTTTCATGAGGATTGCATTCCCGTGCGTGCTCTCAGCCCAGAGCTGCCCGCTCCACCCGGGTCTGCGGTGCTGATTCGTGCAGCTGCTGTTACCGCAGAGCCGAGTTCTCGCCAGGGCCCAGCACAGTAAAAAGGTGTGCGGCGCTGTAAAAGGGCTGATCAAAAACATGCTACCTGTCCAGCCAACCTGTAGTCTGAGTCTAAGATTGCTTAGTAGTAATGAATACAAAGAATAGGGTTCATCTCACCTAATTTAGGCTGCTGAAGTGAGGTGTTTAACCTGCCCTGTACTTCCTGTGTGGTCAATATAAACAGAAGGTTGTCATAGATGTCATGTTGTATTTGCATGGATGTTAGCACTAAAATATCAGTGACTGTATCAATTGGGAAGGTTGGAGAAGAGAACACATCTCCTTAGAATTGTAATTTATTTAGCCCAGCTATATATCAAAAGATAATACGCTACAAATGATTATGGAGATGTGGCAGCAAAGCTTCATGAACGGCAAACAGAAAGACAGATGTCTTTCTCTACCGAAGGTGAGGAAGGACCTGCTACAGATAAGTAGTGGCATTGATTAGATGTGGGGGATCCCGTGCTGGAGCAATTTTCGTTGTGCTCTTCATTTGCTATCATTCCTATTGGAGCTGTAGCTCTTTTTATACTTGCTTCTTACCTCCTTTGCATTTTAACCATACATACGATGTTTTACATACACTAGAGACATTTTCTTTGCTTTCTTTATTCTGCCCTAAACCCAGTTCTGCATGGCCCTGGAGGTGGCTTCCCTTCAGACATGAGTAATTGACCTTTTGTGATTTGTGTTTACTTGTGTGGGATCTCCATTGTCATCCTGTGCTTGTACTCTTGGGGGACCTTGCTACATGTTTTGGGGACATGACAAGGACAAGATTTGTAGAAAGAAGTGATCTCTTAGACTTACTAAGTATGACTGGAAAAAATCTGCAAGTGGATCTTGCAGATTCTGCAAGGGGGAAAAGCTTTTTAGCAGGGCCTGTAGTGATAGGACAAGGGGTAATGGTTTTAAACTAAAGGAGGGGAGATTTAGACTAGACGTAAGGAAGAAGTTTTTCACAATGAGGGTGGTGAAGCACTGGCACAGGTTGCCCAGAGAGGTAGTAGAAGCCCCATCCCTGGAAACGTTCAAGGTCAGGCTGGATGGGGCTCTGAGCAACCTGATCTAGTTGAGGATGTTCCTGCTCACTGCAGGGGGTTTGGACTAGCTGACCTTTAAAGGTCCCTTCCAACCCAAACTATTCTATGTTTCTATGATTCTATGATCTGAAGATACATAGGCACGTCATAAGTGCTTGTCTCTTTCTGATAGCTGCACAGACTGATGCCTAATTCAGAGAGCCTGTTTTGAACACCCCATCTTTGGTGATGTCAGTCCAACTGGCAGTGAAACACAAAGAAATGTGATACTGAAACTGCAGTGAAGACGACTCTGTAGTGCCAGTTGTGCCAGGGCAAAATGGAAGGGAGGAATGTTGACAAGGTGACTTTACAGGCAGTTGTAGGGGGTCCCTACCAGTGCTGGGAAGCATTGTGGGAGTAAGGTACTAATATGAAATATGACAAATGGTGATGAGGGCTCACACCAGGATGCAGGTGGAAACATTGCACTGTGACTAAGCAGATAACTAATGAGGTGCCAATCTATGAAAGTTGACAAAGCTTCTGCTTTCTTCAAAAGAGAACTAGTGGAGGGATGCAAAGAGGGTCCTGCAATGATCGAACTTTTGGAGATGGAGAATAATCATTGATATTTCTTGAGGCCAAAGAAAAGGACATTGAGAAACTGAGGTGAGAGAGCCCTGGGTTAGCATTTTAGTTATGTGACTAGGCAGGGAAGAACAACTACACAGAGCTAATCTGCAAGAGTTTTGGGTGTAGGTTGGACGTGAGGCTCTTAACAGAGATGTGAATCCAAACTGACAAAAATGATATGTGAGGGTAAGGAGTACAATGATAGTGCTATGAAGAAAGGAAATAAATGGAAAGATTTGCAGAGGGGAAAAATGAGAACTGTGGTGGCTGGCATGGAGAGTAAACTGATAGCTAGACATCAGTAAAGACCTGGCAGAGGAGTGCACTGAACTTTGATTTGAAGAGAGTGAGGTTAGCTTAATTGGAGGGAAGATCAGTGAATTGTCAGCACAGGGAACATTGCTGGATTGTGTGTAGTCTGTGGTGAAATTACCCAGAGGTGGGAGGCAGGGGAAGAGGGACAAGAGGATCAAGGATAGCAGCTCTTCAGCAAGAGGACACAGTGACGCACATATGAAGAGAGGTCAGAGGAGAGCTGGAAGATGAAGCAGCTTCCAAAGTCGAGAATAGTACAGGTGACCATGTCAAAACCAGTGACTCTGCTGGGAGGATGAGGAAGGAACATTGCTTCTAGTTACACTTAAGAGGTCAGTGGAGTGGACTTCAGTGAGAGTGATTTTGTTGGCAACAAAATGAAATGCTCTTGTATTATAAAGTATTTTTACAGTTTCTGTCACTGACTGAAGAAAAAAAAAGAAATAGGTTGAGGGCCAAGCTGAGGCCTGAAATGAAATCTGCACTTGGCTGTAGTAGTTTACATTACAGCTTAGTCAAGGAAAATCCTTTTTTTTGGTACACATATATACACTAACATGGAGGAGAGCTACATGACCTGCATTAGAGAGTAGAGCTGACCCCGCCAGATGCTGTGAAATATTGCACGAGATTTATGCTCTTTACAAGGAGAAATAGGCAGCAGGTAATGTATAACTTTCTTGTTGCCCCTGCAGGGCTTTTTTTCTTACAGGGTAAACTAATTTCATTTCTCTGCCATAAATGCATGCACACGCATACCAAGGAAAAGAAGCTTTATGTCTGGTACGCTGACATTCAAAAAGCCATTGGATAAATCTGCAATCACTTCATATGTTTACAGGGACTTTGATGTTCTGTCATTGTACTAGTCAGACTGCAGAATAAGTATCTCCTCACTTAAATGGCTACTAAGATTATCCCATGTTTTGAATATTGTACGGAAAATCTAGTGAGTCTATTCTTCTGACACAAAGTATATTTAGTCAGTGTATGTTCTGAAGTGCTAGCAATTAGTATGTCAATGCATAGAAGAATTTGAAATACTAAATATGTGCTGTAGCTTATCATTAAATAAATTACTTCAGTGACACTTGTGCAAGTTGTTTATTTCCATTGTAACTACCAGAACATGGTATATTTGGTGCAAACTAATGATGTAGTTGCATTTAGAAAAAACCCTCAAATACATTTTTCATGTTTAATAATTTCAACCAAGACATGCAAGCAGTTCACTTATTCTTTGTATTTCAGCAGACATTATTCTTCATCATAAGAATAATTTGACTTTTCAGTTACGAGGTACACTGCTTGAATATTAATTTTTGGCTTTGTGAGATTTCTGAAGAGTATTCAGAATATGTAACTATTCAGAATACAGACTGCATGCAGAAGTATTATCACTTTGAGCAATAATGATAAATTATTCCCTACTTCAGCAATGTTTTCATGTTCAGTAGGTATATGTCTAAGTAGTAAACTGATTAAAATGTTCCTTTTATTTGAACTTTGTTAGAGATCATTTATTAAGTCATACAGCTGTTTTAAAATATTTTGGTAAATGGAACTTCACTTTCCCATTCTTATTAAAGTCTGAGATATATACTGTGGGAGTGTCAACAGCAGCACACTAGTTAAGATCGCCTTCAAAATTACAATTGAATTGTGATAATAACTTTTCTTTTTTATAACTTAATAACTGAATTTTAGGTTTTATATTTAACTTAACAATTCCTTAGGGATTACATGACAGTTCAAATCAAAATGTATGCTAATTCATGCTGACTTTTAACTTCACATTTCTTTCTCTTCCCCGTTACCTGCCCACGCCTATAAGCATTCTGATCATAAGTTGGAGACTAGAACTATGTAATGTAAGCACATGCAAAGCTAGATCCCTTTCTCTAATCGTTCTTGTGTTATATCAAGGTAAGCTTTTGGCACTTCTCAAGATCAGTTAGCTACTTGTAACAAGTATGGTTCAGAAAAAAGAATGCTTTTGAAAAGCTTTTTGTTCCTTTCTTTCCACGAAAGCCTAACTTTTCATCTGGTTTCCTGCGCAACCATACTGCTGTGAATGTGTCTCTGTGTTTCCCACCTGATAACTTCTGAATGCGCTTATCAACTTCAAACACTTTTGACAGGGGAGAGGATGGTGGGGAAAGGGGGCTTGATTTCTCAAATATAGTTAAAATCCCTGAAATTTCACCAAAGTCGGTGGCTAGGAAGAGTAAAAGAAATCCTATTAGTATTCCCACTGAGGGAAAGTGCAGCCTGAGCCCACGCTTCTTTACACACTGAAAAAAATCCATGCAGGTGAGTCTCATTATAAGTTATGGAAGAAAGCTTCAGCTGGAGCTTTCTACTTAAGACAGAGAGTCAATCAAACTTAAGACACAAATTGGTAGGAAATAAGGCTTCATTATTTTCCAGTGTTCATAGAGCTGCTTGTCAGTAAAGATTCACCTCATCTCACTTTTCCATTCTACAGCATTGATATCTTTATTTCCACACCCAGCTCTCATTGTAGTCAATGGCGAGAAATAACTTGCAGAAGGTGATTCATTTCATCTTAACAACTGATAAAAGTCAAACAAATTCTGTCCTAGAAAGGCCACTAGCTCAGCTATAGACTTGTACAGGTGTGTCCCACAACACATATTCTTTTCTCACAAATACATGAATTGCCTTTGTAAGGATAGCTGTGGTGAAACAGGCAGGAGAGGGTGTGGAGTGGTCTTCATTAGAGATAGCATCCAAAGACAAAATAAAAATAATTGGGGAATGGCAAGCAGCAAACCAGAGGTGGCACTCAGCTTTAGGGAGATGCAGGGAGGAATGATTAACATGGAGGGACTGTGACCAAGAGCTTCTATATAAAGAAACTGATACCATTGCAATGATGATTTGGCTAGAGTGTTTTATTCATCTACTTACTGTTAATTAGAGTTAAACATAAATTGATCACTTGTGCCTTTGGATTTCAAAGAAATAAGTAGCTGCTCAGTCATCCTACTACTCCCTGAAACAAGAGCACAGTGATATGAGTCCAGTTGTGACTTGCGATTTTGAGACTGGGCTGAAAATCTCCTTTCTTCCTTCAGTCTGGATGACATTCCCTAGCTGGAGAACCAAATCTCTAAATCCTCTTGAGGATCCTGGCTGGTTATTGCCACCCCTGGCCTTTCCGACTACTGGAAGATCAAGTCCTTTACGGGAAGGTGCGAGGCCACCACTGTAAGGGTGGTAAGGGGCAGAGAGTACGAGCTGTATGCCCAGGGACAACGGGGTTTGAGCTCGTAAGCAGCTGGGTGGAAGATGATAGTCCTGCTCTGATAAACTGTGCATCCTGAGCTGAGGGTGAGTGAGTTGGTGGGAGAAGGGAGGGAGTTTGAGAAGGGAACGAGTGCAGCCAAGTAGAGATGATCGTAAGTAGAGAAGAATCAGTGAAGTGCTTGCTCATTTCTGTGCTTTTTGTAATTTGACTTGGAGAGATAAAAAGGCAAACTGTCTTAACTCAGCTTCTGTTTCTATTCCACCTGGGTGTTGATATAAAATTCACATGCAAGTTGTTTGTATTGGGCAAGACATATTTGAATTCTCACATGTGTAATGCTGTATGTGCTGGTATAAATAGGTTTTGTTGTCCAGAAAAATCCTACTTCTTGCAGCTTCATACAGTTATTGCACCAAATGCCAAGTTTCCAGTTAATTACACCATGCTCAATTTGATTAGCCAGTCACTATAGTCGCTGAACAAGAGTCTTGTTCAAAGATTATTGAAATTAGAAAGTGATTTTCTAATTAAATATGGTACTTCAGCAATTACCAGAATTAGTCAGAAAGTGCTGGATTGAGAATATTCGCTTGGAGAAATTCTGTATCTCTGAACATTGTTTTGAAAAACAATTTGCAAGAGATCCAAACACAAAGGTAACTTACATGACAGGAAGGGACATGAAGTCTGGGAAACTTGGAGAAAGCCGTCAGTATGAAGCTTATATACATTTGCCATATGAACCCTGACTAATAAGCCTTTTTAAAAGAGTATATTAATTCTCCTCAGCTTGAGCTTGCTTCATCTCATGTTTTATGTTTGCTTGCCAAAACATCGTACAGACATTTGGAATTATATCAGAATAATAGTTTTACATAGCATTTCATTTTATCAAATAGTTTGATATTTTTAATAGAACTGGCAAGGTGATTTTCCCTCTGTTACTAAATAATGTGCCAAACAAGCTATCCTGGTGTCTCCCAACATGATCAGAAGAAAAGAGGATTTCGCATTTACGTTATTTTCATTATAATGCATTTGAAATTAGAACTGCTCAGAGGAAGTTTGGCCTTTTTTTCATGGAATAGTAAATAGATTTCTATTTTCTTGTGTAAACTAGATGTTATTTCTCACACAAAAGATGGGGTAATATTTACTAATTATTTTTGCTTTTTTTATTGCTTGAATTTAGCAGTGATTTTTGATAACTTCTAAAAATGATCTTCTTGATTTTATTTACACATTATAATTAGTGCAACACTGCAATAATTTAAACAGCACTAATAAACCACTTGAATAATAACTTCCTGGTCAACACTTGCAGTTGTTCAGCTTCAGTGAGGGTTACTTAAACAGGGCTACTCTCAAGTTGTAAGCCCGTGTGTAGCAGTTCAATAGGCAAAAATGGTAAAGGTTATGTAATGACGTTAGTTTTAAACTGATAGTGACTGAGAGCTGCTTTTTTTGGGAGAAGGTACAAAATATATTCCTGAAAAACAGATAAGATTTTTCAGGTATTTGGGTTTGGTGTTTTGGGGTTTTTGTTTGGTTTTTTTTGTTAGGGATCAATTTCATTCTACTTGCCTTGAAAAAGTCTAATAAAGAAAAACGGAAGAATTCTTCCTGGGAAAGTTTGAAAAAGAATTCTGGTTTTGTTTGTTTGTTTGTTTTGTGGGGTTTTCGTTTGTTCTGAGTGTTGGTTGGTTGGTTGGTTTTTCCTTTGTAGTACCGTGTAACATATTTTACTAAATATTACTAAATAATTTAAAAAATATTTGTGGGCTTTTTTTCTCCTGGGTTTGTTTGTTATTAAGCCTTTTTTTTACTACTTGCTGATAATGAAGGCTGAACAAAAACTGTTAGAGGCTCAAAACTGAGTGGCATCCATACATGTAAATTGTTTTCCTAGTACTATGGAAATTATCTAAAGAATATATTTTCTAAAGGCAAAGGGGAAAAAAACCCTAAATTATTCCAAACAGCCAAGAAATATTCATATCGCATCTCTAGCACTGTAAGGATATTAATGCCAAGCTTTTGCTTAGGATTTTGTTTCATAATGCTACAGCTGAAATGCATCGCTGTCCCTTCTGTTTCTAAGGCAGGAAATATACAGTCTATTGACCTTAGCTGAAAAGGCCAAATTCAGAGAAATAAACTAAAATGGAAAATGTCTTAAACATACCTGAAACAATGATCCTGATATTTTAGAAAGATAATAATGTGATTTTTGTGGTGGGACTTAGAGATGGTTCAGAATCACTTGGTGACACTTAAACCAACCATTTGATTGTCCAAGCTGTTCAAAAGAAAACAAAACAACTAAAACAATAAAGGGGGGAGACTGGCGTGCATGTAGCCTTGGTGTAAATGGTTGGCCCAGACCATCTGGTCTCCTGCGTAACTCACTTGCTGGGGAACTTCCATGACACTCCTGTGTCATGTTACGAGCTAAGTGTAGGCCCATGAAGCGATGCCCAGGTGGGTCACTGATGCAGGCTTCCACTCCTGGAGCAGCAATCCAGCTCTTCCACTGCAGAGGTGGAGATGGGAGGAGGGAGGCAGAAGATAGTGGATCAACCAGCTTAGTTTTCATCCAGGTGTTGAAAATACGAAGATAGTAAAATGTCTTTATAATTAAAAAAAAAAATCTAATAATTTTATTCCTGTTTTTACCTCATTTCAGTCACTCTGTAATCCTTATTCCCAATGCAGGCCTGAGTAACACTCATGGTGGTGTGGGTTAGATGACAACGCTGGGACCAATGTAGTCTTTCTCAAAGAAACTTCTGAAAATTAACTGCATTTTTAGGAGCTGAGAACTGTTTTGAAGCACCTTAAGGGTTATCTGCCACCTATAACAATTAGACAGTGAACTCCAATTGGTGCTTCTGATGATTGACTTGCAACACCTGTGAACTGGTCAGGTAGCTTGCCCGTGTTAAAACATCCTGCTAGTGGTACTTATCTGCCTCTCTACGCTAAACTTTTTCTGTCTTGTCCATCTGTTGTTAGGTTTCCTCTTTCATCTCATAAGAAATGTTGGTATATGTCTGTGACGGTCTAGAAGGATATATTTTTATAATATTTATTAGTCTAATGCTTTGTGTATGGGAGCTTTAACGTGCTGAGGAACTGGTGCACTTAGAATAGGATTCACTTTATTTATCCTTAGTTTACTAGTGCACTTAAAATTAGACCTGTGGTTAATAAAGCTTTCCTTGTAGTGAGCAGAAAAGAGCTCAGATCTGTGGCTTCTATGGGGTAGGAAGACCTGTACGGTGCAGTGCACCAAGATGGCAGAGAGGGCTTGGGAGGTTCCAGCTGCCCCCTTATTTGCCTATGGTTGGCATTTCATGGTGGGCTGGAGAGAAGCCTCCAACTGCACCTTGTTGGAATGAAAATCTCTACTCTCCGCTCTTGTCTTAGACAGGGTGGCCTGAAGCATAAAGTTTGTGGTGGAAAGCTTACCGGCCTTAAAACATCAACAACCTTTTATCAGGAGGCATCTGCTGAGTTCATAATGAAAAATAATCATTAGTACACAGGAAACATCCTTCTACTTTTTAATTCAAAATGCAATTACCTTGCTCCTTTGTCCTGGTAAACTGCTGTACATGAGTTCTCTAACATCACATCATATGGCACATGAATGAGAGTCTCAAAACAGGGAGAAAGAGGAGAGGGAAACGGAGTGGAACATATTCTTTCTTATGTAGCATCTGGCTTTTTAGCAAAGTCCAGGGCTTTTAGAATAGTTGAGAGTGCTCTGTTGAAATTATTAAAGAATTGACTGATTAATCTCTACTGTAAAATGTCATTTTCCTTTTATCTTGTGCTTTAATCAAAATAAAAGAGTACATTGGGACAAAAAAACCAAACCACCAACAAAAAACCAAACAGAAACTAAGAGAAGTGCCCCAAGATAGCATTTGTGAGGGCTGGGATTAAGGACATTCATGGAAATAATATTCAGGCAACTTCCATTCCTGAATCCTCACTGAGAAAAAGCAAGATAATACAGCGTAAGTAAAGGTTATTTAATTTGAAGTATTTTGGAACTAAAATAAATCACAGTTAATTTCTGCCATATCCATTATCTTTAGTGTGTTTAGACCATGTAGAAAAATAATGAAGTCTAAAAATTTTTTGTAGATACAGTTTGTTTCAAAAATAGACAAAACACTTTATTTTATGAGAAATTTCTATAGGAGAGAGGTTTGCACTATAAAAAGGTGTTTTAACAAAAATGTGGCTAAGCCTCAAATTTGCTTTTTGCAAAGCAAAAACATATAATCATCAAAAGTGAGTTTTGCAGTATGTTAAATGTTTCATAAAATACAGAAACACTAACTGTAAACATTGCAAAACCTGTTTCAGCTGTCCTAATGCATTCATTTTCTCACAGTAAATCTCACTAGTTTTGTATAAATCTATCTCATTAGTAGAATATTTGTATCAGAGCCATTCAAACAAATCATGAGAACAATTCACTACCAGGAATACTGAGGTTTCTGCTCACCATCAGTACATGAGTCTCCTAAAGCGCTACCAGAGAAGACATACTTCATTGATTTTTCTCTTCTAGTCGTCCATGATGATTTTTATCTTCTTAAGCTCAAGTCTCACAACTACACCTCATTAGACAGATGTGTGGGAGAGGACTAAGTATGGCTTTTCCAAGGACCTGAATCAATGTAATATATTTTCATTTCCTAGATTTTAGAATGGCATGAAGCTTTCATAACAAAACCAGAAGCAACAAACTGAAGATTAAGCTTGTTTTGGGGTCTGCCTGGAGGATGTGGAGAGCAAATATATTGCTGATATACAACAATGGATCCAAGGGTGACATGAAGTTGTCATAAATTCAAAAAATCACTAGCAGGTCATCTTGAATCTTTATGCCACACTTTATCATGGCATGTCCTACTTCAGCAGGCGGGAAGGGAGCTTGCCTGTCTAGATAGAACATGTTTCCCTAATAATGAATGGAAAGTCTACTCTGCTTCTAGGATTTTCATATTACAGCACCAAATAATGGATTGCTAGGGACTATTTGGGGACTCAAACAGTCTTGGCAATAAAAAAAAATTAATTTTGTCATTAACGGACCAGAAACTCACATGAATTGAAACTATTTAAACTAAATTTACCAGTAGAATTTGCTAGCAGGTGTGCAAATTTGTTTGCGGAATTTATTTCAGCTCTGGTAAATGTCGTGGTAAACAATCTGTCGAGCTGCACATTGGCACTAACAATAAACCCTGTGTTTGCAATGCTTTGGTCTCTTTGGAGCACAAATGTTAGAAACAAAATCAGCATTTGTTACATTGCAAACCCGACAAAAATCATCTGACTAAAGACAGAGCAAAAATTCAGCCTGTGACATACTCCTTTTTGCCAACATACAGCATATAAGATCACTTGTTTTCAAATAGTCATAACAACACTGCCTGGCAAAGAATGGAGGCATTGCTTTGATGATAAACTCCTATAGTTTTGACAGCTCACTTTGGAGCTTTAACATTGTATACTGTATGCTTCTTGGGAGCATCTGTTGATGGAAAGGAGAGATAATATACTCTGTTAAATGGACTATACAGAGCAGAGCTTCCTCTGCTCTCTGTTTTCCTGACTCTCACCTTGGCTGAAGGTTGGTTGGTGCAAGCCCTCTTGGGAAAAGGATGCGCCCAACATGTTCAGACATGGTAGGTTCACTCTAGAGATCAGTAGCCAGGTAGAAAGCCAGCCGTGTTAACTTGGGGCAATCTTGTCGGCTGCTGTGGGTGATTGCATCATTCATGACAAGAGTAACTACATTTGTACTTGAAGCTGCAACTTATCTGTTGGAGACTCTGACAGGTGCTTCATGCCACAGGGCAGAGAGAAAAGTCAAAACTTCCATGGGTGAAGCAACGATGGGTACGCAGGGGAATCATACTCTCTTGTCATTATATTGGCTTCCCTGCCTTTGGATATCTTCCAAAAGAGACTACAGATGAGATATCTGGGGTCACTTGATTTGTCTTTTGACTTCTGATCCAGCAAAACACTTAAATGTGTTTTCTAAGTTAGGATGCAATTATTTCCATGCTTAAACAAGTGATTTAAGTTTAAGATATTTTTCAGGCCATTGGCTTGTGCATGTCTCTCTCTATAGTAATATCCCACCAAGGCCTAACCTATACAGCCAGGTAATCTGCATCTCAGCGCGCTATATAAATTTAGTAAAATGCATCTCAACATGTGCAAAGGTCTGAATCTAGCTTCTTTTACATCCAGTGACAGCAATAAGCTTGACTAAAGTAATTCTCTTTCTCATTTAAATGTGGGGTATTTATGTTGGCCATGGGGCCCTTAAGGCTAAGTGTGGTTTTCCCCCTTTGTCACCTAGGTACAAGGTTTTGAGCAAGGTACAAGGTTTTTTTGCCAAATTATTAATATGCATTTGTTCATTTAAAGAGATATTAGACTCATAAGGATAGCGGGAAAAATAACGTCCACAAATTTATCAGTGTTATGTTGCTCTTCCCCAGTAAAATGTCCCCATTAGTTCTATCTGTGTTTTCACGTTTGTTTCTGTACTTGAGCTATGTTCTTTCCTGTCTGTCTGCAGGATTTCACCATTTCCTACTGGAGCTGTATGTTTAGTTCTAGAAAAAAGGGTAGATGCTGTTGTCATCTAATAACTAGTGTCTTGCTGATTTTTTAAATAATCAATTACAGGGGTTTTTTTACTGAAATTGATGTGTTTTTCAATTCTTTTTCATGGTGTTTCATACAGGTTGCTAGCTTACCATGTGTGAATAGGTTTTGGATAGTTATCAGTGTCACTTGTTCTGACAGTCCTGTATTTCATTTCAGTTGTACCACAGAGACCACCTAAACAGATACTGCAACAAATATTCTATCAATAGTCATTTGAATCTGCCAGGTGGAGCTGGCAGACCAACTATTCTCTTACAATGAAAGTTTGCACTTTTTTCTTTAGATAATCAGAATTTTGGAAGGCCAAGGAAAGGCACATTGCCTGTTCTGCACATAAAAGTGTTGAGGTTACAGCAAAACCTATTTAGAAGGATGTTCTAGACTGTGGGAGGCAAAACTTAACACCTTTACATTTTCTCATTCAGGATCTGATTTTCCCTATCTCAGGTTCGCTCCTGGCAGTGACTCTATGGGAAATCTTGGCATAGACTCAAAACAGATAGAATATCATGAGAAATTATTATAATTTTAGCAATCAGAAGAAAATAGGATTATAGGTTTTGTTCAGTGATTTAAATTACACAGTAACTCCTGTGTATGGTAACTAGTAGGTAACCACACTGTAATTTTTATGTAATTCCAGACTATATGAAATTCACAGCAATTTAATGTTGAATTAATGATCACTTGCAGTTTTAGCCACCTGTTTTCTGAGCTACAACAGGTGTCTGGATTTGAAGGGGTCATGGGCATGTGATAAACATTTTGAATCTGTTTTCTTTAAGCTGTTGGTAAAGTCCATACTTTTCTTTCAGGTAAATTAGATCAGTATGTCAAAGACTTGGAATGATGGGAAGGTTGACACAACCAAAATGACAAGAGACTCATAAGGTAGTCTGCACTGAAAGAAAGGGAGAGAAATAGGATGACAGGAAAGTGACCACAGCTATAATAAGAATAGAGAAAGTGACTAAGAGGAAGGTTCCTAGTGGCTTTGACAGTAAGTGTCATGGTTTAACTCCAGCCAGCAACTAAGCACCACCCAGCTGCTCACTCACTCCCCCACAGTGGGATGAGGGAGAGAATCAGAAGAGTAAAAGTGAGAAAACTCGTGGGTTGAAATAAAGACAGTTTAATAGGTAAAGCAAAAGCCACGCGCGCAAGCAAAGCAAAACAAGGAATTCATTCACCACTTCCCACGGGCAGGCAGGTGTGCAGCCATCTCCAGGAAAGCAGGGCTCCATCATGTGTAACGGTTACCTGGGAAGACAAGCGCCATCACTCCGAAAGTCCCCCTCTTCCTCCTTCTTCCTCCAGCTCTATATGCTGAGCATGACGCCATATGGTCTGGAATATCCCTTTGGTCAGTTGGGGTCAGCTGTCCCAGCTGTGTCCCCTCCCAACTCCTTGTGCCCCACCAACCTCCTCGCTGGTGGGGTGGGGTGAGAAGCAGAAAAGGCCTTGACTCTGTGTAAGCGCTGCTCAATAGTAATGAAAACATCCCTGTGTTATCAACACTGTTTCCAGCACAAATCCAAAACATACCCTCATACTAGCCACTATGAAGAAAATTAACTATCCCAGCCAAAACTAGCACAGTGAGACAGACAACAAACCAAAATCTTTCCTTTCAGTTTCTATTCCTTCCCAAAGCCAAAGAAAAAAGGTAGGGAATTAATCAATGGAGCTAATAAAAATGGATTCTTTTCCTCAAGGAATTCTGAGGTCTTCTTTTTTTACTACCAGCGGTTTGGTCTTGGGAGATTTCTGCTGTTGCTTTTCCACTGAGGAACCACTGAAGGTTCCCCATTTCCTTGGAGACATGTTTCTTCCACAGATCTCCCCCGAGGACGCGCAGGCTGTGTAAGTTATGAGCTGTCAAGGAAGGCAGTGCGTCCAGGAAAACACAATTCAGCCCCCAAAAGCTTCACTATTATTATTTAGCAAATCATAGAATCATAGAATAGTTTGGGTTGAAAGAGACCTTTAAAGGTCAGCTAGTCCAAACCCCCTGCAATAAGCAGGGACATCTTCAACTAGATCAGGTTGCTCAGAGTCCTGTCCAACCTGACCTTGAACGTTTCCAGGGATCTCCCACCTCTCTGGGCAACCTGTTCCAGTGCTTGACCACCCTCATTGTAAAAAATTTCTTCCTTATACCTAGTCTAAATCTCCCCTCTTTTAGTTTAAAACCATTACCCCTTGTCCTATTGCAACAGGCCCTGCTGAAAAGTCTGTCCCCATCTTTCTTATAAGCCCCCTTTAAGTACTGAAAGGCTGCAATAAGGTCTCCCCTGAGCCTTCTCTTCTCCAGGCTGAACAACCCCAACTCTCTCAGCCTTTCTTCATAGGAGAAGTGCTCCATCTCTCTGATTATTTTTGTGGCCGTTCTTTGGACCTGCTCCAACAGGTCCATGTCTTTCCTGTGCTGAGGGCTCCAGAGCTGGACGCAGGACTCCAGGTGGGGTCTCACCAGAGTGGAGTAGAGGGGCAGAATCACCTCCCTCCACCTGCTGGCCACACTTCTTTTCATGCAGCCCCGGATATGATTGGTTTTCTGGGCTGCAAGCGCACATTTCTGGTTCATGTCCAGCTTTTCATCCGCCAGAACCCGCAAGTCCTTCTCAGCAGGGCTGCTCTCAATCCCTTCATCCCCCAGCCTGTACTGATACTGGGGGTTGCCCCAACCCAGGTGCAGGACCTTGCACTTGGCCTTGTTCAACCTCATGAGTTTCAGATGGGCCCACTTCTCGAGCTTGTCCAGATCCCTCTGGATGGCATCCTGTCCCTCAGGCGTGTCCACCACACCACTCAGCTTGGTGTTGTCTGCAAACTTGCTGAGGGTGCACTCGATCCCACTGTCTATATCATTGATGAAGCTATTAAAGAGTACTGGTCCCAATACGGACCCCTGAGGGACACCACTTGTCACCAATCTCCATCTGGACATTAAGCTGTTGACCACTACCCTCTGGATGCGACCATCCAACCAATTCCTCGTCCACCAAACAGCCCACCCATCAAATTCCTCTCTCTCCAATTTAGAGAGAAGGATGTTGTGGGCTAGCACTTTCTAGCATTTGTTGCCCACGCTGCGGGCATTGGTGTAGAGGCCCTTCAGCTGGGCTGTCGGCTGTGTCACCTTCTTAGAGGAACACCCCTTAATTCCTTTGAGGTCTTTCACTGGTTTTTCCCTGTTGGTTCATATTACCTCAGGAGACCCTGGCTCATCTCCGTAAGACTTCAGCTGTGCTGTGGTGTAGCCAGCACATCTCAGAGCAACAGGCTGAAGGCCCTTGCTAGCTCCCCGTCCCTCTAAACTTGGTGTGTCATCCCACAGCTTGTCATGGGCAAGCCTCGTATTATCCCCCACCCCCTTCAAGTCTAGTTTAAAGCTCTATCAATGAGCCCCACTAACTCTTGGGCAAAGACCCTCTTCCCCCTTTGAGAAAGGTGAATCCCATCTGACACCAGCAAGCCTGGTGCTGTGTAGGCCATCCCATTATCGAAAAATCCAAAATTGCGGCAGTGACATGAGCCACGGAGCCATGTATTAATAGACTGGGCCAGTCTGTTTCTTCCCATAGAATCATATGCAAATACTATTGGACAACCTAAGAACACTGTAATGTTCACATCTGTAGATATTAATTAAAAATGGGATTTATTCTCAGAATAATCATACACCAATTTCCTTTTCTTCTAAGTAAATACAAGGCCAGAAGTCTTGCAGTGAGGCAGGATCAGAAATAACTAGGTCATTACCAGTGAAAAGCTTCACTTTCCTTGGTGTTTTTTTGCCCACGTTTGACTTCTAATACATACTTCCCACTTAGCTTCACAGAGTTTCATCTTTTTCATTTCAAATTCTCATTTTAATTTGTTAAGAACATGCTGAATTCTGTTCTCCACAGAGTCTGACATCTCTCCCGCGCTGGGGCGATTTGCAAGCTTTTCACTACTGGATCACTGAAGTTATTAATAAGTAAAACTTTGTCCAAGACAAACCCCCAGGGCTCTCACTTGAAACGCTCTCACTGTCTCACACGGAACTAACATCTGGTTGTTGTGTATATTTAAGCTGTGCGATTTAATTTAGATTGCAGTTTTACGTGTAAGCTACTAGTATGATGATGAGGAGGGAAGAGTGGGGTGAATGCCAGATCCTGTCATCCATCCTTTGCTTGCATCTGACCCCCTCTCTGCAGGGGTGAAAGCTCCCCGAGCTGGCTGTGGAGAGCCAGGGTGAACCTTTTGTGCCATGCAGGGCGTGCGTATCTCCCTGCCTGCAGGGAGGGAAAGGCAAGAAAAGGCTGCCTGACAAAGGATCCATCTGCCCTGTTCCCTTAGTTTGTGTATAAAAATGTCTTGTTGGATGTGCCGCTGTTACAAGATTGCGTAAAAGTGTATTTTTATGAGAAGATGCTAATTAGTGTTTCTTACGAATCTGAAGTTTTAATGCTAGAGGAGATTTTATGACTTCTAAACTCTGCTGATCCTTTGTCCTGGGCTGGAGCAACTGAATGACATGGCGCTTTTTGACGCCAGGGAGTATGCTGAAAATGAGAGTTGCTGGAAGTAATTGTTACATTGTTTAAAATGCATTCTTAGATTTGATACAGCTAAAGAAAACATAGGTACCTAAACATTGTATTGTATGTGGCCTGGGACAGGAGCTGTATCTTCCTTTGGGGGAGAGCAATGGGTAGTGTAATAGCATAATAGGGCACTGAACCAACTCAAGTAATCGATTAACTCTGCGGTAACTAATACTTACCAACTGAGCTTTTATCTCCTCTCTCTCTGGTACACAAATTTCACATTGAATTTGATCCAATTACATTAGTGCTTAGGCCAGTGGGCCTGAAATTCAGGCCTCAAGTTGAGGAGTAATTGTCCATGCAATGAGAATAATGGCTGCGTAGTTGTGCCCTATGCAAGCATCCACGGTAAATGAAATGAGGTTCCTCCCCAGACTGAGTGTGCCTGGCTCCGGCTGCATGTTTGACTGGCACTGTGGTAGTGGGGGTATGATCGCAATTCCTGCGTCTTTGTATGTGGCCCTGTATAATTCATCCATTTTCTAGCACGGACCTCCTCCAAGCTGGAGCTGGCTTTTCTGTTCTCTTTTCAATGGTTGAGTACCCTTTAAATCTTTTTGGATCCCTCCCTCCCCTTGCTAGTCTTTACAAAGGCGTTATATTGCCATTCACTGCTGAGCTGCTACGCCTTCTCCAGGGAGGTTTATTAGGTTGCATTAGTACAGATTAAGACCTGTGCTGTCCCCACTTCTCCCAGTACCAGCTCATTGTTTGCTAACTGCGAGGTCAATAAAATTCTGTTTTCTATCAAACAACAGCCGGTTTTCTTATGAGAGTTGTAGCAATCTCTGGTTCACCAGCCTGTCACGTGGATACAGCTGCAAGGAGCATTCATTAGATATACTGAAGGATGTAGGAGGATGTTTTAGCCATGCTATTTTATTCCTACAACGATTGCTGGTTTTGGTTTTTGTCCTATCTGGACACTTTTATTTAAGTGAGATTAGGGAGGGCCAGAGGTCAGATTTGCTGAGAGAGGGAAGGGAAGTGTCTGACAAGCAGTTGGCCAGACGTCAAATTTATTTATTTTTTGCTTTTTTCTAAAATAATTCTAAGACATGCTTTAGCTCTGCTGTTTTACAATATTATCAGCTTGATCGTAGTTTAGTGACTGAATAATCATAGAATCCTTTAGGTTGGAAAAGACCACGATTCAGCTCTTTCAAGTAATGAGTCATTTAATAGCAAGGATCTGACCAGTCAGTCTGAAAAGAAATCACACTTACCTGCAGTATATTTATGCATGTTCATATGAACAAAAAAAGAAAAAAATAAATCTTCCAAATACATTTCAGACTTTTCAGGAAATATTTGAAAGCTGTGACAATCCTATGACCCTTTCTAACAATTTTTCATACCTTTCACCACCTGGACATACCCAGCCCTCCTCTCTCTCTTCCTCTCCCTTTCTCTTTTCTCAATTCCAAATACCAGCCTAACATTAATGCCCTTAAAGCCAGAATAGTGATAATAATGTCTGTTATGGCAGAACAGACCGGCACACCAGATCCTAAATCCCAGACAGATGGAGGAGAAAGCCTCTGGAGCCAGGCATGGGAACTGTCCTGCTGGGGCGAATCTCGCAGGCAATATTTCGTCATGGACACAGGGACACACCAGCTTCGTCAGGGGGATGTCAAGGAGACAGAAGTGAGATGATCTGTCAGCCCTGACAGGCTTGCCCTTTGTACATTTCCAGCCTTGCAAAGGTTTCCTTTTGTTCTTTGTTTGCCTCTGTTTCTACCGGTATGTGAGATGGGCTCGCTTTGATACTGGGTCAAGAGCAGCCACGAATCAGACATCATGGACAAGCTGGTTCTTCACTAAATAATTCCAACATTTTCTTTAGAGTGTTTGCGTTTTATTGGTTTCCTAATTATTCTGTAAACTTTATAGGTCAGGGCTGTTCATTTTTGTACGTTTGCAGTGACCTTCATTTTTTGGTAAAATTCCGTTGTCAGTAACTTGAACCAATGGCTGTTCAGGTGAAAGCACCTCTGTTCTGCTGGTCACATCTAGGCCTCCTTCAGTCAGCTCTTCAGCAAAACAGCAATGAAAGAAATATGACCTATAACCATCTCCAGGTTCAGAGTAATGTTGCAGCTGCAGGTAGAAAGAGCAGACCGCAGTGACCCATTGAGAAGTTTAATTTTCATTTTATGCTAGTGGTTTCATAACCTGAGGAAGTGGGAGCCAGACTTAATGCCCCAAGAGATCCCTTCTAGCTATAGCTTCCTAAAGAAAGGAGCTATACATCCACCCAAGCTCAAAGAATGGTGCCCTTCTGCCACCTACTAAATGGACATCATCTCTTCATTAGTGCCCTGATCAGCAATGACAGAGGGGAATGGGCTCGAGGAACCTTCCTGAGGGCTCCTAACAAGCAAGGCAAAAAGGCACAACTAATATCCCCACATGTAATAAGCAGGTCTTACTTCAAGGAAGAGAATAAATGAAATGCTGTACTTCAGAGAACGTTGCAATGCTTTGATGAGGTTTATAGAAATTCTTGGCTGAACTTGACAAAAGGAAGTACATACGGCGGGTCGTTTTTGGCATGTTCATTTCTCAACTCGGTTCTTGTGATTTTAGTAACATAAAACAAATGAGTGTGATCACAGCAGTGGTTCTTCACAGTCCCTCAGTATCTTACAATAATACTTTTAAGTTTCAGAAAACTCCCTTCTTTTCACACATATGGAAGACCTACAAATCTAGCAGAGCAGGACTCGGCCTGCTCCACAACGTCCTTTCCAGTTGTCTGTCTTTGCTGCCTGTGTTTGTCAGTCTAAAGAAAGCTATAAAATCTGGGTGTTGTCTCAAAAGCTTAACCTGTGGTGAAAAGCAAATAGCTGTTTTGATAGAATAGCAAAGTTTTAGCACTTTTACAGCTGCCTGGGGTTTATTTCCAACGGTCCATTAATATTCAAGTCTGTTAAACCTGGTGAGAGGTACAACAGCAGAATCCTAGCTGTATGTGACTACAGATCAACAGGAAACAATTTAATGAGTTTCAGCCACAGGTTAAGTTATAAAGTGCCATACCGGGGTTACACACCTAATCTGAAGTGATACACACTGGATAATCTATTCTAATGCTGTATAATTTGTAAGAATTGTTATTTTACCTGTATAATTGCATATTGTCTGGGGGAAAAAAGACCCAAACAAAACACCGAGGCATGCCAGATTCTGAGACAAAGTAAATTGGAAGAGATGTCCTGAAACCAATGAAATTATGCTAATTTTGACCTCCTATCTCTTAAATAGGCCATAAGTAGAAATGTGAGCTTGACTATTAGACTCCTAGACATTGTCATACTCGCAGTACATCCGTGCTTTTGGCACTGCTATAAGCATATTTGAGGCTTGGAATGTGTAGGATAACTTAAATTTCCTTTTCTTAAGTTGCTTGAAGAACAAACTATTGTATCCTTATTGATCTTTCCTTTATTTTATTGTTGTTTCAGGTTAGGTTTCCCCATGATGATTGTGTCCTGTACCATCGGGATGTGCTATCTTCTTGTTGCTCACGTCGTAGTAGGTTGGAACTCTTAGTAATTTATACTTTCAAGACTCATAGAAGCTTTCTCTTTCATCTAGTTTATACATCAGAACATTAAGAAGAGATATAAAAGGAAAAAGTTATGTAAAAGCCCAACATATAGTATCAATGAAAATGATTGTCAGCATCAGCATCAGGTTTGGTCATCCTTAACCTTCTGTTTTATGAACAATTTGTGGAACTAGACAATCAAAATTAAAAGAATTCATATATTTAATTATGAATACAATTATTGTGCAGATGAAAAGGCACCATCACAAGGGAATATGTTGTGCCTGAAAGTTTGTATTGACACAGTCGGAGTATAGTCGCAGATAAAAAACTCATTCACAATAGCAGATGTTCAGTGATTTCTTTTTAGGGCTTCATTTGTCTTTGTCAATGTATTTAGCTATTTGTATTAAAGTAACTAATATTCAAGTTGTAATAATAGACAGTCAAGCACAAAGTCTGTACACTATGAAGGATGTATCGTTGTCTATGTTTAAAAATAAACACATCTCCTGAAAATATGCTGTGGAAGGAATTATTATTTTGGAACCAAGATTGCATTCTATGGAGGCTTTGTTTTTCATTTTCAAGCTCCTAGTCAGCATTAAGCTGCTTTTTTTCTTAAAATAAACTAATGCCCCTCTTCTTACCAAAGTACAGACATAAAATGTGATAAAGCACTGGACATCTTCCATTTAATTATTAATTCACTTCTGTGATGGAGTACTCTAAATCTTTTAATAGGTTAATACACTATATGGAAGAATGAGATCATACTTTGGCTTTGATTTCCTTCTCTCTGATAATAATGTGTTAAACCACACACATTGTTTTGTATAATTGGCTGCCAGAACAGGTCAGACTTCTTATTATGAATATTAAGTCCTGTGAGGCATTCAAGGTCTCAGTGCCCATTTCCAACACCTTTGTAGGATTGGTCTGAATTACTGGCGGGTCTGTTTTATCTTGAGTCAGAGAAATTGGCATCGTGGTGAGTGCAACCCAAGTGAACAAGGCTGAATTACAGGAGCCGGTAGAGATGATCAAACGTGGCTTTTACCTGTGCTTAGTCCTTGAGATAACCTGGTAAGTGCGAGAGAAGCAGTATCTCTCCCACAGAGGGTGTGAGGTTGATCATACATCCCATTTTACTCATATGCAGACTGTATCCCTCACCTAGATTTTTTTTTTTTTTCAGTCTGAAATATGATATTAAGAGGCTAATTGAAATGATTCACAGCACCCACTCGAAGCAAGGCTGGCTCCCACCCCTCCTGGTAGATTCAGTGGTAGCGGAGGAAGCTTGTGGAGCAGGAGGGGAAGAGCTCTCGCCATCGTCCCAAAACCTCCCATCGAGACTTCCAGCCCCATCCACACTTGCCCCCCGTGGATCAGTGAAGTCTCCCGTGGTGGGGCTGAGGTTCGCAGCACTGCTGAGAAATGTTGAGGCTGCTCTAACAGCGACTAGCTGTAGATCACAAGATCTTTTCCCAAGAACCGTCATAACCTCTGCTTCCTTTTACATTTAAAAAAACCCACCAAAACCAAAACCCTGCAAAAAGTCTGGATCAAAACAAAACAAAACCCAAATAGGTGAGCCTGAAAGACATTCCTTCAGACAATTTGTCTGAAATTGAATTTGGCCTGTCTCACTCTCAACGTAGTGACTTTTTCTTTGTAAAAGCAGTTCACTCTGTAATAACTGGAATTCTGTTTCAGTTAAAGAAACATTTATGCTAATCAGCTTAACATTGATCCCTGGTTAAAAATATTCACAAAATATTTTATAGCCCTCAACATTTCTCACATTGGAGCAATCTTGGTGCAGTCACTGGTTGTGCAAGAACTGTTGTATTAAGCCCTAGAGAATGCAAAATCAGGCTCTGCTAAAACACATTTACTTTTATCTGTTTGTGGGGGATTGGGTTTTTTTCTTTTCTTTTTTTTTCACTCACACAATTTAAGGTTTTATTTTCTTTTCTATTCCATTAAAACACTGTTGGCACGTAGGAGTGTAAAAATGAGACTATGGTCCCACAACACAACTTACTAATTCTTTTTTATTATTCTTTTTAAGGGGCAAAAACCCTAAACAAAACCTAATCCTGCTCCTGGGACCTTGAAACCCTCCTAGCAACCCTAAGCAAACTCACGCTAATAATGCGATCACATTAGCTGACATGAAAATGCATGTCTGCATTTACAGTTTGCTGGAAGGAGGAAGATAGAAGTGCAGCAATTCATTTCCCCTCACTCATCTTAGCAAATACTGTGGAACACAGTGGTGCAAGAGAGATCTCGCTGGCTTCAGAAGTGATACATCAACAGGACTCAGATGAGATTTTCTTTCTCTTACGTTACTTGTCCTGTCAAGAGAAGGAAAGTAGTGCACAGGGAGTACAAAATCATATTGATCACGCTTTTAGGCAACCAAACTTAAGGCTAAATTCATTCTGCTTCTAGGAAATTTTTTTATGATATACTGTTTTCCTGAGGATTTCCTTCAAATAAACCAGCTTTCTTTCCTTAAACAACCTTGCTGCTTCATTTGCGCAGCCAAGAAGAGCTCAGTGAGAGCTCATATGACAAAGCAAATTGTAAAAAAGAAGATAAAGTTGTTTGTTTGCACAGAGCTTTACGTGAGTGTAATCTAATGTTCAATAACCAGAGGAATAACAGTGATAAACATGTTTTTCTGGCCTCTTGCTGTTGTTTCTCACATTAGCAGACAATCTGCTAAAATGAAAATTACCCAGGTACTTCAGATCATTTCAAGGTAATGAAGTGTATTTTTCATTGACTCCCATTATAGTTATCAACATAATCTGCGTATCAGAAGGGCACAAGTTGCAGTGACTATATGCTTGACAAAACTAGTGTATAGGATCCCATAAAAATAGAGTGAATTTGAAGAGTAGGTGGAATTTATTTTTGCAGTGAAATTCTCTCTAAAAGGCTGAACAAAATATTAGTTAAGTAATAAATTATCTAAAAATGTATCATCTTTAGTATGTTCGTGGCTGATCTCAGAGGATGGGATTCTCATTTTCATTGACATCTCTTTAGCAATTCAGTGACATTTGTTTTAAGCCACAGAGTAAATATAAGTATATGACTACTCTGAGATCCATTTACCCTTTCTGAATGGTGTAAAATGCAGTAAGACAGCAATATATGAACTATAGCACTACAGGACAATGTAAGGAAAGCCCATTAAAAGAAACCAGCTCCAGTAGACAAGCTGGGCAATAACTGAAATTAAGGAAAGAAACAGGGACGTACTAGAGCTTCACCAAATACTGAGCTATCTAGCAAAGAATAGCATTGAGAGTGGCCAAGGCTCTGCCCAGCCCAACATCTGTCTCTGGCAATGGGGCGTAGCGGGTGCCTGTGAAGAACACGAGAGTAGAGCAAACATAAAACGATGTTTTCCCAGAATATTGTTCCAACTTTCAGAGATTTCTGTGACCCAGAGACTTCTTGAATGAGAGATGGCATCTTTATATGGCGTTGCACGTGATGGATTTTCCTTCCACAAACTTAGCCAGCTCCTTGCTGAACCTGTGTAAATTCAACGTCTGTCACAAGGAGTTTCGCAGATAAACTATACACTGTGGGAAAAATATTCCATCTGTTGGTTTTGAACTTGCCCTTTACTAAGTTAATTTTTTCAGACACCTCTGCCCCAACACCTTTCCCAAATCTTTTGGTTGGGAAGGGAAAATGAATAGCCATCCTTTTTCTAAATCATGATTTTATAGACCTATTTCCAGTCTGGAGATTACAGTTTATTTGCTCATTTGTTATATGGAAATACTCTCATATCTTTGATTGTCCCTTTTTTTACCTTCTGAAGTTTCACCATGGCCTTTTTGAGTTGAAAGGATGAGAAGTATAAACACTAGCCAAGACAGAAATACACCATGGATTTACACAGCAGCCTGCTGATTTCTTCTGCTCTTCCACTTTATTCCTAATAATTGTTAAGATCCGATTCAGTTCTTGGACTGTTACTGACAAATAAGATGAGGAATATACTTTTATAGAAGAACATTTTATAATAACAAGCTGCATTTCCTGAGTGATAATTATTAGCTCACATTGTTTATCATGTAAAGTTAAGGTTATTTTTTGCTCCTCTATCTACATTACTTTACAACTGTCCACAGTGAATGTCACAGGCCAATTTTTCCCAGCCACTTGCTCTTGTATGGGTTTTCTGTAATTCTTTACTATTAACCGTTGTCTTTGCTACCCTGAATAACCCATAGACTTTCACATTTAACCCTTTACTTAAAAATCTAGACCATTTGAAAATATGTTGAGCATCGCAGAGCCAACCTGACTCCCTCTAGAGCTTCATGTAATGGCCATACCCCTTATCCTGTGGTAGTTTAATGTCTTTAAGAGCTATTGGACTGGATATATTTACTCTCTATCTTAATTGCAGATCAAATAAAAATGAGTTTAAAAACTGGAAATGTTTTTCTGTACTGCGCAGTGAGCTTTGCAAATACCTTGCTAGCAGGTATTACTGAGGTATGATTGAAAAAATATTTCTCATTTCTGTGGGAAAACTTGAATTAAACTGTAAGATTTAGAAATACCCAGCTGCCTTGAAAAAGATATAATGATTTATTCTTTGGGGAATAAGGCAACTCCAGCTCATATCTATAAAAGGAAACTTGCCTAATTCAATGGGTTGTTCCACAGCTACTCATAAAAGCCTATTTTGGACCATACCAGAGCTTCTTGTATCATGTCTTGGTTAACACCAAGTCTACTCCTAGAAAGTAATTCTGGTTTGCTTAACAAAAATCAAAATAAAGCGTATTGTTTCTGAGAAACAAATTTTAAAGAATTACTTAGAAATGAAAATTGTTTGACCCCGCCAGAAAGAGGAAGATCTCGTCTAAGAAGTCAAATGTTATTTGCAAAGTATTCGCAAAAACTGTCTTCAGACAACTTGCACTTCAGACTTCCTCCAGTGACTCAGAATGATTTTATATTTAATATATGGGAATAGGTTTAGAAAGAAAAGGCTTCTATTTCCTGCTGTGTTGCTAGCTTTCTGTGTAACTTTTTATAGCCAAAGGATTTGTTTATGGATTTGTTTCCTGATTTTACCCAACTTTCTGAAGTGCTTTAAAAAGGTACATTTTCTATATGGATGCTTTGGGCTTTGTAAAAGAAATAAATACTGTTGATCAAATAGCAGGGAATTAGAGTTATATGCAAACACCATCTATTATTTTAAAGATACTAATAAAAAATGTGGAAACATCAGCATAACAGCTATCACGTGGTTACGCCCTACATTAACCTCCATTAAAGAATTTATAGGTTCCAAGTGGCAGAAAACCAGTGGCACCTGAAAAAGACAGAAAATAAATATGCTAAGCATGAACCTCTGTGTTGGTTGTAATGGGATGCTAAGAAAATGATTTGGAACCAAGCCAGAAAAAATAATGAAATAGCTGAAGCATTAAATTAATATTTCTGAAGTGAATTTACAATAGGCAATTCTAGCAATTCAGAATAAGTGCTAACCACCTCAGATGAAGTCAGCATATGAAAATCTGAGCGATTTATTAAGGACAACAGGATATCAACAAGTGTTGGAGATTTATTGAGAGAAGGATTAAAATCTTCCTTCATAGATGCTCTAGAGGGAGAGGACGAGAGAAGAAACCCTTTCTCACACATTTCTTATTAGGGAGAATATTATAGGATTAGCAATATCCTGGTGCTACTCAAAATAATAAGAAGCAAAAGGGGTTTTGCGCTGTGTTTAAAGTTGATCACATGCTGTTTTTTCTTTTTACAGGTTCCTGTTGCAACTTTGATAGGCAGCAGTGATTTATTAGCAGTAGTTTCAATTAGTGCTTTGCCTAATGAATCAGTAATGGAAAGAAAGCCCTCTCAAGATGTGTTCTTGGCCATCATTACTATTATCCTGGCTGGAGTAAAAGACTTGCTGCCATTTTTAAGAAAATCAACACAGGTTCGTTTGTCCATGATGTATGAGCTGCCCCAACTGTACAAGATAATAGGAGGAAGGGAGCTGCAGAGTGCTATAAACAAGAGGCACAATCAGTGGGGAGTTATAGATTTTTCTCTTTTTCCTGCTTCCTCCCATGTCTCCCCTTCCCTCTTGAATTTATTGTCCGCCAGATAATTTCCCTTTATAGATATCTGCTATTTTGAACCTTATTCCTTGTTCATTCACATTCTGTTCCTCCAGTCCACCGGTTGCCAAATGAAACCCTAACAACTCGTTTGTCTTGTCTCCAGCCCCTTTCTCCAGATGGCCTGTGCCTACTTATCCTTAATAAAGTTTAAGAGGGGGGAAAAAACCCCTCTTACTTAACAAACAATGTTAAGGAGAATAGGGAAAAGGTTTATTTTTTTCCTAAATTTCCTAATGTCAGTGATGTGCATAGTCTCCTTTTTTTTCTTCATCCTTCTATTTAACATATTCACCTGTTGCACTTTCCAACCTATTACCTCTTGTGCGCATTTTATGCATTGGTCCTGAAAAAACTTACAGACACTGATTTGAAGTAAAAAAATCACAGCGAGTCTGGCAGTGCTGGGGCTCACGAACATAAATTGAAAACTTAGGATTCTCCTCAAATTGACTCGGGAGTGTTAATGCTTCAGGATATTTTGTTTCTCATTGTCTTTCCTGCATTCACTTTTGAGTTCAGATGGCTACAGATCATAGCCAGTGAATTCATTTATTAAGCTCCCAGAATGCCTGAGAAAAGGAAACCTGTGAAGTATAGTTCTTTTTTTTTTTTTCTTTTTAGTTAATAAGGAGTAACTTACCTGCTAGATGAAAATACATCAACCTTTGTGCTATTAGTTTGATTATAGCACGCAGGTTATTTCATATTGATGGGTAACGTAATCTATTTCATACATTCTCTCTCTTAAAGGTATGTGCATTTCCATAGGCAAAGATCAGTCCATGATCTCAGGAAACACATGACTGAATATTTATTTTTAAGAACTAGTTGGAAACTAGTTGGAAAACTAGTTGGAACAATGATTTTGGGGTTAATGTGGGCATATACTCTGACCTCTAAGCAAAATGTTTGCTTGTAGATCCACCAGCTCTGAGCTCGAGCAGTGTGAATTGACTGGCCAAAATGCATGCGAAGAAGATATTTTTCTGTCTTGACTGTGTGAAAATGGGAAGAAGTATTAATGTGAGGCTGAAGAAGAACATGAATAACACGCTGAGTTTTTGTACCATACCAGCTGAAGTCAGTGAAGAGTCCAAATGTAGTTTGCTTGAGCTCAAAGACGTCTGTTAAATTACTACATACAATGATGTAAGGTGTGCGCATGCACAACACGCACGGCGAGTGCCAGCAAAATCTTGACAAGATAGATACCTTCCAGATAATAAATATTGTCATTATAGGCACAGTTTTCAGCGTTGCCAGTAAATAAGGCCACTCGACAGTTCGAGTTATTTGTCAAGAACAAGATTAAGGGAAGATGAATATTAAACACGTTATCACACAATCCTTTCTGTTGAAGAGCTTTAACGCTGTCTTGTTTCAGAGACAGATTTCAGGGTTTGAAATTTGTCAGAGACTGAGGTACTGTCATAGACACAGTTTTAGGTGTCCTATAAGAAAAATCCTCCAAGCTGACTTTGTCACAAGCCTTTGAAAAACCTTACCTGCTGCTTAGGCTGGCAGTTACAGCCTTTCAGACAGCGTCTGCAGTGCACATACTGCGCCTGGGAGCCGCTGGGGGCTGAGCAAGGCTTGCACCCGAGAATTTGCTGCCTGATTTTTCTGAAGTGCTCATTAGTCACAGCTGCAAATTGTAAACTCCAAGTTGGCGAACAGTTTTGCTCTTAAACTTTCTTTGTCTCACTTCGTCTGTCCTGCTGAAGGGTTCTTGTGAAAATAAGTTGAGTGAGGTTTGTGGAACGCTACAAGGGCGTCCGTGAGGAAATCTGCAATTCTGATTTGAGATAAAAGCTTGAATGACATTCAGTGAATAATGTGTGGCTAAATCATGAATTGATGTAAATCAGCATGCCAAACAGATATTCATAGCACTTGTCGGTTAAAGCTGGCTGTGTTTTTTCATGAAAAAATTATGTAATCATGAAAGTGAAAACTGCGTGATAAAGTAGATGAATAAAGGAGCTGCCTTCAACTTGAATGTAAAACTTTAAATTTGGTATTTCTTGACTCTACAGTCTTCGCAAATTCTTTCTTGTTCCTGTGTGCAATAAAATACTTGCTGTAATCTTATTTCCACTGTCAGACTGGAAAAATAAGTAGGTGGTCAGATTTTCAGATTTTCTCCAATGCAGGCTAGATTCGGAAATCTGTTTCAAAATGAGGACTCAAAACTAATATAAATATTCTACAGTACCAACAGAAACTGGATTTTTTTTTTTATCAATTACTGTATACAAATTTAGAAAACAACAAAATCTAGAGAATATATGTTATATATTTTGCATATAAACAGACAGGAGATATTTTAATATTTAATTTTGTAAATATTTATATTTTAGATTTAGCATTTGTTATAAGTGTTTTCAAACTTTTACTGTAAGTTTCCCTTAACATAATTAAATTTTACATTATTTTTCTATGGGCCATATTAGACATGATTTTTTTTGTTGCCTTTGTAAAAGATTTATCAAACTTGGCATCTCTACGCTGGAACAAATTTAAAAATCAACCCGTCAACCCATTTTTCTATTCATGGGATGGATATATGCATACAATGCCTATACTTATTGCGTGCACAAACATTAAAAGAGTTTGCAAAGCAAGCACTCAGGTGACGGCGAATACCAAGATAAAAGTTATACACCCAAGTTTAGGTTTGTCCCTTTGTGTTTTACTGTTAAAACAGAGCCCTGTGCACCACCTTTGTGGTAGATGGCTGCATTTATTCTCTTTGTGTAGTCTTGCCTGCAGCAGTCCTCCTTGGATTTCAAATGTGTGGTTTATGTTTTCTGATATAATGATTAATAAAGATATCAGATTAAAAAAAAAAGCTCAGGTAGATTCTTGTGAAGCGGCTTCTCCCAACTTGATGTGTTAAGCAGATGTTCTTCAGAGAAAGTCCTTAATTCAGGAAAACATTTTCATTTATGAAATGTTTAAGTGCATATTTAGTTTTTAAAAAAGCATCTGTGCTCTTCTTGAATGGTGAAACACTTCCTCAACTGCTTTCCTGAGCTGGGGCTTAGGTTGAATATTTAGGATTATTTATCTTGGTACTATTACTTTGTCCCTCAGCACTTGGAGAAAGGGAATGAGTTTGTCCCTGAAAATGTGCTGACACTGAATTGCGTATCTAATTACCCCATTTGTACACGCAAATCTGAATTTGGAGGATTGCAAAATAATGTGTCCCCAAAGTACAAGCATTTAGTAAAATAAACGTGTCTGTCCTGAGAAGCGGGAAGAACAACCATATCTATTGGCAGAGAAGCCTTCATAAAATCTTTGGAAATCCACGGGACTAGAGGGAGTGAAGACCGTGTGTAAGCCAAGTTTCAGGGTATCTGAGAAAGTACGACTTCTCCAAAAAAAGTGCAGCTGAGGTTAACAAGTTGTCTGAAGCAGACAGTATTAATAGGTTGTGCTAAAGCAAAATCTGCATTGAAGTCCTGGATTTTGTAAACAAGCTGTCAACAACACTTTTTATGTATTCACATTACATTTTGGCTTATTATTCTTAGTAAAATTGATGCCAACTTGCATTACATTTGGTTGTGGAATGATAAACACATCCCAGTCATAGAACATAAAGCGATTCATAGAGTTTTCTATAATGTTAAGCGAAGTAGCTTGCATACCATAAATACACGTTTAGCTCTTCAATCTGCTTAAAAGGAAAAGGTCTCATAATCGCAGGAGATAAGCAACAGTGAAGACACCGTGTCTCATTACAATTCAAAGGATGATAGAGGATGGCGAGAGGTTTGATGCAGCAGACGAGAAGTATATGCTCAGTTTGCAATCTCCGTGCCATTTAACAGCGCAGTTAGAGTCAGACCTGCTCCCTTTTCTACATTTCTGGTTAGTCAGTGCCTCGCTGGTTGTGAGCTTTTCTCTTCTATTGGCTTTATCATCGTTATATCGGGGAGAGGAATTAATCAGAGCTGCTTCAGATAGCACAGCAGTGACATTTGCTTTGGTAACTGAAGGCTGACAAAGCTCAAGGGAGGCAAGGAATGGAGAAAGGATTTATTCAGCCCCGCTCATGAGCCAAACTAACCCCTCGGGATGGATCCATCGATTCTGACATGAGATATGTTTGCACTTGCATTTTGGTGGGCTTTGTGGCTCCCCCTCACAGGAGACTTGATTTAGGACTCTGCAATGGATTCACCGAGGCTGCAATGGAGGAGGAAGAAGTAGGACTTTGCTGTCGATGTGCTGCTCAGGAACCAGTTCTGACTGGTAGCATGAAAATAACCTCCCTACCCAAAACCATCTTGAGGGTCACAGATCCCAGTGGCTCCTGATAACAGCTTCATTTCACGCTGAGCTGTTCTGTTTTGCTGGAATTTTATAGTTAGTCATTGCCTCCAATGCCAGCTCAAAACATCTGCTCAGGACAGCCAAGGGGGCCATCGCAGGACCAAAAGCAAAAGGCAGCAAACATGAAAAAGTCTCCCTGGAGAAGATTGATGCAAGAGAAGTGTCAATAAAGTTCTGGCTGCACAACTCTCTCTGCTTCCTAGAAAGAAACGGTTTGAATCATTCGGCCTGCTGGAAGGATTCGCTCTCTGTTGCAGAGGCTGTGGGGGAGGGATGAGGCTTCACGGCTGTAAGCAACTTCCAGCAGTAGTGTCTCTTAAGGCAATTTCTCTCATGCTGCAACAGGTATGGAAGGGAAAGGGTAACTGAGCCATGATCAAAAAGCCTGCAGGGTACCCTAGCAGTTGCATAGTTGTTTATGTCATTGCAAATGTTGCTAGGTGGGTTTTAATACCCATTTTGTGCGGGAGTAAATGGTTGTGCAAAGGAGAAGAGAAGCCAATGAATTCCCTTGTCACCCATAAAATCTTTTGCGGAATTTTCTCTCTTTCTGTGCATGCATCTAGGGATGGGCCAGTGTAAATGGTAAATAAAACCAAGGAACTGTGAAGGAAAAAGGGATTCCTGTGGTACAAGGATGGCTCGTAGCCTATGCCCATCTCAAGTCTGGAAATAAGTCTAGCAATATTATACGCACAAATGACTATGAATTGGGTAAATAGTTTTGAGGCAGCACTTTAGCATGCACAGAGCTTATTGCAATCCGTATCTCAGTGGCACTCTCCATTTAAGAGATGTTTTAGTCCCTATTAATTCTAATCCTAACTCTTCTGACGCAGCTACAGCTTTTTTCAAAATAACTTTATGTCCTGACCTTTTAAACCTGGCTCAGCTAAGTATCTGCAGCCCTGAAGTGGTCCTGTTGAAAATTTTTGCTAAATGCTCATTTTCTCCCCATGTAGCAAGAGCTTTTTGATTCCTCTTGTTTATTTCCAAGCAGAAGGAACCCTCCCAAGTCTTTCAGCAGCTTTCTCACCTCTACAGTATAAATGGGCACCTCTTTAATGTCTGATCTCATCCTGTAAGCTGGTAGCTTTGGAAATATTGTAGACTCATGCTAGGGTGCTAGAAACCTAAGCCATCAACTGGAATTGAAAATTCAGTTTCTTTTCTGGAAACCTAGGAGCTCTTCTGACGAGATATGCAAGCCTGACACTGACATAAAGTGACTGTCTGCACATACATCTATAGGCAACTCGCAAGAGGGGTCAGAGAAAGCTGACACATAAAGGTCTGCTTAGAGATTACCTTTGTCACACTTGATGGTAACACTTCTGTGACTTAAAATGTAGAAAGATCAGCCTGTATTTTCTGCCCAGAGAAACCCTGGCTGGCAAATCTATTGTGCCTGTGTTACAAAGCACCTGTCTTTTCGAGAAAAAGTGAATGAGACGTAACCCTCCCTCTATCCATATCTCTCAGACAATAGCTGGTTAGTAGCCTGATGGAGGCACAAATCTGCCTCTCCAGCAGTATCTTTCCTCTGATAATTATTAGTTCACCTGTTACTGTGTTAACATACACTTAGCTCTGTTATTAATGAGTTTAACTCCACTGATTATGCTTCATTATGGAAATTTCTGTAATATAGGAATGTCTCTGGCTCTGCTGGACTCGGTTTATTAATATATAATGTAGTGAAGTGGAGCCCTGTCACCTTTAAGACTGACCTATCCAGGATCTTGTCCCAGATCCCTGCATCAAGACAGGCTTCTGTGGTGATGCGCTTGCTCACACCAGAATTAAAATGGATGCTCTGTATTCACTCAGTGTGAAAAAGAATACAATAATTACAACAGCGCTAACTCTGCTTTGTGCTGGTTTGTTAAATGTGATAAACTGATATAAAAATCCCTTTTAGACATGAATACACAGTAAAAGAAAACCAATTAATTAGAACTTGGATTAACCGAGCATCCGAGTTTAGTGCGGAAGCGGTCCCTGCTGCTATATGGAAAGCCTCAGCCCTCAAGAGGCTGTGACTGAAGGACACCAGACTGAATCACTTAAGTAGTCATGCTGTCAGTAGACATTAACGAAGGTTGCTTTTGCATACTAATAATAGAGACCCTGGTCTGTATCATGTGAGTCCTTATTATCCTCTATCTAAGAAAGCAAACCAGCTGCAAAAATATCGAAGTTAGAAAGGGACGAGCGTAGCAGTAACTGCTGTTCATCTGTGCATGAATTATCTGGTTTATCAGATCTACCAAGATGCCCTTGGCGCCCAGGCACTGCTTCAGTCAGCTGAAACCCACGGTGCCTCAAATGCAGTGTAATTGCTCTGAAACTCAAGAGAAAAGAGGATTAGTTTGTACAGGAATCTTGTTCTCTTTGATGTGATTTATAATTGCATTTGAAAAAGTGTTCAAAATATATAAATATCGCGTTACCTCCCCAGAGTCCAGCATTGACTACAGCGATCCCCGCATAGTGTATGGGTATGCCTGCCGTCTACCTTCAGTGTTCGGTTTATGTGCAGTGAAGAGAACTGAAGTTAGAAAAGCAAAACTTTAAGTCTTCCCCCAGAGTCTCAACCCTGTGTGCGAGGGGCAAATGCAATTGCCAAAGCTGATGAGAATATTCTCTGCAAAGTAAATACACCAGAAAGCGTGCAGTTTAAGTCTGCATCTGAAGTATCTTGGCATGAAAGAGAACCGTGCAAGGTTTGGAACCCTTTGTTTGAAAGCTGAATTTATTGTTTGACTGCAGAAGTGAAACCTTTCTGCAATAAAACTTAAGCGGCATCATTAAAATGTTGCTCTGTTGTTACTGCTGAGTAGAATGTGCAACTCCTTATCTCTTTTTTTCCAACCTGACTGTTGCTTTGCCTTTGCTGCTATTAGCTGTATTCTTGTCCTGCAGATTTTCCATTTCTTTTATGAATATGCTCTACTGATAGAAACACATTTAGATCTACACTGCTAAGTCTATGCTCAGGAGGTTTTACTAGTGTAGCTACAGAGCATGATTAAAGCAATATGACTTTTGTGTCCTTATTCTTTCCCTGAGGCTGGTTTGCCTCAGATACACAATCATTCAGTCTCACTAGAATTCTCCTACTTTTCCTCCCCCTTTTTTTTTTTTAAATTTTCCCTTCTAAGATGTGTACATTTCCTTTTTAAGATGTGTACATTTCCCATTTCTGCCTTCGATTTTTTTTCCCTCCCGTTTTATGTCCTAGACTTCTATTTTTGCTTAACTTCACCTACCTCCTTGCCATTCTTTTTCCATCTATTGCTTCACTTCTGTCTTTCTATTCTCTTTCTGGCAGTTATTCCCCTTCTTCTCTTCTCCTATATATTTACAGGCTTCTTAGGAGTGGAAATTGGCCCATTTTGTTATTTGCTTATTCCTTGTCTTATTTTTTTAATGTTTCAGGTATCTACTCGAGGTTAATTTTGGAAAAAAGATATGCATATTTGATGCCTCTGATTCCTTTTGGGGGAGGGAAGGGAAAAGATGCTGCCACTCTTACACGTCACCTATCACCCTGCCATTTTTTCTATTTCTCTCCTAACTCTGAGGCAAAAGAAGATTTTGGCCACTTGTCTGGTATGATCTGTTCAACTCTACGTTGTATGCGTGGTACAGGCATGGCACACATTCCTGTCCAAGAAATCCCGGATAGAAAAATGAGGATGCTACATCTCACAAACCGGAGTGCCACACTTTGACTGTTGAGTGGTGGCAGGTAGGCTTATAACACCATTAATCACAATCCTCTCATTGTCTATAAAAGTGGATTTCTCACACCATTATTTTTATATAACTGCCACCTTCCTCCAAAGGGAGGCTTAAAAAATAGAAAATCTATTTGTGGCAGGACATATATGGGGTAAACAACACATGCAGCAGTACCCTATAAGCTGGAAATTACCCCAACGGGACTTAAAATAAGAAAATCTTTGTGTCTCACAATAGTACAAAATCAAAGAAGTGCCAGCAAAAACCAGTCTTGAGAATATGCAAACAATGCAACTGCAGTCCCAGCAGAGGTCTGTGACATCTATAAATTATAAATGCACTAATTAGAATATAATTAATATTAGCTTGCTTTGAACCCAAATATAAATGCTCTAAAACAGCATGATCTACAACAGCATATAAGTATTTTGTGACAATGTGATGGCAAGACACAATGTTTAAGCATTTTACAAAGGTGTGTGAGCAACTTTACCGCTAAGGGACAAAGAAAAACGTATGTAGTTACAGATAAGAGGCACGGGAAAACATGTAAGCAAATACTTGTAACCAAATTGTAAGCAAAATAGCATTAGCAGGAGCTGTTAATGAATAAACTTGGTAGTGGTTTGTTTTAAAGGTTAACTGTGGCCTGGTTTGTCAGTGTCCTAAACATTCCCATCACAGCGATCTAACGAATTGCGTATGGATGCATATTTAGATGCAATGCAATGTAGCATATTGTGAGATGGATCTGAATGGCTTCTCTGCCTCCGGTTCAGACCCCGGGAAAGGCAGTCTGGGAGCGGGCTGGGAAGGAGCCCCACGAAGGTCACTCAGATGCTCATCAGAAGTAACCAGCTGGGGCCTGCGCAAGGATTCAGGGGTTAGCCAAAAAGGCTTCGTCTCAGGTGGAGGAGAAGGAAGGAAATACAGGGGAGAAAAACGGTGAGTGTGGGAATCTGTCCTGAGCGACTAGCGTGTCTGTCAGGAAGGGACAGGATGTTTCTTCAGCCTCCCAGGGCGGGAAGGACGAAGGCAGGAAAGGTTGGGCCCTGTTAGGTAAAGGTTAACCACAGCCCCAAAGGCTTGTGCTGTGGCAAGGGTTGTGTAAGCCAGCAAAAATAAGAATGTGAAGCACAGACAACCTCACTTTGGTGGTTCTTGCATTCCCTTTGGAAACATTCATGTGTAGCTCTTGACATCAGACTATAAGCCTTTTAAAGTTTTCCACTAATTCAGTCCAAAGAGGCATTCATGGATTCGCCGTACTAAATTAAAAGTGTAGGGTGCGTTTCAGCAATATGGTATTTGTGTACAAATATTCAGCAGTTATGATGAAAATTAATTTCAGGATTAGATTAATCTACATATTCATGTTCTTCAGTTGTGTTCAAATTGGAAAACAAGAACACTTGAGAAGTAAAGTTAGATTAACTAGCAATGTATGAATATTCTGGGTTTGATTAACTGTTTTTAAGAGTACAATTTTTCTGTTGGAACAGAACCATCTCAGCGCTCTTCCTCTTATCTTGTACTTTATAGCAATGGTTGGCTTTCACATGTCTCACTTGCTGCAGCTTGGGTTTTAAATTTGTACCTTATTCTCTCTTGACAGTATTTGTCTTTCTTTCTTGCCTCGTTGGTTCCAGATAATTATTTATACCAATTTTACTTTCAGATTTTTGTAGCCTTGACAGCTTTGCCTACAGGGATGTTTTTCTGTTTTACCATACGGTTTCATAACCATCCGTCTGTTCCATTGAGATCAGGTTCTTTAATAATTGTCCTATATTGACAGTAAGAGGTAACTCGTGGTATTAGCCTACAATTCAGGGTGCTGCCAGTCTTGAGTCCCTTAGAAGTGGAAGAATTTTTACTGTCATGCCGCTGATGCTCTGTGGTGGAGCCCAGACTTGTTTAGGGACTGTGACACTGAAGCTTCAGCACCACAGTTTTGGTTTAAATTCTCTGTCGGGGAAGAAAGGAAGACTTTGGCTGCTTATTTAAGTGCTTCCGTTACCATTTAAATGCTGCCTTTGCCACTACAAGAGCTATAGCTCTGATTTACTTCTAATGCTTTGGTGACAAACCTAGATGACGTTCAGGTCCCTATTCATCTCAGCCAACACTGTAACGAAGGTTTAGACTAGGGGATAGATGTCCATCTCTGCACCATGGGCACCCCTAAGGAATTATAAGCAAGTCAAAATAAGCTCTCTGGGAATTTTCTAGCCAGGCTGGGAAGTGCCTAACGAGTTGCAGCACCTACAGACCTACCAAGAACCCAACACTAAGGATAGAGATAACATTTTCAACATGTTAATCCTGCCCCTATCGTAGACATTTAAAGCATTTAAGTAGGAAAAAAAAATTAAAAATCGTAACTTTGCTTTGCTTTCTAGTCCAAGAAAGTGGTATGGTGTCTTTTTTTTTTTTTTTTGGCAGAGGGATTTACCCAGGTGGACTGACTGCTTCATGCAGTTTCATAAAACATGACTGAAGCAGTCATTTTAAGCCCACTGTTTTGTAGCATAGTTTTGTAGACGTGGCATAAAGAATAAAGAACAAAATGTTGAGTACAGGTAGATATTTTCTATGAGATAAATGATTCAGAGTAAGTGTGACAATTTAATTCTCTAAGATATTCCAAAGTGCCCTTTCCCTCTCTCTTTTTTCTTGTTCTTTACTTTTTGGTTTTTTTTTCTTTGAGAAAAGGTAATGCTATTCTTTTATTTGAGAGAGAGAATTGAATTTGGCAGACTGTGATTGCAGATGCTGGCAGAGAAAGGATGCATGGATGGTATTGGAGCCAGAAGCAGTCACCAACCAAAATTACAATTTCCACACGTCCCAGTTCCTGTACGAGGGCACAGAGGTCATACAGGTGGGAGATTGGTGCTTGCTCTTTCATTCACCGCTGTGCTGAGACAGTCAGTGGGGGAATACTTTAGACATGTTGCTTTTTTAAAGGTGGTAAATCCTTGGCTCCGTTAAAACCAGTGGAAGTTTTGCCACCAGATTTTAAAATGCACAGATCTGTTTTCTTTTCATTTTCATTTTTTTTTCCAAAGATTTCTCTTGCAAATAGATATTTCTATAGAATCTCGCAGGACTGACAGCCTGGGGGTCTTGCACTCCCGTCCTCTGTATGCAGTGGGTTCCCTCAGACAGTTGCTGCCTTCCTTGGAGCTGAGACACTTCCCCAATGCACTGCCTTACCTTACTGTTAAAGGCAGCTGTGTGCCTCTGGGCATGCTTAATGCCCTCTGGGAGCTCACGTGAGAGAAGAGACATTTCAAGGCGGGAATATATCACGGGTGGGCAACAGCTGTTATTTTGACACTTTGCTGGTAAGTTAAAGTCTTCTGTAGAAATCTTGTGCAAAAAGTGTGTGCACGTACATATATGTATGTATATATATGTGCATGTGCTTATATATATGAAAAAAGAATGTACATATATATGTATATATGTGTACATCTGCATATAAAGTAGTTTTTATAACCTTTTCCACGAGGGAACCCTCTCTGTGCCCATGTTATGCTCTGGCTGCTGTTAGCGTGGAATTCAGCTGCAGTTTGCATGACTTACAGACAGCTGCCTGGTACGTCTCTGTTGTGATGTCAATACACTTGGATGTGTACGGAAGGCGACTGGAATACACAGTAAATTAGTACGCTATTATTTTTATCATTTGTGTGCTTACATTCTTGCATTCTTTAAAAATAAAGGCCTGCAGCATATGTTTCACAATCCCATTTAGTCCCATTAGCACACAGACATATTCTGTTTCAAATTGACTTTTAAAACAGACGTCGTATCAAATCCATTTTAAAAATAGTTTGTACCTACCCCAGGGAGATCTGGAATCCTTTAAAGCCTACAGCAATTTGCATTCAGAAAAAAACGTTCAAGTCAAGCTTTATCAGTTCACGCTGTGCACAGTTTGGTGTGTTCAGAGCGGATTGTAAAAAATAAGAGCTTTGCGACTTGTAGCAGTGTGAACATAGGGCTGATACAGTGTTTAGGATAAAAGAACAGCTTCTTTCTCTTAAATAAAAGGAACAAAATCAGTGTTTTGAACCTTGCATCTCCTCTGCTTGATTAGAGGTGTTAATTATTTCAGCATAATCACTGTCTATGTTCACAAAGTGTGGTCCCCTCAGGACACTTTGCTACCTCTTATCAGCCGCCTTTGAATAGCACCACTCCGCTCAGCTGGAGTTGTGCTTTGCAAAGCAGGTCAGATGGGGTCAATAGATCTTTTCAGCTCCTACTTTACAGCCATGTATCTGCCTGAGTGCTCTTTAGTTATTCATATGCTTTGTGTAACTGGGCATTACAAGAGAAAAAGTCATTTTCCTTCTGCATGTTTTAGTCATACACTGTTCCAACCTTATTTTCAGCTAAGTTTTAGAGAAACATTTTGGGATAAGAGCGGGAAAGTTTATGGGGTCATCTGCAAACCCGCTTATAAAGCTTTCCACTGCCTTTCTGAATTAATCTCAGATGTGTCCTAAAGGATCAAGGGCTTCGGGCATCTAAGTCCTTGAGCTTTTCATGGGTGCAGCTACTTGTTGGCAACAGGGAAGATGATGTGTATTTCCTAAGGGGAGGTTCTTTGGCCTTTTAGTCAACAATGTGATTCATAAGTCTAGCAGAGGGAACAAAAAGAACAGAGGTGATGGGGAACCCAGACTTTTGAATCTGAATGGTATCTTCAAGGGCTGCTTGTTTTCTGATGACTTCTCTCTCTTCTTCAAGTCTTCAAGACTTTGCTCTCACTTTTTATTGCACCAAGCCATTGTTGACATTACCATTCTTCAGTAGTCTTCTTGTTTTCTATATTTCTTCATGCCAAGTAATTGCTTTTGTGCCTTTACCTCATCTGTTTTTCTTTTCTGCAGAACATGAGATGTCCTGAGACAATTCTATATGTTAGCAGCAGAGTTGTGTCCTAGAGTGGATCTTACAGATTTATTCCATACCTGAAAATTACTTCTCGCTTTTTCATCTCAAAGAACAATCTATTCCTCTTTTGCAACTTCTCCCCTGAACTAAGTTTTCACGGGGTGGAGTCATTCTCCTTTGTGTCTTCGTGTATCCCTCGCAAGAAAAAATGTATTTCTCCCTATTCTGTTGTCCTGAATTCTTGTACTGCCAGGTCATAATTTTAAAAGGCAAAACTGATTGGAAAAGAAAAATCTTAAATAGTAAATTGTAAATCAAGAGGCAAGCACATCATTTGACTGCAGTGCAATGTATGACCATTTCCACTGAGCTGAAACATGATTCACAATTGTCTGCACACTGACAGAAATGTTCTCTGGCGCACTCTTGCTGCAGGTCCTATAATTCATACCCTTTAACAGCTTCAGGAGCAAGCTGGAGCTTTTTAAATAATAGTTTGCAAGAATGATAATTGCAGACCTGTCATACAGTAGGGAATGCTATAGAGGCATTCAGTGCACAAGGGAGGCCTGCAATTTTCAGGAAAAAATCATCATTGCCTCTAAGGACAGTTGAATTACAAGTAACTGTTCCATGACATGTCAAGAGAGCAGCTGGAGATCAAGCACAATCTGTAGCTGAAATACTTTAAAGGTGGACTGGAAAGCGGAAAATTGGCTTTTTGCCTTTTCCTTTTGTAGTGGGTTAGCCCCAGCTGGCAGCTGAGCACCACACGGCCGCTCCCTTGCTCCCCTCTCCCAGTGGGATGGGGGAGAGAACTGGGAAAAAGAAAGGCAAAACTCATGGGTTGGGATAACAACAGTTTAACAGGACAACAAAGGAAGAGAAAACAAACAAACCAACCCCAACAACAGCAACAACAGAGTGTACTTAGCAGTGCTTCCCAGCGCAGGTCGCTCCCTGCCTGGAGCCCCAGGCCCAGCCCGCTCCCCAGCAGCCATCCTCCCCCTCTCCACGTCCCCCTCTATATAGTGAGCGTGAAGGTCGTATGGTATAGAATAGACCCTGGCCAGCTTCTGGTGAAAATTAACCCTATCCCAGCCGGAACCAGAACACCTTTCCATGGTGTGTAAGACCTTTCAAAGACCAGTGGATTTCTTCTTTTTACTTTTTTTTTTTTTAACATTCTACACTTTAGGTCATTACTGCTCAGTGCTGAAAGATTAGATATTCAGGTACCTGAAACAGTAATGCTATCCAAAGGCATAGGTAGCAGTCAGGTTCCCTTACTCCACTCCTGTTATCTGGAAAAATCTCTTATTCACATGGGCGACATCAATATTTGGGTCTTTCAGAGGCCTTTTCAAAACTCTTAGAGGAAACTGAAACAATTTAGGAAACCAAGGAAAAAAAGGTAGTTAAAAACAGAAGTCATGGGAGCACAATAAAGGTTACCAGTAGCATAGACATGAGCAGTGTTTTGCAGGTAATATAGTACGATCACCTCTGTTACAAAGAAGAAATAGCTATAAGGGAAGGTCTCTATAGCAGAAGAAACATAGCCTCCCTCCCTTTTTTTTACCACTTTAGGGAAACAGGAGGACAGATGTGAAAAGGAATGGCTTTTAAAACTTTCTAACTCTGGCGGAAGAAGCGACATCGTGTGGGGTGCCAGGAGGAACGGGTGCCCACCTGGCTGCCGCTGCTGGGGCTAAAGACTGGTCTGCCAGGGAACCTGTTTCCTTCCTTCCTTGACTGCAAAATCACTCCCCAAGAGGCCCATTTGTCTGTATTTTGGATTTTCTTTCTCTATCTCTGCCTGTTCCCCTCTCCCTGCCACCCCCCGCCCCGACTTTCTGAAGCACAGCAGACTCTTTCTTTCCTTCTCTCATAAATTTTGCTACTTGTTTTCAGCACTCTGTACGGCAGTGCTCTCATATCACAGAACAGCTGAGATTGCCTTGCCATTTCTCTGAGACTGTCTCCAAGTCTCCCCACTGACTTTTATCCCCTCTTCCTTCCTCCCATCCCCGTCTGACTCCAGGCTGTTCTTTCACCTAGAAAAGAAAAGCCAGACACTGTTGAAGACCTGAAGCCTGGGGTCTGACTTGTCTGTCATGCCTGTTAGTCAAACTTCAATCATTTCTTTGTTAGAGCATCTTTTGCCAGAGGATTTTTACTTAGCAGAATCATGAAAACAGCAGTTATCCCAAATTGTCACTGCATTATGCCTATGCTGCTCCATCTCCTCCCAGTGATGCAGTCTAGACTATTCCTTAATTTTATGTTCTCCAAAGAAAAGGAAAAAAAAAGAAAAGAAAAAAAAAGGATGCTGCAAAACCCAGAGGCCAGGTAAAAATTTTCGTTTTTCAGACGGTGTCATCTATGCTTCTGTCTTTCAAGCCTGCACAAGTTCTGCCGACAGAGTAGTGATAGAGTGGGGTGCAAAGAAGATGAAGAATTCCAAGGTGTTAAAACAAAATAGTTTAAATCATGCCTGACTGAAAAGAAGGCAAAGAACAAGAAAGAAAAATAATTTTAAAGAGCAGCTTTGTTTCCAGCAAGTAAGTTAACTTTTCTGGCTCTGACTGTTTCGCCAAGCATGTCATGCCTTCCCATGTAAATCACTTTGGAAAGTGGATGTGCTCATCCAGGTTCAGCAATTTCAGTGGCTCCATCATGCTGATACCAGGTGACATCAGCTGATATCAGCTGTATTAGTGTCGCATAGCATTTAGGGACAAGATGCTTCTGACTGGGGATATATGGAAGTTTTCATACAGTCTGGATTCCCTAACTGAAAAAAAGCTCGAGACAGGAGCTAACACTCTCAAAGTCTGAAGAAGCCGATCTTCTTCAAAAGAATACAAACAACATCCTAAATGTCCAATAACCTCCTGAAGAGAGAAGTCTGATCCTATTGTAAATGCTAAGTAACTGATGATATCTTGCTGAACAGGGTTTCAAGATGAGACCATTACAAGAAATAAACCCAAAATACCTAGAGAGATTAGTTGCAAATTTATTCAGCTGTTTTTATTTGTGAGCAGATTATGATCTTGATATTTCAAAGTTGCTGAAAAAGAGTGGAGACAAACTCATGCTGGAAATCACAGCTTTTGAAATGACAAGTGGTATTTCTCAGACTTCTGGGAGATGGCATGCACTACTGCGACGAAAAAACAGATTCTGTCACACTAGCAGGTCGTTAAAAGCAGAGCCAAACTCAGCGAAAATTTTGAAAGTGTTACAAAATCACTGAATCAGTTGAAGAATTATTCAAATGATAAGGTGTACATTAAGATCTGAAGCGCACACGTTCTGATACTCCGCTGGGCTATCATTCCCCCAAGCCACCAGTGTGTTATCACTGTGAGCCTAAAATTCTGAAACTGATATTTTTCCAGCTGCTGTTCAGCTCCGTGGACAAACAGGACTCCTCCTATCCCACATTTCAAGGATGGGCATTCTGCAAATGCAGTGAGTTTTTTCGACTTGCTGGCTCAGTGACTCAACAAAAAGGAAGAACAGGCAGAATCTAAGTGAGGACTTCACTTGGGTGACTCAACAAAAAGGAAGAACAGGCAGAATCTAAGTGAGAACTTCACTTGGGTTCAAATAAAGTTTGGACTGAATGTTTAGAACAGAAAGAAATGTGTGATGGACTTGCCTTTTGTGTGCTTCTCCTGATTCAAGCTTCTTTAAGTTGCACACAGACATTCGTAGTTTCTCTCAACTGTACAGAAATGTCATTTTATTGTCTTTCTTAAGAAGATTAATGTAATTACATGTTGGGACTGTTGCTTTCCCACCAGTCTTTTCCATACCTTGGCCTGTTGCCTACTGTATTACACCATGTTGTATGGTATTTCATAACAAAATGATCCTATGTTAGTTAACATATTTTAAAGCCATTGTTGTGAAACCCCATTATTATTAATTGTCTTCATTTACATCCAAAACATCAAAAAACAAACCATGGTTAAGAATGTGAAACAATGAAATGATACGTGTATTCAGGTAGGGTCTGCATTTGGCCTGAATCAAAATAATAAAAAAAATATTTTGCACTGTAATGAGTCTTAGGCCTTTGGGCAATTATCTGTGATTAATACTATGTGTTGATTTTCCTTTTATTCCTCTTCCTTTTCTCTGGCTCGCAGCAATTTGTGGTTACAGGGGAACTACCTAATCACTGCCTCACTTTCTACCTCTGTAAATTAACACATTTTTATATGGATGAATGAGAAGTCCTGTACAAATTTTCTTTTTCTTTTGCTAGCTCTTGAGTAGAGAATATGGAGTCTTTTCTGATTTTCTCAAGAAAGAATTTAGTCCTGGGAGAAACTTCTGCTATAACACAGATGTCAGTCACCTACCATCAGTAGAAGAAGTTGCTGTCTCTCACTTTCTTCTGTTTTGGCAAACAAAGCCTCCCCGGGCACCAAGAGCACAACCAGCAGATGCTGCTGGGGCAAACCTGGGAAAATCTTTCTTTTGGCCACTTGTTGGCAGACACTGCATGGCAGCAGAGGAGTATTCTTTATGCTTTATTGCTGCAGTGATCTGAGCGAACAAAAGGCCGAGCAGACTTGCAGAGCTTGAGCTGAAAAAGACTTGAGAAATCGTGTTGGCTACGCAGGGAGTTTTGCATTCCTGAGCCCCAGGTGGTGAGCAGGGGACTTTTGCGATGCCACCCAGTCACGTAGCAGCAGACATACATGAGGAGGGAATCACAGAACAATTTAGGTTGGAAAAGACCCTTAAGATCACTGAGTCCAACCATTAACCTAACGCTGCCAAGTCCACCACCCTAAGCACCACATCTACATGTCTTTTAAATACCTCCAGGGATGGTGATCCAACCACTTCCCTGGGCAGCCTGTTCCAGTGCTTGATAACTCTTTCAGTGAAGAAATTTTTCCTAATATCCAATCTAAACCTCCCCTGGTGCAACTTGAGGCCGTTTCCTCCAGTCCTATGGCTTGTTACTTGGGAGAAGAGATTGACACCCACCTCTCTCCCCTCAGCCTCCTTTTCTCCAGACTAAACATCCCCAGTTCCCTCAGCTGCTCCTCACAGGACTTGTGCTCTAGACCCTTCATCAGCTTCGTTGCCCTTCTTTGGACATTCTCCAGCACCTCAATGTCTTTCTTGTAGCGAGGGGCCCAGAACTGAACACAGTATTCGAGATGTGAGTACTGGAGCAGGAAGAGCTGCACTGAGGCTGCAGGTAGCCCTGGCATGTGCCACTAAGGTTCTGGGTATGTTTTGTATAAAGACTGATTGTGTCCTTCTGGAACTTTGTAATTAATTTCCTTTTAATGGTATCATATTTAATTTTCACATATGGACCTTAAGCACTTCATCTGGAGCTAGTCATGCAACAGGTTCTTTGGATAGCTTAAAACACAATTGAAAATTAAGTTTTAGTGTCTGTTTTTGAATTAGTCTAATTCTTGTCTGTTTAATAATGAAGGGAGAATGGGCATGATTTTTGTGCCTGTATGAAGTGATACATAAATGTTAGGAGAAAAACATATTGCACTGGATCTGACAGTCTGAGAGAGGCGTGGCTGCAGCAGCTCCATGCCCCAGGTCCAACCAGTCGTGAGGCTGAAGGTGCATTCCCAATAGGCACATGCACACAAAGCACATCTATACACCATGATACATACATGCATATACATGACTGGCCATGCAAATCACAGACAGACACACGGAATACTCATATAAGCACAGACAGCACCAATGGTCTTATCCTGGCCCCCCTCTGGCTGAGCAGGATGGAGATCCACTAGCAGGAATATATATACACTTGTACAATATGGATCGCTCCAGCAGCCAGGCTCAGGCACTCAGTCTGCCCAGTTGCTGGCTCCTGGCTGGACATATGAGTCCCCAAGGCCACAACTACCCTCCAGTTGCTGGTACAGACCCTTGAGCACACACACACAGAGACATGAGACTCACCCCTAGAGACTCTGGACCCTGATGTCCCTTTGGCAGCTGGCTGGGACTCCTCTGATCCCCACTGTCCAACACACCCCTGATCTTGCTCTGGCTCCCAGGCAATCTACTTGCCATCTAGTCGGGCTTGATCCTCACTATCCATCACACGCTTACTCACACACCCACACTCGCTCCAGCTGCGAAGCTCAGACCCCCATACACACACAGACAAGGGTACCAACCAGCCAACTACTTACAGGTGAGTAGGCTCTTCTATCTCTTACCCCTCTATTTTTCCCACACTTGTTCCTCCCCAAATCGCCTAAATCCATCACTTCTTCCACTTTTGGCTCCTTCCCTAAACATCCCTTAATAAGCCTTGTGCAATCCCAAAATGCTCTTCCCCTGCATAACATCATGTGTCCTACACCCCTAGAGAGCGACCTCCCTCAGTCCAAAAGGTGCTTTGGGGTTGACTGATGAGTTTCATACCTGGGCTGTGAGGCTGAGGCTGTCCTGGGTCAGCCCCGAGAAGGGTCTGGATGGAGTGTCCCTTCTTCTGAGTCCTTCATTTAGGTTTCCACCTGCCTTTGTGCCCCTGTGCTCCTCTGGGCTTGTGGAGATGGGCCTTTGATGGCCTGATGGCTCCTGCGGTGGGCCTGGGAGCAGCTGGAGCAGGGTGTTACGTGGGCTTCCCCACTGTGCTCCTTTGTGAGTGTACAGACAAGCTTTTATCACATAACCTAACACTAAATATATTTTTGCTACTGCACCACCTTTAACTTTATAACTCCTCCTCCTCTATGAATCTGACTTCTTTGAAAGGGTAGACTTTCTCTTCAGGTAATGCTGTGAGCCAAAATTTACAACAGATTAGCTAAGTAGTTTAAAGGTAAACATTCTAAAAGTCAGCATTGCAATAAGGAAGTTTAGTAAGTGTTTTCTGGTTCATGATTTAATCTCAATATACCAGGAGAAATATTCTTCCTGCAGTTTTCTACAGACTCAGACTGACAGTACAAATCTGATTCTGGAAGCGACCTATAAGGCTGAAGGTTTCCATCTGAACAGGACCCTATCAACTTCAGCGGGGTCTGTGCAGGCTTAAAAAATTTCCTAGAAATTCAGAGGTCATCTGCACAAAGCAAAAGGTCCTCCATGTGAAACTCTTCTTGTGTCCTTGTAAGCAAAGTTGTCAACTCTCCTGACATCTGGTCTTTGTCTCAAAGACCCAGAATCTTGGTTCTCGTTTTTTAATTTTCATCATTGCAGACGGAAACTTGAAAATGTCAAACCTAGAAATGCGGCAACTTGAATAAGAATAAAAGGAACAAATATATGGATTATTTTAAAAAAAAATGTTGCTATTTTCACACTCATCTCTTCCGTTGCTTCTCCTTGGTACAGTGCCTGAAGTCTGGATAGCCGCAAGAGTGTTGTAGAGAGGCAATATAACAAGTTTTTAATGTGAATTATTATTAAAAAATTGCAGCAGACTCCAAGGACAAGCAATTCAAAAGCTATGAAAACAACCTTACAATACGATGTAAAAAATAACAGTTTATTTCAGCTGGAAATAAAGAGAGGGTGCTGAGGAAGGGAAAAAAGTAGCTGTTTTCATAATTCATTTTAGAACACGTAAGCCTAAGCCCCAAATCCTCTTGCACTTCCAGTTTGGCATTCTGTAGTTATGGTCCTCGGTGGAACTATATAATCAGTATTTATGCCTAACATACAGAAATAACATTTCAAAGCAGAACACGGAGTAGTAAAATCAGAGCATTTTCAAAGCTCAGTAAATACTAAACAGCTCTTTACACTCAAGCTGTTGTTCTTCTTTCTACAAACCCTTAAGAACATCTCTTTTTTTTTTTTTTCCTAATGGCAAGTGGTGCTTAATGATGACTTGACTTGGAGGCATAGCATGTAGTTTAGATGTTGTTTGCTAATACCTTTCTTTTTAGCAAATCTGTGTTTTGCGGCAAATGCTTGTGACAAATACTGTTGTTTTGTTTTACTTGGAAAATGAATAACTTACTAAAAATAAAATTGAAAACCATATGGTTCTGTAAGTATCACATCAGGAAAAACTGCCGTTCTAGGAAGCTCCTTGTTTTCTAAAACTTTTGTCCACAATCTGGAAGTGTGGAAATGCTTGGTGTTATTTAACATTTTTAGTGTTCTATATGTCTATAAGTAATAGATATTAATTTTTACAGGTCAAATCACTAAGGGGTAAGCAACTGCATCAGAGACGTTTAATACCATATCTTTTTTCCTAATCTTCTTATTAAAAGTACATTTCCCCCCTCCCCCTTAATTATCTGGGAGGATTAGATGCATGAAGCTATCACAATACATTTGCTAGATGTAAGAAATCAAGCACTTAACAATTAGGATATCTACTGAAATGCCGATATAGCAACAGAGGTGATATTTTCCATCTCAATTTGTTGTTTGAAAGGTGGATCTTACTGTGGTGTTTCTTATTAAAATGTACCAACAAATAGAAGATGAAATAAAACCTGACAATTTTGTCATATCTCTAATAAGAGCAGCAGGAGGTCTTTTGACTTTTCTGATGTGGAAAAACTTGATCTCAGATTCACTCTTTTCAGTGTATAAGGATTTCACGATATATTGTGCATAAAAATACAAATCTAGCATTTACGTTTGACCTCTGAAAAGTAGTGATGCTCTTGCTATTTAAAGTATAGTTTCCTTGCATTGTTATTTTTCTTTGGGGACAATAAAAGGAGTTCAAAAGGCTTCTAGATGCATTTTGTGTTGTTGTGGATTTGAGGAGGAAACAGAAGCTTTTTGGTGGTATCATTTTTTCTGTCTTCAGAGAATACCGTCTACTTCAGTTCTCAGGAAATTACATTACCCTGAAAACAATGAAGCCCCAAATTGTTTCTACGGCATGCATCATATGTTGAAGAAAAAGAAATGAATGAGTATCCAGTCTAATTTTTTAAAACTCTGAAAATAAAAGAGTGTGTTTGTAATTCTCTAAATTTCCCCAGATTGGTGCCAGAAAAGGGAAATGTGCAGTGAAGGTGATCTCATTTGGAAGTGACATCCCAGAGATCAGAGGCACTGAATTGCTTTCATCTCTGCCTGCAATCCACTTCCTTTGAGAAACCACATATGTTCAAATAAAAACATAGGCCAAATTAGTTTTGTGACAGCCGGTCCCCTGCAAATGTACATCATCTTCAAATACGCATTGGAGAAGAGAGTTTAAATTTGTGTTTGTATCCTAATCCTCTCAGGATAACATCAGGATTATCGTCACTGCCTCTAGGTTAAGTAACAGCTTCCAAACCTGAATACATCTGTCAGTGGCAGATTGCAGCTAACGCCACGCAATTGGCACCATGCAGCCGGAGACTGATTAGGAAGAGTCAAGTGATTTTGCTGCTTAGTCCTTTCCTTTTGTTTGTTAATTAATTAATGTATACATTAAATTAAAAAAAAAAAAATGCATGGAACTGTCCTGGTTTGGGTTGAAATAATCTGTAATTAGGATACATACTTTTTTGCAGATTTGTCTGTAGGTGTCTGCTGTAATTTCCCAGAAGAGTAGAAAAATGTGATTAGACATAACTTTTTCCAATTCTGCAATAGCTCCCTGCAAGATTGCTCTTTAGTTTATAGAAGAAATTTATTACTGGACACATTTTTCAACCTACTGAATTCCCACTGACAGCTAAAAATATTGGATGCCTGCTATTTCAGAAGTCTTCTATTTAGCTAAAGTATTTGGATAGTTATCTACTGTCCTCCTACTTTGAGGCTTCCCTAAGTCTAAATAAAGATTTCTCCTACACCTAAATCTGCCCATCAATGAGCAGTTGCTACTTGGCAGATAGCTGACATCAGGAGAAAAAAATGCATAGTAGACGGGTATGTTTCTTTTGGCTGATAAAAGGAGCCTTTATAAACAGAAGCAATAAAGAGATCTGATTTTCGCCATTGCCAGCAAAGATGAGGACATTTGTTCAAAGTTGACGTATACTACACAATAAATTAAATACATGATTTTCCTTATCTGAGAAGCTGCAGGCACCATCCCCACTTATGGAGGAGCAAAGAGGAAAACCAGAAAAGCAGTCCAATTTTGCCACGTGTTAGTGCTCTCCTGCTTCATTCCTTTGCCCCCCAAAGAAGGCAGCAAATAGAGGAAGTGTTTTAAAGGAGTTTGTCTCCTACTTCAGCATGAAACCCATGCACGAGACTGTATGCAGAACAGATTGCTTTTAAAAAACTAGTTTTACTGCTGTGTATGTGTATGTCTCCAAAAGTCAGAATGGAATTTAGTGTCAGCTGGATGCGCCTGTGCCTGACTGCGCTCAGAGGTGCACCCCGCAGGGGTGACGGAAGGGACGGCGCGGGATGGATGGAGGGGGCTGTTCTTGGCTGATGTGACTGGCAGTCCATCCATACCTGCTGCCATACGTTTGTGTGGGGAAAAAGAGAGCAGAGCCAGTCTTTCAATCTAGGCCCAAATTAAGGAATTTGCAGTTACTTAGAAAGTAGACGTGCAGAAGATGAGAAACTGAGTTTGTAAGAGCATGAAGGTCTTTGGCTTGCCCTTGGCGACAGCCGTGGGAACTTGAGAGAAAAAACAACACTCTGCAAAGCTGAAACTTGGTTTGAAACAGAAAAGGGTATTGAAACTTGTCCCCAAATAGGGTACCTGCATCTCTTACATTGTCTGTAAGCAACAGGCCTGAGCTGCAGACTTCACGAGTAGTGCTGTGCTTGGACACGGGGCTGGACGAGGGCTCAGAAGAGCGGTGCCTGCTGACAGGCACAGGGCGGCCGCTGAGCTGTTTGGCTGGGTGGTCTGGAGGCCGGTGGGAAGGCTGGGAAGGAGACACATGCCATCCAGGCAGGACATCAGCAGGGCCTTCCAAGCCATCCAGTTGTGTCTTCCAAAACTTTCAGGGTTGACGCTGCTCTGGCTCTTTGCAGAGCCTTTGACCAAACACTGCAACCATTCATCCCATCCACCCCCAACCCATGTAATCCCTCAGGATGCCCCGTCTGGTGTACCCAGCTCTTGTAATGTGCAGAGCTGGCACAGGGAGCTGCACCCTGACCCAGACCCCATGGCTAGCAGCATTTCCTACTGCTCTCTAAACTGTCTGTGTCCCTCCCAGTGAGGCAGGCAGTGCCCCCACTCTCTTGGGCTTCCTTGAGTCCTGTGAGGAGCGGCCAGCTCCTGACCCTGAGGTGTCTTGACTGCACAGCAAGTTTTGGCAGGTAAGAAAGCACTCACCCTGTGCACAAGGGGTCCTACCATTCCTCCTAGGGACACTGGGGAGTTGTCATCTCTTCCCACCCTGTCACACCAAATGCCCTCTGCCCGAACATGCATCTTGCCTGTCCTCACCACCTTGGCTGCTCCCTCCAGAGTAAGGACGTGCTGTTTCACAGGTAAGGTGCAGAGGCTACATTTGCGCTATACATACAACAAGTGAATAGGAGCAGGTCTGGAGACCAAAGCAGTTGTTTGTGAAAACCTGAGAGATGCCTTTCAGGGGAGTTTATTTTTGACTAGATCTTGCTTGCTGAGGTGGAATACATGCCAGTTAGGAGCTGGAGTGCTTTAGGTGTGCTCCTGGCATGCATCTTCTAGTTTACTTTAATCCAAGAGTAACCTAGTTTGTTCACTCTGATGACACTTCAGCAATGTGAACCAAAGCACAACAGGGAAATCTGCTTCAAAAGTGTAGTTCTGGTGAAACACTGACATAGAATTGTTCAGAGAAACCTGGAAGACCTTAGACTGGAAAAGTTGATATCTGTGACCTGGGTGTTAAACGCAGTTCACAAGCCCTTGAACATCTGTTTTCTAGCTAGCCCAGGCCCTCTGTTTAGTTTTTTGAAAGGTGAATGCAGACTATGCTAATCCCATTGAATATAGTAAGATATTTCCTCAGGGTGACATCTTCCATTGGCAGTGGGTAGTAAGACCAACTGTGCCAAAAAATTGTAATCAAAAAGTCTCATTCAGGAAAGGACATAGAAAAGAACAGAAGGGTTTGTTGACTTTTCTTTTGCTACAGAATGCTAAAAACTGAATAAATATTTAGATACAGAAAATTGTTTTCCTTCCTAATACAGTCCTCATAATTTTATGGGGGTGCTGAGCGTACTTCCTCACAGAAGAGCTCCACACTGAATGTTTTGCATATGTTATGTGCTGGGCTTTTCCATAATCACTCATTGCTACTGCCTTTTCCTTAGCAGACCACAATAAAGCTGAGAGAACAATAACATCTGAGCCGTACAACTGTTTGAATTTCTGATTTGGTCACTAAAATGAAACATTTGCAAACATTTATAAACTCTTCCGGGATAAGGCTCTTCACTTATAGCTGTTACACTTCACATTGCTAAATATTCTTCGAGCTGGAAAGAGGAAGAAAATCTCTGTGGTAATTTAATTGAGGACCTTGCTGCAAAATGTAGGTTTGAATCCCTGTTTGCATGAATATTCATTTTACATAAAGTATAACAAGAGATACTCTGCACTTACGTGATAGTTTAGATGTCTTTGGGGAGGGTTGCAACCCCTGCTGCAAATCAGGCAGAACGGGGACTTGAATCTGGGTCTCTCATGTCTCTGACCAGTGCCTTGACTCACTGAGCTGGATTTGGGAGGCTGTCAGGGAAGGAGAAGAGACAATGACACCTCATTTCCCTTATTTTTGTGCGTGGCATCAAAGTCCTGGTCCTTAAAAGCAAAATGCTGAGGATGGGATGGCAGATGTGTAAACGTAAGTCTCTAATGTCATTTGAGCTGTCTTAGGGTAGCTGAACTATTTACACAGAGCTGGGAGACAGGTCCTAGGCTGCTCTACAGTGGGGGCCAAGTGGGATATTCAGGCGGTATTCAGATGACTCTAGGTGCCTACACTAAGGCAATGGAACCTCAGTCTTAGTTTCAGAAATGCAAAAACAAGATACTGACTTTTTTTTTTTTTAAATTTGGCCAAAGCTGAATGTTTATCAAGCAAACTACATTCCCCAGTAATCTCCCTGTTTTATCTGATAACAGGTACTTACTCATGTGAAAATGAAGAACAAATTACCAAGATCACTCCTATGCCACTGCTGTAGAGGTAAAGAGCAAAAGAGGTATTTCAGTCCACTGTTTCACTCGCAGATGTCTCTCTAGGAAATAAACACATGAGCAGAAATTCTTCAAATGTCACAGACATACTGACCTTATGAAGCTCTCTGAGTGTCTAAAGAAAATGAGGTGGCAGCACAGGTCAGCAAATTCTTCATATAAGTGGAATAAAACGTCTCTGTGGCAACTAGAGTGATCCAGCATCAGCAAAGGCTTTGCAATGTGTACCGCGCTGGCCTTTCCTAAACAGGCACTTGATGGCACAAAATCACATCCGGGAAGGCAGCTGGATTTTGCCTGGCAGCACGGATCATGTAGTGTATGGGCTTCATATAACAATTCCTCAGGTTTTTTTCAGCTCAGCCATTTGCTGTAATGCGTATGGCAGCTCAGACATATTGCCACAGCCTCTCTGAACATATTGGCTGTGGCACTTTCAACTTTAGTTAAAACTACTTTTTAGTTCAACTACTTTCAGCTGTAGTTACATGAGAAAATGAGGGACAGTCCATAGTTTTAATACTTAAAAATTCAGTTAATGAATGAAATTACCCTTACAATAGGGAGAATTCTGGTTTCCACACAACAGGCAGGTTGTTTACAGGGTTTTTTTTGCAGGGTTCTGCCCAGGCCCCACTGGTGAAGCGCCCACTGACAGCAATGCTCAGATGCCGCACGCCCAGGAGCACTGCTGCTGTCTTTACATGGGCTGTCTGAGCAGCAACACCCATGCACGCTGCTTTTAATATCTCCCCAAATAGGAGAATGAGCTTAGCAATGGTTACGCCCAGAGCAGACACTAGTATTCAGATGGTAGGTATGCGGGTCACTGAATGCAAAGCTTTGCTTAAGGTTAGTGGGAGCCAAGACCCACGTGAACATTATTCAGTTGTATTTTAAGAGAACAACCTCACATATTTCATACAAGTGTGAAGAAACGTCATGTGTTAGAAAAGTTGATATGGTTTTCCATATAATCAAGGACGCCGCAGGCGTACCTGTCAGCTGCTCTCTGTAAACTACAGTTACTATTAACGCCTAAAGAATTCTCCATACTATCAAAGTACTTGGCCTAGGAGGATCTCTTGGATTATGCATCTCTTTTGGATTATATTTTTCTTCTTCCATGCTAGGGACAACTGATGTGTCAGTTTATGACAGGATCATATTACAACCTAAACTAAGAAATGGTTTAAGTGGTCTCTCCTTATCTGCTTTAAAACTCATCCCAGGGTGTCCAGTCAGTTGTTGTTACTGCTATCATTTGGATGTCAATAAATAAAAACAAAATGTCCTTGTGTACACTGTGGTTCACAGTTGAGATGGTCTTTGTTTCTGAAAATGGAACAATGCGTGCTCACAGGGTGTGGGAAACAAAGGATTATTCTGGCTGTGTTACAAATAAAAGAACTGGCAAACAGACAGACTGGGTGACTTGCTTGAGCTCACACAGAGTCTATAGGGAGAGCTGGGCTCTTCCAACACCATTCTGGTCTCCTACACACAAGTTCATCCATCTCCAAAGAGAAAATTCAGGGGAATTCGCAACGAAGGAATTCCATTTCCATATCTGACTCGTTATTTCTCTGCTAATGATCCTCTGCTCACCAAGTGCCTGGCATCATCTTGCATAGTAAGAGAGCTAAAGATACGATTGACCTCTAATATTCTTGCTACTAGTGTCAGCAGCACATTGCCTGCATTTTAGGAAGAGAGGGCTCTGTTTTCCAGGGGCTTTTGTGATAAGCTCAGCCCAGCCCCACTGACAGGGAGCAGGATCCGAGGCGGTGCCAACCCCGCCTGGACTGCCCCTTCTCTCTTTCCAGGCTTGGCTGTCTTCTGACAGGGCATGAGGACACTGCCTGGGGTTTTTGGGGATTATCTCATTACCCTTTCTTTTTCTCCTTAATTCAATATATTGTACCTAATAATTTTTGGCTGCCATTTCTTGGTCCTTATTACGGTGTCCTGAACACGCTCTGGCAAAACCTTTTACAGATTATTGAATACACAGTCTTTTTGATAGATGTCTATTTATTTTATCTCCAAGTATCCCATGATATATACCTATTGCTTAGAGTTTACAAATAGTAAAAAAGTTCAGAGTGTCTGAAATCTGAGGTCCTTTCTGCAGACTGCATTTTAGTGTCAGTATTACCTTACTGTTACATTGCAGGCTGGCTGTGGGGACTCAGGAGAGACTCAGGATCAGGTTAAACATGATACCCCTGGACAGTGAAAATAATTAATCAGTTGAGAAGGCTTATGCTACCCAGCTCAATCCTCTCCACCTCCTTGCACACACATTTGGGGGAAGTCCTTCTGTCAATCCTATTACAGGCAGACTACAAGTTGTCATAAAGGTTTGCCTGGTGTGACGTGGTAAGGTGCTAATTATTTTTTCTTGTCATTTAGCAACATCTTTCTTTCCTTGCTATACTCACGGCAAGGGAAGAAGTGCCAGGAGAACTCTGAGGCTTGGTCTGTGTCCAAAAGGATTATCTTTGCAATGGGATAATCCTCACCATGTCAGCTAACAAGGCTTTAGGTCTGGATTACGTTTGCAATGTAGTGCAAAGTGATGATACCAGATCAGAGAATCTGGTCCATTTTGTGTGGTGAGTGTTAATTCTGCATATTGCAACAGGGCATCTGTCCTTTAATATATGTGTGCATGCAAAGAGAAAGAAGGTTTTTTTGGATTTATTCTGGCTCATTATGTAGAATTGCAAAAAAGCTTGGCTATGGTAGTGTAGCTGTCTTGAACTAGGGATGGCTGTAAGAAAAATAAGGCTTCAGTTCATGAAAAAAATCAGGAAAGCAAACAAGATTTCTGGTATAAACTCTCTTCATCACAGATATTATTTTAGAGGAAGAGTTGACCACTCTGGGTTAAATTTCCTCTCCCAGAATATAAATTTTGTACTCAGAAATTTGACTGGACAAATAACAGACATTTCATTCTGGTGACTAACAAATTAAGAAGAGGCTGAGACTGAAAAAAGATAAAATTTATTTATTTATTTATTTATTTAGTCTTTTAAATTACATTTAGACATATGCCCTCCCTCCTCAAGTTACACAGAAAAAATAATATTTGCAGGTCAGTCAGAACCATTTACTTCAATGTAAATCAAAGGTTTTGTGTTTAGTGTTTCTTTTTTTTTTTTTTAATTTTATTTGCATGGGGAGAATTATTTACTGCCTTTATATCTAGATTTAAGTCTTTTTTAATTTATTTTTTTAAACCTCCTCCTGTCTGGCATCAGGCCATGGCTTGAGATCATCTAAAATGCTGCCAGCCAAGCATATTTAACTCATCTATGAGACCTCACTTTTCAAATGCAAAACCAAACAGTCTACGGATACCCAGATTTTCCTTTCTCCTTGTTCTGTTGGATCTGCTGAGGTGGCATTAAGTAATTCCTTTCCAAATTATAAAAAAAAAACGTTTAGAAAGTACTAATGTATCAAAACGTGATCGATGGTGTTAGGTACATATTTGTCAGGAGTGACACCATCTTGGCTGGTCTGACCCAGGGAAAGGCTCGATGGGCATCCTCATCTCCCTCCACCTTCCTCCATGATCTCTGACTCCCAGTGAGACTCATTTCTGTTTGTGCCAGGCTCTTCTCTGCACCTTCGGGTCTGCAAGCCACAGGTTTCCTGCAAATGCATTTGGCTCACGCCCCAGTAGCCCAGAGGCAGGGCTGAGCGGGTCACCGTGACTTGTTCTTGTCAACACCTGGCCGGGAACATTCTTAAGGAATATAAGTAACTAGGTTAGCGGTCTCATTCAACCTGATTTTGATTCATCTGCTGTGACAAAATGTCCTCATCAGGGTTCATTTTTTATCCCAACGATCTATATTGACAAAGTATATAGCAGGAGCAAGTATCCCATGTGGCTGAGTGAGAGTGGCTGTCTTGGGAGAGCAGAGGTTCCTGTGCGCCGCGGTTTCTCGCAGCAGAGACAGGAAGATGTCTGAGCGAGCTGTAACATCTCAGTCGCCTGAGTCCTCACAGACAGACGTAGACCACTCGGGAGCTTGACAGCATTTTACAAGCTCCCTTACTCGCTCCGTTTCATAGAATCATAGAATCATAGAATTGTTCTGGTTGGAAGAGACCTCCAAGATCATCGGGTCCAACCATTAACCTATCACTACCAAGTTCCCCACTAAATCATATCCCTTAGGGCCTCCCTTTGCGTCTTTCAGAGTAGTAATGATACCTGGCTCTATAAGTCAGCTTGACAACTTCAACTGAGGAATTTAGGTGTGAGCTTAGATCCCCCCCCACTACTGCAGGAAAGGGAGGAAATATTAGGTGTGTGGCAAATATGCCGACAGCTATTGTTGATGGATGTGGAAGTGTGTCCTCTTTGAGGGGATTTGGAACCAGAATTACTCTGTGCTTTTTAGGGCTTGCTGAGCCTGTGATGCTTTCATGACCACCATCTGCTGTCATGCAAAGGTGTCTCCCTCCACTAAGCGAGGGTCCCAGCTGCTTGGTCAGCCAAGACTTTAACTGTAACTAATCTCAGGCCAGCTCTTGTGAAGCCTCCATCATTTTGACCATCTGAGGGTACACTGAAGAAGTGAAGTATTGCCAGGAGAATTTCTTAGCAAGTCGGAGCACCCTTGCTTAACCTGTCCAAGTTTTGTGAAACAAATTTCTCAAGAGAACTCCTTGTCCAGTTGCTTAACAGCAACAGCTCTAATGGATATGGAAGCCAAAAATCTGGAAAGTTAAATAAGATAGAGTAAAGGAGCTAACAGCCAGGAGTCTGTTTGTAATGCTGCTTTCTTGACAAAGAAGAAGCACCTGGCAGAGATGTCTAGCATAAAAGGAATTTGGTAGAAGATATGGAGAGTAGTTTCTCTGAAGGATGATGTGATGCCCTTGGCATAGACTGTGGTGGTCCCTGGTAGCGTGCAGTAGATACTGGTGGATTTTTCAGTCTCTGGTAATTGAAATGACATTGCTACTACTTCTTTCTTGCAAATATTTTCAAGTTCTAGGAGTTCCACTACTATAAACTGAATGCGGGCGGTTTTGCTTAAGAGTAATAATTTTAAAACTGCAATCAACTATGCATAAATTGCCTAAAACCATGCTGCTACTCTTGGTTTCATGGCTCAGTGCTCAAAGTTTGTAAAAAGAAGAGTGGCTTTGCACTGAAAACCCTTGAGAAATGCTAGTCTTCGATTGCCTATTTGGGAATGACATTAATTACAAAATACCCAGGCACAGTAATCACATAGAAAGCTGTCAGTGGCAATAGCGTGAATACTCCTAAGGGCTTTGTCCACACAACCTGCATGCTTTTGCAACAATTCAATTTGACTAATAAGATGACAGATTACAGGTTCTTTTTTCTAACCCCCAAATTCAAACCCAGACATTGCTGCAAAGCTCAAAACTGTACTCCTGCGATGGTGCCTCTTTGGGCCGCTTGTTCCAGCATGTTCAGCCCTGTGCAGAGACTGTGCAAGCAGGGTATACACAGCTTTAAAGGATAAGACAATTATGCCTTAGCCAACACACACAAAAGACAGCCTGTATTTGACAAGCCACATGGCTTGTTATGCTCCCCACCCCAATAAGACACTCAAAGAGTGTTTGTAGGCCAGGCAGGCATTAGTCAGGAAGAGAAGGATTGAACTGCTTTGCTGCATGGCATAGATGCTGTTGCTGAGTTGTTATCCTCTAGCATCTCCTTTTTTTTTTCTTTAGGGTTTTATGCCCTTCCATGACAGTGCTTTGCTTCTTTAATCCTTGAGCTACTAATGATCCTGTCTCAGAATTCTTACCTGCCTGCAATTTTATCTTCCTTATCTCTGCTCTACAGACCTTTTCACAGCTCTTTCTCAAACTGAGCAATTTCCTCAGAAGTTTGGGCCAAGGTTATGCAGCTGGGTCACGTCACTGTGGGGCTTCCCATTCCTGGCACGCCTGGGACAAGTTACAGAGGGGTACAGAGAGGGAGACCTACACCACCTTGCCTTTCATATTCCCCACCAGGAAAAGGTCAATGAAACAAAGAATAGAAACTATAGCAAAGACTTTACTATATGCTGAAATTTCACTTTAGAAAAGCTTCTAAATGACATTTGAAAGAGCTTCTGAGGTAAATTCTTTGAGTTTTTCCTGACCACTTTCAAAGTAGGATAGTTTGGTGTTATACATATTACATTGCACTAGTAATTTCATCCTGAAATACAGGTGCAAAGTGATTAAAAAGATAAAGAAGGATCCCTCCATGTGAGTTTGAGCCTCTTTCATAGAATCATAGAATGGTTTGTGTTGAAAGGGACCTTAAAGATCATCTAGTTCCAACCCCCCTGCCACGGGCAGGGACACCTTCCACTAGACCAGGTTGCTCAAAGCCCCGTCCAACCTGGCCTTGAACACTTCCAGGGATGGGGCATCCACAACTTCTCTGGGTAGCCTGTTCCAGTGCCTCACCACCCTTTCTAGCTGAACATTATCCATTTGTAAACACGGTGGCCTCTTGTGCCCTCCTGGCTCAGGCCAGACCTTTATAAAGATTATAGTAATGTGTCTTCTTCTGCAGAATTGTTTATGGAATTGAGCAATATTTTAAACTTCACATAAAGTCAGAGAGGAATTTAGGTTAGAAGGAAGCTCTGAAGGTCTCTAGTCCACACCCTGCTCAAAAGAGTGCTGGCTTCAAAGCTAGATCAGGTTGCTCGGAGCCTTCTCCAGTTCAGTTTTGAAAATCTGCAAGGATGGTTATCGCACAAAATCTCTTGGCAGGATATTCCAGTATTTGACAGTCCTCATCATGAACACTGTTTTCCTTTTGTTCAGTCAGAATTTTTGTGGCAACTTGTTCTTTGTAGTGCACCTGCGAAGAGTCTAGCTCCATCTCCTCTGCAACCCCTCTTTACATAGTGGCAGATGCTAGTTAAATCCCCACTTCGTCTTGTTTTTTTTCAGGCTAAATAAGCCCATCTCCTTTAACTTCAGCTCTCACCAGTTACCCTTCTTTGGACTCTTAAGTTTGTCAACATCTTTCTTGTTGCCCAAACTAGACACATTGCTCCAGAAGTGGCCCCACAGATGGTCAGCAAGCAGAATAACCTCCCGTGACCTGCTGACTGTGATATTGCTAATACAGCCCAGGATGCAGTTGGTCTTCATCTCTGGGCACATTGCTGACCCACGTTTGGCTTGGTGTCCACCAGGACCGCCGGGCCTTCTCTGAAAAGCTACTTTCTAGCCAGTAGACCCCTAGTCTATCCTGGTGCATGGTATTACGCAAGCCCAGGTGCAGGATTTTGCACTTGTCTTTGCTGAACTTCAGGAGGTTCCTGTCAGCCCATTTCTCCAGCCTGTCAAGGCTGCTCTGGATGACAGCCCTGCCCTGCAGTTTATCAGCCACTGACTCATCCCCTCAGTTTGTAAACCATAATAATTTGCATATATATTGCACTTAACCTGTCCTCTTTCCTGAAGTGACGTCAGTAGGAGTAGGTAGTATTCCCTAATCATAAGAGAGAAAAAGCAATCTTGGAGCTTGTGGCAAATTTTACAACTGTGCATTCACACAACTATGTATAAGGTCAGATCTCCAGTTGTTACGCACTGCCATTATTCCCTCCACTGGCTTTAATTTTTATTTTCCATTGTTTGTCTGCCCTCACTTTTGGATGCACAAGAAGGAAGTGAATGAAATCCGAACTTCTTCCAAAACAGTGAGAAATCTATCATTTACTTCAGTAGACCAGCATTACCTTCGATATTTCAGCTCTTCTGTTATAAAAAGACAAACTTCAGCTGAAAAAATGCAGTGAATGAAGAAAACACCAGAATGTTTTATAGTTTACATTGCTAAACATAACAAAGCATAAAAAGCTTCAGAAATGATACAAAAACCATAAGACCTTTACAACAGAATAGCTCATTTTGCACTTTATGTTCGTTTTGGCTTGTAATTTGCTTAAAAGCCCTGCAGAGAGAAGCATTTATGTTTTGATAAAAATGGTTAGCATATATGTTAGTGCACTTAGATCGTCTTGCTTGCATGGGCAATGAAGTTTGAGGTTAATCTCATCTAATCTAAATGACGCTCACGTTAGATTTTGCCAGAGAGCTGCAGAGCGGGGGATCCCATGTCTGTGTAGTGAAGAAGGAACTTGCCTCCCAGATGTCTTAAAAGGAGCGTTATTTCCAGATGCCTTATGCTTATATTGTGTCCTCAGTTCAACTCAAACGTCAGAGAGCAATTAACTGTTTTCATCCCTGCTTCTGGCTGGATGCACAGGCAGTAGCAAGCTGCCTGGTTTTCAGAACATTTGACATGAAGGGCTAAATTTCCACTTCAGTGCGTAGGATTCATCCCTCTGCCTCCTGTTAACATTAATGGGGATCCCTTCACTAAATTTACCAGCAGTCCTGGCTAACTGGGGAGGTCCCAGTTGACTGGAAGCTGGCAAATGTGACGCCCATCTACAAGAAGGGCCGGAAGGAGGATCCGGGCAACTACAGGCCTGTCAGCCTGACCTCGGTGCCCGGGAAGGTTATGGAGCAGATCATCTTGAGTGCCATCATGCGGCACATACGGGACAACCGGGTGATCGGGCCCAGTCAGCACGGGTTTATGAAAGGCAGGTCCTGTCTGACCAACCTGATCTCCTTCTACGACATGGTGACCCGCTTAGTGGATGAGGGAAAGGCTGTGGATGTTGTGTACCTGGACTTTAGTAAAGCCTTTGACACCGTCTCCCACAGCATTCTCTTGGAGAAGCTGGCTACCCATGGCTTGGATGGGCATACTCTGCGCTGGGTAGGAAACTGGCTGGATGGCCGGGCCCAAAGAGTTGTGGTGAATGGAGTTCAATCCGGTTGGAGGCCGGTCACAAGTGGTGTTCCCCAGGGCTCAGTACTGGGGCCAGTTCTGTTCAATATCTTTATCAATGATCTGGACGAGGGGATCGAGTGCCCCCTCAGTAAGTTTGCAGATGACACCAAGTTGGGAGGGAGTGTTGATCTGCTGGAGGGCAGGCAGGCGCTACAGCGGGACCTGGACAGGCTGGATCGATGGGCCGAGGCCAATTGTATGAGGTTCAACAAGGCCAAGTGCCGGGTCCTGCACTTGGGTCACAACAACCCCAGGCAACGCTACAGGCTTGGGGGGGAGTGGCTGGAAAGCTGCCCGGTGGAAAAGGACCTGGGGGTGTTGGTTGACGGCCGGCTGAATATGAGCCAGCAGTGTGCCCAGGTGGCCAAGAAGGCCAACGGCATCCTGGCCTGTATCAGAAATAGTGTGGCCAGCAGGAGTAGGGAGGTGATTGTCCCCCTGTACTCGGCCCTGGTGAGGCCGCACCTCGAGTACTGTGTTCAGTTTTGGGCCCCTCACTACAAGAAAGACATTGAGGTGCTGGAGCGTGTCCAGAGACGGGCAACGAGGCTGGTGAAGGGTCTGGAACACAAGTCCTATGAGGAGCGGCTGAGGGAACTGGGGATGTTTAGCCTGGAGAAAAGGAGGCTGAGGGGAGACCTTCTTGCTCTCTACAACTACCTGAAAGGAGGTTGTAGAGAGATGGGGGTTGGTCTCTTCTCCCTAGTAAGAGACGACAGGACAAGAGGAAATGGCCTCAAGTTGCGCCAGGGGAGGTTTAGATTGGACATTCGTAAAAACTTCTTTACCGAAAGGGTTGTCAGGCATTGGAACAGGCTGCCCAGGGAGGTGGTGGAGTCCCCATCTCTGGGGGTATTCAAAAGGCGTTTAGATGAGGCCCTAAGGGATATGATTTAGTGGGGGACTTGGTAGTGATAGGTTAATGGTTGGACCCGATGATCTTGGAGGTCTCTTCCAACCAGAACAATTCTATGATTCTATGATTCTATGATTCTATGAAATCCCCCGCAGTACACTGAAAAGCTCTTCCTGTTTATAACTCAGGGTCATGTTGTTGTTTCTCCCTGGATTGTGTCCTGAAGGGATTATTTCCATTTTTATGCCCACGCTTTCATATAAAATAGAAGGAGATGTTTTTAACATTTCCAGGCAGTATAATTTGCCTTTCATGAGTCTCTAGGAGCTTTAAGATGATTAATATGTTATAGTTTTAATTTCCCTCTAAACTTGGTCACACCAAGAAACAGTTCTTCTGGCCCCCAAACAAAAAAAGGAATAAAGTACATGCCCTTACATATCTTTTGTTTTATTGTGAATTGTTTCTATGCCTGCTCCTTCAAGACCTGAAATCCCAGTCTGCGCCTCATCCGGACTGACATTTTGCAAGAGTACCTTGTAGTTCCTGCACAGGCTGTGCGCACAGCTCCTGTTTTAATGTACTGCTGGGAACGTCAAGGAATTTTAGCCCCTGGAAAGCACTCCCAAATTTCATAGCATACAAGTAACCCTTCTGTGGAAGAGCATTGCTCTGTGTGTGTATAAGGTGTGTTGCTCATTTGTCTTTGCAGTTGGAGGTACATAATGGCAATTAAATAAGGAGTTATTTGGGCAGATGAAAGCTGATCACACCAATCTCTTCAGGGTGGAGAAAAGTTGCAGCAAGAGATGAAGTGAGAAAGCTGCACAAACATTGAGGAGTAAATGCTTTAAGAAACGACTGAAATGTCTAGCATGTCTGCAGAGCAAGATGGAAATGCTGTGTTCAAAGGCCACGTTTATAGTAGCAAATAAAATGTGCCTAGGAACAATCCTGGGCATTGATGTCAGTTGGTACTGAGTGGTGTGCATCTCTGCAAAGGAACTGTCTCACTGCCCCCAAGCAGTTTGCCTGCCTGCAAATTGCATACGTGTTGGGGATGGTCCCCGTCACGTGCTGACTCCGGAACCATGCCTGGGAATCATTTGTATCACACTGACTGGTTTGGGTCAGAACAGTCCCAGGGTCCACCTGTTTAACCACATAGAGGGTTGCACTGCTTAATTCACTAGTATAACTGCGTCCATGCTGTTTGCACATACACGTTTGCTAGGTTAGATAGCAGCATAAGAAAAGTAGCGAAGATAGGTCATCTCAGGCTTTCTCTGAGGTAGCTGCCAAAGCGCAAACTTTTGACTTCAGGAGCTGACTCTATACGTGGCCTTCTAGCAGCACATGTTAACACTGAAACTATCCCATCCTTGTTGCTGCCCCTGCTATCTAGATTAAATCTGCCACGTTCATTTTATGGTGTGGACAGACCATATGTTCCTTAGAATTCAATTTCCATTTTAAAAATCATTTGGGTGTTCAGCTGCCTTAAGCTTCCCGAAAGTCAGCAGAGTTTAGATCACAAAACTCTCAGCAAACTCTTCTGCAAATGCTGCTCTGTGCCTTTCACGGGCGGCTGGCAGCCAGGGGAGCAGTGCTGCAGCTCAGCCCCAGAGGACTACGCCTGGACCCACCCCGCTTCGGGGCAGACTCTTGCTGTGTAGACCCCCAGCTTAGCCACAGATTTCCACAGTACAATAAGCCTGAGCTTGAGTCAGAAGGAAGAGATCTGTCAGCTGAATGATTCACACCATCCAGAGGCGTCGTCAATATAATTATCCCAGCTACTGACAGTTCTACTTCATTAAATAAGGAATGATGTAGCCTGTTCCACAGCAAGCATACATTTTTAAACAGACAAAAATTATTTAATAACGGAAAGTTTTGTTGTATTTCTGCATGAAAATCATCTCTGTGTGTCTTGAAGATCAACCAAAGGTTCTAGCCTTTCTCCTTCTCCCTTCCGGATAAACCCTTGCATTTTACAAAAAGTGGAGATCACATGCAAGTAATTTTTAAGTCCCAATTTAAAGACTAAGAGAGGTGGTAGCAATTATCATATGTATTTTAATGGCTGCCATATTTCTTTCCGTGACCTTTGAGCTAGACTCATTAGACGGTGGAAAAGACTGAAGTACAATCCCCTAAACCCCAGGAAAAACTCACATAGACCTTTCCTTTTATTTGCAAGCCCACGGCATGTCAAGAATCACATTTCTGAGATTCACTGAGTATGTCCCTGCTGGCTATTAAAAGGCACTAGTAATTCTGCAGTTACATTGTTCATTTATCATTGTCTTCCAGCACTTCAGAGCATAATTGTTTTTTTGCCACACGTTTCAAAGGATTTGATACCAAGTTTTTTTAAAAATCTAAGGGGGGCAGGTTTATGACAGCCATATCCTGATAATGGAACGAGTCACATCCTCAGGGAATGCCGGGAGCTCCTTTTAGTTATCTGCGCAACCAGGGTCCAACCGACTGCACTTTACTCCCTTCACATTTTTCATTCAGATCGTATTCCTTTGGGGCATAGTCATTGCACTCCAATAAATTACATTTGTCAATCATTTATTGCAAGTGATGTTTTAACTTCTGGGTGTCTGCAGTGCCTACGGCTGCGTTCAGAGTGCCTGCTGTGGTGCCGAAGGTGACACCTGCTATGGTATTCAGGTGACTTGAGTTGAGCTTGAGTTGACAGACCTTGGCCAGTTCCAGTGTCAACAAGGAAACCTAAGAGTTACATCCAGGCTGTGAGATCTTATATATGAAACAAGGTCCTTTGCCCCCTGTGCTCCCCATGTTTGTGTTTTATCCTTACGAAGGATGTAATTTGGACATGGGGCCTGTTTTTCCCATGTTTCTTGTGCTGTGTTGAAGTAAAGAAAACAGAAGCATAGATAAAGGATAACAGGTAGGTCAGGAAACCTTTGTATTCCAGCTGCTTGTGTTGTTTTAATACATTCTTTATTACTTGGATTTTTAAAACTTTCTTGTGATAAAAACAGAAAGTCCATTTTTTCAGGATGTCAGTCTACCACTTATAAGGGATCCTTTTTGAGGGACTAAACCCACTGTTGAATACTTTTTGCAGGTAAGCACTGGAGGAGATTGCTTAGGGGGACAACAAAATCTCATTTACTGGAGGTCTTTAGGAACCTCTGCTAGGGACATCATAGGTTTAGCAAGCCCAACTGTGGGGAGAAACAGACTGAATGACCTCTTGAGGTCCCTTGTAAGTCTATCTTATGTGAGTTTTGTATGAGTTAAAGCAAGAAAACCCCACTCCAAATCCATAAGGAAGATAGAGCACTAAACCCATTTTTTTTTCTCTTTCATTTAAGAGTCCGTAGAGTGCAAACCTGGAAAAGGACATTTGTTATCCTACAAGTTTTAAGTGCACAAAATAAGCTTTGAGAAAGTTGCCAGAATCAAATACTGCCCTTGGAAGATTGCATAGATATTAAAAAATATGACATTGTAGATCTGGTTACTTCTTTCCTGATGGCTCTGTTTGCAGTGGCTTGAGGATGCTGAGGGACCATGCCAGATTTCTTAGGTTTGTCATCTGCCCTACAGAGAAAAGTTTCTACTTCTTTTTCTTCAAATACTGGAGTTCTGACATTAAAATGAGATATAAATCACAGTACACAAGACAGATTTTTAAGTCCCCTTCCACCTTGCAAGACTGATGTAGCTTTCTACGACATTGACAGTGAAGTATCCGCGTAAGGACAATGGATTTGGCATCTGACAGAAAAGGGACACTTTCCATTTTTTCAAAGGTATAGTGCAAGGCTCTCCACAGATTGTCAAAGGCACATCCTTGCATCCATTATGCTTGCTTCAGCTATTTCCAGAATTATTTAATGACTAAGATTTACTTGCTCTCCTTCATTAAAAAGCTGGAAATCAGGGCAGCAAGCTCAGAGAAATGTTTCCAGTGCTCACTGCTTGTGCTTCTAACCCTTTCTCTGCACGCTTGAGTGAGCTCTGCTTGTTCCCTCTGCTTGTTGTCATTGTTTGTGCTGTGTTTTGGTGGACATCTGGGCCAGGAAAAAAAAAAGGGATTGAAGAAAGAGAGGGAAAACAGGTCACAGCTGAATAAAGCAAATCTGTGAAACAATAGCATATGAAGTAACAGTGAATTACATGCTAATTAAATTTCCCTGTATGTTTTACCTTTATAGCATAGTATATATTATAACATCTGTCTAGATATATTGTCTCCTTCACTATAATAGTGATGACCTTACAAACATTTAAAAATAGGAATAACTATGGAAAGTTATTTCTGGCAAAGATATGCTCAGTGGAAGGTTGGAAAATGGTCAATAATTCAGGCTTTATGGCCCATCAAGGAAAACCTATAGCATGGGCAGTGACACAATGACATTTCTAGAAGGTCAGGTGTTCCCATGGACTGCTTAAATGAGTTCTGGCTCAGCTTTGGAGAGAAAGTCTAGTCTTGAAACAGGAGTGTAATTAACACCTTTGCCTCTTGATTTCTTGCTTGTGTCATAAGAACTCAGAGAACTGAAAACTCTCACTAGATAAATAATATATAGCCCTAGGTTTCCTGGAGCCTTTTTAAGATGCTTATGCCCTTTGAAGAAGGAAAAAATGCTATTAAATAAAAATGAGGTTGTTTGTATTTATTTTGCAACGGAATATACAAGGTAGGGGAGAACCTGACTCCTGACATTTTCTCTGTTAAGAGATGAACAAATGATTCAATCTTGTTCACAGAAAGTGGAAAGAGGTGAAGTCTCTGAAGAACTCACTGAAGGAATTATAAACTTCCAGTAAACAAAAGTGTACTATAGCAATAAAGCAACGATTGATTTCTTTCTTTCTTTGCTCTTAGGTTGTTATGGACAGTTACATAGAGGACAGAAGTGGTGCCACTGGACTGATGATCTATTTTTTTCATGTACTTCTGGAAGCTACTATGAGTCATGCTGACACCTTCTCTTTGGGTTATTATTGCATGGACAAATTCTGTGATACATCAGGATTTTCAAATGGGTCTGTGGAGATGCTGCTACTTGTAGACTCGTATTTCAGAAACTGATTCATTAAAGAATGAGAAAAGCATATTTTCTTAGCATATCTTGTGCACAACCTGTTACAGAAAATATTGACAAGTGTGATAAAAGTAAGGAGCTTATGCCTCAATTTTATCCTGGACGTGCTTGCATAGGCTTGAGAAGATGCATAGTACGTGGTGAATGTCGGCATTTCTGTGCATCCTGCTCCATGCTCGGACAAACCTGGTTGTGTCTGATTTGTAATGGTGAGAGATGGTAATAAGAACTATAAAATTAGTTATACTAGGAAGATAGGATTTTCTAAAATCTTAAATCAGGTCTTTCAGAAAAAGCCTGAAAGAGTGGAGACTTCGATGTGGAGGCTAAAAATTTGGGAAGCCTACACTGAATGATCCATTGGTGACTTGTGAAGTGGCAACATTAGGACATCATGGTTAAAGAAGAGCTAAACCAGAATGACAAGCAAAAAGAACCAAACCCCATGTTTTTGATCATAAATGGGTGCTTAGGCAAAAAGTATGCCTCTCAAAATCCTTATAGCGATGGCAAACTGATTTCATCTTGATGAATTTTTCGTTATAGAAAGACCCTGACAGATTCTGACAGATCACGTAGTGCGTCTGCAAGGCACGCGAGGAGGACTCATGGAGAAAAATGATCACATACTTCAGACAACTTCAAGAAGAAGCTCTTAAACACTCTTAGACAGTTTTGTGTGGAGGTTAATAATCAATAAAAGGTTGTCATGAATTAATTACAAATATAGAAATAACTACATTCTTTATTTTAACTTCTCAAGGAGATGACATGCTCTATTTCTGTGCCAAAGCCCCCTAAATGGTGATGTGACACTTAAACTGAAATGTGAGCCTTTGGAGATCTGAACTAGTTTACAGGCCTCGTTCTGGTCTTTGGTCCCCAAACGGGAGGATTTTTTCTGAGGACAGCTATAGTTTTGTTAAAACATCTGAAAAATAAATTTTGAACAACAAATTTTAGTAACTTGATTTCAACTAAGTAAAGTTAGGCTGCTGTGATTATAAAACTAAATGGATAATTGTGTTCTTAGGGGAAGAATAATATTAGTAGCTAGGGCTAAATGTATCCAGTAAAACATATATGACACCTTACACAAGGTTTTAATCTTCTTCCCTGTGGGTGTTCTTCCCCAATAGACTTTTACTCCCTCCTAGCATCCTCTCATTAAAGAAGCCCTCCATATTCATAGATGTTCAACATGACTTTTGACAAAAGAGATTAATGAAGGGGAGACAGACAAAACCCATCCGTCCATATCAGATCTCATGCTATGAACTAAGAATTAACAGCTCAAATTTGTTTGAACTGTACAAGTACATTAGAGCAATTATTATCCAAACACTGTATCCAGATGAACACTATACTCCAAACTGGATTTAGATGAAATATGTAATGTAAAGTTTAGGGTGCAGTGCTCACCTGTATTCACGGTTTTTAGGACAAGCAAGAGTTTGTCACTCACACAGGGAGTTTTTCTAGTGACATCAGCATTTTGAGCATGTTTGAATGTGGCCAAGGCACTGAAAACAGCTGTATTGATAGCAGTGTGCAACATTATCTCTGGTTCATTTTTGGTATACATCTATTATTTTCATATTTACAGCTGTAAAAAGCTTTTCTGTGTTTAAATAACTGATTCTGTATGGCTAACTTGCCACTTGAGAGAAGTCAGCTGAAGAATAGTCTTTTTTTCTTTTTAAGGTGACAAAAATATACTCACTGGTTTGTGTAAACTCACTTCATCCATCTCAGTGATGCCAATGAAAATATATTACTGGCTCACCTTTTTTATTTGCAGAAAATTTCAAATTGATATAATGCTGGACCGAAAGTAATTTCTATTTTGGCCAGGAAAGACTAACCCTCCCAATTTGCTGCTGCAGTGGGATGCCCCCACCCCCTAAATCCCTCACATTACTTCACTCCTTCCCATGGACCTCGGAAGTGCCACCCCATACCACGCTCCCCCCGCGGAGCTAGCGAGATGCCCCGGCGTCGAGTGTGAGAGGGGCACCGTGAGATGGGGGAGCAAGTCCTGGGGCTGCCCTTCCCACCCTTTGCTGTTGCACCGTAGCCCTGCCCTTAGCAAGGGCGCGGCGTGGCGACGGTGTGACATCCACGGCAGCTGGCCTGGTCCCCGGCCGACCTCGAAACGCAGGGGTGGGAAGTAGGGCTGGCACCTTCTGGCTCTTCTCCCATACAGAGCCAGGAGAGACAGCCATGCCGTTTTCTCCCATTTGTAAGCTTATTCTGCTCAGTCTGAAATTTATTCAGAGCCTTCCCCCCACCTTTCCCTCCTGACAGTTTGCTCCAGGGTATTGCTATTCCCATGTTTAGGATCGTTCTCCCAACTTACAGTCTCACTCTGCTCATGGTCAGTTTAAACCCACCCGTTCCTTGTACCAGTATTGTGCTTCTGTCTTCATAGAATCATAGGATCGTTTAGGTTGGAAGAGACCTCCAAGATCATCGAGTCCAACCGTTAACCTAACACTGCCAAGTCCACCACTAAACCATGTCCCCGAGTGCCACATCTACACGTCTTTTAAATACCTCCAGGGATGGTGACTCCACCACTTCCCTGGGCAGCCTGTTCCAGTGCCTGATAATCCTTTTGGTGAAGAAATGTTTCCTAATATCCAACCTAAACCTCCCTTACATGTCTCCTTTACATGTCCTTCTGCCTCTCTGGTAAGCTTTCACCATCATCCCTCCTGGCCTAGACTTCATCAGATCGGATCAATCAATTATTTTAGCCTCCTCTCAGATAATATAATCTTCATTCTCCTACTATTTTAGCATCTCCTTCTGCACCTTTTCCAAATTCAGTTCATCTTTTCTAATCATAGCTGACAAGAAATGTATATATTTCATGAATTGTGTAACTGGTACTGCAATAGCACTTATACTTCTCTGTCTCCTCAAACATCTTAAGATACCCTTTCTCTTTATTCTATGTAACCTTGCATTGATTGCGCATAATTATGGCGTCAGTGACTAGACTTTCCAGAGCTTTGTCCCTGGCTCCCTTCCTATTACAGAGTCCATCTTTTTGTGAGAGATGGAGAGGGGAAACTGTCCTATGTCTTGCAATATTTGTCTTGCCAAATAGAAAGCAATAAATGATTAAGGAGAACTGCACCTTATAATTTTCCTGGCAAACATACTTATAAAGTTATGGTGATAAAAGTAATAAAAAAATCTATTGAAAAAATGCATCCTAATAGCTTCCAAAAATCTCACAAACACTTTAAAGAAAATTGAATAATAATTGCAGGGGAAAATAGGGAAAAGAGGATGCAGTAAAAATGGTATAATGATCACTTGCTAATTTTGGTTACTCATCCCACTGGCTAATTGACCCCGTGCATATTCCTCTGTGTTAATCACCATGCATTGTATGTCATAATAGCTAAGAAGACCAGCATTTTCTTATGTTGCTATTTTTAGTAGCTTTACTGCGTACTGTTTGAATTCTTTGATAACCAGTAAAACATCTTTCTGTCAGAGGAGTTTTACATATTTTTTTTCCTTGCTTGGTTAATTGTTAATTGTGTGTAGCACAAGGAAAATAATGCCTTAACTTCTTATATTATGACTTACACTGGTAAGTAATGTTATGTTTGACTTCCATGTGGAGAGTGTCTGAGGTTCTGAGTGAAATAGATGGACAGTGAGAAAAGTATGGTTGTCTTTCAATGAGATTATTTTGCTTTCGTAGTCATGGCTTTTTATTCAAAACCGTGCAGAATAACTGCAGTTTATTGTGCCCTGTTGACACATTAAGGATGTTTCAACAGACACTGGTGCAAATCTGATATTTAAATCTAACCTCATCTTTAGAATGATATTCTAATGTACTCAGTCTACAGTTTCCAGCTGTGTGAAGTTTTTAAGCTGGAGAATACATTATTGCAACCGTATGCAGCAAAAGGCATTCCATAATGGACTTTTAAAAAAATGACTGTAGTCCAGTAAAAATAATCCCTCTTGAATGGTGAATCAATATGCACACAGAACTGTGCACTAGGAGTGGATCTGTTTCTTTTTGTTTCTGTGAGCTGAGAAGTCTAGTAAAACTTTAATGAGAATAGAGTGCACATTGTTTTTCTAGGCCCAGTTTATCATCTTCTGCTAAAAGGATGCAAACCCAGACCTGATCCTGTAGTGGAAGCGATGAACTGAAATATGGAATTAGGGAGGTGATTGACACTCAAGAAGCAGAAATTGGTTTCAGACTATAAACCCTATGGTAATATATCTCCAGCCTTTGGCCAAGCACTCTGCTCTGGTAACTTCCTCACTCAGATAGGACTGGCTGGGAGGGCTTCTCAACACACTAAGGAGAGGCTCAGTAAGGCAAAGTTGTTATATCTGGTTAACGTTGAGAAGCTACTTCATGAGTTAAGGACTTGGGCTGCAAAGTAACCGTTTCTTGAATACAGTGGTTTAGACTGGTTGATTGTTACTGTTTGTGAGTTTAGTGATAGTAGTTGTCAGACATACCAAGCTCTCCCTCTCAAAGTATTTCCTGTAGAATCTGCAGACCTGCCTGTTTAGTTTAACCTACTCCTACATTGATAGGGGAGGCTCAAATTCCCAGACCAGCTTCTTAACGTATGCACACGTGCTGCATTAGATGATAGAATGAATATCCACTCTCTGTGGACTCATCTTCCCTAACTGAGGTTAAATCTAAAATGTCTTTGGTATTCATGGAAGAAAGCACCTTCTTGTTAACACTTTTCTCAAGAGCTTTGTCTCTAGAGCTCTAGACCAGCTACTCTCTATTATCTTTTTCAGCTTGAGCTATTCTGCAAGGTTAATAATTTTAAAAATGATCCCACAAAATACCTGTCTGGAATTCACATACACTTAATAGCATTTCATTAAAAACTGAAATCAATGTGCTGACTTTTTCACAGAAATCACCTAGGCCACTTTCTTTTTTTTTAAGAAATTGTTGAAGAATGGAAGAATGGTCCTGTTGTTACCAGTGGAGACAAAAGACATGGTGGGTCCTCTGCTTTGTACAGAAAATATAGCATTAGTAATTAGTGGCAATGCACAAAAAAATACGTATTGGTTTTAGAAGTCAGAGCACATAATGGTGCAAAGGTTCCTAACTGCGCAAGTTTTGTATGCTGCGGTGGTTGTGCTGATAACTATGCACTGGGGAGTTACTACGAATTTTTCCCCTGATCAATTCTACGTGAAGTACGAACACTTTACTTCCTAAAATTAAGCAAAAAGATTCCTCTAATTGTGTTGCTTTTGAAAGAACACTTACGCAATTAAATGGCCAGGGAGAAAAAAATCTCAATAACTGTCTCTGGTAATAAAGGGATGTCTCTACACAAAGTGTTTCTGAAGAGGCACGCTTCAGGCCAGGCAGGGACCAGCTATTACCCGTGGTGTTGCCAAGCAACACTACCTTGCATTCTTAAAATTAAAATAACTCCTCTTTAATTTTGCAGAGCAATGGGGTTGAAATGGAGGGGACACACAAGCCCTTTAAGTGAACAAAGGAGCTGGAACTTTGCAGAGTTACTTATTCTCTGTGTAATTAAATAATGAACGAGCATTCCTGTTCTGTAGCACAAAGATTCATTTACTGTGGCCATCACTGTAATGTGTGAGCAGGTGTGTATATCAGATGTAGCACACCAGTGTTTCTGTATAGATTTATCAACACCAAATTACAAATTCTGTTGTTTTGCAATCGCCAAATTTTTCTGTGCTAGCACAGGTGTCTTTCTATCACGTATCTCATGCTGGACAGGGAATTAAAGTGGTGATAACAGGTAGCTAACAAAGCAAAGACGAGAACAGCTGATCACCTCTTATCAGCATCATAAGACACCAGCTGCAGTCCAGAGGACCTGCTCCTCCACAGTTTTACCCAGAGAAATCAACTAACGAAGGCCCTAGATGAAGGATGCGAATTCATAAACTAGAGAGAAGTCACCTAATATGCTAGAAAATAGGGGTGTAAGGGGAAGACTTTCCCACTGCTGCTTGAGGAAGGACAATGTAGAGCTCTGCAGGGTGAAAGCTCGGACATGGAGCTGAGAGGTGCAACAGAAATATCTTTTAGGGATTCCCAGAAAGGAAGACTACACTATATTCTTCTGCTGCCTTTCCACACTGCCTTTCTGTGGGTGAGAGGTACCGATTTGCAGATTTTCCAGAAAAGGCTACATGACACATTTACTCCACTAGATCTTGAAGAGAGACACTTTCTTGGCTTTAGAGGAACGTGGGTTGCACAAGAAATTTGGGAGATATTTGGGAGAGCTGACACTAATGTTTAGACATACAAAATTGATTTCTTACCCATTTCTAGAGGCATGAAACTAGAAAGAGATCCCAGAAAACCTCCAAAAGCAGGGGGTTGGATTCAGCTCTAAAGTGAGACACTGAATTCTGGGTAGAGTAGGTGTCCATATGTAAGCCTAAGCTCCCACAGGATGGAGCCCGCACAGGAGATGTACTCTAGTGAGTTATCCATCTCATCCTCCAAGGATGGCTCAGATGCCAATGTTTCATCACCTGAACAGATGTTTTTAGGCTTCTCTGTCTTTACTGATCAGTTCAGCGGCCTAATTATAGGTGATCAAGTGAAGCTCTAAATCACCACTGACGATAATGAGAACTAAGATGTGTAGCGTACAGGCTGATATCTATGTCACAGACATCTGATGATGTCTGAATCTTAGGCCTAATGCTCCCCACAGGTGATAATTCAGTTGTCTAAACATCTGTACCTGCTCCTGTTCCAGCTGTTTGGAGATATCCGTCTGGCTGTGAGGTGCTATTCCTGAAGTATACAGCCCCACACTCACTCCCTTGCCATTTCTGCCAGCCTCACCCACCCATCTTGGATGCTGCATGATTTCTAAAATATTTCTGGATATTTTTGTTTAGGCAGAAGTCTCCATGGCACCTGGTGCTTTGCTCCACATATAGCCTGGTACCCATTCTCTGAGGGTCCAACCAATGCAATTGTAAAGCAAATGGTGGGATTTATCTCATCAAATTTCAGAGGTCGAAGTGTAGGAGCAGGTTTCAGTTGCCAACCATAGCTGTCTAGGGCCATTTCAGACACCCAGTATTACATGAGACTGCTGCACAGGCCAGTTAGGTATGATACAGGACCTACAGAAGGACAGGTCTGGAAACAAGGTGAGATAACTTCATAGATTTAAAATGGTAATAGGCACGTGTGTTTAGCTAACTGAATCATATCCTAGGTGTCTATATCTAGGCTAGCCACCCCATACTTCTTTTATAGCCTATAGAGGGAAACAGGCTCTCTAGAAGTGTGATATGTCTTATCCCAGTATAAATATCTGTTCTGCCTAACTGGAAAGTAGACGTGCATATTTTAATTGTCTAAAGCAAGGCAAGACAAATGCGGTTGGAGTTTCCCACTTAGTTTCATCTTAACTGTGAAGCAAGGATGCCACTAGAAAGTGAGGTTGCATCTGCATTCTGTTTTCTGAGGAAACATTGTTTAAGAAAAATAAACATACAGAGTGTACTCTTTTAACAATATCAGTACCTGTAGCTTGTTCAAACTAGGTATACTTCCACCTGAAGGTTTTGCAAGTGGTTTTGGTTCATGCAAAGTACAGACTGAGAACCTGCACAGGATGTTTTTGAATGCAGCTCTACATCTATTTACTTTGGTAAAGAGGAATAAAGATGTCTGAAGAGGTGACAACATAAGAGTCACCTATGGTTTTCATGACTATATTAATATTACTGTTGTGCCAAATATGCACTGGAGAGTCCAATAACCTACAAAGCAGTCAGCTAATAAAGCTTAATAGTCTAAGATAGAGTGACATTTCTTATGCTGATGTTATGTCATGCTCTCTGATCCGCTGTGTTGCTTGCACTGTTGGTAAAGGTGAAAATTATTTCTGATCTCATTCATCTAAAGTTTGTTTCTGTGATGATGTTTAAGTAAGCCTCACTAGTGAGGCATGAGGTGTGAATAACTGTAAACCAGTGTGTTTTTACACACTAGATGGCAGGATTCCCAGGTGTGAAAGGATTGTATTGCCTGAATGTCATAGAATCATAGAATATCTCAAGTTGGAAGGGACTCATAAGGACCATTAAGTCCAACTCCCTACTCTTTGCAGGACTACCTAAAACTAAACCATAGGGCTAAGAGCATCATCCAGATGCTCCTTGAACTCTGATAGGCTTTGTGCCATGACCACTTCCCTGGGGAGCCCATTCCAGTGACCGACTGTCCTAATTTTTCCTTAGATACAGACAACGCAGCCATAACTGTATGAGCGGAGGTGACTTTCCACAATAATTTTTCAGTTCTGTCTATTTTCTTCACAGCCCTATAGAAAGTAATCTGAGGTTAACCCCTTCTCATCTGTGAAGCTAAGCAGAACATTTTTACCTTGCCAGAAATTGTTAAAGTATATGGGGGACTTTAATGACCTTCTCTGATTATAAGCTGAAGACCATTACCACATTTTCTTTCCCATACAGCTAACTGAGAGGGAAACTCCAGGTACAACCCAACAACAAGGTCCTAAAAGGGAAAAATGGCAGGAAAGGAGTGTTAGTGTACCAAAAGTTGAGAGATACTATTACAATGCACCTAATGTAGAAGATAGTGAAATTAATATTTCTAAGAAAGCTTCCATCCAATAGCAACAGAAAAATCTCTTGAAATGTTTTTTTTGTGCCATGAAAACAAGACTGATGTATACGATGTTGATTGTCTTAGAACTTATTTGAAATATCTTCTCAGTCTGACTTACAAAATGCACCACATTCTTTGAGTTGGGATGGGACCCTGAGTCTTAATTAATGCCACTGCATCTTGTTTAGAAACATCCCGGGGAGGACAGCTCCCTTATATTTTATTTATATGTTCCTGTTTTTTATCATTGTCCTATCTTGTCTTCATGGCTTTAATGAAACACTCGGGTGCCCAGTAGAGATAATAAAATGCATGACATTTGCAAATGCCAGTTTAATAAACATCTCCAGAGACCCTGTGTATTGTCATTGGCTTGACTGAACATTAGAAGAATGAAAAGCAACTGCTCCTTTCCAGTTAGAGCTTATGAACAGTTATAACCTATGAACAGCAGATACACTGTTCTGCTGACTGTCAGGAAATACAGCGTAGCTAGCTACACAGTCTCATTCTTCACCATAGTTCCTGTTGATTAATCTTACAGAAACATACATGTAAAGTTCACCTGTCTTCTCCAATTACTTCTTCCAAGTACTGCAGGTTTCTTTCACTTGACTTTCATAAATCTTAATTTTAAATACAGGGTTCTTTTTAGCAGTTAAGTTTTTGTTTATTTTCATTACAAAGAAAATTGCAGTTTTCTTCTGTTCCTAAATCTCCTTTTCCTTATTTTTTCTTGTGTCTCTCTGGCAGCACCAGAGCAAGTTATGTCTTCTCCAGCCTGGGCTGCTCAGGAGTAGGTGCAAGGAGGACAGTCACTTCTGCAGGCTGTAAGAAAGAGACCCAGCTTCTCTGGGTGCAATAATGTCATTCCTTGGGTGGCAAAGGTGATTCTAACTTCCTAGAGTAAAACACTACAGACTGAAAAGCCAAAGCTGCTGATCAGGATAAACACTATGTTGTACTATTTTTAATAGACAATACTGCAAATTACAGACCTTTTATAGCACAGTTGCTGTTGAACACCTAGAGAGGCAAGAGGAACAGTTGGAGTGATGAGGGAAAAGGAATTTCCATGGCTTCCTTCTGATGGATATACTACAGTGTTGCTGTCAATGTGAACTTGCTGGAAGAGGGATGCGAGATGTAACATAACGTTTGCAGTTTAACATTCAGGAATGTCTGCCAGGTGGTGGAGAAATAAATGTGAATGAAAGACTGGAGAGCAGGAGGCATGAAGGAACATGCAGGAACCTGTCGTTCGGCACCAGGGAGTAGTAAAAATCGTAAGACACGGAACTAATGTTGGAAAGAAAGCAAATAAACTTAGGGAAATAATGCATAACTAAAGTGCCAATAAAAACAGAGATGATCTCATATACCGTTCCCCTTCATGCTGCTGTAAAAATATTATTCTGATCAAGCGCCAACATCCTTTTAAAGCACAAAAGGTAACTATCCTTATCCATAATTCACACAGAGAGAAACAGAGCAGAGGGATTCAGTGACCCAGGACAGCAGCAGAGGACACTGGCTGGGAGGGACAGGATTATAACACAGAATTCTTGGGTTCCCAACAGATTATACCCTCTTATGCCTGAAAAACAAAACGGAGGAGGATTTGAAAAGACTGCTAGAGATAGTGACAGGCATTTCCTAAAACCTGAGTGCCTGTTTTAGAAGACCTACTCATGTTCTTTTAGCATAGTTTCCTGTTGACAGCTTTTTTTCTGTTCAATCTAATCTAACACTCTTTTTGAGAATATATCAGAGCTAGATAATGAAGAACGAAGAAGAAAGAGGAAGAAGGCACAGACCCTGCTTTTGCTGTTGTATTAATGATAGTCTGTTAGCTCCACCAAATTTCACCATACCATTCAACTTCCCAGGCTGGACTGAATTTTGGAACAAGCAAGTTCAGTGCCATTGACCTCAAAGGCTTCACAGCCAAGAAAAAAGTTGAGATTTTCCCCTACATCTAAAAAAAATGGTACTTCATGAGAATATGTGTTGGTGGAAATGGGGATAAATTTTACTACGATGGCTCTGGCTAAATCCAGAAAGGAAGTTTGCTAAAAAAAAAAAAATGTTGTGTCACATTAATTATATCAAAAGTTCTGTCTTTGAAAAAGTCCAGCATCCCACTGTTGTGGCGTAAAGAAAATTTTGGGAAATAACAACCTCTTCTAGGTACCTGCCATGAGTATACTGAGTCCAAATAGTAAATTCAGGGAAGGAAGGCAAAGTCTGTATTTTAGACTCATGACTCTGATCTATAAACTGCCCCCCCTAAGAGCGCTTTTGACTTTTATTGATCATCCAAGTTAGCTGATGCAGGGGGGGGGTTATTTGATTAAGCAGTTACTTTCCATTCTGCCTGTTAAGTGGGGTGGCCTGTTTCCACCCTATTGCAAGCTTTGAGGTTCCCTTGTGGTATCCATTAATGAAAAGGGAAAACAGGAACACAGAACTCTGTAAGTTTTCCACATTAGCAAAATCCATCAGTTCATGGAGAGTAAGCAGAACTGTCTGGAATAGATCAAGTCTAAGCAGACTAATTCACATGTATGTTTTGTAGCATTTTGCAGCATTTCTCTTTAGAAAAGCAAACAGCTTTCTTTTGCCTTTGGAATGATTGTAATGATTATGCTCAAGAGTTGAAAAGCCTCGGTAATTAAATTGCATCTAATTTGAATGGTTTCTTATATGATGAACTGCATCTTACAGAGCTGGGATGAAGAAGCTGTCAGCAAAGTAGGTTCTAACTGCTTTCTTACTTCAAAAGAAGAGGAAAAACTCTGCGGAGGAAGTTCCCCTTAAATTAAAAAAGGCAATGAAATCTGGGTGTCCCCCTGGTACCCTTCCAAAAAGATTACCTCATGTACAGATAACTCCTCAGGGCAGCAGAGTGTGCAGCAAAGCAAAGCAGAATCTTGGCTAATAAGAGTAACTATTCGAGGTTTCAAAACAACAAGAGCCAAACCAACAAGGTTTGGTTTGTGGGGAAAGAACTGGGAACCAATGATACAGATCTTAGAAAGACTGGAAAATACGACAGTGTTTTGGGGAAAAGCTAAGTAGCCTGGCTGGAAAAGCTGCAGCTGCCTACTAAGAGCTGATTGTGGCAATGCACCTCTTGCGATCCCAGGGAAGTGTCGCTCAACCTCAGGACAATGGTGAATCAGAAGACAATAGAAGACATTCTACAAAACTACTGGTAATCTCATCCCTCTAAAATAGATCTGCACACATCCTCCAGTGCCCACAAACAAAAAAACAGAAGGGAGAAAACTGCAAAAGATGACTAAGAGTTCAAAGTTCAGCCTCAGTTTTGTTTGACCGTCAATGAAGAAGCTGTGCAAGACGACCCTGTGCAAGGTGGTTGAGGCAGTTCCTCAGCTCAGAAGCCAGGAAAGACTGTTCTTACGTTTATGAAACACATAATGAGCACCTTAATGAAGCACAATGTACTCTTCAGCTGGGATGAGAGCACAGTTTGTAAAGAGTTAGCATCAAGGCAAGGGTAGGAAACATTCCCAGAAGCCATAGGATCTGTTCAGCGCTGACAGTGTTAAAAGCTGTTGATGCAAGCAATGTGCTGGTTTTGACAAAGTCTGCTTAGGACATCACAAATTACAGTCTGTAGCATGCATTGATTCTTATTTCTAGCTTCCCCACCAAAGCAAATGAACTGTAATTAGGAAGTGTTTTTAGCTGCTCACTGTTCGTCTGCTAAGAAATTATAAAATGGTTTTATATTTTTGTGTGAAGCTAGTGCTTGTGGCATCTCAAAGGCTATGTAGAGATGGACCTATGCAGGGAAAACCAAGTTACTTCCAACCCCAGAGGGGCTCTGCATTTTGGATTAAGGTTCCAGCTTGTTTAAAATTTTGAAACAAGCAACAGTTTCATTTTAACCTTTGTATGTCACCCCTGAAATATGGCTGCAAAATGAGTTCCAATTACACTGGTGACAATCTATGGAGTGGCTTAAGGGACTGTATAATTTTATTAGTTTGGGACTTAGGAGAATCACCGCATTCAATATTTTCTTATAATTCTTTTCTAATTTTTACTAGTTCTCAATGGCTACATTAAAATAAAAGTATAAGATCAATTCAAAATTGCTATTGCAGAAGAGCAGCTGGCACACAAATCATCATTACGTTGCGTCATCCAATTGGTTCATCATGCTTAATATACCCTGCATTGCAGTGCCTTTTATCAGCTGTTTCAAAAGCAAACTATACTTTTCCTGTGTTTGAGTATACAACACTGTGTCCAGATGAAATTTTGTCTATAATTCTGCTTCTTTCCAGTATTCATACTCAAACCAAAATGATTTCTCCAAAGGAGACAATATGAGACGAGAAGGACATGTATCATGACTTTTTTATTTTAATGTGTTATGAGCTTGTGAGGGGAAAGCTACTGAAATATGCTCTACTAAGACCTAGATGTTCAGTTTAAAATTCCAGTAGTGCTGTTATAGCTACACAGTGAACCCCTGGAAAGAGAAGGAACTGGGGATGGAAATGGGATGATGCTGTCTTTACTCCTAACTTGCTCAGAAGGGCACAAGACTCAATAGGGGTTGCCCATGGTATCTCTGCAGTGGGCAAAAGCTGAAAGAAGGTTTTATATTAATTACTTTGTCTGGATCAGAATGTGCTTTTCAAGAAAATCTCTACATTGCCCCTATTTACCTTGATTTAGTTCATATCCTGGAACAATGCAAGTGTGCAAACTGGATTCCTTTCAAGTGAAACTGAAGTAAAGCTTGCCCAGCTGCTAATTGTTAATATGTGCCTTCAGCCCAGAGGAGTTTAAGCTAGTCTGAAGGAGCCTCTTCTGAAAGGGATATAGCGGAGCTGGCAAGTACTCACTATCAACTGTCTCTCTGCGGGTCCTCTCCTACCGCACTGCATTGCTTGCTAGTGAAGCCATAGTCACAGACCTTGCCAGGGAATGGCCAAGGCTGAGGAAGAAGAAAAAGAAGCAAGCACTGCAGGCTTTCTAAAGTTCCCTAGGATTTCAGTCCATAATGCACTTGGTAGAAAGAAACTCACCCCCAAAAATTAAAAGCATGAGATATTAAACAACGTGAATCTTGTATGTTCGAGGTGGAAGACTGGATAGCTGTTCAGTTCTACAAGAGTAGAAAGGCATTTTGAGATGACTGAAAGGGTTAATGTTGGGAGCATGAACTAAAAAGAAACCAAACCAAATAACTACAAATAATTTCACAGTCCGGTTATAGCACAAATTGTGTATGGCAACAGGTTATAAGTCTAACATGGCTGAGCGTGGCTTCTCCCTGCCAGATATACCTACTGGTCATCAAGAGGAAATCCCATTAAAAACACTTATTTGTATGGGGAACTCAGTTCCTCAGACAAAATGGACCTAAAGAAAGTTTTGCAGGTATAGCAAAAGATTTGTTAGCATTTATTTGAACTCAGAGAGATCACATCATCTGGGCCAAACACTGTCCACACATAGACAGTGTCAGTCACAGGGGTTCAAAGATTGCCAGCATAAGGTGATCTATAAGGAGATAAAATCTGGTTTTGGTACGGATGTTACAACAGCCTTTCTGTCCTTGGGCTGCCTTAGTAATCAGCAGCAGCTTAAAAGGGGTGAAACAGAGTAACTGAGAGAGTGACTGGTGCCTGGGCCTGAGCTGTGTCTGATCTCCAGGAAAAAAAGCTTACTCATTATCCTTAGGAACACAAAATATTTCAGTGTGATTAACTTAAAAAAAGAGGCTGATCAGAAAAAGTCCACTCTCATATGGGACTTCTCATTCAAAATGATACCTCTAAGGTTTGTTAATGCAAGAGCTACATGACAGAGATGGGTCAGGCAAACACTGGGAAGACTATGATTTTTCATCATATTTACACTGGATTTTAGCAAAGTTTGAAGGATTGCGAGTAATAAATAACATACAGGGGCTTTGTTGGGACTATATTTCCTTCAAAGCAGGTTAGCAGTTTGTTTGTTTGCATCTGACCTTGTTATCACAGATGTCCTCTGTAGCTGGGTATAGGAATGGACATTCTTGAGGATGTCATTTGAGGCATCTATTTTAAGATAAGTATGTGATTCTCCTTAGAGTTTGCAACTGTTGGATACTACAGGCACTCCCGTAGGCACTGGGGAGCACGGTGCATAAGCACCCACGCTGGCTCTACACAGAATCAGCTCTTACTTCCTAGTTTGGTTTTAGCATCGTGTGAACATAAATGCACTGCTTAACTTTGGACCCGAGTTAAGGTTTAACCATATGCCCTCTCTACAGGCTACTAGCTCAAGCACAGCGCAGGGCATTAACACGGCGATGCGGGTATTGGACCAGAACCAGTACCACACCTTACTCCACCTCCTTTAAAGACTTACCTTTGTGAGAAGCAGTAGGTAGCTGGAGGTAGCTCATTTTGGTCCCCTGCCATCTTCTCAGGGCACAGTTTGAACCATTAATGAACTCAGACCGTCTGTGGAAAGAGGCAGATGTCTCTACCCCACAGGACTTATGCATGCTTCTTCCCTTCATCAGTGCCAGATCTCTAGTAAGAAACCTAAAATCATTGTTTCACAGCTCTTTATGAGTGCCTTTCTTCACTTATCTTCACAGCCATGCAAGTTTGTACTGAATTCCCATTGAGCAGAAGAAAGGCAGGATATAACTCAATGGTATCTTGATCTTCTAGGCTCTGTTTCATTTTTCTGCAACTTCCTCTCCACATCTCCAAAGAAGGTGTTACTATTTCATATACTATTTTCAGTGGGTACTGTATATTTAATATTTTATGAACTGAGATAAGAGGTATTAGCTCTTTGAATTTTAGCTCTTTATCTTGTGGAGATGGTCTGGGGACTTGCTTTGGCACTCTGGTACTTGTCAGCTGCTTATGATTATCTGCATCAAGTCTCAGATTTGCAGTCCAAACCTTTTGCCACAGACCCTTTCAAGCACTGGTGCTTATCAGAGAGTCTTGTAATGCTCCATACCCCGTCTGTTGCTCCCACTTTGCCTTTCTCCTTCGTTTCACCCACTGGGCACACAGTTTTCCTCATCTCCTTCCAACCCACCACATTCCTCCTCCTTTCTATGCTGTCACTTCTTCCCATTTACCTCCTGCTCAGCCCCTCTGCTCACCTCCCATGGTCATCCTAGTTCACTTCCCTGGTCCCTGTCACTCTGTCTTGTCTGCTACACCTTCCCATGTACTAAAAAAGCATTTTTGTGGGGAAGAGGAAAGGGCTGTAGGCTTAGGTGATGCCTTAGGTGACGCCTTAATACTTTGAGACGAGTGTTCGTTGACATATGCAGTTTTTCCAGTCCCCTAAATTAGCACCTCATTCTGCTTAAAGACAGGAGATAAGGTTACTAAACACACACACATATGATATTCCTGTTTACGTTTAAGATTTTCTTTACATAGACACACTTACTTTTTACCTTTTTTTCTTCCTGGAATACAACTTCATGTATTCAAATATTTTCCCAACCAAAGGCAAGAAACTTGATAATAAAGAAAATAGTAGATTCTTATTTGATCGCTTAGTTGCAGGAGCAGGATTTTAAGACAATGCCCACTATCATAAAAAATATGATAAGATTTTGAAATCTAGCAATGTAGCTGAAGTATTGAGCAAATGTAAGTACTTGTTCTTTTTTTTTTTCTTTTCTTAGGGAAAAGGGCTGAGTATAATTGAAACAGTTCACGAATTTAAGGTGGAGGGAAATTTCATACTGAGACATAAGGCTTAGCTCTGATTGCCCTGTGTGCATCTTGGAAATGCGTCTTGAATATGAAGTGACCACTGCTCCTGTTGCCATGTTAATGTGACATGCAGATAGAGCATTTCCTAGCGACATGGCAACGCTTCTGTACTATCTCATATAAAGATTAAAAATATTTTTCTTTTGAAAGGGACTTTGATGTTTGGATGCTATTTTTATAACTATTCATCAGCTTCTCTTCATACTGATTACACTTTTTAGTTAATATATACAAAAATTGTTTCCAGGCAAGTACTAATTAAAGCTATCTTTATGGACAAATAGGAGAACAGAAAGAAAAACAGTTTGAGTATAGAGTTTTGCCTTTAACCCTTTCATACACAACTGGGAAAGGCCTTCAGGGCTTTATAAGGAAAACTTAATAACAATTCTTTGTACTGCTTTATTGTCTGAGCAGTACAACTGATACATATAAACAGATTACAATAACCTAATAATGTAAGTAAATCAGAATTAATATCCCTATTTAAGTGGAGGAGAAGCAGTTAAATTCATAGAAAGTCAGGAGAAGTGTCAAAACTCAAAAAATTCTGGGTTCGCACAGTCACTGTGTCCCACTGCACTGAGGTGCCTATAACCTCATCACGTCTTCATCACAAAAAACATGGTTTCCGTTGTTTCAGGCTCACATTCTGCTCTTCATCAGGAATGAATGAGGCTGTGAAGCCAGTTCCAAAACCACATAAGTTTACCTATTTTTCTGACATCAGGGAAATTATAACACAAATCTGAAATACTGAAAATGTTGCCACTCACTTCATTCAAAGCAAGAATGGGTCTAAAATGAGATTTTTGGTGCTGTTCAAAGCAGAAACTCTATTTTGTTTACATAATTTAATGTCTCACTCTTCTGTAATTCCCTTTTCAATGTTTAGCCTGATTTTGTAAGGAAATGTGGCTTAAAAGATTATGGTCTGTATCTGTCTGCGTGTGATCTGGACAACCCTTAAACTATGGATCAAATAATTCATTCAAGCTGATAGATGGGGAGAGTTTCCTTCAGTTATGAAAACAGGAACTCAGGTAGAGACTAGAGAGACCTTAGTTTGTTTTCTCATGGGAGAAAGGCTAAAGAAAGCCTTCACCTCCTTCATTTTCTCATAGGAGAATCAGTATGTGCTTTGCTATATAACTTGTTCACAATTTTACTCCAGTGTGTTTTTTCCACATCGCTTGTTTATCCTATACCTGTCAGGCCTTGCACGGGTACACATAAATAGGATTCAACACACTATCTTTATTCATCAATGATCACATTCTTAGGTCATATTGAGTTTACTAGGACTTACTCACAGAGTATCTTGAATTAGGTTGGGGTAAAAAGGATACAAAAAGAAAGGGGCCGTTTGCCTCTTCTTTGCGCTCCTGAGTGACGTGAAATTCAGGTTGGCAATGGCGTTGCTCCAAAGCTACGCAGGAGGATGGCTTGTTAGGGCAAGTTTGCCAGCCTTGCTTTCAGCACGGTAATGTGGGCACTCCAAGTGATTTCAGCCATGGCAGCAGCCGGGTTTACTCTGTATGTGTGTGACTTCTTGATGCCATGGCTGGATTGCTTTGGACAAATTGATTCAGACAATCAAATTTGTCTGGAACAGGCCAGTCCTATAAGACTTGGGCACCCTGGTTTTTTTTTAGACACATTGTTATGGCTGACTGTGAGTTTGCCTTGTTTTTATACTGTTCCTTGTACTCAGATCAGTAAATAACCCACGGCGGGCAGATTGTTACTGCAAGTTGACAGAGAACTTTGAAATGAGACACCTGAATTTAAATGCTGCCAGTGTTTCAAGGCTTGTGGGTATTCACTAGAGATAACATGGAAATACACATAAAATATAAAACATTTGCAATTTCCCGTTCTTGAGTGGAAAACAATATTTATAATGAAGAGCTTAGTCTTTAATTCAGCTGTACAGCTAAATCCTAAATCAAGAACAATCTTAAAAGAACTTAGCCTTGATCCAGACTATCTGAATTGCGTGAAGGGTACGCATGTGTTTAAGGATTTTGTTATAATGGAACGACAGCATGCAGCACGATTGGGCCGATACTTCTCCAGACTACAAACGCAAGACTCGTCTTGGCAAGGTCGTGATGTAGAAATGAAACCTCAACAAGTTTTGCTAATCAAATGAGATGAAACTAGAAAGTGGAAACTGAACTCAGTTATATTTAATATGTGTCGACATGTTAAGAATCTCTGAGAAATGCAAGTACATGCTAGGGCTGTGTGTGGCCACATGAAATAGGCCACGCACTTTGAATAATTTATTTAGTTTACAAAAACTGATGAAATAGTGGATGATTATGATTTGATTATATTTTTATTTGATATATCAATTATTGCTTTAAATTACTGTAGAAATAAACAATCAGTTGAGAGCCTTTAACATACTCAACATTACTTCTATATCTACCTTTTCTACTTTTTCCTCTGCTATGGAAAATGAATCTTGTGACTTTAACTGGACACATTAACAGAGTAAACTTTAACATTTCTTTCATTTTCAGCCTTAAGATCACATTGTCCTTCTGTTAAAATTAAGTTAACTGAAGATATGTGTGATTCACTTATGACCATAGGCATAATTTTAAATATTTTCTTCCTCAGCCAATAACCTTCTTGTTTCTATTTGGGTCTATGTGAACAACTCTCACCAATATCTAAATGCAATCACAAATATATTTGGGTTGACACAATTATCCCGAGAAAAACAAACATAAATATAATCAATACATCTGATTTTGGCAATGGGCGTGGGGCTAAATCCTTAGAGATATACGGAACTCTTGAATAATCCCATTTCGTCAATATACCCTTATTCTGAGCTAAATTAGTTAAATTATCCAAACTCAGTGTTCTGGTTCCAGTTGGGATAGAGTTAATTCCAGCTGGCCAGGAGGATATTCGATACCATGTGATGTCATGCTCAGTATATAAAGGGGGGACAGTGCCTGGGGCGGGGGGGGAGGGGGGAGGACCTCTGCTTGGGAGCGGGCTGGGCATCGGGCTCCGGGCGGTGAGCAATCTGTATTGTGAATCACATGCTTAGTATATTCTGTCATTGTTATTGTTTTTTCCTGTTTTCTCTGCCTTTGCTGCCCTGTTAAACTGTTTTTATCCCAACCCACGAGTTTTGCCTGTCTTTTTCCGGATTCTCCTCCCCATCCCACTGGGGGAGGAGGGGGGAGTGAATGAGCAGCCGCGTGGTGCTTAGCTGCTGGCTGGGGCTAAACCACGACACTCAGCCAAGGACTCGGCACTTTTGAAGTCCCTCAGCTCTTCAAAATAGGGCTTTGATGAGACAGAATTCATATGCAGAGCTTGTGTTGGCTCTGTGTGCGTAAACATATCCGTCTGGAAGACTGAAGAGCATGTGTTAGTTTAATGTTTTACTGCTTGGAGTTCACACGGTCATGAGGACGTGTATAGAAACACCCTTATAGTAAGTCATACCATCATTATTTATTAGCCAGACCTTCAAGTAAAACATCGAATACTGTGATGTGGCCAATGAAATCACAGCAGGAGAGTCCTGGGATTCCCTTCTCTTTTGTTATGTTTCTTCATATAGTCTATCAAATTTTCACTGGCAAAACAAATAATTTACATTATTTCAGATGCAAATGCCTTCATTTGGATGTGTGATTGTAAATCTGGAGGCAGTCTATTTGCATGTTGACAGTTAATCTCATCTTTAAACACTTTACTGAACTGCGACTTCTGTGGAACTAAATCTGTCAGTATTTCCTGTCCTCTGAATACGTAGCTGTCCTATACATATCCTGTAGTTACTCAATGCACTGGCGCTGGATCATGGCAAACGTGTTACGTGGAATTGCACAACATCAATACACACAACTCGCTTAAACTGGAAAGGTCATTTAATGATGATCTTTTGCTGAGGTGAGTATGGACTTCTGTGTGGGCACTGATTTAAATATTTGCCTCATTTGGTGTAAAGAACATGAATCGACATAAGTTGTTGCTGGTAGCTTTTTGCGTCCCTTTTGTATATTTTTTTTAAAAAGACTTTCCACATTAACCATTAATTATTTAAGAAAATAATTGCACCACTGTTATACTCATATTAAAATAACACCTCAGCAAGAGAGCTCTGATAGCCTGTTGTCTTTGTTAATTGTGTCCACAAGCACTGTGGCCTTCAAAGTTTTCTGGGCATTTTCCCACCTGTCTAAAAACCATACAGGTCAATGTCTGTCTATCAGTAAGTGGCTGAGATGGTTGAAACAAATGATTTAGTCCTTTTCAAAGTCATAGATGGCTGGAGGGCAAACAGCCTATGAATGAACAGGTCAAAGGGAAGACGCAGAACCTACAAGAACCAATTACCTCATTTCTTTCCTGTAATGTGCCACTTATCTTCAGCTGAGATGTTACGATGAATAATAATGAGAATAGTAAAAAAAAAAAATTATTTGCAGGGCACATTAGCCTATTTTTTTTTTGCTGGTTTTCTGCAATACAATTTTTTCTTTGAAGGGTGGTAAAGTGCAGTAGATGCTTTTTTATATCTGAAATTATACATGATTTCATTAGGGTCACTGAAAGGACTGTGGCAATTTGTCCTCTGACACTTCCTAGTCCGATCTCTCCTGATTTTTAAGTACTGCGGCACTGCATAGTTAGCTTGTAAAGAAGACATCCTGCGACTCTTTTTACTGATGAGTTTGTTTAAATCTATTCCAAAGCTGCAGTGGAAATATGACTCTTAGCTAGGCTGAACATGTGATAATTTAAATAAATCATCAAGAGGCTGAGCAAATACCAATGTAAACTTAATTCTAAGATTAGATTAAATATTTTAATGTCAATTATAAAATATATGATTTGGAAAATGTCCTTTTATTAGCTTAAAGCTAAGACTTTAATGTATTTTGTCTCCAGATTGTCTCTACATAAATGATTCTTTAATTCAATAAATTTTTTACATTAGTACGCCCACCTGTCACCAGCCTGAATTCTCTGCAGGTTGGTTATGTTTTCATATGAGCAATTATATTACTGATACTGCTGTGGTAACGAAAAATCAAATGGCCCTTCATCATATACAACATTTAATGGAAACAGATGCCATTCAAGCTAGTGAAAATGCTGAGACCTACAAGGGTGCACAGAGAGTCTGAAAGCTGAATAGTTCATCCTTGCAAGGGAAAGAAGGTTATTACTGTGAGAAATTATAGCTCCCCTTTCATGCTCTCTACTGATCCAGCTCCTATTGAAATCAAAGGAAAGGCTCCTGTTGGCCTCAGTGGGAGCAGGCTGGAGCTTTGTAATACCTGTGAGTCTCTGAAATAGAATAAATCTTCCTCTCTCATTACTTTAGAGCTGGCTGATTCGTAAGTGCTGAGTTCTGCTGTCATCTTCCATGCTGTGCAATCCAAAACATCACCAAAGCAATTGTACTAGCTCCTCCAAGCTCAGCCTCTCAAGTGAAATTGGTGCTATGGGCGAGATGCCAGATGGAGATGCAATGGATAGGATAAGATTTATGGTGCTTCTTAGTGTAATTCAAGGCACAGCTACCGAGAACTGGAGGGAGGAGACAGAGTGAACTGAGGGCAGGCTAAGTAACAAGTTCATTTTTTGTGAAATTAAAGAGATGAATTGGGATAAGAATAGGAACTAGAGTGGGGATAGATTATTGCTGATGGATAAGGAAAAAAATAACAAAAACGGTTACTATGTACTTGTCGTGGTTTAGCCCCAGCTGGCAGCTAAGCACCATGCAGCTGCTCGCTCGCCTTCTCCTCGCTAGGTGGGATGGGGGAGAGAATTGGGAAAAAAAAACCTTGTGGGCTGAGATAAAAACAGTTTAATAGGACAGCAAAGGAAGAGGGAATAATAATAATAGTAATATTACTGATAAAGGAATATGCAAAACCAAGTGAGGCACATTGCAGCAATTGCTCACCACCAGATGATCGATAGCTTGTCCCCGAGCAGCGATTCCCACCCCCTGGCCAGCTCCAGCTTATATACTGAGCATGACGTCATATGGTATGGAATATCCCTGTGGCCAATTTGGGTCAGCTGTCCTGGCTGTGCCCCCTCCCAGCTTCCTATGCACCTCCTCGCTGGCAGAGCATGGGAAGCTGCAAAGTCCTTGGCTTAGTATAAGCACTACAACTACTTAGCAACAATTAAAAACATTGGTGTGTTATCAACATTATTCTCATCCTAAATCCAAAACACAGCACTATACCGGCTACTAGGAAGAAAATGAACTCTATCCCAGCCAAAACCAGGACAGTACTCATCTTTAAACAGAGAAACTACTCTTTGCCAGTCCCAGTACAGCACTTAAAATACATACTGTATGTTCAATCTGTTCCAGTTGGAGTAAATCAATTTATTCTCAAGTTTGCAAACCTAACCTGATGTTTAGTTCTTTTTTGAATCCAGGTACTAAAAAGGAAACATTTTCAGGACAGTAAGACTCAAAGATTGCATAGAAGAAAAACAGAACTTTGCAAATTATCATCTAAAATCTAGTTATTTAGAATAAGGAACAGTAACATGAACCACTGGGGGAGAAGAAATGATTACTACCCTCCAACTTATTGCAACAACACAATACTAATTCAGCACTGAATTTTAATTCATTGAGAAAAGATATGTGGAGTGGGAAATATATCCTACTCACTAGAATTTCTGCATGCATATTATTTCTGCATTCCATTGTCAACTACCCTATAGTGCTTACTGTAAAACGTGGGCTCCATTACTTCCTCCTAAGTGTCCCTCAAAACACACACAGATCAGTAGGTTTTAGCAAATTTATCTATTTTGACAGAAATAAATTTTGTGCAAAGGTGCATTCGGACAATATTAGCTAGGCCGATATCCAGATGGACACTCTGGATACCTTGCAGCCATATCACAAAGTAAATGTCTAATGTAATCAGTGCATTGCAGTATAATGAATATCAGTCAGCTTTTCCCCCACCTCGTCCCCAGTTCCTGTGTCTCCTGTCTTAGCAGAAGGAAACCTGAGCCTGTAGGCTGCACAGAAACTCTGGTATAATCCAAGCAGGTTTCCTAATTTGTCCATCCGGGGAGTAAGTTCTGGGTTCTTTTTTTTTTTTTTCCCTTAGGGGTAGAACTGTTTCTTCTTTTTCCATGTAATCTGTTTGTAAGGCCACGTGTGTATTTATGGGCATGTTTGCATCAAGCACAGTAAGATAACATCTTTATATATAAAAGGAAAACAAGAAACGTAATATTTCATAATTTGGCAAATCTTATTAGATTTATTTAAATGTGAAAGATGACTACACATTTCATGATGTATATCTGCTGAAGAAAATGTTGCCTTAGTTTTCCTTCTGTCCTAGAATGCAATTGGCACCACTTACTAGGCATTGTCCCCAGCTGAGAAGAATGCAAGAACTCACCACAGCATCTGTGGCTGTTCTCCATTTCATCTTTTCCTTCTAGCTCTTCAAAACAACAAGCAGAGCTTAATGTCACCTAAAGAAACAATTAATACAGGATCAGCTTTATGACAAACACAAAGTCTTGCCGAGCTTCTGCAACAGCAGCTTCTGTCCTACAGGCTGACGAAGCCCGGGTGGAGCAGACCACCCCTTGCACAGACAGTCTCCGTGCAGCTGACGGTCTGCTTGTCGCGATTCAAGTTGCTGGGAAGCCTGTTCCTGTAGGCACTGCGCAGGGGATACCTGACCGTGGTAGTTAACTGGTCAAGGGGACGATTAAACCATCGCTCATGTTAGATACCTCCTAGGCAGATGCCCACACCTGAGCTGGTCGCTCTAGGCTCCTTTTGTCAACAGAGAATAAAACAGTAGCTGTGGGTTTCATCTGACCTAAAACATTCATGTGGTCCATTATAGATGTTTTAACACAGATGAAATTATTCAAATTCTAACTATAAAGGACAATTAAGCTGACTTGCCCAGATGCAGACATTAATACTGAACATGCCTACACATGTTCAGACAGACAAAATGTCAGTACGACTGCAGGGAACTACAGTGATACGATAGAGCTCACAGTTATTGTATTAGCATCACAATTGGTATGATGGCTACTGTTTCTGGGAATGCTATGAAGTTAAGCGTCCTCCCTGGACCCTTCCTATGGGTGGTCTGGATCATTGCATTCACTTCAGATTATATCTCTGTGTCCTCTAGAATGGAGTGGCTGAATTTGCCTTACTGTGATATGTTTAAATATGTTTATATATACACATATGTTTGAGTAAGTGTCTTAATAATATAATGATGCTTCAATAATACTTTAAGGAAACAACTCCAGCCACTCCTTTTTGGTGGAGAAGGAAATAGACACTGATCCGAATAAAATATTTTCTGCTCGCCAGCTTGTCCAGCTTGAAGATCACTAGGGAATTACACGCGCACCACACAAATACACGCACACAGAAGCGAGAGCAGGGTAACACAGCAAATAGTTGGGAACAGGATTTTGTCAGATGACGTGACAGACTGCAGTGATCAGAGGCAGGGTTTGCCAGGCGACCGTGCTGACCAGCAGCTTGCTCGCATGCAACTGGCCCCTTTTATGCCCCCTCCTCTCCATTTTCTCATGCTTCTGATCCACATTTATCCCCCCCTTTCCTGCCTTTGGCCCTTCTGGAGTTTTGTGTATTCCCACCATCCCTTTAAATAGCCCATAATAATTTTGCTCTTCCCCATGAGACCCGTGATAATCTTCTTTTCCCCCTTCTCAGTTACACAGTTCTGGCTGATTTTCAATCAGATTTTCTTCAAAAGCACTCCCTCCACCCCAAATAAATGTCAGTGTAGATGCACCTTAGCTACCTAACACTTAATTAAAGTTTGGAAAACCAATCTGGACAAATTGAACCCTTTTATGAACACTTTTTATGAGAATAAATAGAAAGAAGGCTTTTTAGTGTAAGTTTTTTTCCTGCTCCTTTATTTTACAATTGTTATTTGAGGCAATGAAGTGATTTAATAAACTGGGCTTCTTGTAAGAATAAGAGCTGCAGAAGTGGGCCCCTTGGGCTTGAAACTTGATATCTGGCCACCTCAGGGATGTCTGATGTTGAATCCACTTTTCTCTTCCGTATTTTCTATCAGGTAATGTGAGCATCTGGGAAGTTGCTGAGTGCTCTTCTTGCACTGTTTAGAAAACCTGGGCTCCTGAGCTTGGTACTTAGGCTTCCACAAGTAAGCAAGAGGCTCACAAATTGATTTTTTCAGCTCTCAGCCTTTCATGAGGTCTTCTGTGGATGTAGCCCTTTGTATTTTAATACTATCATCCACAGTGTTCATAGTAAGACAATACATATAGAACCTTAGAAAAGAAAACAGAACTCATGAGTCATTACATCTGTTTTCTCACTTTTATATTCATTTTATGAACTTTTGCAGTCTATAAATTGGAAATAATCCCAGAAAAATGAATAAATGGATTACTCTGATTGCAGTTTCAATTAAAAAAAAAAAAAAAAGAGAATGCATAGTGTAGTCAATCAGGAAATATTATGCTAATTACTGTAAAGATAACAGCTGTTCATATGCTTTAGATTATTAACACCTTCTACACTCCAGCAGGGAAGCATCCCATGCAACGCTAATCTTCCATGTGCAAACAACTGCTGTTCCTTCACAGGGAAGCGGGTAATACATTCTTCTCTCTGACAGAACAATAGGCGAGCAACAGCAGGCAGAACAGAAGTTTTATGACTTTCAAGATTTTGTTAATGTCATTGGCACCGCAAACTGTACAATACATATGCTACCAGTAGAAAACAAATGTGGTTCTTACAAAGCAAAACTCACATCCAGCCTTTTATACATAACTAAATTACTGGATTATGCCAGCTGTTATTTTTTTTTTTCTCGTTTGACTTTTCCCTCTTTTTTTTCTTTATCCAATTAAAAACGGTGAACACCCAACATTAGTTCTGAACTGGTTTTGTGAAAAGGTAAATTTTTGACTTTATAAATCAAATCTGTAGCCAAGTTACTATGGTGCTCACTCTTTCTCGTTTTCTGGATTATTGAAGTAACTTTCAGCATATTGCTACCTTAAATGTTCTGCTCAGGTTATAGAACAGGGGAAAAAAATGTTATTTTAAGGAAAAATCCTTTCCTACCAAGGAAAACTGGCTGTGATCTGGGAAGAGGTAGAACAAAGTTTTATCTACAAAAAAATATGACTTGAATAGTAAAAAAATCCACTCTCAATCTCCGTAATGTAGGCTTTGAAAATAAAGTGGTAAGTCCAAGAAAAAAAATACAAGCAAGTTGCAGAATTAGCAAATATCAGGGCTCTCTGAGCTGTTAGGCCTAAAGAGAGTTTAATTAAAGTTAATTGAGAAATTTAAGTTGTAAAAACGATGACAAGAAAGAGGAAAAAGCCCCCAAAACATCTAACCCTGAAGGAAATGAGATAATGGGATGATAAAGCTCCCCCTCAGTGCGGTGTTGTGCTCTTTCTGTGAATGAATCGCTCGGCACGGCGGGTGCTCTGCGTACTCGCTTTGGCGAAGCCGTAGGCAGGTGCCTGTCTTCTTGCTGATAACCAGCCAGATTAAAAGGTTGTCACCCTCAGCATCCCCCACTCCTCCTCACCCCTCCCGCTAGACAGAATGTACAAAATTGAGATTTCCCACGTATCTGTTATACAGCCTAATACGGTCCTGTCGAAGTGGTGTGTGCCGTGTCCCGTCCGTGTCCCCCCCTGCCCGTTCAGGTGCCGGAACTATCCTGGATCATTTTGCCTGTGATGGGGCACCCCAAGAGCAGCTGTGCCAGCAGAACTGAGGAGCAGTATATGTCTTGACAAAATTATGACTTCAGAAGTTCTGAAGAGTTTGTTTTTCAGTTTTTTGCATTGCTCACAAACTTGGCAGCTTCTCTGGCACTTCTGGTCAGCCTACAGCTAAGGAACATCCGTAACAAGGTGAGTCACTCTGGGTGAATCAGCTCTGCATCACCCCGAAGCATTGAAGTGTGTTTTACCTCACTCCAACTGGGGACTAAGCTCAAGAAACTGCCAAAACCCGAATTACCACCTTTCCTTACCCAGAATCCGTGTACAGAAGGACACCAGGATGTGTGCCTGTCTTTTTCCTCCTTAGTTAGTCCTCAGGCTTCGTTATCTCAGAGAGATCCTAGGTGCAACAGGCCATTTGCTCGTGTGGATGACGAGCTGTTCCACAGCCCGTCCCAAATAAGAGGCCACCTTACCTCAGTGTTCGTGGGAGACCAGGAAATGCAAAAGGATTTCTTATTTGCTGAGACTTTATTTTCTGAGACTTTATTTTCTGAGATCTAGGAAAAAAAAGGCTTTGCATTCTCTATGGTGCCGTGTAGGCATCAGACACAGACAAGCTGGTAGTAGGCTGACTTTACCAAGCCACTCTGAGTTTCTGGGACATCCAAATCAACCCTAATGTACAGGATAGGTATATTTCTCAGCTGATCTGATAGAGATTCCTTTCACTGAATCTTAGATGTTTCCAGTGCAGACACCCTGTGGAATCCTTGACAGGCAATGGATACTTTTAGAGCAAAAGTCATTTCGGCAAATGGAAGTGCTTAATTTAGGATGAGGTGAAGTGAACCACAGAAATAGTTTCACAGACAATAAGGGGATACTGGAGTCATTCACTGAGATGCAATGTCTGTATTGAATCAAATTAATACCATCTTTTGTATTTAACTTACAGCAAGCTTTGTTCTTATTTAGTTGAATATTAAAATACAGGAGGTATTACTATGCTGTAAGAACATTTTTAACGTAGAAAAACTTTTACAGAGGTGACTTTTTGTTAAGTATTATCTTAAAATCCCCAGTCCACTCTTTTTTCTTTTTTTTAAATTAGAAGTGAAACAAGCAACCCCGCCTGCACTGGTTTTAATAAAGGACAGTGTTACATTAGAAACCTCTGCAAGGTTTATTTTGTTATAGAGATCTGAAGCTGTGTAAGAAAGAGTTTGAAATGAACCCACTCTTAGGAGTTTGCTTGGAAATTAAAAATCTCCAAAATTTGAGTGACTTTCTAGCTTCTGTGCCAAGGATTATGTGGTGCTTGACTTTTGAGTCTAGCTCTTTCCTAGCAATTACTGTTTTAACTGGAGTGTAAAATTAGGCATCTGCAAAATTTGTATCTATTGATTACAGTAGTGAAAAGGAAAAGGGACAGATAGCTCTTAAAGAAACCTTCATCTGTAAATACGATATAAGCATGTGACATGTTGACAAAATAATATTTATAGCACAGAAGCCCCAAATAATGTAATGCTACTTGTGTTTCACATTGAGGATGGAATACATAGGAAAAATTTTAAATAGAAGGTGTTTCTCATATGTACTAGGAACGTCTTTAACCTACACTAAAGCTGGAAGCATATGAGATTGATCTTTTCTATGTACAGAAAACCACTATGGGCATGCTACCAATGTCATTCAAGTCATCAAGTTAAAGATTTCCCTCATCATTTAATCTGTGGGGGTTTGTGACGGGGTTTTTTTGTGTGTATCCAAACACTTTCTAATGAATATATACACATTTGTTTCACTTTTAATCGGGGGAAATTGGATCATTCCATGGAAAGAAAATCACTTGTAAAAGGTTATATTTCTGGAAAAGTTAATATGTGATGTACAACTTCCCTTTTTTGTAACCACTCCATGTAACAAAGTGCACTCATCTCCTAGGTAAGTGTTCCCTTGATTCCCCCAAACGAAGGAAACATCCCATCCTTCCATCCTTTTCGGTGAACTTGTGTTCTCATGAAAACTTTCTTATTACATATTGTGGTCTGCATGTCAGATGGTGGTTATACGAATAGACTTGCTCCAAAACAGAAAACCTTAACGAGAAAGCTTGGGGAATAAAGAGTTTGGGGAACTCTGTATGAATCAACATTTTGTCTGTCTCCTTATACCAGTGGGAGCTGGAAAAAGGCTTCCCAGGTTAGTGAAGGTTGTCATGTGTTGTGCTTGTAACTCTGTGTTTTCTGTTACTTTGGATCAGCTTGGGTTTCCAGTTCATGCATATGAAGCCTATTTTTCTGATGTATATGCTAGCATTCTGTTATTCCATGAGAAATTGGCTGAATGTCTTGGGAAGCCTGGGATGGTTTCCAATAGTTGTTTATAATTAGGAGCATCTCAAGCAGTGGTGGTTTTTCACATCAGTGGAAAATAGGAAAAATATTTACTTTTAGTAGTTATTTAATCATCAGCTCTGCTAAATTGTGTGTTTAGTATGTTCTTTTTCATTCTGTTTATTGTGCATTGCTCTTTTTTTTTCTGTATTTTTCTCTGCTGCACAAGGACATTGCAGAATTTCCTGAAGGAGGCTGCCACAAGCTAGCTTGAAAACGCCTGTCATAAAACTAATTTAAATCTTCTGTCTGTGATTCCATGGGCTTTGGATCAGCCCTGGAGAAACTGGTCATCTACTCAGAGGAGGTGATTACTTCCGCAGCACAACTGATGCTTTACTCGCTTTGCCGATACACAGAAGGTGCTAGATTAACCAGAGCAAGTGATTCACGATGTACAGCTGAGCAAAGCCATAGTCCTCTGTGGGAATCTTAGTTGTCATGTTAGCAGCTTTTGTTCCTGTATTTTAAACCTACGGAAGAAACTGATACCCGCCTGCAAACTAGCAGGATCCTGGGGGATACCACGTGAAATAACTGGAAAGTTTTTCTGCTCAACCTCCTGCTTCACAGTTCTCCAGCCAGGCCAAAGCTAAATTTTAACATCCTTCCTTGACAAAGGACAAGTGAGGATGCAGACAGTGAGTCGTCAGTTTTGGATGAGGTATGACCTCCTCTAGCTCCCCAGTCTAACAATATCACCTTTGCTTTCTTGTAGGAGATCAGGAACCAGAAAGCCTCTTGTCTTCACTGAAGCCAACTGTAGACAGCAGAGACATTTATTGACAGGTTGCATACATACATATACCACATGTGCATTGACTCTTTGTATTCCACCTTCCAGGATAATTTATAGAGGCAGAAAGCCTGTGAAGGATTTTTCCAGACTTTCCCAAAGACCACATCCAGTCTGGATCCTGGGAGCACTGAACCTCTCTGCAAACCTGGAGGGAAGCCCCTGACAGGTCATTTCCGTATGCAGAGCAGCTATGGAAGCAAGACTGTGTAGGTCCATGAAAGGTAGATTAGCTAAATCTCCTCTTCCATACAGAGCAGTCAGTTACATGGTCCCTGGCTCACTCACCCAGGGACTGGTTCCACACAACCCTTGTATCTCTCATGGGGAGAGCACTGAGGAAATGCTGATGACAGAGTTAACATCCAAACAGGACTCTAGGATGAGGCTATTTCTTGGTGGTCAATCAGAAGATGCCCCTGTAGCTAAGAAAATGAAGGAGCAATTGCCATCTGTATCCAGGTTAGGACTTAATGGTCTGGATGGGTTGGCACCTACATGGGTAAAAAGCTGTTTGGATTATCAATGGTTAATGGGTCGTGCCCTGTGTGGATGCCTGTGATGATTACTGCAGAGGTCTGTCCTAGGACCTGTCCTGTTTAACGCCTTTATCAATGACTCGGCAGAGGTGGCAGAGTACATTCTAGTCAAGTTTGCAGATGATACCAGGTTGGGGGAACAGTTGATATGCTCAAGGGTAGGGCTGCCATCCTGAGGGACCCAGACAGGTTGGAGGAATGCACCAACAGAAACCTCATAAAATTCAACAAGGACAAATACAAAGACCACATCTAGATACTGTGTCCAGTTTTGGGCCCCCAAAATAGGAAAGACATGGACAAATCAGGGGAAGCTTAGTGAAGGGCCCCAAAGGTGATGGGGCTGCAGTGCTTGCCCCATGAGGGGAGGCTGGGGGAGCTGATCTTGTTCAGCCTGGAGAAGGGATGCTTTTAGGGACACCTAACAGCTCCCTCAGTACCTATGAGGGGTCATCAAGGAGATGGAGCCAGGCTCCTCGCAGTGGTGCATGGCAGGAGGGCAACAATGGCACAAGTTGAAACAAGACAGCAGAAGCGTTTTCCCAAGAGTACAGTCAGGCAGTGAAGCAGGTTGCCCAGAGAGGCTGAGCAGTGCCCATCCTTGGAATTTTTCAAGACCCAGTTGTGCAAAGCCCTGCACAACCTGGTCTGATCTCATAGATGACTGTGCTTTGGGCAGGATTTTAAACTAGCTGACATCCCCAGATCCCTTCCAACCTGCATTTTCCTATCAGTCCTATGATCTTCTTTCAGCTGGTCTTCTTTCTAGACTTTTTTTTAACCAAGATTTCCTAGGCTGCAGCCTTTCCAGATCATTTAGCAGGGAAGCAGTTTGGATTCAGGTTGTTTTTCTCTATCATTCTCTGTGAAGTAAAGTGTCTCCTGTCACTGGATGAAGAAGAAAATGTGAAAGTCAAATCACCTGACTGTTAGGATGTACAGCACAGATCCCTACGTCTGGGCTACTTGGCTGGACTCCTACTGTAACCGATAGAGAGAAAGAGACATTTTTGGGATGACACTAATCTCATCTGAAGGCAGATGTCTAAAACAGGTTGTCTGGATCACGCATAAGAATGTTTTTCTCCACTGGCTATATCGGAAGTTTAGATGAATAGCTCAGTTGTAGCTGCCTGTAATATAGTTGCCCACAGAGTTAAATGAGATCATTCTTATCTGAAATGCCTGCAATTACCCACCACCCTTTCTCCCTGCTCTTTACGCTGAGAGCTGGATGACAGACTGAAACCAACTAGCTCCTGAGATCCTTTGCCTTTGCAGGTGGTGGCATGTGAAGCCCTGTGGGAATAATTCAAGGGTAGCATGAATCTGTAGGCAAAAATGGCTTTGCCCATTATATAGAAACCATAAATGGCTGACAGAACTTCAGAAACCATTTAATCTTGATAACACAAATAACAATTCTCTCATACCTTTCATCATAGCATGAATCAGGTGGAAATAGTCTCCCCTTTCCTCTGTTTTATATTCAGTAGATGACAGCTCATTTTTCAAGACTTAATACTTCTAGGGGTGGGGGAAAGGAGAAGAAATACTGGGAAACTGGCATTGCAATTATATACCTTAATCCTACTATCTGAATGATAATCCCAAATTACTCCTTCTGCTCACAGGAGGATCAGGAGCTCTTACCTGATCCTGCCTCACGTTCCTATTTATTAGGTCTGTATAGTGGTTACTCTGAGTACTTTTGGCTTATGAAAGAATCATATGCCAGGGAGCCTGACTGTGGTTGCAAAATTTCAGGGGGGGGAGAGGAACACAATTTTATGACTGAGGCCTGAACGATCTTCTACATCTCTTATACAGGGATACACATACAAGGCTGCTGGATACCTAGGTCATGGGAAATTAATCATGCTATCTCCGGCTGACAGTTCCAGTGATTAGTGTGCAGAGACCTTTCATATTTCAAAGCACCAGCACATTAATCCGATCAATTTAAGCAAGTGACATCCATTATATACAGTCATATTGTAGCAGAAGCCTCAACTTCGCAATGATAGGACTGTGTTAATTTACTGCCCAAGTACAGCAGTGGTTTAGAAGAAAACTCATTTTTGACTTTTCTAAAAAACATGCAAGTTCCATTTCTAGTTAGAAGCTTTTCATAACTAGATTCAATCCTGTAAGTCAGAGCAAAAAATTTAATACTTTTCGTCGTGTTCCCATTAAGTCAATGGCAAAACCACAATTTTGCTCTTTATGTTCCTTTCAGCAAGTAATTTATGACTGATGAATTTACTTCTTATTACCTGACAATATTTTTCTGTCATTCCCCCCCTTCTCCCTACTGTGTGATTTTCTGTGAATGGTTTGTGGCAGATAATGAAGACGCAGCGTTTGAAATCAGACTCATTCTGGCCAAAGCTGTGTTGAATTTTTCTTCTTTGTAATTGAATGAACATGTGATAGTCAGTATGATGTGTACCTGAGAGAAAAGATCATTGAAGATGTCACCAGGTAAGCAAGGAGTATGGGACAGGTAGAAGTTTAGAGATGATAAGGAAGATCTGGGAGAATTTTTGCAATTTAAAACTTTTTCTTTTCTTGGTCTAAGCCGTGTTGAGGAAGGAATATAGCCTAATATCAAGGTTTCTGGTTCAATATTGGTAGAATTTAAGTCTAATTTTTCATCACATTCAATCAAATAATTGTAGGTGAACATAACAAAAATAGGACGCATAATTCTGGTTCTGACTCTGTTGATTATGAAGATTTTTGTCACGGATTTAAATGAAATCCATATTTCACATGAGGTCTTTAAAACTTTCCGAATGCAATCAAGGGGGTGCACATGCAGCACACATAGGCAGTAAAAATACCCTATGGGTTTGAATTCCTTTTGTGTGTGTGCAATTAAGTGTTCTGAGTCTTGCAAATGCAAATCATTTCTGCACACAGTTTTGTGTAGGTAGAAATGGATCCTGAAAGACTATTTGAAACTGTGGTTTATGAAGTTAAGATTGTGGAGCACCGAACAGAGCTGGTTTTGACACTTCTAATGAAAGAGACAAACTTTCGTGAATTTATGGAACGGAACGAAAAGAATGATGTTAGCAGCTGAAAGGTAATTAAGCCTAAAGAGCAAAAGATGTAAAATGCAGTTATTGTGTCAGGTTCCCAAAGCTGCACACAGCTGGGATGTGTGTGCAGTTCCCTAAACGGCAAACATCGAAAGAAATAATTGGCCTTGTGATTACAATGGCAAGTGTCGGAGAAAGACACTTCCACTATTGTTTAGATTGAAGGAGAGTGAAAAGCTCTCTCAGAAATTGCTTCTGTCTACTTAGACAAGATGCCATGGATTTGGTGGCTTGAAAATATCTGAAAGGGGGAGAAAGAGAAAAGTTCATTTTGGGGGGAAGTTGCTGTTAGCAGAAAGTTGATTCATGCTAGAATAAAGGTCCTTCTTCCTTCTACATAGTATCTTCTTAACTCAGATAGCTTTCAGGGGTACATTAAGGGAGAACATTTGAGATCAAAACAGACAGAAAAGGCACTTTTTTTTTCACATTTCATGATACCCATTTACAAAGTGCTGAGGAACTTCCTGCCTCAGAGCAGTGGGTTCCAAAATTAAGGTGGACTCAAAGATCAGCCTGAGAAACTCTGGGTAGAAGAGTCCATTGTGATTAGCTCTGCTTCAGGATGTTCCTGAGCCACAAATAACGGGATAGTGAGACTATTCTGGCAAAATGTTTATTCTGTTATAAATTTAAAAAATAAATTTTTTTTCCTTATACTCTTCACTATATGCTTGATACTGGGCTAGATGGAACTTCAGTCTGACTCCATACAGCTCTTCCCATGGTACATTTGTATGTATGTGCTCTGTATGGTTCTCCTTTCTTCTTAGATGGAAAAAATGGATTGTTTTAGATTTTGATGTATCCTATGGATGTTCATGATATATCTGAAGCAGGATCTCCTCCATATATCTGAAGCAAGATCTCCTCCATGGGTTTCCCACCAGATTTCTTTGAGTTTCAAAGGAATTCCTACAGAAAAAAACTGAGTGGCATGGTTTTATCCAGACAATAATGACAATTACCTGTCGTGGTTTAACCCCACATGGCAAGTAAGTACCATGCAGCCACGTGCTCACTTCCCCTCCTCCCCAGTGGGGTGAGGAGGAGAATCAGAAGAAAAAAGAAAACTCGTGGGTTGAGATAAAGACAGTTTACTAGAAAAGCAAAGAAAAAGAAAATAATATTATATATTATTAATTAGAATAATAATAATAAATATAATTATAATAGAATATACAAAATGAACAATGCACAATTTCTTACTGCCTGATGACCTGATGACCGATACAGCCCATCCCCAGCAGTGATCATGGAGCGAAACCAAGAGTGATCTTGGAATGATCCCGATCACTGATCTCGGAATAGCGATTTCCCCAGCAGCGATCTTGGAACTGCAAGTTCCAGAGAGCGAGAGAGAGGGAGCGAGGGAGGGAGCCCGGCCCACCAGCCAACCTCCACTTATATACCGGGCATGACGTCTATGGTATGGAATACTTTCTTTGACCAGTTTGGGTCAACTGTACCGGCTATACCCCTCCCAGCTTTTGCACCTGCACATTAGCAAAACCTGGGAAGCTGGAAGATGTCCTTGATCTTGCAGCAGCAACTAATAACATCAGTGTCTTATCAACATTCTTCACATACCAAATCCCGTACTAAATCCAAAACACAGAATCTACTGGGAAGAAAATTAGCTCCATCCCAGCCGAAACAAGGACACTGCCTTCGTTCAAAATCATGATTGCAAACTATTTATTTGGTACACAGTGACAGAAAGGTCTTCTTGACCTATGTAATAGCTAGTGTTTACCACTAACTAGTATTTCTCTGTTCTGTATAAACAGAGGAGAGCTGTTGATCTTCTTGGGTAATAGACTGGTACTGAGGGAGATCACTGGTTGGGATGGGAGTTTCAGAAATTTGTCCTCCCATTACAACAGTCGCTATTGAAAAATGAAATAATTATCTCTGCTTGTACCAAGCTTCGGACTGCTGGAAGTAACAATAAAGTTGCTGCAGTGAACTATAAATTGCCTTTCATTTACATTTGAGAACAAGTTAAACCAAGAATTTTCTTGAGCAAAAAGACCTAGAGTCCTCAGTTTTGACCCCTTGTCTTTTAAAAAGAAGTCACCAGTGTATTTTTCTTGTAGAATAATGCATCCCTCAAAGGTTTTGTCTGATCTCTAGTTCTGCCAATAGCAGATACCTCTGCAGAGATCGGCCATGTCATCATAAAATACTAGTCTGTGCTTTATAACACAGGGATAAGCATTGTTCCTATAAGCTAGAGAAAATTAGATTCATCATGGGCAGGTGAAAGCATCGAGGATCACAGAAATTCTTGTGCTTTGACACTACAGGTTGTCTTCTTCTGAACTACGCATTCTAATGTTCATTCCCCTTGCAGCTGACGAAGAGGAACAGGCACTCTGTTATCTAGAATAGCAGCATTATTAAGATGCTCTTTTAGATAACTATTCAGGATGAGTTCCTTTTTTTTTTTTCCTTTGACTGTAGGAGAAGCTGGAGGTCACTAGATCCCATATAGATGCTTTAATGTGGTCAGATGAATCCTACCTTGTGAGTCTAGTTCTCTCCTCAGAAAATATTTCTGCCTTCCTTTCCACCTGTGACCCAAGAAGCAGAACTGCCTGGCTGCTTTAGGAAAGCCAGGTGGCTGTATGAAACAGCCAAATGCAATGATTCAAAAGCTTTGTCTTTTCACCATTCCAAAACAAAGCCATGTCTGTAGAGGAACAACCACATCCTTATACTGATGAGCTTTATGCCCATGTTGGCAATGGTAATTCCAACTGTCTTTTTTCTACCAAAACCTGCAGCAGTAGCTGGGAAAATTTGTTCAGGTATTGAAGTCAATGGTAGCTGTATCTTTCCTGATGAAGTAGGTGATACTTTTTAATTAACAGTTGTGTGTGTTCTTTTTTGTACTTTTCCCCTAGTAATAATGATTCATTTTTTAAACAAAATTTGTATTTTCAGATAATCAAACTATGCTGTTATCGTGTGATTGCAGTCCTGTATGTGCACAGAAAAATACAGTAATTATTAGAAGTCTCCCTTTCAGAGTGAATAGAAAGATTAATATGGATAGAAAACCCATTAATTTGTTAATTTAAATAAACCCTCCCCATAGCTTCCTGATTAATTTAGTCCTTAATGCTTTGGACCTCCTGGAGTCAGAAATAAAGAATCAGTGGGTATTGGGGGTACAAGTGACTTCCATGCCTTTGACTTTATTATTTCACAAAATCCATCCATTGAAATGCACTGTCTATCAAATACAAAAGTCTATTGAGCACAAGCAGTGCTCCAGCAGCGCGGGGCTCCCTCCTCCTACTCCATGCCCACCAGGCCAGGGCTCACTGTGCAGGACACCTAGAAGCCGTCGGACATTTCCAAATCCTGCTGTACACATTGACAGCTCCCCATGCTGACAGAGAAGAAGAAATGAAATTGCCTCTGGATAAACACTTATTTCGTGGAAGCTGGAAAGAATAGACTTAATTAGTGTTGTGGGCTTAAAGGACCCATTGTTCTACCTGGAACAAAGGCTCTTTGAACATCATCCCCCTAGCAACCACGGCACTCTCAACTCCACAGCACCCTCTGAAAGGTCCCAGGGTGCACCCCTGTTTTTTCCCAATCTTTTTTATCACTAAACCTGCCAGCAGCATGGCAAAGGGCAGGTTCAACATCCTTTTCAAAATAGACCATTGCTACTCTAAAATTAACTACTGAAGCTGCCTCTGCCAAGTGAAGGTAAGGAGTTGAAAGACTGAGGGGAGCGGGAGGAGACGGAGTTGAGGCTTTGATCTGCTTTATACACCCACATCAATTGCACGTGGACAGAGAGCACCACAATAACTGCCCTGACATCCTGCTTGCCTGCTGCAGCATGCCAGGCTATTTTGTGGAGTCTGCCTTTTCTGAGAGCAGGTCTGCTGAAGCAGTCCCCTGAAAGTTTGAATCAGAGCAATACGCTAGGAGAGAAACGATGACACTGACATTCCCGTCTCCATCTGTGAGAAGACATACACTGCCTAAGACACCCCCAGTACTGTCTACGGCCACAGGCAAATACACACTTCTTTACAGCATCAGAGAAAGCCGATGATGCTGTTGCCTGCAGTGCGTTTATTCCTCTGCGATGCTTCCCACTAGCCTAGGCAGGTCAGGGGCCTTTGCTCTGTGCTGTTAAAAACTCAGTATTTACCCCACCACAGCACGTGCTGCTCATCAATTCCATTTACTATAAGAAGATGGCTCTATCATAATTTTTGACAACAGATGACTTTTCAGAGGCAGAGTGAGTAATAATTTGCGCATTTGGGTTTGTATTGGGTTTGCGTGGCCAGGTTTTGGTAGCAGGGGGACTACAGGGGTGGCTTCTGTGAGAAGCTGGTAGAAGCTTCCTCTATGTCCGGCTCCAAGATGGACCCACCACTGGCCAAGGCCGAGCCCATCAGTGATGGTGGTAGCGCCTCTGGGATAACGCATTTAAGAAGGGAAAAAACCTGTGCAACGTCAGTTACAGCTGGAGAGAGGAGTGAGAATATGTGAGAGCAACAACCCTGCAGACACCAACGTCAGTGAAGAAGGAGGGGGAGAAGGTGCTCCAGGCACCAGAGCAGAGATTCCCCTGCAGCCCATGGCGAAGACCATGGTGAGGCAGGCTGTCCCCCTGCAGCCCATGGAGGTCCATGGTGCAGCAGATATCCACCTGCAGCCTGTGGAGCAGGTGGATGCCCAAAGGAGGCTGTGACCCCGAGGGAAGCCCATGCTGGAGCAGGCTCCTGGCAGGACCTGTGGCCCTGTGGAGAGAGGAGCCCACGCTGGAGCAGGTTTGCCAGCAGGGCTTGTGACCCCGTGGGGGACCCACGCTGGAGCAGTTCATGAAGAACTGTCTCCTGTGGGAAGGACTCACGTTGGAGAAGTTCATGGAGGACTGTCTCCCGTGGGGGGCACCCCACGCTGGAGCCGGGGAAGAGTGTGAAGAGTCCTCCCCCTGAGGAGGAAGGAGCGGTAGAGACGACGTGTGATGAACTGACCGCAGCCCCCATTCCCCATCCCCCTGCACCGCTCGGGGGGAGAAGGGAGAGAAATCAGGACTGAAGTTGAGCCCGGGAAGAAGGGAGGGGTGGGGGAAAGGCGTTTTAAGATTTAGCTTTTATTTCTCATTGCCCTGCTCTGATTTGATTGGCAATAAATTAAACTAACTTCCCCAAGTCGAGTCTGTTTTGCCCATGATGGTAACTGCTGAATGATCTCCCTGTCCTTATCTCGACCCACGAGCCTTTCATTATATTTTCTGTCCCCTGTCCAGCTGAGGACGGGAGCGATGGAGCAGCTTTGGTGGGCACCTGGCATCCAGCCAGGGTCAACCCACCACAGGGCTTTCAAAACTCCTCACCTACTTCTTATTCAGCTGGCTTCCTCCGTGTCCTCCCAAGCAGCTGCTGTTTTCTCCCTCTGGGTTCCTCTGTTACCACTCCTTGCTGCTGCCGCTGCTGCTGCTCTTGGGCTTTGCTGCTTCTAAGTTCCCTGACTCCTCCCGAGTTTGTCGCACCTTTCAGCTGTTGCTGTGATCTCTGGTTGTCCTGCAGTAAGTGCTGTTAGTGCTGCCTGCTTCACCTGGAGGAATTCTCTCCAAAGAATATTTGTGTGCCTCAGGAAACGGCACAACTCAGTACAGTAGGTACTAATCTTTCTAGGCATTAATATTAACCCAGGCCTTCGCATCATGTCAACAAGCTGTGCTGCCTGGAAGCATTTTCTCACTGAGGTGATGTATAGCTAAATGATTGACCGTTCCTGGTTATCAGTGAAATACTTCATTTTAGGTCAATTGAAAGTTGAAAAGTTTTAAATGATCCAAGCACCACTTTTTTTTTTTCTCTTCAGTGTGACTCTTAAATAGAAGAATGAATTATTTGCACAGCCCTACTGAAGACAGCTTTTACCCTCCCTCCGTTATCACCTGACACAATCAACATTTAGTCACAATTCTAGACTTGGCCATGGCACCATTTCTGCACAGCTGGGACAAAAATCACCTTAATTCTAAATCTCTGCAAATTGTAAGGGAAAGTTGGAAGACAATAACCAAAAGCCCAAACAAGAATGAGCACTGAGAACTGAAGTGCTGGTTCTTTTACTACTATACATAGACCTTGTTTTGTGACTAACACATAATAAACATGTATTTGCACGAAGTATATTTTTCCCCCAGAAGATGCCATAGAAATGACTGCAAGTATCCAAGTGAAACATACAAAGGCTCGATAGTGTGAGGCATCGAAAATGAGAAGATGAAGGTAGAACCCAATACACAACCCTTGCAGAGCAGTAAAAGGAGGAGTTAAAAAGGAGAGCAAAGCGCACTTATCTGGAGGATGCATATTAAGACTTCCTGCTATCCGTATGTTTGGAAAAAAAATATAAAATTGCAGATATAGCTGTGTAGCTGCAGCTCTTCTGTAAGCTGATGAAAACAAAGAAAGAAATAACTTCTTTGAAAAGAGCAAAATGTTTGTCCACTTTGAATACTCAAAAGTCTGAATACTGAAGTCCTTTGCACAGGAAAAGCTGAATTATATATTCTTTTTTCTGAGACTACAGAAATAAAATTCTTTTTTTTTTTTAACTTGTTTATGCATTTGTCCGTACTTAGTTTTCATTGTTCTGTTTGCAGGAATGGGCCTGAAGTCAATTTCCATCGCCAGTTTTACATTTCACACAGTAACAGTGAAGAAAAAAAATACTTCCGAAGTAGGAAAATATGTTTATAGGAACAAAGAAATGGGCACAGAGAATCCAAGGCAAGAAAAACATCTGAAATTATTTTTACAGCATTTTTGTTAAAATGGACTATAATTCCCAAAGAGAATTTTCCTTAAAACAGTAGAACATAATAACATATTTTCCTTCTCTAAATAAAATATGTCAAGTGCGTTATAGCATTATATGAACCAGAGGAGAAGACTCCAGTGAACCTTCTGCAGCAACATCCAGGTGTCCTTCAGCAGTTTCACTAGACCAACGTGGGATGTGCAAGATGGGCTTCTTCAGAGCACGTTCTGTGAACATACACTGTGAGGATACGACACAAATCGGGCAGTAACTGAAATAGGAGTTCATGTAAACCAGAAATTGTGCGGGGTGACTCGTGTACTGTAGCACGGATAGTTCAACTCCTAAAAGAAAACAGGGCCAGATATGCTCACTGTGATGACTTAACATCTGACTAAGTCAATTAACACTGAGTTATTATTGACTCCTACTCACATTAGGGTCCTCCTCCTCATCAGAGCCTCCTTTGCAGAGCTACTGCTTACCCAGTAGTCGTTCATCCTTCAGCCCAGGGGGAATACTCTGGAATTGACCCTATTGTATTTCACATCATTTTTTTCAGTCCTTTTTTTTTTCTTCTTTCCAATTTTTAAAGATTATTGTTGGTCTCACCAAATGCCCTAGGCCAATTTTGACTTTTAGAGTTTGGTTCGATACTTCTTGCAGGGACGGGAAATGTTTCTGCTATCTTTGGAAAGCATGCAATCAGTTTCTTTATAACCAGTTTATCCCAGAGAAAGTTGACTGGTGTCAAGATAATTAATCTGCATTAGCAAAATCATTGAGCCTGTTCCACAGCTTGGAACAATGGCATTATTTGTACAGGGAAAGTTATTCTGGTGGACTGCTCATCTCAGAATCAGTCCCATTGTGTTTCCTATTGCTTTTTTGTATTATATTCTTTGCTGATTCATCTAGGTGTTTTCCGATATTTTATAAATTTGCACTTACAGTCTGTATTTAATTGATTTTACCATTAATAATTCATAAATGGTAAAGTTATCAATCAATATAACAAGATAATAAAATAATGACCATTAAAATATAATTAATAATTATGGATATGATTAGGGGTCTGAATCAGATGACTCCAACTGTCTTTGTGTCTATACTCTGTGTCCTCACCAGAGCAGAATGTGACAGTGCTACCAGCGTGCTTTGATATTTCTAGTCCATGTACATTAGGAATGAGTTTTATAGAGTTTGTGACACAGGTATGTATCTGAATATATTTTTCTTTCTCTACAGCTAGGACATTCGTCTTAGTCTCACAGTGAGAAACCTTCAGACCTCTCTGGTGAAATTCCAAGGCTGAATGAAATGATCAACCCCTAAAACTAACCTGAAATCATGACCTGAATGTCACACAAAAGTTGTAGCAAGTGGAATTTCAAGGTAAATGCAATGCTTTTCTAGAAAGCTGCTTTTTTTTTTTTCCCCCTCAATGTGGAGAAATTAAACTAACCTTCAAATAACAGGCTATTTTTTAAAGGACTTACTTACAATTTTAAACCACTTTCATTGCTTCTGAGCTCTTTGTCTTGGCAATATCTAGACCTGATCTTTAAGGTCCTTCCCAACCCAACCCATTCTATGATTCTATGATTCTAATACTGCAGAGTGGAATTTTCTCATGAGAAATTCTACCTCTGTCAAATGGATTTGTTGAAATTTTTTTTAAATTGAACTTAAAGTCAGTGCCGATTAGTGTTCTGAGCAGAAAATCATAAACTTTAGCCATGAAAAATTCCTACTGTGTTTTCTAATTCATTTTTATGTTGCACTAGCATTGTTCGTTGTTTCAGATGTACTGCTGTGGTTTATATCTTGCCTTAAACACGCCAAATACTAAAGCTTCCACTGCTTCTAATTAGGGTTTTTTCCACTGCCTTACATGATAGGTGTCACTGAGGAAACAGGAACTCTTTCCTCGCACAGACTATTTAGAGAAATTCTCACAAATTTCCTGTTTAAAAGAAAGAGCCTGGGGTACAAAGAGTTTAGGAAAGAGTGAAATAGGCAAAGTCACAATGGAAGCATGTCCAAACTCAAGGACATCAACCCCTTCACTGTAAACATACCCTTCTCTCATGGATGATGCATCTTAAATAGTTAATACCATGTGAGTCTCAAAGCACACATGGATCTTCTCTCTCTGCAGCGTCCTTCGGATCTCTTCTTGTGTGATGACTGATGACTAGATAAGAGTATGACACAATAGGTCCAAGGACTACATCTTCCAGGACAATTATTTTTAGGTGCTGAGGAAAGACTTCCAGGACTCTGCAGGCAACTGTGTTTCTATTTATAATCAACATCCCTTTCTTCAGCTGAGCACTCCAGTTTGCCAAGCGATGCTTGATGCCACATAAAGCTTTCCTCACAAGATCATTAAGACCTTAAAAGTCTGCAGAATTTGTGTTTAGACAAATGATCTAGTTAAATCCCTTCTCCATCCAAAGTTAGATTAGACCAGTTCTAAAATATAATCTAACTGCAGCACCAGGACATTAATACTTTTTAAGCAAGTGTCTATTGTGTGTACATTTTACACCCTTGCCTTTTGTTACTCAGATAATTCCTCCATACTCCAATGGCTAAACGGAAGGCATATCAGGGCTGCCTTTATATCCATGCTTATGGGAATTCCCCCTGAGAACCCTTTGCTGTTTGTGCTGGAGCCATCCCCTATATTTCACTGGGCCAGCACCAGGAAAATAGCCAGGGCAGAGTCTGATACAATATTTTCATTAGTTTTAAAATGCAAATTCACTGCTGACAGAAGCTGTATGTGAGATGTAGCAGAGAATTGTATTGTCCTCCGCTTTCTACATTCCTTCAAAGCTAAAGAAGCTTTTATTTTGGTGCTCTACTTGGCAAACTGCTTTGGAGTCAGCTTGCTCTGGAGTCTGTCAAGCCCTCCTACCCTTTCATTAATTTTTGTGTTCACATTCTCTTGAAAAAGGAAGCTTCACATATTCCTGAACAAGCAATAAAAGGTTACTGTTTAATCCCCTAGACCTCTGCAGAACTAATTTACTTTACTTGCTGCTTTTTCCTTCCCTTACTCCTCTCATTTATAATTACACTAATTACATGCATATAAAAATATGCTGTCTCTTTGACATTAATTACTTGGCAGTGAAGATTAATGAACTTTGTAAAATGTTCAGTGTTGCACATTCATAAATGGCTAACAACCTGCATGGGTCACCAGTCTGGTGGGAACTCAAGTAATGACCACAGAAAAGTTTCCTTTCCTGTTAGTAGCCAAGAGAAAAAAAAAAAGGGGACAACGAAACGCTAAAAAAACCCACTCCCAAGAAAAATAAGAAGCAGCTTGGTATACAAAATGTTATGCAAAATGTCTTTGTAGGTGAAATTTTTATACTCTGTTGTCATTTCGCACCAAAACATGTAGCCTGTAATGCTTTTTTTTTTTTTTACCCTAATGATGCTTAATTTTGTTAAAATTTTGCTCAGGTTTCTTCCTAAGTTTTGAGTCCTTTTCTTCATTTTTCCATTTCTGTACAAAGAAGAAAATCTACCACTGAGCCAAACAATGATAGCATTGTTCTTGCAAATCTGTCAGGGTTTTCACAACTGTTTGACCAGATATACCTTTTCTGAGACAGAAGACATTACCACTGCTGTAACTGGCTTATTATTAAGATCGGAGCTGCACAGCAAGTAGGTGTAGTATTAGGAAAGTTGAAAAAAAAGTGCTTCAAACATTAGTGTGACCAAGACTCTTTTGTAGTTTCCTCAAATTTACCTTACGTAGGCTACATCGTCCCTGGTGGGAGGAAGCCTTCCAGTAGGCAGCCCAAGAAAACTCCACAGGGGCCATTTCCCTGCATCTGCTTCTCACGTGGCGTTGGGGTGCAGAAGAGAAGGTTGAAGGAGAACAAAGAAGAAGAAAGTTCAATTCTTCAGATGCCAGTGGACCCATGGGGAGCCATTTGCAAACTCTGTAAGTTCCAGAAACTGCACAACAAGGAATTAGAGCTCCCTGGAAATGCAGCTGCATTGGGATATGCCGGATGTCCTGGCACTGCAAGCCTGTAGAAGATTAAGTTACACAGCATAGTCTAACATGGGCTGTAGGTGACTTAGCTGGTGCTTTTAGTCGGTACCAGAGTAAACAGATGTGTGTCTGAAAGGGGTTACCACCACTAGGCTTCTATAGTTACAGTGAAATAGCATAGGGAAAGGGTCAACAAAAGTTCTTATTTTTATAATATCCTCCTATTTCCTCCTCGTAGAAATTGTGTGTGTGTGACTAAGTTTATGTGTGGGGGAAAATCCCATTAGAGTGAACCACAGCCCCAGTAGCAAATGAAGCCAAGCTTTAGAGGTACTAGCAGGATATCACATGGAAGTTCCCCCAAAGGAAAAAAAAAATCCTAGTATGCCATGACTGTCAGGTTACATATAGGCAGAAAAATTGTGGCATTCGTGTCTCAAATTCCAGCTTGACATACGTACATGACATACATAACATGTATGTGTACGAAGCCATTTCAGCCACTGGTTCCAATTATGGTCACAGTCTCTGTACAGTTAATTTCATCTGAAATTCTGCAAGCACTGCTGTCTGGAATATGAAGTCACTACAACTATTCCCATCTAACAATTTGAGCATATACTGAAAAGTTCTGCAGGATCAAGGCACTTTTAAAGCAAAATATGAGATGCATTTGAAATTCACTGTAACTGTATTTTGAGACAAGATTTATTTTGCAGAAATAGATTACATATGTTATTAAAGCTCCTCTCTTAAATGATACCGTGTAGTAAAACTAAATCCAGTTTTGATGACTATTATGTCATCACGAGAAAAACGTAACATAGCCTAGAATTCAGTCACTTCGTGATTACTAGATTCCTCTTTCAGCTGCTTTTAAAGTGCATTTTAGTGTTTACTGCTGTACGTAGCTGCTTCACAGTCTTTATTTTGTTACAACAATCCCATGTATTAGGGAAGTTCCATTACTCTGATTTTATAGCTTTGGTACTGAGGAAAAGTCAAGCAAATTGGTGGCAAAGCTGGGAAGTGGTCTCAGACGACCTCACAACAAAACCGTCTTTTTCTCCCTATAGTCATGTGGAGGCACTTACAGGGGCTTATCTCTAAGTGCATGGACGTGTACATTGACTTCCACCAGCTTGTGTTTTATGCTTGCAGCTGGCGATGGGCATAAGCCTTTCCAGGACTAAAGCCTTAATACTCAGTGGAGTCCATTCAAGCACTAGCTCACTGCGTCACTACTCTCCTTCAGGCTCCCACGACAGACTTTGCTGCCTTTATCTTCCTGTGTAAGTACATTGTAGTTAATTATTTATACCTCTGCAGTTCTTTCTGCTTTTGGATGACTCATTCTGTAATTGATAGACATTTTTCAGATAAAGCGTTGAGGAAAATTATGCTTGAACTTAAACGTTCTTAGGTTGAATTGTATGGCTTGGTTTAGCTGTACAGGTCAAGTGCACCAGTGTGTTCACTCAAAGTGCAAATGAGTCACGACTTACTATCCCATTGCTCATCATTAATTCCACAATAATACTGGTTCTCTGTTGTGGGAAGGAAAAAAAGGTCTTTGAATTAGCTTGTACACAAATGAAACTCTGCTCCCCATAATACACATGTGGTAGCAAGGGTTAACATTAATTATGCATGAAAGGTTTTGGAAGATCAGACCTAAGATCTTTTCTAAGAGCATAAACCTGCCTTTCCTTAATGGGTAGAGGTGTATTTAGCCCAAGCTTTCTAAAATGCTGAGTACCTCAATTTGTGAGAGCCAATTTAAGCTACTTCAAAGGAACTCCATAGATTGTGCAAGGAACAGCTTTTTTAATGTATAAATCAGAGTCAGTTTAGTTGTTTCACACTGGACACCTAGAAATCTCTTGAATCTTTTAAAAATTCACAGATGTGTTATTTTTCCAACATTTAAGAAGAAAAGGAAAATTATATACAATCTGGGAGAACAAAAAACAACATACAAGATTTTTGCTGTATTTTTGTTTCTTCCCTAGATTAAGAATGCTTATAGAGGTAAAGCATTTTCCCAAATGGAACAAAAATCTCCACATAGCCTATTTAAAAATCCCATTTTCAGAAAGAAAATTGTCACTTTGACAGAGCTTCCTTCTCCCAGGGCTTCAGTTATGGCTATCTGGCAAACCACATACTAAACACATTCATCAGCAAAACTATCACTGTATAAAAAGAACTGACTATATGAAAGAATTTGCAATAAATGCAGTCATTGCCTTTACAGGTTAACTCAACTCATTTAAAATTCAAATCCTACAGCCTAGAAACACGAATTATGACAATTTTTTCCCAGTGATGATTTCTCTGATCGTAGCGAAGCAAAGAAAACAGTGTAGGAAACCAACTCCTGCAACTATATTTCAAATGTAACTTTAGTCATTGTAGAACAGAATATTAAAAATGTAAAATGAAACCACTTCAGAAGATAACCTTTTTTTATTTGTCATCTTGCACTGAAGAATTATTCCTTAAATGTGTGCCAGCAAAAAAAACCCCCAAACATTTGTTGCTTCACAAATCCTAGAATGCCTAGGTTACTCACCACCAACAGAAATAGGAAGGGCTTGATTATTGACTCAAGTCCAATATATTCTTCCATTAACGGTAACTTTTGGTAGAAAAAGCCATATTCTTAACTTCTGGATGGGTGACACAGTTTAGTCACCCCTGAGCTGAACCGAGTTTTATGTCATCCCAGATATGTTTCCTTAACAAAGAATAATAACATACTTAAGATGTAATGAGAACCTACAGAATACATTTTGGGAAGACAATAGCCTATTTGAGTGTTTCCCCTCAGAGGATTTTGTGTGTTCTATGATTTTATGTCTGGCTGTTTAATAATTGCCCTATGGGAAATAAAAATGGGCATGGTGACTTGAAATTCATGGCAGTATAGAAGGCTAGCAGAGGGTACTCTGTGATACTGAGATTTTTTTCTGAATGTAAAGCCTCAGGGGATTCCCAGGTCACCTATTCTGGCCTGTAGTATATCACAGGAGAAGCACTATTGGCCTTCCAGTCACCATTATTTGAATAGCGTGGGTATTTCGCATGTATAAGTAGTGTTTATGTGTACCTTTGCAGAATCCATGAGGATTCATTTGGCAGGTGCTTTTCCCCAGATCAGCCCAGCATCTGTCTGAGCAGGTCTGTCTCAGCATGATAAAGTAGGAGAGTGCATATTATGTAGACAGTGCAGGTAGAGGTGGAAGGGGGACGAGGCTGGCAAGACACTGTGCAGCTGGAAGATATTTCCTAGGTCCTGACAAATGACCGACCCGCTCTGTGAGAAATCTCAGACCCCTCATACTCTATTTTCCTGTATCCATTGCGATGCAACTCAAGACTTAAAATAAATTATGTGTACGTACTAGTACTGTAAAAAAAAGAGTGATGGGAAGGAAATTTCTGAGATCAAAATAAGCCTGAAGCTTATCTGGTATATCCACTATACTTTGCCCCAATGCACTATTAATTAAGCAATGAAGAGGGTGAAAATTATATGCTTTGATCGACTTTTTTTGCAGTTACTTTCACTCTTATTGTGTTTATTCAAAATAATTAAATAGCCGTATAAGGCCACAGAACTGTGTCTTTATGCTCAAATGAACAAATAGAAGCAACAATTGTTTAACTTGGCAACTATTGTGTGGCAATGATGAATGTGGAAACAAAGACGCAAGAAATGGGCATCAAAATGGAAGCTCTCTTTCCATCCGTTTGCCTCTTCATTTAAAAGAGGTTGATATAGGGGCATGGCGTCAACAAAAGTTAACTGGATTGTCATGAACAGGAACAATATTGCTTCTATTCACTTGCGTGAGGGCTGCACCTTTGCTGTTCATGCAATACGAAGTATATTTGGAGCCCATCCTTGCAGAGTGGGATTCCAGGAGCCTGTGGGTTTTGCTATGTACAAATGCCTGAGGTTGGTTACCTGTGCCAGGTTACCCATGTAGCTAAGGCAGAGGGATCGGTAATGAGGAGCTCCTGCGCTGCTTCAAAGGACACCACTTAGTCTCCACACACAGTGGGAAGGCCTGCAGCTCACTGTGGCCTGAGCTGACACTCTCTGAGCTACCTGGGAAGGAGCCAGATCCGATCTAGATGCTGTGTACAAGTTTTTTAGCCTGAGCCAACTGGTCTTGTTGACATGGATCCTGCATACCACCATATGACTTCTGTGTCAGAGCTAATTGGTCTCTGGCCAGCTTGGAGCAGACATAGGCAGAGAAGCATGTTTCTGTCTACACCATCCACATGTATATATATCCGTCCCTCCATAAATATGAAAAAGCATACAGAGGCATTGCCCTGTTGCAGTACAACGCACTCCTAGAGAGCGCAGTTGAATGGGAAGGACGTACTGAGTATGACTGACTCCACAGGAGTCTCCCTGGGGCCAGGTGCCTCTTAATTATTTTCTTTCATGCCTTTGGAAAGCAGCTGACAACTAAGGAGTGTGTACATGCTGGACTTCACTTCCTAATATCACTTGCTAGCCCTCTTTTACCCTCATAGCCCTCTTCATTCATTACCTTCATTCTTGCCTTGCATACAGCTTTGGATCTCATCAATCTTAAAGACATGTTGTCAATAAACTGACAAAACAAAACCACTCTCAAGTGTAGATTAAGTTTAAAAAGCCTTCCTGCTATGTAGCCTTAAAGGCAAATTTGAAATCACTGCAGAGAGGAACAGCCTCTTGTGTTCTCACCACTAATACTCCAAAAATGCTCTTTTCTCTCCTCATGGACATACTCGGGAGGCCCATGAGTCCCGTGGGGACCTGGCTCTTGTTTTGGCTGTAAAGGAAGGCTTTCTGGATGAATTTTGCACTAGGTAAAGAGTAGTTCTTCTTCAAGAACAAATTTTACTTTCACATGTTTTAAGGCTTTAATGTCTTTCACAGTTTCAGCTCCCATGTGCAAATGTTCATCCAGCTTTTGATTTTCGTCTGGAATTGAAAACCCATTTTAGAAGTTTGGATGGGATTCCTCCCACTGAGATTTAGAGTTGGGATTTGTTGCCCAGCCATAGGCATCTACTGCAACTTGAGATGCCCTTGGATATCTCAGGCATCCAGACTGGCAAATAAAGCCACAGAGCTGAACTCTTCTGGAGCAACGGTTCTGGAGTAGCTAAGGGCACATTAAATGCACTTGCTGAGTATGTTAACTTGCATGTCTGTAACATTCATCATCCCGCTGCCAGCTTAAACCTCTGGACTGTGTACTCTAGAAAACTAAATGGAGCTGTGATTTTTTTTTTTTCATCAGGCCAAATATGCTTTTCTGGGTGATTTGGGAGTGCGCAAATGATGGTGGAATTATGGGTGCCTTACATCACTGACTGAATTGACTCGGCAATTGACTGAGACCTGTGCCTGGGTGAGAGGTAATATATCATTGCCCATTTCAGAAGTCACATATGCTGTTTTGTAATGGCATCACTCCCATGTATCTACTGTACCTATGTGTTGTTTTATCCTATAGATAATCTCAGTGCAGTTTTGGTTGCATGCACAGTGTGCTGGAGAATTGTGTTTTTCTCTAGTGACAAAAGTAAATCCAACAAAAATATTTAGTTAATGTAATGCAGCAGTAGCCACATCAGCCTGTTGAAGCTTTGTACGTAGGAACCAGCATCGTACCAAGGATATTACCACACAGCAGTTTAGTCCACAGCCTGGAAGTGGCGTAAGAGAGAAGCCTGCCTAAATCATCGGTTCTTCACTGACCACAAGTGCAGGAAGAAAGTATCTCTTCCCTCCCCCTTCCCCCTTACCTGTCAAACAAAAGAAATTTAAGCAAGATATGAATAGATGAGCATAAGATAAAGTGGGGAAATGCAAAACATGCACAAAGAATGACAAGAAAGCTTTTTTAGAAAGTGAATGAGCTGAGGAGAAAAAAAGCAAGGGAAGCATCACACTACCGCTCAATAGAAAGGGAAAGCTATTAGCAGATGACAGTAAGAAGGTCAGAGTATTCATTGTCTTTTTGGCAACAGTCTCCACTGAAAAGGTTGATTTTAATCAGGTGGCTAGCTTAAAAAATACAAGTTAGAGAACATAAAAATTTACCCTACATCCTCTAAGTGACTGAGGGGCTTTCAAAACTGCAGGTAGTTACTTTTGAAAATCTGAAGGAGCTGAGTTAAGTTTCCAGAAGACTGGGAAAAGACAACAAAAATTCCTGTCTTTTTAAAAAGAGGAAATCCCCCCTCACCCCCTCCCGCCAAGGAATTATGAGCTTAGATACTTTCAATTTCCAGAAAGAAATTGAAATATAATGAAGCAAACCTTGTGTAAACACCTAGAAGATAAGAGAAAGAAAACTTTCAGCAAATATATTTTGTCAAACATGTATCAAACCAATCTAATGCGACCCAGTAGCAAGCTTTATGTTACAAAGGCTCTTACAGCTATCTCATTTAATATTTTTGAAGACAAACTAGGAAAATATGCAACAGCTCTTAGGTGGATGGACTGATGTTGGAAAACTTCTTGGAGAATAATTATTGAATGTTCATTGCTAGGTGGGAAGGATACATTGAAGGGAAATCCACAGGAATCTCCTCTGGGTCGTGTTCTTCCATATCCTCCTGAGCGGCCTGGGTGGGGGACTGCACCGACCGGGAAGGGTGGTGGGAGGGTCGGATCCGAACTCCGGCTACTCAAGGCCCATTGAAGAAACGGTGCAACTCAAACAGGGCACGTTTCCTCAAGAGCAAGAACCAAGTGCGACCTGCAGGCAGGAGCTGTGGGTTGCACAAATACAGGGTAGGGAACGACTGGCCAGACAGCAGCTCTGTGAATGGCACAGGGATTGCAGCGACACACAAGGCAACCAAGCGGTAACGTTGTGCCACTGTGATAAAAAATGTGTCCTTGGATGTATAAACAGGGCTATTATGTGTGAGGGACATGAAATAATTCTTCCTATTTGATGGTGGTAATACGTGAGCAGACCTGTGAGCAGTGTTTATTACCTAATTTCAATAAAATATGCATAGCTGGAGAGAAGTGCATGGCAAGCGTGATTTAGAAAATACTGTGAATGGGGAAAAGCTAAAGGAAGGCTTAGAGTTCTTTGGTTTAGAAAAGAAATAGCTTAAGGCAGACATGACATCACATTTCAAAAAATTAGCTATAAAGACAAAGGGAATAAGGTCTTCCCCATATTTTCTGTGAAAAGGACAAAAAGTCCTAAGTTTTTAAACATCTGTCAAGACTGACATCAGTATAGCTGAACCTGCCTTGGGGAGGGACAGGGAATGGGTTGTCTAAGTGCTTTCAGTCCCATGCTTTGTGAACTACAGCTCTGTATCTACATCTATATTAAGGAAGGCCAAGATTTTAATTTATTGTTGGCGGTGCAATTTTTAAATACTTTTATTTAAAAGCAGGATTTTCAAGCATAAATAATTGGCAGCATGTATACTTTTTTTTTTGAGCTGACTTAGAGAATAAGTATTTAAATTGAGTAAGTCATCATTCCCTCATCTGATCTCAGCTGGACACGACCAGAATCAATGCAAGAACCTGAGTCAGATCTTTAGAAAGGCTTCAATTATTTTGGATTGATTTCATTTAAGGTGTTACAGTCACACTGTGATTAATGGCTCTAGTCATTGTACAGTTTTTCAGCAGAGCTGTCACAGCCAGTCCATTTCTAAAGAGAGCCTTTGGGCTTTATTCCAGAGAACAAACAGGCAGCGCTGACCCACCAAGAAAGAAATTAGTTATAACTTAACATTTCCACATGTATTTGCCCACCAAATCTTCCCACTGAAACAGATCAGTGTTTCCAGCCATTTCAGGCGTTCATGCCTGGATTCTTACCCCCACACACCACATCATGCCTTGCCGATGAAGTCTCAGCTTGAGAGAATCTCGGTGTTCTCTGAGTCAATATGGGAACTTGAATCCACAGCGCGTATAGGTTTGGGTATCTAATATTAGGAACGGGGCTTTTTCAGAGTCTCCTGCTGGAGCATTGCACTTTGCATCAGGAATTCGACTTTCACTTGGACAGAAAGAGAGAAGGGCATCTGTAATCCCACTGCTCTGTGCACTCACAGGAATGTTAAAAGTCCCTCCGTGAAATCAGAGAAAAAGCTTTTGAACTGAATTGTGTCTATCTACTAATCTACCTAGATAGATGTTTATTTTGCCTCTCTGCCATTTCTTTACATGGATATTGTGCTGTCCTTCTGCCTGTGGGTGAAATATCCCTGACTGAGGCACGTTCTGGCCATTCCCACAGAAAGTTCATCCCTGTGGCAGCACAGGTGGAGGAAGACTTAATGACATTTGCAAAACGTTCAGGAGCTGTGACTGTGCTTGGCTTTCAAAAAACTCGTGTATTAAACTGTTGGCCATTGTCTGCCTTCTGGTAGCTGTGTACACACCACATAGCAGCAACTGAAAAGTTTGCTACATAGGATAACTGTCAAGTGATGCTTTGAGATGATCAGTGATGCTTTAAAGAGCTAACGGCTTGTTCTGCTGGTGAAGCAGGGAATTTGAATCCTTGGGCATTCCTGGTGTCTCTGAAATCAGTCGTGCATCACTGAGGTGGGAGACTCGGGGCTCTGCATCTCTGCATAGAATCACAAAATGGTTTGTGTTGGAAGGGACCTTTAAAGATCACCTAGTCCAACACCCCTGCCATGGGCAGGGACATCTTTCACTAGATCAAGTTGCTCAAAGCCCTGTCCAACCTGACCTTGAACACTTCCAAAGACAAGGCATCCACAACTTCTTTGGGCAACCTGTTCCAGTGTCTCACCACCCTCATTGTAAAAATTCTTCTGTATATCCAGTCTAAATCTACCCTCTTTTGGTTGCTCATGTCCAAATTTTTAACCACCAGTATCTCCAAGTCCTTCTCCACAGAGCTGCTCTCAGTCTGTTCGTCCCTCAGTCTGTACTGATACTGGGGATTGCCCCGACCCAGGTGCAGGACCTTGCACTTGGCCTTGTTGAACTTCATGAGGTTCCTACCTCATGCATTCCCTGAAGGACTCAGGCTTGGTTTGTTCAGTAGCAGTGCTACTGGTGGCTGCTCCACCTGTGTCTCCTCCAGGTATGCCAGTGAGTGGGAGAAGCAAAGGGCATTTGAGCAGCATGTGTGTCATTTGTTCACAGCTTCTAAACATTCAAGAAAGCCTAAGACGGGAATGGGATTTCAGCTATGTCATTGTTCTTTCCGTTTTGAGTTAGCGTAAGTGGGGTTTATCTGCTGAAGTCTTGACTTCTGAAAATGTAACTAGCTGTCTAGACTCACTTTATCATAAAAAAGAGAGAGAAAGGGTATCTCAAGAGGGCAACTTTTCATACTTATTTTAGATGCCTGTCCTGAGTTGCAATGATTCTCTACGTGAAGGTATCCGCAGGTTAATATTGTGGGACCCCAGGTGACTGACTGTTGACTAAAAGGCTTGAGTTGCACACATAGCACCTGTTCATTTGCACCTTTTTGTCATTTTTTAATCACAGCCTTCACCTTCACAGTCTTGGTGTGACTTTTTCCCACCGTTCTTTTTTCTTCTGGTGCTTTAATATGTTTCCTATTCTAAGGGCCTTCCAAGATCTGCATTATCCCGAAATATCAGTTGGGTAAGTGCTGCGTGATAGTAGAAGTAGCATCCCAGATGAATCATATTTGACATACATTAAAATTATGCAGAAACATATAACTAAATTATGACTAATACAGCAATGACACACTGTCTGACAACTCAGGCAAACATAAGTCACTACCTATAAATGGAGACGCTAGAATCAGCTGAAAAGCAGTTAACTCTTTCAACCTGGAACAACACAACCTGTGTTTACTGGTCTCTCTGCACATAAGGAGAAGGATTGATCTGAGAGGTCTAAGCTCTCCTGTGAATGGCCTGTACTTTGCAGTTTTCAAGACAGCAAAATCCGTCTCAGTCTTTTACATCAAACTGGATATAACACATGGTGGGTGTGACTGGCCTGGGGGTAGATGCAGGAGAAGCGTGAGCTCTTGGCCTGTGAGTACTGCAGGTACCTGCCCGCTGCACGGCTTCGGCCGCTCTGAGGTGCCCAAGGTCCCCTGGTCCCTGCCAAACAGGGAGACATTCTCAAGCTTTAATGTGGAGCTGCAGTGAGGCAGCACCGCAGGGTATACGGCTGGACAAATAAATTCTTACAGGCCCTGCAAGGAGCACGGCCATGGCGCTGTGGTGCTGTGCTAATTAGCCTCATCTGAGTTAATTAACAGACTTGTAAACTGAACTCAGCCAAGTGGTGCTTTTGCCTCCAGTCCTGGAAGAGCTTATTAAGAGCCTATTCTGGGGTCTTTTCACCGAGCACTATTACGCCTTCCAACAACATCCTTCACAAGGCAGCGACCTAGTGCCAGTCTCTAACTTCCTTCAGTGCCACCCGAGCAACCCGGACTCAGAAAGCACGGTCCTGCAAAGCGGTGCGGTCACAGGCAGTGGTGCCATGAGGGTCAAGTGCATGGAGACAGGCCAGGGAGCGTGGCAGCGCCAGCGAGTGCTGTCGGTACAGGGGCAGCACCAGCACCGGCGCGGTGACCGAGGAGCCGCCTGCAGCGCGGGCTGCCTCCAGCAGCGGGCTTGCAAGCAGCAGGCTGCGCAGCAGGCAAGGGCTGCAGCTCTGCTGCTCTCTCTTACGCTGCGTGTCGATCTTGCTTGCCTCCAAAGGAAGCACGTTTAGCAGCAGCAACTGGAGCTCTACTCTGTCTCGACTATTTTTTCCCCTGAAAGTAAGGAATTAGTCTTTTCAAATACAGTCTAAAATATAGTCATACAAGAGCTTTTCTTATAAAACTTCTCAGTCAAAAAGAAAAGGCTTAAGGATATCATTAAAGTAAAAGCCTTCCTTAATACCTTGTATCAACACAGCCTTAACTGTTTTAATTTTCTTCCTTTCCTGCATTAGTAATGGGACTTTTCCAGATTTTTAATGGTAGTTGTTGCTGTGGAACGAAGCAGACCAAAACCACAGTTCAAAACCCTGCACCTTTTTTACCTGTTTGCTGCTGTATCTGGCTGTCGTGTTAACTCTGTTGTGACTCTGGTCCCGTTGCTTCTATTGGAAATAGAGTAGTCTAACAACGCTTGCAAATCCTGGAGGTGAACCTGCAGCTCTCAAGGTGCTTTGCAGCCAAACACAACGCTGTTCACTGTAGCCGTGGACACAGCAGCACCAGGAGGAGGATTTTGCCAGGGTTATTCACCAGACCGCTTACAGAAACAAAGACAGACTTTCACCGTTCTCCTAGGTCAGTTCAGAGTCCCTGGAAGGTGACATGTGCCCTGGACTAAATTTTATTGAGGTGACTCTCTGAAGAGTTTCTGAGTTTCTGGTCAAAACATGAAGGAGGTCAACTTTGGGTCCCATTTTATGAAATCAGAGAGCTTTCAAAAAGGCATTTGAATTTTCAGTTTGACAAGTATCAGTCAGGTTACTTCAGTTATCACCAAACTTTGCAATGTGGTAGCCAAAGTACCACGATGGTGCATGGGACCTCTGAAATTTATACTTGCTCTTTTTTCTTTTCTTTTTTTTACATAAGGTAACGTATGAAGCCTCTTTGGCTGCTAATTTTATTCTTTATTTTGTGAAAATCAATGTTCATACCACCTCTCAGGGGGCACATTTTCACAGGGCAAGGACAGACGATGTTTTTAATGGGTTCTGTGCAGCAAGTGTGGCAGAGCTTATTATTATTCTCTCATAGGGTGCATTGAAAATTAACACTTAATAAAAAGGACCACAGGAAGCCAACATCAAGTGGTACCTTTTATTAAATACGAAGCATCTGTGGTTTACACAATTTGGGAACAATGAATCTTTTGTCTATTCCTTTAAATCCATCAGGGAAGAAATTACAAAGCTGCTTATAGTCCTAAATACAGATAGACATTCAAATCCACCATGGGCACTTGAGCATTGCAGTGCAGCACGTTGTAGCATCTAACCTTCAGGTGTCAGCCTTCCTAGAAGCAGTCATCCAGCTGGGGTATCCAGGATTCATATATTAAACAGGGCGATTGAGTGTGCCTGCATAAAACAGTCCTATTTGGGACTATAGGCACTTTCTGTAGGAGCTCCAGGCATGTTTTTAACTGGAAACCACAGTCCTGCTGGCATCTGACACATAAGCCAAAATTTTTTTAAACAAAAAATATTGTCATACTACATTCCGGCTCCAGACACCTAAAAATGTAGGTGAACCTACAACGTCCACCTTGTGCACAAGATCTTTAATCTCCGCAGGCAGTGAGGATACAAATAATGCGTATGGAGAGCTGTTCAGTTCAGCAAATGTGTCTTTAACTTTAGTGAGGGGAACAGGTCTCTGTACTTCAATGAAGTGCTGATTTACTTCCAAGTTGAAATCAGTTGCGCACTTGTAGATGTGCAGTGCCATTTGGGCAGCTCTGAGGCATCCTGCCTGATCTCTAGGTGCCCCTCCAGGACATGTGTGACACTCATCAGGCCTGTGCGATACCTGCCCGTGCCTCGCAGCTGTCTCAGGCGCTCACTGCAGAGCACCTCTGATGGCACCAAATGTGGGCAAATGATTCAAGCTCTCTGTCGGCTATCATGGGAGCTTAAACAGTCAGTGTATAAATCAGTTGCCTGCTGCTAGATAGTCACCTAGCATCTATTTAGGAAGTATGGGCAATCCCACTGGGCCTCCAAATGTTGTCCCAAAGGCTCCAGCCCTTTGTCACATCCGCCACCCCCACACAGATACGGGAGACATGGGAGGCAGGAGTCGGTAGCTTGGGTTTTCCCCTCTGTTGAGGTACCAGGAGAGCTGGGAGCAGAGGGACCAGCTGGATCTGCAGCTCTTTTCTATTATTGCAGGAAATTCTCTGCTGTAGTCGTGATGTGGTCCATTGAACATGTGGTTTGGTGGACTTCCACCTCTTCCAGTTAACCCTCCAAAAGAGACCAGATGGGTAACTTCAGCTCTCGGTGGTGTTGTTTCAGTGTCTTTGCAGGCTCAGCTGGAAAAAAGAGTCTTTGAAAGCATTTGGGGCACATTTTGAAACTTAATTTTCAAAATGAAGGCTAGGCTGCAATGTAATCAGGTCAGCTCAGGGGTGAGATATGCAACTGAGAGTTATTACAAACTGTGCTGTTTCAGTTGATTGCAAGACAAATCAGGACGTTTTAGCAACTTATAACTGTCTTCAGGAGTTTCAAACATTTTGTGAAGAGAAAAACTTCTGCTTGGAACCACTAGCTCAGTGAGCCTGAAATACTTCATTCAAAGCATCTCGGATTCAGCACAGTTCCTCTGGAGCCAAAAAAGGTTAGCGCCTATCCCAGAGCTATAGATCCTGGGAGCATCAGGATCAGCGTCTTGGCATCCCGCCAACAGATCTGCTGTGGGCGGGAGAACATTGAGATCCCCTGCAACTGCTCTCATAAGTCAATGTTACAGCTATTTTTAGTCAAACTGACAAGAATGTCATTTTTCACAGAACAGTTGCTGGCTCTGGGGAATTTCTACTTCATAGGAAATTTTTATAAAAGTTGGTTTTAATCTGATTCGAATTAAGATTACATATCAAAAGCTTCCTTGTGCACTGAAACGTCTGTTTTATGTGCCATTCTGAGACAGGAAACCATGCTGGAAAAGGGCAGTCTGAGTACAATTGAAATTAAGGCTATATCTCTGCTTTTACCAAGCCATGTGTGCAGTTACCAAGCACTTAGAACCGGTATGCATTCACTCATTGATACTAGATAATTCCCTCCTGTTCATCTTATTAAATCACCCAGAGTCAGCCAAAGGTATATGAAAGTAATTGGTTCGGTCTCAGTGGCTCATCTAAAGCCATGTATTGAAGAAAAAGTGACTGAATATGCTTTTCATTAATTTTATTGAAAGTAATAAATAACCAGGAATCAATTTAAAGAGGACACAATAGTTAAGCCTTCTACAAATATTTCCCAATCAGTTAGGATTTAATCAGTGCAAATATGAAATTATGGTCAAAATGAAATCGTGTAACAATTTATCAGCAGCACTAGCAGTAAATCCTCAGATTAGTCAAAACCATCAAATGAACACTGCAAATAATCACTCCTAAATCCTGAAGCAAGAAGTTCAGGGCGGTAACTATTCATTTAGTTCCAAAACACGATCGACTACAGCCATGGCATAAATCTTTAGCTGGGTAAATATTTTAGCATAAAAAGCAAATGAGCGTAAATCTACATTACAATCTCAGACACCAATTAATGTTTTCTTCTTGGAAGTTCACCATCAAGTACAGATGCTAATCAGCCTGCTCTTTCTCTCTGCTCTCCCAGGGAATATAAATGTTACAAGGTATTTTGATGAGCACATATTTCAGTAGTTCTTTCACTGATTCACCACTGACAAAACCCTAGGAAAACCACAATGTTTGATTGGAAGGGAAGGCATTCTAGTTTAGTATGGAAATGTTCTCTGGTGCTTTTCTACGCGGCTACTAGGATTCCAAAGCATATTCCCCCCAAAACCAGAGTTAAATAATTAATATAAAAAGATATTCAAACATCTCAGCTGTTGTAGTCTTTGGTCCTACTTGCTATGGGAAACTGCCATTGCAGTTAGACATATTTCTGATATTCATTTGCTGAACTGATAAGTGTCTTTAGATTGTTTTTTCTCCATTTCAGGCTGAAGAATCAGTGCTGTCATTTCTGTTGGGGATTTTGGGAGGGAAGGTTGCAAAGTGATAGTTGGTGCCTGGAAAGGTACACCAGGGCCCACAGGAACTTAGTCCATAGTGGATGGTTCATCCTTACCCCACCTTGCAATAACTTCCTTGGTGCTTAGTAAAATAGGGATGCCACGTACCTGAAACAGGGTCTGATGTCAACACTGCAGTCTGTAGCTAATTACAGAAGCTCCTTTTGAAGCCACCCGTCTCTTTCACATCTCCTGATTTTGACTTCCTTCCACAAACAAAGGGAAAACACCAGGCGAATCTTGGAGAAAGGAATCTAAGATGTGGATTTGAAGTTTCACTTCAGCTTCTGGAGCTGGTGACAAAACAGCACTTCACCATCTGGCGGCCCAGCACAGCATTCGAGCAGCCCCTCCAGAGAGCAGTCCAATAAACCATTCCCTCCCTTTACCCCTGTCAAACATCTGTGTACACCTCAGAATAAATCTGAATAGATTTAATGACAGCTGTCAGATCAGCTCCTTCATAAGTGAGAATTAGGGTGGGCTGGCTAGCTGCTTGAAGGTTAACAAGACATTTCTTACTCTTGAAGGTCCCAACATTTTCTCCCTTCTAGAACCACAGCACAATTTTAAAATGCTAATTAAACTAAAGCCATTGAAGTTTATATAAATCTACATTTGTATAAAGACCATTTTTCACTTATCCTAAATAGTCTGTTATAGATTATATTATTTTCTCTTACCTCTTAATCTCTTTTTCTCTACATGTTTTGTAATTTCTCAAAGGGAGGAATTTTTGGTATAGAAATTAATTTGATTTTAGTATTTAAACTTTAGATGCTTAGCTCCTGCTTTGTGAAATACACAGCCCTGAGGTCTGGCTACTGAAGCATGCAGAGAAATTGCAGTTTTATAGTGTAAGTGCTACTAACAGAGGTGAAATTTTGTGCCAGAAGCAGGGATGTATGTCCAAAGCTTCCTCTCTCCCAAATTCATGTTTTTCACTGCTATCATAACATTTCTGAGATCACAGCTGGCCCAGACTGGGTTTAGCTACCCTGACTTTACAGTACGTAATTTTTAGTTATGGAATTAATAATACAATCAGGAATACAAGCAAGCTCTGCAGGTAGAGACCAGCCTTTTCCCCTCTCTTTCCATTACCGTGTGCCCTAACCACTGGACACAGATCCTTTTTGTTTACTTTCCTGTGAATTCCCAGAATTCCGAATCCTGGGAATCCTGGTTTTTTTAGTTGCATAATGGCCAGCTACCAATAGGTGGGGTCAGTGGGGTTCCTTCATCAAACCTCCTTTAACTTCTCTTCTTTCCAGTTTGACAGTGGAAGTGAGTGGTGTGAATTACGCGCTCTGTGGGCTGAGGATTTCAAACTTTTCTGCTTTAAGAGGTGAGCTACTGTGGTGAAGGGGGAAACAGCACCTGCTTATTCTGCCCAGGAACATTTAGGAGTGGGTTTTCAGCTCTGGGTTTTGAATGACATGAGAAGGGTGCCTTGCAGTCCCAATTCACATACCTAAGTTCTGGAGTGGAGCAAAAATCTCCGACCTGTTCCAGAATTTAGCATTTAGCTGTAGGTTTTTCCCTCCTTGCCTCGAAAAATTTTTGGAGCACCTCCAACCTAATGTGCTCTCTCTGCACTCCCTAGGAACTCTAGACGCTTTGCAATACAGCTCAGGCTCAGGCACCTGAAAATGTAAACTTGGTAACTTAAAGGCACCAAAGTCTTTTACTGGATCTGGCTTAAGGTGGCTATGAGTGAAAAGCTGGAATGAAAAGTTTACCCAAGCATCAACAACAAGATGACCATAGAAAGCAATACAAGCAACATTCAAACTCTCGTATGAGCTTATATTTTAAGTGAAAAAGAATTTTAAAGTAGCTCTAGTGTGGGTTTGTGTCAGGTCCTGGTGCACCACTCCAAATTAAAGTGATTTTTTCTCTCTGTAGTATTTCAGTCACGTTTTCCCTCACCAAGACTTCAGCTGAAACTGCCGAGACCCACAGTCCTTGACAGAAATTACTTGAATTGAGAACAGAATGACTGGGTTCAGGTGGGAAATCTATACTGCAGTGCTATCAAAACAGGAGAGTGCTCTAAATGCAAAGTGTCCCATCTTTGTGAATAATACAGACAAAGGAAAAAAACTTAGTCCTGCCATACCAACTTAGATGAATGACATCTCGCGCTGTCCAGATGTTCATTTAAACATGTATGATTGTTTGTTCCTTACTTTTTAAAAAGCATCAGTATTCATAAGGCAAAGAAAATCACTTAGCATTTACCGGAAAGTTTAAGATGTATCTTAATTGTGAAGTGCAAGTACTTACCTAGAAAAGACTTCTGGTGGAAAATGCTGAAAAAAAAGTAACAGTCTTAGAGGTATGAGGCAGACCTTTCTGACTGGAAACATTTCTTAATTTAGCTGGACTTTCATGTCAGGCTTGATTTCTAGTACTTATCCAATCACAACTATCGTCCTGAGTGCCAGAGTGTTATTCCTGAATTACAGTGACCTGAAGCAGAAGACAGATGGGACAGATACCTCTGCGATGCTGAGAGAAGCGGAAACGCTTTGCCGAAGACCAGACTCTTCCCTGTCACGTGAGCTGGAGCATGTGCTAGCACAGATGGGCAGAGTGGCAACTGCAACGCCTTCAGCTTCCCCAGAAGATGCTCTTCAGCTACCAAGTGTTGCGTAACAGTTCCTAGTTTTTAGCTGATAGAGCGGTGCACCAGGACCTGACACAAACTCACATTACAGCTGCTTCAGGTCACCTCTCCACTATGTTCTCCCTGCCATGATCTGTTACCAAATTGAAGCCCCAGCTCACTGGACGTTTACAGATCCCCAGAGGAGCTGCGGTTCCCAGTGGTGGACACTTACTGAGGTGCTGTTCTTTGTTCTTCAGCCAAACTGGGCCATATCCAGAAGATGTTCCTGCTGTTGGGCTTGCTTCAGGTGGTAAGGAGGTGCTGTAAATCCTTCGGGGTGATATTTGATACCCAGGAGGCAAGTATCCCAGATGCTAACAGCCATGTAATTTCTTTCTCCTGCCATGATGCAACAGAGGCTTAGCAGTGATGCAGCTACCAGCTGAACCAGGACGTAGATTCAAAAGCCTGGATTACCACAGGCTCTAAAATAAATGTGGTTTTTCTAACTATATGGCAAAGCAGTTTATATTTGTCAGATTTAATTGAGAGGCTGGTGAAACCTGTTAGCACAGCAATGACTCCAGGTACAATCTGAATAGAAAGCAAAGCAGTTTATATTTGTCAGATTTAATTGAGAGACTGGTGAAACTTGTTAGCACAGCGATGACTTCAGGTACAATCTGAATAGAAGGCATGAATTTTGAGCAGTTTTACTGCAATGTTTAAGGAGCAGATTGTCCTAGGATTTAAAATGTTATTAATTAAGGACCTCAATTACCAGTAAGTACTGTTTGTCTTGTTGTTATAACCATTGCCTGTAAATGGTATCATTGCTAAGAGCCATGTTCCATGCCATACTGAGTCATAATATTTAGGAGTATAAATAAAACTAAATAGTGCAACCTTCTCCCTAGGTTAGAAAGAAAACGCAATTATTACATCAATGATAGCAACAAGAAAGGACTGCCAGTCAGGGTGGTTTTGAAAGTATTATTGCTACAAGAAAAGATATTATAGTATGAAGCCATTAATAGCTATTAGAAACTTCCATCATGATTTCAATCAACTTTATAGTAACGCTTGGACATAGTTTTCTGCAGAAAGAGAGGTAGAAAATGTTCATTTGGTACAGCTCAGTCATTTTAAGCCACAGTTCCCTTACAACAGTATTTAGCTCTCAGCTACACAAGTATAAGGAAGCATCTAGCCTTTAAATTGTCTTTAAGTGAGTTTCCTGCGGAGATGAAACAGAAAGGAAGCTATAAAATCCAATCTTGGTAATGGATGGCTAGACTAGTGGTTCCCCAATGAATTTCACAGCCACCATGATGTTGGCTATCATTTGGACAGTTACTGTCTGACTGCTATTTAGAGGTATATATATTTTGTTACACCAGAGAATAGTTACAGAAGTTAATAACAGAACTAGATTAACACTTTGCACTGAAGTGGGAAACAGTTTAAAAAGTTAGGATCATATCCTGAGTTGGCATATGTCTTCCTTATCACAGTCAAAGGCAAGAGAAGATAATAATACAGCTGAGGAAGCCAGTGTTGGCTAATATGTAAACCAAAGTATTTAGACTCCACCTGTGCTGCAGAGAGATTCATATTAAAAAGCATCAGGTGGCCAGGAGATACGTATAAATTATTGCTGGTCTGCAAACCTGGCTTTGTAGAGGTCCTGTGTCTCATACCTATAATAGCTGTTGTGTGTTCCCTGTAAAATAGTGACCACAATAATCAGAAGCCATGTTGCGACCACATTATTTCACTGGTCTAGGTGCAGTACCAAAAAAGCTGAATGAATTTTTTTAATTTACCTTGATTACAGAGGAACTTGGGAAGGTTTCCACGCCAAGAGTCTTTGGAAAACACAGTGGAGGCTCTAACTCAGAATAAAATGTCAGTAGAAGAGATCAGGGAACAAATCACAAAATTAATATTAATAAATTGCAAGGTCTTGATGGTATTCACCCAAGAGATCTCAAAATGTGGAACATTTGAACTGTTGTACAACCTTAAGCTTATAATTGCTTCCGTATTACAGTACCAGGCTACTGTGACACCACTTTTGGAAAGGATTCCAGGTTAGGTGGAATTAAATACCAAGCAATAAGCCTATATGAGGAAAAGAATTACACAGATACCTACTAATTACTTGGGAAGAATCAACAGGGATTTTGTAAAGGCAAATCCCATCTGACAGAGTTACTACATTATGCTGGAAACAAAGTAGATGGACAAAGAAGGTCTGATTGCTGTATGTATTTGGTTTTCTAAAAGCATTTTGAAGACATTCCTCACCAAAAGCTCTTACAGGTACGATGAAACAAAGGAATATGCTCCCACATCGATAATGGGAAATAAATGTGCAGGATTCAAGCTGAAAGAACTAATCAGTGAAGGAAGCTATTCAGGATAAAAAAGATAAGGGTAAAGGTCAGGTATAAAGATAATAAAGAACTGCAGAAGGCCCTAATGACATGGCGTAGATGATAAAATAGCAGATGAAACTCAATACACATAAAATATGATCAAAGCTTTAGGACAGCTTCTGTGCAAGGAATAACTTAAATAGATACCACTGTTCAGCCTGCAAAAGAGATAACTGACAAGGTACGTATAATACAGGTCTACAAAATCTTCGCTGGCATGGGGCAGGGGTGTGGGAAACCATTCCAGTGTAGGAACTAGACAGCCTACAAGTAAGCCACCAAGAGGAAAATGCAAAACAGTGGGAAGGAAGCGACTCTCTAGGTAATACATGGTTAAACCAAAGATTACAGCAAAGTGCTGAGCGTACTAGCTTACAGGTCTTCAAAGAGTTACCAAACGGAGTTATGGGAGAAGATCCCACAGAATGGTCTGAAATACAAAGACCCCACCACTCCTTCTGATGACCCCTGGGTCACAGATTCCTGCAGGTTGGGAAGGTTCACTGCAAAAGTCTCACGACATGAGAAGCTCCATCTTATTCTTGGTCAAGGTGTCTTTTGTCAGTCACTGGTTTTTACAAAGTAAACAAGCAGGAATGAGAGGAGGGAGTGAAGCAGCATTAAGCAGGTCTGGAGTGGGGGCTCAGCACCCCCAGCCTGGCAGTTGCCCTCCCCCTGGGCAAGGCGCTGGGGAGGCAGGGAGGTGGAGCAAACCGGGGGGGGCCAGGGATTGTCTGTCTTGGGAGGCGATGACCAGCCTGCATCATGCCGTGCGATGTGCAGCAGTAGTGAGTGATTTGAAGGTGTACGTCATAGCAATAAATGAAGATGCAGATAAGTAGCTACAATGACGTATTAATATGTTAAAATAATTTCAGAATTACAAGCTATTATACTGTTGCACCAGCATTTGTTGTATTAGCATTTTATAGAGCTCTGAATTTATTTCCAGCAAGTCCAATATGTTAAAGCTCGTTGTTCTGCTCAGCCTGTTTTGCAATTAAGAACATGGTGCTGTTTCATGTCTAATAGCTGGCATAAACTGGAATGAAGAGTGACATTTTCATTTGAAATTAACAAAAATCAAGATCCTTTAATGGGTAAAAGAGAAACTGCAGCCCCCTCATAGACAACAATCCCCTACAGAAAGCCCTTGGTAAAGATATGGCAAAGCTTAAAGATATTTACTATACAATATTACTTTTTTATTAGATTTTCCCAATTACTTTTAGTCATCAGAGACAAGAAATGCAATGTTGCTCCCATCGGTTGCTCCTATTTGCAAAAATGATCAATCTGGAAAGTATATAATGGAAATCCCTTTTCACCTAGTTCTATCTGAGAAGAGAGTGGACAGCAAAAATCTTTGGGATTATCAATTAAACTCTTTGTTCCCTAATAGTACATCTTCTACTGGTTTATCTGGTTTAGTTTCCAGTGATGCCAAGAATGACTTTTCCACGTTTTTTTGGTGGAAAGCCAGATGAAAGACTAAGAGTTTTTATGACCTAGGTTTTCATAGTCATTTAGACTAAATCTTCTGATGCTCAAGGGTAGAGTAGAGGCCGCAGCAGCTCCCTGTTGTGACTGCCTGAATCCACCTAACACTCATTTCCACAAAACCATGATTTTCGCAGACAGGCTCTTCTGGTCTTTTCCTTTAAGTTTGGTAGAACCATTCAGTAGCTGTTTTAAACGTCTCCTGCTTGCTTTAGCATACTGCCTTTTGTGTGTTGGTACCTCTTACATTTCATCTGCCTTTCACTAGTTCTCTTTTCATGACCAAAGAAGTGGTACCTTGTTACGTCCTTACCTAATAGTGTCTTCTAGGTCCTGAAATATTCATCATACACTCGTGTGGTTTATTGTCTGCTCCTTTTGCCTAACTACTCTGTCACCTTTTTGACCCAGTCATATTTAGGCTTTTAAAATTTGTCTTCCTAAGTCAGTGCTTTGCCTGTAAAAGCAACTAAAATTAGGATTTCAATCCTAATATGAAATGATGGCTCAACAAGAAGAAGAGGAAGTGCTGGAGTTACAAATAAACACAGCAGTCTTTAATTCATCTACTAATCAGTTCCTTATGATTTTAAAAGATCTGAAAGAGTCTGGCACTGAGTGACAGATGTTCAACCACTGCATCCGGGCTCTGAAGACATTGCAGCTGCACTGTTGAAAAAAAGTAGTATGTGGGCTCTCCCCAGATGCAAATATAATGTAAATGCAAATTTATACAGTCAGAGGCTATGTGCAAACTTTCATGTGCAATCTTAGTTGCTGCAATTCCAATCAATGTGATTCTGTTGGATGAAAATCATGAACACTGGAGCCATTAATCATATAGAAAAAAGGGTCGCCGACACATCTGACCTCCACAGAGCCAACGAGTATGAAATGTGAAGGCAGTAATTCTGGATGCTGCAGGATTGCTGATTGCAAAGCCTTCATGCCTCATAGTAATCCTGAGACATGTCATTTATTTTGTCATATCTGATAAGGTCTCTGGCACTTGGTTTTAAATTCTCTTCCTTCCCCAATCTGACTTCTGTCTGACCAGATCTGTTAGCAAAGAGTCTCATAACACCTCATGATTAAATGTTACATATGTAAAAAATTACTGATTTCCCAGACACCTACTGATTTAGACAGCTGGTGGCTTTTGTCAACTATATTGCATAGATAGAGATCTGTGTCATTGTGATGAAACTGGTAGCATGACATGAATTTTCTCTCATGATGTGCAGATAAACCCCAGATTGGAAAGGGCACGAATTCAATCAGCATTAATAAAATGGGAACAAACGATTTGCTATCGACTGTTTTATTGATCACTTCTGCTCCAGTGATTTAGCTATATAGTGCATTAGAAGCTAATTATTTTCTTCTAGCACTTATAATGCTAATGAAATATGGACTGCTTGCGAGCAAATTGGTTTCACGCACTGAAGTGACAGCCCAATCGACAGATGCCAGTCTGTCTAACCATCAGCCCCACAGAACAGCAGGCTAACTTTAGTAAAAGCTCATGTGAATGCTGTTTTTTTCCCTATAAGCTATTTTATGTTAAGACAATAATCTTAAAGTGTGACTGATATGTTGCAGACTGTCACGCTGAGCACTGGTGGCTTTCAAGGTGACTCTGATTTTGATTTTTGCCTTGATAGTCCCGTTTTTTTCTGTTTCACACCCTTGAAGGACAGATGTTTCTGGGAGGCTTCCTAGAGAAATACTCTTAGGAAAAAAACCAAACTTAAGGTACACCTGAAATAGAAAGTATTATTATTATCATTTAACTAAAAATTAGAAAGGTAAAATAGCATATGCTCTTCTAGGTTACCTATGTCTGTCACCTAATCATCAACTCCCTGCTCGGACATCTCATGTATTTTAAGGCACTGTCCAGGAGGTTGTTTGCTCTCTTTGTGGAAATTAAATTTGCAGTGATAAGGCCAGTCAAAAAGCCCAACTGGCTGTTGCTCAATCTTGCTGTAGTGTTTGCTGGAACTACTTGTCAGAACTGAGAAAGGCATTGTAGGTTACTTCAGGTATACTGTAGCATCAACATTCAAGGCAAGCTCTTGTGGCTACCAGGCCTTTTCAGGGGGCTTGAGGAATAATAATGAAATAATGTCAGTAAAACCAAGGAAGTCTATTTTTTCCCAAGGGATATGTTAATTTCAGTTTTGAAATATGAGGTTTCTTAAAGGGATAATCTGACAGTCCTGACCCTGAGAAAGTACTGAGCGACACCTTTCAGAAAGCAAGACTTCACTGAGATTTCTCAACCTGGGCTAAAAGTTCTGGCAACAAATACCTACTAGGAGAAATCTATTCTGGAGAGAAAACAACAGAAAGGATGTCTGCACCTTTTTGTTATCTCCTAGATGATAGAAGAAATAGATTTTGTGCATAGGCTCACTTAGCATGTCTAGTCTGCTGTGGCAGGGGGAGTGTTAATAGTGCAACCAAACCCAAAAAACAAATTCAATGAACTGAAAAAAACCAAACATCAACTGCACAATAGCAAAAACATTGCTTTGAGCCTTTGGGGCTGAAACGTGGCTGACCTTAACCATTTAGCCAAGAAACATAGAAAGGGAAGGCATAACACAGATTTAAAGAAAATAAAAGTATCAATGGGCTATTGAGGATCATCTGGGCCATGTTAAGATCCACAAACCATCTGTGGCACTTCATGCAGTCTTCCTCTATATGCAAGAGAAATTGCACAATATTACATAATTTCAGAAATATTTCACTTGTCTCTTGCTAAGAGGAAACAAAAAAAATCCAAGATTTCTCCTGCTGGCAAAAAGAGGGGGTGGTAGGTAGATCTCACACCGAAGTGACATCACTCAAATACTTCTACTAGCTTCAAGCAACATGGTGTCAAAAGAGCAAAATCATTTTATTCTACTTCAAGAGTCATTTGAGTGCTGCAGCATCCTGAAAATATGCCAGTTATGGCAATTGGCCACTCAGTCTGCATTTTTTCTCATAAAGTTTCTGTGATTAACTGCAGGGGACATCATGCTTTGAATCGGTCTGTTTAGATCATGCAGGTGCTCACTAGCACGAGGTCTATGGTGCTGTGAACCCCATGCCTTCGGCACCTGCGTAAAGCAGCCCTCCTGCAGGGAAGGCAGGTCGCTGAAGGGAATTGCGCACCCCTGGGCATTTCACAGGGCAAGTGAATCACGTAGAGTTACTGTTCTGTCTCTCTTGATGTGCGCTAAGGAAGTTTCCTCTTTGGGTCTGTGGTTTGCTGCCAAATAAACCTTTTTGGCACAGAGCATTCATACTGGAGGAAGGAGAGGGACTGCGTACTGCTTCTTTAAGCTGTACCAGAAGCATATAAAGGCTATAAAAAGGCAAAGGAAGCTGAAATTTTAAGATGGGAGAGATAGACAGACTGCAATCCCTGATTCAGGTAGATTTCTTAATTAGAAAAAAAGATATATTCTGTGTTGGTAGGGTTGTTTTTTCCCCTCGTTTCCCCATCAGGAATGTTGTATTATGGAAAGTGGCTTTTCGCTCTGATGCCTTAGCCCCAGAAGGTGCTAAAATACTATTTGAGGTTGTGTACAATGTCTTAAACAGAACAGGAGAAAATCCTTCAGACTAGGCTGCATAAGAGCTCCAGTGCATTCCTCTATGGTATCCCAGCTGTGAAAGAAAACATATACTTCCTGTCACGTTCAGCTTTGGGAAACACAGAATTCCTTCGTTACCCATTTAATATTAGGTCACTCATGCTGCAGATATTCATACTGAACGACTTCTGCCCATTCACATGAAGGTTAGCACCTTCCAAGACTATTAGAAGTTAAAGAACAGACACCTTCTTTATAAATCCCCGTTTGACTGATTTACATTAAACAATGAAGAGACATTTGTATGTAGCTTACAGCATCTATTTTGTTGGTGAAAGGATAAATATTGTAATGAACATTTCAGATATTGGTGATTTTTCCCAAGAACACATTCATTTCCATCACTAATGAGCTAGAAAGTAAAACTGCCTCGAGCTTCATTTGACTGAAAACGGCCGTGGCTTGGTCAAGAGTAAAGCGAGATGAAAAATTCTGAAAAAAGAAAAAAACATTACTCTTGGGTTTTTTTGAATGCTCTGTTTGCTGATGCTTTGAAGTCAAACTCACCTGCAGGAAAGGATTGTTCTTTTCAGGAGTCTGTGCTCAGCTTAAGCACCCAATTGTTACCGAGCTGGGGGCTTCAACAGCTGCGCCGACTTCAGTAGCAATCACGGAATAAAGCAGGCTTCCTTTCCACTGGGTTTAGTGCTGAGTAGCAACGGGACTGCAAAGAATTGTGTGAATTTCTGTTGGCACCAGCCGGGGCTTGCCCGGTGCCCAGCCCCAGCACAGTGCCTGCCAGGCTGCCGGCAGGAGCCTGCTCGCTCTGGAAACCTCAGTGCTCCGGGCCCTCGGACAGGGAAATCCTGCTCTGGGAACAACTTTTCCCATTCGGCTTTTTCATACCCAGTCCTCACTGGAAAATCTGTTGTAAATAACAATAACAGCGACAACAATAATAATAAGGAATAGGAAAAAAATGCAACTGCTCTGTTGTTACCATGGGTTTTATCGAGCCCTTGATTTTCTTGAGTCAAACTCACAGTAGTAGCATGCATGCACTGTTTTAAACAGTTAATTAATGAACTCATTAATACCTCTGAAGGCTCCTGCCATTATCATCACATTTTTAGGGGTTCTCCATTCAAATCCTTTTTGGAATAAATGAATTGCCCATAGAATTCAAGCTGCGCTTTGTAGTATACCTATTATTTGTTCTTAAATGTCAAGAGAGGCTTTCCTGGAAGCTTGATTGTGTTCTTCCAGCCTCTGGCACAAGATTAGACTGCTGTAAGCTCAGACTGTTATCACTAAAGTTGATTATGTTGTGGAAATCTCAGCATCTGACCACACGCTGCTTATTAATATTTTGTACCACTTCAATATTATGTGCTCAGATGGTGAATTTCAACAAATAATATGCTTCTCATGCATGTTCTGAGGAAGTAGAATTTACACTAGAAACAAACTTGGAATGGAGCATCTCTGGTGAACACTGACAATTATTTGCAACAGGAGAAGATCTATCTTTCTGTTGCTGCTTTTCGAGCACCTTTATTAGCATTTCCATTTTCGGAATTAAGAACTTGACTGGGGATATATTTATGTATTGCAGCATTAAGTGATAAATCTGATACAAATACTGCTCGCTCGTTCAAATGAGGACAATAAACACTATTCATTCAAGAGCTGCAGTTAGCAAGCTCTACTAAATATTTCAGATCCAACTCCACCACAGTAAACTGAAGCAAAATAACTTCCACTATTGTAATTGTTCTCCTCACTAAATAAAAACTTGGTATTTTTTGTGGATATGAAAACAGCAGGCTGTCAGTCATATTGCTGTTGGCAAAAGATGATTTGCATTAGTGAATTTTTACATATTTGATGGAATGCCAGGATAGGATAGGATAGGTCATCTCTCTCACAGACAACAGGAGATAAGAATTTCAAAGCTCTAGATGCGTATTAGGAAATACAATATGAGCATTAGCAACTCACTGCGGACCAGATTTGTACAGGTGTACGTGCTATGTACTGAATACATGAATTTTGCATTTGGTTTCATGTCAGCACCTTAATCAGAAACAAGACAGCTGGCTGGAATTAATCAGTATTTGCTATAGCATAACTAAGATTAGAATTTAGAACAAATCTTGGGAAAAAAATGACTATAGTTTTTTTCTCATTTTCCCCCTAATAAGATCATTACTACCCTTTCTTGTAACACATCTTATGCTATACATGCATGATGAAAATGCTGAAAGTCTCTTCTCTTATGTCAGAGATACCAGTGGATATAGAATCAGGGTTTTTTTCTGTGAATCAAGGGAGCACTTAGCAGTGTATGGGTGTTCTTACCATTTCCTTTGCCCCATAGAATGCCTTTTTCTTTCAGAGATGTGAAGAACATATTTTTTTTCTTCCCCCCCCAAAGGCAAGGAAGAATAAGAGATGGTGTGGGTGATGCTCTTTGTAGCTTAGGGGAATTCTGGAGCATTGACGGTATTAATGGCTCCAAATCAGCACGAGCTCAGTGTCAGTGATAGATAGTTAAAGCCACCAGGCATCATTAGATCACCTAGTCTGACTTCTGAATAACGCAGGCACTACACTTGATCCATTTCCCTCTGTTCTGAGATGAATAGCTTGTATTTAGCTAAATAGAAGTATCATCAAGCCTTGATGTGAAGACTTCAAAAGATGAAGACATTGCTACCCTCTCAGTGTTTTCTCACAGTGGTTAATCATACTTGCTTTCAAAGGTTTGGGCATTGTCTTAAACTTGAAGCTCTACATATTTACACAATTTCCATTGGGCCTTTATATTTTTACTTCTTTCTGTCCTTATTGCCCTGCCATGTATTAATGCACCAAGCAAAGATTGCCCCTTCTGGGACAGGGACTGGGGAACAACTATCCCATCTGCTCTAGATGGCACTGCTTGGGCAGGGCATGGGACTAGATGATCTCCAGATCCATGGGCCTTCCAACCTCAGGCATCTTCTAGTTCTGTGAAGTACTTCCATGTGGTAGAGACCGGGTAAGGTTTTCTGGAGCACAAAGTGAAGCCCTCTCAGCTTAGCTGCAGTCACACAGGTCTACAATATCTGATCTGTGAGTCTTTCTTATGATTCAGGTGAATATTTTAGGAGACAGGCAGCCCATGGATTAAAACCTTAGAACAACGAGACAGTTAGGTGGCTAGATAGAGATTATTTGCCACCCTATTTGGCATTCATCCATGAGGGAAAATCTCACCCGTGGCTCCAGGTTTGCTGAGCATGCTGCCAGGAGACAGACAGGGGTAATGCTGGCTCTGGAAATGAGGCTGGGAATGTGAAGCCACTTTTCAGATGCTACCCAAATGAGAAGGCTTGGCTCTCTAAAGGTAGCTTCTGCCTGTTTGCAAGCTCACAGGACTGGGTGAGATTTTGGGAAATACGATATTCTCAAACCATTATGACACTGATCTGCAATTTCTTTTTTCCTAAACAGAAGTCCAAGAGGACCATAGCAACACTTTTTCAATGAAAGTTTACATAAGGCCAGGGGAAGGGAGAAATGAAATAACATTGAAGGGAGAAATGAAATAACATTGAAGGAAGAAAAGAATTAACATTTCATCTTTGGTTGAGCTGGGAAACTTCTCTTTCACTCCAAAAAGATAAGAGAAAATCTAAATATGCAGTAACAATATAAACCAGTCCAAATTAAGATAAATCAAATTTCTGTCCTCCTCCATATTGCTCAATATGGTAAGAGGGAATCCATATCTCTGTCTTAATAGGCAGTCACAGATTTTTCTAATGCTCAGGAGGTTATTACTCACACAGTAAGTCAGCAAAGACAAGGGTGCAGAATATGGTGGAGTATTAGTTGCTACTTATTCACAGCAGCTTGTTTCAGAGACATTGCTCACATCGCTTCTAAGCTTATTCCTTGGACTCATTATTAGGAAAAATTAAAAAGTTACTAAAATTTAAGTAATAAGTATGGCAAAGACAAGTAGATTTTGTAGCATACATAGACTTTTCAAAACCAATTGTATCCAAAATTGATGGGCAAGGATATGTCTTCCCACAGGAGAACTGAGCATGAAAACACTCTATCAATCAGAGTTACAACTCACTGACGTTTGACCTATTTGTCACCAACGTACTATAGGGTTCATCACGCTTATCTACAAACATCCATCCTAAACATCTACATCTGAGATCCTCTGATACGCAATGGAGAGGAATCGGCACACTCAGAAGCATAAATCCTCAGAGCAGATACAGAGATGTACGTTTGAGTTAAAAGGTTCACCCTTGAGGATTACAGGCTTTCCTCCCTGTCTGATACGGGAGCTTAGGGTGACCAGCTCAGATGCAGATACCTACCTCATCTGATTCCCAGACAAAGTATCCCCACTCCTATTTCACTTCAGAATTTCACCTGCTAGGACAAAACCACCATTCTCCTCTTATTATGCAAGCTGGCTAGAATAATGAAATAAAGTATTTGAAAGTTGATGAGATGTAATTTAATTGTTAATTACATAACTGTATGCATCTCAAGAAACCATATTGATTCCCATGAATTTACCTACTTCAGCTATGTAAGAGCATAGATTTTGGCATACGACGCTAATGTATCAGCTTCTAGGATGAAATTTTATTGTCCATTTTCAGTTTGTTCTCATGGATCAAAAACCCCTGTACATTGCATTTGCAGAAGTATGTTATTCATATTTCCATGCAACTGGTGATACAACATAACATAACATTAGCTAACTCTGTGAAATCCCAAAGGACTTCTAGCCTATGCAACTCATAGTTTAACTCCAAATTCTGAACTCTAAGGGAAGAGAAAATGTTAAACTGCAGTTGGAAGCCCAGGTAACAGCCCACTTGAAAGACGACAGCTTGGGACCAGGATAACAAATTCTCTTTGAATTTGAAATCTGCCTTGTAAGCTAAAAGATGGAGTACCACATTCAGTGGCACTTCAGGTATATAACAGAAAAAAGTGCATGTATTAATTCAGATATATGACAAAGGTAGGAAAATTATTAGGAAAAAATACAGCTTCCAAAGTATGTACACTCTAATTGATTTGAAGATTTTCAGAGTATCTAAGATGGTTTCCACCTTATCAGAAAACACCTCAACAATATAGGAAAATTGTCTTCCTATTGCGATTTCCCTACTTATAATAATTCTTTAATCAAAGAACACTGCAAACCAGTTTAACAGAACAAGCGAAGAGAGCTGTGTGACTCTTAAAATTTATGTAGATCATAAAGGCCCATAAATTCTTTAGGCAGCACTCTCTCCCTCCACGCTGTACGCCTTGCTTGGGAGGGAGTCAAGCTGCAGATAACTGAGTCATGACTCATGGACTTTGGCTCACTGGTATGAAAGTTTGGGGGGGACAAAACAGATCCCGAGACCTGAAGGGCTAAATACAAAATAGCATTTGGGGCACCATCAGTGCTTGTTGTGGAAACTTTTAGGAATAGGCTAGGCCCATACATCACACCAAATGACAGAAAAAATCACCATTCTCCAGCTGAGCTAAGTTATTTCAAGTGGTTCTTGTAAATGAGATGAGGGAAGGGAAAATGGGAACCGTAAGCACATAACCAATGCTTGGATAACTCTTCAGCACGCACACTGTTGCCAAAGTGATAAATCCAGGTAGCGAGCAGTTGAGCAGTCAGCAGCTAAGACAAAGACAGTCTGTCCTCTAATAGAAAAGCTCCACTGGATACAGACGCTACTGTGCAGAATGAAGCAGTGAATTGTAGTCCTCATAAATAAGATTTCACCAGATATCCTTGGGCTCTCAGGTACCTGCTGCACATCAAGGCTCCTGCAAATTCCGCTCCTTTAAGTTCAAAGGATTAAGAAATCCACAGTGGCCACAGGCTCTTCACTCTTGTCAACTCTTAAAAATTTTCTAGTTCTTTCTCTGAGGCTGGTAATGCCTCTTTTAAACTCAGTAGCTGCTTTTCCTGCTTCATCTCCATTCATCTTCATCTTCTCTTCAGCTTTGTGAGTTTTCAGTCACACACTGGCAAATACCCCTTTCTGAGTTCAGCCATCCTTACATATCGTAATTGTTCCTCATGCCAACCACTGTTAACCAATTACAAAACTTTCCTCAAGTGGCAACAGAAATCTTAGGTGGAGAATTAATGTTCATTGGTAGTGCAACCTGAGCTCTCTTTGCTGTGCTCTTTTGGGGGACAGCAGCAAGGGCAATTGCTCTGGACTCCAGGTAATGAGAAGACCCCTTGGACTCATTGCGACTGCAGGGCAGACAGTGCGCAGGTGGGAAGGAAAAAGTACCCCCATGAGTCTAGCTCCAACTCTGCTTTTTGCTGCCTTTCCAAGTACAGTAAAGCAAAAAAATGATCAAGGGATTCAGAACATGAGATTAATCATTGATGTGAACAGTACTGGGCTTGCAGTAGTAGAAACAAAAAGCATCTTAGTTGTTTGAGAACTGACTTACTGGGGGAAGGAAAAAGTTCAAAAATTTGGCTGGAAACGTCCCTGAAGCCCAGCATCGTAATTGCATGAAGCTTCATCCTTATGTATTTCTACAAATAGCTTAATGCATATGACAGTCCCACAGTTTTGATGACTACTTATAAAGCAAAGGACCACAATAAGAGTAAGCTCAGAGAAATGGACTTGAAATGGGGACACAATGTGTGAGACCTGGGGGCAAGCACAGTTTCTAGAACTGACTGGCCACTAGCTATGTAGGTAATGGCAAACCCAAAAGAGGACTTTAGCCAGGCTTCAGACCTGATTGAACCAAGAGAGCCCAAACACCCTCATCCAGTCTGGGCCAATCAACCCAAGCAGCTCTGAGTTTGTGCAAACCCAGCCTGCTGCAAGGTTTCTCAAGAACAGATAGTCTTCAATAAAGACTATTTGCATTGACTTTAACATGGGATTGTAGAATATTTCACTCCTGACCTATGCTTTTTTGTAAAGTGAGATTGGATGCTATGTGTATGGGTGGTAATCACTGAAGTGGGTGGTCCTGGGGCCCTAACAGCCTGCTTCTGTGTCTGCAGTATAGACATGACCAGTAGGAAATCAAGAAAGTGATTTTAGTGGATCAAAAAATATTCTGTGTCTGACTTTGCTCTCAATCACCACTAAACCTTGCTCTGAATTTGCAGTGAGCTCGTAAGAGAGGGCTTATTACCTGTAAAATCCCCATGGAATTCAGTGGACGGAGTCAGTCTTTGCCTCCTTCCACAGTTAGTGGAGACACCTTCAGGAGGCAATTCCTCAAAACTGAAACAGGCATCTAAGGAGACTCAACCCTGCAGCAACCAGCTCTCTCCACTGATTGCAAAAAGGCTCTGAGCAACCAGAACGAGTGGACAACTAGCTCTTAGATGGCTGAAGTTAAATATTATTTTTAAAAATTCTCAAGGGAGATGAGAGGTGAGACAGTGCTTCATACTATCTAAATACACAGTTAATGACAGGATCTGCTAGAAAAAGTTTACAATTTCAAGGACATGAATGAAGTAGTGATTAAAACAAATGGGGCTGAATGGATATCAGAAAACGGTTTGTGATTACAGAAATCCTGGGCTAGTGTCTTTCTAAGGTTATGCATTATCTTAATTATGTGCAACACTTTGAAGATATATTTTCTTAGCAGGTGTTTACACTTAATGTATTTGACATGCACATCAAATGTATTTCGATGACCAGATGCTTGGTAATACAGACTTAGAGAAGCCTATAGTTCTGAAAGTATAAAAGTTTAAAGTAACTACTTTCCATGACACATCTTGGCTTTGCAATTTCTGCACAAGAGAGAAAACAACTCGCCTCCCGAGCACATCCACTCATACATCCCTGTTGCATCATCAGCACCCCTCAGATTGCAAACATAGGGTTTACAAATTGACTAGAAAAGCTGACCAGTGTACTGGAGATGTTTAGAAAGAATTCTCGGTATATCTAGAAAGAAATTATTATTTCTTTGTTAATTTGTGATACTTTACTCAGAAGAATCAGACTTCCCTGTGTAGCAAAAGGTGACATATATTACTGGTTTTAAAAACGATATAATTCAGATTTAGGCCAGAAACTCCTGAGAAACTCAGCTGATTCCGGTATGACCAGCTACAGTGGACTGTTAATTACTATGTCATTAAAAGATTATTTCCATTACTCTATGTTGCAAAAAGGAAATGCCAACAGATACAGCACAGTATTGCTGTATTTTGCAAATACAGTCAGAAATTTTAAAGTATCAAAATTGAGATGACCACACCCAAAATTCCATTTGCTGTTATGAGTGCTATTTTCAAAGTGATGAATTTGGATTCATCTATACATAACAGAAATAATAGATAGACGCTCACATTTGGAAGAAGGGAACTTCATTTTGAAAAAATTATCCAAAATTTCTTATGGATCTGGAATGCGTAACTGCTATGGCTTAACCAGAAGCTTGACACAGAAGTTGCATACTTTTCCTGAGCACATTAAAAAGCTTCCTCCTGAAATGTACACACACCTTCCTTTTCCACATGTTCATATTCTTTTGGAAAGAACTCTCTGTTCTGAAGGTGAGAGGTATAATTTTCATTCATAAAATTATTCAGGCCAAATATAATGTTTTAGCTTTCTGGAACTTACACGTACAGAGTAGGGTTTGCTCATGCATAAAGATTAACACTTGAGAAAAAGAAAACAGGTTAAAAATTAGCCTCTAGTAAAATAATAAATCCAATACACTCTGAGAAGGAATAAACATTGGATGCGCTGTTCCAAGGAGGACACAAAATAGAGGAGGAAAACAGCAGAAATAAAAAGCAAGTCTTAATTTTAGTAGTTGACATATGGTATTGTTATTGCAGTTCTGCAAGTTCTGTTTAACAAAGGGTAAGTTCACACAATCACAAGTCTTGAGTTATTACAGATTAGCAACATATCATTTCTCATCTGATAAGGACGTTCTCCTGCCGCTGAAAATGTCATCACCTACACAAAGTGGCATAACTCAGTCATATGGAGCCATGTGAGCAAACCTTAAGTGCACATGCTCTTAGGAAAAACAATCAATTGTTAATTTTTTGTTTCCTGAGTCTAAATTTGTAAAGTATCAGTCATGGAATTGTGCTCACGTCTGTACAAAGTAACCAGGAACATACTGTGAAGTGAGATTCATCTGACCTAATGTATGTGTCTCCACCTAAGCTAGGCACCTAGGCTCCTGTTACGGGCAATGGAGAGAAATGGGTGTTTCTGGACAGCTATTCATTTCTAGAAGTAGCCATGTGGAATACGGCTGATAAATCATGCCCCAGCAGGGCCTTTTTCATACTACTGACTATAAACAGACCTGAGGGTAACGAGCTTAGAAGAGGTTGTCAGTGTGGACATCTGCAATTAGCCCATCCCGGATGACAAAACTACAGCAAGCAGTAACATATGCAGGAAAAGAAACAACTTGTGCACCTAAAAGGATGTTTTAAAAGCAGGATCTCTAAAAATGAAGTAGCAAAGATCCACTGATATTGGTGATGATGATAGTTATTTTTATGAGCCTGGATCTTCCCAGGCAATTTAAGTACTTGGGAGTTACATGCTGCAATACCTCACTTCAGAGTGGTTGGCACTCAGGATAAAAATTGGAGCCTATCATAGAATCACAGAATGGTTTGGGTTGGAAGGGACCTTAAAGATCATCTAGTCCAACCCCCCTGCCATGGGCAGGGACACCTTCCGCTAGACCAGGTTGCTCAAAGCCCCATCTAACCTGGCCTTGAACACTTCCAGGGATGGGGCACCCACAGCTTCTCTGGGCAACCTGTTCCAGTGCCTCACCACCCTCACCGTGAAAGATTTCTTCCTTCTATCCAGTCTAAATCTCCCCTCTTTCAGTTTGAACCCATTACCCCTTGTCCTGTCACTGCATGCCTTTGTCAAAAGTCCCTCTCCAGCTTATTTGTAGGCCCCCTTTAGGTACTAGAAGGCTGAAGCAAGATGACCAGAGATTCCCTACCAAGGGCACAGTGTGGAGTAGGCATCTCTCTCAAAAAGACAGTCTGAAATATCCTCACACCAAATGGCTGAGATGCATTTGAACTCCTGCTCTTTCTGGAGCTCAGGCACTTGACTGAGACCTTGAACAAAAGCATTTATGTCCACTTGGGAGTCAGACCTCTGCACCTCCGTTAACTCCTTGCCTGCACCTCTCTTTTGAAACCATTGAGCTGAATTCACTGGCCTCTTTGATATCTTGATGGCAAGAGTGTTGTGCTTTTGCTTACCTATGTGTTGTAAGACACTGCTGGAAATGTTTGCAAGGAAGGCGAGAGGCAACTCTTTGTGTTCAGATGGATGCACAGTGCAGCAGAGAAGAAAAAATACACTGGATGAGAGAGAGAGAATCTGCAGCACAAAAACCCTTGACAAAGATTTCTTGCTGCTGCTATCCTGCTTCTGCATGTCGCTACAATCCTACTATGTTAAAAAAATAATGCAAGGAGAAGCGAGCTCAATCATTGGAAAAAAAAATAGAAGCTCAGACTTTAGATGTCGTAACTGAGAGGGGGAAATCTGTGACTTCATATATTAAATAGTAATAGAAAACGATAAATGTCTTCTGGAAAATTAAGTGACCTTAGAGGTAATGGTCATGAGATGGCTATCTAATAGTTGCATTAACACTGCATTAATACTTCATTCTTTTATGGAGACAGACTGTATAGTCATGTTGCAATTAGAAGAATATTTATTCCATGTCTGTTTTACTTTTATTTAATAGATTTTTTGGTAGAACAAGCAGGAGAGCAATATGATAAGATCCAGATAAATCATCCAGAAATATATATATATCAACAGCAACGGAGAAAATGCCAGTTTCTTATATTTCATGCCCCGTCTCTGTTAAGCTGCAGGTTTCATTTGCTCTCTATGCAAAGTGATTTTATCTACAGATATTGACTAGATCGACCAAAGCCTAGAAATTATGTTTTTAATAGGAAGTTCAGTGGGATGAGGTATAGGCATGTAGTTACCTAGTGGCATTTTTACAGTCTGCTTCCTTTTTTTAAGATGCCTTTCTCCAAACCCCTCCAGTTTCAGAGTATTTTGTGTAGTTACCCAGATATTGCTTTTGGGAAGCTCTTTGGATGGGATTCCACTGTCATTGCTTTCAGAGGGGAGAAAGTGTCACAGATTTGCTGGGATAGTTGCAGATAGTGTATGGCCTAACCTGAGATGGGAGAGTCATGGGCGGCATGAGCTGAATCAGTGTGCAAACACTTGAGACTACAGCAGAAAAGCATCTAAAACACGAGGAATTAAACCTGGGCTGCAATGGGTTTACATCTCCCAGGTTCAGTGGGGGATGGTGGGTCTAGTTATGTGTGTCAATGTATATTGTCAAAGTTTTTATATATAAGTAAATTTATGGTTTTTTTGGTATTGATTTTTGAACGGCCCTCCCCACTGATATTTATAAATGCATGAAATGATAACGGGGATTCACGTACCTGGTACTACCGGTAGTATCGCTATTCCCATACTTGTGACATACCACCTGATGAAGCTTCACTGTGCACTGCACCTCTCCTCCTTCCCTCTCTTCTCCCCAAGCCCATCCCTTGAGGTGGTGCTGCCTCCATGAGGTCTTTACTTACAAAGGTGAGGGAAAGCAGAGTTTGCACTCTTCCTTTCTCCCACCCCTGGTGACAGTGTTCCTCGTCCTTCTGAGCAAAGCACCAGCAGGGAACAGCTGTGCGTACAGGACCCCGGAAAGGGGCAATATTGGGGATGGCAGTCCTGCTCCTCAGAGCAAGAAGGACCCTCCCTGGGAAAGAATCCGTTGGGAACAGATCCCAAACACTTTTTGTGATCAGACTGGCTAGCGTAGAAAAAGCAGAGAGAAGAGACCTTGGGTCCTCCTCTGCAAACCTCTGCACTCCCACTGATCCCCGTCCAAGGTCTAATAATCTTGTGACATGTACGAGTATCAGGATACTTTTTTTGGAGTCTGTCTCACAAACTTTTCTTGGCAGGGTTGCTCACCATGATTACGAAGCTTGTCAGTCCCATCTTAGATACCACGTGGAAGGCATGAAATCTCAGGAGCTTACTGTGACTATCTATTTGCCCTCTAATCATACCTGGGAAGCTGAATAGCAATATATTCTGCTAATTGGATCTTTGACTGAACGATTCCACTCAGTTTATCAGGACACTGAAACAGAACTATTAGATAGAAAGCCTAAACATCACTAGTTCTTTGACGGTCTGCTACAGGTTTTTATGTTAAACAAGGATTTAGTACACTGGCTCTTGCTGAATTTTGCAGCAAAGAAATATCACTGTCCCTCAAAATCAGTTTGTCGCAAAGTCGCCTATGAATGTTGCCAAAGAAGTGCTTACAATTCTACCAGTGCCTTTTTTTTCTGCCATATTATTGAGTATATATATGGATAAATATGTACATATATATATGACACTAGTCTGTCTTTTTAAAAAAAACAACAGTGCCATTAGTTTATATGTTACACTCCAGGGCCTAATAGAGAGATATAAAATGAAACCATATTATAAGTAGCTTCCAGTCAGAGATGGACTGAGCAGAATTATGATTACCTCTTTTGTCTTAGAAGGGATCCTTTTCATTTATTTGCAGCACAGATTGGCATTTATTTACACTGCAATGACAATTCATTGTGAGCTCCTTTTTAATATATTTATTATAGCTCTGGGTTTGGTTTTCTGCATTACTGCTTTTCTAAACAGCAATTTCCAGATTTCTGTCTCTGCCAATTATTTTTTCTCCATAAATATACTACTTTACATTTATCTGTTTTAAGTCTCATTTATTTTTATCTGCCCCTGCTGGCTTGCCATTGACTCTGCAGCAGTGTTATATGGTCGTTTGGACAGACATCAGCAATTCACAGCCATTATCATTAGACAAACTCCTTATACCTTTTACCTTTTTTATTTTCTCTTCACCTGTTCATTCCTGTTGTATGATTTGCTCGGATTATAATTCCTCATCATATTCGTTTGGTAATGACTAACTATTTGACACTGCTGCTTCACTGCCAAGTTGATCAAAGTCAGCATTTTAATGCATCTGAATGTCACCGATAAGAGCCCTGAAATGGACACGGGATGCCAAGCTGGATTTGGATCTTTAGCTCCTGAAAGAAAGGGTAATGATGCACAGAACTGATGGTTGGTTGCAGTCCCCACTTCTTGAGACAGATTAAATGTATGACTCAAAATAAAGAAGAAAACCTTGCTTAAATAAGGATTCTGTGACTTGCAAGGCAAACTTACTATTTTTTCATTTCCTTATGTCCCCTTATTTTGAGATCTCAGACAGCAAACTGTTGGGAAAACAGTTTTTGACCCAAAAGAAAAAAAGGTCATTTAGCATCAGTCTATTTAAATCTTGTTACAGGCTGATTTTCAGGATGCAGTTCAGATAGAGAAGGAATATGCATGTCTTATATTAGAGATTGTACACAAACTGGAAGAAGATTGCACCCATCATGAAGTACATGACATATCACCAGTTCAGAATGGTCTCAGTCCCACAATTGTTCTTCCTATTCATTAATGCATCTATATCAGACCTGTCAAATCATTAAATTCCCATTATGGAAATGTTATAGCTATTAAATATGTGATTCATGCCCAGATTTCTGCTTTGTGGTTTCCTCTTCATTCTGGGAGGTATGTATGACTATCAGGTTCACGGGTTCAGCTATTACCAGCTTAGACAAATTGCAAAAGGAAATAGCAAATAAATGTACAGATGCTAAAAGCAGCTTTTATCCTGTTTCTCAGAATCTCTCAAATGTTTCCATGTGTTTGTAAGACTTTTCTTGGTTAAAGCCACCTTCCAGGTCACAAGCAACTACTTCAGCAAACAACTGAATGGCTGCATGGTAAACAAACAAATTGAAAACCAGAATAAAATGCCAACTTCAGAAAAAAGTGTGTCTGGGGACAATAAGGAAAAGTCCCAGAGGGGTTCCCGGAAAAGATCACATGAACCAGAAGAACTGGCTGATGGGACCATGAATCAGAAACTGTATTTTGAGGAAAGTTTCATGCAGAGGTTGGGGGCAGGGGGGAGCGCTCCCTTTGCCCATGGCTGCTGGGGAGCTTACAGCTGCCTGTAAGACCATCACACAGGGTACAAGCTGGTGTCGAATGTGCTTCCTTATGCTTGGGCCATTGATGGCCTTCTGCACAGTGCCAGAGTGAGGAGGGAGAAGACAGAAGGGTGCCATGACCTCTCCCTGTTCCTGCCTGGGCTTGCAGCAGGTAAAAAAAAGCAGAATGGGCATAAAGGGACAGCAGAGTTTGAAGAAAAAGCTGCAGCATGGGTTCCTCCACTGGACAAAGTCCCTTTGCGGTTGCACCTCCTCCTGCGCCTTCTCTCTGCCCCTGCTCGGGTGGCTCTTTGCTCTGCTCTGACTTGGGCGACTCAGCTCCCCGTGGCTGGTGAAGGAGCCATTGGGGGGGTCCGTGAGCAGCCCTGAGCAATGGCGGGGGGAGGCGGCAGCCCCCCGGCTGCTGGGCGCAGGGTCCGTCCTCTCCTCAGCAAGGGCCTGCCAAAGCAGTTATTTGGTCACTGCTCATATAGCTAACAACATGGGAAAGAAATATGTGGCAACAGAGGCAAACAAAGGAAAAAAAAAGTCTAATGACCTGGAGCTGAAAGTGGACATATCCAGAAAGCAAGTATAAAAAACTTCAGAGGATAATTAACCACAAACTCAGATGATAATAGTTCTGTTTAACTGGATAATTTGTGATATTTTTAAATAAAGATTTGGTGTGAATCCTCTACAGAGTAATGGTCTGCTCAGAGTCCATCATTTTATATGTAAAGCCCAGATTCATTCGTCCCTTCTACATTACTGTGAACTTGCTAGGTTCAATTTTATCTGCCTTCCCCCCCCAGGTACTTGGTCTCAAGGTCTTCCATCAATCAGACCTTGACTTTACTACCCTGTATACATAAATGGCATCAGTAAATTCTGTCACCCAGCTATGCACCTCTTTGAAAAGCTCATAAACCGAGTTAGAACATAATAGTTAGCCCCACACTTTGGGGAGCTTAAATACGCTATTTCTCCCCCTGTGGAGAAAACAGCGTGGGCATAGTTCTCTCATTTAAATAAGAGTTTTCCTCCCTTTCTGATGGGAGTTTAATCCTTGTTTAAGGGTAGGGGAAGGTTCTGTTCTGCATCAGACTTGGCAGGGAAGGATCTCTGTTCATGACAGACTTTTGTGACCAGCTTCTACTGCCTGTCCTATTCCAGTCCCAGTTACAAAAGGCAATCCCCTGACAAAAACCTACAAGGTTTTTGACATCTACATTTAAGTCACTTCAGTATGTCAACTTGGAGAGGATATTGCACTCACTGTCATAGTATCCTTCACAGCTTGCCTGCTCACAAACTAAATTTGCAGTCATGTTTGACTTGACTAATGATATGCTAATGCACTTGCTAAGCCCACCTCGAGTTACACTCCAGAACTGCATTTCGTTTAAGGGGCACTAGCAGTTGTGAGACAACTTCTCACACTGCCTTTCAGCTGTAGTTTGCTCCATGAGCGGGCCTGAGGAGGCCAGTACGTTTGACATACCTACATGAGAAAGGTGCTTCTGAAAAGGAAACAGGTGTGCAGTCACATCCATAAGCACCTGAAAACTTTTCCTTATCCCTGGAAAGTCAGGATTGTAGGGACGGACAGGCCTTGTGCTAGTAGGGATTTTTTCCCTGCCTAAGAGTGACCAAACTATTTAGGAAATTTATTCTCAATACTTAACAAAACTGAACATTAAAGTATTAATTTAATATTAAACTTTTTTTAAACATACAGCTCAATAAAAAGTATTGACTCTTCAGATTCAGAGAAAATATTCCCTTGACACATCTTGTGAAGATAAATTGACATGTTTTTTGTAAATGGGGTGACTACGAGGACAGGCATTAGAAGCCATGTACCATACCTCTGCTGGGAGAAGTCAATAAACCTGGAGAATGAGAACCATCGATCTAGAAAACTTGTGTTCATGTGAATTATCTTTAACTAGCCCAATGGTAAAAAAACGTATTTAGTTTCTAAGGGTACTTACTACATTTATTTCTGCTGTACACATGATGTACCAGCACTATCTCTGCGAGAAAGGCCACTCAAGTCAGGCCATACGCTAACTTGGCAGGTGGAGCTCCGCTCCGGGCTCTGCCTCTCCCCACCTGGGCAAATTGTCTACGCATCAATTTTCTATCCATTCTGCAAATAACCAGTGCTTCCTTTCCTCACTTCTCTGCTTTGCCTTTTTAGAGAGTGAGTGTTTCAGAGCTAGGATTGTACAGGACTACACACTCCTCAGGCCTACAGGATGAATTAAGTGCTGTAACTCTGATATGATTCAGTTTTATAAAGGCTCCTGTAATATAAATAATAATTTCATCCAAAATTATTAAAAGAATCTTTAACACTGACAAATCAAACCTCTAAACTTAGAATATGTAAAAACCGAGATGAAGGCTTTGAGGTCATCTCTCTTTTGTAGCAGATATCATCCCTGCTCAGAGATCAATGAATAAGGATATGGTAGAGGTTTAATCATCAGGTGCCAGGACAGAATACATAAAAGTTGTTCAGTGACTCTTCCAATGCAAGAAATAGGTGGCATGTAGCAGATTCAAAACATAGAAAGAAAGGTGCTTCTTCATGCTTTGTGTATGACTTGCAAAAAACCTTGGCACACAATGTTAAAAGATTATGCGGATTCCAAAAGCAGCTGGACAAATTCACAGAAGAGAAAACAATGTGGTGGCTCCTGCACTGTTCCCCAGGCATCCACTGTTGGGTACCGTTGGGTTTTTAAATGAATCTCCTGGACAGCCTCACCTCTTGTGCTTTGGTTTGCCTTATGTCAGAAAGCGTGAATGAGATTCCTGTTGTATCAGACTAAACCAGGATGGTGTGCTCCATGACCATGCATGACACACTGCAACCACACACAAGCATTCAGTCCATGACCTACAGCTAGTCTGAAGTGAAAAGGGCCCTGAAGTATGTCTAAGGTAGATGTCAGGGCCCTGGCACCAACTGTTTGACTCCGATTGTCCACTCTCATTGCCTCTCTCACTAATGGCTACTAAGGTGCTGCCTCTGGCAGGTCACATCTGGAGGATTAAAGCTTTTAGTCCTCTGACACACCTCTACCATTGGAGCTAATTGCAGCAGTAACTAGATGTCACTCTGGACAGAGGGTCCATGGCTGTTCACCAGGAGGTTTCACAGATACCGTTCGAGAGTAGACAGCGGTTGACACTTGGGTATTTCTGGTTCCAGGACTGTTCTGAAGGACTTTTTCTCTCCTGGTCAGATCCTTCTCTTTCACACAGTCATATATGCTCTCTCACCAGTCTTTCCACCTCCTTACCCTTGTCTAAATTTGCCTCTGCCCATTTTCCTTGCTTTCCCAGATCTGCCTGCCTGGGTCCCATTCCCTAGCTATATGTGCCTTACTTCCCAACAGTCACAGCTACTACAGCCTCCACCAGAAGGGCCAAAAGAAAATTGCCCTTCCACTCCTCTGACCTTTTGCTGCAGCGTATTCACTGTAAATGCTGCATGTAAGAACTCAACTTTCACACCCTACCCAGTGCTGCTTGTTAATTTGCCACCTGAGATGAATGCCTTTTAGCCAAAAATGGCCCAGGCAGCATGTTTGTGACAGATACCAGGGAAACCCTCTCCCAGTCTCTGCTCCCAGAATTCTCCTTCCAAAGCAGGAAACATGATCCTTGGCACCTTGGGGAAAAAGGGAGAAAGTGTTGTGAGAATTAAATATAAAAAACATTAACAAAGTTCCAATCTTCCTAACCATACAGACTGCTACACCTCCAGAAAAAGTCAAACCATTTTCTTAACTTTTTGAAGAAAGACTGTCATACTGAGGTGAACCCTGTGTCCAGAAAATTTCTGCCTACACAGTTAAAAGTTGATGAGTGAAAATGAAGCCTTACAATGGCAAGCGTCCAAGTCCTTAACTCTACTGGCCACAGCTGATGTTGTCTACAAAAATGTAAGGTATAAGCAATCCTCTGTAAGAAGATAGATCCTGGGTTTTTGGGGGCATGAGATCATTTAAAATGTGTCAGACTTTTTCCTTCTCCATTAGAAAGAAGCTGCCTTGATAAATGTGACAGGTACAAGATTATACATAACTGTGGTTTAACTTTTATTTTCAATTACATATTTACCTGTGAAGCTTATCATATCCTTGCCAGGGATACCATTTATCCAAGCCCACAGGACTTATTAGTGCTGAGGTGGAGTCTTGCAGGAGTCAGAGGAATTACACTGGACCAGAGCAGGAGCCCATTTTCTGGAGGACCACTCCCCCTCCACACACACACAGAGGCACATGTACACACAGACGCACACACATACACGCATACGCACATGCACCCCGCACCCACACCTTTGTTCAGATTACAGTGAGCTCTTAAGGAGGAGAAACCGAAGGACCTTTCCCCGTAGCTGGGAAATAGCCATGTTTTAAGGATAAGTCAGGCTCTGCTGAGCACCGTATTTAGCCCTGAGGAAGGCTGATTGAGTTCTCTGCTGGCAGAAGCAAACCCAATTTACTCAGCAATAACAGGTTCCAGGGTGGGAATGGTGAATATAAGCCAATTCTTTCATATCAGCATAAATATCAAATTTCCCTTACAATTTTTAATTCCAGTTGAACCCCAGTACATACGTAAGTGTAATCAGTTATAGAAGGAAAAGCTGGCAAAGTTTGACTGAAATAAATATATCTCTGCCCAGAATGAGAGAGCCACTGATGAACTTCCTTTAAGTCAAAGAGAACTAGATAGAAGAATAATACAGAACATTGCAGAGGACTTCCTACTGTCTTAACTTATTAACCGATAATATATTCGCAATCAGTGGAGAGGTCCAAAATAGATTAAATGATTATTCATCTTCAACTTGTACGCGCACATTTGATGGATTTTTTTTTTTTCTCCTGTGGATCTTTCACGTCTCGGGTCAGAATTTATTTTCTTCCTGTCTCAAAACACAGGAGAAAAAGGATAAGAAAGTAGAATCGCCAATAGGTGGCAACAGTGAGCAGGAACTAGAGCTCAGTTATATGGCAGTATTGTGATGGTGAGTGAAGGAGAGGCATGTGCTAATTACATGCAAACACACCGAGGCTGATATTTTCAAATAGGCCAAGAAAGCAGTGTGCACCCAAGCTGAGATCTTATTAAAGGGTACCCTTTACATTCTTTAAATGAGACTGGAGGAATATGGAAATAATCTAATTTGTTTGTCATCACTGTAAATCTCAGTTGTACTTCTTCAGGTATAAGAGCAGACCAGACAAAGGCATTTTTCTGGTAGCATGGGTGGCATAAAGGAACAGACGTGACATGCCAGCTTCTTTTTGCTGCCTGGTAACATACAAAGGAGTAAAGTCCCAAAGCGATTTGGGACCCGCAGAAATCACAGAGGACAATACAGCTAGAAAGCTCAGTTTTCCTTCCATTCTGGAAATGCTCACCACATGCTAGCAAGTCTTTCATGAATTCAAGCAGCCCCAAAAAGCCCAGATCACTTAACCCAGTGGAAAAGCAGGTGAGAACCAACCTTCCCAGGCTGCTCTTTCTTGTCCTGAAGGGACCACCATTGCTCACTTCTGGATCCACCGCAGAACATCCATTCTCCCAGTCTGCACTGCAGCTATGAAGCCTTCTGTATGGCATGTCATTAAAAACCTAACCCCTTAGTCAGATAATAATAAAGATACGGGGCTATGCAGGAGTCCCGCTAGGATTATGTCATTGTTTGGGAACTTCTCTGAAACAGAAGGTATTATTAGGTCACGTTGTAAGAGGAACAAAATAGGCAAAATGTATTTTCATTTTCTAGCCTTAGGTTGGGTACATTCAAAAATATTGGAAACTTTCTATATTAAATCATTAACTCATTTTGCCATCCAACACTCATGCTGGGGGATTGTGTGGAAATATGTGGTCATATGTCAGACTGAAACATGAAAGAAATTCATTTAGTATTCATTTATGGCAGGAGACAAGCCAAATAGTATACGTATGGCAAGTTCCCAGATCACATGGTTATGCTTTCTCCAGTAGCACTAGTTGTCACCAATTGCTAGAGTTCTCCATCTCTAGATGTAGTGGCACTCAAAAACAAAGGCAAGTATTTTGGAAAATTGGATAGGAGAGAAGCTAAGAACAAGGACTTGAAACAATGCAACATTTACGTAATGTGTGCCAGAAACTTTTCCTTTATTAAAAATGCTTTCCAGATAAATAACAAGCACTCAAGACAGCCATTATTTTCCTCTGCAATCATCCTTTCATGTAATCTATACAAGTATTCTCACAGGAATAATTACAAAGTATTCTGATGACTACTATTAACAATCAACTGAATTGTATTTCAGAATAGTTCCTCTCAGATTGTGACCATTTAAAAAGTATTGTCAACATATGCCCAGAACTTTGGAGAGAAAATAGACTGAGTCTGCAAGGGAGGCAGAAAAAAGGAAAGACTGAGCCAGATAATTAAAGACACAGATGCAGAAGCTACATGTATGAAAAGAGGATGAATACAATTACAGAATTCAGGCTCATGAAGAAGAATTTAATTTTCCAAGCTTCACGAGAATAATCCTTATGAAATCTTCTTAGAAAGAACAAACAGGGTGCCCTCTTTTGAATTACTTCCAAATTGTGGAAAAAATTAGGATAGAACAATAGTTCAAATGACCATGTTTGAGGTTAACAGCAAAGTTTACTTCAGTTAGCATTACAAAGCATATAATACCAGATACTTTTGCTAAACTCTGTCCTAGACTATGAAGAGAGCTGGCACAAGAAATTGCAAAGTCAGCAAAATGAAGGTTTGGGTTTGGTTTTTTTTTCTGAATCTTTTATTTCACTATTATTTTGATACCCGGAGAGTAGTAGCAAGTAGAAGTAAAAGTGTGGGAGTGAAGACAGTGATTGAAGGAAGTAGAGACGTCTTACTTTGAGATTAGTATTTTGTGAAATCTTGGAAAAGATTTCAAAGAAAAGCAAGACAGATACAGGCATGGAGTCTAATGAGAAGCTGAATACCAAAGGTAGAGCCGTTAGTCTGCTCAAATACCTTTTTATTGACAACAGATTTTTCAGAGACAGGTAATGCAGTGGGTTAATCCACTTGTACTTAAATAAAGTACTTTATCCGATGCTCATAGGAAATCGTTGGCGGCAATAAAAGAGAATCCAAGGTTAACAGTTGACTAAAGCAGAATTATCAGGATAAAAAAAGAAGACCGTAAAGAAAAGTATTCCTTAGGGATCAGACTTGAAATTGTCCCTGCTGCAGATAATAATATTTGACATCTAGGTGGGACTAAGAAAAAGCTGCTGATGAAAAACAAGCTTGGAGAGGTATTGTTGAAGCTGAAGAGGACCTGACTATAGTACAAGAAGAGCTGGACCATTTTATTAGCTGGTCTGACAGAGATAGTATGAAATCTAACAGAAGAAAATGCAGAGGCGTGTATCTGGAGGCCAGCAATAAGAACTCAGATGTATCCCTGCCCTCATGGCTGCCACACCACCCACTTGCCTGGAAAGTCCCACCCATCTTCTGGTCACGTGCTCTGCTGACTCCACCTCTTTTTGCCCCGAAGCCTGCACTGTGTGACATGTCACACCCTACACGTTCACAGCCAGCCCTGTGATTGGCTGCCAGCTGCCCCTCCCACTTTAAGCAGAAGGACGTCAGAGCAGGAGGGCCTTTCCCACTGTGTATGTGAGGGCCACCATTTTGTTTCAGCCACCATTTTTACAGTAGGGAGCCACCAGTGCTGTTTAATATCTTCATCAATGACATAGTGGGATCGAGTGCACCTTCAGCAAGTTTGCAGATGACACCAAGCTGAGTGGTGTGGTGGACATGCCTGAGGGATGGGATGCCATCCAGAGGGACCTGGACAAGCTCAAGAAGTGGGCCCGTGTGAACTTCATGAGGTTCAACAAGGCCAAGTGCAGGGTCCTGTACCTGGGTCGAGGCAACTCCCAGTATCAATACAGGCTGGGGGATGCAGGGATGGAGAGCAGCCCTGCCGAGAAGGACTTGGGGGTTCTGGTGGATGAAAAGCTGGACATGAGCCGACAATGTGTGCTCACAGCCCAGAAGGCCAACCATATCCTGGGCTGCATCAAAAGCAGCGTGGCCAGCAGGTCGAGGGAGGTGATTCTGCCCCTCTACTCTGCCCTGGTGAGGCCCCCCCTGGAGTCCTGCATCCAGCTCTGGAGCCCTCAGCACATGAATGACATGGACCTGCTGAAGCAGGTCCAGAGGAGGACCACAAAAATGATCAGAGAGATGGAGCACCTCTCCTATGCAGAAAAGCTGAGAGAGTTGGGGTTGTTCAGCCTGGAGAAGGCTCCAGGGAGACCTTATTGCAGCCTTTCAATACTTAAAGGGGGCTTATAAGAAAGATGGGGACAAACTTTTTAGCAGGGCCTGTTGTGATAGGACAAGGAATAATGGTTTTAAACTAAAGGAGGGGAGATTTAGACTAGACATAAGGAAGAAATTTTTTACACTGAGGGTGGTGAAGCACCAGAGCAAGTTGTCCAGAGAGGTGGTAGATGCCCCATCCCTGGAAACATTCAAGCTCTTAGTAACCTTATCTATTTGAAGATGTCCTTGCTCATTGCAGGGGGGGTGGACTAGATGACCTTTAAATGTCACTTCCAGCCCAAACTATTGTATGATTCTATGATTTTTGACAACGCCATGTTCCCCATGCTCACAGGCAGCCCTGTGACTGGCTGGCAGGACTGGCCACCCCTTCCAGTTTACCTGGAACAGGAAGTCCCTGCCTGCATGCGCACAGGCTGCCATTTCCGATGAGATCATTCCCCACTTGTTTTCACACTGATTTGTGATTGGCTTGTTACTAAATTTTGAACACATCATACCCAGATGAGCTTAGAGCACCCTCTGATTGGCTGCCTATTTCCTTTGGAACAGGAATTAATCATAGATTTAAATATATATGTATATATGTCAGAAAACTGCATGTGACAGAGGAAGGAGAGGACAGAAGGGTGCCATGATCTCTTCCTGTTCCTGCCCGGGCTTGCAGCAGGCAAAGAAAGCAGAATGGGTATAGGGGGACAGCAGAGTTTGAAGAAAAAAACAAAAAAGCCTGGAAAAGCCTGACCGGCAACCAACTCCATAGTTCAATTGATTGTCCAGGGTTTTATTTCTTATGTGTGAGTAGTAGCAGTTGGACACATACAGGCCTTTTCCATCTGTGAGACAGGAATGTATCCCAAGCTCCTAGGGGGCCAGGAACATGGGACTCCCCGGGTATTCCTGTGGGCAGAGCCTCTGGCTCCTCTCCAGCACCCACAGTAGGGGAAAGGGGGCATAAATGAGCCCTCCATGTCCTGGACCTGGCTCTGGGAGGGCATTTGGAAGTGTTGCTGAAGGAGGGCAGAGCAAGCAGGTTGCTGGTGTAGTGGAACAGTGCTGGCAGGAGGAGGATTGTGGTGCTGGTAAAAATGCAGCAGCCTGCCCTTTCAGAGATTTGCTCAGGGCCCCCAAGGCCTGCCCCACACCTTCAGGAAGGGGGCAGGCATCTGGGCACTGCTGGCTCACATCCTGCAGATCCACCTCAGTGCCTGAGGTACCTACTTATGCTGGACCCTCTCTGGAGCTCTTGAGACTTGTGGGACTGTTGCCTGGAGCCAATGGGAAAAGCCGGCATTTTCTTCCCATTTTGGCCCATGAATATCTGGGTCTGTGTCTGCCCGGCCAGAGCAAATGCCACAACTCCGTAGCACCTCTCTGTGGCCTGGGATAATGTCCCTCCTTCAAGGGCTTGCTCCGTCCCTGACTTGCTGGGCTGAAGCTGGCCAGCACACGCAACCTCCCCATACAAACCTCCCTCCCCATACAGCCCTCTCCTCTCTTCTCATTGATAAATTAAATAGATTAATCTCCATTATTCATCTAGTGAAACTTAGATCTCTACAAAATTGTTGTCTACAAGTGACCTGGCCACGTGTGATTTTTTTTGCAGTTGATCCCACCTTGGCATTCTAAAGCACATTTCAATCCCTTGGCCAATCTCATTGCTTTTCTTTTTTCTGCAATGTTTATGCATTATCTTGAATTGTGAGTAATAGAATTTCATACAGAATTTTCAAACTGAATGGTTGAGTGGTCTTAAGTGAATTTAGAGTGGGTACTGGAAGAAAATATCCAATTAATGATATTCTGGAACCAACTTCCAACAGGATAAAGAAGAAAATACCTAATTTTAAGATGGATCATGGCTGACTTCTGAGATGGATGAGGATGGTATGGTTGGTTGTAATAAATTTGATCATGATCGAGAAGGTTTCTTGCTGTCCTGTGACTTATTCCAGTAAAGACTGTCCTCTGACACATGTAACACTGCTATAGCTTCTCTACCCTTTGCTCCCCTGCTAAGACATCCAAAGATTTCATTAGCCTTTTGACCACATTTCAGTAGGTAAGTAGGTAATTCTGATCCCTGAGCCATCAACCAGAAACCTTGCAACAGCACTACAGGCAATTAAAGACAAAGTATGAAAAAGGAAATGCATAAATAGAAGACTGTTCATTAATGAACAGTTATGATACACTAAGGCTGACATTTCTCAGAACAATTACTTACAATGTTACTCAAATTTACATCACAATAAATTTTCAGAATTCAGCTTGTCTAAGAAGCTGGACTGGTATTTTTATAGGCATTTCTGTGGTATTAATCTCCATGGTATCCAAGCACTTCAGAGGAAGAAGTGCATGTGCTGTGAGATTGTTTGAAGTGTGTCTCAGGATACTTACAGTGTATTTATTCATTTGCACACCATACAGCATAGGACATTTTTGTTTAAATGAATGACAGAGCAAAACCCACGCAGCTCCAGGCTGAAATTCATTTATGTCTAAATAGCTGGCTACCAGTTCCCCCATATAAATGTCTTTTTGCAAATAAACGTTATTATGTTCACAGAATGCTTAGGCCTAAAGAAACAGTGCTAAATTTAATTCTTATTTAAGATTTCACCCCCTTCTTTTTTTTTGCAGTCTGTGGTTAACATGATGAAAGAAATGTGGTGTGATGGTATCGACTTCTTTAGCACACAGAAGGAACAAAAGCAGGTTTCATCTGTGCTACTTAGAAGAGCCTTGTTACCATATTTCCTCACACTTTTTATTGTACTATTTCTCACAGTGCTTCTGAGCTAAGGAAATTGCATTATTTTCATTTTGCAGATGAAGAACTAAGACAATTTGCTAAATACATGGATTTGCAACCTGATGGCCCCGGTTCCACAAATAATTGAATAATAGACAGGTCTAAAAGCCCGATTCTGGAAGTACTATTCGCATAGCGACTTGAGTGACAAGGTCCTTATATGACAAATAGGAAAAGGTTTTGCACCTGAGCTGGTCTTCATGACAGTGTGGGCTAGGCTGTAAGAAAAGTTCAAGAAAAGCCTATACCTTAAACTCTGTCCTTCAAGGGCGAAGGCCACCCTGTGAAGCTGGGAACGCTGCAACTGCAACCCTTTTCTGTGCCCAAATTACTGGCTTCTCTTGCTAGTGTCAGTCAAGTGCCCTAAGCAGATCTTTCCTGAGGTATAGGAGATGGCACAGAATAACATGGCTCATTGCAGCTTTCGCTTCAGTGGACACAGGCATCCCTTATGTCCCGTGTCATGTGAACCTAACTCTAGTTGTCTTGATTCCGTTTACATGAGGTGAGAGGAGAGGGTATTTCTAGGGTACCTCAGTCCAAGGTGAACATCTAGGGCTTGATTCAGTTGCTCCTACTTACATATCTAATGTCATTTGAGACTCTCTGGGTTATCTAGGGTTTTCTTGGGTCTGCCAGATATGATGCAGGTCCTACTGGAGACCTGTGCCCACCTGGAGGCAGCTGGAGGCAAGGTTGGACATCCCACTGTGTCCACATTGGCACAGGGTGCTTACGTGTGAGCAAAGGGTTTGTATGCTATGCCTGAGCAAAAGAGTAAAACCCCTAAAAGAGGGTTATTCTTACTTATTTTCATTATTTACGAAGGGAGTTACATGTCTAGATTAGATTTAGCTACCTGAAACTGAGATCAATCCCAGCCTGGGTATGAGAGTTCCTATTATAGAGTTAGGTTAACAGTAACAATTTTTTAAAAATATCACATAACTCCTTCTGCAAATGCTTCCTGTTCTGAGAATACTGAAGCACATAGATGTTTTATAAGTCAAGCTCAGTATTTAGCGCTATGAAAAAACCAGATGTTTAAAATGAACAAAAACCTGTCGAGGCTTACCAATAAGCAATATATGTAACTGCTATATCATTAGCTGTTGTGCTTTTAGATGTAATATGCATTTTTGCTACATATATTGTTCTTTGTTTATATATTAAACCAACATGAGTATAGAGTATATGACTAAATCTGTAACAATGTATGTAGCATTAAAAAGATTAATACTTATTAATATGTAAAATACTTCAATAATTTAAATGTTCTGTGGGATTAATGACAGGGCTAGAATAAATTTTTCTTGTCGTAATGCATCATTTTACAACCCCATAGTCTCAGAACAAGGATGTTACAGTAGGAAGGAAAAACACCTTTCAGTATAGCACTTCATCTGAAAAATTGGTCCAATACTTTGCAGAATAATGAAATTACACTATTGACTGACAAATCTGAAATTATCAAAGAGAATGGAGAAGCGCTCTCAACACACTCACAACACTTGACTTCCAGGAACATTCTCACTGAAATGCACATGTGTTGTTTTGAAAAATGTTCCTAAGTGCTGAAGTACTTAGAATTTTTGTAGAGTTCCTGTGGAAAATACCCACTGTGTCTTTGAGTATATTCTTTTCAAATGAATTTTGATGTTACTAGAAGGGCTGGATTTATATTTACTTAACCGTTAACCGGGTATGAGCTGAAGAACAACAGTGAAAGTGCTCCATATGGCTTTAACTGCGTGCCTCGTGTTTGACTTGAAGAACCTAAGTTGACGTGTAGGAGCCCTGGCTATCTGTGTTGAGTCAGCCAAGAAGCATACGATGGATGCTGCTACCTATCTATCAGCTGGCAGAAACGAGTACTTACACTCCCTCACCTTTGTCTATCAGCTTAATTTCATGTAGAGTGGGCAAATAGCAATGAGAAGAGAAAACTAATTAACTGTCCCCAGGGAAATGCATGGAAACTGTTTTTATTAATCCTTGAGGAGCACTACTTAAACAAGCAGTATTACTGTTTTCCAAAAAGAGGGACATAACTCCTATTCAGTTTACTCCAGAGGACTGTGAAACTAAGTGCTGTGGTCTCCTCACATTATGAAAAGGGGAGGAACACAAGTAGAAAACAGCCCTACTGCGGCTCGACGGGGGAACAGTTACACTGGAGCTGGAGAACAGGCACGGCAGGGCCACCCTTTTGGCAGGCGAGCTTTAGCGGGATAAATTAAAGCAGCCAGTTGCCTCTGGTGAGTCACACTGAACCAGCATTTTAGCAGCAATGGCCATTGTCTGTCTCATACAATTTCTGTAGCAATTATGGCCAGACAGAAGTGCAGCCCTACTCCCTGTTATGCTGATAACAATGGCCACATCCCCGTTTGTGAACGGAGGCCAGTCTCTGTCAAAAGACTCTTGGATGGTGTGTGAGAAGCATGAAAAAACATTCCAACTAGGATTCACATTCATGTGGCTCTGCCAGCTCCGAGTTATTCTTCACGTTGTGCCAAGTACAGGATGAAATGCAAGTGAAAAAGAGAGGACAGCTTACCCCTTGCTACAGACCATATGGATGTGAGAACCTGCATGCTCTGTGGCTGTGCATGCTGATCACTTTGCCTCCGTCCTTCACTGGCAAGTGTTTTCTGTATGTGACAGTATATTCATAACACACAGGCATACACTGTTGTCCACTGAGAATGTGTTCCTGGAAAGTGTGATGGTTAGTTAGGCAATAGGAGGGGAGACTGTCTGCAGGGATTTGAGAAATACACACAATTTAAACACATAAGGGCAGTAACACACAGGGACAGTATGGCTCCTTGTACTTGTGCTAATGCAGGCAGCCTGCACTGTGATACTGCAGGCGCACAATGTGCACAATGTAATATAGCAGGTACTGTAGACGTATTTGTGTTGGCATTTTCCTTTAGTCCTAGAAAGAACAGGGAAATCCCCACATCCAGCTCTGTTCCTCGTAACTGCGCTGTTGCTTACACATCTTTCTTATGCTATTATTGTTCTGCGTTCCTCAGTGCAGCATCCCTGTTTCTACTATTAAGTGATAATGTGGGTGGGATTCATCTTCCATAATTGTAAATGTTTATGGCTGGGCTAGACTCCCTTTAGACTCCCTTTATAGACGCTGAAAAATAAATGAACTCCTTTACAGTATGGTTTATATAACTGCAATTTCAGGTATCTGCTTTAAGATAAGATGAGTTGTGTTCCAGAAGTGTCTGTGCCTCTCCATCAGCTGTAAAAGGAGGTTAGATTACTAACTCCAGTGACAGTGTCTACAATATTTATATCTATATTTGGTCAGATGAACTTTGCTTTGTGTATATTGCTGGCTTGTGTTTTGTTTGTTTGTTTGTTTGTTTTTTTTCCCATTGAGTTTTGATTTGACTGGACTCTTGCAATATAGAAATAGGGATTCATTTTTGCCTAATAGCCACCTTCAGTAACAGTAACTCAAGCAACAGACTGCTTGGAAGGGTCTTGTCTTTTCCTGTTCTCATGGGTCTGCTCTCACACCATGGAAAGAGTCGTGGGGTTTCAATTTTTGATGAGGGAGGGCTGAAGTGGTAGTGATACCTGTGGGCCTACGGAATAGGGAGCAAAGACTGAATATGCAGATCACCTCCCAGGATCATCAATGTCTTGGATATTCAACACTTCTAAACCTGAAGGCCTTCCTTTCTGTCTGGGGCGCATTGCTCTCTATCACCCGGCACTTGGGGTGGTGGAAGGACTGCGGTCCCAGTTGCCTACATAGAGCTGTAGCAGGCAGCTGTCTCCTGTCCTGCATGCTGACGTGAAAAGGCTGATAGCACTTCGTAGAACACCCAAGTGCATACTGCCTACAATTTAAGCTCTTCCTGGCTTTTGCATTTCTGGGGGTATTGTCTCTGTGCTGGAATCCACTCTATGACAATAGTTGGTATTGGGCCAACTATGAAGTTGCTTTTCAGTAGGTTACATAGATGCAATGTAGATGAGCTCATGCTGTGAATTCAACTCTCCTTAGGATATATTCTGCATCAGCTTATTTGTGTAGATGCCACCCTTCACTGCGTCATCTGAGACTCAGTGCCATGTGATGAGAACATTGAACAGTCCTACTGCCAAAAGCCCTCCTGTCAATTTCCAGTACCTCTTCCCTGGAATGAACTATGTAAACCATCCCCTTCCTAGAATCAGACGCTACTGTGATTTAATTTGCACAAAGATGAGATTGTCTGTTTTGGTAGGTTTCTCCATAGATGTATGAAATTAATACCTGTAGTGGAAAGATCTTCATATGATCATCAGTTTGAATCTAGCTTTGTTCCACATGTGCAGAACTGATGAGTTCAATGCCTCTAGTAAGCAAATGAGTGTATGCACATAACACACATACAGTAGCGACCTTTGGGCCAAAGATGCTAGCTAGAAATGTGCTCACTGACTCAGCGCCTTAACCTTCCTCTGAGCTTTCTGTGTTCACCTATCCATAGTCTCCACTTGTGAATTGTTGGCATTGTACGTGGCCGAAGGGGAGGAAACTTACAAGAAGAACCTTGTAGAGAACCCATTTTTTTCAACCTTTTGGATATAACTGCACACTGCATGTTAGTTGCAAAACACAAGCAGATAGAGGTGGTTTTATTTGTATATGTAACACATAAAAAGAAGTTAAAATATATATCTGTTGTCCACCAGTTGCTGAAATGACTGCAGTTATGCCTTTGGAAGATCTAGTACACATTACATTACAGTAACAGCTAGAAATGTCATTAATTTGTTAGAAGGTTTTGTTTGCTGTTTGTTGTTTGCTTTTTCGTACATTGAAGTATCTTCGTACATTTACACAGTTGAACCACACCGTAGATCCTCTGTAACAGTGAACCTGTTACTCAACCACACATTTCAATGTTCAAAGTTAATACTTTGCCTATTGCAGCCTGGATTTGTGTAGAAATGTAGCATGTAGGTTACCCACTAAAAGCAGCTAAGGATTTTCCTTCATGTAACATAATATGTAAATAGTATAATTTACCAGTTTGCAAGGGGAAAATAAGATTGGGATGGTATCAGATGCTTCTTTTAAGAAGTTGCATAATAAACAAATTTTTTTTATTTGACAAAACTGGGGCAGCAATATACATTAAAAAAATTCATTGACATAAATGACATGTTCAAACTGGGACTTTGCATAGCCATAAAAAAATCCATTTCTCCAGATGGCATTGAGAGGTCTCACTAGGAAAGCATAATGTGATTCCTGACATGGCTTATGTGCTATATAAAAAGAGAAATTGTTCAGACTATGAACAATAGCAGCAATGCCAAAGCAGATAGCTTATATCCTGGCTTTAGTTATGTCATTGTTCACTATGTATCTAGTTGAATATTTATGGAAAAGCTAACTGGTGAAAAAATTCCTTTTACAGAATCATAGAAATGTTGATTAGAATGTGGCGGTTTTTTTGGAGGTCATGTAGTTCGACCTCGTGCTTGAAGGGGGACTGCCGCCAACACTAGGTCAGGCTCTGTCCAGCCAGGTCTTGAAAGCCTCTGTGGGGGGAGCTCCCACAGCCCTTCCAGGCAGCCCCTTTCTTGCAGCACTGCATCGTGGAAAAGCTGTTCCTCATCTCCAACCTGAGCCTCCCAAGGTGAAACCTGTGCCACCTGCAATGCTGTAGCAGTACTGAGAAAAGACTGCAAGTTTGGCTCCAATATCTTTGTAACTGTCCTTCAAGTAGTTGTAGTTTGTGATTAGAACATCCCTTAGCCTGCTTTTTATCAGTCCAAATGACCTCAGTTCCCTCAACTTCTCACAGTCCATCTACTCTGGACCCCTGGCCATCTTAGCAGCTGCCTAACAGGTCCCCTCTAGTTTCTTAGTATCCCCCTTGACGATGTGGGTGGGGAGGACATGCCAAAACCAGTATATTTATTGTTGTTCTGTAGTCACTGGTGCTGAGTACAGGGTAGTAATAAATTCCTTTGATCTGCAGGACACAGCCATAGCATAGCACATTATAGAGTTGCCTGAGCTGCGGTGAAAGCACATTCAGCCTGGCAATTGAAGCAATCTTTACTGGCTTCTCGTGCTGCTCTGCTAGCTGGTTATCAGCCTGTACTGATGCATGGGGTTTGTCTGCTCTGGTACAGCGTTATGCTTTTTCTTACTGAAATCCATGAGGTCTTTGTCTGTTTAATCCTCAGCCTAAGGGCCAGGAGTAGACCATTGAATGGTTTATAGTTCACTGGATTTGAAAGACATTCAGAGATATGTTGTCAATTGCATTGTCAATGTGTACTAATGACAGCACACATGTAGTATGAATCCTACGAGTCTTTGGGGCATTGTGAGTTAGATCCTCTGTATAATCAATTAAGAAGCATTAGAGCTTTCATTTACATTTCATCTAGCATGGACACTAGAAAGTAGGGGAGTCGATGGGAATTTTGCATTTAACTTTTATAGTTGTCATTGTTTTGAGTGGAGAGTTCTATCATCCAAAAATGTTGGTCAAAGCATTTGACCTGATATTTACCAAATTTTTCTGGTAGAAAGTGCATGAGTGTCTTTAAAACAACAGTATTTCATAGTCAAAAATATTGGAAACAAAATGTCTTAGGGATTGGGAGGGGTAAGGTTTTGGCTGACTATGAACTTTGCCAATTCAGTTTCTACTGGATTCTTTAGTGCCCTGACCAACAGTTACATGTATTCAAATCTAATATTTTCTGACAAAATCTAACCTTTCATTAATGTATTAATGGTTGCTTTCACTGAGGATGCCTTGTACTGGGTTTGCATGGCCAGGTTTTGGTAGCAGGGAGGCTATAGGGGTGGCTTCTGTGAGAAGCTGCTAGAAGCTTCCCCTATGTCCGATAGAGCCAATGCCAGCCGGCTCCAAAACGGACCCACCACTGGCCAAGGCCGAGCCCATCAGCGACAGTGGTAGCACCTCTGGGATAACAGATTTAAGAAAGGGAAAAAACCTGTGCAATGGCAATTGCAGCTGGAGAGAGGAGTGAGAATATGTGAGAGCAACAACCCTGCAGACACCAAGGTCAGTGAAGAAGGAGGGGGAGGAGGTGCTCCAGAGCAGAGATTCCCCTGCAGCCTGTGATGAAGACCATGGTGAGGCAGGCTGTCCCCCTGCAGCCCATGGAGGTCCATGGTGGAGCAGATATCCACCCACAGCCCGTGGAGGACCCCAAACCGCAGCAGCTGGATGCTTGAAGGAGGCTGTGACTCCATGGGAAGCCTGTGTTGGAGCAGGCTCCTGGCAGGACCTGTGGCCCCGTGGAGACAAAGGAGCCCACACTGGAGCAGGTTTGCTGGCAGGACTTGTGACCCTGTGGGGGACCCATGCTGGAGCAGTCTGTTCCTGAAGGACTGCACCCTGTGGAAGGGAGCCACGCTGGAGCAGTTCCTGAAGAACTGCAGCCCGTGGGAAGGACTCATGCTGGAGAAGTCTGTGGAGGACTGTCTCCTGTGGGAGGGACCCCATGCTGGAGCAGGGGAAGAGTGAGGAGTCCTCCCCTTGAGGAGGAAGGAGCGGCAGAGACAATGTGTGATGAACAGACCGCAGCCCCCATTCCCCATCCCCCTGCACCGCTCAGGGGGAGAAGGGAGAGAAATCAGGAGTGAAGTTGAGCCCGGGGAAGAAGGGAGGGGTGGGGGGAAGGTGTTTTAAGATTTGGTTTTATTTCTCATTATCCTACTCTGATTTGATTGGTAATAAAGTCGAGTCTGTTTTGCCTGTGACAGTAATTGGCGAGCAATCTCTCCCCATCCTTATCTCAACCCACGAGCCTTTCGTTATATTTTCTCTCCCCTGTACAGCCGAGGAGGGGAGTGATAGAGCTGCTTTGGTGGGCACTTGGTGTCCAGCCAGGGTCAACCCACCACATGCCTGATGGATGATCTGTCACAGCCTCCACTCCTGTGTGTCTTAGGGTCTGTTCCTTCATATATTTCAGGTGACCATCACACTAAGCTCTATAGGGTTCAATGCTGTTTCCCCTCCTGGTCGTTACGCAGGCAGGACTGTGGTACCTGGGCTGGCACAGGTTGCAGTGCCCTCACTGCTGTGAAGATACTTAGCAGCAATGCTCTGCCCTAGCTGACTCAAGAAGTGCTATTTAGTTGTGGAGGGGAAAAAAATGGATGCTAGAGGTGAAAAAACATACAGGATAGCAAGGACTCCCTCCTTTACCTAGGAAGGGTGAGAGTTTGCTTTTTTCTTGATTTGCCTTATTTTTGTGTTCTGCTGGACCTTTGGCTCCTGTCTGACAACTACAAGACCCCAGAAAACTTAGCTGCACCTTAGCAAAGGGTACCTTTTCAGCTCTACTATGATCCATGACGCTGTTAGACTAAGACTTGCTCTGTAAAAAATAATCCAGCTTCCGACAACCTAGAAGCTGAAGCCGCTATAGTATGTAAAAACGTGTGTCTATGATGTGCATTGGTTGCACAAAACTAGAGGATGGGCTGATGAAACTCCCATTGGCCCAGACTTTACTTCCATGAAAAATTCTTTAAGGCCAGTTCTGTGGCAGTCTGGAGGACCATATAATAAATGATAATAAAAATGAGAAAACATGCAAATTAATATATAAACCCCCCCACTGGAACATGTTGCTGTATGTTGAACTTCAGCATATATCAATTATTTTGCACTGCTAATGTAGATGCCTTCCATTTCTAAACCAACTTCAAAAATGTGAGTGCTTTTTCCTATGGCTATTAACTGACAGTGATCTTCTAATATCAGTCAGTAGGAAAACGTCTATTCCGTTTATTCCTTGCTTCCTGGATACCTCCCTGATGTTTGGCTTTGCTCATTTTTCCTTTCACAGACTGAGTTTACTTTAACCGAAACTGCCAAGCAGTAATTCAGTTCTTAACTAGATTTGTGGCAGTGAGACAGAGGGTAACATAAAAAGGCAGAACTTATTGGCACGATTCATCATCATACTTTATTGCACACTTGAGCCTACTGGGCAGGAAATGTTATTAAATTGGAAGATGTATCAGAGCCTTCTGAATTTGGCAGGATGAGCACCTTAAATCTCATGAAGGGTTGATGTGCTCAACTCACGCTCAGTCCCCATGAACGGTTGCAAGAATACACGTGGTGTTCCAGGTTAAGCTCCGCAAGGGACAACAGCCGGCGTTGCATTCACACTGTGGCAATGGTGCGCGTTAAGGTCTAATATGTAGAAGGCAAATAGTCATGGCAACAATTATGCCTACCTGTTATTCTGGGGAGTGGGGCATAACCACATCATCTACTTGGTTACTGTGTGCCAAACACCGGTATAACACTAGTCGCTGTCAGGGAAGTCCAGCATCTATGTTTGCTTTTGAGTAGACAGGTCAGTACTAGCAACTAGTTTTATCGAAACACAAATGGGGGTAAAACATGAATTGTATGTCAAACTAATAAGTGAAAACGTGGAGTTCCTGAAGGGAAAAGAGATTTCTTAGTGAAAACTTAATGAAAGACTATGGAAGAATTAGGTGTAAGTGTTGTTTGTGAAAAAAAAGTCTTTTGGAAAAAAATGCCTTAGTGGTAGGAACATAGAGAAAGTATAAATATAACAAGCTGAGATAGGGAAATCCCGATCGCACCATGGGATCATGAGAAATCTGGGAAGTTTCTGCATTGTCTGAGGCCCAGCTGTCAGCTCCAGTGTTGCTATGGTCTGGAATACTGAAAAGGATTAGGGATTTCACAGTCGGAGTGAGTCGAGACTGGTAATTCTGTGGTCATGAATGTACAGAGGCAGGAGTTAAATTGCATTCAAAGAGGATAAACCAAGAAGACACTCTTACTTAACAATAAGTGGCTGCCAAAGAAATTATACTTGTAAAAATGCAGCATGTAGTTTTACCAGTAAATTTCATTGTGTAAGCAGATCTAAAGCACTAGCTTTCAGTGTACCGAAAAAGTTGGAATTGGGAAAGTTTTGAAACCAAATTTGATTGCAGTTTTTAAATTACGAAGTCTTTACATTCAAGCAGTTTATGCAAAAGACACAGTTTATTTCTGGATTTCTCTTTGAATTTTGTAGGATATTCTTCCCACATTGTGTTAGCCCCATGGATAAACCTCAGTCTCAAAACTTTTAGTTTACTGGCTGCTCACGCTGACTGTTGAAAATATATTTAAAGATTCTTCTGAAATTCCTTTCAAGAACACCCTATCAGAAAGGTAACACACTATGCCTCTTCTCTTAGGCAGATTTGCAGGTGTCCGTTTCTATGTTTTTAAGCTCTCAACTTTCATAAGAAAATACAATCACCAATATATGCACACAATACTTGCATTTTCTGATAATGTGTATTTATTTGTATCCAGAAATACAAATGTTGGGATCAAAATACGAATATAAATAGTATTCTAGACGCACAGCCCTACTCCTTAACACAAAGTAAAGTGGAATGGATGTGGTCGATAAGGGAGAGTCGTTGTATGAGAACTTGAGGAGATGAAGCACACGGGTGTTTGACTTTTCTGGTTAGGTCAGTCTGGGGGACCACTAGGATGGCTGTCTAACTTAGAATGACGTACTGGTACTAGTGCTACCTGTATTATTCAAGGCACATTGGGCACATAATTGTACTTTCATTTCACTATGACATCACAAGCTGCACTGCTAGCAAAGAAATCACACACCCCTAAGAAAAACTTAGGAAGGAAGGAAGGATAATTAGAAATCTAAAATTTTGTTTGTGTTCTATAAGAAAGTTCAATTTGGCACATAGTTGGCAGTTTTTATGTGATTCCTAAAATTGCACTCACTTACTTAAAATTAAAAAAATATCCATATGTTGTCATTTTGGGAAAAAATGTATTGAGAGGAATATACTGAGAGTTTAAAATAGTGTTATATGAGGTGCTTGATGACTGCCTGTGATAGCCACAGACTGTGCTCAGATTCCCTCCAGCCTAGTGTTCCTACTTGTGACAGCCACGTGTTGGCCCATGATTTATGGTTGGTATTGCGTGTGAGCATGGATGACAATAAAGTCACAGGACTCCTTAAGGACTACAAAAGAGAATATGGGGAACTGATACTGTAATCTCTCTGCACAAGGTTTCCCACTGTTGTTCGGAGGAGCATTGTTTTGTGGAAGGTTATTCTGAAATTTTGTTTCCTTTGGAGCACTCTCTCTGGCAGTGACTTACTTCCCTGGTCTGCCTGTGTAATAGCATCAGATGCAATTATTTTACCAGCTTTCCGTGAGTTCAACAGCAGCTCATGTTTTAAGGATGCCACGTGGTCTGTAAGTATGAAATGGACTCTGTAGCATGCTCTGTTCCACATTCGTCAGTAGTTTTTCAAATATGTCATCAATATTGTTCTCTTCATCCATTTTCTATTTTTGTGCAATTTAAACATTTTGGCATTTACCTGTTTTAGGCCCCACTTTAAGTACGTAAACTACAAATCTTACTTTAAGTACTTAAGTTACAAATCTGCTATCCACAAGCTTTGAAGCCAGTCAATGGATAGTCAACTCTGCCAGAATATGATCCAAAGCTCTTCCTTTGCTGGTAAGAATATTTTAAGATAAACCCCTCTTCTGGTCAATGTTCTTGATTGATAAGGAAGTTTTTGACTCAGACCTAGGGGCCTTCTCTTTAAAACTTGTAATCATAACACAGTCTCAATAACAAGCAGTCACCAGCTTCACTATTGATTATTTTATTCTTTGTATTTTATAATATATTGTGTCAGAACAACTTCATCTCTCCCAAGCACTGCCATAGGCTGCAAGAAGGTAAAGAGACTTTAGGAGAGTATTAAGCCGTGTATTAAGCACTAAAGGGAGCGCCTGCGTTCCTGTATAAGAAGCTCTGCAGGCTGGTTTAGCCCTCCAAGTAAAGCTGAGTTACGTGAATGCTTCCATGACACCAAAGAGGCTGTTGTGGCTCCTCTGGCTAGTGTCATTCATTACCTAGATAAAAGAATACCTGGCAAATAACTGACTGTATCAGTGCCTGGTTTACCTGGTTCAGTCCTTGAGAAAGCCTACCCCCAGACATATGAATAAACATAGCCACATGTCTTCCACTGTCTTACTTTGTCCTTCATAAATGCAAATGATTAGAAGATCAAAATGCATGTTTTGATAGAAAGTAGAGAATTCTCAGGTGTCCAACTCTGAGGCACTGAACCTCATGATGAATTTTATTGTTTAATTTCACATATATTCTAGGAAAACCCTTGAGGACTCCAGATGCATACAGACACTGACTGGAGGACCCCCCCAAAAAAGAGGAAAAATAAAAGAAAGTAAAGTTTCTAGAAAGGAACACATCATCACAGATCTTGGATATCTCCCTTGAGGAATATCATTGGACACTAACCAACTGCTCGAAGTCAGTCACAATCCAAAGTCATTTAAAGGAACAGCTGCTAGGTAAATTGGATGAATAGAACAATATTTATCCCTAATTCAGGACTTAGTCCTTGACAGGGTTATAGGGTAGCATATCTCTTTGAGTTATCCGCCATAGGTATGGTGTACAGACATTTACTGTTTAACTTGTCAAAGCAATGCAGTTCAAGCGGAGATGATTTTTTTCTTTAAAACATCATTTCACTTTAGATATAAAACATAGTTTTCTTTTTAGTATCTAAACCAGTGGCCTAACTGATGAGGAAAGTAGATTCTCTGTTTGTTTGTTGCCCAAACAACCCACGGATCCCAGGGGAAAAGGCAAAACTGTTAAGGCCACTGAGTCTTGAAGGAAGGCCTTCATTTTTCACATATATACTAGTACCCTTCAAGAAGAGAATGTGGTGAACCATAAGAAGCCTGTAGGCATATAAATACGGTATAAGACTAATGACACTATGCTTTTTTTTCAGTAAGTGTAAGTTTCAATGTAAGTTTTCAGTGTGTAAGTGTAAGTTGAGCTGATTTTGTGCTTGCCAGTTGTATAGGTGAAGGGAAGGAGGGAGGGAGGGAGGGAGGGAGGGAAGGAGGAAGGACTAAAATGAACTCAGGGAAAAAAAAAGCTCTAAAGGAGAAAGAACCTCACCTTTCAGCTGTGGAAATGCATTCCCAATGCATAGTTTGGTTTTTGCCTATTTTAAACAGTCTTCTGGGAAGTGGCCTGGATGAGGTAAACATCAGCCTTGAGTTTATGCTCTGCATCTCTTGGTGGAATGAAGTTGCTGAGTGAAGAAGGAAGGATTCTGCTAAACTGCTGAAATCTCACTGTAGTTTTCTTGCTACTTAGGAATTAAGAAACCTACAGACTGCTTAAAAAATAAAGAAAAAACAGACAAATGCTCAATGTGTAGGTTAAAGACATCTAGAATATTGGTCACACACTGTGGTGCTCAGGAAGAACTCCAGCAACGTCATTGTCCCTCTTTCTGACTCTCAGGCCGGGAACAGTATATCCTTCAATATCAAGAAATGCTAAAGGCACTAATGTCAGAGGCACAAAGATTGCACTGTAAGCAAGAAGAATATACCTTGAAAAAAATCATCTAAATATGTAGGCAGCTAAGAGTATGGGATATGGCTTGCCTTTTCTTAGTGCTTTATGGAAGCCCAGAAAGAGCAGCCAATGGGAAAAGTACAGTCTGTTATGGGCAGCCTTTACAAGTCGCAGTGGGCACTTAGTTTTACAGCTTAGAAGGTACCACCAACCCTCCAGATTGTGAGGCCAGTGAAATCTGTCTTCAAATATTGACAGTCTCCCTTCCCAAAAAGTCAGCAGTACTGCAACTATGGTCTTTCCAGAGTTGTCTTGCACCAGCTTGCTTGGAGCATGGGTAGGGCAGAGTAATTTTTCTAGATGTATGGTGAAATTTGTAAAAGGAGGTAAGCATCCTTCCCGTCATGAAATGACCGAGTAAGGTGAGTTGAGATAAATTCATGCAGCAACGCGAGGTGCTAGACTCTGAGACACATTAGGGCTGCAAAAGTGTTGGAGATAGCTATCTGAGTTATTTGGCAGGATGCCTCCAGTTCCAGAAATATCATTTCCTATCAGCTAACGGCTCATGTGTCACTGCTGTTCCAGCTGATGAATGTGCAAACCGCCAGGTGAATGATTTGGAATTAGCTGTGGGTAGGTGGTGGGCAGAACTGAATAAGAGGAGTGGGACAGATAAGAACTGCACAGTAATAAAAAATAATGTCTTCCTCCTCTTTTAGGTTCACTACTCATCGCTGTCTCTGTGAAGACAGTTCTGGCTTTTTTGATTCTGGCTGTTGTAATTTTTATCATTTTTATTGATATGTAGAATATACCAATATGAAGTTGAGAGAGGAGGAAGGAGAAAAGGAGCATCTAAAAGAGAAGAAAGGTTATCAAAGTGCCTGCGGTGTTTTAATCTACAGCTGTACTTCTTGATTAGAAAGTTACATTAAAATTTTCTGGCGTACTTCAGTTCCACATTACTGCTGGACATGAAGACAGCATAAACCAGCTGCAAGTTTTTACACACTTATTCTTGGAAGAATGGCTGTAAAAGAAGGAGCTGTAAGTGTGTTAGGCAACAGGGCCAGAAGAACTGAGAAGACTGAATTAAGCAGAACAGTATTTTCATACATTCTTAATTGCCTTGAAAACGCTGCCCTCAGTGCAGGAAAACACTGTCCATCATCTTTTAATTGAAGAGGAAGAATAAGAGGTTTGACTTTAGATCCTCCTGGGAGAAGTTGGTTATCTAAACAAACCCTCACAACAAATCTTTTCTGTAACTTCAAAAGGAAGGAATGTAATGTGAAGATACTTGATTTTGTGGTTTTACATACATATCCAAATGCATTCATTTCACTAGTCATTTGGTTTTGCTTTCCTCCATTCCCTTCCCTTCCTTGGAAGGGTAAAAAGAAGTATTAATGCAAGTCTTGAACATGAAATTATCTGATAAGAAAATGTTCTAAAATGCTAAAAGGTGGTTCTTACATTTCTCATGGGATAGTGCACAGAAGTGGGTTTTTTTTTTTCAATTTGAGAAAGAAGCAAAAGAATATCTGGAGGTTAATGAGGATATTCAACTACTACAGAAGGATATGGCACACAGATATATGCAGACCACATTATCTAGGTGTCTAGAATAATTGCATTTTGAATGATGCAGAGCCTAGAAAGCTTATCTTCCCTGATCTGTACGGTTTTTCAGTGGCTGCCAAAGCACAGAGCAGTGAAGCAGAGAGAGTAAACCAAGCAACTAGGAATAAGCAGAGGAATGCATTCTGGAACCTGCCAGCCTGCGACAGCTCACCTTGCATATAAATCAATTTTTTGCACATAACCCCAGAGTAGAATATATTACACAGTAGAATATGTCCTCTGCTGTCAGTATAAGAGTGGAAGCCAGTAGTGTCTGCAGATTCTTTCTTGGTTAGGACTGCGGAAAAAAAGTAGAATTATATGCTTCCAACTTCTGTTTATGAAAGCACTCAGAAAACAGAGGCAGTATGAATGGACTTAGCGGAATCAGTCTTCCAAGGAGGGATCTGATGGGATTGTGTTATTTCAGCAGGAATGGGTAGCCATGATCAGAAGTGTAAGAAAAGTATATGCTCATCATCTAAAATGGGAACGTTCCACTGCCATGCTTACTCCCAGGACATTCGCTCAAGTATGCAATTGCTAGATAAACCTCACTTTACCTGTTCCAGACCTAATGGTGGAAGGCACCTTCTTGTGCCTCATCTGTCTCAATACTCCCATCAAAATCGATTGATTGTGCAGAGGGCTTGCAGGATCAGGCCCCTAAGGGGTAACTGTTTCCATTCTTTTATTTAGGCTTGAAGTATTTCTAGTATTCTTGCAAAATATGGCTGAAGGTGCCTGTTAGAGTAGACTAATTCATAATTAGAGACCAGGATATTCAACTTCAATTCAATCGCCTTCTTGCACTGCTGAAAATATAGCTCTCATCCTTAAATAAAATCCATACTTGCAAGTGCAGGACACAGAGGTTTACAGAGTAATAGATTTTACAGAGTAATTTGCTACTGAGAGTTAGCAAAAACTTCAACAAGTATTTTGAAATCAGAAGGTTATCGTTGGTTTAGAAGACATCAGATTGGGCAGATTTTGCTAAAAATAAGGTTTTGATCCTGCCCCAAAATATGTCTTCTCTGTGCTTCGAATTTGAATTTTGTCAGTCCTTGGAGAAGTGATTCCCCTCTCCCATCTAAACCCAACTCTGTCTCTGATACTTTAGACAAGTGAAAAACAGAAGAAAGTATTTTGAATAACTACAGCTAACTTTTGTGTTAGTGACTGTTTTCAATTAAAAACTCACTGGAAGCACAGAGAAACAGCAATGACAGACAGCGATGTTTCAAAGAACACGACAGCATTTCTGTTCCTTTAGAATTACCATTGCATTAGTTCTTGCTTGTTTGAAGGATTTTCCTTCTGAGGAGAAAAGGAACTGCTCTTCAATCACACCTACTACTCATTTTTTATCAAATACTTTCTGGAAGAGACACACATTTTTTGAGACAATAAAAAAATTATCAGGTCATCCAGAAGAGAAAAAAAATAGAGTTTTGTTTTCAGGTATGTTTTAACTTTAATCATTTGTAACCATTTGTCATCCAAAGGGTAGTGAAAAGCCATTGCTATTTAGTTTTGAATCTGTTTTGTTTGCTTAATAACAATTATTGAGACAGTCTGTAAAAGACGTAATCTAATTTAACACTGTAAAACTAGTTTTTGAAAAAAATGGGTAGTTTAAGAATTTAGTGGTCAAAAGATTGAAAAATACAAAATAGCTTTTTAGAGTAAAATATAGTTGGTAGTTTAGGAAAAAAATGAAAACAACCTTTTTCTACATGTGGCAACTATTCCATGTTTAATCCAAGTGTGACAATTGAGTTCCTGTAATGCACTATTCAAGTCAAAAGTGTTCAGTCTTCAGCTCAGACCCAGGGAACAACTGCCGTGAGTAAGGACTGCAGTATTTAACTTTATGGAAGGAACAAAAAAATGTCCTTTGGCACACATGTTTTTCAGTTTTGTACAATAACTTTGAGTGAGAGAAAAAATAAGAATGCATGAGAACACTTTTTAGTAAATTGCGATCTGAAGAAAGTCACATATTCCTAGTGCTATTATATAGTGATTTTTACTCATGACCTATCAACTATGATCTGCTACAATGACACAAACAAGCAGGAATCTTGTCCTGCTTCAAGTAGAGTACTTTAGAAATCAATCGCCATCCTGTGTTTAACCAGTCATAAAAAAGACAGTTAAAAGCTTGAAAAACTGTAGAAGTTATGCCTACAGCTGTCTCAGAGATAGGCAAGTCTTTTATTTATATCAAAATAATAGCTTTCTTATAACTCTGCCTTTTCACCTTAAGTTAAAACCAATATGTGTAGCTAAGTGGCTAATTCCATGAATCCCAGACCTTTGTAGAAAGTAACGTCCATGTTTGGATCCCACCAGAGACATTTCTTACTGTCTTTTGGTGATTTCTCTATAGCAAGGAGATCACCAATGAAATATTTCCCAAAACCTATGGGACATAGCTCAAGCAAGTTTAAATACAAATGACCAGTTTCGTCAGCTTTGGCTTATTTGCCAATGCCAGTGTATGTTGCTCTGAGCCTCGGGGATATGGCAGCATTTTGAAGAAAGTATGGGAATGAAGAACAAAAATGACATATTTAACCTTTGCCTGAATTGTGTATAGCTTCTATGCCGAGGGAGAATAGTAGAGATTCTAATATACAATAATTATTCATAAATATCGCTTACACTACAAATTCAGCTGAATTTTGTAAGAATCTTTTCCTGAAAATGAATAGCAGTAAGGAGAGAATTCTTCCACATTTTTCTTTTTCAGGCAATTACATTAAAATTCTTCATCAGGCTCTGTGATGGTGAAGGTTAATGTGGCCTTTATAATTTGAGATGAAACTGACCGTGTCCTTCACTTTTTCCGCACTTTCACCATCCCTCCGCAGTGTGAAAACACAGCAGTCTTCACCACTACAGGCAACATTTAAAGATAGAGGTATCCAACCCAGTAGACCAGGTTAAACAGCAGGAAGGATGTAGGAAAAAAGACCCTAGAGTAAGAGTCCAGTTCTAAGATGTCTATGTGAATCCGTCCTCTCCTCCATGAGCCTGATTTACACTCTTCGTAACAACAGAAAAAGCTCTGGCAGTCTTTCCCATCCAGACATTCGTAGACACACGCATCTTCAAATTCTTGCCAATACATGGCATTGTTCAGTGTGATGACTGTAGTTGGTGGTCTCATATCAAGTACCGAATAATTCTGAGGAGACAAAAAGAAACCAACAGTTTGATAAGCTTCCATGGATGATGCAGATCACAATTAATAGTCATGGGAAAAAATCACAGGAGCTGGGAATAAGAGATCGATACTATAGGAGTTCTAGATTTGGGGAGCGTCTGTCTTTCCCTGAAAAGATGCCTTTTCAGTTGAATTTCCATAGAGAGATTGTGGAGTGGCAAGTTAAATACTTCTAGGTGTATTTTCTACTTGGTAACTCAAAGCATATATTTCCTAGTAACTATTTTTTCACACTTAGGAGTTCCCTTGCCTGTCATAATATTATTTGCAAGTTACTTTAAACACTTGCGGCTACTACATTTAAGAATGGATTCTGAAAAATAAGGAAGATGTCTCCCCTCCCCATTTAATTACAGAACGATCTCCACTTAGTATAGCTGCATTCACAGCCTCTTTACCATGATTTATAAAACCAGATATGGTCAGCAACAGATAGTGATGATTTCGGTACAGGATTTCAAAACGCCGTCCCTAGGCATGTCCCCTTAGTGCTTATCACACTAACCGTGCTCAGAAATAGGGCACTTTGATATCACGCATCCTCAGTACCACTCGCGCCTGCAGACCTCTCCTTCTTCAGCGTGCTCCGTATTTACACTTTGTCAGCTTTTCTGCCACGCCATTTCCTTTTCATGAAAGGTACTTTCTCGCAACAGTCTCCTCTCTCATCAAGCCACCCGTTCCATCCTCACAAATGTCACCCCCTCCGCTGGTATCGCTAGGAAAGGTCCCGTCAGCTTCGCTGTCTGTCTGCACCACCCTGACAAAGCAGACTGGAGCCCTGTCAGCACCGTTTTCTCCACCTCGGGGCCCTTCCTCTCCCTGTGATTGTGCTGAGCACTGCCTTTGCCTGCGGGAGCAGGCCGGGTACGTACTAAGAAGCTAGCCATGCCTCTGCATCGTGCCCGCTTGCATTCTGGAGGGTGCTCTGGGCCCCTGCTTCCACACCTGCTATTCAAAATACGCGACATTTCCTGTTGAAAGCGTTGGGGCGTATCTGAAAACTTCCACTCTGTATGTGAAACAGATCAGTGATACAACTGATGTACCTCAGCGGAAATTTTCCTTTTTCTATTGACTTTGTTTTCTTTCTACAAATCCTTTGGTTTGACGCATGATAATATTACCCATCTCATTAAAAATGCCAGTCCCTGAGCTAACAACTTGATGTGGCATCCCTCTGCTTAGATGTTGGCATCTCCAACATAGACAGGTAACTACATCTGAACAACTGTGTTACGGTACCCAGCCAATTACTTCTAGAACACAAGTCATCTCATCCTAAGCAGATGGCTAAAATTTCTCAGGTGCGTTGTGCTGTGGACTGTAAACAGATTCCAGTTCAGAAGCAGGTTAGTGCAAATCTGTTTGTTGTGAATGACTTTATCTCTGAGATTAGATGACAGAAATTACACCCTCATGGTCTTCTCTCTCAGTTGTAAAGTTTCAGGTGGTTGCTATCAGAGCTTTACAATGTGGTGCCACATGGAAAATAGTCTAATAGTCTAAGACTATTGCACAAGAAATAATTTTTTGACTGTAGCACTCTGGAGAGAAAAAAGCTATAACTAAAGTATACATGGAATTCTTCTATCCCACTGTGTCACATATTGTTCATTTCTTGCAGGCCTTTATGAAAAATTCCTACTCAGGGACTGAAATTTTCTATGCCTGGCAACAATATTTATGTTAAAAAGAAGAAAGGCTAATTTTGATCTCTCCAGACAATCTTGGTAAGTGAAGAGAAATAAGTGCCCTGGTTCTGCAAAGGAAACTTTTCTCATCTATCAATAGCCTGGGTTTTTTGTTGTTGTTTTGTTATATCAACTATCTGCTCAGGACAGAAGATAAGATAAAATAAATTCATAGAATCATAGAATCATAGAATTGTTCTGGTTGGAAGAGACCTCCAAGATCATCGGGTCCAACCATTAACCTATCACTACCTATCACTACCAAGTCCCCCACGGACTGATCATATGGATCATATGATCATATGATCATTCCCTGATCATATGGAGAGATTAATCTGGTTGCTTTAATCTCTGTCAGCTAGGAAGGGTCCTGAAGTGAGCAGATACCAGGTGGAGGTGGATGGTACCCGCCGTGTCCTGTGGTCGGGCTGAGCTGGGGTTGGGAGGAGCGTGGTGTGTGCATGGCGGGCGCCAGCCCAGCACCGCCTGGGAGCTCTGGCAAGGCAAGGCGCTTCTCAGGTGCCTTGGACAAGGCAGTTCCGATGCAGTGTTAAACGCGCTTAATAAAATTATGATGTCAGACAAGGTATAAGCGTGTTCTCTAGGAGGAAAAACAAGGGGTGGGATTACCTGAACATGGATTTACTAAGATTAATGAATTTCGCCTTTCAGGTGGCATCATTACAAGGCTGGCAAAGACAAGATGATATCCTGAGAGTCAGAGACACTGCTTATTTTATGGAGTTTATGCTACAAGTTGAACATGGAAGTTGTTTATGTATAGAACAAGGCCCTGCTCAATATTTGTCTTACAGTGAAAAAAGAAAAGTGAGTAAAAAACCTAAGAAGCCTGCAGATATACTTTCCAAGCAGATCAGACTGACTAGATCTAGACAAAGACTAAGAGTGTTAAACCCTATTGCCATTTTAATTGTGTATCTTTTTTTTTTTTTAATTTGAAAAAGAAAAGTGCCGCTACCCATTCAATGTGCCTTATTAACCTCATCTTTCAGAAAAGTCTGTCCAAGGAGTGACAGCAGTAGCGAGTGTATAAATGCAATGTTTGCTGTAAACCATTCATTGTCAATGACCAGACTTTCAATGCTATATGAGCTCTTTAAATAATCAGAAAACTCATGTAAAAAAAAAAAAGTGTATAACATTATTTGTAAAAGGTAAGTTAGACATGGAGCTAGCAGTTGTAAATGATAAACTTCAGCATATCCAAACCAAGAAATGCAAAAGCAATGGTTTAGTTCTGTCCCTGTTCTTATTTGGATCTGATAGCTGGGAAGCAGGCTACCAACCAGCTGATTAACTGGCCCTCTGCATGCTTTATATATATATATTATATATATATTACAGTATGTATTCCAGTTTGAGATTTCATACAGCTTAGAGACACAATTTTGTGCTCAGTTTCAACTTTATTACCACTGTACATATATAAATAGTTATTTAGAGGTTTGGGGAATAGAATTTATTCCATTTATAAATATAGTACAACTAACTGTGTTAAACTTGTATGTCTAAATTATTTGAAAATCCACCTGAAAGCTTGCTAAAGATTTTACAGATATGCATAAATGAATTATTTTCTATGAAACTCAGTTAAAACTCCATATAAGTTTATGACATAGCTTGTGCTTATTACTTTTTTACAAAATGTAGTGAGAAACGGCAGTATTATATAAAGCAGACACACAAAATTGCTGAGGTGAAAATAACACACAATATTCTACACTTGATCCTTCTCCCTCCCAGATCATTTGATAAGTCCTTATGGAAAGAGGCAGCTATGTTCCTCTGCCACAGCCAAAAACAAATTGATCTTTTAACAAAAAACCAAAACAATATTTATGGTGGAGTCAGGGTAAAGCATAACATAGCGTTACAGCTTTCTCGGGAATTACTGCAAGTAAATGTCAACCATACATTCATGCCTTCATTACTCTCACTGAATAAAATAGTTTACTTACCATCACATGACCAAAACTGACATCAGGTAGCTTAAATAAAGATAACAAAAGAATATTCAGAAGAAAACATACTTATTGCTTCATGTGCATCTAAGGTTCAATAGCATTTCTTAAACCAAATTTTTAAATGCATTTGTCCATAAAACACTTCATGCTGAATATTCTATACATTCAGCGTAATATTCTGTACACTTTAAAACTGCATGAAACCTCAGCAGAATGCACACCTAGTTTCCATCCACTTTAAATCTTTATTCAACCCGTTACATTAATTTATCTAGCAAACAAGTGAGCATTTGTTCTTGTGTTAACTTAAACCTCATCAATATTGCATGCTTTCCCTCATCTTCATTCACATGGATGGAAATACATCCTACTCACAAAGATACTCATGACTTTTTCATTCAGTCTTTCTATAGGATGGCAATTTTAGTTTGATCATTAGCAAGTTCATTTTGATTGTCTCATACATTTCTTTTGGTAACATTCTTTTGCCTTTTGTGTGCAATGCATTTTTACAAGAAGCTATTAGAGGTTTAATGGAGTTTTCATTGACTAAGTCTATGGCTTTCTAGGCTTTGTCTAATTCCGTATTCGTTTCAGCTTTTCCTTCGTTATTTCTTCATTCAGTCGTTTTCTATAGCTCTTCATTCAGTGCCTTTTTACCTTGTGACTTACTATTCCCTGAATTTAGACTTCTCTCTCTTCAATTTCCTCCTTCACATTTTCGCTATTTGGCCTTGTATTTCTGATTTGAAATGTCCTTATTTCCTCCATTACACAAAATGGCATCCAACATCTCCAGCTACCGATCTCAAACACATAAGATTTTCCACTGATCTTGAGTGGACAACCCACTTCCCCTTCCCTATGTTTACACCGAGATTTTTTCTCCATTATACTGTCCCCTCTCATTCTCGTAGTCGGTTATGAAGTACACCAGGCAATTCTTCCTGCATGAGTGTTTTAATTGAGTCTAAATAAACAGCTTTTGTGTGTATCTGGATGTTACTCTCGGAAGTGTCTTTTGGGGCAAAAATGCAACCATCTATAAAACCTTTGCAAGTGACGTCCTCTGTTTTCGTGCTTAGGAACAAGCCCCCTTGTGCATAGGGCTAAAATCAAGTGCTGGTTCCCAGTGGAGACATTGAAATCCCATTTGTAAAGTTCATAAATATTTCTAGGCCTGTTAAGCCATGAAATAGCAGATGCATTTGAATATATATTGATGTGCATATATTTGTAGAACAAGCTATGCAATCTGTTTCAGTGGGAGTCCTTTATGACTACCAGCACAGTAACTGGAGGACAAAAGACGCGTAGGCAAGGTTGCTGCCTCATGGTCAGCAGGCTGCTTCTGTTAGGAACAGACCTCACTCAACAGGCACATAACTGCTTCTACTGTTACTGCGGGTAACTATTTTCCATCAGCTTTCAGGGCAGATCACACCACAAACTGGGAAGAGCTCAGAGGAGTGGAGTATTATGGGATTACAGGCTGTCATGGTATGATTCTCTGCTCTCTGAGCCACTAGAAAAGAAATTTAAATGCTCCCATCTTACCGACTTTTTCTTCTTAGTACAGTTTGGTTTCCTGCAACTTGAGTAGTAGTTGAGGGTTGCGTACTCCATCAGAGCAGCGAAGACAAATAGAAAGCAGACAGTCACAAACAAATCCATAGCGGTGACATAGGAGACACGAGGTAATGACTTTCTTGCAATGGTACTCAAAGTTGTCATGGTCAATACCGTGGTGATGCCTGCAGAGAGAAACTTGATTTAATTGTGTGCAACATCATTTCTCCATGTCGCAGAAGAATCTTTGGAAACAAACATACAAGATGGAAATCCAAATAATTCATTAATTTCATTTGGTAGTATAAGAAATAATGAAAAACAACATCAGTAGAGCCAGTGGTATTTTGTAAACAAAGATTTCCTCAGCTGTTTAGATTCATCTTTGCAAAACTAACATTCCCATGCCTCTCCTTATGCTTTTCCTCATCTCTTCCTTTTTCTGGTCCCAGTTAGGTTGGAGGTGGGGCTGGGGGAGAAGGAGAGAATGAAGAAATTTTTGAAGAAAAGTATAAAGCAGAAAAGATACTAAACCCAGAAAAATAAAAAAAGAGAAACCTAGAAAACAATGAAGGAAACATGTTCTTCTTCACAGCAGTACTGCTCTCATGAAAAATCTTGTGCTTAAAAAAGAAAAAGGGGGAGGGGGAAGAAAAGAAGAGAAGTTTTTCTGCAAAGTTCTAACCTTGAATTTTGAAAATATGTTTTCACACCGCTGCTTCCTTGGGAGTCCTCCACTGCTATTTTCCTTCCTTCTATCATATGGTATGGAATATCCCTTTGGTCAGTTGGGGTCAGCTGTCCCAGCTGTGTCCCTTCCCAACTTCTTGTGCACCCCCAGCCCACTCGCAGGTGGGGTGGGGTGAGAAGCAGAAAAGGCCTTGGCTCTGTGTAAGCACTGCTCAGCAGTAACTAAAACATCCCTGTGTTATCAACACTGTTTTCAGCACAAATGCAAACCAGCCCCATACTAGCTACTGTGAAGAAAATTTACTCTACCTCAGCCAAAACCAGCACATTCTCCACCCCTTATTCCATACTATTTATATCATGCTCAGGTCTCACGCTATCCAGTACATTCTCATTACCCACCACCACCCTTCCCATCCTTTGATATAATACGCAGATGTCATTCCCTTAGTCTATGGACCACCCCTGTGAAATGTCTGTAAAATGTCCATAAATGTCCCCTCATAGATAAGGCTCCACTTGGAGCAGGTACACTCCTAAGGGACTGCAGTCTGTGGATAAGTCCAAGCCAGAGCATGGGCAAGGGGAGGAGTTCGTTGCAATGTTAAACCCTATGGTCTGGTCCAAAGGGACCAGGAGTGGAGATTGTAATGGAGATACCTTTAAATTGTTGTAACCTGTGATTTGAGTTGCATGTTACGGGAATTACTATAGCAATCTTGAAACAATAAAACCAGTCCCAGAATGAAATCTATGGGGTGTCAGTTATTTGACTGCTGGTAATTCATACAAATTCTCTTAATTCCCAAGGAATAGAAGTCTTTTCATTCCCACTTTGGACTAATGCTTTTAATCATTTGTTATGAACTGCAAGCCTTCTGATAGAAAAAATAAAACTCCTCAATGGCTTAGGAAGAAAAATAAAGCTCTCACTCAAATAAGCCTCAAGAGAGAACCTACTCTAAAAACAACATAACCATAAGATAATCTTTCTTTTTATAGTTAAAGTAGTATTTTGCAATGGTACACAGTGTTTGAAATGGCAGGGAATGACTGAAATTATGCCTTATAGTAAAATTACTTCCCACAAACAGCACTCTGGAGAGAAAGAAGTATCTGTGGATTACTTTTGGCTACTTTCTGTTTATGAAGAAATGCCCACCTCTGATTTGTAGCATTTGATAGAAACTACAGTGATTCAAAAGAATAACCCTCCCCATTTAAACTGTCAGAAAGTCCCTGGAAGAGACAGAAGGCAGATTATTGCGTGGGCCTCAACCTTCTTGTACAATGAATAAAAACTAGTTGTACTTCTTAAATATCCACTACACAGAAACAAGCAAACGAAAAAAAGTTGCTGAAAAAACCACAACCCAATAATCCAGATGAATGTAATGCTGATAGGAAGTGGGAAATGTGGACTTTGTTTGTACCTTGGGCATCTAAAAGCTATTGGGAAAATATTTCTGTCATCTGTGCCACCACCCAATGTAAGTACATGTGGCTGCTGTGATCCAGTAACCTCTCCAAACCCCTCAACCTCAGTTCTGTAGCTAGCTGATGCTTTGAAAAAGCTCCAGAGACAAACCCCATGCTTAGCCATTCATCACAGTAGTCAACTGCAAAGATGTCCAACTGCAAAAGGCGTTGACTCACCAGCCTTGCTTTGGCCCTTGCTAACTATAGGTTAGTTGGTCTTTCTGTATGACCCTGTCTCTGTATGACCCTGGGAGTCACTAACTTCAGAAGAATTGCATCCAGGGTATGACATACTCTACAATATGAAATGACGTTCTTTAACACTTTCTAGCCCACATTTAGATTTCTAATACAAATCTGTCCTTTTCAGAGCCACATGTACATGCACCTGCTCTCAGGCATCTTACTAGCTTTAAAAAATTCCTCAAAACCTATAGTGTTCTTCCAGCACAATATACAGTGTCCTTTTTACCTGGACTCAAGGGAAAGCTTTTATTTCCAGCTCATCCTGTGATAGGATCTCAGGTTACTTTAGGACACTTTTTTTATTAAAAGGCAAAAAAGAAATAAAAGGAAAAAAGCTTGCAATGCTCAAAACCACTTTTTTTGCAAAAGTCTGCAATTTTTCTACTGAATGCTGTATTGACAATGTAATATTTTTCCTCTATTTTTACTGAAATGGAGGCATAACTTTGTATTATTTGTGACAATAAGCATTGTTCAGGTATTTGTAATGATGACCAGCTGCCAAAGTGACTATGGACAGGAAGGCAGAGAAGTGAAAGAGAAATTACCATTAGCCTCTGTGCTTAAGTATAGAAGTCCTCAACTCAGCCTGAGTCCTATAGCCGTGCCTTAAGTCTGAATGTGAAATGCCTGCCCGAATCATGCTTGAAACTGTGAAAACCTAGAAGCTCTAGGTGAGAACTAGGCAAAACCAGCCCAGTAAATCATGTTGTAAATGCCTCACTGAATCTGGGAGTTTTGGGTGGCTCTGGACTAATTTTAGCTGATTGAAACAAAATAGGTTCTACTAAATTTATAGACATAGCAATGGTGTAAGATTTATTTTAGTTTTAAGGTATTAATAGTGTCCACCCTCAGTCTCTTTGACAACAAATCACATTTTGCTACCAGAATAAAAAACCTTGGGGAAAGGAAAGTTTAGTGTTATCACAAGCCATCATAGTTTCTGGATTATACGTCACATTTCAAATTAGGGACAACACAGCTAGGCATGCACTGTCCAGGAGGTTCCTGCAGAACATTGATGACAATTTTTTGATGCAGGTGGTGGAGGAGCTGACAAGGAGAGGGGTGCTACTGGACCTCATACTAACTAACAAGGAAGGTCTGGTTGGGGATGTGAAGGATGGGGATAGACTTGACTGCAGTGCCCACGAGATGGTGGAGTTCAGGATCCTGCATGGAGGAAGCAGGTCGCTAAGCAGGATTACAACCCTGGACTTTAGACGAGCTAACTTTGCCCTCTTCAAGGACCTGCTTGGAGGAATCCCGTGGGTTAGGGCCCTAGAAGGTAGGGGGGCCCAAGAAAGCTGGGCATTATTCAAGCATCACTTCCTCCAAGCTCAAGAGCGGTGCATCCCCAGGAGTAAGAAATCAGGTAAGGGAGGCAGGAGACCTGCATGGATGAGCAAAGAAGTATTGGCAAAACTAAAATGGAAGAAGGAAGTCCATGGAATGTGGAAAAAGGGGCAGGCCACATGAGAGGAGTACAGGGATGCTGTCAGGGTATGCAGGGATGCTACAAGGAAGGCTAAGGCCCACCTGGAATTTAATCTGGCAAGGGACATCAAGGGCAATAAGAAGGGCTTTTTCAGGTACATCGGTAACAAACTGAAGACTAAGGAAAACGTGGGCCCTCTGCTGAATGAGGTGGGTGCCCTGGTCACAAAGGGTACAGAGAAGGCAGAGTTACTGAATGCCTTCTTTGCTTCAGTCTTTACTGCCAAGGCTGGCCCCCAGGAATCCCAGACCCTGGAGGTAAGAGAGGAAGCCTGGAGAAAAGATGGTCTTCCTTTGGTCGAGGAGGATTGGGTTAGAGATCAGTTGGGCAAACTGAACACCCACAAATCCATGGGCCCTGATGGGATGCACGCACGAGTGCTGAGGGAGCTGGCAGAGGTCATTGCCAAGCCACTCTCCATCATCTTTGAAAGGTCATGGAGAACAGGAGAGGTGCCTGAGGACTGGAGGAAAGCCAATGTCACTCCAGTCTTCAAGAAGGGCAAGAAGGAGGACCCGGGAAATTACAGGCCAGTCAGCCTCACCTCCATCCCTGGAAAGGTGATGGAGCAACTCATTCTGGAGGCCATCTCCAAGCATGTAGAAGAGAAGAAGGTGATCAGGAGTAGTCAGCATGGATTCACCAAGGGGAAATCATGCTTGACCAATCTGATAGCCTTCTACGATGGCATGACTGGCTGGCTGGATGAGGGGAGAGAGGTGGATGTTGTCTACCTTGACTTCAGCAAGGCGTTGGACACTGTCTCCCATAACATCCTCATAGGTAAGCTCAGGAAGTGTGGGATGGTGAGGTGGATTGAGAACTGGCTGAATGGCAGAGCTCAGAGTGTTGTGATCAGCGGCACAGGGTCTAGTTGGAGGCCTGTAGCTAGTGATGTTCCCCAGGGGTTGGTACTGCGCCCAGTCTTGTTCAACTTATTCATCAGTGACCTGGATGAAGGGACAAAGCGCACCCTCAGCAAGTTTGCTGATGACACGAAACTGGGAGGACTGGCTGATACACCGGAAGGCTGTGCTGCCACTCAGTGCGACCTGGACAGGCTGGAGCGTTGGGCAGAGAGGAACCTCATGAGGTCCAACGTGGGCAAGTGCAGGGTCCTGCACCTGGGGAGGAACAACCACATGCACCGGTACAGGTTAGGGGTTGACCTCCTGGAAAGCAGCTCTGAGGAGAGGGACCTGGGAGTCCTGGTAGACAAGAAGTTCACCATGAGCCAGCAATGTGCCCTTGAGGCCAGGAAGGCCAATGACATCCTGGGTGCATTAAGAAGAGTGTGGCCAGCAGGTCGAGGGAGGTTATCCTCTCTCTCTACTCTGCCCTGGTGAGGCCCCATCTGGAGTCCTGCGTCCAGTTCTGGGCTCCCCAGTTCAAGAAAGATGAGGAACTACTGGAGAGAGTCCAGCAGAGGGCTACAAAGATGATGAGGGGACTGGAGCATCTCTCCTGTGGGGAAAGGCTGAGGGAGCTGGGGCTGTTCAGCCTGAGGAAGAGAAGACTGAGAGGGGACCTCATCAACGCTTATAAATATCTCAAGGGCGGGTGTCAAGAGGATGGGGCCAGACTCTTTTCAGTGGTGCCCAGGGACAGGACAAGGGGCAACAGGCACAAACTGTAACATGGGAAGTTCCATCTGAACATGAGGAAAAACTTCTTCGCTGTGAGGGTGCCCGAGCCCTGGCACAGGCTGCCCAGGGAGGGTGTGGAGTCTCCTTCTCTGGAGATATTCAAAACCCGCCTGGACGCAGTCCTGTGCAGCCTGCTCTGGGTGACCCTGCTCTGGCGGGGGGGTTGACTAGATGATCTCCAGAGGTCCCTTCCAACCCCTACCATTCTGTGATTCTGTGATTCTGTGATTATGGCGAGGGCATGAGACAAGATTGCTGAGCATATAGATGGAAACATCCAAAGGTAAAACAAACATATTTTTACTTCTATTATTTATACAAAATATTTTTATGATATGAAATCCAATAGAAAAGCATCACTCTTCATTTAAGCTGAGGCTTGGACTTGGATTCCAGCTCACACCATAAACAAGCAATATGTTTTTGAAATAATAAAAATTCTGTCTAGGGTATCAATTTTACATCTAACACATCGGCACAAATTTTAAAATATTAAAGTGAGTCTTATGGGGATACATACAGAGAGCAAAGAGAAAGAAGGTGCACCAGATGATACAGTTTTGTATTCTTATACATTTACAAGTTGGAATATAGATATGCATATATGAATAAAATGCAGCACCCATTATTTCCAAAGAGACTATCTAGATTCCATACCCTTAGCTCATTTTATCTCTCATGCTAAGAAAATTCAGTTTGTTGAGCGGTTTCAAATGCAATAAACCTTGCCAGATGAAATTGTTAAGTCTTTCACTTTGGGGAGGCCCGTATGGCAAAGTGAGCTTTGCATCTGTTATTGAAATTCACAGTGCTCGTGTGCTATTTCAACAGGATTTTAATATCAGCCAAGGACAGCTTTGAAGTAACCTGGCTTCAAAATTTTCAGGTAGACAAGCGTAAGTGGGAGCTTACAAGTTTGTGTATAAATACTGTTTTATGACATTTATATTCTCTGAGCAAATTCCATACCACAGATGCTATTTGATAAATCAAAAAGGACTGTCTGGGAGATCAAATGATGCAGGGATACATAATGCATGAGAACACTTTAACCTTTAGATCATTGGCCTAAACAGTTATTTAAAATTATTACTGTTTGAAAGTTGCTTACTGGACAACCGTATGCAAAGTAAGGCAGCACGAGGTTCAGGGTAAGGACTTCTTTGGTCAGCAAGGCTCGTTTTTTCTTATTTTCCTAAGGGTACATTGGTGGGACACTGCAGGAAAGGTACACTGCTTTTACCCATGCTATCACTTGTTTATTAACTTAATTTCTCCACCTTTCTGGTCTGGCATCTGTTTAGAGCATTGCTTGATTTTCTAGTGAATGAGATTAAGATGGAATGGCAGGAAAGCAATGTTCATTTTTTATTAAACATCATCTGTGTCTTCTTTTACATCAACGCATTGCTGGCCTTGATATCCACTGTATTTTTTTAAACTGCAGTTTGAAGTTGCTCTGTAGTAACTGCCTAGTCCTATTACATACTATACCTATTTTGAAAAAGTAGGGGGAAACTGCGATGAAAGCTTCGGTTTAACTTAATTCCCTTCATCTTCAAGGAAAACAACCTATTCTTTTCCAGATCATAACTTTTCTTCAGACACTTGCTGGCTGCTCTTGACTGTGAACATTGGGAGAAGATCATTTTGATTACTAGAGACAAGCAGAAACAGCAGAGACCCATTTTTTTCCTCTCTGAATGGAGAGCAGAATAACCTGGAATCACAAAACACAGTTCTCATCCAACACTCAAATTCTGTTTCCAGTTTCCCACTGACTCTTCAGGTGGCCTGGAGTGAGTCACGTTGCCACGTTGAGCCTCAGCCCCTCAAAGTGCATGTGAAAAAGGGACTGCGATGCCACGTTTTTAAAGAGCACTTTGTTGCCTCTGGACAATGCTGCTGAAAGGATACTTATGGTCCCATTTTTTTTCCTCACGGCCAAATACCCTGATTGCACTTATTTTTTCCAGCACAGAAATAGCTTATTACTTAGCATTACTCAGAAAGGGGTAAAACCTGTCCTTCATGTAACTGTGAGTAGTTGCCAATAGCTTAGGAAATTACTCACTAATTTCAGAGAGTGAAATATTTCCCTGATGCTAGCCCTTTACATTAATGCATCTATACACAGAGCAGGTTTGGTGCACTGAGCCTACAATTCATTTCAACTAATTAGCAGGACAATTTCAGCGGTTTGCCTTTGGCTGTATTACTCACAATTTCATCATGTGCCACTATCCAAATGTGGATGTGTGCTGTTGCTCAGACAGATTTATAAGTCGCATTATACAAGCAGACCTACAATAAACTGGGAATATCTGCTTACTGCGTCCCAAGAGTCAACAGGCCATTGCTGATTTGGGAGCAACAGGACTCTCTGCACAAGAAGAGGTCACCCATGTATATATTATTTTCTTGTCATTTGGCTTTATTTATAAAAAAAGTTATATTTTAGCCCAGTAATTTAATTCTTCATCAGAGTTTTAGGAGTCAGTCGTGACAGTCATTGAATATAGCCTTGGAACATCTCTTTTTTATGTTCTTACTGCGAATTCATGACCTCGGTATATGAATACATTTTTTGTCTGAAGTTCCTGCTGGCTGAGGGGGTGAGGCAGGGAGAGTCACACTGATGTGACTAGTTATCCAACCTGCTTCCGTGTCTAATTAATTGGAAAATGGAGCTGTGTGGTGTGGGGAACCTCACTGCTTATGAAACACTGCTTATGGAAAATCAGTAATGCAAACTGTTAGATGCCTTTTCTCCCTTTTCTGTTATGCATTAAAAAGGATAACCCAAATGGATGCTGTGTGACTCTCTGCACACACACGGGGCTTCAGACTCCTATTTAAAAAGACGGAGCATGGTCAATCTTTCCTTATCTCCATTGAGTCATCCAATTTAAGAAGAAAGGAGTTCAGCAGAGAAGTACGCTAAAGGCCGATTGCTCAATTTTCTGGCCATCAGAGGCAAGCCTACACAGGCAGGAACAGGCAGTTGCACAGCTGCTCTGTCCGCACCTTTGTAGAGTCTCTGCGCTGTCCTGGAGGTGGAGGGAGTCACAGAACAACTGCAAGTCTTAGGGTCCGTCATGTTGCTGGAGCCACAGCGTAAAGGCACTTTGGCACTCACACGAAGGGCGTGAGGACTGAATATTCCTTTCTCTCAAAATAGCCTCAGAAATCTGGATCCACATGATGCCACACGACTTATAATGGTCAGAAGCGCTACGCTTGTTAACTTTACAAACTCCCGGAGCAAATCCAGCAGGTTATGGTCTTGTGCTGACCTCATGCAAAATGAGCTTTAATACAGAATTATCTGCGAAGTGTGAACCAGTGTTGGCTGCTTGCAGCTGTCTTATTACAGGTTCTCTGAGACTTTTCTTTCTACTGATCCTGTTCCATAGCTCCATGTCACTGAGCTGCTCTTGGTTTGGAAGGATGCCCCTTGTCACTCACTGAGAATTAAAGCTGATACAACCTCCCCCTAGGAAGATGCCCAAGTATTGATAGCAGGACTGGCTGGCATATAGCTTCATTGCTTGAATAAAGCTGTGGCTAGCGAGGGAGTTACACTTAGAGGATATTTTTTGGTAACATATTTCTTCTATCATTCAGCTGAAAGTTACTAAGCTATCGAAGCATTAGAAGTTTTGGGAGGAAGAATGTTTGTGACCCGGGCCTTAGTGCACCCTGAATAGATGACTGCAGGTTTTTTGCATGAGTGAAGGACTTACAAAGTGGGATCAGACTTCTGGACGAGTTCAAGAGACTTAGCAGCTAAAATCTCATTCAGAGTGAATGGACTTCAAAGTCTCTTTGGCACTTCATTTTTCTTTCCCCCCTCAGGGCCTTCAGGGCGTTTATGCTAGAAATCACAGCACCTTCAAAATTAGTGGTTGCTCAGATTTATTAGTGCAGGAGAGAGACAGACTGAAACAGGACAAGTCATTTTGAACAACTGTATAAAGGCTGCGTTGCCAAACAAGGTGTCTTCCTCCTGAGATCAAGTAGAGCACCTCTACATAGTGTTTGAAAGAGAGCTTACAGAAATGGATTCACATATAAGTAACCACCATTCCTGGTAAACCCTTAGTTACTTGAATGAAAAAGGATGAGGAGTACTGATGACAACTTGATCAGCTGTTTAGGGGAGCGGGAAACAGAGGTGGTTTGTACAAATGGCCTCTCCTATACTGTGGTTGAACGAAGGCTTGTTGGCACACAGCAGCACTCGAGAACACCGTGCCTGCTGCAGGCTGCCTTCACGTGTCCTCCAGGGAGGTGCAGCCTGTTCACAGCCCCTGTCCTCCAGTCTTTCCTTGCAGCAGTATCACCCTCTCAAACCTGGGGACTCAGTTGCTCCTACAAATGCTTCCCGTCTGATTTCAGTCCAAAAAGTCAGGCAGGTCAGTTTTTAATAATTTGTTCTTTCAAACTGAAATGATTTAGAGAGTCCAGCTGGTTAACTGGAGATGGTGACAAACTCCAGCAGGAGGAAGCAATGAATAGCTGGGAATGGTAATCTCTACGCTTGAAAACAGACATGTAAACCTTGACATAGCCTCCCCTTTTTCCTAGACTGGTAGATTTCTGAATCAGTTAGTATTGGCAGCCCTGGCAACCACAGTCTGGACTAAAACATTGTTTCTCCTTCAGTTCTGATGTACACCTATAATTGGCTATTATATAGCCCTATGCCCTTGATGCTGGCAAAACTTGCAGGTTTTCCTGTAGACATAAGAATAAATGGTCAACATTTCTAAGTGTATCCTAAAGCTCAGTGCCAAAATGCACACACCGGTCTTGACATAAACGAGCTGCTGCAAAATTTATACCAGCATAAATCTCCACGATCTGTGAAAAATATCTGTACACCTAGTGTGGAACTTAACTTCAAGCATGCAAGCTAAAACACTTTGCATGAGTTAATATTATTATATCCCACAGTTTTCTGTATATATAAGATGTAATGCCCTGTGGGGGAGAATTTCAGAAGGGAAGAAAGCCAGCAGTGCAATTAATTTATTCTTGAAAAATGTCACTAAAATATCATAGTGAGAACAAGGAGACAGACATTAATTCTACAATATTATGCAAAATAGGTGGCAGTGTCATTCCAAAGGGTCAGGTTAGTTTACTTTTAATTACCCTGTTAAAGGCAGAAAAACAGACACTTCAGTGATAAGTAGATCTGGGTCTGCAAGATGTGGTAGCAATAATCCAAAGCCTATAGCTAGTGGTGTCTTTGAAAGGAAGCTGACATTTTCAAATGATAGTGTAGGAACTACACAAAGAGAGCAGAAAAGGGAATTATTAACAACTTACCTAATGCTGTTCTTGCTGGTGTGGCATCTTTTTTAATCCAAAAGGATACCCAGGAAAGAACAACTGTTAATATACAGGGAATGTATGTCTGAATAGTGAAGTATCCCATTCTTCTACTTAAGTCGAAGTATATAGTCATGACTACATAATCACCTGCAATAATAGCACAGAAAATAAATTGACATTGTGGTGAGATACAGACAGTTGTTCACTGACCTGCTAATTTTTTAAGCTTCATAAAAACACTGCATATGAAATATTTCTTAGTGTTTTGAGAGCATCTGTGCAGTAATGTTCACATGAAGTAGAATTTAAATAAACTTTTCCATTCTAATTTCCTTTAGTTTTAGGTCTCTGTGGGAATGTTGATCTCTTTGCACAGGCAGAGGCTCTCAGTGATGATTCTGGATGAGTAAATTTTTGAAAGGCGTCTTGAATTTCCAGACTTGATATTTCTGGATGACTCCATGGCCACAAACATGAAGCTACTATCATTCACCAGATTCTGTAACCAAGCCACACAAAATCCCTCCTCCTGCAGGCTGTGTCTTCCCTGCCCTAATTTCAGGTTTGGCTGACGTCTGTTATCTTCTTTTGAGATATGAATCAGGCGGTAGGGGTCTTTATGGCAAGTGTAGCATGCACATGAGTATGCCTTTACATAAGAAGTCATTTATAGACACTAGAGCCGCAATGCTGGCAAGAGAGGTCAGACTGCATGCTTTTAAAGGACTCATCATTAAAATTCAAGAGTGTCTTTTTGCCAACATTCCTCCATTTCAAAGCAGTTGCGGTCACTTGTGGTATCTGTAAACCTTCAGAAGGTGAGTCTGGATATAAATAATATTATTCTGCTGAATAGTAAAAATCACAAAATCAAGAGCTCAGTAAGAAGGCTAGTTTATCTCACATTATATGATTTTCTTCACAGTATCTCTTCTGCTAACCCTCGTGACTCCACGGGGGATAATAATCTGTCCCTCTCTCTCTACTCGGTAGAGGCTACTGACCTTATCACCTCTCTCCTTACTAACAGCTCCCTCAGCTTCATAGACATTAACTACCCTTTTCTCTCAGACAGTCACAGTGATTAACAGTAATGAAACTGAACTGAGACCAATTTCTGTACTTTGCTTGAAGTATGTTGCTTCCATTTCAGATGTGAAGAAGAGTTTATATGCCTGAGAACTTTTATGGGGTTTTGTCTGACTACGTCAGACTTGACCTAATAAATTATATTGCTTCTTGTTACAAACCTTGACTTTCTAGAATACGATATTTCCAGAAGGCATCATTTGTAACAGGTAGGTAAGTCTGTCCTGTTACAGCAAATGGTCAGAAGACTGAAGAAATTGCTAGCGCAGAGAGATTAATCCCCCAAGGAAAGTACATACAACTCACCCAAGTAGAGGCATAATGATTCATTAGTTGAGCCAAATTAAAGCTTAATCTTCTAGTAACAGAGAGCATATGAACAAATGCATTTAGTACAGTGGATATTTTGACTATAGCTAAATATTACGTAGAAAAGTAATTCAGTAAGAATAACCTCCACCCAAAAATCTCTGAAGGCCACTGTAAAATGAGTGAACTACCATAAGCTACAAAGCCAAAGGCAAATAAAAACCTGAGGATGGGATCTGGGGAGAGAAACTTAGAACAATGAGTCAAAAAGAAAAGTTTCTGTGTGTTAAGGACATTGGTTTGAGATAGATATATTTGGAAGAGGTTGATAAGCCTGTGGGTGCTTCCGTCATGCCTCTGTTTGTTAGATGAATGTGTACATTTTCATGAGTACTGTGCCAGTAAAAAGCGTGTGACCCCAAGAAGTTGGACAGTCATTTCAGAAGCCTTATGTATTTGGCATTATGGGACAGAGCTTTAATGAAAGAGCTCACTGCTGTTACAAGTAGGAAACATTACAGTACCCCATGACACAGTGAGCCGTGTGGGTTCTTCACAGGCTAAGGGTTATTTTCATTCCACTTCTCCTCAGCACTTTTCTCCGTGCAGGGAATGGCACCAGGGAACTGATGTGGGTTAGTAACCATTGGTTCTGCTGGCTTATTGTTAGACTACATCAGCTCTCTAATCCGGTTTGCCGCACCGAAGAAAGATTTACACCACAGCAACTGAGATCATTTCACAGAAATAGGTGTAAGAAGTCAGAGGCTGTGTAAACCAGTGTTTCTACTGACAGAAACCAACCCAACGACCATGGGAAAACAGTTATGATAATGTTTCAAACATTGTTTGTCAAGGCAGAAAGATGAGCAAAAAAGGAAATCAAAACTCTACGGGAAATGTGCCAAGTCTTTACATTTCCCTTACTCAGTTATTGTATCTAGAACTGCACATCTATGGATAAGCTGCTTGAGAACGGTATAAAGCAAAGCAATCTGCAGACTTCTCATTGTGTACAACAATATATGATACACACAATTCAAGTACACACACAGGTCACTGCTCCTCTGAATAGTATGACCGTGATACCCAACACAGCAAATGAGAGCGGGGCTAGACACTGGACAGTAAGATACTGGGAAAGTAAGGCAGAGTCCCTGCTTCCAAGGTCTTCGACTGAAATAAACCTGGTAAACTGAGAGTGGGAGAAAATTATGGTGCATTTCAACTGTTTTGCAGACAGGAACTGAGGCAGAGATTAAATGATTTAGAGAGTCCTTCATCACATTTAGTCACAAACTGATTCACTGTCTTTCAGGCAGGATTCATTTCCCCTGATTTTGGACATCTAGAAGGTAAATTCTACAGATGACCTGCACTCTGTGGCCTCCTTTCTATACTTAATGAAGAGAAATTGGCACTTTAGTATATGGTTTGTCTAATCTGTTTGAGAGGTGCACTTAAGAAGGAGGTGAATGTGCCCAAAACGTTTCCATTTCTCTCCTGCGACTAAAAAAGGAGAGTGATTGGGCTCAGATGTGGACAAAGACATTACAGACATTTGCAGATGATCCAAGGAGTCAATTGTACCCCTTGATTCCATGGTGAAAACTAAATTGGACTACTTCTGTGAGGATGCTAAGGTTTTTTTACCTAAATGTAATAAACTTCTTAACCTTTTAAAGGGTATTTTAGTTATTTTCCTCCTTTGTTTCGTGGTTAAACTTGATGCCTTCATCCTTTAGGACATGCACAACTTCTCTGCTTGCTCCCCTGTTCTCCTCCACCTACCTTCCTTCCTTCCTTCCTTCCTTCCTTCCTTCCCTCCTTCCTTCCTTCCTTCTTTCCCTCCCCAGCTGTTTTTTACCACAGAACTTTTCATCAGACGCAGTCATACAGGCAGCAGCTGTGTGTACGGACTTCTCGACCATACCCTTTGTGCTGTACTCTAACTTATGGGAACACATTGACAGATAATATACCAAGAGACTGGGAGAACAATTTGGTTCAGTGGAATTACTGGTGCAAAGTGGAAGAGGAGAATTTGCTGGTTCTCCTACAGTACTCTAACCATGCTTAGAGAGGATGTAGCTCAGAGACACTGAATGCTGATGAAAACGCTTAGTGAGAGGAGGAAATCGCCACGGCTGAAATGCAGAGCCCCAACTGGAAGCACCAATGTTGTGACTGCTGTCAAAGGCAAGCATGTTTCTGTACAACATGTACTGAATGCATTTTTTTAATAGCTACAGTAAATTACAATTTTCCACTAAATTACCACTTCAGTTCTTCTATCCTCAGCCAAGTCAACTTCTGTTGAGATTCCTGAATTGTCTCTTTGCATACAGAATATGCATCATGTATGCGCTATGGCTACTTTCCTGGTTGCACTACTCCAAACTGTATTATTATTATTATTATTATTATTATAGTCTAAATTACTGCTTCCAGAAGTAACTATTTTCTATGAATCTAAAAGCACTTGTCTGCAGCTTAAAGGAAAGTAGTCATGGTACATACATTTCTGACTTTCTCTATACACACAAAATAATTTGTACAAAGAAACTCTCCTCTCTTCTAAAAGAAGACCCGACCTACAATACGTTCTGTATGTCCTGCAGGCACGAGGAACCCAAAGGAGAGAAAAAAAAGCTTTCAAGAACTCTGCACAGTGCCTCCTTGCTCCTTCGCCAGCCTTCAGAGCTCCACCTGCCATTACTGCCTCTGCTAGAAGAGGAGCTGGGGCTGATTGTGCGACAAAGCACCGCAGTGCAGGCAAGATGGGAAAAATCTCCTTCCAAACTGCATATCATTAAATCAGCGCACTTGGTTTAAAAGTAATCACACGGTGATTGCCTAGCTAGGGACCACTGGCATAGCTAATACCAAAAAACTTCACTTTGAAACCCAGAGAGGAATTCTACTTTTTAACAGCTTAAATAATTTCCCAGGAAGGCAAACTAACTTTTAACTGAACCATCAGACCATCAATTCACTGAAATAATGAAAATTACCTTGAGGCAAAATAGTGCCCGTCCAGTTTTCTATAACGAGAGCAAAAGATGCACCTTGAGGCAGCAAATCTGGAGTAATAGGAATAGTGTAGCAATGCTTCCCATGAAACCCAGATGACTGCTGTCTGTGACCCATAGGACTTATATTAGCTTAAGTTTCTAGTTTGAAAGTAGGGCACTATTTAGAACAATAATGATTTTTAAAGGAATGACTGCTGTGGATTTTAATGAACAGTGCTAAATTGTAGTCTATTTCCTTTGTCTTTTGAAGACTAAGGGCATGGTTGACTGAACTGCCAGAATTTTGCCTACATTGCACCAATAGCTCCCTTAAAGGTGAAATGTTTAAGCAAAATGCAATTGGTTATTTTATTTTAAGAAAATCTTTTAAAAATATAAAATGATATACTGTAAATCATTTATTTACTTAAGCCATACTATACTGTCTTATCACACATTTTCATTTATCCTCCCATTATACTCTGACGTTAACAAGTGCTACAATCCCAATTATCTTAGAAAAAAGTTAAACAAAGAATGACTTTACAGAGACTACCATGCATACGCAGAGCAATTTCAGCATGTGAGTGAAGGTTACACGCTAATTGTCCATCACTAGAACTGCAGAATAACGAGGAGTGGCAGAGCTTATCCATGTTGTTAAGAGAGTTTGATTACGGAAAAAAGTCCTAGTCATTAGAATGAGGACTCACACAGTGTGTCACAAGTATTTCTTTGTTGATCAGCAAGACCACAGAGAGTACACTGAGGCATCTTCTTTATTATCTTCATAAATCAAATGTACTTAATAGCGTGCAAACTAAGTTTCTAATCTTCAGTGTTCTTTTTTTTTAAAAGAAAATTTATTTTTATTTGGAAGCCAAGAGAAGACCCTATTTAATCCTGCCATTCACTCCTCATTTCCCCTCAACCTGTTTTCTGATTTTTGCTTCCCAAAGCTCCATTTTTTCTTTCCTGAACTAGGTTTCACTGCTTCTTAGTAAGCTGAAAATTTTCTACTGGTTTGACCACTGCCTATCAGTCATCCAGGACAAAGTCCTTGCACCATAAATGCCTTAATTTACAATTCTTCCCTCTGATATCAGGGTAGAACTGTAATATTTGAAAACAATTATCTCAAGCAGGAGACCACGCCTGTTGTTGAATACATGGGTCACACAACTGACAAATAAAACCACTGAAAAAACGAATATTCATCAAAGTCAGTATGTACAGAAGTTTTTGCAATGTGTTCACCAGAGAGGTTTTTTGGAACTGATGCATGCTATCACGGCAGTGCTGGTGTCAACTGGGGACGTACAAGTTTCAGGTTCAAGAGGTGGTTTCAGGTTCCAGATTTTGCACTATCTGGAAAGAGTATCTCAGCTCAGAATCAGGCAGAAACAGAGGCTGTGGTACGAAACCCGACCCTGTCTGATTCAGAGTAGAAATTTTCTTCAAAATCAGACAGAAGAATCATGTGAACTAGGCCTTTCCACATCCCAGGCCATCATCGCGACCCCTCAGAGACATGCCCAGTGGAAGTTCAACCTATCTTCTTACTAGCATTACTAAAATGAAAACAGATGGACTGGGATTTCTTAAAGTACACTGCCTATTACTAACACTTCAGCAACCGGTCTGTCTACAGAGCTGGTATCCCATCCTAACATGGCTTGGTCTCTGGCCAGTCCAGGTATGGAGGAAGTTTGAACTTTGGAAGATCTCAAAACTGAGCAAAATGGAACAAGAAATAGCTGAATGCCCTCACAGGTGGTTATGACTCCAAAAGGAATTATTATTAAAACAGAAAAGACAAGGGTGAAAACAGGATTTTGCAGTTCTCTCAAAGAGAAATGTAGACGGAATGAGAGTCATGAAAGTATCATTAAAAATGCCTTTATTTTCTTCAGCGGCTTTGTCAAAAATGAAGAAATGCTGAGGACTTATTGCAGGGTTATTCTGACTCCTTCAAAATGTGTCAATCAGCATGCATCAACAGTTTTCATTTGCAGGAACAATCTTTGCTCTGTAGCACTCTAGGACAAATGCTTCCAAGCCAAAAGGAAAACCAAAATGATCAAGGTCGTGCTGTCACTTAAGGGCTTGTTTTAGATTCCCCTATGCTGGCATTGAGGTATCTTCATGGTGATACCTAGATAGCCAAGATACTGTGCTTGGATGGGAGCACGTGTACAGCAGCGAAACGTCCTTGCACCTCATCCCAAATAAACTGAGTGTTCTTGGAGTGGTAACAAGCACTCATTACACACGTAATTTCTGCATAAGCTGCATGTTTAATCACACAGGAAATGCATACAGGTCTTCGGAGGTGTCATTTTTATATGTATTGCCATAGTAGCTATGAGACGCCCAGTTACAGGCGAGGATCTTACGTAACAGATACTGAACAAACAGAGAACAAAAAAGCTTCCCGTGTCCCAGAGATCTCTGGTTTTGGATTCATGACTGCCTTTGGCATGATCAGGGTGTGTCTGGGTGTGTGTGCCTGCGTGTACAAGTACAGTGTAGCCCAGATTTGGCTTTCAGCACTTACACCTGAAAAGCAAATTTCCCGGAAATGTATGCACACCATGAGTGCCAAATCATTGCTTAAGTTTCCCATTATCATAGACAAATTACTATACCAGTATACAGTGAAAAAAAGAAACGCAATGCCAACAGCATTGTTTGTGCTTGTAGAAATCATGTTCAATTATAAGTATACACATATTCATAAGCATGCATAATAAAAATCAAATATTGACAGATTAGAGTGTGAAAAGCAAAGACCAGATCCCAGGCTGTCTGAAGGCAACAGATTTTTTAAAGTCAAGTAAGACCAAGGCTTTGTCCTAACTTATCAGAACCGAAAGACCTTAAGTTGCCTTTTTTTTTTTTTCTTCTGTAATCATAGAACCATAGAATAGTTTGGGTTGGAAGGGACCTTCAAAGGCCATCTAGTCCAACCCCCCTGCAATAAGCAGGAACATCCTCAACTAGATCAGGTTGCCCAGAGCCCCGTCCAGCCTGATAACAAGAGGAATATAATATTGAGGAACATATTTTTACTTGAAGCTATCAATTTTTTTCATCACCCTCAGAAAATTTGCATTGATTCTTCTTGTTCTTCCTTAGATAGCGAACTTTCATTTTCTTTGATGCAAGCAGCATTTTCAAAAGATTTTTGTAAAATGACAGTTTTGTTAAATGAACTATTGCCTGCTTTTAAAAGTTAATGACTATGTTTCCAGCACATAAAGTTATTTCATCCTCTGATTTTGGCATTTAGTATTAAATCTGGAAAGCCAATGAATTTGTTCAAAGATCTAATTTTTGGGGGTTGGGGTTTTTTTTTCAGAATTATTGGCATACGTAGGTTGTATACTGGAACTTTTCATGAAGAACTGAAATGAAATAAATAAAAGATTTTTTTTTTAACATTTAAATTCATTGTGTTCTGTAGTCATTTGCAACCTACTAGTCAGTATTTCTTGTGCCCTAACCAATTCATTATATGCCATACTGGCACTTTCAAAAAACAGTTACTTTTGATTCAGCTTTAATCATTTCACTGTCTGTAGCTGTAGCCCATAACTTCTGTTAACTGTCTGGAATGCTTTGAATGTACTCAGGAGATGGATCAACATCCATGAACACAATTGACCTCGAAAATTAATTCTAAAAATACAAACTTTGCCAAAAAAAAAATATAGTGTTTGGTGGCATGATCACGAATGTTTTGCTTATTTGCCTACGTATGTGTTTATATACTTATACAAGCTGTCCTGCCAAATACACCTATTCTTTCTTCTCAGTCCTATTACTGTATATAATACTATCCTCCCACAAAAGCTATGTGAAGTTATAGCATCTTATTCATCTATGCAGTATTACAAGCATCAGAATTGCTCTCAGGCTGTTCAGGCCTATTATCTTTAGGCATAATGACATTTTCATTTTACATCATGAAGTATCCTTTCATATGTTCTTTCAAATGGGGTACTAATGAAAACGATGGATTTTTAATTTGGCTGTTGTAAGGTACAAGTAATATTGGAAAATCCTCCAAAAAATGCAGTTTCATCAAGCCACATAATGGGAATAAAATTGTATAATACTATAAGCAAGACTTCGATCCGTGATTACCAGTCCAGTTCGATTTCTGCCTTAACAGTAGAAAAGTTACCCATATAATCTCTGTTTGCATTCATGCATCAATCTGACAGAAAATCAATATACAAATACAGTGCAGCATGCATGATCCATTACTCACTATTCCTAAGAAGTGTTGCTATTTACCATATATAGATTTTCTTTTGTGCTTGAAGAATAAAAGTGAACAATAGTAGATGAAGTAAAAACAATAATAAATTACCATAGCTGCCTATGTCAGTCAAAGTAGATGCAGGATTGGAGTGAAAATGAGTGTCATTTATGCAGGAATCTTTTTTTCAGAGGGTTTATCGACAGGGAGCTGTGCAATGCTTTTCGAACAAAACATTCTTCACGCTCCATAGAGCACCAAATACCGTAGGAGGTCTGAGAATATACAACACTAATGACTCTTGCATGCATTTTGCTCTTAATAAGCACCAAATCATGCCTGGGAACCCCCAGGTTTATGTCATCTGTCAATGCTGATCACTTCTCTTTTATTTCTAGGACTGAATTTCTTACTCACAAGAGCTGTTGTTTGTGGGAGGAGGCCCCTTTGTACTAAAGTTTGTTATGAGGTCCCACAGGACTGGATTTGGTGAGCTTGTAATTCCAAAACCAGTTGAAATAGTTTTCAATTAGCTATCAAAAATCCCATTTCAACATTTTCAAATAAAATGCTCTCTTTTTCTTCCTCAGGATTTAATTTTACACATTTTTTTTTAAATAATAATAAAAATGCAATGTCTTACTTGACCTGATATTCTTTTTGTTCAATTAAAACGTTCATGAGTTTGGCCTCACCATTGTGACTGTACTGTGACATCTTTTATATAATCGTGGAATGGGGTAACCTGTTTCTTCTTATCCATACTGACATCTAGTCCACCTCAACGGCCCCTAACATACGCTCTTGTGGCTCAATTTCCCTTATAATCTTTTGAGAGTTTTAAATAGTATCTCACTGTTGGAAGCCCATGCCCGTTGATCATGCCGCATTCTGGAAGAGGTTATGGTGATTATTTGGTCTCACTTTCTGCATGGTATGAGATTTTTCTGAAGTAATCACTGCTGCAAACCCAAAAATTATGAATAAAGTAGAACACCTTTTAGAAATGCATCCTATCTTAATTTAAAGCTTTCCAGCAATAGAGTTGCACCGTAACCCTTGAAGTTCTTTCAATGCTTACATATTCTCACTGTGAAAAACAGGTGAGTTTTTCTTAGTCTGCAGCCATCTAGCATCAGCTCAGATCTTGAGTCTTAATACATCTTTGCTAGACTGAAGAACCCTTTTTAACCAGTTTTCTTTTTCTCATGCAGGTATTTAGAGATGGTAATCAACTACCCTTTATCCTTCAATATAAACCCTTATGGTGTCTTAACATAAAGATATGGTGTCTTAACACAAGGAATTATTTCCAGTCTCTAATAAATCTTCTGGCTCTTTCGTTCCCTCCACAACTTTTCAAAATAACTCTGGAAGTGCAGCCGTCAGAATTAGGTCTTATTTTAATAGCAGCTGCATAACATATAGTGATAATATAAATGCGCTTTTTCTAGGGAATAATCTTTCACTGAATACATATCCAAAATCTGTGCTTGGTATTTTGGCCATACCTTCAAACAAGGAGCATATTTTAAAATAACTATTAATTGACAAGACATATCCCAGAGCCTTTAGATTTGCAGCACCCAGAATGGCAAGTCTCCAATTCTGGGAAAGAAAAATCGGTAGTCTTCAAACCTAAATACATACTTCAATCCTGAATACATGTTCTGAAGTACAGAAATGCCTATTGGCACTTGAATCCACGCTACAAAGCTATCCGAACTGCTTTCCACCTTGAATTGTATCTATTATTGGCCACTCTCTCAGCCTTTGTGTCACCTATAATCTTAATGAGTCTTAATGCTGTGATTGCTTCTCCATCATTAAGAAAAAGTATTAAATAGCATCAAGCCAGAAGACATAGCATCTCAACAGAAGGTCCGGATGAATAATGGTTTTTCTAGCTATGTTTTGAATCTTACCAGGTAGTCAAAATTTAATAATTCGATATGTGCCACAATGATTTTCTTATCACTGTAGCTTCTTAATCAAAATGTCATACTGCATCAAGTGAGATGTCTTGCAAATGTACATTATATCACCACAAATGTATATGCACAGAAGATGATATTGAGCTAGTTTGACAGGAGTTAGTGTCTATGAATGAATGTTTATTGGTGTTAATTACATTATCCTCTAAATTTGTATTAATCTATTCCAGGATCAGCTGTTCCATAATTTTGCTCAAGACCAATGCCAGGATGAAAAGCCTGTAATTACTTTCGTCATTTTATTTACATTTTTTTGAAACTAGGGGGAGGAAAAAAAAAAAAAAAGTGTTTTATTTCCCCTCAAGCCTTCCTTGAGGACTTGTCACAAAGGGCAGTAGTGAACCCTACTCAGCTCTTTAAAATATTGTTATCAAGTTATCAAAGGGTATGTTAAGTAAAGAAGGACTTAATGAAAGGGTTGTGCTGGGGAAGTGGCTGGTAACAATAGAATAGAATAGAATAGAATAGAATAGAATAGAATAGATCAGATCTCAGTTGAAAGGGACCTACAAGGATCATCCAGTCAAAGTGCCTGACCACTTCAGGGCTGGCCAAAAGCTAAAGCATGTTGTTAAGGGCATTGTCCAAATGCCCCTTAAACACTGACAGGCTTGGGGCATCGACCACCTCTCTAGGAAGCCTGTTCCAATGCTTGACCACCCTCTTGGCAAAGAAATGCTTCCGAATGTCCAGTCTAAACTTCCCCTGGCGCACCTTTGAGCCATTCCCACGCGTCCTGTCACTGGGTACCAGGGAGAAGAGCTCAGCACCTCCCTCTCCCCGTCCCCTCCTCAGGAAGCTGTAGAGATCCATGAGGTCGCCCTCAGCCTCCTTCCCTCCAAACTAGACAAACCCAGAGTCCTTAGCCACTCCTCGTGGGACATGCCTTCCAGCCCTTTCACCAGCTTTGTTGCCCTCCTCTGGACACATTCAAGGACCTTCACATCCTTCTTAAATCGTGTTCTCTATTTTCCACGCATAAAACCAGTAAGTGATTACTTGCATTCGGAAAACCTGTAAGAGTTAGTTGACCTTTTACACTCTGACTTTCTATCTCACACCAAATTCCTGCGTGCTAGAGACAATGCTTTTTGATTTAAGAAATTGTAAAGGGTAAGGTTAAGAAGTTCCAAGGAATACTAGTATTTGCAGAAGGAGTTTTCTAGCATAGTCTTTCAGATTAAAGCCATCTGGTGCAGCTATTTCTCACTTCACATTATAGGTAGATGCATTTTGGTGTCCTACAGAGCTATTTGGTAGTCTGCAACAGATGCAAGCTTGCATTCTATTTGCTGTTTTATCGGTAGAATAAAGAAAAATATTGATTCATATGCATTCACACTTACTTACTTCCAAGACACTTGACAGCTGGAAAAAGGTAATGCCACTTCTGATCGAGTGTTATTTTAGCTCCTTCTTTGCCTACTCAAGCCTTTCTAACTGGATTATTATCAGTCCTTCTTACATTCCCAACAATGACTATTTTATCTCTTCAAATTTCACTGATATCACCTTTTCAAATGTATATTCATAAACAAATCATCCCTATTGCCTTTATTAATTTCCTTAGCTTGTATCTCTGGTATTCATGCAATGTTTTTTCTTTCCCATCCCCTAATGCCTCATTGCAATGTGCTGTTAATAAATTATTTTTGTGCTAGATAAATACTCCTTTTTTTCCCCCCCCCTCTTCCTACTAGCCCTTTTGCTTTAGTGTACTGCCCTCCTGGATTACTTAGTCGGTCTGGTCGGTGCTTCCTAGTTCCTTTGTGATGAATGAAAAAGCCAGCCTAAATTGCATCCAAATCCAACTACTTCTCATCTGTTCATCTCTATTTATGAGTAATATTTTTCATTTCTGAACTCCATACGCAGACTTTCACTTGTTTTCCTCAGAAGTATTTCATTCTTTTAGTTCAACTGGCAATAAACTTGGCTTTAACCTGCCAACAGTGTTAGCTTAAAATTGTTAAAGACATAAAATCAGAGATTTAGCCCAAGTCTGTTGATATTGCTCTCCTTGCTGTCTCTAGGGAATTGCTTTTGCTTATTGATGAATTCTCTTTATCTCATCTGCTGTAGTGTGAAATATTTAAATTACAGGAGAATAACATGCACTGAATTTTTAAGGGGCTTTTGTTAAATTACACACTGTCAGAAAAAGGACCAATGCTATCCCTTTTGGAAACGAAGAAATAGAGCTGTTTTCCCTGAGTACCTTTCAGTAACACCTTTTAATCTTTCTCTTCAGTCCTGCGCAAGAGCCTACATGTCTTTCTACATCTTCCCTGCATGATCCAGAAAAGGAAGAGTGACCACAAAGAACTGCAGAGAGAAGAAAGGACTCCTGTAAAATTCTGAAGAAAGGGATGAGCAAAGTAAGTGGTTCAGTGACACGAAGGTGATGTTTCATTCACAATTCATAGCTAATTGTAGAGTGGAGCAACTACAGTGCAGGAAGATACTGACATCCATTGATGTCAGAAGTTAATTGATTTTTGGCAAACAAAAAACCAGTTCTGTGTAATGAAGCCAGACCAAACTATGGATTTATTTTTCAAGTATGCTAACTTTTTGAAGAGCATATGGTAATATCTTTGATTATTACTTTATAGGTTCCAGTTTTCTTCAACTACAAATACCCGTGCAATTACCTAAAAATGTATGAGTTTTGGGGGGAGTGGAGTGGCCTGCTGTACTTCAACCCATGAATCACCGTTAATCAGGTATTCATATGGCACTGTGTGAAGAGGATTGTATGTCAGATATGTGCAGATTAAAAGGGAACATGAGATGAATTCTGACTGTAACACTACAAAGACTTTGAAAATTCAGCAACTTCAACCAACTATTTATAAGAGGAGAACAATTTGGGAATGGCTAAATATGGGAGAATCTATTCATTTTTTAACTATTTAATGCCTGTACTGCTGTGGTGGCTGAAGCTCCAGTCTGCACAAGGAAGCAAACAGCAGAGTGTGTGATTTAAAGTTATTTTTTCCCAAATGTCTGTAAAACATTAAGATTTCATGCATGTTGGATTGAAAGGGCCAAGTCCGTTTCATTCATGTGAAAGGACTCAGTTAAAGATTTGAAGAGCTACACCAGTGGAACGGAATGACGACGGAGAGGCTGGAGGCTGGCACTTCGTAATTTCTGCACACCTCTGATCGCCCTGCTTGTTTCTGCGTGAGCAGCCTTCGCTGCTGGGCCTCGCAGGCCCGCGACTTGTAACCATGCCCCGCTTTCATTAAACAACTAGGCGTGAACTCCAGCCCGGTGAATGTCTTCTGGTGACTGCAGCCTAAATATTAGTGGTAGCACTTTGAAAAGCACTTCATTCTATTGGAAATCAATGAGGTACAGGTTTCTAAGTCACTTATGCCACATATTTACAAGGTAATCGGATGAGCGTGAGAGAGGCTCTAAGCAGAGCATGCTCTGGCACCAGCCCACGTTGCAACTATGTCAATGCCTTGCTAATACTGATGGATTGCCAGTCTTGGTGGGATCACACTGGGACCACTGCTACTGGCCATCTGCAGCATGCAAGGTCCCTCATGACTGTATGCACTCCACAGATTGACCAAAAAGGCCCTTTTGAGAGTTTTCTTGTATGTACATTAGTTTTACATATGCAAACAGAATCTATCAGTACTGGTCATCTAATGAAAAGAGTATGGGACCTACATTCTCTATATTTCACTCAAATTAAGTGTTCTGAAGAAGAAAGTGTAGGAATATTTCCATTTCTGAAGGGCTTAGGACTGCAAAAATGAAGTGTTTAATGAGGTATCTGAGGGGCAGCCAAAATATTTCACTGGCAGGCTTAATTTAAGCCTCTGATTTTTTTTTTTTCTACAGCCAGCAGTCTCTTTGCCCTGTGCTTTGCTGCCACAGGTGAATCTAAATGTGACATAGGGAGAAAATACCGCATGCACAAAATGGTAACAAGTTAGAAATAACCAGCTGGGGAGATATGATTCAGCCCTGTGAGAAGGAAACTGAGGACATTCATAAATAGTTAGCGTCCCATTTAAATAGCATACACACCTTTGCAACCTGACCACATACACAACAGCCATCACATTTGAGACCTGCTTTGCCTAAGAGCTACCTGAGCAGCAGTCTACTTTGGGAAAGAAGCATAAACAAGTTTTTCATATTTGTCCCCAGTAACATTACCGATTTTAAAAACCGCCAGACAGACTGGATAATGAAGTACCTTATTTACACAGGTTGGTCACAGGCCTCAGCAAGACAATTAATATTCAGGATACTTAATAGGCATCGACCTGAGGGGAAGAGGCGGCTCGAGGAAGAAGACTGGTCTTAAGTTTCACTCCGTGAAGGGTGCAGTAACCAAGTGCTATGGCTGAATCTCTGCTGACAGCACCTGCTTACTGAACGCTAGCTTTTGACAGCTCAGTGATTTGCAATATATGCAATATTTAAGAAGGGCATTAGATTAGCCCAGGGTAGAGGTTGGCACTGTGTAAATAGGTGCTTGAGGAGTTTCTGTCAACAAGGAGTAAAGTTTGCTGTGTACATTTGTTCGAATAAAAAGTGCTTTCAAAAAAAACCTGGGGAAGGACCAAAACATTGTGCTATCCCTTTTTTTCCTTTTTTTTCCCCCCCCTGTTCTGTTACTGCTCTTTACGAAGACAGCCTATTCCTGTGTGCAGATTATACCTTATAGAATGAGAAGTGCCTTCTGGAACTGAGTTACCACTGATCAGTTACTGTTGCATTTATTGATGAGCCTGACTATGACAAGATGCTCCACGTGAGACTTAATACTTTAGGCAAACAGCTTGAGTATTTGGCTGTTAAGATTAGTTTTCCCTCAATGTGTTCTTTCTTTGACTACATAATTTGAGCCTTGACTGCCGGTGATTTTATTCTACATCTAGACCTCTGCTGGGCATTATCTCCAACTTGTACCAGGCTGCACAGTAGGTTTGCAATAGGAATAATGGGAATAAACACACTTGTGCCCTGCTCGGGTAAAAGGCTATTGTACTAAGCGCCTACATGGTATAGCCCCTGGAATTAGGTTTCTATGGCACTGCCAATCAGTTGTGGCAAACCTTGGGTCTTTGTACATAAATAAAATGTTACTGAGATGCTAATGGCAGGTGTAACCTCCTTAAACTGTCAGAAAATGAACAGGAGAGACTGTTAAAACTGAAGTGCTTGGAAGAGCCTGAAGAATCACTTGTGATGCAAGTAGGTTGCTTTTCCATTAATATCTAAGTGTATTTTTAGCACAAGGACAACAATACCGATACATACCAAACTGAAAATGACAGATCACCTATGAGCACTGCCTTGAGTTTTTATTTTTTCATGTGTAGCTGCATTTGGTCAGCACTTCCCAGAGTTTTGAGGGATGCATGGGTCATCTGTGAAAATGTATTCAGAACTGAATTTTGGCAAACAATACTGCAGCCTTGGAGCTTTTTACTCTCAGAACTTTCAGAAAGATTACCCTAAAAAAAAGAAGAAAGTTGTTCCACTGGTTAAAGATTCCCTAGTACAATTCGTAACCTTTGATTTTTGGCTTGATTTAAACTGGTTTTTTTGGCAAGTACTGTAATTAGTGACTGACATAAACTAATTGCTTTGTCTATTTTGGAAACAGCACATTTAAATAACAACAATACTGAAAAAAGAACCCAGACCAAATCCCTTCTTATTCTGATAATATCTTCAAATTAATTCAATTATGAAACCTCTAACAATTCCTCCTTACTTTTCTCCTTGAATCAACCGCCTTCTACCTGGTTTATTTTATCTGGAGCTACCTATCCTCAGGCAGTGTTCATTTCTGTTTCATTATTTCCACATTATGATTCTTTTCCTACTTTAAGCAAGAGATATATGCAATTTTGCTCCATCTCAACCTATCACACAGTTGTTTTTTCCTCTAGCATACTCCCTCTTAGTCTACAAATTGCTTTGGAAATTATCACTTCAAGAGTTTTCTATACATTGAATTTTAATGTCAGAAAATGCAATTTGTTCTTTAAAATAATCATCAAACAAGATGGCTTTTTGATGAAGCCAATGGGACCGATGAATAATGTTGTCTTCTAAATACCAGCCAGAGTGACCTATACTCTTGCAAGACAACATACATGTCTCCATCAGAACTGGCAAACATAATTAGCTCCCATGAGCACTCAGAAATATCTTCCTATTCTTGTGATATCTTTTATGATACTATCCATGAATTACTAATTTTAAGTGGTTTTAATCAAGGCCCGGATGATGTAATGTAGTAGACAGTATTATAAAAACATTTCTGATACAGTTCCATAGATGTGAAAATGCATAAACATAAAAGATAACTCTTAGGACTGGAGCAATATATGAAGTTAGCCGCTCAAGACTGTAAGATCGTGATTTAGTTAAACTTAGTATATATATTGTCCCTTGCCATCCCACCCTCTCAACCTTGCAGTAATGAACTTCAGCAATAACTGATATTCTTAATCTACTCCATCCTTAAATGGATTTTGATACAACCCCATAATAATTCGGATTTTAAAAGAAAAATGACGAAGTGGAGGCCGGGACAGTCAGGATTATTCCTTACTACAGACAGGCAGTCCAGGATCTGGAGCTTCTAATCTACCTATGATCTTTCTAATGTAATAAAAGACTTGGATGGATATAAGCAAGAACAGCTCTAAATCTAAAACTAAATCTAAATCTCTAAATCTGGCATGTTCTCTTTTCAGTTGTTGGCTGTACATCTTTTCCCTTGTAAGACTTTTCTGGAAGAAAAGCGTCATTCTCTTATGTTAGCCTGTCCTGCGACATGAGGGTCTTCAGGTTCTTTCTCGCAGTGGTTGTATAGGGCAATTCTTTAAACAGGTTCATGCCAAAACCAGCAGACTACAATATGTTAAGAGCTGAAACCTTCCTTTTTGTTCCCAGTGTTCTGCAAGGATCTTTCAGTACAGAGCAGTGCATTGCTAATGCAGATTGCCTTGATTTTCCCTGCAGGAGCCTATCAAGTCCCACAAAGCCTGAAGCCCTGCCAACAGGGAAGATTACATTTTTGGCAGTTCCTTCCAGATAGCAATGAATGACAAAAGCCAAAATGGTCAAAGCTTTGTGGTACTTGCATTTAGGAGGTTGTTTGTTTGTTTGTTTGTGACAAAATAAGCAGCCTTGTTTCTTGATTTTCATCCAAAGTTTTTCTAGATTCAATAGCCTCTATTAATCTATACACTTCCTGATTGAAAAAAGGTTCCCCTGAACATTTTCTTTCCTTAATTTATTTGCAGGCCATCCTCCAGCCCTATGGATACCTGAGCTCAGTGACCGATACTGTCTGTGATCATTTAGCACCCAATTCCAGAAAAGGACAAAACACAGACATTTTGCCACGGGTTCATAAGCATTTTGTTGACAGTGGAGAATTGGTGAGATCCGAGGATCTTGGACTCCCTTCCAGGCTCTGAACAGCAACGTAGTCTTTCCACCAAGCTTAATATATTCTGCCTCTGTCCAAAGCCTTTTCTCATTCACACTTTCTCGCTGTTTTATGCAAACAGCTCCAGCGCAAGTTCACCAGCTTCTCATCCCAGTCGCAGCCTCCTCACCTGTGCCATCTCCCTTCTCCCCCATGCCCCAGTCTTTCCTACACTGCATGGCTCCATTTCCTACGCCAGAAGCTTTCTTGTCCAGCCTTCCCCAAGCTCCTTCTCCATTTTTCATTTTCCTCCTCTCACAGGCTTCTAGTCCCGTCTTTCCCACTTTGCCTCTCCCTGGGTACTAGTGCCCTTGTCCGACCAGTCCCAGGCCCCTGATCTGAGCTTCCAGTTTCTCATCACTTCCCAGCTCCGTCTTCTCTTGCAAACTTTTAAGATTGTTTAATGAATTTATTAATGAACTGTGAACAGTAATGAGGCAAAATCACCAGATGAGGCATGCTTTTAGGTTAATTAAGTTTGGAGAAAAATATGACCTGGAAGAGAGGATTTCTTTCCTCCTGGACCTACAGGGCATTTTTACTTTTCTCCCTCGGTGTGATCTCCTGACCAGAGGGAGCCTGGACTGGGCCCACAAACTCTTCAAACACAGAATGAGGCAAGGTATTTTTCCTGGAAAGCTGTCATGCTGGATTTATTAACTCTAAGGTACAAGCTCTTCCTCGCACGCCTTAACTCACAGGGCGACCTCACACAGGTGGAGTGAGGACATTTTAAACGTTAACTAGCCCTCTTCCTCAAAATGATATATTACAATATAAATCTATTTCCACGATTTTGTGTTATTTCAACTCTTTCTTGTTTTACTTATGGAGTGAAATCTTTTGGAAGCATAAACAGAATATTTGGAAGCATTAAACAGAATATTTAACTGACTAAAACCGCTTAGAATTTAGCTAATTAAATGGACAGGCAGGAGAGCGGACCATAGTCTTATAAATGTCAGGGCAGGCCTGTTTATGATTTACGTTGTTGGATTACATATTTAAAGAAAAAGGGAGCAGAGGGCTAGACATCTTCTCGACACTTCGCTTACCATTAAGTCAGTATTTCATGAAAATATTTCCAGGTGCTTAAGCATTTGCACTATAAGATTATATCAAGTTTTAATGATGTTTGGGTGGCTGAACACATTTGATTAATAAAACTGCTGCTTTTCAATAGTAATGCTAAGGTTGTCAACTTAGTAAAAACCCTGAATTGGAAAATCAAAGCTGGAAATCATCAGAGATCCTGTAATACTAATGCTTGAGGCCGCATTTACATGGAATTGGAGAGGGAGAAAACTGTGTTTTATCATCAGTAAAAACAGTACATGTTTAATTCCACAGACACTGTTATAAAGAGGTTTTCCTGGGTTGTGGTGTTTTGTTTTGTTTGTTTGTTTTTTTCTCTCTTTTCTTTAAGCATATTTAACTGGAACTAAATGCAAATCTCCAAGTTTATATATTGCAGCTGAAGAAGTAAATCTTTCCTCTCCCTGTTTCTTCGTTCAGTCTCCAATTATGCAGACCATTTCATGTTCAGTTTTTGCAGTTAAAAAATGGCATAAATACATCTATAGTAGGAAATCAGTACATTTAAACCCTGTATAGTTAGAATGTTCTTTTGCCTTTTTATGAAGTTATGTAAACTTTGGTAAAATAATTTTAACTATTACATGCCGTTTGGCTGTTGTTTTTACATCCCCCTTAAACTAAGTTACCACACTAGATTCAAGGGAAGAGAGAACATATTCTCCATCTCCTTTATTTCTTCTTGTTTTCCTGATTTTAGTGGTCTTCCTATAACATGTGTCTATCCATAGATCACATTCCACACAGGTCCCTACAAGCAGTGTGAACATATAAGACAATCTACCTCTTAAGCAGTTGCCCAAATTGATTTTACAGCATGAAAAGCTGCAGGTGTCAGAAGACAAAAATTTAAAAAAAAAAAAAAAAAAGAAAAAAGGAAAAGAGGAGGGAAGAAAACCTTTAAATGTACACTTTCTAATGCAACCCTTTAAAAATAAGTTTGATTTTCTCTTTTTGATAGAAAGTGATTTAAATATCCAGTGTTGATAACTGGATGTCTGATAATATGAAGTGGTGGGGAACAGGGCAGGCAAGGGGAAAAACAAAGCACCCTGAGGAATGCATAACAGGTTGAAATATTGCTGGTTTTATCTATTGTCAAACTGTGAGTAGTTTGAGTCAGTTCTGATTCAGAATAGCAGTAACCTTATGATCACAGTCCCCCAGCAGAACAAGACTAGGGACAGGAAAGGTAAATATGAAAAAGAGAATTTCTACATTGGAAGAGGAAAAGCCTTTCATGATGCCTAATACCACACTGAATCTTAACTCCTCACTAGGACGTCTTCTGGTTGCTTTCAGAAGAAACCTGGTACACAAATAGGGATCACTAAAGCTGGAGTCAATTTCTGGTTTTGTTGAATACTTGTGTTTATGGGCAACTCATTTCATCTTTCCTTCTCACTTTGATGAACATTTCACAATCTTGTGCAAAATTTACTTTGCTCTGCTTTTGTCTCTCTTTTCCTTCTACAGCAGAATCTCTCTCTAAGGTAGAGGGAATCAGACTTAGTGAATTTTTTTTGTCCGTGCCCATAAATCCTTTCAGAGTTAACACAGTCCTGTAATTTTGCATTACCTGTAGTGCAAAAGCCACTGAGCTGTTTTTCTTAAGATAAAATTTTGCTACAAATCAAAAATGGTTCTAAGACCTTCCGTGTGCTGTGGTTTGCTAAATCCTTACCATAACAGCTTTGTGCACTGTAGAATCAACCCCAGGTGGAGGGAGAAAAGCAGAAGAGACACAGCCTTGAGGCTGTGACTTCAAAACAGAAGCAGTCTCACAGACTGCTGTATGCCGTGCTGCTACTGGGTGAAGCTGCTGCCGCAGCAGTAACACCCTTTATTTCCTGCACTGCATGTACGTATCATGCAACCGCGCAGCAACATTATTCATGCTTGAGGTTGAAGTGGTGACAAAAATGTTTCAAGTTTCTGTTTGGCCCATATGTGGCACAAGCGAGCGAGTGAGCATGTGATGGTCCAAGGCACCGTGGATGTTGCACAGGGCAGGGAATGCAGTGGAGATGAGAGCCAGTCTAGAGGGAAAGGAAGTGAACTGCTATGCTGCAGTATGTGGGAAGAACAACCATCAGAGCAGGATGAAATTCAAGCAGAAGAAGGCAACCTTCATGAAGATCCATGCTGACCTTAACCCTGATTTGATGTAGCAGATGGCCAAGGGGAATATACTACCAAGTATGGAAAGAGATCTGCATTGCTGAGTTTGAAGCTGGCACTGCTTAACTACCATCGCTCTGCTGACTGCAGAGTGCAAGCAGACTGTATCTGGAAAGACAACAGCCACCTATGTGATTCAAAAGGTGACATCTGTTATTCCTGAGGTTCTTGGTTGGCATTGCCATGTGGATGAGGGACATAAAGGAGAGGATGGTCTGTTGATCCTGTTGTTCCTGAAATACTGAAATGAGTTGATCTTTACAGAGACCCGATTCCTGGGAACTTACTCAGTCTCTGCAATTGTCCCTTCTCTCACAAAGATCTGCTAATGATCTGTGAACCCCTCTTCCTCCTTAAAATAGTAGAATTAGGTTTTTACAGAAGGAAATCCTAGATACTTTGTCAATGTATATCTGTCATCATCTGTTGCATTCCAGAACTATTTTCTCATCCTCATATGACTCCTCATTCTAAACAACAACGTTGGGAATCTTTCATTAATGGTTCATTAATGAGCTTTCTTTAGGACCTTCCTCAGAGCCCTGGTCCTGCATTGCTCCAGTTCCCCAGATCTCCGTATAGGATTGTTTGTGTAGAAAAGTTGCAATAAGTCATATTGATGTGTTGCCAGTGAGGGATACTGAACACTTCAGAGCCCTATTAAACCCATTGCCTGTGTCCATGTCCAGTTTGGAGGGCGGCAGATAGAACCAGGAGAATGTGCATGGCTCTCATGTGGCATGACCCTCCTTAAGTGATGGTGCCACACCTCTGGGTAGGGAAAGAATGGCAAGGCCTGAGCTAAAAAAACCCAATAGCCAAGAACAAGGCAAGAGGTCTGTGGCAAATTGTCAAAGAAGAGTAAAGGTCTTATTCCAGCATGTGTTCAAATGAAAGTAAAAGCAAAGCCCCAAACCTGCATTAGTGGAAGGACAGTAGTGCTGAGAGAAAATGGTCTTTGGGACAAAGAAGTGGGAAGGAAAAAAAAGAAACAAGCAAAAAAACCTACCTGAAGGGTAGGTGTGGAAAGGCAAGCTGGCTTTGACATGTTGGAGTGGAATTGGCATAAAACTGGTCAAAGCAGAGATAATCCAACATTTTTGACCACACCTAAACCAGCATAGTGAGATTATAAATGATTGCTACTATTTACAGCGTGTCTGTGGTGGTTTTGATCCAATACCAGGAGCCATAAACTGTACTTCTGTTGCACCCCATCCCATGATTAAAATTTTAAGATTGTAATTAAGAAATGTGATGGGCTAAAGAAGATTTCATCCCCTGTTTGATTAACATATCATTCTCAAACTGACCTTGAGTATTGCCAAATAGATTTGTTGTTATTTGTTTAGTATTTGTTGAATAGTTTCAATAAATAATTTAACAATACAATTATTAAAAAGCCATTTAGGCTCTATTGACCAAAACTATATTGTCTGTGCTTTAACTGGATGACAGCTTTCCTAAATCGGAGAATAACAAATGACTTTAAGAACAAAGCAAAATCACAGTAACTAAAATGACAAACTCAGATGTTAATGTACTCAAACATTTATGAACTACATGAATCAAAAACACGAATGCAATGAGAAAATCTTCAACATTATTCTTTTCATTTTCTTACTCAATTCTACTCTGGAATGACTTATGGCCTTCTTCACTTACAGAAATTCAGATGAGATAATATGAGATGAAGCCTTTTCTGAAATACATAATGCTAAAGTTACTTCATTGTCACTGCCTTCCAGAGAAGCTTTCTGAAGAAAAGCTGGAAATGATAACAGCATCTTACATCTACTTTATGGGATCCGCTTGAAGTTTATAATAAGCAGACAATAAATTCATTTTCTGTCTTTTTTTTCTGAGCCAGTATCAGCACTAAAAAACCACTTCCAAATAATAATTATAGGGTTGTACAAAAATCTTACAGTCAAAGAAATATTGCCTAAAGAAAATGGTGGACTGTAGTCTTCAAAATTCTTTTTTTTTCAGCAGTAGAAACATTGATTGTCCTTAAGTATAGAAAATTATGTTTACAATATTCTTCAAGAAATTATTACTTCCAGAAGTTGCAATGCTTGAAATCTGATTTTTTTCTTTTCAATTTGTTAATCACTTTGGGAAGCAGTGGAGGAAAATGGGTATTTATGTGTGAATTTTGAAACTACAAAAAAATGTTCACAAGTTACCTTATAATGCAATGTTTAATAAGGTAGTAGTAGGATTGAAACTGTTTCAGGATGTTATTGTTGGTTCAATCTCAGATAAAACTACAAGAGTAAATTCTTCTTTCCTCAGGATGACTGAGACTGGATGCAGAATAACTGCCAGCAGTGCTCATATTTTAGAAATGGTTTTGAGTGTAGGGCAAAAAAAGGGTATATTGGCAGTTCAATATCAAAGGCAATCAGAAGTTACTGAAAACAGGAGCAATTAAAAATATGTTGTTTGCTATAATTTCTGAACTTCTCTGGAGTTCCTCTGTCCTAAGAAGTTTTTTTGCCATAAAATTGTCAGGTTTTGCACAAAGAAATTAAATTCATTTAAGGTGCTGTTTTCTTTTAAGGTTGTGACAATGGGAAAACTTTGTATTGTTTTAAGAAATCCTCCATTCCTAGATGATAGGGTATTTATTAGCATCCTGTAATCCTGTTCTCTGTACATCTCACCATGGAACTCATTTTTAAACACATGATGTTAGAGGATGGGATTAAGCACTGTTTGCAATGGATTTTGGCCTGAAATGAGTTATGAGCCCACTGCTGAGCTAAAAGGGCTTCTGTTATCTCGAATGCCACGGCTAAACCCAAACTTTCTACACCTGTAAGTCCCCGTGCAGAATGTCAAGACCTAAACAACTTCCAGCTACTTTATTTGCTGCTAGAGGAAGCTAAAGGTCAGCTCCGCACCCTTGCTAGTGTTCCCTGAGGGTGATGGAGGGAGCTTTCGGCAGCCCAGTGTTGAGAGTACTCTTCAAGGATGCACTTCACTGCAAAGGGGATGGTCCCACCACACCGTGCAGCTTTCCTGCTTCAATGTTTGTGGTGACTTCAAGCAGAAAAGATAGGCCAGGATTGCTCCTTGAAGGCTTCTGATGATGCCTGTCCCAAGAGCAGACACAGCCTTGAGGCAGCTTGAGTTAAAAAAAAAAAAAAAAAAAAAAAAAATCCAGGTGTGTAAGCCAGTGGTGACCTGAAGTTCAGAGTTTGCTGAGGGGATCCTTGCAGGCACCGTGGAAACCTGTTCCAGGACTCAGTTTTTTCAGACATGCTGCTCAGGATGTGTCCTTGGAAATTAATCTCTCTATTCATATAAATAAGAATAAACTGCAACAAGGTTTTCCTCACATTTGAATGTGCTTTTGTCTTTATCTATTGTGAACACAGGCAACATTTACCAAGTTTTCCTCCTTTCAAAGGAAGCATTTAGAAAAATAAAGAGACATGCTCTCTGTGGAGGAATGGAATAAGGATAAAATAGAGAGTTTGGAATGGTAGTGTGTAAATTGCTATTACTACAAGAGGCATTTTAATCAATATTTTATACTAATAGACATATGTTTAACAGTATTTTTTTTTCTGGGAGGTATCCTTATAAAAAAATTGACTAGATGAAGAGAAATTCAAACCAAAGTGGACCAAGACACAGATTAAAACTATGATCTGCAAGTTTGCCTTCAGCTTTGCTTAAAGATTTGCATTATTTTGACAAGTATCCAACTACAGTAGGAAGATGTATGGGAATTTCAATACACTTCTAACATGTTTATGTGCTTCATAGCAACCTGCATCTAGTGAACGATGTATAACATGCATATTCTTTTTTCTCTTCAAGATGCTTTATAATTCTTCTATGATTCTCCTACTTCATTATTCTAAGACAATTTCTATTTTGAATTAACAGTACTGAAGGAATAATTTGGCACACTGTTTACAATATGCAAAAGACATGTCTGAAGCTGTGGACATGAAGAGCTGAAAACTCTTCAGATGCTTTTTTCACTATAACTGCTCCTACTTGTAGGAGGTCTGCAATTAACTTTGATACTGACTTGAATTAGAATGTGGGTGGTGATTCTGTACTTCTCAGATGAAAATCTGTATTTTAGACTTATCTAAAAATAAGCTTTTCTCCTTTGGTACAACACTGTACATCATTGTTTTGTTTGGGGGAGGAAAGGGAGAAAGATTGCTGTAGAGGAGGGATCCCCAAGTCCAAGACAAAGTTGAAAGATTTGTACAAGCTAAAGGAAACTTACTGCAGTTGCAAACACTTAAAACAACTAAAAGAGGAGTAGCTGTGGATTGTTTCTGTTAAAGAAAGATAATGTAGATGATATTGTGAAACCCTTGCATTGGGGAGCAACCTAGATCTTCAACATAGCTAAATGTAGTCTTCCAAATGCCAGTCTTTAGGGGTCATGTCAGAATGAGAATTTTAATTTTCCTCTCCACAGAGGATAAATACAAGATGGTAAATTCTGAGAAACAGTGAAAGGTTTTGAAAGAGAAGCTGACAAGGAATTTCCCCACTATCATGCACAATTGTCCTATATAAGGATGTTGTCTACACAGCCCAGAAGGCCAACCGTATCCTGGGCTGCATCAAAAGCAGCGTGGCCAGCAGGTCGAGGGAGGGGATTCTGCCCCTCTACTCTGCTCTGGTGAGACCCCACCTGGAGTCCTGCGTCCAGCTCTGGGGCCCCCAGCACAAGAAGGACATGGACCTGTTGGAGCGGGTCCAGAGGAGGGCCACAAAAATGATCAGAGGGCTGGAGCACCTCTCCTGTGAAGACAGGCTGAGAGAGTTGGGATTGTTCAGCCTGGAGAAGAGAAGGCTCCAGGGGGATCTTATTGCAGCCTTTCAGCACTTAAAGGGGGCCTATAAGAAAGATGAGGAAAAACTTTTTAGCAGGGCTTGCTGTGACAGGACAAGGGGTAATGGTTTTAAACTAAAAGAGGGGAGATTTAGACTAGACATAAGGAAGAAGTTTTTCACAATGAGGGTGGTGAAGCACTGGCACAGGTTGCCCAGAGAGGTGGTAGAAGCCCCATCCCTGGAAACATTCAAGGTCAGGCTGGATGGGGCTCTGAGCAACCTGATGTAGTTGAAGATGTCCCTGCTCATTGCAGGGGGGTTGGACTAGATGACCTTTAGAGGTCCCTTCCAACCCAAAATATTCTGTGATTCTATGATTCTACGATTCTAGTTCTAGCACTGTTTTATATAACAAGGTCTAAAAGACTAAACAGACTCCCTTGCAAGGTTCATACGAGAAGGTGATGTATTCAAGAGAATTCATCTATTCAGAAGCACAAGGACATTGGCAGAACTTAGTAAAAGTCACTTGAGTATTTTGAGATCCTTGTCCTAATGCCACCTTCCTGTACTCTTGGGATTATATATTTTACTTCTATGAAGCAATGAAATTCTGGTCCACACCTTCACTTTGTCTCAAGTTGACTATGATTAACTTTCTCTGTTGTAATGAGTGATAGTTTATTTGGTGTGTTCTGCCAAAATTATTTTGTAAACACCGCAATGCATCGTGACTGGTGCCAGCCCAGATTTCTGTCACTGCCAGACTGCCACACGCAAGTGCCAAGGGTTCACCTCTGGTTCTCTGTGGTATGCTGTGGTAGCCCTGGTCACGGCAGGCTTCCTTACATTTCAGGAATGCTCTCTCATGTTATCCCATATCATTACTTTGGTTGCATTTACTGGAAGGTTTGCAAACTTGCTAAACACTTTTTCTTGTACTATACTATTTCCTTAGCTATCTGACAGCCCAGCTCATACTTGCCAGACGCTCAGGCAGGTAATGGTAAGACATATATTGGCTTCAGTAGGCGATGGATAAGTCCAGCATCAGGCAACTAATCATAGAAGAGATCTTGGTTCTTGCCAGCGTAACTAGGAAGCAGAAGTTATTGACTGAAATGGAGTTGTTATTATTATGAACAAGACCTGAACGTTGTGAATATTAGCATCGGAAAAGGGTCCTAGAGGCAAAGAGCCTCTATGACCACATGGAAGAAGTTTGGAAACATGACCCCAATGTGAAAGAGTAAAGGCTAAATTTAGAGAGATCTTGCTAGCACATAACTAATCTGTGCTGCACTTTTTCTAACGTATGGCAAATTAAAATCTAAAGACACTTAGGACCTTTCTGCAACATGTGAATAGTTGTCCCATTCTGTATCTTAAAATTCTCATTAAGATTGTAGATTCAGCTGTGAATAAAATATAAAATATCCTGTGCAATACTATGGGTTTTAAATTAAGTAGAATTGCTGCTTGTGAAAGACTTTTATATAACATTGTAGCAACCCTGGGCAAAGGCCAAACCTTCACCATTTATGTTAATATAAAACTTTTGATTGAGCCAACCATAAATGACCAGTACAGTGGTCTAATGACACAGAAGTAGAACAAAAGCCAGAGGTGCTGCAATAGCAAGAGTCTTGAAAGTTGTTTTCAGCTGTATAAATGCAAAGGGGCTCACAGTTCCTATCTATGTCTTTCCACCCCCATTCTGGTGATATTAATACTAGAAATAGTATCATCAATCTGCATTGTAGGTTAGAAATCTCAAGATACGTTTTGCAATTTGAGTCAAAATATTCTGTCTACATTGTTTACCTTTTTAGAAGTAAATGCAATTTATCAATCCAATTCTGCTTTGTATCTTGTGTGTTAAAGACACTTGTAAAGCCATTCTGACTGAGTCACGGTGTTTCTTCTATGGGAATACTTCCCTCTCTCCCTACTGCTTTTGCCACCACAGACAGCATGCTACTTACTGCCTTTATAAACGTAGTCCAGTAGACCAAAGGCCGTACCTCTAAGGGCCTGGGTATCATGCACACGGCAGTGCAACTTCTCACTTGGCAATCCCTGGCCGCACAATCGTCCCCACAGACCCAATTTTGCCGTGGGTCTCTGCAGCAAGTGGGGGAGCTGGGCATCTCAGAATGAATCCATGAAAGCCAGCAGCTTACCATGGTGTTGTCTAAGCCGGGCAGGAAAAAGTGCAGACGAGGAGAAGTGGCTGCTATGAAGAGTTCAGAACTCTGTTCTTTTGAAGTAAGGAACCAAAATCTTTCCTAGCCAAACATGAAAGCATCAACAGCCTGCTGCTTTTTACCTTGTGGCCTACTGGTTAAAGCACCAGGACGTGTGAGACCAAAGTCCCTACTTCTCAAGTGAGTGATTTAGCTAGCCTTCATGATAAATTCTGAGATAGGTTCACCTAGTTCTTGGTATTGCTATTAAATATTCAATCGCTCTTTCAGGCTCAGAGGAGAGCTCAGGTCAACAACCCCAAGCCCTGGGTTATGGCCACTGGAGAACAGAGTCAACCCTGTCATCCTCCTGTCCCGGTGAATTATCCTGGAAGGGAAAGTGATGTAGGTCCAGCAGAAGGGAGCAGGAGATCAGGACTCCATGTACAAACAGGAGCGACAAATACAACATTGCCAATGGATGAGTGAATGAGGACATCAATTCAAGAACCTCTTAAAGTTAGACACACACAAAACTTCCAAAATATGGAACTATCAGATAAAAATCTTAGCTGAAGAAAAACCTAATGGAAAAAGACTGTGTGGGTTTTTTCCATACAGTATGAAAATCTTTAAAAAGGACAACTTGAGGTCCTTTAATGAGGACAACTGGATATTTTTTTTAGGGAAAAATTGCTTCCTACTGAAATTTTCCCTTAAGAAGAAAATGCAGGCAAAATCTCCAAGTCTTCTACTGTCTATTTTTTTTTTTAACTTTTGCTTTTACCACAAAGCAAGGTTACTTTATTTCTAATCTCTCTTGCCATTTGCAGCAGTAAGGGCGTATACAAAGGACACTAAGCATTTTAATCCGCAAGGCAAAGTATAAGAATGAAACCAGTTATATATGCAGTTCTGCTGAACTTGCTTACAAAATATGGAGAGGAATAATATCCTCTCCACTCCTATTGTTCTAATCATCTTTTGTACTATTTGTAAGCAGAAGAAGAAAGGCAGTTTTAGAGCATGTTATACCTAGCCCACTGGTATATCGATAAACTGAGCTTTCTCTGGTTTCTAGTGACTGAAGAGTTACATTAAATAGCCAGTTTCAGGCTCCTGCATTTCAGGATCTGATCCCAGGCCAGCATCAGGGAAAAGTTCCATTAACTGCAGTAGGCTATTGATCAAGTTATAACTCGCTCTCTTCAGAAGCCGTCTTACTATGAGCTTTGTGAGACATTTTTGTAACAAGACAGGCAAGTGCTGGATTTGCAGGGCAATATAAAAGTTTTGGTTCCCATAAGTGTCAGTCAAACTTGTAACCAACATAGGAAAACACTTTAATAGAATAGAAGTATGATTAGTAATCACCTATTTAATTATTACATTTCTAACCTGAGTGGCTAGTGCCAAAATTATCAGAATCTATTATATGAAGTTTACAGTATCAGTGCAAGATGAATTGCTGTTAAAAATAAAAACTGAAATTTCTCTTAGAAAAACTATGGCTTATTTAAAATATTCGTTCTGATCGATTATCATTTGACATGTGAATATCTTCTAAAAGTCAATACAGCCACTGTTGATTATCTCTGCTAAACTGGGATTTGATTTATTGCAAATACTGTATCAGAGATACAAACTCTGTCAACAAAAAGATTATTGCTAAATCTTCTTATAATCAGGCTATTTTTCTGTTTTCACATAAATTGGTGTTTACTGTCAGAAAAGAAGTCCTACGATATTCCCTCATTCCAGAGATGATCGCAATGGCAAGGACTTTCAGTACTATTCTGTTTCTCTGAAAGGAGCCAAAGAATGACAGCCAATTCAAATCCAGGCTGTGTATTTGGTGCTGCACACAGAGTAGTTTTAAGCTGTATAAACATTCTGGATTTAAAGGTGTTATTGGAGTCATATTTCACAATGAACTATGAAAAAAGAACAGGGAAAAAGTAAGAGTGAATTTGTTATATGCGCCACAGGTCAGTTCTGTGGGTCAGTACTAGGCATTATTTTCAAGTACCAAGTAGTGTTTTCAACCTATTTGAAGTCCTAAGTGGGATTTTGTGTTCTTGGACTGGGTCTGATGGATTTCATTAAGAACAAAGTTGTGGAGAAAGCTGCAGATAAGAAAGAAAAGATGAATGAAAACTAGGTTGCAAGTACTAGTACAGTGTGCATGTCTGCCTGTGTGAAGGCAGCAAGCAGAGCACTCTTCAGCACTGGAGCCGGAGAGTTGGGCAAGAAGGGCTTCGAAGGGCACATTCCTGGTACCTGCTAGTTTGGCAATGCTGGAGCTGCTGGGGATGAGGGTCCATGGGGGCAGAGATGCACAAGGACTCTGAGAAGTTGTATGTGTGTGTTTGTGTAGGTAAGGTGAGAAAGCAGAAAGGAGTGTGACGGGGGCAGCAGATTCTGGTGAAGGGTGGCACCTCTGGCATCAGCTGTCCCTGTATGGTTCTGTCTATCACCTATAAAAATAAACTTATATTCAGCTTCAAGAGTCAACATAGGATTTTAGCAACACAGGATTTTAACTTGATTCCTAACTTCCTAGGATTTCCTTCTAAATGACAGAAATGGATTTTTGAAAGCCCAAACCTGATTTAATGAACCTTGGGAATAAATGGAAGCACAGTTTGTAGGTTTGCAAGGCCTAAAATTCAGACCACAAATTTCAAGAACCCAAGGACAGCTACGAGGATAATTACATCTACTTGATACAGAGGAAGACCCAACAACCATGAGAATGTATCTGGAAGTGTCTAAAGGCCAGGGGACATGTGTGGGAACTCAAGAGCCAAAGAGCAGAGCAATGGACAATTCTCCCACCAAAACCATTTTCTGTTCTACCTCTTTGGGGAATGTTAGACTTTTTCCACACACAAATGCCAGACACACAGAAGATATTGTCTGGCATCAGGGGAAAGCAGGTTCTGAGATGCTGGAATCCAGCTGCCACTCCACTCATGCCAGGTTAAAAAAAAAAAAAGGCAAATTCTCTTTCTCCCCTTCTGCATTCACATAAGGAGTCTGGTAGGACAGGATAAGAGGAGGAGGGGACAGTATTTGGAAGGGGAGTGGACACTGTCTGGAATCATGGGAACCCAGAGTAGATGTCTGCTGAGGGCTGTAAACCAAAGCCTAACCATTAAAGCAATTGACATTATGTGATACTCTGGCTGAAAGAGGCAAAGCTCCTGCGATGCCAGGTAGGTAAAAATAGCCACTGTTTTCAAACGATGTGGTGCATTTATCTGAGTCTCCACTTGTCTGCTTCAGGATGCCATCTGATTAAAAACAGTCTGTGCAGCACAGCCAGCTGAGGTAGTGTGTGCTGGATCCCACTGAATTTGGTATTTGAGGGAAAAAAAACCCCAAAATTCACATTTGTCCTGGGAAGAACACACAGATGACAAGCACTCTCTGAGGTGCCATCAGGACTCAGTGGGACATTAAAAAATGTCAATGACTTTAAAAATGAAAAGAACTTCATGAATATTCATTAAATAAATGTCTTCAGTTCACTTAGCTGGTACAGGAGAGAGTGCGACTGAATCAGATCATTAAAAACAAATATGCATAGGCACAACCACATTCAGCAACTATGGCATCTCACGAATTTTTTTCCACTCATTGTCAGGGCCGTGAGTGCACCAACAGGCTCCAGTTGCCCGGATCAGCCTGTGACCATCCTTCTCTGCCACCCCCCTTGCAACCCCTTCCCCAAGCTGAGGGGCTTAGCTGCCTGCTGCCGACCCTGACCTTGCCTTGCCAACCCGATGTCTGGGCTGGGTGGTGGTCCTGCCCCATCAACAGGGACCTGTGGGGTGATGGCTGGACTGCTGGCTGAACCCCGTGCTGCCACGGGGCTGCTTGGCTCATCTTGCGTGGGTACTCGTCGCGGGCCCTCTGTGCCTACAGCTAAGCGATCTGGGAGCATTTAACAGCAAAAAGTAAGAGAAGTGTTGATTTTGAAATGGTTTCTAAAGCCAGCTGTTCTTTGCTCACCTAGTAGAAGAGCTAGGCACAAGAGCGTCTTTTCCTCTGGATATATCTCTGGGAGTGTGTTGGTCTTCTGGCAAAGTCAAGGAGGATTGACTAATGCCCGTCTCTGCCTGATCCATCCCTTGACCTGATGAGGGCTCCCCCAGTGACATTTGGCCTCCTTATAAAAACATGTCTATTCCTCCCTTCTTCTGCCGATGGCTATTTATGTAGGTCTTTGCATCTTCTTAAAAGACAAGCTTTCTTATTTTTGTTCTAGGGTAGTTTTTACTTGCCCTTTACGGAGTCCCCTGCAACAGAGTATGTACTTTAAATTATGTTGTTATCAGCATTGTCCCAAAGAGCTTTATCTGAATCTGTGACAACAGATATTAACCTTGCTTCGCAGCCCTGTGATAGAGGGCTGAGAGCATCATGTAAGCTGAGGTACTTGATGAAACAGCAATTTCAAAATATAAAGCACAATTTAGAAGTCGTATGACAGGCAGACTCCACTAACTGTTGCCCATCCATTGTATGCATGCAAAGGTGTACCTTCTTGTGGCGGTAGTTATGGCTATTTACTGGGTATGGATATTGATGCTTGGGGGTTATTGAGAATGTATGAAATGGTACTTTCTGTCTGGTTCTGTATATTTCATTTGTAATGATCAGCTATTAAAGTTTTTAAATAGGGCACTTTTATGGTCTTTTCTATTTCTGATGAATTATCTTGAACTTGTTTATGCAAAGGCTCCTTTGGACTGCAAAAATCTCTCAGGCTAAAGGCATCTGAGGAAGAACACGAATAGGACTTCTGTGATGCAAAGAAGTTTTCAAGTAACTGAAAATTAGATTCAGTAGCTACAAGGTCTTTGTGTTTATCTAACAGTGTAAAAAATTGAGTGGTTTAAAAAGAATGAATAGACTTTCCCTAGGGGACATGTCAGCAGAAAAGTGCAAGCAACACTACAGCTCACTCCATGAGCTTTACTCATAGATTTCTTCATTATGCTCTTTTGGGTTTTTTATCTTCCCCCCCGCGCCAAAGCGTACTTAGAAAAGCTGGGACTTGGAAACCTGAAGTTTACTGCAAACACACACAGAGTGCTTTTAAGGATGATGTTCTCCCTCTTTCTCTCCTTTTTGCCTGACCACCCTTCTGTTGGCTGATTTGCAGTTTTAAAATTTGAGAATTTTCTCCTTACATGCAGTTCCTCCTTTTTTTTCACAGCTCAATGCCAGGTGGCTTAGTATTCCCTCTACTTTAATTATCTTTGCCAGCCTTATTTGACATTGTAGCAAGTGAAGTACTCTTGCTATTGTATCTGAGTATCTTGCCAGATGGCAACAAGGGAGTTCTTCAGTACTTGTGAATTAGTTTGGTATTACCTGACAGTGAGAGCTTACTTAGGGTGTAAGATAAAGGTTCATGACCACAGCACCGACACAGAGATTTCGGCTGTGTATTCCATGTAATCACCATATGCAGTAGATATTTATCCGGTTATGTTTGTGTCTTAGCATGAAATTCAAAAAAATGCTCAAGAAAAAGCTGAACACTGCTTCCAGATGGCAGTGAAAACTTTCTCTGGCTGCCAGATTGTTGTAAAAGAGGATAGTCTTCTTGCAAGAGTAAAGCACACCACTGTGGCAATGCTTTAAGCCATTGCTAGCTCAAGGCAAGAGATCACAACATTTCTCATCTTGCTTAGATTTCAGAAATACAGTCTTTGTGACAGCAGGCTTCCTACTTGTGTACCTCTGAAATTGCCCTAGACTAACATAAAGGTTATTTAGATGTCTGAAAAAGATTTGGAAAGAATGAAAGAATATCAAATAGCAGAACTCTGCTGAGTACTAAATCTAGTCATTTTGTGGTGAAAATGACAACCAAGAAAGGGCTTACGCAAATGCTGGAAGAGCAGCAGAATATTGTCGTGTGATCAGTGTGACCTCTCTTCATTATAGCCAGAACACTGCTGAAAAGGAGCTAAAAAAGGCATCCCTGAACTGGACACAGGTAGGTAATGCTGTGGCAGCTCTCATATTATAGATGAACACACAATTTAGTGGGAAGTACTAAGGTGGAAGAACTCTCAGCATCAATATAGGCTGGGAGATGAAGGGATTGAGAGCAGCCCTGCTGAGAAGGACTTGGGGGTTCTGGTGGATGAAAAGCTGGACGTGAGCCAACAATGTGCGCTCGCAGCGCAGAAGGCCAACCGTATCCTGGGCTGCATCAAAAGCAGCGTGGCCAGCAGGTCGAGGGAGGTGATTCTGCCCCTCTGCTCCACTCTGGTGAGACCCCACCTGGAGTCCTGCGTCCAGCTCTGGAGCCCCCAGCACAGGAAAGACCTGGACCTGTTGGAGCGGGTCCAGAGGAGGGCCACAAAAATGATCAGAGGGAGGGAACACCTCTCCTCTGAAGACAGGCTGAGAGAGTTGGGGTTGTTCAGCCTGGAGAAGAGAAGGCTCCAGGGAGACCTTATTGCAGCCTTTCAGTACTTAAAGGGGGCCTATAAGAAAGATGGGGACAAACGTTTTAGCAGGGCCTGCTGTGATAGGACAAGGGGTAATGGTTTTAAACTAAAGGAGGGGAGATTTAAACTAGACATAAGGAAGAAATCTTTTACAATGAGAGTGGTGAAGCACAGGAACAGGTTACCCAGAGAGGTGGTGGAAGCCCTATCCCTGGAAACATTCAAGGCCAGGCTGGATGGGGCTCTGAGCAACCTGATCTAGTTGAAGATGTCCCTGCTCGTTGCAGGGGGGTTGGACTAAATGGCCTTTAAAGGTCCCTTCCAACCCAAAGTACTGTATGATTCTATGATTCTGTAAGTAATAGTATCATAAACCAGCAGAAAGACGTAAGTCAGAAGCAAAAAAAGATGTTAGGGTTTTGAATCCATCTCCTGCTAGTGGAGGACTGCTCCCTGCAGCACATTTTCTCATACTTTGCCTAGTCTGCTTTTACATGCCCTGTGTAATAGTAGTTTCCACAATTTCCCTTGAGAGAAAGAGATGATGTAGTACCTCTCTTTGTCAGGAAGCTGCCATTGGTATCTTGCCTGCTTCCCTCTTCCTAACTCCATCTCATTACTCTGAATGATTCCCTGTGCAGCACTCTGAGCAATGTTGCTCTTCCTTTCTGTCCTGAGTCTGCAAAGGGACGGCGGCTGGTGGGGCCTTCATGGGCTCCTGCATGGCTCAGAGGGGCCACACGTGGTCCCAGAGGCTAGTTGGTGGGAACTGGTCTCTCTGGGGAGCAGCCCGAAGTCAAGGGGGATCCTATACCCATAGCGTCCTAGGGACAGCCACAGCACAATCTCTCTCTTCGGGCAGCTTTAGTGTAAATATGCCACAGATCTTCCATGACAGAACCTGGCATCTTTTTTTTTGACTGCCTGTAGCCCCAGTGGCCTGGCTGTAAAGGAGATGGGATACCTGTAGGCAGCAGCTGCCATCTCCCTTCACCAGAGATTGTCCACGCAGTAGGAAACAGCAGCTTTGGGGGTTCCCTAATTCTCAAACTTTTTGGATAGGGCTACTTTCCTTCAGTAAATAGGCATGCACCACAGCACAGCTGCCTCTTTATCCTACTCGTTCACGTATACTTATATGCTCACAGCAGGTAGTTGCAAAATCATCTTAAATTTTGTCTCTGAGACATACTGCACAGTCCCAGGTGGGTTGTGTCCCACCTCTCTCCCTCCATTTTGGGAATCGTTGCTCTATAGCGTAGGGTATACTCAAGGTTTTCCAATGTACCAGTTAGTTTTCCTGAGTCCTGGCCCTGGGTTTGCTCCTAACAGTAAATACTGTTGATGTTCAGTAAATCTGGCCTTGAAAGTACCTTAAACTGTAGTAAAAATACAGCCAGAGAGTCTATTCTATGTAAATTCAGGTCCACGTGCAAACTCAGGGTTTTGTTTTTCACATCTTCCATATATTTGTTGAATGAGAACCCCTTCTCAGCCATCTGCTGGCCAGAATATATGGGCCATAGGCACAACTCGTTTTTCTACCTAAAAACACAGTTGACAATCTGACGCATGCATTTTACATTGTTTCTTCCAAGTTAGTTTCCACAACCTCCTGACAGGGTTGGTTTGGGTTTTGGTTTCTTATGTGTGTGTGTGTGTTTGAATAAACTCCAGTTTGTGAACAACTTTCTGCTATTGTGATGCCTTTGGGAGAATAGAAACGTCATGATGGCTCCAGTAGGTTCAGTTCAACACTGCGATTGGGTTTTGCACTCCTAAACATGGGTGGGCAGGAGCAGCAATAGCAATAATAGGAAAAACATACTGTCAGCTCACTCATCTTAAGAAGAACTGGGCACGTGCTAAAAAGATCATAGGAAATATATTTTTCCTTGTTCCACATTAACCATTTAGTCACTTGAATGAGACCTCTATAAAAATGGCTTTGTCCTGTGCAAAGGAAGAGTTTAATAGATCTATTTATCAAGACATTGTCAACATCTTAATATGGTTGACTTGGTAATTCTTCTTGCACGCTTATTTAGCAGTTCTTGATGCAAACTCAGGATAGCATCACTCCAGATGTGAGCAAAGCAGAAAGAGCAGGGCTTTCTCTTCTATTCATATCATCCCTTCCAATGACCTCCATGCCTGCATATACAGATACTTTAATGATTCTGTGTTTGGTACTTGACTGTCATCCACCAACTCCTGGTTCAACTTATGGCTGACTCACCTGAGAAATTTGCATTCCTGAGAAACTTACAGACTACAAGGATTTGTATCCGTAAGAGAAGAGAACTTTTACATGTGTGCTGTTTGCAACATTTTGCTCTGCTAAACTACCAGTCCAAAATATTCACTAAAGCTTTAATGACTCTTCATTACAAAAATTGCTATCCAGTCCTGAGAATACACTACTGATGTTAGTGCGTGGGTCATGACCCAACAGCAGTAGTTTCACAGATTAATAATTTTTTGTTATTATTATTATTCACACTGTTTCCAAAAGAATAATGTAGTTCTGCTTACATTTTGAAAAAAATAAATTGGATTTTTCAAAAATTCATCACCAGTTAGGCAGAAGCTTGCTTCTAGCAGGTTCCTTCTGCAGCTGGGAGAAGATGTACCAAATGGTAATCATGGAGGTTACTGCAGTAAGCAGTTTGAATTTTATGAGAATTTATCCAGTTAAAATAATGTAATCTATTTAGATATCTTTTTTTTCCCCTATGCTGCTCTTATTATAAGAAACAACAAGATTTCTGAAGAAATAAAATAGACATAATTAGATTTTAATTACAATCAATTGGTAAAGTCACTAGCAAAGGCATTTATCAGCTGTGAAATAAAGAATGCCTTTGAAATATTAAGAAAAATATTAAACCTGTGGCTGAATCATTAACGGCTATTGAAAGTGTCTAATTTCACTAACTCTATCATTATGTTCAAAATCTTTCTCTTTATAGTGAAAATGTATGTCTCAATGTAGGAACGGCTTAATAAACTTAGCTGAGAAATGACAATCATATAGTAACTTCAAGTATATAACAAACAACCATGTCAAGTTAGCATTTATTCCTCTACTTGTGAAATTTCAAAAAGAGTAGAGAAGTTGTTACCAAAAATCTAGACAAAGTCAATAGTTTTGAAGTCTGCACTTTAGAGGTTTTAATATGAACATTGATACACATTGAAATCAAATTGCACTTGAATGAAAGCAAACTTGGAACAAATATTTTGAAATAATTTGTTTTTCAAAACAAGCACTACCATTTGTATCATTCTTACCTGCAGAGGTTTTCACAATTTCTGAAGTATTTCTGAGACCCATAAAGTCAAACTGATAGAGTCTCCAAGACTTCTGGTCAGCAGCCTCCACTGAGTTTTTCCTCCATCTGTAAATCATTTCCTCTTTAGGGTAGCCATCTAGAAATTAAATATATAGATATGTACATAAAAATATATTGCATTTCATAGAAAAGGTACTCCCAAACAGTATCTGTTCACTGATTTAGAGCTATTTGGGAATACCTAAATTTCTGATCTAATGCTTTCTCAGTGAGTTTAGTGGCGTAATTCAGTTAAAGAGTTGTATGGCACACAAAAATAGTCATAATACTGGCAAAACTATGATTTTTCACAATCGTTTTTTTACAATGAAGAAAATTTCTGATTGGTTCCATCAGAATTAGATCTCTTCAGAGATGCAGTTGATTGTACTAATTTGAGGTCCAGACACAAAATTATACTGCTTTACATATGCTCTGAAGAAGCTGTGCAAACTGATAGAATATTAAAAAAAAAAGGGGGGGGGGGTCGGTATAGGATGTAAACAATTGAAAAGGACAGATTGTTTTAAAAGTGAAAATAGTTCCGTGACTATGCCATCATATAACTTCTAAAGGCTGTGGTATTTAATGAGACATCACCTGATCTCTACAGCTGAAATAGCTTCTGAAAGTCTTCCTTTACCAATTTAGCACTTAGTAGTTGTAATTAATCCTCATGCCAATTTTTAATTCCCTTTTTGTTAGAGAGTGGCATTTTTGAATAGAAGTCCAACAACAAATCTTCAACCAGCCCAAACCATAATAACAGACCATCTAGAAAACAGCAGCACGCCCATGCTAGTTAAAACTAGATTGTTCTCTAATGCATAATACAATAAATGCCTATTCATCTAATAACCAATATAGTAGATGTAGATTACAAGGCAAATTAAAAGCCTAACAACAACAATAGCCAGTTAATATAACTGTCTCAGCTGTAATTGGATACAGATAAATTTTGATATTTGAGTTACAAAACAACTTCTCTGGTCATGGTGCTATTTTCTTGATGTTTTCCTCCTATAAGTGTCATCTTCATCTTGTTTAAGGTTCCATCCTACTGGGACACTGCTATAAGGTGTGCATGGCCTCATTTATCTGTCTCACTAACACAGCATGGAAAGTACCCACCAGTCCCTCAGTTCTAATCTGTAGAAAATGACTATGTGTTAATTCAAAATGCCATGTTTGCATGCTTCCCATCAATGTAAATAAAGAAATAACCCATGAAGGACCCGACTGAGTAACAAACACAAGCCCGGCCGTTCTCCACAAGAACTGTTGCTGCCAAGCAGATTTCACTGCCAATTCTGCTGAGCCGGTCTGTGAGATTGATCTAAAGGTTAATTTTTTTTTGGCTGGCAGATTATGTCAGAGGATACAGAGGTACAGTGAAAGAAGTCAAGCTTTTCAGGGCCTCTGAGCCTTAGCTCTGCATCTTCTGAAATCTTGAGCCTTGCTCCTATTTGACTAAGCCCTCCAATCACATTTCTGACCGAATAATGTCTCCCTCTAACAGAAAGCCCTACATTTAATCATGGAGTCATTTAGGTTGGAAAAGACCCTTAAAATCATCAAGTCCAACCATATCCTAACACTGCCAAGTCCACCACTAAACCATGTCCCTAAGTGCCACATCTACACGTCTTTTAAATACCTTCAGGGATGGTGACTCAACCACTTCCCTGGGCAGCCTGCTCCAATGCTTGACAACCCTTTTGGTGAAGAAATTTTTCCTAATGTCCATTCTAAACCTCCCCTGGCTCAACTTGAGGCCATTTTGTCTTGTCATAGAATCACAGAATCATAGAATCATAGAATCATAGAATCATTTTGGTTGGAAGAGACCTCCAAGATCATCAAGTCCAACTGTTAACCTATTACTACCAAGTCCACCACTAAACCACGTCCCTAAGTGCCGCATCTACATGTCTTTTAAATACGTCCAGGGATGGTGACTCCACCACTTCCCTGGGCAGCCTGTTCCAGTTCCTAATAACCCTTTCAGTGAAGAAATTTTTCCGAATATCCAATCTAAACCTCCCTTGGCACAACTTGAGGCCATTTCCTCTCATCCTATTGCCTGTTACTTGGGAGAAGAGACCGACATGCACCTTGCTACAACCTCCTTTCAGGTAGGCCTTGTTGAACCTCACACAGTTGTCCTTGGCCCATCAATCCAGCCTGTCCAGGTCCCGCTGTAGCGCCTGCCTGCCCTCCAGCAGATCAACACTCCCACCCAACTTGGTGTCATCTGCAAACTTACTGAGGGTGCACTCGATCCCCTCGTCCAGACCATTGATAAAGATATTAAACAGAACTGGCCCCAGTACTGAGCCCTGGGGAACACCACTTGTGACCGGCATTTAACTCCATTCACCACCACTCTTTGGGCCTGGCCATCCAGCCAGTTTTTTACCCAGCAAAGAGTACGCCTGTCCAAGCCATGAGCGGCCAGTTTCTCCAGGAGAATGCTGCAGGAAATGTTGTCAAAGGCGTTATTAAAGTTCAGGTAAACAACATCCACGGCCTTTCCCTCATGCACTAAGCAGGTCATCTTGTCATAGAAAGAGATCAGGTTAGTCAAGCAGGACTTGGCTTTCAGGAGCCGTCTCAGATTGGCTTCATTCATGGAGGCTCTGATATCTTTTCCCCGCAGTTCAGGAGGGGAGAAGCATCAGATGGCCTCCTCACCGTGCTGTGGCTGCTGTGCCTTCACACCAGGTGGCAGTGGCAGAACCGTCCCTTCCCCACAAAGCAGTATCAGGACCACAAGGGGGGCTGCCAAGTGGTCTGAGTCCTAATCCTACCTCCTGATTTGCATCCTGATAACAGACAAAAGGAAACCCTTGCCCTGTTACACTCCCTACACCAGCTCCCATTGCAGAACTTGTGTCCCCAAGTGCTAATTTGCAGATTTTGTAGTAGGCAGTAGATGGGGCTCCTTTTCTCAGGTAAGTTTCACCATAATCATTGCAGGTAAAAATGTTTTAAATATCCTGGAAGTAACAAAGATTTTATTTTTTTTAATACATTATTTTAAATTGGTCCAAAATGAACTTTTTACATTTTTTCCAAATTTTACTGAAAAAGTTGTGTCAATTAGTCTTGAATTCAGTTTCTTTTACACATTTTTAAATCCATTACACTGTCAGTAAGCTTGAAAGCTTACTGTCATATTATCCAAGGCAGAGCTGTTTATCCTGGCATGAGCAGCATGTACTCAGGAATACTCAGGAAGGATGAGACTCTCATCTTTCAGGGTTTTTCCTATATTTTTGACTAAGAGGAGACAGATTCAGTTTCAGAATAACTACTTTCAGTATTATCCATTATCATTAAACAGTAAGCAACTGACTTCAGGAGACCATCATGCCCTTTCAATAGTAGTCCCCTTAATCCACAGTCACTGACATCTGCTCTTACAATGGTTGGGTTACTTACATCAAAGGAGATAAGTACTAGTGATTCAATGGGAGTTGTTTCAACCTGTTAAATAAGTGCTATTATGTTCTGCTCCAGTGCCAAGTGACTTCACTTTTCAATTCATTTGAAAGATATTTCTTATGGAATAATGACACATCTACTTGGACAGTATATCACTCCTAGGATTCATTTAACTTCCAGAATGGACTATTCATGATGGTTCTTCTTTCAGTGATATCCAATATTTCTTGTATACAGCCTAATTTCTTCTAGCCCTCTAAATGCTTCATTTTAGAAAATATCAGAACGGGAGATTTCAGTACTTCCACAAGAAAATGCAACCTCAGCTCTTCAACTCACAACACAACTAAGAGTGTATTATCTATAGAAATGTCTGTCTTCTTTCACTTCCCCAGCATGACAAATGGCAGTAAATTACCTTAAATTCTTGACCTTGTGGCTTCAAGTCATCCATGCTGAACAAATCGCTATCAAGTGTATTTACCCTGTCAGGTTGCTTTAGGTCATGTAAGAATATCCATACTGCAGCAGGGCAAGGCTCCAGGAGGTCCTGGAGGCTTTCCAGTGGATGCCAGTAAGACAGTGAGGGGGATGGCATGGGAAGAAGACAACCACGACAACCAAGTGTGTGTTCTGTGTTACAGCCATCCAATTCTGACAACCTGCAACTCAGGAGCTTCTCAACCAAAGTCTGTGTCAACAGCCTTATTTTCCCTCCCATGAATTTACTTGATTGCCTTTAAATTATCCTATTTTTGGCCTGATGGTTATTTTGTAGGCTGTGCTGTAGCTGTTCACATCTTCTGCAGGTTTTATATGTATATATTACCATGTCAAAGACTTTCAGAGAGCACCTTGACCATTTGGCTTTTTGTAAGACTGGTACTACGTGCCTTTGTAAAATCAAGTCAAGAACAAATTTGGTTGAATTTATTTACTTAAGAGCCCAGTAGAAAGTATCCATGTAATACCTCCTGTTTACTTTCACCAAACATACTTAATGGCTTTTCCAGTTAACACATACGATTGGTACCTTTGTTGCTTTACTCATAGGCTTAAATATATACATAAATATTTAATACATATACATATATGTATATATATACACATATATACCACTGACTTTAACTCCAATAATGCAAACACAGATAAACAATAAATGCACTTTTTGCCTTTTTGGAGGTGAACCTATTATAACTGAAAGCCAAATTGTCATGACAACCTGTGAGATTCTGTGAATTTTGTTTTATTTCCTTTTTGTTACTGGAATAATTGAAGCCATGTTACCACATCTTCTCACATCACCACCATATAATTTATAACTGTTAGATTAAAAAATATTTAGAACCATAGAATCATAGAATCATAGAATAGTTTGGGTTAGAAGGAACCTTTAAAGGTCATCTAGTGCAATGCCCCTGCAATGAGCAGGGACATCCTCAACTAGATCAGGTTGCCCAGAGCCCCATCCAGCCTGGCCTTGAATGTTTCCAGGGATGGGGCTTCCAGCACCTCTCTGGGCAACTTGTTCCTGTGCTTCACCACCCTCATTGTGAAAAACTTCTTCCTTATGTCTAGCCTCTATCTCCCTTTCTTTAGTTTACAACCATTACCCCTTGTCCTATCACAACAGGCCCTGCTAAAAAGTTTGTCTCCATCTTTCTTATAGGCCCCCTTTAAGTATTGAAAGGCTGCAATAAGGTGTCCCTGGAGCCTTCTCTTCTCCAGGCTGAACAACCCCAACTCTCTCAGCCTGTCTTCATAGGAGAAGTGTTCCATCCTGCTGATCATTTTTGTGGCCCTCCTCTGGACCCACTCCAGCAGGGCCATGTCCTTCTTGCGTTGGGGGCTCCAGAGCTGGACGCAGGACTCCAGGTGGGGTCTCACGAGACCGGAGTAGAGGGGCAGAATCACCTCCCTCGACCTGCTGGCTACACTTCTTTTGATGCAGCCCAGGATACAGTTGGCTTTCTGGACTAGGAGCACACATTGCTGGCTCATGTCCAGCTTTTCATCCACCAGTACCCCCAAGTCCTTCTCGGCAGGGCTGCTCTCAATCCCTTCGTCCTCAGCCAGTATTGATACTGGGGGTTGCCCCCACCCAGGTGCAGGACCTTGCATTTGTCCTTGTTGAACCTCATGAAGTTCGCCCAGGCCCACCTCTCAAGCTTGTCCAGGTCCCTCTGGATGGCATCCCGTCCCTCAGGCGTGTCCACCACACCACTCAGCTTGGTGTCATCCGCAAACTTGCTAAGGGTGCACTCAATCCCACTGTCTATGTCATTGATGAAGATATTAAAGAGTACTGGTCCCAATACAGACCCCTGAGGGACACCACTTGTCACCAGTCTCCATCTGGACATTGAGCCATTGACCACTACCCTCTGGATGCAACCATCCAACCAATTCCTTATCCACCGAATAGTCCACCCAAGAAATCCATATTTCTCCAATTTAGGGAGAAGGATGTTGTGGGGGACCATGTCAAAGGCCTTACAGAAGTCCAGATGGATGACATCCATAGCTCTTCCCTTGTCCACTGATGTAGTCACTCCCTCACAGAAGGCCACTAGGTTGGTCAGGCAGGACTTGCCCTTGGTGAAGCCATGCTGGCTGTCTCCAGTCACCTCCCTGTTCTCCACGTGCCTCAGCATAGCTTCTAGGAGCATCTGTTCCATGATCTTCCCAGGCACAGAGGTGAGGCTGACAGGTCGGTAGTTCCCAGGGTCCTCCTTCCTACCCTTTTTAAAAATGGGTGCAATGTTTCCCCTTTTCCAGTCTCCAGGGTCTTCACCTGACTGCCATGACTTTTCAAATATCATGGAGAGTGGCTTGGCAACTACATCAGCCAATTCCCTCAAGATTCTGGGATGCTTCTCATCAGGTCCCATAGACTTGTGTATGTTCAGGTTCCTCAGGTGGTCACAAACCTGATCTTCTCTTACAGTGGTCTCTGATTCTTACCCATAAGCTTTCCACCTGCTTGTGGCTATTCTTCAGAGACAGCTCCTCACACTCTATCCATTTCTTGACGTAGAGGGCAACGCCTCCGCCCTTCCTTCCTCGCCTGTCCCTTCTGAACAGCCTGTAGCCATTGATAGCCGCACTCCAGTCATGGGATTTGTCCCACCAAGTTTCAGTAATGGCAACTAGGTCGTAGCTTTCTAGCAGCACAGTGGCTTCTAACTCCTCCTGTTGCCCATGCTGCGGGCGTTAGTGTAGAGGCCCTTCAACTGAGCTGTCGCCCATATCACCTTCATGGAGGAACACCCTTTAATTCCTTTGAGATCTTTCACTGGTGTTTCCCTCTTGGCTCTGAACACCTGAGGAGCCCCTGGCTCGTCTCCATAAGTCTTCAAGTATGCTGCAGTGTGGCCAGCACATCTCGGAGCAACAGGCTGAGGGCCCTCGCTAGCTCTCCGTCCCTCTAACCTTGGAGTGTCATCCCACAGCTTGTCATGGGCAGGCCTGATATTGTCCCCCTCTCCCTTCAAGTCTAGTTTAAAGCTCTGTCAATAAGCCCTGCTAGCTCATGGGCAAAGACCATCTTCCCCCTTTGAGAATGGTGAACCCCATCAGATGCCAGCAGGTCTAGTTCCATGTAGGCCATCCCATTGTCGAAAAACACAAAATTGTGGCGGTGACACCAGCCACGGAGCCATGTATTAATAGACTGGATCCTTCTGTTTCTGCCAGTGTTGCTGCCTGCATCTGTAAGGAGGGAGGAAAAGATAACCTGTGCTCCAGAGTCCCTTATGGACCATCCCAAGGCCCTGAAGTCTCTTTTGATTGCCCTCCGACTATGTGTTGTGGCTTCATTGCCACCCACATGGAAGAGCAGTAACAGGTAATAGTCTGAGGGCCATACCAGACTAGGAAGTTTCCTAGTGATGTCCTTAACCCGGGCCCCAGGGATGCAGCAGACCTCCCTAAGAGGAGGGTCTGTCTGGCATATAGGACCCTCTGTTCCCCTCAGAAGGGAGTCACCTACATCTACAACCCTTCTTTTCTTCCTCATGAAGGTGGTTGTGATACGAGGGGTAGGCTTTTCTGGCCTTGGCAACGCCTCTGGTGTAGTTGGACCTTCATCCACATCATCCATTGACTGGCCTTCCACATCCAGAGCCTCATACCTGTTGTACAGAGGCACCTGGGAAGGCGAGGTGGGCGAGCGGGGGGGTTCGCCTGCCACCCTGAGTGTGGACTTGCCTCCATTCACTCCTTTCCTTTAAGCTACTGCCTTTATCCTGGCAGGGGGAGGAGACAGGACCCCTTTGATCTTGGGTATTTTCTGGTGGCTTTTCCTGTTTCTCTCTCAGGTTGGCCAGAGCATGGTTCCACCAGTCTGTCTCTTTGTCAGACTCCCTGATGCTCCTCAACCTTGCTACCTCCTCCCGTAGCTCTGCCACCAGGCTGAGCAGATCACCCACCTGCTCACACCTCACACGGCCTCTCTCACCACTGCCACCCATTGCCAGTGACAGGCTCCAGCACTCCCTGCAGCCTGTGACCTGCACGGCTGCATGTTTTCGTGGGAGCTCCGTCTGGGTAGCCACGTCCATTCTGGTGAGTGCAGAAGACACTCTTTCATTTAAATGAAATTTAAATTTCATTCTTCATGTTCATACTGCTTTACTTTCTAGGGAGACTGAGTGATATGTGCAGAAGCCTCCACCAAACTGCTGGAAAAATGGTCAAGGTCAGAAACATGTCCAGGCTGGATGAGGGGCATATGCAATCACAAGATAGCTGTGAGAATTGGTGTCAAGTGGCCCTGAAGCGCATCTGCTACAGGAGTCAACAGTGACGGAAAATCAGCAACTTCCATAATATAACCATTGATGTATCCATGCCTGTTAGTGCATACTGCCTCTAACCTTGATTTCCCTGATGCTGCTGTTGGTCTGAGCATCTTAGATCAATGCTTGATTTCTTTGTTTCACCTTCTTTTCTGTGATAATGGGTCTATTTTAGGAAGTGAGTAGAGATGGGAAGAAGATAGCAGGGAGGGGGTCATGTCAAAAAGGACACACTTGAAGAACTAGTTTCTGTCTAAAAAACTTTACTTAGAAATGTATCCAAGACATGGAAAGACAGAATGGCATGGAAAAAACCCCAGTCTCTCTCATCTCTTCAGACATATTTTTTTCTCCCTCTGTGAAATCAGTTTATTTTACTGCTGGTTCCCCACACTTTGTATTCACATGCAACACAGGCAGACCCAGCTTGTAGCAGAAGGAATAATGCAACAAGGAAGCTCATGTCTCCTTCCTAGCCTTGGAAAAACTTGTATGCTCAGAGGATGTGATGAGGAGTTAATGAAAGCAGCAGCAAAGCTGAAAATGTGGGCGAAGCAGGCAAGAAAGGATCGGTTCTGTTAAGTATCTGCCAGGGGGCTGATGCTTGTGACAGGAGTGTATATTTGAAAGACACAGCTGGATTCTGGGAAGGTTCTGCTTTTCCAGGGGTGTTAGATATAAACTCAAAGTCGGGAGAAAGCATGATCTGAAAGACAAGCTGTCACCATCAGCTAGTGGCCAGAGTTTACACCACGGACATGGAGGGAGCATGGTAGATTCGACTGCTGCTGATGAAGGTCGTCAGGAGAGGGAGGATGCCCTGACGCAATTAGAGGCAGGCGATGAGCAGCCCCTTTACACCTTACAGCCAGCTGCTTCCAGACATGCTTTCCTTCCTCGAATGCTACCTAGTAAACTCTTCCTCAGGCTAATTGGGAGAACCCTGTCAACACAGCCTCAGGCAGACGACACTAATGAAGTCCAGAAATGCACCTTTTTCTGGTACCATGTTGTGGGTGACAAATCACACGCTTCTACAGAAGCTGTCTGGGGTCTTTTTCTTGTTAGCAGTCTTTATAAATGCTTCTTTGTTGGCAAGCAAACTGCATTTTTAATCCAAACTTCTCAACATTTTTGAGGAAGAGGTTTCTCAGTGATCTATTCCTGTATCTGTCCAGTGTTTGTTCTCAGAAGGTGTATGCGCTTTTAACTGGGAGAATCCTGGAAGTTCCCCTATTAAAATGATACTACCTTAGATTTCATGATTGTATGCACTTATTAAGCACAATTAGATGGCAGAAAGAGCAAAGTTTCAGTTCAATTAGTTTAAAATAAAACAAAACAAAAATTAGGGGATATAGAAAATTCACTATGTCTTTTCAGGAGGAACTGATCAGGGCAGACTGAAGTAGAAGTAGGGGAAAGAGAATGAAGACATTTAATTGTTTACTTAAGACCTGTGGAAAAGAATACTCATACTTGGACTCAATGATCTTAAAGGTCTCTTCCAACCTAAACGACTCTATGATCCTATGATTCTATGATTGTAATTGAATGCATATTGAGTTCTCTCTGTCCGCAAACGAAGGTGACTAGCTTTTTTCTCACTCACTGATTTAAAAAAAAAAAAAAAAAAAAAAAGAGAAAAACAATAAGGTATTTTACAAGGCAGCTATAATAAAAAAAGATAAGCATGAATGCTGTAAAGATAGCTTTCAAATCTGAAATGATTTATTTCAGCAGTTGTAAGTAATTGCACTTAGGTGATAACTACAGCAATTATAAATGTTATTCTTTGCCCTGTTTGCTTGTATCGGTAATTGACACCTTATTAGCAGTACATTAGTTCATGAAAAAAATCAACCAACATAACCATGACTGCAGAATAATGGATCTAATATCGCCCCGAAGTTAAAGGATACCTCTCCCATTGAAGAGAACAAAGTTTTTCTACCTAAAAATGTGCTTTAATATGATTGTGATATCACTTTGGCTAGGAACTAGAGGATCCAATCACCATCATCAAGAGTAATGCTTAATTATCCTTTTACCTGGGACTAATCCTGTTTTCTGAGAGAAGTGCTAGGATTCTGATGCAATTTACTGATACTTTATATGGTAGGTTAGCTTTTGGGAGGAACTTGTGGCATCCGCGCATCTTTTAGGCCTTCAAAATAGAAAGGAGGAAAAGAGAAGTAGTGCCGTCAGAGAAGTGAGTCCCGAAAGAAGGATTTTCTGTTAACCAGATCTTGTAGGAAGTGAATATTTTCCTCATTTTTTTCTACTCATAGACAAATTGTAATTTTGGCTTGGAGAAAACAGAGAAGAGAATAAAAAGTTGAAAATGAGAAGGGAAAAAAAGGAAGGAAGAGAAGAATGAACAGGATTGGACTGAAACAAGAGACAGAAGGTTTCCCTTGAAGATGTTTTGAGATGTGGCATTTCCATGTGCTCACTTTCTGAAAAAAATCATAGTTTTCTTTTAAAATCTAACAGATACTTCTCACATAGGGGTGCTATAATTCTGGCACAAACAGCCCCAGTAGTGCAAAATTCCTATTCCAAATATTGGATTCTAAAGGATAGGTGGAATAGCTTGAAATTACATTAAGAAACCAAGACAATTCTGTTGCATCATCATACTTTTGTACTCTGTCTTTATGCCCACCAAACAATTTTCCTTTTGATGCATTTGCAATTGGTACCAAGAGTGATTGGTTTCTTGAAAATGGCTAGTTTTATCATATATTGTCCCTATAATTACACTTTTCTATTGTCTTGCAAATACTTTCACCTTTTCTGGAAAAAAACAAAAAGAAAAACAAAAACAAAAAACCCAAACCAGTCTCATATTATAGCCTGTCTTAATGTTGTGCTACACGTTTTTATTTATATACTTATTTTTACTGCGTGCTAGCGGTTTTATTTGGAAGGCAATTTTCAGAAGACTCGCATGCAGCAATTGCTTTTGCCTATCTGTTTGCATTGCTCTGGCCAGCAGATTATCTCACAAATTATTCCACTGGTAATTAGAACATCTGATAAATGTTCAGATTCCTCTGATTTAGCTATATGGCATCCCCATTCCTGACATCATTAATGGTAAATGGGCTCATCTCGCTCCTAGCTTACTGGATATAAATTGTATCTTCTCTAAGGAGCATTCTTGCATAGGTCAGTATAGAATTATGGAATCACAGAACAGTTGTTTGGGTCGGAAGAGACCTTTAAAGGTCATCTAGTCCACCCCCCCTGCAATGAGCAGGGACATCTTCAACTAGACCAGGTTGCTCAGAGCCCCGTCCAACCTGAATGTTTCCAGAGATGGGGCATCTACCATCATCACCTCAGGCAGATGTAGGTGATGGCAATCACTCACAATAATCTGTATAGAAGTTGATTCTTAATTCAGCCTTATGAAAAAGAGGCAGCCAACATCATAACAATAGAGCAGATGAAAAATATTCGGATTATACCAGAGCAAGTCAGAGATACTGCATCAGAATTTAAAACCAAACCTAGTTGGAGGGGTTTTTGGACAAATTAGAAAACAAAGCTATAAAATAGCCAAAGTGGAACACAAACCTGTCAGTTTATTAAAGGAATATCTGTCAAATCTGCAATTCTTCCATCTGCTGACGTTCTCTATAGCCAGGACAGAGCCTTCCTCTTCTATTCATTTAAACTGCACTTATATTGAAGATGCTTAGTGACATAGCCCTTCTAAAGCAAGTGCTTAAATTCCTTATGACGAGGACGGACAGCAGTGCCACCAAAAGATGCTGGCCAGCTGAGTTCAAACACCCCAGTGGGAGTGGAATATCATTCTCTAGAGGACTTTAAAACTACCTTTTTTGGTTTTTTTCTACTGACTATGTAAGGCACCTCAAATTTAGGGGCAGAATAGCTGTGTAAATTAAATGGAGTAAATTCCATCAAAGATCTTTAACACAAATATATGTGAATTGAATTAAAAATAGCCCATAAATGCTCAGTATCAACTTCAACTGTACTGGATATTACAAGACAAAATAATCTTGCCTTTACCCATTTAATGGCAATAATTAACTGTATCCTCCGTGTAAGACTACTAAGATTTCCTTAAGACTCCTGATGAGAAAGATAACATTGTTTACTTCATCCATTGCTTTGTTAGACAAAGTGCTGAGAAAATGTGTTTTGGCTCATCTGAACACATGTAATGAACAAACAGAGATTCCAATGGAGGCTCAGACCTCTTGCAAAGTAAACAACATGGCCATAAATAGGCCAGGAAATGAAAGAAAATACACCTGTAGAGTTTTTTAGTCCATGCAAGTGGGGAGGAATGGAGAGAACATAATTTACTTACAGGTTTCTTCCTTTCATTGACAAGTAATCTATTTAAGGTTTTTATTTCAACACTTGATATGGAGATTTCTTTAACACTGAGAACTCATTTTTTGTTTCTCACACAGACATGACAGTATTTAAAGATTATGCTAAATATGCTTAATCCTTATCTTCCAGCTGCTACTCAATTAGTATGTATATGTTAAGTATGAGTGCAACTAAAAGAGGAATATCCATTAGTTTGGGTGATAGCTATACTAGACGGATATCCATTTTAGCAGTAAAATAATACAGTATTATGGTTAGAAGTATATTATTATCAACAGGTAAATATAAGTAAATAAGCTATTTGTTGTACAAAGTATATAAAAAAGAACTGGCAAGGAATAGCCTGCATTTCTAAAGACAGACAAGAAGACTTTGTATTCTCATACAAAATAATAATACTAGAGTAAGCATAGATAAACAAAAATATATTCACAACTTGAAGGTAGCTGTAACAATGAAATAGTAATAGCATCCACAGAAGTACTAGCATCCACCTATTTGTCAGTGCCCAACTTCTTAGGCTAGAAATACACTACAACCTATCCATATTGTCCCATGTACAGAAATTTTCTATCCAATTTCAATTACAAAAGTCACTGTAGTTATATATTCAGCTTACATAGTCCACAGGGTTTGTGACTAGCCTGAACCGTACATTTTCAGACCCGTGAAAATGAAGATTTAGGTATCAACAATGCTTTTTCTGAATTGCCATGAAACCCATTTCAGGCTTCACGGGAGCTACACCAGCAAAGCCTGTGGGTTTACAGAAGCCGTCAGAAATATACTATGCTCAGTCAACGTAGCATTAATGGAAGCAGGTTACAAATTAAAGATTCCCATACAGGATTATTACGACTTGTTTATAGGTCTTCTCAGAATGCATCACAAATGGATAATAAAAGGTAAAAAACCAGAACACTCAAAACTGAAAATACGACGTCTTTTCTGAGTACTGTCATTTCATAGAATAAAACAATAATTTGCAGCATAAACTCAAAATTTAACAGAAAATTTCATTAAGCCTGAGATTAGGCAGGGTTAGCTTTTAAAAGATTTGTGAAATAGTGTTGCTGCTGTTGAAAAAAAAAAGTGCATACAAACATTTCTTTGTTGAAAGACTCATTTCTCTGTTTTGCATCACAGTGTAACATGTGAACTGACACTGGAAAATCAAAATTAGTTATTTATGACTAGGTTCCTCTAGTCAGGTTTTTTTTCAGTCTATCAGCTATTTACAAAGAAATGAGTGGTATCTGCTTATTCATGTCGTTATTATCATTCTGTATGTAGATTTATTGTCACACACATTTATAGTCATTTGCACACACAGTAAAATTCACAAAAAATAAGTTTTTATAGCTCCGTAAAGTAAAGCAACAAAGAGATTTCTATTTTTTGTAATATTTCACCACTTTTCAATTTTAGCTCCGTAGGACTTGTCTGCACCTTATTGGCATAGCATGCAAGACTAGGCAACCAAAGATAAATGTTAACATACTTTTTGTGTCTCATACTGACAAAAAGAACAGGTCCTGAGAAGGTCATGGCTAAGATGTAATCTCCCTGTTCTTAATAACAGCTCATCAGAAATTATCTGATGAAATGAAGTTTCAGACGAACAGGACACTTTGTTGAGTTTGACATATTTATAGGCACACTCAATTAAATTAGTGAGAGCACTGCATTGTTTTCATTTAAACATCAGCAACAGTTTTATGATGAATGGACAAATACATTTATTTTGCATTCACTAAATTTGGCCTTCCTATTCTCTGGAAGCATTTATCAATGCCTTGGTTTGTCATTTACTTTCCAAGCACCTCAGGGCTGTCACTTCTCCAGTTAATGTCTTTTTTTCCTCCCCGACCTCTAGTATTTGTATCTCATTTGTTCTCAGGATACTGCTGATGGAAATCAGCTGATGCTCCTGTGTAGTACACCCATCCAAGTATTCTTCATTCCTTTTCTCACCTTTTGAGGTACATGTATTGATCACAGTGATCCTTCTTTCTTTCTAACATTCTTTGTAAAGCTTCTGAGGAGTCATGCTCTTTTACTGTTCTCCCCAGGCCCCAGTGATGGCAAATCTCAGTATCTTACAGTACACAATAGGGTAAATTCTGAGTCTCCTGGTAGCTTCTTTCTCAATTTCTGGTCCCAGATACTCATCATGATCTAAATTGCCTCAGATGATCAGTTATTGCTCTAAAATTGAAGAGCTGTGGTGGAGGCAAGGTTGAAGAAGCCAACTTGCTAATATTTTGCCTGATAAAACAAAGATATCAGCTGTACTTCTCTCCTGCATTTCAGTTTTCCTTGTGGTGCAGTATTCCTCAGCTCTGAGGTTCATGGATAGCTTTGCTTGTAGTTAGCTGGCAAGTATTAAGACCAAGTTCTTCAGAGCCTTGTCTCAGAACAAGGTACTATCCGAAATAAGTCTACGTACCAATGGTACATAGTTTTGTACTGCTTCATTTTCCGCTAAAGCTTTAAAGCAGAAGTGTTGTGCTTCAGCACACAACACAACTGCCTCCAATAGCTCCGAATCCTCCAGAGGCTACGGCTCCCCCAAGACCTTGCAGGGCATCAGGCAGCTGCCACAACTCAAAAAACCCCAAATGTCATGGCTACAAGGGTGCTCCAAGCTGCAGCCCTGGGAGCCTGGCAGCCCTGTCCCAGACAAAGGTTCTTTCCGGCCCTTGGCTGATTCACAGTGAAATTGCCTTTCCTGCAGCAGCTAAAATGGCAGTGACGCCAGTTGCACAACGCAGTTGCCAGGTTCTGTCAGAATCATTTGTTCTTGGAAAATGTGTGCCCATGTTTCTGAAAGAAAGTATTATCTGTATATCCAGCTTGTGGAAATCCCTTTTTAAAAAATTATTTTTGTGGCTTTTTTTTTTTTTTTACATCATTGTAAAACAGTAAGACTCTTTGTGCATGATCCTATCCGTGAAAATCGCTTTTTTTGAATTTTTGATAGAGGTCAAATTTCAGTTTATTCCCATGTTCCCCATTATTCTACACTTTTATTACTCCTCACATCCCAGCACCAGTCTGAACACTGTTCTGAAAAGTGCACGGCTGCCATTTCATGGCTATTCCAGGCCCTATATAAATCACACTGACAACTATTTAAGAAAAAAAAAATCCCCAGTCAGAAAATCAAAAACTCAGCAGTTTTTCTTCATGTGTCTCTGGGCCAAGTTACAGTAATTAAATCTTTTTTAGCTTGGTTTTCTTAGGAAATGAGGCTTATGTAATTATATTCATTGTCTATGTTTATGTGTGGGTTATCTGTCCTTGCTTCAATAACTTTTGCACCCATTCACCAATTTTATTGCAATTTGATGGAAGAAGGCAAGCCTCAGATGTTATATATTCTTTAAAAAGAAGCTCCCAAACAGGGGAGACATTTCTTAATAATGCCCCCCAAGGAGGAAAAGGCTGCAGCCTTATTAAGGATCAGAGAAAGGCCACAGGCACTCGTCCTCAAGCCATACGCCCTTGGGATATCGGCCTTCACTAGTTTCACTGCTCCTGCAATCAAAAGCGCAGCTGACACCAGGAACACTGCACTACTCCGGTTGCGAGGACTGGTCCTGTAAAAAAGGGGAGGGGAACGGAGTACCTGCTCTTAAAAATAGATAAGTGGGCTCATCCAGTCCTAATGCCGCACACATTGCAGAGCTCAAAGTCTTGACTTTGAGTCTCAACAGGTCTCCTGAGATTGTCTGTAGTATATGATTTCCTTTGTGTTGCCTTCATCACATATTTCTCCAGCAGCACTACTTATTTTAGCATCCCTCCCAAAAGATCTTTCCCTACTACCACTCAGTGATTTGGCAGATGCTCTATTTAATTGGGCCTTAGACTGCTCAAAGGGCTTTGCCCAAGAACACTGACAAGTAGGGGATCTCATCCTTCAGCCTACCACCAGGCGAAAATCTGTCATGAAGGAGGCTTCCTGGACAATGCTTTCTGCTTCTCAGCAAGCATACGTTTTTCAATTGTCCTGGTTTCAGCTAGGATAGAGTTAATTTTCTTCCTAGTAGCTGCTATAGTGCTGTGTTTTGGATTTAGTGTGAGAATAATGTTGATAACATACTGATGTTTTAGTTGAGCAGTTCTTACGCTAAGTCAAGGACTTTTCAGCTTCTCATGCCCTACTAGTGAGGAGGCTGGGGGTGCGCAAGAAGCTGGGAGGGGGCACAGCCAGGACAGCTGACCCCAACTGGCCAAAGGGATATTCCATACCATATGACGTCATGCTCGGTATATAAACTGGAGGGAGTTGGCCACAGGGCGTTGCTGCTCGGGGACGGTCTGGGTATCAGTCAGCAGACGGTAAGCAATTGCATTGTTCATTACCTGTTTTGTATATTCTTTTATCATTATTATTATTCTTCTCTCTTCCTTTGCTATCCCATTAAACTGCCTTTATCTCAACCCACAAGGTGTTTTTTTTCGATACTCTCCCCCATTCCACTGGGAGGGGGGAGCTGAGCAAGCGGCCGCGTGGTGCTTGGTTGACAACTGGTGTTAAACCACAACATCAACTGCAATGACTGACTTTGCCATGACATACTATTGTTTCATGCCAATTACATTCATTTGAAAATGATTCAAAATGTGCCCCAACCAGATCACCGCTGATATCGAGTCTTCTCCATTTGCATTACCTAAACCCTTTTGGTCTTCTATCTTTATCTTAAATTTTAGCCCTGGATTTTCTTTCCAGCCTATAACATTGCCTTTCCTTGAAAGTATTTTCGAAGAAGTATATGTTTTAATTATCTCCTTTTTCCCCATCTGTCCCCTGCTCTTTCTGGGTATTTAAAACCCCACTGTAAGTGATCTTCATTCTATTTGCCCATTCACTGAGGACAGATTGCTGAAGATGCTAGAGGCAGCTATCATTCGAAACATCGCCAGGACGGGAAGCCCAGCTCCAAAACACACAACCCATGTCCCAGGGGAGAGCCCTCACAGAAGCACAGGGTAAAGTGATTCAAATGCAAAGGGCTCAGATGTTTGGTCTAAGTCTTTAAGTCTTGTAGAAGCTTTCCAAGGCTCTGGCACAGGCAAAAGGGTCAGCAGAAACATGCACACTGCTGCCTCAGACAGCAGACTACTGCTGACTTTGCCTGTCTTGGTGCTGCCTCTCCTTGCTTGCCAGGAGCAGGGTTTTAAAACAAGGAAATCGACATGACAAGGATTAATGCACGAGTGAAAGAGGAGATCAAGGAGAACCCTACAGCCCAAAATATGCTCCTTGACCTATACTTTGCATGCCAGAACAACCAGAAAAATATAAGGTGAGATGGGCACAGGGGGCAGCATTTCTTTTCTCTTTGGAAGTGAACCCTGCCAAGAAAAGAACAGGATAAAGTTCAAGCTGGAACCTGAATGTATTGAAAACCTGTGAGCATCTTTTACAAGATTTCCGGATCAAGAAAGGATTAAATTTTGTGAAAGTAAGAGCTCCCTTTCTTGAATGATAGGCCAGAAGCTGTTATTCAGGCTCAACTCTAGTAACAATAAATATCGTATTTCTCAGCTAAAGAAAGGAGAAGCAGCTCCACCACCCACTCATTACAGCAGAGTACAAAACTCCCTCTCCTAATTGTCCACAGTTTCCTATTTCCTTTGAAAGAGATTGCCAAAGTCCAGGGCTGCTCGCATGGGGTCCCCACACATTTCACAGAAAGGTCCCTGCACCTTGCACAGAAATTACACCATCTGTAATGAAACCATCTGTCTGTACATGACAAATCCTGCTCCTTTCTGCAAAAAGTCTCCCATGTCTGCTAACTTGGCAGCCTAAGTAAACACATGCATAGAATAATAACTGTGCTGGCTTTTTAGCTGGTTTGGCAAAAGAGACTTTCAAAGGAAGGAAACAACAGTAACTGCAAGGCTGTCACACAGCAAAGCAAACAATCCAGTAGCCTTCCAGCATCGAAGTAACCTTTCTCTCATCAATAAAGCTCAGTGGACTTCCATGAATGAGGTTGTGTGTTAAGTAAGGACTGCAGATGGGGCTGAAGGCCACGCTTGCTACCAGCAGCACAGTTAGGCAAATTTGACTAGCATATGAAACCAGTTGCTCCAGCTTAGAAAACAGAGCTTTTCCCACAGGAGGGTACGATAAAAAAGTATCGTCTCCTGAAAGCATCACCTCCACCTTATATTTCTGTTTCTTGGGTTTTTTTTAATCAATAGACATATATAACTTATATTGACTCACCCTTCAGTTCACCACCCCCATAAACGGGTGCAAAGAATCAGAGAAATGGCATACTGAGGAACTAAATGAGAGAGAGAAATTGCCTCTGCCTTCTGCTGTGCAGTGGTAGAGAGAAGGTGGGATGCTCACTATGCTTCATTTACCTCGGCGAGAACATGAGAGTGGTGCCCGGTATTTTAAGCATTTATTGGCACCTTTATAAAACGTCAGTATCCTCCTCTCTTCCTGCTCGCTCTATATACGCTGCCATTTGCTCCACAGTGCTTCCTGGCGTGATACTTAACTATTTTGAGCCTCTAAGCCATTGTATTATTAAAAGAAAAGTATATATTTCTCATGTTTCCAGAGATGCTAATTAGCATGCCAGAGATGTTAATTAGCTGCAGTGCTCCTCACTTCAGATCAGGATGGCACATGTGAGAGGACACTGTGCAAATGCCCTCCCCTCATAATGGCTACAGATGCTTTGGAGAGATCGTTTCATAAGGCACGTTTCCTTTATAACTGCACAGAAGTCAAGAGAATTTTAAGAGTGAAAATTCACTTTTTCAGACTCAGCATCTCATAATGAGCTTGGCACCTGCTGCTCATCTGTGTTATAATGAAGCCAAGCAATGCCCTTCAAAACTGGCTAAATTCTGAAACTGAGTTATGGCATATGGAGAGGTAGATGTTGATGCTGCTGCATAGGCTGCCTAGCAGATTGCTCCAGCTAGGTGCTAGGGGTAAGTGTAAAACGAAGTACATTTTGACTACAACAGGGACCTCAAAGTCTAACCCTTCATGTAGACTGATTACAGCAGAGTTTGTATAAAACATGAAGACATAAGGGCTGAAGGGAGAAATTCTTTCCAGTCGGCCAAATACTGCTAGATTTTCAATTAAAACTCTATTTAAAAAAAAAAAACCAAACCACAACCAACAAAAAAAACCTGGCGACTTTAAAGGCAGTGACTAACTTGACTGCCTGTTTTTAAGTATCAGAGGAAATGTGTCTCTTGTGTACTCCTTGCATTCCTTCTAATTCCAATATATAATCAGAACTGTTTCAGGAAAGTGCAGCTGCAAAACCGAAACTGTCCTGTGGCTGGGGCGCAGGGTATTTAATGGCAGAGTTAGGACTCTGGCAGTGATGATACAGCTCATCGTCAGGAGATTTTTAAGACTTAGTTGTGACTTTGGATGCAGGGAAGGAAGCGCGTAACTGTGCTGTACCAGAGCCAGGGCTGGGAAGCCACCGCGATCCAGTTCCCCGGTCTCTGTGGCTGAGGAGGCGGCCACACGTACTTCTGATTAAGATCTGCTGTTTCTGACACACCAGTTCTGTTGGTGGGCGAGAAGGCAAAGTAAAGCCCATACCCGCTCCCTGTCCCTGGGGTGGAATACAGAAATGAGTTTGCTCTCCCTCTCCCGTCTTCCCTACCTGGGCAGGCAATTCGCACAGGAGCACAGGGAGCCGGACATCAATCTCAATTTGGATTACTGTGCAAATCATACACTCAGCCTCCATTTCCAGGGGCTGGAATAGGTCCCCTATGTAGATACAGATGCTTGATACAGAGGAAGCCCACACGCCCATCAAAATTACACCATCATGATCCTTATGATTGCTGAAATATAAAGAATGCAGCTGAAGTTAAACAGTATGGTAGCTGATATTTATAACATACACAGCATGAGCACAGGCTTCTGAATTCCCTTCCATGGGTTTATAAGATGAACATTGCCAAGAAAAGGGAGCTAGTAGAACAGCAGTACTGAAGATATGCATGATACCAAATTAGTATAGCAACAAAAAAGTCCATAGACTACACATGACAGACTTCTCTAATAATTTTTCTATATCCTTATGTCCTTCCACTGTACATAATTCTTTAATTTTTTACTTTAATTTGCATCTCACTAGATATCAATCTGGCCTACTGTGTTTTAAATAATATTAAAATATAGCACTTTTGTAAATCTTAAAAATGTAGTGCTTTGCTCAAACAGATTGACACCTAGATTAGTATTCTGAGTCAAAAAGGTGCTTCTTTCTCTGTATTTCTTTCAATCTTTGCTTTTGAAAAAAGATGAGGTGGCAACGCAGAAGCATGGTACTAAATTCAGAAACTCCATTAAATTTGAAAGGATTATCATTGCGTGCATAAGAGCTTGTTTCAATGAGATGTCAGATATTGTTTGAAATGAATAGCCTGGCATTATGGCTAGGTGTGATTCAAGCATTAAAGTTTCTAGGTGATCTCAGAGATTTCTTGTAAACCCCTTGCAATGTGCCATTGGATTAACCACTTTTTAAGAAGAAAGCGCAATTCTGTAACAGAGAAGCAGGTATTTTTTGGGGGGTATATATGGCTCAAGGTCTGATTTTGCTTGAGTTTTCTCACACCTAGTGAGACAGGACGTCTCAGAAGACTAGATGTGAGACACTGACGAGATACAACTGAGCCTGGGAGCCACGCGGCAGAATGCCATGCTTGTTACAGCAGGGCTAAATACGATCGTCCTTGGGAGAGAATGGCTTTTCTCCAAGACAATGCCAATCCCATTCAGCCCCAGCGTGTTTCTCGGAGGTTTCACGAAGGTTTACATTCTTATGCCCCTTCCCCAAAGAACAGATCTCACTGACGTGAGTGTTGCCACTCAGCCACAGGGAATTATGCAGCTATTCCAGACCTTTTCCTCTAGGAGACTCAGGTGTGCAGCAGAAATGGAAGGTGTTTGAAATCCTTGTTGCCAAGTGTCTTAACTCCTTTATCCATCTCACACCTACCCTACTACTCAGAGGTGATAATCTAAAACATCTCTCTTACCACAAGTTTATTTGGCGTCTGTGATGCCTTGCAACATCTCTAATAATTGGCTGGTAGATCCTTGTCACTTCTTTGGTTCTGACCAGCATAATGCACGCTGGGTGGAAGACTGAGTTATTCAAACAGCTTCCCAGGGTCTAAATTAAAGCTGTAACAACTCTAGAAAAAGACCAGAAATGAATGATGGGAATGGCTGGATTCAGAAGCCACCTTTGTGTGAAGAGAGATTGAAAATTTTGGGACAGTTTATTTTAGGAAAAAGGAAAAAGAGGTGTTGACAACGGCTTTTAAAATAATGCATGACATCAAGACAGTGGCACGAGTGCTTCTGGATGTGTCCCCGCAGAATACAAAAAGGAGAGAGCTTGCTATTGAATTCAGAGGGCAGAAAATTTTAAAAAAGATAGAATTATTTTTCAATGAAGTACACAATCAGACAATAAAGTTTATTACCCATTGATGGTTATTATCAAAGCTATCATTAAAAAAACCTCCCAAAACACTAAACAAGCCTACAGTTAAGACGCCAAGATGTGCACATTAAGAATTTAAAAAATGAAATAGGGATTGGGAAAGAGAGAAACCCTCATTTCCTTTCAGGGCATCTTGATCTGTACCCGAGAGCATTGGGAAGAAAGTTTCTGTCTTGGGAGGAGCGACGGGGTCACCCACGAGGATGGGAAGGCAGAAGGAATGCCATAGCTACTGCCAGGAAATCTACCAGCACTGATGGATGCGGGGTCTTCCCCTCCTCACTGGATTGCCAGTTTTGGCATCGCCTTTCAGCTTGAGGTGCATAAAGTAGCAGAAATTGATGGTCTTGTACATTTATCACCTGGTTAGCCTTTGATACGTCTCTGCCTGCTGGGTGATTAATCTGGGGGAGGTATAGATGCTTGACCCAGCGATGTTCTCTGGCCCTGGGAATGATGCAGAGATACCTGAGCCAGCTGCCAAGGAGCCACCCCGGTTCTTGGGACAGCCCGTTTTGGAGGTGTCCCAGCCTGGCAGCGCAGAGCAAAGGGGTGCAGGGAGCCCATGGGAAGCCCTGGGCAGTGGGATGCTGCCGCAGGGGGAATCCCAGCGTTTAAGCACGCTGAAGGGAGGCAGCACACGTCGCATTGCCACAGCAGCCTCGCCTGGCAGACCAAACCGTCCGAGGGGGAGAAGATTGCTAACGATATTTCTGTTGTGCATCATCTGTCGCAGAAACGACCAACAGATGTTCGCCATCTTCCAGAACTCTTCAGGAACTGTAATTTAAGGCAAAAGCGAGACAAAGAGCCACCACAGATCAGCTTGTGATCTGACTGGGGTTTGGGTCTGATTCAGACCTATGCAGAATCCACAAACTTCACATAGACAGCTTCCCATATTAACAAAATAATTTAATTTTCTCTTTCAGAGTTTCTCAGAAACATCATGTATGACCTGTTGCTAGAACATGATGCTGGACTAGATGTAGGGTTCAGCCTGATCTAGCAATTTTTGTGTTTGCAACAGAGTACTTAAGTTAATAACATGCTCCATTTCTGCTGTCCTTGCACACTCACGAGGTGTGAGCCAAAATAATTTTCTTCCTCGCAATATTAAGTAGAGCTAAAAGGGTGAGTCCTTTTCCAAAATAGCTTGAAGACACGTTCATTCTTTTAGTGTTCTTCACACTTTGCTGATAATGCATTTCTTGTTTATGTCTGGGAAACAAATATACCCCCTTTTGTCATCAGTCTTAGATGCTGCTGCACCTCTGGTGAGCTCTCTACCCTGGTCACCATTCCAGCAGCTATGTTGTAAATCATTTCTTTGCCTCAGGACCTTATATTTGCAAGGTCAATTGCTGTTGAAATGATGATTACTATAAAGCTGCTATGTATTAAGAGGCTGACAATCACAGTGTCCTTGAGCATTGACTGCAGGAGGTGGCTACCATCCCATTTTCTGCACCAGACAAAACTATAGTTAACCAGTGTACTGTTCACTCTACAGTATGGTCCCAGAGAGGGAAAAAATGAACAGCTGTCCTGTAATTTCATCTCTGGTATTAATATTAAATAAAAATGTATCCAGAAAAAATCTTCAAAATTAAAGCTTTCACAGACATAATGTTGATCCTGGCTTATGAACGTACTTCTTCTTAGATAATTCAAATAAATGTCTCCCTACTATGCATTTTCATATTTACAGCTGGAACACAAGACTGAATTCCTTATCTGCTATGGAAGAATGAAGCCTAATTTTTACTTTATAAGTATAAAGCTACACAAAGTAGAGGGATAAGACTTCAAAATTTCACACGGTAACTGTGTTTCTGGACTGATACTGTCTCCTGTTCTGGTAATGTCCCCCACAACCTAGCTCTCAGGTGAGCAGAGGGGCAGAGCAGACAAGCACCGGTCCCTGGTGGCGTGGGAGGCCAGCCTGGAACCTCCTCCCTGTTTGGGACACAGGCTAGCAGGGGAAGCAACGGGGAGGAGAAGCGATCGGCTGCAGATTGTCCCGCAAGACCAACAACAGAGTCAGAAGTACTGAGTAACAACAGAGTCAGGAGAAGTTCTGAGGGCTTAGGTGTCTCCAGCCACATCTGCCACGTTGCACTGCTTATCCCAATGGGTTTCTGAATGTATTGTTGCAAGTTTGAGGTGATCCTTTGAAATGTTCCTGTTGTTAGGGTAAGCTTGTTTTAAGATCCATACACTATCCCGGTCTCTAGACATTCAAGCTCATAGCCTTGAACACATTGGTTGGTTTGGCTATTGTTAAACTTGCTAACAGTTCTCTCTGTACATGACCTGGAAACCAGCTCAATGGGCCACGGCCAACAGCATCACTCTCACTCCTCGGTAATATTGTAATCCTTTTTTGTTGGTAGAACAGGGGAGTTTTTGTGCTCAGAATATCTGTAAATACAATGGGTATCTCAGTAAGGAAAGCTTAGGCTTTTGCCATGCACTGCAATTATTAAATCTGAGGGATTTACATAATAGTAACACATAGTTAATTAAACTTTACTTATAAGAAATAAAAATCAAAAATAAATTATGTTATCAATCATCTTTCCTCACATAACACAGCACATACAATGTATCTGGCTAAACGGAACATGTAGAGTAGTTTCCTCTGCAGTTCAGCATTTCCTGCTGACTTATTTTTTTCTGATTAAGCATTAAAATATGAAGGCTAATTTTTCCTCATCAGATTTTTTCTAGCTGTTTCATTAACAATCCACCCAAGTTATTTAGAAACAAGACAACCAAACCAGATGCCATGTTCCACTATTCCTTGAGGTGGGACCATGCATGAAAGAACCAGCATTTTGTAGCCTCCTCCTAGCTGGTGCCAGGAGCACAAGGGGACTACGCACTCGAGTCGACCCAGGCACCTCCAGTCTCCATTTAGGATATTGTCTCTGGGTAATACCATTTCCCAGACACCTAGCTAAATGACTCCATTTACTCCCGAGCGGCTACATACTTTAGGACACAGCCCAACTCCAACCACATCAATTTGAAAGGGCCTTGAGACATCACTGAAGGGTCAGTAAGATCATTCAATGTCTTCCCCCAGCTTGGATTCCAACACGCACTGCCGCTAGCGCTGCTGTTGCTCGCCCGTCAGAGGCTGGTGGCTTATAGGGTGTTTCCACCTACAGTAGTTTAAGGGAAGAGCTCGGTTACTGCTACTATTTTTTTTTTTCAGGGTGAACTGTAACATTTCCTTTCAGAGCTCCTTTTCCCTGCATGTTTCCTGGGAAGATGAAGCAAATCCTACATTTTTGTTCAGATGGAACCAAAACTAGTCAAGAAGTAAGGGCCACCCTGGGAATTTCATGAGAGATGTTTAAATGCGTGGGATGTCAATGAAAACAAATGGCATCTGGCCTGCTTCTTTCTCTGTGATAATTTCAGAGCAAAAGGATACTGTAATAATGAAAAAATATTGATAGCCTTTCCTCAGTAATGAATTCAAAGTTTACAGAACACAGCAGGGACTCTGGCATAGCAACGTCACATTCCTTGAGAAACATGGTTATTACAAAAGTATTAAATTATTTTTCAATAAAATATTTCATACACATAAACACATAAAGCAGCTGGAGAGAAAAATCAAATTCTAATTCTATCTTTAAGCTCCGGTGATAAATGGCTTCCTTCAGATGCCAGGAGTTAGACAAATTTAAAGACAGGCTTGCATGCAGCCTTGATTTCTGTCATCCTCTCGACTAGGGCTCAGGAATGCCATATTGAAGATAAAATTTAATTTCCATGAGAGGACTGGATGATTCTGGGAACTGATAATGGCACGTAGAGCCTTTTGCCTTTGTAAGTCGCTGGTTCAAACAGAGGTCAAACTGTGACCGATCTTTGCTCCCCTCTGATGGCTATTGGGTATATGGTCCGTGACACGAATCAGCCCTTTCCAGCTGCTTTCTGCATCCTCACAGCTGGCACAGCCCCAGTTATTTTATCTGCCAGATACTGCAGGGCTATGGGGGCAGCAGTGGCAGTGGGGAGGCCAATGACTTCTTTGTCATTGCTGGATTTTTGGCCTTCTTCCTTCTGACCGAGGTGGAAGTTACACACTTGGCAGCATGATGAAGCTCCACTGCTTATATTATACTATTTCTATGGCTGGCAGAGAGTTTGATTCTCCAGTGTTGTCAGCCAAACAGCTTTCAGTAAGACTAAAATTCAATTTAAAACCAATGCCCCTTCTTCCTCCCCATACACAGTATATTTTCACACATACAAAAAACCCCAACCCAAACCATGACTAAAGATACCTCCACCTCCCTGTACACAAGCTGGTCTTTGAAAGACTATCAGTTATTTCAGTGAATTGTAGATTATTTACCACTGACCAGATGTGGGAGGGGGAAAATAAGCCTATTCTTTGAAAATCAGAAGGAGGATATGATGTTAAGAAGACTTTTCTCAACTGTGCTGCTATCAGTCTGAAAAAAACTGACCTTTGTAAATGCTGTAAGTTTATATGCCGTGGAACAGCATCATATTAAAGGCATGAGAAGTGCAGGGTGAGAGGGTCTGTACAGGATCTGATATTCATGAAGGGAAAACAAAATGCAATTTAAGGCTTTGAATGTTTGCTGTGTATCTCCTTAAGGAGGCGAAATGAAATTTGACTCTAAAAGGAAAGGCAGAAATGGAGGAAGGATGACGTACATCCTCATCTCCCTTCGTGCCCTCGCGTTGAGCTGAATCTGCCATCCCGTAGAGCCTGCTGCCCACGGTTACATCTCACTGAGGGCACGCACAACACCTTGGTGTGGGAGGGATTTACTACCTTCTGCGGTTTTCACGTTCTACCTACAGGATCACCAAACTGTAGCTCTCTGTGGTACTATAACTTTGCACAGATCGACGCAAAGTCAAAATCGCGTTGCTGTGGCCTAAAATTACAGTTGCCAGTAACGCTGGCTATATCAATGATTTGCTTTCTGCTTCTTTTGAACCATATCAGCGTTTTGGTCTGCTTCCGTTATCTTATCAGCATGATACATCAACTACAACAACAGCATTAAAACTGTAGTTTTGGCAAGTGGAATTGCCTGAAACACAGCAATGCTATCATTTTCTACATCTCCTACTGTCTACAGATACAAAATGCCTACTCTGTTTAGAAGGAAAAAATTAAAGGGCGTTTAGTATGTCTCTGGATAAGCTTAATTTTACATAGAAAACTACACTAAAACATTTAACAAGAACAGTTGTAACTCATGTTACAGGTTTTAGAGAGATCAAGCATCCTATGGAGTTCCAGGAGGAAAAGGCTGTAGTAAATGAGGGATACTTGGAAATTTACTACAGTCTGTAGAAAATTGCTGCTTATTTTTCAGGAAATATTAATTAAAAATTATTCCCACAGCAACTACATTTCGGCTTAGGGTGTTTCTTAGTTTTAATGCAAAGCAAACATTAAAAATGCCCCTGAAAAGATTTGGGGAAATTATAATTTTTTTAACAATTTTGAATTCATTGAAAGCTTTTTAGGAAAAAAATGATGTAAACATGATTGCTTTTCAATCAAATAATTTTGATCAGTACTTGTTCGAAATTTAATTTAAAAAAACAGATAAAAAGCAGATGCTCACATGCTAAAGCATATGCATGTTTATATTTCCCAGGAAAGACAAACTTCAGCGTATACCTAATTTTCAGCAGATGAGGTCCCTGGAATACCTCACGGTTAATCAGAAGTCCAAAAGACTTTGGAACACATTTGTCTGGGTCACAAAGCAAAATTCAGGTGGAAGAGATTTGTGAAGGTTCAGCTGTGGAATAATTAAAGCCAGAACTTTGCCTTGGAAAGGGAAGGACCGGCTTCAGCGGGACGTGTTCTTCTCCCCACCACACAGAACTCGATGGAGTCACTGATCAGAGGCATCACTGAACTGATCACGCTCACAATGCTTCCTACATATAATCAGTTGCAAATTCACTTATATGAATAAATAATAATTATGCAAATTTATATAAATACCTGAAAAACATCTTAACATATTTTAAAGTGTTATGATTAATAAATTATTCTTGATTATCAGCAAACTTTCAGCCTAATGACATGAACCAGTACATTTAATCGGCATTTCAAAATAAAACACAAAACAGGTTTGGAGATTTACTTCAAAAGATTTTCTTCCATGATTTTTCTAACAAAATCTGTTTCCTTCACAGAAATATCAACATGAGCAACCTCTTTATAGTCAAATACTATTTATATAACAATAAAAGCTTAATATTGATGCACATGCAAACTGGAAGGGTTGCAGTTTAGACATTAGATTTATCACTTATTATTTGATTTTCAGGCATGCAGTCGGAAAGAAAAAGCAATGCTGAGATGGCTATGTATAAAAAAAGATGTGCAGTTAGTTTCTCCCAAGTAAAAGTTTTCTTTTATGTACATTAGTAGAAAGGATTCATCAACTATTACAAGTAGCATACTGATAAAAATGAAAATATATTAACAAATTGTTTTTAAAAGCAAAAGCCATGTTGAAACGTAGGGAATCTCTTTTATATCAATCATGACGTGCCCAGCTCTTCAGTGACGTAGTCAAAAACAAACAAAAAAATCCCCACGCTATAACTTCAAAAGGCCAATGTGAGTCTTCACTTCAACAGCAAATATCTTGGTTTACCCTTATTTCACGATTCTAGATTTCCTAACAAATGCTTTAAGCTAATTTTGTTGAGGGATATCCATTTTCCTTACCTGCTGCCCAAACAGCTAATAGCACTTACTGATGTTTTTCTTGCTGTACTATCCAAAAATACAATGAATGTAAATAAATGCTGTATTATTGACACAAATGCTGGGGCAAATTTGCTGCATAAATCGAGGGTACCTTAAGGGACAGCAGCAGACTCGGAGGATGTAACTGATACCAGTTGCGCAATGTGTGGTAACACTAAATCCGTCTGTTTAATGTCTCTGGGTTAGCACTGAAGTTTACTCTGTAAATATATGCCTTCCTTCACTGTAACGGCTAAATTCGGTCCTGAACTCCACGCCATGTAGGTACGGGTCAGGACAAATTTGGAGCCTAGCGCTCCTGGATACACCGACCGTTACCCAGCACGGTTCCTGGTGAGCAATGCTGGAGCTTGGAAGCAGGTCCCTTGGTGAGGACCCAGGGCTGGCTGAGAAGATCCCGCCCGTAGCGCCGCGACCGTGCGGACGGCGGCATTCGTTCATTTCTCGCTGTTCTGCGTTGCCCTACGAGGGAGGGAGGGAGGGAGGGAGGGGCGCGTACTGCGATTACGCATGTCCTTGTCCGCTGCGTGTTTAGACAGCGAGCGGTACGGAGCGATAGCAGCGCTCTCCAAAGACGGGGTCTCTTACAGCCCGCTAAGGACCAGCAACTCCATCCGCTGTAAGCAGCAGATGAGAAATTTTCACTGTATTTCTAGTGCAGCCTGTGGTTAATTACACCGATGTACTGCTCCATGAATTGCTCAAGGACGTCTTGAACCTTTTAAAGTAAACAACAACTAATTAATTATTCATTGAATAAATTAATAGAATAAATAATTGAATAAATTGAATTAATTAATTGAATGACTAATCTTGCATTTAACATGTATATTCATCTTCAAAAGCATCTGAGCTCAGGTAAGTGTTTCTTGTTGCAGAAGACTTTGAAAGAATTACATTTTGATTGAAGACAAAATGCATGTGTTCTTTTTTTATTTGTTGGTGGGGATTATAATAACAAAGACTGTTGCTTTTTGAAGAATAGCAAGCCACATAACATTAGGAAATGATTTTAAAATAAAAATAATAGGACATCTTTGTCCTCTGCAGGAATGTATTATCTAAAAAAATTATTCTACCACTATCTTTTCCCTGTTTGTTTGGCTGGTTTTTTGTTTGTTTTTCTTTGCATGACTGCACCTCAGCAAAATCCGTTTGTCTTTTTTCACTGTTAGGGACCAGGTGGTGGCATATATTCGAAATCAGAAAGTATATTTCCTCTAGTAAAAGAGAGCATCCAAGAGGACTTTGCATGTGGAGTTTCCCTGAAGCAGCCAAGATACGGTTAAATTTTTACCTCACATGAATTTCTTGGCATTCTTTAGGAATGTGTTAAACATGCTACTTATTAGTGAAATCTGCAAATAAGCATCACTCAGTCCAACAAGACATTAATTATAAATACATCTTCTGCCAGATCTAAGTATTGGATGTTTATGGAGTTTATTTGTGCATGTAGGGCAAAGAATGTAAAGCATAAAACTAGTCATTAACTTGAATAGTATCTCCTTTTCTCATGTATTTCCTAACATTTTCCAGTTAATTGAAGTTCCTTCTTATGAGGTGAATGATCCCTGTGGAAGCTGACTCCTTCAGCATCCATTTCTCTTCCCTCTCTCCTCAGGGCTTGCATACTTCTTTTGCAAATTAAAATCTCATTTTTCTTCCAAATATTTAGGCGCTTACATAAACACACGCATGTAGGTATTCCATGGAATTTAAACGTTAGAATAGTCTGAATGAATATTGTGACTTGAAAATGAGGTTTTCTACAGCAGAGCCACTGAAAGTTTGCGTTAGTACAGCTAAACCAAAACTATGACTTAGATGGAGAATCAGGCCGGTTAGTTAAAATAAGATTTCCCAAAACAATTGCTCAGAAGTTAAACTAAAATTGAACCCTTGGGGAGAAAGAAAATATTATTATCTCTATCTCTTTATTTCACAGTTTCATGCTTTTTCCCACCTTCTGGTCTCCAGCTAGGATCATGAATGCAAAAAGGCAGTGAAAGAGGCTATTCTGGCACCACCTGCTCAGCAGCAGAAACCAGCAAAGCTCACAGCACAGGCACAGCTGCTGCTGCAGGAGTTTCAGCACAGGTTTACAGATTGATCAGCACAATGTTTGGGGGACTCTCAGTTTTATAATAACTTGAAAAATCCTAGTAAAGCTCTGCAGTTGCTCTGTCAATGAATATAGTCTACATCTGGAACCAGCCATATGCTGTCAGGGAATATGTAACTTGTACCTAAGTTCTCGAATCAGGAATAATGTGGGTCTAATTAAATCTAGGCTCATTAGGCAAGTTGGAGATAAGGCCAAAAAATTGCCAAAAGAAACAGAGGTACAAAAGTATGTCCAAGTTTTTAATATTTTTTTTGAGAACTTTATGTATCTCCAGCTAGGTAGAGGGATTGCTTTTGTAATTCCTCCGAAGCCTGTGTCTGTCTGAATGAACTAGCACGGAGAGTTAAGCTGTAGAAAAAAAAAAAAAAAAAGAAAAGAAAATGAAAAAAGAGTTCTCAGAGGGTTAGAAGGTTTTTAAGGAACAGAGGAGTTGGGGATGGGAGTGCAGCAGTGGCCTCGGAGTCTTTCTTCTATTCAAAGCCTGCAGACAGACAAGCTGTTCCCAGGGCACCGGCCAGAGGAGGTGAAGAAAACAGCCAGCGCCGGAAGACATTTAGATCAAAGAAAAGTCTAAAAGCAGCTAAGTGCAACACGATTCAACCAAAATGTAAGTGTCTGGAGAGTGTCCAAGTGGCGGGGCTCCTGCAGAGCTCTGCGGTAAAGGCACAAATTGGGTTGAATATTTTTCTAAATTGAAATATTTCAAATGACAACGTTGCCTCATACCAGACTTCTTTATTCGTTCCCCACCCTAAACACGCACTGGTTCACAGGTGTCCATTCCGGCTCCCAATTGCTCCCATACACAGACGCAACGTGCCGTGTGATTTGCAGTGCTGGAAGTCCATGAGTGCCACCCCCCCAAACTAGTCACGTTGCAGGACGTTTCATAGGCAGTGAAGCGAGGAAGTTCAGGGAGCTGTAGTGTTCCAATACAGGTGTGTCCTTGCGAAGCTCTGTTTGAAAGACTACAACTCCCAGAATATTCCACTTTTTCATTAACTGCTGCAGAGACTTTTGTAAGATGACACCTGCTGCAGGAGAAGAAAAAAAAAAATAATGCTGGGAATCAATTGTTAGTGCGGAAAAAGTAATTAGGAAAGTGTACTTTTAAACTGACACTCCAGAATCTGTATCGAGTTGGTGTTAGGCGGCTTGAGAAACTGAGATACAGGGGACTTCGTACAAAGAGAAAAACAGCAATACAGAAATGATTATTTGGACTTTATGGAATCTCTTTTTCAAAGTTTCAACTTAGCACCGAAAAGGGGACCTCTGGATCTGAACTGGAGCCGAACTCCAAAAAACCACCCCAGAAGGCAATATTTGGGGCAGACACAACTACAGTCTGAATGGGAGAGCTCAGCAACTGTATGGACTTGGGTTCACACTCCTCATCCTGGGAGGTATTCAGTGACAGGAGTACATCCCTATGCCATAAGGAGACATATATAACCTCTTTTTATTTAAATATATATACATAATTTGGTCTCACCAAATCACAAAAATCATTTATGCAGTGCAGTGAACAGTGCACTTGAAAGGAGACTGAAGACTTGCATAAACTTCCAGTCCACTGTTCTGCAAATCCTCCCAATCCTGATCCCCAAATATTCCTACATGATTATTTTTGCAGCTGTAAACTTTCTTTTTTGTTTGTTTGTTTTAATGCAACAATAATCTATTGAGGATTAGCTTCCAGCGTATGCTAAAAATTTCTGTATCTTTCCATTTCTTACCTAAAACTGAGTGCTCCCAGACAGCAGCACATCCAGAATATTTCTTGCTGTGCAACTGCTTCAAATAATTTCCTGGGCCAAATATTCCAAAGACTGATAATAACCCATACCACAACAGAATGAAATACCTGAGGACTTACACCCTAATACTTTTCTGATGTGCAACAACATCCCTGAGAGAAGCCTGAAAACAGCACAGCAAAAAATGGAAACGGCCACGCGTTGTAAGGCTATGAAACAGATTCTTTCAAACTGTGAATGCCCCTAGCTTCATATTTTATTCAGTATTTAACCAAGGGCAGAGGTACCTCCTCAATATGTATATCAGGCACACCGAGTTTTCTACAACTTTTAGTTTCGCTAGTTCTTTGGCTTGGCCCCAGAGCTTCTGTGTGCATCCTGGACATTAACACTCTGCTGCAGATGAGGTTCCTTTTTTTACTATTATTACAGAGCAACGGCTTCTCCTTTCCAGAATGCTGTAATCTGCAAAGACCACATCAGGGGCACAGTGATAATGACAGCGGCCAACCCATGAATTGTTTGTTTACACTTGACTTGAATTGACCGAGAAAGATATGCACACCACTAGATGACAAGATTATCATGACTGTAGACGTTCAGAGAATGACGTGCTATGCACTCTATTTGCATTTGTAATTTGGAAGAACATCTGGAAAATCCGAGAGGAAAAACTCTATGGACTAACATGCTGCATGCATCAGTCTAAAGTCTACAGTATTGCAGGCTACATACTAAGGTCTTTAGCCTATGATTCAACGATGCTAGAAATGCCTGGCTTGCAGTAAGGGGCTCCTGCAACTGCAGAGAGGGTTTTCCAAGCATGCAAAGAAATGAGCTTGCTTCTGCGCATCGCTGACAAGCGTGGTGTATCTTCCTTACTAGTGTCAGACAAGCTGTTTCAACACTCTTCAGAGATCTGCTCTCCTCCCCTCGTTGGGTTCAATACCTGTACCTTGTGGAAGCAGAAAGGCAGCTAGTTCCACTTCATATTGAAAAGCCAGTCCTACAGCTTTACCTTGCCCTAACATGGTCTGCTCTAACTTGGCAGGCTCTTGTACCTGCAGAAGGACTGACAAGATCTAGGCTTCAGGACATACCAAAGCTTTACACTTTTCTATTTTGTGATCTACTTTTTTCCTAGGACTCAGCTGGAGTTGGTCCGGGTAAAAACTGAAGAGAAATCTGAGCTTTTACTCTTTAAAATGTGCTAACCTTTTAAAGCTAAGAATCAGTCAAAACAACAGAGGAGCATTTCATATTTAAGGATTAAGGATTAAGGATTTCATCTTTTGATCTCACTAGAGAGCAGGAGAATGTGTGTGTGTCTGTGTATGTGTGTGTGTATCATAGTGTGCTGGAGAAGGGCACGGATGGTTCAGGGCATGTGGATGCACTTCTGTCTGGGAAACCCTAGGAAGATATATAGAATCTCCAACTATAAGCAAGTAACATAGATTTTAATGTTCATCTATATGATGGAAAGTTAACTGCTAATGACGCTAATGATGACTGTTCATGTAACCTGGAATATCTGTACGTTAAAGGTCCTCGTTGGTGCAGAGTTTACCGAAGTGTCAACAGCCAAAGAGGCAACAACACCTTCTTCCAGCCCAAAGTGGGGTGTAGTCTGAGGTGCAGGAGCTTATGTTTCCAACTGCAGGTCTCCTATTCAGCCAGTGACATGTTGGACAAGATGGGAGTTATGACAGTCGTTTGTTACAAACAGAACTTTTTTTCAGCTTTCTTAAGAGATAACTTCAAATCAGACTTCATATTTAAAAGATTCCCACCCCCCATCCCATTTTTTGCATTATTTCACTATATTGTAGGAAAAACCAAAATATACCCAAATGACTTTTCTACTTTTTTGTGTGTTTATATAGTTTTACCAAATCTGGAGGCACCTTAACCTTGCTGCTGTTGTCCCTTCATTGTCAGCGGATCTTTTCAGAACTAAATACAAATGTAGACCAGTTAGGACATGTTTAGTTCCCATATCATAGAATGATAGAATCATAGAATGGTTTGGGTTGGAAGGGACCTTAAAGATCATCTAGTTCCAACCCTCCTGCCATGGGCAGGGACACCGTCTACTAGACCAGGTTGCTCAAAGCCCCATCCAAGCTGGCCTTACACACTTCCAGGGATGGGGCATCCACACCTTCTCTGGGCAGCCTGTTCCTGTGCCTCACCACCCTCATAGTGAAGAATTTCTTCCTAATACCTAGTCCAAATTTACCCTCTTTCAGTTTAAAGCCATTACCCCTTGTCCTAGCACTGCATGCCCTTGTGAAAAGTCCCTCTCCAGCTTTCTTGTAGGCCCCCTTTAGGGACTGGAAGGCTGGTATAAAGTCTCCAGGGAGCCTTCTCTTCTGAGAACTGAGGCTGAACAACCCCAACTCTCTCAGCCTGTCTTCAGAGGAGAGGTGCTCCAGCCCTCTGATCACCTTTGTGGCCCTCCTCTGGACCTGCTCCAGCAGGTCCATATCCTTTTTGTGTTGGGGGCCCCAGAGCTGGATGCAGGACTCCAGGTGGGGTCTCACGAGACCGGAGTAGAGGAGGAGAATCACCTCCCTCGACCTGCTGGTCACGCTGCTTTTGATGCAGGACAGAAAATAACTTTGACCATGTGGTCATGGTCCATTTGTCTGCGTTCAGAATATGATCTTCAGAAAGTAATTAGCACTAACATATATTGAATTAGCAACTTCTACCTTTAAAAATGACAAAAGAAAATATACAAACCTGTAAATTCTAGGATCTCCCAACATAATATTATTCTGATTCATCTGCCCCAATTTAGGTATCCAAAACTGAGAGAGCAAATTCTCAGCTAGTCATCTCAGACTGTCCAGACAATATTTCTGTGTGTTTTTACAAGGTGATCCAGCACATCCTAAAAGTTTTCAAACACACATCATGTGAACCACATTCTGGAGGTGCATCTTTTCCTCTGTTTATGAGTAGGTGAGATGGACCCCATCCTCAGAGTCCAAAAATTCAAAGACAGTAATAAATTGTATGTTTAAAATACATTAGTTATTTTATTTTCATGCTAGGTCTACCTGCACTGTACACTCTTAGAACAGGAGACAGTGCTGGATACAAAGTGATTTGGATGCATTTCTGTAGACCCATACTGGTAACGGGACCTGGTTTTGGTGCCAAGGAGCGGGGCCTGGTCTATGGATTAACTGGTGTGGATAGTCTCGTGTTGAATACCTCAGGTAGGGAGAAGAGCCCCTAGAGCAGGTAATCACCTGTTTTTTGTTGGATTTCTCCCACCTTTATAGCAACTTGGTGTACTCCAGGCTGAAGCCTACAGGCATAGTCTGATGTATGTAAATACAGGCTGGTGGAAATCAGGCCCAGGAGCAAAACAGGGAGCAAACCAAGCTGACAGTATAAGCATGCTTAATCGTTCAGTATTGCATTGCCCCACAGTCCTATAGCAATGGGATGAAAAAGGACCTAAAGTCCCATCAGATGCCACCCATCACGTGTACTTTTTTGCAGGAGGTATGCATGCCTAGTCTGGTCTGAGAATTGCACATAGCAGAGGCTTGGTACATTTAATTTGTTTCCTGCTTCTGTTTTTAATTAGAGGGAGAACAGAAGGGACAGAAGGTGCATGTTCTGTGTCACCTTTTTCAGTGGGTTTTCTGTTATCTCTTTGTTCCTGCTGTCCTTATTCCCTGACTATTAATTTTGTTAACAAACAATCTGCCTGCAACTACTTTTTTTTAATTAGCGCTATGTCTGATTTTAGTAGAAAAGCCTAAGAAGAACAATCCGTATGTAGAATAAATCCCTTTTATACTCAGCACTGCAATACATCATTTAATGCTCTATTTCAGTAATCCTGCTTACAATCACTTGCCTTCATGTATCATAGCCATTGTAGAGGGAGTAGCAGTGTCACTCTACAACAGTTAGGATGAAATGGCATTTGCAGTGTGGATGGCTTTACTTTGGCTTTACTTTGTTTGGGTGACACATGTCCATCCATTCATTCCCTCATCCATCCAACCAACCAACTATCCATCCATCCATCCATCCATCCATCCATCCACATGTCTACTGTTACGTAAATATAGATATCTGCATAAGTGCTGCATTATACTTTTTTCTTTAAGCCAATTAGTCTGCCTTTTGGTCAAAAATATCTGTGATTTCTCCAATAGCTGATTAGCCGACATTTGCACAGTGTATCTAATCTGTGATGATTAAATGACCTGCTACAGTGTGCAGAACTGGAATACCATGCTAGAGAGACTTTCAATACCTTTACTGCCGTAAAGCAGGACGTGAGATTTTCAGTCTGCAGAGGAGAAGATAGAGGAAGAAGGGCAAGAAAAGGAAGAATGTTGGCAAAGGTTCACACTGGTGAAAGGCAATTTGATTTTAAGTTAAATTTAAACTATGTACAGTACTATGAAACATTGCTTGGTGGAGGGGGATGGCTTCTTGTGCACCAAGTTAAAATCTCAATTTTTTCTGCTCTGTATCGGATCAAGAAGTCAAACTAGCTTTCAGTCACACTGCAGGTATATTGTATTCAAAGAAGGTAACTGTGGAGAACCACTGATAAACCTGCCTGTTGTGAATGCTACAAAATGTCTTAACCCACGTATAAGTCAGACACCGGTTTTGACATTTCATATGACTGAGTACTATCAGGCAGCTGGAACTTAGAAATCTCAGATATAAAAAACGCCAATCATCTTTGATATATTTCTGATAAACATGACTCCATAGGTTACATTTTATTGGGACATAGTGCTGAACTGACATCTAGGGAAGTTAAACTGACCAGAATAATTGCTCTTTGATCAGTATAGATATTCAGCCAAATTTAGCACTGGAATCAATTGAGCTTATGCTAAGCTAGTGATCAGTCACAATCCTAAGTGTCAGTATTTTGATATACAAGCTGTCAAAGACAGATTAAAAGTAGTAATTTCCTGCTTGCATTGCATTTCTTGGTGAACATGATCAGGGTTGATGAAATATCAAGCAAAGTGCTTCCAGATCGTGTACAATAATTTTCTCTTTTTTTTTTTTTTTATAAGCCAAAAGGATGGAAAAACGCAAAAATACTTACAAAACATAAAGGTATGCTAAGTTAAATGTGACAATGCTAAATTGTCAACTTAAAGACATCAAACTCCAAACTAAACCTGAACTCTGACTTTTATGAAATTTGACTTTGTAAAATCTGTTACAGATTTCATATTCGCATTCGATGAAGATGTTAAAGTTTCAGTTACATGCATAAATGTATATGTGCCTCCAATAAATTGTCTTTTAATATATCAAATACTACAAATATACAGAGAATATGAAGAGTACTATTATTGTCTGTGTTTTAATATGTAAATTTTTTTACAGAGTAAAATAAAAAAAAAATACATTAAATCCACTAATATGCTACACAAAATATCCTGTAAGATCTATGACTGTATTTATTTCTTCATTAACTCTTTTAGACACTTATATGGGGGGGGGATGGGGGGGGCAGGGGAGGGAAGCCTCAGTTGAAGTTTCTTACAACTAACTGTTAACTACAGCTCAAACTTTCTTCACAAAATTCATACAGAAATTTCTCTCGACTTTTCTGCTTCTGGGGACTTCTTTGATCAGTCCACTCAATAAAGTCACAGTATTTTTCAGTTATTGTCTGCCATCTCTTGGTAAATATTTAAGGCAACAAGCCACCTCTATTAATGACTTAAGTACCAGCTAAGGGATATTTCAGAAAAATGACACCATTTTTTAAGAACACTCAGATACTCATTGATCTGTGCATGCTTGGCAGGAGAAGGGAAGGTCACGGTGCACAAATGTTGTCACGGCAGTGTTTTTTGCATCCGTCAGATAGAAAGCATATGCGAGTTGAAAGAAAAGTTTGCTCTTTCACATGAACTGAGCTTCTTCAGTGAAAATGTGAATTCAAAGCGAAAATGGAAGCTTGAGCCGCCACTCCAAAGACTGCGGAGGTTTGGATGTGGGTCAGTACACTGCTGTTTAGAAGTAATACTCTTTGAAGCATCCGGACTCGTTGTATAACAAGCTCCAGAGTGCCTTGCTCATAAATGAACTTTGTCTAAGGGTAGATCTGAGTCTCTACTTGCATGAAGTACACAGTTACCTCTGACAGACAGCACTCTCCTATATTAAAAAGGAGTGAGTAGCACTTTTCACTAGTTTCAGCGTGTGATGCTGCTGTGCAAAAAGACCAGATGATAAGAAAAGGCCTTTATTGCTTAACAGGTACGGTCCTCATGAGAATTCAAACTCATTTCCATTGGCTTCACTGGCAAATAACTTTTTAATAATGCATGTTCCGAATAGCACAGTAAAGCTAACACAGAAAGATAGAGCTGGGTTTTCTACCATGAGCAACAGAATAATTTAGCAGTTTCCAACTCCATTTCTCAATCATACTGAAAAACAGAATTTTTGAAGGATCCATTTCTGGAGAGAATAAGAAAGGCAGGAGAGAAATATTTTGGACCTGATGCCCAAATGAAATTGCAGACTTTTGAAATGGAAAGAAAATATATCTTAATTTGAAAGTTAAGTGTATTACTACCATCGTTGTAATACATCTGACAGGCTCTTACAATATTTTTGCCTGGACAAAAATAAACTAAACTAAAATCCTGTTCTAAACCCTTTATGTTAATGGCATGAAGAACTCAGTACATTGCCAAGTTAGCAAGCCTATCAGTCTGCTCAACAGTTTTGGAGGCATTCATACCTGTGCAGTTAATAATACTTTTAACTTGCACTGGGAACAAGAAGACAAAGGTTTTCTTTGAGCTTTCTACATTTAAGGAGTGATGTCACACTCCTAACATCTCTTTGACAACACAGAAGTCATTTTTGCAATAGACTACTGTGTTGCTTCACATAATGAAATGCAGTAGTGAAGGGGGACTGCTTGTGAGGAGACCTTATTTTCTTTTATCCTTGCATTAAAAAAAAAAAGCTTCAAATTGATTACCAAGAAACTTCTTGAGATGGTAGGGCTTTATCTAGTTATGAAACTAGGCTGAAGTCTTAGAGCAAATGCCTAAGTTAGTCATTTGCTTTTTGGCTCATGAGCTATACATATAACTACTTTTCTCCTTTGTCATATCATCATATCATATTGAAGGACAAAAAAACCACAAAACCTTTTGCTAAAAGAAAAAGAGTTTCATTTTTATATGGAAAAGTCTTCCATATTGTGGCTGGGATTCCTTACTTAGAGTATTCTGAAATTTTTCCTCAGATCTACAGATCCCTCCCTAATGACAGTGGAATTCTTGGGTGTTAAGAATGAAGAGTATTGCCTTTTTATTTAAATTGTTTAAATATTAATAGAGCAACCTGACTGCAGGGCATACAATGAAGAGAAGAAATTGTGACTTCAAAGAAATCATATTCATAGAAGTATTAATATTGGAAGGGACCTCTGGAGGTCCTTCAGTTCAAGCCCCCTGTTCAAAGCAGTGCTAGCTTCAGAGTTAGGTCAGGCTAGGTCCAGCTGAGTTTTGCAAATCTCCGAGGACAGAGATCCCACAGCCTCTCCCACAGCACTTGTTCCTGTATTTAGCTACTCTGACAGGGGTTTTTTCTTCTGTTACACCTAGCCAGGATTTCCTTGCTGCAACTTATAAACATTGCTTTGGCCCTTTTGCGGTGAGTTTCTGAGAAGAGTTTGGCCCCAGCAACAACATTCCCCCTTAGCCTTCCCTTTTCCAGGCTGAATGAGCCCAGCCCCTTCAGGTTCTCCCCAACCACCTCGGTGGCCTTCAGCTGGACTCTGCCCAGTTTGCTGACATCTGCCTTGTATTGAGGTGCCCAGAACTGGCCTCGCCAGTGAGGAAGAGAGAGGAATAATCACTTCTTTTCATCTGCTGGCTCTGCTTTCTCAATATGGCCCCATGTGCAGTTACCGCAAGAGCGTACTGATGACTCACATTCAACTTGCCACCCACCAAGATACCCAGGACCTTCTCTGCAGAGCTGCAACTTAACCTGTCTGTGCCCAGCCTGAATCTTCCTGGATGTCCCTTAATCTTCCACCATACCATCAGTGTCAGAACAGGTTTAATCAATGCGCTCCCCACGTTCAAATGTGTTCTGTATAGGAACAGATATCCCGTAAGCCACGGCGAAGACCGGCCAAGCCACTGTCTGGGGAAACTACTATCTGCACCTATCAGTACGAGGCACTGAACTGGAGTTTTAAACTGCAGGCAAACCCTATAAGAAGTATTATTGAGCCTGAAGCCTGCAGAGTCAGGGATAACCAAGACCACAGGAATGGAGACACAGGTTGAGCAACAGGGTTCTTCCTGAAATCTCTTAAAGACTTCTGGTCAGTACAAGATTTCTTGCCACCCTGTGACTCTAGTCTCCAAAGATACTCAAAGATACCTGCTGGAGAATCATAGTGAGGGAGCTGAAGACATTTCTACCCATACCTGCCCATATGATCTCTCGCCTGGATATTGCCACAGTCGAAACAGGGAAGTAGAAGGAAGCTGAATTTCTCAGCCACCTAGCTTAAATAAGTAACGTATTCACTTAAACTGCTATTACAGGAGCAGACATTGAGGTAAAAACAATCATCTCAGCAATATTCACAAGAAGACATTTGTCTAAGCCCTTGTAATTTGGGGCTGTCTGAATCCTGGTACCTTTAGTAGTTAGTTGTCTGTGCTGCCTTAACCTTGTCTTAGCTGTGTTTCAGGAAGAACCAGAGCTATGTTGCTTTTGCATCATGACTCATTTTTCCCTAAGTGGTAGGTAAAGCCTCCTTTATATATATGCTGACAGAATCAAGACGCACTTTTTCAACATCTTCAAGCACTCAGCTGTCAATGAGATTCAGCAAGGTTTCAAAGTATTTTCAAAGAGCAGCTGGAGTGACTGTTTGCCGATTGTTTATCTGATTGCCATCCCACAGATAGATATTACACATATATATAGGGAGGTTTTAAATTAAACTAGCAGGTGACAGTTCCAAAACAAACTGAAGGTAGTATTTCTTCCCCAAAACATGGTTAAACTAGGGAATTTATTGGTACAGGATGTTGTAGATGCTAAAAGGTTACTTAAAGCTTAAAAAGCAACAAGAAAAATTATAGAAGGAAAATGCATAAAAGCTATTAAACACAAAGATATCATCTTCAACTCAAGATGTCCTTGGGGTGAGGATATATAGAGGACAGGAGAATGCACAGAAGAGGAAATATTATAAAATTCCCATTTTTATACTCTTCTCTGAGCACCTACTCTTGGCTACATTTAGAAACAGGATACAGAGCTAGAACTCCGGACTGACGCTGTATGGCCTGTCTTATGTTCTCATGCCAGTTGCTAACTACAACATGGCACCAAAACCAGGAACAACAGAGCTGTATTTCTAGAGCTATTCAAACTATTTGGAAAGATATTCCAACCTTTGTGCATGTCATATCTTATGGCCAATCCTGTACACATCATTATATGTCATGAACAGCATATCTGTGAAATTTAAGATCCTGCACAGAATATGTTGTTCTGATCTTCTTCCACCTTTATAGAGTCAATCACCTACGTCAAATGGCCATTCATCCTGTTGGATGACATGGGTACCAAATAAAAGCCCTACAATAACTCTCACTGTTGAGCAGGGTATGTCGGCACATGGTGTAATCACCCTGTGCTTATTTTAGTACAAACATATTTCAGTCATGAAGGTCCATGAAGAAAAGATTCTTAAGGAACGATTCTGACCAAAAAATTAGTATCCATACTCAATTTAGAAAAATGAATTTATTTCTTTGGTTATGGGGAGTGTGGGCTGGAAATAGCAAAGCTTTCCTGAAAAAAACTTGAGTTGCTTTATGCCTGCAAGTGTTTACAGGGTGACAAGGAAATCCTTCCTAGTATTATATGTGTACTAAGAAATCGCAAATCGCTTGAATATTGGTCAATCGTTCACTTCAAATCAGTCTTATTTTACAAGAATAACAAAGCTTTTGCTGTGCTCCTGGAGATTATATCTTTGAAATCTGCACAGGTAACCTTGTTTCAGGACAATTTTATTTTGCTTTTCCCTCCATTTCTTTCAAAACTTTGCTTTCAGAAAGCCTCCTACTGGCTTTAGAAATCTCAATTTAATACATAACTGCTGATAGACTAGCCACTAATGCATTATTTATTATGTAAATCCTTATTACATGCTAGCTTCGACATCCCATCTTTGTGGGTGTGTATAAGTACTTCGTAAAGCATTGGCCTTTCTTCTGTAGTTTTGTATTTTATGAAAAATAAAAGCCTACTTGCTAAAAAGAAAAATCCCATAGTTCTGTGATCTGAGTGCCCAAATTATGCAGGATCAAGAATCTCAATCCAGTGGATTCAACAGTAGCCTGCCAAAGTACTTCTGAGCTTTTCACTCACTCTGGGTTTTAGCTGCTCTTTGCTCCCGTTCTGTGACAAGAGGATGACTTGACTAAATGCAATTTAGGGATTTCTTTTATAAGCTGATCCTTCTTATGACAGGCAATTCAGAAAAAAAGACTTTTTCATAACCTGCTAGAATGCGGTACTCTGTTTTTTCTGCACCAGACAAACAGCCTGCCCTCTGACAGTGCGGTTTGCTGCAGAAAGCCAAGCGATACAGTAGGATTTCCTCCCGACTACAAGAAACAGGTCTAGGAGCTACAGCAGCGCTGAGGATTACAGTAAGCAGCTCTTGGTGGTGTCTGAACATTTCCACAATTTCTCCTTTAGGCTGATGTTAGTCTGGCCCAGGGACTACGTGCCCTTTTGCAGTTGGAGTGTCTCTCTGTGGCGTACTGCCGGAGCACAGCTTCCAGTTCATCTTCATCTGAGAGCAATATCTGGTTTGTGAGCTCTGAGACCGCTCCGTGGTGTAACCGAAGCACAGTAAGGGGAGGCAATTGGGAGATCCACTGCAAAAGGGAAAGCTCAGCTGATCTGGACCAAAACACTAACGTAGACGCAGCCATAAACGCTCACTGTAGCGCGGTACCTGAGCAGGAAAGTCGGCCGTGTCAGGGAACGCACGTTGCGCTGCTCAGGTGTCCCGTTTGCGCACCAGAGCTGCCCCCCTTGGAAACCTGGGCCGGGGAGCTTGGCTCCTTCTGCTCCCGCGGCGTACGTGCGCTCTGCGCAGCAAAGGGGTATTACTTGCTCTGTTCTCAGGGCCCGCTTTGATTGTACTTTTAACAGGAATTTCAGGGAGCAAGAGCCAAACACACATACGTCCTTGGGACCCTGAAATGCCCGGATTTGCCAGTGACATCTTGTGACTAGTTGTCCCAGCATAGCCCATTGAAATCTATTGCTAAAAAAGGATTTACTCTGCCGCATGCCTGTAAGTATCACTGGGAGAAATCTCAAACGAGATCTGATACAACTGTTTTCTAGATCTGTTTCCATTTAATATTTTCAGTAATGAAAATAGTATTTTAATACTTAATATTTCAGTAATGAATCATGGAATAAAAAACACTCTCAAATTCTGTATATGACATCAGCTTTCAAAAGAGCTGCAAACACTCCGGATTGGATCAGAGTTCAAACTATATGGATACACTGAAGTTAGGGTCAGTAGAGTCCAAAATCAACAAGATGCAACTTGGTAAAAATAAATGCATTAACTGAGTAGCTGTGCAATGGCTGTTCAGCAGCTTTGCAGAAAAAGACATGAACACCATTCAAGGCCTATGTCTATTTATTCAGTGTATCGCCCTTTCTGAGAAATGCAGACAAGCTGCTGAGAGTCCTTCAGAAAAGTAGAGTGAAAATAGGTTCAAGAAGCATGAAGAAAGGATGGAAGAATCTGATTTGTTTAGTTTTGGGGAAAAAAAAAAGACAATAAAGTTTTAGTAAAAGTTACGTAGACTGTAGAATTTCCTCTTGAAGGTTTTTTTTTACAGCTGATCAAATGAACTTCTATTAAGGTTGATGTAGGTGTCCTTGACCCTATTTCAAAGCAAAGGGTACTGGATGGTCTCTTGAAATTTTCTTCAGCTTTACATTTCTATGCTTGAGTGATGTGAAGCACCACCGCCTTATAAAGAGAATGCACTCTCAAAGTCTCCATGCCATGAGAAGCACCCCTCTCCAGCTATGAAAATGTGACATTCCTGGGACATAGAGATCTGGAGCTGTTGAAGTCCCTGTAGGAGCAGCCACTTAACAGATGCCAGTTTTTTACTCTGCCTCATAAGTAAGTTCACTCACAGCAATGGTGAGAGAAAAACCTTTTTCTTCAAATGCCCATTTAAGTATAATCAAGCTGATACAGGCTTTTCCAGGGAGAACAAAAAGTTCCTAAATATCAACACAATTCATAAAATACTGAGTTAGAGGAGAATATTTGTCTGGAGGGTGGCTATCAGAGGTCTTCTGCCAGCAGATCTTTGACATTTGAATCAACTTCTTTACTGAAGTCACAGGTAAATAATTCTCTCTTTCATTAAGTAGCCAGAGAAAATTTTTTTCCTGCTATTTTTTTTTATATCTTTTTTATTCTTACCTAGCCATTCACTGTTTGAGTATTAAAAAGGCAAGAATTTGCAATAGGGAAAAGCTCGGGAAAGTTATGACTTTGATTAAGAAAGTATTTTTCCCTCTCTATCTCTACAGCAAAACCTTTTTTTCCTGAAGAAAACATCTTAGGGACAACTCCCGTTTCATAAGAGATGTGATGTAATCAGAGTCGAGGCAAGGATGCCTGTTTGGTGCCACTCTGGTTACTAATCCCTGGAGGGATATTCAGGCTGTGCTATTCAACGGTGCGTCCCGGTGTGCCAGCATCTCTGCATCCAGCCGACCAGGTTTTTTTCTGTTTGCTGGAGTCAAAATGCCTTATATGGCTCTCGCAGTTGGGTCCAGTTGCCATGGTAACCGGAAAACACGGTGGTGAAATATCAGCCACATAAACAAAAGCTCTAATAATACTTTGGGAACTATTTACCTTTTTATCTCCAGTATCCAGTGGTACTGCAGGCTCATCTGTTAAGTATTTTGTGTCTCATAAACATGTTGATATTATTCAGCCTGCGAGGTCTCTAGCTGAGCTTTAGTGTCATTGTTAAGCAGATTTAACTGGTGTAATTTCAGAAAAAATATATAACGGTACAGAAATTTTGCTCCTGGAAATCAGTTTGGAGCCTCATGTATACATTTATTGCAATACTTTGATTCTGAAACCAATTTAATCCTCCTAATTTGAATCACTTTATAGCAGCATAAAACTGGAATAATATAGAGCAGACAGGCCCAAGCTAGGCATAATCCCCCAACCTACGATTTTGCTGGTTCCTGCAAACAGTCTTAATTTAGATTGTCTATTTAACTTTACAGTTCGGCCATAGAAACGACAGAATACACCTTTATTTTTTGTTGTTTTGTTAGGTACCAGATTAATTTGTGATCTCCTGTGTTTGAATTTGTGGGGCATATTTATTTCAAAACACACCTAGTACATAATATCTGGGAAGCAAACCAGAGGAAGGTACTCACTGTGACCGCATATACCCCTTGAAGAGGAGCTTCAAATCGTGCTAAATATCTCTGCTTAAGGGTGACAGATTTTCATCTTTCCCAAGAAAGGTCGGAAGCAAAAGTCTGGTGAAAACCACTACAATCGACTGACAACATTCTATAAACACAACTACATGACACAACTACTCTAAATATTCCCTGTGAAAGTTCTTCACATACTGCACGTTCTGGTTTTATCTCCAAGAGCTCCGTAACCCTTTATTAAAAACAGACCTCAGAGACGCTCTTTAAACAAGAACAGAGAATATTACTTCAGTAAATCAGGTTTGAAACCGTTTTGCAAAGCAGTTAGGCATTAATGAAATTGTTCCAAAGGTCACTAGGTTTAGTTCAATTTCCCATTAAGCGGAGATGGGAGCTCAGTGAATAATTAATAGCAAATGATTGAATGATTTTCACCTTCCCGTTGTAGTTACAAGCTCTTTCAGCAAGTCACCATACTCTCAAGGATGTTCTGAAATCATTGTTTGGTTGCTTCTCAGGCTTTCTACTCTTGCAGTGTTTGACCTGGTCCATCTCTTGGCATCGCATTGCTATCTATCTCCCACAGCATTTGGCGTCTGCCACGTTCCCTCACCTCTCCAAGTTGCATTCCCTCATCTCTCCATGCACTGGAAATGCAAGCCAGCAGCAGTACACATACTGTACCCATGGTAAAGTGTTACAGCTCGTCAAACATACCCGAAAGTTGACAATTCACAGGAAGCTTTTGGAAGTTTTGCAGTTCGGGTTCCACATTAAATGCGTTGGGCTCCAGGATGCAACACGCTTGTTCGTTGCATATTTTTGCAGGAAAAAGTTAAAGAAGCCGCCACATATTTGAGGGGGCTTGTCTGCAGCTTTAAAGTCTAAAAAAGAGTGCTGTGTCACTGCATACCCTGTAATCAATTTTTTTAAAGCTAAGAGAGCAATTCAGCTGAATGATAAAACTGCTTGCCACAGTGATTAAACAAAGAGCATGCAGCATCTTAAGAGCAGCAGCCCATGAAAATCAACAACTCCAGGCTTCAGCAGAGGTTACAAAAGTCTTATGTTAAACTGGATAACCATATACACAATAACAAAGCTTCCTGAGAAGGAAACGAGGAGCAGGCTGTCTCCAGCCACCTGCAGTAAGTCAGCAGGAACTTCTAACTCAGTGAGTCTCAGGGGCGTCATTGCAACATTAACACTGTAGATTTTTGGGGTTGCACACTTCAAACTTTGTGTATTATTTAACTGGATTTCTTCCTGTAACACCAGACTCGGTGACCAGTTTTAGTGTTATATCACACTTTTCTTTTTTTTTAAAACACTTTCACTACAGATTACCAAAAATGAACTGAATTCAGTGATGACTAAAAATAGACTAAATATTTCTGATAAGGCTTAGCAGCACAATGAAGAACATACTGTATTATTGTCTTCCCTATTACATAAAATATTTGCCCCTTCACAAAGGACTGCATGTGCAGCTCTCTACCTTGCATTTTCAGCTTTTCTTCTACAGGCTATCCTTTGTCTTTGAAACATATCCAAGAACAAATACAGACACTGGAAATTCTTTGGTTTATCCACTCGATGCTAATAAGCCTCTTAAATCATATCTAAATCTGCCTATTTCAGCTGAAGGTAAGTCTCCAAGAGCCTCCCTTATCTGGGTTTGTTTTGTGGTTTTGGTTGGGTTTTTGGGGTTTTTTTTCTGTTTTGTATGCAAGTAATATATATAAACCAAACATTTCTGCTGTACATGAGTAATAAAATCTGTAATTTAATCTTTCTGACACTATGACCTCACAAGTACATTAATATGGAAGAATTATAATAACAGATACCTGGTCAGTGCCAAAGGCTCCCGGATTTTTGTAATAATTCTGTGCCATAGGTCCCTAATGGCTACATTTCATTTTGGTCCATCTAGAGCAGTACACTGGGTAGAAGATATTTATCCTCAATGTGCCAAAGTCTTTCGGTTGAGAGAACGAACAGGCCTGAGTTCACTAAGAAATTTGTGCCAACACAATAGGGTACACAGTCCAAGATGACCTCTAGGCATCCAGCTAGGGATCCTGTCACAGCATGATAGGAAAATCAGGTAATAGTGAGTGGAGAGGCACAACGAGAAATCCTGCTGAGAATCATAGAATTGTTTAGGTTGGAAGAGACCTTTAAGATCATCAAGTCCATCCGTTAACCTAACACTGCCAAGCCCACCACTAAACCATGTCCCTAAGTGCCACATCTACACGTCTTTTAAATACCTCCAGGGATGGTGACTCAACCACTTCCCTGGGCAGCCTGTTCCAGTGCCTGACAACCCTTTCGGTGAAGAAATGTTCTTGCATTTTCAGCCCTGCCCTTCTGGATTTAGGCAGTTTTCTCTATAAGAAAAGCCACCTCCTTTCACTTAGTGTTCTCTGAAGGACTGAGAATCCCCAACTTATTTTTTCCTTAAAAACTAAGATAAACAATCCTTTTTACAAAAGCTTTCTGGAAGGAAGCTTCTGCTCACTGGCTACTGTGGGGCTATTATTCCATGAAGATATGGGAAATGTGGGTTCATCTGGCTGGCTGAACAGACAGATCCAAGTTAACATCCTCCCATGGTAGGCTGATGAAGTTATTCTTTGTTCTCTGGACCAACACCATATTCATAGAATCATAGAATCATAGAATCATAGAATAGTTTGGGTTGGAAGGAACCTTTAAAGGTCATCTAGTCCAACCCCCCTGCAACGAGCAGGGACATCTTCAACTAGATCAGGTTGCTCAGAGCCCCATCCAACCTGACCTTGAGTGTTTCCAGGGATGGGACATCTACCACCTCTCTGGGCAACCTGTGCCAGTGCTTCAACACCCTCACTGTAAAAAACTTCTTCCTTATATCTAGTCTAAATCTCCCCTCCTTTAGTTTAAAACCATTACCCCTTGTCCTATCACAACAGGCCCTGCTAAAAAGTTTTTCCCCATCTTTCTTATAGGCCCCTTTAAGTACTGAAAGGCTGCAATAAGGTCTCCCCGGAGCCTTCTCTTCTCCAGGCTGAACAAGCCCAACTCTCTCAGCCTTTCTGCATAGGAGAGATGCTCCATCCCTCTGATCATTTTTGTGGCCCTCCTCTGGACCCGCTTGGTGAACCCCTCTTGGTTCACCTGCTTGGTTCACCTCGGTGCATCCTCTTGGTCCACCCACTTGGTGAACCCCTCTTGGTTCACCAAGTAATGAAGCCTGACCGAATGCAGGAACCGACTCAACTCTTTGACTTTCCTAATGGCATTTTTGGAAATGGAAGTTTACACCTGCGGTATTATATTTTTGTTTCCTCGCTCACAATAATGTTGGACTAAGAGGAGGAAAATGGAAGAATGCCAGTCAAGATGCTGAAAGTCCCTGAAATAGTTTACACAACTACTCCCTCCCCATAGGCAGGGTCTGCGGAAACCCTAAACAGAAAAAAGACTTGATTTCAGGGCTCTCCCATTCTCTAGACCACTTTGTCAAGTGAGGTAGTGACTAAAGATGCTGCACTGCTTGCTGGCGGACTTGGGAGAAGCCTACCCAGCAGATGAGAGAGAGGAGTATCAAATCTGTTCCCCAACAAGTGTCAGAAGTACAAAAGGTGCAGAACTTGGCCACCACAGTTCTAGGGAGGCTACTGGGTCTGAGGGTCACTGTCACATCACAACTGGGAAAAGCAACTTTGTGAGCAGAGAAGTTTCTCTAGACTTAGAAAGTCTATGACAGTGACCTCTTCCAAAACTGTTTGCTAGAGTATTTAACAAATGGTGTGTGATGCTCCCAACAAAAGGGATTACCATCTTGTTTACAAAGACAGGCATAAAAGACATCCTTGCACAACTAAGAGCCCCTTCTCTAGCTAAACTATGTTAAGGAAGTTGCTATGAACGGTGACTTGAATGGTGCTTGCTTTGCAGAGCGCAATGAAAGGCAGGCTCATTTCATACTTGTTGGTACCTCTGACACAAAATACCTGAAGCTTGAGCTGGAAAATTTATCAGGAAGTTTTAGTCTTTTGCGGATTAAAGAAAAGCTTTTGTCCTTGAAACGCATCAATATTAATTAACCATACTCCCCAGACATGGAGCTCATATAGCTTCATCCAGCATGGCAAATTCTGTATTCAAACGGAGCCATTCGCAAGGGGATCAATGCAGAGGCAGGGCTAATGCTGCTCTATGTGCAGGCGTAAGACACGTCTTTGCTGTGGCTCCTCTGGCTTGGCTGTCATTTGGATGATCATCACATGGAGGCTAATGGTAACAAGATTCTCCTCTCACCGTCTAATGACATTTGCTATGGCTATTTCAGTTGTGAGGCTGCCAAGAAATTTGGCCCACAACAGGCCATAAGGGGATGCAGCCAGGTCCCAATGGCAGGCTGACATCTCCCCGTTTAGAAGGTCAGTAGAGCAACTATGAGGAAAGGAAGCATAAAACACTGGGGCTTTATCAGTAACAGGGGTTCAACTTGGAGCTGGAACCGGCAAGAGATACTGCAGAGAAAGAAGAATAATTTGTGAAAAGGATAGTAAGCTCCTTTCTTCTTCTTCCTAACAAATGGTTTCTTCTCTCTTTTAGACTTCAACTCTTCTGGATTTCGGGGGAGTGTCTTCTGCTGTGGGAGCAATTCCCTAGAGCTAGCTATTTTTATATCCTTATTTTGATCTTTAATAACTCTTGATGGGTTTTTCTCAATGTCTAGACGCATGGCTAAGTGCTTTTTGAACCATTTATATTTTTAGTCTCCAGAACACCTGTGACAGAGAGTTTAAAAATCAAATTGCATGGCATATAAAGGAAAGGAAATCTATCTGTTTGTTGAAAACCTGCCTCCCAATTGCTTCACTTGCTGCTCCTGAGTTCTTACGTTAGAAGAGACACAGAGTAGTCATTCCTTTTCTCTGGGTCACTGATAATTTAGTATGCTGTACATTATCCATCCAAAACTGTCATGACATCTTTCCACAGCTCCTTGCGGTAATTTTTTTTAATAAACCTGAATAATTTGTTAGCATCCACAAATTCTCTAACCTCATTATTCATCTCCCTTTCCAGGTCATTTATGAATATGTTGAACGGTAGATCTCCCTCTGAGACCCCACTGCTAACCTCTCCTGTTATGAGACCTCGCAATATGTTTTTCTTTGTTTCCTACTTCTTAGCCTCAAGCAATGGCCACATTTCTGGCTACATCTGGCTCCCCCTCCATACTTCAGTTTAGTCTGAGAATGGTTTCCAGGAAACACTTCTAGAATCTTTTACCTAAAAATATCCATAAAGTTTTCTGCTAATATGCCTTGTGACTGTAAGAGAAAATGGGAGTGGGAACTTGCAATGGAGTAGTAGTTTATGCTTCATTTACCTAAGTCTTTTTTTTTTCCTAATTGCAGATGTGTAAGTGCTGCACTGACAAGGTCCACTGAGGTGAGCGAAACAGCCTATTACCCATGTGATAAGAGAATGAATTTGGCCTGTGAGTGAGTTGGTTATCTGATTAACAGGGCAAGGATTGAGAGATACTGAGGCAAAGAACAGTAGGAATATCTCTGCTTAAGAATTGTGTCTGGTTTTGCATTTGAAAAACAACTTTGAAAGCTATGAGCTAGTTTTGGCTCCAGGTATATTTGTGCCTTTGTTTGCATTTGGAATATATTAAAAAAAAAAAATCAGGGCAGCAGCTGGGAGGCAGATGATTAATCACAGAGGGAGCTAAGCCTACCCCCCTTGTAGGACTAGCCTTCCCTTAATGCACAGCCTTGCTCATGCTGAGTAGTATCTTGCTCTGCAAATCATCCCTCTGAGATTAATGTTGCTGTTAGTTTCAAAAATGAAGCCCCACTGAAGGCAGTGAGGTTTGCAAGGCACTTAACCAAAAGGCAACGGGATTATACGTTTACCAGTCAAAGTACAATCTATCCTAGACTGTGTGGCAATCATCTGTTATAAAATAGAAAATAAAGCTCACTCCCAGTTTTGAATCATTCTGATGTTCCTCTTACTGCTTCTGTCCTCAATTTAGATTCATCTTAATATACTTGGATAAAAAGTTAATTGGTGCCGGAGCTGATTCACAGGTGGATCAGATTGCCTTAACTCAGGGCATCAAAGGTGCAGGGTGGTTGGTGAGGGGCACTCGCAGTTTCAGCCATTTGATTTTAACTTGCTGCCGCATTTTTGCCAAAGCCCTCAGAGTCCCTCTGAGCTCAGCTCATGAGCTAACAAGCAGCTAATTATTCCCAGCTACCCTCACTGCAAAATTCCTCTTTTCAGTAGACTCACCTCTTTTTTTCCCTTTGTTTTTATTTTTTATATTGCTCAGCTTGTCCCTTCATTCACTGTGGGAAAGTACCAGATCTTTATCCACATATTCAGAAACTTCCTCATCAAGGTCCTTAAGTATGTACAACTGGAGTCAGCAGGGCTACTCAGCTGCTTAATACCAGCACATACTTAAGCACCTTGAAGTCTCTGAGTTTGTGGATAAACAGCCTATATAAGGTCAGATCTTTGATTAAGCTGGAACTAGATTAAGCGGAAGAAGAGATTTCATGTCTGTGTTTTAAAGACATATAAATGCAGGAGAAAACATATTTGAGAACTCAGACTTTTTACTTTAAAACTGTGGAGGGGGAATATGGCATTGCTGAGACATAAAATAGGTGAGAAATTAACGATGACTGACTAATGTTAGTCTGATTTCCAAGGAAATCAGCTATTCCATGATCTCCTTCCCCACTGATTTATGGATCCACAGGCCAGTTTCAACCAAATGTAAAAAAGCTCAAACATACGAAGTTTTCATAGGTTTCATGAGCCGGTAGCAACTGCAGGTCTGTGGCTGTCTGAGCCCTGTGCACCCAGGCACGGCGAGACGCTGTGTCCCGTGGTGAGCGTGCCCTACCATTTGGGGCACAGGCTGAACTTACGGCAGGTGTTGGGGACAAAGGACAAAGTGTGTTAGAAATGGGGTTTTATTAGCTCAGTGCCTCATTGGAACAATTTGTTATCATAGCTGTCAGAACAGGCTGCGCTTAAACAGCACGGGCAGTTGCTAAAATATACCTAGCAACCCAAGTACTGTACGTTTGTTACAGGGAGCGATAGATTGCTATTTAAAACACTTGCTTTTTAATTATTTTCCCTAATTCATCACAGGACTTCAGAGACAGCAATACGATTTCTCTGAGTAGAAGCTACTTTAGGGTTTTAGGTACACATTTTTCTATTCCACCTAACATAAACCTGGCATAAACTTTGCATTCAGTCAGTTTTGGCAGTGAGTTAGTCACGCTGGAAGAGTGACTTACAGAAGACATGCTTATTTGATGTCTTAAGATCCTGTAACTCTCTTGGTTCCCCGTGATTCTTTGTGGTGGAAGATTGAGCCGTACCATTATATGGTCTAATCTATGCTGGTAGTGAATCAGTGCTTCCTAGTGCATTATCTAATCTAGTAGTAAGTGTCCTCTGCTTCCAATGCAGTCATTCGCAGCTATTCTGTATCACAAATACACATACTGACAGTATTTTCCCTTTGAAAGCAAGTGCAACAGCTTGTAATTCTAGCTCAGGAAAAAAAGCAAACCAAAACAAAAAAACTGTTTAATGTAGCTATTTAATGAATTCTACCATATTGGCTACTTTGGTTATTCAGTAGGAATGTCTTACTTGGAAATCACCTCTTGTGGTATTACCCTGTGGAACACTAATACCAGATATTAAAAAATATTTGCTCATTGTCACACTGCAGATTAACATCCTTGAGGGATTCTATAGAGAGAAACAGCAATCAAGTGATTGCCTGTCATTAAATTATACCTGAAAGACTAATGTATTATGAAGGAGACAGAGACTACACGCATTCACTCTCTTCAGAATTGGCCAGCAGATGCCTGTTGAGCATGAGTATGTACATAATGATAGATGTTATTTTAATTTAAAAAAAAAAAAAAAAAAAGATTATTCAGCTTTTCCCAAAATGCCAGCTAGCATGTATATGCTATGGGCAGATGGTAACCCCAAAGCAGACATATGTATGCACATATGCTTTTATATTTGTATTCACAAATGGCTTTAATATTAAAAAATCTCTCTAATCTACTCCTGCACTCTGTGAATGTCAGATTGTGTGATTGCCGAGGACTTCTAGCCAAAGCAAGCCCCACAGAGAAAGCTTTACGGTTATTATTTATGCTTGCACAGCACTGGGGCATGGAGAAAATGAGGAATTCCTTCGACAGCCCATTTACAACACCAAATATCTGTTACACAGCTCCTCTTGTGACTCTGAATTCGAGACCAGTCAGGCTGTCAGGGCTGTATTGCAAAATCTGTGCTAGCCAGTGGTGAGAGTCCTCCCAACACTGAAATGCTGGCAGTGAAAAGGACAGAACACAAGACTCTGTCAAACAGAGTCCATAGGTCTAATTACATAAAAGTTAGAAGAAATACAGAGAAGGTATGGTCAAAAGCATGAAAAAAAATAGTCTCTTTTAAAAACCAATGATCTCTTTCTTGGTAGTTTGTTGTTTGGATTTTTTTTTTTTTTTCATAAAACACACACATTCATACAGAGAGGAAAATGGGAAAAACGGAAAAGGGTGGGACTGAATGAAAAGTAAAGGTCTCTTCCTTCGCATCTGTGAGGCACAGCTTGCCCTAAAGCTTTCAGCTGAAATGTCATTCGAGAACAATGTAAACAGGGCTGCCAAAAGACAAGGGGATATCCCAATGCACATATATGCCGTGCTGATAAACAGACTAATGGCTGCCATTCCTGGAAGCAACAGTTTGGTATACATATTATTCTGCTGTAATCATAAAGTACTTAAAGTCCAGGAAAAAAAAAAAATGTAAGCTTGCTAATCATCTTCTCAATTTATTTTCAGCTCAGAGTGGCTCAAGTGCTTTATTATGCTTCCTTCGCCGCACACTAACAACCAAGCAACATATATTCACCAGACTGGTGCAACAATTAAATGATCACCGAGTTGTTACACTGGCTTTACAAAATATAAGCAGTATCTCCAGTAATGAAATGTGACAGACAAAATGTCAGTTAGGTATATTCAGATAATATTCCTTAGGTAACTGGTGTGGGAATAAAGACTGGATTTAGTGTGCCGTTTTTTAGAGCAAGAACAGGAAACACGATACAGCAGGTTTTTTCCATTTAAACTTTCTTTAAGAGATGTTGCTTTCAATTTCAGGAGGAAACAAATGATTCCGTTTTGATCTCTGCGAAAATGTGAAGGGAAAAACCTTTTCCCCTTGCTTCTGTTAAAAACAACTTGAAGTCCTTAATATAGTAGGAAGACTAGTATATTAGTTTTCCTCGGCAATCTCTCCACCAAGTCAGCAAGAACCGTCATCAGCTAATAAATGATCCAAGGATGGTAACAGTAATCTCCAGCTGAAAAATAAATACCCCAGTAGAATAGTCCTTTGGGAGGTAACGGAAAATAATTGAAAACAGAACATCTCTACTTAAAATAAATTAAACCGTAATTCTTAGCTGAGTCCAAGCGGCTGAATCTGTGGGAGGGCAAGAAATCCAAACAACAAAAACCTATCAGTCTCATTTAACAACAGCACATAAGATAAATTATAACTGTACTCATTTATTCTGTCTTTCAAATAAAAAATATATAGTTGTTCATCTATGAGACCGAACACATAAAGATGCTGGTGGGGGATTCTCAAACCAGGCTGCAGACCGTCTCCAGCAGTCGCTGCCTGTCTAAAGGAGCTGGACTCTGCCCGCGGGAAGGCAGGTGCGCAGCGGCACTCCAAGGAGCAGGACGGCGTCAAGGTGGCCTGTGTCTTCCGACAGTGAGGAGCAATGGTTCCCTCACAAGGTCCCGTGGGAAAAGGGACTAACCCCCCCCCACACACACACCTGGAGGCTTTTTGGTGTCTTGTCTGTGAGCAGCTCCATGGGGTAACAGCTGAGTTCCTCACACCCATGAAAGTATGTATATGCTTGACTCCGGGACACTTTCAGGTTTCCAGATCTACATTTGTGCTCCCACTGTGTGACATCTTCATACTAGATGAAGATCTGGGTGCTCACCAGCCCCACTTGCACTCAGGTTTTCAGAGAAAGAAAACCCATGGGTTTAGAGAGGACTCCAACGTGCTGTGAGCAAGCCGCCTGGATGACTGAGCAACCAGAATCCTGTGGCACTGTGCTTTCCCCAGTGAGGAAGACTTGATGCAAGTTCCAGGGGACGAAAGCATGCACATAACATAAAAGGAAATTTTCAAGGAATCCATACATAATTTCTGCATCAACAAAATTTCTGCCTCACCCTTCTGAAAGCTGATTGACCAGATCCTTAGATATCTATGCCTCTGCATGGCAGCAGTGGAGAACTAAGCCTTCAGCTGGAAATTCAAAGTTAATTTGAGAAGCAGCACAGGAATGCAAGGCACAAGCCCCAAATATACAGCTGTAAGTATTCGACATCTCTGTGCTGGTACCGACTGGATGGTGATGTTCCTGGCCTGCCCTCTGCCTCCCTCACCTCCAACAGACGGCGAATGATTGTGACGCTGAAGCCATTTCTTATCCTTCCCGTCCACTTAAGAGGGATATAGTCTCGGCTATATCTCTGACCTTATGTTGCAATCGATATCAGTAGTGGTTCACCTTAAAGCACAGTTGACTATAAAGGCTGAGAGACAGTGACTATTCTCTCCCAGCTGTAAATAAAAGGCAATGAAATGTGATTTCTATGCTTTAGCTATTTCTCCGCAAGTAAAGACATTCACTGAAACTGTGTTTGTGTTTGTGTTTATTCTCATTGCCCGTCAAGTTTGGACATGCATAGTAATGGCAACGTTCTTGTTCTAATTTGGTTCCCGTCACTACTGTGACTCTTAATGAATGTTTTGCGCACGGTGTTCCTGCAAATTGCTTTCAGGAAGAAGTTTTGCATTTGTTTGGGATGTAAATCAGCCAAGAAAAGCTGAGAGGTATAATACCACCGGAACTGTTCATTTATTTCCCTAAGAATTCAATATAAGAAATCCTTTAGATATTTAAAAAAGAAATAAAATGCTATAAACAATATTATGAACTGAAACAGTGACTTTATACTTGCAGGGCTGTAAGTGAAAACTGCAAGTCATTATAGAAATAAGTGACAGACCAATTTTATTAGTTCCAGTTATTAGACTAAATCATTGCAATATTTTTTTCTTTTTTGCTTTGTTCAAAGGCATGTCAGGAGTAATGAACTATACTCTTTTCAGCATTCTTCATACCTGTTCTATTCAAAGCTCGTGATTCCCCTGGGAGCTTTTGAGCGAAATTCAGATTTTACACATTCTATTTCTTCACATTATTTACTCAGGTGTATCCTAGACTTTACAACAAATAACTGAGTAAGAGAATCTATTGCAGAAACACTAAAGAATTTCACCAAATAACAGCTGCCAGCTTCCTTCAGTCAGCTGTTCTTCACCTGAGTATCTTCTGACAAAATATGACAGTCTTTAAGCTTTAGTGAAATACCAGAAGAAACATAATTTCCTCTGAAAAATAATGACCTCTTGCCACTGGACATAATCTTTGTTTTTCAGGACCAAAAGGGGAAAATAATACCCTTGCCTTTTGAAGCCTATCAGCTGAAGGATGTGTAATTCAGTCTCACAGAAAAATCAGTCAAAAGAGATCTTATTCATTCATCACAAAAACCAGAGAGATGTATGTTTCTGCCTTTGCCCGAGCTCTGTATGTAGATGAGTATCATAACTCCTATGGTCTTCCTGGGGACTTGAAAGGGGAGATGAGTGTTGTATCTGTAAAGGTGGTGTACTTCCATAGATGATGGAGTTATTAAAATTGCATATGTATTTGTATATTTTACCTAGCAGAGGTGCTATATGCGTAGCTCAGTATGCTCACAGTAGGTACTTCATTTGGATAGGTGGTTCTTATAATGCAAACACTTGAAACAGCCATCCCTGAGAACAAACTACATATTCTCAAGAAAAAACACGGATGATTAAGATGGATCCAGCCATGCATCAAAAGAAATGCTCTGGGAGACAAACAAAAGAAACAAGTCCTAAGAAATGAAGATTCCCTAAACAGAGTATCCAAATCTTCACGTTCCAAAGGAGCCGCTACCTTTATTGTCACGCAGCTGAACTCTTTGCAGCGCAGCTGCTGGGGGAGCCACAACCGCGGAGATGAGGAACTGAACCAGCACCTGGTAACAAACCACCAGGGCTAGCAGTAGCCTCAGGCAATCTCAGGATACCTCTACTGGCAGTTAGCTGAGCTCTCTGGTTAGCTCCCACTGCCTGGGCCTCTGTTTGTCCATATTGCATGTGTGTGTTTACTTCAAAACTCTCCTTTGAAGTAAAACCACTAAAGTCCTCTGAGACTAAGACCCAGGACTCTTCTGGATTTGATTCACTCCTAGCAGGCAATATGGATAAATGTAGGCCAGGGTTGTCTCTTTCCACATTACACAGTCTTCCAGCTCCGTCCTGGCAAACTATGTCCTTGGATACTGCCTACATACTCCCATGTCAAACCCCGGTCATACAACACAAACCCTCTATTGTAGTCTATATAAATATCATTTTGGTGGTCTGCAACACACACACACGTACTGTTTCCAACGCTGATATGAAACAGACAAAGACCCTTCACAAAACATTACTTGTATTTACAGGCACAGCAGCACAACACAGGCAATTAGAAAGATCAGAAAGAAATGCAAAATGCTATGCACCACTGAAGAGACTGAAGTTTGTACAATACCTTTCACGTGTACAATACCTTGCTTTCAGGTACTTAATCCAGACTCCCTACTCCTGGGAGAGCTATGTGGCTGCCTTCAAAGTCCAGCAGTGAAATTGTCATAGCCAAGTGAAGTTATAATCCGCAAACAAGAGAGAGGGACAAAGGTGTAAAGCAGCACAAGCCTTGTATAACCGCAGCTAAAGCTCCAGCTCACCCTCCAAGCACGCCTCCTTGCTTCACGCGGGAGGAAGACTACAACATCCGAAGAATCAGTTCAACGTGTAATGGCAGATTCTCCCTGGGAGACTGGTAGTGGAGATATGGGTTTCCATCCAGACCAACATAGCTTATTCATAGCTAACGTTATCTTAATTAGACACAGTAATTAATTAAACACAATGATTAGATGCAGTAATTAAACCCATTAATTAAATTCTGTAGCTTACCCATTTTTCATCAGAGAGTTTCATCTCTTCATACAATCCTTATAATTGAGATGATTTGTTTCACTTTAGTCATAAATAGCGAAATCCACCGGAGTGCTAAGAGGAATGGAAGTGCATCAGTTCCACTCCTAACAACTCCCCAAAGCCGCCTCTTTTCCCCGTATAATGTGAGAAGTGCCTCAATACATGAGGTGCTTCTCTGCTTGACTTTAATCCACATTATGAGGCTGCCCGTGACCAAAACATGGCTTCGACTAAGAACACCTAAACCTGATCAGAGCTGAAAACCTCTGCGGGGGAACACCTTGCCTCTTGGAGCTCATTTTGGTGGACATTTTCAGATTACACCTAAATGATAACAGCTGAAACTGTCAGATTCACACGGCATTTAGGTGAGACTCGAGGGAGGTGATATTCACTTAATATTAGTCTAGAAGAGAAGAAAAATTGTGAGAAAATTCCTCCCTCAGTTTCTGGGGATCCAAATCCACACGATCCACTAACTGCAGGATTGCCCCATGATGTAGATAGGGTTAGATGGACTAGGACTTCCATGTCCTCCGGTAAGGACAGGCCAAATATAACCCAAGATTCATTGGATCAATCAAGAGCATGGCCTGTGGTTAGCACTGTCTTGGTCTTTGTGCCCACATCTGTTTTTGTATTTTTCCACTGTCAGCGTTACATGGTGCGGGGGGATTTAAAGCCCTTGAAACTGAAGAAGGAGCCGAACCCAGTTTTCTCATCTCTAGGGCAAAAGCTGTTACATGCTTGGGATGAAAATATTTTTGTTCCATATCACTTGCACGAACCCTGTATTAAGTTCTTTAGACCTAATTCAAAAGAGAATCCAGGGCATGAGTAACAGACGTTTTCCGAAGCCCTGGCTAAGATGCCTAAGGACTGGAAAGAGAAACAGTCTTTAAACATCCCTATCCTTACTTTGTCTAGCAGCTTCCAGCTCTGAGGACCGGCCTGTGGGGATCCTGTCAGCCTGTACCAAACTACCCCCACCACTGGCATGGGGGACCGGACAGCCTGGACGTGCTCTGGACTCCGCTGCGGGGATAAGCTGCCCCGTTTTAAACTCAGAAGCACGTCACTGGATCTAATGCAGACTCTCTGCTTGATTTGAGATGCCTTGTTAACTAATGTGGAGACGCCTATGTAACAGTATAGTATCAGCAAGCACTGCGAACGCTTGCTCTATCCTAATCAAAAACATTCACGAAGCAAAGTTCTCTATCCTAATCAAAAACATTCACAAAGGGAATTAATGAAATTGTCCCTGAATCTTTATCTCCCTGAAACTCTCCCAATACAGCACCTCAACCTTCCTTAGAGACTCCTGACCACAGGCAGAGATTTCCTAACCTCCTCCTAATAGGCAAAATGTGTTGCTTTTCCTTAAAATGTGACGCGTGTATTTCCAAGCCACAAATCAATCTCCATCCATCAAACAAGGGTGCTCCTGGTTGAAATTTTGAGGGTTATCTCTATGCAGGGAGAAATACTTGGTCAATTTCTTACTTCTTGTTTAATATTTTTCAGGTCACCAGAAGCCAAGCAATAAATGAAGCTTTAAATCCCACAACAATTCCATAAACTTAGTAAAATAGGGATTCTCTTAATTCTGGAATGGTTCCATGTAATACCATCCCCTTTGGCAAACAGGATGCCAACTGTGAAACAAGAGCTGGGGTGTAATTACAGCAGTCATGAAAGGAAAAGGAGCAACAATTGGAGAAACAATCACAGCCTTGACAAAGAACGTAAAAACTCCAGAGAAAAACGCAAATAGCAAACAAAACAAAAACCTACCACCACCTCAAAGCATCTCCCTGCCCCACCCCCCTCCAAAAAAAACCCCACAGCAATTCATCATCAGATATCTGGGGACATACAAGAAACCCAAAACAAAGACACATTGTTGTGCAGTATGTCTACTGCATTGTAGCATATATAAAATTACAATCGAGGCATTATCTGGACTAACATGTTAAAAAATGTAATTATGTCTAAATAAAGTTAATGGGCTGGAAAAATGGCTCAACAGCTTAAAATATCTAATGACTTTGAGAGCAGCTTAATTATAACTACATTAATTCTAGTCTTAGCTCATGCATGTTCTCATCTATTGTAGCAGTCATGAAAAAATGTTTGAGGTCCTAGCACAGAATTTTTGCTCAAAGAACTTGGCAAAACAATACTGTTTCTTTCTGATCTACTTTCCTTTACAGAATCCTATGTTCCAGCACCCTAAAGTAGCAGCAGTTTGAGCTGGTACAATCACATAGCGGGCACTGCAATATGGCAAGATGCCCGCCTGTGCAAAGTTTAGGAATTGAAATAGTTTTAGGCCAGCAATGTGCTAATGTGCTGGTTCTCCAACAGAATAGTGAGTGCAAGGGCAGTACACACTGTGTCTTTCAGTGGGGCTTATCAGTGTTTTGCTGCCAAAACAGGAGGTAGGGTTCCACGGGAATCTGTCCTGGATCCAGTGTTACTAGTATTTTTACTAGCAGAAAAGAAATAAACCTAAATTAAACTTTCAGTTGGCGTCAAATTCAAAGAAAACTGAACAAACTGCGGAAATGGTTTGAGGGAAACAGGACATAGTTCAATAGGAAGCAACACAGATGCTAAACCTGTGATGTTTCACTCTGAGCTGGTTGGAAAACTGCCTTTTTACCTGAACTTAAAAATTTGTGAAGTAATTAGAGACAGGGGAATAACAAGAACAGTCTAAAGTATGTGAACTAGAAAAGGCTGTCTAAAGAAGATTATGGATGGCATAAGAAAGCTAGGTAATTCTTTCAACTTCCTAAAAAGACAGATATAAAACGAATAAAACCATCTCCTTTATGGGCAGAACAAAGAGTAATGGCTTTAAAACGCACTAGAAGAGTTCAGTTGGGTATGAAGAAAATACCCAACAAAACCTAACGGTAAGGACAGTGAGCCATGGGTACAGCCTGCCTGGCAGGCTGGTTCCAGCCTCCAGCGATGGAAGCTCTAAACAACAGGCGTTGGGTGTCTTCACGGGGACAGCACAGACCTGGTTGGGCTTGACTTTGGACCTCCCAAGCTCCCTCCACCTACATTTTCTTCAATAACTGGGAGCTACGGTAAGTTTGCACCTCTCATTTTGTTTCTTGTCTAGAAGAAGGAAATGCGTCCTCCCCACGGCGGGTCTTGAGTGATGCCTTTAGTTCATATGCCAGTTCCCCGCTCGGTACTGCGGTGCCTCACTTACAGGGAGGGGGCTGCTTGCTTGATCTGTTTTACGAGTTTAAGAAATAAGTACTTGAAAAACAAAGCAAAGCAACTTTGAACAAAACAAACAAAAAAAAAAAGCCAAACTCGTTACAATATAAAGGGGGGGAACAAACTGATGGATTGTTCTTGTCAGCTCTTTGCTGAAAGGCGTAAGTTTAAGACAGCTACAGTAACAGAAAATGAATTGGCACTTCACACTCCAATATACTGTGAACCCTCCAGAGTGCTATTCTTATTATTTTTCAGATATTACCACTGAGTCCTTACACAGCGGAGAGACAAACACCCCCTTTCTGAGGCCTACACATGGGCTGAGTCCTGGAGAAAGCACGGGTAAAGACAGCCCTGTCGGTGGGCTGGGTGGGTGTGAGGTGCACAGGCATTGCCCACCCTCTGGATGTGCAGACCTACGGAGGCATGACATGGCTCCTTTCCAGCCTCAACGCCTGGCTTTCCTTCCTTCAAAACAAGGGCTAAAAAAACCTCATTTACTCTTCCCTTCTGCCCCCAGAAGAAACAAGGTGACAGTGAGGACCACAGCCAGCCTCTCCACTATCACCAATTTACTTGTAAACCTGGACTCAGCACGGAGCAACACGCCAGCATTTAAAGTACAAACACTATCGTGTTGTCGGCCTCATCTTTCCTGCACAGCAGGGAGACTGAAACCCTTCTAGAGACATGAGAAGCACACCTGAAGTGGAGACATGACACTTTTCCACAGGCTGAAAACATTAAGGCATAAGAGCTCACACGCCACTCGTGATTTAGTGCTGGCAGCACTTTTAGATCAATATTTGGGAGACTGAACATGGCTTTTCAAATAAACGTTAAAACTAAGGACGTTAAAAAAGGAAACCTGAGTATTCAATATTTCAGCTTTGCGTATGTTATGTTTGGTGACAGTGTTTAAGTTTAGGATAACTGTGAGCATTGTTGCCATGGAGATGTAATTTGTAAAGTGCCCTAATACACTGAATGAAATGACACCAAGTTTCAGAGACGAGGACTCTTCTGGAACTTCCAGAGGCTAGTAAAACCAAGAGTCATCAGATAATCTCATTATGATTATGTCTTTGTTGTACTCGTATCCACGCCAGGAGAAGGCGACCCTGCTGCGGCACAACTGGGCCGAAGACAGAGCACTTCAGCAGAGACCAGGGAGCAGTCGCTCTCCGGCGTGGATGAAGTCCAGATCCGTGTGTGGTTTTTGTTCGGCAGACGTGGGACGAAGGAAGAAAAAGCCCTTCCTTACACTGCTCCCTCTTCACTGTTGGCACAGGTCAGACCAAATCTGACTCCAGGCTGCTGACTTTAAGGCTCCGGATACATTGGCAGGGACTCTCTTTTGCTGTGTGTTGTAATACCATGTACTAAACATAAAGCTTGTGTAAACAGTTTACTGGGCACACTTCGTATTTTACCTGTGATTTGCATCAAGCTGTATTGAAAGGGAAACTCAATTTAATTTTAAGTAAACAAATCCAGCATTTACAGTTGTTCAAATAAAAATGCCTCAAATATGTTGTACATAGAAAAAAAGCTTTATTAAAACATGTTCTAAATGGGAGCATAAGCCTTTTGTTGAAGAAATGAAATATTATTTGCACTTAGCTAATTGAACAATTTCTATCAGACCATCCTAGCCAAGATTTTAGGGCAACTAATTCAGATCTCTTTGTATCTCAAATTAAAACACTGCATTACTAGATGAAAATAAACATTCCTCTTTTTTTCAGAGTCTATTCAGTTTGACTAGAAATGAAGCATGCATTGAATTGAACAAGATAGATAACCTGGAAAGAAGAGAAACTTGTTTCTGAAGTTACGGGAGCAGTTATACCTGACAAGGGTTAAGCTTTGACCTTCTGCAAAACTTTAACAAAACTAAAAGTTCCCTGTTAGTGAAACTAGTGCCAGAATGATTTGATCTTCTTCAAAACTCATCCTCTCTGCTTAACTGCCAAAGCATTTTGTTGCCTTCCAGTACACATAACACTTAACTCTGATGGGCACAAACATGATTTAAATATCTTCAAACCCAGAAATAAATAGAATGTTACTTCAAATGAAAAAGCAACACTGAAATCAAGCATACACTCTTTATTTAGGCTGCTTCCACAGACTAATCTGCAGCGGAGTACCAGAGATACAGGTGTAAAAAATGTCTGTGACTGCAGGTGTGCTTTGATTTCTCCCGCATAGACAAAGCCTGTTTCTCCCCTCTGCTCTCACACCCTCCTCACGGTTTACACCTCCCCGGCTGAGCGCGTCCCCGCTCTCAACCTGATCAGTGAGGTGAACCCGTACCCGTGCACCAGCGGAGAGGTCTGTCAGCTGTGGTGGAGAAAGGGAGAAGCGACACGCAGCTTCGGAGCAGGAGAGGGTGGAAACTCTTACCCTGGTTTGGTCTGCTCAAGGTCTCATCACGTGAAAGTGTCGCCTGTCTCACCCACAGGACACACGTGCAGGCACGTGAGCCGGCTGGCGCTGACGTACGTCGCTGCAGGCGCCGTGGCGTTACAGGAGAACTGACCTGACTCTCGGAGTTAGTTGTTATACCCCTTTCCAAAAGACCGGCTGTTCACACCCTCTGCATCACGTAGCACAAAGCGTGACTGTGATGTGCCTGCACTGTACTCTCTTCTACCCGCTCTATGAGCTGCCTACGTACTCTTGGTGAAGCGACTATCTCCATTTATTTATTTTTTTAAATCTCAGTTCTGACTAGAAGTGTGGGAGAAAATAAGCTGAAAGCAGCAAGCCCTCGGGTACTGCCAAAAGTCAGAGCTCAGATGAGGTCAGTGAGGCTGTATTAGATTTGTATCAGGCTGGAGGAATGCCCCCTCGGGAACCTTAATATTTAACTTCCATCACTGTACTGAATACACTGGTAAAAGGCTTAATATTTTATTAATAGTATTTCACAAGGTATCTTGACACACCGTTACATAAAGCAGCAAGATGTTTTGCTGCATCAGCAGAACGACCCCTTGCACACATGTGCACACCCTCGTATTTTGCCCATGCCTGATACCCACTTCAGAGGGCTTTCCGTTTCGCCCGGTGCGAGAGGCGGGGAATCGCTCAGAGTTATTAGCCTCAGATAATGCATCCATGTGATAACGTGTCTCTCACCGAGTTCAAGAGGAGCCGTATGAACACAGGAGGGCAGAATTCGACCCATTCAATTCTTTATTTTCTTGGGAGACAGCGACAACAGATATGTCATCACTGTAGAAGAAACGGTTATATTCACAGAACTGTATTTTTTTAATATCTCAGCTTTTTATTTGGTGCTCCTTCAGTCTTTCTGTAGCTTTTCCTTTGACAAGGTTCTCTGAGAGAGAAGGTCCCTGAAAACAGGGGTGGGAAGGACACTGCCCTTCCCGTATAAATGCGTGAACAAAGCACAAGTCACATTTGTCAGCTGGAAGGTGATGGTGAAGTCATGTGCATGTTTTTCATTATTTGCAGTGAATAAAGGCCCTTCTGATGAGATGCCACCTTTCACTCTTCCTTAACCAGTAGGTAGCCATTCTGACAGCACTGTGACAGCTGAATCCAGAAACTTTTCTGTTTTATAATCTCCAAAGATCAGTATAAGCAATCCTGTGCTAGCATCTAAACTTCTCTCATCTCCTGTCATAAGCCATGGTTGAGTTACTGTTTATGAACACTTGACACACACTTTGCAGTTATCCAGAAACGGTCACTTTTCTGATTGTCAGATTTTGTTTACATATATAAAAAAATTGGGGTTTAGTTCTTTGTTTCCCACCCTCTGAAGTGTAACTTTTTCAGATGTCAGTTCTCCAAAGAAGGTTGATTTTGCATTTACAAAAGACCTTTGTGTAGATTAAGAAATATATCCCCCTCCCACTAGCAAACTAACATCTAGGTTGTGAAACAAACAGAAAAATGCAAGGGAGTACTTGGTTACAGTTATGAAAATAGCATAATACTATCATCATTATTGTTCCTGAACACTGCAAAATGAATTTAGTAAATGCACTTATAACCATTCTGACTGTTGTGGTCTAACCCCAGCTGGCAACAAAGTACCACACAGCCGCTCGCTCACCCCCTCCACCTCCCCAGTGGGGTGGGGAGGAGGATCGGAAACAAAGGAAAACTTGTGGGTTGAGATAAAGACAGTTCACTAGGACAGCAAAGAAAAAGATAATAAAAATTCTAATATATACGAATAAGAATTATTATATTATATATCATTATTAATATAATTATAATAGAATATACAAAATGAACGATGCACAATGTCTCACCACCTGACAACCTGATGACCGATGCCCGTCCCGAGCAGCGAACATGGAGCAAAATCAAGAGCGATCTCAGACCGATCCCGAGCAGCGATCCCAGAAATGCAGGTTCCAGAGAGAGCGAGCAAGGGAACAAACAGCCGAACGACTGAACGAACAAAAGCACAAACGAACAAAAGGCACCCAGCCCACGGGCCAACCCCCACTTATATATTGGACATGACGCCTGTGGTATGGAATACTCTCTTTGGCCAGTTTGGGTCAACTGTGCTGGCTATACCCCTCCCAGCTTTTGCACCTGCACATTAGCAAAACCTGGGAAGCTGGAAGACGTCCTTGATCTTGCAGCAACAACTAATAACGTCAGTGTATTATCAGCATTCTTCACATACCACATCCTGTACTAAATCCGAACCACGGTAGCTACTGGGAAGAAAATTAGCTCCACCCCAGTCGAAACCAGGACACTGACATACCTGGATAAAATGTTACACTGTTCTTTTTTTGGTAACATTTATAGACCAAGGAGCTGTGTTTTCAGGAGCTCAAAACGCTGTGTTGTGTTGTGACACAGTGATGTACTACTGCTATACGAGTGCCCTGCCACCATCGCTTGCGTTAGGGAATTTCCAACCCAGGTACAACAGGAGACACGCTGCCACTGCATGGCATGAGATAAACCAAGGCAGCAGAAAAAGAAAACAACTCCTGTCCTTGTTCTATCCTCTTGTCGCAGTGCTGACATACTTTTGGGTAAGTTATTAGACTACTGGTATAAATTCAACAATCTTTCACTGAGTTTTAATTGCTTAAGGCTCAGCTTCATGAAATGTTAATCTTTTCCACTTAATATTTACTTAAGGCTTATTATAGTTCATCCTTTGGCACAGGAACTGAAATTAGTTATCTAATTGTCTTTCTGCAAATTTGTATCTTAAGCATGGATTGATGATTAGAACGCTGGAAAAGCTGTGATTAACGCATTTTGCTGTACCGATCTGTATGCTTAGGGAACTTACAATTTGCCTAGCCATAGATGTAAAGCTCAGAAATCTTCTTTTAAAAACATACATTGGAATTGACATTCTAATTCTATGAAAGATCTTTCTCTGAGGCAGCTGATAAAATATCAAAGAATGTTTGGATTGCACGAGTATTACATTCAATAGGAAAATCCACTAAAGTGGTTATTAAATTCCTATTGGATACTACTCAAAATACACAAAAAAAGAAATAAAGATAAATGTAGGGACAGATTCCATACAATGGGGAACTAAAATGCTTTATTCTTTCTGTCGGAATTATATTTATTCAAAAAAGCACTAACTCGGCCATCATAACCACATATTTTTTGGCTGTACAGGTGAAAGCCTATGGGAAAATAAAAGCTGTGGTCAGGCTGATCTATTCTCCTTGCTCTTCCCACCTTCGTAGCTCACTGAGAATGGAAGGGGTTGAAGGGAGGTTAGAAGAACCCTAGCCCAGGAAGCAGATGGCTACTTCTAAGATTCCACCCTACACACAAAGATCACAAATCACGGGTTTTTTTGTCCCAAGACTAGATATGCTCAGAATAGTTCCACAATGTGACTGGATCATGAGCTCAGTGGTGTTACGATTCCGTAGCTTGAGAAACCTGCTGACAGCATTAGTCGCTACTACAATTCCATGGACGTGATAAAGGTAACGGATTCACAAAAGATAAAAGTTTTTAAGGGTTATCTATAAATAATTTGACTGAAGCATGTGTTTTTGAAAACCTCTGTTTGCAAAGATGAACAAGTAACACATTGTATCCCTTCCTTGAAACTTTCAAACTGCTGCGCTGGAGAAATTAGGTTTTTATTTTAGATCGGTTTAAATATTGCACAAACCTTTACCCAAGCATTTTGACTGCATTTCATAGCCACCTTAAAATCATGCTTGGAGTAATCCTCTATGTTTGTATATTTTTTTCCGATCATGTAGGAATGAAAGACAATAGGTTTTACAGAAACCTAATATGGCTAATACAATTATACTTAAATAACAAATACTCTCTGAGCTACATCACCTCAGTCTACAAAATCCTCAGTTACATAGAAAACCAGTTAGATTTATCCTTGTTTATTTTTGTACTTATGCTTATTGTGCTTTTCCTAATGTTTAAAATATTAATTTATGAGTTGGCACAGTTTCAATGAAATTTTACAACAATTTAGGGAAAATCCTTATTTTAGCTTTCTGTAAATATGCATGCTTTAATTGTCGCCTAATTTGCTTAATAGTGTGTAATCTGTGGCCAAATGGGTGGATGATGTTCAGAAATTTTTCTTATGAAATATTCTGCTTTGTTCACAAAAGAACCACTTAAAATCCGATTTCCACAGCATTTACTAGCAGCCTTACTGTGAGAAAATATGCTGCTTCAAAGACGCTGAAAATTTGCTAAATCTAAATACATTACCTCTAACGCCTGGCAAAAAAAATGCCTGCAGATGAAATACAGCAATAATATTTTGTTCTGTAAACATTTGTAAATACTTTTTTTTTTTAATAGAGAGATACAAATTATTTTATACTACAAGTAATCTAGTTTTAATTGTGCCCCATTGTTAATAAGAGTTGATGGTGCATATCTGATGGGATAGTGGGCCAGCTAAGATAGGCATGACCAAACTCCCAAACTCCCAACCTCCCAACCTCCCAAGCCAGAAATCAAGACTAGAAATCTGTGCCTGATTCATTTTAGCTCATCCAGTCACTCTTGCTAAGGACTTCCCCCCATAACAACCATCACTCAGTGCAGCAAAGATAATCCGAAAGAGAAGGTATTTCTAACACTAAATACACCATTGTGGTTAATTTCTCTAACACATCCCTATTAACAAAGTTTTACATTTATTTGTTTTGTGTTGGTTTGTTTGCAAATACTGAAACATATTTTCCTTGGTGGTCAAATTTTATAGTAATAACCCAATGGCAAATAAAATAAATTATTATTATTATTAATTATTATTATTTTTTCTTTAAATATTTAGCTTGCCAAAATAATCTTTATCTTTCTTCTTTTGATAACTACCTAGTGCATGACGTTTACATACATACTTATTCTTCTCTAGAACATATGGTGAAATATCCCTCTTTAAATTGCCGTATAACTTCTTGCTCTTGCCCCTGTCTTTCTTTCAACCGGTGCCAGGCCCATCATGTGTTATACCTGAAATTTCCTCATAAACTTTTCAGGACATAAGCTAAGCTCCCTTGGATGTCACATTTATATAACAATAGTGTAAAATGGAATTACTATGGCATACTGAACTGTAAGGAATACTTTGTTTTGTCATTTTGAAGTTAATATCTTGGGATTTAAGTGATCAAGTGATTTCCTCGAATTGAGACTTTTTTCCCCAAATATTCTAGCATATGAAGAGTAAATATCATTCAACTCTTGGACACTATATATATCTATATTTATACAACAGCTTGAAAGAAACTTGCAACGCAACATAAAAAAAGTGTATCATTTTTAAAATCACATCTGATATGCTCCATTGAGAATTTTTTATGGAAGAACTGCAGTATGTCCAAATTTCAAATACAATTATTTTACTACCTTTTTAAAACAATGTAATGAAATGTCTCACGTGCTTACTTTATGGAATAGTGCTGCACAAATAATCCTATAAACTGTGTATTCTGATGTTCAAACAACCAGAAAAAATAGAAAATTCAGACTACCAATATACACTGAAAATTAGCAGTAATTTTGTGACCTCTCACTGTTATTACGTGTTCAAGTTAGCCAAGCTTGTAAGATCATCTGAACGGTATTTAAATCGCTATAATTATGTCACTCAAAGTATGATCTGTGCTTTGCTAAAGCCTTCCATACACCTGTAGTAGACTTATGTCCATCGAATGCAACATTATCTTATTTTTTATGTTCCATTGCATTAGTCTATATGGAATTATGCCATAACAGTGACAGTCTTCGAATTCATTTAACATGGCTTTCTACTGAGAATGATTTAACCAGTTGTCCAGTGCTTCTTGCTAGACAGCTTATTGAATGCTTTAAATATAGAGAATTTCATAGCACAGCTATCTAACTCTCCAGCAACATGTGCTTAATTCTTAGTTAGCCTCAGTTATTTGAAACTGCTGTTCAGATCCAGGAGTACATTGTGTTAATATGAGCAACATGAAGCCTGAGCTAATAAATCCAAATACTTAGGGTGAAGCTGTAAGGCAACAAAAGTCATATATTTGACTCGGAGTGTTATAGTGGCCCATACGCTTCCTTTTGAAAATAAAGTCAAAGGCCTAATGAATGTAGTGGTAGTTGTTTTTGCTTCTTCAGTGAGAGACTACGTAGTCCCTCACTCCCAGGAAAAGAACCTTAGCAGAGAAATGCAGTTTCTTCATTTCCAGTAGATTTTTTGTCCATTAAAGTATGTGCACAGTTGCAGTAAAAAGCAGATAGAGATAACATCAAAACTATCAAGACCAAATTCTGTTGAGAATTGCAAATGGAAAATACTGAAGAAGCGCAACTAAGGGCATGATGTGACCACAGGATTTGGCACAGCAGTACTTTCCACAGCATTCCACAGGGATCAGTTCAGTTCCATAACATCCCAAGGGAATATGCCACTTTTTAGGTAAATTGATACAAAGTCTGCTAAAATTTGTTTGGTTTTTAGCAACACCTCTGCCTGTTTGCATTCTGCGAGACAAAGGGATAAATAGATAAATATATATGGGTGGAGGTTAAGTAACTACTTGAGCTGCTGTCTCAACAATAATTAATCCGTTGAAATATATTAAGATTATGATAGAAGTTTAACTTACAACTATCCAGACATGAATCTACATTTGGCCATATGGCAACTTTAACACGTGGGGGTGGAGGAATGATTATTTATACCATCTAACTTAAAATGTCTGATTTGTAGTCTCTCTAAGCAGCCTGCACAGCTCAGGTGCTCTGAATCACCCTGCTGAAGAGCCAAACTCTCTCCATTGACCGCCTTGGGAGTCTTGGCTCAGATGTTTGGTGGTTCAATCAGATTATGCAAATCTCCCCATTCTCCTCCTCCATCCCTCCCCCACCCCCCCCCCCCCCACATACATATAGCTCATACCTAAGAACTTTTACAGAGGATGCAGTAATGGAAGAACATCAGACTAATGCTGTGTAGAGCCCACAGGACATTTCAACATTTACTGCTTCATCTATGTTGTCATTACTAATAAAAGGCACAATATAGTTTAATAACTGAAGGAAAGCTAAGTAAAATAATCGACTCTTTCACCCAGAACTCTGGGAGACATGGAATGAATAAGGACAGTATTTTAAGCAGAATACTTAAGGGAACAAATGCATGCTCCACTTGTGCCTTTTTACTCCTATGCATGAAAGACTAGGGTACAGAACTGAATACCATGAAGGTGAGAAATGTAATACTGGGGTACGCAGAACAGTCTTAAAAGCACTTTCTTAAAGAAAGAAGTATATGTAAATTAGGTGAGTAATTTTGTAGAATTAGAAAATTACCTTTTCCAAAGACTCCTACAAAAGAAAGCATTAATCTCAAATTAATTTGAGAGCATGCACTTTCATATTGTTTTTATTGTCCCATTTCAGTGCCTAACATTTGAAAAAGCTCTTTTCTTCAGAGTCCTACAAATCAGAACCTGGCCTTTAAAACATTGCAAAAGATGACAGCACTTGTGTCTGTCAAATAATCCCTGCTAATAATTCTCCTCTTTATAATCAATCTTTGTAAAGAATTGACCTTGTAAATCTGCAGTAACCTAACCTTATTGCTGGTCTCCCAAGGAATTCAAGCCACTAATGTCTTCACATACTCACTGCCACTGCTTTAAATACCACTTTTCACAGGAAACCAACATTTCAAGCAAATCATTGAATAATATTGAAAATATCCAGTTGGAAAAGGTTTGTTAGACCTCTGTTATACTTTAAATCATTTCAGATGTAAAAAATAATTCATACTTTGTAATGTGATGCTTCTAGTTCCAGTGAACAATGCTTTCTTCCCTTAGTTAGTAGAGGTAGAAAAGTCCGGGGCACCACCTAACAAACTGCATGATTATCCCTGGAGAGGTCGAAATGCAGTAAGGTAATTCAAATACTTGTAGGTATGAAAAGTAAACCAGGGAGCCACCTAGACTTCTTCCTTCCCTCCCTCAGCTGTACGGCCTAGCCACGGTGATGACACCTGCCTCTGCCCGTGCCCATCGTAGGGAAGCAACGGGCCTGGGTGCACGGAGAATGAGGCCAGTAGGTGCCCTCAGGTGGGATGCCGTTAGCGGTCATTACAGAAAGCAATCAAGACACGGCTAAAATATTGATTCAGGCTAAAACAAGATTTGGGGCTTGCTCGTAAAGATACTCTCTGTAAGTGGTAATACTTGAACTAACTGAAAATTTTCTACCTGAACATTTTTCTGTCAGAAAAGACAGTGTCAGTGAACCAGAATTCCCTGCAGGAACACTCTGATTTCCACAGCAACACAAACGGAAAAGTCGCTCATGAATTTCCTTCAAAAGAAAAATGTTGGCTCTTGCACAGCTCTACCAAAGGCTGCAATTGACCTGTAATACATATATTTGAATTCAGACTGAAACTGCAAAAACACGTTTTCTTCATGTAATGTTACAATGTATAATGCTTTTAGACCATTAGACTATAGCCTGCAAATCTGAATGCAACTTGCATATGATTGACATTTTATGCTACCCCAACAATGGACAAAGCCAGAGCTACAATTCTTTTTCTCCCTCCAAACTCAATGAATGTCACAGGACTTCAGGAGAGAGAATTTTTCTTTACTTTACTGATGCCAAAGAGAGTTTGCCATCGCCTTTGGAAGAGTAATTTTTTTTTCCAGATACTTGATGAGTAAGAGAAGCCACCTTGCTTCCTCTGTTCGGGCCTCTAGTACTCCTTAACAGAATTAGTTGCTCTCTGCTGTGCAAGCCATACCTTCATAGATACTGATGTGATTCCTGCAGACTTGTTCTAACCAGGCGGTACATCCTTCTCCTCTAATTAGAGAAATGAAAAAGCAATATTTTTAAACATCTATTCTTGTTAACCTACAACTCAGAGGAGATGATTAACGAGGGAAGCAAATAATTTGACTGAACAGTTAACTTATTCTACTCGCCCATTTTGTCAAGCTCTTTGTACCAAGTGAATCCCAGTAGGAATGATGAGCTAGAGCATGCGTCATAGGGAAGAGTGGCGGTCTGAGTCACCTGCATACCATAAAATGGACAGTACATGATCTGGGAAAGGATTTGCTGCAACATGCCCTCTTCCTTTCTCCCTCTCACTTTCTTAATGTATTGGTGAGATGCTGAACGGCAATGATTACTTTTACATTACTCGTGTAGCTACAAAAGCGTGTTAGTTCCAAGGAGGAATAGAGGGCTTCTTTATTACAGAGGCACTCTGGGGGTACACTGCGTGTCCAGAGATGTCCTCCTGGACCCTCCTGCATCCACACAATGGCTCTGAAGGTACAGGTATCCGAAAGTACAGACAGCTCATTCTAGCGCTGTTGGCAACATCACTTGGCCCAAAGGCAAGACAGAAATCCCTCTGTTTCCTCTGCTTCAGTCATTGAGACATCAGTATACCAGGGAATGGAACGGATGGGGGCTACAGCAGCTGTGAAAAGTGGAAATTGCACCTCCTTGTGTGTATCACCTCGCACACGGTCCTGCCAGAGGACTCTGCTGTTGTACAGCAGCATAGCCAATCTTCTGCTCTGTGATGTAATGCTCACGACATAGATGCTGATTAGGTGAAAGAAATTATTTACCAAATGTATCAGACAGGTGGGATCTGTCATAGTTTTGCCCTGAAAAGATAAAAAATTCAGTCCCAGCAGACGGGGAGTGTGAGGACAAATTCGGTTTCAGGAGTCTCACGCTCAGCGTATGAGTGGCTATCTATCTCTGCACCGCGATGAATTTACCTACAAGCCACTGCGACATAGAGTTTCCAGCCTGTTTGGTTCAGCTCCATCCAGACAAGCCACTAGCTAACATACGAGGAGAGGACGAGAGAGCTGGGACTGTTTGGACTGCAGAAGAGAAGGCTTGGGGGGATCTTATCTATGTGTATAAATACCTGCTGGGGGGAGTAAAGAAACTGGAGGCGGACTCTTCTTAGTGGTGCCCAATGAACAGATGAGAGGCAACAGGCACAAACTGAAATACAGGAAATTCCACTCTAACATACAAAACCATTTTTTTCACCATGGTCAAACAGTGGAATAGGTTGTCCAGAGACGCTGTGGAGTTTCCATCTACGGAGATATTCAAGACATGACTGGACACAGCCCTGAGCAACCTGCTGTATCTGACCCTGCTCGGAGCAGGGGGTAAGACTGGATGATCCCCAGAGGTGCCTTCCAGACTCAACCATGCTGTGATTGCTCTCACCCATTATCACTGTACAGCCTAACCAGAGTCATAACATGCCCTAGTAACAATTAACATGTTAGTGGATGCTGGGATGAAATAAATAAATCAGAAATGGAGTGTTATTAGAGATATGAGAAGAGGAAGGGTTTGTTTACATTCAGAGTAGATGACCTTACATTACTAGTGGCAATACTCATGACATGATGCTTGAGGTACTGCTGAATGTGCTTCATGTTTCTCAGGTACATACAGCCTGTGTTTTCATTGCACCACACACGCTGTGATCTACTGTGCAGTGGGATTTTCTTCATTCTACCTCAAATTACATTCTCCAATTCATTCCTCCAAAGCAGTGAAAAGTATTCTCTACTCATTTATTTTTTAACTTAGAAGAAAACTATTTCTGACTTACATTCAATTTATAGTGAAAATGTCATTGTGCCTTAAACTAATCAAACCACCTTTAACTCAGGAAGCCAATGAGCACATCTACTTTCACTCTCTCCTTTCTCTCCAGATGTCACCCAATGGTTAGATACAATATTAAACACTCAATACAGCTCTGAAGCACAGGAAAGAAAACTATAATTTAATTAAAGGATTGCTACAGCATTTTAACAGACATATAATTGTTCCCTCACACTTGTGATTTGAAACAACCAGTCTATCCCCCATTTATCTCTCTGTGGCTGGGCTTTAAAAAGAGAAATGGTTAGGGGTATTTATATTATTGTAACTTGTTTAATAATAAGTATAGAGGCCATTGTAAAAGGAAAGTGATCATTCTGAAGAACTTAAACATTGTTATTTGAAAATTTCAGAATTAAAATTAGGCTAAAAAATAACCTTTAATGGCTCTTTCCATCCACGCTATATGGAAACCATATTAATCTTTACTTCTTGTTTCCAGCTGAAGTCTTCATTTATGCAACTAGTACAGTAGGTATTGCACATTGTCTATGTAAGTAAGCTTTGTGCTGGGAAGTAAAGAGGAGTTAGGAAGGCGCATTCATAGTCTAGAGGTGTAGAGACAAAGCAGAAAGGAACAATCAGTGGACTACTGTGCTAACTCAGGAGTCGAGACAACGCGGAAAGGGATTCCTGACCTCTCAATTTTCATGAGCATGAAACTACAGGTCATTTTCCTAGCCCAGATATCTTGCCTACATGGCAGGCTAGCTGAAGCTGCCCTGGAGTTCATCCTCCAGTTTGTGGAGTACCTCCAATACAAGCGATCAGGGAAGCGACTTCCCATAAATTCACTTTACATAGCAGTGGCACTTCCACAAACTCATTCAATCCCAAGCACCTCTGAGAGCTACAATAAATACCAACTTTAGTGCTGGAAGATTTGAGGGTTAAAATGTTCTGTTGAACAAATCCTGAAGAAGACCTATTCTTTTTTCAGCATTCTCTGCCCACGCTCTTCAACTTTACAGAGATTATACCTTTGGTTTCCTCTCTCTCTCTCAAAAAAAGATCTTTCCATAGACCAACCTGGGACTATCCTGATAACCCATTTTAACTAATCGCTTGCTTTTTTTCTAGAAGTTCTAGGTGTGAGTTGGATTTGGAAACAAATCTCTCTCTACTCAAAACATAGAGATATTGCCATCAATAGTGAAATCATCAAAAGGGATGCATGCACTTACATATAGTTAAGGCACAGCACGATACTGTGGCTATCCATGCTGAGAATAACATAAAAAGAGATAATCTCATTATTTTGTTTGTATATTGCTGGGAAACTTTTTTAACTATGTGGGTCATTTGAGGAATCACTGTCCCTGTGGTACCTGCCATGGATTGTGCTTGACTTGAGAACAAGAAGACATCATTGTTCCCATGTACAGGGCATAAAATGAGCAAAACGGAGTTAGGAGGACAGTGTCATTAGAAAATACATGCTCTGGAAGTAACAATAACAGCACTAGCAACAATCTTGAGGGGTTTTTTTAAACAAAACTGAAAGTCAGAAGCAGCCCTAGAAGAGAAGCTTTTAGAAGACATGGACAGGTATATATTGGGGAAAAGTGTTAAAATGTTATTGACAGAGTTTGGAAAACAGAAGATGTTGTCCCAAAGAGAGCTCACAAAAGGTTTCTTTCACACACACCCCTCTTTTTTTCCCTGCAAATTGTAAAATCCAATCACAAATACTTAAATGAGATTTTTCTACTCCTAATCTGAAATTACAAGTAGTCTAATCAGAATAATATGAAAACAAAACATCAACAAAAGGAAAAAATAATCACGAGATTCAGATGATAAAAATTTGCTCGAGGTGTAGCCAATAACATTTTCACTTGCCTCTAATTTTGGATTTTTACTGTCAAGTCCTAAATCAGACAGATTTCAATCCCCCAATTTATGTGCTTTATTAACAAAAAAGCCATTTAACACTGTCCTATCCAGACACGATATCAAACTGAGAGCCACAGGCAAAAAAATCCCTTGATAAATGGCTAAATGGGAACAGGCTGACAGTGTTTTGATTTGTAGCAGGACTACTTTTCCCTTATCTACTGGGTTATTAAAATCCACATGCTGATGTATTGAAATAACCTTTTAAAGAAGAAGGTGGCCTTGTGCCTGGCAAAGCTTGACCTTACTGAGACTGTTTCAGCAGCGTGACACAAAATGTCCAGTGACACAGGAGTGGGGACAGAACAGAACTTCAAATCCCTTTCCATTTTCTGACCATTCTGCAAATCCGCCTGGTCTCCATATCAACCACAGCCAGGGTTGTTCAGCATACTGTCACACATGAAAAAGTATGCACCTTGCTCAGGCAAAAAGTCAGGTTCCCAGTCTGAAGCATGTAGGTACACGTTAGATGTGGAACAGGAAAAAAAACTCAGTTCACTCCAGAAAATTCAACTACCAAAGTAAGCAGAACAAAGGTTTAACAGCCGTACTTGCTCCTGAGGTTTCTTCCTGTTGCTGATGGTCAGAATTTCTCCAGTTCCTCTATGAATGCAGAATATAGAAAATCTGATGTCTCGCTGATGGCAAGGGAGGATATTGCAGTGAGAGACCAAGAGAAGTTTAAAAATAAACTAACACAGCCCCCCCCCCCCCCCCCCCCCCCATTATTTAAGTTACTAAATCTGTAAAAGGTGGAGTTCAAAGAATGAGCAAAGAACTCTGATGGCTCTGTGAAGTACTTTTCATACCAGTTTATCATCTTCTTTACATTAAGTAGAATCATGTTCACTATTCGATGAATTCTCTCTGAATTAGAACATAGTCAGACAAAAAGTTTGCCGATTCCTGCCTATCTTGAAATCTGAATAGATTAGTGCTGAGTAAGATGACATTATATAGTTTGACAATATCTTCTGTCCACCAGAATATTTAAAAAATACATTTTCCGTATACAGATTTTTTTTAAATGAATACAAAATATTTCACTTCATCCCTAAAGCAGTTTATCCTATTTTTTTGGATGAGCTGCCCTCTAGAAACAGCTAGTTTAAATTGGCTAGTCTAGATTAGATTTCACCTAGTTTTAGACAGTTATTCCACCCTCACTGTCCTTCTGGACAGTGCAATTTAAGGCCGTGATTAGCTAGCTAATGCCTAAGAAAGATGTAATTGGAATCCTTGTCTAATTTCAACAGAGAAAAGCCAGAAGTCTTTTGAGACATTTTAATTAATATACAGATGAATACTGTTCAAACACCTCTAATGGAATCCACACAAAGCTTCCTGATTTACAGGGAAAGTATTTTCTATTAGTAACCTAAATGCACAGCCGGTTTCCTGACATTAATATCGACTGATGAAAGGCTGCCTTACTTTAGCTTCTTCATCCACAAACTACCATAGAGTAAGGTTTATGAGACCTGGGCTGAGTTGTCCCTGTTAGTCACAGGTGGTTCTCACCAGATCGCAGCTAGATGTAGACTAACAGGCATTATTTTTCACTCCTTCTCACAGCTCCCTGAAGAACTAACGCTGCCTCTTTTATCCTTGCTGGGGTGTGTGTGGGGGGGAAGGTGCTCTTCTAAAAGTAACACCTCTACCTCAGATCAGGACATAGTATCCTCCAAGGCTAGATTAAGCTACAGCATACAGTTGACAAAAAACAATGTACACAAAAAACTACTACTCAAGTGTTTCAATTACTGCATCCCATTAAACTAAATACATTGCCAGCTATGAGCCACCTAAAAAAAAAAAAAATTAAAAAAAAATTAGATCAAAGAGTTGAGTTTACTAAAATAAGATTTGACCAAAACACTAACAAGAAAATCACAATGCTTCCAAAGTCTTGAAAATTTCAGTGGAAGCTCCCATAGTCAAGCATTTTAAGAGAGAATTTCTCTAGAATTCTCTATTTGCAATGCTTAGTACCGTTGCCATAGTTCATGACAGATGAAAAGAAGCAGCGAGTGTAAACAGAATTGAAAACTGAGGAGGCTATTTTCATTGTCCAAAGTGGCAGAAATACCAACAAAGGAAAAACAACATTATTGCTAAAGCAAAGATGTGGCTTCTTTCCTTATCTTAACAACCTTTGGGACTTAAGATTCATAAAAAGAGTACAAATTAGAAAACCAGTGCATATTTTAAGCAAATATGTAATACATAGCAATAATATATATATTTTAAGCAATTAAGTTCCATGTCTATGAAGAAGAATGGAAAGCACAGATTTCTGTGTTACCAACCACCTGTGTGGCTGACCAGCTGCACCTGTCAGGAGAAAATGGAGGTTTCTGTATATAGCTTTTTCTCTCGGCACAGCAAGGAAGTGGTGAGGGTCGTCTCACGTATGCTTATTAATTAAGGATAAGGTTAACTTCCTGAAAATCATGCAACCGATACTAAAAAGCATTGCATATAGAACAGTACTTTTACATTTTGAATAGACAATGACTGTGAAAAATCTCAAACTGATGTATCAGATAGAGTAACCTCTAGGTGGCCCTGCTTGAGCAGGGGGCTTGGGCCAGATGACCTCCAGGAGTCCCTTCCAATCTCAACCATTCTGTGATCCTGTGATTTCATGACTCTGTAACTCTGTGATCAAAGCAGATTTTTTCTTCTGCATGCCCACCTCTCAATGAATTGTGATTGTCCTGTGAGTATAAACTAGTTCAGAATCCATAGATATCTATGGGATGAAAACACCGTAAAACCCTAAAGTTTCTCTATTAAGACAGTGTAGCCACACTGGGTCCTTGTAAAGATCAGGCCAATATGTGTTCAGTTCCTCAACTGGCTGATTGATCCCAAGGACTCTATTTTAGCAAGCACCCTTCAGAGCAGCCATTGGTTTTATCATGGGCTGTGTCGACTCACAAAGTTGAAGCATAGTTGAACCACTGATGTTCAAGATTAGGTCAATGACATTTGTCTAGCTTATGCTTCCTTATAACAGTCAAAGGAACTGACAGATTTATTTTTATCTTGCTATGCATTCATTTTGTATTTAGTTTTAAATAACGGAATGTACGGAAAACATTAATGGAAAAATGGAAATTAAGTGAGCAATTCTTTTAGGATAAATACAGCACAAGTGGAATTCCAGGTGTGCGTTTGGTAAGTTAGTATCTTGCCCCTACACAACTTCTGACTTAAGCCTTTATGGCTTCTTTAAGGCAGAAAGAGAAACTGTAGTAGCCAGGCAACGGTGACTGGAAGGAGGAACATGGTTGAAGAATCTCTGACTTTAGGGATCCTATGGCTGAAGGTCTCCTCGAGATGGAACACAACGAGAAAAAAATTGCCTAAAAGTTAGCTGAAGTGATAGATGCCAGACAGTACTTCCTCTGACCTGGGGACAGGAGAGAATTTTTCCTCCTTTGTTCTGGTTTTTGTTCTCTGGTCTGTGTTTTGAAAAGAAATTGGCCTCTACTGCTATTCAGAAGAATATTATACAAATTGAAGCACATATCTGCCAAGAAGAACTATTGCTTATCTTATCAGTTCTTACTCATGGTTCTTGGTTGAATTTGAGACACAGAAAATATATTGACTAGATAAGAATATTTTTTCTGCCACTAAATACAGGAGACGACAGACAGAAAGTGATATTGAGCACTGACATATGCCAGAAGCACAAGGATTACATCTGGCAGTACGGTGTTTGAGTGACTAGTACTACCTGGCCAGCTGATTCTTCATATGTTGACTTTTGGCTTAAAGAAGATGAAATAACCTTCACTGTTATTTGACATTTGGAAAATCAGCAGCACTGACAGAACCATGAACAATACATTAGGAGTTTGTGAGTTCTCTTTCTAAAATTAACTCAGGCACACAGACTGCTGTGGAAAATGCTCCAGAAAAAAAACCCAAAAAAACCCCAAACCAACAATAACAAAAAAACAGAGTGAAAAATAACTACACTCTAGAGCAAAACTTATGCAAGATATCCAAGAATTTCATTATAGGGAAGACAAGTAGCAGCTGTAGAGCACTGTAAGCCTATATTTAATGTACACATAGCACCAATTCTCTGATGCACACCTCATCACAGAAAAGCACTATATTCAGAATGGGAAGGCAGATGGTGCTTCCTCCATGGTAACAGGTGGCAATTACTATGGAGACCGATGGTCCCATGCTCCCAAATTCGCTTGCTATGCCGATTTTGATTTGGTAGGCAGAATGCTTCTACCTGTGGCAAGCACTGAGTCCGTAGGGAAACAGAGCAGAGGTGACACAGCCAGAAACATCCAGGCAGCAGCCTGAAGGTAATACCTGGTAACGTCAAACTGAGCACAGGGTAACTGAGAAAACAAAGAGGAAGCGGGTGCAAAGGCAAACAAACAAAGAGGGAGAGATGGCAGTAAATGCATGACATAGGACCCATGGAAAATGAGAAAGAGGAAAAATAGGTGTTTCTGTGGTCCTAATGAGAGTACAATAATGGGATCTTGAGGGAGAGTCTACATTCCCCAGGGGCAGAACCGGGGAAAAATTTCCACCAGACTTTTTCAGGGGCATCAATTTTTTTGCAAGTTTGTCTTGGGTTTTGTTTCCCAAAACTCCTGTCGTTCTTACCTTGTCGACAATTATCAGGGTTGTACACTGTTATAGAATGTTCTTCTCGGTAAAGAGGAAAAAAATGTATTATGCAGAATCCCCTTTAAACTTGAAGCAAAGACTTCTATGAATCTTGACATTCTCTATTGTATTTGCTAACCATCAGGTATTTTTCTCAATTTCTCTTTCAATACTACCATTATTGAAATTGTGAAAAACTGAAGAATATTTTTTGTTATAGAAATAACAGAATAAATTTTAAAGATCTTCTTTCCTGATTCCCTCCTTTACCCTCTTGTTTGGTTAATGAGGTGGAGGATAACACAACTGATGAAGACTGAATAGCTGAATGAATTTGTTGAATAGATATAGGGAATCTAATTTCAATACAGACCATAAAAATAATAGTTGATGTAAGCTTTTGATGTACATTATTCAAGCTAGCCCAAAAGAAATAAAAAAGCAATTTCCAGTTTTCAAATCCTCTTTTGAATACTGTATGCCTTCATGGGGAGTATTTGATTTGCAAATGAACTTAAATCTAGATACCAAGATTACCCTTACTTTTGCCACTTTAAAAAAAATTACATTGCCCACCCCTTTCTGTTTCACTGGTATTATTTGTCAAATATTTCATTCATATGCTGGCATTCAAAATAACTTTGCTTGATTTTAGTTTACTAATAAATGCTTTCTTTAAAAAATATCTGAGATTTATGGCTTTTTTTCCCACTCTGTAATATTTTTTCAAATTATTTTGTCTCTGTGTTCCCACTGACACATGATGTCTTTTACTGAGGGTTCCTCAACTATAGAAAGTACCCCAGGACACCCAGGTCCTTTTTCGCAAAGCTGCTTTCTAGCCTGTCAACCCCTAGCCAGTAGCCCCGTTACATTGGGTTATTCCATCCCAGACACAGGAATTTGCATTTCCCTGTATGAAACTTCATTTAAGGTTCCTGTCACCCCATTTCTCCAGCTTGTATAAGATCCCTTTGTGTAGCAGCCTTGGCCTCCAGTGTACTACCTCCCCTCTCCTTAAATTTGGTATCATCCTCAAGCTTGCTGAGAGCTTATGCTTGTCTTATCAGCAAGATCATTAATAATGGTATTAAACAGTATTGATCCCTGAGAGACATCACTAGTAACTGGCTATAGGTAGATTTTGTACCACAGATCCTTTGAGTCAACAGCACAGATAATTTTCCACACAATCTACAATCCATTTATCCAATCCATATCTCACTAATTTGGCTACAAGGATACTATGGGAGACTATGTCAAAAGTCCATACAATATCCACTATTCTCCTCTTATCCACAAAGCCAATCATCTCATCACAGAAGACAATCAGTTTGGTCAGACACGATGCACCCATGATAAATCCATGCTGGATGCTGCCAATCACCTTTTGTCCCTCCTCTGCTTGGAAATGTCTTCAAGCAGGATAACCTTCCAAGGGACTGAGGTTATGCTGAGTGGCCTGTAGATACCTGGATCCTCCTTCTTGAAGATAGATGTGATGTTGCGTTTTTACAGCCATCTGCCTCAATCACCGTGATCTCTCAAAGGTGATAGAAAGTGTCTTTGCAATGACATTGGCCGTTGGACACACTCCACCTGGTCCCATGGATTTGTGTATATTCAACTGGTGTAAGTATTTCCTTGTTCTGTCTTTCACAGCTTACTCCACAGACCCTGCGGATAGGCTTGGAGATCTGGGAAAAGTCCTTACCAGTAAAAAAAAAGAGAAAAAAAGGCATTGAGTACCTCAACTTTTTCAATGTCCTTTGTCACTAGGAACGCTGCCCTGTTGAGCAGCAGGCGCACATTTGCCTTTGCCTTCCTTTTGCTGCCAAGGTACTCGTAGCAGCTCTTCCTGTCGCTATCGCGTCACTTGCTAGTTTCAACTCTAGCTGCTCTTTGGTTTTCCTAACTATTTCTGCATACTTCAGTAATGTCTCTATACACCTCCCAGGGAGCTTCTTCCTACTTCCACCTTCTGTGTACTTTCTTTTTGCATTTGAGCTCCGTCAGGAGTTCCCCATTCACCCATGCCGGCCTTCTGTCACGTTTGTTTGACTTCCTGCACGCTGGAGCAGAATCTTCTTTTGCCCTGATGCCAGAGCCTCATTTCTGACTAGATTCTTCTAGATAGTCCACAGGAGGAGGGCTTAATGCCTAATATCAGACTTACTTATTTGTAGATATTTGACATTACACAGGATTTTGCTTTAGCAGAGTGCTACAGCAATGTACTGAAATGACAACACAAGCACAATATAGCAATCACAATAGGCAGTTGAATCACAATTAAAGTGTGATTCCTATTACCAGTCTCCATATGCTCCACCATCATGATGCTGGACTTCCCCAGTCGCTGGGAAGGAATATGTGTGTTAAAGCCAGCTCAAGCTCTTCGTTCTCTTCGAAGTACATTTTGTTAGTTGTTCAGTTTTTACACTTTATGTCCCGCTGAGTAACATATGCAATTCTCCGCCCTCCACGCTGGGCTGGCTAGCTCAGGAAAACATTACTCTCTACTAATTATCTCAGGGAAGGCTGATTACACAACCACAACCCAATGATCCACTGGTACAGCTGTATATCTAAAATAAAGGTCACCCTCCACTCCCCTTTGTGTCGAGATAAATTCCGCTGTGTTTATGATAATTGGTGTTCATTCCTCACACCTTTCCCTGAGCTCATCACGCTCGCCCATGTCCTCTAAGTCATCTTCCACTGTAGAGCTGTGTTGATCAGTCACACCTGAAGAGGCTGTCCTTGGAGGCCAATGAGCTCTCCTCAGCCCCTTTGCCCTCCAGGGCAGTCTCTCACGGGACCGTGCCAGGCAGGTCTCTGAACAAGTCGAAGTCTGCTCTCCTAAACTCCAGAGTTGTGATTCCACTCTTTGTCTTGCTCACTTCTGATAGGACTTTAACTGTGTCACCTCGTGATAGCTTCACCTAAGGCTGTCTTTGACTCCCACATCCCCAGATAGTTCTTCCTTATTTGTGTGTAGTAAGTACACCAGAAATTGATGTCCTAGTCTGCATGTCAATCACCTGTGTTAAGAAACTGTCATCAACACACTCTAGAAATCTCTTGGATTGCTAATGTCTAACTGCCCTTCTAACAGATATCAGAGTGCTTCAAGTCCTCCATGAGTTCCTGAGCTTGTGATTCGGCAGCTTCTTCCAGCTACCTAAAGAAGTCTTCATCTTCTTGATCTGGTGGTGTGCATCAGATGTCTAACATGATTTCACCCATATTGGTCTGTCTTCTGATCTTTAGCACTGTAAGCTCTCAGTGTGCTTGTTACTCATTCCCTAGCAGAGTTCCATGCATTTAAGCTATTCCTTTACGTAAAGTGCAATCCTTCCTCCTCACTTTCCCAAAACCATGCCTGGAAAATGGGAGAGAGTCAATAAGCAAAGAACAGGACCCTGCCGAGGGGCTCTTCAACAATCCAGTTGTGCCACCTGCTTCCAGCACCCAAGGATATACTCTGGTTTTGTTTAGTTTACTGGTACAGGTATACCCTCAATTGTTTAGATGAACACGTGTCTTGTTCTCACAGGGTACTGACTGTGGTACCTATTTATAAGTTATTCCACCTTAGCAGTTCACGAATGGTTTGACCCACAGTCAAACCCCCAGAGTTATTTCAGGCCATCATCAGCCTTTAAATACCTAATGATGAGTTTAAAAATCTCATTCCTTAATGTACAGGCCAGTAGTTCATAGAAAGTTATACACTGTTATACTTAGGAATCACTTGATATTCTACGTGTCATGTGCACAGAGGCAAAATTGAGAGGAATCCTAGGCTGGGACAACATAGAAGAGAAATGGTAATTGGGTGAGATGTTTTTCTTCCAACTAGAAACCAGATTCCCTCTCCTAATAACTAGAAAACTCAATACATTAGGGAAATAAAAATACCAAAGCCAGTAATTTAAGAAGTCCAGTGCTTTTCCTTTACTATCTGGCAACTCCAACTGCATGTTATATAAAAACCCTCTTGGTAGAGTTGCTATTTCACTGAAAAACCTGACTCCTGGAAATGAGAATAACATACATATTCCCAGGTTACCATTTTAAAATGAAGTTTCTAAGTCTCACGGTTGCAGGAAGACAACTGAAACTAAAACTCAGCGATTACAGAAATCCTCCGGAATGTCCCCTTTCATCTGTAATTTAGGTACCTGGCACAATGTTCTTACATTTGGGGTTGACAATTCACAGCAAACTAATCAGTCAATGCCTACAGCATCAAGAGGAAAGGCACTGCGTGTTTGGTGACACCTCTGCATGGATTCATGGACCAGCCAGTTTGGCATTCAAAGACCTTTAGCAGATCTCCTATGCCATACAGCCAAGAAGATATCCACAGCACTAAACTTAAGATTCACCTCTATGCCATCACGGCATGTGAATTTTGCGTCTCTATGCCATCACAGCAGGTGAGTTTTGGGTTGGTTTGCAACATACCATGACACCTCCTCCAACCTAATAACCTGAAGTCTTTCTGGCACCAAACTATTAGCGTTATAGACACTTGTAGATGTCTTACGCTATTTGAGTGTAACACAGATGTCCAAACTAACACACTGACATCTTATAAACACAGCAAAGACATTAGAGGTTTATTTACTTTTGTACAAACCCTGAGCGTATTAAACCTGGGGTAAGGCTAAATGTATCTGAGCTTAATGCTCAAGTATTATTTTCATGAGAACAACATTTAAAAATAAAACATAGGAAATTCAAGTCATCCTTACTAAAAATAACTATGCAAGTAATATCACCTACAAAAACTCAATTTGTTCGTATGCATTTTGTTAGATCTCTGCTCAGTTTTTTTTAGTGGGTTTGTTGTACTTTTAATTTATAAGATCACATGCCATTCACAATGGTATAAGAATAAAAGAACAGGCAACATTTAAGAAGGTAGAAAAAAAGACCTCAAAAATGACATCAAACACTGTTCTAGGTCAAAATCTACTATATAATCAGTCATGACCTGAAAAATTTACCAGTTATATGAGGAAAGTCGCTCCAACCGTTCAATTTTTGGCTTTACATTAAAACCAAACCAAAACAAAAATCTCTTTAAAAGGAGTGATTTGTTAAAAATTAAAAATAAGGAATTGTGAAAAACAACTTCCGTTGTTTCATTCTTGATTGAGATAGATCAGCAATGTTCATTTCATAGAATCATAGAATCATAGAATAGTTCTGGTTGGAAGAGACCTCCGAGATCATCGGGTCCAACCATTAACCTATCACTACCAAGTCCCCCACTAAATCATATCCCTTAGGGCCTCATCTAAACGCCTTTTGAATACCCCCAGAGATGGGGACTCCACCACCTCCCTGGGCAGCCTGTTCCAATGCCTGACAACCCTTTCGGTGAAGAAATTTCATATGTTACTATTCTATAAATGTGATTGCGGTATATCCTATGCACACACTAATACTGGTATAGTATAAGTTAATTCCTGCAATTTTAATAAGCTAGGTATAAAATTTCTATAAGTTTGCTATTGAGCACCTTAAAAGCCTCCAAGGCTGGAAAGGAAAGGCATATTCTGTAGGCAGAATGGCTTGAGAAAAACAGCTTGAAAATACTGACACTTTAATGTAGCGCATAAGTGCGTTAGGTCAGTTAACGAAGGCCTTTTCAGTTTCTTGAAGCCTTATATAGTTGGAAAAGTAGTAATTTATACACCTGAGTTGAGAGGTAAGAGGTATTATTTCAAAGAACATTCAAAAATCTCCTTGAAAGATTTCTATAACCTTATTTCTCTAACATTAACGCAGTTACAAACTTTCTGTTACAGGTATTAGCTAAAGTGTTTTAAAGCTGCAATGGATAATGGTTTTAAACTGAAGTTAAGATGAAAATGATGAAGCAGATTTGGAACTGCAGTCAGTCATCCACAACAGTATTTATACGCTGAGCTCTTCCCACAACTTCAAAAGGTTTTGTTCTGACCATCACTGAGAAGTGTGTACGTCTGTCTGAACGATATTTAAGTCTCACATTCAGTTATCACAATTGTCCAGAAATTCTACAGAGATAAAATGTCCAGTGAGAAATTTCTGCTATGCCCTGCCCTTCTTTATTGGAGGAATACTATGAGAATATTTTTTACAGTATTTCAACACTTCTGCTCCAAGTTCTGATTAAAATGAAAAAATTTCAAAAGTATACGATAAGAAAATTACTGGAAAGATAAGTACTGAGGTTTTTTAGTGAACTGCAAAAGCTAGTCAGTTTCTTTGAGTAAAGGACAAAAATTTCAGATCGGTTAATTATTTGAACTGATTCTTATGAAACAGAATTTAGAAAAACAAATTCACAGAAACTGTATGAATTGTGTGATAGGTATGCATATGGCACTGCTTTATGTCTTTTTATGCTTGAGTTCTGAACAGTAAAATAATTACACATTTTCTTTCTCTGTTTTTTAAAATCTTGGTCTACTTTCTGTACTAGCTCTCTATGTTCTTTCTACTTTCTAATTCCAAGCTTCTTGTCACTGTGAATTTCTTATCCTGAAATTCAGCCATAGTTCTTGGGTTTTCTATTCCGATGTGGGTTTTACCTTAGATCATTGATTTTTTGGATCTGTCCTTTCAAACATAGATGTGACTATCCATTTTCCCCCTCTGTCAACATCTGCATCTGCACAAGAAGATTCTCCACTCCTTAAATCTTCTTATTCTTGTTCCTGGGCTACTTCCCTCAGCTCTTTAATTCTCCCTCCCTTATTGTATGCGATTGTCCAGGTGAATGTCACTTGAGACTTGTTGCTCCTATGCAGAGGCCAGCCTGGTCTTCCAAGCAGGTGAGACTCTCTTGGTGTTACCCTTATGGTTTCACAGGTGGAGCTCAGCCTCTCAACTCCTTTCTGTTCCTTGCCAAAGAAGGAAGAAGCTGGAAGGAACATTTTCCCTTGCCAGACCTGAGGAAGGGAATTCTGGCCACAGCCAGTCCATGTGGGAATGCAAAGAAAGATCAGGTAGATGGAGGAAGGAAATTGTCATGATAGTCTTGAGTGCAAGACAACAGGATGAAGGGGGAAAAAGGGAAGAAGGGAAAATGAGAAGAAAGGAAAGGGGGGATTGGGGAGAAGGAAAGAAGAAAAATGGGAAAAAGTAAAAAAAAAAAAAAAACCCAAACAAAAAAAGACAGAAAAGGGAAGGGTTGTAGGAGATAGAGATACGTAGGAGATGTAAAGTAGGAGGTGATCCTGTGGGGACTGACTGGGTGGCAGAGAGGAGAAAAAAACAGATCTCGTGTCTGACCTGTGATAAGAACCAGAATTGAGCAGAGCGCCAGGAGCTGCTGGAGTTGGTGTCAGAGTCCCTGTGTACTGCTGTGGTGGGAACACTGGTAGCCAATGGGTGGAAAAATGAGTTCTCACAGCAGTACGCCAGGGACCTGAAAATCAATTCCTGGAAGCTGCACAGCGTGGGGAGAGCTCTAGGGAAATAAAAGGAAAAATTCTATATCCTGCTTGGCTTTTGAACATATTGCCTGATTATATTAGTCTTTGGAAGAATCCCCAGGTCTTGATCAACAAAAGTTTACCTTGTTTGCAAATAATATACCAGTGATTGCTGGTGGTAACAACCATTGTACAATGAAAATATACAGAAAAACCATCACTATTTCTGATGGGACATATACTCAGTCATTCGGAAAAATAAACTGCAAAAAGGAAGCTGCAACAATTTTCAATTCTTCCTCCCCTCTCCCCCCCTTTTTGGGAGTTCCTTAAGAAAGCCAACACTGAAAATTCGTTCTCTTAAAAAGTTGTCAAGGAAAGATGGTTTTCACAAACATAGATTTTTATCTCTGAACATGAAAAAATTACTCTATAAGGAAGATTGAATATTTTAACATAAATCTTGTTTTGAATGTGAAAAAGATGTTATGATAGTCAGTCAGATCGGAAGGGACTTCAGGATGTCTCTGGTTCAACCCCCTGCTCAAGGCAGGGTTGATACTGAATTCAGACCAGGTGTCTCAGGGCTTTATCTAGTTGTGTCTTGAAAACCTCCAAGGACAGAGACTTTACAATGTCCCTGGACAACCTGCTCCAATGCTTGACTGCCCTTGGTGATTTTTCTTTTCCTTCTATCAAGTCAGAACCTCCCCCGCTTCAGGTAGCGATCATCGTCACATTTCTCCACCCTGCGCTTCAGTATAGTATCTAAACATTAAAGATTACTACCGTGCACTGGCCATTGATGTGTTTTGCCTTGGTACATACAGTTATGTAAGATACTAGCGGGAAGACACCCTTTGGTGGCTGTAACAAATCACGGTGAACACGATTGTAAATAAGAGTGTGACAGTCATTCTGGAATCACAGAAACACCTCAGTTTTCCTGATGAAACTCCCATACAAGTAGTGACTAGTCTCAGCTTGCATAACATCTGAAATCTATCCACAGACCAGGATTTTTGGCTGCCAATTCTGCTAAGCCTTGACATAAGAAATGCTGCGATATTTTGCACATAAATCAATAAGAAACCTACAGTAGAAACCTCCCAAAAGACTTTGAGGTTTGCAAGTTGCTGGGAACAGCCTTTTATCTTCCTCTCTGCAGTCTTGTGTTGGTTAGACAAGAAAAGCTTTAAAGATTTCAAGTATGGACTTTGGGGAAAGGTGCTGGGGACAAAAAGAAAGGAAGGAAACACCATGTTATGAAACACTTGGATATCTCAGTTTCCTTTTAATCATAAGAGACATTTATCCAAGAGTTTGCGGTTGCCTTCTCTGGCTGCCAGAGGCAAGCAATGTTGTCTTATTGAAATGTTGATTCTCAGACAACTGCTGTGAACAAATACACCGTTCAGACCTCAAAGTTCCCTTCTGTTGAAAGCCATCACTTGCAGACAAACTTCTCCATGCTCGTTTTGTCTAGTAGCTTCATTTCAAGTCAATCAATACAGGAAGAAAATACCTGTAAGGTACAAACCCGCACGTCTTGCTATTTTTTCTTCCTTTTAACTTGAAAAGAGCAACTCACCTTCCAGAATTAGAACGTGGACAACATTGACTGCTCTAAATGGTTACCTTTTTTTCCCCTAAATGAGGTGGTATTTTTGCTCCCTTTCAGATAAATGCATAGGAAGTACTGTAAGTGCAAAATAGCTACTATTTTTCCCTTAGGTGCTATATTTTGAAATACAATAAGCATATTGACTTCACCTTCTGCAGTAAAAAAGTCAGAGTCAGAAACAATTCAAAAACCGTAAAATAGCCTGTGTGTGATCAGGCCACTTAAAGGCAAAATGAAAAAGTATATTGAAAATCTCTCCATTGTCCTTTTAAGATGAGATTTGAAACTAAGCATCGCATATTCAGGATTCGGGTGCCTCAGGATGTTATAGGGTGGATACATCATTCTGTGGAGGACCAAAAATTCCTAAAATCTTTCACAAAGTTAAAATGTATATTTTTCAAAAAGAAAAGTTTATATTTCACAGGAATAACCTTTTTCCAAAGGAAAAAAACCATTTTCCTTGAAAATTCTTCCTCAGCTCTGACATTCAGCATTCATTAGTTCAAATGGTATGAGATATGCAGAGTATACCATTGCAACCCATGAACACTGTAATATTAACAGTATTTTAAAGCACAATTATAGGAAATGTGCATTCAAATGTCAAATCAGTTAGTGTAGATAAAGGGAAGACTCATAAGCATAGCGGCATCAGAAAGCCTCAAGGCTGTAACTAAATATTTGACATATATTCCATTAAGAAAAGTTAAAGGACAGTCCGTTTGTCCATTTCGGAGGATTCACAGTGGGATTTGTTCTTCTTTTTGCTTCATCCTGTTTAATTCCATGCAGCTTCTTGCATATTGCTTGTTGCCTTAGTAGCTGAGCACCTGCCAGTAATTAAAAGATTGAAAGCTTTCACATAGCTGTTTTCTCATCCTTTCTCATTCTTCTAGATGTGTCTGTAAGTAAGTGGGTGTGTGGAGAAGGATGCATGCCTGTGAGAGAGAGAGAAGAGCAGAGATTCTTTTGGTAGGTTTGTTGTTGTTACATTCCTGTTACTTGTGGTTTTGCTGAGGACAAAACTGGAGCAGAAGATGGTGAGATCAGGATGGATCTTCTTTTGTAAGATGTTCATCTGCAAATCAAGGACTAACTTCATATCAACTTTTCACGCGCATGATTTTCTTCTGTTCTAGTCAAGCAACAGTTTCAATTAGGAATTCAGACGGCTTTAACGTATCCTGGGGCATGGTATGGAATACCTTGAGCTTAGGGACCCAGATCATAAACTTTGTTCATCTTTTAGTTACATAAGAGGCCATGTCAAGCATGGAACAGCTCTGACGTGGTTTTCAAGTAACCTGTGTTGCTAAGGATGAAAATAGAAAGATACTGATGAAGGACCTAAATATTGTGAACTGCATTTCATTCCACTTCCTGATAATCAGATTTGTTTTAATAAGGCTCTTGGTTTTTCACCGGTGGTTGTTTCCAAAGGGAAGCAACACAGATGCCAAATCAGGCTGCCAGAGTGGAAAACCGGACATTAACTGGGATGTTCCCTGAACTGATGCACTCAAGGCTGACCGAGCAGAGACGGGGGCAGCTAACCTTGCTCACCAGTGCTCACCAAAAGGCGTCAATACAAGTGGCAGCAAAAGCAACAGACCGTATGAAACAAGAAGTCTGATTAAGGTTACATCGCAGCTGGTGGAGCCGGGAGAACTCCTGAGCTCCTAGATACTCCTACCCCCCATCAGGACATAATGCAGTCACACACCAGCCCTCCCCATACTGCCTTGGTTTCCCTGGGAAAGACACTCGGGTAGAAGGAGCTAGAAAGGAGCCTCAGTGTCTTCTGCACAAGCTCTCTGGTTTGACCAATTGCCCCAGAGTAGCACGTATGTTTTGTTCAATCTACATGCCTCCCTATGTTTTCTTTCTTACGGCTGATAGAAAGGTTTTGTAGAAAAAAGTCAGCTATTCCTGAGCTTTAACAGATTAGTGGTAAAACTGCCAGAAGTCACATTATGAAAAAAACCAGGGAAATAATAAATTACTTTTTATAATATTCATGGCTAACCCAAACATTAAATCACAACTTAATTTCCATTCCAGAGAAATAATCTCTGTATTTAGATATACAAAACTGCAGTGTTTCTTAAAGAAGAATCAATTGAAAATCTACATAATATGGGAGAGTATAAAAATGCTTACTTAAAAATTGAGTTAAAATTAAATCTGATGACTCAATTTGTGTTTCTGCTTTCTCCCACCTAAATCTTATCATTCATTTGCTTGTCTGTGTGAGGGGTTATCTGACAGTAAGAGACGTAATCCCAGCGTATTTTGTTTTGACAGACATATATGCTACCCAACTATGAAAAAGGATTAAAGTTCTATTATCTGTCATATAGGATGCCTGTTACACAAAGTTAATCACCTTTTAAGGAGACACACCTGCCCTTCATAGCAAGGGATGCAGCCAGGCAGACCTCAGCCACATCCCTCTAATGGGAGCAGGTACACACGGCGTTCCCCTGATTTTCCTCTAGCGCTGTTAACAAAGCAACGGCCGAAGCTGCACGACTGCCTCACTTCCTTCCATTTCGTAGCTCCGTGGGCGCTTGGGGTATTTTTTTGTTTTTCTGTTAATTTTGCAGAAGCGAGAAACAGGACGGGCCTTTTCTCACGGTAACGTTTCATGTTTCCAGGCTGCCTTGTTTCTCTAGGTTGCGTTAAAGGTAAATAAGATTGACAAGGCTAACGAGTTGAGGACTTGATGTTTTCATCCTGTGTTTTGAGTCTGTTACTAGTAAACCTTTGATGGCTTCTACTAACCTCATTATCGTTGGCCAGTCAAGCCTAGCAAAAGTAACAAGCATCGACTGGGTTCTTCTAGCCAAGATGCATCTAATCTGAGAGTCGATAGTCACTGCGTTTGTTAAACTTCAGTGGCAAACTGCAGGTTACCTGGCTGACCTTGGCGATTCTGGTCTCTCCTCATTCTCCTTTTCTCTCCTCCTCAGCGATTTTACTTGGTGTTTGTTCTGGTTCTGACATTTGTTCAGTATTTCTTAGTTGTCGAAGTGCCAAATGGTTTCTCTACACTTGGAAGCAATTCTGCAGCTATTCTTCATTTCTTGTAAGATATCAGTGAATTCAAGTGCACAGTTCTCACAGCTGGGAGATGCATTAATGTAACTTTCAGTGTGGCCATTGAGGTGGCCATGGAAGACAATAATACAATCTTTTTTTTTTTTTTAATCTACTCATTGCAACAACTAAAGTAATTAGAAAACTATATGCTCTTTGTTTCTTTAAAAATATTCCACATATTCTACCAGGGATCTAAAATAGCTTGAACCTTCTGGGTCCAAGCAAGCTCGTCTCCTGCCTTTGGAAATGTGCGAACAAGGGTAGGAGAAGGGAACGGTTGCAGCTTTTAGGTTGTCTAGCAGTGGGTTACCTTGACTTGAACTTTCACGTTTTATGTTATGTGATATATATTTCAGTACACGAAGCATGCATCTCGGAAGGTACCTTAGGAAGTTTCTTCAAGATATAACCACCAAAGATCAAAATCTACCCATAATCTGAAGAGGACTGAGGTATGCACAGCACTGTTAAGAGTTTAGGCACTGCCAACTGTTGATCTACCTCTGACTGTTGCCTGTAAGGGCAACACCATGCAAACCATTCAGTCTGCTTTCTCATGCTGAAATAAAAGACCCATAAAGGGACACTTCTCTCTTATTTACAGACAAATCAAAGAGTTGTTAGCAAGTTTGCCAGTGATACCAAACTGGGAGGTGCTGTTGACTCCCTTGAGGGACAAGAAGCCTTGCAAAGGGACCTCCATAGACTGGAGCATTGGGCAATCATCAGTGGGATGAAATTGAACAAGTCCAAACACTGGATCCTGCTCCTAGGACAGAGTAACGCTGGGCACAAGTATAAATGGGAAGAGGAGTGGCTGGAGAGCAGCCCTGCAGAAAGGGATGTGGGGGTGCTGGTCGGCAGCAGGCTCGATAGGAGCCAGCAGTGTGCCCTGGCAGCCAGGAGGGCAAACCGCACCCTGGGGGGCATCAAGCACAGCATCACCAGCCGGCCAAAAGAGGTGATTGTCCACCTGTATTCAGCGTTGGTGCGGCCTCACCTGGAGTCCTGTGTGCAGTTCTGGGCCCCACCATTTAAGAAGGATGTGAAGGTCCTTGAATGCATCCAGAGGAGGGCAACCAAGCTGGTGGAAGGGCTGGAAGGAATGTCCCATGAGGAGCGGCTAAGGACTCTGGGTTTGTCTGGTTTGGAGGGAAGGAGGCTGAGGGTGACCTTATGGCTCTCTACAGCTTCCTGAGGAGGGGACGGGGAGAGGGAGGTGCTGAGCTCTTCTCCCTGGTACCCAGTGACAGGACATGTGGGAATGGCTCAAAGCTGCACCAGGGGAGGTTTAGACTGGACATTAGGAAGCATTTCTTTACTGAGAGGGTGGTCAAGCACTGGAACAGGCTTCCTAGAGAGGTGGTTGATGCCCCAAGCCTGTCAGTGTTTAAGGGGCATTTGGACAATGCCCTGAACAACATGCTTTAGCTTTTGGTCAGCCCTGAATTGGTCAGGCACTTGGACTAGATGATCCGTGTTGGTCCCTTCCAAATTAAATATTCTATTCTATTCTATTCTATTCTGTTCTGTTCTATTCTATTCTATTCTATTCTAAGGTACACAGTTGATTTCATTATTTCTGAACTATTCTTACTAGAGAGATACCAAATCTCAACTCAACCATACCTAAGACAGCCATTTCCGCACTCCCTTGACAACCTCTTCTGGTTCTACACAAATAAAGTGGGGCCAAAGCCAAACTGTACCTGCCAGCTCTGGTGAAAACTGCCTCAGTCTCCTGTGGCCTCAGAAAAAGGAAAACTAGGTAACTAGATTTTGCTATCTAGGGACAACTTTGCGGTACCAGCCCAAAAACCAGATGGCATGAGTGTTCTGTTCTGTTCTGTTCTGTTCTATTCTATTCTATTCTATTCTATTCTATTCTATTTTAGTCTTTATTTATAGAATGGATTGCTATGACTCCCTAACCGAGAGAGAGCAAAGATTTCTATTCCAGAACGTCCCCACATTGTCCTGTGCTGCAATTGTTACAGAGTGCCAAAACCAGTCATTCCACCTCATGCTAGAAAATATGATGTCTCCTGATGCTTTGTATATCACAAAGATGAGCTTGTCAGAAGTTACAAATGCAGAGTTGCCAGGAGTTTACAAGTTATGGACCAGGCTGTCCATAAAGATCAGATTCATTTGCAAACCAGTGATTGCATACCTAAATAAGTAAACAACAATAATATAAATAAGTAGTAGATAATAAGTGTTATATTACATTCAAGGGAGAAAGTTATTTTCTTCCTGCCTGTGGTGCATTTGTGTCACGCTGTCAAATGTCTGATCAAAAAAAAAAAAAAGAAACCTCACATTGGCACATGATAATATGCTTAAAGGGATTTTGGCTTCAAGTAAACACCAAATATCATGAGATCTGTGATGAAATCATGGAAATTAACAATGATTGTCACATGGCAGACACTGCAGGGCCTTTTGCTGATACATTCAGCTGTCAGACATGTAACCAGCCACCTGCCTTGCTTCAGCATTTTTTCTTATTTTCTCCTGACACCATAAGCATAACTTAGTCAGCTACATATATTCTTGCCAAAAAAAAAAATGGCTCACAGGCAGGTTTTGTCTTTTCTAAAATTGTTTTTGGTACTGATTTTTTTTTTTTTTTAAATCTTACTAATAGAAAATTTAGAAAAATAAGAGTGGTTGCTTTGAGAAGCTAGACTGCACTTGGAATTTTTGGGACTTCCAGTCTTCCTGCTTAAATGTAAGTCAGAGCTATGGGGTCCTATCCCTGAAATACAGTCGCTTATCCTAGCCTTCAGATCCTAGAACAAGAGCATTTTTTTGGCTCTGCAGCAGATTGCCTAGAGAGTTCACACCATGACACGGGCCTCCCATCTTCCTCAGGGAACCATGCAGGGTAAATTGGGACACCAAGAATCCTTGGAAAACCGCTGCAAAACTGGGGTAGACGCCAGGTTCCTGGAATAGCCTACCATCAATCCAGAGAGTCTCAGGAAGAGTTTGCCGGACCTAAGGTATCACGAGTTAAGCATTCTAGGCTTCACTAATTAGCACTTGCTGTAATTTTACTCTAGGGTCTCATTTTTGCTGGAAGTAACAGCAGCTGCTGCCTCTCCGGAGGAGCCTTCAATCTCATGGAGAAAAATCTCAAGAGTCGCTATAAAAGGAGGGAGACATTTGGTCTGCTACTAAGCCAAAACCTTAGCTCTCTGTGAGGAATAGAAGAGGAAGAGATAATACATGAATTAACCACTGCCATCAACGCTCCCTGATCATCAGGGAGGCAATGAACAGCCCTCAACCTCAGGGAAGTTTCGCTGCTTTTTCTAAGAAATAGAGATCACTTGTGTATTGGTGGCTATCAGATCTAATATCAGATTGTTTTAAGTCTATTACTTTTGTACCACAACATATTGTATAAATTTGGAACCAGCATTGAACCTTATAGCTGTAAATGTTTAGAAAGGTGTCTCTGATATACCTCGAGCAATGGGACGGAAGACTAACAGAAAGAGTAGGGCCACACTGATACTTACAATATGCACTACTTTGGCATGAGTCTACCATAAATTAGGTTTAGAAAGCGTAACTTTACAGTGAATGTACTTATACCATGGATTAATTTGACCAATTTCATAGATATATAGTGCATCCTATTGGAGCAATTAGACAAAAATTAGTAGAACTTCCAATGCAAACTAACTTGTAAAATTTTTATGAGTCTTGGCTTAGCTATAAAATAGAGTCATAAAAATCTAAAAGACACTTAACACGGTGTCTCTTACGTATTGAGAAATGTATTGAGTCACACACAGAAAAGTAGTAGTGAATTAGCCAGTAGTGAGTAGTCAAGGAATTAGGTAAATATTTGATTCTCTAAGAAACAATACATTATTTGTTAGATAAAAAAGAAACGCCTGTGGGGAATTTTAGGGAAACCTAAGGAGACTTAACAACTGAGCAATGCAGTAGCAGATTATGCTCAGAATGGCTATTGAAAAGAAGAAATGAAATTACTCACACAAGATTATAACATATTTCAAATTCACTATATCCAGGTGTCATTGTGGGTACCTCAGGAAAAAAATGCTTAGAAACATTAATGCTTAAAGCTTAACAAAAGCAAAGAAGATCCCTACATAATCATGCACTCCCCATAAATCTTTGGAATAGTCAAATTGTCTTTGAATACTGCCTTGCACACCAGCTAAGGTATTTGAAAAAACATATAATGAAACCAGTGAAGTCTAAAAGAGTGCAACAGAAATAAGAAGATATGGAAATGTCTGTGTATGAGAGGGATTAGCAGATGAACAGGAGGAGGGATTTATCACAGATAATGCTTCATGTATTGTAATCACGAATTGTCATATATATGACACAAGTCATATGCTAAATACAGGGTTTGGGAGGAAACTTTCAATGATCAAATTTTCCACAAATACATATCTTTTTTCCTCTCTATAAGACCTCTTTATATTGACTATTCTCTGAAAAAGACCGCCTTCTGAAGAGAAGGATGGATGCATCCCGGACCTTAATTTCTACTTTCTTAGAAGAGGAAAAAGCTACAATAGCTAAAATATGCTCATCACAAAACCTGAATCAAGAATTCCATTGACGCCCCATGATCTGGTTCAGCCCATTACGGAGAGCACAGATGGGACGTTCAGATGTGGATTAAAGCTCTTTCTGTACATTGCAATGCCTTCCCAGCATCTTTAATGAAACTCCTCTTGAGATATGAACATTAAGCTTTGTTCCTTCTGGCCTGTTCTTCATCAGGAGGAAAATTCTGCACTCAGACTTTATTAATGATTCTACTGATGATACATGAGATGAAACAAAGCACAGCTCATTCCATAAAACCAGCATTTGCTTTTCTAGGCTAGGAAGAATAATAAAGAAACATAAGAAAATTGGCGATGACAGCTACTTGTGATAGAAAATTAATGATATGAGACTCAAAGTACTGATTGCATATCCATAAGAGGTTTCATGTTCAAAGGGGTAGCATTTGATTGAACTAAGTTTATATTTAGAAAGATGGGATCTGTTTCTTTCAAGCACTATGTTAGATTTGGATGAAATTTTTTTAAATACATTTCACATTTCCTTACTTTTTTTCTGTAATACTTTGCATGCTTTTGTACACCATTAAAAAAAATACTTTAACTTTTAGAAGGCTAAAAGTACATGATTTAAGACCTGACTGAGCAAACTGGATAATCAATAGCCGGAAATTTTGCTGAAGCATGGCCTTACAGATTGTTTTAGACCTTAGGTATGTAGCTAGCACAGATTCCCACCATAAAGCTCCTTGTACATAATAAGCTAGTTGACCAGATGCTCTAAACAAGGTGTAAGGGGTTTGTCAGCTTCATTTTGGTTTGGCTGTCATATGCTGTTGCCTGAAGGAGTGTCATGAATTTAATCTTGAGCACATGGATGGGGAGAGGAGATGAAGGTTTGTGCTGGGCTGAAAAATGAACAACTTGAACAATTAACAGTTGCACAGGTGTGGGTGCAAACATGCTCACGTTATTCTGCAGTGTGCCTAGTCCTCCCAGATTAAGAGAATCCAGAACATTCAACAGTCCCACTAGTGGCTGACAAAGGAAAACCAAAACCACGTAGGCCAGCTGGAAACCAGCCACGTGGCGGCTCTAATGGAAAAGAATTCCTTCAAGAGGCTTAGCCATACAGCCACTGGAGGCTGTAGGGAACCGGGAGCTGCTAAAGAAACAGACAATGGTGCTCTTTGTAATCAACTCTTTAGTTTTTCTTTTGCCTCATATTTCATCCAAAATACTCTCACTTGCTCAGAATAAAAAAAATAGTAGCCATTAGTACAGATTCATCTCGTTATGCTCAATAGCTACCAATGCATTTTTCTTCTAATGATTTGTCCAAACACTTTTGAGTCCTTATAAAATTTTAGCACCCACGGTATCCTATGGTAGGAGTTCCCCAATTAATTGCGCTTAACTTCTCATTTCCAGCCTGCATTTTGCTGCCTGTGTCTTGTTTATTCTTGTGCTGACATCATCCTTCAGACAGACCATCTCTTCTTCCTTACTGATGTTTATGTGAATCCTAACTACCTCAATAAACTAAATTTTATGGCAGAATCCTGAAACTAAGTTATTTCCACAATGCTCAAATCAGTGCTGAATAGAGATAACCAAGACAGTTTAATAAACTACTTAAGTACCAAAAGTAGCACAGCAGCCTCCCCTTGGCTCAGGAGGATAAATTAACTCAAAGAACCACACTGACAGAATATTTTTATGCAGCAGTTTATAGTACTTTAAAACCATATGAAGAAAATGTGATCATATACAGCAAAATCTGTCAAAGATTGCTACACCGGGATCAAGTCACAGCACTGATACTTTCTTCACATTCACAGGGAAAACCACATTCATACCATGCCTTGGCATTGATGCCAATGTTGTAGCAACTCTGTATTAAAGAGTCCTGCTGGCCACATGGGGTGGATCAGACCAATCTGGTACACAGAGTGGGAAAGAGCTGTCACGTTGCACAGCAGCCCTGCATTATGCCGTTGGGCTCAACTTGTCACGTAAGCAGTGTGCTAAGTGCACACCTACATAAGGACTGCAACAACAGGCACACACCTAACACATGCCCTAATATGCCAGATGATTCATCTCATGATGTCACCCGAAGCACATAAAAAACTTGCACAGAGAGTAAAGTTTTCAATTTATTTCAACACATTCTAATTCCTATAAAAGAGACTAGAGAGCTCCAGGAACTGTTTTTGAACAAGATTTTCCACAGGAAGGGGTAGGTAGGTTTTAGTAACCGCTGCTAGCACACTGAGATGCTCTCTTGTTTATAAGCTACTGTTTTCTCCTTATTCATCCTGGCAACTTGTCATGGGTTGACCCTGGCTGGACGCCAGGTGCCCACCAAAGCCGCTCTATCATTCCCCCTCTTCAGCTGGACAGGGGAGAGAAAATATAATGAAAGGTTCGTGGGTCGAGATAAGGACAGGGAGATTGCTCAGCAATTAATGCCACGGACAAAACAGGCTCAACTTGGGGAAAAATTAATTTAATTTATTGCCAATAAAATCAGAGTAGGATAATGAGAAAATAAAACTGAATCTTAAAAACACCTTCCCCCCACCCCCCCCTTCTTCCCGGGCATTGCAGTCAGTTCATCCCATGTTGTCTCTGCTGCTTCTTCCTCCGCAGGGGCAGGACTCCTCATGCTCTTTCCCTGCTCCAACGTGGGGTCCCTCCCACAGGAGACAGTCCTTCATGGACTTCTCCAACATGAGTCCTTCCCACGGGCTGCAGTTCTTCACAAACTGCTCCAGCGTGGGTCCCTTCCATGGGGTGCAGTCCTTCAGGAACGGACTGCTCCAGCGTGGTCCCCCACAGGGTCACAAGTCCTGCCAGCAAACCTGCTCCAGCGTGGGCTCCTTTGTCTCCACAGGGCCACAGGTCCTGCCAGGAGCCTGCTCCAGCATGGGCTTTCCACGAGGTCACAGCCTCCTTTGGGCATCCACCTGCTCTGGTGCGGGGTCCTTCACAGGCTGCAGGTGGATATCTGTTCCTCCATGGGCTGCAGGGGGACAGCCTGCCTCACCATGGTCTTCATCACAGGCTGCAGGGGAATCTCTGCTCTGGTGCCTGGAGCACCTCCTCCCCCTCCTTCTTCACTGATCTTCTTAACTGTGTTACCCCAGAGGTGCTACTACCGTCACTGATGGGCTCAGCCTTGGCCAGCAGTGGGTCCGTCTTGGAGCCGGCTGGCATTGGCCCTATAGGACATAGGGGAAGCTTCTGGTAGCTTCTCACAGAAGCCACCCCTGTAGCCCCCCTGCTACCAAAACCTGGCCACGCAAACCCGATGATACACAACTGGACCACCTAGAGCTCAGTATTCCCACCAAAGGAATATCAACTGTCCCCAGAGCAACAACAGGGTTAGGGTGTGAATTAATTGGCACTAGAGGAAAATACTCCAGAAATTATTTGAGATTAGTTTCACATTTCTGAAATATCAAGGAAAATTTATATTAAAAGTAAGAAATTTCAAATATTAACCTTGTTCATGTGTGTGTAGAGATGCAGGGAATATTCTCCGAAACTGGTGCTTTTTTGTGCTTGCCTACAGTGGAAACTGCGAAGATTTGTCTGTGTGCTGGGAAACAAAAGAGAGGGATGCAGAGGGAAGTGGATCTGTGCTGTGAATTCTACAACCATTTTTATTTTATTCAAAGACATATATCTTGGAATCCATAATCAGCTTGTCCCCTCAGAAACTTGTCATAGCAGGCAGTAATAAATCATTCAGGCATTCACTCAGTCATTGACTTCATAAGCCCCACTGAGTGTCGTGTATCTTGAGACTGCTATGAATGTACGCAACACTGAAAATACAACTGAGTTATGAAACAAACAAATCACACAGGAGATGTCCTACTATTATGGTAATAGTAGTGCTAGAAATGTTCAAAGCAAAGAACACAATTCAGTATGAACCTAAAGAAATAAACTCTTGTTATCAACATGACTAAAAAGGTTGACAAAACTATAAAACATTATTTTAATATCCCTCCATGAGTTTTTCCATCTATAAAGAACATACATAGAAACTGTGACACATTCAGCTTCTGCTTGATCCTACGCAATCTCCATCTCCATAGATGGTCGTACACGTATGATGCTAATACATGTATGTTTTCAAGGACAGAAGGGCTCCAAGCTAATAGATATAAATTAGGAGCAACCTCTGCAAATCAAGATGTATTTGAAACTCTGCTACAGAGTGGAGCCTTCTGAAGTTCACACTGATATCCTCTTCCTTTAAATAAAAAACACAGAGCATAACTTACTTGCATTCAGCAACTGTCTAGCTATTAGGGAATGTAAGGTTTGAAGCGACTTCCCTGTCTAGTAGAATTCACCTTCTTTGGATATTGCTAGCACAGGGCCTGTCAAATTTATGTGGTAGGCTTAATTAGTATCTCTGGATTGGGATTTAATTTTTAAGATCACACACTCCTTCCCCAGTACCTCAACAAATCAACAGCAGATTGCCACAAGGTAAGAGTAGCTTTATGCAGTAACTAAAGATATTTGTGGTGCGTATAAGTCAGCGACAAGCGCTCATTAGCAGGAAAGCTCATTCAGGAGGTATCATCTGCCTCCTGTTCTGTTGAGCATGCATATATTCCACACATCTGAATTAAGCACGCCACTATGTATTTTTGCCCAGGCTCACTTATGTACATAGATCATAAAAAAACGCAACGTACTGATAATGTTTTGGGGGAAAGGGAGATGTTTACACTGGTAGATTTTTAAAAAATATTTTCCTGGGGAAAAAGAAGAGTACACCCTGGATCAGCTGAAATCTAAATCCGGTTTCTGATTGAGGATCACTGTTTGTATACTATTCATAAATGGAAATCACTACCCTAGTATCACAACAGCATATCTATTATGAAGACATTAAATAGTGTTATTCTTCTATTGCTTTTTAAGAGATGATGGAGAAAATGCTATTTTCTAAATAGAAAGGAAAAACAGTGCATTTCCCATTTACCTTTGGAGAACACAGATCCTCAGTCTTGGAGTTTATCAAAAGAAAAACATTTAGTGGAGACTCTTTTAAAAATCTTTGTAAAGCATTTGCATTGTGTCACTTCGGATTACACAGCTGTGCAGGTGTACCCATGAGCAGGCAGCTCTCAAGCTTTTTCAAATGAATCAGCATGAAGATAACAACTTTTCCTCACAGTAATATTGGACCTCAAGATTAACTTACCTGACTTTTGTTTTCCATCCATTCCACCAATGTGTTTGTTTTGCCTATTAGGTAGGTTTTTAATATACCGACAAGACTACATACAATACAACATCGGGATTACTGGACAAGCTAAGCAATAAAAAGAAAATGAGATTTACAGTAGTTACACCATTTACTTTTATTATGGAACAGAGAGGCGTTACCATGCTATTTGCTATAAACTCAGATGTTCAGAGATTGCTGGGCTTGTCCCTAAGCTGTGCACCTCCACAAGAAAACTGCAATTTCTAGTCTCATTTGCATGTCACAAGATTGTATAGATTAACGGAGCGCAGACTGGTATGAATATCTGCTCCTGCGGAAAGTGTGACTATAGTATCAACTAAAAAGGCTGGTCCTGGCAAAAGTAACAGAGTAAGTCTACAGAAGACTTCATGGCGTAAGTCCATAGACCAGGAGTGCTAGAAAGGAAAATAAAAATTCCCTGAATATTTAAGCAAACCTAAACTCCCTATGCCTGTTGTGGAATGGTTGAACAACCTGACAGAAATCAGAATATACAACAATAAGGCATCAAAGCAGTACTTACAGCTAGAGAATATCAGAGGACATGAGTGTTCATCCATTGGGAAATTGTGCAGCTGCAGCTGGCACTCGGCGTTGATGGTGAGCCTATGGAGAAACCAAGCAGCTGTTAACTACACATCAGCACATCAGAGGAGGAGGCAGGGTAACCTCAGGTATCATGCAAGAGCGCTTTGATATCCGTGAGTAAGGCCTGAAAGGAAAGGATTATATTTGCAGATTGTTCATTGGCTATTTAGGCCTGCTCCAAAACAATAATAATTATCTAAACCCACAAATAATTTCAGACACATCATTAAGAGGTTCTTGATCCACAGAAATCTGAGCATATGTTTTTTTCTCTAGACAATTCATCACTGAAGGACATGAGATGGAAACAACTGTTCTTTATAAAAATAACAGGAAATATGGCTGATGTGGTCGTGTGTAACTTCACAAAATTAAAGCTTCATAAAGAATCTTATAAAGAATATTATCTGCATTTACTTATAGCCTGAACTTAATATTCTTTCAGTCATTTTGGGCTGTCTCTCAAACACTTAATAAATCTCTGTATGCCGTTCTCAGTTGTACAGATGTAACAAACAGATCGGCAGAAATGTCCTCACCCCACTTGAAAGCTTGTTTTACGTGATATCCATAACACAAAGGACACTATGAATGGAGTTGATTTTAAAATGGCTATTAAAACCAGACAATCTTCAGTCTGATAGCTTACAAAGTAAACCTATTTACCCAGGTAGATTGCATTAAGTGCTAATTTATTATATAGCCTTTTTTTAGGAAACAAACACATTAATTGCATGCCTGAATTTATGCAGTAAGTGTAGGGCATGAGGGGTATTTTGTTGGCTTCTTTTTTTCTTTTGGTTTTCAGACTAATTCAAAAGTTAACAAACTGGATGGGGAGAGGTTTGTGTCTCAGATTTAGGATGGCACAGAGAAAACCTCTGTCTTGGAGAAGGTCACCTGTGAGGAACTTAACAGAGTTTTTGCACTGACACTAGAAGAGGATTTGCAGTGTTACAGGAGGAGTGCATTCCCACCCAAAAGCGGGCAGGGAAGAGGATGGAAAGGCATATGGAGCATGCCTGAACCTCGTACACTTTCTCCTGAATACAGAACACTCATCAACACCTGAAAGTACCAGGACATACCGCTTCCATGCCATACCAATTCTGTGTGCTCACTTAAGTCAGATAAATTGGTTTTGAATTACACGGTGTTATCAGTGAACTATGACCTTTCCAAAGCTCTTCCTATGTAAAAAGGAGGCTGACCTGAGTGGGCAAAAAGGACTCAAAACATCTTTCACAAACTAAAAATGCTCATTCAAACAATCCACTCGGTCAAGTATTAGCCCCTTTTTAGCTGTTTTAGACAAATTTTGCAGTCCATTCAACAGTTTCTTTAGTGACAGGTATGTAAGTCTAACTACTATTAGGTAGATACTTAACTTGCCCTGAAATACTGAAACAGGACTTAATAGAAAAAAAACAAGAAAAAAAAAAACCAAACACCACAACCCAACCAAGAAGGTATTGGAGTTGACATCCTAATCACCAAAGTCTTTAGCTAAAGGCTACTGAAAGAAGCAAGAGCTCTGTCACAGTGGAGCAAGCCTAAGAAGGGAAGGTGACTAAAAATGACAGTAGCGTTTCCAGCTCTTTAATTCCTTCCTTATTGTTTGCCAAAGACTTGCTATTGGAGCCCAACTGCGATTGCAAGTATGATCAGAGTACGCTGAACACAATCACTGAAGAAAATGTAGCGTGAAAGGGATGTTTCTGAAAAAGTTGGCCACGTGGAATATGGCTTATGGCAAAACTCCATTCTGAGCAATTCGTCTCTTCCATAAGTAAACACATATATTGATTTCCACAGGCTTTTTTTGTGCAAATATATACGGTATTTCTAATACCATCCAGTTGATGGTATCACAAAGATTAGAAAAACTCTAAAACCCTTTCCTCCAGCAATTCACCCTTGTGATGAGATGTGACAGGCTATCTTTCACCGTGACTTATTTGAAGAATAGAGTATTGGCATTAGCATGAATCTACAAATACTTTATGCAGCCCCGCATCTAACTCTGATCAGAAAGGTTTCTGACAGGTTTTATGGGACTACATGCTCCTGATTTTATTACAAGCATTAAAAAGCATAACTTCTACAGACCTATTTCCAGTTCTCAGGGTTTCTTTTTTAGAAAGACAAGACTTCATTTCTTAAACTCTACAGTGCTTACACCTGAATATTTTACTATTTGTTAAGCACGGTCAGGTAAGCCTCAGGAAGAAAACAGCAGAGGAGAACAAAGATATTGCTGAAAATTACTACTACTACGCCAGAGGAGGGAGAAGCTTTCAGCCCTGCCCGCTGCCGAGTGCTCACCTGAGGGTGTACAAGATCTTGCCGTCATTCCATATGCGGAGGAGCTGGTTGGGGGTGGTGATCCAGTGAGCCTCCGCCGTCTTCGAGTTACGAAATATTGTGTCCGGGATCCAGATCAAGCCAACCATGTTGCTGTTCAGAGTCAGTATCTTCATGGTGCTGTTGAAGCGAAGACGGCTATCTGTCCACGTCTGGGCAAAAAATATATCAATTTGATATTCCTGCAATGAAAGCATGATACGCAAATTGAAATCAGTTCCACACTTCCCGCTACTATATGGTCTTTGATAAGGTCTATCCAGATGTAGAGCGGTAGGATACGTTCAGGCCAATGGAGAATGTTTCCTTTTTTTACTGCCTGAGGAATTTTTTTTCCTTCTTTTTTTTTCCTTCCCCCCCCCCTTTTTTTCCCTCTAGCTACTTTAGAAAGCAGGCCAAACATCTCACTTGCCTTCGTCCTGTGCCATAACAATTTTTGCACTAGCATGTTCTTTTCCATTGTCTCTGAACAGTCACAGCTACAAGATACAATTTGCAGAGACTTCTTTGTTGTAGGGCACACTGAGGAAAGAGGTGTAAAAGATCAACAGGAGCAACACACGTAAGCTGGAGAATGGTAAATTCCCCTGATTATGGCAATGCCTTCTGGGGGGAGGAAGGTTGTGTGAATTCAATGAATTAATTGTTCTCTTTGTTACCAGTTGTTCAGCCGCTCATTTTCAGGTCACACAACAGCAGAACTGAAAAGGCATGTTTGTGCTCTTTACAGACACCTCATGTACCCCAAATGCTACGAGCTGAGCAGTCACTAACTTACTGCCCTGAATAGGCTAATGTCATGATTTGCATGAATCTCATCCTTTCTTTCACTCCATGTTTACTGCTGCGTTTCTATAGGTAAGCAGTCATAGTAGGTATAACCGCAGAAATTAAAATACACATGGACAAACAGACAAAATGATATAGGTGAACATACAAACACACTGATTTATGCGTTTAATACCTCATGGAAGAAACTGTGTAAAAACCACTATTTGAATTGTGAATTCCAGCCACCGGAGGCTGGGAAAGGTCATGTTTGATTTGCTTGTGTTCCTCTTCCTCTTTCCAGACAGCTCTGCCTGTGAACCCTGTGGAAACGGCCATTTGGCCGTGTCATGAAAGACCCTCTCAGTATCACAGGGCTGGCCGCATCCACGACAGGGATGGCATTTGCTGATGTGACCCAAAACGTATGCTCTACAAAGCAGGCTAATACAGAGGCTGGGGATAATCCAGAGGAAAGCATCTCCTTAGGTCCCCTGGTAGATGCACTCTTGGTACATCTGAACAAAGGAGAATTAAGGCTGGGTGGAAAGTCTGGCATGTCTTTGCCTTTGACCACTCTGAACTTGCTTTTATTGCACTTTTGTTTGTCTATTCCTGAGTTTTAAAAGGGAAGGTGTAAAAAGAAATGCTATTATACAAACAGTATGGTAAATTTTGTTATTTATAGATAGAAAAGCTTGTAGTCTGAACTGAGGACAGCATTTTTGCTAAGAGCCATCGGGTTCTCCTGCGCTATTACATTTTTGTCAGGCCGTCCTTCCAAAGCTGATGTTATAACACCAGGAAACCTAATTCACTGACCCTGTAATCCTGGTCCAAAACACGCTCTGGACCTCTCATCTCTAGATGGCAAATGATCAATAGGTGCATAAGGGGTACTAGCATGTCTCCAAATACCAGGTACTAGATCACCTTAGGAATTAAAGCCTAGACACCACAGGCATTAAGGACCATTTTTCTTCATAGCCTATCTCGCTACCATTTTTCATTGTATTATTAGCTTTATTTTCTCAGGAAAGCTGACAGATTTGAATCTGAAGAGACTTTTCTTTCATCTCGATGAGCGCAAAGTTGCATATCTCCACACACTTAAAGGATGCAATTTAATGTACACTGCGTACCCTTATTATTCAAAAAGAACACCCTTAATTCGCCAGGTTTAGGATGGCAGAGTGCTGATCTTCTTTCTTTACAATCAACTCTGCATCATTTTAGTCCTTGAAAGTCCAGTGACGAGAGTTTGGCACATTCAGCTTCTATAGAGAGGAATATGCCAGACATGTCTATGGGTTTCTCCAAATGCTGAGTGAGTAGAGTTGCTTTTTTTAGCTCACATGTGAGAATCAGTATTTATAGAATCAAAGATCATTTGTATACAGCTGGCTAATGACAGTGCTGTCTTTTTACAGGAAAAGTTTTTGCATTATATTCATATTTGAGGTTATGTTATATGAATGCTTTATTTTGACTAAATTTAGGAGCAGCCATAATTCCTTTCTAGTATATTGTACATATTTAATGATATTTAGGATTTTAGGATTTAGGATTTCTACCCCGCCAAAGGAAAGAAAGACCTTGAGCTCCATAATACAGTGTCCTGAGAAGGTACTGCAGCTAGATGTGAGCAAAGTGGGCACCAGGAGCGGTATAGATGTATCGTTGTGGTTTCCATCCAGGTAAACTACTCTGGCTGAGAAACAGATTACATTAGGCTAGAAGCAGGGCCATGCTAACACCACCATCCAACTCCCAATTTGCATCTCCTTTACTTATTACTGCAACTAGAACATGTCAACAATGATCATTATTCAAAATACCTCTGCGATGGGCCACTGTAACTCCATTCACCTTAATAAAAACATTTCAGCTCAAATTAAATATTTCACAGATCTTCTGAGCTATTTAGTTCTTTAAAAAATGCATTTTTCTTTTTGTAAACTGTCATTAAAAGCAAAGCAATATTTTTAAAAGAAAAGTCAATTCAAGTTGTTTGAAATTAGTTGCATTGACCTTTTGTTCACTTTACCCCTGTTTTTTTTATTTAAAGTATTTACAATGCTCAGTCAGAAGGTACAAACTACAAAACAAAATTTTCCCAGTAAAAATAAATGCACATTTCCATTTAATATCTGAATTGAAATTTCATCCTTTTTATTCTCTCCATTAATCCTTTTCAGAAGTGACTGTTAGATCAGGACATCCTTTACATTAATCTTTGTAATTGCTTCAGTCTTCAACCAAGCAGATAATGGGGTATGATATTCATATATTTACTATACTAGGAAGGGATAGAGGTCATTTTCGAAACTGGCACTCAGTTCTTCACTTCTAATGGAGCTAAGCCTGTGCACACTTCAGGAAAATTACTTTTATCTTCACTGACAACAGATACTCAGTTCCCAGTGAAGTCAACAGCTTCCATATACACTGCTTTGCACAAAGCTGGTACCGTGATCTCCAACACACAGCATCCAATTGCCAGAAGAAAGGTTTCTATGTTGGTCTCATATACAGGTGAATATGATATAATACAATATAAAAAAGGAATGCTTTTCATTTGCTAGCTAATACCTGCCTTTTTAGATCTATATGAAGTGTAATGGTTGCACTTAGAGAGTTCAGGCAGGACATAAGGTTTCAGCAAAATGGTGCCTCAGATGAAGCAACATCCTACAACTCTAATAATATTCTTTATGTTCTGTTCTACCACTGCACCAGAAATGTTGTTAATATCCTTCTGATTCTTTCTTTTCCTTTTTATTTTTTTGGCAGTAACCCTTGACAACTATAATGAACACAGGAAGAAATAAAAACCAGGAAAATTTTCAATGAGACTTCTTCCCAATGGCAGAAAGGTGAAACTATGTTCTCCATGAAATGACGCCAAGGTCATGAGCAGTAAAGTGTTCTGTCACTAAGTTTTCTTGTCTTACGGGCACCTAATTTGCCATGCTACCAAAACAGACTCAAGATTTTTCCTACTTATACCACATAGTCACACTGTGCCTGGATGCATTAACTGAAGCTACACTCCAGAGCAGCCACACTTCTGAGAAGACATTCTCCTTGAGAAGACGTAACGGCCAACCCTAAGGGGAAAAGTAGGTCTACATGTTAACATGAAGGGAAATTCTAGGGAAATCTTATTTCCTTTAGTACATCACATATTTCTGAAATAATATTAAATTTCTCTGATGCAAAATTCAGTTATAAACTTGAAGGGATTGATAGAAGATTAATTTATTGTCAATTTTAATAGATTTCATTATGTTTGGCTTTAAAAGTAAATTCATAAAGCATGTTACATGTATAACCTAAATTCCCCACACTTAGAAACGTCATTGAAATGGAATCTCTTTGAGGGCTCCACAATCTGGCCAAAGCTGATTATGTAAGGAAATTTTTTTTTTTTTTTTAAATAAACAAAACAATTTTAAGACATTGAAAGAGCAAGAATGTGAAACTAGAATACGAGAATGTTTCCAAATCAAAGACTCCTGACATACACAAACACTCAGCTGCATGTCCAACTACATGACATCAGGCCTTTTAGGAAATTTTAAATTATCAATAGTTTTTACAGTTTCTGGAAAGACTAATACTTTTCAGTAAAATTAAATCCATTTATTTGTATCTTGTTTGATCATATGAAAATATAAAGCTTTGTTTCTGGTAGCTAATGTGTACCTCCAAGTGAAATGTCTTTGTTTTCTTTTCTTTCCCGCATGATGACTAGCTTATGACCAAAGAATTTGTCATCAGTTCTTTTATGCAACTTACCCTTAAATGAACGCGTTATCTTATACATTTCAACATGTAAAAAGTGAGTTTGTTCTGCTTGCAAGACTTATTTAGAAACATTCAGTACAATCTGAAAATAATGTAAGTAATATTCTGTGACTGAAAACCTCTCTATCACCTCCAACAAGGTTATCTTGAAAATGGGATTTTAACACTGGTGCTTGACAACGCTCACTTGTCTTCCAAAAGTAACTTCTAAAACCAAGAAAATAGATTGTGGTCCTTTTATGTGTACAGTATGCAAGTAATTGTCTCATGGAGAACATTTCTTCCCGTTCAAATTTTATAAGCTCTCCTTTAAACTTGAATCTTTTACTGAGAAAAATGACTGAATGACATGAGGAAAAGTGACTGATTTTTTTTCTAAATCAAATGACGATTTAATTAGAGGGTATTTTTCTGATTCGTGGTTAGGTACAGAGCAATAACCTAGAGACAATTTTTCTTTCTTACTTTCTATTGATTTGTGGACAGGGGGACGTAACCCAGAGTTAAGAACAGTATTAGCTACAAATAATTGTACATAGTCAGGGTTCCAACTACTTGATTTTAGCACGTTTTTTACATTTTAAAATATTCCTAATGTGGTTTCATTAGTGCCTTGAAAATAATCAAGCCAGCAGTGAACTATTTGCCCTTCAACTGTGTAGGAATGACTAATGATTGGAAACACCTTCGTTTCAGGCATCTGTAGTCACAGAGAAAAATACATGCTTTTTCAACCAAGTCTTTCATTGTTTTCTCAGTCAAAAGAGGAGCTAACATGTTGTTGGCAATACATGAAGCTTTTCTCCTACCATGGTCTATCATTTTAGCTGTGGGTTAATCCTGGAAAATACAATTTAATTGGCTGTCGCAGTCGGGTGATCTATTTGAATGACTATGGATAATAGTATGGTGTGCCTTTGTTGCTTCTGCTGCAGCCTTCTCATTTTCACAATTCCTCACAACAACAGTAACAACAACAACAACATTGTCAAGAGTCTTGTCCTCGGAAAAAAATGCAACAATTTCTTGCGTGATACTTTCCAGGTTCTTACTATTGCCTACCAGACAATGCACCATCACCTCAAGACTCCATTTGCCTATACTGTAGGAAGCCTTTGGCAAGTATTGCTATCTTTTCTGATCGATTCAGAATTATTTTTCTAACTCTTCCAAAATGTTATTTTTTTTCATTGTAGAGCCTATATCTTGATTGTTGATGGAGCGAGTCTGTCTTTGGTTAAATTTATTACTGAGATTTGTATGAGGCTGGTACTCGATCAACTAAAAATACCTAAACAATTAGAGTCCAGTTTAGACTGTGATCATTCTGTGCCCTGCGCACCCCTTATATATCATGCCAACACACGACAAACACCGTTCCCATGAGCTTGAAACTAGTCTAATAAACTGTGTAAGAGATAAAATCTCCTTCAGTTACCAAAAGGCTTGACCTCACCAAAGTGAGCAATCCTACTTAATTCTTAAACTGTTCTGGAAATAAGTAAAAAAACTTCCCTTTTATATTTCAGTCCAAATCATTCAGTACGAAGTATGCTTAAAAAAATTAATAATGGTAGAACCTTTTACACTCAAACAGCATCACCAAAATATTAAGCATTATGGTTTAAGATTGGGACATGGGACAGGGCTGTTCAGGGAAACAGGAGAGAAATGGGAGCAAAACCTCTGAAGGGTGGGAGTCTCCCTCTTTCTGCACCCAGCCATGGACCACAGGTGAACACACCCAGAAATGTTCTTTCTTTATGCCCCTGCCATGCTCGGATTAAAAGTACAAAGAGAAGGCTTTGAGATACTGTGTTTTAATAGGAAATGTCCCAAACATTAAAGCAACACCCATGATGTCTGTTTATTTAGTCTGCAATTTGGCGCACTTGAAGAACATCAAGAGAGGGCAATCTTTTCAGAGTTTAAAGTTAATTTTCAATAAAAGAATATTTTTTCCAGCCTAGCTCACCACTGAAAGGAAAGTTTAATCAACAACTGAATTGCCAAAGATTACCCTGCAAAGGGCTGTCTGAGTGATTCAGCCGCCCCTTTAGCTGTGTGACAAATGAGTGAAAGAAGAAATGCTCCCTGAAACACGGGACGAGTGGTTCCCTCTTCCTGAACCAAAACATTCACACACCTGGTATCAAAACATGAAGAGTAATTATGGGCAGCACAGGCCACCTTTACCTTCCCTGCTTTGTCATATCTTACCCTGGATAAGTGGGCTAGAAGGAGGAGAGAATTGTCCTCTGTTTAAGTGGAACATCTTTTGAACAGGCTTTTGATCATTTGATGAGGTACAGGCAGTGCTCATGTCTAGTTTTGATCTTGATGGAAATAAATACTCCCACAGCAATTGCTGCATGATGTATGCTGTTTGTTCCACAGATTGCACCGTGTATAGATTATAAAAAGCCAGGAATTATGGTAATTCCAGGAGAGCCCTGGAAGGCTTAAAAAGTTACCTTAGCACTACTCCTTGACAGATACTGCTTGGTTTTGCACCATGCGTGCAACTTGCATTCTAGTTTCAATAATTGGTAAAAATATCTCAGATATCCCGTGGGAAGGAATTGAAAATAGTGGAATGGTCTACCATTTTCCAGCGAAGCCGTTTTGAATCTTACATGCTCATTTTGTGGAAATAACGCAGAAGGAAATAAATGAAGTCTGCTGGAGAAAACCTGGTAAAATAAACAGCATATTTCATATGCAGTGTATATTCAAAACCCTTGTGGTATCATCAAGACCAACGCAAGCCTTCTGTGAGGACAATAATTCTCACATGCATGTCCTGAAAGTTTGCCTTGCTTTCAGCACAGCTTGGGATGAGCAGCGTAGCACCGTTAGGGCTGCCTGTAACTTTCCCTGAGGTAGTCGTGCCTGTGTGGAGCTTCGTGTTTTCAGAGGCTGCTCAGGAGCCAAATGGGGAGGATTTACCTCACACTACGTACAACACTGGGGTTTGGGGTCTAAGGGATGGCATATCATGGCCCACCTTCCCATTCTCTACCAGCCTTCTTTGTTTCCACTCGCCGTGCTCCTGCTCCCCCTCCAGCTCCTACCTTTATTCCTAATAGTCTCTGAGAGGTGAAAGAGCTCAGGAAACACTTCCCCACTTTCGAGCTTTTTTCTTTTCTTAGTCTGAGTTTATCTTTCCTAGCAGCATTGAGGCTGTACCTTCAAAAGACCCCCAAAATAAATATACAAACCAAAACACAGAATGATTAGGTTTACAGCGGTAGTAAAATATATATCTCTGAAAACTTTCCAAACTGTTTTATGTCTAGAAATACTTTGAATAACTTGCCCTTTTGTGAGAATTTGCTTTGATACTTTCATAAAGTTACAAGCGTGATTGTTACATGGAGAAAATACAATGAAAGAAGCAAAATCAACATTGAGATTGTCACCACGGATATAATGGCTATTCGGGTTAACACTGGCAAAATATTTCAGCAAGCAGTCACAATTGTCTCCTTAGCTGAACACTTTGAGTCAAAAAAAAAAAGCTCTTCTCATCACTGTCTCAGCAGGAGTCTCGGAGTAGGAGGATGGAAGCTTGCCTTCTTCACTGTAGCATTGCCCTCTGGCTGCTTTAGGAAATTATTTCACCAATTTCTTGCTATTATAAAGAGTGAAAGACAGCTAACCTCACACTAAAAACAAAACATGAAATTATCATGTAGCATTTCCTTTCCCCGAGAAAACATTTATCTGTCTCACTGCATCTATTTTGGCTCCTTGGAGGCGAGCTCCAGTCCTGCTGTATTCCAAATAACTTCTTACACTCAGTTAAAGGAAGGGCTGGAGATGTTTGTCTTGGCCCATCCCCAGGGATCCCTTCATGCCTTCTCCTCACTCTGCACTGATGGATTATCTCTTCTGGTTCAATCTGCCATTCCGCAGTCAGAAACACAGCATGAAGTTAGAAAGAATGCAGCTCATTTTAGAAAACCAGCTGCAGATTTATTCTTTTCCCATCCCTTTTGGTGGAAGACTCTTCATTCTTGCTGAATATCGCAGCTTCCCATTTCTTTTCAGACTCTTCTGTCGGTTTCTGTTTCTCTTAGAGCATTCCCAAAGAAATCCCAATTGCTATGATCGCACCACAACTGCACTTCCACAGCCTTTTCTCTTGGTGTGTCAAGAGGGCTAGGGTTCACGTCCCGTTGCAGACAGGGCCTGATGAGAAGCTCTGTCTTTGATGAGCCATAACTATATGCTCTTAAACGGGGCCATTTCAGAAAAAGGGATGTCCAAAGCATGCAAGGAAGTCACGGGGGAAGTAGAAGTGGGCGATACATTGCAGTATTGCAGACTTTTGGTTACTGTTATCTGGTGGGCAATGTAACTCAAAATACTCAAAATGCTAATCAGAATAGTCACCCCGAGGAGATTGCTGCTGGAACGAACAGTGTTGTTGGGATTGACAGAGAAAGTACGGTGCCCACTCTGACCTGTAATTTAAGGCTTTACTAAAACAGCAGAGAGGTTAGGTTTTATTTGAGAGACAGGGAGGGAAAGAGAGATTCCACATGCGTAATTCAATGTGGTAAGAAACCAAGATTGTTAACTTGTGAATTTAGTAAGACAAACGCACAAGGACAAGCTTAACTCCTGTGGAAATAGTAAAGAAATAAAAATGAATAATCACTGAACAGAAGAAACAAAGAAAGAGAAAATTAAAAGTCTGTGAACATATGTTAATTGCTATACTTAATATAATAAAGTACCCTATTAAGGTCGCCTAAGAATACTTGATATCTGAAAAAAAAAATAAAACAAATTATAAAGATACTCAATAGTATCCACATATTAGAACAAAAGATGTATCAATCTTATAAGCATAGTTCTTGAGGCAATAGCTTATTCAAAACAGAATCTAAACTTCCCTGTTCATGAAAATAAATGCACTCTCTTGAGACTGCACACAATAAGACTTTATGTGCATAATCACTGTATTAAAGAGTTTGTTTTAATGATGGAGAGAGGGCCTTTTGGCCAAAGAAATGGAAGAACATTTTGAAACATATTTTATGCCATTAGCAAACTAGAAAAGCAGAAGTTACCATGATGTTTTTATGTGTACTGTCACTCTTAGCACAAGAACAGCTGTAAAGGAATGGGAGACAGGGCAGTGGTGCAAAACCAGACACCCACCTCAGGCTGAAGGATCAGGGACAGCGAGGGTCTCACGTAGAATCATGACAGAAAGGAAAGACAGTAAGGAGCATTTTGCAAGGAGGTAGGTGGCAAAATCAGTTGGATAAAAGTCCTATTCCAACTGTTCCCCTCCAGTGTTGTTTTTACGGTGTCTCCTGAGGCTATGTTATATCTTAAGAACCTACACACCATCCAAGTGTCCCAGAAAGTTACTCAGTTATCCTCACAACACTCTGGTTAGGGAAAAAAAAAAAAGTTATAACCTTCCTTTTCTTTTTCAGAAGCTGAGATATTGAGAACATTGGTGTCTTCTCCAGGGTTGTGCAGGAAAACTACAGTTCACCAGGGATTTAAACCCTGGTCTTTCAAACTCTCTCCCACTTGAAACCATCCTGCCACCCATCAGTGAATATTTGCAAGGGTCAAAATAAATAAATACATACAATTCTGCATTTGTTGTGCTTTCCCTCAAGAGAAGCACTACCTCAGTGATTGCATCCCCGTGGCTGAACAAAGGGAGACTACAGACACAGCTCAAGCACTGCACACTCAGTCATGCACCTTGCTTCAGCGGCAGCTGACTTCCTTACTCTGTTCCTTCCAAGGTAGATCTGCCACAGAGGCAGCTAAAACAAAGAAATGTAGACATACACCGGTTGGTGCCACTCAGTCTTGGGGACGAGTATTGGTCCCTGGACATCTTTGATTTAGCAGAATAGGCCAGGTCACAAAGGCTAAATTCATTACAACACAAATAGGATCCAAAAGGAAAGTTTAAAGTGCTGGATGACAGAAATCAAGTAAATAAATGAGGCAACGGTGAGCAAGGGAGTTATATCCTGTATCCACAGGATGTGAATAGGTGTTACTGTCATTAAAAAAAACGATGCACGAGAAAGCCAACTGTTCACAAAGCATGAGAAAAGGCTCATTTGTAAAAGCCCTCATTTGCATTTGAGGGAAATGCAAATGTTCAACCGCTCTAAAAATGAGACCGAGACTGTTTTGCCACATCGGCATGGAGAGGCACTCTGCAATGAGAGTCTCGGCTGTGCTCAAGTGTTTCTTGCTCTTAGCCTCTAGAGGAGCCGGGGCAGCCCTGCACCCCCCTGCACTGCTGGCTCAGGCACAACCAGACCCCTCTCTGCTTCTGCATTACTGCAAGTACGTTTTGAGGGGAGGCTGAGAATCCTTATTCAAAATATATAGCCCTTAAGACTGTGCTGGCTGCCTTCAGCAGGCTAAGCCTAGCCTTCCCACATTTCCAAGCTAAGGACACTCCAGTTCACAGCTTACCTCTTTGGAGGAAAATACAGCACACAAATGTCTTCAGGCTTCATCTAGGCTTCATAACACAAGCACAAAGACTTTTCAAAAACGTAACTATTTGGAGGCCTATCCTTGCCTCAGTTTCTTCAACTCGTGGGCAATTTTTTTTTATTTTGATCTGGTTTTGTGGGTGGCTCCAAGGTAATCCCTGGGCTCTGCTCACAGAATGGTAGGGGTTGGAAGGAACCTCTGGAGATCATCTAGTCCAACCCCCCTGCCAGAGCAGGGTCACCTAGAGCAGGCTGCACAGGACTGCATCCAGGTGGGTTTTGAGTATCTCCAGAGAAGGAGACTCCACACCCTCCCTGGGCAGCCTGTGCCAGGGCTCTGTCACCCTCACAGTAAAGAAGTTTTTCCTCATGTTCAGACGGAACTTCCCATGTTCCAGTTTGTGCCCGTTGCCCCTTGTCCTGTCCCTGGGCACCACTGAAAAGAGTCTGGCCCCATCCTCTTGACACCCGCCCTTGAGATATTTATAAGCGTTGATGAGGTCCCCTCTCAGTCTTCTCTTCCTCAGGCTGAACAGCCCCAGCTCCCTCAGCCTTTCCCCATAGGAGAGATGCTCCAGTCCCCTCATCATCTTTGTAGCCCTCCGCTGGACTCTCTCCAGTAGTTCCTCGTCTTTCTTGAACTGGGGAGCCCAGAACTGGATGCAGGACTCCAGATGGAGCCTCACTAGGGCAGAGCAGAGGGGGAGGAGAACCTGCTCATCCAGGTCATACTTTCTACCAAGCCTTCTTGTTAGGTGGCTTGACACTGCAAATAGCTCTGTCTCCCTTTAAGACTCTACTTTTCAAGCCAAAGTTGATCAAATTCCATCTCCCCCTAGATTTCAGTCCATTCTTTTTTGATACGAGACTCTCATTAAATCACTTATTGGCATTGGTAATTCTTCATTGTCGCTAGTCTGGGGGAAAAGTGACACCAGATGAAACAGCAGATGGCCGATTGCCATTCACTGGGCCATTCAATGACAGCAATTTCAGGAGTCCAGGCTGTTCCTATCAGTTTTATATGAGCACATTCCTCTTATACTCACCAACTCCATCACTGCCCAGTTGGGGAAATTCAAAAGGAGCTTACTAGAAATTTTCAATACCTGATATCATTAGGAAAAAAAACAAAAACACGAAACAACCTAACCAAGAAAATGTAAGATCTAACTTGCAAAGCTCATTAGGGAAAATGAAAAATAGTCATGTAATGCTGTGTAAGACAAACTCCCTCCCTAACACGGTTTAAACTCACTCCCTAACTCAGCATCTCTTCTAGCACTGCAAGATTAATAACTGATACTGGAATATAATTTTTTACGCTATATTAGAAAGAGTAAAAAGTAATTCTGTTAGTACTTGTAAACTGGCTATACTGTTGCCAATCAAGAGAGATTAAAATGGGTGTAGCCTGCAAGGGAAAAATGCTTTATCTACAGTGCAGTTTCACTTTCTAACTAGAAATGAAATAGGTAATATATGTAGATGACAACACAGGCACTCCTGATATGTTGTGCCTAAATCCCCCAGCACCCGGCAGGTAAGTAGAAGTAAGGACAGCCGCATCTCCAACCCAAGTGAGGAAGGCGCTCCATCCGTTGCCATGGTAACACTCCCACCTCTGCTCCCCCCACCGCTCGTCCCCTCCCCGTTGCTGCGGTAACCACTTGACATCAGTCCCCCTTCTCCCGCCCCTGCATCCTCCCGCGGCCCACAGCCCCCCTTGGACACCCCCCATCCTTTGGCCACGGGCTCAGGGCACGCGCTGCCATCGGCACCGTGCGGCTGGAAGTTTAACGCAGGGAGATGTAGGGAAAGCACTGGCTTCTCTCAGACAGAAGAGGCTGCGGAGGTGCTGTTTGTTTTGTTTGGATGTATTTATGCAGGGATATGCTATAGGGGAAAGTCATGGGGTCAATATAATGCTTGTACATCGCTTTCTGTGGTACACGGGCTCAGGCTGATCCTTTGCCCAGCAGTGAATGTCACCGGTAATTAACTCTAGAGCAGTCTTCTTGCCTGTATTTTTTTCCTTGTATTATTTAATGACGGAAGAGAAACAGTAATATTGACCCAGCCACATTTCTCTAACTCAATGTATTTTGGCTTATTCAGTCTGCATTTCTTTCATTTCTGAATGCTGTTCTTAACCTGGTAGAGGTTTTATTTTTATTTCTATTTTGTTTTTCTTTTTCCCAATTTCAGTAAAAGGAAGATGAAAATAAATGTTTTGCTTGGGATCTTACAGTATTTCTTTCTGAATCCTGCTAAAAGTTCTCCAGCCTTGAACACTTTCCACTGCAAAGCATATAAACTTTGTAAGCTTTCCAGCACTAGTTTTCTGAACTTTTCTTAACCACTTTAAACTTCCGCAGATTATTAAAGCTCCTATTACCAGAAGAATAGGACAAATCTTTCATGGTCTATCCCACTGCTGAACTGTAAGTAGAAGACAACTGGAAGTCCAGCAAGAAGACATGTGGAAGTCCAAGGGCTAACATTGGCTTCCGTTTTTACATGATATCAATACACGTTTACGCTGCTTTCTTCACTTGAGCATCTCCAAACTTGGTGCTGTTGTAGCAGGAGAGAAAAACAGCTCTAATTTGACAACAACTTGTGCCAATACAGGAAAAAAGAGATCTCTTTTCTACGGCAATTTTCTATTTCACTGTTACTCTCTAAAACATATTTCATAATGCCCAGCTGTGAAGTTTTGCTTTAAAAGTGTTTCATGAAGCAATTCGTAATATACATTTCAATTGCCTATGAAAGGGAGAAGTTATTATAGCAGTTTCAGTACCAAAAACTAGTCCATTGTGAACAACGTGAAAGAAGTGGACATGCTTTTTGCTAATGGAACCCTGTGTGAATCCTTACCTTTTAATTTCCTTGCATAACAGTGAGAATGAAAAGAAAAGGACCCAAAGTACAAATTATTCTAAGTAGATTCTTCTCATTCTTAAAATGTGGACTTAAAACCATGAGAAAGATGGTTGAAATTGTTCTGGAGGCAATAATTGTATGAAAAATGAACTAAGGAATGCAAGAATTCTTGAAAGCAGCTATTGAACAACTGAATTTTTAATTATGCATTTTCTAAAAAGCAACCGTCAGCCCTAGTTGATAAATACATACATATAAGTCAGCTGTCATTAGAGTGAACAAAGCTTGAGGAGCAATCCTAATGCAGTTTATCTCTTTCTCTAAAACCATAAAGAACAACACTCATCAAGGTTGCAAAATGGCCACCTGCTGCAACTTTGCTCATTTGAATTTAGTGACCTTCATAATAAAAGTGGCATTGCTAGTCTGGGAGAAATGAGCGATCAAATATTAAACCAAAGAATTTTCTCATCTGGACCTCCATTTGAGGTTCTTTTCATCTTTTTCTTATTACAATACACAGATTTAGGAGTACTTCAGAGATGAATGAGACTGAGCAATCACAACAGCAAACATGGGAACTGTTCTACCTGATTTTATGTTCTTTGATAATAAGCCAACACTAATTACTCTACAAGGGAGAAAAAAAACCTTGAAGTTCTACAAATTAAAAAAAAAAAAAAGGTTCCTGGGGAACAACCTCTGGACAGTTGCCAGTGCTATACTAGTGAATGCATCTAAAATTAAAGAAAACTGATCATGATTGTGAATGAAAATTTAATGTATAACTGGTGCTTTTTTCCAAATCCTAGCAATCTTTATCTAGATGAGGGTCAGCAAAGGCAGGTGGACATTCCTCAAAGCATTTATGTACCCAAATCATACTTTTAACAGCTCTAAAAAGCTTAAGTTCAGGAGAACAACTCAGGAAAGCTCTGACCAAATTTGCTGAGGTGCTTCAGGCATCTTATATGCCTAAAGATATGCTATGGACCAAACTCAGTAAAGTCCTTGTTAGCTGAAGTGACAGGTGAGTCACCTCAGGAGATAGCCTGAGGGGTCTGAGGTGATGGCTGAGGTGACAGGTGATAGCCAAAGGGCGTTGAACCCTAAGCTCCCACATTCCAGAACAGAATATTGTTGAGTACAGACTGAGGGAAAAGAATGTTCTGGATGGCAGCACACTTCACCCCTTCCATTGAAGACGTGTCATTGTGTCACCAGAGAGATAAATTTCACAGAGCCAGGAGAACAAGAAACAAAGGCGCTTTGACTGCAATCTACTGCTACCTGTAAAGTTAGCTGAAGAGTGGGAGATGGGCAAGGGTTTACGCACGTCACGTTAGACAATTGCTGGACAAAAAAGAAAAATAACATGCTAAAGCTTTGCCCTTCTATCTTAGTTCTCCAACCCTGTCTAAGAAAGCACATCTTGAAAGTTTCCACAATATTTTAGAAATCAATTATTTCTCATAACAAAGACTGAAATAAAAAAAGACATTCAGGCCGGTCGAGTGAAATTCGATATTTGATACAGTTCAGTCATATTCTTACAGAGAAAACTAAAGAAATTAGAAATAAGGGCACAAAGCTGATGTGACATCAAAATACATTTACATGGGTGAGAATTCTGAAGTAGATTAAAAGATAATGTAATCAAGTGGCAAATGGCCTAAACTGATCAAGATGAATAGCAAGCAAACGGAGGTAAATGATCAAAGTGTAACACCTGCTGCCACAGACGACATCTATGTTAGAAGTATATTAATAACTTGAAGCATCATCTCGATTCCTATCAGGGACCCAAATATTAAATCTATTAATCACAAGCAAGTCCCTACTCCTGCGAGAAATATTTTCATATATGAACCCAAGTGACTTGTAATCCACATGTTGATGGATAAGCAAGGCTTACAATGAACACTGGGAACCACATTGACAACTCAGCATAAGGTTGGTCTAAATTATATCCCCAGAATTATAATGCTAAAAGCCCCAAATCTAGGAGTTAAACAAGGCTCCCTTTAGATAAATTTATTAGGAAATACAGTGATGTGATTAAGAGTTTCTACATCAAAATCATTTTAGTATATTGCAGGTGAGGTTCTTAATGTCACCAGACATTATGGGATCTGACTTGTCTCATTATAGAAATCTATTTTCAGTACATATACCGAACGCAGTATCAATGTCAAGTAAATGACTCAGACCGACTTCATAATTATTGGTTTTATTTCAGTCAAAAAAGTACAGCTGTTTCTGAGTATTAAGTTATAATAGCAATATCATCTTATTTAACATTATAAAAAAAATTATTGCAAACTCTTGAGAGGACTTCTTGTGACTTGGATCAAGAACACAAAAGTTGCAAGAAAGGCAGCTTTAAGTTAGAAAACATACCTTTATCTATGCTGAAAATCTGCCAAAACTGTGACCAAAAGAAAACAAAACTAAAAAACAAACAACAAATCCAAATCACAGTCTGTATGTTCTTGGTAGACATTTTGTAGATCCGTGCAGCTACAGTTCCCAAAGAATCTGTCCAAAATAGACAATTTTCTCTGCTGGTAGTAAATAGGACTTCCTTTGTAATCATTAGTCTGAAGTGCTGAGGCCCTAGCTATAGAGCAAAAAGCAAATATCCTGTCTTTTCTGACCTGCACATTCTTTTATTTCCATGCCCCGTGGGTGGAGGATAGTGCTTTCAGATTATACCTTAGCAGAACCCAGCAAAACTTCATTGCAACACTCCCAACTAGGCGAAAGAGAAAATGGGGAAAAGAACATGACCAAAAGAATTTCCATTAACTTTTGAGTTACACAGTTTCACTGACATCATTGCATCACACCAGGTATTTCAGAGGATATTCACTCTTTGCTATTCACAGTGGAATATGTCACAGAGAAATCACTGTGACTATGCATACAGGTATTCCAAAATATATGTATACTGCCATGTTGTTGCAGGTAAATACTGACTTTTATAGCAATAAATCCAGTAAATCAAACTGAGTAAAATATTGACCGTTAAGCACATGGTTTTGACAAATGATAGAAAATTAAGGATAAATATAGGATATGAAGAGGTTTCTGAGAAAAATGGTAGCAATTTTGGATTCAGAGAGACCCAAATTTCTATCAGAAAATGTACAAGTAAATTCTTCGGGTTTTACCAAAACAGCAACAATAACTGAAGACACTTATAAAGCATTCTTGCTTCTGCAGAACCTATGGAGACTTCAATGTTTGATAAAAGTAAGTTGAATCAATGGTCTCATTATGCATAAAACCCCCACATTCACTCAGATTTTCTTCCTTTTTTCCTCTGAGCATAAGCTAAGCATTATTTTTCTTTTTCTAAACGATATTTATAAGGCACAGTTGACAGAATTTGAGATACCTGTTTAGGATTTTCATTACATGTTCAACTTAGAAATCCAAGTTCCATTCTGAACCTCTTGTGCTCAGTTCCTATTTTTATCAGGGTATTTCTCCATTTTATAAATTAACTGGATATATCAATGCTCTGTCTCTGGACTACTGCAGAAATATGCTGTATAATTTCTAAAGCTGTTTAAAATTTGTGATCCTCAGGTTCTCAAATAGTGGTGCTGTTCTTTTTTGTCTTTTACATACTGAGCAATTCTTTTTCTTCTATCTGCTTTTAAACATTTTGTAGGTCACCGTAACCTAAACAAAAACTAATAAAATTGCAAAATTTATCTCACGACTGCACTCCAGGCTTGGCTATCACTAGAGATCTTCCTTTTTAATTTGTCAATTGAAGACAAACCAGTTAGCATGTCATTTTAAACTAGCACAGAATCCGAATTTGTATGATGGTTGCACCTCCGTGCTAGGATCAAGCTCTGACTCAAGCAAAAGCAAGAGTGTTGTTTCAGAGGTCTGTCTATGAAGGAGGTCTGCGCACCGTCAAACCCCACTGAATTCTGCGGGAGTGCCGTGCCCTTAGATGCCCTCAAAGTCTGCAAAAACTCAGCCCTTGAACTGATTATGAAACGGTGCAGACTGGTGTTCAATACCTGCTGCGGGGAGTGTGAAACAGCAGAGATTGCCAGGCCAAGAGTAAAACGCTGGCAGAACAGCAGGACCCACAAGTGCTGAGGGAGCTGCCAGATGTGACTACAAGGCCACTCTGGACGACTGTTGATCAATCATGGTGATTGGGAGAAGTGTCTGAAGACTGCAGGAAAGCAAATGTCACTCCTATCTCCAAGACAAGCAAGAAGGAGGAACCAGGGAACTACAGGTCAGTCTGCCTCGCCTCGACCCCTGGGAAGGTGATGGAGCAGCTAGTCCTGGAAACCACTTCCAGGCATGTGAACGACTGGAAAAATCAGCAGGAGTAGCGAGCATGGGCTCACCAAGGGGAAGTCATGCTTGATCAACTTGATACACTTCTGCGACGACATGACTGGCCTGGTAGAGAGCAGTGTCTACCTGGACTTCAGTGGAGCCTTTGACACTGTCTCCCGTAAGATCTTCATAGATGAGCTGCTGATGTTTGGGCTGGATGAGCAGACAGCGAGGTGGGTTGAAAACTGGCTGAATGGTTGGGCCCAGAGGGTGGTGATCAGTGGCATGAAGTTGCCTCTTAACAAAAGCCAAGAATTTACAATAACGTATCTATGCCTTCCTTTGCCTTTTTATCCTGCCTTTTCTATCATTTCTTGGTTGTCAGGTCTTGTCTTGATTTGTATCTTTATGTATTTGCAACGTCAGTGTATCTTCCACTACCGAGCTATTCTTTCATTTGTTATTGTCTTAGACCCCTAAAGGTTAAAGAGCATACTAGAGTGTTGTATTTCCCCATGTCTGTAGGAAGCAAAGGCAGGATTGCATTTTGTTTTGTTAAACAGTGACCAGACTCTGAACAACACTGCCTGTGGCTCATGATAATTGATTCTTCTCTGGAGATATTCAAAACCCGCCTGGATGCAGCCCTGTGCAGCCTGCTCTAGGTGACCCTGCTCTAGCAGGGGGGTTGGACTAGATGATCTCCAGAGGTTCCTTCCAACCCCCACCATTCTGTGGTTCTGTGATTCTGTGATTGCCTCTCTCGCAAATGCTGTCACAGAAAAGGGATCTGTCAGTCTCAAACTATTTAATTTCCTTAAGATCAGCTACCTAATCCATAATATCTATTTAAAACAGCTTATTTGTAGTACGACTCTGGAAAAAATAACCCAAAACCCAAAAGAATACATCTCAGGTGTAACAACATCTTGCGTATGCTCAGTGTGACCCTTTGCTTTGGGACAGATAGATGATACAACCATATCAACTTAGTGAAATATTTCATGTGACAGAACACTATTATTTATCCTCTATAGGTTGCTAAAAAGGATTTAAAAAGACAGTTCTACTGAGATGGCAGCTTGGTACAAAATGAGAGAGACAGCCTAACTGTCTTGGTTTTCTACAGATACCACAAATATTTTTGATGCAACAAGTAAAATAATTTTGAAGTACTACATGATGATTTCTGACATTAAGATCTTCGTATCTATCAGTACATTTGGAAAAAATGAATCGCTATAGTAGGCATTAACTATTTGAAGTACAAAATACATAGCTCAGAATCAAACATGACTTTTTTTTCCATTACCAAAGACTTAATTTCAAATTGAATCACCTTGTGAAAAATCTGCCACATTCTTAAAGCAGCGCCTACGTCTGCATTTGCAACGGCAGAGTTACCTGTGACGCAATTAATGTCTGACACATTTTCTTGATGCCACTTGTTAGATTTACTCCAAGCATTCACTTCAATGCCACAAATTAGAACTGCTATGTTGCAGAAGTGCCAGCTCGGACAAAAATTTTGTTATCAGACTGATCAATTAATTATATAAAAGACCTGCTTATCCTGCAAAAGGCAGTCTCCAGAATGCCCTTCCAAACTATCAGCTATGGGTTCTCTGGGGATTAAAAAAAGGGCAGAGTTTTTATAACAGGCCTCTCTAGAATGATTTGGGAAAACATTAAAACAAACTCCCTTCAAACCACAATTCGCACAATGGGTATGAGTGACCCAATGGAAATTAGTTCTCCTTTTTCAATTAGGAGCCCTTGAAATATTACCCTGCACATGATTACTTTTTCAACAGCAGTGCTACGCTTGTAAAGTCTGTAGCTGAAGAGCACCTCACTGCACAGAGTGCCCGAGCATCGGCTGCCAGCTCTGCACGGCGGATGAAAGCTGAGAGCAGGGATGAACATTACAAGATGACTAGCAGCACTGTATCATTGCTCTCTTTGTCTAACAAACGGACAAAAATACCATCCAGAGGCATTAGTGTAAAAATATTTTTGTGACCAAAACCCCAATGTTTGACCTTTTTTCACATACAATATCTTTGCTTATAGCATCACAAAGGTCTCCTTGTTCTTGTTTCCCCCATTGTACCCACAAGACGTGAATTCTACTTGTGCAAATATGACACAGATCAATAGTATCAGAGTATCATCAGTTAAAAATTTCCATGTGTACCGGCTACCCGACAGCATACTTAGGTTGCAATCAAGTTATACAAATTTGCCTTTTTTCCAAAATTCTACCAGAATACCTTTTTTTTTTGGTTATAAAAAGAAATAAATACCAGATTTTGCCTTAACAAGGAGGCACTGCTTGGGTGAAAACTCTTAATACATATCTCCTGACCAGAGTCTTAAAATTCTCACAGAAGATGTATACACAGCTCTGTCCATAAAGGCGGAGAAATTCTGCTGATAGGATAGGAATAGAAAAATTACTGAAACTACTTATACCGTAGAGCTAGTTGACATTTTGTATTGTCTGGAAATAGCATGAAAGTTGCAGGAATAGGAGATGTTGAACCACGTACTATCACATTGAAACTACAGGAGAGAATGATTACTGAGGTCGCAATTTGAACGCTGCCATTTCCTTACACATGTGCTTACCTAAGTCCATGTTTATATTCTCTTAATATATTTATAGAATAAAACACTTGTTTGATGCAAACATAATTTTCCCCATAAACTTCCTGGAAAATGTTTAAGTGTAAATCTGTAGTCAGTGTTTTCAGGCTTTGCTGCCTCTGTGTAGGTCCTACAGCAATAGTTACGCACTATGCAATCTTGCTTTTCAGAGTTGTGAGGCATCGACACATCACATGAGAAGCAATTGCTGATAACCGACAGAAAAGTGGTACATACTTTTGAAGACCGGACTATGCATCTGAATGCATAAATATGATGTCATGTGCCAAAATTTGGGCACCCAACTTTATACCTTTTGGTCTATTTAACTCTGAATTAACATATGGAGTCATTTCACTTTATATATGAAGCATGTACTTCAGGGTGTTTCTTCAGTGTCTTTACTCCATTTGGAACACGGGCATGAAGAGAAGTCTAGAAAGCATCCAGATATTTTACTATTTGGGTTATAAGCTCTCAGCTGGACCAACAAACAGCGCAGAACTCCATACATTTTAGAGGTGGCAAGTGTATTACATGAAATAGGCCAGATAATAGAACACTGAACATTGCTAGGGAGAACCCTGCCGAGGAAAATAAAACCAAATCATAAACCAGCATCTCCCGTGCTCTCTGAGGAGCGGCAGCACTGCGGGGAAAGTGAGGGAATCACAGGAGCACTGCAACAGCCCAGAGGCAGGAGAAGTCCTGCTCGCTGGGGTAGGTGTCCGTGACTGGGAACAGCTGAATTCACAGTAGGAACATTTACTGCAGGAGGAAGCCCACACAAGCTTCCTTGGCTGCAGGACAACAGCGGGGAGAAAAGTATTTGAAGAAGATCGTACATGTATTACTTGAACTGTCAGTTACAGAGGAACAGGATGGCCCTCATGAAGAAATCTGTGTCTGCAAACCTGTGACAAGTCCCTGCTGTAAGTCCTTCTAAACAAAAAAAAGCATCACCCAGAGAGGTCAGTTGTATGTTAATGCCTAATCCAACAACTCTCCAGGCACACAGTGGTTCCCAAGGCAAAGGAGGAAACATCTTGCGTTAAATCTTTGGATTTTGGAGTGTAATACTCAGTTTCACCGTACTTGCTGGAGCTGCAGCAACAGGCAGCAATACAGGTCTGAGTCGCTCAGACTTTGTGCCACACTTTGAAGACCGCCCAGATCTCCTCAGAGCAGTATCCGGGCAATAAAAGCGCTCCCTCTAGAATTCCTTCATTAGGCTTCTTTCTCATTATTGATCTCTGATTAGCTTAAGGCAAGGATTTATCTGATTCTGAGTTCTGATGGAAACAATATATTTTTATGTACAAGTCATCACTTCATGGAGCTTGTTAACAGAACAGGACTCATCTCCATGGGATAGTTTCATGGAGACTTCCATCTTGGAACTGTTTATTTCCATGAAGGAAGCACATTGAATTAGGAAATTAGATCAGGAGTAGCCTCAGCTGTTCAATTCAGAATTATATTTAGTATGTGTGTATGTCAGTGCCTCTGCTATCAAACATCATTGCACAGTTAGCCAGGGTTGGCCAAAAATGATAGTGTCCATGTATTTTAAAGCTCTAAGGTATTAAACACTGGATTCACCATGAATCAGTAAGAAAAAATAAAAATATCAGAACAGTTCACAAAGCAAAATATTCCAAATTTTTTTCAACCTTCTAGAAATAGTTTATCCATAATAATACACTAAAAATCCGTCCAAGAACCTCAATAATATTTTGCCAAAACTCCTTTTAAATAAAAGTTATATTCCCTCATAAGGCTTTGATTTAGTTCAATCAACATTTTCCAGTAGAAAACATTTTTATGAGAAAATTTTCTCCCTCGCCTTAGGAAGCAACATCATTAACTTATTTGTTCAGTAAATGAAAACTCACCAGGTCACTTGTAGCAAAACTGGGAACTGAATAAGATTGACATCTTCCATATCATAGAACAAAATATCCCCCATTTATCCACAGGGCCTCCTGCAATCACTATGCCAGACCTCACAGGCTTGGCTGTACAGGTGACACCAGCACTTCATCGCAGACAACGCCATCCACCCCATCCATCTCCATCTGACGGAGAAAGCAGTAATTCCAAAGCTTGGTATTTTAGGGATGAATAACCAGTTGTGTAATTCTATAGCAAAATGTCAGTTATTACATTTTGCTAATTGGTCCGCACTGGGGAAATTATTTTCCTTTCTTCTAACCCCTCTAACAGCAGAGGGGCATTTTGAGGCACTAAATCAACCAGCTTCTAAGCATGCACAAGACTGTTCCTTCCAGTTGAACACTATAGGATGAATTATAGGATGATGATGTTTTCATCTCCCCCTAAAAAAAACTTATTTAATTTGCATAATAAGAGAACCAAACACATAACACTGGTTTTTAGGTTATAGAAGCATCATAACATGCTGCAGAATGTAAATATTAGCAACCAATTAGTAACAAGCAGTTAGTTATCATTTCTACTAGATTAACCAATACTGTTGAGTTATTAAACTCCTGAAAAGATCTAGGCTTGGTCCCCTTTAGTCAACTCTCTCACCTCATCTCCTCAGATCTGCTGCTTCTCATGCCAACCCAGATATTTGTGTAACTGCAGAGCAAGCCAAATCTACTTTTTAACAAGGCAGAATACTATTTTCTGCTATACTGGCAACCGAATGAAGGCGATCCAGTTAGTTCAGACATTGTTTAACAGAGAAGCAGTTGCTGCTTCTGCAAGGTAATGTACCTGCAAAAAGGAGCAACGCGGATCTCATTCACTCTGGGCCACCACACATTGACTGAGCCTCAGAGGCGACGCGTGGATCGTGCCGGGGCTGGACACAGCAGCTGCTGGGAAGGCACAGCAGCAGCGCCAGCTCCAGCTCAGGTGGCTGAAGTTGACGCCTCTGCATCTTCATTGCTTCACCTTCCCCAAAGAAGATGCCCTAAAGTCAACTCGGGAAGGTCTGTACTCATATCTTCTCAATGCAGTAGTGAATCTCTCTGTGTATGTATATATATACACACGTATGCTCTGCTCTTTCTCCATCGTTAAAGTAGCATACGCTGTTTATCCATCCAATGGTCATGCACTGTTGCCTCTCTCAGTAGGCATCTGGAGTTCAAAGACAAATTGACACTGGGTTCACTTTATGTGTCTAATTTTAACCATAATTTACTTACAGTGGCTTCTGCAAGGTGCTCAGTTATTAAAAATTCAAATCAAATCGTATCATTGGTGCTTTAAAGATTATTATGCTGACATATCAGGTACACAAAGCAGTAATATATAGCTGCATTTATTACCTATAACCAGAAAAGGCCATCAAGAATGAAAAAAACTAACTATATTTAAAAATAATAAAAGCTCCACATTTGCCTATGCTCTCTGAACAAACTTGGATGGGCTGTGGCTTATGACCAATTAAGAATAATTTACCATCCAGATAGTCTTCACTGGAACAATAAAAATCCCATTTGTTTAGATTTATTTTAACAGCAAGATAATGATAGACTAATCACATATGCATCTTTTTCCCTACTGCATAATATATGTTTTCATTTAGGCAAAATTATAAGAATTTTAAATTCACTAGCCTTAGAAGAATAGAAAGGTAAACCCAATTATTTTAATGAATAAAAAAGCCTTTGGGTCATTGATAATTCAGATCTCTAACCGAGAAAAGGGAATAATATTATACCATAGATTACAATATTCAAAACAAAAAAACAGTCTGCTTTATTTTTATCCTACTGACTTATCTCTGATTTGAAGATACGCCAGTATCATGCTAGGCACCAGTGTAGGCTTTAAAGTTCAACACTTCTCAAGACAAAAGACAGGCATAAGTAAGTTGGCAAAGCTCGAAAGAAACAACCTGAGCAGCCAAACTCGAACTGTTTTAGCTCTCTTCAGACTAAACCTGGGATTAATAAATATTAATTATTAAATTAATAAATATTCATCCAAGATTTAGGTCTGAATGCAAGTGGTTACATTTCACGCTAATTTGCAGGATTAAGAGGATTGATTTTATGGATATTTTCTTCAGTATCAGAATTTCCTAGGTTGCTTTCCATATCTCCAAGTGGCTTCCTCAGCAAATATTATAAGTCAAACGACAATGGAGTATATTCAGTTGTTGTGAATGGCACCCAGCCGGCACTGCTGAAGGAAGGAAGGGCAACGCGGGGACTGGCGCTTGGCCAGCAGGCGCAAAGTCAGGGCAGGAGACGCTGCTCACCTTTGACAAAAGGCGGGGAAGCCTCATCCTGCAGGGAAGCCTCCTGCAGCAGCTCCGCTGGAAGTAAAGCAACGCTTTCAAAGCAGCGGCGCGCAGGCAAGGCATTTATTCAAAGCGACCGATGTTTTTTAAAGCTTTCAGTCAGGAATCGTATTCCTCAATACAGCCCTGCAAACTCGTCCGCAGCGCCATGGAAGAGGAGGGATGCACAGACCCGGCAAGGCCCCGGCTCTCCCCAGGCACAGCTGCCGGCGGCTGCTCCCCGAGGGAGCGCGTGGCCCCGGGAGCGGGGTGCGAGCGCGCGGCAGGGAGGGCACGGGGGGAGGCACCGCTCCGCGCCCCTCGCCAGGGCTGCGCGGGCGCCCGCGGGCTCCAGCCGCAGAGGACAACGGCGCGCCCGGGCGACACGCACACCTCCCAGAACTGGTCGCACCTCAAAGGTCTCTTTGCCCCCAACAGCTGGTGGCACGTCAGAAATTTTGAGCAGAGGGCGTATTTTACCTCGGAGGCTTTCACCGCTCAACAGTTCTCTCTGATTTTCCAGGAACAGAACAACTCGATGATCATTTCTCCCCCTCCGCTCTCGCGAGTGACCTACATTATTCATAATTATTTCCTGCCTTGCGTGTTTGCAAAACAAATAACAGAAACCGTGCAAAGTAATGAAACCTGATATGCAAGAAGACATCAAAGCAGATGCACATAATAGATACGCATAAAATATAATAGTATCATTCTTTTTAATTAAACTTTGTGGGAAATAAGTGAACTATTCCTCTAACGATATCTTGCAGCTCTGAGTGTAAAATCAGTTAAGTAGCTAAATAAGCATGCTGCTGGAATGGCTGCATCATGACAGACAGACTCGCCTGTGAAAACAATCCTGGGAAGAAGCTGATCATTTTTTTTAGTGCTACTATTCATCAGTAACTGAAGCATAATCAGCTGTGACTGGCTGAGGAACCTGCCTGCGTGCAATTTAGGAATTCTGGTTAATTATGTAAAATTGCTCAATATTTAATGCCTGAGCATGTAATGAATCAGCCGTGAACTAGCTAAGTCCTTTGTAAATTACTGCCCACTCTGTCTGGAAGATGAGCCCATAGATAATGAAAGAGGGAAGTTAACTGAAATATTTAGGGTTTGGATGAACTCTACAGTCAGACCAAAAAAAAAAAGAAATAAAGACCACCACTTTGGTCCTTATCTGGAAACAGGAGTGGGAGTAGGAGGCACTCGAAAAATTCCCAAAGAGGAAAACAGGGTGTACAGAGTTACAGAGCAGGGGCTGACAGAAGCAAAAGGAACTTGGGGGCAAGAGAGCAAGAAAAGGGACACGCTTTCATTGCTGATTTGGCTGTGGGAGCAGCTGAGGGAAGAGAAACCAGCTGCAGAGAGGGGGAAGAAAGGGGAGATGCCAGTTGCAGAGGGGGATGCTGCCAGGGTAGGAGAGGGCAGAGGGCTGTGGGTTTGTACCTCCGGCTGTGAGGGTGGGTCCATGCGATCAGAAGGGAGCTGTGCTGCTCCCCGTCCACCCGGAGCGAGGTTCAGCTCCCCAGTGTCTGTGCTGAGAAGAAATGCCACAGACCCCGAGGAAAACCAGAGAGCTCAGCTGCACCTGGACCAAGGGAAAATTAAGGAATGGGCAGATGTAGCATCTGTGGACTCAAACACAGAAGTATGGTGAGCATCACGGACCTCGATTGAGGTTATGAGGCTGGGGAGGATGGCCTTTGCCATCTCTCACCTCATTAGCAGGAGCAAGCGAACATTCAGTTACTAAACTAGAAGAATTTAATGTTCCATGTAATTTAAATTCTTGTTCCTCAAAATCATTAACAGTTTTCTGCGGGACAGAAAACTCTGATTAAGCCCCATTTCTACACTGTACTATGAAGTTATTTTTGATTGCATAAAGAGGATTTTGAGGATACTGTCACTATAGAAACTAGTGCTAAAGGAAGTTCTTTTGCTCTGTTTTCCCACTAGAGAAAGCAAAGAAAATACTCTCTTTATTAGCTGGTAGAAATGGATGTAGTTACATTTAAATATTTTCCTCCTGCTCCTCTTTAACCACTTTTGTATTTGACAATATTACCTTCGAAAAAGCTTTCATTATCTTCATTTAAGACTGAGGTTTTCCCTTTTCCCCCTGCAGGTTGTTCTGCTTGTATGCATGTGTGTGTGACTGTGCTTGTGAGTGTCACAAGTAACAGGCACCACAAACAAAAACCAACACAAAATCCTTTTAGGTTGAAGCTGATATTGTCTAAACACATTGTTAAACAACATGCACTTTTGGACATGGGAAATCCCAAGATAATGTTCTTTCCACAAAGCTTGTCTTCATGCATAATACACAATGCAGTCGAGATGAGTAATAGCTTAGGAGCAGAATAAAACTGAGGAAATCACATCTTAAATTATGATATTACTACGCATAGTATAGTAATAGCTAAATGCTCCAAGCCCCTTGCCCCCTGCCCACTGTGCCCTTAATTGTGCTAGAGTCTATACCTATACATTGTAAATACATTTCTGGCTTCTAAAATTTTTTTTATTTTAATATACAAGGACTTTGGAATAATCCTGCATTTTGCGGACCTCATACTACCTAAAAAGTGAGCACAGCCACCCTTTCTCCTTGCTGCCCCTCTTGTGAGGGATGCCTGCCTGTTTTGTGAAGAAGGTGCTCTGAACCATTTCCACGCAGATCTGAGCAGCTTGTTGGCTGCTCCTGACGCTGCAGCTCCCTCCGCCCTGATGTGGAGGATGGTCAGGAGGAAGGCGTGAGAGCAGGCCGGGGTGGCAGGAGAGCCTGCACTATGGCTGGCACGCCGCCGGGGCGGTCAGCCCCACGGGAAGGCTGACAGTCACAGCCGAAAGGCAACACACCATCACTTCTTCAATTGCCTCTAAGCTCTGCCCGACCAAGCAAGTGCTCCTGCCTCGCTCTCCAGCAAAGCCAAACAGACCGTAACCCACCGGTGCTCTGCGCGCAGCATCCGAGAGCCACAAACTGCACCATCACAGCCCAGCTGAGAGTCCAAGCGCTTACCTAGGCATTAGCTTGGGCACAGGAGCAACCGGGGGGCAAATCCCTGGGTCAAACACACCCACAACGTAGCTGTTGCTCCCTGCACAGACCCCCTCCCGGCCCGCTGCATAACAGAGCGTACGGATCCCGTGTGGACACGTGGGCAACATTGACCCGCAAGGATTTTATTCCGAAAGCAATTGTCCAAGAGACACTGATTGAAAAGGCATATTCACCTTCTTTGGGAGACATCTGTGAATGAATGAAGACTGAATGGAAGCGAACACAATTTCAGTAACTCAGACTTCCAAAGATCAACCTCCTCATTTTTTATACCAACAGCAAATCTTTTAAGACCAAGAAGTTCAACAAACGTAGAGCCACTCTAGCACTGTACAAATATCAAACGATGTCTAAGGCAATAAGAGGAGCTGATGAGCAGCAGAGAACGTGCTTGCCTCCTTCCAACAGCCAGTCCTGGGTGATATTATCAAGATAGTTCAGAGTTGATTTGTTTAATGCCACAGACTGATGTAATCAGTTTGACTTTGGTTTCCAAAATGCTTACGTCAATAAAAGTCCCTCAATCTTCCTTAGGTCTTCTTGGGAGCAACTGCAGCATTTGCAACTTAATTATGCTTTTTGCTTTCTGTTACTTTACAGGTTTCCTTTCCTTTACATAGACTTTTCATGTTCATAGAGGACTGAGACAGCACAAGGACATAGTGTGGACCACTTGCTACCAAAGTAGGTTGCTACTTCCAGGTACATCTGCACTGAGCGAAGGACTCAGAGTTGACTTGACCAGAAGAAAAGAAGAGGTTAGGTTGTGGAATCATGCAGTTATACCATTTTATGTAATACAGAAAACTGCATTGCACCAGTTGATATATAGAAGAGTGCTTTAAGCATCTGCAGTGCTTTACGGTAGACCTGAACCCATCCATACAAGAAATTAAATGGCTTACTGAAATTCAGTAGAAATCTATGCTTTATTCATTACTAATATCCTGTGAATAACACATATAAGAATAAGAAAATGCTAGTCTGAGAATTACAGAGCCTTATTAGCTCCAGGAGCAAATTAGTGATGAGACACACCAACTTGGTCCTAATGGATTTTTTTTTAACAATGTTTTGGAATAATTTTTTTAATAATGTTTTGAAGCATTGCAACTTTCAGCTTCACTAAAAATATTGTTAAAGGAAATTTAATCTACAATGTCACAGACAATTCTCCAAGCTCCCTTTATGACCTTCATCTATATTGCTCCCACTGAAGCTAAGTGAATGTCTTGGTCTTTGTATAGAATTTACACAGGTGGAAAAGGAAGGCAAAGCGAGGCTAAGTTGATAAAATGATGGATAATTATTTGCACTGGCATAAATGACTTCAGAAGGCACAAGACATCAAGATACTAGCTATGCAGTCTACACAGTTTGCCAGAGTTGAAAGATTTATTGTTGTGACTCCAGAATAAAAATATTTTATTATTATAGGATGCTGAATATTGAGTATTTTACCACTCACAGACAACACTAGACTACTATAAGCTGAATGTACAGGGAATGAATAAAGTACTTTATGCTGTAAAATAATAACGAACATTCATAAATTAATGGGAACTGCAGTCCTGAGGCTAATGGACTACTACCTGGGATTTCTTACTTGCGTGCACCGCAGCTCCTACAGATCATTTTTTCTTGCACCAATGGATATGTTAACAAGCATTACACAGCTACCCAAGCCAATGACATTTTATCATGATTAGCACTTGTACCAAATAAAAAAAAAACCCACTAGCATAATACTAATGCTGTGCTTTTAAACAAAAGCTAAGGAAATCTGCAGGAAAACCGTATTTGTTCCCAGGCAGTGCTATTTTCAATTACCTGTTTGTGCACACTGACATTTTCGTTTTGAAAATTGTTTTAATAGAGCCCAAAGTAGCAATTTAAAACTGATGCACAAATCTAAATAGAGCTGAAAATACCCCAAGGCGTACACCGAGGAGAAGGCTTTTCAAAAATCAAATGATACGCCTTTGGCAATCAGAACATCAACAGGTTGAACTCAGTGAAAGAGGACAATAGCAAATGATGGGCAGGGGATGGCAGAGCTCCCTCCAACTGAAATTGAATTTCACTGAGGAGCGATGGGGTGATGTAGCTGGAAACACACTTCCATCATAATCAAAGATCGTAACAAGCAATCACATCAAGCCGTGGTGCTGCGCTTGGAAGGCACAATTACTGGGATACCTGGAAGCGAAAGCAATGTGGTGTTCAGCGAAAGACTGCACAGAGAAAACACAGATACTGAGTTCGGAGCTGAAAAGTAGTGCTATTTTGTGGAACAGCAAGAATCTAACGCTGACCCTTCTAGGGTCAGGAACTCAAAACGTATACTGGATCTCAGATTTTTGCCTTGTAAAATTTGTTAAGAGCCCACACTTGTGAAACAGCTCAGCATCAAAAGAATGGGGGATGATGAATCATTTAACTGCACCCATTCTTCTGTTAAAATATATACAGCATCAAGAGAAAAAAATACATACGGAAGAATTTCATGCTATTACACTGCTATCCCTTCCACGACTGAGTATTTTTAGAAATATTCTGAAATAGAAAATGTCTATTCAGGATGCAAATGTTTACATTTAAAGTTCTTCTTGCAAATATGGCTTTGTACTAGCAATTTACTACTCTTTAACAAAGTCTACAGGTTCAGAAGCTTATTTTTATTTCAGGATTTGTGTTAATTTTGTTTCTTCCTCAGTCATTGGGGTTACATAATACACAAAACCCATCAGGAATGCTTCTTTTTATCCAGAGGTATGCCAAAAGGAAAATGGTCTCATAGAAAGCCAGCAGAAATCTTTCTATTTTTGTTTTTATTGACGGAAAGATTTTCTTTAGGCAAAAAGTGAAGTGTTTTAATGTCTTGCACAAATAGCAGGGTTTGGAAAAAACCGAGCCAGATTCTTCTCAGAGGAGTACGGTGGCAGGACAAGAAGAAACAGGTAGAAGTTGCAGCAAGGAAGTTTCTGGTTAGATGTTAGAACAACCGTGAGAGTGTCAAGCACTGGAATAGTCTGCAAAGAGAAGTTATTGGAGATATTAAAAATCTGAGTGGACAACAGCTTGAGCAACCTGATGTAAGTTGACCCTGCTTTGAATGGTGGGTTGGACCAGACGACCTCCAGAGGCCCCTTCCAGTCCATGTAGTATTTCTACAATAGGAGGTGATCAGATACAAGCTAGACACAACTATAACTGAAGCTGGCTTCAGAACAAAGAAATTAAATATGTTTTCTTTAAAGCAAACAGCAGGAGAAAAAGTGACATTTCTACATAGCTTGGAACTTGTTTTCTGCTTTCCTTTGATACTAAATTCCGAATAAATTTACCATTTGTGATTACAACAAAAACATGTAATTCCATGGAATACTTCAAAATTCATTTAACTAGCTCTGCTGTTTTGATTGCTACTCCTTTGAAACAATAATTTTATTTAAAAGCTACAGTTTTTTCAAAGTAACCAGTAATTTGTGACATCTCCATGTTGTGGTTCTGATGAGAGACACCCTAAGAGGCTTTGATTTTCAAAAAAAGATGAAGAAAATCACTACCAGAAGATTAGCTTCATTTATAGTGCTTCTGTTTTGGATTCAGAGGTCTTTTTTTAAATAATCTTGGCCAAGCAGACTATGAAACAACATGATTATCCTTCCTCCTACCTTGCAGTATTCCTCGCCTCTGCTATTAAAAGTGTTATTTGGAGCTCTAGTTGGGGAAATATCTACTGTGATAATGAATGATTTGTATAACTTCACTATTTCTTGTTAGAATCACTACAAGTCATAAAATTCAAGCAGCCAATATAAGATTTGACTGGCCCTCTTCAGGCCCTAGATAAGCATTTTCTCCAAGCACGTCTGAACATTCAGGATAACGTAATGTGAATGAGTCATCATGATTTGGGGATTCGGATCCGATCCTTTTTCTTCCATCTCCAGTAAAATCCCAAGAGCAAAATGTATGTTTTGTTAGCAAGGAATTAAATATCTCTTTTGCTGAAAGTTAGACATCTGCTTTCCACATGGTTTTCTTCTCCCTTTTCCCCAAAAGAACACAAGTTACACAAAATGTACATTTATGTCACTTCTGCACAGAGAAGTGTCTGTATTACATATTATAGGGACATTCACCTGCCCCAGAAGGAAACTAGTATGATTTTGAATCAGACTATTCTCACCTCAGCCGAACCAGAATGTTCTCAGAGCAATTCCAGAAATCTACAGAAAGTTACAAATTAAAAATTCTTGTGTACAAATTAAAAGAACCTAACAAACTCCAGAGCTGGGAATTCAAAAAGATCTGGCAAGAACTAAGTTACCTGCAGCTAAAAGGCAAGTAGATGGTGTATCTCTAAATAAAACTAAAATTGTGCTTTGAGACTGCTGTAGGAAAAAAAAAAAAAAGTGAATGCTTATAGGCAATAGATAATTGGATGTATGGAGGGGAAGTAAATGCTCAAAATTGAACTTTTGAACTCTCAAGTACACGTGTGCAACTTGCTATATGCAACCTGTGTGGGCTGGTTGTAAATTTAGATAACACCAGGTCTAAACAGAAGTGCTGTATCCTGAATCTTCCAATTAATAAAGAGACATGAGGCAGTACCGCCATTAGGAGGCTGCTCATGCCTTGTGATTCTGGGAAAACTGGGGGCCAGCAGCTAAAAGAAGGGCTAAACAATGAAGATGATGATGAACTATGATTCTACGATTCTAAGATCCTCAGTGAAGGAAAGATCCTGGAGGTGGGGGAAGATCCTGGCGATCAGGGAGGTGCGTGGAAACAAATGCCGGGAACCTCCAGGGACCTGGCCACTGTCAGCTGAGAGAGGTCACTAACAGCTGAGGAGCTGCACAGCACAAACTGACGCACCTTTCTGTCCCACCTTCCCAGACCAGCAGCCATCTCCTGGCTGGGGAGGGAAACTGCGACTTGTCGAATACAGCACTGAGGGGAGTGCAAGTGATTGCATGAGACAATCAAACATAGTCTTGCTGGTTTTTGAATAATCCCCAGTATCCAGATCCTCTGTGAGTTGTTTTTCATTCTGTCTCACCCATGGCAGAGATCAAAAATAACAACAGATGCAGGCAGCTAGCAACACTGCCTGCCAAATGGAAGGTCTCTATCTTACCCTCAGTCTTCTTGTTCTTCACATCATCATACCCCTCAGGCTATGTAGCTATGCAGCAATGTGGCAAGACGCAATACTGAATAGCGCACATGACAGCATAGATCACATTGCCTGTGATGTGTGCAATGTAATGTCCAAGGCAATTCCCCACTTTCTGTAGCTGACCTGCACTCAGCAATGAGGATATTCCCATTTATGCAAGGAGAAATCACAACCACAGGTAATCGGCTGCACCTCTTTTTTGAGATACATCGCTGGCATCAGTTTAAGTTAATAGTTTTCTTGCAAAACGAAAGCAATTGTTCAGCAGTGGCGCTGCTTTAAGACATGCAGAAAAACAGCCACACTAAGCAAGAGCCAACGGGAAAAACAAAGAATAAAGGAGGAAAACAAAAATATGAGTCTTCAGAGGAATAACGCAAGATGACAGGTAGAAAGTCCATCCTTCCATTTCCATCAGTGCAAGTTAGTCAAATATACTTGTCCAACTATTATCTTATCTAGAGATAAAGTAGCCAATAAAAGCACTCCCTATAAAGGGTGAAAAAGGGCAGGTGAACTGAAAAGGTCAGACAGAACGGAAAAGGATTTAGAAATAATTGAACCTGGTCTCTGTACCAGGACTTCATGATTTTTTCAGGTACTAAGACCAAATAATTTTAATGTGCAGTATAGAGAGAACAGCATTTACACATGCAAACACCATCACCTACATTAATTAATGTTACTCAGACTCAGAAGTTAGTGTTCTCTTTTCCTTCATTTTTTTCCCATTTGTGACAGAGTTTAACGGGCACATAAATGAATCCACTGGGAAGCCAACCTGAATGGCTACTGTTGACCTTTCTGATTAATTAGATACGTTAGCCAATTAGGTATGTTACAACCTCACAATTTACTTCTTGTACCAAACACAGCCTCCACTCCTGAAGGTATAGTTCTGGCAGTTGCCACTAAGTGTCACTGTTCACATACCCTCAAAAGCCATACTAGCATGCAAATAAAAGCTGGGCTTGGGGAGGACCCTCTATGGTGGGGTGGGTCTAGGTGTAGAAGGCTCTCAAGTGACATTCTCATGTCACCATAGTCAGCTACTGACAATGCTCCAAGCCGGGGATGCTTCCCATCCCATGCCACAGACTGGGATCTGCTGGGACACAATGGTGAGAAAGGATCAGTTATTGCAGAAAAGCACAAACGCTGGCTACCAAGTGGTGAGCAAGAACGCTAACAGGCGATACATAAACTTGACGTGAGATACTTGAGGTTCAGTAAGGAACAGCGCCTCACACCACCTCTCTGTTGTAACCAACTGCAAGAGCATTTCTAGCCTGTTTCAGAGGAAAGTCAAACAGGTTAGCTGAAAACACCAGTCATCATCATCCTGCTAAATAGCAGGACCCAACTGTGCACTAATTTGGATAAAATACGCAGCAGCTTGCTGAGGCAAATAGGCTAAGCTTTTCTTGGGAACAGGGTTCATGTGCATTAGCAGATCCTGTTCTGGGAGTTGAATTAATTCCTAGAAACCAGGTATAAACTAGAAAAAATGACATTAATACAGTTTGACCATCTAATTTCAGATTTGGTATACGTGTGAACACAAATTACATTTATAATGCACCAAAACCAGAAATCACCAACTTCTCTACTACAGAGTCACTCTATCCATCTTTCCTCACTTAGAAACACAGCGTGGGTGTCCATATGGCCAATAATAATGGTGGAGAAAATAATACTACCTCTGATACAGAAAATGGCACAGAGACTTTTTTTAGACCGTTTTTCAAGACATCTTGGACTATCAGAACCTGCTGAGCAGTGCTGGCTCTACTTACAAAGACCTGACAGCCAAGAGCAAGTGAAAAAAGAACTCACCCAGGTATAGCCACTGTTTTTAACACCTTTCTCTGTCTGATAACAGCACAATTTCTTCTAGAAATTCAGCTGCAACTTTCTTCAACATGGGCTGGGTTTTGATGGCATTAGTACTTTTCTACTTACTTAATGCCACTATGAATGTACTCAGACTCAGTTGAGTTATTTCTAATTAGTTCAGTCATGGCAGTTATTTAGATAATACTTTATTCGATGTATATATAAATACATAATCTACCTCACCTATCTTATTCACTTAGGATTTGCATTGGAATTTCTCTCTCTCTTAATACCTTTTACTTTATCTCCGTACTCTTCAGAGCTGACCATTCTTTCCATTCATTCGTGGTTTATGGTTTATGCCAGGACAACACGTGTTACTGACAACTGATATGTGAAAATAACCAGTCTCACTGGAGTAACCAATAACATTGGAGTAGTTTCAGTTTGAGCTGTCTCTATGTTTTGTCTTTACACATTAGTAATTTAATAAAGCAGAAAATATATCTTGCCATTTCAACTGCCAGACAATCCATTTGCTCTGCAGAAGCTATGTTTCAGTCAGCCTCTCCATACCAATATAGAAATACGTGTCTAGGAACAGGAATCCTTTCAATCTCTTTCAGCTTCCTCATTTCTCACATTTTGGCCTCTATATTAATATTTATGAAAGCCTTATTTTTGGTAGATAGTAAAGTCCCATTTCATAGTATGAAACTAAGTAGTTCTGGGTCGTTTTGTGCATCTATTGCCAATGAAGTACAACACTTATAACAATTCCCAAATATTACTTCAGCTTTTATACAGCATGTCCTTAATCTCTGAAATACTCTCTAACTCCATAGTTCCACTGCTCTATTTAGACACAGTTTGTGTGTCTAAATAAGCACACCTTGGTAAGATTTCCCAGTATCTAGTAAGATGCTGTTCTGCTTCAGGCTTATTCTAATTTGGGGCCTCAGAGAATATCAGCACGGTTGATGAGCCACATTCATACAAAGGGCAAAAAAATGCAGAAAATGATAAAATGTGATAGGAGGGTAGGGCTTAAAGGAGCTCCTATGGAGGAAGGACAAGACAAGGTACACCACAGACCTATTGTATCTGACAGAGAAGAAAGTCTCGACATCACCTGGTTGACATAAAGAGAGCTGCTTAGGTCTCCGAGTATATTTTCCTTCGCCATGAATTTCATTGAGCCCAGTTGGTAGAAGTCTTTGGTGTCTTTCCTCATCATCTCTTAGGTGCACTGTCTCTCATGTCTTACTGCAGTACGCTAGCTTTTAATCAAAAAATCAGATATATTCATTGCCTGGATAAACTGCAGGAACACAACAGTCTCCTCACCCAGGAGCCACATCTGAAAACAGCTTGCACAGCACTTGTAATTAACCTCTCCTGTTTATCAGCTCCTCCCATTTCCTGCTTTCCACTCTCTCGATAGCATCATTAGCAATCAGTATTTACATAAAATCTATTATTTGTTTATCTCTCCTGTATTAAAACACTTACAGAACTCATAACAAAATAATGAAAGTGGCTGAAGATCATTCCAGTTCACTTATTTAGTTAATAAAAAAAGGAAAAAGAGATGATGGAGGAGGATTTTTAAAATGCTTCTTTTTCAAGTGCTCTGGTAAGCTTGCTGAGGATGATTGTGGATATCTTTCCAGTCAGCTGCTCTTTTGATGTTTCTCTCACCTTTAAATGAGAATAGCAAATATGGTTTTTTCTTTGTTGTGTCCTCCTGCTCCTTTGCTTCTGGTGGTGAGCAGTTCTTTTCATTGCTTGTCTCTTTTCTATAAGATGGTAAATTTCCTATCTTTTTTTTTTTCCTGTTAATGGGTTGCTCTCTTACAAGGCTCTCTGGACAAACAAATAATCAATCCTCTGCAACTTCTGCCCTGCACCTTTCGATCTTTCACACCAGCTGGAATTTGACAGACAGACATTTGACAAATAAAAACTATAGCCTGTGAAAGGAATGCTGCGAAGTAGTTTGGCCTGTTGAACCTGTTGGCCTATTCCTTTACCACTGCCTTCATAATTATTATGGATCACAGAACACCAGAGGGCTTTCTGGAGGCCTCTAGACAACACAATAAGAGTATAATTGAGTTATGAGATGCAAGGTTAAAGAGATAAGAGTTTAACCTCCTCAGTAATGAACAGTAGAGAGGGAGAAGAGGGGATATTTATTTATTATAGTGAATCCTATCCTACCTCCTCCTGTCTCCCTCCAAGAACATCAGGTGCATCTCGAATACCTTCAGAGCATCACTAGAGTTGGAGCCAGTCTCCTTACCTGTGTGAGAAAGGGGGCTGCCAACAGACTTAATTCAGATATGAGTGCAAAAGACAAGATAGAGGCAAGACAAATGATCGGGACATGGAGTTTGGGTTCAAGAGTCAGTCTGAGCCCTAAGTTAACACAGACCCTAAGAAGGAAGACCTAAAAAAATCTTAATTAAAACCAGCCTTTGAATTCTGATTATAAAGTCCTTTGTCTTACGTTACTCCTATATTAGGAATAAACTTCATGTATTTCAACAGAAACCAAGGAAGAGAACAATCTCACTTTCCTATTTCCAAACCTGCAGACCCAAGAACAGATTCAGAGTTTGCCTAAGGTCCAGCATAAAAGACAATGAAAAGTACAACACATGCATATACTGCCCTAAGTAAAGTACCAAACTGGAATATGGGAAAACTAGATTCAATACCCTGCTCACAAAGTACTCTTGTCATTAAGACATTCATATACTATGGTGCCTCTGCCTTCCTTCCCCTCTCCTGCAGATCCCTACTTTGAATAAAAGCAGAATTAAATCCTCACTGCAAAATACAAACTCATATGCAGTCCTATTGTAGCTTTCTCTCATATTTTCAGTACATCTACACAGACTTTTGCAGGCAACGGTAGCACACTCTGTCTGAACTCAATGACAAGATTATTAACCAAAACACAGCACGACAAGCTATGTGGCTGCAGAGTTCCTGATTCAAAACCAGCTCACACCTGGCTGGTCTAGAGCACATGCAGACCTCTCTCGAATCCACCTGTAAAACTGCCTGTAAACAAAACGAAACTAAGACAGCTCTAGAACAAATGATTTAGAGAAACTTCAGACAACATGATTGCCTGAGCTTTGGACATTTGCCTAAGACACCTACCTCTTCCTCTGAACAAGCTGAACGCTTTCTATGTGTGAACCTATGATGTATTTCTTGAGCTTTAGCTTAATTTTCAAATACCTTATGTTTCAATGGGAATCATACAACTGTATCATGCATGGAAGCACACTTATGGGACAGCTGATTCCTAATGTGAGCTATGGTCTTGTCCCTTGGGAGCACACAGGGACCTGTGTTGAGCTCAGCTGGTCGCTGATGTCTCCATCAATCAAGCTCCTGGGAAATATTCTTGTCATTTTTACTCTCCCTCCTGTGGGGCATGTGAATATCAAAGGACATGGTCTGCTTCCAAAATCCAAGATGAGAAGTTTTCCAAGCAACAAGATCCCAAGTTCCCAAGTCATCCTCCATGGATTTGTATGTGAGGGTAATGCTAACAAAGAACAAACTGCTGTTAGCTTTCGAAGTTTGCATGGGTTCATCAATAGAAATAAGGTAGGAAAAAGATCGCCTTTGCCTTTTGGAAATCTGCTTTAGGTAGCCGAACTTATGAAAAAGTATTTCCTTATCATCTAAAGCTAATGATAGGCAGGGCAAACTTCACCAGAGTTCAGGAAAATCCTGGGAAGCAAAGCTAAGAATTAGGATCACTTATGTGGATGGACAAGATATAGATATGGCTGTTGGTGGAATAGTTCAATTACATAAATGTGGCTGTCATTTACAATTACAAGACAGTCTGACCTAGGCTTTGAGATCTGGCTACTCACTACGAGCAAACAGCAACAGCATGTTGAAGAGCTTCAGGGAGCTAAAAAGATTAGGAAGACTATGTGAACAGAACTCAAGTCTCCTCCTGCTCCAGGTCGGTGACTAAAGACTACATTGTTGGTTATTCTACCACTGACCTTGAGCACCCTCATGTTCTCAAAAATGAGGTGGAGGAGCACAGCACTGACTAACTTGACTGTGAATGCTTAATGGAAAGATTTTGTATCTGCCACTCCAGCACTGTGACCTCTGTGCAAAGGTCAGTTCTTGGCTCTTTTAACCCCTTTCCTTTGTATTTCTTCCCTGAGCAATTTAGGCAGCTCTGCCTCAACTTGAGCCACCTCTTCCCATGCATCGTGTAAAGTGCCCGGCCACACAGCTCAGAGTTTAGGATTACGGCAGATGGCAATGTGTGAGGGCTTTCACTGCCACACGCGACAGGAGCTTTGCCACTGGGGTGCAGCTGCCAAGGGCTGTGGTATAACACATGGTGATTTGATGATTTCATTTTTACACTAGTGAGGTAAAAAGTCATATTAAAAAAAACCCACCACAAAACCCTCCCTCACCTTTGCTGCCCCTCCAATCAGATACGGTAAGAAAAGAAAATCCTATTAAATGGAAAAGCAAACACTTGCCATTTGCTTAGCAAATAGATTTATTTTCATTAAATATACCAAAGAACAAGATAAGCAAAATGTCTAGCCAGCTTCCAGACTGCTCTCTTATCTGAGCAAGAGTTTCAAAAACATGCCTATACCCAGCTTTGTGTTCAGGCAAATTACAGAACATTCTCCCGCTTAAACAATATACTACCTGAAGTAGTGCGTGGGAAGACATTTCAGTTTGTGCAAGTTAATTAATCCCTCCTGTTAGTAGATTAAGCTGTGTAGAGTAGGTCAGATGTACAGGCTGAAATATTATCCTGTAGTCAGATATCTCTAAACCAGATTTGAAAATCTCTCAGGTCATTTCCTTCTGCTCTTTCAGTAGACAACTCTGATTTACAGACGTGTCAGGCCTGCACCAACTATTGCTATTGAAAAGAAAATGACTAGAGAAGAGGAAAACCTATAGCAAGTGATTTGGGTAGTTACTTATACAAGTGAAGCATAAAACGAGTCCAACTGCAAGTCTTATAATTAAGCATGAGGATAGATAATTGTGCAACGAGCTTTGTTTCTAAAGCCTCCATTTGATTTCCTCAGACACAAACTGAAGAGCAGAAGTCATGGCTTTCCCTCAGTGCACATGAAGCAGGAGGTCTGTTGCCGTTGCCATTTGTCCTGATAAACAGGCACATCTTGCTTCAGCATGGCATAAGTAACCATTCCTTTCTAATTATCATTGAGATTGACAGAAATATTGCCATTGCATTACAAAAAGGATGCAAACAAATAAGCAAAACCAATCCCACTGCAGCATATGGGACTCACTCAGGATTATTGCTGTTTTTGAGGAAAAAAAGATCTGGATATTTGCTGTTTACAAAGACTTGACGTCCTTATTTCTTTTTCTCCCAATTTCCAAATAGCCATACCCAATTTATCGTCAGGGATTTGGATTACTGTAAATTTACGCTCAGCAGTACTACGATACTGCTGACACAGCAGTAAATACAGCAGCAGAAGTTACAGCAGAAGGCAATCGTAGCAATTTACACATATCTCTGTGTTAACTAATACAGGCACATCAGACATTTTAAACAGAGGTAGCCATACTGCAGAACAAGCGGGAATGTGGCGCATAGAAATCGATATGGCCCCAGAGAAGCGTTTGGTCCAGCAGCTATTATTACTAGCTCTGAAAAGAGCGAGATCGCATCTCTTCCAGATTCAGAGACACCCCTTCAGTGTCACAGCCACATCTTCCTCACTAACTTTGAATGCAAGCAAGCATCAGAGTTTCAAGAATTCTAGATCCCGATTACTCACTTGTTCTGGTGGTTGGTTGCTTTCGTCACAGCGTACACCAACTAACCAGCCCATCGTTTTAATAAAAGGAGTAATTATCTGCATCTTGAGCCTACTAGGGGATTATTCTGTCCAGTGTTTGTTGAGCTTTCTAGTTGCTTGCCTTTTGTGGTTTTTTTCCCCTGACTTTAAGCTTGTCTTTTTTTCCTCTCTCCTTTACCTCTGAGGCTTGTCCTTTTCCTTATCTTTGAATTTAAGCCTGACCTTTCCTATTCTGTCACAATGTTAGACGAGTTCTTTGTCTTTATTTTGTTAGATTTCTATTTCCAGGGCCTTTCACATTTTGCAGCTCAAGGTTTCTCTCAACAAATGAATGCCTTGTCTTTAATAGATCATCTCTTTATCTGCATCATTAAAATTGGTAGCGGCAGCTTTATAGTGTTTTCTTTTGTTTTAGATTGAGTGAAGCCTAGCTATGGGGAAAAGAAATTCACCCTTTCAACATGCTCTCCATTGAGCCCACAGGCACCTTGTTCTCCTAGCTTAGTTTTAACATATGTCAGACTCCTAGGAAAGAGAATAACAGCTAGGGAAACATAAGATAAAAGATCAAATAACACTTCCAAGGTAAGCTACATCTGGATGGTGGAACATGTTGCTTGAAAGGTTAAATGAAATAATAAATGTTAAGCCTACAGATAAAAAAACCTCACAGACTCAAAAAATGCTATGCATTAGATGAGTACTATTTGTCAAATCACAATGTAGATAGTGGTATCCCAGCCGTTACAAAATCAGCTGGGTTTACAGGCATGCTAGCTAGACTTGCTAAACCTAGATTGCTTCACTCAAAACAGTGATTCACAGTCATGCTTTTCATTCTTTATTTATTTTTAGTAGTGTCAATACTAATACCTTGCACTGACTCAGAACAGCTTGCTGGAGCCACTGGATTGTCCAGGCTCTCTAGAACCAAGATCAGCTTTTTGTACTCTCTCTCGATACTGGCTCTCTTTAAAGCTGCTACAGTTTAAAATTTCTCAGAGACACCTTGGTTTTATTCTTGTACACATGATCATATCTGTAGTGCTCCTTGTTTGTTTTTTTTTTAAGTGCGATCATGTGCTTTTGACTAGTGATAAAAATGAGTAGCAATGAAACATAAAGAGCAGTGCTTCTGTTACCACCGAGAAGATGACAAAGGGAAATAAAAAGGAATACAGAGTCAAAGTTTAGCGTACCACAAGAACTGTGGAAATTTGAGATTTCTAAGACATGCTTCCTAAGCAGCTGAATTTAAGCATTTCACAGTTAATCTGGAAAGTGAAAAGGCTTTTTGGGTGCGGGATTATTTTGCTTACTGTAGAATACTGGTTAACATGCTATGACAAAGGAAATCAGTGACAGCAGTACACTGTATGTGTTGCTGAAATAGGGAGTGAATCAAGTTTATTCTACACAAAATTATCTAAACCAACATTATTATTCCTAAATCAGTCAGTTTATTAGGAGAAGGAGCATTTCATATTCTAATAAGTCAATCCTCATGGTTCTTTTTATGAGTTCTTTATACAGAAAGCGATTCAAAAGACATTTTTGTGCACTCACACACATGCATGAACGCATGCACGCAGTTTCTTCTACCTGCTTCATATCACCTGTTGAGAGGTTGGAGAAACATGATGTGGAAAAAACCAAGATTCATTCCCAAAGCAGTTGAGCTACAAGCCTTAGGCTCAGGTGGCCCCACAGCAACCTGTGATTCAAAGACTAAGATATCAAATGTTCTGGAACAAACTTGCCCAAATGACCAGACTTCAGTCCAGATCGTTGCTTTCACAGTGGTGAGCTGTCAGCTCTGTGAACAGGTATCCCAGTCCTGTTCTCTCAGGAACTCCATTTTGCAGGGTATGCATTTCTGCACTACAGTCTTTTGCAAGATAAATATAAGAAGCCTCTCACAACCAAGAAAAACAGCAGGCTCAGGAGTCTAACTGCTAGTGCTTTGCATGCAGTCCTATTGAAACGTCCTTTTAGTCCACACTGATTGGTAGAGGTTTGAAAATGATGCTGCTTAGCCAACAGAAATGCAATGCACTGTATTCCTGATCACTGGGAGTGAGAGATGGTTTGGGGAGAGGCACGTAACGCCTCTTCAGCATGGAAGTCCAGCCCCAGACTAGGACTAGACCTTGCAGCATTTGTTCACTGCAGCAGAAAGAAGGTAACCATGAAATGGAGGAGGAAAAATATTAGCTATCTGCAGAGGAACTTCAGCTGCTCTTGGTATAACTTCGTTTCTAGGTACAGAAAAGAAGCCTCGAGTGAAGGAAGTTATGCAGTCTTGGCTAACAATGAGAGGTGGATGCATTTTAGCATGACAGCAGGTCTAAGTCTGGAGTTATCCATGGATATCACCCATCTGCTGTGTTATCGGTATTTGGTATGAGAGCTTTCCTAACCATCTGGGAAAACGTCTTTCAGTTGGCAATGGACACACCTTCTTTGCTGCTGGCAAAAAGATAACAAGTTTGTTCTTGGCAGAGAGATTACTGCAATGTTCCTGATGAAGACATGAAAAGGTATACTTGGTATAGGCTAAAAGCAGTTCCTGACCTGACTCAGACCATTTATGGAACCATATTCCCTGTGCCAGTCTAGGATACCAAAAAGGGAAAGGGGCATTTTTTTTTTTTAATTGAGCCTGGGCTGATCACACAAATTAACTCAGAGTGAATTATTACATACCAGATGAAATAATATCCAGGGTGAGTTAATTCCAGGATGATGGTGAATACTAATGGAGCTTACATTCTGCAGCCTTCCAGAGCTCTTCTGTGCTGGCTGATGAGGCTATTTGCTAGCCAGTTGGACTGTATGAAAGAACTGCCTAAATATCATGGCAGAACATGTATTCACGAGCATGTATTCATTCAGCGTTCCATTCATGTCTGGAACTAGAGGCTTCTGAGCAATCCCTGCTTTATGTTATGACGGATGCTGTGCTAAACAGCATGAAATCAAGAAAACCTCACCTAATGTGAGTGCACTGAAGGTTGTTATAAACCATGGTGCCCTCCATCATCTAGTGCCTACCAGTTCACACTGGCTATATTATAATTGCACAATAAGATGAGATCTGGTTACACATCATACCGACAGGGCTCCCAGTTTCTTTGGAAGGAAACCCAGGTGCATGGCAGGGTGACAGCCATGGTAAGCTTCTGTAGGTCTCACACTTGACCTGACGGGAGAAGGAGTCTGGTGTAGAGCATACCTCCCCCACAACATAAGTCCAGCTGCTGAGGATTAGGCAGAAGGTGTCTTCCAAATATTATGACACAGGTAATGAGATCTCTTCTTTTAACATAACAGTCAGCAGGGGAGAGGAGGTGTGGCTAAGACTTCTTGGTATGAGCTGCTGCTCTTTGGCTGTAGACTTTTCAGGAAGTGAAACAGGGGAATTTCTCAGGTGCTGTGTCATTCCAGAGGAGGAGGTTTGGTAAGGTAAGGTGGTCTTTGCTCAGACTTTAATCCTTTTCAGAATTGGGAACTGTCCTCTATTGTCGACCTGTCTTCACTCATTTGACCACAGGAAGAGATATTCTCCAAGTATACAGCTTTTGCCTTTTGTTTCCCCTCAGATTGTCCAGGTATCAGGGAGCTGATCAAATTTCTGTCCTTGAGGCTCAGGTAAAGAAGGGAAAAGTAACAAGGAATATCTGGGGTTTCCCTATTTTTAGGGCAGAAAAAATATTTCAGATGAATTCTGAGTTGGCATAACTATAAGTCTTCTCCCAAGAACTGATAATCTGCATGAATGGCACAGCCAGGCTTTCTTCTCCACAGAGTGCTGCTGCAGAGTATGGTGTGCCGTATCTTAAAGAGGCTAAGAGAGTGGCTGAGTAAGGAAAGCACGTGAATTGTCCAGGGTGTTAGTGATAGGGTTTTGCTTTGCATCTCATGTTGTGATTTTTAGGAAAAACAAAGGCACAGTTAGAAACGGGATGGTTGAGAGGAAAAATGTTAAGAATTGCACGTGCATTTAATGGCTGCCTTTCCTTTGGATGATGTGTCACTGATCCCTGTGACAAGAAACAGAGGAAGTACCCACTTAGGAAACCAAAGGAAAGGTCAACAGGAGGTGCATTAATATTATTCACCAGAATGGTCCCCCACTATGAGCAGGTGAAGGATTAAAGGACAAACTTAAACAAAATAACAAAGCAGCTTTGTCTGGTCCCATTGATACAAAAGAGACCACTCACTGTACCTTAAAATCTATGTTGTGTCTCCTGCAGAAAGTCTGCTGTGAAAGAAATGGAGTTTTATAATAATTATTTGGAGCCTTCAGGGTTCAGAGCACCCTCTGGTTCACATCACTGCCGCCTACTACCTGAATGCATTTCCATGTGTATCCTAATCAGTTTATTTACTGTTTGAATGTTGGTTTTGATGCCAGGAAGAAATGTCTGGGTAGAACACTGTAAAATCTCTCTCTTCAAAAGGAATGATGAAAATCCTTCAAAATACATTTCAGACTGCATTATAAACTGTATCTGATAATGTGAAAGCTCTATCTCCTAGCATTGCATCGGACAAATTAGTTTTAAGATCTACTTGCTCATCACAGGATTTAATACGTGGTTTCATTTTTTAAACTTGACATGTCAAAAGAGAGATGACAGGTAACGCAGGGCTGCCCCTCAGATGTGAGGCACAAGGAAAACTTCTTGCATCAGGCAATTGAAAGAAACAACATCTGGAAGTGAAAAGGAAGGGAGGAAGAAATATGTGAATATTTCAAGAACAGCAGTAAAACATCATGATTAAAAGCAGGTGAGGCAAGAAAAGGAATTGTGGCAGATGTCAGGTGGGAAAGAGGGAAGATTCATCTTACCAAGCCATTTGATCATGGGTGCAGTCAGCAAAATAGCCACTAGGTAATGTTCAAACCCTGTGGTGGTATTTAGTAGATGCTTATGAAAACACTTGATATGAGTTCTGTGTGATAAAATTTAATTTAGGGTATCTAAAGGCTTTAGACTAAGCGTAGATGTTTTCTTTCAAGAGGTCTTGGGTTTCTTTTGTTGAAAAGAGCGTTATTCCTCACTGATGTCCTGGCTACTACTGAAGTCCTTAGTGGCTCCATGCAGCTGGTGTTACGCACAATAAAATGCAAATCGATGTTACTTCTGAGCAAGGTCATACTCTGTTCTCTGTAATAAAAGAAAGTAAAGTGCCATCTCTAGTTTTCTTATAAACCAGTATAGACTCCTTTACCTTCATTTGGAACTGCATCTTTTTAACACTGACTTCAAATTCATCCTTGTTGTGATGATTATGCTCAAAGGCTTCCTGACCCTTTGCTTCAGAACTCAGGAGACACCAGCAATCACCAGTTCCTCGGCCCCAGGCAGGCGCACAGGGCACTCTACACACCTGTGAGTGCTGTAATGCAAACTGCAACACGATGTTTTTAACCCCAGGAACCAAGAACTGGAAAAGGACTCAACCATAGCAGTCTACCAGCCTTTAAAATGGGGTGCTGGAGGACACCCAGTCAATATGAATCCAAAGAACATCAATGGACTTTTATGCTGAAGGTGTGAAAAGCAGTCTAGAACTGCAGCTGGGTAATCCTCAACCTAGGAAGCTTGCTAACATAACACCCTGTTGACCTACATATTTTTACAAACGGTATCCATTACCTCTGCTAATTTCAGCATTTAATACACCCTTAACTTCATTCATGTATGTGAAGGTCATTTCTGTGTACAAGCCCCTTACAAGTTTAAAGTGGGCTAACCCTCCTTATAACTTAATACAAAAGTAATATCAAAACTTCACATTAAGTTTGAATGGAGTGAAAATATCTCAGGAATTAGAAGATATTACAGATATCCTCTAATGATATTGATTTTCTAATGGAATCACTGAAAAGATGGAAAATGGCCTCCTAGAAAATAATGATGACTTTTTTCGGGAAACAATTAAAGATGAGAATTTAGTGTAGAGTGAATTAAAGCAAATTTATTAGTCCACTGTGGATATGGAATTTCTTGTCATTTCATTGAGATATGAATCATGCGAAATATTAAACTTCCTAAATTTATTCACGGGATAGTTTAGAGGCATCGCTAGTATTCGCTGTTAGCTCTGTAGAGACAATCAGGCGCTGGGTAAAGCACGCAGCCCCTGAAAAGGATCACCTTTTGTCTGCTTTCTCTGCCCACCTTAACACAACAAAATAATTTTTAAGTGGAAAAGCTTGCAGGAAGCACAGTGTTTACATTAATGGAAGTCATATGCAAAGTCTAAATTGCATTTTTTCTCTTTGTCATCCTCTGGGAACCTTCTGTATTTGCTTGAATCTCATGCGTTATACGTTGGGGGAGGAGGCTGCGAGGAACATGTGACTTTCACCTCCTGTTTCTAATACACAGGATAATGAAAAATAACACAAATGTAGACACAACAATGCATAAAATGTTTTCAGTTGGTAGAATGTTGGACTTTACTTCTGCACAAGGAAGTAAAGTACTAATCGCGAAGACATTGATTATACCAGTAGACTGAAATACAGTGCAGTGGGAATGCAAAACTATGTGCCTAGCCTAAGTACACTACGTAGGTTACCTCTATAGTCACTGGAGTTCATCATACCAAGCAGCCATGGATCTATGTATGTAAGCCAATTCAACTTAGTATTAGCGGAAGGACATAACTAAGCTTCAAGAACTTGAAAAAGGTGACTCAGTCGGACTGGACAGCTTAAGGACTTGGATGCAGAGGTAGCCTTGAATTTCTGTAAGCCAAAGAGCTCATTTCTTGACTGAGATTAGGGTTTGGCAGTAATCAAGCATCTTAGAATAACAATGTATGCGGGGAGGTTGATGTGCAACATTTTCTTTGAAGAATATTACGGCCCCTGCACGGTCTAAAAAATGGAAGTTGTTCTTACTGTAACAAGTCTGGTAAGACAGCTTTTCGTCCACTTTCGCCAGGTGTTCTAGGCTGCAGCTTCTTTGAAGGGGAGAAAGAAGGCTTCAGCTTTCCTGCCTCATGTTGTGGCAGAGGGAAAGTTGGCATAAATAAAAGGCACCTGAGTGTCCTGTATGTTCAGTCAAAAAAGAATTGAAACAGTATTTTTTCTTAGGTAGGGACAATACCATGAAAAGTGGTCAGACCAAATGTGTAAACTTCCACAAATGAAAGTAATGGAAAGCCAAATAATAACATATCTAGAGAGTCAGACAGTAACAGACACCACTGAAGAACAGACAAAAATTTAATTATCATGCTTTGAAAAACATAAAAGTTACAAGATCTAGTCCAATTGTTGAGCACATGGATTAAGATCTAAGTGTATGAGCTAAGTTTAATAGCAAGAACTGAACCCACTACTTGGGGTATTATAATTCCACTATCAAGAAGGACAGTATATATACAAAAGCACTGATACCTTCTCGCAGATGTTCCAGCAGTTATGAGATTGCTGGGGTAACTCACTGTATAGCTGTAACCCTAGGCAGTTACATAATTTAAATATTGTCCATAATCATCAGCCTACAATGTATGTTTAATTTATTTGTTTATTGTTCATCTGGTATGAAAATCCTTCTGTGTCCACAGACTTGACCACCAGAAAAGGTTCTGAACTAGAGTATCAGTAGGATTTACAGGAGAAAATTTTTTAGCTACTTTTAAGATTGAGCTTTATGAGTTCATGAAATGGATTAAGCCACATGGCTAGATACCAGGAGATGCTTCTACTTCTAAGTTAGTCAAGATACCACGTCTGTAATAAGCAAGGGGGGGAAAAAAAAAGCTAAGCTTTAAATAAGCAGAATTTACCAACACTACTATTAATGCTAATGTCGTACTATATTAACTTTTCAGTTGGAATCAGCCTTGATGATAAAGGATGCCAAGAATTCAACTTACTTATATTAATTTTAAGAAAAACATCTTGGAAAGAGACTTGCCAGTTAGCTTGGTCATGTCATCTTTTGAAGTCAGCATAGAGACTGTAACAGTATAAAGATTTCACCTCTTATGGGCGAATACTCTACAGCTGTGAAGAATGATTTTTTTTTTTTTTTTTTTATTTACAGAATTCACCCACTCATATTTGTAAATTGATTCATGCAGTTCAAAAGTAGATACATTTATATTTGAAATAGAGACATTTCTATGCAACTTTTCATTCTTTTTTTTCCACAGCTATAGCTTAAAAATAAGCTAAAATGACAACTAAGAGCCCATCATAATAGATATATACTATTTTATATGGTATTACAGTATTGTAATTTAAAAGATATCTTTGAAAGTAGACTATGCAAATATATGAGAGAAAATCCACATGATGCATATGAATTATCAACCACACTCTTCACAGATAGGATTTTTTGGTCTTCCAAGAATAGAAAACAAAAATCCTGTTTTAAATACTGTTAGTTCACTGAAGCTGCACAGGAAAATAAATAGAATTATGAACAGAACAGCGTAATCATTAGGTACACTGTATCCCAAACTATACAGGATCAAGACTGATGGGAGGCTCAGGGCTCTGAAGGCTGAATGGAAAGAACTCCCGCTTAGAAGTAAGGCAATCACGCACTAACAAAAGGGACACCCTCAGCGCTCCTCAGGATGACCCAGAAGAGATTGAACAAGAAGCCGGGGCACTCTCCTCACCATCCACGCTGCCTGGTGTGCCACAGCTTCCAGGTCGGATGACAAAGCAGCCACTGTACCACCATACCGCCGTCACTCAACTCACGTCCTGGCTGCATCCAGCCTTGAGAAAGCACAGATACGCTTCTGTGCCGTTTGCAACCCGCAGTCTGTTTCCTGGGAGTGCTCGTATACGTACGGAAGATCAGGGAAAGCACTAAGTGGCTGTGAAGGCTTATACAAAACTTCACATTATAGTATTCAGGTAAAATTATTCATATTGCTAACTTAGAAGGTCTTGGTGGGTTTAGGAGTCATACAGTTACAAAAAAACCCTAAAACTATATGACTTAGCTGAGCAATCCCAGCATGAATAACAGATCAAGAACAGTCACAGAAAATAATTTGTGAGTAATCTCTAGAGTGAAAAGGCTCATATAATAGTCTATACTGAAAAAATCAAAATAATCAACAACTCCACGAAAAAAGCAATGCCTGACAGCAGACAACTCACACACAGAAAATAAAACCAGCTTCAATACTGTGTTTGCTGCGAATAGCTGGTCTGTTGCTGTTCTGCTAGTGTGAGGTAGAACTGCAGCAGTGCCCAAAACCGCTGCTGCAACTGGGACACCAGCATGCTCCCTGTGGACAGAAGTAGCTTGATCAGTGCATCTGTGCCATTGTTTAATCTTAAAAGCTCTTAAAACTTTTAGAAGTCACATTTTGATATTCACAATCTATAGAAATTTTTTTTCCAGACAGAACTTAATTCAGTGCAGTTGAAAGAACCCACTGAAACAAACTTTTTTCTCAATGCACAGAAGAATACATTCTTCAATTACTCTAAACACACAATGATAACAAAGAGCATGACGCGGTATATGAGTATGCTTTGGAAAACCTGATAAAAATATTTAAAGTCAGTTACTGTATTTTCACGGAACAAAATCACTTGATCACAACATGTTGGACGTGAACATGTTCTCCACAATTTTTCATTTCCTGACATAACCTTGCAAATGTGTGATCAAGTTATTTTAATTGTATCTAATTTAGTGTGGACTGTTGGGGGGTTTTTTTGAGTGCATATATGATGAATAGTTGAGATAGATGTTAGCCATCAAAGTGCCCCTGAAAATACTCCACTCTATCATTTTTTCCACTGAACTGTAGTCACAGAAATAAATACAGAACTGTAGTCACAGAAATAAATACTGTTGGTTAGCTAGATAAAACAGATACTATTAACGCATAACTACAGCCAGCAGGTGCTTCCTTCGCCTCTATTCAGCTCTTGTGGGACTGCATCTGGAGAACTGTGTCCAGTTTGGGGTTCCCCAGTGCAAGAAAGATATTGGCACGCTGGAGCAAATCCAGCAGAGGACCCCGAGATGGTCAGAGGCTGGAGCACAGAGATACAGGGAGAGGTTCAGACAGCTGGGTCTGTTCACCCTTAAGGGAAGGCTCAGGGGGAGAACTTTGCGCTGTCTACAACTACCTGATCAGAAGACAGAACCAGATTCATCTTGGTGGTGCACAGCAATAGGATAAGAGGCAAAGGACTGAAGCTGGAACACGGGGAATTATGATTAGATACAAAGAAAAGATTTTTAACCTTGAGGGTGGTCAGTACTGCGCAAAGGGCCCAGAGAGGTTGTGGAACCACCATCTGTGAAGGTGTTAAAGACCTGACTGGACATGGCCCTGAGTAACCTCATCTGACTTGCCCGCATTGAGCATGGGGTTGGACTAGGTGACCTCTGGACTCCCCTTCCAACCTAAATTATTCTATGATTTTATGATTTTAAATATATAGATAGGCTGATATGTAAAACAAAAATGCTAAACATGAGCATACAGAAGTTACTCAAAAGATCAAATACTGAATCTGGCGTTTGGGAGCAGGGAAGAGAGCAGACTGGAGATTACTATTTGAAGTTATACACTGTGCCATGAATACCGCCAGGTGACAAAATTTTCAGAGATATACTAAAAATCATGAAAGTAAGTAAGAATTAACAAGACCTTTCACAGGAGAAGACCACAGGCTTTCTAAATATAGGCATTTTAAATGGCTGTTGCTTTTGGACCTACATTCTCCCACAAAGACTATCAAGAAGAGTTTTAATGGGATTTGAGAAATCTGCACTCTAAATGTGCAGTTCATCTCAGCTTGTCCCATGTACTGGACCCAAACGGAGGAAGCCAAAGCCACTTAAAATCACACTAGCAAGTTTGAGGACGGCTAACGTTTTGTTCTGACTTATACCAGCTAGCCAGAAATTTAGGTGGGTAGTAATGTAGTCTTTATTCACAACATGGAAAAAATAAGACAAAACTCTCAAGTTCACAATATGTACATGATTTCAGTCATTTTACTCTTAAAACTACCTGGGTAGGACAGGGAAGTGATTGCATTAATATGCAGTACCAGACAGTTCAAACTATCCATTTGAGAACTAAGTTTAATACTGACTACCTTTGTGAGTCAAAATAAATAATAAGTCCCCATTTCTCCATCCAGTAAAATAATATCTGCCTACATCTTTTGTAATGTGAAGGAAATGAAAATACTCAAATAACATAGTAAGGAAAGGAAATGACTAAATTATAGTTTTGTTATTAGTAACAATAAAACCACTACCCACTGTTCAGAAAAGTCAAAAATTACATTTAGTAAAGGTTATTCCAAATGTCATAGTATTAAAGCATAATTAAAATCGATATAAAAATATGAAGATAAACAATATTATCCTGCATTTCTTTCATTTTGCCTGCTAAAAGACAAAATAAATTCTCCAAACAGCTGCTGTTGGACTGGAAATATTTTGGCAATTTTACTATCAATGGATTAATATTTATAGGAAAATACTTTGTATTTTGAGGGAGCAGTCTCCTAGGCTATCAATGTGCTTTTAGCACTGCAGATGTCTCTGAATGTTTCCTTACAGCCAGTTGCTGTGAAAATAAGTATATACAGATGGAAGTACGGCAAGATGATGCAGAGTTATAGTACCCCAGGCACTAATATTTTATGCACTTTTTAATGTTATGTTTAAAAATTTACGAGTATCTACTCTACTAACCAAGTCCATCTCTGTTCCTGGGGGTTAAAGTGTAGCTTTATATACCACAAGTATTCCAGGTGAGTTGATTTGAGAACCTAGCAATGAAGGGAAGAAGCCTGTTTTCAGAATCCCAATGAGGGATATATCATATAAGCTGGAAGTAGTAGGTTCTACATTAATTCCTTAAATTAAGTACTGGAAGAAGCATTGCTTCTGTGGTCACTGTGATACCTGAGGTCAGCTGGATGATGTAAAGATCCTTCTCTCCTTGTAATCTGTTAATGTAAGCATGACTATTTGATTGAGAGTGTCCATCCAAGGCAACAGATACAATATATGTAACAATCAGAAAACAAAAGCAGCTCAGTAAGCCAAGAGTAGCTTCCAAACTTTAGTTAAAAAAAGTGAAAATAGGCTAAAGACAGACTAACAGCATAACATAAAAGCTCCTGTAAGTATTTTCTCTTATGTAAGTCCCGTATTTGCCATTAAGCCTTTCCTTATTTACGGAGCCTTTCCAAAGTCTGATTACTCAGCCATTTACACAGAATTTGTAATGTACAGAACTTACAGCAGTGGTTTATTGGTATCTCAAAGATGGGAAAACAGAGAGTAGCAGAGTGGCGTGAAACTGTGCTAGCTTTGAGATGCACCCCAGTTCCCTGCTAGTACCTAACCACTTCCTCCATCTTCACAGAACACTTTCTAAGCCGTTACGTGGTGTAGCTACAAAACGCAGAGATGATAGCATGGGCAGAATGATTTTTGAACACGCTTCCCCAAACCTTAATTTAACCTTCATTAGCAATTATGAATTGGTTGATAGGTGTAATTCAGTAAAGCTTCTGATGGAACACGGTTTCAAAACATTAGCAGTGGGTGATTTGCATTTAACATTTACTGTACAACTGAATCGCTACTATTATATTAAAGGTGTGGTAATTTTTCACAACACAATTAGCTGAAAAGCCTTGTAATATAAATTAGTCCCACTTCAAGACACTAAGAAAACTCAGACTCCTACTGAGATTTGATTTTATTTTATTTATTAAAGCAATGTAAAATCTCTTTTAAAAAAATCACATGTAATGTCTGCTGACTCCTTAACTCCTTTCTAGGAAGACAGAAGATAAAAGACATGTCCATGAGGAGCCTAATCCAACATCTCAGTCTTTTACATAATCTCGCATCCAAGCATGCAAGGACCACAACTCAGACTAAATGAGAATAACAGTTTGCAGTACTCATTTTAATACAATGTCTAGTACTTCTAACAAATGCAGTCATCATCTGTAATATTACATATGTCTATGGCAATATATAGCCATGTACATCTATTTAAAATAAAAAATGATAAACACTGTATTTTGCCTTCGCATTATACTTATACATAGCATCCAGAGCATTTTGCTTGTGTACTCCAGTGTATAGCAATCGAGTGTCCAAGTACTTCCAAAGCCTAAATTAACAATGTGTCACCAATGAAGCAAACATCTTCATGACACATTTAGATAAAAGTCCATATTGCTACAAGTGGAAAGGAAAATGAGGAATATATAATGAAGTGTAAATATATACGCATTGGTTATCCTGCTATAGTGTGTCAGTTGATGCTGCAGCAGAAGGTCTTGCTCTACCCAAGCACCAATTTTCATATGCAAATGTTTTCATTGGTGTCAATACTTACACAGTGAATGCCAATTTGAACATCTCAAATGTGAGTGGGGATACTGTACTAAGGCAAATTGAAGAGTAGACCTAGAGGTGATAGGGCTTAGAATCTTAGAAAAAGAAACAAATAAAAAAAAGTATATCTAAAGCAACAGTATTTGCTTGTGGCTTAAAAGTCACTGTAGAAATGGTTGGCATCCTCATTCAACCATATATACTAGGAAGCTGATGAGACAACCCATTTTGTTAATTTGCAAAAAGTCCTACATACACAAATAGGTCCCATTACAACTCATAATGAGTTCAAAATGAGAAGTGAAGCGTTGATAGTATTATAATGCTACATAAGGACATGCAGTTCATATCTAGGTATTTGACAAAAGAAACAGAAAAGAAACAGTGAAGTAAGCCAGGGAAAGTGCCTGCTGACATAGATGTTGTTGCTATGTCAAAGACTTGCTAGCAAAAGGGAGGGGAAGTTTCTAATTGAAGAGTTAGTGCAGAACTATGCTGAATGGCAGGTTCTACCATGTCTTCATATCTGTCCACCAACCATCAGGAATAGCTGAAGCCACCCAAATCATGGCTAGCCAATTTTTGAAAAAAAGGTCTCTTAGAATACAATCATCCACTTCCAGAAGAATGACTAACCTCCAGAGCAGACATTCCCTTCCCTCCCAAAATTATTTATGAAAGCAAGATGTAATTTATGGCATTGTAGTACAGAGTAAGTAATTTCATCATTTCCATGTAACAGTGACAAAATATATAATCCATAGGACTGTTAGGTATAAAGGTAAACCAAACAACAGGACAGGCCCTGATCAAAATTCCTTTGCAGTGCAAGGATATTTTTAGACAGAACTCAGAAGGTCTTGTCACTCTCTGACAAAAGTAAGTAGTTGGCTGATTTAGATTCAGAGTGGAAAAGCTTGTACACCTGAAAACTTTCAAGGGAGAGATGTGCCTTTAAAAGACAACCTAGAAATTCTCCTCAGCAAAGAATTTTATGCTGGGACAGTATATTTGATGTCTCACCGATGGCCGATAAGCTATTAACTGCCCACTGGAAAGTTCCTTGAGCAGCACCCTCCTTTCACCTCTCAGCAATGAAGGCAGATATTTGTGATTGCAGCTTAGTGTACATTTACAGTCAAAGTAGCAGTTAATCACAGATGACAGCAAAAAGCCATGATCAGTCTGTAACCACACTGAGAAAGGTTTAAAATTCCCTCCAAATAAGCCCCTGGCACAAGCGGGACAGAATAATACCTCATCAAGGCATAACACATTGCCAAGCAGCCCTGTACATCCAGTCGTTTGAAAGATGCTCCATGTATCAGACTCCGAGGTAATACTCCCTGAAAATACTCTACCAGAGTGTCTGACTTGTCCTCTGGTTTAGCAATATACTTTCTTACACAAGATAGGTAAATATCAAAACAGCACGTAGTTTGCTGGTCAAGAGAATTCAAAAAAGAGTGTGTAAAGGCATGTGCTGCATCGATTACTTCTCAACTTACTATGCCAGACCTATAATGCCACCTGACTTTACCAACCAGCTTGCTGCTCCTCTTCTCCTATGGCTGACAGCGGGCCAGATGCCCACAGAAACAATAATTTAGCTCAGTGGGTACCTTCCAACTAAGGGAGGAGAACATGCAGAAGAGGCCACTTCTGCTCCCAGAGAACAGCCAACTAACCAGAAATAACAGAGAAGGAGGGGACGAGTGGGAAAGGACAAAGAAATAAAGGTTGATGAAAGTTACAAAAGAAAGAAGATGCTGAAATACCGTCAAGATACACTGAGTGATAGATTTAAAGCAGAAGTAAGAGTAAGAAGAGAGAAGCCTCTCTGAAGGTAAATATCTCAGGTAGGATTCTTCTTATTCAACATCAGCTGTTTACAAAGTAGCTGTCCACATGTCAGATACTCACCCTAGGCTGCCCTGGAGAAAAACAGGTTCTTTAAAGCATTTACACTCTAGAAGCGTCTGGGGTCTTTTCTCCCTTGAATATCCAGGGAGCATAGATGCCTTTTGCAGTATTTGACATCTACACTTGCGACCTTTGGGGAGGAATCAGATCCATAACTGGCTAGAATACAGACAATGTTGTTAATGAGAGGAAAAATACAGGATTATACAGAGGACCACCTTGAATTTGTGCATAGATTTAGCCAAATGTTTTTCCCCTCAAATTTATCAAGGGAAGTTGCTTTTGTTTGGGTTTGTTTTTTGGGTTTTTTTTTTTTTTTTTGTTGGGATTTCATTTTCCCTATAAGTGTATTCTGGGAGAGGTACAAATATGCTGCATAATTTTGATATACCAAAAATATGTCTTACCATCAAAATACATCCTAACAGCTCCGGATACTGGAGCTACACAGACATTCGTGTTGTTTGGTTAATAACCAATTAGAATAACCTTTAGCTTAAAGGTTCCTGCATCTGGCTTTCAGACTGTGGTAATTGGTTTGGTCATCTCCACATTCCAAATAAGCCATTTCCCTTTGCTGTATCTTGAGCCTTTTCAGCTATTTTATTATTTTATCCTTCAGGGAATAGGGTAGAAAACTTCAGGGTAGCATTTTCTGTTATATTCGAGGTAACCTACATACTCACTGCAGTAGCCAATTGATTGTCAAGCACTTGATATACAGACATGGTTTTTTCAAGGTCATTCTAAACTTGCAGAGATTTAACCTTCTGCCAATTTAACTAAAGGAAAGTGGAACAACTTTTGTCTAATAAGATGGTCTACCCTTGCAACATTTAACAGTGGTAAATATGACCCTTAGGGTCATATTTTTGTCGATACAGTAAGGTCAGAATTTTATCTCGGCAAAAAAAATTTTGTCCTTAAGTGAATTGAAAAAGTAGGCCATCCCCCAGACATCTTCCATTTGAAATGGACAATTATCAGCTGGAAAACTTCAAGATACTATGGATATCACAAGACATCTTGCCCCCTTCCTCCTTCAAAATCTGGGGGAAAAAATGGACAAAGGAATCAGAAAGGAAGTAAATTTGTATCGGTAAGGAAAAGAGAGGGAAAAATATGTATATATGTAGTTTGTTGACAATACTCTTTCTGGACAAAAACCAGCATTGAACTTTTTGCATTATGAAGGATCAAAAAACATGGCTGAAAGTGAGAATGAACCATCCCCATGGTTCATACAATATTTGTATCAGTTCCTCTGTTTCTGTAAGATACAGCCATTATACGGTAGTGTTTCTAGGCAATAAGAACCAAAATACATTTACCTGCTTTTTCCAGTCTCACAACTGTAACTAATAGTTCTTAATGTCAGGTATCTCATACAGTATGCATGTGCTCTGTTTTTCCAAATAATTTTTGTTCTATAGCTCACACTGATACACTCCATAAATTCACCTCTTTAAGTTGGACAGTGAGTGCCCACAGTGCTGATACAGTTCTCAACTCAATTTTAGTTTGTAGAACAAATCCACTTTATTTCCTCTAACGATAAGTTCTAATTGGTTTTGACTACTCATGCTCCTTAATGAATGACATATTGTTTCACACCCATTGCAGCATTTCTGAGAAAAGTTATATATTTACTTTTCAAGTACAGCTTTGCAGTCTCTTACTATCAGTTCATGTATCTTTGAGAAAAAGTACATATCTTTTCCGCTCCCTCCATGCACTGTTAGATTTTCAAACATTCTGAGATTTTTTTTCACTCTTTAAAAGAAGACTGTAATGTTTAAAAGAGCACTATATACTAACAATCAGTCAGATTAAAACTGCGTGCTGACTAGTTCTATTTGTAACACTGGAACATTACTAAAACATAAACTCAGAGAAGGAAAAGGCTGCTTCTGTTCTTTCACATTTATTCGTACACTTCATGGGTCTTTGTGCCCAGCTATTTTCCACCTAGAATTAGCTAAGAGTACAGTCAGTAGGAACTTAATTCATATTCCAAACAGAAGCACTCTGGCAGAAGCAGAGGATAATAGCATCAAATTTACATTTATAATAGTGGTTAGGAAGAGTTTATACAAGGCATGCCAGAGGACTGAAGTAGAGTATGCTGTTCCATCCCCACCCACAGGGGAAAATAACCACAGAGGTGTACAATTCACCTATTTTTGACGTGGAATTTGTGTAGAAGTGTGAAAGCTAAGGTAAGTAACTTTACTTTGCTGGCTGACTAACCACTAAGACAGAAATACACTTTGTTGCTGTTGCTTTACTTGAAATGATTTGAACAAATTGACCCTAAAAATCTGTGTGCAACTGACATTTGTTGGAACAAAGCTTAAATGAAATGACTACTATAGTAAATATAATGAAAGTGTATAAAATGAAAACCGGAGTACACTTTTATATTAATGAAGTGTTTGGGACAAATTCCCCTTTCTGGCATCCGTAATGTAATATGAAGTGCTAAAACACAGCACAGTTTGGGTTTTTTTAATGTTTTGTTCTTGATCGGAAGCTAAAGTAACAGAAAAAAAGAACATTTTACTATCACAGAAAGTTGTTCTGGCAAGAAAGAGATGAAATTGCTGTAGGACTGCTGACCTATGTAGAAAAACAAGTTTCAGGCAAGATAGAGCCAACATCCATACCATCCATACCATAAAGAGTAAGATTTGTGAACTCATCTACCATGGCACTGGAGAGATCAGCATAACGCTGAGAAAGCCAGCATGCCTTTGCCATGGATAATTAAATTGAGCTGGGTTTCAACTTCCAGCCAGTGTCTGAGGGCATTCTCAGAAGAAAGGTATGTGTGTGTAGAGGTAAGCAAAAGGAACAAACTCCATTAACCCCCAAGACTCCCATTTGACTCAGTCATGCAATAAGATGTTTCTACAGAAAAAAGTAAACCTAAACTGATCAGAGTTAAATGACCAGAAATTAGCTACAGGCGCTTTTTTTTTTGGCTTTTTTTTTTTTTTTTTTTTTTTTTTAAGTATGAGCAGATAGCAGACATCTATATCCAACAGATCATAATACTTTGGTCAATGTTGCAAGTGAGAAATGAAGTCGGTGCTTATTTGAGAGCTGTTGGACCAGTTCTGTAAGAATGAACAACATATACAAGACAAAAGAGCATCCAGAAGGCAATATAAATCAGTGCTATTTTGACTGGAAATTGCTATCAGATTGCAGCACCAAAAATATTCCCACAGTTAAGAAACATAAGGATAGCAGCCATTTGGCGGAAGGCTGGTAGACACTAATCTATTCATCTATCAAGCAGCCTACAAGGAAATGTGCAGTGCTATACAACCCCCAGCCCAAAGCAGCCTGGGAAATATCTGCTTCAAGTCTGTAAACAAAGTCAAATTATCTCCATTCTCCCAGTAACAGTATGTGAGAGAAAACAACTAAGGAAAAGGTGGAGTTACTCCTTCCACAGCCTCAGATTTCCCTTTCCCAGACTGCACAGCACAGCAGATGTTGAAAGCCTAACAAGAGAGTCTCATGCTCTGAACTTTCATAGCTTAAAAACATTAAAAGAAAATCCAACGATCAGAGGAAAGCTTACGACATGCCAGGGTTGTCAGAGTGGCTGACAAAAAAAGAAGTTGGGAAGCATGCATGCAGCCATTCTTCAGGCAATGGACATAACTGGCGTCTACAGAGGGAAAAAGGAAGGGCCCCTCCTGCACTGGGGAATTTTTAGAAAGTAATTGATAAGGTCTCTAAACAATTCAGTCTCAACAGGATTGTCAGACTCACATGAAGCTACATAAAAGCTCCACAGATCTGAATTATTTAAGATGCTTGAGTCTTTAAAAACCCAGGGCTGAACAGATCTCCTTGAGATACTTACACCATTTTCAATTGTGTTGATTGCCAAAAATATTAAAGGAACAACTTTGCAGGCTGGAAGTAAAGAAAGAGGAAAAGTAAACAACAGAAAAAAAGACCCCTTGAGCACCTAAAACATTGCAGCACTTCAAGAAAACTTTTGTTCTAGCACAAACACAAAGGCAGCAGAGCTTTGCTGCATCAGAAGGAAGCCTTCAATTTTTGCTGCCACTCAGTGAACAAATAACACTGGAATTGTTGTAGGTATAACTGCTGTGGTTATCTTTATTATTCTAAATATTAGCTGAACTGGTTGAAATCTCAGCACGCATATAACAAGTAATACCAAAAAAAAGGAAAAAAAGTGCAAACTTTTTTAAAAAAATTGACCACTTCTAATTATAACGGAAACAGACAATACCTGTTTTTCCTTTGTTTGTAATGAACAGAGACTAACATAGTTCAAGTTTACCTGTTTTTGTAATTAACTTTTAAGAGATCCTAAAAATATTTATTACAGAGCATTGAATGAAGCAATGTTTACTAAAGACTATGAAATATTTGGATTCCTTAAACAAAATCCCAGCATCACTCCCTCAGCAGCCGTAGTGGACAAAATGGCTAAATTACATCATAGCAGAAACAGTAATTGCCGTTACTATTTCCAAAGCCCTTTGCAGATCTTGAAAGTACCATGTCTATACAAAGAGGAAAAAAAAAAAAAAAGGAAGAAGAAAGGGAAAGGGAAAGGAAAAGGAAAGGGGTATCTATGATGTTTAGATATGCACATATGTGAGCATATGCAGACCACATATTTATATGTAACTTCTGTGAAACCAAGCTGGTGCATGAAAGTTGAGACTGCAGCCCCAGGAAGGATCTGTACTGTCCATTCAATTGCTCACAAAGAAAACCCATCCTTCTCGCTGTGCACAAGGTCCCGACCTTGGAAAGGGGTCCCCAGCGATCTAAGTCTTCATTAGTGGAGGAGCGTTTTGTGTCAACCATTCATCTCAAAACTAAAACTACTACTCGAAGCAGTAGCCACTGTTATGTCTCCTTTATTCACAAGTACGCAGCATTTGCTTAGTTCATAAAAGCTGTATTATGGATCGCTGTGGATGAGGCTCTTCCCACACTGACAGGTTAATGACAGTCTCTGCCTCTCAGATGAACTTCTCTTTGGTCTCTACTCAGTCAAAATATTTTATCAACAGCTTTTTCTTCTGGCAATTCAGACTTTAGCCTGTTTCCACTAACACATACCTGTGGGTAACTTCACTGCCATGAGTAATTCAGTGGATTTAAATGGAGATATTCAAATATTCAACTTCAGAAGCATACAGACAGCATTTGTGGGATTGGAATCTTTGCATTAACATCAATACCTTTGAATTTCTGATTAAAAAAATCTAAAGATCTATATATAGATCTGAATAACCATGAAGCAAGTGCAGCTACTCTGAGAGCTGTCATGACACAGCACATCAACAGCCTCCTCATTTAAGTGCCATGTTACTATAGTTCTTATTTTCTTTTTTTTTATCCAGATAGCCATAAATAAATATGCTTCCATAGAAATATACCACTATAGGAACATTGCTTGCCCTAAACTTCTTCTCAACTTATCTTGGATCTGAAATACTATACCAGAAAACACTTGACAATTTGCTTCTTGTGAGATTTCTACCACCACCTGTTTCTAGCTTAAGCATTCCTCACCAGCAGCACCACTTCCACTATAGGCTAGACATAAGGAAGAAGTTTTTCACAATGTGGGTGGTGAAGCACTGGAACAGGTTGCCCAGAGAGGTGGTAGATGCCCCATCCCTGGAAACATTCAAGGCCAGGTTGAAGATATCCCTGCTTATTGCAGGGGGGTTGGACTAGATGACCTTTAAAGGTCCCTTCCAACCCGAACTATTCTATGATTCTATGATCTTTGATATACTTGGATAGCTTAGGGATGACTTAAGATCCACTACATGGAACTGGCCTCCAAACGTAACCTGTGGCCATGTCCTGACCATGCATCAGATGAGAAGAAAAACATGACACCTCCAGGAAGTCCATAAAAAGTATAATTGTATCAGTGAGCCCATGTCTCTTGTTATAGGCAACCTAGGGATCAGGACTGCGAAGGTCCACCTGTCCTGTGGTGTGATCCTGTCAACTGTGATCTAAAAGCTTGAAGCAACTGAAAAGAGAACGAAAGGGAAATGAGCTACCCCGTTGCCTTGCTGTAACTGTCTTGCACTAAAAAAATGGATTTTTTTGCCACTCTGCAGAAAAATCTAACAACTGAAAGACAGTAGAGGGGATAGACCATCTGAAGATATCACCGATGGTATTTAAGTAAGATTGTTTTAAAATGAAGTATAAAACTAAAATAAGAATGATGGATTTTTCTCCTGTCAGGTGAGCAATAAAATGCATAAAGATGCATTGCATTGTAAATATTATTCACCTTGAACAGTTCCCTCTCTCATAAAGGGAAATTTTAAAGGTTAGACATACATTAATTGGAGAAAAAAAAGAGAGAGAATTATCACTACAACATTGTTCTCCTTGAGAGGACTAACACAGTGTCACTGATAAATTTATTTCTGTAGCTACAGTAAGCAGCCTTTGTTAATGTAGGACCCATATAAACTAAACTTTTGAAGCTATCAGTTCTAGAAAATTAAATCTATAAGCTTTGAAAACTGCTTATAATTTTACATTCTCTGGTACATCAGCAGCAGGAGATACTGTGAAAAGACTATCAAGAGTTTTTATTTCAATCTTGCACAATTTTTTTTTTTTCTAGGTACTTACTGGTTTGCAGAAACGCTTTTCCAGCAAACAATGGCAGTCCAGAAAATGAACGTCAGTGAGCAGGAAAGGAATCTGCCTGTATTTTCAGAAATTCACATCACTGAAACATTTTGCACATGACTACATAAATCATTGAGCAAACATGCATATAATTCAGACATAGTAAATCATGTATTCATGTATATGAGTACATGCAGTTACACTTTTAGGACTTACCTAAGCCCTTGCAGAGAATTCCCATTACTTTCAAAGGGATTTAGATGGCCTTGCTACCTATAGAAGCTCCTGGCTCGCCTGCTGTCCAAACAGAGATGCGTTACAGCGGGACAGAGAAAGGCAGAGAAAGAGCTGAGTTCATTTCAGAGTGGCACAGAGTGAAATGATCCTCCACAGGCACATAAGGAAGGTACGAATGAATACTTGGACCAGTGAGCCATTTCCACCTTCTCAAATTATTGAGATAAGCTATCCTGCTGCTTGTACTGCTAGAAACGTACGAGTATAACCATAATGAAAATTAAGATCTACCATGACTGCACGGTATTCCAGATAAACTGAAGAATATACATTTGCTGGAAAATCTTCATTAACAATTTTGACTCAGTAGTGATCACACAATTACACATGTAAACGCTGAAGCGTTTGGATGTGCTTTTTTATCTCCATTTATATAAGCGTATACTTAAGGTGAGTAGATACTGCACTATTGTCTTCCACGGGCAAGACTAAAAAAGTTTTGAAATCATCACCAGGTCTACCATACCACACCTGATATCCAATACATTTTGTGAGGAATGTGTCAGATCTCTGGTTTTATAGCCAGTGCTGTCACAATTCTTTTAGAAGATCAGGCTTGTAAGAGAGAGGAACTCACACAACTTGAAAATACCGATTAATTTTTTTATCAATGGAAAAAACAGGCAAAAGAATGGAGGAGAACACAAAGGAGATCAGAACAGATGAAGGACAACAGAACTGATAATAATCTAACAAAAGAAAATAAAGAGAAATATTATTGCGTCTTTAGTGGTATTGCAAATAATAAATACAAGAAGTCAGTAATTTGCAAGAACATAGGACTTTCCCAGTCTGTCCTCTCCCCACTCTGAAAATGCCACTTCATTTTCAAACTTCGCAGTGCAGAAATATAACAAACATCAATCTGTACCTCTATAATTCCTATATGCAGCATGATAAGTTTAAACTGATGCTTCAAATGTGGAAACCCAAGTGTTTACAGATACACTAGTAAGAGTTAGAGTGTATAAATAGAGCCAAAAATGAAAAAAAAAAAAAAAAAGGCATAGATCATGTGTCTATTCTGGATGTCTGTTCTGTCAAGAATGGCGAAGCAGCCTTCTCACACACAGATGGGTGCCTCACTATGCGAAGGAAGAGAAACCTCATCCTCAATTCCAGCACCAGGGGCGCAGTCCTCAGAAGCCTGCAAATTTCTAGTCTCTGCTCGTAGGTCTCTAACCTTGTCAGGAAGCCCTGCTGAAGTCCATGCTCCTCTGGATGTTGTGCTTGGCAGGACCAGGAATGGCTAAGCAGCTAGAATCCGATTTCTACATGTTTCTGAATGCCCTGCTGAAAGGAGTCTCTCTGTGCTGGAGTGAAACGAATGCCTTTCCAACTCTCAGACAGTAGACCAGGACTGAGGTTTGGAGTCTTACAGAGGCCTCATGCTGACTTTTTAAAAATTTATTTATTTTTAAGGCTACGACAGCTGGGGGGAGGAATAAGAGACGTGTTGAGCTGCCCTCAGCATTCCAGTGATAACAAGGGTGACGAGGGGTGATGGGGATGTCCACTACCAACACAGCTACTGTGACTTGATAACAGAAGCTGTGCATTGCACCATGAACCGCTAATGGGGTTCCTTTCCTCAAGTGGATGGTGAAAAGAAGGTGCTGTGCTTACTCGAGTCCAGCAAAACACTAAGAACTTGGGGTTTCTTCCTCTTCTGTGCTTACACAACTTCTCTGGTCTAACTCTCTACAGTGTTGCAGCTCCAGCTGCACTTGAACAGCTACACACATGGGAGACCAGAAAAACATTCTGTGCTTACACGTCTTTTCTCTCACTCAAGAAAAATCTTAAGACTTCATTCCAAGTCTCCAAGTATTTCATGCAAAAATCATAAAGGGAAACATTTTGAAAATAAAAATTTTAAAGTCAAATATGCTGCACTGATTTTTCATTAAGCCAGACGTAATTTCAGATATTGTGCTACGTCTCCCCACTGGAGTTTTAAGCAATTCTTTCTTTGTCTTTATACATATGATTAATACCTAGAGTTGAAAAAGAGAATACCTACTTATAATTCAGATAGAATTTAAAGAATACTTGTTGCGAATTTGGTGATGCCTTCCTAAATGCAAAATATCTTGAGCACACTTTTTCAGGCTCAGTAAATTGCATTTTCTACTCTAAAACACTCAAGTAAATATCTGAAGTTTCATAATTTCTAATTTTTTCCAACTGCCATATTGAACTTTTGTAGTGATCTAATTTTAAATTTTAATTTTTAAGGCTAAGTGGTTTTTAATACATTAGATGAAACAAATTACTTTGTTCGCATTCTCAAATTAATGTAAAACCAGTCATCAACATTCAGATATCTTTTTAGTCTAATCAGAAATGTGCTCAAGTCATCTTTCCTATTGCAGTGTAGCCTTTGAAGTTTGCTAATTATTTCATACTGACAATTTTCCTACAATCTCCCAAGAATCATTCATGCTAAAGAGAAATAAGTATTCAATTTATTGATTCACTGGAATAAAAATATTATGTTAAAAGATGTTAATTCAAACTAAATTGCATCCTGTACTATAATACCCATTACAACTTAAACATTTTGGTGTTCAAATCACAGAATTAGGAAGTATCTGTTTGCTTTAGATGTTCACCAACGGAAAAATAGCTAATTGAATCACATAATTGTTACTTTCAGAGAGCACAATTGTTCCACCTGTATCAATTTTATTATTTCAGTACAACCCTATGTAACTACTTATTATCTATACAGAAGTATATGTATATGTGCAGGTAGATCTGAATCCACCTCTACACAAACAAGCAAAAACATTACAATCAGAATACAGTATTAATAAAAAGTCTAATTAAAAAACCCCAATGTGCTCTTAAGTCAAATTCTGAAACTTGATTAAGCGTTACATAGCTAGTACTCCCACTGACTACTAATGTGGACACTTGAAAGAAAAGCCAAGTATTTTTTTCTGGATTATGACAAAAAATACTGACACAATTCAAGAAGCAATGTCAGTGAATGCTTCTTCTCTCCAGTTTTCATCATTAGGTGCTATTACTAAAGAAATATATTCTAGAGATTGTAGAATAACACATTGATAAAGTACAAAGGCGTATTTCACAGTACCCTCTTGGAATAAGGCTACTGGAAAAGCTCTCAAGGGAAATAGTTTGTCTAATGTTTGGTATATTACAACATTGCATCACCCACTCCTCATTTTTCTTACTAGTAAGGATTGATAAGAATCCAATAAATAATAGCTAGTCATTAAACAATAATTTTGTGATGCATCAAAAGTTAGTTTAAAAAAAGACTAAATTTTAGTTTGCTTTTTCAAATCGATCCCTATTTACATTTTATTTTCTATAGTCTTTGACCAATTAAGAATAGGCCTAGATCTACAAAGGGACTTTGGCACCAAAATACTGAATGTTGAAGCAACCTGGCCAGACAGGGGACTGAATTGCCTTGCGTTAGACACCCACATTTCGTGTAATACAGGACAAGTCTCACCAGCTGACTGAGCATTGCCTATGGAAAAGGTTAAAAGAAGGACTAGTTTTTAACCCACTCTCTTAGCAAAACAAAAAGTACTTCATATCATTATAATGACACATGTGCATCTATTCAGGACTCACCGCTCCAAAGTTCTTCCTGACTATAAACCTTTTAAAAGACCTTCATTTAGAAAACAAACAAACAAATGAGCTGGTGAGGCAGCTATAAGGGTCATGGCCTTTTTTTCCAAATATGGTAGAAAAGGAAATGGAAATCACCTATAAAATTTATTCTATAGGTCAATGGTTAAAGCTATGGCTTTATACAAGAGACTTGAGCTTCATTCCCTCCTCTTCCTTGGACATCTCGAACCTTATCTGAGGAGGACAAACAAGTACCAGACCTGGACGACGAGGTACATCAGCAATTGATGCTACTGAAGCTATTAGGTCTTGTATGCGCTATACACATATTGCACTCTTCCAGAGAAGGGCAGCGCTCTAGCTTAGCAGTTAGGCAATCACTTGGCAAGGGGGACTGGCTCTTAAACCTTGGAAGGCCATGTATTTTTGATAAAACAGATGGTTATTAGAAAAAAACAAAGCATACACACACACACACACACACACCCCCCATCCTCCCATGCTGGCACATGGAATTTGCAGCGACCGAATAGACATTTGGAGGATCGAGGTTTTGAACTTGGGTATCTAAGTCCCATATTAAATGCTTCGTTTCTTCGTGGTTTAGTTAATATTAAATGCTATCTTGTCCTCTCTTTGTGTTTTCCTCAGTTCAGGTCAGGGACGCCTCCAGGAGAATGACTACAGCTGCAGAAGTGCAAAATTTGACAAAGAAGAAAATGAAGTTTTGGTTTAAAAAGACAACATACGAATTGTATACTGAGAGAGAGGTTAAGCACACAAGCCACAGGACTTATTGCAAGTAGAGAATAACAGTCCTCAAGGCAGGAGTTTCAATATTACACCCAATTTTGCTGGTCAGTACCATCAGTGGCAACAGTGTTTAACCATCTGCTCTCAGGTCCCTCTTAAAAAGGCTCCGACAGTCCTTGGCAGGTGGTGGAAGATGGGATGTGAAAGCAACAAGATCTCTAGGTCTGCGTGAGCTATATATAAAACAGGGTACGGGCACAGGTGTTTAAATCTTGGGCATGTTCTTGAATTCAAAGGGCTCCTATGGCTACTCCGAAACTCTTCCCATCACAGTCTCAGCAGTTGACTAGTTCACCAGGTTGCCTGCCAAAGAGGACCAGGTGATCTTAACCCCAAGTTAAAGAGCAATCTGGTAAAGTCATTTTTAGCTGGAAGTAACCGACATCACCTTTTCCAGTTTACCCAGACCTTCACTTAGATAAGCAAAATTAGTTAAGGCAGCCAACTTTATAGAAAAGCCTCGAAAAGTAGCCCACACATAGTTTGCATATGAATCATATACAGGGTGGGGAGAGGGAGGCCACAAAGAAAAGCACATTTCTGATCTCTTTCCCAGCTATGCATCACCCCATCCTGGATTTCACAGTGTGGGGCAAGGCGAGGAGCACACCACTGCTATGTTACTCTGTGTGTGAAGCTGAGCACTAAATCTCAGCAGGCACAAGATGCCAAAACTTCACTGAAGTTGTAATAAGAGCATGTCCTGAGGTTTATTCATCCTCTAAATCATAGATTCTTTGGAAAATGATTGGAGTGATAGACAGAACATCAATTCGTCGGTGACAAAAACCCAGCATCTTCAGGCAACAAGTAAGTATTTTTTAAAAAAAAAAAGTTAAAATATACGGTGACTGGGAGCGCTGGAAGAGAACAATACAGTTCTATGGACTTAAGCTACCTCATGGCTTGCAGAGCCAGTGGCTTTTGAAGACTGTTTGTTAATGACAGTTTGCAACACTGTGGTAAACCAAAGCCTGTAATTTGCAGATTTTATTTTTAGAAATACTTATTGGAGCACTGTGGCATTGATGACTATGAAACAAGAAATAAAAGAAAGGGGGGAGGAAAGAGCCCATGCAGAATTAAAAGCCTTTCAAGTTTCCTGAAAAGAGTTTTTCAGAACAAGAGGTGGGTTGTGTGGAGTTTTTCTTCTACTTCTTAGGGGAAGGATGGGAGCCTAAATTCAAGGGCATAGCATATGCAAAGCACATTCAGTGTGAAATGCCTGACATTGTATCATATTCATAAAAAGCTGCCGCTAGCAAAATAGATAGCCAAATTGAGACACACATCCCATTTCTATAAAAAAACAGGGAAGGAAATATTAGCTAGAAAAACTGATGTCAAGATGAAAAGCAGGCTTTCTTCCAGCTGTCCTTACTCAACACTGTAGTCAGAATCATACCACAAAACCAGACAGTCCAGTCACAATTAACTCTGAATGGGGTCATTAAAGGCAGAAGATACTCCTTCACGGCTTAATTTAATTACCATTCCCAGCAACTGGAAAGCCTTTTAACATTTTTAGAATATAGCCTTGTTTTCAACAGTTTCTCCTCTTTGCCAAAATGCTCAAGCAGTCATTTTTGAATTGGTTTCTTTCCAGAGCTGACAGGTCCTGCCACAGCTGCTTTTGTCAAGAGGCTCTGAAACCCCATTAGGTCATTGTAGTGTTATTTTCTGAACCAGGTGTATTTGTGTTCACTGTTTTACCTCAAATTGTCCGTTTTAAAACTACACGCTATCTTAAAAATTATCCTGACATTAGCAAATGCTCCCTCCCCGAGTGCCTGTTGAAAGCCACGCAGTTTGTTCATGTTACAGTGCAACCTGTTCCCTTTCTTTTGCTTTTTACAATTTCCTAAATACGTTAGTGTCTTCCTTGCAAATGTGCAGACATGAGCTGCACTAAACAGTCTTCACAAAATAAAAGATAACCAAATGAAAAGTCATGAGAAGTAAACCCAACATTCTCCTTTCAAATAGCCACAAGGTAATTCAAAAGTGCCAGGTCTAAATTTACTGGGAAGGTGCTGATTGTGGACCAACCTGCTGGGTCACCTATTTTCAGCAAAAGGAACTGAAAAATTCAGCCTACTTCCTCACACTTCCTCTACTTGCTTGGACCTCAAGAGCAATTCAACACTGCAAAAGAAGTATGGAGTTCATCTCTTATCTAGGTTAGGATCCAATTTGACATAATGTGCAACTTCAAATAAAAGACAGCTCAGTCATTGGCAGCACTCTCACTACAGTTCAAGGTTTAAGAGCATGCACAAATCTTTACAAACTCAGGCTGCAAGTCATTCACTCATCTGCAGTCCTGTCAGCAGCTTTATGTGACATGAACTATGGGTTTCCGTGTGGTTCGCAGCTTGGCAACAGCATTACTTCTAAAAGAGCACAGAGGAACAGCATCAGAAGTCCTTACGACTGCCCAGCGACATCAGGGACAAATAATATTCAGCAGCCAAAGCATCAGAACATTTTGGCAGCTTTATGCTCTTTAAATTACAACCTGCTTCTATAAACAATTTCAGAAGATCTAGCACAGGAGATCTCATTACGACTCTCATGGGTGGCTAGAATAAAAAGTAAAAATGAAAAGCTCTTTCAAGACGGAATCTTTTTATTTCTCACTACAACTACTATAAGACCACCTGCCTTTTATGCAGTGTTTGTAAAGCCAGTGTCTTAACTGTTATGAAATAGTTTCCATTTCTGTGGCTAGGAACTTTCATCATCACTGAGTTATCCTCTCATTCTGTATACAGAGGTTTGCGATGAAAGCAGTTCTACAACCTCTCCTCTTCTGGGTCAAATCCTGCCAAGTTCTGCCTATACCCCCCATACAGTTTCTGGCATTATGCAGCAAGGCAGCATTTAATTGAGAAAAACAAGAAAATAAAACACACTTTGAAAGATTGTGTTGCACAGTGTGGGGTGCAATTTGTCCTAGTTGTACCTGCATCCTCCTCCTGATTCCTAAGCAACGTGTGCATGAGGATAAACATGATGAGGGTTTATTATTTTATTCCATGTCGTCCTAAGGAGTTGATTTTTTTCCTGTAGCTCTTTTAAAAGAAACTGTATTTGGCACAACTTTAAAATTCTTTCTTTGCAAATAACAGTAAAAGACTCCAAACTTGTAATTAGCTCTGTGTGGAACATCTCCTCAGTTTGTCTGAAATCCTTCCACTTGGAATCTGTACTGCTGTGGAGGTCAAAGCATAGAGACAACCAAGCTCTTGGGTGCCAGATGGGTTATAAATTGGTACCTACAGTTCATGGTGGAATTTACACCTGGTTTATTTGACACAAGCCTTGTTCATGGTACATCTTCCCTGTTTTTCATTGTTTTACTCTGCTTAGTCTACATCTTGCTACATCATTCAAAAATAAGTGAATGCCTTAGTTGGGAGCTAAGACATCTTTCAAAGTGTGTAAAGAGTCGCAAATAAATTTGCCAGAACTGTGCTTTCACTTGCTAAGCAAAACAGCAAAAACCATTGCTTTTTCCATTGAGCGATCACAATTTTCTTCCTTTCCTTCCTGTATCTCTGATCTATTTATAAAGACCTTTATGTGCAAATGGTATTCATTTGTCATTAATTTTTTATTCCACTACAGTAGTTTTGAAGGATAAGTAGTTAACTTCACTTCTTTCTCTTTAATATCTTTTAAACTTGGTAGAAATTGTTTTTAAAATAATAGATTTCTGTGATTTAGTAAGCCATCTCTCTCAGTTCTACCACCTCCCCCCCCAACAACTCTTGTAACTGAGTTATAAATAAAGAAAAAAAAAGTAAAAATAAAATCACAGACTGGATTTCCACTAACTGCAAAGCAATAAAGTAATGGCTTATCAATTATTTAAATCAATGTGAATTCTACCATGATGTAGGTACATACTATTTTCCATTAGGTTTGATTTTTTTTTTCTGTTATAAATATCTACAATGCAAACGTAACTCAGATAATAAAGAAGCTATGTAGTGCTTCTGACTGAATAGTACCTTTAATTTGAATATGTATAGTTGAAGAGAGCAGAGCAACTAGCAAGTATGCATGGAAGTAGCATAAGTAATATTGCTGTAACGCTCCCTACATCAGCTAGCAATACCTTCTTCCACAGTACTCCTGTTATTTCAGATGCAATAGGCTGTTGAACTGGAGAATAACCTAAATTAGTGTATCAGACAGTCGAGCCAGCAACTGGGAGGTGCTTCTGGCTTCCCCGTTGACCCTAAGCTCCCAAAAAGCGACACAGATAGGCAGCACTTCCTACCTCCTTCAGCTGGCCAGGAAATTGCCTTACTGGCACATGACCCATCCTCAGTTACAGAGGTCTTTATCATCTTAATGGTGACCAACATTAAACCCCCATATTCTCCCAAATCTGCAGCTGGTACAGAACATGGCACTGCGCTTCTCTGGCAGCTCTGGCTATGGCAAGTACATCGGCTCCCTACGTTCACCTGGAAAGGAACCAGAGTGATGAGCTTGGCAATCTGGCCATATTGCCTGCAAATGCTCTTCGGAGTTGTATTTGCTGGATGTACCTACACCAAGTGGCTCACTGTACTTTGAAGAGGCAGCCCCCTACTTCCTCTTGCTTTGCCATAACGTCACATTAGGCTGAAACTTCACATAGCAGAGCAGCCGCACTCACTTTCACACAGGAAAGAATCATTAAGTGAGCCTAGTCCCCTTCTCAAATAGGACAGCCTAGATGATAAATAGTCTTTTTTAACATCGAAAGCAGAACACCACATCCAAATACCACAAAACTAATCAACATCTAGGCTGAAGAGAAGAGCGGTTCTGGGTGAAGTTGTGAGAGCCCCCATCCTCATTAAACCCCTTTTCAAGAGTATTTGCTCTTTCTGGAGTAGCAATAAAGGAGCATCCCTGAGCAGAGGGCAGAGGAGAAGCCTGCCCTGCTTTCTACTTCTTCATCCTACTGGAGAGCAGAGGCCAGGCAGGCAGCCCAACCCCAGGTAGAAGCATTGCAGGGAGAAGCACAAGGTTAGTACAGCAGATACTAAAATAGCCACGGGACCTATGAAGATTGGTATTTTTTGATATCTGGAGCTATTTTAAAAGCATTATCATCATTGTGCTAAGCCCTATGGGACAGTCCAGTTTAAGAAGTCCTTGTCTGTTAGGAGGGATGTAGAAAGAAGAGCTCTTTGGGCAGTAAAGTCACCCAGCGGGAGCCTGTGCTCTCCTTGACAGCATAACGAGAGAGGGAGAGAGAAGATTAACAGCTCTTCCAATAACTAGCCATTTCTTTTATTCCATGTAATGGAAATAGGGGAGAGCACTATTGTGTCAAGAATCTGATTCTCCTGGCTTTCCTCTAATCTGGAACTGAATGTACCATTAAAGTGAAATATAGCATGGCCAGTCCCCACCATCTTGGCAGTAAAGAAGTTGTTTCCTTGTGTTTCTTTCCCACCTTAAAAAAAGGAAGATTAAGAAATGTTGAGGTACATTTCTTAAGCCCTTGCATAGCTGAAAGAGGCTGGAGTCGGGCACATGGAAAAAACCACTTCTTCACTATTTATTAAGTTCCCTCATTGCTTTGTCCACTGCTGCTTTGAAATGATGCCCCAATTCAACGATATATTAAAAAAACCACTGATATGGGTCCACCTGCCTGAAAATCCTATGTACAGATTCCTCATTGATGGGAACACTATAGGAATTGATGTTATAATTTATTATTACAAATTTCTAATGCTTCTAACAGAAGAATGAGATCTGTAAAGAGAGATCTGATGAAAACTTTCAGACAAAAATAATCTTTAAGCTGTTCCTTTCCAAACATAAGCCAACTAGGTTTTGAAGGATAAGTGCAGCTATTTTCCTATGGTAATCAATATATTTTACACACAGTTTTCTGTGTATTATGCTATGCAACAATCAACTGAGAAACAACCGAGAGAGATTCAGTGGCAGAGGTTAATAACCTGAGACAACATCACATCCAAGGCAGCCTATTTGTGCGTGTCACAACAATGATAGATAAGTAGTCTGAAGGGTGCAAAGATAAAGATTAGGCACTCTATAAATGTGTTTTTATGAGCAAAGTCTACAACTTAAAAGCTTACCCTTTATACAGGTTCAAAAGAATCCTTTGAAAGCAAAGAGCGAGCTTCTTTGAAGTGCTTCTTAATGCACCCAGCAAAATAGAAGTAAGAAATTAAATAGATTGGGTATTGGCAGGAAAAGGACTAATTAACGTAACCAGATAGGTGGCAAGCTTCAAATATGACTGTAGTAGCGCACTGACGTTGGCAACATGGGATGAACTCATGTACTTAAAAATACATAAGGCCGTGACTGAGTCTCTGGATTGATAGAAAAACCGGAGACTACAAAGTGCTTTATGTTCTAGAAGTGCCTGTTTTCCTCCATGGGCTGCAAAGGGATTGCCTCACATGCACATGGCGTGCAACGTTGGCTGCATTCAACTGAAACGGGAGATTCTGCTAAAGCGAGGCCAAACTATGCCAGTCCATCTCCAGCAAAACTAACAATGGTATGGTGATGTTACTACACAGCTAAAGGATCAAGCAGCCAGTAATCTCATGGAAATAATCCCGCATCCTCATCAAATATTTACCAAAGGTATCACCTTGTCCTCTGCCCATTTCAGTCCACGTCTTGCTCGCTCTTAGCTAACATGGCTAGTCACGATCTCAGCAAGCAGTGTGCTGCTCAGCACTCAGATCCCAATGGCACAGGAGCACTCACTTAATGTGGTCTGATGTTCCAAACACATCTTCAGGCTCATTGCCTGAGGACGACTGAAAGCTTGAGGTCACAAATTAAAATCAAAGCTGTATTCAAAAAATCATCCTCATGACTGCATGACTTAGATGCTTATATATGATAATGTAGTCTTTGAACAGCATTAAGAACAGAATATAGTTGTTTCCAGGTGACAAACAAGAAATCTATTAGTCCAGCCCCTGTGCTTTTTATGCGCCATGCAAAGTGCATTAGAGTTAGTGGAAAAGCTTCTGTTGAGTTTGGGGTAACTACTTACCACAGCAAGAGGTGTTTACGGGGCAGGGTGAATTACTTTGGTTCAGAAATCTCTCTCATCTTATCTGTCATTTTTTTTTCCACCAGCATAATAAGCAATGAAAGTATTCAGTGTGAATAGCAAAAGGAAATGCTTGGAGGGAACTTTGGAGCTTCTTGAATGCTTTCTTTCCTCTCCTCTGCTACCCTTCTTTTATTTAAAAGTTATTGAAAGCTGGACTATATACACCAAGAAATTTCCAGAAACCACCAACTGAGACTGAGGTTTTCACAAGATCAGAATCTGGGTATGAACCTCTTTGGGTTACATTGCTTTTTAATATCTTGTTGATCGAGGCTCAGCTGAAACTTCAGCGAGAGGCTCAGCAACATATTTACTGTGGTTCACTGACCAGCTTTCTTCTTTCTCCTACGCATACGTCCTACTTCATATTCATTTAAAAGGAAAATCTCTCGCTACTCCATACCTTCCAAACCACCATCATTGCTGTACAAATCATGAGTTGTCATGAAAAGAACTAGAAAACCTCATTTTTTTTCATACTTTGTATCACCTTAAGGGTTTATGAGGATGTGACTTCACTTATTTGAACAGCAACCATTTTTTTATTCCTGCCTGTCTGTGTTAAGAGGGTTTTAATGCTTGTTTAATGATGCTTGGAGATACAGAGATGTTATTCTGCTTCTGTCCACTTAGCTGCTTTCTTAGGAGTTATAATATCTCTTACGGAATTTTACCCATTAGTTTTTCAGCAGCAATATTTTTCAGTTTTACAGGAATTACAGCATATACTAATCTTTTAAGGAATATCCTGCTTTTTTGTCCTAGCACGCATTATAAACAGCCTTCCTGGGGGTTTTGCCTTTTAATCTCATTACAATGATTTCTTTGTTTTTATCTACTTTCTCTTTGAAATCAGGTACTGAAAACTGGTGTTTATAACTTTACTTAGTTATTTGTGTACTGAAAATTTTCCAATAAGATACACAAATCGTTCTTTTAAATATCAAATACTGTTAAAAAATGCAACTTTAAAAAAACCATTGGATTTATATAGTATTGAACAGAATATCTTGCTGAACATGTGTTTAGGACTGCCTTTCCAACATTAAGATTTTTTTTCCCCCTTCCCCTGCTTATTTTTTGAGTAATTTGGAGTTTTGTTCTATTAGGAGTTGTATTTATATAAAGGAGTTATCATGCAAGGCTGTCTTTTCTTTTTAATTCTCTTGGCTAGAGCATTTGTGCTATTACCAGTTGTTTCCCTGAATATTACAATATTTCATACAAGCAGGTATTTCTTAGGTTAAACATTCAATTGAACTGTCTACCCTGAGGGTAAAGATTTGTCCTTGATAAAGATGAGCTTTCTCCAGGGACGGTTGAAGGCCGTGGAGAGATCTTTCAAAGGACTAAAGGCAATAATGATTTGAGCTTTCAAGTTCAAAGAACATTTCTTTGACCCTGCTTCATATAACAAACTTAGAGTAAATGTATGCAGGATAAATTTAATAAAATAAAACAAACAAAATATTTCACTGCACACACTTCTTCCCTTGGGGTATAGGGAAAAGAATAAACATGCAACAGATGTTAGTCATTGCTAAAGGCATGGGGATAGCATGGTGAAGGGAACAGTCTGAGAACCAACGCACACCGCAACTTCTATACGATAGCTATGCTGCATATGTTTTCATTGCCATTCATAGCTCATTTTAAACAAGTTCTATTTCCAAAGCTGACTGCTTCATTTAGGTCTCATCTCTTGTGGAAGGTGGGGGAAGTGGGGGAAGTAAAGCACTCCTTCGAAGACAAAACTAGCGGGGTACGTTCTCTAGGAGCTTCCAACAGCCCTCTTCCCACCACCCTCTCTCGCTGTCTTTGGAAATTTTTGTGTAAAAACCATCCTGATGATGAATACTGGAAATATTTCTCTCTACAGCTGTCCTACACAGATTCCAGAGCCTCGGTGAAGACAGAGTGAGGGGGGGTTGTACTTACTGTTTCAGAGCTACAGGTTTAGTTGGGGAACTCTCCTATTTTTTTTCCAGATTTCACTCATATATATCATTCTGGTTTGGAGTCTCATGAAATAAATTTTAACAGGGAGAATAAATAATACAAGCCTTTAAGTACTGTCACTGCTGAGATCACAAAGGATTCTTCTAAACTATTGTTTTGAAAAATCATTTTTCTCCTCTTGGACGTACATTGTTTCTCTGTGTTACTTCTGTTAAAAGTCCCCGTAAGAGTAACAACATCCTTCAAAACCAGGTAAAAACAGTCCGCGTTCAAAGCAAAGCGTGATCTGAATCTGTAACATCAAAATTTTGCAGAGCTATTAAAATTCATGTTCTAGAAGATGTAGCTTGATATTCTTTATTGCATCATTTGAAAAAGGAACCAGTTTTTAAATGTTACTGAAAAATACATTAGAAAAGTATAATCCAGTTTGCTTTCTAAGTCAGGAGGCTTTTATATTACATAACAATTCAGAAGGAACTTTTACTTACTTATAAACATAAAACGTCCACTCCAAAGCTCTGCATACTTTGTGTGCAAAAATTATATTATTTTGTGTTTTATTTACTTGGGCTTCATGATGGGGAAAAACACCCACATAAAATATGATAATGAAAATCAGCGCATAACGCATAATTTTGTGCGACTTCAGCTGTTATAAGTCAGTATGAAGCCTTCCAGCTCCCACAGTTGATGGTGCATTACAGAAGGGTCAATATTTCCAAAATATTTTTTAACAATAGGAACTATTAGAACATCCAAATATTGGCTCGGGTTTCTAAACATAATTGGTTTCTCTACAAAGGTCAGTTTCTCTTTGAACAAGTTTTAAGAGCAAAATATAAAACAATTTTCTAGAAGAGTAAAACTGACAAATTCCTGATTCAGTCCAGATGGTGTGGGGGTTTGAGTTTTTCTTTAAGTAAATCTATCTTCCATTTCATAATTTGAAAACCTAGGTAAACAATAAATAAATAAATAAATAATCTGTTTGGGATCATTGTGTAAATGTCTTGTCTGAGGAGTGTTTATGGGACTGACGAGAGTGAACAGGAAAAATATAATAAAAAAGGATTCAGGGATGTCGTGGTTTAATCCCAGCCAGCAACTAAGCACCACACAGCTGCCCACTCACTCCCCCATGGTAGAATGGAGGAGAGAATCGGAAGAGTACAGGTGAGAAAACTCCTGGGTTGAGATAAAGACAGCTTAACAGGTAAAGCAAAAGCCACGCAAACAAGCAAAGCAAAACAAGGAATTCATTCACCACTTCCCATGGGCAGGCAGGTGTGCAGCCATCTCCAGGAAGGCAGGGCTCCATCACACGGAACGGTTACTTGGGAAGACAAACACCATCACTCCAAATGTCCCCTCCTTCCTTCTTCTTCCCCCAGCTTTCTATGCTGAGCATGATGTTATATGGTATGGAATATCCCTTGGGTCAGTTGGGGTCAGCTGTCCCAGCTGTGTCCCCTCCCAACTCCTTGTGCCCCCCCCGCCTCCTCGCTGGTGGGGTGGGGTGAGAAGCAGAAAAGGCCTTGACTCTGTGTAAGCGCTGCTCAGAAGTAACGAAAACATCCCTGTGTTATCAACACTGTTTCCAGCACAAATCCAAAACATGGCCCCATACCAGCTACTGTGAAGAAAATTAATTCTATCCCAGCAAAAAAACAGCACAAGGGATAATAGTTACAGGGCTCAAAGCCTCCAAACAATCATTCTACTTATTTTCTGTAGCTGTCTAAATAGGCCTAGCTGCAGGTAATTAAGTTTGAAAGAGTGCTGTCCAAAGACACAGAAAAGAAGTAGAATCATTCTGACACTCTGAATTCATTCGGATGTAGATTGTCAGATGTGGTCTTTCCCTTGACACTGATATTGAATAGATTTACGATGAAATTGTCTCTCACGCTCTCTTGTCCATCACCCAATATTACATATGATTTCCTACCACACACCTTTTCATGCACTCTTTCACTTGGTCACAAGGTGAAATCAAGGTCTCATTGAAGATTACTTTCACTGTTATCTGTCTTCACTGGTGCCAAAACTGGTGCTCCAATGAGACACAGTAGTTCAAGGAGTCTTCTACCACTGTATGAGTCGAAAAATAAAATTCACACAAACCAATATTTACAAACTTGACAGCTGCAGTTAGCATCCATAATGTATTTTGAGGCAACTAAATAAGTGGATTCCTTTGCAAAAGCTCTGCATTCCTGGGAGATCACATCATAGAAAAAACATCTTATTTGGTTACTAGTACTTTTCAAAGTAGTTCAGCAGGCTTCCAAACACCCTTCTTAAACGATAGGCATAGCCAGTATCCAAACAATTATGATTTTATCAGTGCTGCTGTTCATTTCTCAGAGAAGACTCCACATCTCAACACTGTTGAAAAGTCTCTTTTATTATACTCCTGCAGAGTGAATTATTTCCCAAGAACACTAGAATGCATTCTTATCCTATAGTGTTACTCTTATTTGAGTTCAATTCTTGAAGAACTGAAATCCTGTCTGAAATAATTCCCGTGGAGTTTTTATTCTTATTTCCTAAACCAATTTCTTCAATTTCATACAAAAAACTCATTCAGGTTTGAGTAAAAGGAATAAAAAATCCTTTGAATTCACTTGACCTTCCTAGAACAGGAGTAAATCATTTCCATTTTTCAAAGCAATATTATACTTAAAGAATATGTTTGTTCACCTTGTGATGGAAATTACTGTTGAAATTCCATCCTGAACATAAGAAAATACATTTTTACTGCAGTAGCTGTCAAACACCAGAACAGGTTGCTCAGAAAGCTTGTGGAGTCTCCATCTGTGGATATATTAAAAACCCAACTGGACACGGTCCTGGGCAACCTGCTGTAGCTGACCATGCTCTGTGCAGATGGTGGGACTGATGATCTCAAGAGGTTCCTTACAGCCTCAGCCATCCCGTGATTCTGTGATTACATGTGAAATAGAAACATCAAGGTTCTTCATCCATCAGGACAATATATAAAAACCCTTGGAATATTTGTCTCAAAAAAACCTAGAAATAAAAATAAGCATTTAAATTTAAAAATAAACAAATCAAAATTACTATTACACTAACATATAGTAAGTTGCTGGCTTTGAAACATCTTCTGTTATCACTTGTTATCACTAGAGCAACCCTTTGTTGAAATGCATATCAACACAACAAATAGTAAAATTCCAGGCTTAAAATATCTGAGATGCAATCACAGGACCTTTAACAATGTCCTCTGTATTCTCCACTCTAATGTCCTGTCTTTATCTGTGAAGTATTTTACAGTGTCAAAACATCTTTTAATCAATATTATCATATGTGGATCTTCCAATATTCTACATGAGGTCATATTTCTCTCTGTGCAGAAGGCCTTTACAAGAAACTGGTCAAAAAGAAACTTGCAGTGTATAGTCCCTTCCTCTTTCAAATCCAGGCCATAAAGAAACTATAAACTTTTCACCATCGTGTAGAGGGTTTTCTTGTTTCCATCATTCCCCACTGACATCAAAATCTCGTAGTCTGAGGAACAGAAACCTGAATTCCCACTCTTCTTTTGTTAAGAATAAATCTGTAAACTTAAGTATTTACATTGTGTTTTTCTTCAACAGACGCTGTATAATTCTCACCTTTGAATCTTCCAGTTAGCAAACTTGTAAGTTAAAACTAATTGTAAATTAAATGATCAGTAATCTAGATGGCGCTGCAGTATGAGACTTCCTCCACTAGAAAACCCCATAACTTTAATTGCCAGGATATGGTCTCTCTCAGAAAGGCGGGTTTCTGACCTGGCTTCCCATTCCACAACCCAGACACCCCTGCAAGCAGAACCTTATCTTCCCTTGGCTTTGCCCTGTCTCTCCACAAAGCCCTTCTAAGGTCTCCCTCCTCACCTAGAAGTTCGTACAGTGCAGATTACAAGCACATTAGCTGTAGCTAAATTCTCACTTATCAGGACTAGATAGTTCTCCCTGGACCCTACTAAGTACCACTTTCATTTCCCATCTATCTCTGGCAAGTAGATTTTGAGCTGTGGCACACAGTTGCCACCTTTCATCCAAAGCTGCATTTTACTAGTAAAGGAAGCAATTTCTGAGTAATCAGTAAATTAGGCTATAGAGCACTTTGGGATGCTTCTGGATGACAGGTGTTATGTAAAAAGAAATCATTCTCACCAAATCATTAGTGACAAAGCCATTATTAGCTGATGGCAGGCTGGAAGTCAAAGTAAAATGAATTGCTGTTCACTTCAGTAACACCTTTAATTTGTCACAGTCTCAACCAAACAGCCTGTACTGCTACGTTATGTGAAAAAGGTTGCGTTAGCCATAGCGGTAACTTGGTGGCTCCTCCTGACTCAGGGCACGCATGCAGACCCCCTGCCATGCAGCATCGGTCAAAGGGCATCACTCCAAGTGCATGGTGGCCTTCCTGTGCAGGGAGGTCCTCCACAGAGCCCGGCAGGATCCAAGAGGCAGCACTGTTCAGCAGCGGGCGGGCTACCTAGAGCTACCTCAAGCAGACCCTCCCCAGACCTTCTGCCTGGTATTTTATCTGTAAAAATAGTTTCAAACCCTAGCAAATCATATGCACAATCTCAGTTAAATTCAGGTCTAACATCACAAATTTTGTTTCTTGACTTATTTTTAACTCACTGAATCTCATTCCCAGAGTTCCTGATGATTTTCATTGGTCTACCTGAAGATTTCATCTACATGGGTTAAAAGGCATCTTCTTCCATAAGGGGGAACTCAACTCATATGTGTGCGTGCATACACACGCGTGTGCATTTTTGGGGGTGGTGGTAAGTATATCTACCTAACTACAAAAAGTCCAGCAATTATTCCTTAAAAAGCAGTCAATTTAATGTATTTATGTCTTCTAGAAGTATTTAGAGATCCAAGCTCAGTTTTGCTTACCATCACATTATATTACATACATAGTAATGTATGTTAATAAACTAGGCAATTAATGGATCTTGCATCTAATAAATCAAAAAACAAACAAAACCACCACTAAATTCAAACGCTTCGTTTTATAGCAATGCAAAGAGAAATTAAAAACTACCTTGGAAAAAAAAAAAAAAAGAAGTGTTTGTATTTCTAATGGTCAGTGCTGTGCTTTAACTGTGTCCTTGTATGGGAATTCTCCAAGGAATGTGTCAGTGAAAGAGGGACAAGCTAATGCAAAAAGTTTATGAAGATGACGCGTCACTGCATCTGCAAGAGTGGCAATCTGCAGTCAGGTCCCGCTCTTTGCTCAGACAAAATTAACCTAGAAATCTAATGAATCTTAGCATAGAAATCCGTGTTACATTAAATCAATTTTTGTAGTAAAGAGGTAAATTAAGTCTAAATTAAAAAAAGAGCATTGCTTAAAAGACCCAGCAGCAAATGTAATAGCTGTCACTTTAGACGTAGAGGATGAAAATAAAACACCAATGATTGTTGTGTTATTTACTTCCAACAACCTTTACCATTAGAAAACACAAATATATCTCTTGGGAGGCTGCATGTGACATATTTAATTCATGTCACCCCATCTGAGTCTCTGGCAAAAAATAAGTATGAAATTCACTGTGGCTGAAAATACAAAATACAGCTAATTAAAAGAGTGCACTACTTGCCATCTCATATTTATTACTCTAATGTAATAAAAACAATCAATCACATGAGTTGGGTTATTAAAAATTACAGAAGCAGCCTGCTATAATCTCCCATCAAACCACGTGAATGACAGTAATCTAACCGCTATACTTACAGTAGTCTATCCTTTACATTTAGAGATTATAGTTGAAACTGGTAAGCAATGATTGCAAGAATGGCATACCAAGAGCTATGATAATTGAAACATAAAACACATTCCCATACAGCCAAATGCAAAGTCCTACATTTATACACATATCGTTAAGACATCCTATGCTGAAGCTGTACTTTATCCCAGGAAGCAGTGACTGCAAAGAATGTCGGTCGGGTCATGGCGGACAAGCAACAGACAGACTTCCAGGATGTATAAAAAGGTTGATACAACGATTGTTTATATGCACAAAGGAAAATGGGACATTACACATTCCCACATTTTAAACATGGTACTGAAAAGCCAGAGCTAATGCGAAGACATGCACAAAATTTGAGGAGAAAGACATTAGAGATTAGATTGATATATGTAGCAATGTTCCTATTTTCCTTCCCTTTGCTACAGAAAGGCTCACTTGTGAAAGCAGAGATTGTTGATGAAGTCAGTGACAGTATTCAGTTGATTTTGGAAGAAAGTAATTGTTCATATACACAGAAAACATGAATAATTTAAACTAAAATGAACTTAAAGTTCCAGTTCTGAATGTTGGCATTTAGATTAAGAGGTAAAGCTCTAGTTCATCCATACAAGGACCCTTCCCCAATTCACCTTTTCAAAACATTTTAAAAAAAAAAATCCAGAAAAGGAAGGGGACAGATTAAAAATAAAGGACAGAATAATGTTTAAAAATAAGGACAGAAAAAAGGACAGAAAGGACAGGAGTAAGGTGTAAAAAGAGGAAGCATCTGTCTGAATATCCCATACTAAATATTCCACATCAAAGTTGTGATGGAACTGCAAATATATTTTGAATTCACCATCTAAGTCTTCCTGGAATAGAAAGCATTAGACCAGAAACAATCTTTGGAATACGCATTTCTCAGACTAAGAAAATCCTCTATAATTTCAGCTGGCGTGCTTTCCATGTCATAGATATATTTATGGCAGTCTATTATCCAAACAGGCTGTTTGAACTTCACTCTGTTACAATCTATGACATATTCAATTTTCTGCCTTCACTGCTTTCCACATCAATGGATTTTATATTGTCTACAAGAGGTTGAGGCATTTTCCTACTGCTCACTTTAGAAGACACAGACAAAAACATGTCCTCTCTTCAAACTAATTTTCAAACACTTCTCTCATAATGCAGACTATTTCCATGACTTTTATTTGCATTTCCAGTCTCCCAGAACAATTGAATAATCTTTCCTAGGTTTAATGGACTACATAAAAGCATTAGCGAGCTCACCGTTCAGAGACCAAAAGTGTTTTAAAACAGTCCCAAACTATGTTTACAAGTTTCCAGGGAAAAAACTCCAAAAAAAGAACTTGAACTTTTACCTCAGATAGAATGATGAATTACTATACTGCACATGTAAATTTTAGTTTTTTCCGAATCTGAAATCTGCATGAGAAATGTGTATATAAGCAAGGGATTTGGAGAGCATTTTGGAAAGTCTGGCACTGCTTGTTATAACAGAAGTCATCCTCTCCTCTCACTTTCATGATTCTTTGCCTGGCAAAAGCTCCAGCACTGCCATTTCGGTTTAGTTTTGTAGCTTCATCTAGTTTCATGCACATAGTTTCTTTCTGCTTCACTAGCAGAGCATAAGACAGAGCATGCTCATAGTTCACCAGAAATAAGGTGATAGAATATCTAATACATCTTCAACATAAGAAGCACCAATAGTTTTCCTACATTCATCTTTGAAGGCAACTTTTTATACCAATAGTTTAAGGATTTGATAGTTTTTGGTAACCCCAGAGACTTTATAATTAAGAGCTCATTTAATATGAGGTAAGCATTTTGAGAACATTCATGATCACTGGTAGATGCATTCCTGACCTTTTGGGATCAAAAGGAAGGGCTGCACCCTGTATTTTAGCCTGGTCTTCAAAAAATTATGAGAAAGATGTTATGGAATATTTTGGGGTATAACCTGCAGTTTGGAAACCGTGAAAGCTACCAAAACGTTTTAATTGGTGATCTTTACCAGAATATTGGAAAAACTTAAGATCCTTTAATATCTACAGAAACACGAGCTAGTGCTTCTTGTAAAATTTCTCAGTCTATGGTGCCATGCAGTAGGTAAGTCTTCCATGGCTGGACTTCTTTGTCATTGCATTTCAAGCCTTGTTCTGTTGTCCAAGCTAACAGGTTTCCAGAATAATGTAAATGACCTCAGCAAGCAGAAAGGTACTAGCAGAATACGGACGTAGATTACTATAAAGTCCCAGAAATTTAGAAGACTTAGTCCTTACATTATTTATTTCCCATCCTCTCTCAATTCTAAGAACCTTCTATTAGCCCTGATTGTACCTTAACAGGGAGACCTGTAGGCAAGGCTTAGCCCTAAAGGGCTTTACATTATCAATTCTCTATAGAAGAGAATTCTCCATTAAAACTAGAGTGGTCTATAACAGATCCAACAAATGAATAGAAAGGACAAAGAGGAAACTAATTTAACTCTTTTTCCTTGTATAGTTCACACTTCAAGCTTTTTCTGTTGACATCCCTTCCTGTTTCAAGAGCACTGGATAGCCAAGAAACGTCATTATAACCTCCTAGAAGCACATCTGTGCTGACAGTATTGGTACTGTTGGTGCAGAAAGAAGAGTGGCAGTTGGTAGGTGTTTCACTAGAAACTAAAGAAAGTTTTGGCTGTCTCACAGGCTCTTTTCTTCACTTACTCCTAGCAACATCTCCCTTGCCCCCAGTAGAAAATCAGACACAAACGCAGAACAGAAATAGTACCATGTCCCACACCATGTTAATAATTGATTCTCACAGATCTCCCAATTTAGTGAACGTCTTCTTAAAATGAGTCCAGAATGCTGTTGCCACAGTATTTTCAGAGAGATTTCTCATTCTGGGTCCTTATTCTGATCAGCTTTACCGAAGAATGGAAAATTCTGCTCTGGAGCAGCAGAGAAGATGGAGTGAAGACAAAGCCCTTCCTTGTTTCCTTCCATTTCTCTGTTTCCATGTCAATCCACAGAAGCAAGAGGTTGGGGAGCCTCCAGTTACCCACCCCCGACTGAAACTCTGGAACAGCAGGAGCAGGAGCTTAATACTGATCAGACTCTATTGCTGATTCAGAGAACATGCTACACCAGTGCTTTACAGGATAAACCTTGTTGTGTTTTATCATTACATAATATGTATGGCACTGAAACATATACGGGACAGGTGAGGGATGTGAAATGTATCATCTTAGACAAGGACCTCAAGACACTAACCAGTTCCTCTTCCAGCACGGGCAGTTTGCACAGCAGCAAAGCACACGCACTTTGATGCAGTCAGATTCTAGTCTAGTCTTCAAAACTTCTGGTCATAAGCATCTCACCACCTCCCCAGAGAGTTTTTCTCAGAAATTCATTGCACTTTAAATTAAAAAATTCTTTCTAATAACCAAGTCTCCCTTTCTGGAAATGAAATTGGAGTTTCTAGGCCACTTTGAAAACCAGTTCTTAATTGATATAACTTTTTAGTCTTCTGACTGAAAACTTATGTTTCAGATGAGTTTCATGATGACATAGTGACATAATGACTCTATGAAGCTTTTAAAACTGACAGGAACTAATTTGACAGAGAATAAAACACATTTTATAACTTTCCCCTCTAATCTTAATCATTCATCTTTGATGCTAAAAAGAGGGAAAAGATTGTTTTCCAAGCTTCTCATTTCCTAGTCCAATCCTTAAGCTAACCAGATCTTCTTATGGAATTCAGATGGGTCTTTTGTATTTCACCAAGCCTGTATCTGTGTACACAAACAAGTGGTAACACTGAGAGTTCCGAGCCCTGACTAGAGAGACTCTAACTTTCAGAATCACCAATTAACATAACAACTGCAAAACAACCTGTACCTACTGTTTTACACGTGCTACTGTAATCTTGTATTTATTAAATTAGTTTAGCCTTTTTTCCTCTGAGAACAGCTTTATTTTCATCAGGTTTGTTATTTACAAATATTTGCCAAATGCTCACATTTCTGCATCTGGATTTCCTAAAATATTCACTTCAAGCCTGCCTCTGCACCAACAGAAGATGTTGGGAGCTTTAATCAAAAGGTTAATACTCTCTGGCTATCTGCAGGGCGTGATCATCTGTATCACATTAGTTTTGCTCCCTAATTAGGTAAATTAACTTCTATGACTAAGAGGAGGAGGGAAAAATCAAAAGCTTTTCAGAAGAGGTAGCATAGGTACTCCCATCATTAATCTCTCCATGAACACACTAAAGAATTAGAGACGTTTGCTTTTCAGAAGCATTCTTGAGGATAAATCATTCCCAAGAATGTTTGTATACAACTAATTTAAAGGGTGTTTAACAGTATTGAAAGACTTTCAGGACTTTTATCCAAAGAAATATTCGCCCCATGAATCTTCTTATTTCAAACAAAGAGTTCCATATGCAGCAGTAACTAATGAAGCTTGATTTTCTCTATACATCCGCATGCACAGTGGTTGGATTCTCAGGTCAGTTTATAATCGTATAAAGTTGTTGAATATTTTCATTAAGGACTCCTTAATGTCTAATAATATAGTTAAGTTCTTTTCTTACCTGGACACTTGTATAGTTACTCTCTCTTCCCTACACCCTGTATTTCCATATTTTTTATGGAATTCATAAGAGTGACTAAATCTTTGAGATTTTTACATCGCTGTATTAATTTAGTATCAGCAAGGTAGGTTTGGAAGTTATTCTGTGATAGAATGAATAGTAGACAAGCAGAGACATCACCTTTTCAAGAAACCTGCATAAGAACTATAGCTTCTTCTCAGCACTGCAGCAGAATCATAGAATCACTTAGGTTGGAAAAGACCTGTAAGATCATTGAGTCCAACCGTATAATTTTATAAAATACAGGTTTACTCTGAAGCATCTTTAATCTGAACTACAATGTTGTTCTTAAGAAAGCAACAAAGACGGTTGGTGCGATTTGCAGTTGTGTTTGCTTCCTCCCCAGCCTTTACATAACAAGGCATCCCAGGCACTGGGCAACCATTAGAAGTCTTAAGTCCTACCATCTGCTTGAGACCCAAGTGTCTCTGATGAAGTACTACGTCAGACACACATTGTTTGCTTAATGTAAGATTCTCATTTCTTTGGGCCCAAATTCTCTGTTTTCTGCTGCATTTCAGCCAAAGACATTGCATTTGCATAATCAGAGAAAAAACTTATTTCCATCTGAGGTTTATATCAAAATGGAGCACTTCAAAGCACAGTCTTGAGTTGTTTTAAGGAAAAACTACAAATGGTTTTGACTGAGGGGGAATAAAAAAGGAGAACAGAGGATACATATCCCTCTCCTCGGATTACTATCTGATCAAAACAAAAGTTAATCCTTGTTGTTCTGGTAAAGTTCCATGTTAACAACAGTTCTCTAAATCCACAAAAAGGCTGAGCGGACACTTGTGGGCAAGTTGCTGGAAACAGAAAGATTGCTTCTTTGACTTGTTTGAAAACTGCAAACTGTAAATTCAACTTACAGGAAATCAAGGGGGGGAGACCCATGACAAATGGAAGACGGTAAATATCGTCACCCATTTTCAAAAAAGGCTGGAAGGTCAATTCAGGGAAATGCAGGACAGTCATCCTCACTTTGATTTTTGGGAAAATCATGGAGCAAATCCTCTTGAAGTACATTTCTGGGTACAAGAAGGAGAAGGTGACTGGGAACAATGAGCATGGGTTTACCAAGGATAGATCATGCTTAACAAATCTGACTGCCTTTTATGATGAAATTACTGGATTTGTGGGTGAGGGAAGAGCAGTGAATGTCATTCACCTCAACTATAGGAAGGATTTCAGCATTTTCTCCCACAGTATTCTTGTATCCAAGTTAAAATGATATGATCTGAGTGAGCAGACAACTAGATAAGTAAAAAAACTGATGGCATGATTGGGATCAGAGGGCAACAGTCGGTGGCTCATTCTCTACCTGGAGATCAGTATTAACTGAAGTACCACAGGAGTCTATCCTAGGGCCTGTTTAACGTCTTTATCAAGGATATGAGGGAGGTGACTGTGCTGGTTTTGGCTGGGATAGAATTAATTTTCTTCATAGTAGCTAGTATGGGGCTATGTTGGATTTGTGCTGAAAAGTGTTGACAATACAGGGATGTTTTCGTTACTTCTGAGCAGTGCTTACACAGAGCCAAGGCCTTTTCTGCTTCTCACCCCACCCCACCAGCAAGAAGGCTGGGGGGGCACAAGGAGTTGGGAGGGGACACAGCTGGGACAGCTGACCCCAACTGACCCAAGGGATATTCCATACCATATAACATCATGCTCAGCATAGAAAGCTGGGGGAAGAAGAAGGAAGGAGGGGACATTTGGAGTGATGGCGTTTGTCTTCCCAAGTAACCGTTCCGTGTGATGGAGCCCTGCCTTCCTGGAGATGGCTGAACACCTGCCTGCCCCTGGGAAGTGGTGAATGAATTCCTTGTTTTGCTTTGCTTGTTTGCGTGGCTTTTGCTTTACCTGTTAAGCTGTCTTTATCTCAACCCAGGAGTTTTCTCACTTTTACCCTTCCGATTCTGTCCCCCATCTCATCGGGGGAGTGAGTGAGCAGCTGTGTGGTGTCCAGTTGCTGGCTGGGGTTAAACTGCAACAGTGACAAAGCTCGCTCTTGTCAAATTTACAGATGTCACCAAACTGAGGGGAGCAGTTGATATGTTCAAGGGACCTGGACAGACTGGAAGAACGGGCCAACAGACATATCATGAAATTCAGCAAGGACAAATGAGAAGTCCTGTGCCTGGTAAGGAAGAGCCCCTGACAATGATGCAGGCTAGGGACTGGCTGGCTGAGGAGCAACTCTGTGGGAAAGGACTTAGGAGCCTTGGTAAACAGCAAGATGAACATGAGGCAATAGCATGCCCTGGCAGAAAAGAAGGCCAACAACATTCTGGGCTGTATTAACAGGAGCACAGCCAATAAATTAAGAAAAGTAATTATCCTCCTTCCCTTGGCATTTGTTAGACTGCATCTAGAATATGACATCCAGTTTTGGGTTCTCAGATAGAAGAAAGACCATGATCTACTTAAGCAAGTTCAGCAGTGGGCCACCAAGACTGTCGGGGGGTGTAAGCACTCGCCCTGTGAGGAGAGGCTGAGAGAACAGGGCTTGTTCAGCCTGGAGAAGAGACAGCTTCAGAGGGACCTAACAGGAGTCTAACAGGATCTATTTAGCAGTGCACAGTGGGAGAATGAGAGACAATAAGCATAAGTTGAAATAAGAGACGTTCCAACTGGATATAAGGAAAAACTTTTTCACAGTGAGGACAGTCAAGCAGTGGAGCAAACTATCCAGGCAGGTTGTTTCACTTCTGTCCTTGGAAGTTTTCAAGAACTGAGTGGAAATCCCTGAACAACATCATCTGCTCCAACAGCTGGCCCTGTTTTGAGCAAAAGGTTCAACTAGAGACCTCCTGACATCCCTTCTAATCTATATTACTCTATGGCTCTATCAAATTCAGTTTTCAAAATATAATGTTCTCTTCTCAAAAGATTTTCAGTTATACTATTAGAACTCAGTCATTATAGATATGTTTTTGCCTACTGTATATAAGTTGTTATAATCCTAGCTTGTACTTCAGCAGTTTTACAGTGTAAGGTATGTGTTTAGCACAGAATATTAGATTAAGTTAAATGCTTAATCAGATTAACAGACACCTGTATGGTAATTAGTTATTAAAAGCATTTGCTGAAGATAGAAAGCCAAGTCCAAAAAAAGCCTCTCTTGAATCCCACACTTATTTTCTCCCCCCTAAGACACACTATGGAGAAACTACAGCCCAGATACTGGCACAGTATCCTATCCTCCCTTCAAACTTTTCTTTGTAGGTTAGAACTGACACAACAATTTTATGAGTTCTTCAAGAAGTAAGGAGTTGTCAGCTGACACAAGGTATCCACGGATGTGCCACAAACATGATTAGCTTGACTCAGAGCTAAGGTCAGAGAATACTTAAGAAAACTGGACATACCTAAGTCCAGAGGCCCTGATGGGATGCATCCACAAGTGCTGAGGGAGCTGGCTGATGTCATTCCCAGGCCACTCTCGATAATCTTTGAACAATCATGGCAACAGGGAGAGGTACTTGAGAACTGGAGGAAAGCAAATGCCACTCCTAACTTCAAGAAGGGCAAGAAGGAGGAACCAGGGATCTACAAGCTGGTCAGCCTCACCTTGATCCCTGGGAAGATGACAGAGCAGATAATCCTGGAAACCATTTCCAGACACTTGAAGGACAAGAAGGTGATTGGGAGTAGTCAGAATGGATTCACATGGGGGAGGTCACACTAGACCAACCTTGTAAACTTCTATGATGAAATGACTGGCCTGGTAGATGAGGGAAGAGCAGTGGATATTGTCTGCCTAGACTTCAGTAAAGCCTTTGACGCCGTCTCCCATAAGCTCCTCATAGAGAAGCTGATGAAGAATGAGCTGGTTGAGCAGATAGTGAGGTAGGCTGAAAACTGGTGGTGATCAGTGGCATGAGATCTAGTTGGAGGCCAGTAACTAGCAATGTTCGCCATGGGTCAATACTGGGTCCAGTCCTGTTTTAGATCTTCATTAATGATCTGGATGATGGGGCAGAGTGTACCTTCAACAAATTTGCTGATGACACAAAACCAGCAGGAATGGCTGGTACACCAGAGGGTCATGTTGCCATCCAGAGGGACCTTGACAAGCTGTAGAAATGGGCCAACAAGAACCTCATGAAGTTACAAGGGGAAGTGCAGAATCCTGCACCTGGGGAGCAACAACCCCATACCTCAATATATGCTGAGGGTAACCCAACTGGAAAGCAGCTTTGCAAAAAAGGACCTGGGAGTCCTGGTGGACACCAAGATGAACATGAGCCAGCAATGTGCCCTTGCCACAAAGAAGGTTAATGAGTGTCCTGGGCTGCATTAGGAGGAGTGCTGCCAGCAGGTCGAGGGAGGTGATCCATCCCCTCTACTCAGCACTGGTGAGGCCACACCTGGAGTGCTGAGTCCAGTTCTGGGCTCCCCAGTACAAGAGAGACGTGGACATACTGAACAGAGTCCAACAAAGAGTCACAAAGATGACTAAGGGACTGGAGCATCAATCATACAAGGAAAGGCTGAGAGATTGGACTGTTTAGCCTAGAGAAGGCTCGGATCTTATCAACATACATAAATACTTGAAGGGAGGGTGCAAAGAAAATGGAGCCAGGCTCTGCTCAGTGGTGCCCAGTGGTGCCCAGTGGCAGGACCAGAGGCAATGGGCACAAACTGAAACACAGGAGGTCCCTCTGAACATCAGTAATCACTTTTTCACTGTGAGGGTGACCAAGTACTGGCACAGCCTGCCCAGGGAGGCTGTGGAGTCTCCATCCTCAGACATTTTCAAAGGCCATCTGGACATGGTCCTGGTCAACCAGCTCTAGGTGACCCTGTTTGAGCAGGGGGGGTGGAACAAGATGACCTCCAGAGGTCCCTTCCAACCTCAACCACTCTGCGATTCTGTGGCACTCAAAGGAAAAAAAAAAAAAAAAAGAAAAAGAAACAGAAACATAAAAAGATTACATTTTTTTTGCTTTTGTTCTTCCTGTTTTGAAATTCTTCCTTTAAAGAAGCTGGTAATGTTTTTCATAATGAGAATGTTGAAAAGCTCCCAGAAAACAAGGAAAGCAAAATACAGCATCATGAAATAATACAAATCTCTTCCATTTTAAAAGAGCCTTGGAAAGATATGAGTTAGAGTCAAAAATTTTAATACGATAAATTTGCTCATTTGAGATTATATGTATTTCCATACAGGTAAAAAATGAGAAAGTCAGTGAAACTTGAATATAACAGATTACTATAGCTTTGCAATTGAAAATACTGACAGTACATACATTGGCTTAAAATGAAGAATATAATATTGAGGGTTTTGTAGAAAAACGTGTTGGTACAAATACCCAGGGCTGAAATGAGATTACTACATATATAAAACTGTTTGTTATTCTGGATGCTAAAGCTGCACTAATCCCTCCACAAAGCCTGGGGACACGTTAGAGAAAGACATTCGTTTCTTCTTAAAATATATACAGGGAGAAGAGACCCTGCTCCCAAAAGCCTGTATTACAAAGGTAAGGGAGAGGTTGAGAGGATACTGTCATTGCCCTGGGGTGAGTGTGACTGGCCAGTCCTCAGACAAGGAGTTCAACAGAACCTGGAGGAACAAATATAGTACTACAGAACCACCAGGTCCCTTCAGATACCAATAAGACTACCTCTACACAAAAGCTTTTAAAATGTTTGTTGGAAAAAAGATCTTTAGAGACAACAAATATTAGTAGTACGGAGTCATGCACGCAAGAAAGGCTGTAAAAATTAGACTGAAGGTTAACTTTACTTCAGTGGAAAACTGGGAGAAGGGCAGCAGCAGCATCTTTCCAGAGTATGGAAGTGTTTTTGAGGAATCAGAAATCAGTACTAAACAAGAGTTTGAATGATGAAGGAGAGAGTAAATCACATAATCAGAACCACTGCTATTGCACTGGATACATATGGGAACTTAGAGGTAATCCTGTCACAATTTTTTCTCCCCCCAGTATGAACATTCTCAATTTATGGACTTCAATATCACCGTTTGAATTCTACATCTTGGCCCCCTGTCTCTTATGAACAAGTGACGTTGTCAGAACTATCTGTCTGCTACTTAAAAGCTCCAGGATGCATTCAGCTCAGTGAAATTTCCAGCCTGTATTAGAACAGAGTCCGGAAGCAGTGTCACAGATTTCTAATCAGCACATATTCTCCAGCAATGAGCATATTATGAAAATCTACTGCTAGATAAAGTCATTCTAAAAATGGACTGCCTAAGATAAAGGTGTAGGTACTCCTACTGAGCTGAGTGAATGCATTTGAAAAGAAAGAGTCATTATTTCACTGGGATACAGTTACTTGTGCAGAACATTAGCTTTAAGTTTCCATTCAGTACATGTTTAAGCACAGGCCTAATTTTAGTTCAATGTGGCTGTTGCTCTTGAAGTCACAGATTCACAGGAAATAGCTCTGGAAAGCGCTGGATGTTTCACCGTGCCACCCTGAAGTACAACCCCACACTGACGCAGCTCTGAGTGCCTTCGCGCTGGCCGCTCTTCCGTAGGAGTACCCTGAGCTTTCTCGTGTAACATCTAGTCTACACTGGGAAAAAATTGTCTGGGGTAAATAGCCCTAACAAAAGCATTCTTAGCAGTCCTAAAAGGCATTTAAATGACTGATTGATCCACCTATCAGTAGAAAAAAGTTAGCCCCAGCTCTCTACGAACTGTAATATTATTTCAGCAAAAGCTTGCTTTTCACAACATTGCTGCATCTCTGGGGAGTTAGGTGTCACGCGTGAATATCACCAAGAACAATATTGCCTAGGTTTTAATGCTTTCACTTTTCCTGTATAGACCTGGTCTGTGAGATGTTGTAACAGTGTGCATCAGAAAAAACAACAAACAAAGAAAACCCAATCCCCTCCCAAACCCAATCGCCCCCCCCCCCCCCCCCCCCAAAAAAAAAAAAACCAACCTCTGCCAATAACCTCTGCTCTCTGCTCTGGTGCAGATCTTGACCTATAGATCAACTTGACAAAAAAAAGTTCTCCCTGCTTTGGATCATACTGATTTCCTGATTGTGAAAAAAAAGGTACACATGCAATCAGCTAATCGCACATCCTAGTACTAAGCATAAAAAAGCTACTTTACAAAAGATTATACATGAATATTTCTACTGGGAGTGAAACAAAATTAAGTTTTTCAAAGAACATTGGAGTTATATTTGGCATTTTTAAGGTAAGTTGCATCTAGTAATGATCCCTGAGGCGTAACTATGAATTCACTTTTACTTATCATCTGTGACAGCAGTGCTGCTCTTGGTGAGGAACTGCCCCTGCAAGGGTACCTCTGCTTCTCTTGACACTGGGAGGCAAATTGGAGAATCTTCTCTTCTTCTACCTAACAGCTATATTCTGAGTGACTAATTGGTTAGAAATCCCTACAGGAACTAAAAGTGCCAGTAAAAGAAACAAATTAAAAAAAATTGCATTTAAGCCTGGGACAAGATTAGGGGGAGACATGAAAAAAAAATTTAAATAAAGACAATGATAAGATGGAAGAATAAAACTTATTTGAGTAAGATTAGAGACGCAAAGTTCCCATTAGCAGCACTTAGGTAGAAACTACAAGAGAAGCAAATTCTGACAGTATGCTCTTCTCCCTTGCATACGAACAGCTAATGTTCCTATGGGAACCTGTAGAGGTTGAAACTGGGCGTACCACAACCAGAACTATAAAACACTGGGGATGGAGTTTGCCGAAGGCAGCAGTACAGGGCATGTGAAGACGCTAGGTTTTGATTTTCTGCTGGATTCACTGTACAATGATCTTTTCCACCACTTCATCATTTCAGCGTGGAAAGCTTCTTGTGTCTGCAAAAGTAGAGGGTGTGAATAGAAAGAACTCATGTTGGGGCAATGCCAGACTTACTTACAAACTGTGCTGGGAATTGTCTTCAGCACAGCACAGAGTTGTGTAGGTTTACTTACACATAGCACTCTGATAAGCAGCTGAGTCAAGACATGCTGTCTCATAACTTCTCTCTTCTTCTATTCTAGGCACTGTGAATATTGTCCAAGCTACAACTAATAGGGAAATTCAGAGACTGGTATTCTTCTTCAGTGCCATTATCATATCTATAGCTTTTTCTAAGGCCTTAGGATTTGCCATTATGTACGGGCAGGATGATTTTGATAGTGCACACACTGACTTTACTGTATCCAGTTTTGGGCTCCCCAGTTCAAGAAAGACGAGGAACTACTGGAGAGAGTCCAGCAGAGGCTACAAAGATGATGAGGGGACTGGAGCATCTCTCCTATGGGGAAAGGCTGAGGGAGCTGGGGCTGTTCAGCCTGAGGAAGAGAAGACTGAGAGGGGACCTCATCAACGCTTATAAATATCTCAAGGGCGGGTGTCAAGAGGATGGGGCCAGACTTTTTTCAGTGGTGCCCAGCGACAGGACAAGGGGCAACGGGCACAAACTGGAACACAGGAAGTTCCATCTGAACATGAGGAGAAACTTCTTCACTGTGAGGGTGACAGAGCCCTGGCACAGGCTGCCCAGGGAGGCTGTGGAGTCTCCTTCTCTGGAGATACTCAAAACCCGCCTGGACGCAGTCCTGTGCAGCCTGCTCTGGGTGACCCTGCTCTGGCAGGGGATGTTGCACTAGATGATCTCCAGAGGTCCCTTCCAACCCCTACCATTCTGTGATTCTGTGATTCTGTGACTTAAGTGTGAACACAAGAGGGCCCTGATCTGATATCTATCTATTGCTATCAGTCACCTAGGTCTTGAAAAAGGGATGCAGATTCCCACTAATATTTTCAGAGGCTATGCAGTTCCTACCTGTCAATGAAACACTGGAAATTGGAAATCTACTGACATTTTCATTCTCTTTGGTGCTTCTCTACTTTCTGAACTCATGAACCTTTAAAATTTGGCCCCAAATCACAGACTATTTACCATGAAACAATGTGCTTAAGATCTAAAACCATTTGCGCTTCCCCACTGATTTACATTCACAGCCTGGAAGCACAGCCCATTTGAATCTACAAGCCTAACTAAAATGTTACGTCAATTCAGCTTTTAATTTGCAGTAGCTTTTATTTCCTTAGATATGGTAAACCACTGTTTATCTCCCGCCTGACCATTCAGTAACAAAATTTGTCAGCTTTGTACTTATGTCATTACTTCCAACTTATTTGACCAGTTAATTCTAATTGCTCTCCCAGTAGAAGCCATTTATAATCCACTCCTCTGAAAAACTACATCCAAAACTAAAACAAAAACAGGGCATTTGAACTTCCTACTGAGCTCCAGAGACTGGAGCTGCTTCAGCTGCCATTTCAATGCTTCTAATCTTTTAAGTGTAATTGCTTTTATTATATCAACATGGACCCAACTGGCTGCCACTCTTTTTAACCTATTTCTTTCAACAATCACATTTAACCTCCATCAGTAAGCATGGATTATTAGTTGGAAGCGAGGGCAAAGGCAGCACATTCTGATGAGAATGGTAATGGGGAGAGCAAGAATAATCACTTGCAGGGAGGGTTTTGAAAGTATTTTTCATCCTTTGCCCGGGAATGCAGCAGCCACACACAGCCATGCCCCATTTCCGACGGGAAGGATGACAATGACTCCTGAATTTTAAGAAAGGAGCTTTGTATTTCTGATCTAATTCTAAGTCAAGCTGCTGGGAACTAATACATAAATCATCATCACCCACATCATCTGTGTGAGGGGGACCTGTCTGAAGAGTCAACACTCTTGCCTTACTGAGCAAGCAGAGAGGGAGATGACTGCTGTCGCAGACGGCTCGTCAGGCAAGAATGCAACAAGTTTGAACAAAGATCAACAAGAAACAGGAACCTGCTATAGGAGCACTTCACTGTTTCAGACTCACTGTGGAGGCTTTATTTCATAAATGTAGTGCAAGTTATTCTCCAAGCCACCCTCAGCTTTCCTGCAGATACAAAACCCTTAGCTATCTACAGATTCTGACCCCATTCACTAAACATGACTGTTTTTACAAATAGCAAACCTCCTCCAGGCAGAATTCCCTTGTTACTAAAGAGGCACGGGAACAGCCTGCCTTGTCTTATGTTGTTTTCTCACTGTCACTAAGATATGGAAAAATCTCCAGCAAAGAAGTCTCCCCGGCACTGTAGAACATAGCAACCCCACAGGCAGTTCAAGTGAGCCATCTGGAAATGATGGATAAGTGATAAAAAAGAACAGGCCTGCTTCAGTTTGAGAACCATTTACATTGATAAAATACAGGATCAGGTTTAAGCTGACTTTCAGTCTCTCGTACCAGTTTGTACCAGTCCTAATCTGAAAACCATTCATACAAGCAGTGATCCTGCTTTAACTAAAACAGCTTGAAATGAACACACCCAAATTTGAGTTGCATGAGGAAATAGTTTCATGCAAGCTTTAGTAATGTTCCATTTACAGGCCAAGCCAGCAGAAGACTACCGTTGTCCTCTACTAATCTGATTACCCCAAACCAAAAGGAAAAGTAGTAAAAATCCTCTCCAATGTTGAGAAACAGTCTACAAGCTGAGAGGACATTAAGAACTTTCTCCCCAGCACCAGTGGTGCTGAAAGAGTTTGATAAACCACTCATTATTTCTGTCTAACAGATACAAGGTCAATAGAGATGCCAAGATTATATTTCCATTTTTAAAGACAAAGTCGTAGTTTGGTAGGTTGCTGGGCGCAGGAGGGTTGTGGGGTTTTTTAAAACCTCACTCTGTCCCATAAATCTGGACGCAACCAAAATCACAGTGCCCAGACCAATGGCTTATACACGGGATCAAATCTACTTTGATTGAGGCACTAAATGAGGATTTTAAAAAATAGATTATGGTGAGCTTGCAGTTCAGTCTGTTTCCTAGCAAATGGGGAGAGAGAAGAATGAGGCTGGGTAAAAATCTGTCCACAGAAGCATCAGGAAAAAGCATTTGTTTCATCTGTGTTTGCCAGGTTTAGCTTAATTGGTTTATCACGTGGTGCTATTAGAAGGCTGATTGTCTTTTGTAAACTGTTAATGGAAAGCAAATCTCATGTATTACTTCCCTCTATCAGTAGAGAAGGGCTAGAATTGGAAACTTTGTATAAAAATAAGTAGGTTAGACCAACTGAAGAAGCATGTTGACAGATCAACTAAATGGATTGTATGGCTGCAGGAGACAGATGTATTGCAAGTAAAAGAATTTGAGTGTTGGAAATGTCTAGGGGATAGCTTGGAAACACGTATCCTTGCTGAGAATCTTCTACAAGACTGATTTTGGTTATTGGGCCTGAGAAGCACATATGAAATTCAGATTAAGTAAAAAAGGAAACTTATTTTATTAAATTTGAAGGTTTCATGTCCAATCATCCGAGCCAAACACTATACTTTGATAAATGAAGGTTCAACACTGCCCTGACACCTTATATAGACCTATACCAAGTCTAGTTAGGCAGTAACTGCATTAGAATGCATTAGGAGTCTTTGCTGAGGACACAAAGTGCTTTTACTCAGCATATCGTATACTTCTTTCCCTTAAAAAAATCTCACATGCAAGTTTCTCCTTTTGAAGAAAAAAAAGCAAGCAAAAAAAGTGTCAGATGGTAGATCATATTGCTGTCACTTTCCTGGAAGCATCTCAGAGTTTTTGGCAACAGGCACACTACAACGATATGAATAGAACTTAACCATACGCAGTCTAGGGAATTATGTAAGTAAGTGGCACGTTATGCATTTACCCATAGAGAAAACTCTTACAGACATGTTTGTTAGCAACAGTTAATGGGCTGAGTAGGCGTTGAAATCTCCTTGCCCAAACTGTATTGACTTTTCCACTTAAGTGGAAGTGTTAGCCAAATGAAAATCCTTTCGTATTGAAATGTTTTTGCTAACTAGCTTCCTTTCAGTAAGTCTCAAAATAAATATACATTTTTTAAAAAATTCTGTAAAAAGTTATGATAGGAAAAAATTTCCCAGATAGATTTAGCATGTTGAAAAGAGGAAAAATGGTTTCCCTGAGTTTACATTTCCAGTCTTTTTAAAAGATTGTACAAGTGTGCTTTGCTGGAGAAAAGTGAGATAAGGAGGTTTTAATTGACAAGGAAATAGACTGGCTATCAGGGATCCTCATTCCCTCTTGCCTCAAACACTTAAATTTCCACTACTAAGGTGGATTATGAGATATATGAACATGGTAACAAGAAGCTGTAATGGAAAAGTACTTCATTATATATGTCTCTTAGTAGATTATGACCAAAAGAAGGCTGAATCAGGCAAGGTTCCATTGGGGTCTAATCTTGGTCCAGAATTATCTAACAGTTTTATTAACCATACAAAAGATAGACACACACACACTCAAAATTCAGGTGACATCAAGCTGGGAATGGCTTTAAGCAGCTAAAGGACAGAACGAGAATTCAGAATGAACTTGAAAATTGGAGAATGTGCTGGAGGAAAACTAGATGAAATTTGATAGAACATATGTAAAATTTCAAATGTAGGTCACTGTCATCAGCTATACAAACAAGAAGGGTACATGAAAAAATCCTTCTGCTTTATGTGACAGTGGTAAGGCCTCACCTAGAAAATTATTTTGAGACCTGCTTTCAAGCATGAAACCAAGATAGGCATGGACGGTCAGAAAGTTCAAAGGGAACATAGAGTAGGATCACGGAAACTGAATATCTAAAATTTACTAGGACAGCCTGAATAAGCTGTGGAATGAGAGGAGAGGTGTTAATTTGAAGAATAAGAGACTCAACAAAACCTTATAGTCTTCAAATATATAAAAGGCTGGTACAATCAGTTCTTCACATTTATAATGCTCAAGGCAGCCAGGGATATTTGAGTTCCTAAGAGTACAGGGTATGAAGCACTGGAATGTGAAGAGGCTGGAGAATCTCCATCCTTGCATGTTTAATAACTGATAAAACAAGTATTGGTATGGTGAGCGGGAAGATGGACTAGATCTCTAATTTCCAGCCTTACTGTATCTCTGATTTGCTGCTGCATGGGCTAGCACTGAAGGGGAGGTTTACCAGCCTGTTGAGCTTAGGAGACAAGCATGAAGTCAAAGGAAATCTATAGGGAACGGAATGGTTCTCACAAAGAGCCTCCTACTCCACATAGCTGCATTTATGGCCTTCAACAACACCGACACTGTCTTCCTGCATGCAGTTCTGCGCTCACAACTATTAAATAACATGTCCCAAAAGGTTCCTGGCCAGCATTCACCACTTAGACTACACATAAATGCACCATATTTTCTAAATGCATTTGATTTTGTTGAGGTGAAAGGCAAGATCTACAAGCAAGGTGTCCTTGAGGCAAAATTCTCCCACATGGAGGCAAGTCTTCCTATCTCCATTTTCTGAAGCTTATAATTGCTTTGCTGTCCATTCTGCAGTTCAAAAACAGATTGTCAAATGGAGATGGCAAGAGAGTAGGCCGAATACAATTTCTAGGACATGCATGGTAGCATTTCATTTCTTAACTCATCCTTGCTATGATGCTTCCAGGTAGCCATAATAGCTCCTTGCAGTCCTGTGAGATGGATGAGGAAGCACTATGAGACTGGAACAATTTCAACAAACTGGAAAAACAGAGGAAAGTAGCTTGTCCTCATATAGGGAGACAGTTTCAGAGATGGGATTGACATGAAGCAACCTCACTTCAAAATTACTGACCATTACCTCCCATTAAAGCCAGTTTCCGTACTGAAATTTTGCATTTCTGTCTGCACTCAGGCCTGGTTTTGCTTGTATGCTAAAGGATTCAAAGCATGCAGATTGAACTGAAGTAATTTAACCTTCATTACTTGTCATACCAGATCCACTATCCCTCTTGGTCTGAAGTAGTTACATTGCTCCAATACTGCATGAAGAAGCAGAAACACAAAGGAGAGAAATAATAACTATCTCATACTGGTTGCTGGTTGTTTTCTGGTTTTGTTTTTTATTGTTATTATTTTATAGATTATATTCCCAAGCACATTTTTCAAAAAGAGTGATTGGGACTATTTTATTTTTAAAGGACTTAGTAAAAAGCAGCTGATGTGTTGCTCAGGACTATGTTTGTCTACAGCTTCTTCCTCACCTAAAATAACATCCCTCTTTTTTATGTTTTGATGTCATAACAATTTACTCACCTTGCTAGTACCATTAAGGGATGGCACCTTAAAAAACAAAATAAAATAATGACAGCAACAGTGTCTAAGAACCAATGAGCATGAATGGCAACAGCATTTCACAGAAGTGAAAAAGTGATACAACATATATAAAAACAGAGCATTCAAGAACTGACCTGCCACGTAGCAGTCATTTATATTCAGCAGGCCTTTAAGGTGATTCCTTCAGAATCACCAGAATCCTGGTCCCTCTTGCTGACTACTTTTTTCCTGACTAATGCATTCCACACTGGCAGAATCTTTACACTTCCAAGCTCAGCAAGGAGGACTGCTTCAGAATCGATGGACGCTCTTTCCTGGTTTTGTTCAGGTAACACATGATCTCTGTCTTGGGTGCTTGGACAAAAAAATCAAAACTCTTTTTTAGTTCATTCCATATACATTCTTGTAAAAGCACTACCTTGAAACCATTTTTCATTGTTTTAACTGTTAGCTAATATAGGGAGATTTCTCTCGACAACATATGCTTTATCTGCCTATCAAAAATGTTATGCACACTCAGCACTGGCAAAGCCTTCAGACTTTTTTCCCCTCTGCTTTCCCATTCTGATCTAAACACAGGCAGAAAATCCACAAGCTATATTTAATAAATACTGTAGGAGAAGGTTCCAAGAATAAATACTTCAGATTATATTTTGCTACATTATAGATATCTTCATTGGTTGCAGCACTGAATGACAAACTATTATAAAAGCAAGCCTAAAGCATTGAATATTTATGTTTGCATGTGATTTGCATGAAGAACAAACACATCTTACAAGTAATGCAAAGAAACTTCTTTTAGATAAGCTACGAACAGAACAATCTGAGGATCAGCTAGCAGCAGGGTTACAGCTTTTCAGACTCTTGCCAAACTTTACACTGAAACCAATTATTGCTCTTATAACGTCTTCCTAAATTGTAAGAGTTTTTCTACTGATTTCAGTTGGAGTCAAGTCAGTATTAGAGCAGCATAGCAACAATTTAAAAATATGTCTCTCTTGGAAAAATCTATCAGGACTGAAAAATTTGAAGATAAAGCACATTTCGCTCAAGAATCCTACTGGATTCTAAAATGTTGGAGCTCTCTTCTTCCTCTGGGACACTGGTGTGTTCACTCTGAGCTCACTTTCAGTAGATAAATGCCATGGAATCCTTATGGAAAGTAATTTTTATAGATTCATGGACAAAACAAAAAAAGGTGAGGCAATCTGAAGCCTCATTCAAGCCTCAAAGATGAGGAAAGTTGAGCCCCATTTCGATGGGTCTTTGAACAACTTGATCTAGTGAAAGATGTCCCTGCCCACAGCAGGGGGGTTGGACGAGATGATCTTTATCTAGATTTAACTAGAATATCTTTATCAATGATCTGGATGAGAGGATTGAGTGCACCCTCAGTAAGTTTGCAGACGACACCAAGTTGGGTGGGAGTGTTCATCTGCTGGAGGGTAGGAAGGTGCTACAGAGGGATCTGGACAGGCTGGATCGATGGGCCAAGGCCAACTGTATGAGGTTCAACAAGACTAAGTGTCAGGTCCTGAACTTGGGTCACAACAACCCCAGACAACACTACAGGCTTGGGGAAGAGTGGATGGAAAGCTGCTTGGTGGACACGAACCAAGGGAGTGTTGGTCAAGAGTTGGCTGAATATGAGTTGGTAGTGTGCCCAGGTGGCCAAAAAGGCCAATAGCATCTTGGCCTGTATCAGAAATAGTGTGGCCAGCAGGAGTAGGGAAGTGATCGTCCCCCTGTACTCGGCCCTGGTGAGGCCGCACCTCGAGTGCTGTGTTCAGTTTTGGGCGTCTCACTGCAAGACAGACATTGAGGTGCTGGAGCGTGTCCAGAGATGGGCAACGAAGCTGGTGAAGGATCTAGAGCACAAGTCCTATGAGGAGCAGCTGAGGGAACTGGGGATGTTTAGTCTGGAGAAAAGGAGGCTGAGGGGAGACCTTATCGCTCTCTACAACTGCCTGAAAGGAGGTTGTAGCAAGGTGGGTGTTGGTCTCTTCCTCCAAGTTAGAAGTGTTTGGACAAGAGGAAACGGCCTCAAGTTACACCAGGGGAGGCTAGACTGGATATTAGGAAAAATTTCTTCACCGAAAGGGTTATCAAGCACTGGAACAGGCTGCCCAGGGAAGTGGCTGAGTCACCATCCCTGGAGGTATTTAAAAGACGTGTAGATGTGGCGCTTATGGACATGGTTTAGTGGTGGACTTGGCAGTGTTAGGTTTACAGTTGGACTCGATGATCTTAAAGGTCTATTCCAACCTAAAGGATTCTATGATTCTATGATCTTTGAAGGTCCCTTCCAACCCGAACCATGCTGTGATTCTATGAAAGAAAGAAAAACTCCAGAAAGAAAATAACATCTTAGCCAAGATGGAGAGTGGTAGTCTGGGATCTGCTGGAATCAAGCACAGGACTAAAGAAGAAAAACATTCAAAGCGAATTATTCTATAAAAAATAAGCAGATCAAAGGAACTTTTCCAGTACCTGGTGTATTCTGGTAATAAAACTATAGATACCAAGTCATCTGTATGTAGAAGTGACAATTGCAAATGTGAATCAATTTTATTTTCGTGGAAGAGCTACAACTTGACTTTGTTTTGTGCCTATTGCAAATTACTGTTTTAAATCCTGGTAGAGAGGTTCAGAGACCAGAGTTTTCCTTTTTCTTTCAGTTGGTTAATCTTCCCACATCCCTCTTGCAAAAGCCATCAAACCCTGGAAGGGTCTTGCCACAAGCCTTACTTTTAACCTCTTCAGTTACTAGACAAAGGGAGTAAGAAGGTGGCTTCCTGCTCTCCAACAGTACAGTCAACCTAGACTTTTGTTTCGTGTTAGTTCACTCCTGGTTTTAAGTGAATACCTGAAATGAAGTATTTTGGATTCGACTAAATGAAGCTTTTTTGTTGTTCAACAGAACATCAGACTCTGGGGTTTTGTTTTATTAAAAAAAAAAGTCATAGAATTTTGTTAATCTGCAGCAATCTTTCCACTTCCCCCAGTTCAACTGATTTGGAAGCTAAACTTAGTGAATTATTCACATTCCCAAAGGGCAAATGCAGCCTAGTTATCAATGTTTCTTAAAAAGCTGACAAACTACCTCTACTAATTAATTAGCACACAGTTCCCATTAAAATGGGTGGACTTGTCATTAAGTCATTAAATTCCTTGGCTACTCGCAGTGATTAAAATCCACATCCCCAAAGCCTAGCAGGATATTGCCTGTGTACATCAAGGTGCTATTGCATGAATGATGAGCAATAAAAATAATTTACAGAAGTCTGAATTTAATTGACCATGCTGCCAGCTTCTCTTTCAAGTGATTGGAGGGACAAGCTACAAATTTAAATTAAAATCCCATGTATCATTACAAGAATAACAGAAATTGATTGCAACATATCTTGATTACAATCCTGGGAGGATTAGAAGCTCTTGAAGTTTCATAATTAAAGAATGGTATGTCTACACATTTCTCAGTCTACCACAATATCAGAACTCCTACTAGGAACCTATGAAGGATTTTTCTTAACAGGATCACACACCTAGATCCAGAAAGAGAGTATTTTAATCGGGGGGGGGTAAGCAGCAACTTTTAATATTAGTTTTAAAATAAATCCAAATTAAAAACCAAAAAGCACAAAAAGATAATTAATGCTTTTCCATGGCCAGTTTTTAACTAAGTAGTGTTATAAGATGCACTTTTATTGTCATAACACAATTAAAGCCCATTTTTAATTTTTAATAACCTCAATACTTCTCCTTTTTTTGTGCCATGTTTTATTATTTTCTTTGTATGCCTCTGTTATGGCTGAACTATGCAAAGGACTGTGATAGAAGTTAATGAATAAACACCTACTGTGCAGAGCTGATTACTAGTAGCGCTAGCTCACAGTAAGGGCACTTTCAGGGAGGAACAAGCCTTTATTTGCCTCTCCTTCCTGAAAGCCACTAGCACCACACCGCAAGTCATTACATTCAGCTGCAGGCAAGTTGATGGAGCAGGAGAGTTTGAAAGAACCCAACTTCCCTCCAACATAAACTTCTTTGTGCGCTCAAGTGCAGCTTGAGCATCTTTTTGATGATTGTAGCAACTGATAGAGATATTAATTTGCTATGGGCATTTTGAGCCCACTTCACATTTCACGGGAAGAAAGGGAGAAGCATCCCTATAACATTTCTAATGCATCAGAAATAGGATCTCCCCACAGACACACATAAGGTCACAGGTCAAGAATCATACAGGATTTCACAAGCTCTTTCTTCCTGCAGCAAAGAGCCTACTGCTGGGTCATGATGTCAGCTGCTGCTGGGTCATGTCAGCTGCCCAGAACAGTTTTCCTCAGCAATAACAAGCACCATTTCTGACCTGAAGAGCACAGCCATCCCTCAGTGACAGAATCCCTCTCTTCTACCAGCAGAGCAGGGACCTGTGACTTCAGGTGCAATGATGCCTTAGAAGCAGTGTGGTCATCTTTTAAGCACTGTTCAGCTGCAACGTTCTTGCATTTTTTCTGCTGCTAAAATGACAAAATTCAGGAGGATTCTGCTAAAAACCAGACAGATCTTTTTGAACTCCATAGTGTCCCAGGACCAGTAAACCTGAAATTATGATACATGGAGAAATAAGCATATCTTTGCCATGGCATGACTGCATTGCAGCAAGTGTCCAAGTATGTAAGTCTAACACATGCAGATAAAGGACAAACTATGTGAAGACTATAACAGAGGAGAGACATGTAGGTTAGGATTAGGAAAGGTGAATCTGGAACTTAGACAGTTAAGAGAGGTAAGAAATCTCTCTCATATTACATTCCAGTACGCCAGAAGACTGTCAGACGATCAAAAAAAGCCCTAACCAACCCAAAACCCAAAAGCAGTGTAATCCTGTTGCAATTTGTACATTCAGTATTGATTCCACTGATAAAAGAAAGCATCTAAAAGTTTTATTCTGGATCATAAGGGCATAGACATTGAATGCCTGTTTAATGGCCAAAGCTGGAGTTCTGGAACATCGTCTTCTTGCAAACATTCATTTAGGGGGAGAGGAAAAACAAATAAAAAAAGCACAGCCTCTGGAGCTCAAAAAAATTCAAGTCAGCCTATTTCAAGAGCTTCAACTACCAAAGCTCCTAAAAACATATTTATTTCTTAAACAGTATTCCTTCAGTTTTAGCTATCCCTGATGCTGCTGGACACATCACCTACTAATATTAAATGCAAATGTTCCAAAGCTACAATTACACCCAATGAGAAGCTGAAGTTTGGAGCAAATGTTTTAACTAGCAAGTATGAAAAGTCAGCATTGATCAAAATACAACCAAATGTGCTATGCAGGAACATTTCCAAACTAAAGCAGGACTTTCTTAGTTTTCTCGATAAACAGGCTGAACAGTTTTCAAAGCTTCTGTAGTTTTCAATACGAGATTTGCATTTAAAGCTTCAAACCCAAGTCTATTTCAAATCTGATTTCTTCTTGCATATTGCAGTTTTCTGTCTGGCAATGCAATTGTTCTTGCTCCTGTCGTTTGTCACAGATACTCAGGTTAGTCTCCTGATGACCCAAACAGGAGTTAAAACTACAGCAATGAAGAATGGCTGTTGGCATAAATTGCTGGAAAGTTGACCTCCATTAGACATCTTCGAGTGACACTAGTAGATCTTCTCATACTGGGAGTGAAAAAGAAGCAGTCCCCCTCTCCCCCCTTTCAAAACACATATTGTTTCTTTTTATTTTATGTGAACTTGTGGCAAGAAAAAGGAATCCAAAGAATTCTTCTTTTAGATAGACACATCGATCAGGAAAAGGAGAAGGCACTGAAACTGAAATGATAGGACAAAATCCTTGCTAAGAGTATTACTTAAATAATCAGAAATGGGCTGAGGTAGGAGGGGTCAGGTTTGGTATCGTTTGGTTTGGTTTGGTTTGGTTTATCAAATCAACAAAGTGGTCAACATTTTTTCTCTGTGGAAAAAAACGGGTTCCTTATTTATGTCAGAGGTTAGATAAGCCATTTGTAGAGCTTAATGGACGCTTTTACAAATAATTTTCAATTCTTTCTTTGAGCTTCTTTTCAGCTATTTAGAATCTGAAGGTTAGAAAAATTTGAAGCTCATATCCCAAACATGGAAAGACTTCATTGCTACAAATACTAGCAATTACCTCGGATTTTTTATTGCAGATTGTTGCCAGCTGGAAAGCCAAAAGTAATTAATATCTCTAATTTAGTGAAAAAGCTTTTTTAACTGAAAATGGTATTTCAGAAATTATTTGGATTAGTTTAGTTACTATATCCTACCATCTCGATTTCTGTTATCTACAGAAAGAAGAGCATGTACTTTCACACAGAAAGAGACAGAAACTAAGATTTACACAGAGGAAAAAAACCTGCAAAAATTTTCTCAACATATTTCTATTGACCGCCTGTAGAAATGTCACTACTGTGACAGGTGCACAAGTATTTAAATAAGTGCATGTTTTCAAACTCAGTAAGTTCAGGAGGTTTCCCTCAGTGACATGGAGTAGTTGGCAGTATCACTGTGCAAGGAAGGCCATTATTCTCCCGTTTAATGTCACACAAAGTTAACTTGCCAGTTCCCTCGGACATGCCACTGAAAAAATCCAATACACTGATTACATTTCCCACTATGAACACGGGATTGTACTGACAAATTCCTACATCTCAGTTTCTCAAATTTTACTGTTATGTTTGAATAATAGTCTGTTACATGCTATTTTCCCCACTCTTAAAGCACAGTAAATCTTACAATATACCCTAGCAGAAATGGAACAGAAAATACCACTTAAGCCTAAAGATTTAAAGTAGCCTCTCCTTCACACGATAAAATTTTGAGCTAATACACTTAGCCTATACCCAATTTGCACTGACTATGGCAAATACCTAGCAACTAGCCTAAAAAACTGCCCATTTCCTGCAGAAAACTCCACCATATTTCATGTGGAGACTTGTGCTGATGAGCATAGTGGGGCGCCACTGACATTTGAAGATGAGATTTTTCTCCAAAGCACTAGAGCGTTCTGTGACTGTCTTGCCAAGGTAGGCTTCCAAACCTGTCAAGAAGTTTAGGATAAAGACTGAAAAGGAAGGCGTACGGGGAGAAAGTGACAGGCATTTTTATGGACTGCACTGGATTTTCTGTAAAATGAATGGGAAATCCTGCAAAACTAATGCGAAAATTTTGAGGTGCCAGCACATTTCCCTCTGTAACTTTGCAGGCAAACACAATGAAACACAGCTTTTAACATACTTGGTGCATGCACAGTTAAAAATCTTTGCCAGAAGTGTGAAAGTAATCACTCTGTACTACAAGCAGCAAAAGAACGGGTCCGATTTAGGCAAAGGAACAGGACGTGTGTGTCATTCCTTGTCTCAGTTTCCCTCATGTTCTTTTGAAACATGTTCAGATATAGCTGACGTTTCCATTGGTCAAGGTCCCCTTCTTTGGTCTCTTTCCTGCTAATGGCTTCTTTTCCGGAACAAGGAGTCTCTCTTGTCTCTTCCTTATCCTTCACTTCAGCCAAACTGTCACTCCATTTCCTTTAACAGTGATTGTTACCACAGTCAAAACTCCCCAAAATCGGCTGTGCAGCCTCTTCACTGCTCTGTTCTTTGGCTTGGGTCTTGGTGGAGGGAAACTACTGGTTGCCCAATAATAAATTCAAGCAGGATGTAAATTTGGGAGCATGGGAATGCTTCCAAGCTTCTGGGTCTGGGCATATATCCAACCTTCACACACAGTAGGGCAGGACTCAAGCAAGTAATAGTCTTTTGCCTAAATCCTGGTGTCTTCCAAAAGGAAACCCATCCACACAGGATGAGTAGGTCATAACTCGCACTGACCAGGTCTTCACAGCATATAGTCACAGATTGTCTTAGGAACCACCTCAGCTGAACAGATGGTGTCCCAGTTCAGACACATTGCCTTGAGAGAGCGGAGTCATCAAGAATTAACTTCTCTGACAAGTTCTCTATCTTCTTTCCGACAGGGTAGATGGTATGTGACAAATTCTGTGTTGGCTGATGGCTGAATAACAGAACATTAAAAAAATTCGACAGTTTCACATCCTTAACTGCACTGAATAAACTGGGCAGAACCCTCTCCCCCAAGTCGTCCAAGGGTTGGATGATCTCTTTTAACCAGAATCCTCAGCTTCTACAATGAAAATATGCTATATGCTAGCTGGCAAATTTTCTTCTCCCAAGTCTGTACTCACATGTAGCTGTAAGCCATCCAGAAATAGCTGCCAGACCATGAAAAGATGAGGATTAATCCTCTATAAAATGTTATTTATAGCAGGCAAACCATTAACTACGGGTGAATTACCGATTCTCCAGTGGATTCTCTGTGACATTCCACATTCAAACTTCCCTGAATTTCCCTGAATAAAGCTCCTTTTTTTTTTTTTTAACAAAAATTTATTGTCCTCAATTTACCTTTTCTCCATTTTAATATTCATTGCTCTATTTTGACAGAATTATTTTGTCTGCTGATGCGGACTAGGCTGATCAGACAAGATTCTCCTGTTCCTTAGACTTTACCAGTATGTATCATCACCATCCTAGAAAGTCATGAGTCATGGATTGCTAGAAGCATTGTTTAAGTGAGACATGGAAAAAAACCCACTATACTACTTATTACACAAAAATATTAACAAATGTGTCCTATAAATCATGATAAATAGTTGGTCAGATGCTTGGCTGGGAACTGTTCCTACTTATTATTCCTCATTATTTAAACGGAATGTAAAAAAAAAAAAAAAGGTATTCTGAAATTTGTGGTTAAAGCCGGAACCTGTTCAGTAGAGGCCTAATACACAGTCACTAAGAATCTGTATTTGAAGTGTTAATCTGAAACCGCAGTACCACTCTATCAAGTATGAAAACTGAGTTTCACTCAGTGAAGGCAACAATATAAAAAATGTCAATAAAATCTGGTGTTTTCCCTTCTGTAAAATGCTCAGATAATCTTTTCCAGTGCCAATGTTTTGTACATCACATTCCTATCAGAATTTTTTTCCATTAGAAAAAGAGGAAGAATATATCAAGTGTTTGCTATAATTGTAAATTCTTCATGGGAATTGTCCCAAACAACATTGCTTCATCCAGCTGTAGCCCATTGGCTCAGGCTTTAACCAGTCTCAGACAGTTTAAAGTCTGAAATTGATCGATAAGCGGTGTCCTTCATGCACCAGCAAGAAATATAATCCTACAACAGTTTTACTTGCGTGCATTATTATTCCTTATCCTTTCCCTCTTTTGCCCCTGGGAAGATATTGACTCACTGCTAATATTCCATCAGTAAATTGCTATTAAGCCCTATGGGGCTACAGTCAGAAAAGTGAGGGCCTTGAGTCCTTCCAGACTTCAAAGAGTATATGATCAGACTCCTGTTCTCACTGTCATATGCATCTTGTAGCCCAAATCAAGAGTTATACCCACCAAGTGCAATGTGAAAGAACAAAGTCTGAAAGAAAAGTTGATATTCCTCTAGGAATTAAAAATAAATATCAGTCCAATCCTAATCTAATAAATGGATTTCCAAGAAATGTTGTGAGCTAAAGAAAAATAACAGGGTCTGGGAAAACAATACTTTGAAAACAGCTCTATGTATTATATTACACATTTACATTTCTGACATACTTTCATGTTCTAATATACAGAATTTCATTTTGGAGGGGCAATCCTTTTCAATGTCTTGATTTCAAATTCAAGCAAGAAAATAGTTTAAGTAGTACATCAATATTTAATTAAAATCCTGTGTGCTTGCACATTTTTTTTTTTTTTCTTTAAAGGGAAAGAAACCAGAGCTATTTTTCTCAGTCTTTTAAAGAACCACTGGCTTTAATCAATGAAGTTTTCAGGCTTTTTGATGTCAGAGCCATATGCTAGAGATTTCAGAGCCAAATTATGGCTATTGGTCATTTTTGCAAGAGAACACTTTGGCCATTACATTCCAATAATTACCAGTATTCAACCCCCAGTATCAAATATGAGTAATTAATCTGCTGGCAGACTAAGAGCCTATGGCATGGACTTCCATTTTCATCAGAGACCATTTACATGCATTTACCTCTGACAATAACAGGAAAGGAAAAACTTTATTTAAAAAAAAAAAAAAAAAAGGAATACATCCTTCTCCAATCTTCTCAGGAATTGAATCTCTCAGAACCACTTTGACTTTCCTGGACACTGAGGACGTTTGCTAGCAATCCTACAAATAAAGTGAATATAAATCCTGCGAATAGCTAACAGGTGTTATTATTCAGCATAAGGAGCTTTCCAAAATGAGATTTGTGTCAATCACTTGCCTACTGTCAATTTCTCCAAGGTTTTGTGATTACCAGCAGGGGTCTTTGGGGAGAGCTACATGGGATGATAAGTGATTGACAACTGGCTGCATGTATGGGCGTTTTCCAAGGGATCTATACTTCATAATTTAACTCCAAATGAATGCTTAATAGATGGGAATAAGCATGAGAGAATGCCGTATTAGTCTATGACCTGCCTCCTAATGAGACGATTTCAAATTGAGGAAATTCAAACCAGAGAAAACAGAATGCGAAGGCTAAAGATGAAAGACAAAAGTGAAAAACTGAGCTGACAAAACAGGAGTGAAATAATCCAGTTTTACCCTTGCAATCAATAGAAAAGTCTACAGGCTATATTTTTAGACAGTCTTTTTCACAGGTGGCACTTCAGCCAGAAAGCAGAGAAAGTACAGGGAGTCAAAGTATAATAGTCCCAGGTTTAACAAGATTTAGACTCTCTGAAAAGAAAAATAGGAAGCAATTTAGTAACAGTCAGTGTCTTGCAAGGCTAGAAGTCTTGGTAATCAAAGAACATAACAGAAAAACAGACTCTTGCTAACTTGGAAATTAACAGCTCAATCAAACTTAAACTGGGTTTAACTAATATGTACTGTAATTGGTATTTCCCATTATAGTGCTTAGAGAACGGCACATAACACTGCCTTTACATACTATGTAAATAAGTGTGTTGTAGATACGCACACAGCATTAAATACAGTCACATTCAAAGCCCGCTGGTGCTAATGGAAAACAGCCTTGATTTAATCCTAATTCTCTCTGTTAGAGATTTTTGACAGTGTGAAGAAGTCTGGAAAAGGCACAAACAAGGCAGTGTGAAGTACAATCTTGGGTTATTTCTCTTTTCATAATTACTTAGTACTAATTCTGTAGCAAAAGGTCTAGCAGTGGCATTTAACACTTTTTTTTCTTATGTTACCAGTAAACCTTTTCTCTCATATAGCATCAAGGTGGAGTGACCTGGATTGCCTAGCAGACATGAAGAGGCACCTATCGCCAAAGGAGGAATGTTCCCGGCAAGCCCAGAACAATACTACTCCTGAAAGAAATAGGTGTCCGAGTGTCTCCTCATATCTTCAGCATTGTAGGAGTAAGTCTCTGCAAGGCCCTCATTTGCCAAGATTTCCTCTCATCATCCTAATTCCCTGATGCTACATGTTCCTAGAGGAAAAAAAAATGGAGAAAATGGAGGGAGTATTTCTAGCCTTATGGACAAAAAAGTGACAACATAAGAGATGGTGGGTATCGTGGCAAAGAACCTGTGCCCTTACTCAAACTTTGATCTACAGTATTTTCTTGGCAGGACCAAAAGCCGGTGCAGCCTAGAGTTTTCAGTACGTTTCCTAAAACAGCTCTAAATTTGTATCAATCTTCAACAAGACAAGTCTTCTCTGGCACGCTAGTTTTCATGGCACTGAGAGCAATTAGCATCTGTTAACAGGCATTTTCCAGGCATTTTATTGAGACTGAATTAAAAACATACAGTGAGTATTGTCGGAGCCCAAATTCTCCCTTCATGGTGATATCATGCACAAGAGAGAAGGAGAGGCAGAAGGTTACCTCTCTCGCTTGGTAGCCCCAGACAATGATTGTCATAATAAGCAGAAAGTAAAATGAAACAAGCCACGTCATTTGTATTCTTCAATTAATTTACAGTCCCAACATTGCACGTGGAGCGTTCTGTGTGTCTCATCTCTCTGTTGATTGTTAAGCCCACAGAAAAACCCGAACCCTATTTATTCTATTTAATCAAGCCCCCAGTGGTGAAAACGTTTATTATCTAAGTATTTGACTTGCAAGACAGCAGACATGGTATAACATCCTGAAGGCTGCCCTCACCAGTCTGTGCCTTCGATGGATTACAGTACACTCACCATGCAAAAGGTTTGGCTGGACATATCAAAAGTTACCAAGGTGAAAAAACACCCAGCTGGAACACTGGTTCACAATATCCCTCAAAAAAGTGAGTCTTTCTCTTTGTTGTAAAAGAAAAATATTACAGATGCACAAATATCCTCATTACAGACAGCAATGGGAAAGAATGTATGAGCAGTGTATGTCACTCAAAGCTCAGGAGTTCAAAGTCATGCAGTAAAATGCTTCTGTAGTTGGCAGCACTGTAACAGAAATGGGGCTTTCAGAGCTGAACCTAATATCTTCAAGAGCCTTTTAGGAGAGGTCAATGAAAAAGGAAAAAAACAGTGAAAAGCACACTTCTCTCTGTGGAGAGAACCATCCATCATTTGCACTGCAAAATCCTTAGGTAATCTTTTTAGAACGACCCAGACACAGCTGTGTTTATGCTTTCAGATACATACTCATATTCATCTGAATATAGCAGTAGTAGGTAATTGTACAAATTAATTAATTAAATGTGTTTTGTAGGAGTCTGCTGTCTCATGACACATTTTTATATCCTTGGTAGAAAGAAAACAATGCAGACATTAGTGTAAAACCTTGCTTATTATTCATAATACTCTCTTCTCTGGATTCCTAGGTAACGAGTGCAAAAATACATCAGAAGCATCCTAGTGAAAAGAATTTCTAATGCATCCTAAGTCTAAACATTACCATCACTTTGAGAGATATTTCCAAATGTCAAAAAGCAAATTACATTTGATGTCAAGCCAAAGCATTTCAGTGTGGAAGCATCACTTCAGGCTTCTATTAATAGAACAATCTATTTTAAGAAAGAAACACTACTCTGGTTTTACACGGTGTCCCCCACAGTTTCAGGAATTCAGCTTGAATTTCTCATCATGTTTTCAATCTAGCTCTTTTAGATTTATAGTTTTCTGATGGCCATAGAGTGTGCTCTTGATTTCAATTAGACAACTTCATTATTTACTGATGTTTCCATTCATGGTCTCTTATAGTACTTTGAAATGTTTAAGATTGAGCAAATTCCATTCTGTTATCTTATAATTAAACATTAATTCAAACACAAAGGTATTATTGTTCATCTCAAACCATAGCATCATTGCTTCTGGCTTACACGAGCAAGTCTGCATGAGTTAAAATGCTGACTAGCCAAGATTTAGAGATGGCAACATATTTAGTATCATGCTCATTTGAAGTATCTTTTAACCTCGAAAAGCATCCAAAGCTTTTCATATTTTATGCCTTAAAACATTCAGGCCATCTTTGCTGAATGAAAGAAGCTCTTCTCAAAGAGATTACTGAGAATATTAAGTGATTGCTTGTAGCTGCAAGTTTTACTTACAAAAATAATCCTCCCTTACTTCCACAACATTCTGCAGCAACAGTAGTAGACAAGGGTGAATTTCTTTCAGCTGCCTGAGAATTTTAGTGCCCGTATGCCTCATATTCATTCAGTCAATGAAAAAAGGAGATAGGTTAGCATAAACTGTTCCTTGCAAATACTTAGGACAGGTGTCTGAAATGGATACCTTGAGAGAAATTCATCTTCTCTCTCAATTGGCTCTGCAAAGAATCTGGATGATTAGCTTAGATCAAACATCCAGAGGGTTTATAAATGGCTTGGATCTAATGAGAGGCATGCCACCCAAGGAGCTTCCTCTTCTATGATAACAGTAAAGCCTGCGGGTCTCCAAGGCAATTAAACCATGGAGAGATGTTAATGTAAATTAACACCACTAACAGTTATCCAGAGCCACTCAAACGATGACAAAAGTTAGAATTAAAATGTTATGAAGAGAGTCTTAGAGTATAACAGGCAACATCCGGGACCTACAAGCATAATTATGGGCAGTTGACCAATGCCCTTTGGATGTAGGACACTGTGTTCTCATGTGGACTATAAAATTGCATTTCTGATAACTAATTAAACAGGATTTGCAAACTTATGTAGTCACCTCAGATTTGCAGTGCTGGAATACCTGTTCTCCCATGGCACCTTCACTCTTTTCACTTCCCTAGGCTAAATGGCCAGTTACTAGAGCAATGCCAGATGGGTGTACTTTCATCATGCCTCTGATACCAGAGACATGGTGGCTATAGGGCAGAAGTCACGGCACCAGCACAGCCCTATCCTGGGCTCATTTTTCCTGGGTCCTTCATGTCACAATAGTGCAGGCTGAGCTATTCTTGTAGCTCCTGGTTTTGTCCTTTACCTCACTTGCTTAAAGAAATTATTTAGGTAGCTTGTTAACAGGCTTCTCAAAAAGGCAGTTAATAACCTGTTCTGTTATGACTTTCTTGCTTTAGGCACATGTATCCATTCTAGGAGCTCTCTGTTATTTATTTGACTCATTTTGCCTTTAAATATTTATGCACACACCTGTGCTGAAAGCTACTCAATTTTGCATCAATGGATTTATTCTTCCAGGACTCTCAACTTAAGGAGGACACTCAAGGAGTTGACCTAAAGGAGCTTAATGGTGATGGGTCTTTCTAACTGCACTGAACTCAAACTCTTAGATGAACTTTGGAAATCCCTGTTTGTTGTATTTATTTTGAGTATCACCTCAAATGATCAACTACAAGTTTTGTGAACATGCAGAAAGTAGATTAGCTTTTTTCAAAGATTTTTCTTCCAAAAAGCTAGAATTACATCATATACATACTTTTCCTAGATTCTTTGTCTCCAACTAGTAAGTTCTATTTCTTTGGCACAATTAGTGCAACCAGCAATTTACCCAGTGGGAAGGGGCAGGGGGAGGAAAGAATCCCCCCCCCAGATCTTAGCTTCATTAGCCTGAAAAGTACCTCACGATCTATAAAACTAAGAACATTACGCTATTAGACAGAAATAAAGTTTTTTGTTCATCTATAGTTCAGACCTTGAAGTATTAAACACATCAGTGTACAAAACCTCTTTTTCTATTGCTAAATAAAGTTACCATGTCTTCTCCCATCTCCTGTGACACAGTAAGAATTAGCCAACTATAGCACATATGCAATGAATGCTTAGTGCTCTGCTACTCTCCCCTCCGGAAATTAGCTGACTATGTATGTGTTATAAACCTTATGAAGTTTCTCTGCTAGACCAAGTAGCACACATCACAACATTCTCCGTGGCTGTAGTCATTTGTCATCCAGAGCTCACACCCTACCAGAGCAGACTATTACTCCATTACTATCTTTCCAAGGAAATGAAAGGGAAAGGTGCATTGCAGGAGCACCATGCATTGGCATTTTACCTCACTATATTGTTGGGATCTGGCTAGAGCTGTACCCAGACTTGGCAAGCTCACAAGCATTTCTATGTCTACTAGTTTAACATTACTCAAGCAGTGACAGTTCACTACATGAGTGAGATACCCAATAAGAGACCCAGCAGAAGGAGCAGGGCCTGCACATAATTTCTTTAAATTCATGTAACTATATATAATGGAAGTCTAGTTATGGTTTTAAGGTTTATCAGAGTTTTATTTGATCCATCATGTATTCTACTACAAAACAGACTTCCCACCATGGGAAGAATATCCAGAGCCATTGGTACATGTATGGTCTTCTACAGGTAACAACAGCATCCAGAACAGTGTGAGGTTTTCTGACTGGTTTTGATTGCCTAATACCCCCTAGACAAAAAATGGTATGAAGCTGCCAGCCAGGAGAATAATCCCACCAGTACCTCTGAGGAGATTCTGCCAACAGTGAGAGCAACAGATCTATAGGTGGAGGTCTAGCATGATCTACGGCTCCTCTGGCTACCCACTGCACACAGCCAGGTAAGCAATGCTTCAGAAACTTTCATGGAAAACGCACCAGCATTAACTGCAGTGCTAGAGTGATGTCAGCCCGCTAGTTCTGGGACTGGCAAGGTGGGCTTCAGATTACTCAGTGACAAGAACAGGCTGAAAGGTAAATATGGCAAAGAAAAGAGTCAAGAGGGGAAAGCAGGAGAGGGAATAAAAAGGAGAAAAAATATTAGGAATATTGTGTTTGGGGAGAAGGGTGAGGAGTTGAAGTTTTTGGGGAAGGATACAACTGCATCTTTACCCTGCTTATTTTTACCAGAGAAACAGTTGCACAGCACCATCTCTATCTAAAACAAATGCAGTTACCATCATGAATCCAGAAGCAATTACTGCTGACTTGGATCTAGTTCAGACTTAACACCCTTCCTCTGCCATCTCAGGCTCCAATTTGTTTGTGGGCTATTAACTGTAGCTGCAATATTGCTGGATTTTACTGCTTGCTGACCACTAAGTCACTATGAAGTACCAAAGAGGTCAATAAATTGTCACAGCTTGCACTCCTCAAAATGTCCTCTGATCTCTTTGAGACCCTCAAAATCCTAAAAAGTGCTCTGCAAAGAAAAAGCATTCCTGTTACTGCTTAATTGATATGAATCAAATTATTTGACCAAGATCTTAAAAAAGATTAATACACCAAGGATAAGCCTACTATTCCATCCTCATTGGGCAATATTGCCTCCTGACCTCAATGACATCCACGAGTTGATCAATTTTGAGGGTTTAAAAATAAAAGATACATTGAGTATCTTCAACCTCTGAAAGATACAGCTGCCCTGGACACTTTTATTTGTACGCTACTTAAACAGAGCAAAATCTCTTTCACTTATTTGTAAAAGTTTATTAAAGCTAATTTTGAGCCTCTGATGTGTTTATATAGCCTGCTTATGACCTGGCAACACCTGCAGAGCACTCGTATGATGACAAGCGTTTAAATAAAAAAAACCTAAAGTTGTTTCTCTTCAACATCCCTTTGTTGCATTTACATCCCCATCTTCAGCTAAAGACTCAGACCTTTTCCTATTCAGCTAGATCCTGAATCGTTGATTCAGTTTTCGCTTTGATGAGACTCTCATCTGGCTCAATAGGACTTGTTAAGTAATGGCCCCGACCTCTCTGCGGTCTCTATGGAATATCCAGCTTGCTTGTACAGGGTGAAGAACCTACTGTAATCACTTTGGGAAACCATTTATACTACACCGTGTTCACAAAGCCTGAAGTGCTTCAAAAGGGTGTTAGAAGGCTGAGAATTGTAAGAGAAAACACATTTGAATCAACACCTTTTTATCCAACTTAAGTTACAGTAAGTATATAGTTTTGCTAAAATCTTACAGTGAGTTTGATATTTGGGCCTGAGAAACAAAACCAATAGAAAACATTTGGACTTTACCTTAACCTCTATTAAGTCATGTAAGAGCATTTCATGTCTGCTGTGGCATTCCTGACCCACCCAGTTAACCATTTAAGTCACTATGACTAAGTCGACACTGGTAGGCCAAGCACCTCTGAATTCCCACATCCAGGTGCATGTACAGGTGTCTTTTTTCTGACTCCATATTGAGGCAGGACTCAAGTGCAAACCAATTCTCAGCCCGTTGGTCTTGGCTTTTTCAGGAAGGGGCCAAGGTAATTGAACTGGAGAGGAGGTACAAAATGATCTGAAGAAACCCTTGATTTGGACAATCAAGGTATTTTTGCCACTCCTTCTAGGTACAGCCAATATTCAGCTGTGAAAGGCACTAGGTTTTCAGAGGAGGGTATAAAATAATCTGTTCTGGACAGTCATATGCCTGGCAGATTTCTCCTCTACTAGAGAAACATGTGCGCGCACACACACAAGTGGCCTTCAAATGTGAACCTGAGAACAGAAATGCATCTGGTCTTACATTTCCTTTGGTTAGACCCAGCTAAGTTGAAGCACATTCTCTTCAATAGGCTTCTCTGATATATTTTCAGGGCACAAACACTTTCTGTTGTCCCTTGATGGAAATGAGCCTGTGCAACCATGAGGTCTTTAGGCCACCAGGACAACTGCTAGTTCCCCACCTTTCTTAGTACCCTTTCCCTCCATATTGGTCAGTAGTTTAATTACAGTTTTTTCCCTCCATCCTTACTCTAGGTTTACAATTCACTCTTCCAGGATGTACAATTGCTAAAAGGAGACAGAGTCACTGAACTAAAAGACTGTCTCCCTTGAAAACCAGCAGAGAAAAATACACATTTGTAAGGTGCAACTGGTCTTATCCTAAATTAGATGTCTATGTTTGATCAAATGATGCCTAATCCCAGAAATACTTATTTCTCTACTGTTTAATACTGCTACTAATTCAGAGGCAGCTGTCAGAAGTTGAATAAGACAAAATTTAACTGAAGTTTTCCATACAAATTGCTCCCCAGTTTTATTGCTGTAGCTAAAAGGGAACTCTAGGCAAAGTGAAAACACCACACATAATTTTCCAAATAATTCTTGAGCGTAGGGTCTTCAGAGATCCTCCAAGATGTCTGCTGTTCACATTCTTTTCCTCTCCAGAGAGGTTTCTAGCTGTTATTTCTATAAATTAGACCATTTCTTGTTGAGTCAATTTCCTTCCTCCTTACCTAGTCAGCATGATAAGTTAGATTTTTCTTTTACACGACATGCTCCTCTCTCCTGTTCTAATCCCATGATCAGCAGTTTGGTCATCATTTTGTGACTTTTGCATCTAGAACATTGCCTTCTCTCTTCTGTTTCTGGGAAATTCCATTATTCTCAGCTTCAGCCTTATGCAGAGAAGAAAAACTTCAGTGCTCCTTCCCTCTTCTCCCTTCGCATGCCTCTACTCTGTTCTCATGTGAACAGGAGCTCCCTTTGTTAAAAGACTTCCATTAGGAACAGAGTTTCAATTTAAAGCAAGCGGTGGATACGCCTCTGCCTTCAGTTATTCAATAATGTGAACAGATGACTCCTGACTGATGTTATTAAATATGTCACACATTAACTTCCATGTAATCCACGGACCACTGTGGAATACATTGCACATTTTTTCTCCCCAAGTGTTAACAGCTGGGTTACATGAAGAATGCCATCAAAGGGTGCAAGTCTACAACCACCTGTCTGAACCCCCTGTTCTTTAGAATTATATTCACACATGATCATGATAGTAACAGACTGATTTTCAGACATACGCGTTCCCATAGACTGAACATTTTGAGTGAAAGAGTTGAAGTTTGTTTCTTCCCTGGAAAGGGATAATTTGATCAATACCGTTTCAGAAGCACAGACAGCAACAGACTTGTGATCAATTGGAATTATCTTTACATGACCTGGAGAAGATTTCTAACAAGAGAATCAAGCTCCTGACTACAACACTTCCACCTGCAGAGCAGTGTGTTCTGCCGCACAGGATCAAAACAAGAGCTGAAACAACAAAACATCCTCTCTGCAGTTCTATCTCGCTCTTTCCAACTCAGAAGAGTCCCCAGGAAAAACGAGTGTGGGGCAAACTACAAGTCCAATTTTGATTACAAGTTTTATTCGACACTGAATGCTACAGCAAGATGTAATAAATCATCTGAAAGAAATGAAGTTCCCAGAGTCACCATGCTGAAGCATATTAAGTTAGATGTGATTCTGACAAATGTTTGACAGTGCATATCAACTTAGTCTAACATTAGATTGTCCAACTTGTTATATTTCCTTAGGTCTCGTTTCTTGTAAGCAAATTGTGAGTGGGAATACAAATTTCTTTTCATATAACCCTGAAACAACATGGTATATATCTGCAATAGAAAAAAACCCAACTAAATACTGGGGATTTCTGCAGCTGAACACTTACCGCAAAACCAGAAATAAATTCTAGCTTTATGTTAGTGCCACTGTTGGAGGTAAACCCTAATACCATAATGGTTCTCCAAATAGTTAGAGTCCTTCAGCTCTCACTCCCATTTTCAGGCATAGCAATAAGGAAATGCATCTGTTTACTACCTCTTTTAGTCCACATCATTGGTGTCCTCAGGATGAAGGCCTTCAGTAAGCAGTTCCTCTTACGTCGTACTATAACATGAAATGGTTCAGCCTTCACACATGGCCAGAAAACACAATATAGATTATTGTACAAACTATATAGATTATTGAAATAAAATCTGTCTATCGCTAAGAAAAGGATACACTGAAAAATTCAAACCAAAGCAAGCTCTAACAATACATCCAGTCAACAAACATGAGTGTACCAGACCAGTCCTTCAGCTAAATACTCAATCTTTGTATATTGTTGTACTATAGACATTGATCAATGAATTATGGCCAAATGCTAGTTTTCAGATATATTTTAGATTTAATTTTGTTCTCTTTATCACCATTGAGCTAATGGATAGAGGGGAAAAAAAGGAAGAAAGAAGCATTAGGCTAACACTAGAGTACTTACGGATATAGAACACTCAAATAGTTCCTCTGTGAAAACACATATACCTCATTACCTACAAATGCTTTTGCTCTTGTTCCTCCACTGTTGACAGGTTATGATGCTCTCCACCTTAACCTGACTTGGTTTGAATAGCCTCACCATAACTGTACCCATCCTACATTCACTGTGTCAAATGCCTTCTTACTTACTAGATAACACATGGTACCTGCTAGAGAACAACACAAGGAACTAAAACTGCTAACTGTCCTAGCTTAAACATATAATGTACAAAACAATGTAAGCTACTTTATGATGAAAACCTTGCCACAGGTAAAACATCATAAAAACTCTTCCAGATGATAACAGGTCATCATTCATCCAAATAAGAAGGATAAATAGATATTACTGAAACATACTGATGGCAGGCGCTCAAACTTCTTTCCAGGATAGATAATATACTATATTTTATAGAATGAGAGTAAAGAAAAATTTAAGAAGATAGCCAAGCATCTTACTAGGCTAACTGCAGAGCCTATTAGAGACCTGTATTCTCCCATATCCCAGTCCGCTGTTTTCCGAGACAGTGTGGTAAAGTAGCAAGACAGACTTATGGCTCAGCTCCAACAGCAAGATCAATCAAACTCTGTTCAGAAAGAATCTAGGAGTATGACCCTAGCACATACATTAGAATTGTTATAAATATGTTTTCCTCAAAGTTGGGAAAGGCAAGGCAGAAAGGAAATCTATTCCTATCTCAAACATTATTTTTCTAATTTCTTAGCTGGATATAGTTTTCAACAGCCAGACTAAATTTTACATTAGCATTTGGTTTAGGTTGTCAATTCAGGAATACATTTTAAAAGAAGTATTAACTGTGCAGGCTATTTCTATTTATAAGTGAAAGAATGCTTTCAAATAGCTTTTGTCATAAAGAAAAAAAATGAAGTGATATTTTGTAAGCCCACAAGCTGTAGGCAGTTAGCTCTTAATATATGCTGTTCCTCTGGGAATTCAGGGGCTGGGGAGGAGAGGTAGAGAATGTGAAATAGTTTAGGTCTTTTGCCTGAAGAGAGCTGCTGAGCAGGGAGGTCACTAACTATTTTTCACTGAATGTTTAAGACACATTAGTATTCTATTCTGTTGGTGGTATTATTATACACGATGGGATTTCCCATCTCAGCACACAGTATTATTACTATTTATATGGTCATACTGTAACACTTAACTGAATAATACATATTCATGTTCTGACAGAATATGCTTGGAATTACAACAGTTTATGCGTAGCCTGCAATTTTTGGCAATACGGAGAAGAACACATTCTGGCAAAAGAGTGCTCTCTTCCAGTTTCATTTTTATTAGCAAAGATCATAAAACATTCTGCTCATTAAAATCTGAATAACTTCCACTGGGAGTGCACTTTTCTGAAAGTGTCCTCCTACAGCTGGTGGCAAGATAGACCTGCTGGCTAACCAGAGCTCTAATAGGACATTATGAAATCCACAATGCAGTGTGAAGACAGTTGCATAACCAGAGCAACGACCAGCAAGCTCGCTAAGAAATGGTAAGGGCTTAAGCACAACTGAGTAGCATGGAACAAACAAAAGACGCCATCATGGTCAGTCTGAGGTCCTGAATGAAACTTTTGTACATTATATTATTGCTTCCACTGCAAGGAGCATAAGAATATATCCATGACAAAGGCAGCACCATATAAAATGAGACCATAAATCACAGGTACGAGAAATGCCATCATTAACTGTAGCACAGACCTCTGTTATGGATTACCATGCCTCAGTTCTCAGTGTTGCTCCAGTGCCCCTCAAGCCCTGTGGCACCTCTACGTCAGGGCTACAAGTGCACTAATAGACCTCACTTGCCCTGATCAGCCTCATGTGGGACCCCCACCCACACCCTCTGCCCACGGGCCCAGGGACCTGATTTCAGCTCATGCCAGGGCCATCCGTCCCTGCCTCAGCAACCTTGCAGGGGTGCCGGTCTCCAGCTGTAACGCAGTGATGCCTCTGCCTGGCCACCGATCTCATTGATCCTGACCCTGACCTGCAGGCTGACATCCTGACCTGGCCTGGCCACAGCCCCGTCACCGCTGAAGTTTCAGGCAACCACCTAGTTTCAAGTTTCTCTGTTACCTTAGGCCAGTCCAGCTACCTCACTCATGAAGATGACCCAGGGAGTTAACGGCTGATGCTTACAGGGATGATTTGACAGATATTGTTACAGGACATCTCTGGGTGGGACCTTCCTGCAGTTCTAGAGATTTCCCTCAGGCAGCTCCTGCTGTGCCTAGTTCGAGCAACTTGGATACTTAAATGTCTTGATTAACATCCTAGGTGGAGAATCTGGCCTTTCCCTCCAAAGACTCCTCTAAGGACTTTGTGCTGCAAGATAGATTACCTTGTACATAGGTAAGACATTTGCAAACAGTCATTAGAAACTGTGATCATTAGAGATCAAAAACTTTGTAAGACATAACATTTAGGTGTAAACTGTCCAAAATTTCAACCTAAAACAGCAATGGAAAATTCAAAGTTCTGCTTATACAGAAACTGTCAGGTAAACCCCATTGCTCACACTTAATGGTAAGATGTAATGCACATTTTTTTAAGTCTTATTTATTTGTGTCAAAGGACCACTACTGCCTCAGATGTGGGGGAAAGAAACTGGCATTTTTATACTACATTGAAATTTATTACATTAAAAATACTTACAAATAAACATTAAATTGAAAACTTAATTTATTATCTATTATTGTGATTTAGATAAATCTATATTGCAAAGTCCCAAAAGAAGTACTAAAGAAAATCGCATTATCTGAAACCTGACTGAAGGCCTATGAACATTCTTAAGAATCTGTCAAGTCTCCAATAAAATGTAGGTTTTCCTGGAAGCAGATTAAAGATTCCGTTCAAAGTACTTCTATGAGCAGATGACTGTAGACCTACTTTAATACACTGGATAGGCTGAGGGATAAAAAACGAATGCCATATTTTTCAACTGGAAACAACCTGAAGTTAAAAGACCCTTTTTACATCATACTGAACATTATTACATTGTAAATCTAGAAATAAATAATGGAGCTGTACAAGCAAGCACTGGGGAACAGAAAATTGATTGAATACATTATTGTAAGTAATTTGGTGATTCTGTGATTCATTTTGTCACCTGGAATGATGGAATTGGGTAATCAAATTTAGTCCTATGTTGTGGCTTGTGACAACAACATATAATCTCTTAACAAGCTCCCTCTTGAAACCCACTTACCTCTCCTTAGAGAAGACCATTTTGGTTTCACTGTTCTGACAGTTAGAAATATTATTTTTAGCCCTCAATGAATCACTGCATATCTATAACTGCATATTTGTATTAACCTTGCCCTTCGAACGTCTTCATCCCTGGTGTTTAGCCTCATAAGAGCCTCATAATCAGCAATCAAACATCATTCTACCAAACAAGTCAAAACTTGCTTACATTGTTCAGCTCTACTGTTCTGGTGGAGTTGCGCTCGATTAAACCACCAGAATATAAATCTCCAGATCATCTTCCTTGCCTCTTCAAATGAGGTGGCATAACCATATATCAGCTCATTTCCTCTCCCAGTTCTGCCAACGTTATATCAAAGCATTCTGCCACTGGAGGGTTTGTGACAGAAATGGGTCAGATAACACATAAACATCAGATACGTACATACAGATCTGAACCCAGCTCAGCGGCAGCCAAAATGGCTTGTCTAACAACAGCTTTTGTGGGTTTTTTTTCCTAGAAAGTAAAATCTCCACCCTCCTTATGATTTTAGTAGCTCTTCTCTGCACCTCTTCCATCCTGAATTCATCTTTCTTAGAGTTTCAGCTGAAGTCTCATCCCACCTTGTACAGTATCCCTAGTCCTACTTGCTGGTGGTAAACTCGCAATTTTATGCACCATAGAGAGAGCGGCTAGTCCCTTGACCCAACTGTATGTTTGTACTTCACCCTTATTGTCTTTATTTCTTCATTCCTCTCAGCTGTTTTTCCTTTGCACGACCTTCTCATTCAATTGAGCAGATATTCATTTAGTATTGGGATCACACCGCATTGCCTGTGAACAACAGCCCCAGTTGTCCATATTCTGTTTGTACTTGGCAGCTAAAGTACTAGGAGTTTTAACGTTCTTTGGAAAGCATTTTACCTTTTGAATGACTTTATCCTCAAACTCTTTTGATAAATGTGGTGGCTTTTCAGTGATTAATCCACTTTCTGTTCTTAACAGGCCCTTTGCTGACTCTTAATTCCATTTTACCTAGTTCTGTAGCCCTCTCCTTCATTATCCCTTTCACCTCCACCCCACTCCTCCTTTTGCTTGGGATGAAAGTCAGTTTTAGAACTTTGAAGTAAGTATAAGCCTCTTTAACATTAAATTTCTTGAGCTGGGCAATCAACCTGACTTCATTAAATAATTCCCCTAAATGTCTCAAAATTTCATTTTTAAAATAAATCAACTGGAAGGAAAATCAAAATAGGTCTGCAGTGAATGTTAAGTTGAACTGATGCACGACCCCTTAATCTAACAGGGTTGGGATGTTTTTGTAATAATGTTTTCAGTACTTACAAAACCAAACATTACAGTTTTTTGGCCCAGTAATTATTTAGTAAAGAATTCAGGTTGCTATCACATCCAGGAATAACTGAACTTTATGCTGACCTTCACACATTAGCTGAGAAAATTACAAGACCAAAAGTGACCAGACTTTTTCAGTAAAAAAGTAAAATTCTTTTAAGCTAACAACTTAATTATGCAGTACAGGCAGCAAGGGTAAAGACCCCTGTCAGCTAGGACATGCTACACTGATAAGAAGGTAGTGCAAAAGATGGTTAACTAGAGACAGAATTAAAATAAGAGTCTAAAAAAGAAAGTAAATCTTTAAAACTAAAAGTAATGATTATTTTGAAGAACATTAATAGTAAAATTACTTATACAGGCAGAAATCTTACCTAATTTATCTAAATTGGCAACTAAGTTGCAAGAAAACCACCATAATATGATTATATCATCTTCTCTTGGCATAAAGTAAAAATAATATTAGACAATAATTTGGCACTCAAGTTGTTTCTTCAAACAATTGTCTATATTATTTTATACTAAATACTATATTTAAACCTACTGAAAAGTTCTCAATAAGTTTTCCATTATAGTTATGGGAAACCTTAACTTCACAAATTGATCCAATTCTTAGAAAAATTTCTCATAGCATTATTCTGAAAATCTCTACTTACAATAAAACCCAGTCTTAGGAATATATAGGATATCCTATATATCCTATTGTCCTGGTTTTGGCCGGGATCGAGCTAATTTTCTTTCCAGTAGCTACTGTGTTTTGGATTTAGTATGTGAAGAATGTTGATAATACACTGACGTTATTAGTTGCTGCTAAACGATCAAGGACATCTTCCAGCTTCCTAGGTTTTGCTAATGCACAGGTGCAAAATACTTGGGAGGGGTATAGACAGTATAGTTCATCCAAACTGGCCAAAGAGAGTATTCCATACCATAGACTTCATGCCTGGTACAAGTGGGGGTCGGCCGGTGGGCCAGTTCCCTTCTTTTTCCCTTTTTTCATTTGTTGGGGCTTTCATTCGTTCACTCGTTTGGCTGTTTGTTCCCTCGTTTGCTCTCTCTAGAACTTGCTGTTCTGAGATTGCTGCTGGGGAATATTCCTGTTCTGTGATTGCTGCTCGGGACGGGCTGTATTGGTAATTGGGTGGTGAGAAATTGTACATTATTTGTTTCATTTATATTCTATTATCCTTATATTTTATCATTATTAATATTTATTATTATTATTATCTTTTTCCTTGCTGTCCTGGTGAACTGTTTTTATCTCAACCCACAAGTTTTCCTTTCTCTCCAGTTCTCCTCCCCACCCAGCTGGGGAGGGAGGGAGTGAGCAAGCGGCTGCGTGGTGTTGGGTTACCGGCTGGGGTTAAACCACAACACCTATGTAGGGAGTTCCTTTAAAAATAAAACAAAAGAAAAAATCAAAACGTCAGAAATCAACTCTACGCAAAAGCAAAAGAGAATTCAAACCAAGTCTGTTCCACCTCTAACACAAATTTGTTATGGAACTATCCCATAGCCAAGCAACAATGCTGTTACAACATGATCTATCTTTCCTTAATAGAACATAACAACCAGAACTTGTGTTCTAGACAATTGTTATCTCTGACTTATGTAAAATGTATGTTTTCACAAGATCTGGATCTGTTGGATGCCGTTCTGAAGAGACTGATGCCAGTCAGCGTGCCTCCCACTGAAAGGTAGGGAGGTTTTGTCATAAAAGTACTGGAATAACTAGTGGAATGAGCATCTTTGAATCAGGCAGCCCATTGCCAGCTTTAGGACTGGAAGGTTCTACATATCACTCAAGTCTCCATTTTAACAAACGGTTTTCTCAGTAAACTGTCCCAGGTCTACGACGGTTCTATCTGTTCTCACAGAAGGAAAAATCCTCCCTATATTTTCTTTTGCCTTTATTGCTTGCCTCAGCTTCTGTTTTGGCAGCTTCTCCTCCTCTGTTTCCACTATATCCGTCTCTCCCTCCATTCTCAGTTTCTTCTTCAACTTTGTCATCATGGTCACGTATTTCCACACATTACAGTCCTAGTCCAAAAATCTGTCTCTTCTGTTCTCTTTTTGTGTAGACAGCTGCAAATATTCGAGTGGTACCCAAAACTTTCACTCCATTTTCATCCTACCCTATAAAGTGCAGCAACATTTCAGTTGCATTTTAGGCCTTCATCCTCTCTTTTGGGGGGGAGGGAAGCTTTGCAGAAAACAAAGAGCTTTCATTAGGTACAAGTATGTCCCACAGTTTTGGCATCCAAAAATTTAAGACAACCTTCTTCAAACAAAGCATCCAAAACAAATTCTTTCGTCTGTTGACTTCTCTTATTTTGGCTTCTCAGTTCAAGCCATTTTTTTTCCTACTAACAAAAGTAACTTAGCACCATAATATTCCAAGGAATCTTACACAGATTCCTGCTAGCATGCTGAGGGTCAAAATGCCCTGTTAATTTCAGATTAGGATACACAGGATCCCATTAGGACCCTATTTATTAGGATTAGATATTGAAAATGCATACTGCTGATCAGATCAATTTAGGGAGAATAAAGGTTTGGCAGCCAAAGGGTCACCAGAACTGCCACCTTGGACTTCCGGAGGGCAGACTTTGGCCTGCTTAGGAGACTGGCTGGCAGAGTCCCTTGGGAGGCAGTCCTGAAGGGCAAAGGCGTCCAGGAAGGCTGGACATTCTTCAAGAGGGAAATCTTAAAGGTGCAGGAGCAGGCCGTCCCCATGAGCCGAAAGATGAGCCAGCGGGGAAGATGACCGGCCTGGCTGAGCAGAGGGCTCCGGCTGGAACTTAGGAAAAAAAGGAGAGTCTACAACCTTTGGAGGAAGGGGCAGGCAACTCAGGAGGACTGCAAGGATGTTGTGAGGGAGAAAATCAGAATGGCCAAAGCCCAACTAGAACTTAGTCTGGCTACTGCCACAAAAGACAACAAAAAGTGTTTCTACAAATACATTAACAATAAAAAGAGGGCTAAGGAGAATCTCCCTCCTTTATTGGGTGCGGGGGGAAACTTAGTGTCAAGGGACGAGGAAAAGGCTGAGGTGCTTAATGCCTTCTTTGCCTCAGTCTTTAACAGCAAGGGAAGTTGCTCTCTGGGCACCCAGCCCCCTGAGCAGGAAGACGGGGCAGGGGAGCAGAATGAAGCCCCCATAATCCAAGGGAAAATGGTCAGTGACCTGCTACGCCACCTAGACACACAGAAGTCTATGGGTCCAGAAAGGATCCACCCAAGGGTGCTGAAAGAGCTGGCAGAAGTGCTCATCCAGCCACTCTCCATCATTTACCAGCAGTCCTGGCTAACCGGGGAGGTCCCAGTTGACTGGAGGCTGGCAAATGTGACACCCATCTACAAGAAGGGTCGGAAGGAGGATCCAGGGAACTACAGGCCTGTCAGCCTGACCTCAGTGCCCGGTAAGGTTATGGAGCAGATCATCTTGAGTGCCATCATGCTGCACGTACGGGACAACCAGGCAATCAGACCCAGTCAGCATGGGTTTATGAAAGGCAGGTCCTGCCTGACCAACCTGATCTCCTTCTACGACAAGGTGACCTGTTTAGTGGATGAGGGAAAGGCTGTGGACGTTGTGTACCTGGACTTTAGTAAAGCCTTTGACACTGTCTCCCACAGCATCCTCCTGGAGAAACTGGCTACCCATGGCTTGGATAGGTGTACTCTGCGCTGGGTAGGAAACTGGCTGTATGGCCAGGCTCAAAGAGTGGTGGTAAATGGAGTTAAATCCAGTTGGCGGCTGGTCACAAGTGGTGTTCCCCAGAGCTCAGTATTGGGGCCAGTTCTGTTCAATATCTTTATCAACGATCTGGACGAGGGGATCGAGTGCACCCTCAGTAAGTTTGCAGACAACACCAAGTTGGGAGGGAGTGTTGATCTGCTGGAGGGCAGGCAGGCACTACAGACGGATCTGGACAGGCTGGATCGATGGGCCAAGGCTAATGGTATGAGATTCAACAAGGCCAAGTGCCGGGTCCTGCACTTGGGACACAGCAACCCCAGGCAACGCTACAGGCTTGGGGGGGAGTGGCTGGAAAGCTGCCTGGCAGAAAAGGACCTGGGGGTGTTGGTCGACAGCCGGCTGAATATGAGCCAGCAGTGTGCCCAGGTGGCCAAGAAGGCCAATGGCATCCTGGCCTCTATCAGAAATAGTGTGGCCAGCAGGAGTAGGGAGGTGATCGTCCCCCTGTACTCAGCCCTGGTGAGGCCGCACCTCGAGTGCTGTGTTCAGTTTTGGGCCCCTCACTACAAGAAAGACATTGAGGTGCTGGAGCGTGTCCAGAGACAGGCAATGAGGCTGGTGAAGGGTCTAGAGCACAAGTCCTATGAGGAGCAGCTGAGGGAACTGGGGATGTTTAGTCTGGAGAAAAGGAGGCTGAGGGGAGACCTTATCGCTCTCTACAACTACCTGAAAGGAGGTTGTAGAGAGATGGGGGTCGGACTCTTCTCCCTAGTAACAGACGACAGAACAAGAGGAAATGGCCTCAAGTTGCGCCAGGGGAGGTTTAGATTGGGTACTCGTAAAAATTTCTTCACCGAAAGGGTTGTCAGGCATTGGAACAAGCTGCCCAGGGAGATGGTGGAGTCACCATCCCTGGAGGTATTCAAAAGACGTTTAGATGTGGTGCTAAGGGATATGATTTAGTGGTGGACTTCGTTGTGATAGGTTAACGGTTGGACTTGACGATCTTGGAGGTCTCTTCCAACCAGAACGATTCTATGATTCTATGATCTGTTACTGCCAAAGTACACAATATCCTAATCTGTTGGCATGTAGTGTATTAAAATACCCATAAATACTCTATCTTTCTACAGAAAAGCATTTCTGCAACACTTTCTCTGGATCTTCCAGACAGCGATACGGGAAGAAGCAATTAGCATGTAGGCTCTAATGTCCTTGGGACAGCCCTGTTGCCTGCACAGTACCAGGCACTACTGCTTTAGGACTCCATGACTTTTTAAGGATGCACTAGATTGGACATTTGGGTAAATATACAGGAAACAAGTTTGTCACAACTGCACTCTGTTGTCTCTACTCACCTATAAGGAAAAGTAAGAAAAAGTAGAGAAAAGAGCAATGAATTAATCAAAACTGTGTAATGAGCCTGGAATACAATCAAAATGGTCCAAGTCCCTTCCCAATGCTCACTTCCCAACTCCGCATCAATTTAGTGTGATAAATTTTGAACTAAACTGAACATTCTCACACTTCCTCTGCACTCAGGGCAAGATTACAGTGAAAAGCTTTCCGAAATTAATACTTGGGTTTGCAAATCGTCAAAGTAGAAATACTACAGCTTTAGCCAATTTATGTCAGCTATGTCATGGCAGTTTCATATTTTATAAAGTACCTCTCATTTTTTCAAATTCTGATGAACATGAGCCATATTACTATATTAAAGGATGCCTAATTAAGTTGCTAAAACCTTATGGCTATACTTGCAAGCTAACCTGCAAACTTTAGAAACTGTTTAATGAAAGCTAAGTCTTAGAAATCCATTCAAAAAAATAAAAATATTTCAGCTTTTAGTATCTTGTAGCCTGTTATCTACCCAACTTGTTTCTATCCTGATAATTTAATGAAATTGCTCTTGTATAGTTCATAGCAATATTTATTAGACTTGCAGATTTTTCTAAAGCCACACAAGAAGAAAGGCCAATTTTTACACATAAAGATGGATAAGGCAATTGTAAAATAAGTAGCTTTAAGAAAAGCAAAATAATATTAAGCAAGAACAGACTCAAGCAATGGAAACTACAAAAATGAAATACAGCTGAGAAAAATCTGCATAAATTAGCTGAACATACCTTTAAAACAATACAGTAGATTTCCACTGAATTTAAAAAGCCTCTCTTTCAGCTAGTTTCAAGAATTTTAGATACAGTCTGGAAGGCTTTCATTCAGTTTCATGCTACTCTTGTACACTCAAAACCCTCTTCGTTATGTCCTACCCTTAAATTAATCTACTGACTTTTTTAAAATTCTTTCCATCATTGCATGGTAATGAGAGTCAGATCTCCATGAATTATCAAGGGTTACTTAACTCAGGATAGTCCTGCACAGAATAAGGAAATAGGAGACAAGTTTGCCAAATTCAACCATTTTTATTTGAATAATACTCTATTCAACATTCCTTATTAACAAAAACTGGTACTCTGGTATCACATTGTCTTGAATGTCACAGCTGACATTATAAAAATATATTAGTTTTCCTAGCTTGATCCTAAGATCTTTGGAAAGCTATTAATATTTGGCAGTTAAACCCCCAAGGACTTTCTCAATTAGGTCCCTCTTGCCACAATCTTTCTGAGGCTGAGGTACCATAAAAAAAATAGCTATATTCAGCTGAAAACTCAGCTTATAGAGGAGCAGAAAGTATAAGGATCATGAACAGCTTCTAACAACTAACATGCAGGTTTGAGCTTAGGTCGGGTTATTATTTCTGGTATCTTTTAACAAAATTATGACCTAAAACTAAACCCATAGTACTTGTGAACAAACTGCCCCAAGAAACTAGAGGAAGTATAAGAACACTAATTTTATACACTGCTGTTTTTCTCATGAATTCAACACAAGAGAAATGTAATTAACAGGACTTATTTCCTACTTTCTTGACTACACTATCATTAATGGTGAAAAAAGTAAATGCCAGATGGATGCAAGAATCACTTCCAAATCAGAATGCTTTCTTTTTGCACAAGTGCAAATAAACGATTATCCAAAAGAGAAAGTCAAATAAGAATCAACTGCAATAAACTGCTAGGTGAATAACAAGAATTCAGAACAGGTTGAGTAAATCTCTCTCTTGCCCTTTTACTTCCTCTAAGTGTTTAGTGAATTCATTTCCCAGTCTTTCCACTAGAACAACTCAGTTTCCTTCAAAGAGGTCTCAAATGTTTCCAGAATAGGTTTGACTCCTTAGAAATAGGTAGACCTCCATGTCGTGGTTTAATCCCAAATTGTAGCCCAATACCACGCAGCCGCTCGCTCACTCCCCCCCTCCCTGTTGGGGTGGGGAGGAGAATCGGAGAGAAAGGAAAACTCGTGGGTTGAGATAAAAACAGCTCACCAGGACAGCAAAGGAAAAATATGAAAATATATTAATAATGATAATAATGATAATATATACAAGGATAATAGAATATATAAAACAAACAATACACAATTTCTCACCACCCGACGACCGATACAGCCCGTCCCGAGCAGCAGGCAGGGAGCAGGGGTATCCCCCCCAGCTATGCCAGAACAGCAAGTTCCAGAGAGAGCAGGCGAGGGAACAAACAGCCAAATGAATGAAAAACAAAAAGGGAAAATAGGGAAACAAAAAGCAACCTGAAGGGAAGCTTAACAATTAGGGCAAGTTAAAGGTCTCAAAAGCCTCAAAAGCCTAAAAGATCTAGTGGCCCCCCCGACCGACCCTCACTTATATCAAACATGACGTCTATGGTATGGAATACTCTCTTTGGCCAGTTTGGATCAACTATCCTGTCTCTCTCCCTCCCAAGTTTTGCATCTGCACGTTAGCAGAACCTGGAAAACAGCAAAATGTCCTTGGTGGTTCAGCAGCAACCAGCAACATCAGTGTGCTATCACTGTTCTGCTCACACTAAAGCCAAAACACAGGAGCTGCTGAAAACAAAACTAGCTCCGTCCTGGCCTAAACCAGGACACTCCATCACCTCTTTGGAAGCCACTATCAATGAAGCTTAGCAATGCAAAAAGGAAACAGAGGTTTTGTTTATTTTTTATTTTTGTCCTACCATATAATCATTTTGCATTGTTCTGTTGAATTCAAGAGAAAAATCACATGGTGATTTCTGGAAAGAAATCTGTCATGAGACGTCTCATCTATCTCATCGTATATTAATTACAACATATAGTCATAGCTTTAATCTAAAGCAAGCCTTTACAAATAAGAACATTTGTAACAATGAGTAATGAGCTGTTTGCTATAGGTAAGGTACAGTTTGATGATTACTTTTTTCAGTTCCTCAGCATAATATAAGCATATTGCCAAGTCGAAGCCTCCTTGATCTGGAAATACCCTTCCATCCCCACAATGGGGTGAAGCTGCAGTCTTCCTCAGATCCCTTCCTGTCCGTGCACCTCACCTTCTTCCCTTGAAGACCAAAGCACACTGAGGATGATGTAGGCTGAGGTCTCCTCCCAGCCTGAAGTCACAACATGATCAAGGTGTGCAACTGGAACTGGAAAGCATCCGGGGGATTTAGTTTAGAAATACCTTAATACACTTAGCATTTATGAGCAGCTGGTAAGAGGAAGAAAATGAGAAATGGGAGATTGTCACATATCTACTACCTGCAAAGTACATAATGATAAGTCACAAAGAATGCTGGGGTCTTTTCCCTCGATGTCCCCAGTTTGGTTTGGGAAGGATGGTCTTGAGGCAGCATGCTGTCATGCAACTTTTTCTGAGCCCTCGTGTACACATCTCTAAAACATGAGGAATAAGGCTATAAACTCATGCAGGATTGCTGTGAGCCTTAATTAACACATGTACATAGCTGCACTTTTTTTTTTTTTTAATGAGAAGTGGAAAAAAAATTGAGAAGTACATAGCCACACTGTCCTGCCTGTGAATCACTTCTAGGTTGCCAATGCAGGTACTTCACAATTCTTTTAATGAGTTTGTCAAGGAGTTTGTGGACTATATCTTGCCCTAGTTTGCTGGTATCAAACACGCCTTTAGGACACTTTTCTGACACTCTTTTGATGATCACAAATCCATGGTTAACATCAGGAATGAAGTACTGAATTGCCTAATTAGATCAAATACATGCATGTACATTTGCACTTTGCTCAACTATAATAACGCTTTGTGAAAGCTGGAATAGCTCTGTGATTAATATGGCCAATCTATTAATAAAAGCTAAACCCCAGGAAATAAAAAACAACTTATTTTTTAAGGAAGTGAAAAATGATTGCAAAAGGAAAGAGCAGCTCTCTACTTTTAAACATCAGCAGTGTTGTTAAACCCCCAACAGCTGTTGCCAGCTTTAATCCCATGGAGATAAATTGATGATATTTGCATTGCTATATGTTTCTGGCGATACACTGGCCGACCCTGAGAGATAGCCTACTGTAGCTGGACTCATACATATGTGGAATAAATTCTGCAGATATTAGGATTTCCTTGGCTTCAAATGGTTGCCTTGGACACAAAGAGACACAGACTTTTAAAAATAGAGCAGTCTCTACATGTGGATTAGAGAGTCAGCATTCTTTGAGCCAGCCAAATGAAGATAAATCAAAGCTCAGAAGGGCTGGGAAGAAGCTCCCTTGCTGTTCTGTCTGATTGCTAAATTAAATCAATTGGGGTTGAGAGAATATTGCAATTACGGGTAGCTACACCAGTATTTCCCCAACGGGAAAGTCTTCTTTCATCTATAGATTAGTTCAACCAATAAAGGTATTGCACAGCTAACATTTCACTTTTGTTACAGTCAATTTATGAAGCAAGATCAGTTACTGCATTAGGATGCCATTGAAAAGAAAACTCTGAATAATCTCTAGTGAGAGAGATTTTGACAGCCTGTTGTGCAGCCCTGTCCCACTCTTCTTCCCAAACCTCAAGTTAACTTTTAAAGGATATCAATTAAAACATGTATCCTTCCATGACAGCAATCACCCACTGTCATAAATATCAAGAAAGGAAGAGGTACCCATCCATTTTTTGCCCCTCTATATAGAGTCCAAAAAAGACAAACCAGTCATGAGGCCCCACATCTGTTCTTTATGTCTTGGTCAGTCTTACCCTGTAATAACTAACCACACATTGATAGGTTAAAACTGTGTCACGGAATTCATCACATATTTGTCTGATCCAAGCATAGTCAATGTTCATATTAAGAATGTGTCCTTGATCTGCTGTGCACTTCCAAAAGAATGTCAGTCTTGATTAGATTAAAGGAATAGTTAAACCCTGATTAATAGCAATGTGAATAACCTAAAAGGGAAAAACAGAATTCTAAGAGGTACCATGAGATACAAATGCTATGTGAACAGGTTTCCCAGAATATGCTTATAGACAAGTTGGTTAGATAGAGACTCAATAAACAGACTATAAAGTGGATGGAAAATTGGCTGGACCACTGGACTCCCATGGGTGTCATCAGTGGCACAAAGTTCAACTGGCAGCCAGTTGCCAGTGTCATCCCTCAGGGATCAATAGCTCAATCCAATATTCTTTCACATCTTCATTAATGATCTCAGTGATGGGACATGTGGCATTCTCAGAAAGTGTGCATCACACCGAGGGGGGTGATCAACATGCTGAAGGACTTGGTTGCTATTCAGAAATACCTTGACAAGCTGGAGAAGTGAACTGACAGAAAACTCACGAAACTCAACATAGACAAATGTAAAGTTCTGCATCTGGGATGAAGTAAGTCCATGCAACAGGACAGGCTGGGTGCTGATGGGCTAGAAAACAGCTTTACAGGAAAGGACTTGAGGACTCCGGTGGACAAGTTGACCATGAATCAGCAGTATGCTGCTGTGGAGACAAGGGCCAACCACACACTGAGCTGCATTAACAAGAGCATAGCCAGTGGGTTGAAGGACATGATTGTTTCCCTCTGTTTAGCACTTGTGAGACTGCATCTGGAGTATTGTACCAGTTTGGGGCTCCTCAGTTCAAGACATTGACATACTGGGGCAAGTCCAGCAGGGGACCATCAAGATCGTAAAAAGACTGGAAAACGTGACATATGAAGAAAGATTAAGAGAACTGGATTTGTTCAGCCTAAAGTGAAGGGGAGCTCCTCAGCTACATAATGGGAGGGTATATAAAGAAGATGGAGTGATAGTCTTCTTAGAGGCACACCGAAACAGGACAAGAGACAATGGACACAAGACAGAACACAGGAATTTCCAGTTAGATATAAATTACATTTTCTTAAACCATGGCAGTGGTTAAACGTACTGGAACAGACTGCCCAGAGAGGCTCTGGAATCTCCGTCCTCACAGACACTCAAAATTGCACTGACTGAGGCCCTGAGCAACCTGATCTAACTGGACCTGCTTTGAGTAGAGGGTTCGACTAGATGACTGGATTTCCAGATGATCAGATGACTAGATTTCCAGAAGTCCCTTCCAACCTAAATTATTCCATGATTCTAAGCATGAATGCAGAATGTATTTTTCCTACTTTTTTCCTATCAGTAGCCACATAATCATGTTTTTTTGCTGGTGAATGAAAAAGCAAAATAACACCAACAATTTATTAAATAACAAGTATTTAAACTTAACTACCACTTTTTCTCATCCAAGGTAGGCCCATGTTTAGTTGATTCACACATTCCTACTCAATTTAGGATTGAAAGCACAAATTGCATTCATGCTAAGGACATGCATAAAAATGCAGTCATGCATTGTTTGAATCAAATGTCCAACAAAATGGACAGAGTGGCAAAGTAGAACAAACAAGATATTGCTTCTGACCCTGCAACTGAAACAACCTGTATGCTGAACTGGAATACTACCCAGGCGGCCACCTCTGCTGACTCAAGTCTGACTTCTACTTCTGACTACAGAGAAACTGAGTGTCAAAATTCTCTCTGTTCAAATCTAAAGGAATCACTAGGTATACACTCCGCTTTAACCACGATTTTTTAATGTTTCCTGTATTTGGTCTATCGCTTGACAAGCCCAGGATTAAAAACTGAAAAACACTGCCTGTGGAAAGGACTGTTCCTGCTCTTGCAATCACGATTTAAAGATTTCCATTTAAGAAGAAAGAAATTGAGCAGATAATTGTGGGAAACCTGAATTTTATCACTTTTTCAACTAGCTCACTGATTAGTCAAAATCATCCCCTCTTGATCCCTTTCACATGCCATTTTTGTAATTGCATGTATAATGAATGAGAGGCCTCCTCTGCTAACATTTGTTCCATGACCACATAAGGATGTCTAAACTGATGAGAACCTTCAATCATACACCCTAAGCAATGTTTTACCATGCAAATTCCTTGGAGTCTGAATTTCCATTTTGAATGTTTTGGCATTTTCTTAGTTAATCCTGATCCACCTTGATTTCCACTCCATTTGCGCATTGAAAAAAATCAGTAGTTTGTAAAAACTTTGGATTGATTAACTTGTGTGAACTTTGGAAAATTTTAAGATTCATCCATCAGTGATTATAATGTACTTCACACACAGGCAAACACCATTACATAGCATACATTGACATTTGCAATCTTAAAATGTTACAACTGTGAGACCTGACATTTATACAAGTATCCCTCATATTTTTAATTTCAGTACATACTGCATATTAGGCTAATAGTAGGCATTTAATATTAATACTATTTATTAGACAGCAATTACACAAAGGGTAAAATCCACTACAGTTCTGCTGTACACACTGTTATAAGTGTCCCATGTCCTAAAGAATTGGTAGGCATGGCAGAACAAGGGCAGAAAGAAGGCACAAAATCTTGCACAGAATGAGTTATGGAAGAGTAGCCACCTGTGCGACAGTTCTGCTGGAAGGGAGAAATCAATGTTATGATGGTGTGGCGTGGTGTAAGTTAGGAAAGGATAAGTTACAGGGAAAGAAAAGAAAAGGCAGAAAGAGGACTTTTCAAGAGAAATGAGAGTAAGAAATTAAGAAAGAATTGGAATAAATAGGAATTACAGTGATGGGGAACGAAACCAGAGGAACACAGAGCAGAACCCTTCTTTTGTAATATGCCACCAGTAAAGGATTTCAGTAGCTCTTCCATTCACTCTTTCCACATGGTATTCTGATTATATGCTTCTCTTATGTTAAAGATAACCATATTTACGTTTAGCCATGCAATGTCAGCACCTTGCAGCAGTATCCCTTAAGAGAGACAAGACAGACAGCCAGAGTGTCTAGGCTTTATTTCCACTTCTGCCAATGACAGACTATATGAATCAAAACTCAGAAAGTGACTAATTCTCCCCCTAGCTTCTCCCCACACTTTTTTTTTGTGTACAGATCATCTCTTCCTCTGTTCATTTACTGTATCCAGCACCGTGTATCTGGCAGCCTAGATTTCATGCTCTCCTGTAACACAAGAAATATAAAGAAAAGCCATTCTATACTGTGTATGATGTGCTTCTGCACTAGCCCTGCAAAAGAAGTAGATGCTAATCTCTGCATTCATCTGAATGATCTAAATTGAAAAATCTGGTCAGCTGATTCACAGAATTAGAAAACAAGTGTTTAGGTGTAAGAAGCCTAAAGAAGGATACATGAAAAGGACTAGCTTACATGGCTTCCTACAGCACCATGATGGAATCAGTTCAGTGACGTAGGGGACAACTTTGGCTTTTATTGCCCTGCATAAATAAATAGTGTCTTCAAGCATGGCTTTAAGGTTTTATGCAAACCTGTCCATTGTCTGGTCTACAAACAAGCCCTCCCACAAAATTTTTACTGTTAGTAATTATTGAGAGGTCTCTCCTCCCCTTTAACTAATTTAGCTTTTGTTGCTGCTATTACATACTTAATGCTCCCTCTCAGGCACCAAGTTATTCTTTGCCCATAACAGAGTCTTTTTATTCTCTTCAGACCAAGAAGCCTCAGGCAGGGATTGTATTCCCAGTGTAGCAAACTCTGCAAAAAGCACAGGCATTTCCAACTCAGTGTTCGCTAACAACAAAGACCTGGCCAATCAATATACAGCTGTTACAAACACACATAGGATTCTGTGGTCTGTAAAGCAAGTGTCAGGACAGCTACCGTGAATTATAAATTAAAGTAACTGCAACTTTGTAATTTTTATAAGAGCATGATGATACAGAAAGGTGCTTCCGGTCACAAAGCCAACTGAGACCATCAGAGCATTCAAGGTGCACAAATATCCCTTAGCTTGAAGACACATCTAGCAATCCCACAATAATGGCAACACTCTCTTTTCTTTATAGCATATCTTTTATTCCCTCCATCACGAAGCATTACCTGTATTACGTCTAGGACAACAACCAATACTTCTTCCATTCAGGACTTCTCTCAGTCAGCAGTGACACCTCCCTACCTGAATCATTTAAAAAGATTGTACTGTGTCTTGCATACCTGACATAAGAATAGCCTCAATGTGCCCATTAGTTTTTCCTTGCTGAACAAAAGGTCTGACAAAATTTTATGGCCACAGCCTATAGAGGGAATAATTGGCAGCACTAAATTGCTTGTTACAACACAAGAGATGGCAGATTGCAGGTACAAAGCGATTCTGTCATTTCCTTCCAACATCCACAGGCAAATCAACAAATCCTCTCAGCAGGGCTCTTGAAGTCTGTTAGCTTAACAGAATTACAGCATAATAGGGGTAGAAAGGACCGTGTTGCCATGCACCTGATCCATTAAAAACTGGAATCAAGCCACTGGCCTGCACAGTTGAATCGCATCAGAAAAAGTCAAACGCACTCAAGATTCAAAACCACCTGAGAACTCCAGAAAATATTTCAACTTTCTCTATGAAGAGCAAAAGTGGGGGTATTCATGAGCAATCAGATCCCTCTTCCTGCTTTCAGCAGTTAACCTGTTTGGCAGGCTTAGCATGACACGGAAAGATATGGGAACCTGATCCAATGGCATTGTTTTCTTGAGGAGCAAGACAGTAATGGTCTCGTCTTGAAATTCATTCTCTTTTTCCTCCACAGAGGAGGAAATAGACAACTGTTTACGTGTAACAGCTTGAAGTGTAATGACTAACACTAGCCATGGAGAAACTAGCTGTGAAGAAAAAAGAAAAGAAAGAAAATGAAAAGAAAGACCAGGAGAGGCCAGGCAAGGCGAGGTGAGGCAAGGCAAGAGAACAACAAGCCAAGGAGACAGCAACTTTACCACACAATTGTCCTCTAGAGAAACCAAAAACCCCAAACAACATTGTCATATTTACTTTAGAGGCTTTCTAAAAACATACACAATTTTTGAGAGGAAAAAATGGGTTGAGGAAAAATCAGATGAAGAGAAAAATAACACTGATCTGCTGAGAATCTGTTGAGAGAATGAGTAGAAAAGAAGCAGTATTTCATACTGGCTTTCAGGTCCTGCCTGTAAGCTATGGATTGGACAGGCCTGTCAGTTCTCGTTATCCAAAGGAAAACACAGAAGCCAAACAATCGTATCTTGGATAGAAAAGTTTGTTTGTTACACTCATGCTTTTGTTTCTACATGAGTGAACATTATTGGCAAGTATTATAATCAATAATTCATTCATTAAAATAAATTTCTGCAAGATGCCTACTATAGAAAATAGAAAATTGCATCTGTAGGCTGACAGATTTTGACCATTCGCAGGAATGACATTAAAAATTACAGGCTGATTTCATAATGCACTAGTTTTAAATCAGCGAGTGAGCAGAGAGTTAATTTACTTGCCAAAAAGCTGTAAAGCCTTACTTCCAACAACTGCATTCTCCTAACATGATGTAGAATTTACCATATGTCATATGCCTTCAAGCAAATTACATTGAACCTCCGCTTAAGCCTTTATCTTCTTTATTAAAGGAGTGCTCCTTGCTTAACTATATCAGAATATTTAGGGGGAAAGAAAGATTTCTGTTAACCTTTGCCCCTCTCCCCCCAAGTAACAGCATTTCATAAATTATATGGAAATAGATTATGGGGTATTATTTGGAGAGTATCAGAGTGTCTCCCTTCAAAATATGAGCTGGGTTACCTTCTTCATCCAGTTTTCTGATCACTGTGAATTACTCATACTATGCCTTCTTAGTAAATATAGGTTATGTTCCTTTGTCTCTGAGTATCATAGAATCGTTTCGTTTGGAAGAGACCTGTAAGATGATCGAGTCCAACCGTTAACCTAGCACTGCCAAGTCCACCACTAAACCACGTCCCTAATTGCCACATCTACATGACCTGCAACAATCACTTAAGAGGGGCGCAAAGTATTCATGGAAATGACTGCAGAGTAGGAAGAAAAACAAACCCAACCTAATTACCAACCACCAATTACCCGTTTTGGTAGCGTTCAATAGTAAACTCCTGAGTTCAAGTTCCATCCCTTTTCCAGGCAGGACAAAAAACCTGACCTGCATTCTCCTACATTCCAGCTGATAGGCCTCTAATTATTTCTTTGCTCGCTGTATTTCTACTTCGAGTTCAAGAAATCCTCCTGACTCCTGAGTAGAAAACTGGTCTTTTAAAGGTTATTAGAAACTTACAGGTTTTAAATGAGAAATGCCAGTTTACAGTTTATTTAAAAAACAACAACAAAAGCAATCTGTCCATTCTCATCAACGAGCTCCCAGCACCCAGCTGCCCTTCTGCCTAAGAGCAGGCTGCCACGCTTCTTGTAGGCTCATCTCCTGTTGATCGTAGCAGTGTCTAGGGGAGTTTCAGGTCATTTTGTTTTGTTCAGTTTAATTGTTTGTTTTAAACTAGTCCTGAAACAGATGTAGTCAAACAACATGCAGGCAATCCATCCTTCGAAAACTTTTTGTCAGGTAATGTGTATGTGGATTCTGCGCAAAAAAAAATGGAATTTCCACCAGAAGGTGAGATCCCTAGCCATTTCCAACACCTCCTCTACACAGACACAAAAAAGCTATATGGTAAAAATAAGCTTAATTCAAGCATTTCACCAAAGATGGAACTACACCTGCACCTGATACAGTACCAGTGAAGGATGCCTTTTAAGTCTCAAAGCTACTTTCACTGGCCATCCCAGAAATCCATGACCGAGCTACTAAAGAAATCAAACCACTTTCTTTAAACAGCAACAGGATATTAAGCCTTAGCTAAATCATGCCTCACTGCAGAACTTATACCTCTCAGCTGCAGACGGAAGAAGACGGTAAAATCAGGACAAGACAGAGCATTCCTCGGTTGTGTATGGAAGCACCACCAACCAGAAGCCCCTGTTTTCTAGTTCTCTTAGGAGACCCTGTGAAGTTTGTAGCTGATGTAAGTAAGAAACATAAGGAAAGTCCAGAATTTCATGAAGATCCTTTCCATCCACTTAGTTTTAATAACTGCCAAGAAATATATGTCAACTGGGCTAATACTCATCTTCCTAGATGTTTCCCCAGAAAAGGAGTTTCAGAAAAGTCTCATCGTACTCTCAATCTCAGAGACAGAGATTAAATCAGAAGTTCATAGAACTTTTAGGTGCTCAAAACAAGGTTTTCTTGGGTTTTTTCAGAGTATTTTCTGTTAGGTAATATACAATGACATAGGATTAACATTCAACACTCGTCAGCTCAGTATCTATCAATCAGCAGTATCACTGCTGTATACCAGACCACAGAGTGTCAAATTAGGTTCTCGAAGTGAGGAACATCCAACTAATAACCATTCTGAGAAGTTTGATATAAACATCTTGTCCATCATCCTACCAAATTTTCTTTGACAGAAGCAGGATCTAGTTCTACTGGAGCAGCATTCTGCTGCTTCAACCTCACGACCTTCCTGTTGTCTCCCTACAACACCCACTGGTACTGCAATAGCAATAAAGAGAAATCTCCTTTCATGAATAAAGAGTTCCAGACCAGAGAAACTTTGTGTATGCCAGAGGTGAAACTGGTTTTGTGTAAACATGGTGGATTATCAAGAAACGCAGGACTGCATTATCATGCTTGAGTGCAAATGAGCAAAAAAGTCAACCATAACTTTGACTTTTCAATCCCAAAAAAAGTCTTTAAATATAACTTTTGTGAATACTTTCCTTTTTTTACATACAAAAGAATCTATTACATGCCACCGTATCATCATTTCTGTAGGTAAGTAAACAGAGTTCAAAATATTAGCTCCATCACAGTGAGCTCTGCTTGAGCTAAAAGACCATTTTAGTTCCCAGTAACTATTGACTATTGCTTGCCATTCCCTTTGAGGACCAAGAGAGTTTGCCAGTGCATTTCACGAAGGTTTAATGTCAGCATAACAATGGTAAGGAATTTGGGGCGACACCTGTACAGTTCTTTTGGATTAAGCATATCCAGGCCTAAACCTAAATCATGTGGTTATCTTTCCAGTTATACACTGGCCCTGCACACTCACTCCACCTTCGGAGCGACTCAGTTGGCTGCCCAGATAAGGCAAAATAGATGGACACTAGTTCATAGCCGATAGCCGTCCTCATAGGCAATAGGAATATAACAATCAAGATGCTTATATCCAAACTCGCACACAGGTATGAAAAGGAATATGAGCATGGCCTTGAACTCCCTCTTAGACTTCAGAGGAGCATGAAGACTCTACTAATAGATTTTCCCATCCATTCTCCCTGGCATGCCCCTTTTCTTTTCACTCTGCTCTTTCTTTTTACCTCCAGTCCTGATTTCTCCATACCCCAACTCTTCAGTCCATTCCTATTCGTTACACTCAGCCAGTCCTCAGTCTTCTACCCTCTTCAAAACACCCATGTCTCAGTCAGTTCTCCTCACGTTTGTTCCACTCATTCCAGCCCCTGACACTTCCCCTAGCTCCTCGTCCATTGCAATCAGGGAACTCCCTCCTCCACGCTGCTGCGGCGCAGCAAGATCACTAGGAGCACAGACGCTGTTCTTTCACATCAGCTGCAGCAGCTCAAATGTGAGCTCTCCAGGAAATCTGGCCCACACTCACATTGAAACATATGCAACACAGGTGGAATCAAGGGATTTAAGGCGCTAAAACCATTTTTCTCTGCAGAGCATGTGCCAACAGACTTGCAGGCAGATTTTCACAGCGACAACAGAAGGCATCTCTGACATACAGGAAATGCACCACTCTCTCTTCCTCCTCCTCAAAGCCCTAAAATGTAATGTCCTTTCTAAATAGCATGAGGTAGTAAAGTTTGGGGAGAGGCGGAGGGTCACTCACTTTTGAATGTGAAAAAAATGCCGCTTCTTAGTTTTGTTTCAGAAATAGCCAAACCACTGTCTGAACTGCTTTTGGCAAATAAAAGTTTTGTGACGGATATCTGCTGTTGAAAACTTTACCCCAAATCTTTAAAATACTCAGTTGAAAATCAGTATTTATAAAGAAAAATATTGTGTAGATGTTCGATTAGATTAAAACATCAACCCCAAGTACTTATACCCTTATATCACAATTTTTCTTGTAATTTTATAATCCAGGATAGTTCCATGGTAACAAATTACTAGGTAAGGCTAAAATTATCTACAGTTTTCTAGGTAAAACTGACCCTGTCCTGCATCTCATCCTGGAAAATACTCAATTAAAACAACTGGAGATTTAGCCCATGGAAGGGCTTCAGATTCTGAATGAAAATGGAACTGAGCCTTGTAAAGACTTTGGCTCCATGCGATATTCAGCAAAAATCAGGTTACTTATTTAGGAGCTGACAGATTTCTGGTATGTCCCTCATTTTTATTTAATTAAGTTTTTTATTGCTGGTTTGTTTCTCATTTTATTCAAAGAGTTTTACAAGGACCCTTGTAACTCTAGACCTACGGAGAGTTTAAAATTTGAGAGATGCTAATCTGTTATCACAGCTTATATATATGTACAGGCTAGGATACATTAGCAATAGGAAAAAAAAAAGCATTTCTAGGTGCATGAGACCTAGGAAAGTATGGAGATTTTTCTGTGTGAGAAGTAAATTTATGTTTATATTTTTCCTACTAAATAAACGTACCCTCTCAATCTGTTGATACAGTTTTACTTGCACAATGCCAGCAAATGTAACTGCCAGCACAGGTACTTCTGTACTCAAGAGTTGTACCCAGTTGCTGATTCTCCAAGCACAGTGAGCTTTACAAGCAAAACGCTTTTACTCCATACTCTACCTGATGGCTTTTCTGGTGAGGTATTTCAAAAGAAGCCACAGTCCTAAACACTGCTATGTCAGCAAAAGTTTCCTGCATAAATCTGGGCTAAACCGAAGAACAAGCACAAGTTGACCATTCAATGTATCACCTGTCATTGTTCCCATCAGGTAGAACATTCACATGATACCAGTTTAGCCAGACCCTTTGGAAACCCAAAAGAAACTCCTAAATAATTCTTTTAATCTGCCCCTTTGCAGCTGGCTAATCTAGCTGTGCCACTATCTGTCAAAAGCTTTGTGTGCTGGTCCAGTTAGGCAGCTCCCAAAATACAGGTCCAATTTTATCTTTTTAAGTCATTCTCCTAGGCTTCCTACATTTGTTTTCACTTTCCTTTTCTTTATACCATTCTTACAGTACCATCCAGATGGCACAGAAATGCTCAGCCGTATTTACATAAATACAGTTTCAGACACTAGAGAGTTAGAGAACACATTGCAGGGAAAATAATGAAGATAAACTTAGCAGCTTTCAGGTGAGTGCAATCAGTCAGTCTTGCAGCCTTTTTTTTTCTTTTTTTTAAATACACTCTACAAAAGAATGATAAAATATATTATAGTATTACGCAAAAAAACCCTCCTAATACCTAACCTTTTAATCTGGACACAATGAAAAGTACTTAGGAAAAAATAAATATGAAAGCAGCAGCCTATGGACTAGCACAGATCGGCGCATTTCCATTTCTGTTGAAGCAGTCAGCCATTCATGTCAGGTGAGAACCCGGGCCCCCTCTGGAATTCAGAGCACAACATTAGGCACCAGGCAGATCCTTCGCTGCTGTACACATCACCTGTTTATTCAGCCCCATCCAGCACAGAAGAAATTCCTAAATTAACTGGTGTTTTACTCTGCACTCTCCACAATAGTGCGAATTAAAAGAAAAGACCGAAAGCAGTGAGGATCCAATACGTTCTACTACCAAAATGAACTTTGGGTTACTTTGGATCTTATTATTAGCCTCTCAGTGTGGAATATTTTAGGAGAACATGGCCCAAATTTATGCTTGGCATAGTTCCACTCACTTCCTGAGAGATTAATTTAGCTCTTTTATTGTTTATGCTGTTTCATACATTGCACATAGGTATCAGCATAAGTCGGGAACAGAGACAAAACCATTGACTGCATTTACCTAGATCCCTATGTATGCCCTAATTGAATCACAAGCAAAAATGATTGCATGAACTGAATTTATCCAAAATTGTTAGTCTGATTTCAAACCAGCATCAAGAGGAGAGGCAAGCCTACATTATTCTGACCAAACAATACAGCTTGATAGCTCATCTCAGTGTCTAATGAAGTAACGTTTGCATAATGCATGAAGTCCTATTTAGGAAAATTGAAACTGCTTTGCCTTAAAGATGGCCAGATGTTTAGTGAGCATGTGATCAAGTGACAATTTCACCCAGAGAAATGAAGACCAAGACAGAGGCAGACAAGTAATACAGGAGGAAATTTTGCATTTCCATCTGCAGCGGGGAAGACCAGCAAACAGCTTGGTGATCTCAATTCTCCAATTACTAAAAGCAGTAAAATTAAGTAACTGACATTATTAGACAAAAAGATATTTTATTATGATATAATAATCTCTATAAATTGAAAGAATAAGGTCATACCTTTCTACAGCTCACAATTTTGATTGCCTTGTAATTCAACTTCAATCTATAGGCCTTCTAGGTAAAGAAAAAAACATACTGTGCACGCTGCAGTAAATATACCTCGGGGAAATATCCACCTGAAAAGCCATTTGAAAGCACAGAACTATCAGAGTCTGATATATTGAGTGTGTGTAAGCAGATGGCAGTTATTTCTTTGTCTCAGTTACCCAACACACTTTACCAAACATGAACTGTCAACCAAAGCTCACTATCCCTTGAGTCCACTAGCTACAGTTTCCAAGAATGATTTTGAGACGTAAGGTCTGAAAACAGAGGCAATTTATTCTTATTGGGTAAACAATACTGCTGGAAAAAAATCACAAAATCTTGGGCACACATGTCTTTTTTCTGATCTGAGAGAGACATCGCAAACTTCAAGCCTGTTGGGATGAATAAGTAAGTTCTTGGTAAAAATAAGTTACATTAATCAATGGACAATCAAGATAAAGGTTAGTATGTACAACTGAATCAGGAAAAGGTACAACAGACAGGAAAGCTGACAAGTAGTTACCACTTGCAGAGGTTACCAGGAGCACAAGTTGTACAGACATAAAATCAATGCTACTATTGAGCTTGTGCTTTTCCATATTTAACACAAGTAAGAAATTTAGTTTCCAGGCTTCTTCTTTTGAAGGTTTTAGTAATCTCTCTCGAGGATAAGGACCAGGAGGTCTGAAATAGCATGGATGTCTTTTGAAATGTTCCCAAAACAGTAGCCAAGCATTTCTGTCTTTCCTCCTCTGTTACAGTTCACTGTGATGCATCATATTTGTTCTGTTTCTCCCATACAGTCTTCACAGGAACTTTTGGCTTCATAGAAGAATATTAATATAGATTTAGATTACATGACATGTGTCTATGTCAAACATGACGAAGTGTCTGCATGACCAAGAGTTTCTCCATTTTTCCAGATATACCTTCTTTGAAAGAGCTGGCCTAATTTCCTTCCTTCAAACTTTGCTTTTTAAAATCTCAGATCACAAAGGCACAACAACCCTATTGTTACAGCATTTTTTTTTTTCAAGACAAGAATTCCTATGGAAGAACACTTGCAGAAAGTGCCAAGAATTATACAGATTTCTAAATTTCTAATCCCACCTAAATCAAGTATTCATTATCTATGCAAGGAAAATATCAGTGGAGCTCAGACTGATATAAGTATTTAACAGCCACTGAAATTTCTGGTAAGTTAGGCACTGTAAGAAAGAGCTTGACACCTTCATACCTTTGCGAACATGGCCCTCAATTTGTCAAGCCGTATGTATGAGAATTACAACACGTTACTGTAGCTAGGTACTTAACACCTCCCATGACTAAGTTCCTTAAGCACTTTTGAAAATTCTGTTCTCTTTGCAAAATATGCCAAATGCAAGTCAGAGAAAGCAACAATCGGTTATCCCTGCTCCCAAGTCTCCCAAGGAATGCAGTTTCCTAGATAAGCTCCGAGTACACACAGCTAGCCTCAGGGTAAGCATAGAAAATAGTTAGAAACGAAGGTAGCAGTTTCTTTGGTTTAAGAATCTCACAACAGCCTTGAGAATTTCATCTCTTAGACCCCTGAACAGTTTCCTTATCTTTACCATTTAAAACTTAACAAAATACTTAGTAAATTATTATATTAACATTAAAATGTTTGTTGCTATTTTTAATGGAGTGACTCCACTGTAATACCCAAGATGTTTAACTAAAACACATCTAAAACTCTACGGTCAAAATTGTCTGCTTCTGTGTAGTATGCGAAAAGCTAATAATAGCTACAAAAACATCTTCCTCTCACCAAATTTCTTCAGCATTCAAGGGCTGTAAATGTCATTTGTGGAAGTAGGAAAAGAGACACAAGTTTCTGGAGGAGACAGCAGTATAGCAGTTTTAAGGGCAGAAAACAGCTTGTCCAACACAGTATGTAGCAGAACCACCTGTATCTTACAAGTGTAACGAAAAGCAGATGCACAAGAAGACAGAGGTGGAGAGAGCTTTGAGGAAGAAACCTATGCAAACATATAAAGAACCTAGAATATCACTATTTTTGACAACATAAAAGTCCCTTTTCCAGATCAAGAAAGTAATAAATGAAGATTACAGTGATTTAAAAGGAGAAAAGTGTATGATGTTAACAAAAGCATGGAGGTGTTGGGATACAGATACATCCCTGAAGTCTGTAGACTTTTTCAATTGCAGAAACCAAGCATTTGCTTTATTCTTCGGTTCTGTGTAGTCACTCAGAAGAAATACCTTGTCTGTACCAGAAAAAGCATGTCTGAGAGTACTTAGGAATCAAGGGACACAATGTTTACTAAAAAAGCTTGAGGGAAACAAAATACAAATCTCTAAACCTTATTTCTTCAGCAATGAGACAATAAAGGAAATTATGTCCAATTAGACTGATGACAAGCTCGCATGTGGAAAAAAAAATTAAGGTATGTGGATTCTTCTGGGTTGTATTCATTGTAAGAATGTTGTGAAAAATGAAGGGCATTGTTCTGATATTTAAATGACACTGATGAACAGTATTCATTTTTTACCAACTGAAAAACTTTACAGAAACATGAAGACTCTTCTGTGACCCAATTAGGGATTATATGGGAGCACATTGTACTCAGATGTTCTTTCCTAACCACAGGCACATTTATAATGCCACTGGAATCACTCTATGGATGCTGTGACGGCTGGGTCTGCATTCCCAAAACTTTATACCATGGAATTTTACAAAAAATTGTCATTAGGACTGCTCTATTATTTATGGAACCAATTAGCAACATCCATTTGCTTCTTGGGTAAATCCATCACTGAAAGAACTAAGGAAGACCAAACTCTCAAAACCATGTTTTAAATTATGTCAATATCATGCAGGAATCCAATAAACAGGTCAACACAAAAGTAATTACACTTTCATGGAGCAATCATGGAAAGCTCAAGCTCTAAAACAAAGTTAATAAATGCTTGACCACTTAAAAACTAAATTGATTTAGGCAAAGAGACCCTCAATTTACCCTAAAGTAATTCAATATCCTTTGCAGCAATTTAGCCATAGCTTTTCTAAATTAACTTTCCCAAATGCTGGCAACAAAGAAAGTGAAGCTATGTAGCACTGGATAGACAAGGCAGGCGACTGTTACTTTCTAAAGGAACTGTAACAGTGCACACACTTACTCTGAAGCCTAGGATCTGCAGGCCCAAGAAACAGGTTATTGAAGTGGGGAGAAATCAAGCACAAGAACTGGCATCAGGCTGGAAAGTAGTTTCTTTCCATACTTTGTACGAAGGGCAACTCATTCGTTCAAAGATGTTAGATACTGTAGCACTGTTCAGCTATGGAAAAAACCATTCAGTCCGGCTGTTCTTCAGATCTTTTTGCAATGCCCATTACTGAGCAGATGAGACATTTCATCCTCCTGTATTACCAATAGTAAATTGCTCATTTGTTATACACCTTTTGAGACAACACTAAGGCTAAGTCATCCATATTCGACAATCTGCTTGAACTCTGATAAGACAGACCAGCAGACAGAAGATCAGTCCATTACCAAAGACTTGTGACAGAAACTATCATTTCTCCAGGAAGCAAACTGGATTCCCTGCCAATGTAGAAAATTATAGCAATAAGTATTTTACTGCTACACATCACAGTACACAAGCTTCATTACAGAAAAATGAACATTATGCTAGTTCATCCCATTGCACCTCAAACAAGGGCAGCCTAAGGTCTTTATCCAAGCATTTATCAGCTAGATCATATTTTAGTTACAAAAAGTGGGGCTCTAGAGGAGACCAAAAGTAGAAGTTGCCAAGGTGACATGTGAAAAAAATCAATCCATGCTCATTTTTTTCCCTCCAGCTTCCTTTTTTCCACTCTGTTTCACTTTTGAGATTATATTAGCCTCTCAGAAGCTCAATGGTGGAACAGAAGTCATAAATAGACTCAAGTTTCAGCTTATTACTACTACCTCCCAGAAACATTTTCATAGCGAGGCATTGACTGCCAGAGCTTGAAGCAACAAGAATGAGTCTGTATGTGAGGTGATTTTGATTTATCAGCAAAAATCCATACAACTTAAAAGTTTTCTATAATTCATACCTTTTTTATCATGAGTGATCCAAACTTAATGACAGTATATAAATATGCTCTAGAAACAACAATAGTAACTTGATCTTAATATAGCAAAATGTTTAAGTGTACGATTAGTATCTTAGGTCTTCGTAAATGAACAGACCCACTCAAACTAAAATTTAATCCAGGACTTGAGTGTTCTCTTAGGTCACAGAGCAAAAACGAAGCTTGTAAAATTTGCAGTGAAAAATACAAACATCCTGAGGCATTCCATTATTTTAGAGATGATCTGAACTCACCAACTCGAAAACTCAGCCCTCAGAAATAACAGAAACCACCTCCCTGCACAATTGCTTTACAAATAGATTAGGTAAGACAGTGAGATACAGATAGAAAAAAACACTCCAAGTTAACAATGAACAACAGGATATCAGGTGTGCTTAACCAGTGTCTTGCATTATCTTTGAGAAGAAGCCTGTAAAGGAAATATTTGGTGCGACACAGTGGGGTGAAAACCAGACAAAATCTGGATTTAAATTAGCTTTGCCTTATTATGGAAGGATTCACCAGGTTATGTTTCTATAATTGCAGATGCTCCAATAATAGTTTTAATGATCAAGTAAATAGACATAGACACTAAAAATATGCAAGAAATTCAGACTTCACTATAAGCTCTGAATAATACTTTAGACAAGTCTCCCCATCAAGACTCTTCTTTTAAATACCTATCATGTCTAGTGGAGAAGCAAAATGAGCATGCGGGGACTTTGAAACTGAAGTTCAAAGAAGTCTATCGATACATTAAGGGGCAAAAAAGAGTAAAGATTGCTTTTATTCTACAACGCTTAACTGAACAAAGGAGAAATACAACATCCATAAAGATATATGACAAAGCCTAGAGAGCGAACACAAAAGAATGAAGTGATGAAACACACAAAAGAAACAGTCTAGGAATTACCTTTTCAGATTACCTGAGAATAAAGAGATGAGCATATATCCAGCAGATAATCAATTAATAGTTTTATGAACAGGTAAGTACAGTTTATAAGCTTGTTTCTCACACTGTCTCTTCAACATACTTTCTGTAGAGCTCCATTAAAACGAGATTCCAGTTGCTAAAACCATTTAGGTGTCAAATTCTTCCTTCACCCACAACTTGTGCTGCAACCTCAGATTCCTGTAGCTACTCAGTTAAGACTATATGTGTGTACACACAAACACACAGACTTTGATGCTATTGAGATTTAATAGTCCATGTAATGTCAACGTGTTTACATTTCTCACAAAACTACTTCTAGAGGTTTTTTTTTTCCCCATCAGTTACATCTGATTCCCACTTTGCATGTTGACATGGTCTCTCTCCTTCTTCTGTTCTTTTATACACAAGCCAGTACTGCTTATCTGTAGAAAACCAGGCTACAGTAAGCCACATTAAGATCTAAGTCTTATAAAGCAACTTATAAACCTTTGCTGTTGTTGACAAGAACTGGGTCGTTGACAAGAACTGGAGCATGGATTTTAATGCAAAAGTATAGGCTTCCTGGACACCATTTTGAATGGGAAGTGTTAAAAAAAAGACACTAAGATATGAAAACTGAGTGATCTGGAATTCCTACTTCTGTTTTAAAATATAAAGTGTGGGGAAAAAAAAAAAAAACAAGACTGCAGATGAATTTTCAAATTTAAAAAACTCACTTAGAAGATCCTTAATAGCAGTGGAAGCATGCCCATTATGCTTACAGATATAACAAGGTTTTTAAATACAGAAAAGGTTGAAATAAAATCTTGCGATAGATATGAATATTGCATCCTGCAAGTCAGGGTCTCTAATGACATTGTAACATGAAATGGCAAGTTGCAGATTTCTGTAACATTTTATGAAGAGATGAAAACCAAGAGAAAGGGATATAATGTGCACACAGGAAGATTTAATTTGGCTCAGAACATCCATGCATCATTTACTTTTAAATCAACCAGTTTATGTTTCTTTTATATCAGTCCAAGCTTACATCCTATTATGTTTTTGATAAAGGACAGGTATCAAGATATTTATACAATAGATGGCTTTTATCTGTTAAAAAGCCACCCTAAAATTTTTGAATGGGCATTCAAACACCTCAGAGTTTAAAATTTCAAAATACTCTTGTCTAGTATCAATCATTTCTGTCATTTCATAGCATCATACCATAGCTCAAAATGCTGAAATTACTTTCTTCTTCAAAGCCATCGCCACTTGGGACTACCTCCTAGTATCACTCAGTTCATTATTCACCCTGCTTTTCCTTCTTTATTCTTACACAATTCCTATTTCTTGCTACTTAACATTAGCTTTTTTTTAGACCGTGCCCCAAAGAAATCTTCCATGTCACAGATAAATGGAGAGTCACTACTGTCTATCCAGAAAACAAGTTTCTATTGTCATCATAAAGATGTTATAATGATGAGTCTTTAATAGAAGAGCATCTACATTACCTTCTCACAATCACTCCTGTTTTTTCTGGAAATCTTGAGGTTCTGAATAGATATTTTTGAAAGCAACTAGGAAATGAATCACTGGTAAGGCCATGAGGGGAAGTGGCATAAACCCTCTGGAAACAGTCTAGAATGCAGGGTCAGCTGTCTATTCCTGTGGATTATGCCGTATTTGTCACACAGAACATTACCTTTTTCCCTGGACTGCAAGCCTTTCTGAAGGGATCCCTAACATTTCTTCCCCTTGTGGCACTTCCAGCCTCAGACTAAGAGGATTTCTTTTTCCTCAGCGCCACAAGTATTCACATACAATTCACCTGAGGTTATCTTTGCTGTAGGTAGGTGTCTGGTAGCAACTGTCTTTTTCCTGACTGTTAAAGAAACAGTGAGATATTAATATTCATACTCAAGTCTAATCACAATTACAACAAAGTTATTGACATCTGAAAAGCTTTGCTCTACAAAATCGGCTTGAACATTCAACTGAACATCCATCGAATAGATAAATTAAAGAAAATTATTTTACTTCCTAGGTTTCACCCACAGGATGAAAAGCGCTGATGAAAACGGATAAGAAAATATACCTGCAGAGTTTGATCTCTAGAGAAGCTCCACATGATTTTCCCTCAGAAGTGCTGCAGATTAAGAAAAAAGTGATAGAGCTAAGGGCTAAGTTTGGAAGTACACAGCAGGGAAGTCCTCCATATTGATGATCTCACTCTTGAAATAGAAGAGGTGGAAATCAATCTAATCATCTATCTTTTTGCTCAATCAACTACCATCTTGCCGAGTTGCCTTGACAGAATAGCTCAACTTTTAATAATAATTTAGGGGAGAAAAGCGAAAAGTTCCTGTCCTGCTGAGAAATATAGCATATGTAGATTCTTGCAAGAATACTGTTTTTTTTTTCTCCCGGAAAACTGTTCTAAATTCTGTACATGACATTCACGCACATTCCTCTCCATTTGAGAGTTCAGTTATATGACAGGAATGAGACTGAAGATGGTCCTTGCCTTCCTCTTCCTCTGCCACAGGTAATTTCCAGCTACTGTCTCTGTTCAGCTGTTTGTGTACCCATGCTCCAGCAGTTCACAGGCTACATGAAAAACTGCTTACGTAAAAATAAAGAAATGTTTTTTCAAAAATTGTTATTTTTAATTCCAAAAAGTGGTTGGTTTTTTGGTTTTTTTCCAGTAGAGCATCACAGAGCTACTGCATACTGTAGCCAAACAGTTGAAATAACACAAATGGGGGGAAAAGTAGCTCCTCAATCAGTTCTGCCACTGGAGCGACAAGTTATCACACAGCACCACAGCTTGTAGGTTTGTGAGGAGGACTTCCCATCTTCATTGTAAATTTGAGACTGCAAGCTCATTTCTGCTCTCTCATGTAAGCTTGGACAAATTCCAAAGTAACAGAGCAGAAATGGAGCTTTTGGACAAAAGTTTGCTACATTTGAGTGCCTAATGTTAATCTCCTACACTGCTAGTTAGGTTTGAGAACACAGTAAAACTCGAAAGTGCTTAGCTAGTTCAGATTCAGTTTCAGTGGGATATACTGTCCACAAGCATATATGAAACAATGTGCATTTCTCCTCAAAAGTTTAAATATAGCTTTAAGCAGACTTGAGTCCTTAAAACTTCAGGTACCTACATTTTATATTTCATCATTGTTTTATTTATCATTCTACCCTTACAGATTCTACGTAGGTTTTTTTCAGCTGTAACCAAGAAATATCTCTACACCATACACTCATTAGGTATCTTAATAAGATTGCCCACTATCAAAGAGATACAGTATGCATTTTTTAAATTGCTATCTAGGTGTATCTTTCCATCTTGATGCCATAAGATATCGTGAACTCAAAGTTAAGGGATAAGTAAACTAGTCATGTTTTGATTGTGCCATAATAGTCTTCCAAGAAGCACTGGTTCCTTCTATTATCTTTTTTTGCCTTCTTCCTATGTGAAGTGGTTCCTAGCCAATGCTGTCTTAATTATTATGCCACATACATTTCCAGCACCCCAAAATGCTACTTACAAGCTAATTCAGAGGGGCAAAGAGTGAAAAGACTTTGAAAAGTAAGCGTCCTCAACACTGTCCCCATTGCTTTTGAACAGAGTACCCATTCCTAGAGTACTTATGTAAGCCAGAGGACCCTAAGCAGAATAGATCTTCCAATAAATCATTCCCTGGACAAGTCATTTTGGTACGCAGCCGGGGAAGGGCAAGATAATTAGCTATTTATTAGTTCAAGAATAGAGCAGGTACTCCCATTGCTTGACATTCGGTGCTTCACATGAAATACGACCAATACATTTCACATTCTTTGAATATGTGGCCAAGTTGTTCCCAGCACATAATTTGCTCTGTCTTTACTTGCCAGATTTCCCATTGCCAGGGGCCATAGGAGTCTCCGACCACCCAGTATTTGACACGCTGCAATAATTTACATTCTCCCATATACATAGGCAAAACCAAACCATCAGGCTGAATGACCACCTTTCAAATTCAGGAGCTTTTGTTCCAAAAATACAAAACATACAGGCAGTGCATTTATTAGATTCTTATATGACCATTGTACACAGCAACCTTTGAATGTCATTGTGAACAAGAGAAAGGTGTTGAAATTGCTTTGAAAAGGTTAGTATAAGAGCTTTAAGCAAAGGAAGATATTAACAGGTCCTCCGTTTCCAAATTGTATTAAGAAAAAATTCAGCCTAGTTTACAAAGAGGAATACTGTGCTGAACTCAGACTTGAAGTTGCACAAACAGCCACAGTAACCCATACCTCCATAGCTACATAAACATCCAGCTTGCTTTCCAAATCTGAATGTGTTGCTGCAGAACTGAGGAATGTCCTGGAGTTAAGAAGACCACAACAACTGACCAACCGTTATGTTTTGCTAGGTTCGCTATTGTTACACTGTCACACAGACTTTCAGTTTCTCCTGCCTTCGCACGTGCAGTACAGCTACGTATGACTTCTTCAAAATTATACTTTAAGGCTAAAGATTGCTGATAACTCAGTGAAAGAAAAGTAACCACTGAAGAGATGATGAATTTCAAATAAATATACTGATAGTATGTGATGACTCTCATTAACTCCACATTATGAAGCTCTGTATATTCGACTGATTCTTGAAACACTAATTCAAGAATTTTCTTGACAATAGCTTTGCTTCATACTTATTTTTTCCTAAGATGGCTATTTTATCATACAAGATCTACCAGCATTTTGTGGTAGACAACACAGAGCATAATAGTGCTTATAGGTTTGCTCTTCTCTTGAAGAGACACAAAAGAGTCATCTGAAAAACAGAGCTATAGCTGAAAACAGAACTAAATCAGCAATCAAAACAACTTATCCCAGTGGTATTTATTGCCTTTTTCAAAAGCTACTATTGATGCCAAGACCAGCAGTCCGGATAAAAGTCTTTGTTAGTAAGTCACTTACCATATTTATCGATGATACAGGACCAATGCTGTTGACATAAATGTCAACATCAATAACTGTTGGTTTTACTGTGGAGAAAAAAAAAAATTAATATTATTTTGCAGAAAACATAAATAATCACTTTAAATGTTTTCTTCCCCAGTAACCGTAAGGTCTACTCTTCAGGTAGAACTACTGAGAAATATGGATTATGTATTTTTCAGGAAAATAAGGTTCTTTTCCTCCTACCCAACAAAAATTGCCATAAATTACAGCCTGTACCACTTTATTATCATGATCCCCATTTATCTCAGCAGCAATTTGTTAAAGAAACTTTCAGTGTTAAGCACAGTGGCTCAAAGTCAAAACCTAAGATGACTGACATGAAACTAGAAATAATACAGCATATCACTTTTTCCCATTGCCTCAACACGCAGGTCCTTTGGCATGTTTGTTCCACATCAAAAAATCTTTCCAGATTTTCTCATCTCATCAGCCCTGAAATCATCCTAACTTAGAGTAAAATCACTATGAAATCCATTTAGCTAAATCTAAGCATCTCTTCTCCTTTCAATTTAGACTCATTCCCTTTGCCCACATTGCCTTTTCACTCATTCATCCAAAGGTTTTCGAATTTGATTTGGTTTAGTCAATGCAAGTTTCTCACAAGATCTTCCATGTTTTCAGACTTCCAGGAGTTAACAGGTCAGGACAAGCTCTGTACTCCTTTCTTTAGCTGAGGCCACTAGGATTTATCTTCCTTTTAGCATCTTTGGTGTCAGGGTACCTGCTGAACATTATTCAGGTAGCTCTTACTGGTGACGTAGCCTAACTCTAAAATAATGCCACTCTTACACTGAAAGGCACGTTGGTTTTTTTACTTATACTGCCTTCCTTCCGACCCCACAGGGTATACATTAACCTCTAAACTGAGATCCAAATTGGTGTTTTACTTTCTCCAGAGTTAGCTGACCCAAAACTAAGTATAAATCCTGTTCTAACCTGCATAGTCAGAATTGATGCAAACTTGGCCCTAGCAGGCCAACACCTTCTGTTAGACATCTCCCTTTCCCACAGAGGCACCTTCCCCTCTCCATGGTCTTCAAAAATCTCCAGAGAGCAACTCAAACCACTGAAGTTCGTGGGAACTATGCTGAACTCTGGACTTTTTTGCACCAATCTCGAAGGCCCCTAGAACAAGGAAATGTAGGTACACCAGCCACTCAAAACTCAGAGAGCTTTTCTTGGAGAAGATACTGAGCAGAGAAGTGAGGAACAGTTAAATACCACAGTTCTGTGGGAAGTTTATCTCAGGTGGGTAACAGTCAATTTGTGTAAAGCTTAAGAAGCCATCTGGCACAAAGCTGAAGACAGACAGGAATCTTCACATGTAAAGATGAATAATTTTTACCCGCATCCCCCAAATTTCAGACTAACAATGAGGTGCCAAGGAGTTTTAAAGTACCTGAAAAGTTAGATGGTTCTGAAAAAATAGGCAGGCTGGCTTGTCATGTAAGACTTTTGTATGTACATATCATTAGGAAGACTAGATCTAATGTTGCAAAAAACAGACGTTAAAGTGGGTTTAAACAGTGGTTAAAGATGATAACTATTCTCTCTAATTCATTAAGTACCACACACTTCTTTGACTGCATATGGTCAGAACATTCAGGATTATTTCAGGTCACGGTTTCAAATTGTCTGAAGTACTGGCTTATAAACTCGGATCTTCCCTTCAGCAAAAGAAAATCTGAACTCAGTTGAACAAGCACAACTGATTAACGCTACTCTAATTGTACCCAGCTAATAACTAAATAGGAGTCTAGCAGCTTCTGGTAATGACACTTGCCTCAAAATGCAGTAACAAATGTCATTACACAGGAACTGGTAATAGCGGGGAACTACAGCTAGCTCTTTTGCCAAGATAGCATACATGGAATAAAGGGCTCTGATCTTTTTAGGGCTTATGCACGTATCTAGCTGGAAGTTCACTAAGGAGTTCTGGTGAACACTAATGGGACTAGACTTAGTGATGCAAATTGGCATGCAATTGAATCTTGGCACGATCAGGGACAAAGTTCAGGACCAGAACACAGTGCTTGGAATCCATTTTTGTTTAATCATTGCAGTTAAGTATATAAATAGATTATGAGATGATAATTTCTCCTGAATGTGCTGGGCCAAATTCTCTTCCAGTGCAAAAAATTGAGGCATTGCTTGTTAATGCTAAAGCGAATTTGGTCTTACTCACAGTAAAGGTCTAACCTTGAAACACAAGAAAACTAAGCAGCAGACATTTCTCATGCCAAATTAAATTAGCATCTAGCTGATTCAAATTAAAAATAATAAAAAAAAATACAGGTAAGCTATTATATCACTACAATAACAAAAAAGACTGGAAGTTCCTTTGAATGATATATTGTTTTCTTAGGCAAAGGCATAAAATACAATTGTAATACGATTGTATAGTAAATATGTGTTAAGGTTTTGAAAGAAAAGACAGAAGAGTACTGTTCTTGTTGCACGTGGTCTTTCATAGATATAAACAGATATAAACAGGGAGAACCATCAGGTACGAATTTTAGATTTGTTATCATAGGATTTTAATTCAAAATGCCAACCATAACGAGGCAAAGATTTTAAGATTATTTTATGCAAAACACATTATGAAATAGAAAATAACTGAGTCTTAAAGTTATCGTGTCTTATTAGAAAGAACTCACTCTCTACTAGTCTTCAAAATAAACTGAGTTTCATGGAAGACATAAGTAATTACATTACCAATTATTTCAAGGCCTGCTCAGTTTTTCTGTATACTACATGCATTTGTGAACACATGGACCGATTTAAGCTATGCATGGAGTTGCTGAGCTGCAGATGGAGCCTTTTTTCTTGCACTAAGAAAGTCCTCACAGTCTTGTTGATTGAACAACGAAAGTGTTCATACCTCACTAAAAGTTGGCAATAAGATTACAAATGGATACGCAGCTCCAGTACCATTTTGGTATTGGCATCAGCCCAAAATAGTTCTAAAGAGCTGTCAGAAACCTACAAAAATCACTAGCAGAACCTTGTGTATATCACATGCAGGAGAGCAATTAAAGGTTGTCAGCAAATGTACCAACCTTCTCAAAGTTCTTTGCAATATTCTTTAATATATGGTAGTTAACTTTCCCTAAAAGACAATGTAAGCACATCCAAGTGTTATGCTGCTACACAGTGCTATCTAAGGTTAGCTAATGGCTTATCACAATCATTTCATCTTCAAACATGTCGGTTTTAATTGAGGAGGGGATTTATCAAGCCAATCAACATATCTGCAAACAAAACTAAGGTCACGCCAATATTTAGCTAATAGTCCCCATCTGATCCAAATGCCATGGCCTTGGCCATGGAGTGTTTATATTCCAGTCAGCCTTGTGACTATCACATTGCAAAGACACATCCAAGTCAAATTTGTCTACAAACTTTAGACAGTTCAAAAGATGCCTCGCCACAGGAGTTGTGAGTTCAACGCTGCCTGCAAAGCTCAACTTGAGAAGCCAGGTGAACACTTAGACAGTTAGTGTAAAGCTAGGTCAGGTATGTCTGGACAACAACTCAACACAGAAACAGCTAGAATAACGCCCTGATCACAAATACTCATGCACGCAGACTATAGGATTTGTGTACTCCTGCTTTATAGATTTATGCTCGTGAAATAAACGGTACCTGAGCTTGAATCCCATTAAAATCCGTGAAGACTTTACTCTTGGACATATTCAAGTTGATTATGTGTGTAAAAAAGTCAACAGATAAACCAGGAGAATTTTAAAAGAATTTTGAGGAAATGAACAAAGGGATTGTTATACAATTTCACAAGTCATGTAGGGAAAAAATCTGCAATGAGTAAGTTCCTGATATTTTATTACTCTTATTTAGTACTTTAAATTATCCTGTCCTTTTAAAATATCTCTTAATTTTTGATAGATCTCCGCTATTCAGAACGGATGCTTATTTCATGAATGAAACCACTTTCTTTGCTTCCTACAGAAAGCTTCCTCCACATTTGAAGTCTGTCCAAATAGCATTTATGTTCCTGCACAAATCATAAATATTTAGAATTATTTTTTAAAGTTTAATGTTTAGAAATATTTTTATTGGAAGCTCATTTAAACATGAGTAGAAGTAGCTGAGCTCTCATAAATTTTAAAATAAAATTAAAATTAACTTTTGTTGAGAGTTAACCTTTCTTACATTGTTCAAGCAACTCCCAGGTCTAAATTATTCTGGTTTTACCCAAAACAGCAGTGGTAAAAATGTTACGGATCAATATGCACATATTTATAGAAGCAAAGCAACTAGCACTAGATTTTTAGAAGGCACGCAACCACATAACAAACACAATATGAGCTCTGTTCCAGAAACATACAGCCACTTAAACTCTGCGTAAGTTCCACAAGACTTCTGAACACAAAAGACTAACAAGATTGGCTCTACGGTAATGAGATATTTTTTGAAATTACTCTATAATGATATTTTACATTATCTCATTAGAACATAAATTGCTATTTTTAAATTGGGATAAAGCTGCAATAAATCATTACACAGTTATCGGTAACCATAGTAGTAGTGATTATAGTGTTAATGTTTACTTTGCATTAGTGATGATGACTATTAATATTTTCCTATATGACCTTACAGGCAACATCTAATTACCTGTTTGTTCCGGTAAAACAAACTGCTATGCTAACAAGTCACTTCTCAGGGATAATTGTGGTCAGCTAAAACTTCTATATTTTAGGGCAAATTACCACATTTGAAGAAAGACATAGTAACAGGAAGTGTTGAGGCACCATCCCTGGAGGTATTTAAAACACATGTAGACGTGGCACTTAGGGACATGATTTAGTGGTGGACTTGGCAGTGTTAGGTTAACGGTTGGGCTCGATGATCTTAAAGGTCTTTTCCAGCCTGAATGAATCTATGATTCTATTCTATGATTCTATGAAGGCATCAGCGAGGAAAATAAAAAAGACTCATTCTTCCTGCATAGAAGAGAATGGGCTTGAACAACAGATAGAAGTCAAAGCCCCCCACTTGCTACAGCCAGTGAAACTCTGACAGAACTGTCATCCCTATGTTTTAGGATCAAACTACCAAAACAGGACTGCAAATGAAAATCAAAAGGATAATCAAAAATTGGGTGCAGACTTGAAAGAAAGTTTGGATGACAGCAATACCAGGATGAGAACACAGTCTTCTGAACAGGGTATTTTATTCACATGCTAGATTTTGTTGCCATTCCATCCAGGAGTGCGAATGACAGCGTGCACGTAAACGGACTCCCTCAATTAACTACGAATCACTTTTATTCTTCATATCTCACCATCACCATCAATCAGCCTTCAGCACTTTCATCTTTCATTTACCTTTCCCTAATGCACAAGCTGTAATTTTTCCAGTATTATGTTGTTTGGGAATGAAAACTGTAGATCTTAATGGTTAGGCTGGTTTTACAATCAATCCCTAAAGTTTCCATTTTTGTTTCACTTATATTCATAGGATGGGGGAGCTCCTATGTGATATCATAAGACTGAACAATAATAGAATTTGTTCCTGCAAAGTCTAGCAAGCTAGCATCCAAGGTCTGGATGAACAATAGCGGTCATAAGAAAACCATACAATTGCAAAAAAAGAGCAATAATATTTTAAACTAATATGTGCGGAAAGTTTTCCTTGTTTAAAGATGACAGAATAATTTATTAGTTTGTGCCACAACCTCAAAATGGCAACTGTAGCACTGTACATCTGCCCAATTTACAAATACTTGCTCAGAACTCTCTTTAATCAAAAAAAACCCAAAACAAAACAAAACAAAAGACTTCTAAATACAATTCTACACCTGGAAGAGCCAGCATAGTCTAGGTAATCACAGAAGGAAGGAGAGAGAAGAAAGGGATTTTCTTACGTAATTAATATCTCGGACTTTTCCTGACTCTTACCTAGCTTTCAATCCATGGCATCCCAAAAATCTGTGTGCTACACTCCCACCCTCTTCTCAGATTTCTTAGGTGAAGTTATGGAAAAGAAGAGAAAATAAGAACTAGCAGCTGCTACATATAGTTTTGGGTCTGACAGTTTAGATGAAGAGTTTGGCAAACATTAACCGTCAACCAAACTTTCCTACCTACAATGCCAGTCAAGAAAAATATTCAGCCTGAGCTTGCATCAAGCCATTTCAGGAAACAGTCGTTGTCAGGAAATAAAACTCTAAATAAAAGTTACCTGTGTAAATGAATTATTTATATTCACAAAGGGAAGGTTGTATTATAAGGGACCTTGCTGTTAAGTACTTGGGTAAAAGGCCTCTCTCTCCAACACATCTTTGTCAACCCAGCAGACGACACACAAGACGTAAGTATTGAAAAGATACAAGTGGCTCATTAGAAATGACACAAAAGAGTAGTCTTATCTGCAAAGAACCTATTACTTGGGTTAAATAATAAGATTAGTTTTGGAAAAACAAGGTGTTTGAATACTGAAATACTTCTATATATTAAAGTACTGAAAACTTCAAATTGAAGTGTTGCTTTCAAGCATTTAATTTAAATTAGGCATTCTAAAAGAAAGGCAAAAAAGGAAAAAAAAAATCAAACTTGTTAGATAATAAAAAAAAATAAAACCACATTCTTTTTTTTTTAGGCAGAACCATTAAATTGGAGGGCTTCAGGGTCACTGCATTGGAATAAAGGTTCTCTACACATTCTCATGTTCTTTTAGCATGGCGCATTAAGAGTTTTACCTGAGAGAAGGATCGGTAAAAAGTAGGGTGTTTCCCCTGACAGCTGAGAAGCTATGAATCAAACCAGGTCAGCAACCAAACTCAGAAATTCCCCTTTACTCAGCTTCATGGTTAAGCGATTAGAAAAGCAGAATGTAGGCATGAAAAAACTCACTGTCAACACCCTATCCTAATCAAAAATGTTCCCATGCTAGATTTTGAGTCTACATCTGATGCACTATGCTGGCACCAGACCAGGATTAGGTGCTACAGAGGCAACCAACCTATTTATTTATGTCATGTTTTAAAACTCAAACATGGACTACAGTTTTCCAAATCTAAAACTGAGACTTTGGAGTGGCTATAGAGTAGTTTACCTCTCATTTATTAGCCTTGTTATTAATATTCTAGAAATGTTCATGGCAAAGTTTGCAGAAGAAAGCATCAATTACTGAGGATGCTAGACAATTAGAACTCCTGGTGACAATCAAGAAATCCCTTCTATCCTCCCACCTAGAGCAGAGATTGTTCTCGTTTGCATTGAATAGCAACCCTTTCCTCAGGAATATTCCTCTCCTCGCATAGATGTGCTTATACAAAGAATAATAGAATTGTTCTGGTTGGAAGAGACTCCAAGATCATCAGGCCCAACCATTACCCTAGCACTACCAAGTCCACCACTAAATCATATCCCTTAGCGCCACATCTAAATGTGTTTACTGTCTTACTCATGGAAATGGACAGTTAATGGATTTCCAGTTTGGGGGCTGAATCAGAATAAAAGTTCCTGAAATAAAGACAATCCACTTTCCTCTCCCAAAAGAAGATAAAGGGAAGTATCAATGAGAACAATTAAAACATTTCTGATTTTTTCTTATGATCTTTTTCAACTCCTGAGCTCTCACTATATGTAGCCCTGTTTCCCAGCTGACTCTTAGTCACAGCACTCTGCATCCTCACCAATGGGTTATTCAAGTTTCTTCTTCCATACAAACCTAAATTAGACTAATGGCCACAATCTTCTGCAGTGCCCAATACTACAGAAGTTGGATCCAGGACTATGGCTTTCCCCTCCTGAGTGCTGACATAAGACAAACAGAACTTACTCCCTCTCCCCATCCCATCGTGTACTACCCTTACACACTGGTTAGCTCTCCAGGTCCAACTGCCTCTAATCAATCCCTAAGTGACAACTGTCTCTCTCGCTGCTTCCTGTTATAAGATGTCTGATACCGTCTCTTGTAGGCTAGCGCAAAAAAAAGACTTACAGTAGGAAGTAGTAATTTGACCTTGCATGACAGTTTACAGCTTTCTCTGCACTATGATCTGGGAAATATTTTGATCTGTGAGGCAATAAGCAACCCTCTGTCACCACATATGAGGAAACCTTGCTGGAGCTAATTTAAAGAGTATGAGGTGTGGCAATCAGCAGCTAGCAAAAACGACTTGACAGCCACAGTGGTAATAGCCTGTGGTGCACTTCAGGGGTCATTTCTGTGCAGCCTGCTAGGAAGTCAGGTCAGACAGAAGAAAGGTTGTGATACTGCTTCAGAACTCATGGTTTTCATTAGGATTGTGCTTGAAAATGCATATTTCCTTTAAAAAGCAACAGAATAATAGTTGTGCCCGCTCACCCAACAGATCTGCTCCTTGCATATACTGAGAAACTGCTTAAATTAGTTACAGAGAGAACTTTTAACTGCTTAAAAGAGAACTGCTGTTAAACGCTACCAAGCCAGCACTGTAAAGCATGTCAGATAGATAGAACTTGGTCTTCTGTGTTTGCCGACACAAACGAGCCCACCTACTTCTACCAGCTACACTTGTACAAACCTACTCAAGGTACCGAGAGCTGCACAGCTATTTGTGAGACTGCTCTGGTCTTGAGAAATTTGGCTAATGGGTATAAAGACACTTGGGGGGCAAAGAAAACCAGCTTGACTCTCAAGACAGCTAGAACTGGTGGAGTCAGAAGATATATAGGCATTAAATTAGGGGGCGTATGTATCTGTGTGTATACATATATATACATATATGCATATACACTTACATACTTCAAAGTGAATTTATTTGGGCTTATAAATACACAATAAATACAGGGACCACTAGAGGCTGTAGGGATCAAATAAATCTAGAGAATCCAAGAGGAATCCAAGAGTTACTGCAGGATAATCAAAAAAAAAGGAGGGAAAAGCAGGCATTAGTGGTGAAAGCACCTCAGAACACAAGCTGATGAAGCTTTCTTCGGCATGTGCAATTCAAAGCCTTCCCTAATACAATACATTTGAGAAACAGAAGATGCAAACATGCAACACAAATTATCTTACTACTCTTTTCTACCCTTTCAGTGAATAATATCAGTAAAATCAGTATTATTAATGCTTGTTCTGTCTCTCCCATAATGCTCTTGTCTCAAGTCTGATTTGATGTCAGCTTGACTATTTTTTTTAAGTAAGAAGGCAGGCAGCTTAGAAACCAGGTGCTAGAAAGTATAGGAAAAATAAATGAATACAATAAACTACCACATTTATACAAGACCTATTGCATTAAATATGGAATTTGGCCTTTTCAGTTCTGGCTGACCATTACAAGAAGTATCAGTTGAAAAACTTGCTGTCAGCTAAGTAACTCTGAGGCCCAGGAAGTTCTGTCTTGTAACTTGGGTTACTCTTGTAATTTGGGTTGTTATTTTAGCTTTATTTCTAATATTTATGATCACACTCTACTTTCAATTTCCCTGGGTAGTCTCTTCTAGTTGGCTTTTCTCTTACTAGCATTATTTTGCTCCAGCCTCTGAAATAGAAATTAAGTGAAAGTATTAAACTTTCCCTGGCAGAGTATAAATAACTGCAAAGATCATTGGCACAGCCTGAAATGCAGGGGAAATAACTTCTATCATTTTTTCCATTATTTTTAAAGCATTTTAAAAAATGCTAAACCAGAAATTTATTGCTTTCCTAAAACCACTTTCTCACATTAGGAACACCATGGGGAAAGGTAGCAGACAGCAGTTCTGTCTCTTTGTACCTAACAAGTGTGCGTATCTCCTTATTCTATTCCTGTTAGGTTCTGGGGAAGGTATTTCAGGAGCTGGGGAAAAGGGTAGGTAATCACAGGAAGGCTGGAGAGAACCTGGTCAGACTGCAGTACGTGTGCTTTACAATATCCTTTGCACTTAAATGAGAGTGCTGAGGGAACTGACTGCTTGTTGGAGATGCTCAGGGAACAGGTGCGTTCTCTAAAAATTACTGGTGAAGTAAAATGTTTTCTTTCACACTAGCAGATTGAGATAAAGAGGGAAGCCTGGAGTTTAGCTCCGCTTATGGACTAATGTTAACATGACTATTGCCTTGTCATCACTGAAATTTTGGCCCCCATTAGTTATTGCTTCTTAATGAACAAGAGGCAAAAAGATCTTTTCTTTGAGGTAAGCAAACCAGCTACCAAAACGCAACTCTTAAGGCTTAATGCTCCTCATGCTCCAAGTGGGTACTGCAGCTCTGAGCCTGGTCTAGGGCGAGATTTTTTTCCTCCTGCTACTAATGTCACATTTCCGAAACCTCTCACATACTAACTTTTTTGGTGGGTAAGGTGACTTCCACAATGAAAGAAAAAGATAGTACACTATCTTCCACATGTAAAGCTCACTCAGGGAATGTGATTGGCAAAACTTTCACTGTGGAAGACTATACTGTGACAAACTTTCTGTCTGTTTAAGGCAACCTACATTCCATACGAAGATAAGCACGAAACAACGTAGGGTAATAAAAGTAGCTTTTATTTTCCAGGACTCCATTGTGCAGTAAGCTGTCCATGAAGGAAGGTGAGAGGGAAGGTTTCATTAAAGTAAACTGACTTTGAAGGAAATATGTTTTGTCATGTGCTATTTAATTTACCTGTGGTTTGCTTCTTTTTTTTTTAAATGTAACTTAAATTTTAAGTCTGTTAATCAAAAATAGACCAATGGCAAAAACCTAGTTTATTAATAGAATCTAAGTAAGACTGAGATTTTTCTAGCTGTAAATATCATCATTCTATTCAGTGGCCTGTTGGCTTGCCTATTACGTCTGTTCTCATTTTATTAATAAAGAGGAATTAAAATTTCAGGGCCAGAACTTAGTCCTACTAAGTGCCAAGACTTAAACCGGTGTGACATGGGGGAAAAAATCACTCTTACAGGGTAGTAAGCCTTACTGCACTTAGAAAATGTTGCATATCCATTGAATGGGTCTTCACTTCAAAGGACTTCGAAACAAACTCCAGAGTACCTGCCTACAGAAGAGGCTTTAAGACCTTCATAGTTCAGAATGGGTTTACTTCTTATCTGGGACTAGTGCCTCTTACACCATGAAACAGACCCACGATTCTCAGCCCTATAATTACAGCTGGTAAAAAGTGGGTGGAAAAGATGCTTTGTCTCCGTAAAACACTTTTCTTTTTTGATCTAACCAGTACACCGGTATAAGCTGTTCAGTGTGAGGTGCTTTCTTTTCTTTCTTTTTTTTTTTTAATTCCAAAAGGCGTGTGTGTTCTGTCGTATAATGGAAAACTGCTAAATGCTGCCATTAATATGAAAACCCCCACAAGCTGTGAGGGTGGTGAGGCACTGGAACACGTTGCCCAGAGAAGTTGTGGGTGCCCCATCCCTGGAAGTGTTCAAGGCCAGGTTGGATGGGGCTTTGAGCAACCTGGTCTAGCGGAAGGTGTCCCTGCCCATGGCAGGGGGGTTGGAACTAGATGATCTTTAAGGTCCCTTCCAACACAAACCATTCTATGATTTATGGAGACGAGAACTCTGCCAAGTGTGTGGCCACAAGGGATGCAGACATTCCCCTGCTGGTAGAACACTGCTTTGTTTCCAAAGACCAAAGGCCCCTTTTAGCTAGACACATCCAGTTAAGGAGTCAGGTTGCTGATAGCCTTCACAGGGTAACTATTTTGCCTAATACTTAGGTTGTTCAATCTACTCTTTCAAAATCCTGGCTTGGAACCTTGCAGGTGATGCCTGTACTGCCGAGTGTAGATTGCGCGTGTGATCTGACTGACAGTCATTTACATGAAAGCCTAGGCCAAGTATAGGCCAGCGTAAGAAAAAAAGAAAGGAAAGAGCAAGTGCTGGCCTTGCATCTTAGCATTGACCTGCACGCTCTTCACAGTGGTTTAGATGAGCTGGGCGGAGGAGGAGGAAGGAGGGTGGCTGTGTCTGTTCACAAGAGTTCATTCACTGACGGATATACTCCTGACCCGGAGGTGACATGATTACTGAAGTACTCAGTGCCCATAGTATGGCAAGTGGGCACTCAGAATATGCCTGTACAGTGCCAGGTAGTACCTGAGCTAGCCAACACATCAGCTGCCCTGGGAAGGATGAAAGACCACAGAAAAGTCACTGCCTGGGCCAGCATGCACTTCAATACTTTCTATTTGCCACAGTCGTCGTCTCCCCATGGGCTTTGACTTGCAAAAGTGTGTTCCCAAGTGATCTAAAAACTGCAAACTTAGCCTTTGAAAGTGCAAAGAAGTCAGTATTTTCCTAGGCTTTTCCGACTGCATTCAGAGAGATCATTTCTTCAGAAGAATTGCTGAAGTTATCCACTGTTAGAAACAGTGGCTTTGCAATAAAGGACTGGAGAACTGAGTGAAGAGCAATGTGGGATGAAATGGTGAGTGTCTCCTGTCCTGTGGGACAGTCAATTTGCTTACAAGCAGCACTGCACAAATGTGAAGGCCCTAATGAGTAGCTGACTGTATGTTAGTCCTGGATTTAACCCTCAGCGTCTTTTATTGGCTGCACTTCTGCTTGATTCTGAGAATTACTTCTCTTGCTCCGCTGGTTCATTCCATGCTTTCTATAAATTCCAAAACATGCATTTTCTTACTGTATGCTCTGTGTTACCTGGTCCACTATTTGTTTTCCTAGCGCTTTAACTGATATGTATTATGCTTTAACTGAGCTGTATTAATACAGGGACCTTCAGGGCAGGAACACAGTTCAGGTGCCAGGACAAGTCAACCATCTAGTTTGGAGGATAACGTTCTCCCCGATGGAAAGGAAGATGTGCTGGTGCGTGAGGCACTAGCCAGCAATTCAGGGAAGTTAGATACAATGCCTGATTCTCTAACGTTCCCCTCGTGTTCTCCTTGACAAATGCAGCAGCTCCTCAGCTTCAAAAGGGCAATGTTATTTATCTGCATCAAAGGTAGGAGAGGAGGGAAGCGGGACCAGGGAAAGAAGCAGAGGTGAACTAACTTCTTTAGCGTCTGAACAACACTGAGCTCAAGTTCTGAAACAGCCAGATTCCTATCAAAGAGAAAAATGGCCTAGGACTGAGATGCTTGATAGAAATAGATAGATGTAGTTGAGAACTGTTTGGTACAATACATGAGGAGCTGTGTAATTTAACTCCTTTCTCTAAAACAGGATTTATGAAAGTTTTTGGAGAGACAAAAGGAATTATTTTGGCAACAATGATTTTCCCGTGCTGTAGGATATGTCTGACTCTACTGATTTTATGGCAACTGACATGGGGACTTTGAATGATTACTTTGCCCCACGTAGGCATAACATCATTTACTCTGCCTGAAGTCAGTGATCTGAGGATACAGTGTACAAAGTAAAATAAAAAATTTGTCTGAGAATATCTTCCAGATGTTGATATGGGTGGGGAACCGCATTAAAGCACTTCTCCATCAGACATAAAAGATCAGCTAAATCCAGTATGACAAACTAAGCAGAGAGAGAGATAAATGTCACTCGCTGTTAAAAACAGACACATCTATCAAATATGATCTTTGTAAATACTATGGAAAAGTAATAGCTATGGGGAAGAAAAACAAAACAAAACAAAACAACCACAAAAACTTTCTTGCATACCACAGCATAGTTTTTTTTCTGGAACTGTTGTATTAATGTGTAGCTATGAGACACTAATAAGTGTAATGGTGAATACATACAGCTGGCTCTTACTTCCCTCTAAACTCACCCGAAGGGATCACCTAGAAAGTACATCAGTACATGTGCCAAAGTCTCACTTACAATCAGTGGTAGGAATTCTCCCTCTAATCTCTGCAGAAATTTAGGCAAAGCAAATTATATTAGGTGGTTGTTTTGAGCTTTCCCCATTCCCAGTTCATTCTGAAGTATATGCAAGGTGCAGTAAATGTAAACGACAAATCGTCTCTGATTTCTGTCATGCAAACTTACTGTGGACAAACTGAACAGCAGTTGTGCTACAGCCATTCTGATCTAAGGATGTAAACGAGGCAAACAGAGTATAACCACAAAAGGTAAAAAAGTACTGGTTTGAAACACACAACCTCATAATGCGAATTTAAAAAAAAAAAGGAAAATAGCTCAAAATGGTTATATGCAGGTATCTACTGACTCTTATCTAAATTTTATACCTACACGTAGTAGTACTGCCCACAAGACACTTCCATTCTATCAGATTTCTTTTGGAGATAAGACGTCTGTTGGTTTGGGGAAGAAAATCTCTAGAGTTGCCCTATACACAGGCAAATCCTAGTGCCTTCTTCTCAGCATTAAGGAACATAACTTTCGTGATCAAATTTTGAAGGGAGTAGATGCACATTCTTCTCTTGCTATGTTCTGCTTTTTGTTCTTAATACGCTGGGGTTTTGATCGCTCCTCAGAGCATGAGTTTTTCACACGTATGGATTGGATGACAAAAGAGATAAGTGTGTTCCTAACTGCCAAAGACCTGATGAATACTTTAGAGCGAGCCCTTCCATATCTCTACACAAGCTCTGTATGAGCAAACCAGAGCTTAGCCTGCTAAGTTACCACCACATCTTCCCGCAAGAATCAGCATTTTTTAAATATTGACTTGGAAATGCACTTCAGTCAAAAAAAACTTAATCTCCACTTTCCCAGCCATTTGTGCACACTAACCAAAATATAACATCATGGCTTTTCTGCACCCATAGATGCTTTTCCTCACTTGTGCAGAAGGGAGTACTTACTTCCAATATCTGGCCGTAGCTTTTTGTCATACTCTCTCAACAGCTTGTTTAGTATGAGAGTCACATCTGTGTCTTGTGTTTTTGGGGCTAAGACCCATTTTTGGTTAGTTGTTCCATCTTCATATTCATCCTCTTCAACCTTTCTAGAACTGCAATAACAAATCAAACAAATAGATGTTATTTTACATAACTAAAATCTGAATTTACATTCTGGGTAAATCTCCACACTCATCTGAAGAAGTTTTAGATATCTGCCTTGGCTTCGCATCTACCCAGCCTTAGGCTGTTTTTGCAACAGAATGTTCCCATTAACAGTTGTTGAGTATCTGTGGATGGGTCATCATTGAGAATTGTTTAGAAATTGTCTTCCGCCAGTCTCTCAAAAAATTATACTCTGGGAGTCAATACAGCTATCAGAGCAGTATTTTATATCCTGTATTTTAACTGACCTATCCCAACTAGTTAGTTTACAATATACTCTTAGGAGGGGCGAACATCTGCAGTATTATTTTATTAATACATCAAGACAACTAATTCATCTCTTGCACAAAGGCTAATAAGAGTATTAAAAATTCAGATCTTTTAATACTTCCTGATCATTTTATCCTATTAATAAATTATTATATTCTCAGTGCCTGAATTTCAGAGTTTAATGTATTACAAGGCTTAGAATTAAGAGCTTGCTCCTTGAATTTAAGATGGATTATCACAAGCACACAAATACATCGCATAAATTAATCTGAATTTCCCTGCAGTTTTAATGTCATTTTTAAAAAAAATAGTACTACACCAAGAGTTGTGACTTCTTTCCTTCATAGGTAGATTATTTTTATTTTAAGAGTATGCTAATACAAATGTGGTGAAACTACAGTTTCCCCAGAAATCACAGCTAGAGCTATTTTCACACAAGACTAATTTCATTTGTGTGGCTTTTTGTGCACGAACAGTAAAATGTTGATTTGAAGATGTATCTTTTGGTATCTTAGAAACCAAATCTGTTTGATGTCTCTCGCTGGAGAAAATCTACGACAGTTAAACTGAGATGAAGTTACCAGGAGAAACGATAACCTCAGTGGTGGCACCTACAGCAGTAATCATGTGCTGCTTCGACCTGCAATTGCCCTGGTGATACGGTATCATTTCACAACCTTTTTACACAAATGTCAGTAATTATGCAAGGTGCAAAGCGATGGAGAATCAGAGCCACCAGCCTTGCTTATTCATGGGATGTGCTACACGCATCAGAGCAACCTCCTTTCTCTCCCTCCCCTCTCCATAATGACACTAGTGTCTTTTAAGGTACCTCGGATGTCCGGAAGACTTGATAGACACTCTATAGTAACAGAAAAAAAATGAATACAAGTATAAAAATTTAATCGCAGAGCATCATCAACCCTCAGCATTGTTTGTAGCCCACCATTCGAGCATTTAATGAAACTTTTAATTGAAACTGCTCTACAGCCAATACGGCCCTAAGGATTAGCCATGAATCACTTAACATGACCTCACAAATGGCGAGTGCTCTAGGAATGATTTCTATATAAAAATAATTTTGAAGCCTAGCCCCTGAGGATTTTCTACAGAGAGAGCTCATATAACCAACTTGCGAAAGTAGAAAAAACTTAGGGGAAATTTTGAATAGATGACCATTCCTTCTCTGGTAGCGAGTTGTATTTTTTTAAAAAACTTGATCTTTTTTGTATAATTCACCGAATGAGCATTAAAAAACCCCAAGAGGATTTTTTGGGGTTTTTTTGCTTCCTCAGATTCATTACAAGCCTTGTGTTTTAATATTGCAGTTACAGAACCATTCTCAAAGGAGGCACAGTCTCCAAACATACATGGTTGATGTTTCAGAGCTGAAACACTGCAGTGGTGCTGAATTGCCGATAGGAAAGGAGAACAAATCATACGTCTTTTTCTGCTGCACCCACCACAACTTTACTAGAGGCGTTCAGACTGCACGTGGAAATGGGAACTGAGTTCAGGTAGGATCAAGATTCCCATTTCAGGGAGCTGCTTCTTTAAAACCAGTCACTAGTAAGAGTCTGAGCTCTGACAGACCTTTTAAATCCCCTCACTCCAGCAGCTTGTTTCCTAGAAAGTACCTACAGACGATGTAAATTCCTACCTACCTTCTAGATTAAGATTGGGGGTGTGAGAGGTTTCACGGTGAATCAGGCTAATACACTAGACACGTATTTTGCAAGGTGTTTTGTTTTCCTCCTTAAGAGTTTGTGATTTCACTTCCCTTGCTTGCCTCTACACAATTAGGCTCCTTGAAGGCACTTGAGGTTGCATTTTCACCTGTAGCCTTACTGGTGACTGCCAAATTCCCAGCACATTCCTGCTACCCACAGAAACAAGCGCGGGATGATGGCAGGCCATTCTCAAATTGTGGAGGAAGAAGGGCTGCACGCCTTCCCCAAATTCCTCAGGGGCCACTAATTTTGATCCCGTGAGGAGACAGAGGAGGCAGTGCATAAACTGCAAAGGAGGAAGGCTGGAAAACCCTGAGAGGTTGTGGGGAAAGGGTTTATTTCCTGCAACATGTGTGCCCAGGACTTGCGCTGAGGGCTGGCATGAAGCAGCCTCTAGTTCCTGTGGGGATTTGGGAGAGAGATGCCACTCAGGCGTGGGGCAGGCCACTGAGAAGGAGAACATGGTTAATAGAAAGGGAAGGGAAGGGAAGGGAAGGGAAGGGAAGGGAAGGGAAGGGAAGGGAAGGGAAGGGAAGGGAAGGGAAGGGAAGGGAAGGGAAGGGAAGGGAAGGGAAGGGAAGGGAAGGGAAGGGAAGGGAAGGGAAGGGAAGGGAAGGGCCTCTGAGCACGCCTGCAGCCTGGTTTGTGGTGGATCCTGCAGGCGAGGCTGAGGTGACACCTTTGCCCGGGTTGTGCGGCGGGGGCCCTTCCTAGTACCCTGGACAACCACCGGGACCGAAGGCGAGCCTGGTCCAAAAGGTCACGGCTGCAGCTGCCAGCTGTCCCCCTCTGGCTCCTCACCGCCCGCCGTTACCGGAGCCCCGCCGGGGAGACCCTTCCCGCCCCTGGGCCCGGCACACACGCCCCTCTCGGTCCCCCTCCGCGGCGGTTAATGCCCGCCGGGCCGAGGCGGTTAACGGTAGCCGCCGCCGCGCCCCCCCCCCCCCGCGAGGGCACCCCCGACACCCCCAGCTGGTCCCGGCCGCTGGGCTCACGCTGCCCGCGGCTGCCCGCTCCCTCCTCACGCCGGCCCCGTCCGCCGGGCCCCCGGGGGTGGGGCGCGGAGGGAAGCCGGGGCTGCCGGCCGCCCCGCGCCGTGAGGGGAGCCCGGGCAGCGCCAGGCGCCGTCCCGCCGGGTGCCGGGCCCTGGCAGCCGCCGGAGCGGGAAAACTTTCTGCCGGGCCGGCTCAGGACGGAGCCCCCGCGGGCGACCCCCGGCTTCACGCGGGGCCGGGAGGGGCAGCGGCGGGGCCGCCGCGGCGGCAGCTCCGGCAGCCGGGCTGCAGCTGGCCGGGGAGCCAGGCGGGTCCCGGGGAGGGAGCGGGGGAAGCCGCGTTTGGGAATAAAGCCCCGGCACGGCGCGGGGGAGGCGGGGGAGAGCCCGCCGTCCTTCCCGGGCGCCGAGTATTTTGCAAACTCCGGCGAGCGGGACTCCAGCCCGCAAGCCCCGGAGCGAGGAGAGAGGAGAGGGGGTGGGAGGAGGCGAGGGGAGTGCAGACTTACCAGGCGTGAAACACCGAGAGGAGGAAGAAAACCGGCAGGAGCTTAGCGGACATGATCTGGGCAGCGCTGGCCAGGTGAGAGGTGCGGCAGGATGAAGGAAATGTTGCAGGATGTTCACATGAAAGGGAGAATGAGGCAATGAGGTGAAGCTCTTAGCCTCTCTTCCTCTGTATTCCCAGCTTTATACCCTGAAGAAAATACCCCCTTTCACACCGTTCCAGGAAGGGAGGGGGGAGGCGAAAAGAAAAAAGAAAAAAAAAAAAAAGAAGAAGAAGAAGTGGGACGAGGGGGAAATCCCCAGCGGAGAGGCTGCCAGGGCCAGGTATAAATCAGGCTCCACGGTCTGACAGGTGTTCAGCGGGCACCGAGCTGCGGCGCTTCCCTCTTCCTGGCAATCAGTCGCCGGGAGCAGCGGCGCGGCCCCTCCCGCTCCCCCGGCTGGCGCTGGCCGTGCCCCCCGGGCTGTGCACAGCGCGGCGGAGCCCGGGCCCCGCCGGGCCGCGGGCGCCGCGGGGCGGGGTGGGCTGGGCCGGGCGGAGGGCGGGCTGGGGCTGGGGCTGGGGCGGGGGGGAAGGGGCGCACCTCGCCCCCTCCCGCGGAGCGCCTGGCCCGCGGCCAGCCCCGCGGCGCGGCACCGGAGCGCTGCCAGGGGCCGCCCCGCATCGGGGAGCTCCTCGTCCCCGCTCCCTGCCCAACAGGCACCCGCCTCGCCGGCAAGGGGGGGAGAGCCGGGAAGTGAACCCTGCCCGCGCCCCGGCGGGCGCACACACACACGCACACACGGACACGGACACGGGAGAGGGGGAGCCGCAAACTCACCAGCCGCAGTCAGACGGCAGCGGGGATTTCTCCTCGCCATCACCAGCCCGATGCCCCCGAGGGGGCGGCTCCGAGGGGGCTGCGGCGCCGGGCGGCAGCTTCCCCCCGCTCTTTTGGGGGGGTGCTCCCACCCCCAAACCCCACACTCACTTGCCGAATGGGGCCCCCAGGGCGCTGGAGGTGCTCTCTTCAGACGGGGGGAGAGGGGTCGGCGCTGCTTCTGGTCTCGGGGTGGTCGGAACCACGGGCATCCCGATGTACATATAGACGCAGATACATGTAATCAGTGCGGCTACAGAGAGGGACCTACAGTACAGTCTTCCGCAGACAGATAGACAAACATACACAACGCAGCGTGTTTGTATATGCCTCTGTGTCTAGCTGTATGTATGTAGAAGTTTGCATGCATCGTACGAATGCATGGACACACATATATATGCATAAGGTATGCCTGTAGGATGTATACACAGAGAAGAGAGAGAGATGCGGTAGACAGAGCTACATGGATTTATATGTATATTTGGAACTTTAGAATAAAAGGATTTTCTGCTGTGAGAACTCGGAAATGTGACCGCAGCCAAGTGTATTCAGGACAAAAATAGTTTGGGTCTGAACATCATGCGTCTTTCTACTCCACTAAGAACAGCACAGATGTGATTTTTAGCGACTTCAAGTCCCTCCAGGTGTGTGGAGCTTTGCACCAGGCATCAGGGTAATAAGAATATTCCCCTTTGCTTTCAGAATCGGAAATGACAAAATTTCACTTACATGACGGTAATCTGGAAACAAAAAGCTCTGCTAGAGATACAGCGAGTGATCGCTTTACTGTGATCAGAAATCTCGGAAGCATAAGTCTTTGCTCCCTCCTCTAGACATAATTTCCAAGTTCTGGGGGAGTCGATTTTAATTATGACATTAAAAAAAAAAAAAAAAAAAGTTCTGCTGGAAGATGCAATCTTGCTTTTAGAATAACTCCTACATGATGCCTAGAAGAGCTGGCTAGAGAGAGTTCTGTTCCCGAAGTTATTTATTGAAGGAACGAGACATCTTAGGCAAAATCCGCTGTGAGCCAGGCAATTAATTCCCAGTCATGCACTTCAGGTTTTTTTTTTTTCAACCTGCACGTCTCTTTACTAGATTGTACAGCAGTTCTTTCGTGTTGGCTTTGGCTGATTGCAGTTACTGTGAATTGCTAATAATCACTTGTTACAAGACTTGTGCTCTTTTCCGTCGCCAGCAAAGAAATGCAGGTGGACTCCAGACCGCCTGCTGCCTTGAAGCGGAATGTCAGAGGGACGGGACGGGACGGGACGGGACGGGACGGGACGGGTCGGGACGGACGGTAGGAGCTCGGGGGTTGCCCGGGTTTCAGCGGGAGCGGCCGTGAGAAATCGCGCCGTGCTTCAGGCGCGGGCCGGCTAAGCAGCACGCCGATCCGCTGATGGGAAGGTGGCACAAACACCGGCGCCGTGGGGCGTGCGGGAGGCGGGACGGGACGGGGCGAGCGGGGGCAGCCGCCGCCGCCGCCTCTCAGCTACGGGAGAAACTCCCGATGCCGGTGCCGGGGAGTCCCGGCGGCACAGGGCTCCGCGCTGCCGCCGGCACCGCTGCCCGGCAGCCGGCTGCGGCCAAGAGCGTTGTCGGGCACCCGAAGGTTTTCTGAAGGCTGGTGCCTGTGGAGGCATCACTTCGGGCTCCGAGGTCGCGGTACCCACGTCCCGGCTCGGAGTGCCTGCGCGTTTGGAAAGCCGGGACGGGAAGCGCCCTGCGCACGAAGAGGGGTTTCGCCATCGCCGGCTACCCCCGCGCTGGCCACATACATAAAAATGTGTGTATTCACACACACACACACACACTCAAGTCGAATAAATCAAAGCCTAACCCGTCCCCGGCGCCGCTGCCGAGGAGCCCGGCAGAGCGCACTGCTGGGGCCGTGCCGCCGCGGCCCCGGGCGCAGCGGGCTGCGGCCGCCCTGGCCGGGGTGCTGGGCCGGCAGCGGTTTGGGGCGGGGGCGGCCGGGCCGCGGCAGGGGCCGCCTTCCCCTCTGCCACCGCCCGGGTGGGCGGCGTAAGTAGACCAGACGGTACCGTGGCAAAAACACCCGGGGGAGAGACACGCCGGCGGCGATTTGCAGAGAGAGATGGCGAGCCCGGGTCCAGCGCCGCCTCCCCCGCCGGGGAGCCGGGCGCTCGGCAGCCCTGCGCCGCGGGGACCCCCGGCTCCCTCTCCTCTCGGCCGGGGGGTGGCTTCCCCGCAGCGGCGGCTCCGCCCGGCGCTGCTCCGCCTCTGCCCCCGCCCGCCAGCCCCGTCCCGCCCTCGCCGCCTCCTGCCGCGGCGGCGGGATCCTCTGGCGGCGGCTGCGGGAAGCGCGGCGGGACGGGGCGGGACGGCGTCGTGTCTCCCCCCGCCTCCCGCCCGCGGCAGAGCACTCGGTTCCCCCTGTTCGGCGACCGTCCGCCGTGACCGGTGCTGTACGCGGTCACCAAGTCTCCCGGCCCTCCGCGAAAACCCTCGCAGCGTTGGACTGACTGTTCCCCTCTTCCCTCGCAGTGTGACAGCAAGCCCCGAGCCTCGAGCGGAGCTTTATGGTTCGTTAATTGTTGCCTCCTTCTCCTCGGGCTGCAAGGAAAAAAAAGAAAAAAGGTGGTGTTAAGATTTTCTTTCTGTTGTCCTCGGTGGGCTACGTGTTAATGGCAACGGAATACTTCAGCGCCACGCTTTGTTTTACCTCATCCCTCGGTCATTTCTACTTTTCCTCTTTTCTTCATACTCACATGCTTTTCTCCTACCTTTAAGCACACTCTCTGCCTTTGCTGAGCCTTTACAGATTGTGTGTTGGGGTAAAGATCATGATTATCCAGGACACATTTTAACAAAATAACATTTTATCATACCCTGTAATGACACTAAAATGTTTACATTCTCTAGCACAATAAAATGGATCCACATTTTAACTTACCTTTTGCTGCATTTTCACAGAGGATTACTATCTTTTCTAACCTGAGGGATACCAAAGGGATACATTTGTGGTATTTCTTGTGCGGGGGGGGGGGGGGGAGCGAGAGCCTCCGAAATCAGCTGTGCAGGGAGCTACTTACCATAAATAAGGAGGGAAATGCAGAGGGAGGGAATGGGGCTCACAGATCAGGTGTCTCACTTGCTGGAAGTGGGTGCCCCCTTTCTAGCGCTGACCAGGTTCCTGAAATTGGGCACCTGAACTTTTCTGTGGTTAAATGTTGAAGGAGAGCCCTCACTGTGGCTCTCCTGGCATCCCAGCAGCTGAGGCTGCCACCCACACCACGAGCGGCACAGGAGGGACCTGGCGCTGCTCTGAGACAAACAGGGAAGGGCTGAAACCTGTCTCCTACAGCTCCCGGGGTCCTCCAGCTGGAGCCTTGTCGGAGATTTATTAGAGACTAGAGGCAGTTTATTCTGGCTGAAGGTCTCTGTCGCTCCCGCTGGAAGCAGTCTGCTTTGTACTAGTAATTAAGCCTGCCTTGAGGTAGGAAGCTGAACCTCAGAGGTCCAGACACTTTCTGGGTGCCCTCAGCTCTGTCCTTCAGCACGGGGCTCTCCTCTCTCTTGGGCCCACGGGCAGGATATGGAGAATCCCTCCTGACGCTGCCGTGCTGCAGCTCTTCAGCAGCTTCGCGTACGCTTGCTGGCAGAAGCACGGGCGCGGAGGGCGGGCAGGCCTGGGCCTCTGGGGCCGGACAACCCCCGAGCAGTGGTTCTGGGGACATCAGTAGCACCAGCCTGCAGTGAGTGAAGAACCGAGCTCAGATCCACTGAGGCCAAGGCTGCTGCGAGCGGCTGGTTCCAGCGTTTGTTATTATATATGTGACAAGTTGTGCGGTATTTTTTGTCCTATGTGTAGTACATAAATTTTTCCCACCTACGTATGCAACCTATCATTGTCGGTCCAGTGCATTGCAATCTGTCGGTATTTCTCAAAAACTCTCCAAATTCATCTAACTGAAATGAGCTGGTATCTTCAATCAACGTTCTTAATTTCCTTTTCACTTTGTTTTTTAGCCAGGGCCAATTTAAGCAGCAACTTTTAAGACATGATGACTTTGAGAAGTGATAATTGCTTTTGAGGATGGCAATGAAAAGGCAAATAATGCAGTACAGAATGGGACACTTACACTTGAGTCTAAATTAGTGGTAATCCTAGGAAGATCCTTCAGAAGTCCTTTGGGCTTCATAAAATCTAACTTCCATTCTTTCGGTCTTTCTCAAAATTGAACAAATTCCCGTAACAAAATAGTGGAAGATACAAAATTGGTGAGGTGAGGATGTCACCTGAGACTGTCAGTATGCGATGGCCATATTTCAGTGTTTGTAGTGACATAACAACATATAAAAAGCCAGAAAGAATTCACGCAATTTGATCAAACGGTCCTTTAGAATAATTTAGGTGCCTCTGAACATTTCGGTGTCAATTCCAGTCTGAGGAGCAAGGGTGTTAGGGGAAATATATCCTTATTACAAAGAACATTATCTCCAGATTTAAAAAACAAATAGCTGTGCAAGTGCTACATTTATCTTGTCTGCATAAACTGAATAGCAAAACAGTTTCATTCAGTTTTCGTGAAAGTTTAACTTATACATTCAGCAAGAATTTTTGAAAGACAAGATTATTTCATACAATCATTTCTTTCTCAGTTTTGTACAAATATGTTTATTTATTCCACAGAGGGCATATTCCATTTAGAAAAAAGCAGAACGCGATTCAAGATAACAGAAGAGGGCTAAGCTTTAGGAAATACATTGTTGCCTAAATTCATCCTTGGAGTAAGCTGGCACAGCTCAAATATCAGAAATGAAAATCTTTTCCATTGTATTTGACTTGTTCTTTCATTCTTAATGGGCGCAAGTGAGGAAATTTGGCAGGAGAACTGCACACACTTACTCTCCAGTACTGAATTGTTGTAATTCACTTTTCAACTCTTTTTTCATGAAAGCGTGCAGGAAAAACCCAACGGCAAGCAGTTCCTATTTATTACTCTCTTTGGCGGTGACTAAGCTGTGAAGTAGACGTGCCCCGCAGGGTCCTAGCTCACCCGTCCTGGGGACAGTGACACAGCTCACCCCACTCCTGAAGGCCCAGGCTCCTTCCAGAGGAGGTTGATGCACATCCAGATACCGCCCCAGCCTGGAGCAGGACAAGGCCAAGGTGTTTACTTTGAGCCAGAATCTGGGAAATGCTCCCATCTCCCACAGTTCAGATGCCATCAATGAGTAATGGTCTCCTACGCAAACAGTTCCACTGGCTGCAGAGAGATTTAAATTGTTAGGTGTTACGTAGTGCGAGGCAGTGGCATTTAAGTATTCCAGCCTGGAATCGATCAGCTTATTGAAGCACGTCCCAAACTATGGGACAACACCTACTGCTCAGGCAGGAGCAAACAGTGCGAGGTGGCTTCTTCTTCATCTATCATTGCAGTTCTCAGCAAGGATTAGGAATGCGTGGGATTCTCCAAGATACGTAAGATAGACGGTTTCTTCAGGAAACTTCAACGTGGTTTAGCAAATCCATGATAACAGAATGAGATCTAATCATTATTTTCTGCCTTTACCTTCAAAGACAGAAAGCCACAGTCAATATAACTGGAAGTGATTGATGTATAAAATGTCCATGGTGCCATATGCCTTTGGCAGGTAATTTTCAAGTCTTCTACAGATCAGGTAAACGCCAGTAAATTGTTTACCAAAATAAAGCACAGGGCCTGATCCTGTGGCCATGTGACTCCACTGTTTGCAGGTAGTTCTGTATTCAGTGAAGACCAGGAGACTCTCCATGTAAGTAAAATTGGTCAGATTTAGAGGTCCTGGCATGGAGTCTTGCAATGGAGACCAGAAAATGATGCTGAGCCATTCAGGGTAAGAGCCATACTTGGGTGTAAGCAAATAAAACAAGCACAGAAAACCCTCTGAGGCAGACAGAACGACTCTGGAGATGATGCTGTAAAGATGGTTCTGAGTTTCTCATTCATGTAGGGAAAAGCCTCACACTGGTGGCTTTTGTGGAAGTTTGAGGAAAGGGAAAAGCAACTTCTTGTGATCCTTTCTCTTTCTTGTTTTGGGATTCATGTGTATTCAGACATCCTTTTACCATGCATGGTGTCCTCTGGAGGTTCGCAGATTGCTCAGAGTTTTCATCAGTGTAGTAACTACAGCTTCCATATTGTCCCAGAGGCACTCGGGTGCCACTTTCACCAGTACTCTGTGACCTAGGGTCTGACTGGGCATTCCTGCAGTCCGGCCTTCTCCTGCAGAAGAACATTTGCTGAATACCTGTACGGGGTCAGGACAAAGGTCTGGACAGCACAATATCCTTCCTCTGAAAGTGGCCAGAAGCAGATGGTTTTTGGGAAGAATAAGAGGAATAGGGCACATATATATCTTCCCAAGTACTCCTTTAGCTTCGAGCAATCAGCATCTCATTTAGATCTATTTAGAAAATTATGCAAAGTCCCACTCTCTAGATTGAACTTGAACCCAGAGAACCTGGTTTCAGTCAGTGACTGTCCAATCAGTTCCTTAATCTTTGGAACATCACTGTTCAATAACTGTTTTTATTTTAAAACCCTACAGCTACCTAATCTTCCTGTGGAAATAAAAAAAAAAACAAACCCAAACCCACCATGTTTTTCATGTAACTTGAATGTTTGGTATCTGAGAGCAAGAAGTGTTAAGTAATGTTCTTATTGAACAGCATCCAGTGTGCCTTTTCCAAGTGCAAATATTATCATAAATAAAAATGTGTGATAAAAAAGTTTGAGCCTGTACCACCTGTAGGCCACAAGAATGGTTGGGAAGAGAATTGAGCTTACAGGTGCTGATATGTACCTGCCAAAAGCATGGTAGCATGTGCCTACAGCATGGTAGCATGCTATCACGGGGTCAAAAAAAGGGCAAGTCATCAGGTGGGCTATCTCCTGATGGGTCCTCATCAGCCCACCCATCATCCTTAGACACCCGGTTGAACAAGACTAGTTTGGTGCATTATGCTGTGTCGCTGATGTTGCAATCTCATCTGTTATTCTGGTGAGACTAGGAATAGCAAGCTGTTGGTAAATTGATTCCTAGCGAGAAGCCTTGCCCAGATGCGTTACCCAGCACACATCCATCTGCCATGAGTGCCAGCGGCACGCCTTACCATCATCAACCACAGGAAAAGAGTCGAGGACAGTGAACAAACGCTCATCTGTAGGGCGGCAGGCGGTCTCCCTCAGTGATTAACAGTAGGACCCTGCCATGCTGCTCATTTCATGGACACTTTGTCCTGCCACAGGAGGAATGTGCACCCATAACAAATGGTTAGAAGAAAAGTTCCCCGGGTGTGCACATCCCGACTAAGAGCATTTGTTGTGTTTGCTAGTCCTGACAGCATGTCGGTCTCATGTCTCCTTGACTGGATATTCAGCCTCCAGGAGATTAGCACCGCATTCCTTGTACCTCTCCACGGCCATAGGAAGAGGCAGAAGAGGTCTGTCTTGCGTATGCAGAATGATCCGCTCCCCTCTGCCTGTCACCAGGTGTTTTCAGCTGTTTCAGAGGTGCTCAGTGAGCAAATCTCTGGGGATACCCAGTACAATGTGTGTGCGCTTCGCTGCGCTGCATCTCTGTTGGACTTGGCAAAGCTACGTGCTCTTCACTGAGAAAACAAGAGGCCTTGTTGGCTCCCACCTTTTTGTGGGAATAACCTGCATGCAAGAAAAGAAATAGCCGCGGGACTTTATGAAGTTTTGCCTCCCAATAGGCTCTGCATTTTTTCACTGGTTTTGATCCCCAAAAGGCCAGATCCGTTGCGTTCAGATACCATTATCTCACTTTTAAAAACAAAGAAATGACGAACAAGGAGGTGTGTGGCTGCTCAAAGCTACATGGGAAGTCTACATGAAGACAGAAATCCAAATCCTCACCTTGGCTCAGGATAGTACTGTAACTAATAGGTGGGCATGTCCCTCCCTTGCTCCTCTTTACCAGCTTCCAGCTCACCCGCTCAGTCCCGTGACTTCTCCATGGCTACTGAGAATTTGCAAATTTCTAATTCCACAGCATCAAACGAAAAGCTGCAAAAAGGAATAGATGTGTGAGATTTTTTCTCAGCAATGTTTAGGAATGAAGGGGATGAAGAGAAAACACACAAGAAGCCCAGACAGCTCCCCAGTCCCAGACCAGACCCTCACCTCAAAGTGAAGCACAGACTCTCCTCTCTGTCCCAAACAGAACGTGGGGCTGATGCTCCATAGCAAGATAGCACCCAATTCTGAAACATCTCGATTCACTGTCTTCACTCAGTATTTACCTTTCTGGGCAACAGTGAGGATGCATCATGCACACACACGTGTGATCGCGTGCGTGTATGTGTGCTTTCCAATTAATTCTTCCAACTCTTGTGGTGATTTTTTGGTCTCTCTAAAAGGATAACCAGTGTAAGAATGACATTTTGCAATCAAATGTTGAATGCATTTTTTATTTAAACATTAAGATTAAATTACAAAAGCTTCTGGAACAAGGAAAGGATGCCAAGGAGGAAAGAGCTGAAAACTCAGATTGCATTTTCTCATTCATTGTGAAAGCAAAACACATTGGCAGCAGCAAGGCGTTTTATAGAAAAGTTTCAGATGGACAGTACAAAGACCTTTCTGTCAATATTGTCACTGAAACACCTTGCTGTCATGAAGCACATCTTTTTTTTTTCTGATCACACTCCTTAGTGTTGGCTGATTGGTTTTCACTGTGGGAAACAAGTAAAAATTATTTCAGAATTACTGTAATTCTTTACTGTTAGTCTCTGCTAATATAATGCAATCTTCTTCTTGGGAAAATGTCCAAACATCGTTTACTTTACCCTAATAAAAACGTCTACTGCTGTTGTTAAAAGTTTTATTTGCACAAGTATGTTCCTAATCTATGTTAATTTCATGCAATATATCCCTAATTTTTGGAATAAATACTGAGAATCTTTCGAGAAAATTCCTTGGAATGCAAAATCCAGACAAACTTTGTATTTTCTTTTAAGGGCAAAATTCCACCACCTTTATTTACACAAGCAGCATCCTGCTCCCTATGTTACTTCACTGCAAGCTAGAGGCTCAAGCAGTGAAAATCAGCGTAGCCCCATTATGATTTCCTGCGTTGTATTAACTTCTAGTAATGAAAATTGGGCTGAGCAGTTTTATCTGCGGAGTAATGCACTACCTATAACCAGTAAAGGTGCTCAAATATAGCCCTACACTTAGTAATTTGGCACGTTTACGACTGGCGTTACTCAGTAACCTATCAGATGACAATAGTGGAGCTCTTCTGTAAAATATAGGTTAAGCCTACATTTATATGACTGTACATCTGAAGTATAAAAACCACGATATGTAGTACACTTGAACAGTTAAAAAATATAACTTATTTTATTTGTAAACTATCAATGCAAGATACTCAGCAGCAAAGAAGCCATGTTCAATGTCTTCTGATCTTTTATAAAGATCTGTTGCTGTAAGTAATATAATCGTCTCCGAAACATCTGAGGTTACATGTAGAAACAATCAAGGCAATATTATTTGTACATATTATTAAACATGCAAAAAACTTCCTGAAGAATATTGCCCAAATGTAGAAAGTCATCTGGATCTCAAATTTTCCTTGGTAGCATCTGCTTTGTAAGTATGGCTCGCATGTGGCTTTAGAGTCCTTCAGTTTATTTTGGAGAATTGGCACCTTTAATAACAGGCTCTCTATTCAAATAGGTGGCCCAGTAAACTAAGTTAAAAGTTCCAAACAGCACTGGAAAAATTATCCGGGACATTTTGTCAATCTTACTGATGCTGTTGTAAGTCTTTTTGCTTTCAGCAGGCTTTTCTTCTGCAGGCTTCGCTGGAGCGGATGCAGTGTTTGAGATGACAGATGGGGCCGAGTCCTTTGGCATGTTTGGTGCGGGGGTCAACTTCCCAGTGGTGTAAGTATTAGTTGATTTATTTCCCAGCAATTCACGCTCTTTTTTCTGCAGTGTAAAAAACAGAACGTTAGACCGCAGGAACAGAAAGTAGAAACACGTTCCCAAGATATTAACCCAAAAATCTAAGTACCGTCATCAATCATGCTAACAAACGCCTGTTGGCTGTTCCAACTTTGACTCCCAAACAGCTGTTTCTGCCTCGATTTTATAGCCCTTACTCAGGTTAAACTTTCCCTGATGCCAGAGAAAGCTGAGAGCGGCTGGCCGGCCCCGGATCCCACCTGGCGTGTGCATTAGCAGCTTCTTTTGTCAGGGCAAAGCAGTCTCACACCTGCGGAGGCTGTTGCCCCGCAGGCAGCTGCCGAGACGCGAACGTCACCCTCCTGTCCGCAGCAAGGAGTGTGGTGAAGGGCTCGTTGCCCTCTTTATATCGCTCTTTAGGGATGCCTGTGGGTACGAGCTCTCTCTAGGAGATCATTTGCAGTCAGTCCTATTCCAAAATTTTCATTTCAGCGTGAAACTCAAAAGTTTGTGTTTTCACAAAACTATGAAGACAGGCTGAGAGAGTTGGGCTTGTTCAGCCTGGAGAAGAGAAGGCTTCAGGGACACCTTATTGCAGCCTTTCAATAATTGAAGGGGGCTTATAGGAAAGATGGGGAAAAGCATTTTAGCAGGGCCAGTTGTGATAGGACAAGGGGTAATGGTTTTAAACTAAAGGAGAGGAGATTTAGACCAGATATAAGGAAGAATTTTTTCACAATGAGGGTGGTGAAGCACTGGAACAGGTTGCCCAGAGAGGTGGTAGATGCCCCATCCCTGGAAACATTCAAGGTCAGGCTGGATGGGGCTCTGAGCAACCTGATCTAGTTGAGGATGTCCCTGCTCATGGCAGGGGGGTTGGACTAGATGGCCTTTCAAGGTCCCTTCCAACCCAAACTATTCTATGATTCTATGAACTGCTCTTTTGTCCTTTTTCAATTGGGGATATTGTGGTGGGACCCTGACTTACAGAGCTCCATGTGAGCTTTGTCATTTTTTTGGGAGAGCACACAGGGAGCGCTCTGCAGAGATATGTTTCATAGTATATGTCTGCTATTATCAGAAGTTTGGTCACTGAAATCCCACGCCACGTGTACTCAATGCCCTACATCCTTCTGAAAACAGTCCACTCCGTACAGATGGTGGAGACTGACAGTCTGTCTCCATTAAAAGAAGGCGGCATATTTCCTTGCAAATATTCCTCTATAGGAAGGTGAAAATATATCATGAGGTAATTAAATACCTTTTTCACGAAGAAGCTGAAAATTGTCCATTCAGTTATTTGAGCTATGCTGAGTAACTGCTTTTTATTCTAGGTATTTAAAAAATGTAAGGTAAGCACCTTAATTTTAGCAGCTTCCAGCGCTTTTTTGCCATCCCATGCCCAACTCCTCTTGGTGAAATAGTTGACTGTTGCAAATTCAATCAATGCAGAAAATACAAAGGCATAGCAGACAGCTATAAACCAGTCCATTGCAGTAGCGTAGGCCACTTTTGGCAAAGAGTTACGGGCACTGATACTTAAGGTGGTCATGGTGAGGACCGTCGTTACTCCTGTAAAGGAGGAAGAAAGGAAAGAGTCAGAGATCAGTTTGGTAGCCCTTAGGAGATCCCTAACGAGTTCTGAGGAGGCCCCAGTCCAGCACGATACCTACGAAGGCCACATGAATGCAGTCAGTGTTTGCATATTACGGTCCGAAAGAGTAAGATACTTCGCTCACCAGGAAAAAATACAAGCCTCTGACCTCAAGTGTTACTTCTGTGGTATTCTGGTTATCTCTAATTATAGTGTATCTAAGTAAGTATTTTTAAGTGTAACACAAACCCAGCTGTTACATAAACCAAAACCTTACCGGTATTTTATCCCTGAACACTGATGCATGGTATGTATAGAGTGTCCTTCCCTGAGTGGTACGTTACAAAATCGGTGAGCAACCCGGTTAGCAGTAACTGTCAGAATAAAGCAGGATCACTGATTTTATTTTCTTACACAGAGATTTTATGTACGAAATTGTTGGCTGTTATTGATTTCCTTGACTGTAGCTCCTCCTTTCCCATAGGCCAGTAAATGACAGAGCTGCCACTACTTTCCTCTGTGGAAGGATGCCCCCAGTGGAACAAAATTCAACTCTCAGTTACAGCTTTGTAAACCCAGAATGGGTACCACCGGTCAGCAAAGCGATGCTGGTACGGGTATTCTCTCCATACAGCTTGCTGAACTGATTTTTAATCAAAGCTGCTGATTGATTTCAGTAGGTTTGTACAGAAGAATGACTCTTTTAAGAACAGCTGAACAAAGTTTTACATAATAAACTGTTCCCGCTCCCCTCATTTTTCATCTAGTGAAAATTTTGTATTTCATCAACCTTCACTTAAGACTGTGTTCATTTTCTGCAATCTTCTAGTGATAAATTGGGTAATTTAAGAGACCCTGAAGGATTTTTCCATGACAACTTCTGTAGTAAATATACATTTTCTAAATGCAAAATCATATTAATTTGTTTGATGGTAATAGAGATAATTGTCACTAATTAACCTCTACATGGTTTTCCCAGATAAACATCTTAAAACAGAGATAAACAAAATGTCTTGAAGTGAAATCTGTTTCAAATGCTTAGCTAGAGTATACACTATGGTTTTTTGTTCTAAACCATCCAGTATTTTACCCAAGTGGAAAACAAAACCCACAAATCACACTAATCTGATTATTCTGTCTTCCTCCTTAACCTTCATATAATTGATTATTGAGCACTTTCTGTCATAACTTTACCAAAAAAGCCAAGATAGTGGTTTTAAATGGATTTTGAGTTTAAACTGGAAGAGAACAAGGGAATGTCTAGAACACGTCAAGCAGAAATAAGCATTAGCGCGCTGTGATTTTGTTACAGCAAATCACTTCCACGAGCCAGCCCGTTCCTTCCCGTGTGCTGGGAGAACAGAGGATACTCACCAAAGACAGTCCTAGCAGGGACAGATTCTCTGTTTAGCCAAAACGACACTTGTGATAAGATCACAGTCATGATGCAAGGAAGGTACGTCTGGATGACAAAATAACCAATTTTTCTTTTCAGGTGGAAATGGGCTGTCATAATAGTGTATTCGCCTAGAAGGAGAAAAATGTGCATGTGGGTAAAATAAGGGAGGCTTACTGAGTTGGGGACTTCAGCAGGCCAGCTCCACCCCCCCGTTTGAGGATACCATGCAGCCATTCTTAATCGCGTGAAAAATGTCTGGATTTCTGCGCTGTGGAAAACCAGGACTTGAGACAGAGGTGCCGCTAGGTCCTGCTACCCTTCACACTCAGTCCCCAAAAGCAGAAGACAACGACTGACTGCTCCTAACGGCACCGAAAGGCTGCAGTCCTTTTGTGCACCTGGGACGTCTTGATGTGCACAGGCTTAAAAAATCCGGGTTGCTGGCACTGCCTCCATCCTGCCTGGTTTTGACTCAGTCCTACAAACTGTCTTATCAGAGTAACGATTAAGGACGTCTACTCTTAGAAACCTGATTTAGCAGCAGGACTTAACCTCATTAGGGTAACTGCTACTGCCAAGCCATCAGTTTTCCAGACGGAGAACGGGTCCAGACACTCCCTCTGCACCGCACTTTAGGGACTGCCGGTCCCAGTGTCGGTGCTGCAAAGATTGCAGCTTTGCACATGGATCCTGGGAGGTCTTGTTGATCTCAGCACCCAAACCCGCCAAATTGCTCCTTCAGAAAAAAAAAATCCCTCCAGTGCATACAATTTTCCTAGAATTTGGTACACCTTAGCCCTTGAAAAGCTAAACTGTTTCTGGATAGACGTTGTGCCATGTCTTGTTCACTTGTGTAATGAATATTGTACTGCCTGCGTGGAGAATTCACTAAAAGCTGCTATAGCAGTGCTAAATTCCGTGTCTTTTTTATACGCCAAATACACAGCATTGCCTTAATCTGGCTTCTGTCAGGTCCTCTGAATTTCAATAAAAGCCTAAAAAAATGCACTCCAAAATCGACAGACCAGCTGTCACCTTCCCTAATGTTTCAGAAAAAATCAAAACTTAACTCGTTCTTTCAGACTGTTCCTATACAACCATATAGTTGTTACTGAAGGCTATTCATTGATGGTGACTGCTCCCCAAAGCCAAAATCTTGCTAGCTAAAAACAGGCTACTATTTGCCTAGGAAAAATAAGAGTAAAACCACAATGTAAGAATAAAAAACAACCAACTCCTTCAAGCCGTAACAGATCTCCACTCACATTGATATCAAATTTATTTAAAAGCATGCATCATTCAGCTGGGTACTGTTGAATCAGAGTAATGCCTGTTCTGAAAGATATATTGTCCTCCAAGAACAAAACAAATACAGCTATAATCTCTGTGGCAAGACTTAACTGTTAGTCTCTCTAGACCAGCCACAAAAGGAAAATATTTAACAGGCTGATTCTGCCTTGAGCGCATAGCCCGCGTTGAGCTGCAGCCAGCATTGCTAAGCAGTTAGATTTGGCAGATTATTTCTAAGTGACAATACGGCTAATTAGCGGAGAACAGGTCTACAGTGAAAGGGCTTTTGCAGGTATAGCTGCACCGATATGTTATGCTAGAGGAGCTCTGTTATTCTGGATGAAGTTTACAGACCTTGTTTGTGCTGAGGATCCTAGACAGAAATACTGGATAGCACAGAAATACCTTACCTGACAGCCTGCCTCAATCTTTATGACTTTCTTTCAGAGTCTGATTTTCTGGGGAAACAGTTCCCTGAAGAGGGACGTGGAGATGGACAGGGAATGCTGTGAAACTGGGGAGACAAGCCCTGTGAAGCTACATCTAATTCCCTTCCATTTAGTGTAATTTTGAACCAGGGATGCTGGACATGCTGTGGTCTCAGGAGGAACCCCGCTTGCTCTCTATTTAGGAGCATTCAGTGTGTGGATTACCTGTAAAATATGCCAGGAGCAGCAGGGTCTATGTGCCTGTAATCTGTTTCTGGGTTGCTACTGCACTGGGATGTGTTTGAGTCACAGTTTCCCTGCTCGCTAAGGAGTGACGATGTGCATTATTGATTTTGACAGTATGCTTTCAGAGACCGAATAAAAAAAATCTACACAGCTTCAGCAGAGCAACAGGATCCCTTTTTTTCCTTTTTAAAATGCAGGAAATGAATGCCTACATTTTGATGGCCCTCCGCAGCTGATTTTTACCTTATCATTTTCTTTAACCTAGCAAAGCTCTTGTTTCCACTGAAATAATGATATCACCTTGATTTTGTACTTGCTTTTCTTCCAACCGACATCTTCTCTGATTTCCCATGCTGTCCCTTTCAAAAATGCCTACGCTAGGAACGCTTCCTCCAGCAGACTTAGGGCTTAAGAAAACCCCACAGCTTGGTTTTTAATGCCCTGGGACCTCTGCTTAAAGTAAAGCTAAAAGCTGCCTGAGTTGGCCTTTTGTTTATATAGAGCAAAATCCTGGCTCGGTTGGAGTGGCAAAGCTCCCTTTTACTTCTGTAAGGCCGCTGTTTATCCTTAGACCATAAGCTTTCTTGAGCAAGAGCTAATTTTTGTTATAGGTTTATGTAGCACTTGAAAGAGAATCCTGTTCCTGATGGGGTCCGCTCATCACCGCACAAAACAATTTTAATAACAAATTTAGCACTAATGAAAAGCCCTAGAGCGGGAATGGCTGCATTTCTTCACAGAGCTATGCTATTGTGTTGCTGCTGGTCTTAAGGGGGTTTTTATGCTTTAAAAGCTGCTACAGTATTTTTTGCTACCTAGATGATGGAGTTCTGGAGATCAGGCTTACAAATTTTCCAGGATCTTACACGCATTCTTCCATTGCCATTATGCTGGGATTCAATAGAGTATTTTAATGAGGATGGACCAGCCCTCGGGCTTGTTTGTTTGCTGGATATACCTGGACTCAGGTGTATCAACAACTGTTCTGGCAAGATCCTGACGTTAGGTCTGTGACCCCGCAGTCCCGGACCATGCTGACACCCAGCATATTTTGGTCCGTGAGAGATGCTGGTGTCCTTTTTATAGTGATGCATGGGAAATATTCATCTCAAGGAAAAAATCAGAATTATTTGGTGCAAAATGAAGGGCTGAATGCTTCTTTTATTATTTAGGCTTTGGATATTTCAGAGCTCAGGCTCCAGCTGGTAGAAGATAAAAGAGTGGGTTTTTGTTTTGTTTTGTGGCACTGCAGATCCTAAGTTAGCGATGAGAGATCCTGGGTACAGGGAACAGAACTGGGCAACTATTTACAGAAAGCAGCAGGATCCACTTGGACCCAAATCCCCTATCTGATTGTTTTCAGCATTTACACCACCAGGACATAACAGATGTTGGGCCTGTTGGAAGCCGTGTGAGTAGTGAAATATCTTCTCTTTTGGGGGAATGACATTTGGGGATGTTAGCACAAAAAAAAAAAAAAAGAAACAAACAGGTGGCACATGTCAGAGCTATTTTCTGTGGCATGGCTAGAATGGTCCCAATTTCAAGATTGGCTGGTGAATTGGGAGTGCCAGGATATCTTTTCTGAGAAGACAGCTAAACTTAGCAGCTTGCCTACAAAATCAGCAGAATCCCAAGGGATTGGTGCAAGTCCAGCATTTCCATTTAAAAAAAAAAAATCTGTTAGAAAGGAGAGCATAAATGTCCTATGACATACACAAACATTTTGCCTATGCAACTGCAAGGGCTGTGTACTTTGACTTGTCTGTCGAAAAAAACACAAAAGATTCAAGCACTTGGATTTGTGCAATAGCTATTTGTTTTTTCTTTTTCACGTTCAACAATTCAATAGAAGGAAGAAATGCCTTAGACAGCCGTTCATAAGTAACCCTGATTACTGGCCTCCTACAAGCTTGATGAAGTCCAGAAAATCCATCGCTGACTGATGCTTTCTCTGTGCAAAATCGGATTTTTGTATTTTGCTAATCCCTGGTTACAATCTGTGTCCTGCTCTTTGTGATCCACCCTGCAATCAGAATCCAGACAGCCCAGATGTAACCCAGGACATTAATATAAAATCTTGACGTTGGAAAACAAGCATTTATTAGCCTAAATCTTAGGATACAGGAGGGAGGTGGTTACTGGGCAGAAACTTTGGGATTTGTCTGAAGAGTCCCCTGTTTCCTTGGGCTGAGGAGTACAAGGAGCTTTCACAGGCAAAGCTGCAAACTGGAAGTGTCCCGGAGCTGACACGCTGGAGCACTCACTGGAGCGCTCACTGCCTGGGCTGGATGATTTTCTTACTCTGAGGAGCAGGACGAGCTTGTAGGAGATGTCCCAGTACATCCTCTGGATCTTTTTCTTGGCAACGATGAAGGCGAGAGGGGAGCTGCCGTTCATTGCAGAAAACAACGCGGCTATGATGGTAAACTGGTAAGGAAAAAAGCGTCTTTGCTCTTTAATGGGAGATAGCTTACTCGTCCTTTTTCTGCAACGGTGGCTGCTCTGACTCTGTCTATACACTTATTTTGGCTTAAGATATCTTTGATTTAGCAACAGCTTTATCTCCTGAAATGGGCAAAGGGAAGGGGTGAAGCTCTATAGGATGGAGATGGTGGTTGTGTTTTGTGGCTCCCCTGCGCTGCCTGAGGCAAGCTTTCCCTCACTTTGTGTCCTGCTCGGAGAGTAGGCGGCAAGCTCAGCTGCCCCCTCTTTATTTGCCATGTCTGGACAGTTTGAGCACAAAGCTTTACGCGCCTTCATGTTTCGGTCCAACTAACTTTGTGTGTAGGTGTACGTGTACCTGTTTTCACATGTCCTAAATTTCCCGTGGGTAGTAACAGGTTCCTAACTCGATCTATACCTTGTCCTCTACAATCCTGCCTTCGGCTCAGAGCCCGTCATTTTTCACCAGGGACACAGTGCATCACCAGCAGACGCTGTCGTGCTTTGCCAGCACTAGTTGCTCCCTGCGGCATTGCTGCAGGCTGCAGGCTGCCCCCTTTCCCCTCCCCAAGCCCCGTGCAACCAGCAGCGGTGGAAATCCCCCTTCCCTTCACCGCAGGCTATTTTGTTTTCAGGCTGAGGAGCCCCCACACTGGATGCCACTAATGCTCTCCAGACGAGTGCATTGTGTAACCTGGTTAAGCCCCCATCCTGCTGAGCCCACGTGTCCCGGCCTCGACCCCCCCGGGAGTCCCCCTGCCAATGCGCGCCCAGGGCTGCCCTTGCGTGGGAGCCTTAAGAAGCAGGGGGGCATGGCTCACGTGGGAGCGCGGCCTGAGATTAAAGCTTCTTTGCCTCCCTAATGCTGCCGCATCTGGCGACTCCGCTTGCAGCCCGAGAGAAAATGGGAATCCTCGGGGGTTGCACCTCCTCTCCGGCCACGTGGTCCCCCGGACACGCTGCAGAGCCACACCACAGCCCCCACCTGCCCTCCGCTGCCTCCCTCCCGTGCGGTTTCATCAAGCAAATCATTTTAAAGTGATGATTGAAACGGATCAAATGCGTGGGTGGTGTTTACCTCCCAAGGTGGTTCCTCCCACAGGGAAATAAGCCAGCAATAGCGCTGGCAGCCTAGCAAAGGCAGTCGCCAAGAAGCTGTGCGCAGCTTCTCCAGAGCTCCCGTTAAATAGCAGGGCCTTGGATGCATCTTCAGCAACAGCCTTGCGACGTACCGAAGAGCCAGCATATAACCCTCTCAGTGTTTCAATGCCTCTGCTAAGTAGCCAGGAACCCGCACAGGATCTTCCCAACACCCCGCGTCCCACAGATGCTTCCCTAGCCTCCTTGCAAAATAACCGGAGCCAGTGGATCTTCCCTCCTGCTCCTGCTATCAGCAACCATAGGGTGGAAATGTTCTCCCTACCTGTACTGGTACTGATGTTTTCAGTTCCTACAGTTTGTCCCATCAGGTGGTACTGGTTAAGTCGTGAACCGTCTTCAGCCACCACCACAGATGTTGTGGTGCTATTAGTCCACACATAGATCACTTCAGAATTGGGGTAAGCATCTGTCAACAAGGGGGAAAAAAAGACGGTGATGAGTAAAAAACACTGTGTAATATTTTAGTGGATCCTTAAATGATAAGTGGTGGGGAGAGGGAAGAATGGAGGAGTGAGAGTGAATGGAGAAAAACAAATAAAGATGATATAATCATGTTCCCATATGCCCAGCTCAAAAAATATTAGATTGAAGCCTTCTAATATAACAGATGTGTGGGATGGTTTCTCAAAGGCTGGAACAGTGGAGGTATAAATATAATCCATCACAACCACTCAATTTGGGAAAGAGCAGCTCAGGCCCATACTCACCTAGCTGGCAGCTCCTAAACCCCAGCAGGCTGCAAACAGCATTTTGCTGAAATCCCCCCTGAAAGGGACTCGAGCACCTCAAGTGCCTGGATGACGGGGACACTCTGTGTCTTGTCCCATCTCCAGGATAAAATACTAAGTGACGCTGTGTGCAAGCGTGGGGTCTGGTGCGTGTGCGCTGACCTTGGGATATACACACGTGGCTGAGGGGACAGGTCTTGCGTGCAGGCAGCGTCTGTAGGTGAAGGAAGCCGGGATGTGTCTGCCTCTGCCTGTGGTGCTGAGGAGCAGAGACAGGATCCAGGGGTGAGGCTGCATGAAGGAGAGCAGGAGAAGGGGGGGTTGTGCGTACCAGAGCGAATGGGCGGTGCTGTGGAAACACCTGCACACCTAGAGATGCAAATGTGAGAAGATTTCTCTCACATTCATTCAGAAGTCCTAGGAAATAAAGGTGGTGGCAGTACTGCCAACTCATTCCTTCCTCTGTAATGTTGCTGTTATTTTTAATGCCCTAACACCTGGAGTAATTATGCTATTATGAGGGAATCTCAGTTTTCTTTTAGAAAGACAGCCAATGCTGGTTTTATTTTTTAAGCCTTCTCTGCAGATAGTCTCAAAAAATCCAGCAGCCGACTATACATTTAAATATATCTTATTTAATTTCAGTAGCTCTCACGCTTTTTGGAACACCTCGATCATTGAAAGCTTTCAGGTAACATTACTGCAGGCATGTTGCAGTAGGCTGGAGTTCATTGTACTAAAACCTCTGGAAAGCAGGCAAGGCTCACTCTCCAAATAGGAGGTGAAAAGCAGGTAGAATTGGAAGCGGTCTGAAGTCAAATACTAATATCTCACCTTCTGCACTCTGTAACTTGGAGGCGCAGAAAGTTTCCTTCTGCAAAAAATCGCATCCTAGTTCAATGCGAATTTTGTTTGCTAGAGCTAGTAAACTGTCTTGGAAAGCTGCAGCTCCATGGAGGACTTAAAAAATTCCACAGAGAGTGCGTCAACTTGAGCTTCTGAGGCGCTGCAATGGCAAGAAATATGCTAAGGTGGTCCCTGGATCCATACAACCAGGGACGTCAAGCAGAAAATGGGAAGTGATCCCGGTTCAGGTTAAGAGCCTATGATGTGCGTAACACAATGAGCTGCAGATTTCTTGGATGCTGAAGCAGGTGGCAGGGAAGAAAGCAGCACCTTGTTTTCCCTGTTGTTAACCTTCCCTGGCATCTGTGGGAAGTGCTGCCAGAGGTAGGACACTAGGCTGGATACACCTTTGGTCTGACTGTTTACAGCTATTAGTACATTGTTGACCACACCTCAGAAAAGATATGGGAATAATGAGGACAGAGAGGGGGAGAGAGTTCAAAAGAGGGTCAGAAGTATCTCCAGGGCCTGGAAAACAAGTCATGATTTGAAGCTTAAGGAGCTCAACTTATTTAGCTCCCTGACAAGAAGCTGAGACATGACTCAAGCACCGAGTCTAGATACTTGTATACAGAAATCTAAAACCAGGGTGAATTTCTTGCACTGCTGACAAAAGGAAAAGAAAAATTCAGTGCCTGAAAGATGGTTTCAGGCAGATTCAGATGAAGAACAGGATTCAGATGGAGAACACAATTTCCTAACTGGGGGGGGCGTGGGGGGGTGTAATTAAACAGTGGATAACCTTCTGAGAAAAAAATTATGGACTACTGTCACTAGAAAGATAATGATGGGATGATATCTTTTTTTGTCACATATCTGACAGTTGTTGCTGCTGTATTCAGGGCTGGAGCTGATCCAGGGTTTGGAAGTTGAGGATCTACAAATCCTCCATCCCTTGTTAGCCATGCAGCCGCGCAAGTCTGCCCACACGCCTTCCATGTGGTTGTATTTGTAGCTGGGCAGTAAAATTACTGTAATTAAATCTCATGATCTGCTTTGAAAAGCTAAGAAGGCAAGTCTTCCCTATTTCTAAATATTTGCATCACAAAAAGTGATGGAATTTCACCTTCCCTTTAGAGCTGAGATACTTTCTCATCTCAGAGATGATTACAAGTTCACAACATGTTGTAAATAATTCCAAAGGCAAGTAGAAGGAGATGGGTCCATTTAAAAAGGTGTTGCAGAAAGCCCTCCTTTTTAAATGCTTATCTAGTATACGCTGTTCATGTGCTGATATCCCCAGTGAATGCTGGGTTTGTGTAGGCAGATTTGGGATTGTCAGAAAATTTGATTTTTACCTATGTTACTTCCTCTGCAAAAAAAAAAAAGCATTGGACTTCTTGCTGGGATGATCCGGATGTGTCCCACCTCAGCAGTTCCCTGTTACCGCAAGGATCCCAGGCACTAGGATAACTGGGTTTGTCCTGTTTTCTGCCCACGACACACAATAATTCAGCCTGACTAGACGCTTCCCGGTGAGAGCACTGTAACCAAACTCCACTGAAATTGCGACCACACGGGAACATAGGCCTGTAAGGCTTAACAAGTATTCAGGTGCTTTAGTTCTCTGCTCTGCCTAGCCTTGGGGGGCCTAAAATAAATCAGTGCCCCTGCTTTGAATTGCAGCCTTTACGGGTACTTCAACACATGCACAGGCACAGGGTTGGAGGCTCCTACGCTGGAGAAGCCCAGCACCTCCTCCTGTAAAAAAATATCTGTTATTCAGACAGAGTCCAGAAGGTGCCAAAACTCCACCCAGACGTCACAGGTATGCCCAAGCAATACTTTGTGAGGCTGCTCTCTTTTGAAACCATGGCAGGGAGGGGAGGCTGCCCGTGCCAGGCCTGCTGGTGAGAAGAGAGAGCGCTCAGGCAGGCAAGGGCAGAGCTCGAGGCCAGTCCCTGCCTGGGAGGAGGACTCCAGCCTGCGGGTCCTCTCTCACGGGAAAACATCTGTCGCGAGGCTACAAGACAGAGAGCTGTGCCGCTGTTTGGCCAGGAGTAGGGTATCCACGGGAGAAGGGAGAATAGCCCAGCTAGAAGAGGTTCTTGTGCAGGAGCAGGATGGTTATAGCCAGGGCTTTAAGACACAGTAGGGTGACAGATGTGTCCCTGTGGAGCCCATCCCAAACCGATGCAGGGTGCAGTGATTTCCCACCCCCCCAAAGAAGCCTGTCACATTAGGAATAATATGAATTTACCCCAGTCTAGAGATAATCTATCGTGCAGGATCACATATATGATATGATTCTCATCTATTTTCCATGCAAACATAAGAAAACATGGTCTGTGTTTTAAAAAGCTATAGTATAAGTTTTTTTAGCTTAGTTCCCCCTTTCCTCACTATGGGCCAGGCTCTGAGTGTCTAAGCCTCCTTGGGAGAAAGAGAAGAATGGAGAAACTGACAAAACGTGAATGTGAATGTAAAAAGATCCAGCCACCCCCTCAGTCCATATGCACCCTTGAGAGAAACTTACAGCTCTGACAGGAAAAGGCCACCCCATGCACCGTGGTGTGGCAGCTGAACCACTGACCGTCTCTTTTCTGGTCATCTAGATAAACCCGTGTACCTGTAGCAGGTAGTTGTCTTCCTACCTCAAAGCTTCTGCCACGTCTTTCCAGAAACCTCAAACTCCAATTATCCCAAACGTGACTACCAAAAGCTCCAGCTCTGCTGCTGGTAACCCATGCAGTATAATTAGGCACAGTCATATTGAAAGCTGAAAGTGTGGGAGTAGTCTAGAATAATGTTATTTTGCTATCGGGATAGAGCAGGTGCTAATGGAGAGATGGTATTATTTACTGTCATACTAAATTGCGTAAAAACCTTCCTCCACTTAAGTAAAGCTTCCAGTAGGCTGCCTACCAGCCATACTTGCTGAAGGACTGAAGAACTTCAGCTCATGCTTTCTAGACTTATAGAAAGGTTTACTGCTGACAAGGGAATAAGGCCCTCACCTCCTCTACCTGGTACACACAGGAGGGACAAGGAGTTTCCCGAAGGGTGATAGAAAAATGTAGTAGAGGCTTTGGGTTAGCTGATGGTGTTGCTGTAAAAGCAAACCCAAATTCAAAGCCACTGAAAATCCAAGTGAGACTGGTGTTTATTCTACTTTAAGCAAGTGAGCTGCTTCTGTTTTTATGAATCCAAATAATTAATTTGGTGTTCCTTGCAATCATTTTGCTGGCTTGCCAAAGAAAGAGGGAAGCCTCGTTAAATTATTCTTTCTCTTCTAAGCTCACTCTTTTAAAAAGGAAAAAAAAAAAAGATAGCAGTTGAGATGAACAGCTAAAATTAAAGAGAGGTATAATGTTATTAAAAGTGAGAAAACAACACCAGACATTTATTTCTAGCGGACATTTGATAAATGGCTGCAGGCTTATCACCTACCGGAATGATGAAATAAGTAATTTCTTCTCATATCTATTTTTTTGATGAGCAAATCCGTTTTTCTACGTTCTAACATCCAACGCACACCACACAATATAAAAACGGTAAAGATCTGCCTTGCTCTTCTCCCACCCTTTTCCTGCTCTCGTACGTCTGGCAAGGAAAGCGTGACGTGGTCTTTCTTACGCCAGTGAACGGAGGGCAGGGAGCGACCACAGCCAAAGGGAGGGAACACATTAAGACAAAGCCTGACAAAGCAGAGCAGCCAGTTGGTAAGACCTAGAGAGTCCCTGCCATTCGCCTTGGCACTGAGCGGTGCCCTGTTTTCCCTGTTTTCATTTGCCAGTGGAACAGTGTGAGCAGCGTAGCATCCTCCCGCACATTCGACAAGCAGCCGACAAGCAGGGAGCCTTCTCCTGCCACTGCCCCCACCACAGAGCAGTGGTGGCACCTGTGGCTACTGCCAGACACTCTCCCTTCTCCCCTTTCGTTCTCCTCCGCATTGGAATAAACTCCAGGGGGGTGAGGGAGGGAAGGAAAAAAAAATATTTCTTGGCTCCTTAAGTCAAATAAAGCCAAATCTGGATGGCTGAGTCCAAGCTTTGAGTCCATGGGACCCAGATGTATTTCTAGGACTGATTTTTTTAAGCTATAACCCATGGAAAAAAAAATCAACACTGGTGTCTGCCAGTAAGTTTAGTCAGTTTTCATACCTGCATGACAGGGCAAAAATAGTTTAGGAAAAAAGAATCCCTCTCCCAAACACCCCTCAAAGCCTCTGACAGACCTCACAGCACAGGAAGCCACCAAAGCAGTGCCTGCCTAAGGAAGGGAAGGCACCCTCTGAAACGTGGGATCTGGGCGTACGGGTGCCCACCCTGCACGCGAGTTGCATTCCACAATTAAACAAATCGTTTATCCACAAACCATGGCTGGAACTTTCCCTTCAGAATTACGGTAGTCAGAGGCTGAATTAACTTCAGGAGATACCGTAGAAAGATTACTTTTGGCTTGTTTTCTATTTTATTCATTACAATTATGCAGTTACATTCTTAGCCTTTATCCTCATGATATTTAGTACATGCCACAGGATCATCAGACTTGGGAGTATTGCTAATCCCCATCAAAGCCCGTTGATTGTGAAAGATGCGCATAAATTGTCAGTTTACTTAGAAGCTCTAATTACAGTCTGAATACGCATACAAATATCTACCTTTCTATCTTATCTATCCATTAATGTATTTGACTCCCTTAGAGGCTGTTAGACAACTCAATAGAGATTTACAACTTCTCAAAGACTTTTGCAGGCAGTAAAACAGTGCTGCTACTAAGCCATCATGTACCGGCTTGAATTCTAAGAGTCAGGCTGCGTTTCTTCTGGTTTGGGCATGAATACTTTTTAACCCATTACAACGAATCTGTCAACGGTTGTGCCTATGCAACCGAGGCCAGATTTGAGCTCTGTAATTGGAATTTCTCATTAAATTGAGTTGATAAGAATGAATCGATGTACAAAGGAGATCACTCTATAGGAAGAACTAATGGAAAAGAGATCTAGTAAAAATGACATTTTAAATACAAAAATAACAAGACATGGTACTAAATATGTATGGACTGGGTCCAGGGGGAAATAGCTTTTTATAATGGTAAGTTATTAAAGTAAAATAGCAATTTAAATACTAAGAGAAATGTATTCACATATTCAATGACTAAGAGCATAAAATTAAGACTTTGCCATAGTGTGATGAATTCTGCTGTTCTTGGGAGAATTTGAGAGTCATGGAAATTACTTTAGGGACCTGAAATCATCAGAATTAAGACTGATCATTTAAACTGGAATGAGTTTACAGCATATGGATAAACAGCATGCATGATTTTAAATATGTGCCATGGACAAGAAGTGTAATGTGTATAAATACACGGGATTACAAATTCGCATCACACAGAATCACATAATGGTTGGAGCTGGAAGGCACCTCTGGAGACCATCCAGTCCCACCCACTGCTCAAGCAGGGACACTGAAAGCAGGTTTTCCAGGACCATGTCCAGTCAGATTTTGAACATCTCCACGGATGGAGACTTCACAACCTCTCTGGCCAACCTGTTCCTATGTTTGACCACCCTCAGAGTAAAAATGTGTTTTCTTGTGTTCAGATGGAATGTCTTGGTTTTTAATTTGTGCCCACTGTCCCTTGTCCTGTCAGCGGGTAGCGCTGACCAGAGCCTGACTCCCTCTTCTTCATTCCACCCCCTCAGGTATTTATACAGATGGATTAGGTCCCCCTGAGCCTTCTCTTCTCCAGGCTCAACAGTCCCAGCTCTCTCAGCCTCTCCTCATAGGAGAGATGCTCCAGTCCTTTAATGGTCTTTGTGGCCCTGCGCTGGACTCGCTCCACAAAGTCCGTATTTTTCTTGTACTGGGGAGCTCAGAATGGGACACAGTGCTCCACATGTGAGTAGAAATGAAATGCTTAGAGTGAAACATTTTTGGAATGGCACAATATCATCTAGCTGGGACAACGGAGGACATCCAAGGAGGAAATCATTCATGGACTTGAAACAATTCTCGAAACAAAAGATAAGAGGACACCATTGGCTATGAAATGGGCAGTAGGAAGTTCAGCCTTACTAAGTTGATTGTTTCTGTCCTTCCTGAAGTTACAATAAAAATATAATTTGACAACTTAGGCAGTATTTTATATGTTTTCCCGATACACAGTTTTATTTGATCTTGTTGTCGGATTCCGCAGGGAATAGAATAGGATGTTCTGAAAAATGTGCCAGACAGGTCTCAAGAGACTTCATTACTAAGCAACACTAATATACTCTACTGATCATTACTAAAAAAAATAAAGCCCTAAGTTAGGTCAAAATGACTCTGTTTCAGAATGTAATTTGTAAGTCACCTCAGAAAAAGGTGGGAATAGGAATGTGACAGAAGTGTCTATGGCTTGGAAATGAAATGGAAGCACAGACTGTACCCATGAGGTGGTGACACATACAGAACTGAAGAAGCCTGTGAAATTCATTTTAAGACACATAGTTTTGTAAAAGCCATTTTCTTTGGCTTTTCAAAGCAAGTGACAGGTGGAAGGTCCTGCTTAATTTTGGAAGTTCCAGTTCAAGGGGGAAAACTCTAAACGTGACCTGACTTAGAGCTCAAAAATATAAAACAAAGGAAAAAAAAAAAAATCCCTTATGATTTTGCCTGAAAGCAACTTTGTGATTTTGGAGGTGTGATTCATGATTAGCATAGGCAAGGTTGCTGACTGCTTTAATATAATAAATTGACTATTTGCAAGCTGGTACACTAAATCACAGTCACACCAATGACGAATGGAACACGAATACTAATTTACAGTTGTCCTGATAATTCACTCAGACACAGTACCTTCACAGGATGCTATTACACCATTTAAGAATAGCCCTGCCCTAGGAGCTGTGCAGAGTAATACAGATTGTCACTCAAGGATGATTGTGGAGACAGCACGGCAATTTGAGCAATCCCCCCTAAAGAGGTGCGCATATTTGCCACCACGCAGGCAGTATCACGGGTGGCAGCCTCAGCTCTTCCCTGCCCCATCCTGCTCACCCAGGTGGCCACGGGGGAGCAAGCAGAGCCGTGCATCTCTTCCCCAAGCGCTGGGACCGCAGCTGGGACTGACTCCTTGCTGTGAAACCTGACGATACAGGCACCTGGATTAAAAACCAGACACGGCACACCGAACTGAGCTATGTGTCCTGGGATAGCAGGTCCTCAGGCTCCACTCAGAAAAGGAGAAATAAAAACAGCAAAGAAAAAGTTTTCCCATGGGGCAGCCTGAAGCACCTCAAAAGGCAACAGACGCACAGATGTAGACAACTAAACTGTGCCACCCGTTATTGCAGGATGCCTGTCATGAGCTGACCGAAAGGGGTGACTAAACAGGGTCTGCTGCGGGGCGTTACGCATCCAGGTGCTCCAAGGTACCAGGCAGCACCAGGTCATCTTCCCAAAGTCCCTGCTCTCACCTGAGAGCTGACGTTAGGGAGCAGGTGATGCCTTCCTTCACCTCTTCCCATTTCTTCCTCTCATTGCAGTCAGTGTATATGACATAGCTTCTTGCTTTCTTTCCAGATTTAGTGGTAGCTGTCTTGATCTACAACTAATCTGAGAATTGATCTTACACCACATTTAATGGGGCTGCACAACTGCTTTTCATCTGGAATGGGTCAAAATCAGGTATTCCAGCCTCTGATGCTTTCTTTTTTTTTCTGCTACAGCCAGTATAAATACCGACTGCAAGAGGACTAGAGCAAAAGAACAGTAGGATATGCTGGGATGACATTTAAAAATTTGAAATATCCTGGGACCCTCTTGACCCTGTGTTGGTCTTTGTAGGCCAGGCATATGGTAATTCCAAATCAGTCGGCCAGTTTGAGCGCTGTACTAACATTTAATGAACTTTGAATTTGCAATCACAATATTAGGCAGCTATATTAACTGCTTCATTAGAAAAAACAGCATGGTCATGAGGAAGATGTTAAAGATTTAATTTACTTTTTGCAAGGCAGACAAAAGTATCCTCCAAAGTGTGACTGACACCATTAGTCATTGTGCATAGTATCTTACTCTCTAAGCAATCTTGACTGCAGTGGTCCACTCATTTTGCAAGCTGCCGCTTAGTATCAGCAAAGCTAATGCAATCAGTTCTCCAGGAGTATCACTGGAGTTTCTTTTGAGAAATGCAGAGTGAATTTTAGAAAATACTTCATTTGATCTTGTTGTGAAGGGTGCCTTCACTAACGCGGTGGTTTTGGCCACATCTAACATCACAGAATGAAACTGTGACCTCATCGTAATCAACAGACATTCTTCCCACCCACTTGAATGGCACTAGGAACTCACCCATCATGGCTAGCCTGTCTGCTGGGCTACCATTCAAAGTATCCTCACTTATAAATCTGTATGGCCTGAAACCAGCCAAGAGTGATTGGGACTACTTGCAGAACTAAATATATACTTCTGCTTCTGAAACCAGTCCCTTAATGAAGGCATTTACAAATCTCAGAAGTACTGCTACATTAATAACACTGTGTGAATGTGTAATCAATAGGTATGTAGAGATAGCAAGCTGAAATATTGCTATTCAAACACTTTAATACTGCTCTGAGATTGCAATCACGAGAACTTATTCCCTACGCCAGAGGTGCAGTCATCTGAAACTCATAAACTGGATTATAGACTCCTGCCGTGGGACGCAGTGCAGCCCCGTATTTAAGAGAAGGGGACAAAACCTCCTGAGGCTGTCGGTTCAAACTGCCCAACCTCAGCGATGGATACAAGGAGCCTCTCTGAGGTGATCTGCTGCTTACCAGAGGCACCGCCATTTTGCCTGCTGTCTGCCACAGCACTCGGGCGCGTGTCCCCTCTTTGGGGACCAGCCCCTTCCAGTCACAGGGACCCATGCCCAAACGTGCACACGGTCTCATCTTCCCTGTGCGCAAGTAAAACATCTTGTCTACAGCCATCAGTTGACCTATTTTAAGTCATCTCCTTTAGGAGGAGATTAACCTGAGCCTAAAAATGCCTACTTCTCTACCCTGACGATAAGAGGGTGAGAGTGATCAGCTCAGCTGTGTATATTTACTCTGCAGAAATATAAATTTAGGAGTGAGGAATCCCAGCTTTGCTGACAGATTTACCCCTGGGATGCTTGCAGCAAAACGGCTAGCTGCTAGCACAGGCTGGCCATCAGGAGACTTTCAGTCGATACGATGTGGGAACGGAGGAAAAATAGAAGGCCCTTCAGGCTTTCCTTCTTCCCACTCCTCCGTCCCTCATGTTTCTTCATGGAAGACAACACGCAAGAACTGTTCCCTATGAAGCAGCTTGCTGAGCTGGGAGTGCAGCAGTGCTAGATCCCAGCTCGGGCTAACCTGGCTTTCTGCGTAGGGGAGGAGGCTAACGCGGGATCTGGCAAGGTAAGGAAGGACTCTGTGCCCCACCAGCGACTGAGATGTCATGAAGGAGCTGCCAGACTGGAAACTGAAATCCAAGTTCCAGCAGTGTCTTTCAGCTTCCCTCCCCTGCCCCCCTCAAGAAAAAAACCCTAGGCAAGTCATTTTGTCATTAATGTACTGCAGTAGCACTGGGAGGCTCTAATTGAACCTAGGGACCCATAACAACAGAAGCAATAAAAGCAGGTAATGAACCACTCTATCTTTGCTCAGAAGAGACTGTAATTGCTCTTTGCCTCCTTTATCCTCACCTGCAAAATGCAGGCGCCAGAGACCTACCAACCTCACACTAGCATCATGAGAATGATTTCAGAAACGTTTATGAAACGCTTACAAGCCATGGAAACAGCCACCTTAGAAAATAACAGCCATTAAAAACCTGGCTTGTAAAGTATTTACCCATTTGTCCCATTTACAAATAATATCCCATTTACCGGTGGCATAAACCCGTGATCCATGGCTGGCAACCGTAAGCCCTCACTGTGCCTTTTGGGGCATTCCGGGCCCAGCAATGGCTTTGCAGGTTTGCACCCAACGGTCATTTGAAAGCTTAAGCACATTAAGCAGAGTCTCTGCATGTTGTTTTCTACTGCTGACAACTCAAATTGAATCACTGTTTTCCTGTAATCAGGCAGTTGCGCAGCCTTTAAATTTAGGCTGAAATCTCCAGAGTGGGGAACGCATGCTGATGTTTGTACCATCAGCAAAGCACCTGGATCTCCACGCCCCTCTGCCACAATCCTGTCTAGACCTCTTTCAGGCGAGATAAGAAAAAACACCGCTGAGTATCTCCACACCGACTCCTTCCCCTGCCTGAACTTTTGTTTCCTTGAGCTCGAAAACACCACCGGTCGAGCTTCCCCCCTTCTAAAAGCCTGATGTACGTGGGCCACCTCCCGATGAAGAGGCTGCTCCCCGGGCAGGCGGCGCGCAGGCTTTCAGCGGCGGCGGCTCAAGGGCCTCTCTGCAGCTGCTACAAAAGCTGCCGCCGGCCGGTGCCCCCGGGAAGCATTCCTTACGGATACAAAAAAGGGTTTCATTAAGGGCGATCCTGCCTGCGCGGCGGCTGCTCCGGGCTGGTGGGGAGCCCAGCCCTCGGCCGCTGCACGTCGGCAGAGTTCGCAGCCTGGGGTTGGCGCTGGCTGCGAGACGGATAGGGAAGGGAACAGCTTTTTCGGATCACATGGCAAATGCCCTGTGCGAGCTATTGTTGTTTCTGACCTCCCTTTTTCACTCTGTTACGAACCTAAGGGGGAAAAACTCACTGGCTTCTGAACAGGGGGCGACCAGAAGTAGGAACTGACTGACCCGGAGCTGGGCAGCGTTTCACAGGAAAGCAATCACACCCGGAGGACTGGACGGTAGCAAACGCCGTGTTTTTAATGTATTTTTAAAATTCTCTCTGTGCAAACAGTAACCATGTATACGTGACAAAGTCTTTGAAAAGTTAATTAACGACAGTGACTGCAAACGCTTAAAGAGGATACTAGCACAGTTTCTCCAGCCTTTTCTGGAAAGTTCTGAAAGTGTGTCATTGTAATGGGTGAAGAAAAACTGACTGATCTGATAATTTTAGGGAGCTTTTAGAAAGGGCCCTTTTCCCTTTTGTCACACCAACAGGTATCAGTCCTATGGGGAAGGTACCAGACGAGTGAGAAGTTAGGGCCATGTTTATTTGCAAGTTCTGGTGCAGACTGGGGTCCCGTAACAGTAGCTGCTGCAGGAACCCACACCGCGCAGTCCAGGTCCAGAACCCTACATTTTAATGTCTAAGGAGATTTCTGTTAAGAAAGCTTCTTAGATCTCCGAAATACTTGAATATGACAGTATTTGCTTTTACGCACCACACTTGCTGAATCTCCTGCCCTTTAGGAGCTCCAGCCTGCATCGTTCCACGCTGACTGTGGGACTCAACGCCAGGATGAAGCTGCTGACAGCGCTCACTGCTCAAAATGCTGCACTAAAGAGGTGTCCATATTGCTATACATGCATATCTGAAATGAGTAGAGGCTATGTTGCGCCACCTGTGAGAAGGCTTAAGTATCTATTGGTATAACCCACTCCACTCAATGCAGGAGGAACAGCACAGCTCATACAAGATGCTTGCAGAAATGGTAAAGTTGTCTCTATACTGAAGAACCCTACTGACTGTTTTATTAAGATCCTTTGAAAAATGGGACTTCCAGCTAAAATAGTACCTAGGAAAAATACAAAAGCTCGCCACCAACATACGTAACACCTAACTAATCTACAGCAGTGATTGTTTCTTGTGAACAAAGTACAACAGAAGTATGTGCTTCTGAGCTAGCACTGTAGAGAAAAATGGACTTCTAAGTTACTCTGACCAGGGTACAATACACTTATCTACATCTGAGCTAGTATTGCAGAAAAATAGGAACTTCTGAAATATGATTCATCTCATCCTTAGACAGGTATCAAAAATAGTTCTAATGAACCGCCCTACAGAAGTACTTATTTCCCTTCAGTGGCCATAAAGGGAGTCTAGATAACTAACTGTGACATATTTGTCTATCTAAAATTGTCACAGATCCATCCTGTCCATTTTCCAAGGCTTTGCTGTCGATGGAAGGCTTTTGATACGGGCCAAACCACTGTGCTCATTCTGCAGCAGAGCATTTCCATGTCCCAGAACAGATAAGAGCCACAGCAGATCTGGGGGAGTCTAGTGGAGCCTCATGGCTCTAGTGAATCCCTATGATTTTGTGAGTGAGTTTCAGTCAGGAGTCTGTGCATTAAGGACTTCCGAACTAAAAGATTTAATTTTCTAAACAACGTAGCCCCATGACTAGTCATGTGTCCATGATTTCAAGGAAACTAGAGGCAAATAACAGCAATACTGTTAGGTGGTCTCCACCTCCTCCACTCATTCTAAGGGTTGTACAGAAAATTAGTTCAGGCTAGATGCCTATGCTTTACTAGCTAAACTTAGGTAAAATTATACCCCTGGTCCAAGCTAGTTGTCTAGACTGCCTGTCTGATGCTGCCACAAGCATCTCTTTCAGCATGTCTGGAGACCTAGCTTCTAAACAGCTAAAAATTAGGGGAGAAGAATTCCAACCAAACTGGTGGTTGGTAACTGGTGGTAACATGGGGCAGGAGGAGGGAGCAGAGAAGTATATCAAACGTCTGAGAAATACCGACATTTAGTATTCACCTAGTTTCACCTTATTTTAGTCATTGAGATGCAGTGGAGGTGCCTAAGTAAGCAGTGATAAACCTTAGGAAAATGTAAGAGCAGACGTTACATGAGCGAGCAGCACACCTCCCTTGACTTCAAGTAATGCCTCTATACACTGCGTAAAGGCCAAACCTATCACTTCTATATTAACTGGCTTTTGCCTTAAATTGCAAAACCACAACTTGGTCTTGAACTTGTCTGCCTAGCATTTCACAGAGAACCTCCCTGGCTCTCTCCATGTGCCCTTTGGTAAAGAAGGCACTAACAGAGAGTCAACAAGCCACGCTGCCTGTCTCTGCTCTTAGGAACGCACACAGGAGCCTCTCCTGGCCAGCTGATAGAGACGAGCAACAGAAAAGCTCTGTCTCTACACGTGAGACTGCAGTTCCAGCTCTCTCTGGGAGCAACCCAGGAAAACTTACCAAAGAGCCATTTCCCCTTCTCAAAATCTCCTAAAATTAACATTTGTCTTTATTTATTATTCATTTAATTATATTCTTATACAAGACTTTTACCCACAGGTTTTGAGAGGCTGAATACACTCTTTATCACATTTTACTAAATCAGAATTAGAGTCTGTTTAGAAGGACTCTCTTTTGAAGTTCTCCTTCCATACCTGCAGTTGTCCTGCAGCTTCACAGGTGCTAACGGGGGGAAGCACAAAATCAAGAAACCCCCTATAGGTGCCTTCACCTCAGTGCTCTCTCAGCTAATTCTCAACATTATAGGGAAACGTCACCATCAGGGGAGTTTTCTTGAAATACTTTTTTTGGAGAAATTTCTCAGCAGCTGCAGGTGCATAGACAGTCTGTGAACAGTGAGTGCCTTAATGTTAAGTATTGCAATAAAATCCTGGGATACTGGTGAAGTTACTGTCTCCTCGGTACTCTGACTTCACCAGCTGCCTTAGAGGAAAATAATTTGAGCTTGCCTCCTGCTACAGAAATAGCCTGTGCACTTTCCGTTATCAAAGACCACAGCAGACACCATGACTCAGTTTGAGCTGTTAAAAAGGAAGGTTTGAGCTGTTAAAAAAGAAGATGTACATAACCGTGTTAACTACTTTCTTCAGATGCTACAAATTTTACCTAGTGCTGTTTTCTTACAAACAGTCGTAAAATTCCCTTTTTGATCTACAGTGATCAACCTTTGCCATCTACGTGGTCAAACTAAATTCATCGGGAATAAACATCAGGCCTGTTTATCCCCTGCTCGTGAGCTAGGGGATCTCATTATTTTCAGAATATTCATTAGACTCTTTACTTACTCTAAAAATAGTAGTTTGGGGGTTTTTTTGCAGCCGAGTGACTAGTGGGCAGCGGATTCGTGCATTTATCTGTTCCACAATACAAGATCTGATAACTACGTGTACTCAGACACTGTGCCTTCAAGAGATGGTTACCATAAATAGACTCCACCTTACAGTATTTGACATTGTCAAAGCACTGGTTAACATGCACTAATAGCAATTAACTAATTCATCTTCAGGGCAACCCTGTGAGCCAGGTAAAACTGATATAATTAACGCATGAGTAAAATGAGATTTAGGCGTTAAGTCAGTTGCCTGGGCAGAGGCCTTCATGGTCTAGTGGATTAGACATCTGTCTCTCCAACCAAAGAAGTTGAGTCTAATCCTTTTTCTGACATTGATTTGCTGTGTGACCTTATGGAAAGTCAATTAACTTCTCTGCCTCAGCTGCCCTAGAGATAATGATGCTTACCTACCCAGTGACACATGGGTGTTTGGAAACTGTACTAAACGATACTTTTAATGTACTCTTAAGGCCTATGAGTGGAAGAGGTGAGACATTAAAGCTTCCTAGCTTTAACATCCTTGCTGTCTTATCTAATTGCTCCTCCCCACACCAGAAATAGCTTGGAGGTAAGGAGGAATTTCTTAGGCTAAGACGCTGCTAGCAAAACGGTGGCTGGCATCAGGAATTTTCATCAGATCCTGTTTGACCAGCAAATTTATTCAGAGTACAGGTCAGCACTAGAACTGCAACAGAAAGTTTATTTTAAACTCGGCCACAGAAGAAACCAGGATCCTTCCCATGCTACCATGAGGTAATGAACAGACGGCCACGGCCATCCCCACCGAGCACCCCCGACTCGAAGGGAGCGGAGCCTGTTTGCAGAGACCCAAGAGCTTGCGCTCATGCACCATCCCCAGTTCCCTTGTACCTCTAAATGAGATTTCTGCGGGTTGGTTTCTACAGGTGGCCTTATCGCTAGCAGGGATGCGAGCCCGGAGGGAGAGTACCCACGTACATGCATCTCCTGGAGCAGACCCACCCGATCTTGCCATCTCTGAGCACTGGGGCGTTGTACTTAAGAGGAGGACAACTAAAACCTGCTCTGTTCCGTTCATTAGATGCCATTCTTGAACTTCTGGTCTCTCGTCAGCACAGCTTTTCATGACGTACCATAGAAGTATTACTTCTGTAGTTGGTGTTTGAACTGCCCGGCAGGTATCTAGCTGGTAGTGTACGCATGTAACTTAATATCCCTTTTCCCATATTCAACCTGGCTTTGAATTATTTCTACAAAATATTCTGTTACTACATATAATGCTGCCTAGGCCCATAAAATTTCCCACAATTCTAATATAGCAAGAAACCAGTCAAATGGGACATGAGAATTCAACATTTACTTTTATTTCTGTGAGCAAGATTAACATTCCTTCTCTTTAATACTGAAGGAAACATCAGGGCTTTTTCCCTTTTGCTTGCTGCATTATAGCAAGTGCGGTGAACGCTCATGCAGCCAGAAAAATAATAACTTGCTCCTGCCTCTGATGCGGCACCGATCACTTCTTGGCATCCTTTCTGCTGCCAATATGCCGGTGCACCGGCTGCTTTGTTTCGCTGCCCTGCTCTCTCCACCCTCCGACCAGTTGGCTCTCACCTCCTCTCCACTCTCCCAGCTCTACTGGTAATGTGTTTAACGTTTACTTTGATGCTATTCCTTGAGGCTTTGCAAAATCCTCCTTGGAAAGAAGACCATAAAAAAGAAACCCTTTGGGGAAAGACAGGGAGGAAAGCTAAAGCAGAAAGGGCATGTGCTTATGTATAATATACCCCTGTAGGCTTTGTCTTGCTGCAAGCCTGAAGATAACTTAATGCAAACCCATATTGCTGTAAATGGGGAATAAATATTGTATTCTCCTAAAATACATCTGGGCTAATTCAATAAACCCTGACTTATTGGCTGCTACTTGTGCAAACATCTACATATTAAATCACAATAAATTACTAATGAGCTGTCGGATCCGTAATACAGATATACCCAAGGCTGAAAGATTGTCTATAGCTTGTCCCTATATATCTACTTACTGCAGAGGCTACAGGTGTGGACTAGCACAGGCCAAATGGGGCCATGTCTATACACTGTGGAAGAACTTAAAGGTGACTTGTACTAGCTTATAAAATATACTCTAGGATTGTATACTGAGCGTGGCAAGGAGCAGGAACTAAAATCATATTCAGCCTTCACATGCCTAAAATCAGATTTTTCCGTGTTGGTTTTTCTCCAGGTTAAAATTACCTGTGTGCTAATAGGTGATTAATATGTAACACATTTGGCCCAAGCAGAACATATAATTGCTTTCAGACAGATTGTGGGTTTTTTCCAATACTACTGAAGACTGTACTCCTTCTAAGTGTTTGGAGCTTATCTAGTAATGTTATCTCCTCCACTTGCATGTTTGGTTGGTTGGGTTTTTTTGTCTTACTATATGGAGAGTTAGAACCTGTACCTTACTGCACCTAACCTACTAATGCATTGAAGCATTCATTTAACTTTAAGGTTAAGCTTCAGATCTCTGCTGCATCAGGCTCTTTCTTTGTTTAAATATGTATCGTTTAGTATTATGTTGCATATTTTGCAAGATTTCATAAAACTACCCAACATCTCAGTTCTATAGTCTGCACTAGAGACCAACAGGTGCGACTTCATCTATCCATACAGTAAAGAATATGTAATACCAGGAAGGACAACTTATTTTTCTTTTTCCTCTTAATCCTTTCCAGTAGTTTTTGTTTAACCCTACTTACAAATAATGACACTTTCCTCTGAGATGTTTTCCCATTTTTAAGTTTGGAATGAAATGGATGGTTTGCATATAAGTTTTTAAGTTGAGTGTAAAGGTGTATGGACCTTCAGATTTATATTGGCTTTGCTGTAAATTAATGTTGCTGAAGTAAATGGACACACCTGAACCTGCAGTGACCTTGTAAAATACTGGTGGCTATTCAGATGAAGCTGGGTCTATCTGTATTGTAAGAGGGAAGGGAAATCAGTTCATCTTAAGTTTGGTAATTTGGTAATCGTTACTGTAAACAGTGTTTTTACTTCTTAGTATGATCACTAGAAGACAATGCATGGCCAGTATTAAACCAGGGCAGATACAGATGATAAAGGCAAAGCTTAACCTTGCTAGGATTAGTGACTCTAAATTGATACAACTGAAAAAACATTGAAAAATGCTGAAGTTAGGTGGCTTCAGGGACTAGCAAAATGCCTTGCCTGGTAATTTTCAAAAGTCTTTAGAGACACTGATTGCACCTGGAACCTCTGATTTGATTACCGAAATAAAAAATGTCTCCTGTAGTAGCCTCATCTGTACTTTAATTAAGAGCTTTGTATTTAAATATAACCATCTGATCCCCTGAGGTTATTTTTAAAGTAATCTTCTGGCAAGGCAGCAACGTGGTGGATTAGAGGCTTGGAATTGAGGAAAAATCATCGTTCAGCATGTTTAGAATAATGTGTGCATATATACAAATACATGTGTATGCAACATCATGTAACAAGATACAGGACTGGATTTATTAAAGCCAAATGGAAAGATATTTCCTCTTTTAATATTCTAGATCTCTTTTAAAATATGGGATGTAGAGATATTGCAATGCAGTCTGCTTCACGTAAATACCACAATAGCACATCAATCTGATACTGTCCAATGAAAGCCCCATTTTTCTACAAATGTAAAACCAAGTTATCAGCTTAGCTGTCTGCATCTCCTACTCCATCTAACAGTGGCTGTTACACTTGACGTGGATGTAGAAGACGTATCACCCATCAGCTCACCGTTCATCACGGAGCATGCAAGCATGGGCTGAAAAGCAGCAGTGCCAGACAAAGCACACTCAGGGAAAACGAGCAGCAGGGGTGGCAGACTGGGGGTGCTAATGAGCAATGGTAAAAGGGGTGGGGAGGGTGAACGATTCGTACAAGACATGGCTGAGCGTGAAAAGCCAGATAACAATGGATTTTCCAGTTCTTATTTCAGAAGAGAACTTACAGCTTCCAAATTTTAATGGGCAAGCATGTGCATCCATGGGGAAATCTTCAAGCTGCATGGGACATTCGGCAGAGATGGTCAATCTGTGAGGGAGCAAAAAGAAAAAACATCATTGGTTTTTTTCGGTGCCTTCCCTTTAGGCCTCTCACCGTGATACATGAGTGCTGACACGAGCAAGCTCTTCCTGAAGGCTCCTCGCTCCTGCTGATATCACAGCAACCCCCTGTTAAATTGAATGTGAGCTAAGCCAGGTGGACCACTGTGTGTGCATGCTGTAGGCCTTATCTAGTAACGCTGAGACACGTGAAATGATTTTATTTATGTATGTAAGCTGTTCCAATCAGATCATTCTTTCTTATTAGTACGTGAAGGAACTCCTGTGCTGGAGCTTCTGCCATGCACCTTATCTGCTTTCTATAGATACTGCAACTGGACTAGGAATTTGACTCCTGAGTATAGCACTGTTATAGATATAAAGAAGCATTGACTTTATATATAGATGTAACTATTTAAAGACATATAAAAAATATTTATAAATAAAAGTATATAATATAAATATTTATAACTGTATATGAAGTTATATATAAAGTCAACGACATATATATATTACTTTATATAGCAGTACAGTTAGTTTGTGTGGAAATCACATGGTATCAGGGCAGTCCATTTCAGTTCAACATACTGTGAATTACCTGGGCACCTTGTCAGGAAAAAACAACAGGGTCATTTTCCCCCAGCATATTGCCTGAAGTAACAATTCTATCCTGGACTGCCCTGCCACTATGTGGAAATTCTTGTGCTGTAGTGGACATAGGGGTAGGGAAGGAAAAATTATTAGGAAAAAATAGACATATCCCATGGATGTTCTGTATGATTGACTGATCAAGTTGAGCACAAAGAAAAGTCTGAGGTAAATTTCTGAGCAGTGCAATATCAGTTATATTGATATCAAATATATCAAATATATCAAGAGAGCCAAAGCTTACTTTTCTAGGTGCACGCAGCACACAGCACAGTGAGAATCTGTTTTGATTATGCCATTTTGATATTTGCATAATACAGATGGTTTGCGCAGGATAGTGAGGATGCAAATCTCATTTTACATTATGAACGCCCTTATGGCTTTCTCGATTTATGCTGCTATTCCGCCTCAGAGGCAACAGACCAGAGACACCCAAAGCCTCACAGACTGCCCGGTGCTGGGGTGACGCAGGGCTCTGCTGGAGGGCAGCCTGCTTCCTTGCCGAACTGCTGCCCGGGGGACAAAAACCTGCAAAGAAATCCACGACACTCTACTACCAGAATGCAAAAGTACCCTTTCCTATCACAATAGCCACATGTAGCCACGCTCTCCAGCTATATACACTCACCGCTTCATATTAGCACACCAAAGTGAGCGTTCTTGCTACAAGAACTTCTATCCAAAGGGATCGTAAAGGGTAACAATCTGTCCATGTACAGATGGCACAGCGTTCAGCCAGTCCAATTCAATACAACACAATGATGCCTTGCTGGGGCACTCCAGCTACATGGACAATAAATTGGGGGAAACAGCTCCACTCTCTGCCAACGCACAGAAATTCTGGAGCTTTACCAATAGCTGGAAATGGCAAAATAAGCACAGAGAAATGCAATAGTATCATTGACTAGAGATCGTATCATGAGGATGAGCTGGGAAGCAGGGAGGGGAAAAGGCAAACTGCAAACAGTAATACAAAATGTAAAGATAATACACTATATAAAGCAACAGAAAAAAACATCTCGTTCAGAACAGAGATAATGTATCATTTGGTAAGAACAGACAGGAAGACTACAATATAGCAAAGAAATTACTGAGGCCTGAGATACCTGCCCTTAGGCAAAACTGGTTTTGGACTTTATTTTTGTAAAAGAAATTTTAAAATCACTAAAATACAGAGTTGTCTGCAGTGGAGACTGCCCTTGGGCACCAAAGCCAACAAAGCCACAGTCCCTGCGAGTGCTACATGGATGAATTTAACAAGCTGGTTCTAGTAGCATCCTGCCCAGAACTTGCATCCTTTTCATAAAAATCACTCTAATGGGTACTTGAAAGCAAGGCTACCATCCCTCCAGTGCATCGTTATATTTTCTGTTCTAAGTATTGCAAATCTAATTTTCTTGATAAATTCAGAAACCTTGCTCCAAGTGCCATAAGAAAGCTGGCATGTTTTACTGCAGTCCATCTCCTGTCTCTTTGTCTACCAACAGTTCAAGTATGTTGTTTCAAAGGCTGCAGCTTGACAACATTTTAATACACATACTTGTCATCTGCAAACATTGGAGTGGATCCCTATATCCATCTGACCAAGACAGCAGCTATGGAATCAGGAAGTGAAGGAAGATTCGACGCAGAATTATGAATAAGACCACCTGCTTCATCCGTCCTATGAATTGTATCCTGCTGCCTGCATCTCTGGAAATAACCCTTGTGTGTAATGAGGAAGGCTCTAGACATTCCTCAACTGTTAATGCGGAGGAGAAGTGAAGATGAGGTGCACAGAGAGTGTGACCTAGTGCAATTTAATTAAGTCCCTCCAGAAATTATTTTTGCCTGTCTTAAATGAAAGGGTAGCACATAAGGCTAGAGGGCACCTGGCTGCCACTACCTGTCTCAGAAGCCACAAAGACCGTGGTGGCACCAGGGCTACTCCTGTGCTCCCTCCGAATTCCTCATCCAACAAAGGGCAGCACATCCCTTAAGAGGATGGTGCCTGGTGCAGTCTTCTGGGTCTAGGCCAGGGAGAGGTAAAACCGAGTTTAGCAGCTGCAAATGTGCTTGGGTATAGCCTTTCCTTTCATTAACATGAATTATTTGGATGAAGAAGTTCCTTTTGCTTGTTATCAATGGTATCTACATGCTTCTTTCCTCTTCCCATGCCTCCATCCTAGGGCCACTCCCAGTCTGGTCAACTTGAACAAATGAAGTGGCGATACCTATTTGTTACATGCTGTTGTTAAAAAGTACGTAGCTGAGCCTCTTATGGAAACTTAAAATGCTCAGTGAACACTCTGCTAGCTGCCTCTTACGAAGCGTGCATTACCCGAGGCTTGCAAAGTGTCTTGTAATGGGCAACGCAACAGAAACCTTGACTGTGGGTTCTGACACACCGCATAAATGTCTCCACCCTCCGTTTCTGCAGAGCGCTCTGTGCCCAACAGTACCTGGTTTTCATTACTGTGTGAGGACCTGAAAAACAGAGTCACTAAATTGACTCCTGGTTCAAAGAGACTGGATTTTCTACTGCATGCAGAAAAAAAAGCAGCACAGCAGCCATCTCTTATACTCTGGGGGCTGGAAGCATGGGTCACTCCATACAGATTTGCTCCTAGATGCAGAGTACAAATTATATATTCATATCATAGCTCCAGGAGTCACAAAGAAATTGGTATCTGTGTCTGCTCCTTCAAATATCACCTGGGGTGATATTTGCACGCTTTGGCTTTTAACATTGTGTTAAAGCTTAGGTACCCTTTGTACACCCTAGTTTACACAGCTGATTATAACAAAATTACTCCCGGTTTGCATTTATTGAAAGAAGAGAAAGGAGGCTTTGGCATGTATATATGAAACAGCCTTTGCCTATTCCTTTTAATATGGTCGCTCCAGAACGATCTTGCTGTGCTCACTGCAGCACAGTTATCTGAGCTAGAGACAGTCTCCAAACCAGGACGTTTCTGTCACAGCACAAGCACTGCTCAAACCGCAGTTCTTTCCAACAGCAGCATTTAAAAGCTTCCCTCCTCCACCATCATTCTGTCTTAATAAAAGCCCTATGGGATTAGTTTCACTCAAACAGAGTTTTTGACAAGATTATAAGTGGCTGTTAAAGGTCCTTTACAATGGGAGGACGAAACTCTGATTTTATTGAAGTTAATGGTAAAATTCTCCCTGGCTTCAATGGGGCCGCTATTCACCCAAAATCTGTAACAAACCCTGGTAATGGCTGCTGATTTATTATTAACTACGAAATTTCACTTTCATAATCATAGAATCATAGAATTATAGAATCATGGAATGGTTTGGCTTGGAAGGGACCTTTAAAGGCCATCTAGTCCAACCCCCCTGCCATGAGCAGGGACATCCTCAACTAGATCAGGTTGCCCAGAGCCCCATCCAGCCTGACCTTGAATGTTTCCAGGGATGGGGCACCTACCACCTCTCTGGGCAACCTGTTCCAGTGCTTCACCACCCTCATTGTAAAAAATTTGTTCCTTATATCTAGTCTAAATCTCCCTTCTTTTAGTTTAAAACCATTACCCCTTGTCCTGTCACAGCAGGATCCAAATACTTACACTGCTATCTAAGTGTTAATCAACCAACAAAATGCTATAGCATACCTTAACTACCTGAAAAAAAAAAAAGTTAGGTCTACAAATTATTTCACGTATTGTCCATAACTGTACATAAAAGTTCCATCAAAGCTTCATTATGTATAGCCTTTACTTTAAGAACATAAAGTGACTAAGGATATTCTGTTTCAACACAATGTAGACACATAAGTGAATACCCATCTAAGAAAAGTACAACAATTCAAGCAGCAAGTCTTCTTCACTCCAGAAAAGTCACCTTCAACCATCTCCACTGGAGAATTAAGCACGGTGATGCTTTCAAGAGGTGGTTGCTTTTTAATGAGAAGGAGGAGAAGGAGGTGTTAAAGTCAAGGATGTGGCAAGGAAATAAATGCAGATGTTTGGGAGCCAGACATCCGCAGTGAGTGTCCTTCAAGGAGAGGCAGGAGTCCCTCGGCAGAAGTCCCGGAGGCACAAGGCACCCCGTCTCACAAGAGCCTGTTTTAGGGCACTGCAGGGGCCTCCCCACTGTTCCTGTGATTTCCCTCAACGCAAGGAGCATCTGCTCCTGCTCGTGGGAAAAGAGCTGGGGGGCTGAGCAAAGTTATCGTCTCTCTGCTACCCTGGAAGCGCAGAAAACACTTTCTGGAGTATTATCTGCAGCTGCCAGGCAGGCGGCGAGGGCAGTCACCTGCCCGGGGAGCCAACAGACAGGCGCAGCAGCTTGCTTTTTCTTATCAGCTACTAGCTTTAGTATGCAAACAAATTAAAATAGAGAGCTTTAGAAGGAGAGGGGACCACAAAGGCAGAGTCACCAGTAGCTTTTGGGAGAAGTTAACTCAAGATAAGTGTTGAATAACAAGAGTTACTGATGAAAGGGACACAAGGAAAGTTTATTGGGGTCAGAGAGATACGAAGCTTTTCTGCCTGTTTGCCCTAATCTTCAGACCAGCTCCATCCTCCTCGTTGTTTATGTCTGTGCACTGCCCTTGCCCCGATTGAAAGGAGCATTTTAATGCTGTGCTTCGGCCCTACCTGTGCTGGCGACCGGTACCTGCTGTGGGGCTCAGGCCAGAGTGGCCGCAGAAGACCCAAAGCGCCCTTCCCAGCACGAGGCCAGCCGTCACCGTTTTCCTTAAAAAAAGGCAAAACATTGGCTTGAAACTCATCTCAAACCTATCTCAACGTCTCCCCAACATGCCAAAAAAGAGTTAAGTGGATGCTCACCCAAGCCATGCCCCACCCAAAGGGGCTGGCTGGCTCCCTGCAAAGGGAGACTTCAGGGTCAGGTCAGACCCTTCTCAGGAGCCAGCTCCAGGAGGAGTTTCCCTGGGTACCTGCTCCGACAAGACCTCGGCAGAACAATTTGAGCCCTTGCGGCATCTCCAGTATGCACTCTCGTGCACTCATGCACATAAGAGAATAACAAGAGAGTTGCTGGTTCGAGTTGGTTTTTTTTCAAACTGTGAACACGTTGTTAGGTTTGTGAAATTACTCATTTTGCCTTGACTCAGGACACAACTACTCACCCCATTCTGCCACTGTGATGTATTGGGAGCACTTTTATAACCAAGCTGTTATTCCTTTCAAAGGGTTTTAAAGCAAGACTTGTTTCAAGCCCCAGCACACTAAGTGTGTAGCCCGGGGAACTGATGCCTCCCTGCGTTCCTTAAGTAAATGTAACGTGTGCTTATATGAGCATATATATATATACACACACATACACACACATATATTTGAAGACCTTCGTTCTGAAGCATTTCCCATAGAGTCCTAACAAACCCTGTGGCCAGTGGTGACAGTGGGTTGCCTAACACAGTAGAGCAGCGTTAGGATGGGGATACACATTCAGCCACGGTATTGACGGCTGTAAGAGTCACCCTGAAATCTGCCCCTGGCTGGGTGACTCTCTGCTACCTGGCTCAGGGCAAAGAAGTGATTCTTCTCAGTAACTCAAACACTGCCTTGCTCACAAAGCTCTGTCACTGTGTGGGATAAATGGCCAAAATACAGACTTAAGGCCTTGCTCTGGACATCTGCATGGGAATTGGAGGCAGTTCACCACTGCTTCTTATTTATAACACTGTTTGTACATTCATTTCCTTGGGATCCATCATACAAAGTGGACATAGAATAGAAATTAAAGCCAGGAGCTGGAGTGAGGTCATCTGCAGAAATTTCTATCTTGGTCCATTTTTCCTCCTTAACCACTCTGCCAGGAATACTACTCCTTCCCAACTTTCCTGTCGTGCTGAGATGTGTTATCTTTGTATGACACCGAAATGTGCTTTGAAAATGCCACAGGGAAGGGACTATGCAAGACTAAGAGCTTCAGTCACTGATGTTTTTGTGAGCTATGAATACATAATTCAGATGCATGGTGTACTTGACAGCAAAACTCTCATTTTAAGCAAACCAAATCCTTAGCATAGCTTATGCTGAAGTGAGAAAACAAGACTTTTGAGAAACTTTAGACTAATATGGCTATGCAGCTATGAATCCTATAGCACAGCGTCACACCCATCTACTTGATAGTTTTGCTTAAAAGCCTCTCCAAGCTTTCTCCCCTTGCTGATGTCCTACACATGATGAACTCTCCTTGACACCCCTTCCCATCTCTCCTTCGCAGTGGCTTCTATTTCTACTTAATTCTTGAATTAAAAAAAAAAAACAAACAAAAATCTAGCTAGCAATGCTGAGAAGCTGATGGAGTTGTTGGTGCAGGTAAACTGGGAAACAACATCTCAACCAGCCCACATTTCATTATGCCATGCCACACATTCCCCCCAAGTCTGCACGTTACATGTCTTGACTATGATCTCCTAAGCAGTATGGCCCTTTGGTGGCATGTTCGACTATGTGCTAACTGCAAGAAATACAGTTGTTCTTGCAGCGCTGTGTAAGACTGAACTATGGGCCTCTCTTTGCCTCTCAAGAGAGGCCAGTCCCAGCTACTGGCAGAACCAGCCGGTGAAGGCAATGCCCGGAGCCACCCAACCACACAGGGGGTCAACCCTTGCTTTCAGTGGGAGAAAGCCCGAGTACACAAGGAAGAAGGGAGCACAGAAAGCTCCCGCAGCCACCCTAGGTGATGGAGGCTAAGGACTGTGATGGACACAGTCTAGTGAGGTTATCCCTGCTCATGGCAGGGGGTTGGACTAGATGGCCTTTAAAGGTCCCTTCCAACCCAAACTATTCTATGATTCTATGATTCTATGACACAGCACGGTGCACCCATCCTCCAGTTTTGATACCGCCCGTTAGATGATTCGATTGGTGGAGGTTTTCTGACCGGACAAAAAGGGGGTTTTGCCCCTTCATTTCTATCTGTCAGTATGGCACACATTCTCCCTTGGATGAGGGTCACCTGGCTGCACAGCCAACCTATTCCTTCCTCCCAGTTCATACAACTTTTATATTTGTATGGACAGGCACAAAACCGCATGCAGTATTGCCCATAGAGAAAAATGAGCTGGATTTAAAGAGCAATAAGGGGCAGGGGGGATCGGATGGGCAGTACCAGCCCATTTAGGCTCTCTTATGTCAAGACTGAGATGCACAGACATGGGAGGGTGGGTAGGAGGAATTATGATTTGGCAACCCTAAATACAGAGCTTAAATCCTTGGTTATTTTCTACAGTTCATACAAACGATCTAGAGCTCCAAAATATCACACCACAGTCTCCTTTCAGCAACTCGCATTTTATCCCAGCCTCTTCTTATTCACCTCACATTTTTATGTCCACCTCCCAGGTCACCTCTCATCAAGATCTCCTGCCTTTTGTGTAACTTCAATGCTCCTCCACACCTCTGTGTGAAAGGCGCATGCATCTAGCGATCTTACGATATGCTTTTTCACAGGGAAACGTGCCCATGCCTATTTGTATGTACCTCTATCGGTACACAGAAGCGGTTTTTTAGCCATCCAAGCAGGACATTATTACCTGGGGTTTTTTTGCCTTGCCTCTGAAATGCTACACGCTCCTGATCAATACAGCCATGAAATGCCAGGTAAAGGGGCAGGCTGTGGGTGCTTGCTGCTCCAGGGAAAGAGCCCTCTGATCCCTCAGCTGTTTCACAACATAAACAGTCATTAAACAGGCCCCAATTTACCATCTGTTTGCCATTTATACCACCACCGGCACTAGCATCTGCTGCAGCGTAAGCACCTGTTTGCTGTAGTGCAACCTGAGAGAAGGAAGGGCCAAATCTCCTGGTGACATTTGACATGTTAAACCATGGTCGACAGTGCACTTGGCTCCTTCTCTCCACCCAGCTCTCTCCAGGATGAAGATGCAGTTATGCAGCTGGATGGGAGCTCCCTGTTCCTATCAAGATCAGTGGGGTACTACTTCCCCCAGAGCATGCACCCCTGCGCCCTTGCATGCAAACAGGGACGACGTGCCTACACCTCAGTGACAGGTCAGCTCGGTGACACCTTCAGAAGAGACAGAAAAGCAAAAGCAGGTAGAATGGGTGAGATGATACATATTCTACTACCAGACTGAGCAAACCTAGAGATAGTGGTCTGAGTTTAACTGACGCTGAAATCAATTTGCGTAACTGATGTTTTTAAGATGCACAGTTAATGGCAGAAACACAGTAGGTATTTATTATTTTGATTAAGGAGGTTTTGCTAATTTTCCTTATCTTTTAGCTGAATCTTCAAGTCAAAACATAGTATTTTTTTTTACATGGACAGGACATACGAGTGCATTAGCCACTGAAGAGATGACTGTGGAGCAATGAGACCTTACGAAGTTGACCGAGTCATTAAAATAATCCAGGGTTTTATCATCCCTTCTGGTCCCCAAGTTTCCTGGCCCAAATTCCTGACAGGAGTATGCAAAGGGAAGGCCAGCCTTGCTTGCAGAAATTCTTCCTAGGCTTTTACACTGAATCTAGTGCATATAATGGACACAACCTCAGGATTTTAGCTAAAGCCTGGTGAGAAAGACTTGCTTCATCGTTTAGAGCAAACAGATAGAAATAACAGTTTGGAATTTTTTGAATGCTATAAACATGACTGTAAGATATAAATTTGTGTATGTGGTTTCAGGAAATTTTACTTTAACAGTAGGAAATGGAATAAGCCAGGCTGAACATCAATATAAGATACGCTAACATAATAATATGTCTTAGAAAGTAACTGAGATGTCCAAAGGCAATGTCTTAAGACTTCTACAGAACAGAGTAGACAAAAGACTAGAAACAGGCACTGCCAGTGGACCACTCCTTAAATGACAAGCCATGTGCATTTTTTCATCTGCACCATCACACCAAGACACTTTCCTGTAGAAAGGCTGAAGAAGCCAAGTAGAAAAGAATGGAATGGGACAATGGAGACTATTCCTACCCATGCCCATTGCATGACTTTACTCAGTTATATACATTAGTATTTTGATTTGATGAAGCCTTCAGAGAAGGGCAAATCACCAAGAATTTCCTACAGGGTAACTGTGGTATAACATGATCCAGGATTAATTTCGCACCCCTCCATAATATGTTCATCTAATCAGACGTTTCTGAAGCATCTTAGACCAGGCCTTTCCTGTCTTCTTTTCTGAAGTAGCTTGGAGCCGCTCTCCAGGCTCTCTAAGCCCTTTGCTCCTCACACACATGCTTTTACTTTCTGACTGCATCAGATATCTATATCCCAACCTGCAGTACCTTCCAGTTATTCCTGAGTGACCATTGTCAGTACCAAGTATCCTGCTCCCCAAAAATCTTCTATCCCCATTTCTTGCAAAACCCTATCTCACCTAAGCCCTCAAATGCCTCTTCCTGATGCTCCGCTCTTGACTCAGCCACAGGTACCCACCACCCGCCAGCAGCTAGCTGGCCTCTGCCACCCCTCGCTAGATACCCCTTTCCTCGCCTATATGCACTGCAAGGGCTCTTCCCTTCATCTAAACAAGCAAGGGCAGGATTGCCATTTATTGGGGTTTCTTGAGCTCCTCCTAAGGTGCACTATATTCCCTCCTACACCCACCTCGACAAAAGCGGAGGACTGAACCCAATTTAAGTGTGCTCACCTGTGCTACGGTGGCACAACCTTGGGCTTTATGTTGCACGGAAAGGAAACAGTGCGAGTCCTCCACAACACAGCTACAGGACCAGCTGCTGCCCAGAATATCCCATAGCTTTAGGCGGCTGGCACACTACCCACCTCCAGGCTATGTGAGTATGGGGGTGGGAAACTCCAATGGAAATAAGTAAGTAGGATGGGACTCATGTGACTAAACACAGACATCAATAGTAACAGTAGTTACCCTATGCTCCTTATTCTGCCACTGTGAAAAAAACAGGAACCCCCTGAAGTTTGAGTGGAGAGAAGTAAGCATCTTTCATACTAAAGTAGACATCTGAAATAATGCAGACAACTAACTCCTTAAGAAAGTCTCGCCCCTGCACTGGGAGCAATTCTAGGCCAAGAGGCTCAGCTGCAGCCATCAACATTACAGATGAGTAAAATTAGCTGAGGTGAATCCCACCCATCCTGCCTGGTGCACTCCACCACAGCGTATTTTAGATTGCTCGTTGGCAGTCCGACGTTTCAGCACAAACATAAACGTACTTCAGGGGACGGTATTTCCGATTAGGCAGATGAAGATTTTAATTTCAGCCTAAGTGAAATGACTAGGGAGTTCACTGTAATGTTATCCTCCCCTGGTAATAAAAAAAGATAGCATAACCATAACAATTCTTCAGCATCTGCCAGGTACTTCTGAAGCCCCCAGCTGCAGAAACTGGGACTCGCCTGCCGATTTGGGCAAAGACAGAGTCACCAACACAGCTGTGCTTTCCTGGGGGTGCTTGGGGGGTACCTATCAGGGCACCACTTCCCTCCGGTTTCTCTTTGGTCACCCCGTCCCCTCCACGCACACCTGGGACATCGGGTCAGCCCATCTACAGAAGTGAATGATACCTCGACCGGTTTGTGCTAATAAAGCAGGGGAAGCACAAGGGAATCTGGCAGAAATTGCACCAGCTAACCCCAAGGGAAAGATGGGTCTGCTCAGCGTAGACCTGGTACTAAAGTTGGACCTTCTGTAACCCCTCAAGGTCCAGGCCAACATCTCCCTCATCCAAGGATGGGCTGGTTCTGGTTTGGGTTTTGTCTTTTAATCAATTCTGCCCTTGCTGTGCGAGTTCCCGTCTCTGCGATGGAGATCTCTGCAGGGTTCTGCCCACTTTTATTAACAGCAGAATAGGCTATTGTCACGCACTCTACATAGGGACTATATTTGGGCAGGTCATAATTGCCCATGTTGAATGTATTACACCACAGTCTCCTCCGATGCCTTTCTCTCCCTGTGGGTATCTCCAGCCATGGATTTTTCAAAATAACAAATCTCGATTCCTTGAAGGACAACTTTTGAGAAATGGGGCAATGCGTAATCAAAGGAGAGAGATGGGAACCAATAGGCTTGGTGTTCAAACAAGAATCCTGCTGCTATCCTCAGGGAAGGGTCCCTCACTTCATATATCCCTATTTTCTCTCGCTCTGTCAAAATCTGAATTGATGAAAAGCAGCTGAGAGTCCTTGCCACCACGGCAGTTTTTCATAACTCTGCAAGACTCAGCCCAATGTGAAGAAATGATTTCTTTTTCTTCTAGCTTCAGGCAGTTTGAAGCTTGAATATGAAACAAAAGGCAGCAAGTCTAACACAGGGAAAGGAAATGCGTATTTGTATGGCTTGATAGCTCCTAATTAGTTTTGTAATATTTATACAATGCCCAAAAGCATTGCCAGATCCCTTTCTGTAAATATAAATGGATGCATAAATGAAATCTTCCCTTTGAAATAAGAACAATATATTCAAATTGAACAGAAATGTTCCCATCTAGACGGCTGGCTGATGGAAAACTAAGGGTTCATTTTAAAGTGCAGATTTGCTGGTCAGTCCTCGCTCAGGGCCAAGCAAGCAAACCTGCATCTGGGAAAGGCTGCCTTTTGGCAAAGAACCCACACATTTTTCATAGAATAATTTCCCTTGAAAAAAAAGCCAAGCAAACAAAATCTAGCTTTCCCAATGGAAGTCTTGAAAACAGCACCATATCTTCCAGTCAACTGGTTTTATAATCAGTATCTCCATAGCATAAAATGGTTAGCTTGATAATGAAGTGCTTCATGTAAGAGCAGACTTTGTGCTAACATGCATCCAGGACATGTGTACGCTTGCACACACACTTTTAATGCTCAGTGCTAATGTAAGAAGCAGTATTTTCAGCCTAGGTAAGCCAGTGTATGTGCTACAGAACAGCAAGCAGCGTGGCTATGCTGCCATCAAGTGGATAGCCATCCTATACTAAATGTCTTCCAGGAGAGAGAGAGAACTGCATTTCAGGGCTGTACCAAAAATTTTGGAGTTTTTTAACGCCATCCTGACAAATGTCTGCAGTGTCCAGCTGATAAATTATGCATTTGCAGATTAATGGGACAGATTTAACTGTAAACACTCTCAGCAACCTTCAGTCATCATAACAACATGGGAAAAATCTGTTTGTACACTCTTCAGATATATGACCGTGTCATATTTAAAGTCCCAAATTATATCAGATGCCTGGCAGTCCTAGTGGTAGCAAAAGGGGCTTGGGGTCCTTTCAAAATGACAGCGAGAATGGGGCTCTAAGGAGCCCAGCCCTTGTGACGACACAGAAAGATTTTTCAATATCTACAAGCTGACAGACAACCATAAAAAAACAACTATGAGCTGCTGGCGAAAAGTTAATTTATGGTCCAAAAGTTTAGCTCTAGTGAGCGTGCTCTACTTCACACCACTTCTGGCTTCTTCGCAGCTTTTTTTCTGGCGTTCTACAGCAAAGTTTATCAAAGCTTCTGTCTTTATAGCCAATTCCCACTGAGCGAAAAAATGCAGCTCACTGAGACATGTTGGTTCTCTTCTTAGCCTGAAAAGGTTGCTTAAACCACTGTCCCCATTTTTCAGAATAGTTTCATGGAATAAACCATTCTATGCTTTTTACAACATTCATTTCTCAGATAAGATAAACTGAATAACTTTTAAGTTTTTAAGGGGAAAGAATCAACTTTTTGCCCCCATTCACAAAGCTATTGTCTATATAGGTTACTGAAATATGAAGCATATTTGCCACAGTGCTCTTACTAAAAAAAAAAAAAACAAAAAAAAAAAACCCAAAACATTTAGAAGTGAAGATACGGACAATACTCCCCTCTAGGGGCAGAAACAGAATTTGCAACATTCAGTTCAGTGGTGGTTCATTTGTAAACCACATTAGTGAAATAAAAAAAATAGGGCCTGCCAAATCAAAGACAATCAGAATTATTAAGTCGTTCCCTGCAGAGAACGCTGCTGCCTATGACATCTGTCTAAAAAGCACGCTGTGTTCCTATATTCAGGTAGAAGGGTTTTAATACTGCACGTATATAGAAGCCCATTTATTAGATTTCCCTAGCAAAAATATATCCCATCAACTTCTGATCTAGACAACATTATCATCAAATGCAATATGCAAAGAATACATTTTTCTTCATAAGTGAACATATGTATCATGAAAATGTATGTACTGACAAGCGCTAAAGCTGGAAGTTTGCTCAGCTGATCGCACTCGGTATATTTGGAAGCCAAGTAAGTTGGAAGGTCAGCATCAGCTCGGCTGCTTCCCTCTTCTTCATTCAGGCAGCCAGACGCGGGGTTGCAAAAGCAATTCAGGCATCTCCGTCAACGACAGAGGGTCCAATCCTCCCTGCACGGATTACTCCCACGTACAGTCTGGGAAGCTCGCAATTCTTCCTTGGAAACAAGGGGAGTGTAGAGCTAACGGAGGGTTGTCTCCACATCCCCAAATCCTGAGAACTGAGTAAGCCTGGTGAGAGCTACAGGAGATGGGGCTCAAGCCCCGGCTAAGGCCCAGTACCTTCAACCATTGCACCACTGCCGAGACGAGCGGCTCTCCCCTCAAAAAGCCCAGCGCTGCCTATCTTCTCACGGAAAGCCATGCTAGGTAGCGCTGACGAGCTGTTACCTTCGTGGGGACTTCCGAAGGGCTGGGCAGCAGCTGAGGGTGCTGGCTGCACGTCGCAGCCACCTCTGCACAGGTTGGGACGGGATCCTCACGCCACCTCACGGCAGAGCATCCCTGACGCTGCTGAAGCGCCCGTCACGAAAAACCGCTATCCCTAAAGTAGCACAGCTCCATGCACGTTACAAAAGCAGTCTCCTGACTCGTGTTTAAAGAGAATAGCACAGACACTTCTTTATTTTTAAAGTTATTACTTGCAATAGTGGAAGGCAAGCTATTTAAAAAGCTTTGCACTCCATTTCTTATCACATACACCATGGTTAGTCGGAATTTATTTCCACACACATGCACACCCACACACAATACTCTACCAAAAAAAAAAAAAGTCATGTCGCATGTTTTTTAGGTTACAAAAGCATTCTGTGTCTTTCCGTAGCCTACAAAAACATCAATCCCAAAGAGCTTTACCCCTGTGAAAACCAGGGAAAAAGGGACTGAGTGGGACGATAAGAAAGCCTGTGTCAAACCCAAATTTTTCTCCAGCTGCATACGCTGAGCAGGGCACTGCCTTTTCCTCAATATCCCTATAGCCTGTGGCACCTAACGTGACAATACTCTGCCATGGTCGCAGGAGAGGCACCTCTGCTGAGCCACTCAGACTGAGCGGAGAGCTCACCTCGGTCTCGCTCACCCAGGTCTCGCTCTGCTACCTCGGGTGGCTCAGCTCATTGCCTCACGGATCGGTGCTTCGCTGCATTTCTTTAGCGCCGCAAACCCCAGTGCTTGCACAGAAATAGCACGCCAGCTGCGAATCCGCCGCACGACGTAACGTTTTGCTCCAGGCTGACTGCTAGCCCGGTCTGGACCTCACTTACACAAGTAATTTACACAGGTAATCGGGAATTGCCTCTGCAGCAGTCTGGAGTTGTACTAGCGTAGTCCTAGGGGCAGTTTGGTTTTAAGGTCGGCATTACCGATATTTTTGTGAAATACAGGTTTCTCTGATAGTTATTGTGACTTTTATTCCTTTAAGCCTGTATGTGTATCCTCATATTGTTTCAGGAGTTTATTATTGCAGAGCCCACTAACTTGGGGCTAGTAAGAACCGCAATACACATAGCAGAAGAGAAAATGAGAGGGTTTTTTCCTTCTTTTAAACACAACCTCTACCACGTCTAAGTCTTTTTAGCACTAGTGCAGTTACAACTGTGATGGTCTAAAGCTGTAAGGATTTCCGTAAGGGTACCTTACCTCTCCTAAATCTCTGCTGCTTTCAAAAGCAGAGATCTAAGGCTCAGGTCTAAATAAATAAATAAATAAAACGGGTCGGAAACACCTGAAATGAAAACTCGGGACGCTCCAGGTGCCTGCGTACGAAAGCGTGATCCCCCTGCGCCCCGACAAGTCTTAACCACTGGGCCCCGGGAGCGAGCTCGGGGGTCGCCCTCCCAGCGGGCGGCAGCGGGCGGCTGTGGGCTCTGCCCCACGGCAGGACGGGGCGCCAGCGGGAGCTCAGCTCCCCCCTCCCTTCGCTGGGGGCTGCCTGCTGAAAACCCGGGCATCTCGGCATCTAACCTCAGGCTCCCGAGCACTTTGCTGGGTCCCAGGCACCGCTCTGGGATCGTATGTGAAAAGCTCAGAATAACACTTTGTTGCTCAGTAGGTTTTTTCCTTTCGTCTCTTTTTCAAGTGTTGTCCATATGACTACGCTCATGGAGAAAACCCTGTTGAAGATAGATGGCAGTCTTAATTACTACAGGCTAATTACCTTTAATGAGCAAATTGCCGTACACCGATGTGGGATTTGGCCTGAGAAGAATTTCAGAGAATCCTCTAACATCACCAATATTATATCTTATATCTAGGTTATGCAATGACGAAGCTTGACAGTATCCTCTAATCAGATGAGGAGCACGACCCTGAAGATCTGAGACACCAATTTGCTTCTCTGCCAATATAACATGCCAGCTTTGTTTTCAGGAAAGTACTTGCTACAGCAGCTTCACAGCACTGCTAGCTTATTTCATTTATCCCTATGACGATTTCCCTTTTAGCACTGTTAGTGAAATAAAAAAAATAATAATAATAAAAGCTCCAAGGGTTCAAGATGGACTGCCCCAGAACAAGGTCTCAGTTTCTGGCCTTGGAGACAGTTCTCCTGCAATCAGCACTGCAGCTGCAAATACAAACAGTAAGAGAGAACAGATCTTCATAAAAAAGCTGGACTGAATCATCAGATCTGTTGAGAATATGCCTTCCATTTAATCAAAGGAAATATTTAAGCACTAGCAGTATTCAGAAGCTACAAATTAATTGGTACTTGTAGGCAGCGATTATGTTTTCCATTTTTCTTGACATTCACGTAAATATGTGTGAAAGATCGGTCGCTCGGCTCTGCTAGGAGTGGGGGAAGTGGCGCTCCCCACAAGTATTTGCAGAGCTAGTTGGGAATCAGCATCAGAAGAAATCGATCCCGGTTATTACCTCATGGTATACAGCAGAGTGCCGTCATCCTCCAGGCGCAGAAGTTTGTTTGGAGTTGTCATGTTGTGAGCAATAGACTTCTTGCCATTGTGGAAAAAAGTGTCCGGGGTCCAAATCTTGCTGGCGAGCAGGTTGTTCAGAGGGAGGCGTTGCATAGGCCCTTTGAATCGCAGCCTTTCGTCTTTCCAGCTTTGTCGGAAAAAAACATCAATGGTGTATTCCTGGCAGAAAGAAACAGGCAAGGTATTGCAGGGTCTGAACAGGAGCGATGGTTCCAAAAATGACTTTAGCAAAGTAAATACAATGGAGCTGGGAGCCACGCGCTCGAACTTACCATTTCTGTGTCTGACACAGGACCAAAACTGGTAACATAGATGTCTGTTTTCACCTGAGTTATTCTCTCTGCAATAAATATAGGCTCTGCGTTAGTAATTGCTTTAAGATGCAATTACGTGCTTCTGATGCATTTCTCTATTAATAATTTCTGAATCACGCAAATATCCCCAAAAGCTTGAAATTAATAAGTTGTTTGAGGAGGAATTTCATCCCTGATCAAATGCAGATGTCAACCTTTGGGAGCCCAGGCTCTCTGCTTATAATCAGCAGAAAGAAACAGGCCCTTCAAAGGTACGATTCCTCTGACTGACAGGTTTTGATACCTACTATGGGATGAGCTGAAGTGTATCTTGGAAGGACCTATTCCCCTCTGCTGGCTTGGGTGATCTGCCCAGTTTCAGACATCTATATTATAGATGTCCAAAGTTAGGTGAAATTAATTCTACCCTCAAGACTCTAAGCCTTTCTGGCATCTTTTCAAATCCAGGACTAATTTAATTTAAGGGCAGAAATTTCAGAAGTTCGTTACATAAGATAGGAGCATCGAGCCCTATTTTCAAGCATCTCTGTGTAAAGTGAGAGGAGAAGGAGAGAAAGGAATGAAAGCAATGTGTTGGTCTCACAAGAGGAAGGGGAGGGGGTAGCCAGATTAAAAAAGGGCCAGGAAGAAACATAACAGATGGTTTACACATGGGTAGAAGATGAGAGAAATCTGGGGGATAGAGAGCTGAAGGAGGGCTCAACAAGGTTAGGATGGCAAGCAACTATTCACATGTTACGGTTTTAAAATAGCTGCTGTAGAGGTTATCAAAATGTCATATCAATACAGATTTGCTGTAGCTGTCTAAAAATGGATGGTTTGGGGATCTGTTTTTAACAGAGATTTTGTCACCAGCATAATTTTATACACGCTGACCAGTGAGGGAACCTTGCAGCAGCCTGCTAGCACCCTGTCTCGCTCACCTTAGGGAGCACCAGAAAGAAAAGAAACCCAAACTGTATTCAGTTACAGAAAAAACGCATCACACATGCTCTCCTAACCCAACCTCAGATGACCTCAATGACTGAAAGAAGACGACTTGCAGTGACCTTAGTATTGTGCCCCGTTTGCCAGGAGACAAAAGTACTTTCCGGGCTTCGTTTAGCTGATGAAACACAACTCCCTCATCAAGGCCCATGCCGAGAGCAGGCACCCATTCGGGAGGGCATCATGTAGACGATGGTCCCGCATAGCAGGGGACTGGCCACAGCGAAAGCGTTATCCTACCTCCCAGTCCCGGGCGCAGTCGGTTGTCGTAGCCGTCCAGAAGACCGTCCAAGATCCTGGTGAATATAGTGATGTTATCATTGGCGTCCTCTTTTCCCGGTGCTGTTGGCGTTTGCGAGAAGCTATTTTATACAAATGAAAAGAAACACGTCAAAAGCCATGACAGCCTCAAGGGGCTTCGGTCTCAAGGGAACTTTGCGACGGAGCCGCCAAGCCTCTGCCCTCTCCTGCGGCTCCAGCTGAGCGGCACCGGGAGCTGCGGCTATTTCATCACTGCTATAAGCAATCACAAACAGCTCTCCCTGGAGGAGGAGGACCCAAGGAAGGACCCGTGCTGTGGAGGTACAGCCCTGGGGCGCTGGATCGAGGGATGCCTGAGCCCACTGACCCTCTTGCCGTAACGCACAGGGAGACCCCAGTGCCCTGCTCTGCCCCACCTCAGCCCCACCACTTCCCTGGCGCTGGCATGTCTCCGTCCCCTGCAGGGAGCCAGGTCAGCTCACGGGGCCAGCAAAAGTGTTACCGGGTTTTCCCCGGGTTAGCTCTCCAGTCTTCGGGAGCTGCACCAGCTGGCAGAAGAGCTGCACAAGGAGCACAGGTTTGCCCGGGGACACTCCGTCAAGTCTGCCTGAAGGTACTCTTTAATCCTTACATGCCAAACAGCTTCTCATTTCCACAGTTTATGCAATTTATTGCCAGAACAAAGGATGAACTCTAACCTCATTTGAGGATAATGAACTCCCACTGCATTCAAAAATCCCACCCCAGATCACTGGGGTATCTGAAAGAACATTCTGCAGTACAGAAAACACAGTTCTTCATTCCTCCTCTCTCTTTTGCATAAATTAGTCCTCCCTTGTAGTATGCAAATAACAACAACGTGTAGTGGGCCTCATTCCATATCTTTTGGGCCAGATTTGTTTCTATTCCAAACTCTTTTTTATTTCAGTGAGATACGTAGAGAAGTATTTCAGATATGGTCCTTTTAGCCCACAAAACATCACTGATTTTTTTATTTTAAACTTGTCTGCTCAGGTATCCATGGCTCAGACCTAGGAAGCTGATTCTCCAGCTCACAGCACAACTGTAATTTGCATTTCTAAGTCCATTTGATTGTCATTTAAAGATGCTCAGGAGAATCCCCTGCCTATTAATGTCTTCGCTTACCTAAAGAACAGATATACAAGTTTATCCATAAGCATGCTTCACCTGCAGCAAGCAATGAGCATCTCTTAAGGCAGCAAGTTTGCCCACACTCAGCGTTTATTCAAGTTTCGGTCTCTGCTGGAATCACCAACAAATGCTCCAGCTGCGACAGAGGACGCATCGCCCCGCTAGGAACCGTACCCTGCCTCCTGCACCCCGCCGGCAGGCAGGAATCACGTAAACTCCAACAACCTGAACTCGACATGAGCCAGTGACCCAGAGATAAAAAAAAAAATTAAAAATCCGTGTTTATTTACTACCGGTCCCCAGGGAAATAAACCAGTAAATAAACAGAGAACCTCAAAGCATCCCCCTGAACAGCTTGCCTTGCAGAACGCTTGTAACGTATGCGTTAGGCTTACCTAACAGAACAGGATTTATACAAAGAAAGACAAGGGACCTCAACCTGGTTTTATCTGTGCAAGATTTACACTAATGGGACCTCGCTGACACCCTTGTAATGGGTCTGGAAGTTTTAGTGACACGAGACCTGGCTCAGGACGAGCTGCTGGTGGCCACGTAGCCCCGCCACAGACATGGGGACCCCCAGGCCTGTGCCTGTTCCCTTTACAGCTTGCGCGCTTCTGCTGGAAAAGGAAAGGATGGCAAAGCGTCTCAGGAGGCTGGGCTGTGGGAGCTCTGGTCCGATTCCCAGGAACGCCGAAGCACATGCAAACCCCTGGCCGAGGAGGCTCCTTGCGACACGAGTGCCGCCGGCGCTGCTGTGACCCTCGACGAGCTCAACGCTGGGAGAGCCCAAGGCCACCAAGGAGCTCCCCTTTGCTGCAGGTGGAGGCATAGCTGTGAATCTCGCCCATTTTTCAGGCCGTCCCATCTCTCTGTGGTCAAAAGACCAAATTAATTCTGTTTTCTATGCTTTGACCACAACCTCTAGCGAGTAAATGAGGCAGACAACTTTGCGGGCATGTTTGACTGTAATGAAAGACAGTTAATCCAGCAGATGCAAACTGGTTACAGAAACATTAGACATCCTCGCATGCCAGACCATTCAAGACAAAAGACGGTATACTTTTTTGTCAATCATCATCAGAGGGATTCACTGCATAAAGGTGAATATTTACAAGCAGCAGCCTAACGAATACGAACAGGAGACAAGTTACAGAGGTTCTTCCTATGCAATGACCATAACTAACGCTTTGGTAAAATCCTAGAATACTATTTTAAACTTTTCTCCTTTATTTTAGCTTCTTTTTTTTCATAAGAAAGAGATATGCATCATGCTGTCTGCCTGTTTCACCGTATCAATGTAGGAACCCGTTCTCATTTTCCAATGCATCTGACAAAGAAGCAGAGAGATCAAACTTCATTTCATTCCTACAAGTTTCATGAGAAGCGGCGACTAGACAAGGGGAGAGCGAGCTAAATTAGTGCCTCATTAAGGAAAAACGCGAGGTCAGCAGCCATCTATTCCCTCTGGCTCACTGACTGGGCCAGTCAGCACGCATGTAGCTCAGAAACAGCCTCAGCAAAACCAGCCCACCTCCTCTCTGCTAATTAAGAGATACGGAGGAGACTTGCAGGGTGATTAGGAAAGATCCTGGGAGAAAAGGACCGCAGAGGGAAACTGTAGGTGTTGCAATGGGAGATGGGAACAAGGGATGCCAAATGCGGAGCCAGGATTATTGCAAAGGTACGGAGCTGGGGGCACAGGATACAAAGCTTCACCAGTTTCTCTGCTCTTGAAAAAGCTTGTTATTTTTAGTGCTTATGGCTGAATTCAAAGCCAATTGAACTCACGGGGGAAGATTTCCATTGAGCTATTTTTGTGGGGATGGGACAAAATATTCTTAGTTCTCATAACTGCTCCTCTGAATCTAACAAGCATAATTGATGCTGCTTCCTCCTATCTCAGCTATGTACATCTTTCACAAGAATAGCACACACACCTCAAATACTGAAATACTTTTATATCTCCACAAGAAAAGGTAATTAATAGATGAAAAAGATGGAGAAACAACTAGGGTGAAGACCCATAAAAAGTCTGCACTTCATCTGCAAAACTGCAATCCAATTTAGATTTGGCAGATCGCTTCACCCAAAAAAGAAGGCACCTGACGCTGAATTTCGGTGAAATGTCAGTATTGTGTGAGGCCATTTGTAGACGGATTACTGTTTGCCATTAATGCAAACGCTACCTTCTCTTTCACAGAAAAGTTAGTGTTCAATGTCTGTTTTTCAGATTGCTGCTGAAATACATGTTTTGGAGTAAGTGCTGAAGTTGTCTTTTATGACATAAGACCTTTAAACTGTACTTGTAAAGTTACGCGCATATATTAGATACTGTAGCTCTAGGAATAGAGAGAAAACAGGTGATATCCTAAACTAATTATTTCCACACAGCTAAAGATCAGGTTTTATCAAAATATTAGCAGATAAGCACATTATTGCCTCTCTGCAACCAAAAATGTTTTTATAGCAGACACTTTCAGTTATGGATAAAAATAAACCTAGAAAAGAACCTTAGGAAATGCTAAGAAAATTCAAAGATAATTACATTTAAAGCTCATTATCGAACATAAACTAAGCCAACCAGGAATACTTCTCATCACATTTATTTAATATTGCAATTTCAGAGTGACTGAAAAAAACATAAGCCACAGAAGAGGCCCATCAGTGTAAAATGTAATAACTCTCTGAAGATGCTCAGTTACCTCTTCCGAGGAGTTCATCGTTTACCATTTTAAACATCACTGTCTTTTTTGCCATCTAGTCAAAATCATGACAGGTACTATTCATAGCTTAGTTGTAATAAGAGGAAAACGTAGGGAAGATATTTAATGATTTTCCCAAAACTTAAAAAAAAAGAGGTAAAAGACACTGGAAAAATAACTGAGGAGTATTTTGTGATTGAAAGTTGTGGGTTTTTTCTCTCTCTCTCTCTCTTAAGGGTAGAGTTTCCAATAACTTGCTTTAATAGGATTGGAATTATACCAGAACCTTGGACAAATTAACAGTTGGTGAAAAAGACAGTGGAGAACACACTTGCACACTTTTGGATACTGTCAGCTGGCCGAGCATCAAAGGAAGTAGATTTACTTTTCTAAATTAGCTTCTTGCCATCCCTTTCTTACAGGTTCTCGAGACCTAAAAATGCTGGTATTTTGTGAATTTGTGCAATGAAGATTCAATTCTTTCACTTTGGATTGGGACAGAGGAGAGGACTGACTAAAATGATGAAACTTTGATGGTCTTTGCAGATCCTTAAAGAATAATTTCATTCTTTTACTTAGCAAGAGCAGTATTTTACTACCTTTTGGGACTGAGCAATTCGTGAGCAGCGCAACGAAAGCCTGTTTTTCATAGGGCGACGTCTTACCGTCCTCACCCCCCTGCACATTAACGCCCCTTTCAATATCCTGAATTTCTCCCGGTCGTTAAACACCTCCCGGTGCTCCCAGCTCCCCGGGTCACGGACCTGTGGCTTCCCTAGGAGGCAACGCGTGCCAGGGCTGGTCCTGCGCGGAGCACGTGCTGGATGGTCTGCAGCTACACGCCTGCTGTTTGGCCAGCCGGCAGGCCACGCCAAACAGAGAGGCTGAAGCCGTAGCTTTCTGTTCGGCAGAGGGATTGACTGACGTCTGTCTGCCTCCTCCAAGCAGTTCTAGGTACCCACCTAATTTTCCGATTATTAAAATTGCCTAATGGGCTCAAAAAGCTACCTGGAGACATGGGGAAGGAAAGGATAACAGAATAAAAAAAATAAACGGATAAGCGCGACTGCATAAGCATATGATAATTGGAAAGGGATAACCCAGCAGAACTAACTGCTTAGGGTTGCAGAGACTGACTTGAAATAACAGCCTGAAGGAGAGGTATGTTTAGCCTAAATAGCAGGATTATGGTCTTAGTGATAAGGACCGTGAGCTAGTGGAAAAGTATGTGAAACTACAGACACGCCACAGACTGAATTCTTAGAGTGTACAGAGAAGCCTTGCGCTGGCTACATTTAATTGGGATCTTCTGTTTTCTGTGTTTCTACTATTATAAATATTATTAGCAGATGGCAACTAAAGTGTGGTTACACCAACAACACCCGTCCTCGTTGGTTTCGGCTCTCGGACAGATTTCTGAAATGGCACGTCTAAAATGCAAACGCGCAGGGACTGCGCGTCACCAGCACGTCCCCAGAGATGTCCCCGTGGACAGTCTGGGGCTTGCAAAAAGGAGTCAGGACGCAGTAAGGTTGGCCAGCGTGGGGCCGACCACGTGCTACCTCATCCCAGGGAGACCTTGGTGCAGGCAGTCACCCGTCGCGCCGACCCTCGCGGGGCTGCAACCGCGCGGGCTCCCCGAGGGCCAGAAGGTGCAAGGTGCTGGGCAGTGCCATGGCACCCGCGGAGCCTGGCAGGACAGGACCCTGCGTACGTTGATTTCCCTCCTCGACGGATGTGCTCAGCCTCACAGCGTCGCTCGTGCGGGCGTCAGTCTGAAGGGAGCAGAGTCCGAATCATTTTGCATCTCCACTGACCCCCTGCCAGGAGAGGACCCACCTCCTGCTCGGTTTTGTCAGCCTCACCCTGTGGGCCTTGCACTCGTGAAGCCGAGACTGAATTCAGTGCAATCCTTCACATAAAACAAATTGGAGGAGTCAGCCTCTTGTCTCACCTGAAAATAGTCTTCACGGTTATATTTGACTTTTAATTGTTCTCTAGCTCTATTATTAATCTTTACTTTCAAGACAATTGCGAACTGTCTTGAAATGCTTCAGTAAAATCCCTTAACTCGTTAGAGCATTATACAACTCAAGGCTGAATTCAAGCAAGCTTGAAAAAGCCTTGACTCGTGCTGGACTGTTTCTGCAGAAGACGACTCATAAAGCTGTTACACCAACAATGGTGGGGGCTTCGCATCCTCTTCTCGTTTCATCTATATCTTTGAATTTTAATTCAGTGATTTTTCTTTAAATAATTTCTACCAACTATGCCTACAGTCCTTATCTACCGCCTATTGATGTGGATAACTCTCGATAGTCATTCCACATTTATGTTAAACATTAATCACAGACTTTTGCTGAGATTTCTGAAGTAGCCTAGGAGACTGAGATACATAATTCCTGTTTATTTTACCAGGCATTGTGCATCAAAATCCCCCAAGGTGGCTTTGGCTATGTCAGCAAAAACTGTATTTATGATTTAATATAAACATGGAATGACTATGGAGAATCATAGACAAATCTCTGCCTTCGTCTGTAATGTCCTACTGTATTTTGCTTTTTAATTTGCACTCATTTGACCAATCACTTTTATCTAGCACATTGCAAAATGCACTGCAATGTAACAGTGCAGTCCAAACATGGATGAAGCTAATAAAGAAGAACCTGGTAGCAACAGCAAGTATTATCAGTATTAGATTCTTGCAGTTAATATACCAGCCCACATGTAAATTGTACCGTTCTGTCCTGAAGAGTCAGTCCCAAAGCACTTAGCAAATTACACTCTGAAACTGCTTCTGCCTCTGAAACAGAAGCGCTGGAGCATCCTCTGTCTTTTGAGCAGGGTCAAAATTCAGCCCTAAGGCAGCGTGTGAATGGTGCAGCGAATTGGAGCTGCTTATCTCTGCAGGCCCAGACTAAAATTACTAGATCAGAAATGGGGGGCGGAGGGGAGGTTACGTGATGATCTCATTTTAGTGCACGGAAGCTTTTTGAGTAACTCGCAGAAAACAAGTGTCCTAGTTTCCCCTAACTGTCCTGTTCTGAATATCTGCCAGGTTACAGGTCACACCGATTCCTACCTGGGACTTAGATTCAGTATTTGCTTTGGAGTCGAAAGGGAGAGTTGAACCCTCTTTTTTTGCAGCCTCGCCTCTCTAGTCTTCTGTTCGAGGAGTAACGCGGTTAAAAGACCCCACACCAAACAGGTCATGCTCAACTATTGCAATGCGCTGCCTTCTGCAGGGATGATGGACAATCAGGAAGGACTTAAGGTTATAGTCCTCAAGATTTGCTCAATGTGGTAATACTTTGTCAAATTACAACCCCGTCAAGACAAGTTTAAAACCAGTCCCACATTACCTATGCCCTCTTCATTTCTGTTGCAAAGTCCAGGGAAAGTATTGCCTTAGACCACAGTGAAAGCAGGACCCAGCTTCTCCAAGGAGAATAAATCAGTGTGCAGCTCTTTGCATCCTTTGTAGTGCGCAGACCTAAAACCGTTCATATACACCACTGTGGTCACAGGCTTCCCCCTGCCCACATAGGACACACGCTGGACACACGCTGGAGACAGGGCTAAGTTTTCCTTATAGCATAGATAGTCATCACTCAAAGTTTGGTCTTTTTCTAGTTCCAATCTGGAAAAAATCACTTTGCTTGAAATCAGAAACTGATTTGCATCTCCGTTTTGTATCTTCTTATAGCAAGGAATTGATGGGTGTGCTTGTGAATCAGCACGCTGGGAGGATTTATTTTTTTCTGGTGAAATCATAAATAATTGTTCTCCTCCACAAAGAAGAATCAACCTACGTTTCCAGAGCACTTGCGAAATGCTTTTTCTAGACTCCATTGCATAGCTCGATTTTGGAAAGTTCTTAAGATCTCTGGGTTTAGGAAAAAAACATATAAATAGGGGTTTTCTGTTTGGGTTTATTGTTTTTTTTTTTCCCCTAAGAGCTATAGTAGTAGTATTTCTTCAATACAGTTTTCAGAATATCACTGTCAGGAAAGCCTTCAAAGCAATAATAAGGAAACAGGATTCCTTGCTATACGCTTCCGGGAAACACAATTTCTAAATATTCTAGCAAGTTTCCAACTCAGTCATCCTTCTGAGCAGCCACGATCTTAGCTTACTCACTCGGAAAGCCTGTACCAGCTAGCAGCATGCCCCGAGTCCTGCTGTTGCAGCCTTGCACTGCTGCCTATAGCCTGCACCCACCAGGTGAGAGGGGAGGCGCAAGCCCCCCTCATCGCAGCCACGGAGGCAGGGAGCACCGCAGCCCCCCGCTGTGCTACGCCCGCGTCTGAGCACTCGGCAGCTGTAGGCCCGGTCTGAGCTCCCTGTGCCCTCCAAGCCTTCCCGCAACAGCATTACGGGCGTGAAGAACCGATACGAGACAGTAAATTTGAGCAGGAAAGCAAATCGCTCCCTTCCCCCTGACACCAGCACGTTAAGAAGAAAGGCAAAGCCCGCTTGTTTTGTTCGGCTGCTCCGCACCACACGGAGCCAGGGTTTGTCATTTCCTTAAAAAAGCCACAGCAAAAATTCAAACGCAATTGGCAACTCACCCGAAGTGGCTGGCTAAACTCATGGAAACGCAGAAGAGGAAGAAGTTTTTGATCATGATAAAGTCAGAGACCATCCCATTGTCCATTCCAGAGGAGAGGAGGAACGCAGGTGGTTGCTTTGGTAAAGGTGCAGCTGCTCACGTTGTTCTTACGCTGCAACAATACAAAAAAAAAAGGATAAATTATTACACGGACAAACAGCGGGATAGCCGAGTTCAGCTAACACCGCATCTTCTGCTATCTCTGTTTTTCACAAACTTATCTAGGCTTATGTAAACATCAGCTGTTTATGTAAAATTGTATATCTTCAAGGACATGTTTTACCTTCTGCTGACAGCAAACTGCAAAACAGGAAAAATTCTTAGTGGCCCAGTTTTTCCTTATATTTGTCCATGATATAAGTAGCTGAAGAAATAGTCACCATTTTCCAAATGCCAGTTTCAACCCTTTACCTATTTCCACAACTTCCACACGCCTGCAAACCCAGGGCTGTGTGCAGCCTCCGCATCCCTTCCTTCCATCGCAATTTTTTCCCATTAAATACCCGGCTTCCCTTTCCAAAATCCCAGTTGAAATGCCAAGAAACACCTACTGCTTCTTGGAATTCACGCTGCTGATGCACGGCTTAGCAAAAAGAGGGTGGGATGGGGGGTGAGGGGGGGTAAAAAGTGACCTTCCTCGCAAAGGCACATAAACCTCACGCTAGCACGAAGAATGACAGTAATGTAGCTGCTCCAGCGACTGCCGCTTTTCGGATACCTGCCTCAGCGACCAGACCACCAATTTCAGCATTGTGCACTAACGTTTTCCTCTGTGCCCTATTAAAAAAAAAAAAATACCAAACAAAAAACCCCCCAAAACCCAAACACTATATACCCCCCCAACCCAAAACCAACAAAACCCCCCAAACAACCCCAAAAACACACCCAGAGGGGAGCTGCCTGGATTTTCCACCTGAGCCCTGTGCCCCCGCGCCACACCGCTCGGCAACTTGCTCTCCCCACCCCGCCGGCGCAGCAAGGCGAAAAGCCCAAACCAAACACCGCCCCCCGGGGCTCCCCCCCGCCCGGCCCGCGCTGCCCCGCGGCGGGTCCCGCTCGCTCCGCGCCGCTCCGCACCGGGCACTGCGGGGCCGCCGCTCCCTTCCGCAGACGGGCAGCCCCGGCCCGCCCGCACCTGCCCGGCGACCGCCGCCCGCTCCTCTCCGCCGCCGCCCGCGCACTGCGCCCCGGGGCGCCGCGCACCGCTCCGCGCCGCTCCGCGGAGGGTGACACCTGCCCGCCCGCGCCCGCTCCGCCGCCCCTTCCCTTCTCCCCTTCCTCCCATCCCCGCGGCGCCCCCGGGCTTGCCCCCACCCCGCCCGCCCGCCAAAGTTTCCCGCGGCCATGTGCGCGGCGCTGGGCGCAGCGGCGGCCGCCCGGGGGGCTGCGGGCAGGGCTCCCCGCCGCCCTCCGCCGGCCCGGCCGGGCGCGGGAGCCCGGCGCTTACCAGCCGCCGGCGGGGGGACGAGGGCGAGGGGGCGGTGTTTGCCCGAAAGTTGCGGAGCGGCAGCGGGCGCGGAGCGGGAGCGGCGGCACTGCCTCCCCGCCGCTGGCAGGCGCGGCCCCGCCGCAGCGCCGCGCCCGCGCCCGCGCCGCCCCCGCGCCCGGGAGCGCGGGTCGGTGCGCGGGGCGCGCCCGCCCCTCGGGGAGCCAGCGCCGAGCCCCCCGGGAGGCGCCGCGCCCGGCCCCGCCGGAGCCCCGGGGGCGTCCTGCGGCTCCTCGGGCTCCCCGCAGCCGCCTCCCGGGAGCAGCCCCCGCCGGGACCCCCCGGGGCAGGGTCCTGGGCGGGCCCGGCCGGCGGCGACCCTCCGCGGGGAGAGCCCCTGCCACAGCCCCGGCCGCGCGGGTGCCGTGTAACCGTGGGGCAGGGCCATCCCCAGCAGAGGGTGAGGCTTGCCGGCATACAGACTCCTTACCCATGCGTGTATAAGCATACATACGTACACGCACCCATCCATACATAGATCTGTAGCGGTATTCCTCTTCTGTAGCCAACCGACCTGATCTAAACCACTCTAGCTCTTGAATGCCGAAGCGGGGATTTGTACCCGCAGCGTTAACGCGCTTTGTACGTCCTCATGATCAGACATCCACGGTTTCTATCGGTATTAAAAATTTCAGGGGACCTGCGGTAACTTCGAGGTTTCCTTGTGAATGTATGTAGCGTTATTCCAGAGAAATGGATGCACTGCTTCAAAGCCTCAGTGGCGTTACGTGTTCAAGCCACATATGTTACACGCCGTTTGCAGGTGTGGAAGGATTGGTGCATTTTGAACTACCCAAAAGACGATATGAGTGCTGTATAGTCCCGGTTCCTGTGGATTCCTTGAGATGCACGCAACGTTTGGTGACATGCGCATGTTACGCGAGGCAAATAGGATTTCAGTACATGCTGCTGTGACTATACTTCGAAATAATACTCCAAACTCGGTTATTAAATTGACAGATCTAACGAGTTAATGTCTGTCTTTCAGGCAACATTATGGATCAATGAAGCATTTGTCTTTTTCCTATATCCATAGAAAAGCTCTATGAAATTAATCCCTCCACCGAAATCAATACCGATTCTGTAGCTCATTGCCATAGAGGGGCTGCTATACATGTGCCTAGTTCGCGATCTGCACGATTTGAACTGAAAACTGATCCTTATGAATTTAAATTTCCTTTTTTTTTTTTTTTTGGTTATATGTGGTGCTTAGCTGCGTTCAGGTTTTCCAGCAATGATTTACGATCTTAAATGCAGAGCCAATGACATACGTTGTTCCTCGTTGTTCCTTAGTGACTTCAATAAATACGAAGTTGTGAATGAATGTTGCTATCAGAACAGCTTTCCCGGTGCTTAAAAATATCTAAGTAGTACGAAGCGCCAGTAGTTTCTCATGATAATGTTCTTGCCCAGGAGTGTTTAAATCAGATTTTTTTGCAGTGCTTGGGTTTCTGGTGTGAACTATTTATACCTCCATATAGGTGATGTTGTAAAAATGTGTGATCTTTAAATAATCTTACAAAAGAAAGACGTGGAAATACTGGCCTAGGCTTTCCCGTGAGCGGGCGAGGGCTGCGCGCCCCTCGGCTGCTCGCTCCGGCTCCGCGGCGCGCAGAACCGCGCCCCGGCTCCTCCGACGGGCGCCGTCCCCTCCGCGGAGCCGCGTGCTGCCGGTGCTCTTCACCGAGCCCACGGGAGAACGCGTTCAAGGCTCGGGGAAGCGGAACGGCGAGGAGACGTTAGCGGAACGCCTCAGGAAAAAGAGGAAGAAGTCGGGAGAAGGCGCCGCCTCGCGCGGCGGCGCGGGGAGCTGGCGGACACCGGTGTCACGCAGAAACCCGCGCGCGCCCTGAAAAACGCCGCTCTTGCGCCCACGCCGCGCCGAGCCCCACCTGGTTCTCCCGCGCTGTTACCGGTGGGCGACCGGGGCGAGGGCCCGCGGTTTGCTCCGCCGCCGCCAGAGGGCAGCACAGCTCCACGCAACCCCGGCGGCGCGCGGGGCGGCGGGCAGGCGCGCGGCGCGGGCAGCGCGCGGCGGGGCGGGCGGTGGCGCCCGCGGGCCGCCGCAGCCCCCGGGCCGCTGGGGCCGGGCGGGGGCGGGGAGGGTCCCCGTGGGTAACTTGCCGAAGAGGGTGCCCGGTGAAGCCGCGGGGAGCGACGCGGCGGGAGGACGAGGCGCCCTGGAGTCGCTGGGGGCGGTTGTACCCGCACGGGAGCGCGGCTGGTGGCTCCCAACAGCGGCGTCGGGTGGCCGTGGGTTGTTGTTTTGTTTGGGGTTTTTTTTTTTCTTTCTATAGCCTTCTCGGCGTGGTAGCAGTGTAATGTAGCTCTGGTTCTGTTTGCCAGCTAGTTGTAGCTAACGACGCCATCCATCTGAAACGTGTGGTTTATAACGCAAGGCATTAACTCCTGGGCAAAGGTGCTTTCTCGAGAGCTTGTCGGACACGAATGGCGTAGGTTTTTGGATTGGATCCCTGCAGGATGGTGGCTTTGACCTGTGACAGCAGAGTTATTACAAGCAATGGAGAGATCTTTGCTTTGAAGGCAACAGCATTGTACGTGTCCCCCGCTGTGTGTGTTTTCAGGCACTCCCTTGTGATTCACGCTTATCCTGTCTGTATTCTTAGCCTCCTCGTTCGGTTTTAAAGGATGTGGTGAATTTAGTATGTGGAACAATTGCTTTTTATTGTGGTCAAGGAAATGTTCTGTTTGGTTATTTGGTTGTTTTCTGCGCTGGTGTTTCGCAAAAGCCAACACAGCCTACCAGAAGCCATTTCATATTTGGGAGAAGTTTTACGTGGTCCCTCTCTGACATTTCTCCTCCCCGCATCATTAAGTAATGTTGCTTATTTGCAGAGATAAATGCATTTGAGCTAGATCATCCTTGACAAGGGACCGAAACATTAGTGCAGGCAAACTATGCTGTGATTTTTTTACCATGACACTCCTGAGTACTTACACACTTCGGAGCTCACCGGGAAATGCGCACCAAGTCCTAACACTGTGACACTCTGTGTTGGAAAATGGCCTGTTTCTCCACCAGCCCAAGGCATCTGTCATCACCCAAGCCATTCCTTCTTCTCCCAGGAGAGCTACAGATAGCTCACGAAGTCGCATGGAGGTGTGACCTGCTGTGGGTACCAACCCAAGCAGTAGGTGTGACGTGCTGTGGGTACCAACCCAAGCAGTAGGCTCTTCAGAGGCATTCTCTTCTGCCAAAACATTTCACTTCAGACATGCAGGTGGAGAGGATTGCCTGTTTTCTTGAAATCTTCTCTTTGGCCTCATAGCTAAGACTCTGCAAAAGGTAGCGCTTGGGACAGTGATTTTGGTGATATAAATCCTTTTCCAGTAGAGAGCAGTTCCAATTCATCAGTCATTGCACGAATCCCTAACCATCAGCTAACACCAACTTGGCCAGTCTCAACACAGAGGCTGGATCTGAACAAAGGGTGGAAATCTCATTTCCACTCCCTTTTCTCTCAGTATTTGTAGAGGTGACAGTCAAGAGGCTGCTACTCAGCCCTGGTGAGACACACCTGGAGTGCTGGGTCCAGCTTTGGGCTCCCCAGTATGAGAGAGACATGGACACACCGGAGAAAATCCAGCACAGGGCCAAGAAGATTATTAAAGGACTGGAGCATCTCTCCTATGAGGAGAGGCTGAGAGAGCTGGGACTGTTCAGCCTGGAGAAGAGAAGGCTCAGGGGGATCTTATCCATGTGTACAAATACCTGAGGGGGGGAATGAGGAAGAGGGCTCTGCTCGGTGCTACCCACTGACAGGACAAGGGACAGTGGGCACAAATTAAAAACCAAGACATTCCATCTGAACATGAGAAAACACATTTTTACTTTGAGGGTGGTCAAACATAGGAACAGGTTGGTCAGAGAGGTTGTGAAGTCTCCGTCTGTGGTGATACTCAAAACCTGAAGGGGAACGATCCTGGGAAACCCGCTGTAGCTGACCCTGCTTGAGCAGGAGGTGGGACTGGCTGATCTCCAGAGGTGCCCTCCAGCCTCAGCCATCCTCTGGTCCTGTAAGCTGTGAAAACAGTGTCATCCTGTCAGACTCTCTGTTACTTTCCCCAAACAGTTCACAACTGTAACCAGCAGTGAAATGATACAACCAACCTTGCTGATGTCAGAGGTATTAGAGTCTGATAGACTTTGAAGCATTTGGTGTATTTCTGAATGATAAGGAGGGATATTAAAAGCCTTTTCTTTCCCTCATGCATGCCCGCTCTACAATGCCATGGACACCCAAAAAACACGACCAGTGACCTGCATTTCACTTGTCTGACGGGCCACGCTGCATACAGAGCTGCATTTAGGACCTGGTGTTTTGGGGGGTTGTTTTGTGCATCCCGGTGGCAACAGAGAGCTACTTAACAGAGCTTTGCGAAAGGCAGCTGGGGCAGAGTAACGCGGGGAAGGATTGCGCGGAGATAGAGTGTCACTGGGAGAGAGAGGCAGGTGACCGCCCTCCCTGTCTCAGCAAAATTCCAGCTGGTTGTGAAAAGCGACATCTTCAGCAAGCGACACCTTCAGCAAGCGACACTGATGCCTCTGCGTGCTATTTGTTGCGATTCCCAAATCTGCGGGTTCAAAGGTCTAAAAACTTCATCCGAAGCTAATCCTGAGCAGGTTGCTTTCTGCACACATTCAGTTTAGAAGCGAAGGAAAGGCTACATTTTCTGTTTGACGGTTCATCCTCTCTGTTACGGGCAACCTACGCTTCTGCCCATTTCCACAGATCAGACTAACAGCTGAGCGAGCGTTGAGGGTATGCCTCAACGCTGCTGTCATGGATTTGTAGCATGCCCTAAGCTTCAGTGTTTCTGAAAACCACTCTAGGCACCTTACACAGGTCCCTACTCCAAGATGAGAACCTCGGGTGCTGGCAGCCCTATTTCTCAAAAGCGGCTGGCAGGAAATTTAAATGAGTTTGGATCTGTATTAGACACTTGGCCCCATTAGATCAGGGAAATGATATCTAGAGATACCTCCCCCACTCCCTCAAAGGAGTGAAAGACATTTCCAACATTTTTCAGTCTATTGTAAGGTTTTAAATCCTCGGATTAGAGCATTAAAGCAAACATTGCCTGTTACTTACAACGTTGTCCTCATCTTTCTGCATAAAGACACATAAAGAGGCTCCGTCTTTTTCCCCAAATCCACCTTGTTGTCTGACTCCTTACAGCTCCCTTCTCCCTTATAGATCCTACCCTCCCTACAGGTTAACCCAGCTGTGCCAGATTTACACAGTTTACATCCCCCCTGTGTGGCTGAGATGGGTGTAACTGTTGAGAGCCTGGAGCAGGTCGGTGAGGAGCACGGGGCCAGGGCCAACCGTGGGGTTCAGGCCTGGCCCTGCCCTTGCAGTGCCTTTGCAGGGAAATGTTGTGCACAGGCGGGTTTTGATAGTTCACTCGTGTCAGTCCAGCTTGCCAGTCAGGTAGCTCTTTTCTCCTCTGTCCTGGAAGAGAGAGAATTTCCTTTACACCAGCGGATGGCAATGCAAAATCACAGCATGGGGTCAAAGCTTCTCACAGATGTTTTTTCCCATGGAAGAATTGAGATTTTATTCACATTCTTGCCAGTTGCAGACATGAAATCTTCTCCCGTTTCCTATAGTCTACCACAGTCTGCCTTTGAGACACAAACTGTGAAAGCCAAGCTACTTCATGGTCTTAAATTTAGGGGACAGAAGGGGCTACCTAGCAGCAGTCCCTCCTGCACCACACAGGCCACAGATTTCCATAGCAGTATAAATGGGGACTTTCTGGTTTGCTTTGCTCTCGCTTTGTGAGAATACAGGCTGTTTTTTCTGGGTGTCCATGAACTTTGCAGCAAGTAACCTCCTCTGTGAGTGTTGTAGCCCATAAACAAGCGCCTGCTGTTATCTCACCTTGAATCTGCCCCGGTTTCTTCCCTTGTTGGCACAATGTTTTTAGCAGAGATAAGACTGTGGACTAGTGAGATTGGCATCGCAAGCAGAAGGATATTTGAAATAAGAGTGTCACCCAATCAAAGTTTATAACCTGACGATCTGCTAGATTTGACACCCTGGGCCAAATTAACAAACTGGCTTAATGCACTTGTATGGACATAGTGGATACAGCTGTGAAGTTCACATTTTGCGCACCTCTGGGCTGGACCAGTTACAGGTTCCCCGCTTTGCCACCATAGAAATTGGGCTAATAGTATGGGAATGACGGTGCAAATAGACGTACTTAAGCGTCTTAGCAGGCCTAGGGAGAAGCAGGTGTATTCAATAGCCAAAGTCAGATGTATATGGAGCAAACAGAAGCGACAGGCTTCTCAGTCTGTGTGCTTACTCAGCGGTGCCAGTCATCGTGTCCTGACATTCCCAGGCAATCGCACGTGGATCTTCCAGTTCTCCAGAATTTAACTTTTAAACATAAACTGTATGAACAATACTTTTGCATAGAAAGAAATAATGTAAAGGATGAGTAAGCATCCTCCAAACATGTAAGTTACTTGTAACTAATGTGTTGGAGTAGATTATTCTATGTGAAACACTGGTGGTACATGCTTACATCTAAAATGTTACAGTTTTCTGTGTAACCTTAGGCGGGGTTTATTGCACACAAGTGAGCACTGACTTAGAAAACCTCTGAACTGGAACTTTATGATCCTATCATGTATAAAATAGCTTTAGTTAATTTCTTCAAAATGGCTAAATTTACTGGTTAGTATTTTAGCTAGCTAGAGTAGCGGCTATAGCTATACTTGGAAAATAATGGGTCATTAGGGTAGCATTGTGTATGATCTTTAAGGCCTCAGTCCTCCTGTCTGGTGATTCAGATGCGTATTTTCTGTAAGTATGAGACTGCACAGTGCACTCCTGGTGAGGACAGAGCACACCTTTAACTAGACAGTTGAGAAAAAAACCCCAACATATTCTATATTCTGAAGCATCTAAGTAAGAAAGCACTTTGTGGAGAACAACCGCAATGATTCAGTTTCATGCTATGATTCATAAAGAAAGATTAATCAGGCTTAAACTAGAGCGTACAAGTTCTGCATCAATATTCAAGGGTTTATGCATATGCTACTATACATTTAAGTCCTTCATAACAGGAAGGAGAGAACAAATCTTAGAAGGAACAACACAGAAATTCATTGAACTAAGCTGGAAGAATTGAGAAATTCTTCATTAAGTATATATTCCAATATTCATAACGGATGGAAGGTGAGTGTACCCATAGGCAATATAGGACTATAGTAACCTAATGTACTTACTGATGTTAAAGACAGAGTATTTGAAATTTAGAAATTGGTTACAGACAAGAGGTACCAAAATCTATTTGACAGTACACCTCTGAATTTTATTATACATACATATGTATGTATATCTCTCTCATATTTAGGTTATAAGCTATAAATATTTATACCTATTGATACATGTATGTACATATCAAGTCTACCTGTCAACTGGGTTTTGGCTATGCAAATGCTAAGATAAAATTGGATTAGCGTGTTTTAAGTTGTTGTAATGAACTTAGGTCTTTTTGGCTGCTATAGTTTCCATATTTACTGCATTTCTCTGTGTTGTTTACATGTGTGCTGGGCATATTGACAGAACTCATTATTTCTGTTTCTGATCAACACAGGTAACTGCCAAAGATACCAACAAATGTTAGTTTCCACTTCTGTAAAATTTTACAAATGCTTTCAAGTCACCCTGTAATGATTCATTATAATAATTAGCTGCTGCTACAAAAAATACATTAATGCATACCATTTGGAAAGCTGTAGACACAACTTACATTTATTTTAGGATTTGCAATATACCAATTTTCAAGCTGAATTTATTGGCAAGGGTTAGGTGGGAATAAATGTTCTCGGCAGTTCCAAATCCCATTAAATGTGACTTCTGCTATATAGATTCAAGTGCTATAATTAATAAAATTTCAAGAAAAATGAGTTTTAAAATTGTTCGATCTAGGATTAACATTTACAGAAATTGGACAGAGCTGCTAAAAAAAAAAAAAAAAAAAAGAAAAAAAGAAAGAAAGAAAAAGAAAAGAAAAAGGAAATAACCTGAACGTGCCCTGTTTTGGAAAAGATATTGATGGAGATTTCACAATGATCTATATATAAGACTACGGGATGTTAAATATTAAAGACTGAACTATAGCAAGCATTATAATATACCACACCAATGCAGGTGATGTCAGTCCTACAGCTTTGTGTGAATATATTTTGGCAGTCCCAGTGCAGTAGAATTCAGAAAGATAAAAATAATAACATACATTATGTACATCAGTCAGTAAGTCAGATCTTCATGTAGTATAAACTGGCATAAGTGAAGGGCAGTGGAACTACGTCCATACATCAGCTGAGGTTGTGCCTTGAGTGTGACTCAGTAATTATGATTCAGTCAATGAGAGTTTGTTTGAATGTGAAGAATGAGATTTGGCACAAATATTAAGTAGGGGCATTTTTTTTTTCTTTTGGCAAATAATTTATTCAATGAAAAATGCAGGTGGCTTGCTCACAAAACAACTGCAGAGCAGGCTAAAATTTGGCAATTTGTATCAGCCAATGGAAAAAAAGTTGAGTAAAACACTAGAATTTTTGTTTTAATATTTCTAGAAAAAAAAAAGTCAGTAGGATGGAAGAGGAGGATATAGCGGCAGAAAGAGTTAAGACCAGCTGCGAGGAATCGTCGTACAAGCCATGCTTTGGATATTCCCTTTGGCTGTGAGAAACCCAGATGAACTCTTTGCTATGGGCAGCCATTATCTTTTTGCACATAGGGAACTTGGTATGGATTTTCCTTGGTGTCTCCTTGTAAACTGCTACAGTTTTACAGAAGTGATTGAGCGTTTGGGGGCTCAGCTATCAGTGGAGATGAACATCTGTGTGCCAGCCCTCGCCAAGGAAGGCTTTGCCTGGAGGGAAGGAAAGCACCCTACCCCCAAGCTGCACATTTAGGATGTAGCAGATCCAAGCTCAGTCCTGGGTGCAGTGTGTTTTCCTTGACTACCTGTGCTGTAGCTTTTGAAGGAAGCAAACAGGCACGTGGACTTGGAGGGACAGCGTGGGACACTCTGTCCAGGTCCCCAGGCTGCACACTTACCGTGTCTGGTCCTTCTTCAAAGTCTGCAACAACTCCGCTGGCTGCACGTTTTGGAGAAACGGGACTACTTGCATAAGTAAGATAAGCTGGATTTATCACCATGCCTTTCGCCTTCAGCAACTGAAAACTAGTGGTCTCGTTTCAAATTTGGGGCTGTATACTTGGATCACAGACTGCCGGTCAATTGTGTACAAGAAACTTTACCTGCTTGTCTAAACACATCACTTGTGGGTGCAGGGAGCTAACACCCGTGTTAAATTTTAGCAGCCAAAGAGTGGGAACGGTCAATAAACATAGCATCTCAGGGGCACAGAAGAGGATCAAAGAATAGCTTCAAAGAGAAAAAAGTGACTTAAATAAAATACGACCACTGGAATGGTTGCAGTTTGATCTACTGGTGTTTTCCCAGTTTACTAGAAAGAACAAAACAAGAGCCATCAAATGTTAATCGTCAGATGCTTTTTGTGTGGAGAGAGCTGGGGCAGAATCCTGGGTATGCTCAAGACAGCAGGAGGGAATGAGTTTCAGGTGAGTAATCCAAGAGAAGAGACCTTAAGCCTGTCAGTTAGTTTTCCACTCTGAATGTGTTTCATCATAAAGTGCCATTTTGTTGAAATCAAATTATGGTGCTTTTATCACAGCTTTTTGAGTTCCAGTATCTACACCACGGAAAAGTAAATTACCCATCCTGGGACCACCAGCACCCCAGTAGCTAAGGCATTCACCCGGGTATGGGTGAGCCAGGTTTTGTAAACGCCAGACTCAAGTATTAGTCTCTTCATGTGATGATAAACCAAATATTCTGGCAGCTGACTATTAACTGTGTGTCTTATTTTATGGATGACCGACTTGGGCTGCCTAAGGCGTATGGAGCACTTGCAGTGGTAGACAAAGTCGGTGAGAGCTGTGGTTTCTCAGCACCTCTGACTGCAAGGCAGTGCAGTCTCCAGTAATGTGCACAGGGTTGCAAGCCATGAATTTTAATCCTTGCTCTGCCACTAATTCACTGTGTAGCTCCAGGCAAGTCCCTATCTCTTCAGCTGTAAAATGGGAATAATAATAATGGTCTCCTATCTTTCGGCAGCGATAAATTCATCTGTGTTCTCGAGGCATGCAAATACTACAGTGATGAGTGGCCCAGAAAAGACCATGAAAAAATGAATAATTCTGTATTTACTGCAGGCTTTGGGTGTGCAGTAAATAAGGCACTGCTAGCTGGCTGGTGAAGATTACTTTTCTAAGTAGCTGCTTATTCAGTAGGTACTGTGTAATCAGTACCTACTTATCCTGTGTAATGAATGATAAAGTGTTCTTTGGGGAAAAAAAGGGAGGCAAAGACACATTTCAAGAAAAATCTTAATACTGATTTACAGGAAAGCACAATTAGGATTTCATCGTCCATTTAGGTTCTAGTGTTCTCCAACTTTAAAGCACTCAATTTTGGCAGCCATCATAATACTCTCCTAAGGCAACTGTCTTCTGCGCAGGCACGTGATTAGTCTGTAACTTGCACCCTGCCATAAAAGCTTTACTCAAAACCAGCATTTTGACTATGCATGTGTATCCATTCTTCCTGTGCCATTATTTCTATCTGAAAACTAGGAAAAAAAACCCCTGCCTTCTTTTTTTTATGTCTGTTCTGATCACGCCATCACATTCCCATTATTACATTGCGTTTTTCTGGGTTCTCAGATTAGTTGCAGGGCAGGTGACCTGTTCAATTTGTTCACATGGTGACTCTCTCTCTGTATACAAATACCACCCCCCCCTCCCCCCACACACCCCCCAAAGGGCTCCTCTTTTGACAAATAGATTTTTACTATTGAAAATAGCAAGGAAAACAATGAAGACCACTGTATACGGTGGTATGCTAACACTTCAATTCAAACTTTATTAGAGTAGTCTGAGCGTGTTTGTCCTGCAATTTAACTGCTTATTAGACCATTGCTATCGCATCTGTTAAAAGCATGTGCAGTCCACAAAACAAGCTGCCAAATGTCCCTTTACAATTACATTGTTCAGAGATCTGTATTGTCATTCTCTGTTTTGTATTTGTGTATACGATGTGTCAGCGCAGCAGTCCCCTGACAGGGCTCATTCGAATATAGTTGGAGTCATGCTTACTTTTCTATACATAAGGAGATCTAAGCTCTGCCAAGACAGAGTATGCACAGATTTGTTGGTGTAATCTCCACCCCATCTGGTGATTCTAGATTTAAAATTAGGACATATCAAATTAGAATCGTGATATTTGAAGTAGTCTTGACATAAAAGGGAATCATCCACTACATAATACTTACAGCCTTTCAATGTGTCTAATAAAGGAGCATGTTTTATTGTAATCTAACTCTACACATTTCTAGACATTTACTTGATATTCTTATCTGTGATATCTGAGATCTGAGATAATAAGAATATACTGCATAAACCAAAGCAATATATGACCTCAAAGAATATTTTAAAATTATATCTTAAAAGCATTTCTTCTTGCTCCTTATATTGAGAACCTCCACGAGCAAATATTTTGGAGCAAATTACTTCCATAAATGTCTCTTTATAGGCCCTGATCTTATGAACTGCACACATGATTCATTCTGGGCATGTGAATTCATTGCAACTGAACCCATATGCAAAGTTATTGCAGTGATTAACTCGGTAGAAAACTGTTTGCAACACTCTGTCCTTCAGGTTTTTACTTTTCACTTTACAAACGGTGCTACCGGCTATGAGCAGGATACAAACAATAGGCACAGAATTATTGTCAGGGATGGCTGTTACCTCTAGTCACTTATGAATTAAACATCTGCTGTCTCACATTGGAAATGTTTTAAAAATAGTTTGCATATGAAAAGGATGACTGTAAAAGAGATTTCAGTGAAGAAATCTTGAGCTTGTTGTGAACACGGCAGCCTTGCTGCTCAGTAAAAGCTTGCCAGAAGTACGTCACCCTTTGCATTGTTGTCTGACAGAATCTGAGGGCCTAAATTTCATTTAATATCTTTTGCTTAGTGTTTCCTATCGTTTAGGTCTACATCTTCACCTAGATATTAGAAAACACAGCAAAGTAAGTAGAATGTGGATTATGTGAATGGGAGTTTTCATGTAGGCTCCCCCAAGAAAGAGAGGCCTGTTGAAAATGTCCTTTTTCTTTAACCACTGATGAGCTCACTGGAAAGAGTCTCCTACCACGATCTCCCAGGAAAACCGCAGCCACTGAAATAATGCTACTATTGAGAGGCAGGAGATGAACATAATTGCAACAAGCAGAATTTCAGCAGGGACCGTGGTAAATATAAAGAATTCAGTGGTAGAATATATCGGCATGATTGTAACCTGGCTGTACTTGGAGTTAAACGTAAAACTCTCATCTTCCTGGCGTAGCACCCTGATGCTCGTAATCAAAACCAATTTGAAACATTGATGTCTGTTTCTTGGTGTCAGGGAAGAGATTAAGGGGAAGGAGAGATCGCTGTCATCTTTCATCTCGCAGAATGTGCTTTGAAAAGGTCACAGTGAGACCAGGGAAAAACCTGAATGGAGGGAGAATGTACCATCTACCGCCACTCCGGGACCAGTTGTATGAGCCAGCACCGCACGCAAGGTTACGATATGAACGATGCCTAAACTCAGCAAAATCCATGGTGGCAAGCAGTAACTATGCAGTTGTGGCTTATTTAACCCAGCTATGACTGCACACAGGTTTACATTTTAAAGCCAAGAACTTAATGTGGAAAGGAGCTGATGCTGTACGTTTTGCTGTGTAAGTGCTTTTGTTGAGATGGGTGGAGAGAGCTGAGCATGTTTGGAAGGCCAGACTCAGGTGATCATAGGGAAACCTGAGCAATACTCCGTGTTATATGAAAGGCCTGAATGATTCAGAAGATTTCCTGTCTTCTAAAAAAAATTAACAGGTACGGCTGCTACTACATGGCTCTTAGGCCTTCAGATGCCTACATAAAAAATGAAAGCCTTCCCTGCCATTGTCCCTATTGCATGTAGACACTCCATGAGACTGGTAACTTTGCTAATGTGGGTAATTTCATTTCAGTCTTTTGTTTTTATTATTTTCCTCCCAATCTTTCCTTGTATCTATTTCCCCCGTGGCTAAAAGATTAACGATTAACCTCCCATTAGGGAGGAAAAGAAGATGGCTTCAGCATTATTTATTTATTATTCTTTTTCTTAGCTGGAAATTGAATTATCCACTCCCTATTTAAGATCCTTCTAATGAAAATGTCAGTTATCATGAACTAAATGTTCTTTAATAGTACCAGTACATAGCTAGCTAGTAGAGCAGAAGAGTAGGAGAGGGAAAAAAGCAAACTCAGGTGTAGACCTGTGTACAGCTACACATGGAAATAGATAAGCACCTTACAAGAACAACCACATTAATCCTCCATGCACTCTGCGATGTGGTCAAGTCTTTCTCAGTGATAGGAGGGAAACATTAATAAGGATAGCTGTGTGGTTTCATAGGGCACAACATTTAAATGGTCTATCCCAGATATTAGATAAATGCTTTTCTTGGTAAAATCTTCTGACTTCTGCCAATGCATATATGAAATAAAAGCCCTAGAATATCCCATGCTGCCCATACTATAAAGTTTTCCTGGTATCTAATTCTAAGGAAAATGACCCAGCTCCCATATCAGATGGTACATCAGAGTCTTCAAAGATCACTGGGGTTCCCCGCAGTTCAGGCTAACCTGCTTATAGTAGTGCAGTAGTAGCTGGTAGATGCTGCTATCCAGTACCACAGTATGGTGGGGTTCTTTCCAAAGGAGAAACAAATTAAGTGTGTTCATCCATTGAATTCATTAGCAAAATGGCTCTCGTACCTATGCTAAGCCATCACTGCACTCTCCTCCGTGTTGGCTCGTCTCAAGTCTGGACTTGTGCAGATTTTTTTGGCCCCTTCTATTTCTCTGAGCTGCACAGATGAGGCAGAGACTTGCCCCAAATTCTCTTTCACTTGGGATATCACCAGCTCCCTGCTCTCTCTCATGCCAGTTCCCTATGCAGCAATGGCCACAGTGCTCAAGCTGTTCCCTTCCTCCTCGCTGAGTTTTCTGTATCTTCATACCTAAGCACCCTTCTGGTCACTGAAGCGCTAGGCAGCAGTTCAGGGCTAAGCGACAGCTCAGAGGCTGGATGCGGCAGAGAAGTCATGCCCTGGCATTTAATTTATTTTAGAGAACAGGAAGAAAAGATTTGGGGCCTGGTGTGCCCCTGGATTCAACAGTGCACCCCATGGCATTACGCAGGCTCACAGCTTTCTGGGCTTAGGGGGGCAGTATTAAGGACATTTCTCACTTCAATTTGGGGTATTCTTTGACTATCAACAGATGAAATCACATCAAATTTAAAAATGGTGCCACCCTCATGGGGATAAAGCCCTAACCACTCTGACTTTATCACAATTTAAAGCTGATGGGAATCTCAAGTGCTTTTACTCATCTGTAAGCATCCATAAGAGATACTTAGAATCATAGAATCATAGCATAGGAAGGGACCTTTTAAAGGCCATCTAGTCCAACCCCCCTGCAATGAACAGGGACATCCTCAACTAGATCAGGTTGCCCAGAGCCCCATCCAGCCTGACCTTGAATGTTTCCAGGGATGGGGCTTCTACCACCTCTCTGGGCAACCTGTGCTGGTGCTTCACCACCCTCATTGTGAAAAACTTCTTCCTTATGTCTAGTCTAAATCTCCCCTCCTTTAGTTTAAAACCATTACCCCTTGTCCTATCACAGCAGGTCCTGCTAAAAAGTTTTTCCCCATCTTTCCTATAAGCCCCCTTACTTCCTAGGGGAAAGTTTGACCTAACTCTAGCCGGCCCTTGGACCAAGGAGGGTGACTACAACACGCAAGGGGCGTGTGCGCGCGTGGGGACACATACATACCCATGTGTGTGCTCCCGCGCTCTTCCAAGGCAGAGAGTCATGCGTTTTGCTGAGGGCTGCATCTGCATTGCACTCCCATTCCTGGTCTGTCAACCATCCCCCAAGATGGGAAAATAAAAGCTAGCCATCTTCCACCCTGGCCAAACCCCCAGAAGAGGGCACGTCGTAGGCCTGAGAAGGTGCAGCATCTGGCACATGTCTGCTGTGCCTGACGGAGCTCCAGAGCTCCCAACGGGCTGTGCAGCTTGCCATAGCCTCCAGAGTAGGCATGCTTGTGTGAGGCACAATCTGGCCTATAGTTTCGTATAAGCCCCTTAATTTAGCAGAAAAATAAAGAGCAAGTTGTTACTCAGAACAATGTTTTCTTTTTCTAAGGATTACTGCTTTTTAATTATTGTTCTAAGTGGATTGTATGGATAAGTGTCAATGAAAACAGATTAGAAAGAAATATGACTTAAAAAAATGATTTATGTTACAAGAGCTAGATTAATCTTTCCAGGAGGGAAACTGGAAAAGACACCAGAACATACCACATTGAAACGCAGAAGCTGTCAGCTCCATTGGTTCCTCTTTCAGTCTAGCATCAATTACAGTGGACTTGTAGCAATTTCATTTAATATTGAAGGGATCATGTTAAAGAAGGAATAAAGGTTGACGAAGTATGTGTTTTGTTCAATTTGCTCCTGTTTTAAAGAATGAGGTTTTAAACTTTCTGAAAGTTATTAGATTGTATGCATTGAATGAAAAGCAAGAAAATTTGTAAAGCATAATATGACGTTCATTTCTAAAGCAAAAAGGAAATTGCATCTAAAGTTCAGCGAACTATAGCTTATTTTCATTACAGACATTTCTACGGAGAGATTCTGTTAAGATTTAAAACTGCTGCTAAATGTACAGACACCTAGCGAAATGACAAATCTCTGTACAGTTCTAAGCACACAAGAATGGGAACACTGGATCAGACCGAAATAGCCTATTCAGTGATTCCCCGCAGAAACTTACAGAAAGTGAGCAAGAAGAGGGCAAGTGCTTACAGAGCCCCCAAAAGAGAGGGCAGTTCCCTTGTGCTTAGCAGCAGCGAAGGGCTGGGAAGGCTGCGAGAGGGTCCAGCCCCACAGTCCCTCTTGCTGCCGTCCCAGGCGGCTCCGGGTCTCTGCCGGAGTCCCCACTCCCTGCCTGGGGTCCACGTGCCAAAGTTTCAAGGGGCTGGCGAGGGTGAAAGGGAAAAAAAAAATAGGCAGGTAGTTTGGGAGTAATGAGGAACTTGCCGGTGGTAGAGGAATTAGTATCTCATTTGCTCAAGGGCCAAAATTGCATTGCCTGGCACCCAGCGCTCGGTGGGAAGTCAACTCTGCCGTAACTCCCAAGTCCCGGCAATCTGCAGTTTAGAGTTAAAAGTTAATCTATATTTAATCAAATATAATAAATCTATAAGTAAGAGTTATGCACGCCAAAATGAAGGTTATTAGAATGCCTGAAGTACTATAAAATGGATGTCTAATTGATTTATTTTGTCTAAAGCACCGTTGAATGTAGAGCTGCTTTCAGTAGGGGAAAATACCATTTAAGTTTCCTAGAAGTTACAACAAAGTATTGGGTATTAGGAGACTAACATTCTCTTCCCCATCTGCCAGGGAAACCTTATAACCAAGACTCACAGCATGACATTGATAAATGATTTAATTCCATGGTATTTGCCCCATATTCCTCAAGTGGGATTTTTAAATGGAGATGAATAACTACTCTCTTCTCTGAGGTTTCAGATGCCTCAATTTTACATCGTCTAATATATGTACACACAACATTGGAGAACTTTGAAAGAAAAACACCAAATATGGTTAAAAATTATATTAGAGACTTCTAGCCAGTTCGCATGCACAGCACGATTTATAAAGATGATGATGAACAAAGCCAGGCAATTTGGAGATTCTAGTGGATGAATAAACACTGAATGAATATGAATAAATAAAGGGGTATGAATAGATATTTTTTGTTGTTGTTTACTGGTGATACAAAAGTATTTCAGGCTTATCCAAAACTGTTTATAAAATTCTTGATAAGCTGAGATGTTGAAATGTGTGCTTTGGATTTCAGCAGTCTTTTTTCAGACTTCAGTACTTCACAGTGTTTTAAAATAAAGATGGAGGGAATTTTGAAACATCACTTGAATAAAAATATCTAAACCATTTTATTCTTAAAAAGTCAATGTTTTCTTTTTTAGTAAAGTCAAGAGGAGAGCTGAGAGTATTCCAGTGTCACTGGACATTCATTTTGCATCAAAAAAAAGTTTTAGCTGCTGAAGTTCCACCAAGCCCTATTAAAAGCACTGAATTAGAATAAAGCACTACTGCAACAGATGGTGGGATGTCCCAGTATATTCAGGACAGTTTAAGTGTACATATTCACATCTCAAAAACCTGTAAAATAAAAATGGTGTTAGTTCTTCCGATTTGTTTTTAAAGCAAAGAACATTTCCATGTTTTCCAATTCATAGAACATTTCCAATTTTTCGTAGACTGCCATGACTATTTAACTACACTTTACAGTTCCCTCACTCTCACAGTTGATGTGAAGTAGGGAAAATGCAGAGATGCATACGCTCTGTTACCAGCTTGTTTCTCTTTTGACTCAAAACTTCTGATGTTTAAAGAAGAGTTGTGGATAAAAGAAAGTACAGCTTGAGGCTACGGTGTAATGCACTTAAAGGTCCCAAAGGCAATATTCTTAACATCCACAACCAACTCTGAAACATAACCTAGGAATGTAAATGTGAGGGCTGGGCTCTTAAATTCAAGTTTCCTGACACACTGTGGGCTGACAGCCTTTGAATTTATAAAGACTTCCTATCTAAACAACTAAAAGAGCTAAAGATCTCTTAGACTAATTATTTTGATCTGTACTTACAAAGCAGTAGCAGCCTATGAGAAAGTATTACCATGTCCATATTCAGGTGATTATTTTATCTGATCGTACATGTTTTCATCATCTTAAAATTGTTCTTCCATGCACAATGTGGAGACTAGTTTTGTCTGTACAAGTAGGCAGTCGGAGGGCGCGCGCGTCAGGGAGATTCCTAACCCTATTTTATGTATTTGTGTATAACAATATCTATACTCACAATGAGGTTTAGAATGGATCAAGAAATTATTCTTCCTCGTTATATTTTTTTCAAATAACTGAAATACTTGAGTATTCCATGGAAATGCCTTCTCTCCATTTTTTTTTTCCAGAATGTTTTTTTTTTAAACAAAATGAAAGTATTTTTTTGTTTTCTGTGGTTGCCTACAAAATCCAAGGAATGATCCACAGAAACCCTAACTTCTTTGGATACCAAGGGCACCTTAAATTTTTGCAGGAAAAGTAGCTGAGGGGTACCTAATGGGCTGTGTCAAACAGATGTGCTCATTGGCATGGCTATCACACAACAGCACCGAGTTCAGCACATCATAGCATGTCAGCGACACCTACTTTCATTCAAAGCTGTCATAAGGTTGGGTCAAGGTGACCTCTGCCTTTTGTACTACAGGTCATTGAACACCACATGCAATGCCCACTAGGACACCGGGATGAGAAGTCAAGGCTCTCTTCTGCCTCCCATGCAACTTTGCATGGAAACCCTAAATCCCTCTGTGGGGAGCTGGCCTTTTCAGTCATGAGCCTTTCAGAAGTGGCATCAATTATTCTTCATGAATTAATTTTTATTTTACCCAGACTATTAACTTCCATTCTGAAAATGAAAAAGTACTTAAAAGAATAAAAAGAAATTGAAGAGGCTGAGAGAGTAGGCTTTGTTCCAAGTCATAATTTCTCCTGCCACCAAAACTGAAATGCACTCCAATATACATTAAAGGTGCACAATCCTTGCAGCAAGAAGTAGATCTCATGTATTCTATAATATGGATGCACCTGTCGAACATATATTCTGGTCTGTGAAAGTGTAAAGAGTTTTCTTCTACAGGATTTTATGAGCACTAACTGCATCTGAAAGCTTTTCTTTCTGAAAAAAAAAAAATCATGTGTTTTACAACAGCCCTCCAATAGCTCAGGGGGGTGAAAAGGGACACTGGTAAACTTTTTATCACCCTGGCATGTATGCAAGTGCTTCAGCGGACAGAAGAACAGGAACGGAAATATGCAACTGAATGAATTTCTGAAGGAAGAGAAGCAAAATCAGTGGTTTATTTGTGGAGAGTATAGTAATGAAAACAACAGGACAGTTTAAGGTCTGAGAATTATTTTAGTGCTGTGTCACAGTAAACCAGAAGCATGTATTTCTGATCGCCTCGGACATAAAAATTCCTGTACTGAGTCAAGCCAAAGTTGCATCTAGTTTGCTGCCCTGCCTCTGACAATGGGCAGTAGCACACACGTTGGGAGGAGCATAAGAAACAGGACAGATAGAAAGTAATTCTTCCCCAGGTATAACCTTTCGGTTTCAAGCAGTTTGAGGTTTATGGACTTCCTCGGCCAGAGGGTGCATTCACAACGTTGATTTTAATAGCCATTGATGGAGCTCCTTTTCATGCATTTGTCTAATGGATTGTTGAGCCCATTTATAACTTTGGCCTCCACAGCTTCCTCTGGCAATGAGCTCCACAATTTAATTATGCATTGTGTGAAAAAGGACTTCATATTGCTTGCTTTAAACCAACTGCCTGATCATCTGAGTGCTCCTTTGTTTTTTATAGTATGAGCAATAACAAACAATCATTTAGGCAGTCCGTGACTCCAGATACATCTATCGTATCTCTCCTGCCTCATCTGCTTTCCAGACTTAAGAGTCTCAGCCTAAATCTCTTTCTTCCTACCAATGCCATTTCATACTTCTAATCATCCCTGTAGCTCTTTCCTGTACCTTTATCTAGCTCTCAAGCTCTTTGAGATGGAAGAGAACTGCACAAAGTTTACAGAATGTGGGCAGACCACAGATTTCTACAACACTGTACCGATCCTGTTTTGTTCTATTAATTCCCTGATTCTTCTTAGCACTTGTTTACCTTTTTGACCTCTGCTGAGCATGGAGCTGGGACCTTCACTGAACTATCTGCAGTGACACCGAGATCCTTACTGTAAGGATAATGGCAAATTTATGCACCGCTGTTGTGTGTATTTTGATAGCTTTCCCCATGCTTATTATTTTTTTATATTTGGAAAGAGAATGCATTAAAAAGAAAAAGAAAATAAATTCTGTGGACTAAAATAATGGTATAGAACCTATTGGATCTGAACTAGGACACCTTCAAGAATATCAGTGATTTAAAATGTGAGTAAACAGGTGTCTATGTCTTGACATATTCTCACTTCATCCTTCCTACCTTGCTTTTAAATGCCAACGAACAGGTTTGTAGACTTGCTAATTCATTGGCGTGTTTCTGAGCAATGCTAAACTTCCTAGCTCGGGCTGATGTCAAAAGGAGTCAAGACTGGCTAGCCCTCATAGAATTGGACCTGAAAAGTATTGTTCTGGTAACTGTTTATACTATGTGACATTGTCACTTCCATACTATTTGTGGAGCTTGATGCTGGGAAAAATGAATTTCTAGAGAGGTTATGAAAGATCAAGGATGCTGTAATGTCATCATAATTACATGTAACTTGGGCATCAGTATTACATAAAAGCATATTGAATGCTTACTTAACATAACATTTGAATAAATCATGTTTAAAATCATGTTCACTGAAACATTTATTTCAGCTAGAGCTACATAGTTTAAGCTTCTCATACATAAACATTTTTGGCATTATTTATGAAAACTTGGCTTGCATCCACTTAATTTATACTTTAAAAAATAAGAGATAGCTATGTGAGTCTTATATTTATAGCAGAAACCTCCATCGTCTGCTGCTTACTGAGGTTTCAGCAGCTCTACAATGGTAATTCAATAACTATGTCTGTAATATCCCAGGAGTTTTAAACACAGTTTCCCATTTTTGCATTTGGCATTTCACTCTGTACTTTCTTACTTTTCTTGATAGGCTTCTACGTACTAAAAATAATTCGTTAGTGCCTATCACGCTGTGTGACAATGATGCCCCTGAATACCCAGCCTGGTTAGCACGGGTTGAACCTCCTAGGAAAAGGGAAAGTGAATTTTATTGACTAACTGGTGCGGATGCCTCACTGCTGCTGAAGTTTCTGGAGGGAGGGTTCGCAAGGTGGGTTGAGCAATCTTGAGGCAGAAGCCCAGAAGCAGCTGTTCCAGGGAGGAAGATTTATATTGAGGTTTTGCATCTAGCTGTTACAACCAATAGTTATTGCACCAACGCCGTGTAATATGGGCTCAATTTGATCTCTAGTGTGCATGCTGGATCAATTAACAAAAGTATTTTCTTCGCTTCAAAATGAAAAAGGCTCAAATACAAGGAGGTGTGCATTCTCCAAGCCTGTGGAGAAGGAGTTCAGCATCACATTTGTTTTTCTTTCTGTTTGTAAGTGGCTTGTGTGAAGTGTACAGGGTTCTTTCCAGAGTAGAAAAAGAAAGTATTTTTCTCAACAATGGCATTCCATGTTCAGATGCTTTCAGAATCCGAAGCTGAAATATCTCACTTTCTTATTGTTAGCATTATCTTCCAAGCTATAAATTTTAGCCTTTGTATCTGTATTTTCATGCTGAATCATTTTGTTACATACAGAACATCAAGACTACTTGTTAAGCATTCTGTGATTCACTAGCATTGCTTTGTGTTCTGGCCTTTATCCAGAAGGAGCTATTACATTTCGCTCTCCTAAAGACTATTTTCAAATTAATACGATATTTAACTTAATTTCTGCTTTTACATGATCTTGTAGGATTTAAAGGTGCAACAAAAAGTGATGAACGTTGCTTAAAATTTAACTTACATTTAGTTAAAAGACTCCAGCAATTCCAGAAATACAGTACTAACTTAGCAGCTTTCCTGTTTCTTTGCTGTCCACTCAGCATTAGCAGAGATATTCTAAAGATACATAAGACATCTTGGTCTGATAAGCTTTTGGAGGACAATACGCCCAATGTACCAAAACAGATCTAACTTTCCTTCCCACTAAATCACCACAGATGGGATTTACCTTATGCAATATTACATACCCAAAAGTTAGACGTCTAGCTAGGTCTAGGCTATGTTCATAGTTATTAGGTACTTCTAGAGGGTGATTCATTCACCCTATTTTAGTCTTTTTCAGCCTTTGGAGTTTCTTTCAGCCTTTGGAGCTTCCTTCCTGCCTGCAGTATTAAAGTAGCCTACGGTAACTGGCTCAGACTTACACATCTAATTTCTGATGCTTACATCAGCAAGGAGCAATCCCAAGCAGAGACATTCGGAGTTGTGGTACCATCCAGAAATTGTGCAGGCTTTAAAAAAGCACACAAAGTTCTTATTTTGCAGTTCAGGAAAGTTCTAACATTCCAGTATAGGTTGCTCATGGTATCTTTTCCTGTATTATGTTCAGCGAGACTTCGAGAGCTGGGGGGAAAAAAGGGGGGAAAAGACAAGTTACTATTTTTGTTACTTTAATAATCCTAAATGCAAAACATTAGCTCTTTCTAGCAACAAAAACTCCACCAGCAGCACTACTGAAACCATATGCCCTCCATTTGATTTACCATCAACGACTGCCTGGCTGCACACAGAGCCTCTCTGCTTAATAGTGGCTCTAGGCAAGTGCATGTATAATACTCAAAGCAGTTTTGTTCTTTTATTAAAGTTGTGATAAGGATGCAAAGCATTTTAATGGGAATAATCAATTATATAATGATATTCATATACAACAAAGTGCTTTTAATATAAGTACTTTTAATGTGGCGCTTTTGTGATGGGGGAATTACTTTTGTAATACTTTCAGAAGCACGTCTCCTCTTGGTGCCACGCAGCCAGCAGCGGTAGGAGACTTCCGTAAGAGACGAAATCCATTTATTCGTCATTCACAAGAAGGCATTTTTCAATGCAGAGACCAAAGGATTTTACTCCTCTGCTGAATAAGAGAATTCTAACATCAAGATGCGTCTATATTTTTGAAAGAGAAGAAAAAAATGGAGTGCATTATGAGTCTGAATAAAGTTCATTTTGAAACGTCAATATTTAAAAGATGAAATTTTATTCTTTCCTGTTACATTTGCCTAATTGCTTTCCTGATCTCCCTTTGCTGTTATCATCTCTCTTCCAAAAAAGAAGCTAAGTTAATTCTATCTTGCCATTGGCATTTTTGCTGATGAATGTCAAAAGTTATAAACACAAGGTGGCCATACAAGATGTTTTGCAGTCTTTTGAAGATTCTAATAAATACATTAACGGAAACTATTACCATATGCAAGTTTCTTTTTATCTTATTGGTATGGATATATTTAGGTAAGGAGACTGAAAACAGACACTCGTTCCACCTATATTGTACATGTTAATTACGTGTGGTGCCCTCTTCCCCCCATAGCTAATTTGCTATAAAACCCATGCCAGTTGCCATCGTTCCAGGGTGAGCTGCACCTGCCTCTCCAGTGTCATTGGCTATGTTTGGGAGCACGCTCCTAAAGGAAGACGAAGGCTGAGCATGCTCCCTCACTCTCGGTGTCTAGCCTCTGCAAATGGAGCGTGCTTGCTCCAAGACCTTGCAGCAAGTGGCCACGCACACTTCAAAAAAAGAGCCCCGCCGTCTTCTCGTCTCAATATTGACCATGTGACTCTACCAATATGAGATATGTGACTATAATCAAGGGATATATTTGGGTCAGTTTTGAGGCTTCAGATGCCCCTTCTCTGCTCTTTCTCCCCTCCTGTCTCCTTTGCTGAGCTCAAGAAATCACCCCAAGTCTATACTGAGTTTACGGCTGACCTGACAACTAAGAAGTGTGGACACTAGATAAAACAGTACTTGAGAATATCCATCGATCCACAAAATAGTGTGCTCAGGCACGGCTGCAGGCATGCAATACAGTGATCTTTAAATTCAGAGAAATGTGGCTTGGGAATCTTGATGCCTAAAACTACCAAAAGGACGTAAGATATTGTGAAGTTTGGGGTAGGATTCATCTGAAGATTAGATGTAGGTGTCTACATGAGAACTGGGTGCTCCCATTATGTCAACAGAGATCTAGTCAACTCAGTTAATGGAGCCTATGTATAGAAAGCTGGGGATCCTTCTCTTGGGCGGAATCTGACTGGAGAGGCTCAGCCCAGTTCCCATACACAAGCATCCTGAGCCATTGGGATGCTCCAAGGTATCCCCCTTGGACTCCAGTTACCTCTCCACTAGAGCGTGGGTCTCGTATAGGTCTTCTGTTGTAACTGACAGCTCTATGCGGTGTCTCAAGTAACTCAGGGGATCTTAAACGGACTAGGTGGTGACATCTAACTTGAGTCCTATCCAGCCCGACCAGTTCTGGTTTAGATGTCTGGCTATTTCAAGGGGATCCAAGACATGAGAGAGGCCCCACATCCCCCCACCCAGTGCACAAGGGAGTTGGGCATTCGCAATGCTCAGCTGTTAACATCCTTTATCCAGTGCATATTTAATGTAAAATGCATAACCACTCCAGGAACAGGGACCAAGCCCGGGATCTACCTTTCCCATGTAAGTGGAGCTTAATGCATTCAAGCTCAGGATCATTTACCCCATGCTTTTAGTTGCGTCCCTTTAACTTCTCTAAGCAGACAGGTAAAGTAATGCACAGAGACATAAATCACATTGTAAGATACAAATCAATACTTATTATGGAGTGCCCCTTACGTTCATCACGCCTTCTCAGAAACTACTTAGCTAAAACTTGTATTTTATTGCCAATTCCAGCAAAGCCAACACATTTCAGACAATATCTCCTCTTGCTCTCCCTTAAATCAGTGGCACTATTTCAGAAGAGCCCTTTGTTGCCACATGTTCTGAAACAGTCCAACAAAAAAAATTATGGAAAAAAGATCTCTTTCTTCTAGTTAAAAAATGCAAAATGTAATCTGTAAAGTCACATGGATTTCAATTGAAAAAGCTCAAAAATACAGAATTAAGCTTCAAATTTTCAATATGCCTTTTTATATGAATCTCAATATTTAAAAACACATAAAAGTATTCAAAACATCAGAGATGAAGTATTTCATTTTACATTGAATACATTGCATTAAACTTCAATGTACTTTTTTAGTTTGGCTTATAAAAAAATAATGAAATAACTGAATTGGATAACGTTCATCTGGATCAATTAGAAACCTTTTCTGAAAATTATTCACATAGCTCTATCGAAACCATATTGTTGCATTGTGTTTTTCACAAAAGCAGTGACTCTTTTTTTCCTTTTTCATTTCTTGGCAACAGAGTCGTGGATCTATAATTAAAAACCCACTTAGACAATTTCCAAAAGATTATTACAATCTTGTCATGTCAGGGGTTGAACAAGTCAATTTATAGATTTTTCTTTTTCCCCATCACCAGATTCTACAATGATGGTCTGAAAACCTTCAAGGCCCTAAACTATGTTTTGTTTTGGCAATGGACACAGGGCATGCAAATGATACTCTCTCTTTCTCTCTTTTTAGGAATGCAGTTGAAGAAAACAAAAAACTATACGCAATTTATGACACAAGGTGAGTAACAAAAAGTACTTTAAAAACATGATTATTATCTGTAAATGGAATGTTAACCCTTTTTAAAATGTTAACAATTATTATTAACATTTATTTTAAAACATTATTTTTCCTGAGCAACAAAGAAATTTTTAAATTAAGGCGCAATGACCAATATTTTAGATCATCATGCACAAAATTGGTATCCACCTAATAATGATTCCCCTTCATATCCAGTGATTTCCCTTTGTATACAATGCATATGACAAAGAAATGTAGTTACACAGCCAGCTTAATTTACATGTTATTCCACAGATGGAATATGGCCCACGGTCCTGATCTGTGTATTACGAGCTTAACCGTGGCTGTTCCTGATGCCGGTGTTTGGGGAATGAGAGCGAAGGGCTAGCTGGCACAGCCTTAGGAAAAGAGGATGCATTTAAAAAGACTGAGAGGCACTTCCCCCAGCAGAGCGCTGTGTCTTGGCAGTGCACGGCTGTGGATACAGCCTCTATATAAACACACCTCCACACTCTCCACACACTGAAGCGTTTTCTTTCCCCTCATCTTTCATGGACTGTTTCCTGTTAAGGGCACTCCTTAGCATAAATAAAAAACCTACTCAAAGGATAAGAGCAAGACATACATCAGACTTTCACTTTATTCTACCCATAGTTTTCTCTTTGTTATCCTGGATTATCACTTCCTGATCTCAGCAAATCAGGATCGATGCCAAATCATTTCACTGCACTTCCTTCTCATTGCTTATCCTGTTTTATGTGGGAGTGTTTGCACGTATAAATGGCTTTCTTCCCCCCTCCCCCACAGTGTTTATTCGTTGCCTTTTTACTTCTCCACTGTAAAAATTCAATGGGACATTTGGATGAAAATGTCAGGAACCAACATCTCCTGGTGTTTTAGCTAGTCCTTATCCAGACGCATCAGTTGTTAGGATCCTGACTTGATCTTCCTTTAAATATACGTAATACTAAATATAAGCAATTCAAACAACTCGCGCTTCTCTTCTTCGCTCCATATAATCACCTGCACAATGAGGCTTGGGTCTTGCCTTGGAATTCTGGCTGCTGTAGTAAAAAATTGCGTAAACAATAATTATCACAAATGAGATTCATGAAGTTATTGATAAATACGAAAACACAGAGAAATGGGTGATATCCTTCTATTTTTATCTAACCTTAAAGAAAAAAGGTAACTGCCGCATACTGTTTTGTTAAGAATAATGTGCTCCTGACAAAGGGATTTAGATGAAAACACTCAAGTAGAAACTCTTAACAAAGAAGTCCTATGTAAAATAGCTCTTCCTCAACTGCAGTTACAGTAAGAAAAAAATCACAGCTCAGTTACTCGTCTGTTTTTCTAAACAGACTGTGTTTTCATCAGGACAGAGATTTAAAGAATAGTACTTCTAAAGCACCACAGGCTTCTCTAATGTATTTGTGTTATTTCAATGCATAATCATTAATCTTTAGGATGAAAAAATGTGAGTTATAAAGAGCCTTGATTATTTCTTCCTCTGCCAAAGTGTCAATGGATTTTTATTTTGATGTGTCTGACTCATTATGTGCATAATCCAGAGGTTTTGCCGCATAAGGAATGGAATATTGCAGGAATACTCTTTTAAATTCATTCAGATAATGCAAATTTTTGTTCTATTTTCTTGAATATGAAGAAAAATAACCACCTGAAAATTAAACAACAGTCCAAAACAATTTGGGTCAAGCCTCCTATTAAAGGCAAATATGTCCCCATTACTCATTGATTAATACCTTATTCTTTATGTGGCCCACTGGAACATTCAGATCTCCACTACATCAGAACTGTTGACATAACAACATTAATATTTCCGTATAATTAAATGAAAACTAGCAAATTATGCAACCAAAGCAAACGGATTCATGCAACGCTGTTTGCAATCTGCCTGACAGAAATGGGGACAATGAGTATAAAGTCATTGTCAGTTATAAGATCAGCATAAACTGTTGAGTATTACTCAACATCAGCAAATATTACATACACTTTCTGATAAATATACATAGTAGATAAATAGAATATTGTTTTCCTCACACAGTATGTCCAACAACCATCTGAACAGGCAAAACGCAGCGTGTGAAACGGTCAAAGTGCAGAGAATTCCCTAAGCCCCGATGCCGCGTATCTACTCCCCAGCATCCTCCTGCCACCCTAAAACTCTGCCTCTGCTGAGATACTGCAGGACAGAAAGTAAGAAAGTTGAGCTTTCTGAAGGAAATATTAAGTTTCTGTTGAATGGTATTTTGGCAAAAACGGTCCTCAACTTTTGATTTCATAAAGTAAAAAAGAAGTCAGGCTTGGGGAAAAAAAAAAAGAGTTGAAAATTTTTTTGTGGATTTTTTCCCAGTCAGTTTTATTAATTACACCTTCTCAGCAGGTAAAACCAGCAGGCTATTAAAATTGCTGCAAGGCAGAATAGGTAAGCAGCAGCACGGGTCTCAGCCTAGTAAGATTAATGTCCTGTGTTCCTCAGAAGACACCACTTCAGCTGTAGCAGCAATTCTTCCCACTTTTTTTAGTTTCTGTCTCTCTCTCTTTTGTATCTCTGAACCCTCTGTGATTGCAGTTTGCTTCAGGATAAGACCAGATCTCTGTCAAAATCAGTTAAATGACAGACAAGCCAGAGAGGAAAATGAAAAAGAAAACGTTCTGATAAGTGATTCTGACCCCAGCGTGTAAGTTGGGTTATGTTCATTTTGTCAGGTAAACCCTCAGTACCACTTTCCAGTGCAAGAGCTCAGTGATATATTGCAGGGTGTGATCAAATACTTCTTCCCTGATTCTCAAGCCAGTCTTTCTCCTGGTCTGGTGACTGATAGTGGTAATACTGCAAATACATCAGTTGTGAGCAGACCTCTCCTCTTCTGTAGCCTTCCTGTCGTTGCCTCCTCTTCTGTATCTCCACTAGTACTGGCAATGATGAAGAAAATGGGAATTTGTTCCAAAATTTTGAGTGGCTCCTCATTCCACTCCCACTGCCTTCAACAATTTCTGTCCCTTAACAAAGGCTGAGTGTGCTCTGTTCCAGCTCCTGAAAGGAGATGATGGGTGCATCTACAGAACATTTTAGTGCAATTAGGACTGTGCCTGTGAAATGAATCATTTGATCATTCCCACTTACTGTGCTTTGCTTCACATCTCAGAGCACATGAACTTGATTCCTTTCATATGAAACTAAGGTGGAAAATGCACCCCAGCAGCACGCTGAATGTGGTCCAACCGCTAATGAGCATCTAGTGTATGGGACTAGATTAGACTTTTCCTAAGGGGAAAAAAAAAGAAACCCAAAATGTGTATGGCGTGGATGTCAGTCCTCAGCAACAGCAGTTTTGCTCTACAGACCAGCCTCGGTGCTTGCTAACCCAGGCATAGCCGACGAATTCATTGTAACCGCACTCACCCCAAAGACTTCTTTCACATGTAGGCTTGGCAGGTGTATTCTTCCACGTGTATTTGCATTGGCTCAAGGAGAGTCCTTTTGCTCCTTCACACATAATGCTTGCCTTCGCAATTTAGCCTTATCCATTTTTTGAAGTGGCCTTTACCAATACTGGCAATGCTAAGGAAGGAAAAGAATATCGCTGTGCTTAACTTATTGAACAAAATTTGATTGGGAGCATAGATCTTAACTGTCCAGTGGCCCAGAGGCTGGAACATCCACTAAAGTAGTAGAAATGGTGATGAATTTTAGTCCCTGAACTACAACATTCAAAGTCTCATCTTTCACAGGGATAATTTTACTGGAACAGAAAGACTGTATGTTGGAAAAAGAGCAAGAGTGAGAATGAGCAATGATGAAGGCACCTAAGGGGAGCAGAGAATCGGGTTCTGTTCCTTACAGCACTGAACGTTGATTTATTTTATCCAGTAATTAATTCATGAATTACTGGATTATTTATGAAATAACAGTACTTCATAGATAAGAGCCCAACCACCAGGCCACAGAGTCATGTTAACTCTTTCCCTCTCTCCCCTACTTTACTATTTGCGGAAAAGTGGAACATTTCAAACAGAGATGAAAACCTTACCCCAAGGTCCTATAGTCTGGGCTGATCTCAGAAGATACATCCTCGGGATTTTCTTGGATGGAGAACCTGCAGGTTCTGGCTGGGTGCTTTGCTTTAGTGAATAAAAGTGCCCAGACTCCTTCCTGCCGTGCCTTGAAATAACCTGCTTGCTTTTTGAAAGGAGATGTTTAGGAGCCTAATTCCAGGAGAAAAGTCAGGGTGGCAAATTTTGGGGCAGGACAAGGAGTCTGTTTCTGTGCTCATTTTTTTCCTGTCGGCCACATTAAATAGCTCCCCAAAAGTCTTTGCTGCCATTATTTCCTTGAACACTCTGCACTGTGCAGGGCTTTGATGGGTCTTACCTCCAGACCGTTGCCACAGAAGCTTTGTTCTGAGTCTTTCCTGCAGACAAAACCCCAAGTGCCATTTGCACTGTAAATGTCACATCACTGAGAAGTCGAGATGATTTTTACCTGTCATGAAATTCATTGATCATTTATAATTTTTAACATCTTTCAGTTACTGCTAAACCTAATTGAATCCAAAGTCCCAAGGAACAAATGCTCCATAAAACCCTGACTAATTCCTTGTTCCATCAGTTCCTACCTGGATTATCTTTAAACTACCCACAAGTAAATGGAAATGGTTACTCTGAAAGATCAAGAAGACAAATACTTAAACGAAGTGATAAAATATGACAGACTCTACAGCACTGTTGATTCATTCCTACCTCAGATATGTTTCCAAAGTACTAGGATAGCATGTTAATCAGAAGTAGTGTTCTCTGAAATATTTTATTTCTGTTATAAAACCGACAATCTATTTAAGAAAAGTTATTAGTGCTTAAATGTGCTTTTAAACCACGTTAAATTCTTCATAAGAAATATTTTCTTCAGTGTTAATACTTTCTTTTGGCACTTAGGGGGAGAGAACTGAGCTGGTACCCTTCCCTAAATTCACTTTTTCTGAAGTCTTTGAATGAACTAGTCTTCAATACTGCCCATCCATAGCACAAAAAAAAAAAAATAATCAGGATCCAGGGCCTTCAAATCACTTTTTATATATGTGTGTGTGTGTGTATATATATAGATATTTATAATTTCACTTCTCATTTTTGAGCCCTTGAGTCACATATGCTTTGTGTCACAATTTTCAAGCTTTCATCCTAAGTCTTATTAATTTTTCAATGAAAGCTAAGATTTTCACTTACTTTATAATCATAGTAATTATGGCACTATTAAAAAATCCAAATATTGCAAGACTTAAAATGAAATCACAAGATTTGGCAACACTCTCTACATTGTTCCTCATTGCCTATAGGGTTTTATATTGTTTTTAAAACTGAGCCTGCTCCTTTTCTTGGAGCTTTATTATTAACTGCAACAGCAACAAGGTCAGGATGTATGCCACGGATTGCACTTGTCTTTCTTTTCAAGAATTTGTTGAGGAGAGACGAAAATTTCTCAGCTGTACGCAACACCACAGCATTCCTCAAGTGTCCATCCTTTTCCTAGCAGTTTCTCTAAAGGAAGAGGATATGTAAAAGGAAAAACAGGTGGTAAAAGTGCGAAAAAAGACACTGCTTTTCTCCCTTGACTAGCGAAATGTTGTGGTCTGTCACGGACCAGCGGCCACTGATTGCAATGGGACCAGAATCAGGAGCTGGCTAAGGGCGTGTTTACACCGCTGGGAGAGCGCGGTGAAGAGGTCTGGCATTGAGAAGGGGCTGGCTCTGGAACCACAGGCAATATAGCCAAGTCAGCGTGCTTCTGTTTCCATGCCAATTAGTCCTGCTGAAAGGACTAATTAACCTGGAAGGAGGTTAACAATAATAACAACTGTCCTGTCTCCACCCCAACCAATGTTTTATACAAAGCAAAGAGCACCCAGAAGCTCACAGGCAACGCAACAGAGAGCCCACAGCTCTCACCCTACGTCCCTTTGGGCACCAGCGCAGTGTCCCTCCGTTACCGTCCCGCGTACCAAGCCCGGCTACACACGCTTCGAAGCCACCGGAGGCTTTGCCTGGCAAAACACGACGATCTGGACCCGGGCTGATGGCACCCTCAGAGGCACGGCTGAAGGGAGCCCCGGGCCCAGTACCTGTACATGCACACCGTACCCCCGGCCGTGGCAGGGACCCCCTCCGGTCCTGAGTGGGTCGGGCCGGGCTCCCAGCCCAGCTCCCTCCCCTGCCCCAGCGGCCTCCCACCACCTGGCACGGCTCCCGGGACACGCCAAGGGGCAGGTGGGCGCAGTCACCCCGCTTGGGGCAGGCTGAGGGGCAGGGGAGCGCGGCCTGCCACGGGGCTGAGGCCGGGCCCGCTCCCCCTCAGCCCAGCCCGGCGTCGGGCAGCCCCCTCTCACCCGGCTCCAGGGGGGGCCCGGCGGGCTGCCCTGGCCCCGCCGCCCCGCTCCCAGCCCGGGGATCCCCTCGCCCTCCCGAAGCGAGGGAGCCCCCCGCGGGGGCTGCGAGGGGGCACCCCCTCCTCGGGGCGGGTGCTGCGGGGCCGAGGCCGTGGCCGGCGGGGCAGGCGTGCCCCGAGGCGGCGCCCGGGGAGCCACCGCCCCCTGCTGCCGTCCCTGGCGAGCCCCGCTCCCCACGGCGCCGCTCCTCGGGCCCTCCGCCGGGAGGGACGGCGGCGCCCTCCCCTCCCGTCCCCTCCCCTCCCGGCTGGCGGGAAGGCGGCAGGGCGGGCGGCGGCGTGTGGGGACGGCGGGCGGAGGGGAGGCAGGCGGCCGGGCTCCGGCGGAGGGCGGCTTCCTCCGGGGCTCGGCGGCGTCCGGCCGCGGGGTGGGCGCAGCCCGGTGCGCGGGCGACTCCCGCGGGCCGGGCAGCGGTGTTGGGGCAGGGGGTGGGGGATATTTTTGGGGGGGAGGGGAGGGCGGGGAGGGGGACGACGGGGACTGTCGCCTCCGCCTCTTCCTCAGCGGCAGCCGGGGCAGCCGGATCGCGGCGGCGGCTGCTGCGCGGAGGGAGCGCGGAGCGGAGGGATGTGGGGCTTTGGGGGAGGCAGGATCTTCGGGATCTTCTCCGCTCCCGTCCTGGTGGCCGTGGTCTGCTGCGCCCAGAGGTAGGAGCCAGCGTGCCCCGGTGGCGGGGCGGGATGCGCTTCGCCAGGGGAACAAGCTGATGCGCTCCCCCACCCCCCCGCCCCCTGCCCGCTCCCGCCGTCCCCCCCGGCCCCCCGCACCCCGTCCTCTGCCTCCCCCGCCCGACACCCCCCCGTCTCTCTCGCCCCCACAGTGTGAACGATCCCGGCAACATGTCCTTCGTGAAAGAAACTGTGGATAAATTGTTGAAGGGCTACGACATCCGCCTCCGGCCGGATTTCGGAGGTGAGTCGCTCTGCCCGGGCTCGCCGCCCGGAGCCCCCCCCGCTCTCCCCGGGGCTGCCGCCGTTCCCGCACGGCGGAGCCGGCTCCCGCGGCCCCGCTGCCGCGGCCCGTCTCGCCGCCAGGTCGCGGAGCGGCGGCGGGTAACGGTCTCGTCTGCCCGCAGGTCCGCCCGTCTGCGTGGGGATGAACATCGACATCGCCAGCATCGACATGGTCTCCGAAGTCAACATGGTGAGTAGCGGGGGGGCCCGGCCGGCGCCGGGGCTGCCGCCCGGCGGGTCACGGCTGCCCGTTCCCCGTCCCTCCCTCCTCACGAAGTCGCTGCTGCGGGGCTGCCCGGGGCGCCGAGCGCTGCCCTCTCCGCCTGAAAACTTTATTCCCCCGGAGACGCGCTTTCCCCCTTCCCCGCTTTCCCCTCTCGCTGCCGGCGGCCGCCTCCGCGGGTGTGCGCGGCCCGGCCGAGCCCGGGGGGGCCCGGCCGCCTGACCTCCCTCCTCCTCCCGTTCCCCCCCGGCGCCGCCGGCCGGAGCTCGCTGGGGCTCCGCCGGGCCACCGGCACCTGCCGCGGCCCCGCAGCCGGCGGGCTGCGGAGCGGTGTCCGGCGGGGCTCTCGGGGCCGGCGGCGGAGGGCCGCGGCTCTCGGCATCTCCCGCTCCTTGCGCGGTTTAGGGGAAAAAAAAACCGAACTCAGCTTGTCGGTGGATAAATTCTGACTTGTGCGAGCGGGTTAATTATTGTTGAGCCTCTAGAGCAGGCGCGATTGCGTACGGACTTTGGAGGAATTGTAATTTTGCTTCGCAGAGTGATTCTGTCGGGGGGCTGTCAGGTTCAGTGAGGAAAACGGAGGTGTTTCGTGTGTTTCTGCGGTTCGGTCCCCGGGTCTGTGCAGTTTGGTAGTTTGGGGTTGGAAGGTAGAATTGCTGTTTCTTGTCCTAATCCTAAACCTGAGGTGGACTTTTCGTGTTTCTGAGCAAGCTACTTGTCCCCCCTGTATCTCAGATTTTTCCTTTTGCAAACCTGAGGTAAAAAGACCAGCCTGCTCTGCAATGCTGTTGTTACACTTGTGGTATTAAAAATAATAATCTGCATGTTTGGAAGCTGAGCTCTCTTTCAATAAATATGACACTAACACCAGCACTTCACCTCCTTCAATGCACTGTTGCAGTGTTACAAGCTAGAATAGTTTGGCTTTATACATAATCTGTGTATTTTCATTAATCCTGCCCCTTCTTTTACCTGGTCTACCCAAAATACTGAGACAGAAACTTTTTGCTCTACTTCTGATCTATTAAAAAACGATTTTAACAGAGATACAGTTACCTGTTTGCAGTTAGAAGTGCCACTAACATCTGCCTTTCTAGTCATTCAGGAGGGACAAATGAGATCATTCTTACTTATAAGAGTTTATTTTAGGCTTCCTGCAAATTCAGGCATCTGCGGAGGTACCTCGTATATTCCACAGGCTTTTCTGTGCCTGTAGGATTGCTTCTCAAAAAAATGGAACCTGAGTCTTTGAAGACTAATTGAAAAGTCTGACTTCACTATCCCCACTGCCACCTTGCCCACCTTTGGCTATGCTCCAGACTTGGGGAAGCATTAAGCATTAAATTAATATATAACACTTTGTGTATGTGAAGTGCCACATAGGCAATAAATATCAGAGGAAGGCAGACTGAGACTGCAAAGAAAATGAGAGGATGTATGGTGGTTTTTGTGCCTTTTTTTTCCCCCCAGCTGTGGGAAAGCCTGTTAGGTTTAAATAACAACTTGTCCAACCCACTGTAGCAGGGGTATAAGGAAAAGTAAGCAATTACACTGCTTGTTGTGCTGCTAGACTGGGTAATTAGATCTTGAATAAGACAGGAGCTCCTCAGGAGGATGGGTGCCCTCCATTTCTCCCAGAGAGTGAGCCAGGGTAACAGTTCCTGCAGTTCTAGCTGCCCCGCAAGTCAGTGCCCGCTGTTTCTCATCTGTTGCCAGAGCTGTAAAGAAATGAAGAGGTTTTTCCCGTGCCCTCTCACTGGGCAATGCGAAGTCTGAAAAATATCGATACAGGTCTTGCAACAGAAACAAATACGTGTTTCTGAAGGGAATTGCTAAAGGACTATTGTTACAAAACCTGTATTAATTTACTTCAGGAAAAATGAGCAGAAAGGGCTTCTGGTTGGTGAACACCTTACTACAACCGGAGTTTCAGCTGAGCTTGTCTCTTCTCCCTGTGAAAGAAGTCATCTTTGACTAAGCACAGCTATATTCAAGTACTGCCTGAGCTGATTACTTCCACTTATTTTAGGTAACTTTATACTGATCTGCAAAGATTCTTGAGTAAATATCAAGAAATGATGAATAAGGATGAACAGAAGGAGCTTTTCAAGATTACTGAAATATACATTCTAAGATAGTAATTTGGAGGGGAAAAAAAAAGTCACAGTTAGTCTGAAGACCTGAGGCATAGCTGTTGAACTTCATGTTGGTTACCAACTAAACTTTTAATCTTTGACATATTCTTTCATTTAATTCCAAGCCGATATTGTGAGCATTGACCTTTAGCCTCATCAACTATTGAAATGTCTTACAAGAATTTCTCTCTATGAACTGTGGTATATGGACATTAATTCCTTTGATTTAAATCTAGACATCGGTGCAACCTTTTATAAATTAGCTTGTTAAAATTCATCTCTGTATTAAAAATAAAATAACCAGAGAATTAACTTTCTTCAATTTTATGGATATAAATAAAAAGTTATTACAGCAAGTTTTATTATACTGCCTTATAGGCAGCCTGTAATGTAGCTTTCAGTGATATGATGACAATTCTTTGTAACAAGAATTACAGCTTGTATTATACTCTTTTCTATTCTTAATCAAACTGTAGGCTTATATATAATATAGTCCTCTATGAATCTTCAGTTACTACTTCTTCATTTGGCTTTCCAGCATTTTAAAAATTTATTTGTGTATTTTTAGTCTTTCTGTTGAAAATGATTAAAAATCCTTTGCCCTCCGTGCATCCAGGCTACCTGTAGCTATTTTTTGGAATAGACTTAGTGAATAGTAATGTGTGTCTTCCTCAGATTACGTGGAACAGTTAACATTTTTCTTTATTTTGATGCTGGAATGCTAAGATGGATCAGGAGGACTGATGCCAGTATCAGGACTGCACAGCATCAAATTGTTTTATTGAAAAGTTTTAAATAAGCAGTTCCTATTGATCTCATAACATCTTGAAAATATTGAGTAGCATTATTGAAATTGTTACTCTGCTATACTATTTATATCATACTGAAAATACTAAACATTTATGAAGTAAAAATAATATGCTTTGATATTTATACTTTGAGTTATATATATGGTAGCAAGAATGAATTAGTGAAGTTGCATGTAAGAAGTGCATTGTTCAAGGAAGGGCTGCAGTCTGTTAACGACCTGCACATATATATATCCGCATATATATGTATACCTCCATATGTGCTTTATTTCCCCACTTTACCTGTGCATGCTTTCCCATTATTATTTGCCTATTTCACAAATTATGCCTGTAATTGGGTACTTAACTACCTACCTATTTTTGTGCATACCTCCAATAATTGCATTTAAAACTGCTGTAAATGCCTATAAAATGTACAATAATGTACATCTCCAAACAAAATACTAATCAATAATAACAGATGTAGTACTGAGAAAATACTCGAAGTCATTTTGCAAATAAAGAGTATGGAAAATTACTGTTGTCAGATTTCAATAATTTAGCTTTATAATTTACCATTTTACATGATTTGGGTTGATTGTGTTTTGTACTTTCTGTGTTTTAGAGGTGCATTCTGCTTAGATGATGTGAACTGAAGAAGAAATAGTTCTCGTGCTTTTTGCTAGTCTGTCAGCCTATTTCCAATCAGGCAGTATCCACAATTTGTGATTTTTTTATAGTCTGATTCTTGTTCAACATTTGGTCTGTGAATCAAATGTGTTAGTTCCAGGCATATAATTTTCAAGCACCCAAATACTCCCGCGGCTTTTTATCCTTAGGAAGTTAAATAATCAATACATTGAGTCTCCAAATAACCCTCTCTTTAAACTCATCATTATAGCTGGAAGACTAAGGTGCTGTGCTTTCATTTTCCCATCATTTTAGGATGTGTTTATAGTTTATGGGAGGTAAACCTGTAAAGTGGATAGAAATAACAAGGGGATCAGTGCAAAAATGAACCTTTCTCCTTAGAGATAATGTGTTGCAGAGAATAGTATGATCTCCTGCAAGAAAGGAAACTTGTGCTACTGCTCTCTAAAGTGCTGTCTGCATTCTCTTTGTGTATAGAGGGGACTTCAGAGCTATTCATCCAGAGTTCTTCAAAGGCTCTAATTTCGATAAAATTAAACTCAAACCAGCAAAACCCAGGAGGTATCATTGGCTATATAGTCATCCTGCTGTTTTGAGAATACTGTACGCAGAAAATTAGTTGGAAATAAAGTCAGACCATAAAACTTATGAGTTGTTGTTTCTGAAAAAGATGTAATCTGTTCTATGCTAACACTGTAATTTTTTATTTTTACATATGTTCCATTATAAAACTGCAAGTACGCATATGGACTTCATTGGGTGCCTGCTGATTTCCAAAGCAATTTTGACATCTTTCTGACAAACTGTGTTTTAGTTGCTGCTCTAAGGTCAACTAAAGTTCTTACTCACCGAGGGCAAATATTGTCTACTTTCCTTAGATAGAGATGCATAAATAATTATTTTTGGTGAATTAATTCATACTTCACCTGAAGTACTGAAAGTGCAGAACCTTCATACTTCCATTGATGAGATTTGTCACATCTTACTTTAGATGTCTAAAAAATGGGGTGGGATTCAGTTCATGCAAATTGAGATGTATACAATTAGATGTCTAAATGTGAGCCGGATTGCTAAGCTCTACAACCGTCGTTAATGAGGATCTAGAACAGAGTGTGGCTGCTTAGGCAGAAGTGTCTACTGTCATTTCGGTTTCATGGTATCATACTTGCTGTCCAATTTCCAGTCCAGGTTGGTGCAGATCTCCTGCAAGTCCTCTGCCGTTGTCTGTGTGTTCTGTGCACGTGTGTTAGACGTGACACCTGCTCCCAAAGTTTAAACAACTGAGTCTTATTCTTGTCAATACAGGTGATGGAGTCCGGAGAGCTATTTATCTTAAAATAAAGAAGATATTTTAATAGTGCTTCTTAGATATTTTAAGTACCTCAAGGTATACCATTTGGACTCCAGCTGCTTTTCCGGAAGGGTAGGGGACTCCCATAGATCCTACGCTGTACCTGCCAGTCCTGTGTGGGGGTCCTGCATAATCCGGGGCATCCAAAATCCCTAAGTCTAGGCATGTCTAATTCATTATTCGCTCTTACGGATTTGAACCAATAATTTTGGCAAAATAATTTGTTCTCTCAGCAGTTAGGAACCGGTTACAGGTTGCTGTGATAATGTAACCTGCAATATGAATGTAATATTGCATACAGCGGAGAGGGAAGGTAAAACAGCTGTGCTGGGAGGTCTGCAGTTACACTGGATAATTGGCAGTTCAATAGCAGTTAATGACTTTTTTCTTTATACTAATATGAATGTTGAATTTTCATTAGTTCATGGGTATGTCTCCATGGCACAATACAGCACTCTGCAGAGATGCCAGAGGTACCTCTGGTGCAGCTAGTGCAGTTTCTGGAAGCTGTGAAGTTATGTCAATATAGAGCTCTGTACAGGATGGTTGTATCCGTGGGAGTTAGGTCCTTGAATACGACTTGTTTCACAAGCTTTAAAGAGGTTATCCAGCGTATGACTGGCATCCAGCCAGAGCCGATCATCAGAGCTCCCTTTAACAGAGAGAAGCACTGCCATAAGACAATATTTTGTGTTCTAAGACAAGTATTTAAGACAGTGAGGATGACTGGCCCTCCAGAAGTGCCTGTCTAGAAGTGCTAACAGGGTAATGGGGTGGAGAAGACAATGAGAGGAGTTGACTGTCCTAGGATAGCTGCTCGGTTTTTAGTTAATGTTGGGATGAATTCCACCTATTGTTCCTCCTTAACCTGCCTTTTTGAAGGTAAGTAGAAGACTGTGCTGAACTGGTACACAGTTGATCTTTAGCAGCACTAAGTAATATTACCCAGCAGGTTAATGCATATAAAATTCTGTACACAGTTTGAACTATGGGGGATTTTTCAGGTAGACTTTGTGCGAGTCCTGAATCGAAATACATGTAGGACAGAGAAGATAACCTTTAAAAGCAAGCTCAAATCCATGTGATTGATTAAAAATAGCTCATCCCTTGCTCTTTTAATTGAGATTTAAGATAGGCCTACTATCATGCTCTACTGGTCTGTTAACCCTGAAGTTACTTGAAAGGAAGAGATTTGTTCCCTTGAATCACACATGGCTGTTATCTGATCGCATCAGGGATATTTTAACGTCTCCCATTCAGGTGGTTACTTATCCATCATAGGCTTAGCATGTGAGCTCATTGCTTAGTTATAACGTCAAATGTTGAGGTGTAATCCAATTCACACGCCACGTGAGCTTGGTTGGGCAGGGGCCTCCACTATTCAGGACTGGGCTGGTGCAGAATCAAAATGCTGAGGGCTTCCCCTTCCAGGAGCCGAGTTTGGCTATGCAAGGAAGCTGAGTCCCTCTCACATTTTTCAGTGGGGAAATAACTCTGGAAGAGTAAGAAATTGAACCTGTCAGACTAGGAATGCTAAAATGTAAACTAATGGAAACTGGTTTTCTGCGTAATCAAAAGTTACTTTGTAAGCAGATAGGTATTTTTCTTGGTTGTTTCTGATACCACTGTGCCTTTTTAAATGAACTCAAATTTTGAAGTTGAAAATAATAGACAAGACAAAAATGCATTTAAATTTTGAATTTTAGAATACACCAACTGAAGACTGGAGTACTGAGTAATGCAGTAAGTCTTGTTATTCATTAAAGATACAGAAGATGAACTTGGGCCTTTTTTTTTTTTTTTTTGGTAATATAACACAATGATATGTCTGTATTTCTCTGCACCAGCAGCGATTTGCTTTAGCTTCTGACCTCCTGGGCTATTCAGGTAGTGACACTTGGCCTTTCTAAGGATTTTCCAATCATGTAAAATAGGCTTTCTATTTGGATAACAAAAACATCTCCCAAACCAACTGGAATTTTGCATAGCAAAATGTTAGCAGAACTTGCAGAATAGATATGGCCCTTGATTTTGTTTTCAAAAGGACCCCATAAGCTATGGATCTGCTAGATTTAAGAGTAGTGATGCTCCTGATGATCTGAAGAATGTCAAGACTTCTGTGCTTGAGCACGGTGCCTGAGCTCAGGCCTACACCCATCGTATGTTAATCATTAGCATGGATTTGGCCCAGCATTTTCCCAGGTGATGCTTGGGTACCCTCTGGAGGTTAGCACATGCCAGGTCCATTCCCTGTAGGCAGCTTGGATGCATCTACTTGTGCTGTGAAATAAGTTCAGCTAGACAGAAGCAAGCTGTGCCATGCCACGCCATGCCACTCGTCCTTTGGATGAGAAAACTCCCCGGTCCACTTTATTCGCTAGGCTAGATACATCCAAAAAGTGCAATTCATTGCATCCATGCGAAGTTATGTAGTCACCCTTTCTAGTGGGAGAGCTGTGACTCCCCAGAGGGCGATACATCCTATCTGTCTGGTGGTACCTATATGAGAAGATAACTCATTGTGGAGAGCTTGCTTCTTTCCATTTTCCGTACAGGGAGCACGGCTTGAGCCAAATGCCCATCTGTTAGGCTTCTGGACATAGGTGAAATGAATGCCACCTGCATGTCCTCTTGACTCTGCGCTGCTGTCAGAGCTCTTTGTTTCTCTTTGAGAATATGTTTTCTAGAGGTAATAGATGGACAAATATTCTCTGCTCATTGGGAAACTGCTGTTGCAGTCTTGTTTCTCGGGGACGAGCTCTGTCTCTTGGTTTTGCTTGCGTTCATACCCGTTGATAGTGACTTGTCACACAGTTAGAAAGCTGCATGTTAAGCTGCATCACAGAGCAGGAAGCTCTGGTAGATCAGCAATAGCTACCGATGGAGAGGAGAAGGAGTGTGAGGCGGCATCTGAGCCAGCTATGCTGGGCAGTTAACATGCACTTAAATCCAGACGGAGATGATGTTCACCTCAGTTTAGGTACATAATGGTCTGTCTACGGAGAGTTTCCAGAGTCCTTACCTCTGTTCATTAATACAAACTAAAGAAAGTACCAGAGTCCCCTACGCAGCCTTCGTTAGGCACCTAGAACGTAGGTGCAAGTTAATTGCCTAAATGAGCTGGATTGGACATCACCTTTAGCTCGTGTGACAGAGAAAGCAGGTTGTCCTTGGGCAGTAAGGGATTATGAAATGTGAAGAGAAGTAGTTAGAAGTACCTATGTGTTTGTGTGATGAATGAGAGGTGATTAAGAGAAATCAGTTTTAAGGAGGAAATATTTCATTTCCTTTTAATCAAAAAATGGTGTCTCCTTTGGCATTTCTTCCATTTTTTTCTTCAGAAAAATGGTTGAGCTAGGGAATAGATTAGCCATTTTAAAAATGTTGATTATCTGCCTACAATTGTGTTCATACACCCTCCTCCTTAAATGGACAGGGAAAAAAAAAAGAGGAAAAAAAAAGATGGGCAGTGAATTAGAAAATGCATTTAAGATAGTTGATCAGCTTATCTTTCCAGTAGACCCACTTTAGTTGCAGGCTCATACATTATTAACCTGACTGTAAAGTACTGCATCAAGGTTGATACTGTATGTCTTTCCCGGCATACCCATTTATGTGGTGTTAGGTGCCTTTTGAATTGGATGCTGCTGCTGTAATGTGGAAAGGGAAACTAGAAGTTTGCATGAAGTAGTCTTGTTATCCATTAGTGAAGCATTTCTTTATCTGGACATTAAAAAAATAATAGTTTTAACCTCTGAAGAAGATCCCTTTTGCTTAGCCTTCCTAAAGAAATAATCTAGCCCTAACACTTGTGATGTTATCCCTTTCCTTCATTAGTCACATCTAAAAGGATCTCATTTATAATCTTGCCTTATATTCCTCTAATTTACCCACAGAGACACGTGTATAATGTCATTTAGCAACCTGCTGGCACAAAGGTTTCTATATGTGGAAAGTGGTTTAGTTGACAAAAGAATTATTCCACTCAGATATAAGTATACCTATTCATTCGACTGCTGGTGCTCACTGAACAGCTGTTTTTAAGACAGAAGTCATAGTCATTTGTTACTACTTTTCCCTAAAAGTCCCTGAATGATTTTTTTTTTAATAGCTCAAGAAAGTGACCGAATCTCATGAGACTCCTGTATGAATCTTTTGCAATTTTTTTTTCTCTTCCCTCTTGACTCTTGATTACTCACATCTATTGTGCTCTAAAGCAGGAGGCTGCATTTTTCGCATTGTTATTTTTCTAGTCCTTTTCCTAAGGTGTGCAGTCTACAAAAATAAGAAAAAAATCTTTTGTGGGGAAACCAGATCCCTCCCTCTCCCTGAAAACACTGCTGAATTAAGCTAAATACAAATGTAGCTTGCTATTTTCTGGCACACAATTAGCTAGTCCTTCTGAGCTTGACTGTAGCTGATGCTTGCTACTGCATAGCGTGGTAATAAATGAGTTCTAAAATTCGTTGCAACGCTGTATGCTGTTTGATTATAACATTTACAGAGCAATGTTGAACGTCATCAGCACCCTACTATGTGTGGCATGGTTGAATCCCGTATCTCTCGTCATACACTGATACATTATTGTGACCTCCTTCATGATAATAAAATCAAAGCAAACCTGAAATAAAATGTTACGATGAATCTATACTTAATGGCAGATCACTTCTGAGGAATTCGATTAAAACACAGCAATAATGCAGTAACAATGCTGAAGATTCAGAAGATGGATTTAGTTAATTGCTTCTAGAGGACACAAAATGAAATACTGCCTTTCAAAGATGAGTGATAAATCTTCAGATATATGGAAATAATGGGTGTGAGGAATTGACTAGATGTAATGTTGATGAAGGCAATCAAAGGATGAAAGTGTCAGGGTTACTTTTCAATCTGTCATTGAGTCGTGGTCATCTATCACTGCAACCAGACTTTGTGCTAGCTTCTACTGAGACTACTAGTATATTTCCATCTTTTTCTCCCTGCTGTCCCTTGCTGAATCTTCATGTCTGTTACTCTCCGGTCATCTTTTTGTCAGAAGTGTGATATTTTTTCGTCGGTTCTTGCAGCACAACCAACCTGCTGCCAGTTAGACTTTTTCATATTCTTCAAGGCGCCCTTGCCTACAGCTGGCTACCCTGCCTCATCGCTCAACGCTCAGCTTCAAATCCTTTTCTGTGTCTCCTTTTCTACTAGCGTGGCATGGCTGTCGGTACAGGCATATTAATTTCTTTGAAAACAGAAGTGCTTATTTGTAGTGATACTGTTATTCTGTGTCTTACTTGTTTGTTTATTTTGACTTGAATAGCAAACATTTGTGCTGTATAAATAAATATAAGAAGGGTCAAATCTTTAAAAGACTTGAGGGACCAGACCTTTGCAAAAAAAATCCTCCAGTTTACTTCTACCTGTGCTTTTGCTGTAGTGAGCCATACTATAAACCGTGACTGTTTCTGATGGAGTTAGAGAACACAGGGAAGGACGGCGGGGGGGAATTGTTCAATTTTTAGATTACTATAAGATCGTAGTGGAGTGAAAGTTCGATTTTATTTGGTTATCATTGCTCAGCAGGGACAGAGTATGTTTATTGTTTTTCACAAAAACCATTGGTAAATAGGCAGTTACTCAGAAGGAGCTGTAGTCTCCATGTGATCAAAAACATGTATTCAGTAATTCCTCCAAGACACTTACTTTATTGATTGACTGAAAAAACTCCAGAGGAGACTATTTTAGCATATTATGTCATATCAGACTTCTGAGGAATACATTTTCCTTTCCTTTCCAGGAAAAATACAGTGTCAAATTTGTCTATTACATGCAGTGGTGCAATTTCAGTGGTGTCAAAGAGAAGAGGTTTTGGCCCATCTTCTGTCAGCTGTCACACAGGCTGGCAGAAGCAAGGCAATCCAGCCCTAATGCCGATATCCTGACCATCAGCTTATCCCATTGCATCTTTATAGGATGGCACAAAAGTGACAGACGCGCAGATCTTCACGCCAAGACTGGAATTTTTAAGCAGTTAGGTATCATAGCCTGAATTTAGGTGCTTTGAAGGGAGAGAAGTGGCCATGCCTTCCATCCTGTGTATATTCCCTGAAAAACTAGGACCACAGCATTGTGAGTACTGGAGAGTGTGTTAAAAGCAGCAGAAGAATTGTATGTAATTACGAGACTAAATCCTGAAAATACTTTGAATCTTCGTTTCTTTGAAAAAACCTTTTTTCAGACATTACCTCTGTTGATCGTCCCATGATCTGTATGAATTTTAGGTCTCGTTCTGCCCTCTCCTCGTTTCTAAAAGCAGCAAAACACCTAGCAGAACTACAGCTGGCATTCAGTTCAACATCTTCGTACAGATGAGAACGGTATTACTTACTCCTTAGCTTTGCAAGAACATTGCCTGGAGTTCTCAAATGCTGATGTATTTCTAAAACTTGCCCTTTTGCATTAATCGCTCTCTGGTTTATCTTTGTTGTCGTTAATCAAGTGTTCTCTTTAGTGGCCACCAGCTGTAATGCCAGTCATGATTCATGCTGATATATTGTCTAGCGTAGTACTGTAAGTTTTATGCATGAAAAGGGGCTTTTTTTAATCCAGAGGTCTAGGAAGTAGCCAGATCCTTTTTTGGAGTCCAGCTGTTCATTGTTAGTACAAGAGAGTAAATAAGAAGCTGAGGATTCCCCTTGGGCAGAAGGGAAGAAAAACACTGCTAGAAATACCTTTCTGGAGCTAATACTCCCTTTTCCTCTAGGTGGGATATGGAGAGAAGTTCGTCAGGATGAGCAGAGGGCAAAATTTGTTTTATTAATGTTTTATTAATTATTCAATAATCAGTGTCATTTAGAGTTAGTGTACATCCCAGAGAAATTATAAAGAATTTACAGTTCAACAGTTACTGCTGGACCATGAAGAAATATCCCCAGGAAATGAATTTCCCTGACCTGCGTTCCTCTGCGTGTGTGTTTGTGTTTCTTCTGCCGTCCCGCCATGACTCAGCCCCTTCTCTCGACTTACTTACACAAAAAAGGCAGGGGGCAAACACGTGCAGACCCTGCTGCCAACAGGCTACCCCACGCTAGTAAACTAAACAGTTTTGGAAGACGTTCCCGAGTGCTGGAAGTCCGATCAGCCCTACCATTAGTTTCCTGGAGTGCTTCCTGGAGTGGTTTTGGCCCCTGCCAGCTAGCGCGTCCTCAGAGGCTTCCCAGGCGCTGCTCAGGTGTCCGCATGGGCCAGAGATGCTTCTGATGCCCAGCTAGCCTGCAGCCACCCCTTTTTGGAGGGTGAGAAAGTCTAATAGTAAGGACTTGAGATGTTCTTGCCAGATGGCTTCAGTGCCAGAGTATATGTTTAATATTCTAGTCATGTTTAATTCAGTAGTAGAGACATAGCCATAGAATCTTTTTGAGAAATTTATATACTGACCTGTAGGCCTAATAAATTCGGCTTTTTTTATGTACCAGATGTACTGGCTGTACTGCATTGAGCCTTATTAAACATCCTCACTAAGCCATACCTGTTGAACTTTTAAACGCGGGCTAATTCTCAGCAGGAATTCAGAGCTGGTGAAAATTCCCCACAGTTTTCTGTGACAAAAAGATCCAGTTATGTTTGCAGTTCAGCTTTTCCCAACAATTTTTTTTTCTGAAGGAGATGCATGACCCCGGACTCAACAAACCTCAGGCCTGTAGCTGATGCTGCACTGGCAGGTTGCCCCTGTTGGGCACGATGGCCGGCTGCGTGGATGCCATCACCCTGCGCTTTTCATCCTTGGCGCCATTAGAGCCTTTCTGTGGTGCAAACTTTCCTTCCATTTTCCCTTGTTGTGCTCCAGAGAAATATTTGATATTGAGTGTGCATGAGAGATGAGGGAGAAAGGGACAGTAAAGTTAACATAGATAAAGGTATGTTTGATGTGTACTGATAAGGTTTGTTTTTTTTTTTTAATGCTATGTAGAATTATTTTGCAGGCTTTATGTTAACAAAAGCCTAACTGTCTATTTTGGAAACGTGGCAGTGGAGAACGAAGCCGACTGACATCTCCATTTATAGCAGCAATCTGTAAGATTTCCATTAAAAAATGCCTTCCCCGCACTGAGCTGATCAGGCCTACCTGCGTGCTCCGCAGGCTGGCCTTTGAGCCACTCATGAGGTCCAGAGGGTCTGATTGTGCCCAAATGCATCTCTTCTGTGGTGATGAGCCTGACAAGCAGGTGTGGGCGGGGGGATAGATAGTTTACAAAACCAAGGTACAATACTGTACGTCTGTTAGGGAATTGATTACCAGAATGTCATGTTAACCATGCATTTGAAATAAGCGTGGAAATCGCTCTTCATTGATAGCTCTCAAAGCTCCATCTGAAGGAGTGAAATAGTCTTATGGTGTGGGGCCACAGACCAGAGAGGAAACATGTCCTATATCCTTCAGCAGACCAGCGACAGACCCTGCTTTCCCGAGATCTGGTCCAGGTTTTGGTGACAAAGGCTGGTACCGTGCAGCCCAGTAGGTGCAGATCTGCGGAACGCAGCCGGGTGGCCCATGTCCGCGTTAAATGCTTCTGCTGGGAGTTTGCTTTGTAGAAGTAGTTCTGCTTTGCTTCGGTGGGCTGCATAACAAGTTATAGTTGGAGCTTCAGGTGTGCTTATGGAGGGCACCTCTGGTTTGGGCCCATCCAAGAGGAGTGAAGTTGACGTGCTCCCAAACAGCTTTGCAGCATGAACCAAGGTATAGTAAGGGAGAGCTGTTGGCAGGTTCGCTTCAAAAGCACGTTCCCAATTTGAACTACAGTGCTAATATAGATAACTCAAAGCCATACTGACTCCCATTTTTAGAATGAATTGTCATTTCATTTTGGGACACTGAAGCACATCCCCATCTGATGTGTTATTTATTCATCACTTAATTAGCAACGAGTTGCGAAGTGGTATCTTTATTCTCATTTCTCCGCTGTTTACAAGAAACAGTGGTAAACAGGTGTAAGAATTGCTGTATCAGCTCATACCAAATGTCTCTTAGCCCAGTATCATATCTCTGACTGTGGCTAGTATCAGATGTTTAATGAATAGCATAAAAAAGTGATACTTCCCTGGAAAAATCTCCCAGCCTGCATGATTTTCAGCTCAGGAATATCTGTGGTTGCGATTGGTTTCTTAATGCTTAAGCTAAGGGATATTAAAATAAATGATTGAGCTTATTTAGCTAATGTGCACCTAGGTAAGGGATGTCTCTCTGTATAGTTTTTGGCCACATTTTTCCTTGTAGATCACACTTTTTACAACATATCGTTATAATGCGCATCATCTTCATTGTTAGTTGTGCTCGTTAAATCCCTAAAGCTATCCAGTGTCAATCACTGACATTGCAGTGAAATCTATCTCCGTGCACTCATGCAGATTTCTGGAAGTTGCTTGCTTTCACCAACTGTTTCCTCTGAATGCTAGAAAACTTCAATGTACAAACAGTATAAAGCACTGCATGTCTGTGAAGGGGAAAAACTGTAAACTCTCCCCCAAATTTCTGGACTTTTCCAGTCCGGAAATCTCAAAGCAGCAGTTCGTTTGCTTTAAATTGCACTAGTCCTCAAAAATCTTTCTGAAGTAATGTTTGAATTATGTTATTGTGAATTCAGGAAGAGAAAATCCAAATGTCTTTGGATATTCAGTCATGGATTAATTTATTTCTGAGACTGCTTTTCCTCAAGCTCCTTTTGCCTACAATACTGAGTTCTACAGTATAAGGTATAGGAGTGTGTAATCCCCAAGATGAGAGTTTCTGATGACTTCAATGAACTTTAAAAAAAGAAACTGTAATACATTTTGAAAGCTGTTAAAATCTGTATTTTTCAATGCACGATAGGAATTGAGAGCAGATGCGGTATTCTTTCAAGAACTCGTGACTCCTCCCTTTCCAAAAAGATAAAGCTTCAGAACTAAGTCATCATGAAATCTAAGACAGAAAATCGAATAGAGATCAGGATTAAGTATTGCATCTCTTGAAATGGACAATATAATTTTTATTTGCATCATAAAAAGGTGGAAAACGGGATATTTATCCTGTGGTCAGGGCATTTGTGAAGTATGGTGCCTGGAGACCTGCACCTTATTCATGAGTTGATGATGAGTTCCCAGGTGTCTCAGATTAGACATAGTTTATGGTTCCCACTACACACACAGACCTTTCACCGGCACACAGTCTTACCTTCTCAGTAAGTACTTCCTCACGTTCTTCACCTCAGCATCTTCTTCATTTTTATCATCTACCCTGGAACCGGTATAGAGTTTTCCAGGTAAATCAATCGTTGTAGCCTCAGGTATGCTGAAGAGCAAGAGGAGGACAGAGAGTGGGCAGACAGAGGGAGAAGCTAATCCTCACAATAGTTTTCTCAGTCTGTTGTGATGCTGTCAACTGCTCAAATTCTTCTCTAGCGGGTTATTTCAAGGTCTTCTGTGACTATTTTGGCAGAATGACCAGATGGTGCAAGAGAAGTCACAAGCGCCTATACGTTCTCCACCCCTCCTTAACCACAGCCGTGAGCTGTCAGACTCCAGCACGGATTCCTGCTACCATCAGAGAGGCAGGCAACAGGCACAAGGTGCCTTTCAAGGAATTAGAGCTCTTATCCTTGCAGGGTATGAAGAACCCCTGTAGAAGCCTTCCAAAAGGAGTCTGGAGTGTAGGGGAGGAGGACACCAAGTAGTAACTTGCTATTGTGTGAAGTCTTCTCTTGAGGCCACTTCCAGATGCAAACTGTTAATTAAGTGAGCTGTGTGGGAACCAGACTGTCCACTTAGCAATTTTATTATTTACATGTTTGTTTTGGCCTAGATCAACAACAATTTCATATTGAAATATTTTCAATAGAACAGATTTTAAAAAATATCTCTTGAGAGCAGTCAAAATGGTTTTTATCGTAATGCTGATTTTTTTTTTCAATGTAGGGCTAATTTAATATGAAACTATACTGAAATATTTAGTGAAATACTGCAACAAAACATTGATTTTTTTCTAACAGTTTTTTTCTAAATGACAATTTGTCAAAATCAATATATTCTGGCAGACAAAGCATGATTTTGGTGCCATAATACTTTTTAGCAATGTGGAAGCAACTACAGTGCTATTGGAATCTACTCATTATGGTGATACACGCTCCTAGCAAAGTAAAAGTACGTATGTAACAAAAACTGGCTTCTGTGTGCCTGCTTAATCTCTTTAGTACAAGTGGGAAAATAACGACTTAGAGTAGCCTGTATTTACTTACTACTGTGTAGTAGCAGTGGCAGAGCTGACTCCAGGAATGCAGAAGTGTACTGAAGCCTGAGCTTTCAAGTTCTTATTTTCACTGTTATTTTAGACAGCACAGGTAACACCAGCGTTTTAGCACCTTTGCTTTGTAACTATATTTCATGTCATGCTCTAGCAAATCTCTGCTTGAAATCAATTTATTACAGAGATATGCTTGGTCGTTTGTTTGTTTATTTATTCGTTTATTTATTTGTTAACTTTTTTGCCAAAGAGGCTTCCGTGGAACAGTTCAGTCCTTCACAGTGGGATCCAGTTGCATCAGATACTTAAAGAGAAGTAAATATTACATACCTATTAAATATTTCTCTGAGGATTTATAGTTACAATCAATTCTGACTGACTCATCTCAAAAGATAGGTTATGAATATACCCTATCAGGCAGACCTTTATGATCCTTTGTAAAGTTACATCCACTCAACAAAGACCTACTGATTTTAGGGTATTATTTGCTCTGTTAAGTTAGCTGAATGAGTATATGAAGAATATGTCGGTCAGTATTTGGTCCTTCACACTCTGGACAGGGGCATATGCGAAGGGATGTTAATGTCTTCTGCCTGATGAAGTCTAGGATGAGAGGTGGAGCGTTAGGACTGATGATACCAGCCAGCGGTGTGTGTACAGATATAACAGTGTCTGCTTAAACACACAGTAAGCCGGTTGAACTGAAGCGGAGCCTGACTATGTGTGTTTTTCTACACTGGGATTGTAAAAGTCATTAACTGATGCGTGCTTAGATTGGGCTGTTAATTCCTAAGTAAGACCGTGGATATCACAAAAATCACAGAATGCTCTAGACTCTCAGGATGGACTTATTACTGGGGCCATACTGGGATAATTTCATACTCCTCAAGATCCTGCTGCCGTGCTTACAGTCCAAGCTCAGGAAAGTAGGTCCAGGTGCATGCGGTGATGTGGCATTTGTAAAGCCCGTGTCATTGCATTAGAGTGAGTGCTACTGGAGCAGCAAGTCAGCTTTAGAAATTACTCTAAAATAGAGACTGAATCTCCTGTTTGATGCATAATTTGCCCATTTATTTTTACGACAGATTTATTTAATAAGTTTTTTTACACTTTAACCATCAGAGAAAGTGTATATTTTATATCCTCAGTAACGTATGTAGCTATATATAATAGTGAGTTATAGTGAGGAGGAAAGTAAATGTTCCAATTGAAACTGAAAGCCTTTCTTGAAGTTGCAGCATTTTCAGTGCTGTCTTCCAGTGAGGCTGCTCGTAGCGAGGAATGAGCTGCCTTCTTGCCAGAACCTCCTGAATTGCTGCAGAAAGTTTTTTTTCCTCTTTTTGGTGCTGTCACGACACGCGTCTCAGATGCCGGCCTGCTTCCTCTGTCATGCACCTGGTGTAGCTGACAAACTCGTTTCTTCGCCAAAATCATCCCGTGACCCAACATGTGTGCCTCTAGCCTCAGTACTTCACTTCTGAAGTTATTGATACGGTGACATTTTATATCAATTGGGAATTAGGTTGGGTTTTTTTTAAGATGCTGTATATCATCTCCTGTATGAAAATTAAGATGGTATTCTACTATGCTACATCTCAGTAGTTCAGTTGAGATCCGATACAGTAGAACAAAGTTATGGATCTAACTAATCACCCCTCTGTAGAATGCCCAGGTTTTGTTCAGGTTATTATTTTTGGCAAGTGTTGCATTTTTCTTCCTTTGCATGTGAAATAATTTAGTGTCAAGGTGGCATCACTTAACTTTTATTAGTTATGTATATGGGGAAAATCGTCTGTTTAAATTGACTGGAATGACTATTGCGAAACACATCTTAGGATCAGTATTTTAGAAACATGTTGATTTTGGAATCATTTCACAGGGGAATACAACAAAATAGGCAGGCAAATATCCCAACTTCAAAAATGTCCCTGTAGTGGCTACTAAAAATACATTAACATAAAAAATTATTTATTATAATTTTGACTGTATCTTAACCAATGCATTAGACTACCAGTACTGTGTGCATGTTGGGATAAAAATAAATGTAAAATTTGTTCACATAATAGTGCATAGACAAACTCGTAATTATTTATAACTTGTTGATTGCGTAATAGAACATTAGTCATCTGAGTTTTCATTTTATTTTCCTTTAAGATATCTCATAATTTTAGAAATAAACAAAGAGAGACTTTGAACGTTTTACATAAATGTGTCCTGGCCTGTTGTCATTTAATTTTTCAAAATGACATTTTGCTTTTTGTTCAGATTGTGTTTCTGCTTGAACAGTTCATATGCATCGTTGTAGTGTCTGAACTGCTTCTCCTTGTAAGGTAGGCATTTGCCTCCAAGGTACAGTCCTGTGTTGCACTCAATCTTCTGCAAATCCAGTTAACATTTTAGAAAGGTAAAATCATGGATAATTCTGTGTTCTCAAAGAGGAGTAAGTAAGATGAACCAACACTAAATGTTGTATTGTTTCACTCAACAGTGCTTTTTGTTCCTGCACATTAAAAAATACTGTTTTAAAGAGTATCCTTCTTTCAAACCTGTAGTGCTAGTAAAACTAACTCCTGTTTCCATTCTCACTGGGAACATTTTTTTCCAAATACGTACTTGGGTAAGATTGTAGGATAAAAAAAAGTGTTTATTTTGATGTGTATTTGCCAGAGTTGCTGAGTATTTTTTAATAATAAATTGGATGACTGCAAGCAAAATATAGAGAAGCGGCACTGAAAGAAAATTACTTCTTCCTTTCTTACATGCAAATTCACTATTGTATTTAAAGTTTTCAAAAACAGCTGTAGACTTTTACTTATTAACACGTTGCAGTTAAAAATCTGAAGTATACTTTTGCATTGTTTTTACTGCAGAGTCTGGTAAAAGTAATAGCAATTCTAACCTTCTCCCTTCTGTCACTTATTTTAAATGGTCTTTTATACTTGGAGAGCTCATCATAAATTTCTAATAGTAGTGTCAGTGAAGTTTGTTGCAAGTTCCTTTACGGCAGTGACACATAGTGCGTATCATAATGCAGCAGAGCGCCCACTGGAGAAAAAACCCTCTAAATAAGCTGTGAGTGACTTCCAAACTCCCAGAGCAACCCAAAGAGTCTCTGGAGGCCCTGTGTAGGTTTTCTGCTCTGTTAATTAAAAATGATTTCTTTAATGTAGAGAACCTACCTTGATTATAGTCATCAATTTCTAATCCCTTCATTGTCACCTTTTAGAAGTGTGGATGGTTTCTGACTAGTATTCTTCATTTTGGCTTATATGTTTTTATCATGTGCTTGAATGGAAGTGTGAGCAAATGCAGCTTCACCTTTTGGGAATAGAAGCTATTTTAAAAGATAACTTTATCTTGCTATTTTTATTATTTTCTGTATCATGAAGAAGCAGAGAAATGTAGAGTCAGGAAAAAAAAAAATATTCTTCCTTCAATCCTAAATCTACTGCTTCCACCAGAAATTAGATAGAGCTTGAAATACTTACAGTCCCCTAGAGCCACTAGATTAAATCAAATTGAGATTACTTAACTCTCCCAGCTAATGCATTTGAGAAGTCGCGGAAGGAGCTGGTCACTCTGGTGGTGTGAGCAGCACGGGTGCGGCGATGAAGGACTCCTCCCTCCCGGGGGCCTTCCCCGAGGATTTGCGGTCGGGGGACCAGCACCACGTACCCCAGGCTATGGGATGCTGCAGCAGCTGTGGTCTTTTAACCCCTTTCCCCTCTTGCTAACAGCACTGCCCCTTGTGCCCGCTTCAAAGAGAGATTGCCAACTGCAAAGGGGAAGGAAAAAATTAGAGAAATGTCATGTATGCTCTAGGTCAGTGTTGTCAGTATTCTCTGCTCTGTTGAAACATGCGTAGCCTGTGAAGGAGTGCAGCCCGAAGGCCCACAATTTGTAATCTGGCTGCAGGAATTTCCTTTCGGTTCATCTATTGAAAACCACCTCGGAACTGACAGCATCCTGGCTGTTCCAGTCATGCTGTCACCGGAGTCCTTTCTACTTGGTTTACAGTGGTGTTACGGCAGAGCAGCGCAGAAAGGCTGGAGAACAAGGGGAGAGCCTTTCCAGGCTTCTTCAAACTGGCAATGATGTTTCAAGGCCTAGGTTCAGCATTGCTGTGAGGCATACTGTGGGCAGCAGAGTTAAAGGCATTTACTAAATAAAACTGGGTAAACATGCTTTTCTGACTTGGTGTTGTAATTGGGGAAGAAATGCTTTTTGAAGGATTTATTTGAGAAAAAGTTTAATAGATACAGTTTCAAGATTCATGGTCCATTTAAAAATACAATTTGATAAATGACCTTATACTTTAAGATCAAGAGTAAAATACTTCATAGTAAAGCCTTATTTTTCCCTTACATTGTTCTTATACTTGGCTAGTTTATAGAATCATAGAATAGTTTGGGTTGCAAGGGACCTTTAAAGGTCAGCTAGTCCAACCCCCCTGCAATGAGCAGGAACATCTTCAACTAGCTCAGGTTGCCCAGAGCCCCATCCAGCCTGACCTTGAATGTTTCCAGGGATGGGGCTTCTACCACCTCTCTGGGCAACCTGTTCCAGTGCTTCACCACTCTCAGTGTAAAAAATTTCTTCCTTATATTTAGTTTAAATCTCCCCTCTTTTAGTTTAAAACCATTACCCCTTGTCCTATCACAGCAGGCCCTGCTAAAATGTTTGTCCCCGTCTTTCATATAAGCCCCCTTTAAGTACTGAAAGGCTGCTATAAGGTCTTCCCGGAGCCTTCTCTTCTCCAGGCTGAACAAGCCCAACTCTCTCAGCCCTTCCTCATAGGAGAGGTGTTCCCATTTTCGTGGCCGTCCTCTGGACCTGCTCCAACAGGTCCATGTCTTTCCTGTGCTGAGGGCCCCAGGGCTGGACGCAGGACTCCAGGTGGGGTCTCACCAGAGCGGAGCAGAGGGGCAGAATCCCTTCCCTCGACCTGCTGGCCACGCTGCTTTTGATGCAGCCCAGGATACGGTTGGCCATCTGGGCTGTGAGCGCACATTGCTGGCTCATGTCCAGCTTTTCATCCACCAGTACCCCCAAGTCCTTGTCGGCAGGGCTGCTCTCCATCCCTTCATCCCCCAGCCTGTATTGATACTGGGGATTGCCCCAACCCAGGTGCAAGACCTTGCACTTGGCCTTGTTGAACCTCATGAGGTTCACCCAGGCCCACTTCTTGAGCTTGTCCAGATCCCTCTGGATGGCATCCCATCCCTCAGGCATGTCAACTGCACTGCTCAGCTTGGTGTTGTCTGCAAACTTGCTGAGGGTGCACTCGATCCCACTATTTATGTCACTGATGAAGATATTAAAGAGTACTGCTCCCAGTACGGGCCCGTGAGGGACACCACTTGTCACCGATCTCCATCTGGACATTGAGCCGTTGACCAGTACCCTCTGGATACAACCATCCAACCAATTCCTCATCCACCAAACAATCCACCCATCCATATCTCTCCAATTTAGAGAGAAGGATGTTGTGGGGGACCGTGTCAAAGGCCTTACAGAAGTCCAGATGGACGACATCCATAGCTCTTCCCTTGTCCACTGATGTAGTCATTCCACCATAGAAGGCCACTAGGTTGGTCAGGCAGGACTTGCCCTTGGTGAAGCCATGCTGGCTGTCTCCAGTCACCTCCCTGTCCTCCATGTGCCACAGCATAGCTTCTAGGAGGATCTGTTCCATGATCTTCCCAGGCACAGAGGTGAGGCTGACAGGTCGGTAGTTCCCAGGGTCCTCCTTCCTACCCTTGTTAAAAATGGGTGCAATGTTTCCCTTTTTCCAGTCCCCAGGGACTTCACCTGACTGCCATGACTTTTCAAATATTATGGAGAACGGCTTGGCAACTACATCAGCCAATTCCCTCAGGACTCTGGGATGCATCTCGTCAGGTCCCATAGACTTATGTATGTTCAGGTTCCTCAGGTGGTCACGAACCTGATCTTCTCTTACAGTGGGAGGGACTTTGCTCCCCCAGTCCCCATCTTGCAGCCCATCCACTTGAGTAGTGTGGGAAGAGAGGTTGCCAGTGAAGACTGAGGCAAAAAAGTTGTTGAGTGCCTCAGCCTTCTCCTCGTCCATTGTTACCAGTTTGCCAGTTTTGCTCATCAAGGAGGGGTATGCTTTCTTTGACCTTCCTTTTCTCGCTGACATACCTGTCAAAGCCCTTCTTACTATTCTTTGCATCCATTGCCAAGTTCACCTCCAGCCACACCTTGGCCGTCCTGACCCCATCCCTACACAACCGGGCAGTGTCCCTGTACTCTTCCCAGGATACCTGTCCCTGCTTCCACTGCCTGTGCATTTCCTTCCTGCCCTTTAGTTTGACCAGCAGGTCTCGACTCAGCCATGTCGGTGTCTTGCCTTCCTTCCCTGATTTCTTACACATGGGGATCGAGAGCTCTTGGGCTCTATGGAAAGTGTCCTTAAAGATCTGCCAGCTCTGTTCTGCCCCCTTGTCCCGGAGGGCAGTTTCCCAGGGGGTCCTATTGACTAACTCCCTGAAGAGCTGGAAGTTTGCTTTCCTAAAATTCAGGGTCCTGACTTTACTCTTTGCCTGACCCATATCCCTCAGGACTGTGAACTCCACCAGTGCGTGATCACTGCAGCCCAGGCTGCCTCCAATCTTGATGTCACTGATTAGCTCACTTAAGTGTTCAAGTGCAAGTGAAAGTTCAAGAGTTCAAATTTAACATCATTCTTATGTACAGTATTAACTGGCATTTTGTTTTATGCCACATAATCTTTTCTACATTTTCAATTTTAAAACCAAAATGAACATTCTGTAGGAAGATCAGAAAAGAAGGTCAAAATACTTGCTAATAATTAATTAGAAATTGTTTACTTCTCAATAAAGGAATGGCAAATTGACTTGTTTAGGTGTCATCAGGTCAAGCACAAGAGTAGTTTCTCCGACCACCTGATACACTCTAAATTAACACCCTAATGCTGAGATAATCCCTGCTTATAGTGTTCAGATACTGAAAAGATAAAGAACAATTCAGAGTCATTAGAGGAGACATAACATACACGTACCATACAAATAATCTATACAGCGATGGTTTAGAACAAATGTGAGGGAGAGGTGGTCAGTGGGAAATGTTAGGCTGTGGAGGAGATTTACAGTTAACTAGTGGAAATCTCCATTTGTAAACTGCAAACCAACATGCTGAGGAAGAATTTCAAATCATTAAGTAATAGGATTAGCGGGATCAAGTCAGTATCTTTTACCATCTCCAAGATATATATGTAAACAAACAAAAAAAAAATCTCACTTCATTCTGCAGGGTTTTTTATATTGATTTTTTTTGTTCTTTCAGCCTTTATAAGATAGTGTGCCTCATGCTCTTTTCCTGTGCACCTCCCTTCGGTTTCGGCTGATTTGTGTGTGCGGGTTGCAGGTGAAGCAGAGTGTGGTCTGCACTGCTGACTGGCTTTGGCGCCAAGGTTGAGGCATCAATAAATTTCACACGTTTATTAAAATCGGTCATGAAATCAAATGAACAGCAGCAGACACCTTAAAAAAAAACTTCAGGAGGGATCTGAAGCTTGAGGGTGGTTAGTCCTGGGCTGTGTCTGAATGTCAAGACCGGAGAGCCCAGGTCAGCAGAAGCTCCAGGGGAAGTGGTTTGCACAGTGCTTTTGTCGATGCTTGTCAGTACCGATATATGGAGAGACTGGATAGCATTCAGATCTTTTAGTTTTCTAAACTCACCTTTTAAGTTTGAATAATGTAATTTTGGGTGTACATATCTCATTTGAGTGAAACGTATTTCTCCAGCACCATTGTGATCCTTAGCACTGCCAAATGACTGAGAATGTAGCAGCGTTACACCTCTAATACTTGCCTTTGAGGAACCGATCCAATACCTGCTGTCTTCAATAAATTTTTGAATCGGGATCTAAATCATATTGGTGACATGATCTTAACCTCCAAGAATTAGTGTGGAACTGGGGCGATGTGAAATCTGTATTCACTGTAAATGAGAGAGCCAGCGCTGGAGCGGAGGGCTGGGCCGGGCAGGGATCGTCTGGCAGAAGGCGCAGCGCTGAACGGGAGGGCGGCACTGCTCTGTTTTACGGCCAGATGCCAGATGCGAAGACTAATGATGGCTATCGCATCTTGGAACCGATTATAAAGCTGAATTGTATTAGTGCTTGTCGGATATAAAAACAATTTGTAAGGCGTTTTGTTGTTTTACGGATTTTAAGCAGTGAGAATTGACTTTTTAAAGGTTTTTTCCTGCAACTGTAGGGGCTAGAAACTTCTAAAAAACCTGGAGTTCTTCTGTAATTTATATGGCTCCAAAACCACAGTTTGTTTCCTGTACCTTTCCTTTTTATGCTGAACTTCTGCGTAAAGGTGTGTACCTCTGAACAGAACTTCTATAGTCCAGAAGACTATATGCCCGTAAGCATGTAGACGGGGTAAGAAATCAGAGAGAGGTAGTCAGAACTGAGAAGCAGAATTGCAGTGGTGAACTTGGAACAGTTCATCATACATAAAAAAAGAAAGAAAAAAAATGTGTTTTTCAAAAATTATGGGAGTTTGATAGGATTTATTTTTCCCTGAATTTTTAGTGAAGCAGACATTTTTGATTCTTCTCTTACGGGGTTGGTCCTTTAAGAAGTCTTTATGCAGGGTCCTACAAAGTCCTTCTTGACGTGAATTTGGAATAATGTGAGTAAGTCGTAAGTGACTGAAAGAAGCACGATATACAGGCTCTTTAAAGTAAGTAGTAGCTAAGTTTCTTCAGTCTACCATCAGGCCTTCGCATATAAAACAAAGTTCATTCTTCCCTTCTGGTAGGGGGTGGAAGGATTTTATTATGGAAGTGGATAGTCCTTGATTTTGTAGCTGTTTTTCTTACCAGCTCTGTGCCCAGAGCTCTCAGAAGTATTTCTAGCTGTATATCTACAATAAGCATATCTGAAAATATTGGAGAAGGAAAGGGTCCAAATTATCTGAAGGTTACTGTGATTCATTATTCCTCCTCCCAGTGAGACCTCTCTGGCCAGACAGCTCTACAGCTCAGCCGTTTCATTTAAATTTTCAGACACTTCATAGAGAATGGCAACAAGACAGGTTGCATTGAAATCCCTTGGCCCATATATTATTGAGAAAACACAATAAATAATTCTCCCACTGTTTAGCATTTTTATAGGGAGTTGTAATGTCTACATAGTGTTTATCAAGAGTATAGACAGAGTAGTTCAGTGTCATTATTACCTGAAACCTGGCTACAGCGTGGCATATTTTAGTTTGAAGACATCTTCTGTTATAATTGAGAATTTTATTTGCATATGTGCAATAGGCTTCCTTTTTTCAGACAATGAAACCAGATTAAGAACCGATAAATGCCCATGTCATGCATATTTAGAGTCAGTGTTTACCCTTCAGTGGGCTCTTCAGTGTTTGTCCACTCAGTGAACTGCTAGTCATTTAACTAACTAATTGTGTATTTATTGAACAGATTTGAAATGATACAATATGCAATGAAACTGGATTGGAAGTTGCAATCCTACTGTATTTGTTAATCACAAAAATTACTTATTTTAAGTTATTTGAATAACAGCTAATTAAATTGAATCAGGGTTGCAAGGCATGCTTAGGAAAAACTTTGCTGTGTAATGAAAAGCTAATGAAAAGGAAGGGAGAACAAATGTGACCTGGGTTGTCTGCCACTTTGAGCCTGATTATAATTTTGCCAGGACTACTTCAAACCATTTATTTGATGTCTGTCCCCATTTCTTTGAAAAATAAGCGATGGGATCATAGCTGGTAGAAAGTTGGAAAAGGTTGTGCTTGGCGTTTGCAGAGGTTTCAGTCTATATGGAAAGCTGCTGTCACACCAGTTCACAGCCTGATAGATTCTAGCATATTTAATTAAGGTAATTGTTTGTATTTGGGACAAATTCTTTGATTTGGAGAATGTAGAAAAAACTATTTTAAACTTTGTGAGTTTCTACATATCAAGCTGATCAAACTGTGAAAGTTTATCTCAGTGATCAGAGTACAGGACTAAGGCTGCTTTTGCGGTTTAGGGAAGAGAACTTGAACATAGACCTCAATTACTGATGCTCCAGTTTTAAAGTAAAATGAACCTTCTTTATTTTTACTGATGCTATCAGTGCTACTATGCACTTTCAAGGGATGCATCACAAATTCCACTTCAGATTTTCACATGCTGAGGTGAACAAACCCACTTTAGCAAACATCAACCTGAATTACTCGTGACAGTGATAATACCTATCACAACTTACAATTTTAATAATTTTGTAGTTGGATAAAATGTGGCAAATATTTCACCTGGGTCTTAAGTACAGAACTCCTTCTTCTGCCCTCCATTATCCTACTGAGATGTATAGTAGGCTTTTTTTGAATGACTGCATGGAAATAATGCTTAGACTTACCCTGCTTATGCCAGGCTGGAATTTCGATTAGTTAAGATGAAAATGTCATCTTTGCCTACTTTGGCTTGTAAAAGAGTGTCTAAAATAAGAATTGAGTGCTTTGAGCTGTACAGATGATGCTATAATATTTGTACTCCTTTTAGTAATGTTGGGATACGGTGCCATCATTTGTATCCTCATAAAACGCAATTGGGGATTGAATGTTTGCCTTCAGAAATGTTCAGCCTGAGCTGCCTTCTTTCGAGAAGTCTGGCGGTGGACTGTGCAGTGGAGCACACACAGTTCCGCTGCTGAATCGCATCCCACAATATTTTCTTCCTGAAACGTTTAGTAATGTTTTAATGTTTAGGTAACAGGTCTTATTTACTTTGCTGCGTACTGCAGGTGAGAGAGCGTCAAACCACTTACCTGTGTTCTTAAAAATATATTTAAGTCCCTAGCTCTATCCTGTTTAGGAGGATGTTGGCTGAAGTGATAGGCTTGCTGAAATGGAGTGAATGATGGAAAAATTGTGCTAAAACTTGGAAGTTCTTGGCTGTCAATGCTATGTGCAAGCCACTATCTTACAATACTAGACATCTCAAAACCCTTTTTAAACTTTATGTAATTATAAAAAGGTCCAGTAATTTCCTCCACAGCTGAAATACGGCTGCCTAGCTCCATAGGATATAGTTTCTTATTTTTCCCTTGTAATAGCTTTTGGCTTAGAGGACACTCCAAATGAATGGTGCACTAGTAGTATAGATACAGAAGATAAGTTTCAAGAGAAATCTCTATTTCTGCTGCAATGAACAAAAACGGGGTTAAAAAACGATCCTAGGGCCCCTTGCCTTTTTTCTTCATCTTTGTCTGCATCTTCTTTGCCACCTCTGCCTTCTCTTATCATCCACTTTCTTTCACCAGAATACTTCTCTGACATTTTTGGAGTGCAGTTTTTCTGCTTTTTTGTTTCTTCAGTGTCCTCCCTATTGGTAAAATGCCAGACGGTTTTTCTACTAGAAGCACTCAGGCTTCGCTGTTCTGAACAAGACAATGATGGGACAGCATTAATGTCTCTTTCCTGCAAATACCCCACATTCAAAAACAAAATTGGGAGGCTTGTGCCACGTTTGCAGCCATCCACTTCAATGCGGTGAACTTCCTCAAGTCATCCAAACCAAAACTGGTTGGAGCAGGCTATGTTCCTCCGTGAAGTTTCATCTCAGTGGGACCGGTGCTTTCAAGGGCGTATCAAACCACGCAGTGGCTGAGCTTATTGGAGTGATGGTGTCGCCGTCCCAATCCAGCTGTTGTGTTTCCAGGGCTCGGCTGGTACCGCTGTGCCATGATGCAGTCCTGCTGCTGCACCATGGGCACGAGAGCTGTCTGTGGGACCTTTTAATGCTCTGTTCTCGTTTGTACAGTGTATTTGCTGGATTTACTGGATCCTCCTGTGTGTCACCTACCACACAGAAAAACCTGTCATGTCTAAACAATTTCTCTCTTGCAGTGCATCAGATTACTTTTAGAGGCAGACCTACTCAAACATGGCTGATAACTTGAATACATAGGAATGCAGTACTTTGCATATAGGCACTAAAATGGCCTAATCAAGCAGATCTTTGCCAAATTTTATCTGTCAGCTTTCACTGACTGTCCACCTGGATGTTAAAGACACATCCCTGGCACACAATCAGGAGATGAACCTGGGTTCATTTTAGTCCTGAAGCTGATCAGGAGGTGCCTACCCAAAATATATCAAACAGCTTGCATTGTATGCGAGACCTTTGATTCTGGAAATGCTAGTGGGTTTTTGTCCATTTACATGCCCATATCAGATGTATTTTAACTGGTATCTCAAATAACTCTCAAAGACTGATGGTACCATCCGATGGTAAAAAAAATCAGAAGTGAGGTTCCTGAGATTTTGGCGAAGGCACTGTTTACTGTGCTGCACTGTTTACCTGAGCAGGCATTGCTTGTATTTATAATACGGTTGTGTGTGCCTTCTACAAGCACTAAAGCAATTTAAGTTTTGCCCATAGAAATGCTCTGGGCATAAGAACATTAAGCTTGCAAACTGGAAGTCATGCCTTTTACATAATGATTAGTAGTATAGTGGGAAAAACAATGTCTCGACTAGTCTTCGGCTGATGAACCTTAATTTAAGAGGCTGCTTCTGCCCTTCTAATGCCACTGGTTATTAACTTACTCTTGGTTCTCTTAGTGGATGGAATTGTGACTCCATCTAATCCTGCCATTGCAAGGGATGGCATTCGGTAACTTCGTTGGTACTTTCCCATTCTCCTTTCCTACGTTCGTAAATCTGCAGTGGATTTACTTAAATGCAGCCAGTATTTCACCTGTTTACAGACAAAAGGACTCCAGCATGCCCTGTGTGCAACATGGTAAAAGTTAGGAGGATGTGGTCAGTAAGGAGTTAAATAATAATTTTACCTTCAGGGCTAGGGCTGCACAGAACAGCATTCAGGCTGAAGTTATTTGAATATTTGCTAATCTTGCTTAATTGCTGTGTCTTGTGAAAAGTGTTCCCTTCTGCCATGAGACTCAGAACTCCAAAATGCTGAAAATATCTTCATAGCAAAATGTCAGCAGGCTAAATTAGCCTAGACAGACAGTCCTATAACTGCAGTTATGATCTTGAAGTATCTTCAAATAACCAGGCTAGAGTTTCTTTAGAGATTGTTTGTGTCTTGTTTATCCTCACACATTATATTGTGCCACATAGGGAAACCCCAGGTTTTTTAAAGCATTCTTCTGATACAAATCATGGTTTTCCATTCCAGAAACAATTCTCCTAAGCTTGTTTGGCTTACAAGGCTGATCTGTACAACTTGGGAAACAAATCTTCAGTAGCAAATGCTTCCATTAGTTGTTCTCAGCCAATCCACAGATGGAAAACACTGGGTAAACTATAAGCAATGATGTTTGTTTAATGACTGCTTGTTGTTGATAGTGCCCAGGTGGCAGCAAATGAGTCAAGCTGATGAGATGCACAGACACCTGTACAGGTTTATGTGTAATAAACGGCTTTTGCAGAACATTTATGGTGCATGAACCAATGTGTGCTGCTGCAGCCTTCACCTTGCACGCCATTCCTGCTCAAGAACACGCTTGTAGCTGGGGAACTTCTCTGGTTACCCAGCAAAGAGGTAAAATCTGTAAATCATACTCTTCTGCGATTCAGGCATCCCATTCCAGCTGGAATGGTGAGGTTAATGCCCGCTCAGCAGTTGCACAAATGAAAATGGATTTTCAAATTAGAAACACGGGTTTTGACAAGGCTGTGTTCCTTCGTAGGTGTGGGAACTTGTGTTGGGTATTTTGCTGATGAGTCCTTGTGATGTTGATGGATTGCTCTAATCTGGCCTTCTGTTGCTTCTATTACCTCAGCATGTCACTTCTTTGTGATTTTGATATTTATGGTGGTACAGATTCTATAGGACCTTCTAATATATACGTCAAGTAGCAAAACTGTTGTATGTCAGAGGTACGGCTTCTCTCAAGCTTCAGTATGCTGTGGAAATCCTGGTTCTCGGTGTTGTCCAGTTCATGTTTAAATAGTCAGGAGTGTGGTGAGCCGTGGCCCTTGCCATCGCCTTCTCTCTGCATTGACTAGAGTCTCTATTACAACTTTTCTGTCTTTTCTTATTTCCCTTTCCCTGACTCTGCATACCGTGGTTAAAATGGTCTAATTTCTGTTCCGATATCAACTATCTACTGTAGCTTTCTTCATAACCAAACACTGAACTTCTTAGGGATCAAGAAATCAGACTAGTAGTCAGTAAATTATAATACAGTGCTTCTCTCTCTGTTACTTTACCAGGACTTTTCACAAGAATTTACTCAAAAATAATTTACCCAAAAGAAAAAAACTGAAAAGAATTGTTAGCTAACACCCGAATAATTGCACATAGCTTGGGGATGTGCTTTTCAAAAAGCCAAATTTTCTGGGATTTTCTTAAATTTTGTTCCTTTTTTTTTTTTTTAAGACAAATCCATGTTTTAGTGAAAAACAGTATGAGATTTCACTTTGGAAAGGTAGTAGAATTTGATTCTGATATTCCTACCCTTACTGATCAGTCCTTTTGTATTTGGGGTTCTAGTGGCTTGTGATAGGCTTGCTGTAGCAGAATGAAGATACTAGAATCTAGCTTTCACTGCAGTTTTCTTACGTAACTTTAGCAAATTTGTGCAATATCGTATAACCCTTATGTGAAACGATTTGGATTAAAAGATTCCCCCCACGCCTTCCCCCTCACATGCATACCTTTGGTTACTTTCCTGTTCAGAATATAGAGAGGGTCTTGACTCTTGACTGCCTGAAGAGTTTTTCCAAATCCCATTAGGAAACGTCTGTTTTGTAAAAAAAAAAAAAAGATCATTTTTGCCCACATAGTTTCAGTCCCACTGAAGAAGACTTTTTTCTTTTTTTTTTTTTGCATGTTTATTTAAAACCAGTTTTTGATAGTAAACATTGAAGTGCTTTCTTTGTATTCAGCTCCTAATGATCCAGAAAGTATCAATCACTGAAACAGTTATTAAAATTCTTAGTCAGTAGATGTAATTTAAGAGACCCAGACAGTCCAGAGGGCAGTAGACATAGATCGCTCTTAAAAATGCAAGACATGTAAACTAATTTTTGCCAGCAGTTAATCAATAGCATGAAAAGTAGAAAACTTCGTAATAAGTTTAATTATTGTTCTGTTCATTCTGGTAGATAGAAGTTCCTCTAAATCTGTGTTGAAAGCGACAGAGTTTCATATATTGCTACAAAATTTTCTGAGCCTGTCAGATCATGGGTGATCAGATTTTTCTTTTTTCGTTTTGGGCTCTTCCCCCCTTTTGGAGCTGGAATGTCCTCAGTGCATTTGATGCTGTTTAATGCTATAAATGCACAATGCCTAATTTTCTTTGTCTTTTTAAATATCAATTTGGTTGTTTAACACATAGAATAGTAAATATTGCACACTTTAAGAAACGTTCAGTGATGCTCATGGAATTTGTTTCTAGTGGTTATAACATTCATTCTCTATTTTCCTAATACCAGCATATGCGTGTATTTGACTAATGCTTTTCTTCTTTTTCAGTTTTAAAGGGTAGGTTGGGATGGGCTACGTGTGTGCACAAGGGAATTAAGTGGATTGTGAGAACAGCCTTTTGGCCTTGGCTATGCTACCTGCCTGTCTTGTTGCCGATTCGTAGGTGGTAGGGCAAGCCAATAGGTTTCCAGTTAAATCATGCCAGAATGGAGAAGGCTGCATACAAATTACTCCCACCCTTAGAAATGGGAGGCAAGGAGGCAACTTTGACCCTGGAAGATTTGTTATAGGCAAAATGACTGCTGTGATGGTTGTGGTGATGTAGACGTATGTACATGTGCCCTAACTTTTCTCAGTATTCAACAGAAAGGTGTAGTCCAGCTAGGTGGTTGCAGGAAGCCTAATTTGCTCCAATACTGAAATAGGGAACCGAAAACACAGCAGAACAGCAACAGACAAGGCTTTTACAGCACAGCAGAATGATAATGTTTTAGAACATACAAGTCTTCAAAACCAGGGGGGAAAAAACAACCCAAAACAAAACCTCACTGTGTGCTTTTAGTTTACGAAGAGCAAAATATCAGAAAATTCTCCATGATAATCTCTCTATGACAGCTAAAGAAGATTGGCTTGGAGCTTCAAGGAACACCTCAGGTAATGGCAATTTCTGCTGCATACAGATTCTTTACTTATTTTGTGCTGCTTCAGCATTTTTCAAAATAAAGTCATTGTCACTTAAGTGAACATATGTAATACAACAGGTTTAGTTGATGAATTGATCCAAAGTCTTCCTCATGTATATTCACTGGAATTGCGCCATAGATGAAATTGGTTCTTTTTTTTTCGATAGCACTGAATTATGTTCTGAGTTACTATTTTGCTTCAAAAGGCAAATGCTATTAATAGCAATCAGCTTGCTTAGTCCGACATCCAAAGTGTGTTAGTGGCATAATGATTTCAACTATTGTGCTTTATCAGCAGTATGCTTGGGAACTGTGCCAGCTGAAGAGTATATAGTATAAAGGAACACCGCTGACATACTAACATTAAGAATTTTTAGTATTCCTTAAATGTACAATGTTTTAAAAAGTGTTAAACATAAGATTGTTCTCATTCAGTCCCTGACTCACTTTATTAACACTAACTATAAGATTTACTTAAAGAAATTGCAAGTAGAAAGATTTGCTTTCTCACTGCTGCATTAATCTAAGATTCTACACATGGCTTAAATTATACATGATGGAAAAGGGAGAAGAGTAGAGAAATTTAATTAAATTAAATGACCAAGTTGTCTCAGTCCAAACACATTTGGTCAAAAAACTGTGCCAGCAATTGCTGTAGCGGTGTTCAGGCTGACCCCAACTGAAATACAGCTAAAATGCACTGTTTGAACTTTAAAAAAAAAGAGAATTAAACAAAACAGAAATCTCTTAAATACCTGGTGAATAATACTAGCAATCACAAAAGAACTTACAGCTACTAATGTAAGTTTTGTTTGTGTATATCATAAGGACACACACATCTTGATGGAGTGTCTTGCTCTGAATTCTGCAAAGACTTGCAGGGAAAGATCCACAAAGATGCATCATTTTTTTCCAGATTCCCAGGTGACCAGCACAGCACCCATCTACTAGTTCCCCTACTACACATTCAGGGGTGTTAGGGCACTAAAAGGTTATGCCTGAATGCCCCGTTACTCATAAAAACAGATTTCCCCATACCAAATGGTTATTCCTAGTTTTCTGGCTCTTGCTGTCTCAGGTGACAGTCAAACTCTTCTGTGTTGCAGAGCTACGTATCCTTTGTCAAGCTCATCCTTCATCCTAGACTGATGACTAAAAATAAGGCTGTGCAGGCGATACTTTTCGGATGAGACAATGTATGTATTGTACATATTTCATCTGTATCTTACATATTCTTCTAAATACTGTTTTGTAAAATGGAAAAGAAAAAACGCAGCCCCTCCCCCCAACCAAAGCCTTAGCCTTTTCTTCTCTACTGCTTCATAAGTAGAGTTGTATTTTTGTTCATTTTGATTCTTTCCTTTTCTTCAAGGTTTATCTATCTTGGATATTTTATTATGTTGCTATTACAAGTACTGTGATGATTTGGTGCATCAATGATATTTTCTTTGGTAGGGATTTTTATTGTGAAACACACATGAAACAACATAAAGGAAGATAAAAAAAATCTTCCGTTGTGTGTTTGATATCAAAACCATTGAAAATAATAATTTATCTTAGTAATCCATTCAATAGAAGCCAAGGCGTGATTGCTTCACATAAACTGCCCTTCTGAATTTAGTGTTAGTGAAGCAACACCAGAATTCACAAAAGATGTGAAAATTAAGGACAACGCATTGACATCTTGTTTTAGGGAAAAGTGGACTCACTGCTGCAGGAACTGAGGATCCAATATTGTCAATATTTTCTCCACTGGCTTTGCTGTTTTCTCCCTCCTGTGGCCCCAAATACTTCTCTCGCTTTTGCCACAGCTGTCCAAGGCTGATGGTCATGGCAGTGCAGTGCTTTGTACAGTCGTGTTGATGATTTTTTCAACTAACATGCTTCAGAAAGAATCTCTGTATCAGTTGCTTTGGCATAACCAAGGGACAGCATGCGATGATAGAGAAATACGGATACAAAAAGCTGAAACAAGCTTTTATAGGTGTATGGGAGTATGATTTCAATTTTGGTTTTAGGTGGTTTTTAGTTAGCATGAGAGAGCAATCTGTTGATTTTGCAAAACCTGAAAGCTTCCCAGAACTGGGATGCACTGTCTTTAGGAGTTCTGGTTTCTGGCTTTCCCCTCTGGAAATAGTCACTACTTCGGGTTTAAGTTTTCCCTCAAATTTTCCTTTAAAAGTATTTCCATTTTTAAATCCCATCCTAAATACAGCGTTATTAGGGCAATAGATCTCATTTGCTTGTTCATTACTGTGTTGTTGTCCTTGTTTGAGGTAGTTTTCCTTTGTCACATAAAGATGCTTTGGGCATGCGTCAGCTGTCTAGCCAGCATTATTCTTCAGTTTGGGCTGTAAACAAAGTATTTACACTAAATAACTCTTCCTTTTCCCAGGAGAAGAAGTTGGTAGTGCTGAATTGCATTATTATCTCTGAATATACATGAACTAAGTCCATGATTTTCCTACCATACAAATGCAGAACTGTTCATCATGGAAAAACATAAATCTCAACAGCCACGGTGGCCATCAGGGCAGTGATCATCCCCCTGTACGTGGCCCTGGTGAGGCCGCACGTCGAGTGCTGTGTTCAGTTCTGGGCCTCTTGCTACAAGAAAGACATTGAGGTGCTGGAGCGTGTCCAGAGAAGGGCAACAAAGCTGGTGAGGGGTCTAGAGCACAAGTCCTATGAGGAGCGGCTGAGGGAACTGGGGTTGTTTAGCCTGGAGAAAAGGAGGCTGAGGGGAGACCTTATTGCTCTCTACAACTACCTGAAAGGAGGTTGTGAGAGATGGGGGTCGGTCTCTTCTCCCAAGTAACAGGTGATAGGACAAGAAGAAATGGCCTCAAGTTGCGCCAGAGGAAGTTTAGATTGGATATTAGGAAACATTTCTTCACCGAAAGGGCTGTCAGGCACTGGAACAGGCTGCCCAGGGAGGTGGTGGAGTCACCATCCCTGGAGGTATTTAAAAGACGTGTAGACATGGTACTTAGGGACATGGTTTAGTGGTGGACTTGGCAGTGTTAGGTTAACGGTTGGACTCGATGATCTGAAAGGTCTCTTCCAACCTAAACGATTCTATGATTCTATGATTCTTGGTAAAGGTGAGACCCAAGTGTACATGAACAAACCTGGGGCAATTGCGCGCTTAGCTCAAACAACAAACAACTGCTCTTGCCGAGGTCACAGAGCTGCTCTCACTAACTGAGAAGCTGGATGGTACCTCACTGTCAAGTGACCCTACTCACAATCCTGCATTCCTGTTCGTGAAGTAAACTTTATTGGTTAAAGCCACTTGCCTGGTGTCCTAGGTGGTTTTACTTCACTGGTGGGTTGGCTTGAGGGTAATGACTTTTGAGTTGCTGAGTTACAACTGGAATCTCAGGACCTTAGTCACCTGTGATCATCTGTCCATCCACTAACTTTCTGCCTAAACCAATTGCTTTTAATATGTTATTCTTTCCTACCATTCCCTCTCCTGTTGTGCTCCCTCTCCTCTGCCATTTTTGCCTTCCCACTTCTTTTATCATCCTGCCTTATGTATCTATATATAGAAAGCATGGCACTCTCTCTGTGTGACACTAATATGACTTGTGTTGCTGTTGCGCTCTCCTCTCTGCTTGTTTTTTTTTCCCTTTAATTTTTCTTCATGTAGTAAGTACTTTGGTTTAGGGACTGGCTCAGAGACTTCTGGTGTGGGGTTCTGTTTTAAATTAATTCTGTAGAGCAGTCTTACTACAAACCAGTGACAATAATTAACAGCATCTTCTGAATTCTCTTGTGATGAGCATTGTGTGTAAGTATACATTCAGCATAGCAAAAGATTTTTTAAATGGGCAAAGCGAGATCCTTAAAGCATATGCTGGAATAAAAAATTCTTTATTATGCTATTGTACAGTAGCGTTGTAAGAAATTGGTTTACAAGGAAATTACACCAGTGTCTTTAAAAATTACATTTAGTATCACAGAAACATCACTGACTTCTATTCACAACGCGTAACAATGCAGTTGTCTTCAAAGAAAACCTTGTATTTATTCATTTTAATAAATAGAACCTACTAGAACTAAATATTCTACTATCAAGGGCAAATTATATGTATTTTAATAAAACTTAGCATTTAAGAAATTTATCGGGTAAAATATCAAACCTATGCCAAACATGTAAATAGATGATAGACATTATACTTATGACTGTTTGATGAGAAGTAATTTTTGAGTGTAGTGAAAGGGATGCTTTCATCTGAAGAAGTCATTTTTCTTGAAAACTAAAAATAGCTTCTTATTCAGATAGATTATCTAGCTACGTTGCATGGAAACCATTTTTCTCTATTATTGTACTTATGTAAGCGTACTTTCCCTCAGACGCTGGCTTCAGGCTGAAGAGCACAATTGGATTTTTGTTAAATTAACAGTTTAAGGTCAGGTTCTTTCTACTTCTGCTGCTTTATAGATACGTGCAAGTCTTATTTCACAAAACCTCTGTACCTTTGTGTGACATACTGAGCTTCCGTAACATAACGGAAAGGTTCTCAGTAAAATGTTCTGGAAGGTTGACTTCCATCTTCTGCCCTTAGTCAAGTCAGTGTGAATTACAATTTCTGTTGTGAGCTCTCTGTGGATCCCAGAAGATGGTATCAGTATAAACATTTAGAAGTTGAATTTAAATAATTGTATTTTTCTGTATCACTGATGAAAATGAACCCATTTTCTTCTGGTGAAAAAGGATATCTCGGACTTACTGAACTGGATTTTATTTTGTTGTTGGTTTTTGTGGTGTTGTTCCACACGTATAGCTTTTGGACAGATCCAGAGTTGTTTGGATAACATGCTTTTCAGTGCTTTTGAATCTTTGTGGTTTAGTTGTATTTAACACTCAATTTCTCCCTCTTTTAATGATTATTTCACTGCAAGTGAAATACTTTTGTATTACCTTTAGTTATTGAAATATGTTCTGAACTAGGATTTTAGCTTGATAAAGGCTTCTTCCTCTAGAAATTTCTTTTCTGTATATTTTCTCTGCAAGACACCGGGACAAAACATTTGAAGAGGAGTTTTCATGGGTCCGTGGGTTCTCTGTGCTACTTCATGATTTTCCGTTTCCCCTGCCTCTCCCCCAGCCTTTGGCGAGCTGCGTATGTCCACCTCGGCAGTTTCTCGGCGTTCCTGCTGTCTGCATGTATTGATTTCTGCTTTCCCTCCTTGCAGACCTTCAGCGATACAAAGCTGTAACAAATGAGGCTGTGGTCCTCGCTGTTTATTAACACAGCATCCGTATCTGTCACTGCTGTGATATGCCTTTATTATAGATGAAGAGTTACTTCAGTCTCAGGGTTTGACTGGGTAAGGAGCTACACCTTCTGAAGAAAAGAAAAATGAAATCTTCATGATAGTGATCTGGAAGTGAACCACTTGACTAAGACAGAGTGTGCTATGAAACGGTGCTTCTCTCCATGAAGCTCACCGTGGCTGGAGTGTAAGAACAGGGTGGTTGTATAAAGAAAAGACTGCATGGAAACTCTCAAAGAGACACTAGGTTTGTTCAGAGATTATAAATGGGTTCTACTCCTTTATTTCAAGAGGCAACTCTAATGTGCGAATCTTGAGATTATAGATTTGTGTTAGCTGTTGTTTGAAATCCTTTTTTTCCCCTCTTTTTAAATATCTGGTTCCAGCGCCTCCGTAAACATACATTAAGAAGCCTTCTGCAACTGATCAGTTGCGCAAAAAGGAAAAACCTGCACAGGTGCCCCGAGCTCAGCTTAGATGTGCCAGTTATCAGCCATTTTTTTCCACGTACAGCTGACCCTTCTCGCAGCCTGTGAGCAGAAGTACTGTAATAGCTCATCCTCAGTGCTCCAAGATGTGCCTTGAGCGCTGGTCCCCGGCGTCCTGTTCAGGGCCCTGGCTGGTAAGCGCCATGATTATTTTCTGGTCTTTGTAGCATCACCTGGAACTGCTCTTGGGTCCGTCTGTTTAGACGTAAGATGCAAAAGGCCAGATGTGCTATACCCCATGCAGCATAGGGTTCTTGCCGTGACCTGCTAAATCTCTTCCAGTCCAGTGGGATTATGTTTTTCCACTGCAAACCTGAAGGAAGCTTCTCTGATTCAGGCACCAGTGTCATCCTGAAAATGTCATCTTAAGGCACTGCTGGCTGTAAAACTTCCTTGCCAGTTGCCTTGAAAACGTATGTGTCTCAGTTGGCTGGAAGAGAGCTCAGTTCCACCATTTTAACAATTTTGTTACTCTCTTGGTTCCTCCACAGCTGCGTTCACCTGTAGTTAACCATAATGATTAGGACTCCAAATCTTATTTAGTCATTTTGCATCCTTTAAAAATCCTTCAGAGCTCATAAGATTCTTCTTACTTTCCTAATTACCAACAAATAATATCCCAGAATGCCTTCCTGCTTCTTCTAATGGCCCTTCTCAGCTACATCTCACTTCAGATGAGGTTTATTTGAAGTTTCCAGAACAGACAATTTTTGGAGATGCAACATGGCAAAAAATGTTAAGAGACTCTTCAAAACATAATTAACACCTATTTATCCCAAGTCTCGTATCTTACAAGTGGCTTTACCAAGCACTCTCAAATTTGGGCCAAAGAAAGGTCTGCTAATGAGAAATGTCTGCAATATCGGAAAAAGAAACAAGCATTTTGTTGTGTTAGGGGTTTCTTTTGGTTTCATATTTTGGTTTTGGTGGGTTTTTTTGGTCTGCTTGGGATTTTTTTTTTTTGAGGATCTAAAGACTAGAGGTGGAGTTGAGAACCCTGGAAGGAAAGCAAAGAGGGAAATGGTGAATGATTACATCTTCCTCTCATTCCTCTCTTCTATAGCAGAACATGCTCTAAGAAATTGAAACTCACTGTATTTCTAATTCTTGGAAGGAATAACGTGTAGGATTGAAGGAACAAATCTCACTGAAATGTCTTCCCTATTATTAGAAGAAAATATCAAATGCATAGCTTCTTTTCCCTAAAAACAGATTAAAAATACCAAGTCAGAAAAGCATCTCAATTGTGTAATTTCCTTCAACTACAGAGCTTTTAGTCCCCCTGCATTTTCCATTCACCTATAGAGAGGCAGCCTGACAGGACTGCTGTGCACAGCTATTAGGTTTAATTGCCATGGCTTTACTTTGCTTTTCTTTAACCAGAACATGTTTGTGGCTAAAAATAGAGCTATTCTTTTCTGATGTAGATGTAACATCTCTAGGAGCTTAACGGGTTACAGACTGTTTGTCAGCAGAATAGTGATTTATAAAATACTTACAAGGGAGCAACCTTATTTGTAGGGAAGCTAAGAGTTCTCAGCTGGGGAATTGTTTTAGATGGTCAAGCCATATATGTGTGCTTTTCCTTTTAATTTTCACTCTGTAGTCCTTCCCCTCTTCAACCCTCCTTTCCTGTTTCTTTTTTTCATTTAAGAATTTACTTTTTTTTTTTTTTTTGGCAAATGATACATTTCGATGTACAGGAAGGAACAATGCAGACCTCATTAAACATAGATGCTCAGATAAAATTAGATGATTACTGTTTAGCATTTTATATGCCCTGGGTAAAGAATAGAGGACAACCCACAGAGCAGAAGCAAAGACAAATACGAACTGTGGTGCCGTGTCGTGTGCCCCCAAATGGAAGACAAGCCTTGCCAACTCACCACTTTGAAAGTGAGTACTCTAGGCCAGCTACCTATAGCCAGCTGCATCTATTGCAGCTGACAGGCTGTTTCTCCACTGACTTTGGCAAAGTGAACTCAAGGTTACTGTGCAGTGACCGTGCTCTTACTGAAAGTAAACTAAAATTTGCTAGCGGCAACACTAAGTCCATCATCACCTGCCAAATGTTTTTTATTTGTTATGGTAAATTAATTATCATATCAAACAGCTAGACTTCTTTTTTTCCTCTGAATTCTTGTTCACACGATGTGCTTGATCTCCTCTTGCAGGCTGGAGTATGCCAGAAAAAGAACAACTGTTGTTTTCTACTACAATATAAACCCAGTAATACAATGTGCAGACAATAATGTGTAAAACTCCTCAGGGTAGCTCTGTACCCTGGTTCTCAAAGATAATAGAAATATTAATGTTGTCATCTTAGATATCAAAGATGTGGGCTGACCTATGGGCTACTCATCAGTAGCATAAAAAGTCATCTTTTCTTTGGATATATGGGTATGTATCTGTAAAGTTTTAAAATACAATTTTCATTGCTTGTGAAGGGAGCAGAACCAGACTGGGAGCCCAGAGGGCTGCAGTCTCCTGTTGGTGCACAGGACAGGTACCAGCACTCAGTCTTGTGCCAGGATGGGAGGTGGCCGAAGGGGCCCGATTCCTAGGAATAGCAAGACCCTCCTGCTGGAAGCCAAGCCCACCACCCCTGCGGCAGGGAAGGGTACGACCTGCTGGTGCCAGCTTGGCCCCAGCAGCGCGAGAGCGGTTCTGCATCCCCCATCCACTGGTGGACCATGCTCTGCTGGAATCGGCCGCCTCTCAGCTGCGTGCCAGACTGAAGCGAGAGGCTTGTCTGAGGAAATACCTTGGTTTAATTCTTTTGCAGCTGCTGATGTGATAGAGTGCTGTTAGCTGAAAAGACCTTATGGCTAAAACCAGTTTATTTTAAAAAGACATCCATTAGTTTATTGATCACCATATCATTGAGTAAGTACATCATAACAGACAGCCAAATTGAAGACAGTAGTCAGCGAGTGGGACTCCTGTCTCAAGGACAATTCAGTCATTTCTGCTTGAGAATTTTGTCCTTAGCTCTTAGATACTTGGCTGAATGGTACGTGTTTTCCAAAGATCTTATTAGCAGAGGTTATCCCACTCTTCTGAGAAAGTTTCTATCCTCCTACATTACTACAATTCCAGCAAACAATGCTTCAAATCTGGAATAAAATTACCATTCAGCATTTTGTCTGTGAATTTTCAAGTTTTAATTTGATTAAAGACCATGACGTTAGCCTCCTGAATAGCAGTATAATTACACAGGAGGTGGAGAGCCAGGCTGAGATCTGCTCGGGAGCTCATTTCAGAAGCCCAGGACTCCTGGAGTGCAGTGGGACTATTGGAGGGGGTTGCCATATTATCGCACTCCCTAGGTAGGACAGAAAATTGCACCTATCTTGACACCAATGCAAAATTCTCCCCAGCCCCCGCCGATATAATTCTGTTTGTGTCTAGAGGAAGGCATGTCTGAGGGCAAAGTGGTAATTTGTTCTCTATGACTTTGGCCTCCCAGCTGAGCTTCCTCACAAGGGTGTAATTTAGGTCTTATTCAGCAGCTCACTTAGGTGTGTCTTCAACTTGGAGCATGTATGTTGTCCCCTTTGCTTCCGTGTGACCTCTGCCCAGGCTTAAAGTTAGGAATGTGCTGAAATGTTTCGGACAGTGTGAATTTATTTAGCTAAGCTTAAAAAAAAAAGTTCATAATAGGTTCTCAGCATTGGTGCCTTAACCATGTTTGTGATGTGCTCTTTAAGACTTCATTAAGGAGAACAAAATATTTCATATTAAGCTGTGAACCACACTTGAAACGGGACTGACTATCTGGCTCTTGTAACCTGCACTGGATTTAGACAACCTGCAGTGCAAAGGATCTTAGCTGTCCTTTTTTTCATGCTGTTTCTAAAACTAAGCACATTTAAAAGTCTCTAGAAGGTAGCTCTTCAGCCAGTTAGCACATTCTATCAATAGGAATGGTAATTGTTATTAGTTGCTCCATGTTTTCTAGAGTGTTTCTACAGATTTTCATTTTGCAGCTATTACAATTACACTAATTATACACATAAATACACCCTGCACTTGTAGACAGATTTCTTTTTGTTTGAAGAATGTACATACTAATGGGATCTTTTCAATACAAATTAAGCCAGCTTGAACTATTTAAGTTAATTTATATAATAGACCTTGCCTATGGAGCTTAGCATTTTGGTCTTGATTATAAACAAGGATATCTGGGAGTACACTCGCTACTCCTGTGAAGCCTTTCTACTGTGAAGAGGGAGGGAAGTTTTGTTTGTTTAGATTTTTTTAAAGTTTACAATTAGATTTAAGCCAGCACAAAATATCTGTAGACATACTTGGGTAGAAACGCTATTCAGATCCCCCTTTTTTCCCCTCCCAGACATGAGACCCAGTGAACAGTAAACATTTCCGAAGTTTGTTGCACTGGTGCCCGTGTATGCAAACAGATAAGGAGAATGGGCACAAGATGGTCCATGCGCCTCCCTTCCTCTCCTCTTCCTTCCAGAAACAGAGGAGGGTACCCCAAGTTGCAAGTAGAGAAGTCATGTTAGAAGCTGTAAAACTGTCTGCTGAGCTTAGCAGAGGGACTTCAAAGTAGTCTCCTCTTGCTTCCTTTCATGCTTGGCCTTCAAAATGTCCACCTCTCTGCCAAGAACGGGAGGAGGGGAATAGCAATAAGAGTGTGCAAAGATCACAGAGAGGGCATAGAAGGAGCGAATAACAAATGATTAGCAATATGGGCTGTAATTCCAGCAGTTGGTCATCTGAAACAGGCTGGCATTTCTCTCCAACAGAGCTCTGCATTGAATAATTAATAATTATGTTAGAGACACAGCAGTTAAAAAGACCCACAAAACACAAACAAAAACCAAACAAAACCCCCTAAGTTCTAATTGTGCTGAATGTGATTGACTGGAAAGATTTCTTCAGCTTTGGCTATTATTAAGACAAGCTACTATGCTTGAATTTCTTTCCATAATTATTACCAACGAATTCCTTGTGTACATATGTGGTAGTTAAACACTCTCATGAGTTCTGTTGTCTAGGTCTGAACCAGCACTAGCTATTGTCAATATATTTTTATTTGATCTTTGGTGTCATTTGGATCCAAAGGTTTTGGTTTCACTGATCAAGACTGAACAATACTTAGATAAATACCTAGCCCCAGGCTTGCCTTTCTGTTCATATTCCATGTTTGTTTAAAGTTACAACTCATTTTATTTCTTCTCTTTCTACTCGTAATTGCTGATGCATCTCTAGAGTAAGTTTCCAAGACATGTCCTTGTGTGATCCAAGCTTACTTCAGTGTCCTTTAGTGACATTGCCTTTCCTTTTCTGTTTTTCCTCTAATCTTTCTCATTCCTCCTTTTTTTTTTTTTTTAAGTACAGACACTCAAGCAATTTTTTTTTGCCAGTAAGTTTGGATTCAAAACTCTTACATTGGGAATCCCCCCACTGCCCCATCTGCTTCTTCCATCACATTTGCTTTGCGCTTTTCATCTTCTGGAAACAGCTGTATCTTTCGTGGCTGATTCGTTTTTGTATTTTATCAGATTGCTTTCTGCTTCTCCACAAAGGGAGCTATCCTCATCTTCCTCACCCTTCTGCTACTCAAACAAAAATGCCCACACCTTTTTTGATGCGGTTCTCCATCATCAGTAAGGTTTCGGGCTGCTCATGACCTGTTTCTGCTGGAATGCCAGTGAGAGACCTCTAAGTTTTGGTGCTTTCAAGTGCGTTGAGAGGATGATGGCATAAGAATAATTGACTATTATTTTAATACACGAAGAGGTCAGTGTAACAGTAGAATTGGTTGTGTTTGTATTTCTTCCAAAACATCCTTTTGCATCTCAGTATGTCTTTTATTTAAAAGACATAGAGATGTGGCACTTAGGGACGTGGTTTAGTGGTGAACTTGGCAGTGGTAGGTTTGTGGTTGGACTCGACGGTCTTAAAGGTCTTTTCCAACCTAAATGATTCTATGATTCTAGAGCATAAACTGTACAGGACGAAGACTGTGTATTCATGTCTATTTTGTACAGTAGCTACCAAATACAGCCTAATCGAAACCAATACATTCAGGTGCTGCTTTAACGTTGCTATTTAACAATAATAAAAGGAGACTTTTTGTAACTGATAGCACTAAATACTATTTCAATTCACCATTACTGCTTGCTGCTATTTTGCCTCCCTGGCTGTTTTTTTCCACCTATTGCCATTTAAAACAAAGAACACACGGACCGTGGGGATGGATGTTAACATGCAAATTCAAAGGGAAAGTCACTTGCTCTGTTTAACATTATGAACTGATGCTTTAAAAAATTATATCTGCTTCGGTGCTAATTTTACTTTGTGATGAAAGTTAGGCTTTAAATATGTAAAATGCAATGAGAGGGCAACAGCCGCTATCAGTAGACTGGAGAAGTTGTCTTGTTTGCCTCAGAATAATTGCGTGACCTGCCTCTCAAAGCCAGGTCTGTTTAATTACCAGACTACCTAGAAACACAGGAGAGCGCTGCAGAAACCAGCCAGTGGTTCAGCTGAGGAGGAGCTGCAGGAGCTCCTGAAGCTTGCAGGGAGCTTGAAGGAAAGGTAGTGTCCTTTCAGTTCACAAAATGAATGTGTTTAGGGCTGTAGACATCTAGGAGCCCAGAAACTACTGTTCCAAGGTTCTAGTGAAAGAATCGGAAGACACAATTGCTATCTTGTGAATAATGTGTGGCATAATAGAGAACAGTCTGTGGAGAGCTTTACAAGATATGTGCTAACAGTAGTAACATCTTTCATGCCCTCCAACATGTGTTAGTCAATACGTGATCTATATTGATTAATAAGAGAAAGGCAACTCCTAAATTCTGCAGTGGAAGGGCAGCAGAGTATTGACTTGAAGAAAACTAAACAGCCCCCTCCTCCTCCCCCTCCAGTAGTATTTATGCATAATGGATTTCTTTAAACAGTCCAAATTCCATGGTTCAGAGAATGAAGCCTCCGTGGACTGTGCCACTACTACAAGAAAGAGACAGTTCAGTATCTTTTCAGATAAAGCTGTGGACTTTAGCAAAAAGACCCTGATTTAAGTCAAAAATAGCAATTGTAGCCCACGCTAATTACATTATGCACACTCCAACAACTGATAGCCATTGACCTGTATGGAGTATTTCCAGTTACAAACTGATAAAAACTGCTTCAGGCAACCGTTCTGTTTTACAGGGAAGCGCTGATGCCTGATGTAATGACCTGACCAATGCTAAGCGAATGCAAAGCCCTCTAAGCAGAGTGGTACAAATATAGACAGCCAAAAGGCCATGCACTGTATGCTTATCAGCTGGGAACGCTGAGAGCAGGTTTCACAGCCATGAATAATACTCATTCATGGTATTGGCTAGTCATCCTCAGCGCATTCCCATGTAGCTGAATGTACAGCAGCTAATTTATCTCTGGGCTGAACTGGGTGCATTTTCAAAAATATCTTAGTTTCCCGGGTAGTGCAAGAAGTTACATTTATGCCCTATTTGAATTTGGTAAGTGGGTGAAAAGCATCAGTGGAAAGTCATTGCTCTGCTTGTGGCAGCTAAAGCACTTCTCTTCCTCCAGCCCTTTGCTAGTCCTGGGGTAAAAAGAGCTGAAAGGTTGGGGACCCCACTTTCTGGTGTATGTTTGTGTATACGAAAGGTGTGTCCCCTTTCCTGCCAGTAGTCCTTGAGGAGTTTTATGTAAAATGTAGGTATTTACATAATTAGGATACACATTTAAGGGCCACTAAACACGAGAATGTAACTATGTTTGACATACTGTACAGCCCTGAAGGCTTTACAAACTTAGATTTGCTGTATCTGAGTAACGTAGTTGTCATAAATGGATGCTACCCTTCCTGTATCTACATTTGACAGTATAAGCCAAAGATTGCCATATGCTGCATGCCACGCACCAAGAAGTGAACATTTATCCAGGTTGCTTTGGTTCTTTATAAGCCAGTCTTCTATACTACATCAAGGTGATGTGCGACTTTCCCCGCACCAATGCTGCAATGAATGGTTAGAATGAATGCATTTCTGAATTATCCTTCTAATTCTCTCTATTATTTTCAAGATGCTGAAGTTATTAATATTCATATTTTTGATGCTTTTTTTCTGTGGTGCATTGCTAAATAACTTTTTTCTTTTTCCATTTTCTTACCAAATTAGAAAAAAGAGTAAGGATGAGAAATACAGATCACATAAATATTAAAAATAGGTCTATAATGAGGAATTCTCCATTATCAGTGTCTATATTAAGTGATAAAAAGAAAAATGTTTGCTTGAAATTTCCAGACACTAATTATTCTTCTTGGGAATGAGAAAATTGTTACGAATGGTCAGGTTTTGGTGAGTGTTTCAAAATCCAGCAATGGTAAGTAAGTCAGAAGGAGGCAGACGAGCAGTAAACAATGATGAAGAGTCTGACATTCTTGTTTGCAGTTCAATAGTTTCCATGCTTCCAAGCTCAATCTAAGTCAGATCAACTCCCTTACCTCACTAATCCTTTCAAACCACTTACATTACAGGTTGCTGCTGTTGTTGGTCAAAAAAGCAGAAAAGCAAGGTGAAGGTGTGAATAGCAGGAGAGGAGAAGCTAAGGAATTTCAGAGCTGTTGAGAAACAGGGAAAAGTTAATATTCCTATCTGTTTTCTGTAATATTCACATCTGTTTTCCTCTACTTGACTGGACCAGCTAGGATTTTATTTAGGTTAAAGGAGGATGTACACATTTGGCTGTGGAGTCTAATAGACAATAAAGTCCCAAGCTAAACAAATGGAGAAATTGAAGCCTGTACAGAGGTATCGGAATGGGGCAGTGTCCCTTCCCCATCCCTGTTCAATCAAACCAAATTCACAGTGACCCACATCACATAAACTCTTTCCGTTTGTTTGTTTGTTGGTTTTTTTTCTTTTTTCTCCCCAAGAGGGTTCTGGCCTGTTGCTATAACAACTTCGTAGCATCATCAGAGTACCAAACACAAACAGCTAACCCAGACCATGGAGCCTCAGTTCACCCCCTTTCACTGTGCCCTGTGTATCCTTTCAACAATAGTTTTACATAAAATGTGCACCAAGGATTTGCATGGGCCTCCACGCAGATGAAAGTTTCAACCAGATAGCACTCAGCATAACTGAACATCCTTCGCAGCTTTTCCATGTTGCTAGTTGATGGTTGTCAGAGAGAATGTTAGTGTTTGGCATATGATTTTAAACAAATGAAAAAACCAGCACACATTTGCCCTGTGAAATTTAATTACATTATTGTGTAAATTGGATTATTATTTTTTCTCCTGTATCTTAAGATATCTGGGCAATAGCTTATCCAGCTATAATTAAATCCACAAACAAGGGAGAATGAGCTGCAGGATTATGCAAGACTCATGCTTGGGATTTACTATGACTGTGTCATTGGAAAACAACCAGTGAAGTAGCATTTCCATGGCTGGCATGAAACTGGTACATCTTTTTCCTTGGAGAATCTACTTCAGATTCCAGAAGTACTGTATTTTACCGCAGCAACTGAGAAATGGAGAGGACTTAGCTTTTCAGAATTACAGAAAATGATGTAGCAGCTCCCAAGTAAGAGAGCTGGCCTGTTATTTTCCTTTCCACAGAGAGTCTCAGTTTGGCTGGGTGGTAATTGTCTTCCCTCCCCCAACACCAGGGAGAACCAAGTGCAGACCATGAATTAGTAGTAGCTCATATGTGGAAATATATAGATAACCTCCAAGGACCTTCCAGTTAAAAAGGAAGATGCCACAGTGAGCCTTTTTCAGCCATTTCCCTTCTTCAGTGTCATTGTTTTCCAGTAGAGGTGGAACATTGCTCTTTATGGGATTTGAAAGAAAGGCCAGTGAAGATCATCGTCTTTCCCAATATATCCTTTGGCTTTTAAACCAGTTGGATTAGCTTTCTCTCTCATTTTCTGTTTGGTCGCTATAGGTTTCTTTTGGAGTGGTGATTTTTTCCTTCTCTAAATATATTGAAATTAGAGGTGTTTTTTTTGTTTGTTTTTGTCGAAGAAGTGAGATTGATTCAGAAGGTACTCATTAGTTTCCAAAGGAAAAAAAGAGCATTTAAGTCAGAATAATTAAATAGAAGAGGTTTCATTTTACTTTACAGCCCTTTGGTGGCACTCGTATGCATGGACATCTGAGGATCAATTCCTTTCTTCGTTGTAATGGATTTTGACTCATCTACCATTTGGAAGATGTAACCATGCGCATAACTTACTCGCATGTGGGGTCCTGCAAGTCTCTCCCATTTGACTATGTTTTACTTGGTGTGTAACGCTTCAGCATTCACTGGGGCAGGAAGAGGAGCTTATTGTGTAGGTGAATGTCCTAGTCGTCTGGTGACAAGAGTTAACTTCACATTTGCTTTCTAATGGCTCCCTGAGTATCTGAGTGTTTTAAACCTAGTGGAAGAACAAGAAGCCTTAAAGATAGGAGTGGCTTAAAGGCATTTCAAAATACCCTTCGGAATACCCCTGGCAGGGACGCTTGTCTGAATTCAGATCTCTACAACTAAAGCCAGCGATCATCCCTGTTACATTTCCTACTGGATTACAAAAAGTAATACCTCCCGTTTTGCTTTCCTTCTTTCTTGTGTTGGGAGTAGTTCAAAGTCTACCTTTCTGCTTCTGTTACTTTGTATTTAAAATGTTTGAAATGGCTGGTGATATTAACTGTTGTCTCATTAGCATCCTTTCTTACGGTCACTTTATAGTTAGTTTGATTAATCTGCATTGTAGATTCAAGGGATGTAACTTGTTGGCCTATATACCCCCTCGGCAGGGGCAGTCTCCCATGGTTTTTGGTACTGGAACAGAGAAGGAGGCAGAGCAAGACCTGTGTGGCTCTCGCTCTCCCACCCAAGTTTGGGTGGGGAAGAGGGTGTGGATGGAAGTTCGGGTCCAGCCTTCCCGGGCGTCTGGCTCACGGAGCACAGGAGGAGCAGCAAGAAGCAGCTCTCTGCAGCAGAGCCCCTGCTGCTGAGACTCACTGGTCTCCTCACTTGGAGGTGATGCATAGGGATGTTTCCTGAGCCTGAAATAACTACCCTATACGTAGACCAGGGAAAAAGGCAAAATGGGGCTCTGAAGTACCATCTTGGCATTTCCAAAGTGTTGGTATTTCTTGGTTTGCTTACTGACTGAACTGTTAATAAAAATGGTTAATTCCGTTGTTCTTTTTTTTGACCTCAGCACAAGTGACCTATGTTTTCTCACATTTTTCTGAATTAAGAGGTACTGTGTTAACTTCTGAGATTTGAAGAAAGAGGAAGTAGGGAGAAAAGGCAAAACTATCACCCATTTAGCGTGGCTAATCCAAGCAGAAAAATGTTTGCTTAGAATTTTACAAAAGGTTTTCTGATCATGTCTATAAATGATGCCTGTGTAAACAGATTTATGTTTTTACTTAAAAGCAGATTGCTTCTGATCATATACTTTGCACACTTCTATCGAAATTGTTCTAAGTCCTGCTTAGCTGTATTCATTTTGCCTTATGTCCCTGCTGGGGTTGCTGACACAAAGAAATTACAGCAATACATTTTGCAGTTAATGCCTAAAACATAGGAAGTCCTGCCTCCAGGTTTGTTTGCATCTGTTTGGTTGGTTGGTTTGGTTTTCCCTGGTACTGTTTATGAGTGGATGATGAGCAGTGCCGTGTATTCATCTCTGATTTGCCTGAAGCCTTCAGTTTGATCTACAGATGCTTGAAAAAGCCCATCTGGCATCAGTACAGCAAGGCTTCTGATGTTAACCTGTTTTCCCGGGGAGGTTAAATTGCATCCTGGCTCATAATGTCATCTACTGGTATTTAGGCTGGTCTTGGTTTTCCTTGTGTGTTTGAAAACAAAGGTGCAATTCAGGTTCAGTCCTGCCAGTTGCTGTTCCTGTCCATCGGTGCTCTGATGCAACCCACGCACCTGCACGTGTTACAGTAATGTTCCGGTTTTGTGGTTCTCTGCCAGCCCGCTCTGTGCACTGCAGACAGCGTGGGAACCCTGTGCAGGGGGGCAGAAGCACGCATCAGGGGGATGTATGACTTATCCTTGGGGGCTTTCCCAGAACTGCCCTGTACTCTGACGTATAGATCCTGTGCATACTCATTCAGTCTGTTTACAGATGGAGCAAATTGCTTTAAGCCCTTCTTCTTTCCAGAGAAGCACTGAAAGCTCCCCTTACCGGTGTCAAGGATATGTAGCGTTATACAGCAGCGACTATACTGTGGCTGTAGTGTGAGACAGCACCAGAACAGGCAGCATTATTTTCGGCTTGTCACCCAAATCAGCCTACATCCACAGGAGATGGATTACTAAGTCTTCTAAGCTCTCCCACTGGAATACTCTTACGTGGAGCTTCTGATTTCCTTGGCTACAATGGCCTGAATCTTACTGAAGTTCCTCCCCTCCTTCCCTCGCTCTCCCTCAATCTCTTGGCAGCCACCAGCAGGAGTCAACTTGGTGCTGAACCTGTTGCAAGTCAGAATCTTTTGCAAGGTCTGTACTGCAGCTTTGCCTATAGAGGGCTGCTTTCATGCTTGTCTTCTGTAACACAGAGGTACCCTTCCGGAACATTTATCCTGAGCAAATCCCCCAGCTAACATGCTCAGCAATGACTGGAATGTCTTTTCCCAGTTTCTAAAGGTCACTCCCATAGGATGGGCTTCTTTTTATTTCTCCTCACTAGATTTCTTCATGAAGATGCACACAGTTGATATAGTATTGGTCATACTTTGTCCCAGCACTAAATGATACTGCCTTTTCAAATCCCGAAAGTTCATTCAACAGCTCTTCAATAATTATTGTCAAAAAATTAATAATACATAAAATTGCCTTACTTGGACAACAATTTGCATAGAGCATAATTTTGCCTTTCTGTTTAAAAGCTCGTATCATACAGCTCTTTTGCTATCCATGCAGTATTTCTTACATCAAGTTTTAATGACTCTGTAAAATGAGTGGTCTGACAGATAAATTTCTGCTATTAATTTGCTTAATTAATTCGATGTAGAATTAATGAGAATGACTGATTCTTTTCCTGCTGTTCTTGTTGGCTCTGCTTTGTGAGTTTTCAAAGATTACTTCTGTACACAAGAATTGAATAGGATCTAAACACTCATGTATTCTCTAGATATACATATGCTTGAGTACTTAAATTCATGCCTTTTATCTGTTTGAGGTAATAAAATAGGTAGCAACCGTAATATCAGTATGATTAAGTTATATTTTGAGTCCTCTTTGTACTTGGAAAAAGCTGGAGTGCTTGAACCAGAAGACCACGGTTGCACAAGCACAGACGCCAGGCATGTAATTCTAAAAGAAGAATTCTGCACCAGCAAGATTCATTCTTCTTGAAGATATTCTTTTTAGCTGGTTATTTGCTGTACATATAGAGATATTAGGAACTGATATGTCTACCTATTCAAGGTAAAATCCTGCTCTCTTTGAAGACTTTGGCAAAGAGCCATTCAGGAAAGTGAGTGTTTACCCTATCAGCCTATATATTGTCAAGCATTGTTTATCCGGAGGTGTCTACAGCTTTGGGAGTTGAAATTCCCATTCTGGTAACTTATTCTGAGCATGTCTGGGTGGAAGAGTTGGAAATGAACATCACAGACATGGGCTGAAAAGGAGTTGAATCAGTTAAGTATTTCTTGTCATCTTTTATCTCATTTCCCTTTTGACTCATTTATAAAGAAAAAATGAAGCTCTGATAGAGAAACAGCAGGGACTTCTTCTATGACTAAGTTAGCAAAATAGAACAGAAAGTGGGAGAAGTTACACAGGAGGCATGAAATTTGTTTGACATCAGAATTTGTGGACTATGCTTTTGCCTGCTACTTGTGACTCAGTCAGCTATTTCAGTCCGATGTCTCTGCAACTTTTGCTCATCTCTTTTCTTTTTTTTTTTTTTTTAAATCTGTATTAATTTTGTAGTAGAGAGGGTTGGAGTCCTTTGCTTAATTACAGGTATCGTGTCCCTTTGGGTGTTGCAGTTATTCCATCTGGCCTGCAGGTACTGTCCCAGGAAGGGAGTGAGTTGCCTGATGTTCATGTGTCCTATCTGCAGTCTTGTGCAGAAATCTTAGATACCCAAGAGGAGTAGGTTTGTGTGTCTTGGTAACCGAACCCTGCCCACAGGTACCAAAGGGACGTGTCAATCAGCTTCCAGGCCAGCCGAAGGCATTAGTACAAGGTGTTGTGAAGCACAGGACTAGATACACCGAGATCTGTCAGAGCCACCAGAGTGCAGAAATGCACTAGGCTTCCAGAGAATGAATTTTAGTGTTGGAGATCCATTCACCTCTATGTATTTACACCTATTGTAATGAATTGCTTGGCAGGCAAGTTTTTTTCCCCACATTATGCCTCTAGTATGGAAATACTTGCTTGGCTTTATGATTAATAAGTCCTCCAGACTGAGAGTTAATTTCTCTCTGGAAATAAAAAGAAACCTAGGTTGGGCTTAGGGTCTGATTGTGAGTCAAAATTTGTTTTATAATGTTAATTATTTTATCATTGCTTGTTCACTTACCCTTTTCCCTGCAGTAAATAAAAAAAGGGTTTCTAATAAATATGAAATTACAGCTTTAGACAGTCTAACAAAATTAAGCTAATGATTGTGTGTACAAACAATTTATTTACCACCTTGGGATGAAAATTTAGAGTGCACTTCTAAGATGACAGCAACACACCAACGTTTGTCCAGTAGTCTGTGAGTCTGTCTGGCAAGTGTAACTGCTAGAACCATTTCTAGCTGAAGTAGATGTGCTATTTCTTGCTTTATTTCTGCAAGCAAATGTGTCATGAAATTTTTATGGAGGTATATGGTGTACCAGAAGAGGTTAGTTATCTGTTTACTGTCTTGAGTGGTAAGTATCACAGAATCGCAGAATGGTAGGGGTTGGAAGGGACCTCTGGAGACCATCTAGTCCTTCCCTCTTGCTAAAGCAGGTTTACCTAGAGCAGGCTGCACAGGACCACATCCAGGTGAATTTTGAATATCTCCAGGGAAGGAGACTCCGCAACCTCCCCGGGCAGCCTGTGCCAGGGCTCTGTCACCCTCACAGTGAAGAAGTTTTTCCTCATGTTCAGGCGGAACTTCCCATGTTCCTGTTTGTGCCCGTTGCCCCTTGTCCTGTCCCTGGGCACCACCAGAAAGAGTCTGGCCCCATCCGCTTGACACCCACCCTTGAGATATTTATAAGCGTTGATGAGGTCCCCTCTCAGTCTTCTCTTCCTCAGGCTGGACAGCCCCAGCTCCCTCAGCCTTTCCCCATAGGAGAGATGCTCCAGTCCCCTCATCATCTTTGTAGCCCTCCACTGGACTCCCTCCAGTAGTTCCTCATCTTTCTTGAACTAGGGAGCCCAGAACTGGATGCAGGACTCCAGATGGGGCCTCACTAGGGCAGAGTGGAGAGGGAGGAGAACCTCCCTCGACCTGCTGGCCACACTCTTCTTAATGCACCCCAGGATGCCGTTGGCCTTCCTGGCCACAAGGGCACATTGCTGGCTCACGGTTAGCTTGTCGTCCACCAGGACTCCCAGGTCCTTCTCTGCAGAGCTGCTTTCCAGGAGGTCAACCCCTAACCTGTACCGGTGCATGGGGTTGTTCCTCCCCAGGTGCAGGACCCTGCACTTGCCCGTGTTGAACCTCATGAGGTTCCTCTCCGCCCAACGCTCCAGCCTGTCCAGGTCTCGCTGAATGGCAGCAACAGCCTTCTGGTGCATCAGCCAGTCCTCCCAGTTTTGTGTCATCAGCAAACTTGCTGAGGGTGCGCTCTGTCCCTTCATCCAGGTCACTGATGAATAAGTTGAACAAGACTGGACCCAGTACTCACCCCTGGGGAACACCTCTAGCCACAGGCCTCCAACTAGACCCTGCGCCACTGATCACAACCCTCTGAGCTCTGACATTGAGCCAGTTCTCAGTCCACCTCACCGCCCACTCGGCTAGCCCACACTTCCTGAGCTTACCTATGAGGATATTGTGGGAGACAGTGTCAAACACCTTGCTGAAGTCAAGGTAGACAACGTTCAGTGCTCTCCCCTCATCCACCCAGCCAGTCATGCCATCATAGAAGGCTATCAGATTGGTCAACCATGAGTTCCCCTTGGTGTATCCACGTTAACTACTCCTGACAACCTTCGTTTCCTCTACATGCTTAGAGATGACATCCAGAATGAGCTGCTCCATCACCTTTCCAGGGATGGAGGCGAGGCTGACTGGCCTGTAGTTTCCTGGGTCCTCCCTCTTGCCCTTCTTGAAGACAGGAGTGACATTAGCTTTCCTCCAGTCCTCAGGCACTTCTCCTGTTCCTCATGACCTTTCAAAGATGATGGAGAGTAGCTTAGCAATGGATGATCCTTCTTGTATACAGAACATTTGGAAGAAGCAGGAAAGTGAAATACAAAGCTTTTTCTAAACCTATTGTAAAGAAGTATCAACTGTTCAGCTCTAGAAATGTAATGAGGGGCTGAAATGGGCAGGAGTTGCTTGCAATTATGTGGTGAAAATTGGAACAGCAAGACTAAAACTGCGTTTGCAATAGACATTTGATTCAGAATCTGAGGTATTTCATTCAGAGGTGGCTTTGTTTCAACCCTAATTAGTCCAAGTTGAGTAATGTGCCTCTGAAAACTGAACTGGGGTTCATATGAGGTTTCTAAATTATGAGTGCATTTGTCCTGGGTTGAATATGCAGTCAATGGAAAGAGAAGTGCACCTCCAGAGGTTTCAGCTTGCCTAAGATCTAAATGGCCCTCTAGAGTAGCTTGTTTTTCTCCACTGGCCTGGGGCAATTACGCATCTCAGTCATGTAAGTGCTTAAAATTCAGCGGGATGAGCCTAGGCCTAAGGACTTACGCTCTCTGAAGAAGTAACAGATGTTTTCTTTTTCCTGTCATTCATGAAAAGGAAAATGTGGTCATCATATAGCCTGTATTTAGAATCACTGTCCATACAACAGAATACAAGATTGGCTTCGTTTCAGGTGTTTATTATAGCGTGTAGTATTTCTTTCCTTGGAAGCTTTTGCCTCTCTAATGTCCAGCAATATTTGGTATTATTGGCTGTGAAGGAGTTTTTCAATGATCGCAAGTGTTCAGAATATGGAAGCTGTAGCTGAAATATGCAATCATATCTTCCTGCTTAGAAATGATCGCGCATCTGTGCTCAGGAGGGGTCCAGGGCTGGAGAATTAAGAATGCGATACACTGGCAGTAAAATACAGCAAGAGTATCCTGGGTGAGCTTCTCATGAGGTACCATTGTCATCCAACATCCACTTGAGTTTCTTTTCATTGCCTTCACTGCATAATGGCTCAAATGATGAACTTTGATATTTTTGGTAAGAAAAGAAAAAAGAGGGAAGGGGACAGGTGAAGTAAGGAAAGGGGGGGTTAGGGAAAGGGAGGGGAAGGAGAGGGAAGAGGAAAAAGGCAAGTGTAAAGGAAAAAGAAGCAATGGTTTGGAGTGGGAAAATTTGAGCTATTATTAAGTTGTCAGCAAGCTACTAGAAGGTTCAGAAAATGATGTTTTAATCTGGTTGCTTAAAGTTGCCAAGCATTCAGTTCATGAGTCATCTTGTGTCAAGTATCCAGTAGAATGAAAATGTTCTTTTTCTTGAAAGATGTGAGATGGAAGATTGTGAGCAAGGTCACAAGCTGGTGTTTGGGTGCCAGATTCGGAGAGCTCTGAAAAAACAAAACCTTGAGCACTAAATGAGCTATAAGTAACACACTGAAAGACACTATATTATGGACTAGAATTATTTTGTAAAGAGCCACTGAAAAAAATCCTAAGAAATCCTTGTAAAATAAGTACTGTTTATTTTGTTCGTGCAAGGAAAAAAAACTTACCCACTTTCTAAGTTAGTTTATCTCATAATCAATATTTACATTTCTGGATTTGAACAGGCTTTCTCATATTTGTCATATTAGTATTTCAGAACAAATGTGCTTCCACAACTACTTTATAGATTTCAGGAAAAAAGCTATTTTGTTTTTATGTATATATCCTTTCAAGTGATGTGTACACACAAACATCAAAGCAACAGTGCAAAGATTATTGATCTAGCTGAAATTATGTTAAATTTTTACAGACCATAAGTAAACCGTGTCCGTTGGATAGAATTTTCTTTTTATTTTCATTTGTAATTTATTGTGCTGTCTCTTCATTAAGTCAAAAAGAAAATAAAATCTCCTAGTAATCATTGCCACTGATTTTCCATCCTGTTTATGTATGTTGTCATTTGTTTTACAAAAGGCAAAGGGAGAGCCTGTACTGGCATCAGTAGTAAGTGATTTACATAATTTACTAGTAGTCTCACTATTTGTATCTGTTGTCAGAACAGCATTGTGTACTGGGGAAACGTATCCTGGTTTCACCATAGTGTTTATTGGCGACCCCAGTTTACCAAACTTATTTGACATTTGGGTACTCATTTTATCCTTGTCCTCTTTTTAGTGAGCGCTTGGGCTTTATGTACTGCCAATGAGAGCAACATCAGCAAACCAACTGCTGAGGACGATGTGAATATTAAAATGTTTTCTAAGACAATAAAAATGTGCTGAAATAGTTTTTCTGCAGCTCAAATAGTTTCTTTTCTGCAAACTTTCTGAGTGTTTTCTAAGGCCCAACAGTCCACAGGCTATCAAAGAGGGATGCAAATACGTGTGGGAGTACAGAAGGGAAAATATGAAGCATTTTTGTCGTAGGGAAAACTATTTGGCAGGAACACACTCTTTGAATTAGTGCCAGACAGATTATATTGGTAGACAGAGATCACATAATAGTCCAAAGCTACCAAAAGAGGACAGATGCAAGAAAGAAATGTGTTTATCTCATGTTTATGTGGATGCAAAGGATGTGCACTTGTGTACATCAAATATCCTCAGAAGCACCAGAGTGGCTGCCCGTGGAGTTTGGGGTTGCTTCTTCGCTAAAAATGACATCATGGACATTTGGCAGATGCTCTAGTTTGATTAATGTAATTATTTTTTTAATCTAAATAAAGTTACTTTTTAATCAAGTTGGCTTTAGTATTTTCATTGCTGATTTAATTGAACAAGCAGACAAGCAGATACCAGTTAACAAAGTCATGACATCCTGTTGCATACCTGTATTCTGCGGCTGCTAATAGTGCCGATTTATGTCCGTGACAAAGTAAAAGTGCTGGTAGGAAGGTGAGCACTAACAAATGCAAAAATATTGTATATCTGTAGTGTACAATATAAACTGCATTACTGGGTTTTTTTATGAGAAATACAATAAAATCTGCATAGCAGGCTGACAGCTCTACTGCCCTCAGCTATCGTATACATCTCCCTAGCTTTAGCCAAGTTGTATCGTTGCTTTTATACAGATATTCATTGTGTCAGCTGACATTTTACTGCATTCTATTTTTTGCAGCCTGAAATGGCAGTCACTGATTCTGAAAGAAAGAGGTGTTTTCACCTGTTACCCCTAGCAAATGCATTAAGCAGAAGAGGCTTGCTATTTCTAAGCAGACAACTTCTTTTTAAAATTCATTTCATTTCTAAAGATAATAATAGTAAAATCTTGTATGAGCAAGAAATGAGCAAATCTTGGATTTTAACCACACACTCTAGTTAGCTGAATTGAAAACACTGACAGTGCAGTGCAGCTCTAGGAATGGGCTGATTCAGCCTCGAGTTCAATACACAGGCAATTGGGAACTCATTTGTTTACCCTTTTTTTTTTATAACGTAAGTATAAAGTAACGCTATCTTTCTTTGTTCTGCATCCACGGGGTGTCAATTACTTTTACTTCAACAGTGGCTTAAATCTCAAAAGTTGAAGTGAAAAATAAAGGTTTTACTAAAAAATGTTTCAGGCGTATTAAAATACATTAATATATAAACAGCCTTGGAGTATGTTTCTTTTCATCTTTTCCATTCATCTAGTGCTTCATAATGTGTATTCCAAACAGAATCAATTTTGTAAATACTAAATAATGAAATTATTTTTGTGCATATGAATTAATTAATCATTAAAACTGTAACAGCACGTGGATATTACTGTGCTGAGGTGCACACAGTTTGATAACATAGGGTCTTGTTGCCTTTTTTGGTCAGAAAGGGAAATGAATGAGTTTGGTGTCATTCGATCCAGTTGTGTTTATTTACAAAGGAAATACACAAAGTAGAGAGTATAGGCGAAGTCCTGTTTTCCTGGTCACACTGTGCACAAACAAGAGGAATCTCCCTTGTGTTCAGAAATAAGTTGGTCGTTGCCACAAGGACTCTACCCAACCCGCCCCGTGGGTCTTGGCTGTCTCCCAGGCTGCACACGCAGCGTTCCGCTCATGGATGGTGCATTTTTACTCTGCTCCTTTCTTCCTTTCATATGTATCTTTACAATGAAATTAAATCTCCAGCCTCTGCATTTTCAGACTGTCCTCAGATGCTGGTACGATACATACCTTTTCTTGCCGAGCTGAATCATCTGTAAGGTGCTGTCCTAGTATTTTGGCTCTTTCCCTTCTTTCATTGGAAGTCTGGGTTCTCTGGTAAGAGCATACCTGTGCAAATATTATGTCTCCATTTGACTGAAGTACTTGCCAGGCTTCTTAAGGACAGTGCATTAGGGTTTGTTGTTTTTTTTTTTCCTCTGGCTTCAGTGAAGGCATATGACAGATAAATATTTTTAGTGCCAATCTCTCTTGCATATGGGTGTCATTCTGTGTTCCTTTTATTTATACTGGTTTAAAATATATCAGCCAGTGACACTGTATCATGTGCCGGTAATAAAGAACCAAATATTGACTACTTTTATTGCCAAACGAGGGAGAGCACAACCCTTCAAGCCACTCTGACTTCAGTGCAGCAGAACATTTCTATTTCCATCTCTGCTGCATGGATTATTTCTACACTTTAAATAAATTGTACACACACAAAAGGGTGAAACTCAGCTGTAGTTTTTTGTGTGAAGCTGATTCTTCTTGTGGAGTGATAGATACACAAAATGAATGGGGTTTCATCATTATGGTTGGAAGCCCTAGTAAGAACTGCATGCTCATTTGTAAATGTTTAAACAAACGTAAGGGCTGAAGTTGTAAGGAATTATGATTGTTCCAGTTTGCTTCTGAGGCAGAAAACAGCAAAGAACTTTGGAAGTTACTTAGTAAAGTTTAAAAAGTTAAAGAATAAGAACAACATTGCTGGACTAAGATTGCTGAGGATTTTCTGATTAAAATTTTCTGGTAACAACTTTACACTTAAAGTGATCAGTGAAGGGGAAGTGTGTACACTCCAAAATATTTTTTAAGTGTTGTGTTTAAAGAGTATGTTTTGAGTTAAGGGTATGAACTTTTTTTCTACATATGAAGAGTAAAAGGATAAAATGTTCAGTAAAGGTGCAATATAGAATAGAAATTCAGAACAGGAATTTCTAAAAAATATTTTTAGAAGTGAGTTTTAAAAATTTCTTAGAAATAGTTTGGCTAGTCCATCTGAAGGAAATTTGAGCATGCTGGGAAAGTTGTGATATGTATTGTTTACACGGGAAACAAATAAGGAAATACAATGACTGCATCAGATTAATTTAGTTGCAATCATCTATTGTGATTCATCCCTTACTAACAAATATTCTAATTACTCTCAACAGTTATCCTGAGGTCCTGATTTGAAATCTATGTAATTCAAAGAAAAGTCTCCAAATGACTAAGTGCTATTTCCTTAATGCTGTACGTGTAACTATCCGGGTAGTTAGACCTGAATGAACTGTCTCTCCTGTGAATACCTTCTGCTCTGTAACGCAACATCAGAACACATAGCAGTATCAGCCCATGGAAGCTGCCAGAAAGAGAGGGATCGGTAGCCAAGTTACCTATTTTTACCTGCATGTAAGTCTTGGAATAAAATGCAGAATGCTTTTGACAGAACTTTGTAAGTCTTTCAGCTTTCCTCTTCCGTCCATTGAATTTATGGGTCTGGTAAATTTGAGCCCAGGTGGCTCAGATTGTATATAAAAACCTGTGCATATTGATAAAATTGTTAGTTTTTAGGTGAATTCAATGATCTGTATTTTTTCCAAGGCAGGGGTTTACATTTACTACCTATGGGGTTTGGAGAGGTTTAGATTAGTGAGGTTTAAACTGTTTGCATCGGACAATGAATAAACACAGTCGATGCACAGAAGTATGGCAACAGCCAACACACAGCAACCAGCAAAGTTCCCAGGACCAGCCCTGCAGACCTGTGTGACTGTTTGTTACTCACAGTACTCTTATAAGGAAGAGAAATACTTATTAAAACACATTCACATAAGTACAAGTGCTGGCTTGTGGAAAAAAGATTGATTCCAACACCTTAAAATGTTCTATTTCAGTTTCTGCACTGTTACGTCTGTGTGAATTCGGACTAAATCCACAGCAGAGAAATAAGGAGGAATCTGTCGCTCTGGTCTGATAATATTGTAACAACAAGTGTAATCTAAAAAGCGCATAGTGGCAGAAACAAGTAGAGGGGAATACATTTAGAGGAAGAAATATGATTTCTGTGAAAGGAGGAATGCATTTAAAAGCACAGACCAAATCAGATATACTCAGAAACAAAAATATGGCAGGGAGGATAAAGCTCCAGTGGCATAGACCATATAATGGATGACTGCAGGTGGAATACTAAAAAAATCAATAAATGAAGAATTTGCCTGAGCACAAACTCAGTTTATAGAAGGAGAAAGAAATACCTAGCAGGCAGAAACCAACAGAAAAAGCCTGTGCTTGCCCTGAAAGGAGGGAAGCGTACGTGTTTAATTCTGGGTTGTATTTAGCCTTGCATCATGGCATTCTACATGAATTGTTATTTTATTGTTTACTGGGAGAAATGTGCGTCTCCTTTGCAGGAGTACAACCTCGTCGAAACCTGTAGAGGTCTTACAGCACCATGTTAGCTGGATCTGGCCTGCTGTTTGTAAATGGTCTGTCTGAGCTCAGTCCAGAATCTGAATCACACAACAAGTATTTCAAAATGTGCACCTCTTCTGCTATGACTCTGTTTCAGAGAATGCTTATCTGGGCATGGACATGCTATAGGTCTGATGCATTAAAGCTGTGAGTGTGCTCTCGTCCTGTCTAAGTACAACAGTAACTGTAGTTACGTGTAAACTGCACACTGTCGCTGCTGTTGCAGGTTGTCATCAACATCTTCTCCTTTTAGTGCTTCCTTTTAGTCAAAATTGAACATAATCCTTGAATGCAAGAATAAGCGTATTTAAAATAAAACTGTGATAATGCCAACATGATGATGTAGAAACAGTCTAAATGCAGCAACTGCTTGTACTTGGGCTGTAACGTACATCTTGGTTTTGCCAAGTGTCGGGGTGCCAAAGCAGAGCTTTACCTCTGCTTTGTGTCTTCTTTCTTCATCAGCCTTTCTCATGAGCTCTTCCCCGTGTATCAGCCGCGCTTGGATCCTGACACTGGGGCATCAGTCCGCTCCTGGGAAACTCCAAAGTCCAGATCACAAAAGCACAGAGATCTCCTACGTACAGACCCGTCACGCCACTCAAACTACACCCTCAAAGCGGGCTCTTGTCGCCCTTTCCCATACTCCTGGGCCTTTACATCGCTTTTTGGTGAGGTGGCCCATCGGCAGATGGCATCGGGCATCTCCACACGCTGCAGAGGTCTGTCATCCTGCCAATATTAGACCCCATGCACGTGGTTTCACACGCTCTTGCGGTCCATGTTTCCACATGCACACCAATGTGTGTGTGCAGTGTGAAGTACGCACTTGAACAGGAGTGAGATATGTAAATAGCTTTGTGGCTTTAGCCTTAAGTGTGCTAGGGCAAGTCCCACAACTTCAAATTTAGTTCAGGTTTTCTGTTTTTAACATTACAAATCATCTAAAATAAACACCTTGAATCTTTCATTAGTGACAATCAATGACGGCGACCAACGAATCGGATCAACATTAAGTAGGCAACTGATGCATCTAAATATAATTAATACATTTTTTCTAATAAATTAGAAAAATTCTGATTAATTTATTCTGATTAATTCCCATTACAATTTGAACAATTTATTTGATGAGAACTTTGGTGAGGCGTTTAAGATCATAGTAATTTAGGAGCCTACATCTTAACTGCACCTAGGCACCTTTGAAAAAAAAAGACCTGTTGTCTGGTTTTTTATATAAGTTGGAGTTTATTTTAGGACTTTCTGTGAAAGGTTAATGCTAAATGATGAAGTGTGGCTGGATGATTCTTGAGGCAATCAATTGTAAACTGTCTGAGATTACATCTGAACATGGAGTGTTTCCTTCCCTAGGATGAAGGTAAACAATGCAGATGTGTCCTGACTGCGTGTTTTGCTAAAATGTAGGTGCACACGTTCCCTCCATCTCCTGTTACGCAGTTTGAAAGAAATCAGTGTATGTGGTGCAGGGAGAGAGTCATAATACACTCCATTTTTCATGTCACTGAGCTGAACAAGCCAGTGTTTTATTCGGAAGACAGGTTCTCTCTTCCCTTGGACTTTTGTTAGCCCTTCTCTACATTTTTTTCAGTTCAAGTGTTTGAGCAAAGGTGTCCGGGACTTCACAGAGTATTTTAGGTGAAATTATAACTGGTATCTTGTGCAGCGGGAGTGCTACTTCCATCACCTGCTGCAGGCTAGGATTACAATAGCATCTTTCACATAGGTGCTTCACTAGTAACTCATAGCGCTCTTGCAGCCACCCGAAACACCCAGCTTCATCTTCCACACTTCCTACCGACTGATCAGGTAATGTTGTCGCTCTTAGTCCCTAGGCGCGTGACTTTCCACTTCTGTGTTCCCCGATTTCAAACTGCTTCGTCCTCTTTGGCTGAAAGGAGACCTTAACTAATAGGAATAACTGGAATGTGTCCCAAACACATGACAGCCACTGAAATTCTAGCCTTATAAAAGCCAGGGGCTAATTTCCTACAGTGTTCAATATAATTTGTATTTGTCATTACTGGAAACACCCAAATGACATTACATTTTGCAGTCATTTGAAGAATATACCTGTAAAGGAAAGCCAACCAATTCTAAAAACACAATAAAGGTGTAAAATAAATTTTTGTACTCCAAAAAAGCAATATTACCTACTGATATTTTAAAAATCCATTTTAATTAAATTAGCCTTCTAGAATTCATAGCCTCAGGTAAAGGTTTTAAAACAGTAGCTCCAAGCAGTGACTCTTCATATATTTCAGATGGCTTGTGAATGATCAGCGAATTACTTTTTTGAAATGGTAACATTAACCATAAACGAGTAGCTTTTTAAAGCCTAGCTGGGGAGCTGCGTTACTAGAAAATACGAGTTAGTGTGACATGAAGACACTGCATGTTTCTCTCGTGTACACTAGCACAGAACCAGGATTTAAAGCCTGCATGCCTGCACATACAAATGCATGTGTAATCTGTGTATCTGGTAGGAAAGATGTATCTTTTGTATTTGTATTTAGTTATTATATTATCAGGGACACACTTTATTAATCCATTTGGAATATTTCTACCATGTCATGTTATTCTAATAATAACACATACATCAATAAGTCTAGCAAAGGCCTTTTCTAAGCATAAAATAAATCACTCTATTGGGGAACAGGGTCTGAATTCAAAGGAAGTCAATTGTTTTATTAGTGTAAATGCATTTGTTACAGTTAGTTGTAAAAGATAACCAATCAACCATGTTTTTCAAATGCATCCGTTTCCATCATTATGACCAGATTTCTAAGAGCTTTTTTCCCAGTATAGCATCATATGTTTTAATGTGCTCAGCATCCAGCAGCTTCTACTCTGAAGGCGAGCTGCTGGATTTGGGACCATGTGGAAAAGTCAGCCATATAGGAACAAAGTCTATGTGAGAGGAACCTGGACAAACATCAAAGAGATGATGTAAAACTAGGTTATATGCTGATGTACAGATCGCACGTATGTTTCATTTCTGAGTTTGAGATACGGTCTACTTTTTGTTGTTGTTTTATATAATTAATGATTTTGTAATTCTGTTTCCGCTAGTAGCTGATAATTGCAATTCTAATTAGAAAAAGATGCAAACTTATTATAGTTGTCACAGAAACTAGTTAACTGTGTAGAAAAAGTATCTGTTTGCATAAATAGGAACAGAATCAAAATTCACTATAGCACATCGAGCTGGATGAATAATTTTTTTTAGCTTGTCCACAGATTTATATTGGCAGGTAATATGGTTTTAGGTACATTTTTCTCATCTAGCAGAATTTCAGCTATTTACAGGTTTTGTACCATGTTGAAAATTTGATATTTGGTTATGAGCAGAGCCATTTTGTCTGCATACTGTGAATAAAATCAGATCATTTAATAGTGAAACAAACGTTCTTAAAATTTAAACTGCTAAAAGAATTTATCTATGGATTGAATAGATAGTCAGATGTTTGAAGTCGAATGTTTCCTTCTTTACTGGCACAATCTGTGCTCAGTGTATGAGAGGTGATAACCGACTTTGCAGTCGGTGAGAATAGTGCAACTCCTTGGTCTGTTTGAGAGTATGTTGCTCTTGCAACAGTTGTCAGAGTTCAGCTTTTCCTGATCAAATCGCCCGAGAAACCCGTCGCGCCTTCTTTCTGCAGTACATTTCATAACCCAAAAGGTCCAGAGACTCCCCAGCGTGCTGCTGTGCAGAGCAGCAGCCTCGCCAGGGACCGGGCGGACAGCGGTCTGTCAGAAATACGGACGTAAAGCCGGCAGCTCCTCTCTTGCAGCGCAGCAAGACCCTGCGCGTCAGGCGAGCGGCGTTGCCTGCCTGCGGGCTTGCGGGGCGGTTGCGTGGTAGCGGCAGCCAGCCGGGTTTGTCCCCGGGCACGGCAGCAAGTCCGAGGGCTGCGCTGTCGACGACTGACCCAAAATCCGGGGCTACGCGCGTAGGGGAGAACGGCGGAGAGGCTGCGCGAGGGGCTTTGGTGTTGGAGGTCCCCATTTGAGCAGACAGACATAAGTGAGTGGAGGATGGTGCCGCGGGGGATTTACAGTTAAACTTCTGTCTCCTGACATAGACCAAAAATCTATGTAATTGTTGTGCCGTGTTAAAAAGGGTAAATGCGTCACTTTAATTGGGGTTTTAACCAATTTAAAAATCTTTCAACATGTAAAAAACACTGAAATAAAATGTGAATGGTGTTGCATTTGGAAAATAAGGTCAAGAATATTACCCCTATCAATCAACATAAATTGGAAAGAACACAGTTATGACTTCAAACCCCCAACTAATTTCAATTTCACATAGTCTAAATATATCTATCATCTTCAAACAATATTTTCACTTGGAATAATGTATCTCTTGTGTTTATTTGCTAACTTCCCAACTATAAAATAGATATTTTAGCTATCTATCTGATTCATTGCCATGTCGTTTGCTCCAAAGGCCTCTCCTTCACAAAAATCTGATTTTTTCATGTTCTTATTCATGCTATGCATATACAAGTATCGAAAGGTAATAATTAGACGCATCTGCTTACATTTGCCTGGAGCAGATGTTAGACAAATTAAAGTGAACATAACTATCACTCAACATCATTAAAGAAGCGACTCTATAATAATTTCTGAACTTTGACAGGCAGTTAAATATTCTACATTGGCACATTTATGCTATTTGCAAAAATCTCATGTGCAAAATTATCTTCATATGCAGTTGAATCAAAAATGAATTGTGTAAGTGTTCCAGGTCACAACTTGTACTTTCTTTCCCCCTGGAACGATCAGTTGTCAGCCCCGACAGCAATGCTTATTAACACCACAGGACAACCGCATCAGCTCATGAACAACGCAGCAGAGTCCTGAATGACTTAATAGCCCACTCCGAGAAGATAAGGACATGAGAATGGCATTATGAAGTTAGACCAGAAGTCCATCCTTCTCAGTATCCTGTTTCCAACTGTGAGCAATGGTGAAGGCTCAAGAAGAATATAAAAGTAGGATGAGACTAAATTGTGGTATTTCTTTGATATTCTCCCAGCATCAAACTATGAAAATGTTCAGGGGCTTCCTGGGACCTCTGCATATTTTTGATGTCAAGCAGTGGGTAAGAACTGCCCGGTTTAAACATGCACATCCATACACATATGCATGAGAACAGAGCATCCTTTCATTTGTTTTGAGCCCAACATCTGGTAATTTCTTTTGCTGCTCTCTGTTTCTGATGAGTGAGGAGCTGTGAATAGCTGTTGGCCTCCTCCACAACATTATTACAGGTATCTACAATGTACCTCTTAGTTGCTTCTTTTCTAGGAAGATAAGTCCTTGCGTGTTTAGTCTGTCTTTATATGGGAGACGTTCTGTGCCTCTCATTCCCCTTGCTGCAGGTCTTGGTACCTTGTTATGCTCTGTCCTGTTGGGGACAGGGCCCAGAACTGCATGCAATATACACTATGTAAGTAGACTAAGATGATGCAGTGCAATGATTTTTCCTTTCTTCTATTTCTTTTCCAAACAGTCTTAACATTCTGTTTGCTTATTTTGACTTTACAGAATATTGAACTGATGTCGTCATAAAACTGCTGATTAATATTGCAACTTTTTTTTTCCTGAGTGGTCATAGTTCGCTCAGAACCTACCACTTGGTCCATAGTTAGGACTGTTTTTTCCCCATAGGCCGTAATTTGCATCAGTGTTTAATTTTATCTATTTTATCACTCAGGCATTCAGAATGCTGCTGTCCTTCTGCACATCCTCATACTCACATCTTTCGTTTTTACTATTCTGGGAAATGTTGTAGCAAATATAAGCACCTTAATGTGCATCCCCTGTCTATGCCGTCTATGAGGATAATGACCAGAATGGAGTCCTGCACAGATCCCCGTTCAGGTCTGCAGGTGACCTACCGCTGTTGTGAAAACTGACTGCTAGGCTCTGGTGTTTGCTTCTTGTCTTTTACCTGGTCACTAACCACTGGCAGGAACTACCTTCTTGTTCTGCAAGGCTTTCTTTAAGACCATTTGATGATTTATAATAAGTTTTTATGTCTTTAGCAAATTATTGCTTATGTGGTTTTGGCTTGCTTTTCTATGTTTGTCTTCTTATCTATGTTTTCTCCTTTGGATGTGACTTCTTATTTTTGAAGCACATCTTTTTAGTTCTAATAAAATTATTTACCCGAAATTTTAAACATTCTGGGTTTGTTTGTTTGTTACTTAACAGTTATTTTTAATATACAGAAGTTCATATTATGATGACTATAAACACTCTCTTCTCCAGCTTGGAAATGAGCTGCCTCATTTTTATACAATTTACTTTTTGAAATTAAATTCTATTTTTATGTCATTTTAGACTTTTTTCAGTTTTAAAAGATGATTTCCCAATTCCATCAGGGTTATGGAGCAGTTGTTCTGTCACAGCATTTTGACCCATGACTTGCACATTGCTCAGAACCAAGTCAAGGGTGCCTTGCCTTGTTTCAGCTTTCACCAAAAGCTCCTCAGTGAATCAGTCATTTGTGGTGTCATTTAGTCTCTGCATCACACCCCAACCTGACATTTACCCGGTCTATGTGGGGGTGATTGAAGTTTCTGATTACTAATTTGTTTTTTTGCCGTCTCTTAAATCTCTCTTGGCACCTCACTGACACCATTGTCATCCTGATTAGGCAGTGACAACTTATTTCTAATACTTCTGTAGGCCTGGTGTCTTAATCCATAGAGATAATGTGTAACATCCAGTACAGTTAACTATCTGATGCAAAGCTTTCTTTAACATATGCTACATCCTTCTTTGTCTTACCTACGTAGTTTGTTTTATGTTACAGGTTTCCAATGACTGCTTTCCTTCCATCGAGTCTCTAATGCTCCTATTAGGTCAATATTCTCACTTAAAACTAGGTATTCTAGTTCCTTTGTCTTACCTAAGCGCTTCTAGCATTTCAGTAGTAGCATTTTATCTGGTTGCTTATTTTTCTATGCTATCTTTAAGTGGTATTTTTGGGTGCAGAATGAGGTTAACTTGTATCCTAAACGAGTTTTACCAGCTTCTGTCTTATCTTTTTCTCAAGGATATAAAGCTTTTATAATTTCACCCCTCTATGATTCATCCCAGATTTTCTTCATACAGATTTTCTTCTGTACCTATTGGCTTTCCTGTAGCCTTTAATTCAATCCCCTTCTCTGGTAACCTTCCTGGTTTTTAGTTCCAGCAGCTTCACCTGAATCCTATTTTTGCTGTACAGACTTTGTACAAAGTTTGTCCAGTTCCTGATGAATCTGAACCCTTCATCCCTACGCTGTTGTCTGAAGGACTGATTCTCCAGCCAGCATGAAAAAGCACTGCCGGAGCAAGAGCAGAGGTAGATGATCAAGGATATCATTTTCATATTTGAGGATTATCATAACTGAGGTGCTCTGCAGAATACTAATCTCTGGCTGAAAGCAATGGTATATAATATACCTTGCTCACACTCCTTTACTCAGCCACATTTTGTTCACCCAAAGGCCTCGTGGGGAAAATGATTTCTTGCCTCTTAAATGCACTTTGCTGCTTCTGAGGTATTTGACAATAGTAGATGAATTAGGTAAGTAATTGAGCAGTGGTTATAGGCTGCACCTGTGATAGGGAAGACTCCGATTCTTTAAATAACTGGTCTGTGTCTTTACTTCTGAATTTGAGGAGCGCCTTTGAAATCAATGTGTCCACCTAGCACAGATTTATACGAGTAATTTTGCTGCAGGAGAAGCGTTACATACAGCAGAATAACTGTCTAGTGAGGGAAAAACACTTAGTGTAAGGGAGGTATATAAACCGAGTTTAAGTTCTCAATGTTTTCACCAAATTTCTAAGGAAATAAAAATTTGCCTTCTGACTTTCCAGTTGATACCACACTAGGAGGAATGACACAATACACAAGTAGCCCCCTCTACATTCGGTTACTTGAAGCGAACATACAGCAAAATACATTCACAGTTTTTCGTCTTTGTATCTTGTATTACACGTATGTGTTGATGTCGAAAAATAGCCTGCAATAGCCTTGAGGAAAGTATTTTTACTGTACATAGATCATAGAAGCATAAAATCACAGAACATGAGGAAAAACTTCTTTACTGTGAGGGTGACAGAGCACTGGCACAGGCTGCCCAGGGAGGTTGTGGAATCTCCTTCTCTGGAGATAATCAAAACCCGCCTGGATGCCATCCTGTGCAGCCTGCTCTAGGTGACCCTGCTCTGGCAGGGGGGTTGGACTAGATGATCTCCAGAGGTCCCTTCCAACCCCTACCCTTCTGTGATTCTGTGATTCTGTGATTTGGGTGGAAGGGACCTTAAAGATCATCTACTTCTGCTAGACCAGGTAGCTCAAAGCCCCATCCAACCTGGCCTTGAACACTTCCAGGGATGGGGCATCCACAACTTCTCTGGGCAGCCTGTTCCAGTGTCTAGCCACCCTCACAGTAAAGAATTTCTACCCAATATCTAACCTAAATCTACCCTCTTTCAGTTTAAAACTATTACCCCATGTCCTATCACTACACTCCCTGATAAAGAGTCCCTCCCCATCTTTCCTGTAGGCCCCCTTTAAGTACTGAAAGGCTGCAATAAGGTCTCCCCAGAGCCTTGCCTTCTCCAGGCTGAACAAGCCCAACTCTCTCAGCCTGTCTTCACAGGAGAGGTGCTCCAGCCCTCTGACCATTTTTGTGGCCCTCCTGTGGGCCCGCTCCAACAGGTCCAGGTCTTTCCTGTGCTGAGGGCTCCAGGACTGGACGCAGGACTCCAGGTGGGGTCTCACCAGAGCGGAGTAGAGGGGCAGAATCCCCTCCCTCGACCTGCTGGCCACGCTGCTTTTGATGCAGCCCAGGACACAGTTGGCCTTCTGGGCTGCGAGCGCACATTGCTGGCTCATGTCCAGCTTTTCATCCACCAGTACCCCCAAGTCCTTGTCCTCAGAGCTGCTCTCAATTCACCTGTTGCCCAGCCTGTATCCAGGTTTGGGATTTCCCTGACCCACGTGCAGGACCTTACACTTGGCCTTGTTGAACTTCATGTGGTTCACATGAAGGGGAAAGTAACCAACACATTATCCACTACAGGATCAGTTTTGCTCTAAGTATCCTAAGTAGATACAAACCCCTGGGAGGGCCCGCTATCATCAGAGAACTCCGCTTTAAAAAATCCAGCTATAAAACTGGAAATTTTGAATATTTGTGACTAAATACGTGTTTCATGTCAGTTGTTTAGACCGTCCTGTTTGCGGCTTCAGGAGTCGGGCAGCGTTGCAGTTTGAAACCCTCCTCATATTTTTTTATGCAGAGACACATTTTGATTCCCTGATTCCAAAAGCTATTAGCAGATCTTTGCAGGGTGTGCAGATCACGTGCAGGAGGGGGAGATGGTCCCTCAGCAAGACATTTCCCTTTAAAATCACTCACAGCCTAATTTTTTAAAGGGCACTGGCAGAGGACATGCTCTTTTCCACTTCTTTTGCAAGTCTCTGTACAGCAAGAGGTTTGTGTGGGGGTTGAATATCATGTATGCTTGTAATATTTCCTCTTGGATGCAGCATTTGGCTTTTTTTACCCATTTATTTATTTTGCACTTTACCAAATTTTATGAGAATAGCCCTGTCATGGGATGAGTTTATCCTACCCACAGTAATGAGTTTGTAGTAAATGCATTGTTTTCCTTTTGACTTAGCGTGTGTCCTAATTTTGTTACTGCAAGATGTAAGGTTGGATTTTGCGTTACTGATGGAGTGAAAGGGCGAAGGGAGGGAAGCTGGCAGCATAAGTAACGTGTCTGGAGGGAAGGGAATAGACTGCACAGGGCAGTTCACTGATCACCTTTCCGACTCTTGGGCATTGCAGAGAAATCTCTTCTCGTCTATTTCCTTACTCAAAAATGAGCACGTAATATCCTGGTCCCAAGGAACTGCCTGTTTACATATAAAGAGCCATAGTTGATGTGGACACCCTGTCATGGTGTCCGTAGTGGCGGGGGCTCCCCATGGAGGGCAGCAGGGCAGGGCCTGGCAGCCAGGGCCCTCCCAGCCCCAGCCAGGCGCAGGGCAGCCGGGGGGCACTGGGGCAGCCCCAGCCCTGGGCATCGGACACCTCCCTGGGGACAGGGACAAGCTGAGGCCGGGACGTGGGCCTGTGGGTGGGCTCGGCTCGGTGGGGCCCATGGCCGGGCAGGGCAGGGCTGTGGGGAGCTGGAGACCGGCCCTGCTGCGGTGTTGCTGGGGCAGGGTCTGAGGGCCCCGGGGGGCTGACATGGGGTCCTGGGCCCTGGGCAGGGTCAGGGGAGCCCCAGGGTCTAACATGGGGTCCTGGGCAGGACAGAGGGAGCCGCGGGGTCTGGCAGGGCCAGCGAGGTCTAGGGGTGTCCCCCAGGCCTGGCACACCCAAATGGTGTGTGCTGTGATATTGAAAAATACACAGATCGTGTTTCAAGTGATGCGTTTTAAAAGCATTTGATGGCCAATGTGTTCTCACTCTCTTTCTCAAAGGGCATTTTGTTCATGGTGTCTGTCTTGAATGGGATTTCCTGTAGGAATGTCTGGTGGTTCAGATAGTCACAGACAGCAAGTAGGAATTTGGGTGTCAGCCTTGCTGCTCTGGTGCCAGTGAGACTGGCTGGCTCCCAGAGTCAGCAAAGGAATAGGTTTGGAGGTGAGAAAATTTAAAAAGTTCTCCCCACAGTGGAGTAGATATTCCTTTTTTTAACCAAAAAGTGTGGATGTGAACAGATATGTATTTCCATTTTCATTCAAGTGCATGTTTCCCTTAGCTCTCTGTTCCTAAATATAGTTTTGTTTTATTTGTTAACTCTAGAGTGATTAAAAAAATATCATACGAGTTCTGGCGTGCCTTTAGAAAGGTCTTTTTACAATTCTATGGTGATAAAAAGACTGTAGACTTTTCAGTCTGAAATACGGGTTTACTGAAAATTGTTTTGGATGGTTTTCATGTTCAATCGCATCAAATAAGAGGGGCATGGAGCTATATATTTATGGTCACAGTATTTAAAACACATCTGTCTATGCCCAGCTATGGAGGCTCTTAACTACCTCCATCACTGCTGTCCTGGAACACCCTGGAGACACTAAAAGAATTATGCGTGCAATAGTCTAAGAAATAGGAAGACCTGAACAAATATGACAAATAATATCAACTTATAGGGCTTTCTTTGAGTTTTGTTTTTCCTTCTAGATTTTTGTTGATAATTCAAATAATGCCAAAGAGTGGTATCAGTTGATATATTTAGGGAAAGGACAAAGTAGAAGTCTGGGAAGTCCTTCATTCTCTAAAATGGGTACCTGGTAGATCCCAAATTTTTAGCCTCTGTTCATATCTCATAACTGGAAAAAAAAATCCCATAGCTTTAAGATTTTAGGGCATTAGCTCGTTTCTCCAACTCACTGGTGGCACATCCTGCTACTGTGTAGGAGGCACAATCGATTAGTTGTCAGTTCCCATCTCTCTAAGGTCAGCTGCCTCAATCGTGGGAACCAGCTGACAGCTGGTAAAGGTTGATTTTTTTCCTTCCCTGTAGGTTGTTAGCAGGATTTCAATTAGTGCAATTAAATGTACCTGTTTTCTTGAGGCCCTGTCAGCTCTAAAATAAATAAATTTGTGCTTCATGAAGCAAGTTTAGTGCCTCACTGAGCCTAGCGTTATTGTTCTTTCTTATAAGTCTTTTTATTTTTTTTTTTAAGGATATTTGGTGGGGTTTTTTCTGACTTGATCTCTTTTAGAGTTCTCAAGTATAGCACTAAACATTTGACATTTCTGTTCCTCTTTTTTAGGAGGGCTCCATCAGATGCTGAATTTTATGTTCTATCTGTCCATCATCAAGTGGATTTTGATTGCAATTTGCCACACAGTCTTTGGACAGATCTTCGTGTAGTGAAAGATCATACTTCTTTTAGCTAGCTTTCTGCCACCAGATCAGAGAGAAATATACCCTTGATGCATAAATGTGTTTGTTAGTTTTTCTTTGATCAGTCCTTTGGGAATAGAAACCCCTGATTACTGAGAAGCCTAATGATGTTGTAATACCTATGATACTCTGAATCAGAGAAGGAATATTTAAGTATTCTTCCCCCCCACCCCCATCTGTCAGGGATTAAATAGCCCAGGCTGACGTCTTATTGTCCTGACTTACGTCCCTGAACTGAAGTATTTGCAGGAACTTTGTTCTTTCTCCGTATTCACCTACCAAAGATCAGCCCAAGCATTTGCTTCTTGGTCAGGTGGTGTCCTCTGATGGTCAGATGAGAGAACACCCCAAGAGCAGGACGGCATCCCCGTCCGTTTGTTGTGGGCAGAGGAACACAGAGAGAGAAAAGCCAATACCCAGCTTTTGAAGAGTAAGCTCCGGTGGCCATGGCAGGAAGGTGCCGTGGGGCAGTACCCACCAAGGGTGCCTGGCTTCTCCCTTCATTCCTGTTGAGAAGCTTCTCTTCTGTTGCAGTGACCACCACCTGTCCCCAAAAAGCTGGGGAGAAGCTGCTTTGGCCAGTTGCTATGTCAACCGTGCTCCCTTTGCCTGCAGAAAGCCGAGCGCTGGTTGGTATGGCAACCCTCCTCGGAGCACCCAGAGATGCTCGGTGGGGGACAGGCTCTTTGGAGAAGGCCCTGTGGTTGCGGTGGAGATGGAGACTCTTGTGCCGAAGGGTATGAGAGGGCAGGAAAGACCCATGCAATCATCCTTTTATTTGGAAAACTTTGTTTTGTAGCATCGAGTGGGTTCTTGGAGGCTAAATATTTCCTTAGATCTATTTATAACATCATCCTTGTGTGTTTCAGTAGAAAAGGAAAAAAATCATGGTAATTTAGTACAAAGGATACCAAAACAACATGGACGTATGGAGGCTCACACTGAAATCAGTGTAATTCAGCTGCTCTGGCATTGCATTTTCTTAACAGAAGAGTATTTTAGCCACATGCTTGGGAAAATATGTGCCATGTTTTCAGCCTGTCACTATTTTTTGAGTGGTGTTAGAGAGAAGCCCGAGTTAGGATCTTATAGGTGAGATGAATCTTTACTATAACAGCAGGTAGACCAAGAAACGTTAGAGGAAGGTGCTTGGTGGAGTAGGGTGTGGATGTGTGTGCGTCTGCGTGCGTGCGCACGTCTCCTTCGCTCAGGCTGCTCACGAACTACATCTAACACCAGAGAGGGTCTGGTCAGGCAGTTTTCTTGTAAAAGACTTTGCACAATGATAGACTTCAGGGATTTTCTTCATTCGCTGACAATTAAGTAAATAATGTATAGTTTAGACATTGGGCAAATCAAAATGTCAACAGGTAAAATGTAAATTTTTTCTTTAATAACATTTTTCTTTAATATGAAAGTTGCTGAAGCTTTCAGAAAATTTTGAATGCTGAGAAAAATGTTTAAGTGATTATCTCAGACAACTGAATAGTCTTGCTGGTGAATTCTGACTTCCTAAGGTTAGCTTTTCTGAATACGCTTTATTAAATTCATATTTAGCTGTGTGAATTAATGTGTGCATGAAGCTATTTCTCAGGTCTCTTCTGTGTATGGTAGGGGGACAGTTTTACAGCTGTTTTGTCAAAGCATAGGATTCATGAGTTTGGCTTTGCAACTCACTTTGGGCTTATTGGGAAGAATGTAACTCAGTCATCAATGCTTCAGAAATAGCTCCTTATACTACAGCAGCCACATCTAATTTTTCAAATTGTGTGGAAGGTGAGGGAAGGGATCTTGAAGTTATATGGAGACTAAGGTGTGGATTTTCAATACATCTTTTTATCCAGTGAATGAGTGTTTACTTTATTAACTCATCCAAAATAAATAATCTGAAAGCTGATGGTAATAATCACATTTGTCTGTTGGTTAAGAAAACAAGGATGTGAATTTACATCCAAATGCAAATCTAAAACAGGAATCTGCGTTTCAAGTAGATAAAAGACTGTCTTCCCAAGCAGTGGAACAGTTCTTTTTTTGCATAAATTTTTCCAATATATCCAGTAATTTTCAATATATTTATTTATTTTGCATGAATAATTTCTTTTGCTTAACGGCCGTATTAACAGTATTCCATCATAATTATTAATTGCAGTGTTCTATCTAGCAGTCATTTTGAAGAAACACAACGTTTTTACAGCTAATGGAAAACTTTAACATCCTTGATACATAACACAGTAGGACTGTAAACAGTGATAGTGAATTTTAGACCATTATTACTGCTATAATGTTGTTAAGTTTATTTTGATGAGCAAACTATATATTAAAATTTTTCTTTCCCTTTTATTGAGTGCAGGAGAGAAAAGCTAGAGATAACAAACCCTGTAACAGAAAACAAATTAATTGTTTGCTCTTAGTATTACAGCGTATTAGTATTTATCGTTCATTAGTCCTATAGTCAGCGCATTAGGTACAGTACTGTAGCATACTATAATACATTCTGCCTGACTGAAGTGGCTTTGTAGTTAAATCATAGTTGTGCTTCCTACATGGCATGTTCAGTCTGTGGAGAGGCAAATACCATGTCAAAAACGCTTAAGAGTTTCTTTGTACATGGTTAGCACATACAATATTTTTGAATCTCTATAGTTCTTGCTTAAGGTATTTTGAAATCACAGATAATACACACGAAGAACACAGATATATTATACTCTATTTAAGTTGTGATACCAGCCTCTTTACCGTTGTATCTAAATTCCTTCCCAAGTATTAGCTACTATTTCAGTTTTTTCTTTTTTTTTTTTTCCTTCCCCCTATGGAAAACTATGTTGAAAAAACACCAGCACACCTTTCTGTGTGCCTTTCCTTACTTGAGTGGCATCATTGCCAGTGCTAGAAAGTCAAGGATGCTCGTCACCGTTCTTCATCCTTGCAGGATGTTCCATGGTCTTTGAATACACAAAAGAAAGCTCATGTTGCCTGTGCAGTCCAGCTTTTCCCATTTTGAAGAGATTTCTCCTGTACTTCAGCAGCACCGTGTTTGTCCTTCTGTCAGGGCTTTGAGTGATTTCGTTACCATGCTCGACCTGAAGCGTCTATTACTGTGAGGAACTGGAGAGGGGAAAGGGGGACCTTGAATGTGGTGTGGTATTGTATGGGGGGGAAAAAAAAATGATTTATGGAGGTCTTTGCTGCTGAGAAAATTGTCCGCTGCTCTCTGCGGTAGTTAGAATTTCCTAAAGCTGGCAGCTCTGTGTCATCTTTGACATATAATAGCACCCTAATACAGTAGCTGTAGTGGGATTAATCTCTTCTAGCTTTACACATCTACCCTCTTGACCTCTATATCGGAGCTAGTCATCATCAGCTCCCCTGGAGGAAGGTGGCCCTTAATAAACTTTGTAGGCTGCTTACCTGGAGGTAGAAGTCCATTTTCTCATTTTACCTGACAAATACCTAGTGCATTTTTCCCAGTCTGCACTCAAACCATTTTTGCATTTTCCTCTGGAGTATAGAAAAGGGGAAAACTTCCTTTATGGGTACAAAGCCTAGCAAATTAGCTAATCAAAGAACGAGAGCTGACATCCTCATGGGTTTTAATAAGCTTAGTTTCTGCTGGTGGTGACTTTGGTAGAGCCGCCCTGAGGAACTGGCCTTTCCTGCTCTTTTTATCACTCCTTGCACAACCAAGCAGTTGCAGTGTGGTTCTAATACAGGTTTGCTGCTGCCTTTTGCTTTGAGCTTATCAGAAAAAGTGTGATGGTGAACAAGCATGGTTCGTATTCATTCTTTCTATCCCGTCGTCTTCAGAGCAGGTCAGGCTGGCGGAGCACAAATGTACGGTGATCCTTCAAGGTGTGTGGTAGCACGCATGCTTTCTGGGGCGCTCTATTTCTGCCATGTCTGTTGTTCAAAGTGCAGAGAGCGGGGTTAGGCAGGCGTGTGAGTGCAGCTGCATAGTATATTGCCATTGCAGAAGATGCTGCATGAGCATTTTCTTTAGTAGCTACCAGGTGAAGAACTGGGAATGAGCTGATGTTTCGCATCCAATAATGTACTTCTTTAAAAAATAACTTTTCAGGGTATCATTGCTTTCAGTACATGAAATATAGTCATATACATTAGCAGACGTATAGATAGGTGGTTTTTATTTAAAGTTGAAATAAGAAGTCAAGATTAATTGAGAAAGCACTAATTAAATTTGTACCTTAGAGGATGTGTTTTGGAAGTTTGTCGTTCAGTCAAGACACTGAAAGTTCTTGATGTTTGTTGGCTGTTGCTGTTTCTGTGCAATTTATAAACTTTTTTCTCTGTTGTTCCCTGCCATAATTAAATGAATGAATGAAATGACAGACTATTACTGCTTGTGTTGTTACATATGTTTTACTTAGCTAGTTAATTACTCCATTCGTTAGCTGTTAACATGTATTTCATATCAAGCCAAAGGAAAAAGCCTAGCCTAAACCTCTCTTCTGCTCAAATGTACTGCTTCTCTTATATTTTGGTGCTAGCCGGTTCACTTCTTTCAATGCTGTGCAGTACCGCCCCTTCTCTTTATTTCTGTTTCGCGTTATTTTGCACATATATTTGCAATTCTACATAGTGAGCTTTTGGTGTCCTGCTCATGTGTACACAGCTTTTATAATCCCCAATTTCTTGGTGTGCAAACCATTATAGAAGCCAAGCACATAGCAAATTCTGAATGTTAATAGAAATAAGCCTTAATTAAGGCGAAACGGAGCTGGTAGAGGATATTCATTCTAATGCATCAGTGTCAGAAAACTGGTTGCAGAGAACGTGAGGAGAGATGTGGTCTTCCTGATGTGCTAATGGGGGCGAGGCAAGTGCACCCATTGTAGCATGTACCTCGGTCACCGATGAGCAGGGACCATTAGTGCCACCGAAGCAAGCTGCTGACAAAAAGGTCGGAGCACGTTCTCCTGAGCAGTCATGTCGGATTTGAGGTTTGAGGAATGAGCTTCCTTCCAGGCAGTTCCACACCGGCTCCTTTCCCCCATCACCGGGCCCTTTTGTTTTCAAAGGTCTCCTATTAGTTTCCTAAAATGAGAACAGCTTGTTCTTCATATCTATAATGATTTATTTTTCTAAGCAATTAAAATTGATTTCTTAAAGCTATAGCAGCTACCTCATTAAAGAGAATGAATCACTGAATAAAAACTGCAAAGGCTCTGAGTGTGAAAGGGGTGCTCGAGTTTCATTTGATTTCAAGGAAAAGGCTTGAGGGAAGCAGGGCAGGATCAGTGCCTGAAACGGGGCTGTCTCCACATGAAACCCATTGCAGGAATGGACTGTTCCCAGCAGCCGTACTTAGAAAGCCTGAGCATCCTTTTCCCAAACAAGCAGCAAGCCTGAGGGGTTTTGCATCACCAGCTTGTAGAACCAGATGCAAATGCAGGTATCCTGTGGCTTGCACACCTGCTGCTAAATATTTCAGTGTGCTTGGAGATCACATAAATTTCTCAGTGTTTGGTGAAGAGTCTCATGAAGAGTTTTATTGTTTAGAGCACTTCTGTAATTTGAAAATCAGAGCTTTAATGGCCTGTACTTACCGTCTCATTTTTTTTCCTTGTTAAATACAGCAATATTATCAGACCTAAACCCAGTGTTTTCTTTAATTGTAAACATTAGGGACATGGTTTAGTGGTGGACTTGGCAGTGTTAGGTTAATGGCTGGACTCAATGATCGTAAAGGTCTTTTCCAACCTAAATGATTCTGTGATTAATTTCCATATATAAGAAAGTATTATTTTCAGATGTTCACCTTTTTTATTTCGTGCATAAAAACAGGCTTTCTAAAAATGAAAGTGTCCTTCCACACTTGGAAAGTTATAAGGGAAAGAAAAGACAAAGGTTTTTCTTTCCTAGCAGGAAATTTTGCTACTTCGTGTGATTATTTTTTTTTTTTCAATTTTGTTGTCGCTTAACTTTACAATATTTTTTTTTTAATAATACCATGAAGCTAGTGAATGAGGCTTATTGTCTAAGACTTTCAAAGTGTTTCAGTATAGCATTATTACGACATGACTAAATCACTTTAGCAACTTCTGAAATGAAATAAAGAATTTCAAAATGGATGTTTTAGGCTTCTGTATCCATGTTTCAGCTCTTACGTTAGTGATCACAGCTCATAGCAGACACCATGAACCTTAATTGACAAAATTGTGAAACCAAAACATTGACATTAGTGGGACTTTAGTACAATTTACTGTTTTTCTAAGTACCAATGTAGCCTGTTGATGAGAAAATCTTTATGTCACTGCAAGATGCACTCTCACACAAAGGTATACATATAAACAACATCTTTGCAGCTTATTTTTCAGACAGAAATTTGCATACTGCTTTGAAATACATTGAATATTTTTCCATTCATCTATCATTTTTAAAAATTGGGAAGATGGCAGCATTTACCTGTTACCTCATTCATCATTCCACAAACATCATAATTTCTGGTAATTGTCAGGGGGACTACATGAAAGAAAAAGTGGAGCGGGACAAAAGATACCAATAATAGCTGAATCCTTAAGATTTGAAATATTCCCTTAGACTTGAAGGATATTTGAATTATCAGAATTATTTAATAAGTGATAGGAATATTTAATTTTTTTATTAAGCATTTTTTTTCCCCAAAAAATATTTAAAATTAAATTAAACCAACAGCAAATAAGCTAGTGACAGGGAAAAAAAATATTTTTCTAGTTATGCCAAGTATGATTGACTGTTGTGCTTCTCTTTTTTTCCTTGCCAGGATTACACTTTGACTATGTATTTTCAACAGTACTGGCGAGATAAGAGGCTGGCTTACGCTGGCATACCTCTCAACCTCACACTTGATAACCGAGTGGCAGATCAACTCTGGGTGCCTGACACTTACTTCTTAAATGACAAGAAATCATTTGTGCATGGCGTTACTGTGAAGAATCGAATGATTCGCCTTCACCCGGACGGAACGGTGCTTTACGGCCTCAGGTCTGTACTTTCGTGATGAAGATTTCATCGCCGCCGTTATGTATTGTTGATAGTTGCTTCCCGGTGCAAGGTTATTGCAAACATTGGGTAGTGTATTACGTAACCTTCCCTGTAACTCCAAATGATGCCCATAGAAAACAAATGACACACTCGATGTTTCTTAATTTTGCCAGAAGCGCCTTCAGTCGGGTTTTGTCTGTTTCTGTAGAATCACCGTATCTGGAAAGCCTGGTGGCTATAGGAAGCGGAAAGGCAAGCATTAATTGTAAACCTGAAAATTTTGTCCAGAATACAGGCAGTAAGATTGAACGTGGGTGCTTATGTTGTCTCTCGATGTGTCGGTAGTCTATAAAGAAAAAGCCACAAGCGGCCTGGGTTGAATGGAGTCAGCCACAGTTAAGACCGTGACTGTGGGTACCTTCAGTGATTTCTTCAAACAGGGATCAGCGCTGCAATGTGTTATATTTCAAACCAGAGGTACAACGTGACCTTACGTTATCCTACTTTCTACCTAGTTTAGGCTTGACCTGTATTTTCTTTGTTTTCTATATCATAGCTTTTATGGTTAGGAATGCTGAAAAATCCTTCCCTTAATAAACATAATTACACTAGCAAAAAAACTTAATGGAAGACTCAGTAGTATCAAAACGTTGCTTTCTTTGGACAGGTCACTCCATTTGCTCCAGTGGTTTAAACTATACCAGCAAAACAAGTCTTTGCCAGTGAAAGGTCCATTTCCATCATAAGAAGTTTCTTGTATTTTTAAGCGTAGATAATACTCAAGATTGCTGCACGTACATAGTGCAGGATAAAGAGTCTCTAGTACAAAAGTGAATGAGATCTGAAAAGTGGCGCAGATGAGTTATATGACTAGTTTACCCGCTTTTGTTTTTTATGAACAGTTGAACTTTTTACCTGATTTGGGTCTTGGCCTCTCACCTCTTTAACTCCTATTACATATCATGTATGGACTATAATTGGATGAATCTTTCTAGACAAAATAAAAACAGACTCAACCTATTATGAAACTTGATAGAACTTTAGGATGGTCAGGAAATGTTGTCTCTCTAATTAACTGTTTTTAGCAAAAGGAGGCTTTCCTCTCGCATGCTTTTGACCAAATATGGAACACTGCAGGTTCAGAATTCCTTCCACAAGTAGTTAAATATCAAAAAATGATGCAAGATATTTTTGTTTCCTTTACTCTATCTCAAGAACCATCCCCACAAGCACTGTAATTAAACAAGTGATGGACATTAGAAATCTTGTGATCGTAATAATGTATAGAAGTCTTTCTGTCACACTAAAAACATTTGGAGTCACTCAGGTGAGAATTATCTGTCATAAAGTAGTGTATTTGAATAAGTTAGCCTCCTCTTCTGCAAAACGTAAGTGTCCACAAGCAGACTGCATTTCACTTGGTAGTATTTGCTTGGCAGGGATTTCACCTGTGGTTCACGTGTGGCAATCTTTTTTCCATTCCCTTTCCTCTGAAAGCATGCTGTATCCATGGTCAAATATCCATGGTGTGACACAGCACGCAGTATCCATGGTCAGATACCCATGGTGTGAAGCAGCCAAGTTACTTAATGAAGGATAACTGTCTGAAATTAAATCTTGGCAAAATACAGGACGTTGTGATCAGAAGGAAGAAAACATCTGAGCCTTAGCTCTGTTGATTTAAAGACTTGAGCTTCATGTTGCTCTACCACTAGCCTAACTTCTTGTGTGGTGGCTTCAGAGCATTCCAATGGCATTGGCCTCAAGCCACACTCTGGAGGCAATGATTCATCCAGTGGACTGAGACTAGAACCCAGAGTTTTATGTGCCACAGAACACAGGGTCACTGAGAATAATAGGGGAAATTTTGGAGGGTTGCAACCTATTATAGAATATCCACGAAGCAAACCAGTTCCTCAAAAAATATATAACGAAAGTGATCCCGAGGCCACGCTGGCTCTGTGTTCTCTTCTGAGCAATGTAAAATTTATCATAATTTTGAAAGACTTGACCTTCAGTTATCCAAGGTTTCTCTCTACTTCAGAGAAAGCAGTTTGCTACCGCAGCAAAAGTCTGTGAGGGTGGGGGAATGGGGCAGTAGCTTTTTGAAGTTCAACCCATTTCTGGGGAATTTTTTTCTTTGGGCATGATACTGACTTTGTTCCACCTTGTTCAGAACAATATGCAAGACATATGATAATGGAACAGCTTTTTTTTCATAATGAGACCAAAAAAGAAATAATGACATTATAGGCTGGGGATGGAAAATAGTCTTTCTGACTGCTTGTGTGTTTGCTGTATATAGACCTCTTGTTCTCAGGCAGTACAATGCTGAATCTTAGAAATAGAGTGGAGGAATATATTTATTTTATGTGACAGGACTCACGTAGTTATCACCTGTATATAAAACATGATGGATGTTTGCAAGGTGAAAAGGTTAGTTGTGAGTGGTCAGGCAAGGCAACCACACTTATTTCTGTTCTTTTTTGAATGAGTGTATTTCTGTATCAGGATGGAAAGAGGATCGTATTAGCCATCAGGACTATGACCTAGTCACGTAAGAAGTATTTATATTGCTTAGAATGATTTATATATTGTAAGCTTTTGGGGGATAGAAAATATCCTTCTGTCAGTTGTTTATGCAGCACCTCCCAGCACATCACAGGTGGGGTTCCTATACAATATATCAAAATAATCAAAGGCAATCAGCCCGGTAATAAAGAGAACCTATATCCAGAGGACAGATAACTGGAGTAGGGAATTTTAAATAATTAGCAATGTTTCCTTTGTGTATTGCTTTCACCCAAAATGTATGTGTATCTGTGTACCGCTTTATCTTTGTCTGGCTCGTAATTGTTTCTCTGTCACTGCTGTGATGATGAGTTCTTGAAACCTTGTTGTCCTGCTGTGTCACACAGCAACTCATCCCATAAAAAATAAACCTGCTCTTCTTGGGAGCGTGCACAAGCCTGAGCAATTAACATTTGCTTTTGGTGAGCATTTGTGCAAGTTAAATTTGGTTGCTTGAACGTTCATTCAGGAGGGACCTCTGAGCACTCAACTTACTTTGAGTAAATGGGGTAAATCTGTTTCTATCATATCTAGCTGCATCTTCTTTTCTAGTAGATATTTATGAAATTAAAAACATACATTTTGCTGTGGTGTAAAAAGTTACTTGAGCAAGAATGTGCAGTTTCTTGTACTGGAACCTGTGACACAGAATCACTATGGTATGTGAACAGGCCAGAATAAAAATACATTCCTTAAGAAGTCATAAGGCAATTAGTAAGTTGAATGCAAGTTTGCCAGCTGCATAATTTTTAATAATTCTGTCAAATTAATCATTTGTAAGTGCATGTTTGCTGTATGGCTGGCATTTCAAGCTAGTTATACAACATAATAGTTAAGATCCTGGTACCACACTCCCTCTTGTATCAACTTAGTTCATGTGGATTCTGCTGCAGGATCTTAAACGAGCCGTAGGTTAGCGTAGGTGAATGCACTGAAGCATGGGATAGAAACCTCATAGCAGCAATGCCCGAGTGTGCCTGCTCGTCTTGCTTTGAGCACAGTTACAAATTGACTCAGGAGTAAGATCATTTGATGGCACAATCGGTATGGCTTTGTAAAGCTCATCACTGCTAGGACCTTGTCATTTAAAATGTTGGTCGATGATCACAGATTTAAGACTAAGCTTTCTCCTCTATGACCCTAGGCTAGTCCTAGTTTTATATGCTTAGCTAGAGCTGCTAGTAGTCGTCACATTGAGGAGACATTCATCTCCATAATTAATAGCCCTGTGTCTAGCACCTTGCTTGAGGGTCCAGAGGGGCACTTGCAAATGTTGACTGCAGAGAAGATGTCCCCCAAAACTGCAGAGCAGCTGAGGAATTGCTGTTTGTAAACTATTCCTGCCTGCTGGGACATGTGTTAACAGAGGAACCAGAGCATCTCCCAGCAGGCAGCTGGAGGGAGGTTGACCTAAGTATCCTCCTGTGATACAATACTAGGTACCTGAAAGCCTGTGGGACTAACATAAGGGTATTCAGAGGACGCTCAGAGTTAACAGCAGTGGCAGAGACATGGTCATGCCATGGATAAGGCTGGGAAGGACAAAGATCAGCTGTGTGCCTTTCTCACTGGCTAGTGGTAGGAACATAAATGAGAAGATATGCCGAGTAACAGATCCTTGAGGTTTTTCCTCTCCTAGCTCTTCCATTGCCTTTGTGCTCATACAACTGTCTCTCCCTGTGCAAAGAAATTACAACATTTTCTTGCAAAAGCACCTTCTCAGTCAGAGAAGGGTGGACTCTGTTGTCCTATGAGATAGTTGTAATCGTCTTAATCCCTTCCTTTGGATATTATGTGGTTATCCATCTGAAATAACCTATATGCTAAGGATAAGCATTCTTTTCTTCCTTTTCTGGGAGACTGCATAGGGCATTCATAATAACAACACGGGGGTTTTTTTAGTATGAAAAAGGGGAAGAAAGGCACCTAACTACTTTCCTCCTCTTGAAATGTTGTCCCTGAATTTTAAAGTAGTTTACCAGATTAGAAGACTGTAGTTTTAGAAGGTTAAGGGATTAAAGAGAAAGCTTCAAAACAGAGAAGACACATGGACAAAACCTTAACATTGAGAGTTCCAGCTTTTAGAGGTACATTTAAGGTATTTCCTCTCTTGTATTATTAGGATGAATTATCTTCAGAATCGTATTTGTTTAGGAACTAACTGTGTACAAGGTCCATCTCTTGTTTATATCAGAAAAGGATCGGTAAGGAATGGACCTAGTCAGGCCTAGAAAATAATTTAAATGTGAAATTTATATGAAGCCATTATAAAGAAAATGATGCATAATAATGTGCATACTCTTGATGAAGGCTGTGATTCAGCAAAACACTGAAATATACTGAAGTTTAATCATAAGCATGTGGTTGTATCTGTCTAAAAGTTAGTACGGATATATAAATCCGTTAATTTAAAAATAAAGTGCCAATGCTGTGTGAAGCTGTTAATACAATTGTTTTGGTTGTGCATGTGTGTTGTTAACACTCCTGATATACAAGAGCTTGATGAAAAATGCAGATTCATCAATAGTGAAATGTTTTGCAAATTCATCCTTAGTGTGCTAAATTGCCTGCATTGGAAATAGAGAAGCAAAAATATATTGTTATTTGGGGAGAAAATTTAAAATTCAATACAGCGCTTCATTACAAAATCCTCTTTAAATTTGAAAACTAGAGAAATATACTCAACTTTGAAACAAAGTGTTTTGCTGGACTTAAAACATTTTTTCAACATTTCAGGTTTTTCCTAGAGCTGCCACAAAACCAAGGAATCAGTTATTCACACAGCTCTAATTGTTTTGACATTTGTAGCAGACTTTTTTTTTGATTCACATTTTCTGATATAAAGTCATATTTTTTAATCTCAGCAAATGTTTCTGTAATATTTGCATATGTGGTTGGGTGCATTGAACCCCAAAGGGACTGGTTGCATAAGGGTAAGTCACAGTGAGTTGTTCCGTTGCAGTCAGTGTAACCGCTGTTGTATTAAGATGCTGCTCAATGTAAAACTATGGACCAGGTTCTCAATTATTGTAAGCTATTCTTCAGAGAGTTCTCGCTTTGAAAAATAAACAACAACAACAACAACAAAGCCTGGATTACTGGCTGTACAGTAATTCTATTTGATGTTTGTATTTCAGAATCACAACTACTGCAGCTTGTATGATGGACTTGAGAAGATACCCGTTAGATGAACAAAACTGTACTCTGGAAATAGAGAGCTGTATGTACACAAGAAAATGCATGTAAAACCTAGTTCGGATGTGGGATGGTTTTCCTTTTAGGGAACCGTGTAATATTTACACTGGTGTCTGTAAACACTATGTGAATCATGTCATTATCACCCTTTGGATTTTCTGTTTGTTTGTTTATTTGACTTTTTAAAAAAATATAAGGGGTCATCCATTTCTAGATGGATGAATACATCCTAGAAAAATGGGTCTAGGACAGAATGAAGTAATTTATTGCTCCAGCCTGACTTGGCAGAGGCAGTGACTGGATGCTTATCTTCAACACAAGAGAATGAATGTTCATATTTTAATCAGATTCATTTTCAAGAGAGCAAACACTGTGATATCATTTTCTTTCAGTATGCTCTATTATGCACGGATGGTCTTGCCGCAGGACCCCTCCTGGGCTTTCAGATCAGCCCCATTTATGATTTGCAGTTGTGTTGCAAACAGAACCAGATTCCCTCTTCCACCTAGTCATGTCCTAAGATCGCAATATTCAGATGTATATTTGTGCTTCAAGAGTTCCTGCTCCGTTTCTGCTACTGCATGGAGATTGTGGGCCATATACAGAAAATACTAGTATATATTCTATATTCAACTGTAGTCCTCCGCTACAGAAGCTAATGGAAATTATGTGGCTCACACTCTTTTGTGTGAGTGGAAAAGATCTGCCCCAATTATGTTTGCCTGTATTCATTGAATAATCCACCTTCTAGTGATTATCAGCATAAATATACACTTGGTTTCAGTGCTAAATGCGTATGATGTCTTAAATCATGCTAATCTGCAATTTTGCAGATTATTGGGTAGTATTTTGTGTCTCGTTGGGGCCATTAATCCCTATGTGAATTTTATGAGTGATGCTAAAAAAAAATAAAAAAGGAAACAGTATTTTGCCTCAAATTCCTGGGCAGACTGTAATGGCACAGCTCTTTGGGAGACCTTGCCACAGGCATACAGAACAAAATACCATACACCACTCCAGCTATTCTGATCCTTTTCATTGTCTCAAATGACAAACCACATGCACTGTGTTTGAAGCTACATTTGAGTCTGCTGTTATTCTGAGTTACGCTCCTGCTTTGCCTGCAGATGGCTACACAACCGACGACATAGAGTTCTACTGGAGGGGTGGAGATAACGCAGTCACTGGCGTGGAGAGGATTGAGCTTCCTCAGTTCTCCATCGTGGAATATAGACTGGTGTCAAAGAATGTTGTCTTTGCCACAGGCAAGTATTGTCATTTGCCCATTTAGTGTTTAATTTCCTTGTATATGGCAATTACTGCTTTATTAATCATAATTAGTCATTATTAATCATAATTATAGATAGTCTGTGTTGTGTGTTTGGCTAAAGAAATTACTTACTTGATAAAGCCTGGAGGTAGGAGCTCATGAAATATCATTTCTTGTTTATTTTTCTTTTTCTTGTGTGTATGTGTGTGATACTTAACCAGACACCTAAATATCTATGATCTAAATAAATATTAAGTCATTCACCTCTGAATCATGAGTTTAAATGTAGCCTACAGGGTTACTGATCATACATAAGTATGTTTTGGCATACTAGGTCAAAAAGCCACTGTTTTTATGAACACCTCCCTGCAACTTTTCAATGCATGTTTGTTTTGTTGTTGTATAGCGAATGTAACGTCTTTTATATCTTGATTTGCACTGACAGGTATATAGTACTGTATACATAGCCAGTGCTTTTGTCATCATTGTTAAGGTGCTAAAATTAAATCCCTGGGTTTCCTCCTTGTTTCCTTGAAGGTGTAATAAAAGTTACTGGTAACTCACAGCATTGGATGGCTTCAGGTGACAAAGCACAATGTTGATTTACATGTTTAATGTTAGACACCAGCATAGGAAAGTGTTGTTATGTGTGACAAGACCAAAGCAACACAGAAAGCCATCAGCAAGTGTGGAGCCACTATTTGGGACGTCCAGATTTTCAGTGCTCTTCAGACCCCAGGAGTGTGCTGTTCCGTCTGTCCCAGCGCACTAGAACAAATGAAGCGCAGCTCTATTATGTTTGTAAGCATCACTTCACCCACTCTTTGGACACAGCATCTGTTTCAAAGTACACAGAAACACAAGTTGTATTTCAGAACAAAAATGTAAATATTGCTGAGATAGATTGAAATTAATAGGAGGGGGTTTGCCAACTGCTGCTGTTCTTGTTTATCATTGTGAATGGAAGGGTTTTTTCTATAGAGAAACAGATAGTCTAACCCTGTACCCTTCTGTGCTGCAGCTAGTGTCATCTTTGGCAGCCGGGGCTTACCTGCCCCTCCACAGGACTGGATATGCTTTCGTAGGATGACTCTTTTGGACAACAGTGAGAATACAGAGAACTCATTTGGGAAGTTTTTATGACAATCCAAAGCCACCTTTTAGTTCAGTGTGAAATATTTCAGTAAAGGCATGATTTAGTAATTTAGAGATGAGAGCGCTTTGTTAAATTCGGGAAAAAGAGAAATCCAAAGAGCTGTGAGACAAATATGAGAGAGAATGAAAACTAGGAGTAGGCCTTTATATGACTGACCAAATTTTCAAAATCATAACAGTTCTTTCCAAAAAAACTTGTGGAAGGTGTAAAAAAGTCTCATGCTTCAGGGTTTAAGACAGCTTGACATTAGGGAGTAGGATGAGACAGTCACAGAGAACAGATTGCTCCATGTTTCTTGTACCATTTTCTGAAGCATATAACTTTTTCACTGATGAAGACACAATACTACATTTACTATTATTTTGGTACAGGACATTATGAAAATGCTTGATTAATTATGAAATTTTGTGACAAATTTTTCCATGCAGGGGAAACATCACATTTGTTTCTCAAAACCACATATTTAATTCTAAATCTGAAGCATGCTAGTGAATCTGATGGATGAAGTCAGCACACTCTTTTCAAATTTCTTCTCAAGACCCTACTTTCTTATGGTCCTAGTAATTAGGGCCACTTTCTACATTTTTGTGGAAAATAAGTCAGGCATGCTTTTTTTTTGGCTTTGAGGTTATTGAAGTCTCAAGGGAAGATATTAGTTCTTTGAGCGCAGTATCTCAGTGCACATTTCAGAGATTTCAGTACTGGTGTGCTTTGATTGCATAAAACTAAAAGAAGACTTCAGAGTCATGCCATAAACAGCATTTGTAGTAGTTATTTCTCCTCTCTTCCATGAGGAACAGTGCTGTATAATCTTGTGTAACTTATGCAAATGGAAGAATCTGTTCCCATAGTTACTACTAAGAAGCAACGGTAAGCATGGGAAAAACCCCATAGATAATGACAGAAAGCTGTGCAGGGCTGCAAGAATACTGGAGGAACTGAATGCGTGCTGAAGCATAGCATTGGACTTAAAAGTTATCTTGTCAAATTAGCAAAATGAGTCTGGAAAAAAGTATAAAAGTCAGTATGGACAAGTGCAAAATACAACATCTATACAACTAATTATTCCTATCCAAATTCAGGATAGGGAATACCAGGTTAGGCCAGGGTTCTGTGTGTAGATATCTGGGGGTTGCTGTTAATCTCAGACTGAACATGAGCCAGTAACATTTTTTTGGGAAACAAAAAACCCAAACCACATCCTATAAGGAGTCTGACTTGCATTGCTAAGGCCTGAGCTGAGTATTTGTGGTCATGGGTAGCACTCTTCAAGACAGTTGGGGAGCAATAGAAGAGGGTCTAGAGAAAATTAGTAAGTATGAGTGGAAGTCTAGAAAATGGAATACCTGAGATTACCAGAGAAACAGGTATGATCGTGTAGTTTAAAAAAAGAGAACACTTGGTAGATATTAAATAAAGTCTTCAAGTGGCTAGAAGGTATCTGCAAAGACATGGGCAATAGCCTGTTCTCTTTATTCATGATGGAAAGAAGAGAAAGTAGTATTTAAATTGCTATGAAGAAGAAAAATCTGGTTTGACTATTCTTCTAACACCAGCTGAAGGCCATACAGGCTACCATAAGACATCTAAAATGGCACTAGATGCCTATGTGTCAGTAACTGAATTAAGCCCATAGTCAAATGATACCAAATCAGTGCTGTCAGTGGAGCCTAAAGAGCTATTCAGGTCTTGAACACCTCTATTCTGTCAAGTGAAGAGCTCTTAGGACACTATTCAGTTGCCTAAACATAGGTATCTGGTGCCTCTTGAGATGCTGTAGAGCAACCTGCTTAGCACTTAGGCTGCTGTTCCGGAGTCTTACAGTCTTGTGTCCTTTGTGACAATCTAATCTAGTGCTTCGGTATTAATTACTTAGCTAGTACTAAGTTCTACTGTTCAGTAGCTTAATGCATCTCAGATGGCATTAGACACCTCTGTACAGGCAATTAAATCACACCCTTAGAATCGGCTGGCTGTAAGTCTAGATCTCCATAGTTTACACTGAGAGCTTGTGCACCGTCCATGTGTAAATATCTGCATGCAAACACCTGAAATTTAGTGCCTAGACCTGTGAGCTCAATCCACCTCCTAAATGTTTGTTATCCAGAAATGCTAAGAAACTGAACAGGAATGGGGATATGTAAAACACCACCTAAAAGCTTCAAGATGCATAGCAGTCAGAGACAGATTAGCAACCTGATGGTAAGAGGAGGGTAGTCTTAAAAGATTTGAAAATTAATTATTTGCTGTATTCTGAAAGATCTATAAAGTACATTTCCAATTAGCCGAAGAACCTTCCCAGAAGAAAAGATTAAAAAAAGAATTCTGTAACTGACCAACTCTGTTATCTTGGTTCATACTTGGATAAAACAGCAAGAGACTAATTTAGCCTTGGAGCTAGATATTTCAGCTTGCTAGCTTTTAATGAAATTGAAACAGAAACAAGTAATTACTTTTTACCAAGTGCCCAAATATATGAAAGAGGAATATTTTGGGCTTAGTTATTGATTAAGTATTTGTTTTCATGCCTGCATTCTCAATACTGTTGTTAGACTTAAATACTTTAGGCCAAATTCTGTTATTCCTGTACCATTTAAATTAGCTCGTAGACATCAACATGTTATATGAGATGGGAGGAAGGGTAACAAATCTGGTCCCTGAACAGCAACACCATTCTTTAGGCAAAAAACAAATTTTGATGGAATGTTAACAACTAGAATTTCCTGGTAATTAATCTCTAAATGTACTGAGCCTTAATTGACAAATCATTATCCAAGCATAATCAAGCAAGTAACAGTGTAATTGTTGAGCTCACCAAGAAATCCATTTTTATTAAATAAATTACACAAGATGGTTCCTTCTTAGATAAATAAAGATCTGGGTTTACTGTCTTTGTTCCATGCAGGTTAGGACCCATCCTTTTCACTGGGCTTTAGCCATTCAGGCAAAGAGGGGGAAATAAGTATGGGAAATAAGGAATGTTCCTTCTTTTAATTCTTTTTTCCCACAGATTCCTGTGGTCTGTTTGCTGGAGGTGAGATATTATAGCAGAGATGGCAGGCTGGAGGCAGGGCCATCTGTGAAGGCATAAAAGCAATACAGGTGAAAGTAATACAAACTTTTGTAGTCTCAGGGAGAGCTACCTAAAGGAGAACTCTGGCTGCATAATATGAAGAAACAAGGCTACCAGTTCATGTTTCAGTTGCGACCTGAACTATACAAAGACCAAATTATTCTGAAATTTCCTGAGATACAGACCTCCCAGTAAAATTTGAGCTTGGAAAATCACCACAAAACAGGATGACATTCTGTCTATCTCTGTGAAACTGCAGTAAGTAGCTGTAATGCCAGCAAGGCTTTTGGTTAGATATTGCCCAGGAGTCACAGACCCTCAAAACCTACCCTGAGACTTGCAGGGCTGGGATTCATCTTGCTCTGCTTTAAGGTGAATATGATTTCAGTGTCTACATATCAACTAGGTGTCTTAGTTGGTGGGAATCTAGTCAATACAGTCAGCAGAGTCTGGAGACAAATTCAGTCCACCAATAGGAGCCTGTTTTAAGAGGAGATGGATAATTTGCTAGGTTTCATTTTACTGGATTGACTAGATGAACTGACTCTCCTGTAAATGTAACCGGAGCTTTGACACCTAGCTGATGGGTATGCATTTCAAGTGAGTCGCTTAATCAACGGCTATTTGAGATGGCATAGGGCAGCCTTCTTAGTCTCCAGCTGCTGATCAAAAAGATGTAGGGGCTATGTCATATCCACCAGCTGCACGCTGGTGTCTGAGATGTCATAGGGCATCTCAAAAGGAACAGTGCACCTTCAGATTCGCAACTGAATCTCTCTGTTACAGTCCAGCTCCAACTCTAGAGCAGGAAGAAAGACAGCACTGACAGCCCTGGCCCTAGGTATGGTTCCTAGGGTTCTATCTTCTAGCTTCAGGACAAAGAACCTGGTGCTTGAAACAACTTTATGTTAATGTCTTTAGCCTTGAGACAATCTGTCTGGAGAGTCCACCTTTAAGGCCAGGTCCCACTAGTTTCAGTAATTACCTTATCTCATTAGATGGAGATGGTGATCACAGAATCACAGAATGGCGGGGGTTGGAAGGGACCTCTGGAGATCATCTGGTCCAACCCCCCTGCCAGAGCAGGGTCACCTAGAGCAGGCTGCACAGGACTGCGTCCAGGCAGGTTTTGAGTATCTCCAGAGAAGGAGACTCCACAACCTTCCTGGGCAGCCTGTGCCAGGGCTCTGTCACCCTCACAGTGAAGAAGTTTCTCCTCATGTTCAGGCGGAACTTCTGTGTTCCAGTTTGTGCCCGTTCCCCCTTGTCCTGTCACTGGGCACCACTGAAAAGAGTCTGGCCCCATCCTCTTGACACCCGCCCTTGAGATATTTATAAGCATTGATGAGGTCCCCTCTCAGTCTTCTCTTCCTCAGGCTGAACAGCCCCAGCTCCCTCAGCCTTTCCCCATAGGAGAGATGCTCCAGTCCCCTCATCATCTTTGTAGCCCTCCGCTGGACTCCCTCCAGTAGTTCCTCATCTTTCTTGAACTGGGGAGCCCAGAACTGGATACAGGACTCCAGTTATGGAGTAACGGATAATGGTCATGGGTGAAGCATTCAAGATAAAAGTCTGAAGTTTGGTCTGTTATACCGTTTCTCAGTTCAGGGTTTCATTACTGAACATTACTGACATACGTGACACATTACTTCTCTCTGCTGTTGACACACGCCTCCTCCATCCACACCATTTTCCCTGCTTTATCAATAGCAAAGTGCTCTCTTCTTTTTCTGAGTTTCCCCAATGCATCCAGGGTCCTTGGCCCTGGAGCAGCCCAAGAAGAGGCTTTGATTTAGTGATTCAGTTCCACTAAACCTTCTTGAATGAATCCTTCAGACTATTTATCAAAGAATCAGTATTTGATGGGAGATTTTCCAGTCATCACCTCCATCAATGATATTCCACAGACACCCAGACCTGGACAGGACTTTTGGAAAGGAAGAGATTTATAGAGAATCCTTTGCGTGGGTGGTGCATTATATGAAACGATTTTCCTCAACAGAGCTCTATAAAGATTTCTGTCTGATGCACTACTCCTCTTGCAGAAAGGTGATCAGGTCTGCTACATTTTTAATGTGTTTCATGATGCCAGGGCATGCTCCTGTTTTGTTTACATAGTGTGCAGACATAAGGCCATGGAAACTGTTTCATAAGCAGCTCAATGAAAAAGTTAAGCTTTGTTAGCAAAAAAGCAGGCGTGGTTTCAGAGATACAATCTGTCTTTTGAAATAAAACATTGTTCATTGGAAAATGAAGATGTTAAGCAAGCTAAAGCCTAAATTATTCTTTGCTAAAAATTATATTCACTGCTTTAGACAGCAGAAGACCTTGGTCTGATTTTTGTGATCTAATAAATTCTTCTGACTCCGCCAATATTCTTCTATTGATGAAACTAGAAGGCATTTCGTCCTGGAAAAAAATACTACTGATTGAAGTAATCACAGCAACCAAATACATCTACCAGATATTTCTTTTGCCAGTGATAGTTCTTCTGAGATTGTTTGATAAAACAGTTAAGGATAGTTGCATCAAGTTTGATACTCCCTGAGTGCTTCTGCTGCCTGGAAACGATGCAGCATTTTTTCTGTCATATGACTCAAAGTATACTGAACTATCAATCAGGAATGTGATGAAGAGAAAGCTGCAGTTTTCTATTCCTTCTTTTGCTTTCTCTCTCAGGAAATCCATCATTCTTGTGTATATGGGCAAATGTAATTTCTTATGCTCATATGCAAACATATAAACATAATTTAAAGGGAAGTTTGTAATTTTTTATTTGTTTCTAGGTGTTATCTTTCATACCTTGCACATATTTGCATTAGAATGGGTGGGATGTGATCTAATATCTAGTTGGGCCCTCAGTATGTCCAGAAATGCTTTTTAGGATGTTGACTATAACTAGAGCTTTTAGATGAGCTATTAGAAGTATCATATCTAAGACTAGTAATGCAAACACTGAAATCATGGAGCTAGTGTTGTGTGAATGACTTTCTTGTACAGCTGTACTCAGATTTAATCCTTTCTGCATTTGGTGAAAGAAGTCACATTTTTTTTAACTATTTGAGATTTCTAAATATATAAAATATATTCAGTAAGATTAGCCCCAATTTTAAAATACACCAATTTGAAGTTAAATAATAAAATATTTTGTTTGAATCATTGACATTGAGGTTATTTATTTTTTTCATTATTTATGTGCTCCAATTGCAACAATTCATGAATCCTATATATATATACACTATATATACATACACACACATATAATACCATCTTTTTTTTGCTTAAAATATTTTTGGAAGAAAAATTCTGTCCAGCTCTAATTGAACTTAGAGGATCTGGTCTGAAGGCTTTTCCTCACTGGGACTCATTACAGTTTATTTTTGACACCACAGGTAGCATGTTTCTCATAGTTCAGGTGTAATTAAGAAGTGCCATCTCATGAACAACTCTTCCATGTAAATAAAAAACTATGCACATTACTAATCCTCTCAATATAAATACTATACATAATACTGTGTATTTGGATAAACATTTTACGTGGAGACCTAAGCATCTGTTTTTAAAAACTAACCGGTGCTTACCCATCTGTTCAATAATCTAGAATAACTTCTTCTCTCTCTTTTCTTCCCAAATGCAAATTGCTTGGATATCACTATATGCGCTGCAAGGTTTCTTTTAATACCAACCAGTAATACAGTGAAGGCGTTTTCCCTACTGTTCTACAGATGTCATACTACCTCATGCTTTAGTTTCTACGGAAACTGAAGACAACTATCTGCAAGTGTCTTTTCTTCAGTATAAATAACGCTGTTCTCCCCTCCCTTTCCTCAGGTGCCTATCCAAGACTCTCACTGAGCTTCAGGTTGAAGAGAAATATTGGATACTTTATTCTTCAAACCTACATGCCCTCCATACTGATTACCATTTTATCATGGGTGTCATTCTGGATCAATTATGATGCATCAGCAGCAAGAGTTGCCCTTGGTATGTGCTAAGAATGAGTGAGACATTAAAATGTCAGACTGAATGTAGCCTTCGGAGGTTGTTAAGGACTGCAACGTGATGTCAGTGTTTTGATATTCCAAAATCATTTACGTCAAAATCATGTCATCCAATATTGCCTCAAAAGTGGTAAGCTTTCCCCTGCATGCAAGAACGTAGCTACCACTAAATCTCTGACATGAGCTGCTCAACAGGTCCCAGCCTTGTTCTCATCAAAGTTGATGTTGTTGTCACTAGCTTCAGTGAGGGGACCGGCTCCAGAATCATACGCCAAGGGCTTGAGCATGGGCTTTTAGTCCAGCTCAGTGTGGGAAGAAAAGCGTGGCTCCAAGCCTCCTCCTGAGGTCCTGGGTGCTTTAACTGACAGTGGCAGGAACAGACCTCAAGAACCATGTGCTAGTTCAGAGCACAGGGGCATATCAGCTATGGACCATGACATCCCGCCTAACCCTCAGAATGCACGGTATGCAAAGTGCATTTTTATGACAGCTTAAAGTGCTGTTTACCTCATAGCAGAAAAACATGGATTTGGCACAGGTTGGTGATCCCTGTCCAAGACCTTTTCAGATCAAAGTATCCTTTAGATAAGGGAAGGTGGCTTTAAAATAGCTCACAGGAAATATTTCATCTGTTACAGAAGCATACTCAGGGATCACATAATCATAGAATAGTTTGGGTTGGAAGGGACCTTTAAAGGTCATCTAATCCAACCCCCGTGCAATAAGCAGGGACATCTTCAACTAGATCAGGTTGCTCAGAGCCCCATCCAACCTGACCTTGAATGTTGCCAGGGATGGGGCTTCTACGACCTCTCTGTGGGCATCTACGACCTCTCAAGAGGGATAGCTATAGGCAAGGAAGATGAAATGTATCCATAAATCCTTATGACTACTACTGCCTCTTATCTCATCCCAAATCCTGTCTTGAACCTTGTGCTTCCCAATAGCACCTACCTTCCCGCCCAAAACTTGACACTAAGCCTATGCTGTATAACTTCCTGCTATAGTCTCTTCTCTTCTTAAAACAGGAACATATTCCCTACTTCCCTTATTTTTCTGATATGTACCACAGCAAACTGGGACTCCAACCCACGTCCCTATGATTCCCCATCTCTGTACCCCGTACCTCCCAAGGTCCCACATACCAAAGCATGCTGGGCAGCCACAGCTATACCTTTGTGCAATATCATATTATGTCCTAGCATCTGAACTTGGGTAACTGAAGGTATTGTAGATTAACTGCAGTTACTGTACTGTAATTCTACAGATACTGTGGATTAGCTGGTGCATACGGGCATGACACAATCTGGCATTACCACTCGGCAGCTAGTGCATGTTCAGCAGGTTGCAGATAAGTAGTAGCTTAATGGGAGGTGGAACGTAGAGTCCAGACAGCTCTGATGTATTCACAAATGAACTACTGGATACCAAAGATCCACCCTAGAGACATTATAACCGAGTGAGGGGAGCACTTCAAACACATCAGTCAGCATCTAGATTTTACATACTGGCCAGGACTGCAGAGAACAGATGGTTAGACAGAAGTTACCAAACCCAGTGACATTCCACGCCCTTCTATAATGGGTTCACAAGGTTTTTCCTTGTTTAAGGAACAGGACTGTCTCATGTGGCCTATTTCTGTGTAGCACAAGTTCATCAAGTACTGTACTGTGATAACACAAATATTAGAACAAATGTCAGAGAGTACATTCAAAGCAAGCTCAGGAGCCCAGATGTTCTATTTCCAATTGATAGAAAGTACTTTTGAGAGGATGAAAATCCATCTAATAGGTTCTTCTGAGAAAACAATTAGAGCCTTGGTGATTATGTCTTGTATCACTTGATGTTTGTGTAATGAAGTTCAGTACCGTGGGTCTAATCCTGTGTTCCTTTGTATAGCCACTCTGATGAGTCTGAAGCTGATACGAAGTGGTATCAAAGTTTAAAGGCAATATAGCACCTTTGGGCATGTGTAACTAGCTCTGAAAAGCTCATTTCAGAGGAGGATAAGGCCTGCTGGCTTAGGTATTTGTTAGAGGAAGAACTCCCCGTGCAATCCTTAGGGACATGGAGACAAGCTTTTACTCACCTCCTGCAGGAAGCTTGTGTTCTCAGAAAGAGCCTGGTTTTAGTTCATTCACTTCCATGTTTTGCTCCTGTCCCTGGTCCCTTGCTGCAGACGCTGTCTGTGGTCCAGGCTGCACTGAACCAAGTAGTTCCCTCAACAGAGAAACCCAGGCATGGAGCAAAGGCCAGCTCATTCCAGAGACTATGTGCTACAGACACTGCAGGTAGAGGCTGATAGAGGGCTGATCTCAAGAGAAATATTCAAAACTATCAATTCTGTTCAAAACTGAGCTTTTGCTAGTTAGCCCTAGAAGTTCCTAAATTCAGTCCTTTGAGTGAGGAGAAAAATAATCTCAAGAGTTCTCACTTTTGGGAAGGGCTGTAATCACAAGATTATCCTTTTTTTATATGATAGGTGAGTGTCAGCTGCTTCTCCTCGAGCTGTGCTTTAAAATAAATTATTGATCTTCAGAAGGGCATTTGCCTGCAGGATGTCCACAGAATCTCCCAGGGGACATATGTCCTTTTGGTTAGTGGTAGCCACCTTTCTATTCAGTGTGCTTAATCTTCTGGATCACCAAGAGAGCCACCAAACTCTCCCCGTGTGGTGTTTGAGGACTTTTCTCTGGAATCAAGGTTACAGCCTGGGAACAAGCACCAAAAATGGGGGAATTATAACACCCGCTGGGCAGGCTTCTAAGTCTCTTGTTGACCTAGGCTTTGTTAAGCATCTGTGGGATGCCAAGGGTGTGTTAAAAGGAATCTGTGGGATTTCAGATACAAAAATCAATTTGATCTTAGGTAACTTTTGGAATCCCTTGTGGGAAGCAGCAGCAGGTAATCCTACAAAGAAAGAAGCTAATTCAGGCTAGAGGAATCCCTTGGGCTGCAAACATATGATAGTGCTTGCTGCAGTCCTCCAGCATTCTCACCCCTGTTCCTTGTGCTGGCATGGAGGTTTTCTGGAGTCTTTGTCAAAGTGTCTTTGGGTAAAAATAATGTGTCCGCTACACTCCTCGTTTTATGGCAGACCTGGGTGAGTTATACCCAATACAATTTTTAAGTAAGCTTGTGCTGTCTGTGTCTCTGCTGTATTTCAAGCCATGAAACATCTGACATCAACACGCACTTGTTTCACAGTTTAGAGGAAAAGCACTGAAAACTGCATGATGTTGACCTACTAAATACACAAAATATCTGTTACAGAACCTCATAGGCTACTACTACAGTTCCCTGGAGTGACACTGTTTACACCGACAGCTTGATTTTGAGTTATATTGTCTTTATTTCTGTCTCTTCAGGTAAAAGAAGCTGTGCTTTATAATATGGCAGCAATTTTCTTTCATTCTTTATTTTGTTCTGCCTGCGTTTTAGTCACTACTTACAAACTGATGGTATAATTATGGAATCAGAGAAAATAGTAATGGAGGGGACCTATTAGAACGGCTTGCCTCTTTTACCAATGTAGACTTATTCCACAAATCAGCGTTTTCAGCCACTTGTGATTTGCGATTCTCATAAAATTTCCAGCAGAGATACAGACCCTGCAGTTTATTGTGAATTCAAGCAGACTGACAATAAATTTGCTTTTCTTACCGGCTTTTCAAAACAGTGCTCTGTAGTATATTTTTCAGGTGTTATGTCCATCCTTAGGTAAACAAATGAGGGTTTGACATACCTTACGGATTTTTTCTAGGTACTTTATTAGTGTCCAGTCAATCACTATAAAAATGCTGCTGTCCCTCCTTGGCTTTTTCTTTCCACAAATGCACATACCTGTCTGCCTCTCACTGCTCATCTCATTTCTTTCTGTGTAAAAATTAGACCACTGCTCTAAACTAGTCTTCTCAAATCCCTCTTCTATATTGTCCTTTCCTGAAATAGGTGTCTAAAATAGATGGGATGAACTGCCATGAATAGATGGGATGAAAGGTGCCTGTCTCTCTCCATCTACTACAGCGGGGGCCTACAGGACTAACTTCAACCAACTGCTTAACTCCTAAAATTTAAAACTGCATGAGAGGAATCTTTCACCATCTGTATGAACACTCTGCCTTAATATGTGCTCATGGTTTTATCTATCCAGACCCCTAATTAGTTTTGTTGCTTTTTAAAAACTTCTCTGCACTGTGTTGAGCAGTACAGTGCTGGAAGAGCACACCTTTTAATGCTTGGCAGACTGTTTGCCTTCCTGTTGCAGATCAGTTTGGTCTTCATGGAAGAGACCCTCAGTACAGCTACACTGGCTTCCATGAAGCTACATCATTAACTCATGGCAGTGGTGCCAGACCCCCTTGTTGACTGTTCCCCCCGATCATATAAAGGAAATATTGTAACAGAATAATAATGCATCGAGCTTTGATTTTGCTTTCATTTGCACTGATGTCACCTGCGAGATATCTTTCACAAATTTTTAAGCTGCTTCACACTAACAAGGCAAATTTGCCAAAAAGGAAAATAAAATTGAAGCATGGTACGCTTGGAGTTGTAAGATCTGTGCTCTTTTTTTCTTTGTGTAGGAATTACAACTGTGCTGACTATGACAACAATCAACACTCATCTGCGAGAGACTTTGCCTAAAATTCCCTACGTTAAAGCCATTGACATGTATCTTATGGGCTGCTTTGTATTTGTCTTCTTGGCCTTACTTGAATACGCCTTTGTCAACTACATTTTCTTCGGAAAAGGCCCTCAAAGGCAGAAGAAACTTGCAGAAAAAACAGCAAAGGCAAACAACGATCGCTCAAAGTTTGAAGGCAACCGGGTAGGATTCTTTAATCTATATATAGTCTCTCTTTTCTTTTATTACAAAAACTAACTATATGAAATAAACAAAAAAAGTTTGCATAAAAACATCACCGACCACATCTTCTTTTTGTGGACAAACTTTGGCATTTTTGTATTCAAGAACCTACACAGAAGAATATATTTAGGCATACAGAAATTGAAGTAAGTATGATCTGTATGACAAGTAGCTGTAAGAAGACGAAAACAATAGGAGTGCAGGTAGCTTGAAAGTAAAGGCTCAGATCTACAAAGGCACAAATATAATTTAACTGTGATTTTGTTTAAGTACCTACATAAGGGAATCCAGCATCTGAGCATACTTCTCACTTCTGTTACAGCAGACACATTTAGAATGGGAGGGAACAGATAAAGGATTAGTTCTGCCATGCTAATTAATTGGCCAGCATAGCTGAACCGCTATGTGTGGCATCGTCATCCGCTGCTGTTTCAGACCAGCAGAAAATTATGATTCCTAGAGAAACTTTCAGACTGATTTCCGAAGCACAGTATTGGCATGGTCTGTGCCGATTACACTCCAGCCTATTTCCTTGCCTGGAGTATTACTTCATCCAATGAATACCCTTTTTTTTTTCCCCTTTGGAAGAAAAATTCAAGGTATTCAACACTATATGATGTTAGCAAGCCATGTCAGTTTGAATAGAACATCTTTTTTTGGCTAAAATGCTCCCAGTGAGGCTTTTTCATTCAGTTTTGTTGAGTAAGACTATTTTTTCTATCAGCTATAAATTAGAATAGTTCACAGTGACAAAACTACTACCTGTTTATTAAATACCAGTATCATAAAAGTAATTTCAAGCTGTATTTTTGATCCTAATGATTCTGTCTGCTATGGTAAATGTAATGCAGAACTACACCTAATTCTCGACACTCATATCTGTGAAATAATTTTTTAACCAATAAACTCATTTTTGTCCACTATATTATGAAACCAAATTCTTATCACAGTTGGCAGCATTGCTTAGGACTAAGCTAGCAGCAAGAATTAATTCTCTTTCACAGAATCACAGAATTTTCCTGGAAAAATAAATCGTTATAATAATAAAAAAAGCAGATGGGAAAAAAATAGTATCACAACTGAAAGTAACGGAGAAGATTTTAGCTGCAAGCAGGTAATGCAGATGTATGCACTAAGATTCAGTCTCCCTATGGAAACCATCTGGTGAATCTCATCCATTTAAATGATTTACAAAATTCAGTACAAGTCTTGTTAATGGGCCAAATAGCACCCCATGCCTGACTGTCTGCTGTCTTGACATCAGTTGGTCTATATTGTCAAAAGAAGCGTAAGTACCTTAATGAATGAAAATGAGGGGTTTTCATGCCCAGATCATGCCATTTGTATAGCCCAGATCTGATCATACCATGTATCAACCTTTTTTTTTCATTTTTTACTTACAACCTTTTCTTTTCTTTCTGGACCATCCTAAGCAAATATCATGGGCTGTTCTGACTTTTCTGCTGGTTTAGTATCAACCGTGTGTGAATGAAATTAGGGTAGAAATTCAGCACACCAGAGATGAAAGAAGAGCGTGTGTTACTTTGTCCCTTGGAGTCCCAGCTGTGAAAGGGAACTCTGTATGCTTTGTAGAAATGCATATACTCATACCGACTGTGAATATTTGCTGTTCAAATAACATAGGATAAATAATAAGGTATGCTCCCATTCTGTGTAGAAAACATTTTGTGTCCAGGCGTCAGCTGGTGAAGTCAACAGGGCTCCGTTGCAGTGACTGGATTCAGTGCCTTCAGAGAAGCAGTGCCAGCATACAACAGGAAAAGAGAGAAACATTAGGTAGAGCTGATCAGAAGTTTTCCTTTGAAACAAAGCATAGACAGAAAATGCAGATTCAGTTGATGTAGGATGTCAAATCTGAATTTCTCATTTGAGAAACACTGGCAAATGCAAAGCAAAGGGAATTACTCAAACCAGCTAAGAGGTCCCGTTGCTTTCAGGATGAGCAGCTCAGGGAAGATCCATCTAGCAGGTCTACTTCGGACAAAGTTTACCAGGGCTTCCAGACACCACAGCCCTGAAACAGGAAAATGTGGATGTAGCAGGACAGGTGGTCATGCCAGAGTTTTCAACATACTTGCCATGGAAGACAGTACCTGAAAGCTCTGCAGCCTTGGCTCTGACCTCTTCAGGGGCAGTAAAGAGGCGTTAACTTCCAACCTCTCCTTTGGTGGCTCTTGAAGATCATTGAATCTGATGGAAATAACGGCTGCTTGGCAGTTGCTTGCTTCTTGCTTTAGAGTTGAGACTCTGGGGCTGGATGTCCCGGGAGAGGCTCACAGACTGGAGGGCATACTGCACAGCAAGGGAGGCTCAGAGCCATAGATGAAGACTGCTCTGCGTGAGTTCAATGAAATTATTGTTTTTGTGATTTCAATGAGGCTTCAGGCTGCCATGGAGCGTATTTCCATTCAGAAAGGGAAGGTTTCTAATCCTGGGAAATATTTCAAATCTCACGTGATTTGGGACTGAGCGACTTTTTTGCCTCAAACCAGACAACCGCCTTTGCAGCTATTGCCCCTATTTGATGACTGTCAAAATGTATGCTGTGCTGGAACGAAGGTTGAAAAGGGTTTAAATATAAAGCTGGAAGAAGGCATTATTTTTAGTTTGTCTCTAAGACTACCATTTTGGGTTGATTTGTGTTGCTGTTTTGTTTTAGTAATTGAATTTGCTTGTGTACGAACCGTGTGCATGAGCTCCCTGTCATTGATTTAGAGTGCTAGCTCAGGGCACTAGAAAAAACAAAACAAAACAAAAATAAAAACCCAACCAAATAAATAAATAAACATTAGTCCATGTATTGTCCATATCAGATGCTGTAACTTGTGGGTGTAGTGACAGAACAGCTCTGTGCTGTATCAGGTCCAGCCTGAGTCAGAAGGGGTTGCGGCGCTGTGGAAATCACTTGTTTGTGTTGGGAGGCAGCACTAGCAGAGCAGAGGCAGCACAACATACTGCCTGGCGTTCAGGCTTCAAGTTCGAGCGTTGCTCTTACGGTACCCGAGACTGGGAGTGCTGCTGAGGCAGTGTCTCTCTCTCAGGCAAAGGGAACAAGAGAAGGATGAGGGAAAATGCCACGATATTTTCACTCAGGAGCATTTTAGCCCATGGAAACCAGTAGAACCAGCATGGACACTGGTATTGGAGTTCATTTTTTACATGTTAGAGGACTGAAGTCTGGAGTGTAAGCTAGCAGGCTTGGTTATAAACACCCCTCTTTTCATGCTTTCGTGCTTTCCTAGTTTTATTTGATTGCAGAGCAGAAGAATTTTAATAACAAAAGTGTTCTAGGCCACAAAATCCACAGATGTGGGTATGTTTGTGTTTTATTTGGTAATTGCTTTGCAAAGCAGCCACTGTTCCTGCTCAGTAACTCTGCTTCCTAAAGCGTGTGTTTGCGTTGTCCTGCGTCGGAAGTCACGGGCTTGAAAAGCCAAAACTGGCACAGCCATCTCCATGTTGATGGTGCTGCTGCTATGGACGTGCCTCTCCATCGCCGAGCTTTTAGGCACTTCTCTCTGAGTTATTCCCGATACGCTACCACTGAGGCTTGCTGTGTTGAGGAGGGCTCCAGCAGCGGCTGCCGCTGAGCTGCCTGTTGGCTTCACTGCTCCCGTTACGGCTTTCTGTCCAGCTCTGCCCATGTGTTAAAGCCAACGAGCCCAATAGCTCCAGGCTTTAGGGAAAGAAGAGCCCTCGTAGCAGGCAAACAGCACAGCCAGTGTCCTCACATTGCGGAGGTGACAAAGAAAAGCAGTGGGGAGAGGAAAACTGCCCTGTATTCTCCTGTGTGGCACTGCTGAATGTGGCACGATGTCTGAGGCACTTCTGACTAAACTGAGTCTCTGGAAATGGTTTCAGAAGATTCAGAGCTGGTGATGAGATGAAACCTGAGCGAGCCTTTACGAGTGACTCATCTGTGGATCAGCAGCTGACTACAAAGAAAATTTCACACTTAGCCATCTCTTCTTTTGACTGCTTTTGCATCACATTTTATTTCAGATAATGCACTGTAAATTGTATTCCTTGCTGAACTTTTCCAGCCTGTGCCAGTAAACCATAGTTACTGGAGACAAACATAGGATGCTCCTTTTTCGTGTAAAACCAATTTTCATACATGTACCAGTTTTGGATTGAAAACTCTCTTTTGAAAACCTTGATACACTGCTTCATATATGAGGACAAGCTCTAGGATAAAGGAAGAACTGAATGTTGATTTTTCATAACATATTTCTTCTGCCTATGGTATCGGTGCCTAAATTAAAGTCCTCTGTTTGTGGAAAAACTGTCAGAAAAAAATAGGTGGCCTGAAAAAAGGTTTTCCCTTGAAAATTGATCACCATTGTTGCGGATCAATTCTGTTTCTCCTGTTTGCGTTGGCAGATTCAGGCTTCATTTGTAGCTCTCCGTGCGCTTTCAGTTTTGCTACATAAATTGTTTCTTTTAAATAAGGCTCAGATGCAGCCTAATTTACAACTAAATCAGCATGAGAGAGCTCTAAGGCAATCCTGTTCTCACTTGTTGTTCACTCTTATGATAGAGGCTACTGGGATAATCAGCTGGCGAGCATGTGTTTTGGACATTGCTCCTTCTGGGCCAATCCACAGAGGTTATGATTTGTTACAGTCCCCTGCTAAAAATACTGCTTCTTAGTTCAAGCTGTGGCAATTTATGTTTCCAGTTTGGTGGGACCGAAAGTTCAGCCCCAGGGTATCAATCAGGAGGGTAACTATCACACAAGCTCATTCAAGCTTCAACCCCCCGTGGCTGTCAGACATGTGGGAAGAGCTTCCTTCGAACAAAAATAATGCATAACCCTTTATAAAAAGGCCCTTCTCGTCAGGCAGTCCCTGCATGCTTTTTTAGCTCTGGTGATTCCTGGCTCAAACCCCCGCTGGCGGCCAAGGCGGCAGCTTCCCACCAGGCATTGCTGAGAATAGAGGCTCAGGCCACTTACGTCTACGTAGCGCTTTTAAAGAATTGTTAATTGTAGCAACCCTTCTCACAAGTGGGATTTTACTCTGAGAATGAATATCTTGGCTGCTGTGGCAGAATTATCACTCAGTTTAAATTGGGAAAGATGAGAATAGCAAAGCTGGCAGTATTCTCCTGTGCATCTTCATCTTTCCTGGATACTTTTTTTGGTGCTGTTTTGAACAGTGGGATATTTCTGAAACATGAGTGTGAGGAGTAGGTGCCAAGTTTTGAAAAATATCTGTCAAGGGTGATGAGCACAGTTCTTGTGGGAAGAGCTCTCATCCTGTAGCGCTCACAATGGAGACATTCGGTATGCACTGGGAGACTCATACATGTCCTGATTTTGTTCTGCAGCCGCTTTGCACAAGTGTGAATGGTGCAAATCCAGAGACAGTAAGAAGGATTGTACGTGCAATCCATAGTACAGCCCAGAGACTGTAAGAATCCAGACAATGTGAAATACAGGGCAAGGAAGGGCCATACATTTATTCCCTTTTCTTCCTCTGTTCAAATATATTAAGGTTAGTTGTCAAACTCCATTTTTACTTGGTGGACATTGATATTAATATGAAGGTTCCTAATTATTTTTCTTCTTCATACTTTCCTTGTTTTTCAAGATCTTTCCATCTTCCCAGTTCTGCTGGCTACCCTGGGCTCATTTACTGGCATAATTTACTAGCATAATTTACTAACATAATTCTCACTTTCACTTTTTTGTGCTTTTTAATTAATATAAACATATTAAAATGGTAGTGAGAGAAGTATCAACTTTTAGACTCGGGGAGAACACTCAACACTATCATTTTTGTTGTGCTTGCACTTTTAAATTATTTTAAAAATACCCAAGACATAATGTGGTCAATGAACTTTGCTTTAAGCAGAGATAACACTAAGGGCCTGATCGCATACTGTTCTACATGTTGGAAAGCCATTTATACATAAGTAAAGAAGATGAAAACTACTACCAGGTAGTTTACCCCTTGCAAAACCATAGACACTTGCACCAGGGTAGATCAGGTGAGAATCAGGTAGCTGGAGTCTAGATTACAATTTCCACCAAAAATCATAGAATCATAGAATAGAATCATAGAATCGTTTTGGTTGGAAGAGACCTCCAAGATCATCGAGTCCAACCATTAACCTAGCACTGCCAAGTCCACCACTAAACCATGTCCCTAAGCGCCACATCTACACGTCTTTTGAATACCTCCAGGGATGGTGACTTAGCCACTTCCCTGGGCAGCCTGTTCCAGTGCCTGATAACCCTTTCAGTGAAGACATTTTTACAAATGTACAATCTAAACCTTCCCTGGCACAACTTAAGGCCATTTCCTCTCCTCCTACCACCTGGTACTAGGGAGAAGAGACTGACCCCCATCTCTCTACAACCTCCTTTCAGGTGGTTGTGGATAGCGATAAGGTCTCCCCTCAGCCTCCTTTTCTCCAGGCTAAACAACCCCAGTTCCCTCAGCTGCTCCTCATAGGACTTGTGCTCTAGACCCTTCCCCAGCTTCGTTGCCCGTCTCTGGACACGCTCCAGCACCTCAAGGTCTTTCTTGTAGTGAGGGGCCCAAAACTGAACACAGTACTTGAGGTGCGGCCTCACCAGGGCTCAGTTATTATAATTTTAAGGGGAGATCTATTTTGTGGGGTAATGTACTTTAACAGTAATTTTGATGTAAAATAATGCAAGACTAACTACAGAGACAGCTTTTCATGCTGTTATTTAAACCCGCTATTTGCATTTATATTGCTTCATATGATGGAAAGTGTTTACATGGTATTTAGAAATTTGGGATTGATGAACTCCTAAACATACCTATGGGGTTTGAGCAAAATGCTTCCTCTTTTTCTTTTTGTGTAGTAGAGTGAACGACTTATGAGAAAAAAAGAGATTTCATTGTAAAGTACTCCTTAAAATTTATGGAATATTAAACAGAGAACTAAATGAACCTGAAATAATTCAGACACTACCTAATAGTAAATCAAGCCTTATGGTAGTTTTCCGACCCTAGTAAAGTGTTTTCAAACTGGCATTAAAGCTGAAGTTTTCCAAGAATCTTGATTGGAGTAAGGTGTTCAATAGCAGCTCTTGTCTTTCATTTCTTTAAAAATATAATACCTAACATCTAAATGAGCCAGCATCTTGTTTAGAATTAAGAAGCAGATTCAGGACTTTCCAGGTATAAAAGGGTGTTGAAGTGTCATACCTACAACATACAATCCAAGTTGAGCCCATTGGTGATGTGGTGTTCCTCCAAGAGCAAGGACCAGAGGTTCTTTGTCAGCCTTATCTTAATTCTCCTCTTTCTGGCTTCAGTTAGGTAAGTTACAGTCATTTTTGTGTAATGACATTTAGACTGCTAGAACCTTTGGATTTTTTATTTGTACTGTAATATGTATAGTGCAGAAATGGTGAACCTTCAAAAGTGAATCTGTTTTTCCCTGTATAAAACGTCTCACAGCATTTCATCCTTCTCAGCCTCCAAATGGAGTTACGTGAGATTCGATCACTTCACCCTGGTGCAGGGAGCTGTAGTTGTTCAGTGGTGGGAGGGGTGGGGTTTGATTAAAATTGATTCTGAACTAAGAGCATCAGTTTTGCATATTTGAATCCATGCTGATTCAGCAGGGATTAATTAATAATTTGGTACTCAGCTGTTTCCATCTGCTTTGATGAGCTCACTGGGAAACACTCCATGGAAACAACCAGCCCTGGCTTGTGTCGGGGAGGAGACGGGAGCAGCGGCAGTGGAGACCACAGCGGGGAAAGGGGAGTGAATGGCTTCAGGTGGAGCCACGGTGGGCAGAAAAGAGACTACAAGAAGCATGGAGGCACAGGGTTGGCAGAGAAGGCAAAAAAAGAGAAATATTTAGGTTAAAGAAGGATGGTAAGGAGTGAGGGTAAATTGGACCAATCCGCAATATCATGTCTCTGATTTATAACAAGGTTCAAGAGCAAAGCTTGATGTTAACATTTTGGGGAGAATCTCCAGTGCACAGACAGTGACATTTTTGAGCCAGGTGATAAAATTACATTCTAAAGCTCATAAGGAGCAAAAATAAGGTTTTATCAAAGATATTGGCCTTGTTCGTCATGCGTAGCCATGACTGTCTGTAATCCATTCAGGTACTTTTCTTAATCTATATCTGTACCTGCGGCAACATTTTCCCTGGAGCCACCGAGCAACATTCATATTCGCTCATGGAGGATTTTACCTTACCTGTATATTCAGGCAAACATGAGCTGACTTGCACAGGATACCCTGCCGTTATTGGTTTGCTTCTTTATTCATTGAGAGAGCTTGTGTACATTTGTCAAAGTCATTTAAATCATTGCTTAAATTGTTCAGAAGTCATGCTTATGTGCGAATACTTTTTAACATGTTGCATGCATTAAGTATTCATACTTCACAACATCACCTTAAGATTGTCACAGAGCATTAGCATATATTGCTGCAATGTTGTTGAGGGCTTAGGTGGTTTATCCAAAACCTCTGAAGGAATCAATACAATTTGCAGGAATAGATCTCAAGAGTATCTGTGGACCAGAAGCCTGATTTCAGTTTCTGCAGACCCCTTCTTCTCTCCATCTGCTCCTTCCTTGTATTTGACGTGCAAGTCTGTTGCTCTATTAACAAAAAGAGATGAATTTCAAAAGTATGTTTCCAAATATGTTTCATTTGACATTTTGAGAAAATGTATGCTGTCATGCAGTTTCATAGGACACAATGGTATCTTCAGACAAAGCATTTACACAAACGTTGCAACTTTCTTGGCCACCTTTCTAGTTTGGTTTATAGATGCAGTGACGAGCAGTGAAAAGTGACAGCATCACTGGCAGATGGGAGGCAGAAGCCACGTTAGGGTGGCATGTGAGGTTGGCAGATAAGGTGAAGAAGGCTATGCAGTGCAATGAAATAAGTGGAATAAAATTAATTCCTTGGGCAGGAGAAGCCTGAATACATAGGCGTACCCTCCAGAATACAAGCTTTCAGCCGACACCTCACTTTTACAAAAATCCAGGCTCCGTGTAGAAGGACAAAGGACCCATGGATGGGCTAATGTCTGTATACGTAGGTGGCAGACAGAATCAGGAGAGATCAGGAAGCCCTGAGGGAACGAGCCGCTGACATCTGTGGTGGTGGAAGGAAAGGGAGCGGAGACCTGCAAGGGGAAGGCAGTGCTGTCAGGGTGGAGCCCAGCAAAGTGGTCTCTGCTGGGAAATTTTTGGTGAGCTGAAGGACATTTCTCAAAGCCTGGGAGGAGACGGGACAGGAGATGACATGTGATGCTGTGGGGAACTGGATGAGAGATCTAGTTTTAAGCTTCATAAGGAAAATGCAGATTGTGGACATATTTTACACAATGCTGTTACAAATCCGGATCATAATTTATACTCTTTGTGAAAAAAATCCCAGAGAAAACTGAGTCAGTTTTTTTCAGAGACTAACATAAGTAGTGATGATATCCATGGCTGTATTTTACAGCTGTGTGTATTCCCTGGTTACAGATACTGCTCAACAGCATGAACTCGTTTCTACAAACCTCAAGCTCATACTTTTTTGTACCCAATGGGTTTCTGCCATGGGGAAAATAAATTCTTCTTAATCACCACTGAGGCTTCTCCACCCCGTTATTTAGGTTCGCGTTGTTTATTTTTATTTATAGGCACTCATCAGCATAATGTACTGTTGCCTACAACAGCAGGATTTGTTGGATACCTTAGGATTTTTTTTCTACTTGCCTGTATGTCATTCATAGCATTTTATATTCTTTTTCCATTTGCGAGAAGCTTGGCAAAGCATTGCTGATATACTATCATAGTTGTTTTCACTGAGAAAAGATAAGCTGTAGCATCAATAATTGATGAAAGAAATACGCGTTTTACAGAATTTTAACAAGATGATTGAAAAAAGCTAAACGCATACGGACAGACACATAGCTACGCACACTCCTAGCGCATCACACAAAGCTTGCAAAGGACGTGGTACCGGATGACTGTACAAACTTCGAAAGGCCGTGACAATGGTGTGTTTTCTCAACCACTTTTAAACAGATGCTTCTAGGATGAAACGTTCAGCTGCTGCACAGTTAACACAGCTAGATCATGTGGCAGGTTAGAAAAATGTATGAATTGTGGATGAATAAATTGTATATGTAAAACTGGAAATTATCCTGTACGCCATGATTCACTATCTATTTCTGACATAGGGAACTGAGTTCACTTGAACAGAGTCACATATGCGTTAACTGGCTGAAAATACCCAGTGCAGAGCATTTATTTCACATTCAGTCGTTATTTTCCTTTCCCAAAAGCAGGCAGGAGAATTGGAGCTGATCCCTGCATCAGCTGTCTTCTCTGCCTGTCCTCCAGCATGCAGGGCATGGGGCGCAAGGGGATGTGGTGCCCCACCACTGAAGCTACCAAATACTGACTGAGACAGCATCATTTGGGACTGCCCGTCAGTGCCACTCGTGGGAACTGGAAGTTTTTCTGGATTGAAGGAGCCGTACCCAACTCTGTGCCGCTCCTCCTCTATCGGTACTCAGGGGGACTAGAGAGTCTGGACCAGAATTTAAGGACTCTAAATGATCATAACCTTCCACTTATTTACTGAAAATGGCATTGTGTTGCTCACCTGTGCTCAACACAGTGCTCACCACCTCTTGGATATGGAGGTGGAAGGGGAGAGTGCCACCTGTTTTCCCAGTTCAGCAGCTTTCTTCCTTGTCTAAGTTCATTGCTTTTTAAGATCACGTATCCAAGTGGAAAAGCCCCACAGTTAAGCATTGCCAGGATTGCAAAATGACATTGTGTCGTGGTTTAACCCCAGCCGGCAACCAAGCACCACTCAGCCACTCACTCACCCACCCCCTCCCAGTGGGATGGGGGAGAGAATTGAAAAAAAACCTCGTGGATTGAGATAAAGACAGTGTAATAGGATAGCAAAGGAAGAGAGAATAAGAATAATAATTATAAAAGAATGTAGAAAACAAGTGATGCACAATGCAATTGCTCACCACCCGCTGACTGATGCCCAGCCCATTCCTGAGCAGTGAACCCCCCTGGCCAGCTCCCCCCAGTTTATATACTGAGCATGACACTATATGGTATGGAATATCCCTTTGGTCAGTTGGGGTCAGCTGTCCTGGCTGTGCCCCCTCCCAGCTTCTTGTGCACCTCCTCGCTGGCAGAGCAGGGGAAGCTGAGAGGTCCTTGACTTAGCATAAGCACGACTTAGCAACAGCTAAAAACGTCAGTGTGTTATCAACATTATTCTAATACTAAATCCAAAACACAGCACTATACCAGCTACTAGGAAGAAAATTAACTCAATCCTAGTGGAAATCAGGACAGTTTGGAATGAAAAGTTTGAGAGAGAAATTGTAAATAAGTTCTGTGATTCCAAAATGCAAAGAGTTCAGCAGGTCAGAACTGTTCTTGTGATCTTGGCAAACTTCACATGTAGGTAGCAGAGAGAGAATCCATCCCTTACCCTCTCCCACTGCCAGCAACGCAGAGATTTCACTGAACTACACCATCCTTTAAAACACGGCTGATTTAGAGGGAGAGGAAAATGATTGGTTTTGCCAAATACGGTTTTGTACTGGACGTTGGTGGTATGATGATAACCCTGTTTGTAAAAGTATTTAAGTACTTGTCTAATTTTAAGCAGCTGAGTATTGCCACTTTTTTCTAAGATTATCACGTTCTTAAAAAAAATACATGCTTTCTTAAAATATGTATGAGTTTGGAGATTTAAATACACCCACATTCTGCTGATAGATGTCAAGTCTTTTGAAACAATTTATATTTCTATTTTTGCGCCCTAGGTGGACACCCATGGAAACATTCTGCTAACGTCGCTTGAAATTCACAACGAGGTGGCAAGCAACGAGGTCACCACCAGTGTTACGGATGCCAGAAATTCAACGATATCCTTTGACAACTCAGGAATCCAGTACAGAAAACAAAGCTCACATCGTGAAAGCCTTGGAAGGCGTTCGTCAGAAAGAGCAGGCTCCCACAGCAAGAGGGGCCATTTACGAAGAAGGTCTTCACAACTGAAAATAAAAATCCCTGATCTAACAGATGTGAATGCCATCGACAGATGGTCAAGAATGGTGTTTCCATTCACATTTTCTCTTTTCAACTTAATTTACTGGCTATACTATGTTAACTGAGTGACTGAACTTTTTTAAAGGACTTCAATTATAACAAGTGAAGTACTACTTGCCTGCAGAGTTTATATATATATTTATATATAAAAATATATATATATATGAACTTTTACTATGTAGACCATACTCATGTATGTGTGAATACATACAGCAAAGAATTGTGTGTACTTAAAAACACACAGTGCAAAGGAAAAGCCTATGTATGCACACACACATGTACACATTCATTCTGAGGTTATGGACACTTTAACATAGAATGCACTTCAGAGGAACTTTTTAAATCGAAAGGCAGGTGTCGTCAAAACAACAAGCCTTGAGAAAGTAAGTGTTGTATATGATCACTACAAAACTTTGATTGTCATAGAAATTTTCAAACAGCTGTAATAGTGTATAAAGTCAGTATTTAGTAACATTGTTTGTAAATGCTGCCATACACACTAGTCATAAAGCGATAGAGTTACACTGGTAAGTTTAAAATAAGTCATTTATATTGCGGATCCGTCAACTATGATTTCATCAAGCCAAATTTATTTTTCTTTGCTAGAATTTCTTGGGTTTATATATTTCATAATACGTTTTTTCCCGGTCCTGAATGGGCATTGTTTTTAATGATCTCTTGCTTTCTCTTCTGCAGTAAGCAAGCTGATCATGGGAGTGTTGCTCTAGGTCTTTGGAGACATATACCTGTTCATAATATTTCAAACAAGCATTTTAAGTGTCCATCAACAGTGAAATGAATCTTTTGTAAGTACTGTAAATGTACAGCACATTTTCTTTCCCTTGGACTGGTTCCAGCTGCCATGTCATTTTGAAAGAGAACAGCACATTTTTAGTATAATTTAGCTGAGAATTCAACTACTGTCAATGTGTTCTACATCTGCTGTAGATTTAAAAAGATTGTTATTCCAGTGAAAGCATAGAAGATGTCTCAGGTTATTTGCTACTTCAACGTGAAACCACCTAGCTGTAGCCTTTTTTAAACATGCATTCACATTATTTAACATTCTTATAACATTGTATGTTAATGTAAAATATATTTGCATAATATGCATATAAGTATATTTTCTCAATATTTTTCTTCCCTGTGCTTGCTATCGTGACTGCATGCTATGTCATATTTTTGTTTCTGTGATGTTACAACTTTTTATTCTCTAGAATTGAGCAAATAGAGCACTTCCAATACTTGGATTCAGTAATGGAGCTTTTTCATATTTTATTTATATACTTAAAGTATATACACATACACTTATCAAGCTAGTGTGCTGCCAGAAGAGATAGCAAACAGTATGTTTTGTTTCAGCATCAACTGTGTTCAAACAATTCTCCATGCAAATGTGACCACTTTGGTTTTCATCCCAATTCTTTCCCTCGCTGGGATTCCAACTTTTTTCAGTCTAGTAGATTGTAGTCGTCAAGGTATGCCAATTTCAGATCTGTAAACTTAATTTGTTATTTATCAGAACTAAACCTTTCTAAAGAAAAGAAGATATATTTTTTGTAAACAGTGTTTCTATCATGTACATTCACAAATAACAACAGGTACAGTAGCATAAATAGATCTAAAAAAAAAAAAATTCAGGCGTGGTCCTGCCAGTTCTCTGCATGTAGAATTCCTCTGGACATCGATGGGAATTTTTGGCAGATAGAGAGCTTTGGATGCTAGTTAGAGACGTCTATGGGAGAAAAATGTGTGGATATGCATCTACCAAAAACACCAAAAAGGGATGAAACTGAAAAGGCTGCCTTGGCTCTGTAATGACCCATGTTCTTGCTAGTACTCGATTTGCCTGTGAGTAGAGCAATGATACTTGTGTTGCTGCTGTGTACGGTCCGTTGCTGTTCCCACCCCTGACTATTTGCAACTGAGCTGTGAAACTTTGCTCTGGGCTGAAATTCAGCATGGGCGAACGTGGCGTGCAAGGTCAGTGCTGTAATCCCATCCTCGGGGCCGCTCCTTGGGCAGGACCGGGCCCCGCGCAGCTGCCTGGCAGCAAAGCCGCGATGCGATCCCCGGCTGGGAGCGTGCGCCCTAACCCCGGCTGCCGGCGTGGGCAGGATCAGCGCCGCAGTCCTGCTGCATCCTTGGCAGTGGTGCAAAGTGGCTGTAACTGCAGTGTTTAAGCACTGTATCTGCAGACAGCTATACAGTATGAAGAGCCTCAAGGAATCCGTATAGCTGGAGCAGAAACGCTTGGTTTTTAAAAGCTCCTCAGTATTAGCTCCCATTAGTAAACCGCAGTGTATTATGAGCTCTCTAATATCTCCTCAAACTGTGAAGGGATTATAGAGCACATTGTCATCTTTATAATCAAAGTAACTAAACAATTAACACCCTCCCAAAGTGCATATTTGGTAGAATTGTTGAAAAGCCCTCCCAAGTTTTTATCCTAATAACAAAATCTAATTAAACAAAAAAATCTGATTTTAATAAAACTTAAAAATGGTAGGCTTTGCTTTAGAAAAAATACGCTAATGAAATGATCTTCGAGCAAGTCTTTTCAGTAAGTGTCCTAAAGAACTACCCTGAAAAATGGGATTCAAGAGGAGAGCGGTCCCACCCTCATGATTTAATCACAGTTCTCTCTTTTCTTCAAGGCCCAGCTCCTAGAAATCATGTGGGCAGGCAGAGATCTCCAACAAGAAAGAAGAGGCTTTTTAGTTGTGATAGAAATGTGTACTCCAAATCCCACTGAAATCAGTTCTCCAGTGGCTTCAGCCAGGATTTCCAAGCAGATGGAAAATTACTGTCTGGCCCGAGCAAAGAGGCGAGGTGCTTTTTCGGGACCCCGCATGGGCAGGAGAACTGAGTCTCTGAGGACTCTCCCTCTCTTACCCTTTGCACAACTGGAGGGCAGCGTGTTACGGCAGCCCCTTTCATGAAACCGTACTCCCCACCTTGCCTGTCATGGCAAAAAGTGGGCAGTTGCACGTTTCAGCTTTTTCACAAGGTTTCACATTCATCGGTCTAGTTGAGTTCCATGGGGCGCAAGCAGCTTGAACCTTGAATGGATCCAAGTCTTGGTTTGACTTGAAAAAAGCCAGGAAAATCTCACTTAAGGTTAACACTTCATCTTTAACACACGTTTTTGTGCCTTTTTTTGCCGATTCCCTTCCTCCAGTCCCAGCACCACTTCTTACACAGACACACACACACAGAGCTATGTGTTAAGAACAGTGTTTGCCTTGACCTCCCATTTTCTGGCTCTTGTCCCTGTATGCTAGCTGCAGTGTATGATTTTAACCATAGATGGCTTTAAGACTAAAAACAGTAATTTCAACCAAATTACACCAGAATAATGTATTTCATAGCTAATTAACTCCTTTCTAACTCAACACTACTATAAATAACATTTACACATCATTTGTTTGTAAAAGGCATTAAAAAAAAAAGAAAACTGGAACGATCTTGTGTTGTAGCCCAAAGGGTCAATAAAGAGTAGAAATATTATGGTGGTTTAACTCCAAGTTGATTTCATCCCATTGTAAAGATAAACTAAAACCCAGTCTTTTTTGCTTAAGGCACATCTATGTATTTTTGGTATTCTTCAGCAGTGGAAAAAAAAAAAGAATAGTAAAATGGAATGATGAAGAGATGCTTTATGAAAATATTGATGAATGAATATTCATTTATTAAAAAGGATTTAAAGATTAATTGCTTACTTTTTTCTGGGGATGGAGGGAGTGTGATGACTGTGTCTTTGGGTAAATTTTAATGTTTAATTACATGTTAAATATCATGTAATGGTTAGTCTTACACAATTTTAAAGAAAAAAATGCAATGAAAGCATTTTCTTATTGACACACAAGTAGCAAAAGGGATTACTTAAGCATTGAACTACTATATTTCCTAGTGTTTTCTATGGTAGATTAAGGAAGAGGGAAAAACTACATCGAGATTCTTAATAGCAAACCAACCTCTCTTCAAGCTGGGGCGTTGCCAGTTAAGAGCAGAAAGTTTGTCCTCTGCTTTATATGAAAGCTCTACCTGCCCAGGACACAAAAAGAGTCCTGTTCAATTTATTCATCAGTGACCTGGATGAAGGGACAGAGCGCACCCTCAGCAAGTTGCTGATGACACAAAACTGGGAGGACTGGCTGATGCACCAGAAGGCTGTTGCTGCCATTCAGCGAGACCTGGACAGGCTGGAGCGTTGGGCGGAGAGGAACCTCATGAGGTTCAACACGGGCAAGTGCAGGGTCCTGCACCTGGGGAGGAACAACCCCATGCACCGGTACAGGTTAGGGGTTGACCTCCTGGAAAGCAGCTCTGCAGAGAAGGACCTGGGAGTCCTGGTGGACGACAAGCTAACCGTGAGCCAGCAATGTGCCCTTGTGGCCAGGAAGGCCAACGGCAGCCTGGGGTGCATTAAGAAGAGTGTGGCCAGCAGGTTGAGGGAGGTTCTCCTCCCCCTCTACTCTGCCCTAGTGAGGCCCCATCTGGAGTCCTGCATCCAGTTCTGGGCTCCCCAGTTCAAGAAAGGCGAGAAACTACTGGAGACAGTCCAGCAGAGGCTACAAAGATGATTTAGGGACTGGAGCATCTCTCCTATGGGGAAAGGCTGAGGGAGCTGGGGCTGTTCAGCCTGAGGAAGAGAAGACTGAGAGGGGACCTCATCCATGCTTGTAAATATCTCAAGGGCGGGTGTCAAGAGGATGGGGCCAGACTCTTTTCAGTGGTGCCCAGGGACAGGACAAGGGGCAACAGGCACAAACTGGAACACAGGAAGTTCCGTCTAAATATGCGGAAAAACTTCTTCGCTGTGAGGGTGACAGAGCCCTGGCACAGGCTGCCCAGGGAGGGTGTGGAGTCTCCTTCTCTGGAGATATTCAAAACCCGCCTGGACGCAGTCCTGTGCAGCCTGCTCTAGGTGACCCTGCTCTGGCAGGGGGGTTGGACTAGATGATCTCCAGAGGTCCCTTCCAACCCCCGCCATTCTGTGATTCTGTGATTCTGTCATATCAAAACAAGACAGTGGTGTCCTCTTTATTGTTTCATTAATCAAGTCATAGATATTTCAAAATGAAGCAAAAAAACCTTTCTCCAGCTATGCTAATTGTATGAGGAATGCTAATTGTGTTTATTACACTTTTTATTGCTAAGTATTAGTAAGTTATTTTAATGGAGTAAGGATATGGACAGATTCCAAGAGGGGTTTTTAAAGTCTTGACAGTAGTTCACCAACCCCTTCCCCCAAAACCAAAAAATATCCTGAAGATTTGGAAAGCAGACCGTCCTTAAACCCAGTTGCCATGCTTTGCGTTGGAACAAGCTGTAACACACTTGCTTAAATGTCATAGTAGCTAATGATACATGTCACAACTTCCAGGAGCAGATAAAATATTCAGCACCGTAGATGTGATTGCAAGGCCTTTGAAGTCAACAGAAAGGCTCCCTCTGATTTCAGCACATTTCTGCTCACTTTTAGCAACGCTTCCCAGATCATAAGTAACATCTATTATCCATTTATTCCAGTCCAGCCCGTATTGTAGAGTAGGAAAAATTAATGATGTACCAGGCTTAGTTTTGTGATTGGGAATATCTGGTAAGAGATGTATTCCTTTGTGTATTTTGGAGCTGATGTATCGATAAACATTACCAATTAATTGCTAAAGTAGTACTCATTGTATTAAAGGAGTTCAGGTTCTAGTAGAAACGATTGGCTGTTTTCCCCAAATAAATGTAGTCCTATTAGTATCAGGACTATTTCCACAGATGTTGGTTTTATAGTCACGACTGTCACAACAGCAAACGCTACCTGCTAATAGAAGTAGAGCAAACAGCTGAAAACTAAACTAAAAGCAGTGGGAATCCCAAGGCTTCTCTGAACTGTTTTTGAACAAAGAATCTCTCATAAGAGCCTTCAAACTCCTGCAAATACAGAGTCTGAGCTTTTCTAGAATTATTTCAGATTTTGACTGTTTAATTTATGTGATTCGTATAGCTTGTGAGGGCCTGACCTGTGGACTCGGACATGCACCTTCTGAAAATCGAACCCTTTGACAGCTGACCCAACATACAGCATCACTCGTCATACTTGAAAACTAAAGCCATGTGGATGGGATATGTAATAGTAGAAAAAGAAAAACTACTGCCCCTAAAATCAGCCAGAGTTTAAATTATTGCCTAATTAGCTGAACTTTAGGTAACGCTTAAGGAAGGACAATATTTGTTTGGACAACGTCCCTTACCTTTGCACTGTGCTGTGCCGTATGCCTTTGCCCCAGCATTGCAGCCTGATTTAGATTATCACACTTTGTTCTCCCCTGGAAACAAGGGAAAACCCAGAAAGTGGCTGCTCAGCCCAAGTTTGCCCCTGCACTGGCATACCCCCGGCGAGGCGTCGGGAAAGCACCTCCCTGGGTCTTCCCCAGACAGAGCTCCCCAAAGCCACTCCGGTCCCTGCTCTGAATCCCTCCTTGGAGGCACCGATCTCTCTCCTTTGACTCCAGAGGGAGCCTTAGGCTAAACTCTGAATTATCCCCCCGCTTACCACCAGCAGTTGGCTTCTTTCAGATGTTACTGCTCCTGCTGCAAAAACCTGGAGATGAAGTAGCTATTATCCTAGCTGGCAGAAGGCACACCGGCAAACAGCATGTGTGCTGAGGGCCATGATACATCACGGTAATCTTTAGGTTATTCCTTCTAATATTATATTTAAATGTATTTCAGTTTAAGTTCTAGCTTTCAAGAGCCAGCACACTTCTCTCCAGGTGCCGATGCTTTTTATATGAATGTACTTGGGAGTCTGGGACAGAGCATGGGGAGTTTTCTGAAGCCTTTAAATCCGTTCAGCAGTAGTCCCCTAGGCATCTCCTCTGTCCATCATCCACATCACAGGTCAGAGCTTACATTTACCCCTGCACGGCCTTAACCACCTGTCTACAGGTTACCGGGAGCTCAAGCCTGCAGACGTGTGCTGCCAAGTGATGACTTGCTCAGCTGTACCGTTAGATCTTTGGCTTGTTAGAAAGTGTCTCACAGATCAGATGCTATATTAGTCTAACAACCAACTGCTGCTTCACACTTCCTCCATCTAAAATGCCAGCGCTGCCACTAGAGACCCCATTTTCCCATCCTTTGAAAATTACTAGAAAAAGGGGAAATTGCAGGCTGTCAGGCAATTAAGAACCTCTCTCCATACACCCAGCCTCAAATTTTGCTTCAGGTTATACATTCAATCCGTAGGGACAGAAGTAATTTGGTGCAAAATTCTTCCTGCCTAGGGCTACTCTTAAGAGTTTGCAGTCCAAAACACCAGTAATGTAGGTAGATGCAAAAGTATTTAAAATTGCTAGCAATGAAGTCTTTCCGTCTTTTTTCTTCTGGGGATATTTAATGTGAAAGGCACAAACAGTTGCGGGAGCAGGAACCAGCACGCAGTAAATCTCGCAGCGCAGGCAGCCCGAGAGCTCGGCTGGAGTCGGGCACTTGTGCTCCTCTTGCTTTCAAAGGTCTTTCCTCTTGGCCGAGCAGCTGGAGAGTTTTGATGGAAATGCCCAGCTCAGCTGAGAACGGTCCCGGGGCGTGACCCAGAGCACCCTCTGGGCAAGTGCTGTAGGCAGCTGCCTCTGATGTAAAGAGCTGACGAAAGCACTACATCTAACCGCGGCTTAGATATTGGGGAGCCTCCTGTCACGAAAAGGCTTTGGGTGCCAAGCAGATACCTGTGAGGGCCTTCAAGGCGCGGATTCTCCCTGAGCTCTGCGTTTCCTGCACACTGGACGTGCTGCTTTGCCCTTCAGAGCTGTCTAATTCCCCTGCCGCTGCAGAGGACACACGGGCTGAATTCATTCCATCCCACGTGGCGTTTATCCGAGGCACCCCGTTCATCCCTCAGTCATTGTAGGCCCCATTTATAACCGACAGAAATACATACTATCATCCCAAGGGCTATTTAAAGCCCACATCTGGAGTTCCAAGCCAACGTTTTGAGTTTTAATTCTTTGACTGGCTGCAAAACCAGCCTCCAGAGAAACTTGTGAGCGACGACAGAGGGAACTGCGTGCGCAGCAGCGCTGCTGCACGGTGCTCTGCAGCTGGAGTCGCCGTGCTTGAAGTTTGCACGTGGCGGGGAGCGTAAGAGAGAAATAATGCCAGAGAAATGGAAATCATTCCCACACTTGCCTAGATTTATAACGTTTTGGACTAAACTGTTTCAGTTGCAGATGACAGAAAACATCCTGCGATGTGAGTGATCCCATGTCACGATCGACGCTGTCCCACTCGCCTGCCCTTCGGTATAGATGAGAGCCAAGTGCGGGCTTACAGCTTTGGCTAGGAACTCCGGACCGCGTTAGCTGTTGGGAAATAACTTGTTGCTTATTGGGATTGGAAAACTGTGACATTACTTCATTCGCAAATGGGAACAATTTCAAGACATGCTTTCCTGTGAACTTAACACTCCTGACTGCCCTATTCTAAGCTGGAAGCTCCTGCATCATTAACTCATTTCAAATTACCATTTATTTTTTCATTATTTAATGTGAAGCATTGAAGTTTTTTGTTGGTTTCACTAAAAATGCAATACCCATTTGCAGCAGGAAAGTAATTAGTCTGTGTAATAAATGCATATACAACTGCACATAATGCAAAGTATTAATAGTGAAACAATCTAAAGGATACCCATAACCTGCTACTACTGCTTGGGCATTATTTAAAATACAGTCAAGAATTAGGTTTGCAAAGTATGCTTAGTTTATAATGACACTGATTAGGTATTCTATACGGGCAGTTAGTATAGCATACTTCCATGTATCTCATTTGCTTTGACAAGGGGGTTTTTGGTGTAGCCAATACTGGAACAATTTCCTAATGACCTCACGGGTGTTAAATTTCTCTTGATCATCATTTCTTGCAGACCTGTAGCATTCTGAATGCAGATGACAGTTTTGACATTCACAAAGATGTAGGTTTAATTATCATCTTGATTACTTGAGCTGGAAAGCCAGATGCCTAAATATCATGAAAGGTCGAGCAGAACAAATCCTGATAGTTGGTATCTTTCAGTGTTAGAAACGTTACTGGGATTGGAAGGTGACTTAAAGAATAACAACAAGTAACTGAAAAACCGAGGTCTTTCTTCTTTGCACAACCCTCTTCTTGCACGAAGAGTTGTTTAAACATTGTTTAAACAAGAATCTGGTCCTAAAAGATGTGGGAATTTGAGCTGGAATACCAAAGACACGTAAATTACCTCAAATAAAAGAGAACAGAAAGGAGAGGTACCCAAGACACCAAGATATATAAAGATCTGATAGTTTTTCCCAGTGTCCCATGGTAGGTAACACTTTATTGTTGAGAGACTCACATAAAGCACAGCAAGTCTCCTCTTTTATAGCAGAGAATTTGTCAATATCCTTTACTTTTATGTGCATGATTTATAAATCTATTTTCTAAAGCAATTTGAGGATTGTAAAATCATACCATTATTTAGTACACAGCTCCTCACGGATTCTGGTTTATCAACTGTTAGGTAAAGAGTGGAAAAAACATCTGCTAATCACTCATTAAACTAGAATAGATTCAGACAAATGACTGCTATTAAGAGCCCTGATCCAAAGCCCATTATAGTCGACAGAAAAGCTCTCGGAGGTTTCTACAGGCTTTGCATACCACCTGAAGTTAATATTAGCCAGACCGGTGGAAAATTTACATCTTAATTGATTACATAAAATTCAAGACAGAAAAAAATGCCAGAACTTAAGACATCCATGGGAAAGATCAAAATACAGTAGAAGACTGAAACCTGCAATTGCAATAGCCACAAGGGATAGAAATTTGTGCGATTTCAGTTTAACTGAGTACATTGCTGCTGGTAAGGTGACGAACAGCCAGGTTGCGTTTTCATTTGTCCGTGGATGTCCACAAAACCCAGGCTTGGCCCTTAGCGACAAAATGCCAAACCAGATCGAATACCTCCAAACCACCCCCCAAAAATGGAAGCGGAGCACCTCTGGCAGGGCAGACAGCTCTCCCCGCCTCTGGAGGCAGGCTGACGTCCTACTGCAACAGAGACATATTTTAATTATTTTTCATTAATACAAATGTTGATATCATAATATGAACAGTATTATTGTTATTTAATAATAATATAGACATATTTCATGCTTTGTTGAAAAGGAAACCTTATCTAAGAGCTGACCGTGTTGAACCAGGTTACTGTCACCCAAGCTGTGCGACAGCTCTGATTTCGGAAGTGAAGAATTTTTGGCCAGAAACTGCTTTCCGATGAACGAAAGCAAAACCAGGGCCTGATTCTCGGGCTGCTTCGTGCCCACTGACACCAGCCCAGCAGTCTGAGGGTGAGTTACTACAGGTTTAAATGCGGACAGAGAAATGGCGACAACTGAAAAGGATGAGAACCTCGAAGGCGGGAAGGCAAGGGGGGCGACACTCACGCTGCCGATAATGTAGCAGTTTTGGAAGAATGTCTCTTTAATATTTAGGTGGCCCATCTGGAGTTCAATGCTGGCTGGCATGTCAAATGATCTTGAAAATCCTATTTAGTAGCTTCAGCTGTAATAAGAAAAACTGTTGATAACGGCTGAAGCACCGTCTTCACGGATATACACCTTTTTCCATTGTAAAGCGGTTGTAAAACATGAAGGTAAGAGCTTCGGGGGACTGGCTGGATGAGGGTCTGATAGCTCGCTGCGGAAACGCTCCGCGCACTCAGCCCTGTTGATAGCTGCTAGCGAACAAAAAGGCTGCCAGCAAATCCTCTGCTCATTTCCATTTTCATTGGCTTTTTCAAGAGCAAGAGCTGAACATTAGGAGCATCCTGTCTTGTCAAAGCCAGGCAGCCCTGTCACTCACTCCTTTTCGTGCAGTGATCAGGCTCTGACTTTGAGTCCCGGAGATGGCCCCAGTGGCTCCGGCTGAGAGGACGCTGCAGACTCTCACCGCTCAGACGGTTAGAAAGCTCTCTGGGCTGAATGTATGTATGGCTGGTTTTTCTCCCCCCTTTTATTCTTTTGCCAAAATTGCCCTTTAGCTAAAATAGCCCTTCTCCATCTGGCATTTACTCTTTTGATATATTTCTAGAGAGAAAACATGTCTTTCTCAACCTTCACGTTGCTGAGCTAAAACAAGTTCAGCTATTTTTAGTCATATCATGCTCTTCTCTCCCCTGACTACCATCTTAGTCTTTCACCTGTTGCAGAAAAAAATAATAATAATCCTCCTTCTGGATCATAAATGACCAAAATATTATATATTGTTCCTGCTGTCTTTATTCCTCCTGATCACATCCTCTCTCGTGTTGTTTGAACACGCTCTCCCAACAGCCATCGTCAGTCTCTTCCCTTCCCCAGCCCAATACCTCTATCCTTATGTTGTGGTTTAACCCCAAATTGTAACCCAACACCACGCAGCCGCTCGCTCACTCCCCCCCTCCCTGTTGGGGTGGGGAGGAGAATTGGAGAGAAAGGAAAACTCGCGGGTTGAGATAAAAACAGCTCACCAGGACAGCAAAGGAAAAATATAAAAATATGTTAATAATGATAATAATAATAATATATACAAGGATAATAGAATATATAAAACAAACGATACACAATTTCTCACCACCCGATGACCGATACAGCCCGTCCCGAGCAGCAGGCAGGGAGCAGGGGTATCCCCCCCCAGCTATCCCAGAACAGCAAGTTCCAGAGAGACCAGGCGAGGGAACAAACAGCCGGACAAACAAAAAACAAAAAGAAAAAATAGGGAAACAAAAAAAAACAACCCGAAGGGAAGCTTAGGCATTAAGGCAAGTTAAGGGTCTAAAAGCCTAGTGGCCCACCGACTGACCCTCGCTTGTATCAGGCATGACGTCTATGGTATGGAATACTCTCTTTGGCCAATTTGGATCAACTATCCTGTCTCTACCCCTCCCAAGTTTTGCATCTGCACGTTAGCAAAACCTGGAAAACAGCAAAATGTCCTTGGTGGTTCAGCAGCAACCAGCAACATCAGTGTGCTATCACCGTTCTTCTCACACTAAAGCCAAAACACAGGAGCTGCTGAAAACAAAACTAGCTCCGTCCTGGCCTAAACCAGGACACCTTAGCTCTTTGTTTATTTTCATTCTTCTTTTGTGTCTCTAATTCTCTTCTCCTTGTGTTGTCCGTTTGCCTTCTGATATAAGGAAAGGAGTTCGTGTTAACACACATTACAGGGAAGGAGAAACCCTGAATTAAAGGTGAAGGGAAAGCTTGCACTTCATCTCACCAATGACTAACGGAGCCCACGGCTCTACATCTTTCACCCGGCCCCACTGAGAAGGCAAGAACAGGTTTCGAAGCACAGTGAAATGCAGACACGGATCCCCATCTAGACGGTGGTGGGTATTTTCCAAGGTGCCACATTTCCTCCGTGAGGTCCTGGGGCTCGGGCCTAACACAGCTCCGTTGTGGCGGGAGCGCTGACGCTGCCGGGGGAGGCTTTAAACACTGAATTAGCTCAGGGTTTGAAACTGAAGCCGTCATCCACGTGTGAAGCGGGCGCTTGGGACGGGGCTGTGCCGCACCACGGCACCTACTCTCGCCAGCCCAGCCGAGCGTAAAAACTGCTCACAAGTGTTGTTCTCGGTACCCGCCCAGGGAAAATCGGCAGCAATGGCAACAACCGAGCACGGAGCAGAGCCCTGCGCTTACAGCAAACCGCTGGGGTCTCTGGCTGCCCCGTGTGGGATGTGCCCTGCGGGCACAGCGGGCAGCCCACCGAAGCAGGGCTGTTTGCGAAAGCCAAAGGAGCTTTCCCACTGATGCAGGTATGCGTTTTAAAACCCACCACTGAATACCAGCTGACATTTTCTAAAATGACTAAAACTACCTGCCCTTTTCTTTTCTTTTTTTGGAACCCCACTTGCAGGGCTGCACAGAGACCTGATTTTCAAAATGTCCCTGCCGAAAATCAGTTCCCATTCCAGCCCCGAGACAAGTTGTGATCCTGCAGCCAGTCGTGACCTGCTGGTTATAGTGCAAAATGGGGAGATGCTTTGTTTGGCGGGGCAGAAAGAAGCTGAAGACAAAGCTAAGGACGAAGGTTGTTTAATATAGAGACCTGATCTGTTGAACAATTAAATTGTCAGTGTCAACCCTCTCTACGCCGAGTATCTGTTACTCCCCAAAAGTGTCACAGACCGACCACTACGCCTGGGTTTGGGTGCACCGATGCTCAGGAGAAGGTGGAGGCACCTCTGTAAGGAAGGTGCCAGTTTTAACACTGAGAGCTGAGGAAGCTGGGGAAAAGAGGTGGTATTTATTTGCAATCCTGCTCTTTTGTATCTCTTTTTGCCAAACAAAGCCTCAAAGTCCCTGTCAACAAGACAGGCGGGGAAGATGGGGAAGAAAGCCTCTGGTCTCGGTTCCCCTTCCTGCGAGGGCATGCCCTCCTAGCTCTGGGGAGCTGATGGATGTCCATCCCCAGAGACCTTCATCTCCCCTTCAGCTGAAGGATGATGGAGCTGATGGGACGTCGTCCCACCCTGTGTGCCAGGAAAAGCCTCTCTGCGGCTCTAGGGCTGCTCTACAGCTGAGCCCCTGAAAAGACGCTCTGTGAAGGGTCAAGTGCAATACCAAAAGCAATTTGTATTATTAAATACATATCTTGTTTGGGCTCCAGTTCTTTTAGGTTTTCCAGTTATACTGTATCAAGGATGAAAGCAACCATGTAGAGGCAAAAGTTGAGCGCTACGCTAAAATTCGTTCTCATCAGAGCTGTTACTGGAGGACAAGAGGATTGTTTATGGTTTTTCACATAACAGAGTACTTGTCACAGCTGCAGTTGTGGGCTCTTTTAATCTAATTGCTGACTTGAAATGCAAATGACTGTAAAATTTCACAGACACATTTTAAAAATGCAAATTGCATGTGATGACAAAGTAATTTTCACGTACTATTTTTCATTGCTCATGAGTAGCATTTTTTGTTTGTCTGGGGATATTTTTTTGGAAACTTCCCAGGCAGTTAAAATGCCTAGCTTAAACTGTGGAGATATATCCTTGTATCGACAGATACAAGTACTTGTACTATTAGGGACATACTTTGCACATACTGAAGAACAAATACATTACAGGTAAGCATGCTCTCTGCAACCTTAATTCCCACTGCTGTCTATGAATTAATGCAGTAAGTTGCAGGTCCTTATCTGCATGATTTTTCCCGCAGCATCAACATACCGGTGTGGGCCAAAGTTTTAACAACTGTCTGGTTAAAAAGTCTGAATATTTGAAGCTGATGGGGATGCTTGGATGCTCAAAAACTTCAGTCAGAAGCCTGAAAATGTAAATTTGTCCTCAGGAGCTGGGAAAGGCTCTGTGACAGTGGGGTCGGGTGTGGGTGTGCAGTTTGGACTAGGCAGCTACTCCCTGGTTGCCTGCAGCTGTTGCGTTGGATGCAGTGATGCTGGTGGTCCCTCCCTTTCTATTTTTAAAGATCTTGGCCTTTAATGTTTGTGCTAGAGCGTAGCTGTGTACTCGCTAAAAAAAGTGGGATGAATCCCAGTGTTGGAACAAATTGCTCTCGCTGAGAACAAAACCAATCAGTTATTAACATAACATGCCAGTAGGAGGCTTGCCAAAGTTAACTTAGACCTCCAGGCAATAATGCTGTGCAAATAGCACTAGATTGCAACTAAAAGCCTGAAACCGAGGAACAGGAGAATTGCAGAGCAGATGTGTGGCAAGCAGAAAACTAAGAAGAGGAAGACATGAGAAAGATCTGTAACAACATAGGAAGTTTGCGGCTTCTCTGCAAAAATACTCTGAAAAATGAGCTAGCATGATACTGCCACAATTTTTGTATGTGCATCCATTGTACCCAAGAGGGACTAACTTATTTTCAGAGACAGCTGCTCTGCAATTTCTCCAAAAATGGGATTACTGGTGTCTGTCTTGGGTTGGGATATCCAACAGCAAGCCCACGAAATTGCTTACTAACTTAGCTGAGATCAGAAAAGAACAACCAGAAATCATTTGCACACAAATATAGACTCAAGGTGAATCAAACTACAGCCTTGTTATTGACAACTTAACATGGAGTTTTGCACCCTCAAAATTTCTGTTCCTCCTGATGGATGGGAGCTGATTTTCAGAGATATTTTTTAAGGTTTGGTTCAGTGGGTTCTTTAACACACAGCAGTGCTCAGTCAGTGGATCTAGGATATTTTAAAGATACTTTTAGGAGGCTTAAAGAAGGATTTAGCTTCTGGTTACTGAAATCTGATATCTGATATATACACACACGCATACAGGGAGGAACACTCAAAGGGAGTTCCTGAGAAATACTTGCGCTGAGCTGCCTGTGATTTTTCACCAACTGGAGACAGCATGAGCTTAACAGAAAGCAGAAAAGAACATGACTCCACAGCTCTTCGTGGAGTCTAACAAATCCTTCTGAGAGGCAGAGCTTAGGAGCTTGGCGTGGCTTCCTTGCGGCTCTGAGATGGAGACCCAGAGGAGTAGCGCCGTACAGCTCTGTGCTGTGCCAGCACGCAGCTTGGGTCGCTGCTAGCTCAGGCATATCTGCACCGTGCTCCATTGCAGCATGTAAACATGCCCTTCCTCTCCCTTCTGTTACTCTCGGAATGGTGTAAATGTGCAGTATAATCAGTTGCATAAAGGCGGAGGTATAAATAACAACAACTGATTAGGAGAACATTGCAATTAATCACGAGAATGCAGGCTCGATGAACTCTGTTGTCATTTCTAATGAACTATACATTATAATTAGAGACACCCAAGGGGAATTGTAAGCGCTTGCCAGTGCAGAGATGTCGAGTATGAGTATAAGAGTGCATCAAGAGCTTGTTCTCACGCCATTTGTGAGGCTGTTTGAGATTTCTTCACGGACCGTGAGCTGTGCCTCAGTGATGGCTATAAAACTGAGCATGGAAGAAAAGAAAGTGAAAAAAGAAAGGAAGAAAAATAGGTCCGGACCATTCCTTTGTATTTCTGTAGGGATGCATGTGGTTCCATAGGGTCTTCAAGAACTGTGAAAGTAATGCAAAAGAAATCCCTCTGTGACATTCAAATTACAGACACATCTCAAGGGTGGGATACCAAACCAAACATCAGCAACAGAAATGTATTTCCCTTTAATATTACTAAACTAATACTGATATACCTATGTTTACAGTAGGGGGTATCAGAATGAACAATTCTGCACACCCAACTCTGAAGAAAAGCGGTGCCTGCACAACTCAGCTGTGTGTGATGGAGTCTGATACACACAACCTAAGATAGTAGGTATGGTCAACTTTGACAATTCTTCATGTGATTAACTTACATGATCCATATACAAGGTTACTTGGTTTTCCCATAGCAGGTTCCTGTTTTCTTTAATTTGATAACCCATCCATTCTGTGTACCATCCACCAATGTATACTTTTTCAGACAGTCTCTTCTTCTGTGGGTCATTTTCCCAGATAATCTGCTTGTCTGTGGAACATCCACCAAATTATGTTTTGTTTAAGGTGCAGATTAACAATATTTTAAGACATAGTAACTTCCTGGTATTTTTCCAAGTGTGATTCAGGATAGTTTTAATATATTCTTGGTCACACATAGATTCTTCCTTTAGAGTTCCCAGATTTCTCAGGGTTCCTAGAAATTAGACTTACATAGCTATAGGAAATCAGGCACAGTCAATATGGATTCACAAAGGAAAAGTTCTGTTTAATGGATTCAGTATCCTTCTATGATAAGGTTACCTGCCTAGTGGATGAAGGGAAGGCGGTGGATGTAGTTTTTCTGGATTTTAGTAAGGCATTTCATACTGTCCCTCACAGCATCCTTCTGGACAAATTGTCCAACTGTGGGATGAGGGCATCACAGTGCACTGGGTGAAGAACTGGCTGAAGGGCAGGGCTCAAAGGGTTGCAGTGAATGGGGCTACAGCTGGCTGGCAACCGGTCACCAGCGGTGCTCCTCAGGGTTCAATTCTAGGGCCAGTTCTGTTCAATATCTTTATCAACGATCTGGATGCAGGAGTTGAATGCACTATTAGCAAGTTTACTGATGATACCAAACTGGGAGGTGCTGTTGACCCTCGTGAGGGACAAGAGGTTTTGCAGAGGGATCTAGATAGATGATTGGAGCATTGGATTGGATTGGATTGGAGCATTAGTGGGATAAAATTTAACAAGTCCAAACACTGGATTCTGCACCTGGGATGGAGTAACGCCAGGCACAAGTATAAATTGGGAGAGGAGTGGCTGGAGAGCAGCCCTGCAGAGAAGGATCTGGGGGTGCTGGTCAGCAGCAGGCTCGACAGGAGCCAGCAGTGTGCCCTGGCAGCCAGGAGGGCAAACTGCACCCTGGGGGGCATCAAGCACAGCAGAACCAGCCGGCCAAAAGAGGTGATTGTCCACCTGTATTCAGCATTGGTGCGGCCTCACCTGGAGTCCTGTGTGCAGTTCTGGGCCCCACCATTTAAGAAGGTTGTGGAGGTCCTTGAATGTGTCCAGAGGAGGGCAACAAAGCTGGTAAAAGGGCTGGAAGGAATGTCCCATGAGGAGCGGCTAAGGACTCTGGGTTTGTCTAGTGTGGAGGGAAGGAGGCTGAGGGCGACCTCATGGCTCTCTACAGCTTCCTGAGGAGGGGACGGGGAGAGGGAGGTGCTGAGCTCTTCTCTCTGGTACCCAGTGATAGGACGCGTGGGAATGGCTCAAAGCTGCACCAGGGGAGGTTTAGACTGGACATTCGGAAGCATTTCTTTGCCAAGAGGGTGGTCAAGCACTGGAACAGGCTTCCTAGAGAGGTGGTCGATGCCCCAAGCCCGTCAGTGTTTAAGGGGCATTTCGACAATGCCCTGAACAACATGCTTTAGCTTTTGGTCAGCCCTGAAGTGGTCAGGCACTTGGACTAGATGATCGTTGTAGGTCCTTTCCAACTGAAATAGTATATTCTGATGATATACATGCTATTATTTTACAGTGCTATACTATTTATATACATATTTACCATATACATAATATAAAAACATATTTATTTCACAAATTTATATATATACCTTTCTAACTTCTTATTACTAAAATCTATCTAATTAGGGCAAAGTTATCAAACTTGTTTACCTACATTCATTTGATTGTTTTCAAGCTACTACACCTTGGATGGCATTTCTAGCAGACTTTCAATCATATTTAAAAGACATCCTGACATTTTGAAGAGTAGGGGAGTAAAGCTACCTCAGGATTTCCCAGGAGACAGCTGGTGGTTTGATTTGTTTAGTCAGACAATATCTATAAGTCTCATACATATACACTAGCGTTCAGAGGAAGCAGAAGATTGTTGAGAGCCTGAAGTAAGAGCCTGACAGCATGGTTAAGTGCTTTTTTCCCCTTGGAGATTACAAGTTGCATGAAATGTGACACAGACTAGTCTGAGCTAGGAGGGAAATTCAAGAAGGCTGGAGAAAAGAAAAACAACACTTTCAACAGCCTTCCTGAATATTTATCTTGTTTGGGATAGATCTGAGATCATCCTTAGGGTCAAAGACTCCTGTGCATCTAATTCAAAAATTTAAACATGGTTAAGTGCTTTTTTCCCTCAGAGGTTCCCTTTCTTCAATTATGTATCTGAGAAGAGCCATCAGGCATCGCCCAGAGATATTTTTTTCTAAGCAGATGTGAGGAATAGGAACAGCACAGTAGTGAGCTTTTGTTTGTGATTGAAAGGCAAATACAGATCATAGGTGCACACCGGACTACTTGAGAAGCATGATACAAAAAGCCACCTACCATTAATCTCCCTCTCTGAATTTTAAGATCTTTAGGCACGTTCATCTTCAATTTGATGGACAGCCCAAACTGTTTGAATTTAAGCAGGAGGGTCACAAATCTCCTGCCTTTACCTGTTGGCATCCACCTGTAATTAGAGAGAAATCAAATCTAAAAGAGGGAAAGGAGGAAGATGGGATGTGCCGTAAAGAGAAGGGTGGATGTCGGTCACAGGCAGTCATGATGCCTACCCACACGGTGTCAGGAGATACTGCCTGGCTGTACTGCAGAATGATTTTGGAGTGGGCTTCCAACCCAAGTACAGGTTGTGCTAGTAAAACAGAACCAGTAGCAGGGGGACTGTATGGATAACGGAAAACTTTTTTTTACAGAAAGAGAGAGATGTTGCTTAAAATGGTGGTCACCACTCCACATTCGGATACACTTTGGACTCCTAAATGCCTACTTGTAGATCAAGGGGAAGATGGAGAAGAAATTTGATATCATTGAGGCAAATAGCATTTTTTGGCCTTTCCAGTTAATGCATTTTTTACAAAGGTATTGCGCAGAATTTTCCCTCTGTGTATGTCTCTTTCCTTTTCACACACATGCTCATCTTACGTAACTTGAAATTTATAAACCTCTCAATGAGTGGAAGATCCCAACAATACCACGGGAATGGTAGAAATCTGCTCCCACCCTGCTGAAGTGAGTGTTGCTGTTGCTATTGTTGTTTTCTGTCCCCAAAGTGCTCTTCATCTGTGGCGGCCCTGGAGAGGAAGCATGCAAAGCTATACGGACCCTTAGGACCAAGAGACAAATCATATGGCCACGTTTTGTAACTAAATATTAAAATTGCTGGTTCAGAAAATCACTAGCTTCCACAGCTCATGCACGGTTACAGAAGAGTGTGTGACAACATTAGGAAGCAATGCCCAAAGACTTCTCCACTGAGAAAATGCTGCCTCCAGTGTCAGCACAGCACCACTGACTTCGTTGGACTCGCTGTTGATTTGCACTCCTGTAACTCAGAGAAAAATTAGACCTAGTGGGGAAAGAATATAGTAGTAAAAAATAAAAACAGCAAACAAAAACCAGATGACAAATCGCAGAGGAGAACAAAATGTTCATCACTGATGTAAGAGAAACAGCTGTTGTCCAGGTTATCCTGAAAGTACAGATGGCCTGAGCTTCCTCTTCATCTGGATTTGAAAAATTAGAGAAAAAAAAAATGAATCCACTGCAAAAATAGCAGTGTGAATTCCTTGTGCCCTTTTTCAACATTTTAAAAATTGCCCAACTGTGTTACGCTTTTATAACAGTGCTGCAAAAGAAAGCAATGGTTCTGGTTTTGGATCAGAGCAGTTAGATTGAGCATTTGATACCCTCATTCTCAGTGACATCCAAGGAGACTCTAGATACTGGTCAGGGCTGAGGTTGGGCCATTCATGATGCAAGTAGCAATGCAGAACATTTGTGCTTTCAGTCATTTGTCCCTCTGGAATAACTAACTTTGTTCCACAGCAAATCCAATGCCCAAATGAGAGGCTGCATGAGACTTCCCTAACGAGGGTCTTCTGCTCTCTGTGGAGTGGGGCAGTGATTTACTTCAATTTGTCCCTGCTCTCTTAGGGTACCAATGATCACCATCCTTTATTTTCTCGCTATTGCTCTTATTGAAAGGAGGGAAGGTGATTTATTTATTTTTTTGTTTTGCCCTTCAACAGTTTGGAGAATGGATACTTGACTGCAACAGGTCACCCAAGATTTGAAAAACATAACGTGCCCCTCTCAGTTTCAGTTCATGTGTGCTGCCTGTCACCACAGACTGGCAGATTTTTTCTAAAACACTGTTGTGAGAAAGCAAACCTTGTCCTGCGCGATACCTGCAGTAGGTGGCGGGCCCAAACAAAAGTGAATCTAGTCCCAAAAGGTGTAGGTCTAAAATGCAGATGTGCTGTGGAGGCGGTCACTTGTGACCCTATAGCATCACAAGGAAGAGACAAGCACCTCCAGGAGGGGCTGTCTCAGTGTCTGAGACAAGGGGGAAGGGATCACTTCTCTGCCTTCATCAGCTCACAGAGGAGCTTAAGTAATAGCTTAGAGCAGATCACTAACTTCTAGCTGGAGAGGCGACCACCTCACCTTCCTCACGTTGTCCCAGTGCTTGGCACAGAGTGGGAAAATGGTCAGAAAAATGGCCAGAAAACAGCCCAGCTCTGCTTCATCTTCAGGCACAGAAGCTTCCTGTAAATACATTTCCATCAGTCCTTTAAAAAATGGATTTCCAATTATACCACAGAATCAGCAGGTACTGTGCTGCCTCTGAGATCAAGACAGAGGCTGAGCGTGTGCTTGGATGATCCTGAGTTATCACAGCTGGCAGGAGACGCCCAGGATGCCCTTGGGGCTGAAGACTTTTTATATCCAAAGTACTTGCCAAGATAATCTCTCCTCTGATACTTCCTACTCCCCTTGAAGGAAAGGAGGGAAGAGGGCAGGGTTCAACCAGCATTTTTCGGGACTCTAACTTCATTTAGGTGCTCACACTGTTTTACTAGGCACTGTCCCTAATCTGCAGAGGTAGACTTCCTCCCAAAGAACAATTTACAGTACCTTTGGGACTCTCCTCTGCTTATTTGCCGTCCGGACTTGCCTTATCTATTCTGTTTTCCTCCAGGAAGAAGAAAATAGAGTTTCTTCAGACTCAGACACCTATTTATATCTCTGAAGGTCACTTCAGGAACCCACTGATTAAAGATGATCTATCAGTTTCATAAACACACTTCAGTCCCATCTGTATCTACAGCATATCTGTGCCTTCAGTGATAGATGGAAATTCAGTAATTATTTATCTAATAAGTTGTAAGGCCATAAAGGCTAGAATACATCTTACTGCAGAGAAGACAAAAAAATTTACTGAATAAAGGCAAGTGCAAGATTTGACTGTGTGCAATATTAAAAACGTAAAGAAGCCATCTGTCTTTTCTTCACGGAGAACAATTTTGTGTGCTATGCAGTCATTAATGATGCATACTCGAAGAGCTTGCTATATTTATTCGAAGTGAAGCTAGCACTGTGCCTAATGGAACACCAATTAGGGTTCCTAGAAGTCAAAATGCTGTAGAAATAGATAGATGAGTTACCTAGCTACAAAAAAAACCATAGCACATTTGTGCATTCCTGGTATAGAGCAACATAAACAGCAGAATGCGAAAGCAATATTTTTTGAGAAAATCTTCTGCGCCCTCTCTCTGCATATGCATGTTTTTAGCATAGGTACACATATGCCATTCACAGATATCTTACACAAACCAGTGAGTAGGGTTCCGTTTGTCATTCACTTGAGGAAGCCGATGGAACAATGTTTCATTATACCTATCTACATAAGCTTACATACATACACACCCAAACTGTGTATATAGACTTTGTAGAGGTTAAATTCAAACATATGAAAGACTGAGCAATAAACACCCAGTCAAAGCAAAATCTATAAACTGTTTAAAGGGCATTAATGCTCCAAACTCTTACAGTAAAAATAGAAGTCACTGTGCAGCTCAGTGTATACTGCCTCTCATTAACTTCAGCGCTGGCTTACATGGAAAATGCGAAGCTAAAATAACACTACCATTGTTGCCAAAAAAAGCACCCATGAGCTGGGAAAACTCAAAATTTGCTTGTGTAATTTGAATGTAACACCTCTCCTCTGCTGCATATGCCTTATGAGAGAGTCTTTATATGTTCAGACACTACTTTTCCGTATCACACTGGCAACATTTAGTATATATGTCGTCAAAGACTGATCTGCACCTGCATCTGACACTGCTTATCTTTGAGATCATTAAGTCTGCAAACAGCGTTATTTCAGTATTTCTTCTTACAGTGGTTTTGCATAAAGTCTTTGTAGCTTTTTAAAAAACACAAATGGAAGAGAAATCCCAGACTCCTTTAGGTACCTTCCTGTTGGCACAGGTTTGGGCAATCCGCAGGGCTGGCGCTTTTTGTTGCTTTGCCTGGGGCTGGCGGAGGCCCCACCGCAGCGAGGGTGCCGTGTCCCCGCCTGCAGGGACCTCCACCAGACCCGCTAAGGCACGCACTCTGGTGCTGCATGTCACAGCCCTGTGTGGGCAGCTGGAGAAGACCAACGCTCAGAGTTTGGGGGTATAATTCTCCATGTCCTGCCATATGTCAGCCCCAAACCTGAAACTATCAGCCTGTTTTTACCTCGAGTCTGCTCTCTACTCACTGACTTCTTCATCTCTACCTCCTCTCCTCCACGCCTACAGCGGCCACAGTCCATTCAGCATCCACATCACTGAATCGGTCTCCATTTCTGGGAGCAACCCATCCCTCTTCCCACCTCCTCACCCCGAGACACCCCGTCTCCTGCTCTGGGCCGTCAGCTTTCTCTGCCCCAGACCCTCCTCCCAGCTGTGGGGACTATTCCCAGGCTTCAGACCTCAGTTTCCTCATCAGTCTTAATATCCCTAACTGATTTTAACTGAGTTTATATATGCATCTGGAGGGCTCTAAGGCTTGTGCTTTCTTAAGGAGAAAGGGTAACAAAAACACAGTGTAGCATTTTTCCTCAGGAAACAAACTCACAGATGATGTGATAAACTCATGAGAGTTGACAGCATTGAATCCTATACATTACTGAAGGCCTCTGAAAGTCACTAATACCCAGTAAAATACTGAGTATTACACTAATACTTAGTAAAACGGACCACGCTGAAGAATTTTGGGAGCCGGCAAATAGACTCCTGCTCTATCAGAGGAAATAACTCGCTTTGCAGACAAGAGAGTAGGACCTTCCCCCACGCCTCACTTGCCCCTCAGCCCGAGTTTTGGAGACCGTCTAACCAGCCATTTGAGACAAAGAAGAAGGAAGGAAATGCTTTAAGAAGAGAAGAGCTACAGCAACTCCAGAAGACTCAGTCTGACGTGAGGAAGGGCTTACATTTGATTTCTTGTTTCTAGTGGTGTTTGCAAAGCCTTAGAGGAGTCTTTGTGCCTCTAGCTGTTATTTGTCCAGGTGATGCAGAGCTGGGCTCTCATGCCTTTGAAGCATATGAAGTCTTAAAAAAATGGAACTATAACTCCTTATTCTGTTGCTTGTTTCTCCATTATTTTCTGAGGACGAAATGAATTTCCAGTTTATGACAGGGGTGAATAAAGAAAAAACTAGGAGGTCAACAGTAGGAAATAATGTTGCATCATTTCAGAAGGAGCTAGGGACCAAACAGAACAAGGTTTTTGAAATACCCCTGTTTGTTTCTTTAAAAAAAAAATCTCTTCTTGTGCCCTGGTGATGTACACTTGTTGAAGTACTGCTCTATCGTTGGTGGTTGAGAGAGAGTCACAGGAGAACAGTAGGAGAAGGCAAAGAATTGGATACACGAGGCCGATGCCAGCAGGGGCTCTGAGAAGAGCTGAGCCATAGGATCACAACTCTCCGCGATAACTGATGAGCCAGGGAGAGACAGTGGCCCAGGAAAGGGTCTAGCTTCCTTTGCTTGCCTCACAAACTTGGAAACATGCAAGAAATTATGACTTTCAGATATAAGGAGAGATGGATTTTAAATTTCAGGGCAGATAGAGAATGTGTTCAGGACTAATCTAGTTACAGTCAACCTCTAAGAATGAGATGAGAGTCTTCAGGCTGAATAGAGAGAGGCAGCAAAGGAGACGGTATCTATCCTTTTGAGGTGGTATCTGTCCTTGGGTTTTTAACCTCTTCTTTAACCTGTGACAGTTGGAGGTCAGCTCTTTTTCCTGTGTATTCCTTGAAATTCTTCCATGAAAAAGGTAATCTCCTCCTTAACCTGGAGAAATAAACCTTGACTGGCATATATTCATTTCCAGTGATTTTGCCTAGAGGCTCTTTCTTGGAAATGGTGCAAGACTGGCTTTTATGCCTACGATAGCTCACCAGTGTGGCTATGTCCCACTCTCCAGTGCTATCACTTATGGGAGAGTATCCAGCTACACTACACTTCTTATTACCGACAGTATCAGAGCAGGAGTGGCTGGGAGGTTACATTAAATCTGAGCTAATATACTGGGGGCTGCCACCTCCTGCTAGCACTGTCTGGCCCAAGGAGGAGCCATCCCGTGGTGGCAGGGTGAAGGCAGAACAGTTCGGAGAACCTGAGGAGGAAGACATAGGGGAGCAACCGGGGCTTCTGAGTGTGTCACTGTGTCTGTGATGTGCAATGGTTTGGGAATGGTTTTTGTCTTTTTCTTAAATATGTGCCTTCTCCTCAAACATGATAGATCTTCCTTTTCCTGTTTCTTTTCCTTTTTCTTTTTTCTTTTTCTTTTTCTTGTTCTTTTTCTTTTTCTTTTTCTTGTTCTTCTTTTTCTTCTTCTTTTTCTTCTCCTTTTTCTTTTTTTTTGAGTCAGTCTCCTCTTTTTTGCTTCTTTTCTGCTCTTTTCTCATGCCATTGAGAGCATGGTACTGACTTCGGCTTCAAGTCACAACAAATGTAGTCTTCAACTTCTGTCATTTTGATATATGGCTTTTCAGGGAGATTCAATTTAAGATTTTCTAGGGCCTTTGAAGAAATTAATGCTCAGATTCTATAGATTCATCAGAAGCCTGATGCAACTCCATATTGCAGCCTCCCTGCTGGTCACTTGTGGATATTGGAAGAGTTTGTTTCAAGACACACCTCTTCCAGGCTACGCCATTCAGTGCGCTTGTACTTTAGCCCAAAATGCTTTCTGTTAATATGAAATCCAGCTAATCTTTTACAGCTTGTGATGTCCCTCATTTGGTGATACCTTATCGGCATTACTGTAGAGAATGTGTTTCCACTGAATGCCCAGAAATGGACGATCAAGCTAAAGTATCAGACTCAGTCCTCAGCAGAAAACACCTGGTGATCCTGGGACCCAGGCCAATATAATGTGGTCTCATCTGAAATCTGATTAATAAGCTTGATGTCCCTATGAGCTGGAGGATTGCACTTAAGAATGGCTGGGAGAGGCAGCTAGAAGTGAAGTGAAGCAAAGCACGGTCTGACCCTGAAGGGCACGATTAAATATTTTGGTTTGCTTCCATGAACATCAGAATGACAGGATGAAATATTTTAATTAACCTAGCTTTTGGTTTTGCAAGCTTGGTCCAAACTTTTTCTCAATTTTAGAAGCAAGTGTGCTTTCCATCCATACTCTTCCACCAGATGTCTTTCCCCTGGCCTTTCCCAGGCTAAAGTGACTTTAGCAAAGGTAGAAAAAATCTACCTTGGCAGATAACTTGCACTGCTAAAAATAATCTCCCCTATGCACTGAGCAGGTGGGGCAAAGGCTATTCAGAATGTGTACGTATTGATCCTATCATTCACATGCCAGAAGTAATTGCTCCCTCTGAGCATGTTTATAGATCTATACTAACCCCTGGTTTCCTCACAGCATGTCAGGACTGAACAAAATCTTTCATAAATCTGTGTGGTTTGTGGAGCACATGGAGAGCCACAGAAGTTTCTGTGGCATGTCTGGCAGAGGCTGACCACCTGGGACAGACTCTTCTGGTGGCCAGTGCTACCACGAAGCTTCACAGGCAGCTGGAGGTGCTGCAGGGACCCTGTGGATGTGCGTCTCTGAGGGCTCAGAGAACCGCTGGCATGCTAAGCACAGCAGTCTGCACTGCAGAGCTCAGCTCAAGCAAGTCTTCACCCCCTGTGCGTTTTCTTCAGGGAACTGTGATCGCAACCTCTCCTCCCTCAGTTATGCTCCAGGTTCAACCATGGTTTCTTGTGAGGTTTAGAAATGGTTGGAAAACTGGAAATAGACTTCCCCCCCCCCCCCCCCCCCAAAAAAAAAAAAAAAAAAAATTGGACTTTATTCTCATCCTGGCTGACTTCTGTGAAAGGCAAAAAGTCTCCTGGTCTCTCCATTCCCCACGTTGGACTGAAACACAGTTTTCTGACATTTCTCGCTGTGGCTGGCAAGATCAGTTCATGACCTGTTCCAGTTCACTAGTAGCGTTACCGTATGCAAAGAGCCAGCCGCTCTCATAAGTGCAATGTGAAGTGCTGTTTCTCAGCACTTTTATCTCTACGACTTCCTCCAGTCCTTCTCTGCCCTCTCCACAAGCTTGAGCCCCCCAAGCCTGTTACTGGCAGAAATGTGGAGCAATTAGCCTCAAAGCCCAGCTCACCCTGGCTCTGTCTGCAGAGCTAGATAAAAGCTGAACAAAGACTGACTCCTGGTGCCATAACCAAATGGGAGGTTTATAATGCCCTTGCAGAAAACTCTAATTTGAAGACAACCAGTCTGAGCAGGTCAAAACAGGGTTAGGGAATGAGCTAATAGTTAAATGAAAAATTTCAGAAAACATTAATTTAAATTGACTCCTTCCTCCCTGTATGCATGTTTGCATGGTCACATACCCATGACTAGAAGAATCCTGTGTTGTTTTGGCACTAAGATAACAAGTTTTCCTGCCCTTACTCTCCTCCTTGGCAAAACACCTAGTTCTCTCAGGTAATGCAAGACTCTGCTCCCCCCTTCCCGCAAAATGCCTAAAGCCACAGTAACAAAGCCTTTTGTGAACCAACTAAAAACCTGTCCCTTGGCATATTTGTTCTAACTCACTGAATCAGCCTTTCTCAATAGGGAACACAGGGCACAGTACCTGACATGTTGATGTGACAGGTGGCAGTTAGACAACACTAGGACAACTGCCAAAAATGCTGCCTGCAACTGTGTGACCACTGAGGATACACATTGTTTAATCAGTAATCACAAAGCAGGAACACCTTGAACATTTAATATCTTCATAGGTAGACACCTTCCTGCCAGAAATGCTTATATACCATGATCTAACTTCAGGTCTCAACTGAGTTGCTGGGAGAGGTTTTGCTGCAGTTTATAAGGTAGGATTGAGAATAAAGAATTTACTCGCCAACTGCTCGTAATTGTTTTTGAAACACGAAACATTAATTGTTGAATTCATAGCTGCCATGGCTGCCTGGGAGCACTGACAAGTGGGGAACCACAAGAGGTAAGGAGATGACAGGTGAGACTTTGGTTCAGTTGCAGCTGGTGCACTTTCTGCCGTTGCTTTTAACATGCTGTCTGTAGGAAAGCCAAAGAGCCAGGAAGGCACAAAATAAAAATCAAGAGGCAGCAAGAGAGACAGGTTTAGGGGCAGGTGACCCAAGCAATTACCGGTGGCCAGGTCTGTTGGGGGACTAATTAACCTTCAAGCAGTTCTAGTCATCAAGTGTGGGAGAAGGAGGGAGGGGTTTGCACCTGAGGCCCCATAAGTGTAGCATAAATGTAAGTGAAGAGGTCAAAAGTATTAACTGAGAAATTAGGTAGGAGACATTTAGAGGGATTTCCACCACTGCTGTTTCCAGAGCCAAAGAGATCCTGGCACTTGTCCCAAAAGAAAGACCTGCTGACCTCAAGCCCAGCAAACTTTCCCCTTACCAAAAAGATAAGTGATAAAGAATTCCTTCCTCAAGCAGTGCATCCTTGGTGTGATGAATTAGTATCAACATACTTGTTAAGCACCTTGCAGTAAGGGAGGGGGTTTTGCTAAAATTTTGTATGAAGAATTATATCAGATGAATTATTACCAAACATTGAGGAAAACTGAAAATGCAGAAAGAGGCCGAAGTACGTAGTAGTTCAGGCATACATGTCATCACTGAAGGTGCTCAGATATCCCCCAGTTTCAATCACAGTGTCACTACAAGCCACAACAGCTCCTAATATGGCGAGGATGTTACGTGAAATACATGGTCAGGAGACAAACCGATGAGTGTGTACGTGTGCCAAGTACATAACCGCGCTTTGAAGCCACTTAGCAAGCATGCAAGGCAGTGGGGCAGAATATGGATTTTATGCAAAGGACGCAGGGCTGGGAGACTTTGGAGCCTAGCAGCTGCCCACTTAGGTTGTAACGGTAATTGCCTGGCCAGCCATCTGCCAAATGTTGTGCTGCCTTGCTGCTCACGGCATTGCCCAAACAAAGCACACGTGAGTGGCAGTTCTGGTGTTGTGTTTGTGCTGGGGGAACCTAGGCAGACACTGAAGGAGAGGACAAAGTCTTGGCCTAGGAAACCATTGAATTGAAGTGCAGAATGGATGCCCACGTACAGCAGCGTGTGCTGTCCTGAGGAGAAGACAGCAAGGGGACTGGAGCTGGTTTGCTCACAAACATCAACAAAGACACTGTCAACAAAGACACCTCATAAATATAAAAGGATTAGGAGCCATCATGGCTCAGATCAAAGTCCAACAAGCCCAGGATGTTTACTCCACAGGTAGTCAAGAGTGGACGAACAGGGCATGCAGATGGGTATCTCCCCAGAGGAGTCTCCCAGCCCTGACAACCTGAGATGCGGGGGCATCCTGAGCAAGAAGTGGTGCCTGTGTGTATGACAGACCTTAAGGACTTTTCTGCCATTAATTTTTCCATCTGCTTTTGGGTCAAAGTAATCTTCAAAGATTTAGGGATGTGTTCAGTCTTCCCAGGGTTTATTCATCCAAGATGGTTGTGCTTAACCTGCCTGCAGCACAAGAGGCAGAACTAACTGGAATATCATGGTGCACCATACAGTCTTTGACTATTTCAGTCTATTACCACGTTTTAAGAGGTTGAACTTCAAGGATCAGAACATCCTGAATCACTGCACGTTTGGATTTATTTATAACTTGTGCAAATTGTACTATGATAAATGTGTGACTGCAGGAAAGAGCTGAGGTAGGCAGAGGTGTTTGCTGTATCTGTCTCCCAAAGAAAGTCTTGTATATCTCCTTGTGCATGATTAATTGTTGTTGCCTGAGCTCTTATAGAAGACCTATAGCTGAAGAACTGTGAGTTTATTATATATCCATTCAATTCTACCTCAAACCCCTACACTTCCATAGAAAGTAGTGCACAACTTATCTGAAGGTCCGCAAGATTTCTTGTGGCTTTGCTAACTCTCTGGTGAGCATAAATTTGAAACTTTAACAAAAATAAGTGTGTTTGAGCAGTTTGAGAGAACAGAGAAACAGGATTAAATAAAGTATGGTATTTATGGCTTTACAGAGCACAGAAACAGTCGCTTTACTTTATAGTGCAAATAGGAGGTTGTTATGCCTCAATTGTGCTGAGGAGCAGAAGGTTAATTTGTGAGTCAAATGTGCCTTTGTTACACCGAGGAGTGCTTTCTTCCCAGGCCAGTGTGATGGGCCGCGCTGTCACGTTATTTGCCTAGAGTAACTGCAAGTCCCTTTCACGAGTCTCCTGGCCGCAAGATAATGTGTAATATTTATGGTTACAAAGAAAGCCTGGTGGTTTTCCGATGTCTGGTCCCCTACACTCTCACTGGTCAGACCAACTCTGCTTGTGCGTCTCAGGAACGTATTTGTGCTATTGTTGATATATAATTGATACAGTTGATTACAGACATTTTCCCCTTCTCCCTGCCCTTTTTCAGTCTCTTATCAGGAACTAGAAACTCAGTTTTCCTGACTTTGCAATGATCTGCTCCAAGGTTTCCCCAGAAGAAAGCAATATCTTAAACGTGACAGCCGGGCACAGAGGTGCTGTGGAAGCAGGTGCTGAGGAAATACACCCAAGTCAACACTGAGCATCTGCTTTTGCTGGTAACTTACATTGTCGTGCTCCCACTCAACACCAGAACAAGACCCTCCCTACACAGAGTATGAAGACCCCTCCCATCTCCCCCCTCCACCCCCCAAGGAAACAGGTCACTGGGTTATGAAATGTGCTTTTAGTTAATTTTGGCCCACATTTTTCATCACGTGGCAGCATTTCAGTCAGCTACAAGAAGGCAGGAATTTACTTACTAATTTACTACAGACATTCATCTTTTCCATGTCTCTTATCCTGGAGGAAAACTGGAGCACTGTGTTGATAGAAGAGCCACGAGTCTCTCTCTGTTTCTCAATAAAATTTGTCAATCAACTCACATCACAGTAAAACTGGGATGTGCAGTGGTAAATGGAGTGCAGACAGTACACTTGGGCAAATGCAGATTTGTGTGGCTAATCTGTTAAACTCCTCTCTCTTTCTACAGTCATGAGATATAGTTTCTCTGCATTAAGGGAAGTCCAAACACCAAATAGCATGGATGCTTCTCATGTGGGGGGGCAGGCTGCAGTTCCAATGAAGATGCAGCATTACAGACATATGATGGTAAGTGGTAAGTTTCTTTATAATCATGCTTGATTAATTTTGCTGTTCATACTGAATAGTACGACTAAAGCCAGTATGTGATGCTGCCGAGATAACTTGTTTTGCCCATGGGTTAAGTGGTTTTGTGATGTACACCCAGTAAAACTTTCAAAATGTGTTTACTAACCAGCTTTGCTGGATTGTGGCTTGAAGATACACATACCTTACAATAAACTAAGGGTAATTTAAAGAGAACGCAAAAGCAGATGCAATTGTCCTCTTCTTTTGGAAAATTAAAAATAGATATTTTGCCTGATCTTTAAATATTTCAACTAGAATTCAACTATACCACATGACAATAAATCCCATACTTAGTGTTGGCCGGCTTAAGAGAATGGGGTTTGTTAAAATGACATGATTTTATTAGGAAAAATATTTTTGGATGAGTTGTTAATTTGCTCAGATGTTGTGTAATAATGTGTATGTCCTGAAGGTCAGACTGCATCACATATGTTCCAAATAGACCGAATCCACCCTGGCAATATCTTGATCAGGAGAGTTCACTGAATTAAGCTTGAGAGTTCACTGAATTAAGCTTGTAGATATTGCTAGATTCTAAATTTAAATTCGGAAAAGTTACTACAGAAATAGAAAACAAAATTTTTGGAATGAAAGCCACTTGTGAAACAAGATTTTACCTCTAAGAGAGCAAGTTAAAGTCACTGTGATAAATAGAATATGTAGTCCTTACAAAATCCAAATGGTCCTTATTATCTCTACATCATTAACATCTACATAATTTTCATTCTCATAGGCTATTTCCTAAGCACTGTGGGCTCTCATTGTCTGATCAGCGAAGCTGGCTGCATTCAGTGAAATACTATCATGCTCACACTTGGGATAAATTCTGCTCAGGTAATGAATAAAATGTATTGGGCTGCTACTGTACTGGTTCCCCGGAGAATGCTCATGGCAAAGCCAGCATCAAATTCACCACTCTCAACTTCTCGCAGAAGCTTGTAGCTTTTACTAGTTAGAAGAAAAGCCAAAATTAACTCGCTAGTTTTAACTTTCATTTTTGAGGCTTTTGGAAGTCAGATACTGCCCCCCGCTGCCTCTCCCCCCCCCCCCCAAATTATTCATCTAAGAGATGATTCAAACAGGGATGAGACCATTGTTATCCCGGCTTTTGATACCATCACTCCAGCATCACTGTGCCCCTTGACACAGCCCTACAGGATGATTCAGCCATCTGCATGTAGACACCAATCCATTTAGGGTGACGGTTGCAACTAGGCAGGGGTGGGGTGGGAGAAGGGATTTAGTGTCACATATATTTTAATTTCTTTTCTCGCTAAAACTGATGGCAGGATCTTTATTTGCTGCCAAATTCCACTCACCAGCCAGAGTTTATTTATAGAATTACAGTATTGCAGGGACCAATGTAGCAAAGTCCTACATAACCAGGGGAACTCTGTAAGCTTCACTGGCTAGCATGTGATTGACACAACCTCAGAAAGTCTGCTTAACCCATGTGGGCAACAAATTCCTGACACTGAAGGCAGCCTAAGCAATCAACCAGTCTGCTGACTTGGTCAGTCTTGTAAACTAGACTTGTCCACACACTCTTCCCTCAGATTTCTTACAGAGACTCCAGTTAAGCTATCGGGAGGTGGAAAAGACCTGAGCCAACATTTTATTTCATTCAACTCTCGCTCCTTTTGGACAGCTGCAAAGAGTCTCTAATCCCTCTTATGTGTTGGGCTCACCAATAAGGCCAGAAACGGGCTCAACTTCGCTATTAGTAGCTGCAGCGGCAGAGCTGAAGTCATCTTGCTGATGTCTACACACCCCTGTCCCATTCAGCAGAACTTCTGGCTCACAGAAAATGGTGCAGCAGTTTCTGGGAGCTCCAGTTCCATTGGAAGGGCTGTGGACAGTGTTGGAGGAGATGAACGGGGGTCACAGCATCAAATAGGGATGCAACTGTGGTGACAAAACCATTTTTGAGTGTCCTTGGGCTAGTGCAAATTGCAGGCATTTTTTAACACAAGCAGCTCCCTATGTTATTGTATCCTAAATGTCACTATATTGCACACGCAGTATTTCACAGCCTTACAAATATTGTTTCAGAAGGACAGAGGCAGCTTGTGAATCACGAAACTTTATTTGCAAGCTGATCACGGATTTCATGTAAATGGCATTCTCTTAGTATTTGTCAGTTTGGTTAAAGCTGAGAGAAAATTGTCTTGCCAAGCTTTCTCAGCGTGCTGTCTCCCCACTTACCTCACTTGTCTGCCTTCTGCTCCCCTTTATCACAGCGCCTGATTCACTGTGCAAACTGGATGGGAAATGACAGAGCCTCAGCCATAAGCTTGCTTGGCTGAAGTGACATTTCTTGTGAATGACCGTAATGCAAGTGGCATTTACACGACAGCATTTTGAAAAGGCAACAAATGATGTAGTGCTGTCAAGTAACCTTTATTTCCTGCATTAAAGAAGGATGGACAGTTGCCATTTACTATTTGACTATCAAAATGCTTCTATTTAGAGTCAAAACATCTGCTGCCTTTATATTGCTTGATTTTGCAATCTACTTAGCTCTATCTGATTAAGTGCTTGTGAGAAGCTGATGTTGAAAGTGATGTGTTTTTATCACATCACCTCTCCCTCTAAGATTCAGAGACATAATTTTCCTATTTTCCCATAGGAAGAGGAAATGAACTATGTCGGTCTGAGCTGGGTTCAAGACTGAACCCAACCTAGATGTACAGCATCACTTGCACTCATAGACCACGGTCAAGAACAGCCTGAGATGGCTCCTCTGGCTCAGACCACAGACCAAGCAAACACGCTCTGCCTGTGCTTGTCCCTTCAGAGAGACAGCTACATTACTGGGCCAGGAGAAATCTTGGACTCTTGCATGAAGGTGTGCATTTTAGCAGTGTCCTGGATTCGCCGCAGGTGTGATTTGGCCTACATCAAGCCTTGTGGCCAACTTCTTGTCAACTTTCCATGGAAAGGAAGTCTAAATACTTACTCAGGCTGGGGAAAAAAAAAAAAAAAGATGCCATGCTCCAAACAGATGTTGATCTAAATGTTTGGGATCCAGGACCAGTCTGCCTCAGCCCACATGCATATGGGGAAAAAAAATGGTATTCTAGCTAGTATCTAACTAAGCTCTGCATCCACCTCTGTAGGCTTAATTCTTTCTCCAGTGATTTGGCCAAGTTTCATAGCAAACATGTCACTATTAGAGCTGGAGTGATTAGAGGCCTTGGAGCTGCTGCTGTAAATAGAATTTTAGTCCAATTCTTTTTCCCCATTACACTGCCAGGAGTAACCCCTGCAGAAGGTTTTATCAATCATTTCCAATGACAGTCTCTAATTCTCAGCTTCCTTAAAAACTGCTGTATATCATTTCTTGTCATGTAACTAATTAGGACATGACATGAGAATGATAGAGGCCTACAACTTGAACATGTGCTTAGCGGAACAGAGGAGTTGCTCAATTAGGGCCTTAACTTCTTGATTACTGTATACGATCTAGAGGGAGTATAGGCAGGGCTGTGTGGTAGGACTTCTCCCTGTGAAAACAAAGACTGACAAGTGCAGCCTCACCTGAGCTCTTCCCAAATCTTGTTTCTGTATCAATTCAGCTCCACAGACTGACATCTGGTGAAGGGTTTTATTTTCAGATATATCAAGTCTTCACTCTTTTCAATTAGGGCATTTAGAAGAGATCAAAATGTTATACCTCCTACTGCTAACATGCCAGTTCCAACTCTTAATCCAGTTCTTTAAACAGATCTGACTGATTGGGTTGTTCCATTTTATTAAACTTAAGGGATAGGCATATGATCAAACAGACTTAATTAGTTCCTGGCAGCCTAAACCTACTGCAATTGTGAGAAAAAATGCCTTAGCATTTCATTGTCACGGCAAAGAAGCTGTGAGCACGTGTAATGTTGCTTTAAGGAACCGACGTTGGGAACGCTTCTTTGGAAAAAAATCCAGTGGGAGAGGGAATTGATGAAGAATAATTAGAAGCCCAAATAATAATTAAAACATAAAAGAAGACAAGGTCATATCTCTAAATATTAGCTTTCCTTGCAATAAATATAATTCTCTGAGGGCACCAATCTGTGCGTGTACTTGGGAACTGGGGAGGAGGATTTCATAGACATGGCAACTGATGAAGATGAATGGTGATGTGGTCACTGAGGGTGGTGTTGTCCCCTCGAAAAACAGTCTTAGTCCTGCCAGGTGATTTGCCATCTGTGTTGCTTGTATAATCTTGTATACTAAATATCTACATATTTATTTTCTAGCCCTCATTGTCATAATATTGATGGCCTTCACAGCGATATGTTCTCACCTCCACCCTTACAGTGTCTGATGGTGAAATGAGTCAGACAGACCTACAGGTTTTCTAAATAAGAACATTTTGCAGCTTTGACTACATAACTGTAATAAAAGCTTCAGTTTCAGCTATCCCAAGTATTTATGCCAGCATTGCTTATACCATTCCAGGAAGTATACCAATATAGTCGTATGCTCATTCGAGCTTATGTCAGCATATCTGTATGTTGCTTTAAAAAGCTCACACAGCCATCTGGCAGTAATCCACAGTGGTTAGGGAGTCCAGTCATGGAAGAGGACTAAGTCTACCAAGACTGGGAAATACAAGAACAGAACAACCCCCCTAATCCTTTCCCCAGACACAACGTGCAGAAAACCAGCTAACATATCAGGTAACCGAGAGAGTTGTGCTGCAAAGGCACTGGAGGTATCGGCTCCAGCGCATCAGCAGGCTAGATGTTGTCAGAGAAAGAGACTGTGAAGGAGGGACTGAAGGACAATCCTGATGTAACTTTGCAAAGGTTTACAGAGGACTCCGTGGAAAATGCAGGTGATGCCATAGGCTGAAAAGAGTTGCAAGAAGTCATTTGGATAGTGAAAAGAGCTGAAATGGAAAGGCAAAGGTATTAAGATCCTTGAAAGAGATGACAAGTGGCCTGTGTCTGATAAAATAGAAAAGGAAAAAAGCCAGTGAAAAGCTTCCCAGACAAGAGCAATATGATCAAAATTAATGACTCATAGAACAGCACTTTGCAGCAGCAGGCTGAATGGATATGCGAAGAGAGGGATTTGCCAAAGCAGATGAAAACAATTTTGTACTGACAAAGATGTAAGGTAGTGAAAGCCTGGATGAGAGTCATACAGTGTAAAGGAACTTTTGCAGAAGGAATCAACAATATCGAGCCGTGGCCAGAATGTGAAAAGCTAGAAAATAGAAACACTACGACTAAATGACGAACTGGCAAGATAGTAGGGATGGCCACAGTGAGGCAGAGAAACATTGTCATGGAGGAAAGAGGTGTGGATTCACAGCTTGGTTTTAACTCTAATAAACCTAGCCTAATGGCTGGAGCTTCCACATACAAGTCCCAGTCTTCAAACAAGGTGCTAGCTACGTGTGACCGTGCAGCACCTTCCACAGAGGAAGAGGCCGGCTGTTCACTAGCGGATAAGCTGTAAAGGCATTTATTCCAGGTATTGTGGAACAGACAAAGGCACAAGAAAGATCAGGTTTTGTTAAAATATATGCGTATTCTTTTTACTGTGTTTGTGCCTGGAATATTATCAGGATGTGGACATAGTCTATCAGACCTTATTCACAAATAAGCAGGCTGTGACATCTAACTATCTTAATGTGTGGCGAAGGGTAGATTTGTACTTCCCTGTGCAGAAACACTGCAAACAGGCCAACTACAGAAATGAAAGGAAAATTGAAAGCCGGGTAATTGCCTCAGATGGAGTTCATACTAGCACTATTGCAGTAGTGTGGAGGGAGGGAGGGAAAGGATTGTAGTTAGTAGAGCAAGAAGTAATTCAGCATAGGGTAGAGTCACTGCAGAGTACTGGTCTCAGCTGAGGCACCCACATGGCTCACCCAAGGAAATTCTGCTGTGGGGAGCAAACTGTCCGGCTGGTGCCGGACTGGGGAATGTGTCAGTAATTAGGAATGGAGAGCAAAGTGTGTGCAACAGACATCAAGGGGAAGAGAACAAGGGGAGCTTGGGCATACAAATATCTGAAGAGTAGACAGCCGTAACATCCAGAGTATGATCTAAGGAGCAGCCTGAAATATATGGCTGGGAAATCCATCAACTCATGGACAGGAGCAAAGAGCTGTGACAAAGCCTTTCTCTGACACTGTTATTGGTGTTTACTGCTACAATTATCACTGACAGCAAACTGATCAGTTAAAAAAATCCCTCTTCTGGGAGAATAGGTGTTGATAAGAATCAAAGGCCTTTTGACCAAGTCTCCTCCTCAATAGTTAAGATTGAGGAGCAAGAGTTAGAAGTAGAAAGGTTAGTTAATGTTTTTTCTCCCTCCTCCTCCTCACAGAGTTGGAAGTCTTGACACACATCATGCTCACTAGATATGTTAGTGGAAGGAAGGTCTGCAAATGTATGTAATCCTTTTTCTTAGGGTTGAACCTAAATGTCCTAAGCCTCCTTAGTACCTAGACAACGACTCGATTTATTGAGACATGAGCAACCCACATGCTACACAAGTTTGTGCACAGGGTCGGACTTTAACTCAGATTACATTCCTATTTAACTCAGATTACATTCCTACAGGCACTGTTGATTCAAATCCACACTGAGCTGTGGCTAACAAAGACCCTATACAGATATGGCTACAGTGCCCTGCTTGCTCCTGGAAGGAGATTGTAGTAGAGTAAGTATCTCCTGTTAAATAGCAGTGATGTATCTAAAGAGATCATGGTGTCACCAGGACAGTCTCTGCCACCAAAAAGGCCTTAGAACATGTAGCTCTTCAGCCTTGAAACTTTCCTAACTTGTCTGAGCAGGTAAGCAGCAGGTGGAGAGACAAAATTCACATTTACAGATTACATACGTAGATGGGAGCGAGAACTGCTATGTCTCTCCAAACTTATGAGATTATCTGTTCTGCTATCAGCCCAAAGAAGTGAAAATAATTATTTTCATTCCGTTTTACCTTTCTCTTGATAGAACAGCGTTTTCAACAGATTGCACTGAACCTCCAAAATCTTTTCTGAGGGATGATGCTGAATTCAATGGCCAGGCTTTTCCTCACTGTCTAGCTCTAAGGTATTTCCACAAAGAAGCAAAGGAAAAAAAAAAAAAAAGACTCAAAGTATTTACTAACACTGATGGGAATCAAAGCACTCAAATTTTAATTTAATCAGATCGTAGACTGTAGTTTAGGGAAATAACTTATCTCAGTTTTATTTTCTTGATAGATTTGGCAAGTAAAACCTGTAATTTACTGAATGATAAACAAATTTATTTAAAATATCAATCATACTAAGCCTGAACTTACACACACAAACCCATCATTAACACAATTACAGTTGTAAAAACTGTAAACATTACCATTTAACATTAACTTCCTAACAATCAAGAGATGGAAATTTAAAAATTAGCTTCCAAGTTGTCACTCACAGAGCTACCTTTGATTCCAAGTCTTTTGTGGATACCTTAAATCATATTTCAGTATTGATTATAAAATACATATACTTTTATTGAGACAACCTTCTAAGCATTCCTTCCTAATGTGTATATAAACTGCTTCAGGTCTAAGCCATCTTTTGATACCCATAAGAGCAGTTCTAGGGTACTCTTGCAGGCACAATTTAAACAAATGGAAGGTCTATTTAATAACATGTCATCTCCAAGCTGCAGAAAGTCATTATACAACAGCCACTTCTTCCTAGTTTCCCCTGCACTCTGTCTTCTGCAGTAGAGTGTCTGTCTTTCACTGGGGGATACGGACGCTCAACTTTTGTGCACCCTTGCAGTGTTTGCTCGCTCTGCGTGCTCTCCGAAGGGAGCAGATGTTGCAGAGAGGATCTAGCCCCTTCTTCACAGCTGTGGAGCAGCAGAACCCTCTGCAAAGGGAAGCCAGATTTGGAGATCCTGAAATATGGGTGCGTCCTCTTCAACCCCACCCTGCCTCTTCAGTCCCACAGGGATTTCCTTCCAGTGGGTGCACAGCTGGGCTAAAGGCTGAATGAAACCTGATACGTGAATCTGCAAATGCTTGCTCTGAAAACCACTGCTCGTCCAGGTCCTAAGACGTGGATTTACTGCTAAATCAATGATTCATGGCAGCAGTCTCTTTGCTGAATCTCTGTAATTTGACATGGGATTCTTACTGAATGAGACTTTGTCACTTAAGTGATGGTCTCTGTTCTTACATCATTTCAAAGCAATAATAACCTGTGGAACTGTGCCCAAATTTTCTATGTTTTTATTAGAAGAATTTTTTTCTTCTAATATGCTTCATTGATTTAGACATTTCACTGAAAAAGTTACACCTTCCTTTTTATTTAAAATAAACCTTGTTTGTTTTGTAAACAAGGCAGACTCTGGGAATGTGAATACCTCATACAGGCAAAACCAATATAGATCATAACTGAGAAAAGTAAAAAAATGCTTACATATACTTGGCTTTCCACATAGTTGTCTCTGTATTGCTATACTTCCCTGGTCTACTGGTGGAGTCAGCTCCTCACTGCTTTTGCAGTTTTTCTACTGAAAAACTGAAGTGGCAAATCAGCCTTCTGTACCTTGTAGGGAATAGGAAGCTAAGAAATGCTTTTTGAAAGTGACCCAAAGTGTGAGTATCTGCTCTCCGGCCTGTTTAAAGGCTGGAACACCACAGCTAAATCATAGAATCATAGAATTGTTTAGGTTGGAAAAGACCTTTAAGATCATCAAGTCCAACAGTAAACCTAGCACTGCCAAGTCCACCACTACGCCATGTCCTTAATTGCCACATCTACATGTCTTTTAAATACCTCTAAGGATGATGCCTGAACCACTTCCCCGGGCAGCCTGTTCTAGTGCTCAACAACCCTTTCGGTGAAGAATTTTTTCCTAATATCCAATCTAAACCTTCCCTGGCGCAACTTAAGGCCATTTCCTCTTGTCCTATTGCTCATTACTTGGGAGAAGAGACTGACCCCCCCATGTCTCTGCAACCTCCTTTCTGGTAGTTGTAGAGAGCAATAAGGTCTCCCCTCAGCCTCCTTTTCTCCAGGCTAAACAACCCCAGTTCCCTCAGCCGCTCCTCATAGGACTTGTGCTCTAGACCCTTCACCAGCTTCGTTGCCCGTCTCTGGACACGCTCCAGCACCTCAATGTCTTTCTTGCAGTGAGGGGCCCAAAAGCAAACACAGTACTCGAGGTGCGGCTTCACCAGGGCCGAGTACAGGGGGATGATCACTTCCCTACTCCTGCTGGCCACGCTATTTCTGACACAAGCCAGGATGCCATTGGCCTTCTTCGCCACATGGGCACACTGCTGACTCATATTCAGCTGCCTGTCAACCAACACCCCCAGGTTCTTTTCCACCGGGCAGCTTTCCAGCCACTCACTCCTTCCCAAGCCTGTAGCATTACCTGGGGTTGTTGTGACCCAAGTGCAGAACCCGGCACTTGGCCTGTTGAACCTCATACAACTGGCCTTGGGCCATCAATCCAGCCTGTCCAGGTCCCTCTGTAGCACCTTCCTCCCCTCTAGCAGATCAACACTCCCACCCAACTTGGTATCATCTGCAAACTTACTGAGGGTGCACTTGATCCCCTCGTCCAGATCATTGATAAAGATATTGAACAGAACTGGCCCCAATACTGAGCCCTGGGGAACACCACTTATGACTGGCCGCCAACTGAATTTAACTCCATTCACCACAACTCTTTGGGCCCGGCCATCCAGCCAGTTTTTTACCCAGTGAAGAGTACACCCATCCAAGCCATGAGCAGCCAGTTTCTCCAGGAGGATGCTGTGGGAGACGGTGTCAAAGGCTTTACTAAAGTCCAGGTACACAATGTCCACAGGCTTTCCCTCATCCACTAAACAGGTCACCTTGTCATAGAAGGACATCAGGTTAGTCAAGCAGGACCTGCCCTTCATAAACCCATGCAATTGGGCCTGATTGCCTAGTTGTCCTGTATGTGCCACGGGATGGCACTCAAGATGATCTGCTCCACAACCTTCCCTGGCACCAAGGTCAGACTGACAGGCCTGTAGTTCCCCGGATCCTCCTTCCGGCCCTTCTTATAGATGGGCATTACATTTGCTGACCTCCAGTCAACTGGGACCTCCCCAGTTAGCCAGGACTGCTGATAAATGATGGAAAGTGGCTTGGTGAGCACTTCTGCCAGCTCCATCAGTACCCTTGGGTGGATCCCATCTGGCCCCATAGGCTTGTGTATGTCTAAGAGGCGTAGCAGGTCGCTAACCATTTCCTCTTGGATTATGAGGGCTTCATTCTGCTCCCTGTCCCTGTCTACCTGCTTAGGGCATTGGGTACCCAGAGAACAACTGGTTTTACTATTAAAGACTGAGGCAAAGAAGGCATTAAGTACCTCAGCCTTTTCCTCATCCTTTGTCACTATGTTCCCCCCCCGCACCCAATAAAGGAGGGAGATTTTCCTTAGCCCTCCTTTTGTTGTTAATGTAATCCCCAGAGCTAAAGAAGTGTAAGGGCTACTTTTCTTCAGGACTAGCAAAGCAAGAGACTGAGAATAAATACTCCCTTGTGGATGAGGTGTGTATGCTGTCTGGGACTAAGACACAAACCACACCAAAACCTGGGCAGTGATTACCTCTCCTTTCTCGATGCTGTAAATCTGGAGTGTTAGAAGGGAACTTTTGTGTGAGACACCTAAAGACTTGAGGAAGAAAAAAGAAATGTGAAAACGAGTGACATTTCACAGAAACTCTACTTTCAAAACAGAAATATCTCCAACAAAACAATGGCTGTGAGCCTGTGGTATTGTTCACGATTCTGATAACCAGGATGAGGGATTCAAACCTGGTACTTCTTTTTCCTTGGCAACCTGATTTCTCCAGCATTGCCTCTTTGACGTTCCTTGACACCATTAGAGGCCACAAAGTCAGTGAGGGCTGTCAGCATCTCATCTATCCTAGAGGTGTCAAAGTTAGATGGCTAAGCCTGGGCCAGTCACAGCATGTTTCTTTTACAGTTATTAGAGAAAAATGGGCACCTCCAGAGATGGTTCGCTTGATCTGTCTTGGACAACTATTTTAAGATTAGATGAGTCATTTCGGGAGGCACTTTTTTCTTTGAACCAACTTTCAAGGTATTACAGGTGTCCAGCTTAGATCTTTAGTTGCCAAAGTTGGGGTAGACGAACTTTTTCAGTAACTAAGCCAGTTTACATCACTGAGGATTTGGCCCACTTAAATCAAATATCCTAGTATGAAATAGGGATATTAAATCAGGATAAGGAAGGTGTGTTGTAATCAGGTGCAATTCCCTCCTGAGGCAAAATGTTTGGAACACCAGCAAATGGGAACCCTGACTTTACAGTGTGGAAGGGGATGGAAGGGCCCTTCCAGTACTACTGAACTGGTTTTACTCTTCCCCAGAGTAATTTGAATCCCAAATAAAATTATATCGCTATGCTTCTAACACCATAAGGCACTTACTGTATCTTAGGTCTTACATTACTTTGACTTTTGGTCTTAGCTATTTCAAACCAGAATAAAGCCATTCTCTTCATTTTATCATTACTGGGAGGCTTCTTCCCACACTCACAAGGTGTGAGCATTGACTTTAGGGACAGCTGAATGAGTCTCCAAACGCCCCTGCCTGCGCTGACTTGGGCTTGGTGCTGTCACCTAACCATAAGGAATCCAGACACAATGCCTTCCTAGGTTATCTGTCCTAGAGGAGACCCATGGCACTCTGCAGTGGCAGCCAGATAACTTTGAACATTTCAGTAGCCCCTGGACATCTATTTTTAGGGAACCACGCTCCACCCCCGTACTTTGTCACCGCTATCTCTTCTGTTTCCACATGTTGTGCAGCTTTCAGATGCTTTTTCCTTGTTTCTGAGAAAAACATGTGAGGTAGCCAGGAGAAACCCAGCAGAGAACAGCATATGGAAAGAAGTCAAAGCACAACATTGGGGAGCAAGCTCTTACTTCAAGGCATCATGAGGCTTTCCCTGTTTGTAAACAGGTGCTGCATTTCAGAGCATGAGCACAGCAACATACACTCTTCTACCTGTCCTAGTGCACGACAGACTGTATTGATGGTCATAAGGCACAGCTTATATTTGTTCTGGTGCTGATATTGACTCTGAATGTATAGCTCACTGATTATCAGTTAAATACATGCCATAAATTAAAATGCTTCAATCCCAGTTCAATTTATACCAACTAAGATGAGCTTTTTTTTCCATCACCAGGAGGCTCTGTCATGTACTCTTCACCTTTATATTCACCATATCAAGGATAGCTTATGGAACAAACACATATTTATCTGAGAGGGAGGCTCTGTGCTGTATTCAGGCTTTCTTGGTACTTCTCTTTCTTCATACATTTTTAACTCATGAAATGCCTTATGCTCTTTTCTGTGCTCTGTTATGCTTTCATATTGACACATTTTTTCATTCCTTCTCTACCTGCGTGAAGCTTCTTGGAGCAGATCAGCCTTGAGAAAGGGTTCCTGCTTCTTTTCAGACTCTTTTCCTGCTAATCCCCTGTCTCACACGTATTCGTCGGACACAGCAGCTACAGTGAACAGAGCAAGGCAATGCTGAATGCAGGCTCCCTCGGTTAGCTGGTGGGGTGTATTCTCCACTGAGGCTGGAGGTCTAAAGGAGCTAGGAAATCCCTTTAGATTTGGCGGTGCAGAGGGAGACTGCCAACTTCTGTTTCCATGACCTTGTCATTCTTAACCTCAGGGGCACAGGAGCGGTGAAGCTGACAAGAAGACAGAGCCAATCGACTCCTATTTCTTGATGGTTATGTCCATAATTTAAGCTGAATGGCCAAGAATTTCTGAAGGCAGATTCTGAATCTAGAGATGCCCTTAGAACATCTTTTGATTTTTTTGATCATGGGAACACAAGCTATAAGATCAGCTTTCTGAAAACCCTTTAAGATGTTTCTAATCAGGTACAAACATACTCATCAGGCACATGGCACAAAGGATCATTCAAAAAATATTTGAAAATAAATATGGCAGCTTGAGGGTAAAACAAGGGTTCTAATACCCCCAGGGGGTATTTTGTTTGTCTTTTAAATACTTGTTATCTATGAATGCAATAGAAAAGGACTTTGTTGGCAAGTAGTAACTTCAACTGGTTTCTTAACAGGATTTTTCTTTCAAAGAGTATATTTCCTTTTTCTATCTTATTCACCAGCATATCCTCAGCAGGTATAAATCAATAGAGCATGAATTACATTCCTGGAGCTATGCTGACTTCTGTCTCTTGGGGATATGCTCTACAGCCTCTAAAACTTTAAATGCATAGAATGCAGGGACTTCTGGATTATTAAATTAATGGGAAATATAGATTCACTTTGGAAGCAATACAAACCCAAAATGAGAGACAGAAATCAGAATTTCAAAAGCTCATGACTTTCTGAAATGATTCATAACTCAAAGAACATGATCAGTTTTCTTCAGACTCTGTTGAAAGTTTTTTTCTTTCTCTCCCTAGGAAATAGCACTGTTTTGTAAACTGAACTTGTGGGGAGATGGATAACTCCATCTCTTCGTAAAAAGAAAATATTGTTCATAACTTGAGGAAGGTTCTTGAAAGACAGCGCTTAGAAGACATTGTTCAGAAGAAGCTTTCTTTGGTTTACAGAGGTTTTTTGGTCAAAATACAACTTGCTAAGCGATAAAAAGAGAGTAAAGAACATAAGTAAAATGCAAGAATTCTGCATTTGTTTACCTTCTTTTTCCCCTTTCATTGCCTAGTGACAGTGACAGAATTGGGTAAATCAAGACTCTACACGTTAACTGGAAAGGAAAAAAATAACTCTGTGGCAAGTTCCGGAATTGTTCTCAACTGGCAGAAAAGTGGAACAGTGGGACTGGATTCAAAAAGAGAAGGCCATTGGGAAGGGACTGAGGCAATGACTATCTAATAGACCGAGGAGTGAAATACTTTATGTACTGACGCTTGGTAACACGGTGCTAGTCACTTGAAATACTGTTGACATGCACAGAAAAAGGGCAATCCCACTGTGCAGTCTTTGCCAAATCACAAAGAACAGTTTTGTACTTTAAGTCACAAGAACCCTACAAGAAGTTTTTAGGAATAATCTGTGTGATGTTAAGATGCTTAACTTTTTAAAGATGCTTTTAAACTATTTGTTTTAGTGGGATGGTTTACTTTAACTAAAATGCAAACAGGCATTTCTACAGTCCATAGTAACACTCAAATCCTTTTCTTTCTCCCATATGGCTACTCAAATCTTGGTAAGATTACTTAAGTTTGCAAAAATCAGAAACACTTAGTATTTAGTGCTTCCATAGAGTTGTTCATCTTGAAGGAGGACAGCAGTTATTAACTCCCAAAAAATTCTTGTGGAAAAAACCCTATGTTCTTAAGGAGATAAAAAGTAAGCACATAAATTCATAATGTGTTTCCCCATGAGAGCACACTTTCAAAGCTCTCCTGCCAAGTGCTCTTACTGGAACAAAGTTAAAGTTTTTGTTGTGTATGATGTTCTCAATGATCTGAAGAAAAGTGACTGAAATGAGGGCTAAACTGGTCAGATTTGCATTAATAGACTTGAGAGACTATCAATTACCACACAAAATGTCCTCTGGTTCTCACACTGGCACTGAGTTTGCAACTTGGCCCATTACTGAGTACCAGTTTGGGGATGGTATCACAGCTCTTCAAGGGTAACTAAAATGCAGCAACTGTCGAAGGAGTAAAATTATTTGCTTGAGTGTAGTTGATGACTGTTTAGAGTGTAGCTGATGACTGTTTATCCCATTAACATAAATGGTATGAAAAGTTTGCATATTTTCAGAATTTACTAGTGTGTCAACTCAATAGGGAGGTGAGGCTGGCACAGTAAAGCTTATGTTCTGTCTGCCCCCATTATTCTATATTTGTGCTGAATAAAAAAACCTCTTTAAATTGTCATTTTCTCCTCCCTATTTTGGCCCTAGTTTCTTTAAAAGAGCAGTGGGATCTAGCTACACAGAGGTATAGTAGAAGATCCGATGAGGAAAGTGTCATGTAAGAATTTTTCCTGACTGATCCCATTTTGCATTTGCAGTCTGGTCTATCCATAAACCTCTTCAAAGGCTAGATATGGGGTAGATGATACACATGCATGGTCGGTGAAATCAGGTTCCTGAACTGTTCTGTCCCTCGAACGTTTTGCTTTGCCTTTGACATCGACATCATTGTTGTTTTTCTGGCTGTGGTAGAGGAAAGGAAGACACAGGGCAGAAACCTTGTTCTAGGATCTCAGAAAGAAGAAGAAAGTAGAAAACTGATGACTATTCAATGAAAAAAACTACTGGAAAAATACTTATGCAGGCCAGCTGCCTGCTTCAAACCCTGTAGTCAGCAAGGGAACATTTCCGTAAGTAGGCTTAGATATGAAAGCCCTAGGTGCCTCCCCGGGTTTAATCAGGCACAACCGTTCCTTTGCTACCAAGACAATGCAGAGTCCAAAGAGCAAAGACCTACAACAGGGGCAGCTAAATCCACAACTTGCTTGTAGCCTTGGGCAACCTGGAGAAACAGAGAGCCCCTGACACCTGGGTCAGATGGCAGTGGGGTATGAATTGCCCATCATCTGTATCTTCTTCATCTCGACTGTGCAGCCAGCATGGGGCTGCTGTTGCTCTTAGGGTCGTGTATTTATATATATTGCACGGAAAGTTAACAAGCTGAGAGTCACCTAAAACTACAGGGAGGTGTTTTTAGAAACATGGCTTCAAAAGGCTGGGTAATAGCTTCTCCTTGACCTCGAGGGCTGGAACAGAGCTAATGAGGGCAGCAGAAATGTCTGCACAATACCCATTGTTAAGAGGAAACAATATAAATTAAAGAAGTGGCCAAGTTGTTTAAAACCAGCAAAACATACAAAGTAAAATTTCGGTTCCCTAAGTGCATGGCTGCCAGGGCCCATTCCAGCCAGGAGCAGGGCACTGGGGCCCACCGGGGCAGCCCCAGCCCTGGGTGTCAGGCACCTCCCTGGGGATGGGTTGAGGCTGGGACGTGGGCCCACAGGTGGGCCCAGCTCAGTGGGGCCCACGGCTGGGCAGGGCAGGGCTGTGGGGAGCTGGAGACCGGCCCTGCTGCGGCGTCACTGGGGCAGGGGCTGAGGGCCTGGGGGGCTGTCATGGGGTCCTGGGCCCTGGGCAGGGTGGGGGGAGCCCAGGGGTCCGGCAGGGACAGTCAGGGCTGTGGGGACAGTCAAGGGCCTGGCACTGGCCCAGAAAGTGCAAAGATACAAGAAACCAAAGTAGATGCTGGCTGTGGTCTCCTTCATATTTGGTTTTTAACCTCATTTTTTTACCCTGGTCAAAATACCTACTTGACAAGAATGGAAACATGAATAGAGCTTTAAAATGATTTGTATTATACTTTTTTAAATGAAATTGCATTGTATTGTACAGTTTTTGTACAAAATTCTATTGTACATTTTTTTTCAAGAAGTTCTTCCTGAAAATCCGCCTGTGAGAAGATAAATTGTCAATTCATGGTTCTTGTTTTTGAACTTACATAAAGCTAATTTGTGGCTTATTTTCATTACCATTTGATGGTTACCTTTTAGCATTCATGCAAAAGGACAGTTGAAACTTAACAAAAATAGTGCCAAAACAACTATTGCTATTTTAAGAAATATTGGAAATGAGGCTTAACATGTTGTTGACACCTGCGAATGAGCCCAGAAAACAAGGCAGATCCAGCAAGTATCACTGGTCAGAGATGAGTAACACTCTCTGCTTAAGCATATAGCAAATGACATCAACTAGCTAAAATGAATATTTTATTTAACTGAGGATGATTTCATGCCTGGGCTGTAGATAACAACAACTCTCCTTTAAAATAACACTCTGAAAATCTGTGTAATTTCCTTCTGCTACAGTGGTCCTAAAGACTGGGAAGAAACTTCAGCTAGCGTATTTTGAATTCAGTCAATTCAATAGTGGGAAAAGCATTTCACCTTGTCGTGGTTTAACCCCAAATTGTAACCCAACACCACGCAGCCGCTCGCTCACTCCCCCCCTCCCTGTTGGGGTGGGGAGGAGAATTGGAGAGAAAGGAAAACTCGTGGGTTGAGATAAAAACAGCTCACCAGGACAGCAAAGGAAAAATATGAAAATATATTAATAATGATAATAATGATAATATATACAAGGATAATAGAATGCATAAAACAAACGATACACAATTTCTCACCACCCGACGACCGATACAGCCCGTCCCGAGCAGCAGGCAGGGAGCAGGGGTATCCCCCCCCCAGCTATGCCAGAACAGCAAGTTCCAGAGAGAGCAGGCGAGGGAACCAACAGCCAAACGAGCGAAAAACAAAAAGGTAAAGATAGGGAAACAAAAAGCAACCCGAAGGGAAGCTTAAGGATTAGGGCAAGTTAAAGGTCTCAAAAGCCTCAAAAGCCCAAAAAAAGATCTAGTGGCCCACCGACTGACCCTCGCTTATATCAGGCATGATGTCTATGGTATGGAATACTCTCTTTGGCCAGTTTGGATCAACTATCCTGTCTCTACCCCTCCCAAGTTTTGCACCTGCACGTTAGCAGAACCTGGAAAACAGCAAAATGTCCTTGGTGGTTCAGCAGCAACCAGCAACATCAGTGTGCTATCACCGTTCTTCTCACACTAAAGCCAAAACACAGGAGCTGCTGAAAACAAAACTAGCTCCGTCCTGGCCTAAACCAGGACACACCTGAAACAGCCAACTACACCATACAGCGTAAGGAATATAGAGAGATATATATATACTGATTGTGTTTAAAAGGGACCCATGAGTCAATCATGACCTGAGCGGCTACCAGGGCGCAGCAAGGGCCAGCTGCCCCAATAACGGCAGGGTGCGCAGGGTGGCCAGGGGGCTGGCAGGGCGGTGCCCTCACCGCCCAAGGCCTGTCCCTTAGGGTCCAGCAAGGGATGGTGACCGGGGTAAACCCAGAGCCGTGTGGCTGCTCGGCATGACCGCGGGGCCAGGGCAGGGCTGATGTCCAGCCGGGAAGTCAAGACTGTAGGTCAGTGTCAATGAGGTACACGTCCAGGTGTAGTCATACCTACAGCAATAGCTCAGGCAAGGACACGAAGAGAGGACATGAGCTCAGATGCAGCTCCAAGGAATGGGGAGCCCCTGGAGAAACTTCTCCCAGCTCTTTCTGCCTCAGCTCTTTCCCAGCAGTGTGATCCCAGGTTACCCAGCCAAGCTAGAGCTGTCCTAAGCACATGCCGCCAGACCCTGAGGAGGGGGAAGAGGTTTCAGAGCCTGCTGGTGCACACAGAGCCCCAGTCGTTACACTAACAGGAGTTTTTGACTCTAAGGTACAGTAGTAAGTCAAAGCTTTCACTTTAATCAGGGCTCAGTAGGGTCTACTTTGGTCAACATCTTAAAGAAATACGAAGGGGAGGGAAAATGCTCAGTAGAGAAACAGAAGTGATTAGATGTCTAGAAAACTTGCTGCATGAGGGAAGATTGCAAGAATGGCATTTATTAGTTCAGAAAAGTGGTATTCTTCAAACATATAAAACAATACCTGCAAAAAAAGAAGGGAATGAGAAGTCCTCCATGCCCATATGGTTGAATAAGAAATGGATGAAAATGCAAATACTAGATACAAAATTATGTGAAGCATTAGGAGAAACTTTGTCATCATGCAAACAGTTATGCCCTGGAACTATGCGTACTCCAGAATGGATTTTTTTTTTAGAACTGGATGGCCTCTTGAAAGCTTTTCAAGGCCTTGTTTCTCTATTTTCCCTGAAAATACTCTGACTAAATGCTTTCACCTAGCTTTGAGGACCACTTGGATCTCCATTCTCTTCTCCAGCAAGTATTGGAGTTTTACCATGTTTCTATAACTTCAAGACTGGAGATTTGACTTACTTTTTGGCAATTTTTCATTGAAATCCCTTCAGTAAATCTTACTTTTAGGTGCGAATTCCACTGGGGGAATGGAAGGGACATTTCATTCTTAATGGAAACATCTAGCACTATAAGCATTTTGAGTTCAAATGTCATTTTGACATAGTTATTCCTGTATGTTGTAATTCAGCACCCAGCAGGGTAGGGATCAATAGCTGCCCTCATTTGCTGTTTGTCTGACAACACAGAACACATCCCTTAGGGGTGTATGCTTAGAGTAAATGATGTTGCTAAGAAACCTATTAAAGTATGTTGTTAATTGACAATGAATAGACTCCTAGTTATTGGGAACATTTCTTACCAGCTCTGTTTCATGTGGTATGCAAGCGAGACAACATGTACTGGTAGCTGCTGATGTCAACGACACTGGTTATTTAAGAAGCACACACAGCAGGGAATGAGAAAGGCCGTAATTATCAGATAAGGAAATTGCCTTTGTTTGCTTTGATGTTGGTAACATTATTTGGGTGGCATCATAAAACTGCGTGATCGAAAGGAAGCGAGCAAGAAAACAGAAAGCGCAATGAGATGGCCTGACTTCTTGCAGTGAACATTTGTTTCCTTGTCACAGTCTCAGGAGCAGAAGCTGTTCTCTCCCCAGTTGCTGTTTATTCTTGGAGCAAGGTTCTGAACATAAGTAAATGCTCTGGCTGATGTTAATTTAAAAAAATATTTTCAGCCATGTCTCCGATGCAAAATACACTCAGAAGAGATTTATGTAGGCTCTGTTGCCTTGATTGTCCTCTTCTTGATAGAAATGTATGATGAAATGTACTCCATTAGAAATAAACCAAACATAACCGTTGGTACTGTCCTGCTCATTTCAATGGGTATCCTAAGGCTTTTCCATGTTGCTTTTAAAACCATGGCCAAAGGTGTCTCCATCCTCTTAAGTAGGATGCAAGCACCGAGAAAAGGTGAGGGCTGATCAGTAAAACAAAGAGTAGCATACAGAAGAACAGAAGTATTGAATGTTGCTCTAGTTAACAGGGTTTCTAGGAAATGCTGGAAGGAAAAGGGCTTTATGGAAAATGTATAGCGTCTGAAAAGGGAGCAGCAGTGTATTTTGCCCCTTTTCTGAATTTTGTCTCTGCTGAAATGCTATGAGCTGTAGAAGAACTTGCATAAAGACTGACTAAAGGATTGTACCTTGGGAGCTCTTGCAACATGTCCCCTCCCTAAACTGCTTCTTGCTGAAAGCTGGGCATAGGTAACAGGAAAAGAATCACATTTTATTTCCATTTTAAGCATTTTACACTGACCAAAGTGGAGATAGGACAATGGGTAGGCAGACCTTTACTCTGCTTTGCTGTGGTGCAGATTCTTATGCTGTCCAAACATCCCCTTCTATACTGTTATAAAAAGAACAAAGAAGCTACAAAGGATGTTCCCTGGAAAGACCGGCTGTTGTGGGGATACATGTGTGCCCAGAGGTGCTCCAGCAGAAAATGCTGCTGTGCTCAGGCCCTTGCCTGAGGGTAGTGGCCAGTCCTGGAATCAAACCAGCTGCCACCGACAGGGGTTGCTCAGCCATGTGAATGAGACCCTGTAAAGCATCTGCATTTGCACATGTGTTTTCCCTACGCCTGAAATACTTCTGCTTTTCACAAGCTGTCTCCTACATCCCAGTTTTGATGTAAAAGCTGATCGTATATATTAAAATACATAGTTTTAACATTTTCACAAATGCAGCTACCTAACCTAATTCACCTGGCCTTTTGTCTGCTGAATATTCACCCGGCCCTAGTTTGGTTCCCAAAATCTTTCTAGGTTGTAAATTGTTATAGTTAATACAGAGTTCATCCCACAAATTGTGGTGTTAATCACTATTCCTTGTTTTGCTTTCAAAAAACCTACAACAGGTACACAAACTAGAAGCAGAGAATAGAACAGGATTTAAACAAAAAAATGACATATATCATATATACACCTGTACCAATGTTTTCTCACATAGAGTATTCTGACAGCTATTCTGACACACAGAATACTGTGTGTCTATCTCAAGATGTGTTAGCCAATGGTTTGTAAACAAAAATGAGACATGTTTTAAGAAATTATCGGCAACTCATTTTACCTTTTCTGCATGTCCTTATCCCTAGTTTTAATTGACATGAATTGTTTATTCCAATCTCATCTTATCAGCAAGAAAGTGCAGTGAAAAGGCCTAATGATATAACACGAAATATTTCATGTGAATCTTTTCAGTCAGCAAATATTACGTTGAGGAGCACAGGAGAACACAGCTGTGAAGTAAAGTAAGAAAGTTTATTTCTGAAATAAAAAAAAAGAAAAGAAAGTACATTGATAAAACTTATTACAATGCTTTTGGAAAGGAACTTCATTTTTTTAGATATTTCTTTACGTTTATGAAGATTAATACATTTATTAATCTAATCTTAATAAAAGACTTTTAATCATTCTTCTTTCAGAAATCATGGACATTTTTGAGATTTGTTTCATTTTCGTTTTGGAAAGATTTGGGTATTTGGGAAGGATTGATCCAGAATGTTTAGGTGGCTCACTTAAGTGTTGACTTAAGGAAGCCAAATCAGCATTGAATGGAGAGTAATCGATCCTTAATGCTAAGCAGAGAGGATGTTGGAGGGTTATTAAAATCCTATTGGTCATTTATGTTACTTCCAATCTGTCAGTTTTTTCTGCATTACAAGTTCTATGATCAAGAATATAAATTTGTAGGGCTGAGCCTTCAAAAGCTAACCAGAAAACTGTTAAATTACAACATAGTGGACACATTTTGTAGCATCCTTTCAGTTCTCCTCCATATTGCAAAGCAAAGGAGTACAAATGTAATAAATTCAGTATTTCAAAATAAAAAATAATGATCTGTCAAGAATTCCCCAAGAAGAAGAGCCTTTATAGCTCTTCCCTATGACTAATTTATTGGATGAGTGTGTCTGACAGGCCAACACTGTCTGTCTATCCAAAGTAGAGGTTCCTGCATTCAGTGACTTCTTCCAACGCAGCAAAGGCAAGATCAGAGTCACCTGGATGTCTGCACTCAGTCACTTCAGTTAACAGGAATTTTCAGGGTAAGCTCTGGGGAACAGACGGGACTGCTACTACTGAGTTTGTGCGCAATGCCCTGCTTAGTGTTTCAGATGTGCAGGGATTTTTTTTGTATATATAGAAAAGTAAAAAAATGATCCTAGTTACTAATGCTTTTTTACCGTCTGAAGGACATTTTTCAGATTTAGAACTCATCAAAAATTTTTGTCCAGTGGCTATTGCTTTTGTTTCTGCTTCAGACAGAGCAGAATTCACATCACTTTCAAACTTAACACCTGGCAGTCTCAAAATGGAGACTGCACATAGAAGACAACAGTCCTATTGTCATGTAACTTCATGAAGTTCCTTACACTAGGTTGTATTAACTCCAGAAAACTACTAAAATCTACTTATGAGGATTAATTGTGATTTACTTCTTTGACAAAGTAGTTTATTGATCAAACTCAGTCCTGAAGCTAGCATTTAGTTTAGAGTAAGAGCCTGCGATAACCACTTACCACAATGAGAAATTTGTTTCACCGTGAACACATGAGGAAAAGCTTTGTAACTGAAAGATATTCCATTCTTTCCTGGGACCTCTTCCCTTGAAACAGGTCTTATAATATGTGTATCAGTCCAAGTAAGTCATTTTTGTGTTTAATCAAAGATTAAAAGAAAAATTAATTTCATCATCCATCTCCCCTCAAAGATATCTCTGGGTCAACAGTGTAAGAAACTAAAGTTATTAACTAGATGATGAAGGAATTCTGCCAAGAACAGTACATGACTGCTCCCACGAGATCTCTAAATACCACTAATACTTTCTTCAGTAAAATTAATCCCTGTTTATTAATGTGAAACACTGAGCAAAATCTGCATGCTTTAACCTGACAGCAGAGCCAGTTCTGGCCACACAGCCTTTACTGCATGCCAGGCTTGGAAATTTGGGGGTTAGGAAATTCAGCTGCTTATAAAGATATTTGCATTCCTTCCAGTTACTGCCTCCTGATTCCTGATCATGAAAAAAACCTCCTTTTCTAGGAGCTGTGGAGGGATGGACAATTGCACACACACAGCTCCAGTCTGGAGAGAAAGACCCAGTGGTTGCACATTTGAAGAGAAGCTGTGAAGAAGGCTTTCTACGTCGGGAGACAAAAATGTTCAGTCAATGTGGTTGGCCAGCAAGATGCAATGCAGAAGGTTCAGACTGCCAGCTCAGGTCTGTGGATTTCCTTCACTCCCTCTGAGGGCTGCTCGCTGACTATGAATTTTTGCTGTGCTTTTCTTTTCTAAATGGGAATGTAAAGGGCACCTGATGCCCATTAAAATTATCTCTGACACATCAAGTGGAACTGCACCTAAGCTGACATAATGAAGTGACGTTGTACAAAAGATATTTCTTTGCAATGAAAACTTTGTTTTTTTCTGGGCCTGGCAGTATCAACTTGCCTATAAGAAGTCACTGAGGAGACCTTAACTGCCCGAGTTCACACTCAACATTCAGGTATAGCCATGAGAAGTTGATGAAGAGAAAAAGATCCAACGAGTATCATTGCAGTGTAAAAAAAAATATATACTTGTTTAGCAACTGCCGCAAGTATGTTTTCTTTGCTATTTTTCTTCTTAGGAAAGTAAAATGTAAAATAGTACAAGGGAGACAGTATAAAATGAGAATCCACTGAATATTTGTGTTTCTGGTCTGATTTTTGGCCTGTGTCAGTTTGGCAACTTCTGTTGACTTTAACAGAGACATTTAATGGTAACATTTTCAAGGGCATCTAACCAACTTAGGCTCCTAAGCCCTACTTTAAAACTTTCAATAGTCTATTGGGATCATAAGTACCTTTGTAAGTCAATCACACTTAAACTCCTAAGGTCTGACCCTAAAAAAGGGATTTACATGCCACAGTAAGAGCTGTGATACAATTAGGTACACATGACTTAGGTGCATGGCCCTAGAGACTGGAAACATGAATGACGTGTTAAGAGAAGCGGCTCCTTCACAGGGCATAGTTAATGCTGGACACACAGCTCAGCAGTGCAATAGCTGTATGGCACCTTATCCAGGCTATCAGTCTGGAGAAAAAAGTCCATTTGGGAAGGATCTGCTTTGAGATCCCCCTGTGGTGGCCAGTTTGTTAAGGTTGCGCCACAGCAAAGCAGTAATTCAGAATTCACTTGGGTAGGATGAGCCAAGCCAAGACTTTCTCCAGCATAATGGTGGGACATGGCCAGAAGGGAGGAGGCCAGCAGACGGTTCAGTCTCATCCACTTCAGCTACGCCTTGGCTCACCTTCAGTGACCACATAAGGTGCATGGAACAACTTCTGACACCTTACTTAGACCCTGAAACACGTTTAGGGAGGGGGGAACGTTAGCAAAACATGTTCTTGCATGAACATGTCTAGCAAATGAGTGCTTATAAAATGACCACTTTGAACAACTGCACATATATCGTGGCAAAAATTCAAAACTTGTAGCAAATAAAATGTGTATGCCATTGGCCATTGGCCTCGTTTGCCCCCATGGTACCTGGTCTGGGGCAGCCAAGGCAGTGCAATGTGTGCTGTGCTCCAAGGTTGGCAGGAGGATACTAGCTGATACTGAAAAGCTGGCTATTCGCTTTGTATCTCTGATTTTCTTTTTTTCCTTTTTTCTTTTGTTAATACCAGAGCTTTCATGCCACTTGCAATTTTTCTCCCGTTGTTTTCTCCACAGCTGCTATGAAGATTCCTATGGGGCTGAGGCCTTCCTACGAGCAAGCTAGTAAGCCACCCACCAACATTTCCACTTCAATCTTCCCTTCTAATGTCCTTTGCCTCACTGTCTGACACATCGCAAGCTCTTATTTTCCATCTGTACCTCAGCGGAGCCAGTGAAAGTCAAAGCACATAACTTACATGGCTGTGACACTGCATCGGTCATGTACATACACAGATCCCTTGCAGGCTTGTGACTTGAATGAAAGGGTAATACTTGTTCTTAAATCAGCTAATCCACTCAGATTTTGGGGAAGGAGTCCATATTTAAAAATGCAGTGACCTACGTCTTCCATGGCTAGGATTTAATTGTTAACAGTATGTACTTATGTTCTGCTCCATTCAACAAAGTTCATGTGTAGGGGGATGATGAACTTAAACCTATTCCTTTTAACCATTTCCTTTTTTATTTTAGAAATATTTGCTTTCAGAATATAATTTATCTTTGGCTGCAGCAATTCAAATGAAATCCTTGCTTGTCCTGCCACCATTTGGCTTACCACATCTAGAGGTTAGAGGTTAGGGACTGACCTCCTGGAAAGCAGCTCTGTGGAGAAGGACCTGGGAGTCCTGGTAGATGACAAATTCACCACGAGCCAGCAACGTGCCCTTGCGTTAAGAAGAGTGTGGCCAGCAGGTCGAGAGAGGTTCTCCTCCCCCTCTACACTGCCCTAGTGAGGCCCCATCTGGAGTCCTGCGTCCAGTTCTGGGCTCCCCAGTTCAAGAAAGATGAGGAACTACTGGAGGGAGTCCAGTGGAGGGCTACAAAGATGATGAGGGGACTGGAGCATCTCTCCTGTGGGGAAAGGCTGAGGGAGCTGGGGCTGTTCAGCCTGAGGAAGAGAAGACCGAGAGGGGACCTCATCAACGCTTATAAATATCTCAAGGGCGGGTGTCGAGAGGATGGGGCCAGACTCTTTCTGGTGGTGCCCAGTGACAGGACAAGGGGCAACGGGCACAAACAGGAACACAGGAAGTTCTGCCTGAACATGAGGAAAAACTTCTTTCCTGTGAGGGTGACAGAGCCCTGGCACAGGCTGCCCAGGGAGGTTGTGGAGTCTCCTTCTCCGGAGATGTTCAAAACCCAGCTGGACATGGTCCTGTACAGCCTGCTCTAGGTGACCCTGCGCTGGCAGGGGGGTTGGACTAAATGATCTTCAGAAGTCCCTTCCAACCCCTACCATTCTGTGATTCTGTGATTCTGTGATTTGTAGAACTGTTACATAAATATCATCCAATAAATAAACTTTTCTACTACTTCAAATTCCTTCACCCTGCTGATACATCTTATCTTCCAGGTTGTAAGCTCTTTCTAGCAGTAACTCTCATCTTCTAAGGGTAGTGGCTAGCACCAAAAGCTGTACCTGGCTTTACAGATGCTCGCTCCAACACTCTCTGTGATTCTGTCCCGCTGATTCCACCACTCGGGGATCTCCTGGAGCACCCCGTTGCATCTGCTCAGCCCCCACACGAGGCTTTCCTTCTTGTAAGAACCAACCTCATGAGGCAAGTGGGTGTCCGTGTGCCTGATTTTGTCCTGTCACCCAGCTAGGTGACCCTAACCTGGACCAGGAAACAATGATAATAATAATACTACTACTAAGGATGTAGTCCAAGGAATGTGATCCACGCAGGTTCACTACACACTGGTAGTGAGAAGTTATTAATTTCCAGTGTAGAATCCCTCATCCTTAATTACTTTTCCTTTCTTTTTGAGAATTCCCTGTCTCAGGAAATGGACTTTGGCATTTTGGGGGGTAACGGTGTTAAAATAAGTACATGGATAAAAAGGATACATAAACAATCTTTTCCCAGCCCCCAGATATGCTTTTTGTTTTTTCCTACATAACTTTTGCAACGGGTATCACTGCATTTAAAGATAACTTCAATGGCTACTTCATGGCAAAATTTGTCAGAGAAATTAACTATTGTTGGCTGAGCATTTTAACCTTGTTCTATTATTTCTTCTTTCCTAATCAAGAGAAGTGGAGAAAAACACAGCTGAAATTAAGTGCAAAAAGCTATCAACTTTTGAATCTGGTAGTGTTGGTGTAAGAGAGGAGTCAGGCCCCACTGTTAGTTACATCAAAGCAAAGCAATGAATTTTTCATTCGCCCACAAGGTTAAATAATTCACCAGGAGGAAGGGGAGACAGGAGAACAACTTCAGCTCAGCCGACACTCTTCAGCCACCCCAGCGCAAATCTTCCTTCCTCCTGGACTCACACCCCAGGAAAAGAGCCTTATCCTCAGACAGCACGGTGTATAGGGTGGAGCGTGCTCTTGGCTTCTACTGAAGCCCTTCAGCTATGCACAAAATGTGTACGTCTTCAGGGGCAATGAGGCTGAAACCCGGGTGGTCTGTCTCCCCGGTGCTGCCCTAAGCAGCCAGCTGGAGGGCTGCCGTGGTGCCATCAGGGGGTCCTGGGTGTATTCAAGTGCTTTACACAGAGTGGAAAGGCTGCGACCAGAGGGTGGGAGGAAGCTGCTGTGGAAAACTGCACCACAGTGTTGAGCTTGCTCTCCTGGGAGGTCAGCGAGGAGGGTCTGAGACATCCAGAGGGGATCTGCAGGCCTCTGAGGACATCAGAAAAGCAACCTCAAATCAAACAGCAAAACCCAGATTAAATCATTCGGCAAATGCAGCACCAACTTGACATTAGAATAGTAAAAGCACATATGTTTTGGCAAAAAAAATCTACATGCTAAGAAAAAGAAAAAACCTTTCACTGTAAATCTGTGGGGATGTATCTCAGTAATATCTTGCCTCCATTTAAGTCAGCACTGGAATACCTGTCAGACCATAGTGGGCTTCATGGGAATAAGGAAAATTAGCACAGACTTCAATTTCACAAGACTTGTAGTAGACACTCAGGCCTCATTTTAAGGAACTTGCAAATGTATCTCAAGGGGAACCTTTTGCAAGCATTTGTTGGACAGCCGCTGCGGTAATGGAGGTGGTGCTGTGACTCCTCTCATGTGTATCAGGCATTACACTCTTTCTCCCACTCCAGATGCAGCTATTTTACCTTACAGACTTACAAAGGGTTATTGATTTAGAGCCTTTACTAGGGCCCACAAGAGGTTAACATGATTAACTCCATTCAAAAGAATGTTGTCATAAACACTTATTAAAATTCCTGCTTTTTGTGCATGCGTTTGTCAACCGGAAATTGGCAAAAATACAAAAGGTGATGATGGAAATTAATTTCCCTGAAGGAATCATTAAATCTTCCTCCTCCCTTTTCTCCCACCATCTGCACCTCCCTCTTACTTCAGGGGCTCCAGTACTGGAAGCTTTTAATTGTCTAGATTGTCAGATTTTGACATCTTAATCTTCCCCGATGAGCCTGGCATCTTAGAAGCATAGCATCTGAATACTAAACACTGCACCTCTTGGACAGCCGTCATGCACAAACCAGCGGCAGCTGGGTCCCAGTTCGCATAGATGCTCCAGTTTACATGTCCTAGCCCCTCTCCTGCCTTCCACGGTGTAAATATGTAGCTCCACCAGCTTCCCCAAAGTCATTCTCTTCTCTCCGATTTGTAAATCAGGATTTTATTGTCTGCAAAATTTACCTGTAACAGAAAACCCAGGCAGCCACAAAAGCAAATATTGCTACAAATTATGCACTGATAATCACTGTATTTCTGGTCAGATCAGTTTGCACCACTGATAGGAGCAGAGTTTGCTGTTTTTCACCGGAACAGAAGCTGGTGTGCTGTGCTTGTACAGACTATGTACTGCCCAGACCTGTCAGCCTCCTCTTCCCACTGGGAACACCCAGAGTCAAACCCACGGGTTTTTACTCTGGATGATACCAATCAAACCTAGATAACATAGGTGCCATTGTGTTATAATGAAATCTAGGCTGGCTGAAATGAACCCGGGTATCCCCAGGACCGAGGAGGCTGGGAAGAGCACAGCTATGTGTATGAAAGGAGGCGGGCAGCCGTGGTCCTGCAACTACTTTCATGAAGATGCTTATGGGAGAAGAATGAAGAAGTATCCTCAGAACAGAGAAGCAAGCAACCGCTTATGTTTTATTGACTAAATGTAGGGGGGTCAGTTACTAATTAGCCTGCTTGTCTGACAGGTACTGTGTATGCAGGGACTGTGCACCAGCTGCACTGCTATGAAAGTTTGGGGGTTTCTTTCAGGGCTGCGCTTGGAGAAGAGGGCTGTCATGCGAGGCCGTTGCGCCAGCTGTCTCGAAGCAAGTCTCTTCAAATGGCTCTGTCATAGTCTTGGAGGTTAGATCTGCCAGAACAGTGCCAGACAAGACACAAGGCTTTCCCTCTGCAGATTACAGAATTATAAAGGACCGAGTTGCTTCTCTGCTGTAGTTTTCCTGTATTTCTACAGATTTTTTTTCTTTTTTCATTAGTGATAGTATAACTATTTCCCGGAAAAGGCTGTTACCTGTTAATGTAGCTGTGAGGTGCTGGACTAGCTGCTGGCTATGCACTTATGTCCATTATAGAGATTCCTGGAGGGCAAGATGAGTCCTGCTGACATTACATTTTTCTTTCAAAATCAATTACAGGCACAAAAGAAATGAAGAAAAGAAAGAATATAAAAAAAATATAATGTTAAAGCAGTGGCTGTTAATGGTGCTTTACCGAACATGAGAGAGATTCTGCTTGTAACGGGTTCAGCCCAGGAGGATGCTGCACCTGTACAGAGGCACCAGAAATGCTCCATGTCTGGGTCCCCCCCCATCCCAAATACACGTACATCCTCCAAACGAGGCTCTTCTGATATAGCCTAAAGCTGCTGTCAGCCACTTTCAGTTGCTTATGTAGATCATTTTGATGACAAGGCCACAGTTTGTGCAGCTGTAAAGGCGCTGTGGTAGCAGTCCAGGCTTGGTGGAAGGAGTCGTTCAAGGCATCACCAAGTGTGTCTGGAGAGAAATACTTCCTAGAGTCCTCGGGAATCTGCAATGCAGGGTTGTGCTGGCTGCTCCCTGGCAAACCAAAAGAGAAGCACAGGGCAGAAAGACAGATTAGAGCAACCTTCCTCCAGTCAGTCGTGAATATGCCCCTGCTTGCTTGCACTTCCAGGAGCTGCAGCCCACTGTCTCCCTCCGTGGACAGTGTCTACCGCAGGGCTAATGAATTTGCATTTCTAATGTGTTTGGGTTTTTTTTTAAAAAGGACCTAAGGGTGTTATTTTGGAACAGCTCACAAAGACGCTGTAGGGATGGTGGTATAGACTGAAATGTTTCTTCACAGACCTTTCTGATGCCACAGGGAAAAACTGCTCAGTTCACATGGTTTGAATTAGATCAGTATTGAAAGAGTTTGTTGATTTATTAATGGCAGATCATTGACTCACAATCCATGAACCATATATGCAGAATCGATACTGGTAATGTAACAGATAAACCACAAAACTAGACAGTTACAAAATGTTAATAAACACCTACAAATAAGTGCCCTTGCATAGCTGATCCCGGGACGTTCTGATCTCACACACACAGGCACACGAGAGATGCTGCTGCTCTGGCTCCATATCACCCCCACCGCTCCCAACAACCCACGGACCTCCATGACAGTGAGGAAGCCACAGGCTCACCCTGCGGCGTGGGTCCCTCCGCACTGCACCCACAGGGTCACCCCCTCTGGGTGCCGTCTGCATGCCCGTCCCCTGTCCACCAGGGAGGCTGCCTGGGCAGGTGCTGTGGAGCCACAGGGCCACCAAGGTTTTCACTGATGCTCTGTTCCCACCCCGAGCACTCTCTCCTCTGTTACAAGTATTTTATGCTTCTTTTATACTCATTTTCAAGCTGACTTCTTTGTTTCAAAAGTGCCCGTGCAACTCCCTGGTTATCATTTAGAATCATAGAATTGTTTTGGTTGGAAGAGACCTCCAAGATCATCGAGTCCAACCATTAATTTAATCCAGCAGATAGTCATCTTCCTCTTTAGCATGATGCCCTCCGTTCAGTTTAGGGTGTTAGACCCACACACACACGCCTGGACATACATATACGTCATTTACCGTTGCATTTCCATCTTACCTGCTGTTGCTGTCCAGGCCATTTGCCATGGGAATCACGGGCCATGTGAGCACAATCATGCCTGAAGGCATAACTTATCTTTCTCTTCTGAGCAATACAAATATTTGAAGATTCAATGATTATGCAACAGTAAATAGTGGCAATGTGCTTTTTTTCACTGTGATGTCTATTGTTTTACAAATATTTTCCGCCTAGAACTAAACTGAATAATTCACGCTTGAATAGCCTGTTTTACCTCTGGTGCTGCTTTCTGCGTGTGTTCAGTTCCATTTTTCAGAGGCATTTTGGAAACACATAAAAGTCATTTTGCATAGTTAGAGCGTTTGGATTCTAAATGTTAACATTTACATAAATCAGTTGAAAACTTTTTTATTCTGAACACAAAATGAGCGCAGACTTTCACCTGAATCAAAACTTGCTGCTGAAAATGTTACCTCTAAATTGAATCTGAAAATTGAACAGCCTTTGGTTTCGGTAGTTGAGAGGACTTTTGCTATGACTTCTACAATAGTTTTCATTTTCCACTGAGAATGCGTTTGTACCCATTTGTTTTGACCCACTGCTGCATTTAGTTAGTATTTCAAAGCAAAGCAACCTCTTCTGTGTTTTTCTCCCTGTCATCCCCGTTACCAGTGAGGGCAGGGACTGACAGAAGCCTTTCAGCCAGCCCCAATTACAGTCAGACATGCTGTGTGGGACTCACCACACCACATGTCCAGATTTACACTGTAGGCTTTCATGTCCTGGGCTTATCATCAGCAGAGGGAAGCAGGCTTTTCTATGTGTGATTTAATTCCTCTTAACACAGATGTTTAAAATAAGTCAGAGGAACCGAGCTCCAGTGACTCTAAACTGAGCCTGGGAAGACATGGTCGCATGTGGACATCGACACCGCAGGCTTTAAAAATTTAGGTGAGATGACTCCAACCCACAATGTCAACCCACCGCAGCTCACATATAAATTAGTGTCAGGGTGGAAGGAAGGAACAGAGGATTTAACAGATAAAAAGAAAGCCTCAGTGGTGCTCCAGAGGTGAGCAAGGTCGATTCAAACACCAGAGGAATGTAAGCAACGTTCAGACTAATCCATCCACAACTATCCCTTGATATCACATAAATAAGAGTGTAAGTCACAGAAGTCTTGGTAACTTTACTGGGAGAGATGCAGTCTGTTCTCCCAGCACTAAATTTACTACCGTAGATTTCTTTATCTCTGTCCTTTAGAAGACGTGTGTCTTCTTATACCAATCATTACGTTAAGCATTTAAAGAGCCATCACCTTTTAAAACAGAGCCAGTTATTTTTGTTGCCTAAATAGAGATGGGGAGCTTGTGAATTGCTAGGCTCTTGTTTCATAGTTTGAGTGTACTGGAGCACAGCATGGATGTTGTATAAATCAGAGATGAGACTGGATGCTTTTTTGTGATGCATGGAAGGAAATCACAGGGACTTCATTGGGAGCTTCAGTTTGGAGAGGGATACTGGCAATTGTATATAGCCAGTAGTTCATATCAATTTCTAAAAGACAAGGATTACATTTCATGTCCAAAACATATTGCAGACAACATAAGGTAACTCTTCCAGACCTTCTTGTGAAGGGTAAAGGTAACTTCACTACCGCACTAGGGATTGGTGGCTACCGGGTACCTGTGGTCATGACCTCATGACATTTGGTGGGAACAGAGGGCAGTCCCGGCTATTTCTTCAGGCGTTACTGCTAAACATCACATACTCAAATTTTCGTGCTTCATCTGGAAGCAAGTATAACTGCCAATGCATTTTGTGGGTGTTGTAGACTGTTGAGGAAATGAGTATCATTTTATATATATTTATTTTATACATATTGTATGCATATTTAAGCATGAGAAGGGAGAGAAGTAATATAACATAAGGTGGTTCCTTAGTGAGGTGTGTGCAAGCAAGCATGATGGGTGGCACTTAACCTCATTTTAGATGCCTACTAGTTGTCTACATCAGAGCTAGCCGCCTCAGCTGCCTGTATCATCAACACAGAGAACACATCATTTAGGGCATGATTTCACCTGGCCTACTTTAAACACCTTCCTCAGGATAAGAGTGGTAGGGCCTTAGAAATGTCTGTACATTTATCTTGTAAAAGGTAGTTTAGGTGTGGGCACCTACATTGTAAATATAGATTTGATCGGGAGAATACCTTTGGTCAGGTGAACAACCCCTGAGAGCGTGCATTTAGGGAGAAAGAAGCTAAATCGATGTAGGGAAGGGGAGATGCTACCATAGAAAGTAAGTTCTCTCAAAAGACTTCAGGGAGAATAAAGGCAATATCACTGTGTAACATTGAGAGTGAAGGATTGATGTGATCTTCATATCAATACATAAGGAGAAACGAACAAGAATATGGAAGCAGTCTTCTCGGCATCAAATGTGAGTAAGACAAAAAAAAAATCTCCACTTCTGGTGTCAAATACAATAAGGAACTGGAGAAGGCTGAGCAAAAAAATTATTCAAGAGACTGAAGTGAAGGCCTCTTGGGGTGAGATTTAAAAAACCAAGTGCACAGTAATATGGTATATGACAAAAAATTTGTCATAAAGAAGATCAAAAGGTGACTTGATTGCAATATTTAAGACCCTCCCCCAGAAGAAAAATGTTATGTATTAAAAGATTCCTTAATCTAATAGAGGGTAACAAGTACTAGTAGCTGAAAGATACTATTAGACACTTCTAAATAAGAAGTCAGGTGCAAACTTTTAATCATGAGGTGAAATTACCAAAAGAAATGGTGGACCCTTTCAGACTGGCAGATCAAGACCTTTCTTTTTGGAAGAAATAATTTAGTTAAATACAGACTGTAGTGTTCAATCTGGGGACAATGAGACGGGATATAATGGACTGCTCTCTGAGACAGAGCAAGCCCAGTGGCACCTCCAGGCTTTAAAACGTCTGGAGCTCCTTAGAGAATGAAGTCACATTTTGTTAATTTACAAACAGTTTTCAGCTTCTCTTGGGAACTCTGAGTGGAGAAAAAAAAGGTTTTGCAAGCAGAAAAACAACACGTTTTGCAAAGTAAGCATCACCACATTTCACCTACACATTTACAAGAGAGAAAGAAGCAGGAAAATGGTGCGTATACAGACTGCAGATCGTGACATTCAGCAGTGAAATGGTTCACAGCCAAAAAATTTACTCTTGAATTTCAATTTTGATGGTGTATTGTGCAAAGGAATATTAAGAAGACAACGATTATTTAGAAAGATTAAGATATTCATGGTAATGACTTTACAAGCTATAATTTAAGGAACAAAAAAGGCTCCAGGTTTTCTGTGTAGTATTTTTTTAAGCCATATTGAAATGTAAAATTAAAGGAGCCCTCATTTTTTTAGATTGTTCTGCTCTTCAATATAAAATTATCATTCTTTTCCTGGGGAATAAGAACACACTCTCTGGTTGTCAGCCTGCTTTCGTGGATGCCATTCAGAACTTGTCACTGTGATAATACCTGTGTTTCTTCTTCTTTGCTTTATCTCATTATATGTAAGCCTTTCTTTGTTAGGTCCATTTGTCACTTTGCAGCCTATTTGGATCTTTAAGATGGGGAGGGAGAGAGACCTAAAACTGAAAATTGTACCTTGGCAAACCCATTTGTTCTTATGGAGGTGCAAAAATGAAAGTGCACAGAGAAAACGAGATTAAAACAAAGTGAAAAAACCTAATGCTAGAACCACAGAAGCACTGTAACCAGTTTTCATTGCAAACTGCTTGTTCGCCAGAGAATCCTAATTGTCAATAGAAGGGGATACACACTAAAAGTAGGGAAAATTAGTTAGTAGGACTGTAACTCAGTAATTAAGCTGCGAGTGGTGCCCAATTCCTAGATACAAGAGTTTGCTCTATCCAGCACTGTTCTCAGGGAAGGGTGTGCTCCAGCACTCTCCTCTTTTGTGCCCTCTTTTCACAGCACACAGAATCACAGAATAATTTAGATTGGAAGGAACCCCTGGTCATCTGGTCTAATACCCAACTCAAAGTAGGTCCAGTCAAATCACATTGCTCAGGGTTGTGTCCACCTGCGGTTTGAATGTCACCAGGGATGGAAATTCAACAACCTCTCTGGGCAACCTGTTTCAAAATTTAGCTACCTTTTTCTTTAAAATTTTCCCCTACATCTAATCAGAATTTCCCATGTTTTGACTTGTGTCCATGGCCTCTTGTCCTATCCTTGTGCACCTCTGAGAAGAATCTGGCTCAGCCTTCTCTACGCCTTCCTAGGAGGTCAGTAAAACCAAAATTGTTCCTCTGAAACAATTTCTTTTCCAGGATGAACAGGTCTCTCTCCCTCAGTCTCTTCTCATTTGTTAGGTGCTCCAACCTCCGACCATCTTGGTGGCCTCCACTGCGCTTGTCCTAGTACACCAAAGTCTTTCTTGCACAGGGAAGCCCCAAACTGCACAAAGTTCTCCAGATGTGGTCTCACAAGTGCTGAAGAGAGGTAAAAGATCACTTACCTTGACCTGGTAGCTAATGGTATTGCTAACACAGCCCAGTATGTGCTTTGCCTTCATCTCTGCACACTGCTGACTTGTGGTCAACTTCTTGTCCAGCACGACCCTGAAGTCCCTTTTTGCAAAGCTGCCTTCTGGATGGTTGCCCCCAGCCTATAGTGATACATGGGACTATTCACCCCCAGGTTCAGGATTTTGCATTTCTCTTTGCTAAACTCAATGTGCAGCATCTTTGCGAGCTTCCTATCAGCCCCAGTCTCCAGTACGTCAAGGTGCCTGCGAAGAGCAGCCCTACCCTCCAGCATACCAATCACTCCACCCAATTTAGCGTTGCCCACAAACATGCTGAGAGGGCATGCTGTCCCGCTGTGCAGATCTCAAATAAAGACTTAAAAGGGCATTGGGCAAGTGCTGATTCCTGAAAGACATCACTAGTAGCTAGTGACCAGTTGGATTTTCTACTGCTGATCCATACATCTTATAGATCACTGATCCAAATGATGTCTCACCAATCTGGCTATAAGAATACGTGAAACACCTGGCCATAGTCAACATAATGATATCTACAGCTTTTGTGTTGCCCATGTCCTAGAAAGCAACCAGGTTGGTCAGGCATGCTTTGCTCTGGCTTTTCCGGGTCACCTTCTTGCCTTCCATGTGCTTGGAAAGGGCTTTCAGGAGGATTTGCTCCACCACCTTCCAGGAACTGAGATGAGGCTGACTGACATGTAGTTCCCCATATCCTCCTTGTTCTTCTTTGCAGATGGCTGTGACAGTTGACTTTTTCCAGTCATCAGGAATCTTCCCACATAGGTGACCACTAAAACTTTGTTTAGGAAAAGAAGTCATGAAAGTCTTGGCTCAGGTTTTTTAGCATGTTGGTTTTGTTTTTCTTTCCCAAAAGTGTCTGTTTGTTCCTAGTTTTAGGAACATACACAAAAAAAAATCTGAAGATTCAACCTGCAAAGCAGTGGACAAGACTTTTTAAACATGAAATGTATTTAAAAATCAAATAGAAAAAAAAGTAAAATCTGGAGATAACTGTAGATTCCTTCCCTTTTTTTTCATCTTATAAAATATCAGTCACAAAATTTCTGGCAGCTATAGGAGAATAAGAAAAAGCTTCTTTTATGTCCTCAAAAACTGTCCTATTCCCTTCATTTCTCTTAGCAGCATATAAACTTACTGGTCCTTTAACATCAAGGTACATAAAGGCAAATACTTTTCTGAGTAGAATCCTTTCATTATTTTTCTTTGTATAAATGATTCATGTTCCCTCATAAACCACGACTGTAGAACTTTGGTTCTTTCAGAACTTTTTTATAGGCTTAACTCCAAGGCATGGAGACTGGGTTAGGGAGACTCATAACTAGCACTAGCATGTTTGTCATCATGATTTGTCACTGCATCAGGTGAAAACTTTGAAGTTAATTGGTTCATATTTAAACCATGCTTTGAAAATGCAAAGCTCAATGCTGTTTTTCTCCATAATGAGGTCCATTTCTTATACTGACTGATAAGCAGTCAGCATAAAATGATGGGGTCTTAAATCTATGGGAATTGTACTTAATGAGAATGACTCTGATTCTCATTATATTGATTTCAGTGGGAAAACTTTCACTCATTTTAATGGGAACAAGCCCGACCCTCGCTGAGGATTTGGAGTCCGTCCAGTAAAGATCATAAGCATATGAAAGGAAGGTACAACTGCACATCAGCTTCACTGCTCAGGCTCCTGTTACCAGACTGCGCTGGCTGTGAACGGTCCTGCCTGAGCGCGTGGGAGCAGCTGCGTACCTGGGACCGCCACGCATCTGGAAAGCCTTCGAGCACAAACGTTTGCCTAAACTTCACGTTTTGGATCCTAGGTAAGGATTATTAAGCTCTGTTCACGCTGAGTCCAGAGCCCAAATTTCCTCCTAAGAGCAGGCTGCTACCAGCAGTTTTCTAAAGAACTGGGCAAGACACACTGCTTTCAGTGGCAGGGGCTACAGGTTTGCTTACCGTAGCCACGTAGTTAGAGCAATTCGTTATGAAGCAGAAAACCCAGGTTCAGTGCCTTGCTCAAGCATGTCCTGCCCACTGGGCCACAGGCCAAAATATACAATGAGATTTCTCAAATCTTCCACGGATTATTTGTAACTACGAAGTGAATAGTACAAGATTAATGAGGGAAGGGTGGCAAAAGAAAACACAAATCATTGTAAGACACTCTTTATTAATGCTGTTTTTCTGTTCCCCAATATTTTAAAATAAAACCTGTCTTGTAGTTAAGAAGACAAGCTTAAAAGGACAAAACAACATGTTCTTAAAAGTTGTCATTTCTCAGAATTATGATAATGACAGAAGTACAAAATTGCAAGATAAAAAGTGCACCCTAACAGTGCTTTTATTTCTCCAATTTCCCTGCTAGTTCTTAGATATATTTCAAAGCAAGTCACTGCTCTGAAGCACTCTGACACTTTGGGAAGGATTCCAGGACCCAGTCATAGGTCTTTAATGCCGCTTAGGTGCCATGGGATAACCCACTCGTCCTCCAGCTGCCGCTCCAAAGGCAAAGCGTCTCCTGTGTTAAATCTGCCAATCCTGCACAGACGTCACAGCTACGTCACGGTGTCTAAAATGGTCTGCTGGAGGCCAGACATGATAAGGCAGGTAGGTGACTAAATCCCACCCTCCGCTGCTGTCAGTGCGCCTAAGCACGTTCAAAGCTCCATCAGGAATCATAGCTATGGCTGCGAGGAAAGCTGCCAAAGATGCGGTGCTGCGTCTCCCCACAGGTTCTTGAGCCTCTCAGAGGAAAGGAGTATGCACGCAGCGCTGGGCAGAGGTGCCAGCTCAGGTCCCAAATCCAGTGTGGCTGCACTAGCATGCCACGATGCTTCAAAGCCAGTTAGCGGGGCTTCGTCAGGCCACATGCATCCAGATGGATTTCCCCATGCTACCCTCAAATCTTCCTTCACATAACCTGTGACATAGCCTCAAGTGTGGCTACTTACAACGCTTGTAAGGTGTTCTAAAAATCACTGTTTTGAAGTGCATTCCCGTGCATTATTTCCATCAAAGTAATTTGCTGCTAAAATTACCACTTCCTTTCCACCACGAGAAAGACAAAATTTATGAGATGTAAAGAGAACATGCAAATTATACATGATTCAATGAAGCTTCTGCTTTAAATAAGGTATCCAAATAAGCTTTGAGAAAGCTTGTTTAGGATGCAGGTCTGAATAATCTTTCCTCCATTCTGCATCTATCCTGCAGTTGTCTGAGGATCGAGTTTCTTTTCATGGGTTTCCTTCTCTGACTTGTATCTCTGCACTTACCTGGAACATCTGTCCCTTTCAAGAGAGAAGGGAATTAAATGAACAAAGACTTTCAACAGCAAGTAGCTGGGATGGGTAGGAACATAATCTATTCACAAGATACGACTTTTTTTTTTTTCCCAGGTGACTACAACTAGTCAATGTAGCTGTGCCAGCATTTACTTTAGGTGCCGATTCCCACTTGCTAATACACGTCCAGTTATAATCAGTTTTTATCGTGCTGGTAGGTCTCAAGGGTGCTACATTTCTGCAATGAGAATACATGAAGAGATATTTGCTGCCATACTGTAAGCACTCACAATAACTGGATCAAAGGAAGTCTAAATACTTGCCTACATTTTGGTTAGAAGACCTTCAGAGAAAGAAGTGACCTGCATTTTTCCTCATCATCCTCAGACTCTGTCTTTGCTGGAGCCTCTAGAAATACACTCAACATTGGAGCACCCTAACCTCAGTGCTTGTGAATAACTTGCTAATTCCCCGTATGCTGGTGTGCCTTTTGAATTTGGCTTTTTGATCCTCCATGACACCATTTGAATAAGTTACTAGGAATCAATTTTAAAGCGTATTTATTTAGTTCCATATTCTTTTTTTTTTCTTTTTTTTCTTTTTCCTTGAAAGGAAACACAAGGAAAAGTTCTTTCTCAGACTTGTTAATTATTTTCAAATACGGAATCTCTGAGTAAAAGCACTGAAGAAGTGTGACTAAATCAGCCTGCACAAAATCTTTAAATAACCCTGTTTAAGGAGACCAGGAGGACTGACAAGTTTTTTGATAATGAAGTCCCACTCTCGCAAAATGTATGTGGGTCTGCATTTATTTCATGCAGGTTATGTGCTGTGAAGATATGGTACTTGGTTTGGTCACACCCAGTTGTAGATCATAGTACTCATTCCTCATCCAAATGACAGTCTGATGATCTTTTCAAGATCTAGGGTTGATGATGCTTGATTTTCTCATTAATACCATAGTCAAGCTGACTCAGACTGAAAAAAGCTGTAAGTCAAGCACTAGGAAATCTGACAGTGATGGAATAGATGACTTATCATTGAGGGAATTTTTTTTTTCCTTAATCACCTACAGTTAAAAATGAACACACAAAGGTACACCTGTAGTGCCAGTAAACGAGAGCAGTTGCAGTACAAATTATGAAGAATAGAGTGTTGCCAAAAATTCATGCAGAGAAATGAATCTCTTCCTGATGGGCATCATTTTCCAAATGGGCTCTTGCATGCTGTTGTGGTTTGAATTATGAGTTTCATGCGGATACAATCTGCAGTTCAAGTGCACGGGCTGGTGAACAGTAGCTGCTTGTCTAGAAAAATGAAAACAAGTGATAGCCTAGCAAATGAGTATTGTAAATTTAAATTAACAGAGAGGTTGTCTGCTTTAATCTCTGAGCGAAGGGCACATTGCTTTCAAAAATATCTCAGCGAAAGAAATAACTCCAGCAGAATTAAATTTTTGACTTATAAGATCTGTGAATATAACTTTGAGAACCCAAGGAATTAAATCTAGCTTGTTGTTGATATATCAGCTGCAAGGAAACTCTCCTAAATGTCTCATTATTCACAGAACCTGTAAAGTAATTTCTGGGTATGAGTCTCGGTCACTAGCTCCTATGTAAGCTGTTCAAACTGCTGTAATGGTTAGCTAAGGCCAGATGGTATACTTCTGTATGTGGTAAGATTAATCAGCCATTTGGGTGAAGGTGAATTTGAAATTTATTTTCCACCAATTAGATCTTACTGAAATTTTTCAGTCTTTTCAAAAGAGAACGCACTTCTTGCAATGTCTAAGCAAACAGTTTTCTGCACTACGGCCCCACACCTTTCTCAGTGGGGAATTATCAATGCGTGCGTGGGAGACCTTCAGAGCTGCCAAGAGTGCAGCCATCTCGGCAGGCAGAGCGGGGCAGGGAGACGGCCCCGCTTGCCCGCGCCGCCCAGAGCTCCTCCCGCGGGCTGCCGGCACTGCTGGCGGCCGTCGCAGCTCTTCCCCGAGCTCTGCGTCCAACCTTCCTCCACTGCCTCCTGTATTGCTTCCCCCTCGGGTAGCTTACACTTCGTTTTTTCTAGTTTATTAGTACCGGAACATTTTATTGGACAGCCTTTTAAAAATGATTAATGAAGCATTTTCTGTACCGCTATAAAAGATCATCTAACTTTATTTTTCATCACCATAGCATCTGAAGTACTTCACAGTCTTTCTCCTCATTTTAACAATTTCCCTTGGACAGGGAGATGTGCCGTCATTCCCGCCTTACACCTGAGGAATGAAGGCCCAGAGGAGCCCAGTCCTTGCTCCAGTCCTTGCTCTGCTGAAGTACTGAAGTACCTAAAACAGACTCTGACAACATGTACCTGCCTGAGTTTAAAACTATGACCTACAATGTCCCGCCTAACCTCTCTGGCATCTGCAGAGGTTGAGGTGTTTACTGGCCAAGTTTGCTCTCAGTGTAACGCTCTTCTTCTGTGGGTATATCTCTATCAGGATCTTAGTTCAGATAGGAGTGCACTTTTGCAGCTGATCTGGCTGTCCCTCTCGCCGCGCTTCATGGACCAGCCTCACAGCGCTCAAGGCAGATTCCTTTCAGATGAGCTAAACTGGGAGATGTATTCCCAAAATGCGCCAAATGCTTTTCAGCTGGTAATGGTCACTGAGTCCATGGGCTGAGGCTAGAGCTAGTGTAAGGAAGAACATATATATAGCATGGACATCAGGTCCTGCACACCAGCTAACTCACTGTACAAATCAATTCCTTTTGGATCACGCTCTTTGCTAGTGTAGACATAGTGTGTAATGGTGATGGGTGCTGGGGTCTTTACAAGGCAGATCTGACCTCATCTGAAGTCAGCCCATGATACTGAGTTTGATGTACACATGCAATTCACTCTGACAGAAGTGAGAATGGCACAAAAATGAAATACGGTGCTGTAACATAATTTTCAAAAATATGTGCTCTTTTCTCTGACAGTGAACCTATATTGGTGAGATGATCTGGGAAATGGTGTGCATGGGTTCAGTGACCTCTCAGTCTCACAAAGTCCAAATCCCCTCACTACCTCCATGTTGAGCCATCTTCACTTCACTTAGTAGAGTCAGTTCTTCAACTGTTTGCTGCACAGAGATGCAGCTTGAACTGGATGGCGGAGGGAATATATTCCTCACCTCTTTTTCATGTCCAAGGCTTCTGGCTGCTATACTTTCCCAGGGAGTGAAAAAAGCAGGTTTGAACTATAGCAGTTGAGCTATGCTTTCCATCAGCAGAATAACACCCTACTCAGTGTGTGCGTGTGTGAGCACCCCTTGTGTACAAGCCCCACAGAGCAGACTCATCGCCAATACTCTTCCTCGCAACGCATTCCAAAGAAAGAGGTGTTCCTGCAGAATTGCTGACCAGATTATAAGATATTTTCTCTTACTGCTTCTTTTTTTTTTGGCATGATGCAAAGGAAACATGTTTTTAACCTTAGAATTCACAGGAAAATTATTGGTCATCAGCCAGCCACCTGAGGAGGTCTGAATTTGGGTTTTGAAACCTCAAACCATACCAAGCAAACATTATCTTTAGAAGATAAGTTACCTTCATAATACTCATCTACTCTGCAGCCTAATGGTGTGATTATGATTGATTTAATTTTATTAAATCATCGAAGATTCTATTTCCTTTCTGAATAGCTACAAAAAATGCATAAGGTCTTAATGCGTTGGGGTACAAAAAAAGCAAATCAAAACGAAGAGCAATTCCTGAGATTTATGAAGCTGTGCCACTACTTCAATTTTAATAAAATATGGCCAATGACAAAAAAGAAACATGAAAGTATCTAATTATAATTATATAAAATGTAATTGTGCACATTATATAAATGTAAATTGTATAAAAAAATGATAGCTAAGCTAGTCATATAAGCTTCTCCATTGAAATAACCTTGACGGGTAAAATGGAGTTGGCATTCCAGAAAGGTATCAAATGGAGAGGAATATTTCTTTTCCACCAGCACAGTTAATTTTAAGTGGGTTTTTTCATATTTTGATTCTCTCATCCTATTTTCGTAATTTAACAATATCAGCCTTTGCCTTTCCCTTTCATTTTTTTTGGCATTCATTCAAGAATAAGGTAGAACATACCTCAAATTAGGGACCGAATTCATCTCGTCTTAACCTGGTTAGCTACAAGGCGAATGCCTACATGTGAGCGATTGGCTTGGCTCCACTCCAGTCAATAGCTGTCTAGTCAACGCCAGTCAATGGACTCTGGAGAGCAACTCACTGCAGTCTAAAATAGCCACAGGTAAATCATCCTTTATGTACCATTGCTTATGTTTACTAGATCTCTGTCAGCGCTAATAGGAACTAAGGGAGCTCAAAATTAGCCACCAAAGTTAAGCAAGATGAATACTATCCCAGACATCTATAGTCTTGGTCCTTCACATTAATCAGCATCTATGTGCGTAAGTTGCTGTGATATCCCTTTTTATAACATGGTTTTTTCTTGTTCTTACCAGCACGATTTATCAGTTCTGCATTAGCAATATTTTTGAAATTATTCTCTGGTCACATGTTTTATGTGGCTTTGTTTCACGGCTTACCATAAGCCATGCGACGTGACATCTATATAAATTAGTGCATTATAATGATTTTGATAATTCTTTACACCAATAATCGTATTTACGTCTAGGCATGTCTTCTGAGACACTTAAGTCTTAAATGCTTATATAGACACTCCATTTGCTGTATTGGGAAAAAGATCAATGACTTCCGATTGCTACGATGCATATCCATTTTTTGTAAATATTTGCAGCCTGTGCTTCTGACTTCCTTCCAGTATTTTGTACTGGTCTTGTTTGGGAAATATTTATGTTCTGTAGCAACATACAAGAGACTGTCCTTAGAAACTTGAATTTTAGTTCTCTTCCAGAGGAGTTGTTTATTCTTCTCTTAGTACTTATCAACCCTGCCCTATTGTCAATCCCCGGTTTTAAGTCTGGATAACACTTCAGCTTCTTCAACTTTAGGGAAAAAAAAAGGCTGAAAAGTACAAAATGGATATTGGTAGTATTAGTCCATCCATAAAAACAAGAGTTTCAAATTAGACCGTCAGTATACATTGCATTGACCTCAGCTCACTAAGTTATGCAATTTATCTTCAAGTTATTCAAGGTTTCTGGTCTTTGTTGGAGAAAAATCTGGCATCTTAGTCTGCCTCCAGGAAACACTCAAAATCTTCACCCTGTCCCTTTTCGTTCAGGCTGTGTTTGTGCCTTTTGGGCAAGAGTATGATTTTAACGCTACTGATGTTAAAAGATGTAGATGTGCTACTTATCTGCTAGCAGGCAAGGAGTTAGCCAGCTGCTGACGCATGCGTCATATAGGTATAGAGACTGGAGAAACAAACTGGGCAGAAAGCCCAGTCATTCCACTGGAGTAAACAAGAAAGCCATAAAAACAGCTACTTCATTGACACGAATAAATCACATTAGACAGTAGATAATAGAGCAGTAGCTTGTAGCCCAGATAGGGATTTGGGTTGTCCTTACTTATAAAAGAGTGTTGCTTTCTTTTTATTGCCTGTTCACGCTAATTTGGGGGAGTGGAATGCCCCAGGGAAAAAAGTGCTTGATAGGACACTTAATGCTAGACCAGACGGATCTATCATACAGTTTACAACTCCTTTCTTCCTTAGATTGCTACTGTTGTCTTCCCTGTATTGCTTTACCACACTGCAATTAACTCTTTAGCACCCTTTCTAGGCCTTTTTATCTGAAACTCCTCCAGTTTGTCAACATTTTTCTGGCAATTCGGTATGTGGTCAGAAAGCAGTCAAGGTGCAGTAGATGAAAGGCCTGCTGCTTTCCTGCTTCATGAATCCTCTGGGTACCCATCTCCAAAATGACACTGGATTTTTATCCCGTCATATTGCATTAGAGACATGGGTGTAAATCTCTGCCCACTATTGCCTTCCATCTTTCAGCATTAGAGCACTCCAGTGTCTTTTCTCACATAGAGAATATTTATGATGAAACTTATGGTTATACTGCTCACTGTATTTCAGAATTACATTTTAAAGTGTGGGTGAATAAGAAGACATGAAGTAAGGAGGGAAAGTAATGTTATGCCATTATGCTTATAGCCACGTAGGCGTCTGCAGTAAGTAACAATCACTTCATATTTAGTAAAGCTTGCATATTGGTCATAGAGTGTAAAACTGTTAATTTGAACACACAAGTTTTATAAATGCAGAAGTCTGAGAAAAACACAAAGAAAAGTCTTAGATTCCCACTATAAAAGGTATAGAGGGACAAAAGAATGTATCCACCTTCCCTAGGAGTTCTCTTACCTAATTTTAGCTATCTAAAGTGTATGCATCCATTTTAAACCTGGTTTTAGGTCCCTGTTTTAGCATTTAGGGAAAAAACCCCACCTTTCTAAGATGCGGGGTGAATTACCTTCTGGAGGTACCTGGTTTTTTCCTCATTGACTATGGAAATTGACTGTTGAGATGAGTCATCTGTCCTAATTCAAGCATCTGAAGGTTCATCTACATCTGATCTGCTTGCCCTGTGCTCTGTTTATGGTCACTGCAGAGAAGCAGGCCTCCTCCACAGTACAGTTCATCTCATCCTTAGTGTCTGAAGTAGATGAGATGAACCACTTTCTCCAGATGTCTTTTTCTTTCCACACATAAGAAAGATCTACTTATTCCAAAACAGAAATCTAGAGTTTAGACATTTCAAATCTGGTCGGATGAGTTTTGTTTGTTTGGGTTAGATGATCTCAGACTCTTCCCCAACACTTACAACCTGAAGTGAAGACACCAATGTTCAGAAGAGTGGGAGATGTCTATACCTGCTGGTATGCATAGACAAGGCACCTTGCAACCCCTCAAGCAAGTGGGCTTCAGAATTCAAGCCCACAGCACTGCTGGGAAGCAGGATTAATCCCACTAGGAAGCTGGATTAATTGATTAAGCAAGACAGCGTCACACCATCTAGCAGCATAAATACACTGCTTCCAGCCAGTGTCTGACTGGCGCTGTGGCGTATGGATGGTGTAGGCACCCCAGCTCCGTCTGAAGCAGCTTGGGTGACTCCGTCATGGAGCGACACTAGGGATAGAGACAACTTCTAAATCTGCTGCTGGAAGTGAAAAGTGCATGTGGGGTAGTAGGTAAACAAGTGAATGCATTGCACTGAAATTGGGAAGGAGGACTTCACGTCTATTCAGGCTTTCAGACCGCAGTCATTGTTATGTTCCCACCCCTTCAGGTGAGGGTAAGCAGTAACCCATGAGATGAACTCTCTGAGAATATCCTACTATTAAACTGCACACTTTATAATGTTCAAATTCGAAGATAAAGCACATCAAAGACCTCTAAATTATTTTGCAAAATTTTCCCTGTGGCTACAGAAGTTCTTTTAAGTACAGTTCATTTCTAGCCTCTCTGTGGTCGTCCTCTTGGAAAAACCAACTAAGACATCTTTTTCAAGAAGCTCTTTTCATTTTCAGTCTTTTGTGACTCAGTTCTATTATAATTGTGCTCCACCATACATTTTTTCTTTTTTTTTAATAGATCTATCTTTTTGCTTTTTTTTTAACTGCATGATGTCCTTCCCTTTCCAGCCTTGCCCCATCTGATTAAAATGACACAGCTTGTTTCAGAGGCTGGATCCAGTAATTGGCTTTCTAATGTCATCTGAATCCTTCCCTGTTCCTCCATACAGTCTGACCCTCCTGCAGAATGGGCATCTTTCTTTCATTGCTTCTCCTTTACGGTCTCTTCCCTGTAATGGTTCGCTTTGACTTTCACCTTTGAGCATATTCTGAAGCTATAAGATCGCTGTTGGCTTAAATCTTATTTTGTTCTTCATGACAGGAACTTCGTAAGCTGATCTTTGCAGTAAGAAAAGACATCTAGCTGCTGTCCTGCAGGTTTTGGCAAAGGCGGAGAATGGGATGCAACTGATGTCCCACTCCCAAATCCACCTCTAGGCCTCAGTAGTGAAAGAAAAATGGAGAGCTGCTGCCCCAGAGAGGGGGAGCTGTGCTACCTGTGGCCACGGACCAAGACGGTCGGGCCAAAGAGGTGTAACGGGAAGAGAGATGGACAGCCCACCAAGAAAAGGCTCAGGAGCCTTGTTACCATGAGAAGGAGACAAGAGCTGCCGTACATTTATTCTGTATCTGTACGAACACTTGTTTTAAAAAGTTCCTATTTGTTATTCTGGGCAAACCAAAGAAATGGCACAAATAAAAGTAGCAACATCCATTCAAATAAGCTATCTTTTAAAACTCTCAGGAAAGAAAAAAAAAAAAAAAAAGAAAATCTCATCATTTTAACAAACCCAAGGCAAAATAATAAGTCTTGCCATAGACTTTAAAGCTCAGGCTTTCCAAAGGGAAAAAAAAAGCCAGAAAGCACTGATCTGACACCTTGCATGTTTTGGAGCATGCCAGAATACAGTTCTACTCAATGAAAGATGCAAAACCCTATAAATACCATCTATATAGAGTATAATAAATTCAAGCATTAATTTCCCACAGTGGAAACACAAGTACTTACATAATATTGTCTCAATATCAAGTGTGAATATTTTTGGGGTGTTTGTTACTCTGTATCATACCGAACTCGTTAATCTTTTAAAGCTGTTTTCTTTGGGTCTCCTCATTTGCTTGATAAATGTATTATAGCATTATTCACTAGCAGCCAAAAATACTGTAGTAAGCCTATTGTAGGTTTTTATAGCTACAGTCATTCTTCTACAACATTTTATTCTTGGTAATAACAGTAGCTGTAGTTTTTGACAATTAAAAGCTGCGCTGCATGCATGTTTTCCCTTTACAGTGCTATTGGTTTCAACGCGCCACTGCCTACCATCTCTCCTCCAGTTTGTCTTTCTTCTGTCCTCAGGCTCTACTGTACCTACCTAACGCTGTCTTTTCCAGTGCAACTCCCTGGAAGAGTTTTCTTCTGCCAACAACAGGGGCAAGGTTCGTGAGTGCGGTAGGATCTGACTTAAGGAACTCCTTGCATTTCAAGCATCTTTTTGAGGGGAGGTGGCAAAATCCTTGTCCCCTTGGAACCGCCCGCATGAACTTACTCATTCAGTAATGGTCTGGTTTTAGAAAATTAATTCTGAAGGAACAGTTCGTACACCGTATATCATAAGCGCAGACAAGTAGCCGGCCACAGATGAGAGAAAAGAAAATCTTTTACTTCTGCAAATCAACTCTCTGCTCATTCTCATATAAGCTGTGAGCAAAGCCTCTGTCTGCTGCGCCCCAGAGGATGCTGTGCCCCTATATCCTTACTTAGAGTTTACCCTGTGACTTTACCCCTGCATTGCCTGGGTTACCTGTGTATGCAGGGCAGGAGCAGCTGGGAGCTTTCCAAGGCCAATTCTGTGTGATGACCTGTTGTTTTCTCCTCCCACCACTTTCTAAGGCCTGCAGATAAAAGACCAAGTTGATCTTAACATCTTTACACAATTCTTGCTGATTGAGAGGACTGCCTTTTTTACTTACATGTTTGGTTACTGCTATCGGATCATGCTTTTACTCTTACATGTGTCTGCTTGCCTTCCTTATCCGAGATAACTATTACCAACTGCATTCATTAACCATTTACCTTGTCTTGAAATAAAAATTATTGACAGGCCCCCATGACATTTGTGAAAAGCAGTGTTTATGAGCGAACTCTAAAGGTTCAAAGCCTAGAAATGCAAAGTATACCATTCAATGAAATAATATTTTTAGTCTTTTACACTTCAAGAGTCAATCTCAATGGTAATTTATTTCTACAGTCTTCTCTTCATATAGCAGCTCTGTGGTAAACAGAATAAGCTTTTCTCCCATGGATCTTATAGTTCCTGCTAGTTTATATTCTTTTTTAGGAGATGGAGGAGGGTGGAGGGAATGTTACAGTGGCACAACTCTGCCAGAAGCTCGAGGATTAGTTACAAATACTTTCTGCTTTCCACTACTCATCTGTTCCATTTTTGAGTCCCTCAGACTGTGTCAGCAGTGATAATGTTCATAAGGGAGCCATATGGCATCACAGGAAAAAGGGAGGTAAACATGCGTCATCTGTGTACAAATAGGCTGAATTTCTTTCTGGATAGGCAGTCCAGTAATCAAAAAAACCCCAAAACGGTCCAAATCTTTAAACCAAAATGCTGTTATCCCATTTATTATCCCCTTTTCCTATTTTTCTAGTTCTAAATAGGGATTATTGCTCCTTTACTCAGGGGAAGAATTTCTTACTTCCCAGCAGAGAAAGAAATTTAAATTTAACTTTAAATTTAAAACATAATTTAGTTTAATACTGGAAATATAACATTTCTCTAGTTGTGGAGAACAATGGAAGTGTTGCTGGACCCTTTGAACCTACATATATCACATGTATTAGGCCACTTTGCACCCCTGTCTTATTGTACATGAGAATTCAGCTCTGTTACTTTTAAAATAAGAGAACAGCATATTGTATGTAGCTCCATAATGATTAATGATGTATTTCCTCCATTGTGATTAATGATGGAGGAAAGTTATTCTATTCAGTCAAGTGTGATTTTTATCTTATATTTAAATATGCTTAAAATCAGAAATACATAAACGAGTCACCCATCTTCTTGGCCTCTTACAACAAAACTCCAGGAAAGAAAACTGATCCAGCTGATGAAATTCTGAGTGCAGTTTTTAGTTTGAATGAGGTGAAGAAGGTCTTCTGGCACTGATTGCATCTCGGCGGTGCTGCTTGAGCCTTTGTTCATGGGAATGGAAAGAACATCAAGCACACTGGGTTTCTGGCTGATCCTGATACTTAAAGGAGGTTCTGCTGCCGTTCCCTTGGTTGAACAAAACGAAGCAGAGCTTTTTTTTCCAGCTAACTACTGTGCTGTACTGCCAAGAGGCCCCTATCGTAATAAGAGAACATTTCTGGTGTATCTCTAGGATACATTTTATGGATGAATTATTTGTTTGAAACCCAGCCCGCTTGAACAACTATGTATAAAATTGACTTTATACTTACCTGATTTGTAACTTCCAAGAGCATTTTCCAACTTGAACAACATAATTTTGAAGTGGCACAATGGTACTATGTATAGTGTATAGTAAGGACTCATGAGCCCAACATGTACAAGGTTTTGCATATTTTTCATATAGATATCAATATAGAATCATAGAATATAGAATCATAGAAATATAGAATCACAGAATCATAGAATCATTCTGGTTGGAAGAGACCTCCAAGATCATCGAGTCCAACCATTAACCTAGCACTACCAAGTCCACCACTAAATCATATCCCTTAGCGCCACATCTAAACATTTTTTTAATACCTCCAGGGATGGTGACTCCACCACCTCCCTGGGCAGCCTGTTCCAGTGCCTGACAACCCTTTCGGTGAAGAAATTTTTCCAAATATCCAATCTAAACCTCCCCTGGCGCAACTTGAGGCCATTTCCCCTTGTCCTGTCAGCTGTTACTAGGGTAAAGATTTTTTTATGATAAAGACATTACGATAGATTTGATATAGAAGATCCCTTTCCTGATAAAGATTATGCAGTCCTTACAGAAGGGTGTGGGGAAGAGGAAGGAAAAAGGCTAAGGTTCAACAAACACTGGAAAATTGCCGCTCACTCCATCTCCCACTCCTCTTACTTTCACTGACGTAACCGAAGTAGGAAATACAGATTTGCAAAAAAGCTGAGAGTCAAATCTATAATACAATATCAGGATACATTTTGTAATGCAGGCACACACTGCTTGCTTCTCTAGGACCCAGCAAAGATGTTAGCATATGTTTGTGCCAACAGCGGGACAGTCCAGCCATCCACTCAGGACTGGGGCACTAGCTAAATGCAATTAAAATTTACACTGTATGCCTTTATTTTCCAGCATGTCTCCTTTTTAGAAAACTTAACGTTACAGTACGTATGAAAACAAATTCATAAAGAAAGTGGCACATTTCCTGAAGTTACCTAATTCTTCATTATTGAGTAACCATCAATCCCAAATGCACAAAGAAGCTGGAGGCAAGAGGAGGGGGAAGAGACATAGATAGCCAGAGCAGTAGAAAGAAAGAGAAAAGCAGCTCCAATGGACTGAAGAAGCTGTTTCACGGATTTCCCTTCACTGGAGGTACACATTCACAGGAATCATTGTCGGATATACACTCTAGGTTTAAAAGTTCAAATTTCCACAAATATTTTGTGTGTGTGGTGCAGCAGAATACTTCCAGAAAAACCTGAACCCAGAAAAATCCAGATTGAAGGCCTTGGTGGAGTGGGATGGTGAAGTACAGGAGCAGGCAAAGGACTTTAGCAATCACATGGACATTGTTAGGCAGTCATAAAGCTCAACTTGTAGGGCATGAAGTGGGGTGGGTGTTATACACTAATTAATAGGTCTTCCAAAAATCATCTTTTCCAGCCACAGGCAGAGCACAGCCCAGAAATTTCTGAGGAGAAGGGTATAGAGTTATTACATCCAAATATTTGGGACATTTTAAGAACGAAAGATACCATCCTGGAATAAGTACCCAAAAAGACTGTGGGCCACTTTTTGTTCTCTAATGTTCTCATCTAGGACAAAATGGGCATACAATATTATATGGAGAATCTTTGCATCGCCTTTAGCATACCTTCAGGCTTTGCTGTTGGACCAAGATTGATTGTCTGTTTACAAGTGAGTTATAAGACAAGTAAATATACTGCAGATCACATCTGGGTTAAGATTATGGAGGTGGCTATAGAAGCTGATAAATTATTTTTCGTACTGGAGAGCAATACACAATGCAATCCAGAAGCATAACTCATAATGTATTAATATGTAAGTCTTAAAAGTGAGCTAGCAAGAGATTTACAGGCTGAAGCTGCTCTTCTTCTGCTACAGCATGAGACAGCTTCCAGAGCAGCTTTTGTAAACACAATAAATGGTAGAGGAGTCAATATTGACTGATGGGGCTCAACACATTCAGTTTCAAAAGGATGTGGAATACTGAAAAAATTGTTTGGCTTAGCAAATAAGTGGTGGAAGCTTTTCTAGACACACAGCAAATAAAAGAACATAATTGCCAACCTGGTTGTATATATAGAGTGCTGGGCTTCGAGTTTCGTCCAGCAATGGTCTAGGAACATGCCTATGTTTTAAAAGGCACATAATGTTCTTCCTTTCACTGATTTTATTTAGTTACTGGGCAGATCTGACATTACTGGCTTTAATTCTTGAACACAGTGTTTGTTCGTTTTCAGAGGTTATATAACACGCTACATATATGCATTTCAAAACAAATAGTATTAATTAAAATGCCAATTTTATCTATACTTTAGCACTGAGTCATATTAAATTAATATGCAGGGACTGTACAAACTTTTAATAAAAATATTAAGAGTGAAAAATTCTTTATTTTAACATGTCACTATTCCCTTACTAGCTTCACTGAAATCAAAGAGGTTCTTTCAGTGACTAATTTCTCAACATTATGAGAGATGAGTTCTCAACCTAGCTTTGGTCAGTTCTCATTTTTAAATAATAGGGTATCAGGAATCTACAGATTAGTTTATGGTCTAAGCACTGAATGACTTGTACAATTCTTCTGATATTATGCCAAGGAAAATTTAAAGAAAAGAATAAGGTAAGCAGTTTAGAAACCAATGGTGTAAAGACGAGTTGAAAGCTCTTATTCAGTTTTGGTTAACCAGTCAAGAAGTCGAACTAAGGAAAAAGGTACTGGTGCTATCCAGTCCATTGATTACATTTCATTTGGACTATGTCTATACTAGTAAATAAATATGCTAGGGACCACCCTCAGACATTGAGGCCAAATGGCACAAAAGAACCCAAGTGCGCACTATTAACGGTCTTACTTTCCAAAATGCAGTGGGTGCATGGAAATCGCTCTTCGGGAATGGTTGCTTGGCCATGTTCTGATCGGAGCTGTGCCCGGGAATTTGGCCCAGACTGTGTCAGTACAACGAGTCTCGTTCCAGGGCCTGGCAATGCTTTCTGGCACTGATTAATTTGATAACGTGGATCTAGCTTTGTCATCCAGAGACAGTAAAGAAGGAAGTATACTGTTTGGAAGGCTTTTCCCTCCATTCCCAACTCTGTCACTCCCTCACTGACAGTCAGGACCTCCAGTTTCAGCCCCTCACCAAATTAGGTACCAGGAAGCCTATCCCCCAGCCCATATCTAGATGCCTTATTTTTCTGAAGTTGCAGGGGGTTGAAGCCTGCCTAGAAATGGACACCAAAATGTCTTGGAAGGATCAAACCAAGTTCATTAGTGTGTCTAGTCGCACAACAAAACTAATGAAGCAGGAGGATTGTGATGAGCACAACTCCTGAGCAATGCAGAAGTCAAAATAAACATTTTAAGGCCAGACGAGACCATAAGAACATTCAGTTTGTCATCCTGAAATGGGTGTGCCTGTGACGCTCTTTGCTGAAGGCCTTCGAACGGGTAGTGTGTACAACTCTGACAGTGCTCATAACTTGCAAAGTTACCAAGTACCTAGTTCACACATACATAATATTTTTTGTGTGCAGAGAGGTTTTCCAGGTCTCCTATAATGTGCTTACACATATTTTTTGGAAATGAGAGGGGAAAAAAAAAAGGTTACGACTGTGAGTTTTATAACGAAGTGAAGAGCCTCTTCTGTTTTCACTCAGCTGTATAATGAGATGATCCTGTGTCTAATCACAGAAGACGAAAGAATGAAATGTACCTACGTCCTGTTATGTAAGATGCTTTGTGGCTGATCACATATGTGAAAACAGCAAAATCTGCTTTCATCTGCTAGAATAAGCCTTTGCTCATATATGTTTGAAGTTCTTTCTCGATATTTTGTACAACGATGAATGTTTAATTATTAGACAGATGTTATTGTGTGCCGCTTTTGTACAAAATCATCCTTAAGGGCCACAAAATGTTTGTACTTCAGCTTTTGCTAATTTTTTCTTCAAGCTTTTCAAATAACTCTGTGAAGATTGCCAGTTTATTTGAGTAGTAAACAGTCTTGCTCATGATTTCAAGCTTATTTTCTATGGATATATAATATAGACCATATCATTTTCTCAATTATATAGGAATCCACTCATGAAGTTCAGTGAAATTACACCCATCGAGCCAAAGAGATATTTCTGTAAGTATACTCCTACAATTAAATGCTCTAGGAAACTGCCTCAGTGTAGGGACACCCAAATATCCCCCAGTGGATTAAGAAAAAACAAATACTTAAACAAAAATACTTTCTTAAGTGAAAAAAAAAAAGGATATTATTTTTTCACAAAATTTAGTATTTTTTTTTTAACTGATGTGAACGAAAACCTTTCAAAGAGAAAACAGGTAAGTCCTGAATCAGCAGGCAATGCTATTAAGCTAATGCAGTTAAGTGCAGGCATTAGCGAGACACCACAATGTGAGAGCTACAGCAGACATGGTATAAAACACTATTTTAACAGTATGAAACTAGTTATAAACTGACAACATGTCACTTAATGCGCTTTTGCGTATCTAACATTTCTGCAGATTGATTACATAAATGAGTGAAAATAATGATAATAAATGAAATTCATACCCACTTGAATGTTATGTTTTTGACAGAAAGTCAAGACAAACATTTCATTTTCTGTGTCTTTAAAGAATGAGTTCTTGACAAAGTAAGTTTGACAGCTACGAAAGAAGTCATTATCCTCATTATTACTGGTTTGCTGGATGACACCATGATATCCTATGACACTTTACAGAGGTTTTAAGATGTGACAGACACTGTTCCACATTATTTCCTATCATCTAAACAGACCGTAAAGGAAATACACCAAAGAAAGGCAAAGGAGTGGAGAAGAAGTAACATTTGTGATAGTTGTGGCCAGTATATCCAGAAAAGTTTAAAAGAAGGAGGTGGCATCAAGGTGGACTTAATGCTACTAAAGCAAAAAGGGACCTCATCCCTGGTGTACAGTGAAACAAAGGGGTGAGGAAAGAAGACCAAAAAAAAAAAAAAAAGAAAGAGACAAGAATTCAAGAACAGGTAGTCACAAGGACAAAGCAGGGACGGAGCATCCAGGTACAGACGCAGCTGGCTTGAAGCTCATGTGGGAGATCCTCTAAATAAGTGCTGCCTGCAACGCCTGCGGTAACGTGGAAGCCAGCACTGCTCTGAGTCGGGGCTGGGCCAGACGACCTTTGGGGATCCGTCCCAGCCTAAATTATCTTGTGGTTCTGGTAAGGTCTGCAAGCCTGGTCTGCCATAAGGCAAAGGCTTGGGAAGGTAACGTGATGTTGAGGTATGGTCCTTCTTCATCTGGCAGATCCTGCGTGGCTGACTCTCTTGCCATGATAGCTGTTCAGTATTTCTGAAAAGCTTCTGAACACCTGCTAGCAACTAAACGTAGATGATCTGGTCTGATAATGAGTGGAACTCAAAAGGTTGACAGTTTGATGTGATTTTTACACTTTCTTAAAAACGCAATTGGATACTGTCATGAGTGGAGTAAACAATATTTGTCCATTAATTGTCACATGTCTGGAAGGAGAGAGAGAAGGAGACGAGAGGGAGAAAAGAGGAGAGCAAACACATCTTCATCTGTTTTGTAAAAGAGGATGTAACTTCGAAGGCTATATAAATGATTCTTAATCATTAATAATCTCAGTCTCTCAAACAATATGCAAAAGCCTCATGCATAATTGTAAGAGTACAAATCTGACATAGAAATCTCATTTCACCATCTCTGCACTGCAATATATCTGTAGGCCTGTGAGGTTTTTAATAGCTGTGGCTTATAACAAAGCAAATTAATCTCCATTCTGCAGCTAAAGAGAGTTGAATTTTAGCAACAATTTGCTCATTAGTTCTGCACTGTGGCCTGCCTCTGTCTGGCGCTGCCCTCCCTGTGAATTTTTATTGTTGTGGTATTTATTTGGTCATAATTATCTCATCTCTACCTACACCAACCTGTCAGAGAGTGCTAGTTTTTCTTCACTGATTTGTAATTCTATTACACAGCCCATCAGCAGCTTGTTTCTGATTACTGCAAGCAGTACGCTCTTCTGGTAGCAGCTGTTAATATTTGCCCCCGCTTTATTAAGCAACAAGTACTTGTTGCTCGCCCATAATAACATGGAGCTAATAATGTCGTCCCAGGCTGCTTCCTGGGAAATGACGTTCTCCCAGTTCACTTTCTTTATTTGTATAACATCAGCCAGGTAGTTAACCAGCTATTTTATACATCTTCTCGACGAGTCACAGGAACAGAGGAGGCCCAGCAGAAATGGGAAGAGGGACGCCGAGAAGCAAAGACTGCATCAAAAACTCTCCTGCGGGATGCACAGCCCATAACCAGTGGGGATATCAATGTGTCTGGGGGAAGTCACGGCTCACGCTAAGTGGAAGGATGTTGTCATCATGTGTCCTGGTTTTGGCTGGGACGGAGCTAATTTTCTTTCCAGCAGCTATTGTGTTTTGGATTTAGTATGTGAAGAATGTTGATAAAACACTGGTGTTATTAGTTGCTGCTAAACGATCAAGGACGTCTTCCAGCTTCCCAGGTTTTGCTAATGTGCAGGTGCAAAAACTTGGGAGGGGTATAGCCAGTACAGTTGATCCAAACTGGCCAAAGGGAGTATTCCATACCATAGACGTCATGCCCGGTATAAGTGGGGGTTGGCCAGTGGGCCAGTCCCCTTCTTTTTCCCTTTTTTCATTCATTCGGGCCTTTTCGTTCATTTGTTTGGCTGTTCGTTCCCTGACTTGCTCTCTCTGGAACTTGCTGTTCGCAGATCACTGCTGGGGAATATTCCTGACTGCTGCTTGGGATGGGCTGTATCGGTCCTCGGGTGGTGAGAAATTGTGCATCATTTGTTTTACATAGAATCATAGAATCATAGAATTGTTCTGGTTGGAAGAGACCTCCAAGATCATCGGGTCCAACCATTAACCTATCACTACCAAGTCCCCCACTAAATCATATCCCTTAGGGCCTCATCTAAACGCCTTTTGAATACCCCCAGAGATGGGGACTCCACCACCTCCCTGGGCAGCCTGTTCCAATGCCTGACAACCCTTTCAGTAAAGAAGTTTTTACGAATGTCCAATCTAAACCTCCCCTGGTGCAACTTGAGGCCATTTCCTCTTGTTTTGTTGTCTGTTACTAGGGAGAAGAGACCAACCCCCATCTCTCTACAACCTCCTTTCAGGTAGTTGTAGAGAGCAATAAGGTCTCCCCTCAGCCTCCTTTTCTCCAGGCTAAACATCCCCAGTTCCCTCAGCCGCTCCTCATAGGACTTGTGTTCCAGACCCTTCACCAGCCTCGTTGCCCGTCTCTGGACATGCTCCAGCACCTCAATGTCTTTCTTGTAGTGAGGGGCCCAAAACTGAACACAGGACTCGAGGTGCGGCCTCACCAGGGCCGAGTACAGGGGGACAATCACCTCCCTACTCCTGCTGGCCACACTATTTCTGATACAGGCCAGGATGCCGTTGGCCTTCTTGGCCACCTGGGCACACTGCTGGCTCATGTTCAGCCGGCCGTCAACCAACACCCCCAGGTCCTTTTCCGCCAGGCAGCTTTCCAGCCACTCCCCCGCAAGCCTGTAGCGTTGCCTGGGGTTGTTGTGACCCAAGTGCAGGACCCGGCACTTGGCCTTGTTGAACCTCATACAATTGGCCTCGGCCCATCGATCCAGCCTGTCCAGGTCCCGCTGTAGCGCCTGCCTGCCCTCCAGCAGATCAACACTCCCTCCCAACTTGGTGTCATCTGCAAACTTACTGAGGGTGCACTCGATCCCCTCGTCCAGATCATTGATAAAGATATTGAACAGGACTGGTCCCAGTACTGAGCCCTGGGGAAAACATATTCTATCATCCTTATTTATTTTAATTTAAATTATCATCATAATCATCATCATTATTAATATGTAATATAATTATGATCATCCTTTTCTTTGCTGTCCTGGTGAACTGTTTTTGTCTCAACCCACGAGCTTTCCTTTCTCTCTGATTTTCCACCCCACTGGGGAGGGGGGAGCGAGCGAGCAACTGCATGGTATTTGGGTTACTGGCTGGGGTTAAACCACGACATCATGATACAGCCAAGACCATGGGTGTGCAGGACACCTTTTAGACTAGTGGGTCCCAAGAGCTATCTAACAGGGAGCATGTTTTAAGAGGAGCAGTGCCAGCTGCATGGTTGAAAAGTGGAATCCCTCATCTAACATTTCCAGACTTAGTGTAAAGATGTGTCAAGTGGGGTATTTGCCTTTTTTCTAGCTAGACTAAAAACTTTTCCTTATTGCAAGCTAGCAAACGACAGGTCTGTCCAAATGAGTTCACTTCCTCAACATCTTACAAGGAAATTAAGGAATTTAACGTTTTGCTGCTCCACTTCCTTTTGTTGTATTACGTGATCTCCAGGACTGCAACGTACCTTGAGGTACTTCTAACACTCATTAATAAGAGTTCTTAAAATAGGGTCTAGAGCCAGCACTTCCATCACGTTCCTTCAAGTGTTACGCTAAATATTCACTAAATAATTAATTCAGCAGTTGGCATCATGTCACAAGTGGTTATGAATATGCAACAAAATGTTAGCTAAGCAGTAATTTGGATTTAAAAATCTCACTGTAAACATTTCTGAAAAGAGAAGTCTTTATGCAATAAATAGTGCAAAAAAGTGAAAGGATTGTAATTGTGAATATCTGTCTATTGCACCACTATGACAGAGGTGGGTGTCACTCGAAATATTCTAAATGATCTTAAAATGCAGGAAAGTTTATTCACATATTATTGCGTTACAGCCATCTATATATCTGTGGGCTCAACTGACCAGCCTTTCTGAAACAGGCATTTGTTAACAACACTGTTGTTAACAACACTGGCAAAGCTTTCCTGGGAGTGTTTGATAGAAGGAAATTTACAGAAAATCTACAACCAGGACCCCAAAACCTTTGATCCTCAGATTGTGCTGGGTCTTATTTGAGGGCCTAAGGCCTGATCTTCTGTTCACACACCTTATGAAACCATCAAACTTTGAAATGTATGTGCATCACTTGAGCTCTAGGCACTGCAACTTCTGGAGACTGGGAGGTAAGGGAGATAAAAGGCACATAAAAGCCTTATCAGACAGACAGCTGGTTCAAACAGAGGAACTGCCATCTCTACAGTCTAACTTCATAGTCCCTGAACCCATTTGTAAGGGCAGCTTTCTACAAAAGCTTCACTTGATTTTTATTTTTTTTTTCTCCCTCAACATTTGATATAAAGTTTTTGTCCTCAGGCTCCTTGGCTCAGGTTCTCCACCCAGTTATCTTTGGGCATCTAATATTGTCTCCTCTGTGAGGAGCCCAGGCTCCCAAGATTGCCAATTAAAAGAACTGAGCTCCTTCAGAGGCTATTCAGCACTTGGGAACTGATTCACCCTCCCCTGAGCCTGGGTGAATGTCCATCTTACTTTGGTTCCCCAGTAAGTGCTAAAAGCCAAAGGATATTAACTCAGAGGTGAAACTAATTCTTTTCCTTCCCTCTGCTTTTGTCCTGTGTGCTGTGGGAGATTTGGAGTACCCTTGTATCGCCTCACAAATGTGTTCTCTTAGCTAAGAACAGAAAGACCGTGAAGACAATTTGTAGGATGCTGTATTTCCCCTGGAAATGTCCTCACGTCACTGTGGAGTGTCTGACATGGGGAGCCTGAAGTAAAGCAGATAGCAAGTCCGGCAGAGATCTGAGCCATCATTCCTGCTAAATATTGCAATACCCAGTACGGCTTGGTTCATTCTAAGCAAGTATTTTGATGAGACTCGGGTAATGTGTTGGAAGGTGACGTGATGTAAGTAGCATCCAGAGAGAGACACAGCAGGTGCCTCAGGTGAAGAGGAACCACACTGGTGACAAAGCTCCCAAACAGGTTCTCAGAAATCTGCCAGACCAGCTGTGAAGTGGTATCATCTGGTGCCGGAAAGCTAGCAAAGATTTCTCAGGAGATGCGTGCGGTCAAGAGCACTTTGTATTTCCAATAAGCTAAAATCTTGCAGTACTCTTGCCCATTAGCTGACCAAAACAGATTCACAGAAACCCTTTTCCTTGCCTTTTTTCCTCCATGTTAAACTGCCATCATGAGGTGGGGAACTGGTAAGGGAGAGCGTGCACTAGTGGGATTTCATGACAGTCCAGGCAAGAGATAGAAGTCAGTCCTCCTCCATTTCAAGCTTGTTTCAAGTTGCTTCAAGCAAAGACAGAGTCCACAGATTGCAGAAAATGAAGCAAAACCTCTAAACAACATGAGCTAATGGCCTCTGCCATTACTTTTCTCATCATTTCACAGCCTCCTTCATGACATCTCCTTCTCTGCTACCTGCAAGACAGGTCATCCTTAATCCTTTCCTGGCTGACTTACCTACAACAGGCAGTAAGACAGTTTGGGCTGATGCTGATTACAGCCTGCATTGCTGTTTTTATCCTGAGTGCTCGGTCCATCTGATAGTAACTTTGCTCCTGACCCTTCATTGGGTGGTAGATGGGCCTCACAGGTGTCCTGTTTGCACTGGGTTGCTGGTAGCCTTCAAAGACCCTGCTGTGCCAAGTATTTATGCTTAACAAGAGGTGTTATGGTAAGGGCTTTATATAAACCCTTCTGAGGTGTTCTGAGCCTCTCTCCACCTCTTCCAGGAGGGCTGGGTTTCAGTTGCCACTAAGCAGAGCCCAGGAGAACCAAGAGTAACACATCTCAGGCCAATAATTATGTTCAGAAGCAGCCTGTGGCTACAAAGAGCAATAATCAAATGAAAAGGTCCACAATAGTGACTGGTTTTATTGCTGGGAGGAAATGCAAGGGGGCTGCAAGGGGGACAGGTGGAAAGGTGCCTCAGCTCTTTGAGAGCAAGGTAACCCCCACAGGCGGCTTGTGCAGTTGGTCTAAGTCAGTTTTAAGTTAGCACGGCACTGTGGCACGGAGGGAGGCCACCTCTCAGTGTCACTATCTGCTCCGCTCCCCCCCCACTGAGGCAGGCAGCAGCAATGCTGAGTCCATGCCCTTCCTCTGGCTTTTCGCTCCCTTTCCAGAACTGCGTCTAGAAAAGGAAGTAACATATCTGAACCCCGATTCCCTGTTTATTTTCTTAATAGTATAAATTTGACTGAAGGTCTTTAGAGACACAACGTGAGAAGGAAAACAGAATGAGAAATAAATTAGACCTACATTTCTCTTATTCCATCTCCGTCTCGCTATGGAAATAGGTGTTAGCTGTTTTGAAAAGTCAGATAAATGGTGCAGTAATTTATCTTTTTTTTAATCCACTCTGCAAGCTAGCTATGAAATAGATGTATTTAGCTATATATAGACCAGGTGTGAAAGCTTGTTCTAAAATGACTGTCTCGCTCCTCTTTTGGTACGTAGCAATCAGAAACAAATGATACATTTTACCAGATATGAAATTCTAATTAAAGGAAGTAGGAAAGGGGTCAGTTAACAAATACATCAAAGTGCTTCATGCAAATTTGTTTTCTCTCCCTGACAAGAGCGTTAGACGTTAATTTATGCCTATGGTAAATGATTTGTATAAAAATCTTTCTTCATGCATTATGGACAAATAAAAGATGCTGTTGAGGTTGGTTTTTTTCAAAATTCATCCTATTTTAGTCAACTTTCCATGACATTTACTGTTTGCAGTGTGACAATGCCTAAATCCAGGCCACAGACCACAACCCATCATGCTGGGTGCTGTCAGACAAAGTTAAGATGGTTCCTGACCCATTACTTTACGTTTTGCAATTTGAATATAGGCAGACTGTTTCCTTGACTGCTTAGATAGGGGAAAATGGGAATTCTGGGGGAAAAAGGCCTCCATTTTGATCAGCACAATAGACTTGATGTCTTGATTCATACCCACTCTCTGGCACTGAGGAAAGGCTGCAGGAAGTGAAAGCCATAAAAATGTTGGAGGAGGAGGAGCAGAAGCACTTCCTTGCTGTTTCCAGAAGAAAGCCCGGAAGCATCTTCCGGAAGCACCAAGAGTGAGATTCTCTTCCCACGGGGCTGAATCTGCAGGATGGACCCTTGGAGGGCAGAAATCCAGCTCTGCGGAACCCATTTACGTTTTCAAACGCAGAAGCCTTCATTTCATGCTGCAACAGGAATCTCGTTCAGGCCACAAAGAGGCAGAGCGCATTAATGCAGTCATCAGTCCCGCTGCACTAGCACTCACAGATTTGCTAAATAAAAATGGACTGCTGAATCAAGGCCTGAGCACCTTTGGTACTTCCCCTTGTAATTTTTAATGTTTTTCTGGGTTTTTTTTCAAGTTTTGTTCGTAGACAGAGAGATTTTTCCATTTAAGGCAAGCTTTTCAGGGCCACTGGCATGCTGGATATCAAGACACAAAACTTCTGTCAGTCCTTGGCATGTCCAGGTCCTCCCTGTTTCCAGGGCAATGTTAGCCCGACAGGTCGTGAGAAGTGCAACTAGTGAGCTAAGCTAGATAGAGGAGCTGGGCATTTTGGTAGTCATTGGCGTATGTTTTAAACTCTGAATATGAGCTCCATCCTGGCTAATGACAAAATTTCCAGTGATTTGATTTGGGCCATGATTTCAGATCTACTGTTTATATCCAGCACCTGAAAAAGGGAGCGTTAACTCTTCCGAGCAACATAGAAAGATTTTGAGAAGTACAGTGCTTTTCCTTCCACTGCTACATAACTTTTCTACAGCAAACCTTTGCGCAGTATCGCCAGCAGCATTATAACCCAAATAAGGCTCTCCCTGACACCTTTTCTAGTTGTCTATAATATGCAAACTTATTGTGGTTGTTTATTTTGTGAATGCCACTATAAATTCAAGGCTCCTGCAAAGAATTAGGAGTTATAAATTGTGTCATTTTACCTAAACTACTCTTTCGAAGCCCTGTGCTTTGTGGACCACGGGTGCTTAATGGGAGCACCCACGCTTTTGGAGATTATGTAGGTTATGCAGTAAAAATAGATGGTTCAATTATATGGTAGTTGTTTGGAAGAACTTTAGTCACAAAACACCTGCTTCTCTCTGTTTCCAGATGGTTTTGCAGATGTCTAAAGTGTCTACAGAAAAGTGGAAATGGCTGTAGCTTGGAATTTTTCAAAATTGAGATATTTTTTCCACCAGCAAATGTTGATTCACTTAAAGATTCTTTCTACAGGAATGTGACATACTGGACAAAAATATGTCAGAGAGCATTCCTAGGTCCAGTATGGTGAACAAACACTGGATGATTTTGATAAAAAAAAGTAGTAGTCCCAATGCAGAAACTGCAAGTTTTGTTCCATAACCTAGTGCTGCAGAAAAAAGTTAAATATAATTATTTAATGTATAAGCTACTGCTAGCGAGAGCCCTAATGATCAGACTATTGGCAATTGCCTCTACCCATCAAAAGTTCCCGGAATGAAAATCCATGACAAACTTTTCATATATTATGCAAGCAAAATATAATGTTTTTTCTCCAGTCCAGTGCTAGCTAGCTTGGAACAAGAAGCTGCTTTCGATGCCTTTGGACAAGACAGTAGAGAAAAGCCTCTGTCAAGGATACCAGTCGACAGAGGAGCTGGAAATACTCAGGAAATGCCAGAAAGGGGCCCAGTTTGGTTGTACTTAAAACAAGGCAAAAGAAAACAAAAGCTATTACTACCAACTCAAATAAAATAGAAAATAATACTAATAATTCATCCAACACATATAATTTGTCACTGTGTAAGCTACAAGCCTGCAATGTAAAATTCAGACTTCTTGCTCTGCCATATTATTACATCTTTAGTCCCAGGGAACTGGACCTGAACTCCCAAGCAGCTCAGATGATCTTTCTAAGTACCCAATCTACTGGCCAATTCTCTGCATATCTTCAGAAAAGGCGAGAATTTCTCTAACCTTTTTCTGCTGACCCTACACCTTTCTTTCCTGGGAATGGTGACCTCCCACACTTCTCAGTCTCACTTATCCAAATTGCATGACACATACAGTTTCTCATTCATTTCCACCTTGTCACTCAGACTAAACTCAGAGCAGCCATTCTGCTGGTAGCATCTCCCCTCCAGGTTTTGGATGTGAAGGTTCTTCAGTACTTCTCTATCATTATTTTTTCAGCTAATAAAGTTACCACAGAAGTGTTTCATAATAGAGATAGGATTATATTTGAGAGCTATGTTGGAAAACATGCTTGTTGGATGTTGTCCATACTACAAAAAATTGAAAATCCAGGGTAATAAAATGAAGCAGAGATAAACAAAGTTCTTCTAAGTGGAGAATTGTTCAAACAATAAGTAACAATGACTTATCCTCATGCCTCAAGTCAGAATATTTACAGAAATGTGAAGACTTCTGAAATGAACATTGTATAAAATTCCAGCATACTGAAAGGCAAGTGTAATAGAAAATTGACTTGATAAGACTAGTTCTGTTTATTAACTGCATGTCCTTTGAATCAGTCCTCCAACTATTGAACTTCACGAAGACTGGCTGAAGAAAAGGAATACAGATATTAATGAGATAACAATTTTAAGCAACTGGAGTCATCCGGTTTCTGCAGCATTATCTTTTAATTATATTTAATCTATATGACAAACAGAGAAAGGAGACCTTGAAAGACTGATTAAAAGAGAGAAACTGTGCTGCAGATACAATAATTGATTGTTGAGGTCCACAGTGCAACTAAAATATTGATGCCCTGGTATGGGTATCTTTGCATAAGCACAAGCAATTGAATTAGCACTTCCAAAAAAAGTTGCTTTCCTTGCGAGAAGTTTGTTTTTCCTCAGCTGGGATGTGGTAACCAACTATCTTCCTTGTCTGTAGCACTGTGAAGTAAAGTGGTTTGCTGCTGATTATCTAGTGTCACAACATCTATTTTGCTTACCCCACAATTTTAATGTGATTCAAAATCCAAACGTTGCATGTTACAGATGGCTGAAACCTGATATTCCACTAACAGTTCCATTAAGACTCTTGTTGATTTAAATAATTGATTTTACTGTATGTTCCAATGGGCTTTGAAGGCCAATATGGTCAGCTGCTACATCTCGTCTAGGGAGCAGTGCCTTCCAGCTATGGGGTTGTACCTTGATTACTTTTGAGCACATCCCTATATACTGAGACTTCAGTTATTCTTCCAAGAGAGGAAAGAAAGCTCAACCAGTGACACAATGAAATTGCAGAATTAGTCCCTGGCAGAAACCCCCTTGGAATCAATCCAAAGCCTTCAGAGAGCTCCAGTTTGGCCCTAACTAAACACAGAAACCTGTTCATTGCTCAAAAAAAAAAAAAAGGGCAAAGGGGAACCCCACTCTGCTACAGTTTAAGTAAGTCTTCCCATTGCACCATTCAGCATTATCTTTCTCGCCTCCAAAGACAGAGATAAGCAGGATGTCATCAGGAAGAGGATCACCTCAGACACATGTGTAGGTTTTCTTCAAAAATTAAACCATTTTTTTGCTTTCCTTAATCAGTCCTATGTATTTCATGCATTATTATGTTGTTAGTTTCATTGAACGTCACTGTTGACTAAGCAAGGAAATACCCTTCTGCGGCTTGTTACAATGCTTCATTGTATTGTGTATTACTGGCAAATTACAATAAAACTATCGAGAGTCTTAAAACCTGCCTATGAAATCAGTTGCAGACTGAAAGCATGCAAACTGTACTGTGTAAGTGCAATGCACCCTCATTTAACATTACCTACAATTTTGCTTTGTGAAAACTGTGACTGAAGAAGGCGGGCTCACAAGCTGCTGCGCTGGGTATGTCATTGTGCAGCTCTCCAGAATAAAAGAGACTAGAAACCCTTACACCAGGACGCTGCTGAATTAAGTTCTCCTTACTGTGGTGGTTTTTTTTTTTTTTTTTGTAATTTATATATCTACTTCCACTGCATGTGCTAAAGCCATTAAATATTTAATTTGTATTTGATGCTTCTCTCATGGCTGGAGCTCGTCAGCTACCCTTACTTGGAGTAGGGTACTAATGCTAACACACACACGACGTGCATTTAAGGGAACACTCCTGTAGCCTTGTTACTGGAATATGAGTAATTATTAACAAACGGTAAGGCCAGTTTTATTTCTGCTTAAATATCATTTGGGCTCAATTACACGATACCAAGATGAACAGGTCATTAAGCTCTCTACTCTATTGATTCTAGTTTTAGCTGAGTTCTGTTCATTTTTTATTTGAGCTCATTTTCTTTGGCTTGAACTTTGACTGTGTTATTTGATTGAAAGTTAGCTCCCATGGAAATTATTGGGAGCATGAGGCCTTATACTCCTGCATACACCCCCGAATTCAATTTGATGTTAACTTTTGCAGGGCATTTTTTCTCTTTGAGGATACTACGCCATGGCTGTAGTGTTCAGAGAGCCCCGGGAGTCTCTAGGACCCTACTCTTCTAAACTATATTTATTCTTATGGCCTGAAAAGGAGCTGTTGTTGGGAGGAAAGACTCAAAAAGCAGTCACACACGCGGGCTGGTGGGAACGGGGAGGCTGAGCCCCTTTTCAGCCAGGGGCCCTGCGCAGGGAGGGTGGTGGGGCAGCGCCGCTGGGAGCGTGGGCTGGCACACGGCCCTGGCCACTCCTGGCGTAATTCAGCCGAGGGCAACTTCCCTGGCGCTGATGTGGGGCTCTGACCCAGAGCTTCAGAGGCTGTGGGGCTGCTTTGGCAGGAGACGGCTATGGAAAGAACCACTGCAACTCCCAGTACCGCTCCAAAGCTTTTGGGAGGAGTGGGGAGACAAGGGTTAATGGGCGAGGCAAAGCCCTGGTGCTGTGCCCATCCCCAGCCTGGTAGATCTAACTTGCTAGAAAGGATCCTGAGGTCACCAAGTCCAATCTCCGGGCCAGTGTGTGACATTGCTGAGAAGTTAAAAGGGATGGATAAAAAAAAATATTAAACAGAGCATCTCTAACAAGGTACAAAAATATCATATATTGCCTGGAACTGCCATAATTGCGTGCAAGAATGTTTGGCAATTGAAAACAAATTGCAATCCAAATGCATTTTTCAGCTAGCTTTCTCAGACAGGAAGATTCTTACATGAACTACATAAATTTTTACCATGGAAAACAGTAGTGCTTCTGGGAAGGAGGGCCTGCCATGCTTTTGACTTCAGAACTCTTCATCTTTTCTCTGAAAGGAGGAAATGACTGCCTGGCTGAGATAATTACACACAGTGTCTTTCCCATCACCATGAAATATGACTGTCGATGATGTATGTGCCAGATAGGAATGTATAAATAAACACTTCCCAAATAAATCACTCGGTGGCCACCTGGTTCCCTCTCCAACATTGTAATGACAGGCTGGGTATGAACCTGCAACCCAGAAGGGAATACTCTGGCCCTGCAAATCCCTTCAACTCTTTGCAGTCAACTTATCATACCCTTGGACCTGTTCAGAAAGTGCCAGCATCCTCTGATAAAGGCCAGAAGCCCTAAGCTGTCCTCAGCATCTTTGCTCATCTAACCTAGAAAGTACTAGAACTCAACCAAACCTTAGCCTTCAAAACATCACAGAGCCTAGTGGTTGCAAGAAGGGTTAAGGACTGCATGGGTTATTCTTGGGTGGTACTAGAGGTGGAGACAGAAGGAAGAGCCATTCCCAATCTGTCTTATCATAGTGATGCCCCTTGCAATAAAAAGTTCAAGACTGGAGGAAGAAGGGACATGCAGGGCTATGATGCTGTCACTGTTGGTTGGCCATGCTGCTGGGACGTGAAGCTGAAGTCTTCCAGGCAGGGAGGAAAGGGAACTGATTGCTCCCACTTTCTTGATGAACACTCTATTAGTCTGCTATATAGATTGCTAGTTCAATTATTAAACTGATATACGAAAAGGGGTTCTCTTCTTTTTCAACTGTGAGAAACAGAGGGGATCAGTCACACACTCTCCCTTCACCTCGTTTGGTCCTTTGAACAAAAGAATGCAGCTACTGCCTTCAGGGTCTGTACTTTCAATCCGGGGTCGGCAAAGACACCTAATTCCCAGAGAGGACCAGGATTTCATCTTTTTCTTTAGCATTTCCTACTGATCACGCTGACTGCAGGCTTGCTACAGAAAGCTTGCTGCCTGTATTTTTTCTGGCATCTCCGTCTCTGCCCTTGCACGGCACAGGCACGTGCAGCGTGCCATCCAGGGGGCTGGGCTGCACTGCAGTTTGTGAGCATCCTCACACCCCTCTTCCAAGGCTCTGGGTGCTTTTTTGTGTCTAACTCTAACGCTTCATACCAGGGGGCAATATTTACCAGACAACATCCAGAAACAGTTATGTATAAAAATGTTGTTTATGTTGGCACCATCAAAGATTGTGGATTGCATAGAGACTTACCTTTGTATAGAAAACTCAGATATTGTATGTTTGCAGGCTTAAATAAATAGAGAGGGAGAGAGAGAAGGGAAAGCGAGCAAGTACTGACCACAACAGCCTAAAAAGGATGCTCCAGTTGAGGGGCACACCTGAGTAAGTTGGAGGTAGGAATGAACCTCTCTCAGTTTTCTGTCGCTGCTTCAGAGAGATGTCACTTCAGGGTGACTCACTGGAGCAAGCCAAAAGTACCTGCCTGATTTTCAGGACTCCACAGTTTCCAAGTCCCTTTCCTCTCACCCTACTGCATGTTTTTCCTCTTTCCCATGGAGAACTAAAGCAGCATGTAATGAGCCATGTTTCTCATCTGCTCCTAGCCCTAGGATCCCTATTGATCTCATCAGTGTTAAATTAGCCTTGATAGCGATACGGTATTTTGGACACTACTAAGCTGCAATGCTGCCACTTCCTAAGCAAGCCGTGGGCTTTGTTTCAAATGAACACAGCAACTGATTAATCAATACTGAAAGGTTATCAAGACCTGCCTCCTGATAGCAGGCTTTCACAACGCCCAAGGACTTTTTCTTTTCTCTCAGTTATACAAAAAACCATGCTTTTTTAAGGGTTTTTACTGCCTTCTTCTGGAGCCTTGTTTTCTCCCTCTGGCAGTCCACCCTGTTCCCAGGTGGTTTCCTGGCTCCAGCGGAACTTCGCCCATTCCCATGCCCAGAGGGATCCCAAACCACTCCAGATCCCCCAGTGAAACCATAGCAGGCTAACTGCTTCCTAGGGGTCCAACTCAATCACCCACGCATGACTGGCAAGCATGTTCCCCACTCCTGGAAGGCGTCTCAGCCCCCAGGTCCCTGCTTGCCTGCTTCCAGAGAGCAGACTGATGAGGCATGCAGCTCCTTGAGAACCTGCCAAAATAAACAAGGCCATAGCATGCTTCCACCCTCTACTGTGTCTACTCAGAAGTTTGTTAGGTTATATGTGATAAAAAAGACTTGCAAAAGGAGCAGGCCCAAGGGGGGGGAAGCTCCATAAGCCCACGGGGGCCAGTGGAGTCCTCTGCCATGGCCCCCTCCTGGGTGTCACTGGGAGCAGCCACCCCATGGGCTGGGTGAGACCCATCAAGATGAGTCCGTGGGAGAGGCTCTGCCGGGGTCATTTGACAGATGGGGGGTGACTGCCTGCAGGCATGAGAGTCTGTACCAGGGAAGAGCATTTTGGATGGGATGTTTAAAAGAGGGAACAAAGGTGGTGAAAGGGAGGGATCCAGGGTTACTGGGGAGGAACAAGTGTGGGAAAACAGAGGGAAAAATGGGATAAAAGGGGCTGGTGGCATGTACGTGGGTGCTGGTCAGTCCATATGTCTGACCATGCCTGTGCCGGCCAGCGCAGCCTCTCCTGTCTCCTCATTAACTCTGTCTCTGATGGCTTTCCTGGGCGAGGGCTCCCTGTGCCCGTGCGTGGGAGGGCTGAGCACCCGCCCGCTGGGGGCCGGGACGCAGGGCCAGCACCAGAGGCACGGGGGTGCGGGGGGTGCGGGTGCGTGGGGGGGGGTGCGACCACGAGGGAGTACGGGCCAGTGAGGAGGTAAGGGGCTCGGGAGCCGGGTGTCGGGGTGGACCCTGGAGAGAGCCAGGGCTCTGCCAGCTGGTGACTGGGGGCACCGGGAGGTCCAGCCCAGCCGCAGGGGACACCCGTGGTGGGGGGGTGTGGGTTTGTGTCTTGCCCGTTGTAGCTGCTCCACTACCATATGAAACGAAACAGTAGCGTGCTCAAGTGAGAAGGAGTGGATGCCTCTGCAGGCTAACTGTTAAAGCAATCCGGTACGGGGGAGGACTTGTGTCCTGGGCTTCACTCTAATGAGTCTGTAAGTACATGGTATAAATCAGAAGGGCTTATTAAAAAGAAAAAAAAAAAAAAAAAAGAGTCCCTTTAACCTACCTAACGGCACTAGTAAATAGAAGCTGGGCCATTCCTTGAAACATCCATCTCCCTTCAAGCACAGATTGAATTTGGGCTAAAATCTCCAGTATTCAGTAAATGTTGATTAAAAAAAGGAATCGGTAGAAAGGAAATCTTACCTTTAAAAAGTTATAAAGGAAATTCTAACATTCTCCAGCACTCTCAGGGTTTTTAAAACAAAGGCATGAAGTGCCTAACTGCAGGAGAGGTTTGGCAGTGTATCCCAAGCAGCACAAGGTGTGTTCCTATAGCCCAGAGGGTCTGATGTAGGTTTCTTACGTTTCCTCAGCCCCCCAGCCACTCTCTCTGCATTGCGTTGTCTATGAAACCCCTGCTTTAGCACCTAACTCTTCCTCTCTGTCGAGCCACGGCACCAAAGGGGCGTTTGTGAACCCTGCCAGGGAAGCGTGTGCCTGCGAAGGGGATCGCCCTCGTCCCTTGCTGTCAGCTGTGCGTGGGCTCAGCCCCCTCCAGAGGGGAGAAACAGGCTTTTCCCAGAGAACAATTTACGTCGCCCATGTTGTGCTCTTGCTTTGGCTCATCTTCAGGGAATGCTGAAGAGCTCATCTTCTGCTTGTCTCCATGAGCTGCAGAAAGAGCCCCGTGCTTGCAGCCCCCTCCCACAGGCACGAGCGTTCGGACTCCTGAGGCAGAGCGTGTGTCGCTTACACGCCCAGACCCACAAGATGATACACCCCATATAAATACCCTTGGCTAGAATGTCAACCTGTCTCTACCATGTAACTTCGCTACAAGATTTTCTTTGCTATGAGTTTTTTGTTTGTTTGTTTTACAAGATTACTAATGCTTTTACAAAATTGTCTTTGCGGACAAAATCCGTTTTTCCTAGCATTTCTCGCTTAAAGGAAATATTAGAGAAAAAAAATTCAGCTCCTCTTGTTTGCGCATTGGGCCGAAGTTTGGTTGGTTCTTTCCTTGTTGAGCCTGGTCCTAAAATTTGCTGAAGGGTTCCTTCCAGCACATAGAAATGTAATATATAATATATAACATATGAAATATGAACTATGAAATATGATATAAGATATATTATATGTGATAAATTATATATATCATACATCATATAAAAGAATACACAATATACATTATACATTTTATGCTATATATCATGTTATATTGTATATTATTTAATGTATAGTATATTTACACATTATTTGTATTTCTAAAACTGCAGATTGTTTGCATTTTGATGTTGTTGTGGTTTAACCCCAGCTGGCAGCTAAGCCCCACACAGCTGCTCGCTCACTCCCCTGCCTCTCCAGTGGGATGGGGAGGAGAATGGAAAAAAAGTAGAACTCATGGGTTGAGATGATAGAGATAGTTTAATAGTTAAAGCAAAAGCTGCGCACAAGCAAAAAGCAAAACAAGGAATTCATTCACCACTTCCCATGGGCAGGCAGGTGCTCAGCCATCTCCAGGAAAGCAGGGCTCCATCACGCGTAACGGTTACTTGGGAAGACAAACACCATCACTCCGAATGTCCCTCCCTTCCTTCTTCTTCCCCCAGCTTTCTATGCTGAGCACGACATTATATGGCATGCAATATCCCTTTGGTCAGTTGGGGTCAGCTGTCCCACCTGTGTCCCCTCCCAACTTCTTGTGCCCCCCCAGCCTCCTCGCTGGTGGGGTGGGGTGAGAAGCAGAAAAGGCCTTGACTCTGTGTAAGCACTGCTCAGCGGTAACGAAAACGTCCCTGTGTTATCAACATTGTTTTCAGCACAAATCCAAAACACAGCCCCGTAGTAGCTACTGTGAAGAAAATGAACTGTATCATCCCAGCCAAAACCAGCACAGATGTTTCTATTTGGTTTTTTTGCTGTTTGAGAACATAAGCTCTTTGGAAAGAAAGTCACGAAGTCAAACATGGTGAAGAATCACAGAGCTGCTTTCACTTAGAATGAAGCAAAACTTTATTAGAGCGAGAGGAGAATTGATCTATTAAGCCACCCTGCATCTGCTGCTGCTCTGCTGACATCCTACGCAAGTTGTGTGTCTTATTGCACCACCATCAGCAGAGCTTCCCTGTTTACACAAGCTAGCAAGTAGCCCCTCCTCCGCAGCCTGCCCCTATCTATTGGCTCCAGTGTTAAGGTAATAACACACATTTTTAAATACCTTTCTTCTGATGAGTCCTCTGCAGTGTTGACCTGTCAAACCAGCAAACCTGTATTGCAGCCAGAGTGTCTCCTGGGTTTGTTATCATGTCAAGGGTCTAAAGTGAAGTTCTGCTCCATCAGGCCCTGTTCCCGCTGCTAACTGGCAGCATCCCTCGCTAGTCACTTTCCAAGAAACAATGGCTGCAATCAAGGTGAAGATGGATTTTTGTTCCAGAGAAAACAGGCTTAAAAAATTCCCAAACATCGTGCCAACTTCAGACTCCACCTAATCACACTTTACAATGAACCTTTATTTCAAACAGTGGAGGGAACACTAGGTGTGAAGTTTCCTGAAGGAGAAGAAAGTGCTCTTCTCCATCTATATCTACACCTCTGGCCTTCTGAAAGTGAACAAAAGGCCTAGCTGGATTTTTGTATTTTGAGTTAATTATAGCTCTTGGAAGCACGTTTTTCTTTAGTTATATAAAAAGTTAAGCTTTGCATTATCTTGTTTCAAAAGTGGGGGAACTGTAAAGCTAAATCAATATGATTTTAAAAGCTGCTGTTTAATTAGTTTCAGTTGATTAGATAGATATTTGATTTTATAGTAGCGCAGCCTGCTGGGATTAAAGGGCAATAATATCTAGATATATTTTCTGATAACAGTTTTGTCCATGTATGTGTTATAAGAGCATCTACAGACAGCAGGCAAGAAAATGAAGCCACGGGAGGACGGTGAATTTACCTACTAAAATTATGACATATGACACAGCATTTCTCCGCCTTATGTAAGAAGTGGTTCAACTTCTCTGTGCTCCTGTCCTCTTTGTACAGTGAGACTTCTAACACAAGAGGTCTTGGTCCAAGGAAGGCAGTGAGGCGAGTCATTAAAAGTGCAATTTTAATGCTCTCTGTATTACAGCCTCGTGATCCATGAAATAGATTTGACTTCTACTGTTACTCCAATGCAGCTTTTTGCAATAAACATTACTTACAAATAGTGGTGAGACTACCAAAGGTATTATACTTGAGAAGACCACCAAGATCTTCAGATGTAGCTGTGATGTTCAGAGCGAACCAACAGCAGAATACGAAAGAAGATTTACTTTTGAATAAATGAGAGGATGAAAAGATTGTTTAGCACATATTTTCCTCAAAACACAAACTTTAGTTTTGCCTACCTAATGCTCTTAGGAAGAAAAACACACTGGTGTCATTTGTGCCAGAGGCTTTTCAAATATAATATGTGGTAGCAGCTGGGCAGATACAAAAATGCAGCCACTACAATTTACAAATTAGTGCAGTCCCCAGTGAAATAAAGTCAAATGATTTAATAACAAACTACTATTTGATGAGTTACATTACGATAAAAACTAAAACACTTTGAGAATAGTGTTATCCAACACAGCCTTCTTGCATCCCACATAAAGTGGGGGCTTGGGGACTCGATCTTTAATTCCCTTTCAGACAGGTCACCTTTTTAAACCAGCAGCCTCGTAACGGTGCCATTTTGCCATAGCCTGAGCATACGCTGTAGTCCTTATACAAGTAAAACTCCCTTTCATTTCAGCATAAGTTTTACCTGAATATGAAAGACAGTGTCGTGTTTGGCCCTGCTTTAGGAGAAGAGTAATTTTTATAGTGTACTAAATCCCTTTCTAAGTTAAAATAACTCGATTGCAATTCTAATAAATGCTTGATTATGGAGGCTGGAAATTTAACATCCATGCTAAGTAGACAAAATTGAGCTAAATTTGCAGAGAATAAATGCTTTCAGCATTACGGTTAGCTTTTAACACAGAAGCTGTATTCTAGGAAATCCAGATTATTGTTGGCACATAGTGAATGCCTGGGAGGTGGAATTATCCCTAGTATACCCTTACCGTGAGGCTATTCAGGAGCATAATTTAGGGTGCTGTTTCCAAAATCAGGTCAAGGTCCTCCCCAACAAGTTTCGGAGAAGGAAAATTTTCATTTCTTTGGGCTTCAGGGCACAAAATCAATAATAAACCTGACAAACACATACTTGCAATTCCGAACTCCAGAGTCAAACCTGGGATTTCATTCTCAAATCTTCCCTTTCTCTGAGAAAGAGAGTTCTCTGCACTGCCTTCACTCCTCTCACACTTTTGAGACGAGTTTTTGGGACCACAAGGCCTTCATGGCAGTTACCACGGTTGCCAAAGGCAAGGAAGAAGCTCAGTGCAATTTCACGTACAAGTCTCAAGACCTGTTCAAGAGGGTGCCCAAAGGGACCCAGGAGAAAGGTCTGCCTTAGGAGGTGGACAGGACAGAGATGCGTCTTTGTGCCTGGCGCAAGGGCTGTGGCCACAGACGTGGCATTGCCAATATAAAGCTGAAAAATGTGTGAGAATGAAAAGACATCTGCAGCAAAAGTGAAGATGGAAATACTGTAGTGTGTGTGTGGTTCTTTCACACTGGTCTTAGCTTTAGAACAGTGGAAGAAGCAATTGAGATATTAATTCCATAATATTTGTAGAGTTTCTGATACTATTGGTCCATTTTCTACTTTTTGCTGGTGGAACCATAAGGCAAAGGCAGGGTGTCACAAACGCACTTCTGTGCGAAGCTTTTGCATCCGAGTTCCCCACCGCCTGTTGTTCAATAACTTAGGAGAATTTTTATGGAGGAGGAAATGGAAGCAGTTTATAAGATTCCTAGCTAAAGTAACAAAGTGGGTTCAAGGTGAGCCACAGTCTTTCCTTGCTCCCCTGTCTGACAGCTCTTTCACATATTCTCAGTCAAGTTTTGAGCAGTGCAGATTTATTATGCACGTTATGGGGAGAGGAAGGCTACAGATACTGGAAGGTTACAGATACTGGAAGGCTACAGAGTAAAAGAGGATATCCTGAGAAATGGCAGGGAGCAGAAAAGGGAAAGAGAAGGGTCTCCAGTGCTACTTACCTTCAAGATTAAAATCCCCCCCAGACTTTCCGCCAAAGCAAAAGAATGAAAATTAGTGAGAAAAAGAGAGAAAGACAGGCAAGGAGAGAGCCCTGCACTGATCCCCTGAAAAAAAAGACAACCCACAACAACCACAAAAAAACTACAAAACCAAACCAAACCAACAACAACAACAAACAAAAAACCAAACCAAAACAAAAACAACAACAACAAACAGGCAACAGAAAACCACAGCCCACAAACTTTAAAATGACCCATCTCTGAAAATTTGGTCGTACCATTACCTGTGGTTTGAATCTGTCTTTCAGCTGATTCAAAAGAAACATTATCACTACCCTTATTGGACTCTCCTCCACCTTGCCATATAAGCAGCACTGGTGGGGAAGGAGACAGTCAATGCACCACTGGGACAAAAGTGTTCCCAGGCCAAAATATCCTTGTTTTTCTCTACTCGCATGCAGCCGTTTTAGAGAAAGACAATACGTACGGCAACAGTGCAATTCCAGGACAGGAATTGCCTTGCTGTCCTGGGCACAGTATCCTTTCAGGTGTCCTCTCGCTAGTCACCTGCACCAGCCCTGCGAAACCAGCAGAAATATCAGTCTGCTCCAGACTAAGACTCTTGCAGTGTTTAGCTTTCCCTGTAATAAGAGCGTCATTGGAACAGATTGACATTCAGAGGTGTGTGAGCAGTAATATCTTGTTACTCTTCCAGCGAAACGCTATCCTCCACCACTCTGCAACTGTTAGTTTAGTTATCCAGCTGAGCTGATAGCTAAACTGACTTGCCAGCTAGCCTCCCATCAAATGCTTAATGAATGAAATACCAGCGGGCACAGACACCCCACTGGCTGTCTGTGGAAGTCAGTGGAAGGAAAGCCTCGGATCACTCACACTGTAAATAGCAGATTGCTGGATCACCTTAACATCATGAGACACTAAAACATGAGATATCAGCCGTGTTACACTGATGCCTGTTAACTCCCCTCTTTGGTTGATCAACGCTTACTTAATGAGCATAAATACGTCTAGCTGACATATTTATAGCTTGGGCTCTCAAGTCATGTCTCACAGTGATAGACCCAGCAAAACCTCTGGAGCACTGTTTGCTGTTAGTCTGGAAACCCTAACACTGCCTGTGGTTAAATGACAACATACCTACTTGACCACCTTATACCATCCACCCCTGACAGCTAATTTGCTGGAGTCAGATAGCAACAATAACCTGTTTTTTTTTTCACTGATAGGGCTACTTATCTGCCTGACCTGGAAACAAAGGGAGACAGCTAAGTCCAAGAAGATATCCTTTCTCCTGAAGTATACCTGCAGTCACAGCTGGTTGTTTCAGGTCCAGATGTCTATGCAGACCCAACGCACAATGCTGGGAGAGCCAAGCACTCACTGAGTAGATGCGAGATCCACAGCTACAGAGATGTTTACATCTTAGACCTACAGCTGCACGATCTTAGTAGGGCAGGTAACCATCTTCTTGGGAGAATATTCTTTTTAAATGCCCTCCACAACGTATCCAGCAGGGCTATGGCTACAAAGCATGACAAGAATGAATGTTAGCTCATACTTGGGTGCCCATAACCAAGACAATCCTAGCGCAAATAACCAGCTAGGCATGAATTTCCACAGGATCTAGGCAGCAAGTGGCTAAATCCAGTGAAAATCTGAGTCAGAACGAGAAAGTTGAGCAGAGGATTAATAACTAAGGAGACAATTCACCTAGAATGTCAATAATCTAGGGAGTCACTGACACCTAAACACTTACACTATGTGATTTAAAAATAACAATAAGCATATCGTTAATGTGAAAATATAAGTGCAATGATCCACTGTCTAAATTCTTAGTTATGCCCTGACAATAAAAACATTGTACATAATAATGTCATGCATTATGTCACCCTCGCAGGCAAGGGTGAGGAAAGGAAAGCCTGTTCCTCTAGGATGAGGGTAAGGATGGGATCTGCTGTACAAAATGGTGTGTACATTTCTGTACATCCGTGCTGCCAGGGCAGCCACTTACCAAAGGGGTTAGACAAACCCAAGCCTGTTTTACCGGTGAACAACAGCTGTGACACTACAGCAGCACAAGACTCTGGTTATGGCACTGAAAGGGAGCTCAGCACGGGTGAGGCGAAGCCCGTTGCCCAGTGATCCCCGAGAAGTGCTGAGATGCTCATGCTGCAGCTGCAAGGATGAGGCAGCACAAAGATCTGGTGAATCCTTCGGGATCTGCAGTGCTGGCGTTCAAGACCCCTGTCTGTTTTCTGCAGCTGATAGCTGGGACAGTAGCTTCCAGATGAGACAGGTAATGAAGTGTCAGAAAGCATGGTGCAACAGCTGCTGTCCCACCCACTTGTCCACCCCCTGGGTTTTCTGTACAGAGGATCATCGTTCAGGACATACTTACATTCAACCTAATAATCAGTGGCAACAATTTTACTTTTGTCATGTCCTTGAGAAGTAATGCAATAAACTGCAAACAAACAAAGTAAACCCCCTTCCTTAAGAAAATGTAATTTGGACGTCATATCCAAATGAATAAATCATTCCTGAAAGGCAGAAGCAATATTACTGTTGAATTAGTGCTGGATGTTCTTTTGTTAAATTGTATACAATCAAAGCAAGGTGCCAAATTGCCAACTAACTGTCTGGAGGTCGATTTTTAAATTCACGGATGAGCTAATGCATTTGTGGCAGTGATCATAAAGGGAGGAGTTCACCTTGCATTAGCCTTGACTCATAACTATAAATCTACAATGTTACCAGAAATAGATGTCCTATTTCTTGTCATTGATCTGCAAGCCATAATTTAAACATTTACATGTTCTAATGTTGAGCCTTCCAATTGCCCGAAACATCTCCCTCCAGGGAATGCTCACCACAAGGACAGGGACTGTAAAAATAAGAGCATCTTCAGTAAAAAGTAGGAAACTTTGGCATCTTGAAGTTTATCACAAGTCTCATAAGTAAATAAGAATGAAAATGGAAGGATAAAAGGACATTGATAAGGGTCAAATGAGGACATGACAGAAGTAAAACAAGTGTACGCTAGATTATAGTGTTCGTGGGCAAAAGAAACTCGAAGTGAAAGAATTCTGCACGACTATTAAGCAAAGAAGCTGAAGAAATTGCTATAAAATTAACTGGTATATTGCCTTATCTTTCAGCAGAACTAACATTGTTACTATAGAGTCATTCACTAATAGAAAAACCAGAGAAATGTTTTTCCGCTTGAAGTAATGCTATGTGTTTCCCTGAAACTGATATTTTAAAAACAATATGTATGGGAAACGAATGAGTCACCAGTTATGAAAAGATGTATTCATTCAGGTGAAATGAAGTACGTGGCAAATGTAAAGGAAGTGGTTTCAAGGCTGTAGTTTGACTGAACAGACGTCATTTGTAGGGGAGATGGGAGAGTGCATAGAGTAATTTCCAGACAGGTTTGCAATACTTCATAAGTGCATACGCAAACTTCTTGCCTGTTTCTTGTGAAGTGCTCCCTTTCCTAAAGCGTGGAAATTGCTGTTAGATAGCTAATTAAACCAGTGCAGTACATCCAAACATCAGAGCAAAAGGTCCAAATACCAATGTGAGTCTCGAGGTGTTTTGAATTCTATAATTTTTAATTTAACTATTTGAGACACCATTTCAGAGAGCTTATGCAACAAGAAGCATCAGAAATCCTGCAAGCAGTTCATTGCAGTATTTTAGTGAGTTTTAAATCTCATAGCTTTTATATCAATTTGGATATTTACTGCTCCTTATAATTTCATTATTTCTGTAATCTGCAGTAGAAGTGTGCTAAGCAGGCCAGGGCTTTTCTACCGAGGCCTTTAACTGAGGCCAATAAATAGATAAAAATAGAATTTTTGAAAGGGTCGTGAAATTCAATAAGATTTCTTGGTGTTTCATCATAAGGCCAGTAACAAATACCAGTGCTGCAGGTCTATGCCTACTTGACTTCATTTTTTAGTTTGCCTTTTGTTGTAGTGGCAAATCAGTAGAACAAAACTCTCTGCCTTCTTGTTCAGACATACTCAGTGTCTTGCACTTTGACCTGTCAGCTTTTAATAGCCTGTAATTTTTAATCAAATTACTTGTTAATAGTTTCTGGTTTGCTACTTCTTTCATACCATTCTTTGCACACACAAATGAAGAAATGTCCAAGTACGCAATAGTACATCAATTGTCGAAACGGCCCTAGTCTACATTTAAATTCCTCTCGTGCTCTCTTCAGATGTAAATGCGTACATAAATTTGTTGTGTTTAAATTCTCTGCTAAACTGAGAGATAATTGCTCTATTTTTGTACTGGAGGAAGGAATAATTCACAGTGGCTGCTCTTACCTCCGAGGCAAATGTGCTCCAGCGGGTGCTGCCTTGGTGGTGGTCTTGGGGGCTACGGCAGACTAGGGAATCTGTGGGGAACATGCCCCTGTCCTTCCTTGCCCCCACACCTGGGCTCCACCTAAGGAAAACTCGAGCTCAAAAACCCCGGGGAGCTTCAAGGACCCAAATCTTATCCCCATGTCCTGGGGTCACGAAACCCCATTGGGGACCAGGAGGCACTCCCGGGCCCCGGAGCTCAGGTGGAGTCAGCAGAAGCATTTCTCGGAGGAGAAGGTACTCAGTTCCTTTTGGGAAAGGCAAAGCTCATCCTGACATAGACTCAAACGTCACTGCTGGCCATGTTTGCCAGTAGTACAGGACATTGTGAAGTAGTTCGGCGACACTTGTGCTCATGTTTCCTAGCAAAGGTTTATGATCTCAGCATGGCTTTAGGAGAAACAGAGTTCCCCGGTTTCAGCCAGGACGGAACTAATTTTCTTTCCAGTCACTACTGTGTTTTGGATTTAGTATGTGAGGAATGTTGATAAAACACTGATGTTACTATTTGCTGCTAAGTGACCAAGGACGTCTTCCAGCTTCCCAGGTTTTGCTAATGCACAGGTGTAAAAAACCTGGGAGGGGTATAGACAGTATAGTTGATCCAAACTGGCCAAAGAGAGTATTCCATACCATAGACATCATGTCCAATATAAGTGGGGGTTGGCCTGTGGGCCAGTCCCTTTCTTTTTCCCTTTTTTCATTCTTTTGGACCTTTACGGTCATTCGTTCGGCTGTTTGTTCCCTCGCTCGCTCTCTCTGGAACTTGCTGTTCTGGGATAGCTGCTGGGGAATATTCCTGTTCCCCGACTGCTGCTCGGGACGGGCTGTATCGGTCCTCGGGTGGTGAGAAACTGTGCATTGTTCGTGTTATATATTCTATTATCATTATATTTTATTATTATTAATATTATATGATATAATTATTGTCATCTTTTTCTTTGATGTCTTGGTGAACTGTTTTTATCTCAACCCACGAGTTTTCCTTTTCTTTCCGATTCTCCTCCCCACCCAGCTGGGGAGGGGGGGAGTGAGCGAGCGGCTGCCTGGTATTTGGTTACCATCTGGGGTTAAACCACGACAGAGGGGCTTCAGTCCTTTCAGATTAATCAATTATTTAACAGAAAAAGGAAAATTTCTGAGCATGGCTGTTAGCTGTAAGGAAAAAAACTTCTTCAATTGTTACTTGATGATGCCTTTGTTAATACTTTTAGGTTTTTATATATCTCATAGATTTGAATATCATGTCTTTCTGCAGCAAAAGCTTGATCCTGTTTTATAGAATCATAGAATCATAGAATTGTTCTGGTTGGAAGAGACCTCCGAGATCATCGGGTCCAACCATTAACCTATCACTACCAAGTCCCCCACTAAATCCTATCCCTTAGGGCCTCATCTAAATGCCTTTTGAATACCCCCAGAGATGGGGACTCCACCACCTCCCTGGGCAGCCTGTTCCAATGCCTGACAACCCTTTCGGTAAAGACATTTTTACGAATGTCCAATCTAAACCTTCCCTGGCGCAACTTGAGGCCATTTCCTCTTGTCCTGTCATCTGTTACTAGGGAGAAGAGTGCCAACTCGTGTGCTTTTCTATTGCTTTGGAAGGGATTGCTTTGGATTTCCTAAAAGATAAATTCCTCTCTGAGACCACTGAAAACATTTCATAGCAGACGACTGAGGAATAAGTTGCCCTGACATAGACTTCACGTGAGTTGCAGATGTTTAGAACTTCTTTAAAACCAAAATGTGGAGTTCTCTCTGTCTCCTGATCTCCCTTTTCTGGCACTGTAACTAATAAAGCTCTTCTTATTCTACTTTTCCCTGTAGCTCTTCAGACAGCTGTATCAATCTTTTCAAACAGTAACTTCAGTGTTTTATCTAATAATTCATAATGCAGGAAAAAACTCTGCTTTTATCAGTTTTGAGTTTACCACCTTTTATTTCATTGACAGTCCTTGGTTTTGTTACGAGATCAAGAGGAGAAAAACTCCTTAACCATCTTGCTTAGACTATCATTATTTCTAACATATTTATAATTTCTTCTCTTGACTGTCTCCAAAATTAGGTGAGGTGGCTCAGTGCCTTCTCCCACCAGGCGCTGAAAGTCTCCAAGCTGTTCCATGACACCCTGAGACAACCTTGTGCAGTGCTGCATCACGCTCACGGGAAGAGTTTTTTCCCTTATATCCGAGTGAAGTTTCCCTTACTGCAGCTTGTGACCACCACCTCTTGTCCTTGCACTTTTGGAAATCATCCATCTCTCATTTCCCACAAGCCGCCTTTAAAGCAAAGCAGTTAGACTCCTCTTTTTGCCTTCTCTTTTCCAGGCTAACCAAGCCAAGGCCCCCAGTATCCCCCCGCTCATCATGTGCTCCCCAGCCGTCGCACAGTGGTCCTCCACACACTCCCTTCTGCTTATTGATGTACGTCCTGCATGCGGAAGCCAAAAGCCGGACACAGTATCCCCCACACACCCTCACAAATGCCAAGTAGAAGGGAATAAACACTTGCTGGCTATATTCTTGCTAATACAGCCCGGTCTGTAGTAGTCTTCACCATGACGATGCTGACTCATGTTCAGCCTGCTGTATACCAGGTTCCCCTGGGTCTTTTGCGGTAAAGCTACTCCATAGTCCCTCGCCCCGTGTCTGCACTGTTGCATGGAGTTTTCCTGTCCTAGGTGAAAGATTTTGTATTTTAATTTGTTGAATTTCATGGCTTCTTTCAGCCCATTCTTCCACCCCATTGAGGTTCTTGTGAATGGCAACTCTACCCAACAGCACATCAAGCTCTCCTCCCAGCGGGGTGTCATCTGCTGACTCAGTGAGTGTCCACTCCTTCCCAGGGCCCAGATTGCTTATGGAGACCATCAACACTCAGTCTCAGTATCAACTGTCATTAATTAGCACATAATAGCTTCCAGTTGCTGCCAGAAATACCTTCCTGTTTTGGTAGCAGAGGTCCAATACTCAGACAATTCCTTCTTTGTACATTAACAATGTGCACAGAAGAGAAGTATCTTGACTGCTTATTCAGGCATATTTGAGATGTTATGGCATTGATATACACAGGTCTAGCCTAGCTTTGGATGCCTTCAGCAGTGTGTTCTCCTCCCAGGTTCGCTTGGGAGAAAATTCTGTGGTTTAGGAGAACTCACTATTGAAAATTTTGGTCTGTCTTGTATCCTGATTTCGGCTGGGATGGAGCTAATTTTCTTCCCAGTAGCTTCTGTGTTTTGGATTTAGTATGGGATTTGGTATGTGAAGAATGTTGATAAGGCACTGATGTTATTAGTTGCTGCTAAGCGATCAAGAACTTTTTTCAGCTTCCCAGGTTTTGCTAACGTGCAGTTGCAAAAGCTGGGAGGGGTATAGCCACTACAGTGGACCCAAACTGGCCAAAGGAAGTATTCCATACCGTAGATGTCATGCCCAGTATATAAGTGGGGGTTAGCTGGTGGGCTGGGTGCCTTTCTTTCTTTTGTGCTTTCATTCGTCTGTTTGTCTGCTCGTTCCCCTCACTCTCTTTCTCGGGAACTTGCGGTTCTGAGATCACTGCTGGGGAAATTGCTCTTCCGAGATCACTGCTCGGGATCATTCTAAGATCGCTGTTGGTTTCGCTCCAAGATCGCTGCTCGGGATGGGCCGTGTTGGTTGTCGGGTTGTCAGGCGGTGAGAAATTGTACATCGTTCGTTTTGTACATTCTATCATCATTACATTTTATTATTATTATTATCTTTTATTAATATATAATATCATTATTATTATTATCTTTTCCTTTGCTGTCCTAGTAAACTGTCTTTGTCTCAACCCACGAGTTTCCCTTTCTTTCCAATTCTCCTCCCCACCCCACAGGGGAGGGGGGAGTAAGCGAGCGGCTGCGTGGTACTTAATTGCCGGCTGGGGTTAAACCACGACATCTTGCCTCTTCTTTTGCTTAATGTTCATTAGTTTCACCTTGTGTCACCTTAAACATTCAGTTTTCCCCTTTGTTTGCACCTTCAACTTTACATTCAGTTACATAGACACTCAAAGCCCAATGTATTCAAAATACAGCTCTGTGCCCAAGGAATGCAAGAATATACTAAGAATAAAGAATGAAACTTTCAATAGCTTCTGATATATTTTTTTGGCTCAATGCTGACAAGGTCTGCAACAAAGTTCAAGGATCTTTCAAACGTGCTAGCTGAGTACTCAAAGTTCTGCTACAACCACACAGCAGCTCCTATTGCAAAGTTGTATTTCACAAACATAAACAATTTCCACTTTTAGCCAGAGATGAATTTCAATTTAAGGGATCTTTCTATAAATAACACATAATTAGCTATGAAATTCATGCTCCACTTTGGAAACGGAAGGCTCCCTTCCTTAAAGGCTACTCAGTACCTCATATTTAATGCTCAATACACTGCTTATTTAAACAAAGGCAGAACAGACTCTACTTGCATACATTTAGCTCAACTTCACCAACTTTGAGTTTCCTTTTGAAAACTACAATGTGTCATGACTCCACTGTGACCAATTAGGATGACAACCTCCAGGTTGGCTTTGCCATTCAATAAACAAATCCGATGTTTAAGTGTTCCCAGACCTCAAGATGCTCTGAAATTAAGCACGGCCAGCAGCAGTTAGTATTCAAAAATCTGGATTCCAAACCCACCAAAATGAATTACTTTTGGACAAATAATACAGAAGCAAAGTTTCAGTTTTTATCCTTTCCAGGCACGGTAGGTTTCTAACTACAACAATTACTCTCTGGGGTGATACAAGCGCTACCTTGCCCATGACAATTAAATCTCATTCTATAAAGGGAATACAAAAAAACAGAAGCAGGCACAGTTCCAAAAACATGTAACACTGCTGCAAAAACAACGATGGGATTCCCAAGGCACTCACTTTTGTATAGTCATCAGCAAGACACAGGTATGCTACTACATGGCTATCCATGAAGGCTCATGAAGTGACAGGAAGGTTTGGGGATGATGCTATGTCTGGGATAAAGTATCATATAGCTGTTCCTGCTAACATTGCATACCTGCTACCAGCAGGGGAATGCTGACACAAGAAGCCAAACATGAAATCAGGGTTAAGAGCAATACTGAATTCAAAGGACCCTTAGCATTAAAAGTGGCCCAGAAATCCAGGCAACGCAAATTATAATCAAGATGATTGCTGTAGCATTTCACTTCAGACAAAAACACCTGGGCCAGGTGCATGCCTTACACATGTTTGTGTCAACTTGACAAAGGCTGTTGCAAGTGAACAATCTCCAGCAAATGCTATTCCTCCTTCAGGCACCGGCTGTGGTGTTGCAGGGAGTTGTTTCCTCCCAAGGAGCTTTGAAAAGGAGTTTTCAGGAGATGCCTGAAGTCAGCTGGTCCCCTTTCTCCACAAACTCCTATCCGGAAAGGGAGGTGTCAATCAGACCATTTTGGCTTGTTAAGTTTTCCTTCAAATCGAGTAGTTCATGCTACTGCCAGTGACTCTGTAGCTCAGAGTATGCGGGTACACACAGTTCAGAGACAGGGAAACACCCGCATTACACTATTCCTTTTGCTGCAGCTGATGGGTGAGCCTGGGAAGTGCTGGAGCAAAACTGAATGTCCTGAAGCAGGAGCTCATAGTCAGCTGCTAAGGGACTTGCAAGAAACTGTTCCAACAGGGCTACACTGCAGCATACAAGTGCTTGGCGCTCTGGTCTTTTGTCTGTGTTCTCCTTCCATGTCCTCTGGCAAAACTGGATGGAATTGCACTGTTTATTTCCAGGGCAGGTTTACCAGATATAGACAGGAAAGAAAATGGTCAAAATGAATCACACCAATGGTTCATCTCATCACTCCTGGCTGCCCACAGAAGGCTCTGCTTCATCTGAGGATGTTAATCGTACTTCTGCCCTCTCAACACATCCATCTTAGGTGAGAGAAAAGACTAATCTAAAATATTTTTTTTGCTACCTGGCAATAAACTCTCTCTGTTTTTACTGTTATAACATTGGTCTCCTTCATAGTTTATGATATGACTTGATTTACAGTATTCATAATGTCACTAAACAGACCTGCAGCTCTGACCTATAAATATTGAGGTATGTGGCTTCTTCATTTATAAACGGAGTTGATGATGAGAGCAAATTGGATTAAGTGTTGTGGGCTGCAGAAGGTGTGAATTGAAGCGCTATCAGTCTGCCTTCCTAATCTAATCTTAGTATTTATCACTCCACTAGAGAGAAGTGCCCTCCCTTCACAATATCTGCATTGCAAAGCTTTTAAATCATTAACGTTTCCCCTGAACAGTTTATATTGTCCCCTTATTTACTGTGAGAGGCGATAGGGAGGTATGAAGAATGTAAAAGTTGACCAATGTCAATAAACTTACCATTCATTTCAATGGGGAGAAGAAAGCCACACATAGAAAGGTACTTCCCATGACTTATTTCAAACTCTGTCCAGAAAGAGAGAAGCTCCTGGTTTTAGTCAGGATTTACTTATGTTACAGTGTATGTTCCCATCAAAAGCACAAGGAACATCTTTATTTCCCAGAAAACGGCCATTGCAGTCATCATTTTTGAACGTAACTTCATACTACAGTGGTGATCATCCCTTGCCTGGTATTAGTAAGAGCTCCAAAATATTTAAGAAATGAATGAGAGAAAAGAATGACAAAAGTTCTGGCCTTACTGGATTTTAGTGCCTGTTTCTAAAATGTGTGGGGACAAGCAATATATGATGAGGTGAAGGGCTGTAAAAGTTTTCCTGCTACTGGCCTAAGAAATGTCACTAACGAGTAACGCAAAGATCTCAAACCCGTAATAAAATTTTTACAACAACCCATACCATTATAGGTGCCTTTTAGCTACATATTATCTGTAGTTCTTCAAACTGTCTGCCAACACTGAGGCTTCAGAAAAAAATGGGCTTATAGATGTTGGGTACCATTTAGCAATCTTACGCCAGCAGCTACTGACTGGAAGAAATCATCGCACACGGTGGGGAGGCAGCTCGGAAACATCTGTTTGGATATATGCTTTGCTCTCTTAAAAACCACTGGAACTTGAGAGGTTTGACTCAAATCACTGCCGTCCCTGGCAGACCTCTTAACCTCTCTCTTCTCCAGCTCCGCCATGCAGCAAGAGTAGTGAGATCATTAGATGCCAAATGGAAGTTACTGCTCCATTGACATGGAAACCTACTGCAGAAAAAGTTCATCTTTGATTCAGGTCGGAAAGCACACTTGAGGATGGTTTTCAACACAGAGCTAACAGAGCCCGTGAGTGTCAAATAGCCTGCAGGGCATTTGTTGTAGCACAGCCTCAAGCCAGGTGTGGACGAGAAGATGCTATCTAAGTAGTTTGGAAACTAACCTTCCCTGTCTCCTTTCCCATAGTTTCATTCCTTTTTGGAGAATCCATTAAAACTTCGGAGGAAGTGAGGAAGAAGCAAGACGTTACAAGCCTCTTTGAATTGTCTTGGGCTGCTCTCTTGTCAAAATTAAGTTAGACAGATGTGTGGAAAGCGATTCTTAGGGCTGGCTCTCCAAAGATTTTCAGTGGATACTATTTTTGCTTTGAAAGACACTTCAGAATCTACACTGTTCTCTGATTTTTGGGTGCCGTGTCAATCAAGGGCTGTATTTTCTGATTGCATGCTAAGCTAGAGCTGCCCAGCGTTCCCAGGCTGTTCTTGGGACTCTCCCCGTTCTCATCCCTTTCTCTTTTTTCCCCCACTTCTTCCAGAACTCTTGTGCCAACTGAGAGCAACTTAGTACTTTTATAAAAGTATAAAGCATGAAGTGAAATAAAAGGAAGCTCTTAGGGTTTGAGAGAGGGGAAAGAAAAAGAAGTAAAATAATAACCCAGATGAAGTACAACCAGGGAGAATGTTATCAATTATTGTTTACAATATAGCTATTAAATGGGAGCTGGTGAGCTAGCCTAGCCAAGGCTAACCAAGTTTTCTTCTCTCTCTAGGCCATTGCCTGGAGTCAGAGGGTCACTAATCTATTGGATTTTCTGGTCTAGTGAGAAAAGACCAGTGTGTGGGCAGCAGCAGTCAAAGGCGTCGCTGATGGAGAGACACTGACGTACGGCTCCAGGGGTTTCCCACCTCTTCCTCGCTGGGGCTAGGGAACTTGGATTTGAACTGAGCAGAACTCCCTGCATTGCAAAGAAATATAAAAGCAACACTGTTGAACACCCTCCCTCTGCCTTTGAATAAATAATGTACTGTTTTGAAAGAAGTTGCTTTGGTGTCCCGTGATGAGAACTTAGACCTGCAAGCCCAGGTGAGCCCATGGGGGTAAAGCAGATGAGGAGCAGAGACTCTGGCAGTGGTGAAGTTCCCCATCAAGGGGCAGAAATAACAAGATCTTCCACAAAAGAGTGTTCCTGGATCGAAAAGGTCAGAGCCATAGCTCAGACTGAGAGCACCGCCACTTTTCCTATCTTTTTGAAATGTCCCCATCTTAAATAACGTTGTGAAGTATGTCTGGCTAATGTGCTTGTCTAAAATAATTTTATTTTAGTAGTGAATGAAATCATATCCATAAATAACAGAGAGATTGGCCTATCTCACTCAAATACATAAGGCTTGTCCAAAATGAGCACTGTAGTATTTCAAATACGGGCTAAATTTAGACTGGATTAATGAAACTGAAATAAGACATTTGCAGTGTCTTGAGAGTTATTTACATCAGTGATGCTTAAATAACTCATAAACAGGTTAAGTAAGGAAAGGGAAATCAGCATTAAATTGAAAGATGATAAACACACACACACACTACTTAAATCAGACCAAATTTGTGTGTATAGATGGAGATTTAATAATTTAGATTTCTGACGCATTTTAACATTTAACACTGGGAAAAGCCTCTGCTATGCCGATTACCTTCATTGCATTTTTACAGTTAGTTAATGTGTAGAGGTAACAGTGGGGTCTGTATCTGTAAAGGCTCTGTTTTCCCTTCTGGCAAGAAAGCTGTGATAGAAACAGAATCTATCCCCATTTTGTAAGTGTGTCTTGTGACACTACCTAAGCACCTTCTGAAGAAAAGCGCTATTTGAAATTGGTGTTTGCTCTGCTATATTTACAGAAAGCCATGTCCTCTCAATCCCCTGTTAATCCCCACACCCTGTTTATGTCTGCACAGGCAGTCAACCTTTCACAGCACCCCAAAGGAATACACCTCCTTGGCTTTTAAATGGATGAAATCAACCAAGAAAATTGCCTTTCCAGCTTAAAAAAAAAAAATCACGAGCAGAGCACAATGAGAACTTCATGCCTTGTGGAATATAATTACAACTGTCAGGAGCCTCCTGCCGTGTTCATGGGATTTGAATGTTTATTATATAATGTTGCTACTTAAGAACCGAGGGACTGGCTGTGCCCGTGCAGCGATGAGTGGAAACATGTCACATGGCATGTACGTGTAGAGAAACGTGCGTGCCTTTCTAGCAATAAAAGCAAATTAAGTTGAAAGAAAGGGAGAGGGGGCAGAAGTCTGGCAAGTCGTAAAGCCAGATGGTTCGGTGGGACAGCTCGTACCAACCACAACTGCCCCTTCATCTCCCTGTGAAAGCCTGGACGTTGGTGGGCGAGGGATGAGAACGGCCATGGACGTCCCTTAAGGAAGGACCTGAAGGGTTTTGTCAGGAGGTACCAAGCTCTACATGACCTGGCAGTTTTAGGCCACCTGCTGTCCTCAAGCAAGATATTTTGGTGCACCTGAGATCCATCCCAGGGGCTGCCCAAACAAGAATAACATTATACAAACAGGGCCCGCTCATCTCTCGTAAGAATTAGAGCTGGCACAGGGGCAGGGTTACAGCTGGGACCCCTTCTTGGCTGCACCTACACTACAAAATTTGTTTGCTCTCAGAAATGATCTTCAGCTTCTGGACAAGTGGCATGGAGTGACTCAGAGCACAGTGCCTTGGAGTCCCCGCCAGAGGAGAGCAGCCATGTCCACGTTGTAAAGCACATAGCCCAGGGTAAGTCCCCGGCTGCGTGGAGTATCCTTTTAGCCATCAGGCACAGGTAGTTTTTTGTGTGCAGTTCATTGCAGATGCAAATTTCTGAAACGATGTGGGCTGTGTTTCAGCCCACCAGGATGATAATTTTATAGCATGAAATACTGGGTACGCAATATATGTCCCAGGGTATATGAGGGCAGGTGGGTATTTAAAGGTGCCAAAAATTGCTATGACAGCATTGAAGTAGGTTGGGCAGAAGGAGTCAAGCCTGGGACTGACTCTTCCATGCTGCCCATTGGGAGTAGTCCCTGGGCTGGACTTCCCTCAGAAGGAAACCCAGGGTTTTGTTTTCATTTGTTTTTATTAATGGGAACACATCAGCTCATTCCAAAAGAGAGTTCCGATAAGCAAATTAACATTTCTGCAGCATGAGCAATTATGGGAACAGTTCACCCAGGGGTGAACTGGGGAACTACATTATTAGGCAGTATAGAGGTACCAGCGATTCTGATCTGGCTCCAATAATATATTTACTACATCTTTCAATTACATTTGGGAATATTAAAACATTCTCTGTTAACTATTTTTTTCCCAATAATATTGTTGAAGTAGGAGACCAAGGATTTTCACATACATATGTAGAGTCTTCTTCAGAGAAGGCAAATAAGAAAAGATCCCCTGTAAAATCAGACAGTGACTAGCCGTGCCCTCCCTGTCTGGGCTGGCCAGTGGCTTTCTGATTGTCCAGATCAGGACACAACAAAGATCTCACCAAGCTCTCAGCAAAATGCCTCTGGTTCATTGTATAATTGAGATCGTTTCATAAGGAATCAGGACAGAGCAGGTGCAAAGACTGAGACTGGGGAAGGAGGAGGGCTCTGGTGCAGTAACAACAGCATTTTCTACCAGAGGGAAGCTCTTGAAACAGTTTCCCATTAATCAAGCCATGCAATCACTCCTATGTTATAATGTTTGTGACGTAAGAATATTTTCCCATTTTAGTATGTTTTTGGCAAAAGTAATCTTTACTATTATCTGTTTTTCTAAGCCCAAATATTCGTCACTCTGAAACCAGGAAACGTGGGTCAATTTATGAAGTAGATGAGCATTACTCCTTTCTTTTCTGGTGTTACATACCATGCTTTACCATGCTCAGCTTGGTTCACCCTCCTAATCTCTTGAACCGCATATAAATTGACAGGCTGACAGAGTTGGGCTTGTTCAGCCTGGAGAAGAGAAGGCTCCGGGGAGACCTTATTGCAGCCTTTCAGTACTTAAAGGGGGCTTTATAGGAAAGATGGGGACAAACTTTTTAGCGGGGCCTGCTGTGATAGAACAAGGGCTAATGGTTTTAAACTAAAGGAGGGGAGATTTAGACTAGATATAAGGAAGAAGTTTTTCACAATGAGGGTGGTGAAGCACTGGCACAGGTTGCCCAGAGAGGCAGTAGAAGCCCCATCCCTGGAAACATTCAAGGTCAGGCTGGATGGAGCTCTGAGCAACCTGATCTAGTTGAGGATGTCCCTGCTCATAACAGGGGGGTTGGACTAGATGGCCTTTAAAAGGTCCCTTCCAACCCAAACTATTCTATGATTCTATGATAAATTGTTCTGGTTTTGAATAATAAAAAATTGTCCTGTGATACGTAGGCTGAGAGATGTGCCAACCATTTGATGGTTTCTAGGCTGCTCTATCTGTGTTATACACTTTGCTAAAAAGGCTGCACTGAAAGTGAGGGAGGAACAATATAAGAAAGAAGAGGGTGTTTAGGAGCAACATACAGCCCTGCCTGTCCCCTGAAGGAGTCTATGCGTAACGATCGCTGCGCAGCAGCCTCCTGAGAAATCTTCAAAGATCCCCCACACAAAGCTCTCCTGCTTGTCTGTGGCACCTGCAACATATTCAGCTGGATAATTAGAGGGCAACACGCTAGTATAGAGTCTGTGTAATCTATATAACAATAACACTAAGAAAAAAAGTCAACATTCTGGGGACTATGCCAGTGATGAGGGCACTATAATTGCTATAATTAAAAGCAAGGCAAATATTGCAGGGAAAGTAGGTCACTCCTCAGGCTGGTGTATCCCTGATGTAAATGGAAACGAGAGAAAGAAGATTGTGTAATGTGATCTAAAGCAGACAAAAACTCTGTTGTTCTGAGGTTGCTAGAGACCCTTCATTACATGCCTTCGGTTTTCACATGCCCTCCCAGCAGGCGACGTTTTCGTAAACAGAGTGAAGCTGTTGCAGTCTAGCGCAAGGAGTATCGGAGGAGTCTGGTGTAAAATCCAGTGAGCGGAGCATAATTAAGGCCTATTTTGTATAAGGATGGTTTTTAAGGAGGCTACAATACTGCTTACTTCAAAGCCAGTGAACTTAAGCACTGGTGTTTTTCTGACACTAGCTTCAGCCACTGAATTTTAACACACGTGGCTTTGCACTTGCAAAGACATTGAGACTCCAGCCAGTATTTAACACCTGTATGACCCATCTGGGAATTGGTTTCTGAGGAAAGGACAAGGCACCGTAACAAGAAACAGAAGGACGTTTCCTTGCATCATCTCCAGCACCACCCCAGCAACGCGCGGGGTCGACCCTGTCTCGCCTGCCATCACTGCCTCCCCTTCTCTGCTCACCTCCCTCCTACTAGCTTCTCCCCTCGCATGGGACTTGCTCAGCTTTTGCAAAAAATACTCAATGAAAGGAGTGGTTTATTCCCATGAAGAGTGGTTAGAGATTGCTGCGGCCCTACTGATCAGCCCATGTAACTTCTATCTTCTTTTGCCCTCTCTATCATCTTCCCCAAAACCCATCTCACCCCCTGACTTCTCCCCTACATAAATTTACTCTGCCTGATCCCTACAGGCAGATAATCTCTCCCCATGTGCTAACCCAGAAGCGTATAAATGCTGGTGGATCCAGACATCATCACCGTGAAGACCTTTGTGCCGTGAGCCTCACGTCTCCTTCCAGGCTTTCGGGCGCCCCCTTCCCCACTGCCTTACCCTGGGCTCTGGGTCGCACATCGAGCGCCGAGCAGGCACTCTGCTCTGACAGCAGGTCTATCCTCTCCCCATGACGGGCTTTACCACACAGTGTGAGGGAGAGGTCTGCGTGCATTTCAATGCAAAAAAAAAAAAAAAAAAAACAAAAAAAACCAAAAAAAACTTTTGAAATATTTATTTTAACTTTTCAGTAAAAAAAAACCCTTACATTTACCTGGTTCCCCATGCCACTGCAAAACTAATTCTACACCAAATTCAGGATTACAAGAATTTTGCAGTAAGAGGGGGGTATACTTAAGTCTAAATTGAATTTGTTTGAAGGAATTAGCTAAATGGGAGCTCTTTTCCTCTTAATAGTAAAGATCCATTGATATCCTCGGGCTCTTTCTCTCTGTATCTACCTTTATTTTAAATATTTTGTACATTTATAGTTTACCTAACAATGTGATAGAAGTCACAAGCAAGTTTCAAAGTGTACAGATGTTTTACCTTCACAAATAGAACAGCAAAGTCGTTTCTCTGGGTCACTGTGAAACAATAGGCTTGATTTAGTTAGCATCCTGTAATGAAACTATTTAGATAATCAATTCAAATTAGGGTATGGAGCTTCTTTGGTAAACTACTGGGTTATTAACCTTAATGATGTCAGTGTTGGGAGTTTTTCTTTTTCTTGCCATCAAACTCAACTTATTAGTGTCTAAGGTAAAAGTCGCAAGTGCGTTTCATACTGAGAAATGTATTAATGTCTGTAATTAAACACAGCAACCATGTAGCACAATGTGAGGGAATTGGGAAGTTGGCTAAAATTTAGAGATATACTGCAAGGAGAAATTGATCCTACTGAGCCTTTTCCTAAAGGTCTCTTTGCTGTGATTTGGCTTAACACACTGAACCAACAGGCATATGTAAAAGGTATGGAAAGAATTGATAATTGCAATTATTTTGACTACACCTGTGGAAATTATATATGTCGCAATGCCCTATGGTAAAAGGCATCCATATGTAGAACTTGAAATTGTTAGCTAAATGTGTTGGGTTAACCTTGGCTGACTGCCAGATGCCCACCCGGCCGCTCTCTCAATCCCCCTCTTCAACAGGACAGGGATGAAATAAAGGGCACATCCACCTGCCACAGCGTGGGGTCCTCCACGGGTGGCAGGGCAGATATCTGCTCTGGCATGGTCCTTCGTGGGCTGCAGGGGGACAACCTGCTCCACCGCAGTCTCTCCAGGGGCTGCAGGGAAATCTCCGCGCTGGTGCCTGGAGCACCTCCTCCCCTCCTTCTTTCACCTTGGTGTCTGCAGGGCTGTTTTATTCCTATCCTATATTCCTGTCACCTACAGTGTAATGGCTTACACGCACATACGTATTTCCTCTGGCAGTCATACACCACCTGCCTATCTTCTGCTTATGACTTAGAAGAAGCCTAAAATACATCATCTTCTGCTGTTTTTCATAATCATTCCTGACTCCAGTGAGCATTTAGGACAAATTGGTTCCACTGTGGGAATAGCTCTCCTTATAAATCATCTTCCCTATTAAATCTCATAAATCTTGGAGTGAAATGGACACTGATAGAACGATATTCTCTGCAAGAATGAATATCCGGAAGTGTTACTACTCCAGACTTGAAAATTTAGTTATTTTCACTGCTTACAGTCGTACGGACTGACTAAAGCCAGGAAAAAATGAAGACTAATGGATTAAAATGGGACCATGGAAGAGGACAGTTACAGGACACCAAACCTGACATCCTTCATTGCTCTGCCGACAGAATCTCACAGGTCCCACACAGAGCCTGAGAACCCATGCTGGAACTAGAAAGTACCTCCAGAAGACTGAGAATGTATGTATATCCCTTGGCAAATGGCTTTATCGTTAATTGTACCCCACCTTTCTAACCATATCCATTTGAATTCATAGAATCATAGAATCATAGAATTGTTCTGGTTGGAAGAGACCTCCAAGATCATCGGGTCCAACCATTAACCTAGCACTACCAAGGCCACCACTAAATCATATCCCTTAGGGCCTCGTCTAAACGTCTTTTGAATACCTCCAGGGATGGGGACTCCACCACCTCCCTGGGCAGCCTGTTCCAATGCCCGACAACCCTTTCAGTGAAGAAATTTTTACGAATGTCCAATCTAAACCTCCCCTGGCGCAACTTGAGGCCATTTCCTCTTGTTCTGTCGTCTGTTACTAGGGAGAAGAGTCCGACCCCCACCTCTCTACATCCTCCTTTCAGGTAGTTGTAGAGGGCGAGAAGGTCTCCCCTCAGCCTCCTTTTCTCCAGGCTAAACATCCCCAGTTCCCTCAGCTGCTCCTCATAGGACTTGTGTTCCAGACCCTTCACCAGCCTCGTTGCCCTTCTCTGGACATGCTCCAGCACCTCAATGTCTTTCTTGTAGTGAGGGGCCCAAAACTGAACACAGGACTCGAGGTGCAGCCTCACCAGGGCCGAGTACAGGGGGACAATCACCTCCCTGCTCCTGCTGGCCACACTGTTTCTGATACAGGCCAGGATGCCGTTGGCCTTCTTGGACACCTGGGCACACTGCTGGCTCCTATTCAGCCGGCTGTCGACCAACACCCCCAGGTCCTTTTCCGCCGGGCAGCTTTCCAGCCACTCCTTCCCCAAGCCTGTAGCGTTGCCTGGGGTTGCTGTGTCCCAAGTGCAGGACCCGGCACTTGGCCTTGTTGATTCCATGAGCTACAACAAGTCTTGGTTTCTCAGTATGTCTTTTCCATTAGCGTATTATGTTCCAGCACAGGTATTTACAGCAGGTGATTACTTTGCTTCATAGTGTCCTCTTTAGTGTCTAACTGCACATCATTTGTCCATATTTTGATTCATTCTTGTAACTTACCTCTGAATGCTATACTATTTTTCAGTGTCTTTGTTAACTTAGAGACACAAAGAATGTCAAAATAAAATTATTTGGTTTAGGGACTTTCAATGGGTAGTCATGACAATAAATTCAGCACTAACATTTTTGGGGACCAGTCATTATCAACTATGATTTCGAGTACCTGGATAACTGCAGTTCCGAGCACAGCAGTCAATCATTGGAGAGTTTTTTCTAAGGCAGTTTACGTAGGATAATTTTAGCACAAGACCAACTTACCTCTGAATTAAAGAACGAGGTGTTTGTAGAAAGTTTGGGAATGGCTTCATGATACAAGGTGGTAGATGGGCATATTGATGCTCCTTCCAAATTCAGATGCAAAGGCATTAGCCTGCTGGTAAAGGCTCAGGTTGGTTTAGCAGCTTCTGAAGATCACCAGTTGATTTTATATCACATAAATTTGGAATCATACAAATGAATTTGCTGCTTGAGGAGACAGCAGGGAGTGCGACCTAGGAGGAAGAACTCACAAAGGAAAGTAAATGAGGAATAACTGAGAAGGGATGAGGAGATGCCCGAGGCCTCGAGAGTGAGCTGTAAGGGCTGATCTATCTGTTTGCTAAATGGAAAGATAAGAGCTGTGTTAAGAGTACACATCCCACATTGCAGTAAGCATTTAGCAGATCAGGACAGCCTCGGAGTGGCAGGCCTGTCTGGAAGAAAAATATGAACAAGCGTATTCAAGGTGCATGCCTTTCCAAGGCTGATGCTCACGAACTTTAAAATTGCAGATCTGAGGAAGCCTGTCAGATACAAAATCCTATTCACTTGACTAGTCCAACAGGAACATCTGGCTAAATGGATTTGTGTTTTCTAAATAATAATCTCCAAAGTCTGACTCCTGTTTAATGTGCTTTCCATGTCATATTAGTACATTTTGTTCTGGAGGGAAGCTGGGGAGAGGAGGTGAGCTCCTGAATGATTGTATGGAGGCATACATATAATCATTGCATTTGGGAAACGAACTTGAAGATTTTCAGCTTAAGTCAAATAGTTTTCATATTCTAAGGTTAAATGAGAACACATCTTTCTCTAATGGTGCTCTCTAAAAATCAGTCCTTGGAACAAAGTAAGCTATTTTTGCATAAATTAGTCATCTATCATCCTATTCTGGTAATAACCAACACATTCTACAAAAAGATAATAGAAAAAGCAGAATAAGTAGACATATTGCATACTGCAAAAAGCTCTGTTGCAGCCATACCTGTGCCTTGCTGTGTTCCTTGATGATCCTGACCTGCGGGCTTAACTTCCCAGCCTGACCTCGGACCTGCCTCATCGCCATGGCTTGTTTGGCGACCTGACCCTTATTAGTGTCGCCAGACCTCCTCTGCCCCCCTGCTTGTGGCTGAGGCCGTGGCCCAGCTCCTGCCTCCCCTTCCCTTGAGGAGCAGCTGCCCTTGCTGCTCCCTGGCTTTGAACAGCTGATGTCTATATCTGCTCTACTTTCTGTTGGGAAATACTTTAACAGTAAGATATCCAGTTTCCATAGACAGTCTTAACGAATAAGACAGATCAAATGGAAAGAGTCTAGAAAGGAGTTACAAAATGAACATAGGTCAAGAGAACCACACTGGCAGGAAGAATCAGAAGAAACAGTCGTTCAGCCTAAGGACGACAGGAGTCAGAGGAGCAGTCTAAGTATATTTAAAGGACTGCGCAAACAGGTGGAGAATATTCTGTATATACATGTGATGGATAGGATAAGAAGTAAGAGACCTTAGTAGCAGTAAGAAAAGTACGATTTAGATTTGCTAAAAGGCTATCTAATGATAATGAGAGCAATGAGTAGAAAAAGTGGCCCCAGGACACAGTGGAGCTTCCATTTTTGTAGCTTAGGCAAATACTCATCAGAAACAATGTACACATACTTGGTCCTGCCTTGGGATGGGGATGGATTATGTCATCCTCCAAGGTCCATCCTAGGATGTAAAAAGCTTCGGTTCTATCACTGAGGACTGCTGTTCTGAGTCCGGGTCATTTCTTGTAGTCCACAGCTCAGTGCTCCTCTTCTGCAACATCCCACCCCTCAGCAAGCTTGCTTTGACATGGTTCTGCTCCTTACCGTTTGTTCCTTACTGAAACCCTGACTTTCTGAACACCACTTGTGTACAAGTGATCTTTTTCAATTACACCTGATGTGAGTTTATTGAGCTAGATTACTCTTGCCTTCTTAAGAAGGGAAAAAGCAAATATCCATGAGGGGAAGAATACTGACCAATTTCATAAGAATTACACTGCTTCTCAACTGAAAAGTAACATGCTAGATGAAACAGGCCTGGGAACTTCTGTAGTTTTGAAGGCACAATCCCTGCATCTCCCATTTTCTGACAGCTCCATATACAGTAGTAGCTGCATCTATCACAATATTTTCAGTGCATACTGTGATGTGTGACAAACTGCTTAATAGTATATACAAGCTGTTACGGCTGTCAATGACTGAGACATAATCAGGGTTGTCTTATGGTCTCTTTTAGCTGATTGTCTTGGTGGAAGGAGCCATAGCAAAGGCAAAAATCCCCCTCAGTGAGCAGCCTTCTGCCTTCCTGGCAGAAGATGCTGCTCTTCACCACCACACCCCAGCACATCACTTAGTGAAGGATGTGGGCAGGTTCCTCTGTATCAATGTTTAACTAAGTAAAACCCCACTGTTTAGAGTCTGATCTTTGAGTTTTTGCTCGAAGAAAGCAAAGACTCCAGGAAAAGTCTCCAGTGAACAAATAATAATTTTTAATTCTAACAGCTGAAGATCTAAGTTTGCTCCACTTTAAGCAGGATTTACTGTGGAAAAAAAAAAATATTCATAGTACATAGAGCTCCAGAGAGTTATAATTCAAAACAAGCAAAAATGTAGAAGCAAAAACCTACTTCACACAAATGCGGCGAGACAAGCAGTACCTTCAGTGATTTTTCTGCATCAAAAGAAACCTTTCAATGATTTCTTGTCTGGTTAAAGATCGTTTTCAGCACATATTGGCAGCAATGTTTCTTTTCTGTGCTCTACCACTAAGGGCTATTCCCCAGAATGGAAGCATTCAGAAAAGTGATAAATTCTTTCGCTGATCTCTGGTTTGGAAATCTGAAGAAACCAAGGTAAAATATACTGGAAGATACACGTCTTCTGAAGTTGAAGCATCAGTACTGCTTCCTCTTTTCTTTCTCTTCTTTCAAAATACAAGTCAGACCTACTCTCATTTAGCATCTTCTAATTTAAGTTGGAAGGATTTCTTCAAAGTCTATTACAAAATAAATGTTCTATCATCTTCTACAATTAGCAGAGAGCGCTGGCCAGTTGCCCAAGTAACTAATCAACATGAAACTTTTATCAAGACATACTGCAAAGGATACACACTATCTTGTGCCAGATTCTGTCACTACCTTTAAGGTGATAAGATGAAATTTCAGCCACAAATTAGTTTCTTGCTGTTTAGCTTTGTCTCATTTGAGAAGATGATAACTAACACCAAATTATATTTTGAGACTCCAGCAAGGAAATGTTTTGCAAATGCCAATGTCCTCATAGAAGTAAGTACTCTACGGTTATCTTCACTTATTGCTATCCTATTCTTCAGATGAGCAAAAAGAGTTCTAGTTTAATTGCACAGCAACCTAGCCAGAAATAGGCACAGATAGTGACATCTGCACCAGAATTTCTCAACTACTCTGAAAATTTCCAGCAAGTGAATAGTACTGTAAGTGGTTCCCTGCTTGGTAACTGGATGCTAGACCACTTTGCACTGAAGAAAATTTCAGGTACTTAATAACATCTAATTCATCTCCTTTGCTCTATTTTCTGTGTTTCCTTAGCAATCCGGGCTACTAAAGATCTTTTTATCACCCTCCAAAGGAGCATTCGGTTCATTGATCCACTTTCAGTTTATGGAAAAAAAGGAATATGTAATCTTTCTCTTTTTTTAGTGTAGAGACCCCTCAGCCCAGAACAACATGAATTTATTTTCACCCCCTCGAAACTGGGAGTGACAGTAGTTGCAGCACTTGCCAGGCACAGATGGTAAGCAGCCTGAATGGGGCCTTTTCTAGACCACGGTTTGATTTTTATCTTTGTGTCTTACTCAGGAAACAAGATTTCTAACAGATCCTCTTTCTTGGCTTCTTCTTCTGTAAGATGGGCTTTTTGAGAAGGGGAATTCATTAATGCCATTACCTGCATCTTGTAAGGCTCCCAAACAAGCTTTATGTCCGTAGTCCAAAGATGCATGGTTATGCTGTCCCTAGAAAGGATGCCAGGTGCTCCCTTTAGCTTTGGGTGTCTTCTCAGTTCTCCATCTGCTCCAAAGCAATCACTGTATCTCAGAGGCACAGTGAGGACTTAGATGTATGGGTAGTCTAGTTATTTGATGGCTCTTTGGATTTATGACAAGCTTTGAACAGTTATTGCATATAACTCATCGCTATTTTCTCCCAAAAAAGAAGTTGTTAGAATTTTTTAGCAGGCAATACTCTACATCAGAGCATGCCAGCACATCTGTGCCGATAGTCAGACAAAAAAAAACATTCAAAGAAAAATACCTGAACACTTAACTCCCCTCTGCAAATCTCCTTGTGGCACTCTGCAGTCAGATCCTGCTCCTCCTCCAAGCCACCAGGCTGCTCCCTGATGAGAAATCATATTTTGTTTGGGTAGCAGACTTTTTTCCTCAAGGTGCGCCAGAGTCACTGACTTACACTTCAGTAGCTGGTGACAGCAGTGTGCCCACTGGCTCCTGAGGATTGCAGCTGTTTGTACTCTTCGCTGCTCAAACTTGGATGTGCCTACGGGACCTCGAGGAAAAATGTTCATCTGAATATCTGAGGCTGTGTTGTACAATATGTTGCCTAATTTCAACACTGTGGTACGCTGGCTTCCCTAGGAGGCTTTCTTAATGTAGTCTTATTGCTCGACATACTCCAGTGGCTGCAATGTGCTTAGCTCACTGGGAACGTGGCAAAGCAAAACCACTTGAAAACAAACACAGCTCATCGTTGACGGGGAGAGGAAGGAGCAAGTAAACACAGACCGTGCTGGCGACACAACAGGATGGGTCAGGCAGCCTCTTCTGTTTCAAAGGCATCGGCAGCCCCCCATTAACCGGGCTGCAGATGCTACCTGGTCCATCCAGCTGTGAAGCAGGCGGTGGCCAGAGCCTGTCCACACCATTCGGTTGCCCTCAGCGGAGACAGTATCTAACACCTTCCGTGCACCAGCTGAAGGGGCCAGCTGGTTCAAGCGTGACTCTCAAAAAAATGAGGATCTTTTCTTTTTGAGGAGACCAGCAATGCCATAATGGCATCACCCCAAACATTTTCATCTGACGGACATAAAAAAGAAAGAAAGAAAAACAGGTAGACAGGGCTATTCCATAATGCTGCTGCTAGTTACAACCATGTTTTGAATCAATGTATCGCTGCAGGATATTGCCTCCATAATATATTGCATCAATACATCAACAAAGCAGTGTAACTCTGATACTGCACTGTGCCATAAATCATCCTCCCATCACCAGTTGTAGAATTTATTGATTAGCAGGATGGATATCCGGGAGGAGAAACATACAACTCTCAGAATGTTTTCACTTAGTGTTTAAGGAATATGCGGAAAACAAACTTCTAATTTCCTTTTAGAGGAGCACGTGCTATGCCTGGGAAAGAGGAGCAGCCTCAGATCTTTCTCCCCAGTCCCCGGTGTGCTGCCATCTCTGCAGAGGAGCATCTCCCATCCCCATGGCAACGGGAGGAGGAACATGATTTGGCGCTCCGCGAGGACCCTCTCCATAAAGCTGCCCAGAGGTTTTGGCTTCCCACAACCCAGGCGGCAGCGCTGAGGCTGCCCTTGGGACCAGAGCTGCCCCGGGACACCTGACCCAGCTCCCCTGACCACAGAGTATTCCTTCCCAGCACCCCACTTTTTCTCCTGAAAATGACTAAAAGTAATAAAAAGCATTTTGGCGGCATGTTTGAAGGAGAGCCCATCCCTCCTCCCGAGGCAGCAGCGACAGATGGAGAGGGTAGGGCAGGGGGAGCCTGGCTCCCAGCTGGTGCGTGGGCGAAATACGTGCCGGGACAGCTGGGCTGACTGCGAGGAAGCTCCTTGCGGTGGCACCCGGCTGAATCGGTGCCGGGGGCGTGGATTTCAAAGCTCCTTTACACCTTTTCTCCCTTCTTTTCTCCCCTCACTTCCAGACACAAAAACCTTAGTGCCACTCTTTCCATCACTTTCCTTCCACCTTCCAGGAGTCCCACCGCAGGATATTAAGCAGCTATTATTTTTCCTATGAAGCAATGAGGATACCTGCCTGCAGCCTCTTCTGCCAGTCCACCCTAACAACAGTTTCTCCCTGGATATTTCACCCTTTTTGTCTGATCCGGGGCCTGGAGGAGGATAATGTTTTCCATCAGGTCTGAAGGAAATAGCACAAAACTGTAAATCTTGGATGGTACTCTCAAACTATGTCTTAGAATAAATTAAATGAAACAAACACGATCATTGAAATCCTGACTGGCAGGAGATGACGGATCCAATGGTCAGTCTCTGACATATGTGAATGATAAAATCAGTTCTGTGGGAGAAAAAGAAGAGACACTTTGTGGTGCAGGAGGAAACAAGGCGATGCAGATTTCAGACCACGGGGAGATGGACCTTGTGGAAACGCTGGACTCCAATACTACAACATTGTCCTCAAGACCTTCTTAAACATCCAAATAAATCTTTAAAAATGAAAACTCCAAGGAAAAAGCTTTAACTCTTGTCTGGTAATCAGCACGTTATTCAGAGATTCTCTTTACTTTTCCTATGACCACAGATAATTTTAATACAGAATATACTCCCTCTCCAGCCTGCCAGTGCCTACACAACTGTTCACAGATGTGCTCTGCTCTTTCTTTCAAGAAGAGAGGATGTATTCCGACTACCAGGTGGATGATTTTTCATCCTGATACCTGGGGCCAAACAGCTTGTGATTAAAACCTTTCAGAAACATGATTTCTGAGTGAAGAAGGGTCGGTCACGATTGCTCCAAAACCCCACTTTCCTCTAGGTGAAGCCAAGTCTTAAGACTATTTTTCAGAAGACTGGAGAAGGTTGAAATCGGATATCCTTTCAGATCAGTAAATCAGCCATTAGGTGGATTAAGAAAATTAATAAGAGGAGGCTATTAGTGTGGAATAAAAAGACAGTTAAAGGAAATGTATACAAAATATCTATTCTGAAGTAGCTTCAGATGCAGGACTCCCTTTACTATGAATGAAAATAACACAATCAGAACAAATCTAAAGAGTGTATAAATAAAATACAGATAAAAAGTACAGTCAAAAGCCAACAAAGGAGCAATCAAACTCCAAACAAGTTTGTGATTATTATGTCATCGGTAACTAACAAACAGCAAAATGAATTAATTTGTTAGATTAAATGTTTTCACTGAAATAATTGAAAGTAGCATCTTACTACTTATTAGTTTTCAAAATAATTTGTGCTTCTATATTTATTTTTAAAAGTATCAATCTAAGGCTTTTATGTAGTTTGACATTTTTAATATTTAATGCTCAAAATGTTTTCATTGACCAAAATTTACTGGAGAAGACATAACTTAGTAAGATATACAAATTTCCAGCTATTTTGTAACATTTTATATTCTTTTTATTTTTGGCAGCAAAATATTTGGTCCCATTATGTCATCTTGAAATTTAAATCTCATTTGAAATGGCACAAATTTGATATATTTCATGGTCTACTTTTATGGATTTGAATAGTTTCAATGATTAACTTTGCTAAATGGCCATAATATACGTCCTTATGGGAAGCGCCTTTTCACGTGCTGTTAATTCCCTGTGATTTCTGTATCACAATACATGTTCTCAGCAAGGACGAGGAAGTTACATCAGCTTCTGTCATCATGCTGCTTTGTTCTTACTCAACCATTTTCATTCCAAAGACACAAAATCCATCAGCAGGTGTAAGTGGGCATCCTTTGAGGAGCTCAGTAATCATCTAGCTTCATTTCCTATTTGTGGTGTTTTGCAGACCACAGACGAAGAACAATAAATAAGCGTACCCCATCTCTCATCCTCAAACCCCCAGTCTGGTCTGTGGCTCCAACCCGACCTGTGAAGCGACAGGTCAGCTAAACCTGATCTTTGTTGACAACACCCCTCAGGGGATGGCAAGGGCTTTTAAAAAGGCTCTTCTGTTTGCTTAATCTTCACGTATACGTCTATGGAAATGGATGCAGCATTGGAGTATGCTGGTCACACCAAAGTTAGTTTTAGTTCATGAGTTATGACCGCTTTCCCGTTCCTCTCCAGATATATATGTGCAACGTAAAACACACTTTTCAGTTCATTCAGTTCATGCCTGATGAATTTCTTGGAGAATGGGGCCATGAATTTTTAACAACTCTGCAAACATAAAAGCAAATAATGTATTTTCTTTTTATTCTTTTCTATGCAATTTGACAAATGAAGTTGTCCCTGTGCTCCCAACAGAGGGATCTTCACCAGCTCAGACGCTTTCTCTGCATGCCAAGGCAGCATTTCATGCTGCTGCCCCAGTCAACACCTCCCCTTATAGAGAGGACAGAAGAAAGGTTGACGTCCACTCTCCATTTTTCCTTTCTGACTGTTTGCTAGAGGAGAAGGGAACATTATGACTTTTCCAACTACTCCAAACTACCAGGATTCCTTGTTGCCTTCAGAGCAAAGATCCTTGAAAAAAAAACTTCAGCTAAACTGCTGCTGCTACTGAGGGGCTTACATGTTGCTGTTTTAGCTAAGTCCAGTCTTGCTCATTTTTCTCTCTCCCTTCTCTTGAGCTACACCTGCAGCACCCGAGCCAGTAAACTGCTTCCCACTAACACATCAGATGCTAAATATGCTACCTCAGATTTTATCAGAATGTGTGCAATTGCATGTGAGGACAGGAGAAACGTGCAGGGGGTGGTTCTGTTGCTTTATGTACACTCTCTGGGGTTTGTTTAATTTCATCCCATTTTGGAGTTCCATGAGTGTCATGGTTTAACCCCAGCCAACAACTAAGCACCACACAGCCACTCGCTCACTCCCCCGCAGTGGGACAGGGTAGAGAATCAGGAGAGTAAAAATGAGAAAACTCATGGGTTGAGATAAAGACAGTTTAATAAGTAAAGCAGAGCTGCACACGCAAGCAAAGCAGAACAAGGAATTCATTCACTGCTTCCCATGGGCAGGCAGGTGCTCAGCCATCTCCAGGAGAGCAGGGCTCCATCACGCACAATGGTTATTTGGGAAGACAAATGCCATCACTCTGAATGTCCCCCCTTCCTTCTTCTTCCCCCAGCTTTATATGCTGAGCGTGACGCCATATGGTGTGGAATATCCCTTTGGTCAGTTGGGATCAGCTGTCCCACCTGTGTCCCCTCCCAACTCCTTGTGCACCCCCAGCCCCCTCACTGGTGGGGTGGGGTGAGAAGCAGAAAAGGCCTTGACTGTGTGTAAGCACTGCTCAGCAGTAACGAAAACATCCCTGTGTTATCAACACGGTTTCCAGCACAAATCTAAAACATAGACCCATACCACCTACTGTGAAGAAAATTAACTCTACCGCAGCCCAAACCAGCACAATGGGTTAAAAATAAGCTTAGCCATCACTTTCTCTGCAAATGTGAAAGCAGCTTTAGTGTAGTCAAGGCCAGTGCTAGCTTCCCCTGAGATTTAACTTCTTCTTCAATAGACATCCTATAGTTTGACCAGAATAAATAAAAAAGACCTTGTAAGTGTTTTTCTGACCGTAAACACTTCTGCTTTTTCTTTTCATTAAAACTGTGGATTTATGTATTTTCCTCCCAGCAACTTAATCTGAGCAGGACTTACATTTTACCTTCACTATTCTACAGCATAGAAAGTACTATCACTGTTTAAGCGCTAAAAATTACCATCTTATAGCAGCCCCCAGCCGTTATTATTTTCACTGGAACGTAGTTTTCATTTTTCTTGCCTTCTAAGAGATGAGTTATTGCTCTGAATACGTGTGCATGTACACATTGTCTCACGGAAAAAAAATGCTCAGATTCGACAGTTTAAATCAAAGGTGTTGGTTGATTTATTAACAACATGTTTCTGGCGCTCCACTCCCACGTGCTGGTCACACTCACGTTCCCGCCTGAGCTGCCGTGGTTTTCCCGGCCGTTTCGCCCCAGCCGGGCTCGGCGCGTAGACCACGGTGTGATGGGAGGAGGCGGCGTGCTGGCTGCTTTCCCATGACCGCACCGGGGAACTGCAGGAGCTGAGGAGTCGGGATGTGCCGGTTTCTGCAGTTCCTCCAACGGGGCAGTAATTTCTGGCAGAAAGCAAGGGCACAGGTGGGGTGGCAGCTTCACCCACGAACCCCTGGAGCTTGGCCGCAGACACGGTAGCCTGTTGAGGGACGTTAAAATCCTGGCTTCCAAGAGGAAACTTTCTCCAAGACAGTGCTTGAGACGCACTGAGAATTTACTAGAGTTAACTTTCCTTTTATCTCAGCCATGTTTTGCTACGAGCTCCAGGGAACGAGGTAAATAGAGCGATTGAAAAACAGAACAACATTATGAGTCATGCTGCAAATTATAGTTTGTAGCAACCTAGGCTCTGATTAGCAAGTGCTTAATCTTTAGCACAGGAGAAATTCTAGTAAAAAACAATCAGTATGCTCAAGTATCCTGCTGAATTCAAGTCTTGGTGACTATTTTTTTCCTGTTGACTGATACGTATCCTCAAATTTGTTGATCACGCTCACTGCAGGACACCAACACAGAACCTAATCCAGCCTCACAGAAGGTTCATGTCCTTTTTCTGATCATCAATATTTATCAGAGCCACAACAGTGATTTTATCTGAAAAGTTAGTTTATCAATTAATTTCCATATTTATGTATCTGTGATAAAAGTACTCGATAGAAATTCCTCTCAATATTTTAAAGTTGTTTCTCCAGGTCTAAGCGTGGAGCTGATCTTGTCCACTCCCACTTACCTACAGACTGGTGTTACTGAGGCACCCAAATAGCTGTTGTACCAGGTATTTGCAATCATTCAGGGCAATTAATCTCACCTAACTCTGGTCACCTAGAAGCTATTCTGGACATAAAGAATGTCTCACAAGTGAGGCTGACTACTTAATAATGAGAAAGAGACCCTGTGGAGGTGTCTCTCTCCCTCCAACATCAATGGAAAGAATCTAGATGCCACTTTAGACACTTTATGACACTTTTTTAGACATTTTTTGAACAGCTTAAACAGAACAAGACTATGAAGACTAGGAACCACAGTCACCCAGACATTATTATTAATGAGCTGTTTCTAAACCACATGAATTCCATCTTCTCCCCTCTGAAATCAGTAGAAACTTTATTCGGATTTCAATTGAGCTAATGGGAAATGACTCTAATTAAAAGCAAAAAACCCAAACCCCTTGCCTTCCCTTGTTTCATTTGGTGTTAGGGTTATGGCTGGAAAACAGTAATCAAGCACAAAATTCAGTGCCAGTTTTTAGACAGTAAGGTGTCTACAGTATAGATATCTATGTGTGAGTCGGTGTTTAAGCTCTTGTTACAGTCAATGGACAACAGATTAATACAGTTTAAACAAAACTGAATATCTGAGCTGTGTAATTGTCCAGTCTAGATAATGGGAAGATTCAATTGCCTAAATATTGGTGCCATATTAGATACATCCAGCTCCTGCTTCAAAAATGGTCAGACCTGCTAGAAAAGTCCTAGATGTCTTTCATACCCCAAAATATCTCATATGGCACCAAGTGACATATCTAGGTAAAGAAATCCCGTACCATTAACTTGGGCACTATTGGTTATGCTGGAACCTTAGGCACATATTGACACCTATATGCAGACACCTAAACTTCCATGCTTGTAAAATGGACTAGAATTGCATCCCATTTTATATGCATAATGATGATGCGCTGTATCATGAAAACTTGAATTCACCTTTATTTCACTGCTGCCTTTAGCCTCCCAGTGTTTGGCTTCTATGCTTGCTTCTCAATCGGTGCCACCCATAACTCTCCAGGAGGATGTGGGCTAGGTCTCTCCTCCCAAGGACGTGACCGCTGGCAGGATAATTTGTCAGGGAGGGGCTGGTGGAGCCAATATCAAGCAAATCCAGCCCGATGATTTGTAAACTCAGAGGGCTGGCTAGGATAGATTTGTAGACCTCAAAGTTCAGCCCAGCAAAGAAGATCATCAGGAAGCATTATATATTTATATTTCCAGGCAAGAATGTTGAAAGAAACAAGTGAAGTAACTCACGGAAACTCCCCCCCACCCCCCCCCCAGCCTGTTTCAGAATATAGAATGCTTCAGATGTTAAAAATGTGGTTTCCTTCTTGTCACTGAGATAACATTAGCTTTAGGTTGATTCCTGCTGCTGCGTGACAGCTGGTGCAGGCAGCAGTTGAAATGCACAGAACATAAGTTTGTCATATAAGTTTAAGCTAACCAATCACTCATCTTGCTATAAAATCTAACCCGGTCATCTCCCGTGTGATATCTGGCCACTGGAATGTTAAAGCTGCTACAGCAGCACCTTGGCTAATTGCATCCACCAATAAAAATAGATTCCACACAAAAAGGCATCAATTAAAACTATGAAACGATAAGAAAGCAGTCACTTTTAATGCATCATTTATCACAACAACCTGGTGTTCTTTTCTTCCACAATTTTTAGAACTCCTGTTGCCATAACAACCGGATGCAGCCTTTACACAGTGTGGGCCAAATCCTGCCCTTGGTGACACAGATGCAAATTCAGAATAACTTTGCTGAAATGCCTGGAATAACAGTGATGCAAATACAGTGTAACAGAGGCAGAATGGGACTCACTATCATCTCCTCTGTGTGATCATATTCTTCTTCTCCTTCGCCTTGTCAGGAAGACAAGATGTTTTTCTCTTCTACTCTGAGTAAGCTCATAAAGTAGTGGAATAATCAGACATAATGACAGGTTAAACCACAAAGGAGAGTTACATCCTAAATACCATATTAACTTAACTTTTAAATTTGTATATTAAGAGTTATTTAAAATGCCCAAGGAAAGAGCAAGTCTGAGATAGATAGGAATACATTCTCTCTATTCAGAGGCTACATCTAAACCGTATAATATAATGAATATCTTGCCTAGTAAGAAGACATAACAAAGCGTAAATTCAGACTTGTTTGGCTAAACAGAAGATACACACTCTCACAGAAAGAAATGCATAGGAGGGTCCTGGGTCTCATTACCTAGAGCGGGGCCCCATGCAGACAAACTCTGTCTATTTGCATGGAACTTATTTCAAAGACGTCGTCATATAACGTTCTCAGACTTGCCACTCTTCCCACGGAAATCAGCAGGAATTCGCTGCCATGCCAAGGTCGACGTATGGATCACGACACCCAAAGAAAACAGAGTCCAGGAGGAAAGCGTGGATCTATTCTGTCTGAATTGTTCTATAGAAGTGTTTTCCAGACTGCCAACCAAATAAGATTTTAACTAATTATAATAGCAATCAGAAGCCCAGTTCAACAACTGCTTTGGAACTTCATAAAGCTAAATCTGGTAGAGTCATACTCTAACGATAGTTCTAACCTCCATTCCTGTTACAAAACCAAATGAAGCCATCGGGCAAATTTTGTAGGTACGTTGGAGAGAGGGATAGGCAGAATTTAAAAGGTAAGAAATTATTTACATGCAGTCCGCACACCTAACCAGCCTGCAAAATTCTATACAGTAGAGATACATTGCCCCATTAAATTCAAAAAGTACGGAGCTGCCATCCTTGACAATAGCTCTTCACATTTTAAAGCTTTCTCTGGATGAAAGGATAGCCAAAGATCTACAAAACCTAGCAGCAAGAAGGGAGGTGACTTGCTACATTCAGAGAAATCTTGGAATAATGTCATTTTAGAAATTAATTTTACAAGCAAACCTAATAGCAAGCATTACAAGTGCTCAGATGTAACTCTGATGCATCAACATTGCCCTGAGGCAGTATAAGAGCCCCAGAAAAACAGATTAGCAAGGTTTGTTACCCAATGAAAATGCAAGATTATAAAGTAAAGAAATGCACCTGGCCAGGACATCAAGGGGTCAATTACTTTGTCTATCATCTGCCCAAAGGCAAGATCATCTGTAACTACAACATTCCAGATAGCTTTTTATTCAGCTTCCATTTAAAGACCTTCAACAAAAGAGGCTTCACAATTTCCAGCCACTCAATTTCAATGGGTCGTTATCTTTATCATTAGAAGGCCTCATGGTGCATTTGAAGGCGTGACTCCAGCACGGATAGCTATTACTGCATTATCTTTACTGCAAGCTCAGGCATTAAGAGCAGCGAAACCATGTCAACGCGGGTTGCATTGGCCAGCCTTTGACTGGATGTCCATTAGCAGCAACAGAAGCCCACTACAGTTTTACTGGTATTTATTAAAACCAACTAATCTGCTGTGAGCATTTTGCTCCCATCGCCTCTCTTCCAGTAGAGGTTTGATTTTATTTTCTTTGAGGACATGATGTTTCACAGTTCTCTCTTTCAACTGCTGTGGCAAATGGTGAATACTATGGTTTCCAAGCACTTCTTCAGATTTTTTCAGGTTGATTTGGAATCAACTTGCAGGTGACTGACCAGTGCTGTACTGCACAGTGTGTGTACTGGTAGGAAGCAGGCAAAATAAAATTTTGCATCACTAGATTTTGATTGGTTTTAACCAAATCATTATTTTCAGAAGCTTTACTCTAACAAAATGAAAAAAAAAATTAACAAGAATATTTTATCTGTTGTATGTACTAACCAATTCCTTAAATATTCTTTCCACTGGCTTGCATTTCTAAAAGCTCATAAGATATCCATGAATCAATTCATGGCAGATGAAATAGTTTTCTCATGTTTCATGGCAGACTAATTTCTGTGCAATGTATTGTACTACAAGAGGGAAAATGGATAATTTCAGAAAAGTTGAGCCTAGATTGGGAACCCTCCTTCAAGACATTAGAGGAGGGATGTTAAAAGGAAACATCCAAGCACAGAACCAAATTTCATAGAGGTACTGGGCTAGATGTGAACCATCTCCCACAGTGAGCCCAGTCCTTCAAAGCCAACTCTGAATATCAAAACAATAGTGGAAGACCAACACAGCTTTTTTATAGTCTAAGAAAATGCCTAATTGATGGCACATTGCTGGCATTAACATGGGATAACGCCCCATCGACAGCAACATCTCTTCTTGGCATCTTACACCTGTACGGTGGTAAAGTGTCCATGCTCCTGCCTGCTGGGTAATTTTACCAGACCCAAAAAGGATGTGCAAAGAGTGAATGTAAATGGCAGCGAGTGGAAAGATGATGATTCAAGATAGTTGCTGCAGAAGCGTCTGTTGGTGGGGTCTTCACGATGGGCATGGTAAAAACAAGGTCTGCACTTGACATTGCTGATAAAAGACTGAGAATAGAAACATCACCTGTGAAGAAAGAAGCCACATAACCTGTTGAAGAAAGGGAGAAAATATCTTACAGAGGAAATTTGAAGACTAAATCCATCTAAAAATCTAACACCGGGTTGGAATTCCTAGGTTAGGGGTTTTGACATCTGAATTTCCCTACGTACTCAACAGGGGCAGGGGGCAACACAGACCTCACAAGCCTTAAACCATCTCCTGAAGGTACCTCCCCCTTCCCTTTCATCTAGGGAAGAGTTAAGGAACCTCTTAACATAGGCATCTCAGTTCCAGCGGGATATGCTCAGGGAACAGAGTCAAACCTGCATCACTGACCAAAAGCACTGATTTTATTATAGTGTAAGCACTTCCAGAGGAAGAAAATAGGGAGTGTAACAGAGTTCTCCAAATGGAGCAGAAAGACATCGCACAGACTGTATGGCGTGAGGGTGATTCACTACTTGAACAAACTATCAAAGGCTTTTTAGTCCAAAAGCCTCAGAGACGCTGATCCTCTAATGCTCGCCGAGTATAACACTTGGTGCAGTGGCACCATTCTTCGTTGGTCATTAGGCACTGCTGTAATAAATGTGATGAAGGGAATCTTTATTTTATAATGCTTTTAAAACCAAACCAGAAGCCAAATAGGAGTCATTACATTCTGTACAGCAGCAGTGAGTAAAATGATGTGACCTATAGATTAGAGGAAATCATTGGGGGGGCGGGGAGAAAGAAAGAATCATAGAAAAGTTGTCTGGAAGGGATTTCAAGACATCCTCTGGTCTACCTTTCCTTCCCAAGTCAGAATCTGCTTCTTTTTTTGATGTTCCTGAAAAACGTCTATCTAACACCTGTTCTTAAACACTGCTACTAATAAAGATTTCACAGCGTCTGAAGACAAACTATTTCCCAATTTAACTTGAAATTCCCCTGCAGCAATTTAAAATGGTTCCTTCTAGCCCTAAGATCTACACACATTTCCCTCTTTTTATGCCCCTTCTCTTGAACCCAGCTCCCTATTTCAAGGAACACAAATCTGAGTAAGTCAGTAATATACTAATTTATACTCTTCACAGCCCTACTGAAATCAGTTGCTTCCAACAGTGCAAAACTCAGCATGTAATTAAACCTGTAAGATTCTATCTTAATACAGAAATAAAGATATAATTGCATACAGACCTATTCTTTATGCCCATCTTGATATCTGTTATGTAATTCTGTTACAATTTGTCCACTACATTTTATAATGTCAAATGATTTATCACCTTCTATCTCTGAAATCTAAGCCTTCAGTAATTTTCTATTACAACAGAATTTCCTTTCCATATTTTTTTTTTTTTTTTTAAACTCAAAATGACTTTCAGCTGAACTTCTTCATATGGCCATCTGCGTAATTACTCTGACTCTTACTGAACCAGCAGCTTGCACATTATTAACTGGATTCTGCTCCTCCTGGTATCATTGGGAGTTCTGCCATTGACTTCAGTGGAAGCAGGACTGGACCCCCTGAAAGATCCTTATTATTGGATAACTCAAAGCTCTGGTGAGAATCGACATTGGTATATTGACAACAGCTTGTTTCTTTTTTAAATTTAGAATCTCTTAATTAGCTTAACCAGCCACTTTGTTTTGTGTGATGATTCTGTATCTGAATGCAACTTTCTCTGATTAAATAGGAAATGTTTCCTTCCTCAATTGACATACAACAGAAATGGCAAGCTGCTTTTGAGCAGAAGGACAAATTCCCACTTGCACGCTGCAAAAGCATCCTTTCATGCACCAGGAATCTCTGGGTGAAGAAGGAAAGGTGGTAGGTGAGGGACTGCTTGGAGGGAAGTGTGAGGAAGAGGGAATTCAGGCTGGGAACTGGGAGTTCAAGAAGAATTAATCCCATCTATTTCTCTTCCAGGTTTGTGGCTCAGGTGGAAACAAAAAGGATTCCAAAGGCTGCCGCTACGCTCCCTGCTCTGGGCAGATGCAAGTTTCACGGGTGTGGACTCTTGAAGCCTGTGTGATTCAACGTAGCGCTGTTGGTTTACACCAACCAGGGATGGACAAATGGAAACTGGTGAACAGAAGACATTTGCTACCAGAGCTGAAGTTCAGGTCCTTCATAGGCAGCAGGTGAGGAGCTCCCACCCACAGTTTGCTGGGATAGCCCTTGGCTCAGCTCACACCTGCCTTAAGCTGCTCCAGCTGATCTCCTCATTGAATTAATCAGATTTAGGTCCTCTGCCCTAAAAGACAAGCCAGGCTTCATCTCTCTTATCAGAATGGAGGAGCAGGTAGGAGAGTGCCTTTGTCACAACACAGCTGTGGCTTCCTGAGGCGGGGAGATGCTACGGCCCTCTTGGAGACAGGGGTCCCAGCCTGGCTCCACAGAAGCAGGCTGCGATGAGATTCAATTGCAGGTGCTAGTGTTCGATTTGTCTTTCAAAATTCAAAGAATTTTTTTTCTTTGGAGAGGGTTCCTGGGCTCAGGTTTCCCCTTGGGACTGGTATTGAACTACTTTAACAAGGGAAATTATATTTGTTGGTTTAAAGGCTCTAGGGTGCCTAGTCAACTCTTTTTTTTTTTTTCCATGTTACCTTATTTTTAACTTGATTTGTGCCAGAGAAAAACAGGCTCAGAAAAACAGTAGTGCCAGATCCAATTTGCATTGTTTGCAGCTAGCCGCATACTGGCCAAAATGTTTCTAAATCATTCCTATGCTATCTCACTTTTTATCCATAATTTACTCTGAATAGATTCAGGAATACTTGCCCCAGTCATTTCCCAGGCAGTGATCTGGCAAGTGATTCAAAAGCGTTCGTGGTCATCATTTATTCAGATTACAAACAGGGAAGCAATTTAACAATTGCTCAGATTTGGGAATTCTTCAGACCAACTTGCTTGGGTTTTTTTCTCTTACTTTGATCTTCTTTGAAATAGATCCATTCTGTTCACAACACAGAAAAATAATTGTCCCACCAGTCTTGGAACACATAAGAAACTGGAATTCTACATCCCCCTGCTGGAAAGAATTTTGAGTATGCATAAGGCATTACACCACCACCACCGGATCCTTGCTAACCTGGCAGTTTGGAAAGCAAAGCAGACTGATACCTATTGAATTCCTCCACTTTCTCAGCTCAGTTACTGGGGAGTCCACCTACAAGAATCCCTTTTAAAGAAACAGACCATTTTTAACTACAAAATATACTTGTCATGCAACAGAGCACAGGATTGCTGCAGATTCTGTTCGGTAGAATCTGACAAATTAATGCCTTTACAGGGGAAAAAAAAAAAAGTTAAAAATCAGAGCTACCAAATTAGGGTGATAAAATTGCCTTGAAAATCTTTATGATGGAAGAAAAATCCTGTTAAGTGAATCCTGTATGCTTAATTAAACTTAATTTTACAAAGAAGTATTTTTAAAAGGCTGTCTGTTAAAAGAATAAGAAAGCTGGGTGATCGGGTTTTTTTGCCCCAAAGATACTGCTGCTGCAAGGCATTGTGTTATTGGTTGTGTTAAGCAAGTTGTGACATCCATCAAGATGAATGTGTTTACGTGCATACCTGGTGACATAGTTTGAAGTGGTGTATTGTAGGTATAAAATCCTGATCAAACTTACCTGCAGTAAATCTTTGTGCAGTAATTGTATTTCTTCGTTCCTTACTGAAATTGGAGCTGCTGCCTGGAAGCCTGCAAGCATTTAATTTTGTCACATAATTCCCTCAATTTCAGGCCATGGTAAGTAACACTTTTGGTACATGTCAGCTGTCAATTCCCATTAGAGCATCTAGCTATTACATGTTTTAGAGGTAGCTGCCTGACGATTAATGCTGTGTGTTGTGAATTCATCACTCCAAAAATGGCAGAAGAAATTGAATAGTGGGGATTATGTACAAATTAACTCAACCTGCAAAATGATATTTCTGAAAGCTTTATCACCGCGCTTGCTGTTGCTGGAGAGGAGCACAGAGCACGCTCTCTAGGCAAGTGCCTTGGAGGAAGGGAGATAAATCTCCTCTGACCAAGTGAAGAGAGACCTCTACAGGTGTTTGGTTCTTTTCAGTTCAAAGACCTTTGGAAGTTGTTTCCCGAAACTCTTAAGCAAAAGATGTGCCCAGTGTTCAGCTGCCAAGTCAGAGGAGATGGGAGGAGACCCCGACCGTGCTCCCGAGGGGAGCTGTGCTGCCCTCCTCGCTGCCACCTACGGTGCAGTCCCCCCTGGGCTGCCACGGTGCTGCCCCGGGCACCTCAGCTGCGTCGGCGAGACGTCTGTACACGGGGACGCGTAAGCAAGCGGCCCCCCAGACCAGCACCCAGCAGGGTGGGAAACTGTGTTCTCCGAACATGTACAGGGCTGTTCCTTCCTGGGGCAGGGTGCGCTTGGCTCTGCGGCAGAGCTAATTAAAGGCCAGATGAGCTTTTAAACAGCCGGCTTCATTACGCTTCTCTATGAGGCTTACTGAGACTCAAGTTACTTATTATAACTGGTTTGGACTATGCACAAAGGCCCCAGAGACAGCAGAAATGGAAGGAAGCCCGCATTCCTACGGTTTTGCAGCACGTAATTTCTGCTTCTTCTGAGGAGCTCAATCCATTTCCATAGGTAGCAGCCCCTACCGACAATACCCTTCGCTGCTTGAACAGCATGGTAGGATGTAACCTTGATGCAGCTCTTTTTGTATATTTTGGAAAGCGTGCTATCTTTCTCCATAACTGATGTTTATTGACAGAACTAAAGGCAGCCTAATGGAAAGCATGAACATCATTTACAACTGTACTTTCTGCACCAGTCTTCAAATTGTTCTCCTCTCACAGGTATCAACAAGACTTGCATCGCTAAAAATGCTGGCAAATAAATGAGACATAGAAGAGAAGAGAAATGCTAAATGGTATTTCTCTCACTGGAATACTAAAGGCAGCGATGGAAAGCAGAGCTAAAAGCTGCTGACCCTTTACACCACTTCCGTGGTCTGGGTGCAAGAATAAAGCCTGTAAGTATCTCATCAGCTGCCTTTCTAAATTTCCCCAAGATCATTAGGTTTTAATCTATAGATGCCCATATTTTTCCAGCAGTTGTAACTGGGCACAGATGCTACAAAAAGTTAGGGCCAAATTAGGAGCAGTATTTACTTTTCATAATACCTACTTGTGCCCTGAAAGAACAGTACTGTGAAGTTTCTCATGCACAAACAGGATCGATGGGTTGCTGTTGGACACTTTTCAGTCATCAAGAGTAAAAACTGTTATTGATGGAACTGCATACTGGAGACTATTGAAAACTAAATATTCTGTTGTAGAGAGAAAAGATGAAAAGACAGTACTCCGGGGAAAACACAAACTAAGAAAAAAAAAAAAGAAAACAAATAAGCCCTGACTTATAAAAATGAAGAATACAAAAAGCAAAGGGTTTTCTTTTTTCTAAATCTGGTTTTCTCAGCGGTATCTCCACAGGCTCCATAGTGTTGCTATTCCTGTGCACACACGCTGCCGTGGATGATATTTAGAATTGCCAGATACATTTGTATGCTATTGCTGACTGTCTAGGGTGCGGCTGCGTTGGATAGGAATTCACAAGACCTCTGTTACAACAACTCACAGCCATAGCATTGATGTCTAGCCTTGAGCAAGCTGCCCAATCAATCCTCCTCTCAGCTGCTCAGCTGTAAAATAGAAGGAACAATTCTGCCCTGACGATGGCTGGTTTCTCTTTTCTTTTGTCATCTGAAGCTTTTAGGAAGAGTATTATGAGCACGTAGACAAAGGTCCTTGTAAACTTCCCACAAATTTAAATACCAATTAGTAATCAAGGAAAAAAAGACTACCATAATAAGATAATTACATTAATATACTCCCTGGTCACAGTGCATATTCACAGGTGCTATACTATGTAGTACCATTTTCTCACAGGCTGTTTTACTTTTTAATGAGTTTGGCTAAAAGTAAATCATTCTGCCACACCGTCATTAATCACAAAATCAGCTGGAGAAAGCCAGGTCTGCTACAGTGTAGAGTCGGGTCTAGAAAGAAGGTGGGGGCTCATGTGTGTCGACCCGAACGGCTGACCTTGGGGACCTGCAGGCACAGGCGTCCCCCAGAGCACCCCCAATTACAGTACCAGGGGAGATGTGCCACGTAGGAGTACCCTATGGACTGTCTGTAATTACGTGCCAAATGTCATTGGAAGAGGTGTGATAGAAAGTTGTTATTTCATATCATTCAGAAAATGCCAGTGTCCAGGCTAGCTAGGCTTCCTGATTCTTTGTTGTGCTGCGTCTGGATTTCCTACATCTCTCTCAGGCCTTTTTTCCAGCAAAAGCATGCACTAAGCCATGTGCAAGTTGGTGTGAAGTCTGTAAATCTGCTGTTTCCCTACTCAAGAAATTTGCTTGGGTGTTGCATCGCCAGACGCTGCCTGTATTTTCAGAGCTGGGAAAGCTAAATCAAAATAGTCACTGTAGCGCACCATGCTAAATGCAGATATAGCTCATTTCACGGTGTCAGTCTACCTGGCTGCCTTCCTTCGAAAGAGGGCTGAAATTGTCATTTTTAGCAGGTAACTGCTGATTTGGGTCTGTTAGCCCCGCCTGAGCGCTACCAGTTGTGCTGTCCCGCAGTGCTGCTTCAGGGACATGCTTGGGGACAGGTGTGATGCTGAGGGTAGGTGTTGTCAGGAGGCGGTGAAGGAGCTGGGCACCCAGTTAGTGCTGTGCCTTTTACAGCACGGCGCAGGTGAGGACCAGGTGTCTCTCAGGCTTTTGTTTCCACCAGCCTAACAATAGGCTGCTAGAGGGTTTGAAACTGCTCCATCGTGACAAAGAAAGCTGTATTCTGTGTCCCCACCTATCTATGCATGATGTCTCTGCAAGCAGCAGGGTTTCAATCCACTTGCATGTTTCATCATGCAGCAACACTTCTCCAAGCCAATGCATTGGCCAGCGGGTATTTATAAAGATATAATTATTCATCATTCAGATAGCTCGGTAATTAATTGTACACTTCTTGAAATTCTGTTACTTGATATTTGTGTAGTTCCACTCATTCAAGCCCACCCTTTCCACTAATTTCAATGAAATGCTTGAATTCATACTCCACACCTTTATATTCTTGTACGTTTTGAGTCAGTTGCTAAAGGTCGGCAACAAAGTTTTTAGCATCAATAGTGATCTAAATACAGGTCCCTATCTTTAAGAGTGGCATTCATGACAAACCTACTTAAGTGCTTAGGTACCTGAAAGACCAGGGACGTCAAAGTTTTGCATGGCTTGAGACGCTGTTGTTGTGGTTGGGCTGAGCATCAGCCTCAACACGTGCTTGAAACTGAAGCCTATGTGGGATACAAGCATTGGCCTCCTAGTGCCTATATGTCCTGAGAGGCCCACTCCAGCAGACACATAAAGTATGTATGTCCAGCCACTCTGATAATGTGACATTCAGTCACATTAACTGGTGAGCACCCTGGCTAACAAGCCAGGAGTTACCCTGAAACTGTTTCTCTATAATTCTAATATATCGTCAGTCAGATATCAGCTAGCTGACTGATTATTTTAATTAATTATACTATGATATCCTAATATTTATGCACATACCTAAAATCTTCTTCAGAGGAGTTCAGCAATGACATGAAAGCTGTCATAATCAACCAAGGGAGTCAACAGCTAATAACACACTTCACAGCATACCCCGTCCCAGTAAGCCATTTCACCCAAAGTACTCTATCCTGTGCAGTGGCCCTTGTTTCTGTTCCCAGTAGGGATTTAGTAATGAGCTGCATTTATAGATATATTGATTGTATAGGTCAATGTATAGATTAAATGATTGTATAAGACTAAAATTTGCAAAGTCTATGCTTTTCAAAGGTTTTATAGTTTAAACCTCTCTAGCCAGTTTTCAGGAAAAATGTCATCTACTATGGCTAAATGATATGTTTGAAATCCAATGAAATATCAGCCTGACCAAACCACAGTGAGGAGCAGAATTAATGCTCAAGCAGATATTGTACTAGTATGTAGACAATCAGAGGTCTGTATCTGTTCAGGCCCACAAGGATAAAAGTGTTTGCATTAGTGATAAGTGGTGTGCATTTACATTCTAACTAAAGACCTAAAACTACTTCAACTGCAGAGCGGTTAATCTCTGTTATATTACACAAAGCATATGGGGATGCTGTGCCATCCAAATAACCCGTGCCCATATCTGTCATCTGTTAGGTTTACTGTCATATGTAGAGTCATGACTATCACAAGAAAAATGCTATAAATCTTGTACATTTCATATCTCATGACAAAATGGATCCATCTGTCTGTCTGTCTATCTGTCGCTCGATTGCTGTATCTATGTCATGTTTTAAGGACTCAGTAAACAGGACAAAACAGCCTGATACCTAAAGCCAGGTCTCTGCTACTTAAAGTTTACAATAGAAATGTGACTGATAACCGCAGCCCTAAGAAGGGGGGAGAGCATGAACTCAGGATTATGCCTGGTCATAAGAAAAGACAAAAAAAACCTCCAAGGGAAAGGATATTCTAGCCTGATCGCTCACCCTTGGCCGGGAGCGGGAAAGGCCCAGGCCTGGGGGCTCCCCAGCACGTGCCAAGCCTGGGCCAGGCTGCAGAGGCTGGTTTGGGCTGACCCGGAAAGCCACGGCAATGTTGGAGCAGCATGGGAAGTTTCTTAAGATTAAGCATAAACGCAATAACTTTGCTATGTTTTTTGTAACTTTATTCCATAGCGGCAAATTTGTGTTTGCAAATAAGCAAGTCATTTTATCTCTTAATCTTGCTTAATGCTAAATCTGACCGTGACTAGTATAACACTGACTTGACACGACACTCTCTCCCAGTTGTTGAAATCGTTATTCCAGAGTGGAGAATGATGTCTCTGGCCCACTAAACTGTGAGATTCCCAAAAATGTCTGGCGTTACCAACCCCTGAAACGCAGATGTTAACAAATTTTGAAAAAGTGTCTTTCTCGGCAGGAGTCAGCTTAAGTCTCTTAAGAAAGCAGCAAAATAATGAAAGAATGAGATATGTGAGTCACTGTAAGATCAACCTGTCAATGTCTGGACCCTCACAACTCTTAGTTTCCTAGCTATGGATTTTTTATAAAACTCATAGACACATAACTACGTTTGAGACACAGATCCCTCCTTCAAATGAGGGAAATGTGCATGGACACACAGATCGGCATAACTTCTGTTTCCTGGGGAAACCGGGATGTAAAATATAGGAGGAAAAAAAAAGGAGGGGACAAAAAAAAAAGGCGAAGTAGTGCCTTCTTTTTGCATAAATGTGTAGCTGTTACTGAAATGTACTGGAAGATGGCCACGCTCAACACCTTCATCAGCAAACAGGAGACTGGGTCCATTCAATTCACCAGGCTTTGGAGAAGAGAAACTCTCTGCTTCTCCTTCTCCCTTAAAACCTAACCAAGACTGAGAAGCTCAAAGAACCACAGAGCACGTAAAAGAAGAGCAGCTTTTTAATGAAATTCTTCCTTGGGGCATTAATTTTTTACCTGCATTCCCAAGGTAATTAGATGTATTTTATCACTGCCTGCGTGCCTGTGTCTCTCCTGCCTCCCAAATGTTGTCTGAACCTTTTGGTCTGTTTCAAACAAATCAAATCTGATTAAAAATTCCCAAACGCTCCATGGAAGCAGATGGCCATGGAGGGCGCCCTGAGGTCCTTCCCGAAGAATAGCAGCAGGTGGCAGGGTGGGGAATGAGCCACCCTGTGCTCAACTTCAGGGGGTTCCTTCATGGGAGCACCATGATGCCGACCTGCTGCACCTCGCACCTTTCCAGGCATCTCCTTGACCAGCCAGGGGATGGGAGGCTGCAGAAAAACAGCCTTTGGTGTTGCCACTTATAACTCTTTCCTATCCTGGTGTTTTGTATTTCCGTATTACCATAATCTTTTACCTGGACTATGTTTATCTCTAGCTGTAACCATTTGTTTCTAATCTCCTGGTTCTTTAAATAAGGCTGTCTAAATGTATTACTGTCATTTTTGCTATTATTACTTAATTTAATTTTTTTTTATGATGTAAGTTGCAGGCATAACTCTAGCCACTATATGACTGCTTAATTTGAAGTAAAAATGTTCCTAAAATAGTTTCTCTTTTCTCTTTTGGGATTTATGAAGTTCTTCTAAATTATGAATGTTTCCAGCCTGTTTTTCATTTAAGATGTAATTCACTATCTGAATAACCTATCAATTTTCTGTCAGTTGTGTCACATGGGAGTTCTGAAGTCTCACAAAGAGTTCACCTGAGGCTTAGTTGGCCAAGCTGTTTTGGCTATCCTTATACAAAGGCCAATGGTCAATGGAAAAATTCCTTGTTCCCTGTCTCCTACATTCAGACACAATTATATGCTTTTGGGCAAGGGGAAATTTTTTACCCTGAATGATATGGCACATGTAAATCATGTTTTTAATAGGCTTAGAAACTCATGTGATTTTCATCTAGGAACATGAAAATGTTTCTGCAGTGGAAGTATGCCAGGGTTACATCACGTTTCAGGCAAGGGGATCCACAACATTTCAAATGAGAATTTCTAGAGAGAAGCAGAGGGGTCCCAGGTATGGGTGTGTTATTTTCTCTCCACTGTAAAGAGAAAAGGAAAGATTTAGGAAGGTAACAAAATCCAGGAGTATCCCCAAGATGGAGTGCCAAGGCAGTCATTTCATGGCAAGGCAAGGGACTGCCCTCCCTGTGCACATAAGCATGTGTCTCACACTGGATGCTACTGGGAGGAAATGCCCCGACTGAATGAAGCCAAAGCTGAATTTTCCTCACAAATGTGCTTCTCCTAAATCTCCTGTGTTTAACTATGCAACTACTTCTTAGTAAAATGCAGTAGTTAAGGAGAAGCATTCGATTTATATCTGTCCTACTTCATAGTCAAATACGCAATTCATTATTCAAATATCCTCTGCTCAAGATGAGGTATAACTGGGAAGGAAGAAATGCTGACTAAATGGCTCCACCATCGCATCTGTTTCTTGTGAGCAGCTGGTGGCAATGAACTGTTATTAATTGTGTTATGTATTTTGTAGTTGCCAGAAGCAAGTTGGACGTAAAGCTCTAAATAACAAGGTGTATAGAATAGAAATGGCTTCCCTGTTGTTGGCTGCATGTTCTCAGTAAAGACTCTTTTTCTTCCTCTCCCCTTTTAATCTGTGTTAACAGCCAGTGAATATTCCTGTCATTTTCAGGACGCCAAAACAGTCTCAACTCTGGCATCCTCTCCCATGATCCCACGTGGCTGGGCCACCAAGACCAAACATTAAGTGTTGCAGAAGAGGCAACCTGCTGCTCCTCCTTTCTGTTCTTGCTTTTCTCACATAAAATCCACAGTCTTTCCAGTGCTTTTTTTTATCATCAAGAGCAAGAAGTACATACTGCAGGGACAACCTCTACAGTACTGAAGTCTTCTGTGTGAAGCCTTCAGTGATTTCATGCCTGTGGTGAATGGCCTTTTAATGCGCTACTGGGTCTTCAGAGATAGGGTAGGATACCATATTTGCCCCTGAAGAGAAAAGATGACAGTAAATGCCAATTTTCTTCTGGTTTTACTTCATACCCAATGAACTATGAACTGGATTGGAGTCAATGGAGCATGCTGGAGTGTTGTACAAATCAAGCTGCCTATGCAGAAACTTTCTAACAAATTTATAAGCTAAAAACTTAGGGGTTTGTAACGTGTTTGTGTGGATCAAATGATCCATTGAAATGAAAAGGAGGAAGACAGCCAAGTCATTCAATAATAGTTTGGAAGCACAGGTTGGTACTTGGATTTGAAAGCTGGCGTATTAGTCCAGAGTCACAGAAGTGAAGACGTTAACAGGTGTCCAGTATGATACCAAACTCCCACAAAGCACGTAGGATTTCTTTTTCTCTGTTTTTCTCACGATGGTAAATGGTTACAGACACACAAAGACACTCGGTTAATCACATTCCGTTATTCTCTTGTGCATTAAACTCTTTGTTAGTGAACGTATATAAGCAAGAAAGACACTGAGCCAATGTTTTGACAGTTTCATCATTGTTTCAATGGAATGAAGCTGCTGGGGTGAAATAATCATGGTACCCTCATCACATTTTGAAAACTGCTATGTTCCCTTTAAGTTTTGAACAGGAAAACATGTTGTTCAGACAAGAGCCCATCATCACCATCAACATCACAATTTCACCTTTTTTTTTGAAAAAAACAGCAAGCAGCAAGAGAAAGAACTCCAAATAAATTTAATAGTAGAGTCCAGCTGTGCGTCTCACCATGGAGCTTGGATTAACTTAGTCTGTCCTCCACCTCCATAAACAGTTTGGAGCTATGGCAAGCGAGATGGAAGAGATGAAAGTGCCAAGTACAGCAGTACTTTTAGGCCAGCCACAGTGAAGGCTATTAACACGGCATCAGAAAGCACAACAGTTCTGCAACAAGACTACTGGGTGAGGAGTGAAGGTAAAGCAACACCCTGCCCCAGTCCTGGACAGCTGCTTGCATTAAGGACCAGAAAGTTTAAGAGCAGGCAGTTCGTCTTTGTACAATGCTTCATGATTAAGACTGAAAAAGAAATTTTGCAATGAATAGAGCACTTGATTAATTTAGCTCTTTTTCCTGTTCACAGAATATCCAGAAACAGCTCACAATTACCTCTGATTTATTCATTGTTGGAATTTACATGGCACTTCTTGTCGTAAGTCTTTTCAGACCTTTGGACTGATTCAATATGAAATTGAAACCACTTAGGTTAGCTGAGACTTGTCCCAAATCATACAGGATTGCTGTTGTCCCCTGAGTGGATTAGCATGACTCATAATCAAGAGAAGGGTTTACAGAAAATCTTGAAGGAGTTCAAGCTTCCAACGAGCTGTGCAACAAATGCTGTGTCCCAAGCTGCCTTCTTATCCCTCGTGTTGCTTCCCCAAAGGGGCACTGCCTAGCGCCTGCCAAAGAGACGTCTCCCTGTAGCCAGCACCTAGCAGCGTCAGTCCCAAAAGGATCTTTGTCCCTCAGAGGAAAACACCTCTTTTTCAGGAAGTCCCCAGCTTCTTCTACACAGCAGACACCATGTAAGTATGCTTGTGCACTTGCAGAGCAATTTCCCGTTCTCTAATGGCAATGGCTATGCCCTAACTAGAGCATTCAGAGTGTTTCCAAGCTCCTAGGTCCAGGCTAGCCAGCCGAAGTGAAGTGGTGTGAAATGAAATGGTCCTTGATTGGGATGAATGGAAGATAGGATTTGGGAGGGACACTGCTGTATGCACCTGCAGCTAAGTCTAGGTGCGCTCTGTAGGACTTCCTCATTACAAATCAGTGTTTAAGGATAGAATATTAAGCTTAATTTAGCCTGCCAAGGCATAGAAATTCCACTGAAAAATCAAAATAAAGTTACGAAAGGAAAAAGCATGTAATGCTTTTTAAAGGTCATGCTTGATTATCAAGTTCCTTCTGAGTGTGCAGTTTAAATTTAAATATTATCATGTGAGATGAAAAAATGAATTGGAGTGACAGTCCTGTGCTAGGAGGTATTATCAGAACATGAATGGCTCATCTAATTGTCTACTTATCTGCATCATGGCCACAGAACCTGACAAAGTTAGAGTATAATTTTGAGAAGTGTATCTATCCATGTTTTACAGATATTAGGCAACCTGGATTCTATCACTTCATTTGTGTTTTGGTACAACCATGGCCAGAAATTCCCATTTCTTTCCATTTGGAACTTGCTAAGTTTCAGCCTCTTGCCATTGGCTCAGTGGATGAACGATCTCTACAGCACCAGCAGTCGCTTCTTCATGGATGTACTTACCACACTTGAGCAAATCGTCTCTCAAACTACTCTTCAAAAAATAAAAAAACTGAATTTCTTAATTCCCTTGCTGTGGGAAGCAGGCTTTCTAGATTTCTGGATTATTGTCAGTGCTCTTTCCTAAGCCCTCTCTAAGCTCCTCCCTTCTTCTTTGCCAGAAGGTAAACACCAAACTTGTTTAAATAATGACACCACTTTTTCCTCAGTACCATACATAGAGATAATACCATTTTTTCAGTCAGAAGGAATTTAGTTGAATCAAGTTTTCCTCCTTTTGAAAATCCATAGATTAAAAGTCATCAGTGCATCAAGGTTTCAATGCTGAAAAACCTGAGAAATTAATCAAAAAAATAGAAGGTTGCTATAATTCTAAAACTGGGAGTTGAATTTACTAAAAGAAAGAAATGAAAAAGCAGGAAATCTTGCAAGCTGATACTGATCAGCAAAGAACTGATATTTCTCATCTCACTTAATAAGTGAGCCTGCTTCCTCCAGAGGGACTCCTTTCTGTCCTAAGAAAAACTGTGTCAGTTCCCAAATGTTCTCCAAACGTTTGACACAAAAGGGTAAACTAAGGACAGAGATCTTGCTGTAGATTACTTTTTTCTCTCTTTAGTGGATTTAAATGAGATGTTTATTATCGCCTTAACATTCTTGCAGTGGTTTAGTTCTGTATAATAGCAAAGCCAGTAGTAAGTTAATTAAAAGAGCTATAATGTCTGAAAGAAGTCAGCAGGTTTCTATGGGTTGCTGATCAAAGGGAAAGTGGTTCTTTTTTAATGGTGTTTTTTTCTTAGTCTTTTAGATACAGTATGTCTCTGTAATCACCTCCAATGTTTGCCATGATGACGAAATTAGATAAAACCAATCATTGAAATAAAATAAGGTTGGAAATAGGATTCACAAAAAAAGCGCAAACCATCAACTTAAGAAAATCAAACTAGTAATTTATAAGAGCCACCACAGGTCAGTCTAGAACCATAATATTCTGTAATCATGTCACCTCAGTGACCTAGGTTAAGAATGAGTAATGAAGGACAGAAATTATGTGGATCAGTAATGTTCTTTCAGTTGAGTGGTGGTGATGTATTCATGTAATAATGCCGTTCGAGTCAGTGAGATGAAGCTATGGCTATATAGCACTTGAAATGCAGACAGTTGTGTGCCAATGATATCCCTCAATCAGTTGTCATGCTTATGTGCACATAGATATTTTTAATGCCCAGATCAGCGAACTATTCGACTCTGACCATGCACTTACTCTACTTTCACATAATTGCTTTTTGTTTGTGTCTTTAAAGAATGGCAGCATTCAATGTGGTCTATATTCTGATGGAAAATGAAGCACGATTTTTATTCTTCTCCATAATGCCTCAGCAAACTTTTTAAAAATATATATATACTCTGGAAATATCTTTATACTCTGAAAGTTTCAGATCACCTAACTGGTTTTCTCTTCTGCTTTAAACTACTCTTCCTGGGGGGGAGCGGATTTTGGGGGGGGGCGGGGGGAAAAAGAGGGTTGTAATTTGTCGCGCATATTAACAATGGCCACAAAGAAGAGTCTTGTGGGTGATGTGACGGTCGGAGGCACAGTGACCACGAAATGATAGAATTCTCGATTCTCAGAGAAGTAAAGAGGAGGGTCACCAGAACTGCCACCTTGGACTTCCGGAGGGCAGACTTTGGCCTGTTTAGGAGTCTGGTTGGCAGAGTCCCTTGGGAGGCAGTCCTGGAGGGCCAAGGCGTCCAGGAAGGCTGGACATTCTTCAAGAGGGAAATCTTAAAGGTGCAGGAGCAGGCCGTCCCCATGAGCCGAAAGATGAGCCGGCGGGGAGGAAGACCGGCCTGGCTGAGCAGAGAGCTCCGGCTAGAACTTAGGAAAAAAAAGAGAGTCTACCACCTTTGGAGGAAGGGGCAGGCAACTCAGGAGGACTACAAGGATGTTGTGAGGTCATGCAGGGAGAAAATTAGAAGGGCCAAAGCCCAATTAGAACTTAGTCTGGCTACTGCCGTAAAAGACAACAAAAAGTCCTTCTACAAATACATTAACAATAAAAAGGGGGCTAAGGAGAATCTCCCTCCTCTATTGGATGCGGAGGGAAACTTAGTGTCAAGGGATGAGGAAAAGGCTGAGGTGCTAAATACCTTCTTTGCCTCAGTCTTCAACAGCAAGGGAAGTTGCTCTCTGGGCACGCAGCCCCCTGAGCAGGAAGACAGGGATGGGGAGCAGAATGTAGACCCCGAAGTCCAAGGGGAAATGGTCAGTGACCTGCTACGCCACCTAGACACGCACAAGTCTATGGGGCCGGATGGGATCCACCCAAGGGTGCTGAAAGAGCTGGCAGAAGTGCTCATCCAGCCATTCTCCATCATTTATCAGCAGTCCTGGCTAACTGGGGAGGTCCCAGTTGACTGGAAGCTGGCAAATGTGACACCCATCTACAAGAAGGGCCGGAAGGAGGATCCGCGGAACTACAGGCCTGTCAGCCTGACCTCGGTGCCCGGGAAGGTTATGGAGCAGATCATCTTGAGTGCCATCACGCGGCACATACGGGACAACCAGCTGATCGGGCCCAGTCAGCACGGGTTTATGAAAGGCAGGTCCTGTCTGACCAACCTGATCTCCTTCTACGACATGGTGACCCGCTTAGTGGATGAGGGAAAGGCTGTGGATGTTGTGTACCTGGACTTTAGTAAAGCCTTTGACACCGTCTCCCACAGCATTCTCTTGGAGAAGCTGGCTACCCATGGCTTGGATGGGCGTACTCTGCGCTGGGTAGGAAACTGGCTGGATGGCCGGGCCCAAAGAGTTGTGGTGAATGGAGTTAAATCCGGTTGGCGGCCGGTCACAAGTGGTGTTCCCCAGGGCTCAGTATTGGGGCCAGTTCTGTTCAATATCTTTATCAATGATCTGGACGAGGGGATCGAGTGCACCCTCAGTAAGTTTGCAGATGACACCAAATTGGGAGGGAGTGTTGATCTGCTGGAGGGCAGGCAGGCGCTACAGCGGGACCTGGACAGGCTGGATCGATGGGCCGAGGCCAATTGTATGAGGTTCAACAAGGCCAAGTGCCGGGTCCTGCACTTGGGTCACAACAACCCCAGGCAACGCTACAGGCTTGGGGGGGAGTGGCTGGAAAGCTGCCCGGTGGAAAAGGACCTGGGGGTGTTGGTCGACAGCCGGCTGAATAGGAGCCAGCAGTGTGCCCAGGTGGCCAAGAAGGCCAATGGCATCCTGGCCTGTATCAGAAACAGTGTGGCCAGCAGGAGTAGGGAGGTGATCGTCCCCCTGTACTCGGCCCTGGTGAGGCTGCACCTCGAGTACTGTGTTCAGTTTTGGGCCCCTCACTACAAGAAAGACATTGAGGTGCTGGAGCGTGTCCAGAGACGGGCAACGAGGCTGGTGAAGGGTCTAGAACACAAGTCCTATGAGGAGCGGCTGAGGGAACTGGGGATGTTTAGCCTGGAGAAAAGGAGGCTGAGGGGAGACCTTATCGCTCTCTACAACTACCTGAAAGGAGGTTGTAGAGAGATGGGGGTCGGTCTCTTCTCCCTAGTAACAGACAACAAAACAAGAGGAAATGGCCTCAAGTTGCGCCAGGGGAGGTTTAGATTGGACATTCGTAAAAATTTCTTTACCGAAAAGGTTGTCAGGCATTGGAACAGGCTGCCCAGGGAGGTGGTGGAGTCCCCATCTCTGGGGGTATTCAAAAGGCGTTTAGATGAGGCCCTAAGGGATATGATTTAGTGGGGGACTTGGTAGTGCTAGGTTAATGGTTGGACCCAATGATCTTGGAGGTCTCTTCCAACCAGAACAATTCTATGATTCTATGATTCTATGATTCTAAGAGGGACATATGACTAACACAAAGACAAAAGAGAGATTTTCTTAGCTTCCTGTAATCTTTCCTGTGAAGAAATCTATTGTATTAAAAAAATACCATTAATGTGTATCGCGAGGCAAGATGTAGAAAGAAAAACCACAGACTTCTGAATTTTCATTTTCATCTCTTAAACATAGATACATCATTATGTCTGCCTCACCTACGAACTATAGGATATTATTCCTCTTACACAGGTGTTTTAGTAAACACCTAGGACATTTCTGATAAAGTACTTTTTGCTGTTTCAGGTAAACTAAAACTTTTGTAGAGAGATCTTAATTTGAAAAGTTTTCAATGGGAAGATTCTGAGGTCAAACTGGGCGCAGAAAGAGAGCAAAGAAAACGTTGTTTTAAATCTATGAATCTGACTTCTTTGATCTAAAAAAAGACATTTAAGCATGTCATGTTTTGAAAACACTCCGGATGTTTACTGATGTTCTGATAAGAAATGAAGACAAATATGAAAGTCTGAAAGGTCAGAAAAGAAAGGCAAGAAAGGCAAGAAAGAATTATCAGCCTTCGTGCACTTTTTATTTTGGAGTCACTTGCAATTATAAAATGTTTTGCTGCTAAAACCCCTCAGTGACAAGCATTTTTGATGTGCCATACTGACTGGGCAGGCGAGATAAAAGGTGACACAAATATTACATGAGTCCTTTGTATGTTCTGTGAGGAACCTGAGGCAACTCGGTTTTCAGCATCATCCTCTTCAAATGTAAACCTATTTTAAGCCAGAGTGTGAGAAACAGAACTTAGGCAGTAAGAAATTTTGTGAACTATTTTCCTAGTAAATGTAGCCCAATTTTGCACTGATAAAACCTGGCAAATTAGGCTGATTTTTGCTAATCAGCTCCGTTTCCACAAGTATTCACCAAATTATTTATATAAAAATAACCAGCCCCTGGTGTCTTTGCACACTGTTCACTTTATTCATTACTCACACACTGAGAAGGGCACTACATGATATAAATGCCTCATTGACTCTACCCATTGGGATAGTTCTTAAAAAGATTAAAAAAAGTATGACTAACAATGAAAAGGAATAGCAAATTATGATTAGAGAACATATTTCCTTCCCTGCATGATTATCCTTGGTGGCAAGAGAAAACGGGTTTCATACCAAAAGCAGACCAAATACCTGTGCCAAAGATAATTTTAGAAAGCACTTGCAGATAGTAAATATTAAATCTGGAGGAAAGAAGAAGATCTTAAGAATTCATAAATATTCTTAAGGTTGGTACTGGTGTCTTTAATGAGTTTAGATTGGTTAATTTATTTCAGACTCTGCACTGATTGGGAATACTGACTGAAATGATACCTTGTGGCTAGAGTGCGCTGGCTGAATAATAAGCCAGGCTCCCGCCATGAACGACAGACTCTTGAGCAGATCTTAAAGCTTTTGGCTGCATCGGGCAGAAAAACACATACAGGAATGGAGCTATTCTGGAGTAATTTATGAATACTGTGTTTTGATCTACATAAAAGAGCTGTTCACTGCAAGAGTACAAGAGGGCCGTCAGGAGAATCAGGCAGTGAGGTAAGGAGAATGGCTAGAAGTCAGGCATAGCTCCAGCAAAAGTTTGTGGGCTTTTAAATCACGGACTTTAAAATTTTTACTTCCTCAACAAACAGCCTACAGTAACAGTTTGTCCAGAAAGACCAAGTTTTGTGAATTCACTGTAAGGGAAGGAGCTCTACTATAGCCACTAAAGGGTCTCAGGTAAAGGAAACTCTTCAGAGCAACTGGGTGAAGAAAGATACCTGCTTATGCTTCAGAAAATTAGCTGGTGTTTATAAGATCTCTAGATATGTATCAGTTCTCTAGAATCATATACATAGAATCATATTCCTAACAACCATCTGAAACCCTTCTCTTTCTAGTTGCTCGCCTTCTGGGCGAGCACGGCTAATGCACGCACAGCTCTGCGGCTCAGAGTAACGGCACGTGAATATCCCAGATACAATAAAGACGTACCGCCTGGTGTTGAGGTGCCTCAGAGGAGGCAGAAAAACTGTTGCCCTGGGTCACAGATACCAGACTATTGAGATGAATGGGTTATTTCTGTGAAATCGTAAAATTCCTGCTTAAGAACTAAGTTTTGAAAAATGCATTTGTGTTCTTGAGATTAGAAATGAGCCTTACAACTTCATCTATTTGAAGAATTGCAAAGTGGCACTATTGAAAAAAAGGATAAGGAACTCTCCAGCCAAAGCTGTTGAATTCTTCTCCTCTGCATGCAGGCAACTAACTCTCCTCTATAGCTAAGAGAGGTGGCATTTTGCTATTGTTGTTTCTTATGCCAGTAGTGGGAACATAGCTAGGGGCAGTATGGAAAATAGTTGCCTAATTTAAAGTTCCCAATAGCTAATAATAAATAAGTGCTCCATGTATTATACCAATGTACTTTCTGGAAAACTTCCATCCCTTTCAGTCAATCTGCACACAAAAATCCATGCAGCAAATACCATAGACTTTGCTATAAAATCTGTAAGGAAAATCCCCTCCCTAGCTCTGTCCATGGAGCTTTCTGTAAGAGTAATACTTCTGTCATTGTATAGGCCATACTATACACACAGTTTCCAGCAATGACTGGAATAGGTAATTCTTTTTAGACCGTCCTGATTCGAGCTAGGGAAACAATATGTGATTAACATCCCACAACAGCCGGTAGCAGCATGGAATGCAGAGATTGCGGAAGCTGGGTCACACAGAGGTCTCGGTGACAGAGAGGTGAAGCAGACCTAAAATCATCATCATCATCTGCTGCTGCAGTCCAATTACGGTGCATTTTGCTACTAAGCCCAAAACAAAAATTGTAGGCTGTGAGGGGAGAACATGGCTAGAAAAAAACCCCTCAGGAAATGTAAGCCTTGTAAAGCGTACTGAGGAAACTGCCGAAGAGAGCATGCCTTGGCTTCCAAAATAATTAGAAAGATGCCACCACACAAGAAAACACACACCAAAATCTTTCCCAACTTGTTACTTGGAATCTGAAACATCACCTTCCTGGGCCCGATTATGACAGTGTTGAGCACTGCTGCACTTGAGCATTTGTTTTACTTTATGGAGACTTTAATGAGACAGCTCATCTGCGGAACCTAAATTAAAGCGTTAGATTGCTTAAGAGCAATTGCTGGATCAGAAGCAAAGATCGTTGCATGTTCATGTCCTATTTGTAGACCAAACAGGGCATGCTTGTAAAAAGAGCAGAATATTTTCCATCCTGCAGAAAGGTGGTGTAGATTTTCTGCAAGTGAAGCAAGTTAAATGCCTCCTACAGCAGCTTCTGATCAGCTTTCAGAAGCAATTGTTTCTCCAACAAGGTGTGTTGGGAATTTGGCTCCTTCTGTATTTCTCTTCTCCACACCCATGTTTTAAGGCTTTTGCACAAGAAATTCGTTGTGCTATGCGCTGTCACGGTAGCATCCATAGAACATTTGGAAGCAGCTTTTGTGGGGAAGCAGCTTTTGTGGTGAACGACTGCAGTTAGATGCATAAGCTCTGGAACATATTGTCTGTCGTTAATTTGAACATAGCGACAGGCAAAGTTAGAAAGCAGGCAGCTGAATATTGCAATTTGCCAGGGTACAATGTAGATAGCCTCAGCACTATATCCAGCACTGGGAGCTTTTGGGTTGGATGACAAACCTCTTCTTCCACTTTCATGCATTTTTGGACACTTCTAAGGTGCTACTCACGGTGGCACCTGTTGTTGTCTTGAGTCTCCTAGAAGCCATCAGTGTAATTTTAGTGCCCACTACATACAATCTTCTACTCAGAGTAGCCAGTCTGCGTTTGAAAGAGCAGAGAGGGCTGTAGGGGTGGATGGATAAAGAATCTAAAAATAAACCCTTTCTCTATACGGAGGAGAGAGTGCCGTAGCTCCCTTGCCCTCCCTTTCACCAGCGTTTGCTGCTGAAATGCTGCATTCGTGTCACTGAGATTCAGCGCCAAGCCGAGCATTTGCCACCTATATAGGAGCTTAAAATAGCACAGAGGCTGACAGAAATACCTTGAAGGCTGACAGAGGGGTGGTTTTCTGATATATTATACTCTGTTGTGGGAAGTTTTTATTTATTTAGAATGATATAAGCACCCTGGGGACGGATATGGTTTAGATTTACTCTGCTGTGACCCAACCACAGTGTGTCTGAAATGCAAAGTGGCACTGAGCTCTCCCCAAGGGTCTGGAAATGGTGCGGCTCTATTGAATGATAGATTTTTAGCAGTTCTCCAGCATGGATCCCACTTGGTTGATGTAATGCTGATTAAAGCAAGCACAGTTCCTCTACAGCACTCTCATTCATCCCTCCATAGCCACTTACTGCAGAGACCATGCAGGCTTTTAATTATTTTACTAAACAGAGAACATTTTTCTTAGAAGTGCGTCATGAAATTTTAATGGCCACACTTTTAATTCCAACAGAAAGACCTCAAATAGCAGCAAAGCCCATGTGAAATTCCACCTAGGTTTTAGCTTTCCTCCCACAGCATCAAGAAGGAGGTGGGAGCCCCAGAGTTATACATAGTGCTGTTGTTTTCCTCTAGTCCCCAGGGATTTGCTTTGCACGCAGGGAGGCAAAGCCTGTTTTCTGGTGCTGCCATTGCCATGGGCGGCCCATCTCACTGTCCTCAGTTCAAGCACAGCTGGAGAAGAAACATGCCTGTACAATGAGGTATCTATGTCTCAGACTCATAGTCAACATTACAAGTGGGAGGATCTTCCCTGATCACTCCCTGACAACACACTAACCCTCCTCCCCAAGCAAAAGAGCTTTGAGAAGGGTGATAACTGATTTTTTGCCACATACAGAAATGTCAGACACTCTGCTCCAAGTGTGCCGGTGGACTACGCTGTACTCAGTGTAGGACATCTTAGCAAGTAATTTATGTTCTCACTGTGAAAGTGTTGCTGACAGGCAGGTACTTATAGAGACAACTGGGCAGTCATGGTCTGCAAATAGATTTTGCAGTCATACCACTACCATTCTTTGCAATGCACTTCACTATACCTATAAGAAAAGGCCTAAAGATTTAGATTTTAATTTTAATTGTAATATGGATTATTAGTTATCATTCACTGTCTAATAGTGGGTAAGATATGACTACATTTAATTGGCATAGAATTGTACCAGTCACCTTCTGTACCTCTTCTATAAAACACATGGAAAAATCTTACAATTTATTTCGGTTCTCTCTACTTTCTGAAATTTTTCTGCAGCCTTGAACTTTCTTTCCTTTTCTTCTTTCTCTTCCAACATTTTCCTTCCCCTTATGCTCTCTGGAACAGACTGCACCAAAATAATGATCCGTTCCAGCTGTGAAACTGGTTGCACTTCAGTGTATGACTGAGGAGCAACCTGCATTGCTCAGAAACTGGCGTAGTGCAGGAATAGAAGGACAAAAGGGGGAAGGAAGGCATCATAGAATCATAGAATAGTTTGGGTTGAAAGGGACCTTTAAAGGCCATCTAGTCCACCCCCCCTGCAATGACCAGGGACATCTTCAACTAGATCGGGTTGCCCAGAGCCCCATCCAGCCTGACCTGGAATGTTTCCAAGGATGGGGCATCTACCCCCTCTCTGGGCAACCTGTTCTAGTGTTTCACCACCCTCATTGCGAAAAATTTCTTCCTTATATCTAGTCTAAATCTCCCCTCCTTTAGTTTAAAGCCATTACCCCTTCTCCTATCACAACAGGCCCTGCTAAAAAGTTTGTCCCTATCTTTCTTATAGGCCCCCTTTAAGTATTGAAAGGCTGCAATAAGGTCTCCCTGGAGCCTTCTCTTCTCCAGGCTGAACAATCCCAACTCTCTCAGCCTTTCTTCACAGGAGAGGTGCTCCAGCCCTCTGGTCATTTTTGTGGCCCTCCATGTCCTTCCTGTGCTGAGGGCTCCAGATCGGGACGCAGGACTCCAGGTGGGGTCTCACCAGAGCAGAGTAGAGGGGCAGAATCCCCTCCCTCGACCTGCTGGCCACGCTGCTTTTGATGCAGCCCAGGATACAGTTGGCTTTCTGGGCTGCGAGCGCACATTGCTGGCTCATGTCCAGCTTTTCATCCACCACGACCCCCAAGTCCTTCTCGGCAGGGCTGCTCTCAATCCCTTCATCCCCCAGCCTGTATTGATACCGGGGATTGCTCCCATCTAGGTGCAGGACCTTGCATTTGTCCTTGTTGTACTTCGCGAGATTCACCCAGGCCCACTTCTCGAGCTTGTCCAGGTTCTTCTGGATGGCATCCCGTCCCTCAGGTGTGTCAACTGCACTGCTCAGCTTGGTGTCGTTCGCAAACTTGCTGAGGGTGCACTCAATCCCACTGTCTGTCATTGATGAAGATATTAAAGAGTACTGGTCCCAATATGGACCCCTGAGGGACACCACTTGTCACCGATCTCCATCTGGACATTGAGCCATTGACCACTACCCTCTGGATGCGACCATCCAACCAATTCCTCATCTACCAAACAGTCCACCCAACAAATCCCTATCTCTCTGATTTAGAGAGAAGGATGTTGTGGGCGACCATGTCAAAGGCCTTACAGAAGTCCAGATGGACGACATCCATAGCTCTTCCCTTGCCCACTGATGTAGTCATTCCACCATAGAAGGCCACTAGGTTGGTCAGGCAGGACTTGCCCTTGGTGAAGCCATGCTGGCTGTCTCCAATCACCTCCCTGTCCTCCATGTGCCTCAGCATCGTTTCTAGGAGGATCTGTTCCATGATCTTCCCAGGCACAGAGGTGAGGCTGACAGGTCGGTAGTTCCCAGGGTCCTCCTTCCTACCCTTGTTAAAGATGGGTACTACGTTTCCTTTTTTCCAGTCCCCAGGGACTTTGCCTGACTGCCATGACTTTTCAAATATCATGGAGAGTGGCTTGGCAACTACATCAGCCAATTCCTTCAGGACTCTGGGATGCATCTCGTCAGGTCCCATAGACTTATGTACGTTCAGGTTCCTCGGGTGGTCACGAACCTGATCTTCTCTTACCGTGGGAGGGACTTTGCTCCCCCAGTCCCCGTCTTGCAGTGCATCCACTCGAGAGGTGTGGGAGGAGAGGCTGCCAGTGAAGACTGAGGCAAAAAAGTCGTTGAGTACCTCAGCCTTCTCCTCGTCCGTTGACACTAGTTTGCCGCTCCTGCTCTTCAGGGGGGGTATTCTTTCTTTCACCTTCCTTTTCTGGTTGACATACCTGTAGAAGGCCTTCTTATTATTCTTTGTGTCCCTTGCCAAGTTCAGCTCTAGCCGCGCCTTGGCCTTCCTGACCCCGTCCCTACATAACCGGGCAGCGTCCCTGTACTCTTCCCAGGACACCTGTCCCTGCTTCCACTGCCTGTGCATTTCCTTCCTGCCCTTTAGTTTGACCAGCAGGTCTCGACTCAGCCCTGCCAGTCTCTTGCCTTCCTTGCCTGATTTCTTACACCTGGGGACCAAGAGCTCCTGCACTCTATGGAAAGTGTCCTTAAAGATCTGCCAGCTCTGTTCTGCCCCCTTGTCCCGGAGGGCAGTTTCCCAGGGTGTTCTATTGACTAACTCCTTGAAGAGCTGGCATTTTGCTTTCCTAAAATTCAGGGTCCTGACTTTACTCTTTGCCTGACCCATATCCCTCAGGACTGCGAACTCCACCAGTGCATGATCACTGCAGCCCAGGCTGCCTCCAATCTTGACGTCACTGATTAGCGCACTCGTGTTGGTGACCAACAGGTCCAGTATCGCATCCCCTCTGGTGGGGCTGTCTATTACCTGGCTTAAGAAGTTATCCTCCATGCACTCCAGGAGTCTCCTGGATTGCCTACACGTCGCCGTGCTACTTTTCCAGCAGATGTCGTGGTGGTTGAAGTCCCTCAGCAGGACAAGAGCCTGCGAGCGCGATGCCTCCTGTAGCTGGATTAAGAAGGCTTCATCGATAGGCTCCCCTTAATCGGGTGGCCTGCAGTAGACACCAACCACAAGGTTCCCTTTGTTGCCTCGGTCTCTGATGCTTACCCATAAGCTTTCCACCTGCCATGGCTATTCTTCAGAGACAGTTCCTCACAGTCTATCCATTTCTTGATGTAGAGGTCAACCCCTCCACCCCTCGTACCTTGCCTGTCCCTTCTGAACAGCCTGTAGCCATCAATAGCCACACTCCAGTCATGGGATTCATCCCACCAAGTTTCAGTAATGGCAACTAGGTCGTAGCTTTCTAGTAGCATGGTGGCTTCCAGCTCCTCCTGTTTGTTGCCCATGATGCGTGCGTTGGTGTAGAGGCCCTTCAGCTGGGCTGTCGGCCATGTCACCTTCTTAGAGGAACACCCCTTAATTCCTTTGAGGTGTTTCACTGGTGTTTCCCTGTTGGCTCCTATTGCCGCAGGAGCCCCTGGTTCATCTCCGTAAGACTTCAGCTGTGCTCCAGTGTAGCCATCATGTCCCAGGCTGAGGGCCCTCGCTAGCACGCTGTCCCTCTAACCTTGGCGTGTCATCCCATCAGCTTGTCATGGGCAAGCCTGATATTATCCAGCTCGCTCTTCAGGTCTAGTTTAAAGCTCTGTCAATGAGCCCTGCTAGCTCGTGAGCAAAGGAAGGAAGGGTGGAAGGAAGAGTGGAAGGGGCAACTTCCAGCATCTGCAGGGTTTCTACCTCTGGCTAACTTCTCCGATAAGCTACCACTGGGCATTTTTTCCATGCTCAGTGATTCAGTAAAAGTCCATTTCCTTCCTCAGTCTGATCATTTTCAGTTAAACTCTTTGAGACGAGGAAGAGGGGAGAAAAGGAAGGAAATGGTCCTTTTTTGTCATCAAACAAGAATGAAGCTCATCCTGTACTTGACTTCATTCTTGGAGGAAAAATATATCTCCAGTCAAAGGAAGCTATCTGGCAAAAAACCAGGTCCCATCACTTTTCTTTACTAATGCAAAAGATTCCCTGGGTAAATTCATCTTAAAGCTGGAATCGTTCTCTGTCAGCGAATTTTGCTTCAATAAATCAAGAAATCATCAAACTCGGAAAGATTTTCACAAAGATGACCCAGCATATTAAGTTTTTGCAATGCTTGGTGGGAGGATGCACTTGTGAAGATGCAATAAATGAGGTGAATTAGCTACCAACTGAAGTGAATTATAGAGAGACCTTGATAGAAATTCAAGACTAAAAATCAAGGTGAAGAACAGAAATCTGAGAATTCACACTTTGCTTTATTAAGCAATGAAATAAGATGTTCTTGCATCATTCCTAGGCAGCTTAATCCTTTATTACTAATAAATGATCTTTTATAAAGCATTTTGAAGTGGACAGAGATAACAGTTTAATCATTTTGATGAAAAGCCAAGATTTTTCATCTTCAAAGTGCTAAAATATCAGCATACACCACTAATAACGAACCTTGTTAATCATTAGCATCCCTCAAATATAATGGGAATAACACTTTTCCTAAGAGCTTGCAAAAAGAATTGAGAAAAAAGCGGGTGGGTTTTTTTTAGGTTAGACCTTTTATAACTAACTTTATTCATATTTTAATGAGTAATGTATGAATAAGTAGATTTTTAAGTTAACAAATGAATATTTAAAGAAAAGAGAACAGAATAAATTTGTCAATCAAAAGTCCTCCAAACCCAGGTACATGCTCCAGGCGTGATCTTGAAAACATTTATGCACATGAGTAACTCGTGACTCATGAGTCATCCCAGTAAAGTCAAGGGTACTAAATTAACCTTTTATGAAGAACGCATGTTAGGATGACAGTTTCTGTTCCACCCAAGGTAGCAGAAAAGATAAACATCTGCAAGGTAGAGGCCTAATGTAAGGTCATCATCTAGGCTTTTTCTCTAGAAGGAGGGGCTGGGGAGCAGCAATGGTGAAAAGGCCCTGGGACGGTGGCAGAAAGCAAGCTGAACATAGGCCTGTGGTGTGCCCTGGCAGCAAAGGCGGCCAATGGCACCTGTGTGTATGAATAGAGGCATGGCACACAGACCAAGGGAAAGGATCATCCCTCTCTATATGGCACTCATCAAGCCGTATCTAGATACTACATCAAGTTTTGGGCCCTGTAATGCAGGAAAGACACGGAGAAACTGGAGGGACCTTTTGGAGGGCCCCTAAGGCAGTGGGGACTGGAGCCTTTGGCATGTGAGGAGAGGCAGGGGGAGCTGGGCTGGAGCAGCCTGGAGAAGAGATGGCTTCAGGGACACCTAACAGCCCCTCAGTGCCTACAAGGGGTCATTGAGGAGATGAGGCCAGGCTCCTCACAGTGCTGCAGGGTGGGAGAATGAGATACAAATGTGCATAAGTGAAATGAGAGAGTTTCAGACTGGATAGAAGGAAAAGCTTTTCCCCCATGAGGACAGTCGGATAGTGGAGCAGATTGTCCAGAGAGGTTGTGCGGTCTCCTTCCCTGGAGGTTTTCAAGACCCAACTGGACAAATCCCTGAGCAGCCTGCTCTGATCCCATAGCTTACCCTGCTTTGAGCAGGAGGTTGGACCACGTCACCTCCCCTACCTCATTTTCAACCTGATCCTACAATCCCATGAGTTACCCGCTGTTGCTGAAATTGAATTCCCTCATTCCTTATGCTTGGCTGTTGCTAGTGAAGAAATGGTTCCTTTATTCCTATCTTTCCCCATAAATTGTTATGTTTTACCCTCCTAATGTAGTTCCCAAACCTACTGACTACCATGCAGTCTAGCCTTGATCCTTCCATAATAATAAGCACTTACCGTGAGTTACTGCTATTACTTTTTAAGTCAAGGATGCTACTATCCTGGCATATCACATCAACTGCAAAACAACATAAACATAATCAACAGATATTTCTCTCTAAGAATCGATTAAGCTTACTTCATCAGCCATCTCACTTTTTTAATTTTCCCAGTAAAATACCATGATAAAAGGGTTATACACATCACCATGTGAAGCTGTGTGTGTGTGACCTCTAATATAATACTTTTGTATTGCTGACTAACTTGACAGGAAAATGAACCAGCACATTTGTAGAGAATGAAGGAAATCGGGATACATGAATCAGGAATCCCTTTTCCTTGCGTTTTGTTTGGTCCCCCTTACACAGGCTACCCAAACACAGGCTATTTTCAGTGACCTAAGGAATTTATGTTCCAAGGTCTTATTCCTATGGGCTAAACACTGAGCTCTGTTATAATTCTAAGAAAATCCCACCTTACAGTCTCGTAGGTATCAGAACCATCTGCAGGCATGAGCATCTCCATAAGGGACTAACTAGAAACAAGAAATGGTCATGGTTAGGAAACCTTATAGCCAGCCTGTCTGGGACACCGTGTCAGGAGTTTGACTCCTGTAGGCTGGGAATGGGAAAGAGCTGTAGCGGGAAATGATTATATTTTGTATGCAAGGTAAGCAATGACTGTTCTTCCTCTGCCCACATTTTAGAAGCGAAGTAGCCGCTGAGGCTGTCTGCGGAGGGCCAGATTTTGTGTATGCACCTGTGGTACCACGCAAGGTCCCACAGAGGACTTGCACTCTGCCAAGTACCTAGCTCCCAGTAGGATTTAGGCAGGAGAGATGAACATATGCACCCTGGCTAGGAGAGCATATTCAAACATGAAATGGTCAGACCTGAGGGACTTTGGTTTTGAAGTCAAAGTGGGAGATGTCCAATGAGTTTCAGCAGCCCTGAGGAGGCTATGGAGCAAGCCATTTTTACTTATAAAGGTTCTGGGGGTTTATATCCTCCTAAATACTCATGCTTTTTAGACCTGGTCCTAAGTCCATTAAAAATGTTTGCAGCAGATCTTGGGGAGAAGACATATTTTTGCAAAAATAAAACAAAAATTTAAAAAAGGAAAAGAAAAAGATAATTTTCTAAAAGAAATGCTAGAGAAAGATCTTCAGCTATTTTCCTGCAAAAAGGTTGAGCTCAAGATCTAGATAATAAAAAGAGCAGGAAACTATCTGAAGAAATTCTCAGCTGGTATTTTAATAGTTATAAATACTCTTATTTCTCTTGCAAGATACTAGAAACTGTCCCAAACTGCTTCTTCCAAATCAGAAGGGCAAGAAGAATTACAAAAGAGGACAAATTTAAGCAGATTTCACCCATCCTGGACAGACAGGAAAATCCAGTGCATCTCTGTTCTGGATACCATTAGAAGGGGTGAGAGGGACTGGTAAGTAAGGAGAAAGGAGAAGAGGGATATGCTAGGACTATTTCTTCTTACAGTATTGGTATCTTCTATGTTTTCCAGCTTAGGATCAGATGTTCCAACATCAGAAAGTCATCTAAAATAGATTGCTTTCCCACTGCAAATCTCCTTCTATACAGACTAATTTAATATCTACAAAAGTTAATGAAATCTGAAGTAATATTTGACATATGTTTTTAAAATCAAGGTGAGGGAATATCTTGCTGACCAAGTCTTTGTTCTGTGGTTAAGTGCCCATGACTACCCTTTGGAGAGCATTCAAGAATCTTCTGTATAGCCTTCCCAGTACAGACCCATATTAAATAAAGGATTATAAACCTGTCTCAGTAGATGATAGGGAATAGCCAGACTTGTTGGCTGGCCAGTTATCTCTCTGGTCATTCTCAAACTCTTAAAAGCTACTAATAATATGGACCTGACTCCCTCTAATATGATGATGACTCAGAGGTTTTATTATCTTCACCGAGTTATACAAATACAACTTTCCAAAGATAATTATGTAGCTGAACAAGATGAAGGATGGACAAAGAGTAGCTGCCTGAGTCAAACCTGAGTAAATCAGGTGAGTGGAGGAACATTTTTTGAAGAATTCCCAAGCCCAGTGTAGGCTCCTCTTTCTAAGTGCGCACCGCACATAGTCAGGTCAGGTTGCACTCCATTAGTGTCCTGGGTGGTTCCCCATTGCTGTATGCTCACACAGCAGTGCCCATTCAGGCACCTGCTGAGGCCTACAGCACCCTGTTATTTCCACCCCCATGATGATGTGACCTTACCCATCATCAGATGTTGGCCGATACACACCAGGTTATGACCTGCCCTTTGCTAGCAATGCAACATGTTTGGGTCTACAATCTTATTCATTAGGAAGTTTGACATACAACAAACGCATCTCCTCAGCCACCTTAAGTACCTCAGAGCTTCTCAAAGAGCATGGAGTCATATTTAAAATGACTAGCAGTACCTTTGAAATAATCCTTAGCTTAGGCCTAAGTTATGTTCAAGGCTAGTTAAAGCCTCAGAGTTACATCCTTAGCCAGCTATTTTTATGGTGTGATGGAACTCTACAATAATGATGAAGGCCATACAGAAGACAATACTTTTGCAGGAGTCAAAACAGCAGAAACAAACGATTTGGGGAGCTAATGAATATGACCTTTCTTACCAGCTTCTGCTTGAAAGATTGAAAATATGTTCTCAGGAGTGTTTGCAACATTTCCTGGGTTATTATGGGATAATGAGGCACGTGTTACCCCTGAAAAGCATGAAAAATCCTCAGTGGGCCTTCTACTGTGGAAACTCAACCTTTTCAAGGTTGCAACTAGTCTGCAGCCAAAAAAAGAGTCTAAGTCATAAGTCTCTTGCAAAGGCAGAGTCTTCTGAGCGTGTTAAGGAAACACAAGGGCAAAGTTTTCTTTAAGCTCACTCAGGAACTGGTTTTTATATCTTCACTAAGAAATACCTTTCCTCTGGAGAAATCCCAATATTGTAAGTTAGTACAACCCAAAGCTAAATATTTGCCCTGACATCAGATGCAGATCTGAGAAAGATGAACTATATAAATACACATGAAGGTTCTTCACTTTGTTCTCCTGGGTACGCTCCCCAGGTGCTTCATGCTGTGGCAGTTTTCATCTGCTAAAGATATGTCCTAACAGTTGGAAATGAACAAATGTAGCTGAAATAAGGCTTCTTGAATAACTTTGGAATTTGTAGAATATAGTACCTGACTGAAGTTACACAAAAGCTTTAAAATTTCATGTGTTGTACTTACTTTTCTGTGTCTATTCTTTAGCCAAAGAGCTTGATAAAGTTGATCCGCATGGCATTTCTGATGTTCATGAGCATCTTTTTCAATACTGTTACCCCATTGTCTTCTTTCTCATGTCATTTTTTCAGAAGCAAACAAATCCCTATTCTGCGTTTGGGTTTGGGTTTTGTTTCTCCTTCATGTTATATATGTAAAGGAAGGAAATAATTTTTTTAGTTAAAGGCATAACACTGATAATCCAGAGTCTGTAAACAGACGCTAACCTATAAGTCCACCTTCACCCCAGAATAATGCTACTTAGCAATTAACTGCAAAGTTGTTTGTAAGCTAATTTGTGACTGGTACATTTCAGTTTAGCCTCACCAGAAATTCCTTTCAAACAGACAAGGAAACAGATTCCTCCTGTCTAGTTCCACCACATCTTCAGCAACATCTGGTCTCCAGGACTATCTGCTGGGGTAATGCTCTGAGCATGGCTGCTCGAAATGGAGCCTGAGTGGAGGCACTGTGGAACAAAGCCCTTGGAAAGGACATTCTTTAAATATTTCTCATGTAAACCTGCCCTTCTTCTTCTCCCCAACTTTACAGCAAGTATACATTTTAATGAAAATGTAAAGAAAAGCAATGGGCTGAAGTTCCAGAAGAAGACAAACCTATAGAAAACCATTGACCCCGGGACTCTCGCTCCAAAAGAGCAATCCATAACAATGCAGCACACGCACAAAGAATTAAAAGATTGTAATCTCATAAACTTACTATAGCTAAGACCAGCCTCAAGCCTTGATCAGCACGTACACGCTTCTTGGTTCCCAGTGACTGCAGGGAAAAAGCGCAGCAATTGGGGTTTAGTGAAGCATAGAGGAGGGCCGACTGCATCCAAGTTCTCTGGTCCTATGTCCCCGCAAAGGCCAGAGCAGCACAGGAGGCTTCCCATCCACACTGAATACTCTTCAGATGTTGGATGATCTTGCTCTTGGTGGCTGATCCCATTCTAGAGCTACATTTTAGCACTAATAAAGCACAAAGACATCACATTATCCTTCAGAATCAGGCAGAAGCAGGAAAAAGGTAGAAAAGTCTCCATCAGTCATTGTCCTTGTAGCATATATTTTGGAGACAATCTGAAGAAAAAGGTTGGTCTAGATAAGAAATAAAGATGCCACATCTAAATCATATTCTTAAGCTGAAAATCTCTGCCTCCCCAGACAGTTATAATACACTTACCACAAAGCAGAATAAAATTATATCAAGGTCAGCTTCACAGAGTGGGTTTAAATGGTAATTCTTATTTCTCACTTGAGTTTTTTGAAGTTTGAATATGTCATTTATGCTTGTGTTGTAATGAGCAATATAGAAGGATTAAAATGATTGAAAATTACATTATTATCACTGTAATTTAGCACTCAGTTAATGAAGGCTTGACCTGTTGTCCATATTGCCATAGTGCAGTTAGCAGGTATCCATACAGTTTACATTTGCAAGAAACTGAGTTAGCAGTAAAGGTTAATCCACTGCCGTATAAACATTTGGTCTTGCAGTGATCCCATTAACCTTTACTGTATGCAAAGATTAGGAATAATCAGCTAGCAAAATACTAACCTTATTTAAAATTGCAGAGCTGTGAGTACCCAACAATTTTTTTATTCTTCCATGTAGGGGCAGAGGTTTCAAGGCTTCTTCCACTTCCTCCGTAAAGTGATCAAGCCCAAAGTCTCACAGGTTTTATTAATATGTATTAAAACAATGTTGCAATTGGCAGTTCTGTGAAGCACACTCAATTAAAAAAAAAAAAAAAAATAAAAGGAAGTTTTCATCTCAATTGACTTGGGTTTGAATCCTATCCTGACTACAAGAGTGAAGAGGGGTTTGGAGGTTCCTCTGAGTGGGCTTCCCAGCACTCCCTTTCGCCAAGAACTTCAGTGGGACTCATCCCACAGTCAGTAACTGGACCTCTCAGTAGGGCAGGTAGGAGAGAGATCCTCCCTTTGCGGGTCCTAAGAGTGGAAACGTCACGACAGCTTTTATTATGTTAACAGTTCGACATTTCCAACGATCATGTCTTCTCACTGATGAGACCTATCCGCTCACCAGTGGATGCACTCTGGATAGCAGCGTTGTTGTGAGCTTTGTAACTCTGCAAGATCTTGGTGAAAAATAAATGCAGTCAACAGGTGCAGCTGCAAAAGCCAATTCTGGTGCTGAATGCAGTAGCTTAGATGTCTGCATGTGCGATTACGGATTTACTGCTTCCAGGCAGAGTGGAGGCATTAATCACAAGGTCATAGAATAATTTAGGTTAGATGGGGCTTCTGGAGGTCATCTGATCCAACTCCTGCCCAAACCAGGGACTACTTCAAAGTCAGAACAGGTTGCCCAGTACCTGTTGCTTCTGTGATATTTTTCCATGGCAGGGAATGGTACACAGGGATGAGTAGTGTGACAGTAGAGCAGTGACTTGGAGTTACTACTTGGAGTAGTGACTGAGAATTATAGTGGATGATGGCTGTGAAGAATGGTCCTACATCTCTATACCCTACATAGTCTGGCAGTCTACCTCCATCTTCAAACCCTAGAAGGAAGCTAGCACTAATTTATTTGCATTTTCTTTAAACACAAACAAACTTTTTTGGCATGTTGCCCTAAGAGGTCAGCTTCATTATTTCAGAAGGAGTAGAGCATCCCAGGTAAAAACAGTGACAATAGTTGCTAAAGGATGAATTTTAAAACAACAAATAATTTCAGCCCTGGTAATAACCCATAAACCAATATTGTGGTTGATTTCTGAATAATAAGTCTAATATTTTCATCAGGAAAAAAAAATAGATAATATGCACCTATATTTTACAGATTACCTGAATCAGCTTTTACGGTATGAAAATAGAAACTATTCGCAAAAGAGACTTTCCATCTTCTGGGAGTTCGTGCAGCACCTAGTACAACAGACCTGCTCCGAGAAACAAAAGCCAGAAATAAACAAACTGGAGTTTTCGCAGGTATTTTGTCCCATGTATTCTCTCACCTTTGTGTTTCAGTAAAAAATAGCTACCTTAGGCTATTCTGAAATCATTTAACTGCCTTCAAAGCCTGCTCAGACCTTAAGGAGATGATGGAAAGGTGAGCTGCGGGGGCACCGCTGAGTCCCTGAGCACTTCCAGAGAGCAGCGATGATAAACGAGACCAGCCCTGCGGCTGCCGCTGTTCGAGTCCCGTTCAAGTCCCATTCGGTGCAACGCCCCCACGGCCGTGTAAATCGAGTGATGGGGAACCTGACTCCGGGAACACCAATGCTCCCGGCTGAGGGCAGCTTCTGCAGCCAGCTTGGCGGGAGAACGTCCGTGAGCAGTGGCTCCTGGCCGGTGGCAAAGAGGCGGCAGGGGCTGCTGCCATGGTGGTCCGGCACGGCCACATTGCGGCCTCCTGGGCAGATGTGTCTGGCAGGCCTGGCCGCCACAGAGGGACTTGGCAGTGCTGCCCGTCTCTCTGCGTGAAAGGAGACGTCCCTCCCTATAGGCAGTCCATTTTGGTCATGCTCTGCCTTCATTTGTAATGTTAGCTGAAGCATATTTAAGACACCGTTGTTGCTCAAAGATGGAAATCTGCAATTAGGTTTGTTTAATGATGATTATTGCCACAGATCACAGCGACAGTATGGACAGAAGTCCTTACCACTTCTATGGCTTCTACCAAATGACTCATGTTTATGTCTCTGTTATGGCAGCAGAAATGGCAAAAAAGTAAATGTCTGTACATTTTAACGGGCTTGGCGCAGATAGCAATATATTTGCACTTGCATCTAGCTAATATGCACTTGCTAGACTGCACACTTTATAATCTGCAACAGAAGTTGGCAGCCTCTCCCCACCTCCCAGCTAAGATTTAATGGAAGGTACTGCAGTCTTCTATTAATAGCATCATTTCTCCTAGCTACAGCGCATGGGCTAGCTAGCATACCATGAAGAATTGCCTTAGTACAGCAGATAGCAAACATAGCATTGTCATAAATAGCAAATCAGGGATGACAACATAAATGAGCTGATCACACCTTTTGACTGATTGCACATTTCCATTTGCTTATCTACTTGTTAATTTGCAAATTTAATTATTTTCAAAAGAGTTTCTAATCATTACTGCAAATTAGCGAGCTACTGTTGCATTACACATTGTTAGACCAATCTGACTGGTAGGAGCAGAATTAAACAGCAGAAAATAGTAGAAAATTGCAATGGAAAAAGAAATAGAAGTTCTCATAACAAGCGTAAGATTACTGCACATTTTCTCAACGTTCAAAAATAACAAATGGCAGGAACAGCCTACACTTTAAGATCTCTTCTGAAGGAACGGATACTCATTTGATAAATATTTGACACCTACCCTTGCCTTTGCCCCCCCCAAAAGCAGGGAATAACATATACTATGGTGAATGTCAATGCTGACATAATCTGCAGCACTTCTTAGGTTAGAAACCACCTCTTGGATCCTGTCTTCCCTGGTTATCTAGCCTGTGGTCATCTGTCGGTGATGTCATGCCAGGTTTTTAAGGAAACATTGGTCAAATCAAAGCCTTGTCAAGAGCAAGCGGCTCTCGGTAATACATCATCCAGGCTGTAAAACGTCCGGTAGTGTTTTGCAACAGAAATAATGTCACGTAAGGAGGGCCAGCTCCGGGGCATGAGTTAACTCCCAGGACCCCTTGGCCAAGCCAAGAGACAAGCAGCTCTGCTATGTTCAGATGGAGGTGAGGAGGGCAGGCAGCTGCCGTCCCATGCACTCCACATTGTGCCTCACCACGGTGCCCGTGACACCCCGCAATCCCAGTGCGCTGGTTTGGGTGGGTCAGCCGCCAAGTCAGGATCATCATCGGCCAGAGGTGAACCAGGAGGCCACCCCAAATCGCCAGTGTAAGCCGTGCTGGCTGCGCGTACTTCATGCTGCCACCACGGCTGGTCCCCTGTGGCCAGGCACTTTTTTCAAAGGATTTGATAAAATGGCCAAAGAAAAACCAGCACATTTTCCCCTCCTTTCTCATTTTAAACTGAGTTTTCAGGCAAGCATAGGTCAAAGAAAGGAGAACAAGCTTTCACACCAAATTCAGCAGATGATTCATAAAATTAATTTTGAAAGTTACAAAAATAGACTTAAAGTGCCTTAAAAACAGAAGCACTGGGTGTCCTTTTGCTCTTTTTTGATCTCCTCTGTTTGACTGGATCAATAGCAAAAGCACCTGAAAGGCTATCCAGGAAGAAATTTTTAATAAAATACTGATTCTTACGGTGAGTGCTAATAGGGCCAAGGCGGGGATCATTGATGTTAGCAGCCACATTGCACACAGTGGAGAGAAACTGCCGAGGCAGATGAGACACAGCCATGCACAGGCACGAGCTGAGCTGAACACACCTGAAGCTTGGTCCACAGTCTGTCCTGCGTTATATTTAAAATGCATTCCCACCGTGTCCTACCTTTGCTGTGTCCTCACTTGGTCATGAGACAGGTCCATGAAAACAAACGTGGTCTTTGAACTGGGGAATCACGCCTGTCCTCACAAGGATTTTATCAGGGAGGAGGCTGGGGAACCTGATATACGTTGCCACATTTTCTTCCTGCCGAGCAAGGAGGAAGGAGCCCCATCAAGGCAAACTGCTGGTTTACTCATCTGCCACCAGGTTTGTGTAGATGATGCTCCACTGGTGGCCTAAGACAGCTGGGGTTGAGGGGGATCCCCTTGGTAGAAAATGCCTTGATGACTAAATACCAGTAAAAGGCTTGTCTAGAAGCAGATCATCGTGTCTCCATTCTGCAGAAGATAAAGCTTAGCTGAATTTAATTTCATTTGTTAGAAAGGGATTAAGCATCAGGGGTTACAGGTGACTGGGTTCTCTGAGGCTGCAGACACGCTGCACTGGAAATATTTCTTGGTGGGTTCAGTTAAATTTAATCTGATTCTTCTACCAGATTCCCTGGGATTATCCTGGATTCCCTCTTTTGGGGGAAGCGGCATGCCAGCCTGGCTCCACATGCAGGTTCCTTCCCAGCCCCAGAGCCCTTTCCAGACGGGGCACTCCGACTTGCGTTCCCTTTCCTGCACATCACTCTTTTGTGTTCCCTCTTCTGCTTATCACACCAGATTAAAGAAACAGGCTAATGCTGCAGGCTTTCCTCACGCGGTCACTCCAGCCAGGGCACAAAAACAGTACCGCGTCTGGAGTGTGAAACTGTGCCTGAAAACTTCTCTTGTTTTTATGCTATCATCAGGGGGTCTCTGGTGCCTAAATTTAAGCACATAATATATGAGCCTGAGAAAGGAGCCCAGCCTCACCTAGTTCATTATAGAGCTAATAGAGGGCTATAGGTACAAATTAGGTGTCCTGACTAACCTATATCTTTCTGCAGACCACACAAAAAGCCATGGAAGTTGATGACCTAGTTGCTCACATCTAACATGTTAACATTAACGCTGTCCTAATCTCACACTGAGAGCCGGTATCATTCCTGACAGACTTTTATCTAATTTGGGTTTTAAGGCATCCTTTGATGGACAATCTGTATCTCCCTAAAAAGCATACTCTTTAGCATGACTGTTACAAATTTTTTTTTCTAAAATCAATCTTCTCTGCTGGTGTTTAACCCTATTTTTTTTTATCCGGTCCACAGTTATGTCTTTCATTTTTTGCAGCCTCATTCACATGGTTGGAGGCTGTTTTGACATCCCCATTCAGTCGTCCTTAGACTGACAAACACTCAAGTACCTTCAGTCTTTCTTCACACACCACATACATCACTTGTTTGACCTGATCAGTCTTGTCTTCCTCTAAATTATTCTTAATTTTTACCCTCAGTTTTCTTGAAATGCCATACAAAACCAGGATGCAGTCTGCTTTCTGAGACCACTCTTCTGACTGGAACAAGGGAAAAATCACCTCCCTTGTTTTACATCTAGCGTTGCCTGCTTATACACCCCGAAGAAGGTTTGCATTTTCCACAGCGGCGTGGTGCTGGTGAGAAGCACACCCAGGTAGCAGCATTTCACTGAAATCTCATTTCCTTTTCTGTAGCCGCTGTGCTTTGTCTTCTGTTTTGGCAGTGAGTTGATTACTCCTATGGAGGTGCAGAACTTTTCACCTTTCCTTGTCGAGTAGCATCCCATTTATTTCAGACCAGTTCGTTTCATTGCTCAGTTCGCCATGAGCGCTCCGAGGTACGGTCCCAACTTCCAGCGCCCTTGCTGTCCCCCTCCCCTACCCCCCGCCACTCCCCGGTGGGGTGCTGTGCGTCACCTTGCCTCTCGCCACCACATCTTAGAATCATAGAATCATAGAATTGTTCTGGTTGGAAGAGACCTCCAAGATCATCGGGTCCAACCATTAACCTAGCATTACCAAGTCCACCACCTCATATCCCTTAGGGCCTCATCTAAATGTCTTTTGAATACCTCCAGGGATGGGGACTCCACCACCTCCCTGGGCAGCCTGTTCCAAGATGTTCTTTTAAAAGATTATGGGAAATGTTCAATAAGATCAGCTCCAGGGCAGACCCCATCCCAGGTACCGGGGATTCGTGCTTACAGGTCTAAACCTTAGGCAGCCACGTCAGGCAGCCTCAGCAAAGAGGGCGTTTTCAGAGAGGGATCCACCTGGCCTGTCCCTGGTGTATCTCTCTGGACCTGTGAATCCTTCCAGGGGTGCGTGCTGCTGCCCCGTGATTTTGGGGGAGGCCGAGTGAAGGACTGACGGCTCTGCTTGTGGTCCCGTGACCATGGCACACAGTTTCTGCCTTTGGGAATCATAAACCGCAGCCCCCCACCGCCCCCCACCCGACGTAACCCCGCCAGGCGCGTGTCCTCTGCCCGCGGCTGTCTGCAGAGGCGCCTCTCCACGGGCTCTCGGGAAGGCGGACGTCGGGAACACGCCGCAGCCGGTCGCGCGGCCTCCAAATTACATCCGCAGCCACAGGCTACCGGCCAGGGTGAATCATCCAGCCCGCGGGCTCTGCTATCGCGTGTAGGAAATTCAAGTGACCAGCAAAAGCCCTAACAACTGAGTCAAGATACATGATCTATCACCATCTCCCTTCCCTGTGGCCTGTAACCCTGCCGCAGGGGAAAACCCCTAAGGGCTCCAGTCACTGCGAAGCTACAGCCCCCTCCCTAAAGCTTTGCTTCGTAATTTCTAAATGTATTTTACCCTTGCTTTTATTTTTTTCTCCTTTCGTGTCTTTCAAGTTATCTGCTTCAGCACTGGCTCACAGCACATCAGTACTGCTATGTGTGTAGTGAACCTCAAAAGCCTAAAAAGGCTTCCACGAGGTCTCATTTTGCTTACAGAGATGAAGGGGCCGATCAGCTCATCTGGAAAAATAAGATTTTGGGGAAAAAGGGCTCTGTCAAAGTTACTTTGCAACTTATTTGCTTTTTAAACAAAAATAAGCCTTTAAGTAAGGCTTGTACGTTGAGACAGGGTGCTGCTTTCAGAGTTGTTTCTTTTCTCAGTATTATTATGAAAGTGGAGGAAATTTCTGGTTTTTTCCTCAGCAACAGATGCTGCTCTTCCTAATAAAGTAGACATATTCTTCCACAAAGATACAATTTCCAAGCTAAAAAATATATGTACCGACTAGGAATAAAAAATATAAATCATAATGCAAGGGGAACCAAGAGGTTAATTATTTCTGTAATCCACATTTCTGATGAATATGATGCGTACCTTTCTGAGCTACTACAGCTGTCCTTTTCCCTGGTAATTGTGGCATAATGCAAGTCTCTACATGTAATAACAGAAATTAATAGAACATTTCTTTCAATTAGGCATATGAAAATGCATTTCCAAACCAAGCCAACCCATGGGGTGCAGCTTTCAGAGCTGGAGAGTGTGTGATCTTATTCTTCCCTCTTTTGCTAATTCAGTTTACATAAACTCAGTTTAAATACCAGTTAATCCTGGTCACTCCACTGCTCCTCCCTGAAAGAACTTTCAGCAGAAGCATTACGCACGGCAGAAGAGTAGGACAGGAGTGTGAATTAACACCGGTTTCCTAACAAACAAGGGAGGATTTGCAGTGCTGTGCTGCGTATGAATCTCTGGGTCTCATTCCCGCGTTGGGCAGCCCCTCCTATCGGAAACGGGGACTTTCCACAGCCTCACCTCAACACACGGGTGAGGTGCAGCAAGCTGGTTTTGTCCACGTAGCAACTAAGCAGTAACACCACCGAGGATGCCTAACGCGAGGAGGTGGGACACGCATTTTCCCCATTCGCTCCTTCTGCCAACAGACATTCAAAATATCACTAAAAATAGAAATTTACCTGCTTTCTTGGTTGAGATTTGCCAGCAGATACATGCAGCGAAACAGCCTTTCCTGCCTTCAGGAGGTATACTGGTAACGGTGCTCCACTCGTTTCTAAAAGAAGTAGGATCTCGTTTCCAAAAACCAGACTAGCAGTTGCCTGTGGGCTTGCCACTGATTTCCATGGAAGCAGGATCGTTCTCCACCTAAAGTAGCTCTGCTCTGAGATTATTAGAGAAATAGTGCTAATGAAGATTTCACTGTAGCAGTTTTGCTGTTACTGGTGTTAGTAATGATTTATTTTTATTATTTTATTAAAGAAGTACTGAGTTATAGACAACATACAGACACAAAAGCTAAGCCAAGGCCTCAGCAGGAGGTTAAATGGCCACTGATAATCAGCTGCCCCTCTTTTAAAAGGAGAGTGCTTCGAGGATCCTCCTGGTGGAGAAGAGATGGGGAGAAGAGTCAGGGCTTTGATTTAATAAATTAAAAGGGGATGACAAAAAAAAGAAGTATAGTCATTGCCAGTTTGCTACAGTGTAAGCATTCGAGGGTCTCTAGAGATCCCTGTGTCATCATGAAGCATCAGCCTTGAAGTTTAGCCTCAGTTAATCCATCTAAAGGAACTGGTGAATACTCTCTTGATCTGTAACATTTATAGGCTTTGGAGAAGGAACAACACAGGGGAGAGATTTAAAGCCTCATACGAGCAAAACCTTGCAGGTATATGCTTAACCTTGAGCACCTGCTTCTCTTTAGGAAAGTGGCTGAGCATTTCCTTTTAATCTCGTTGACATTTTCTAAATCCTATTGTTTTCCACGGAGCCCACAGGTATTACTCAAGGGCTTTGCTGAAGAGTCTTTGCCCCTCCACAGCACTGCTGATCCTTGAGCTTCCTCTAGCTCCACCAGCTCCTGTTGCCATTCCCCTTTCGATATTTCTATTTATAGGTTTTTAGGCGAGAGACCACCATTAAATCATATATTGATTGCTTTCTTTTCAGATATTACTTTATTTTGAAATCTCAGAGGCACTCCCTATAATTTTTTTGATACGTACAGCAAACCATCCTTTCCACCACTGATTTATTTTATATGATGTCATTAAAGCGTTTCTAATGCATGCCTCCTCAGCTGCATTATTCCTGCTCCGTCTGAAGAGCAGCCGAGGGCTGATCTCACTTAGCTGAAGGAAACCTAGACTCCCTCCTGTGAGTAGGGAATAACTGAGCCTCCTGAACACCCAAAAGCATTTCAAGGAGATGGCTGAAGTCCAAGAGGGTCCATCAAGGACTCTGCTGGCACGTTTCTTGCCAAGCAGAAAGGCACAGTGCTGAGTCCTGCCACTTTATTTGCTTGTCCCTCTGTCTCCTGCCTGCCTTGCCGAGACAAGGAACTGGAGATCCCCTGTTGGGTCACCTGCCTGGGCACTTGCCCGCTGGGGCCTCCCCAGTTTCAACTCCCCTTCAGCCTACGCGGCAGAGTTGTTGTAGCTAAGCCATATTTTCCATCTTTTTCTGTTTCACACAAAAGAAGTAGCATCATCGGTTTCCAAGTCCAAAACCAAGACAAAGCAAAAGGAAAGCCTCACATTTTGGAGCTCTAAAACTATTCTTGAAAATATGGTTTCCCCAGCTTCATGAGTAGTAATGAGTTATGCTTTCATATCTATATCCTAAGCCAACACTACTGAAACATTCATCAAAAGGCTAGTATGGCAGGGCTTTTCAGTCCACCGGGATATTCCCCCTGGCTACGTACTCAAATTACAGATGCATACTATAGCACGTAGAGGGTACGTTCATTGCAGTATCGTTCAATTTAAAGAGAATGATGATGCGGGAGACGCTGACAAAAGAAAAGGATGAGGGTAGTACATTAATGAACTCTCCTAAATCAGTGTGTGTAACCATCTAGCCTCTTCAAAAAGACAGCAATTGGCACCCAGAAAAATAACTCATTGCAAAAGAGATGTCTCCTTTTACAGCTGTGGTTACTGCTCTGGCTGCACGGGCATTGTGTGCAGTGTATTTGGAGATAACATCTGATATATTTTTTCTTTTCTGATAAAGAAAGTGTATTTTAGTCAATGGTATTGATTTATTCCTTTCCTTGCTTAAATAGGAATTTGTCATTTAATCAAGATTTCCTTGTCAACTCAGAGGTAAAGTAATGAACTATTTTATTGACATGCTTTTCCTTGTAATAGTTATTAGCAAGCTCTCCATTTCATTGTCCAGAATACACTTTACTGTATTACTGTCTTTTTTTACTGCATTTGTTTTATTTTGCAGCAGTGAGCTAGTTATAGTTTTATTAAAAAACAACTACGACAAAACCCAGCACATTCCCAAATATGTACGAGTCTGTGGTGAACGTAGGAACTGTTTTTTTTCCTTCACTTAGAGCAGAAAAATTATGCTGCAACAAGAATTTCAGTAATTAATTGGTACGAGTGATTTTCACAAACATGCTCCTGCTGTGAGACCTTTTGCCGCAGATTAACTTTTACATTCACTTCAGCCAAAAAAATAACAACTAACAAGCAGTTCAATAACCTCTCTCCCCACTCCACCAAGCTGTTCCTGCAATCAAACTTTTTATTTTTCTATACCCAGTCATTGTAGGAAAATGGACCAGTTGTGAAGGGGTAAGATAAAATGTGGTAGAGCACCGGTTCTAATTTTCTGTTTGTGTTCTCGGTAAAGGTTTTGGCACGTCCCAGCTGTTTCTGATGTAGATTACTGATTCGTAATGGGACTTTGCAGTAAGATGCTGGCTCATTTTCTGTGCGGTTAAAATTGCTTCACGATATTTGTCAAAAGTGCACAATGGGGATTAGAAATAGCTGCAACATCTCATTTCAGAAGGTCTGCTGGTTAAGTGTCATCGTTCTGGAGCCATGCACACCCTCTGCCCAAAAGCCGGACTCTGCCCGTTGCATTGAAGAGGTGTCCGTACGTCTGACCTCCGTGCGCAAGCGGAGCCTCCCTCTCCCACAGCCTACGGCTCAGCGGTTCCCTGGCTGCGGGACACCAGGCTCAGTGAACCAGAGGAGAACCAACATCACTCCTGGACCGTGTGCCCGAGGGAATGCATATCTGCTCCTTCTGAGCACACACAGAGCACACAGGGGAGATGATAAAATTCAGCTTTATCATCATAAACATTATAATATTCCCTGCTTATCTTAAAGTCTGATCTGCCAGAGAGAGGTGCAGGCTCTTGGGTGCTATTTGGACAGAGCATCCTTTTCTAGGCCTTGGAACTGCATATTAAAGCCCAAAAATGTGAAGCAAGCAAACCCCAGCAGTCCAGAAAGCACTTGCTCATTAAAAAAAAAAAAATAGACCAAAAATAATATTTAAAAACTTACTGAGCCAATCCCATTACTTTGGAAGGGGTCGATCATGATTTTGGAATGACTCAAGGGAACAACAGTGACCTCCTGTTAACCGTGACAGGGAAGAGATGGTCTCCTGACCTTCCCCCGCCACACCAGCCCAACCTGGACCATTCCCCATGCTTCCAGCGGAGCCAGAATTTCACTCAGCCTCCCTCAGTGGTTCCCTGTGGAGTCTTGTCTGTGCATTAACCACAGGGCACAAGTTTATATTCAGGGCAAAGAAATCTTTGGTGTAGCTTCTAGCAGCACAGGAACTGATTAGTGACCTGATAAAAAAAATAATTAAAAAAATCAATGGAAAGATTCAGATAACTCTTCAGTGCTCCATGTATACTGTCAACAGGATGTATTTATGTAAATTCTGTTTGAATACTTTTAATGTAGATTGCTGTAGGTTGGGTTTTTTCCCTTCCCTTCCCTTCTCTTCCCTTCCCTTCCCTTCTCTTCCCTTCCCTTCCCTTCCCTTCCCTTCCCTTCCCTTCCCTTCCCTTCCCTTCCCTTCCCTTCCCTTCCCTTCCCTTCCCTTCCTTTTCTTTTCTCTTTTCATTTCCTTTCTTTACTCTCCTTTTCTTTTCTCTTCCTTTCTTCTTTTTCACCTTAGTATGGTTTTACTTTTGTTGCCTGAACCACAAGGACATAAAGGCAGTAGAAACAATACATGTTCTGAATTCTCCTAGAACGATGGCTTGTAGATACAAATTACAATACGCTCCTTTTCATATTCAAAAACCCCCATAGACTGCCTGAACGATGTAAGCAGGAGACACATACCCGACTGAGGTGGCCTCTGCAGCATGCGTGTCAGGTACCAGAAGATCTCCTTTCCCGTCAGCATAGTTGCTATTCTGGCATCGCAGGCAGCACCGGATTCAACACAAGCAGAAGTAAATGGTTGGTCACACCAGCTGCAGTTCAGCTACAGAAATCCTTGCCACAGGATGCCGCAGGTACTGAGGGCATCAGGACAAATGCACTGAGGACTACTGGGTGCAAAAATGCTGCTTCTGGCTCACAAAGTTCCTAATTCTTAGATTATTGGAGCCTGGGAGAGTATTGAGGAGGTATGAATACATTTGCCCTGTTCCTGTGTCTTCCTAGGCATCTGCTGTGGGCCACCAGAAAGGTAGAATATTGGGCTAGATGGACCATTCTTGTGGGGTTTTTTAATGCTTAAGCAGCCAGGCAAAAAGAAAGTTGACAGTCCTCAGAACGCAAAGTCTTGCAGCTCCTGGCACCAGGATCATCAGAGTTGATGTTTCCGAAATGGCTCACCACGCGGCCAAGCCAGAACCTGAACTCCTTGTAACACTGTGTGGAGAATTGCAGGATGTTTAGTTTTGGTTCCAAATGTGAAAGAAAGCAAATATCAAACTCCTCCGTGAAACAGAATTACCATTCTCCATCCAGCTGCATTAACTATTCATGAATTTACTGCACACAGAATTTTGTTTCACATTCCTTTAGTGCGCTGCGTCCCAAATTGTGCTAAATGTACCACGAGTGCTACAGAAACAGCCTCAGAGCAGCATGCCTGCACTGCCCAAATATTTTAATGGTTCCTCCTCTGCTTGCCAACATCAACAGCATTGCCAGAACAAGCCCAGTTTGGTATACCTGCCCTAGGATCTGTCATCCCACACAGCTACCTCATTTGAAACATAGCTAACCATGAAAGACTCCACGCCGAATAAACAGACCTCATCTGACAGGGTAAATGAGAATGATTTGTACTTTAAACATCTCAGGCATACTTGCAGTCTTGGAAGGCATCAGGATTGTCTCCTGGCTCAGAAAATGGGCCAGGAAATGCCCCACATTAAGTGGGCAAGAGCTTGTCTTCCAAGGACCATCCACAAGCAGCAGGTACAGCAACGCAGGAGGAACCCTCTGAGAAATGAAGAGGAGCTGGAGATCTAGCTGGAATTTATTTCAATCTGGTTTGAATTTCTATTATTCAGCCCTTCTGTGAGACATTTTGCAGTCTTCCTTGGGTGAGGCAGACGTCTGCACCTTAAAAAAATGTTGGTAGAAAAGACTGTTGCATTTGAGAAATGCAGATTTTCAGCAAATCTTTTGAAAACAAAACTTTCCAAGATAAGAGACTGTAGTCTTCTGTCCGAGGTCCATCCTGCAGAAGTCCAGTCTCTCAACATGAACCTAACAGTGTGCCCGAGGTCTGCCTGGGCAGTGTCTTGCCCTCAGGATAAAATGTCCATCTGTAACTCCCAGTCTCTGAATTCTTTGCTGAGAATGGGAAGCAAGTAAGCCAATTGATCTGTGTTATAATAGTCAGAAGATGTTTACAGGAATGATTTCTAAACTACACTGACCTGATGAAAAAGCTTTTTATCAGTACCAACCTAGGAGATGTCTGAACCATTTGCTTGGGCCTAAAAGGCTTGGCTTTGTGGGATAAGTCACAAGTGGTGTTCCCCAGGGCTCAGTACTGGGGCCAGTTCTGTTCAATATCTTTATCAATGATGTGGATGAGGGGATTGAGAGCACCCTCAGTAAGTTTGCAGATGATATCAAATTGGGAGGGAGTGTTGATCTGCTGGAGGGCAGGCAGGCGCTACAGCGGGACCTGGACAGGCTGGATCAGTGGTCTGAGGCCAACTGTATGAGGTTCAACAAGGCCAAGTGCCGAGGCCTGCACTTGGGACACAACAACCCCAGGCAACACTACAGGCTTGGGGGGGAGAGGCTGGAAAGCTGCCTGGCGGAAAAGGACCTGGGGGTGTTGGTCGACAGCCGGCTGAATATGAGCCAGCAGTGTGCCCAGGTGGCCAAGAAGGCCAATGGCATTCTGGCCTGTATCAGAAACAGTGTGGCCAGCAGGAGTAGGGAAGTGATCGTCCCCCTGTACTCAGCCCTGGTGAGGCTGCACCTCGAGTACTGTGTTCAGTTTTGGGTCCCTCACTACAAGAAAGACATTGAAGTGCTGGAGCGTGTCCAGAGAAGGGCAACGAAGCTGGTGAAGGGTCTGGAACACAAGTCCTATCAGGAGCAGCTGAGGGAACTGGGGATGTTTAGCCTGGAGAAAAGGAGGCTGAGGGGAGACCTTCTCGCCCTCTACAACTACCTGAAAGGAGGTTGTAGAGAGATGGGGGTCGGACTCTTCTCCCTAGTAACAGACGACAGAACAAGAGGAAATGGCCTCAAGTTGTGCCAGGGGAGGTTCAGACTGGATATTCGTAAAAATTTCTTCACCGAAAGGGTTGTCGGGCACTGGAACAGGCTGCCCAGGGAAGTGGTGGAGTCCCTATCCCTGGAGGTATTCAAAAGACATTTAGACGAGGCCCTAAGGGATATGATTTAGTGGTGGACTGGGTAGTGATAGGTTAATGGTTGGACCCGATGATCTCGGAGGTCTCTTCCAACCAGAACAATTCCATGATTCTATGATTCTATAACCTGCTTATCTGGACTCTGCGTCCCCTTAGGCCTATCTGGAAGGAGGACAGCTAAGACCCTACAGAGACTCTGTTTTCAGGAGCCAATTTCCTTTCCTTCTGCAAGTAACATTAGCTCTGGTGTTTTATTATCCTCTTCCCATTTGTCTTTTGAGGATGTATCTTCCTTCCCTTTCTTCACTTTAAAGCCTTTCCTTCTAATCCTCCTAGCAGAAGGTTATTTTCCCTCTGGATTAATTGTAGTCTCTCCAGCCCACACCAGCTCCTCTTTCAGAGAAGCCTCACATTACATGAATCTAACATTTCTTCTGCCAAAAGTTTGTTTTCAAAATCCTGCTTGTTGCTTCTTTGCATTCAATATTCACAAGACTCATAAGAAAGTCAGCTGCAGCCCTCTCCCCTAATGTTATTCTTCCCGTGAGGCTGCCATTTGTGTCACCAGCAGCAGCTAATGAAAAGCAGCCTTCCCTAGGTGGGACTCAAACTGTCCATCCTGAGAGCCACATCTTTTTTATGTCTTTTTTTTTTTTTTTTTTTTTTTGTCACACAGGCAGGCCTGCCCAATTCGGAGTCGCCGTTCAGAAGTGGCTGCTGTTTTGCCAGCTTCCAGATGGTGTCTCTCAGATTCTGGTATCCTTACCAGCTTGCTGTCCTTCATCCTCATCTCCAGTGTTTCTTCAGGGAGCAGCTAGAAACACACAGCAGCATCTGTCCATTAGTTCTAGCTTCCTTCCCCAAAATGGTATATCTTTCTTTATGGGCCATGTTCATATCTCAAATCGCGTCATGCAGGAACCTTTCAAATCCAATACTTCCATTTTGCTCTTCTAATGCAAATGTGAATATTTGTACCTGAGTCTTTGCAGGCAAGAAAAAACTGTCCTTCATCACACCAGAGTCACCGCTCTGTCCACATTGACAGCAAAAATGCATCTCCCCTTCTGATTCTTTGGACTTGCTCGGCAGGCAAAGGGGACAGCGTGCAGCAACGCGGGCACCAGTGAGGCGTGTGAGCAAAGCTGTCAAATGGGGAGTGATGGTTCTGTGGCCTCTCCGCAAACTGCACCTTAGACAGTGGTACCTGAATTTCATCTCTCTCACAGAGTGCTTAAAACTGCATTATTTCAGTGGAGTTTCAGACTCCTACACTGTATGTGTATGTCACTTCTTTTCTTCACACTTACGTATGGTGCACAGCCTTTGTACTTGCTCACTGGATGTGGATTACAAAGCTTGGCTTGTGGCTGTGTCCTCAGAAATAGATAGGTTTCAGCCTTTTCCAAAGGGCCCTAAACCCGTTAAAATCAACATTGCCCAAATAGCATTTACGAATTTAGATACCTCTGTGAATCTAGACCTTATGTACTGCACTCCTTTTTGTGTCTCACAATAGGTGGCAGGAGAGCAACTTACGTCTTCCCTTCTCCAATACGTACGCGTCTTACCACAATGAATTTATCAGTATCGCCTTTTGTAACCTTAATATCTGCCCCTGTAGTTTGCTCTGGTGTTCTGCCTTCTGCTGCTGCTGGCTGGCTTCTGTGCTTTTTGTCTGTAACTCAGTCCATTTCTTTTTTCTAGATGGGTTTTTCTATTGCCCTGTCATTAAAATCCCACTGAGCTTTCCTGTTGTGCATTAAGCAACATGACTACCTTAAGCTAATTCCCAGTAGATATTCAGGTCTGTTTGTCCTAACTCTGAAAGAAAAAGACTACTGATATTCTGACACCATCTAAATATGCCAAATACAGCGAAGAATGTGGACAACATTTATTCACAGATCATTCAGTTCACATGCCTGAATTTTCCAGTACCTGCCTCCCACGCCTGCTAAATTCCTCTTTTAAGTATGATTGATTTTGTTATCATTTTATTTGTTCTGGCCTTTCAGACCCCAGAACAAAAGTTCTTAGCTGGCCAGACCCAGCTAAGACTCCTGCATCCACTAAGCAAGAGCTGCTATATCTAACTGCTTGGTGCCTTGCTCCTGGTGAGCGACACAACTCCTATGAGGAGCGGCTGAGGGAACTGGGGATGTTTAGTCTGGAGAAAAGGAGGCTGAGGGGAGACCTTATCGCTCTCTACAACTACCTGAAAGGAGGTTGTAGAGAGACGGGGGTCGGACTCTTCTCCCTAGTAAAAGACGACAGAACAAGAGGAAATGGCCTCAAGTTGCACCAGGGGAGGTTTAGATTAGACATTCGTAAAAATTTCTTCACTGAAAGGGTTGTCGGGCACTGGAACAGGCTGCCCAGGGAGGTGGTGGAGTCCCCATCCCTGGAGGTATTCAAAAGACGTTTAGATGAGGCCCTAAGGGATATGATTTAGTGGGGGACTTGGTAGTGCTAGGTTAATGGTTGGACCCGATGATCTCGGAGGTCTCTTCCAACCAGAACAATTCTATGATTCTATGATTCTATGACATCCAGAAGCAGGCATTCACCAGGGCGGGCGGGCACTTCAAACCAGCAACTCAAAAAGCCCACTGCGTGGGCAGACCCAAAGGTGGAATTGGCTTTAGACCCTTCCACAGCTGGGCAGCTGCTAAGGGAGGGGAGACTGACCCACAGCAAATTGACCCTGGTTTAGGTATCTCAATCTTCTCTTTTCTATCTAACTCATAGTTAATAAGAAATTCCGAAGACTAGTAAAAACAAGCAAAGCACTGAAATGGTGCCTCCTCTTAATTTTTTTTTTCCAAAGCTCATATTGGGTTTAGGGGTTTGAGTCCCTCCCTGTTCCTGTTCCAGCCCCATGAATGCAGAGGCTTGTATTCCTTCAGGTGCAACAGGAAATAAATGCTAATATTTTCAGCCTTCTCGGTCTTTCAAGTCATAGAACATGTAATTCTACACTCCTGCAATATTATATTTGGCAAGGTCTAAAGCACCATCACAGCCCATAAACTACAAAGGAAAAGGAATCTGCGATTAGGCATTTCTGAAAGTAGAACCCAACCATACATTTTGGAGGTGCTTGAATTTCACAGCTTTGCCTCTTGAATATTCAGCATAAATTGAGGTCCATTTTAGAAAAATCTCTGCTCTATTTCACTTCTAATCATTTGGCGAGCTGGAACTAAAAGTAAAGTTTGCTGGTTTCCCGCAACAGCTTTATTGCACAATCCTCTTGTCTTGGTTTAACCCTCCCGCAGCCCAGTGCTATTTCCATTTCTATCACATTCTGGTCACATTTACTACAAAATAGGCAACAGCCTTTTTCAGCAACATTTAATGGTGTTGCAAGCAACAAAATATCCCTTTTTGAGGAGCAAACCTTTTCCTCTTGAGCTATTTAGGGCATGCCGTGGAGGATCCTAACTGGAAAACAGACAGAGTGCTGTGCAAATTTTTGATAAACAAAGCATACTTTGTTGACTCGGCTTAGAAATGTTGATTAGATTCACCGGCGAGGTTTGTTTCCAGTGTGAGACCTTTCCATAACACATGTTCATTACTGGGAGGGTGGTGACCCGAGCACTAGACTCTCCATTCACATAGGTTTCTATTCTGTGGCTATATATAGGCACCGACGGATGCAGAGGGACCGAGGCTGTCTTTGTGTGGTCTGCGAACTGTCTGGGCCTGAGCCAGCTCCGCTCTGGAAGACGGAAAGCCAGGTTAAAGAGGAGCTATGTCCAAGCCAGTAAGACCTGCTGGGAGCTCTAGTCTACCATAGCTGTCACCTTCTGGACCTGAGCTGGCTTGTGTCTGCCTAGCCTGGTGCACGAGCAGAAGCATTCAAATCTTGGATGTCTCCCTCCCTCCAGAAAAAAAAATAATCCATTATGGGCTGGAAGAATCTGCTGCAGAGTTCAAGCAATGATCCGTGCTGTGTGCAGAGGGCAAACCCTCATTTCTGACGAACAAATAAGGCAACAGAAATGGCCTGTTTGTGTACCCAGACCGCGCAGTGGAAACCCATCTCCTAGTTCCCAGAGCAGCCCTCTCAGGCATGCACTGCCCTGGGAAATGAGTTGGAAGTTTTCAGCCCGGCAAGGGAAACCCAGGCATCCCTGGCAGGAGAAGTAGGGAATAGGTTGCCATGCTCCGGCTACGTCGAGCCGCTGCTTGCCCTCTTCCCATTAACAGTACGAATGCATGGGACAGGGTGCCGGCAGGTAGAGCGCACTTGTCCTGAGCAGCAGCGCCCAGCAGGAGGGCAGCAGGACCCGCAGGTATTTCCCCAGGGAATTTCTCCCGGCACAGAGCTTGCTGCAGCGTCCCCCCTCCAGCTCTGTGAAGCTGGTGGTGGTCTCCAGAAGGATAGTCCCCAATGAATCCATCCAGGCTTCAAAAAATGAAGGCTGGAGAGCTCAGTGTGATGGGGGATACGAGGCTGGAGGAATCCCTGCCTGCCAATAAGGGCAGACAGCTGCCCCGGGGAGAACTGCAATTTCTGCAGGAGCTGCTGGGTAGTAACTAAGAAGCATTTGAATCCCTGGTGTAATCGCACCACATCCAGCAGAGTAAAATCCAGGTAATTTCCTCTTGCATAGTATATTTAGGCTGTAAAAACCTGTGGAAGAGATTGCTACCAGGTGACTGTACACAGCATGCTGATCTACAGCTGCCACCACACTCATGATCAGAAACTGCAAGTGGCTGAGGAAAAGGGCTGCCCACGGCTCAATAGGGCTTTTGGAAACAGCACTGTGCTCCCACCAGGCAGTCAAGAGAATGGCCATCCCTGGATGAGGACATGGCCGCTGTGTGGTGGGCAAGCATTGCCACTCTTCAGCATTCGTAGACTTGACCAGCTTTCACCCAGCAAGAAGGATACTGCATATAGTCCAACCCTTGGTGAAAAGCATTGGTTGCATTACACGTTAGCCAGTGCTATGAGAGAACACAGGGCTGGAAAAGACCTAGTATTAAGTCTGAGTCCTGCTCTCTCAGGTACCTGTCATGCAACTCCTTCTATAACCCAGGACCCACCTTAAAAGTGGTTAAGGGTTTTGGACCTCTCTCTTCCTTTTCGTATGGTGAAGGCACCCAGGCTAGATTCTTCTGGTCTGCTCTTTTGAGTCTCCTCTTATCAGCATGGCAGCATTTCCAGCACCAGCGTGGCATCCCACTGGGAGTTCCTCTTACTTGAACCTTGGTGGCCATGGCTGCATCCTGTGTCCCACATGAGGCCACACCAGAGCTCTGTACAATAGCATTAATTCTTCCTTCGCTCTTCAGCCAAACTGGGATGCCAATATTTTGTTCAACTTATTTTTCGGCTTTTGCTACAAATCCTTCATTTAGTTTTCATGCAAGGTCATTAGAGACAGAGCTTGCTCTGAGATATTTTCATTACATATAGTAATAATTCTGATTTGCCTGACTGTACATGGTCACAGGCTTGGATGATAATGCATCCTCAGAGCATACAACTCCCAGCGTACCGGAGAAGAATAACTTTGTGGCTTAGGTATTGATCTGAACAAAAGGGTTGCAATCACACGTAGCTGAGCTGGGAAATCCAGGGAGTGCCTGAAGCCACAGGGCACTCCCAAGACAGCAGCTAAAGTTCAGTTCTCTCTCCTGGCAGCAAGAAGCCCTCTATACATCACACCACCTATACATCCCTTGAAGCAGGCATTGTTAAGGTCCTTGTAGGGAAGACCCAGACTGTCGTGACCTTGACCACAGGGTGATGTCCCTGGGACAACGATGGTGCAGAGATCTGGGCACGGAGCACCAGAGCTGCCCTCACTGCAGGCAGCAGCACTGCGGCAAGTCAGGATCCCCCGTGGGAGCCCCAGGTGGCCGGAGCAGGCAGGAGGGCAGGCTGGGTGGTGGTGGCCACTGGGCCAGCCTACAGGGGACAGAGATCCCACTGCCAGCTGTGCTGCAGGCCTGCCGTGAACATCTGGAGAAGGCTGCCAGCAACAGCAGTGAACTCCAGCTGTGATCTGGGCCAAAACACGTCCCCCACGAAACATGGGAGAAGACAGTCGCTGCACCGGGCGCCAGCCAAGGTGACAGCGAGGGGGCACAGCATGGGGGTGGCCAAGAGCAAAGCGTCTTTCACCTTGAGTCGTAGGGGTTTCTCTTCTTCTGCAGAGAGGCTCATTTCATACAGCTTTTTCTGAAGTACTCAACTTTTTAAAAGTGTTTGGTTTTGTTGGGCTTGGGTTTTTTTAGAGAAGTATTGGTATTATACCCAGAGGATGTACTAAACTTGCCTGTTTGTCAGAAAGATGCAGCTGGGCAGCAGATAAAATTCCCCAGGTGAATTTCAGGAAAATGCTTTATTGAAAATAAAGAGGTAGACCTTCAGCATTAAAAAAGGAGGAAAAAAAAAAAAAACCCAGTCATGGTTCTTTTAGCAGGATTCCTATAAGACAGCAGAGATATTATTAGTAAAAGAAAAGTATCAGCAGAAAAATGTTCACAACCTAGTGCTGATGATTTAAGAGTAGTCAGGGATTCAGCAGACATTTTAATGTGCCAGCAGCAGAAGGTTTAAAAACAAAAAAAGTTTGTGATTTAAAGGGAAAGTTATCAATGTTAAAACATCAGTTTGTGCCTCACTCACTTTCTCTCTTTCCTGCTGGGTCTGTCTCTCACCTGTGAAGTGCAGGAGTAGGGTTTTTTCTTTTTTTTTTTTCCTTTTAAGGGAAAAGTGAGTCTAAGAGCAAGCACGTTCACAGCCACGGGGTGAATCCAACCTCCCGCTAGACACATCTTTCCTGGTGGTGGTTTTCCTGGAAGGGACAGGTCAGAGAGCCTCCACGCTGCGATGGCACAACAGGGTGCTCCCGCGCTCCCTGGACAGGAGGGCAAAGGAAGCCGAAAAAGCCCTTGCTGACGTTTGCCAGTAAGCAGCTGTAACCAAAGACAAAGATTTCGCCTGTAAAAATGACATCTTGAACTGTGTTTTGTCTATGAGGTCTTAGTCAAACACCCTCCCGGCTCAGCCTACCTTGAGGTGACCACTCCAAGGCCACGTTCACTGCCTGCACAGAGCAGTACCTGCCGGTGCAGCCCAAAATGTGCCGTGCCTGCGCCTGCAGCTGCGCTCGCCGGCACGTCCACCCAGACCACCACAGGGAGAGCCGGTGGATGAGCAGACCCGTTGCACGTGCTGTCGTGGGCAGCGGCCAAAGGCAAGGTCCACAGGTGCGGAGGACGGAGGCGTTGGCACACTTGCGGTGGCTGGTGCGGGGCCGTGGGGCGTGCGGAGCCTGCAGATGGTGCTATTTAATTGTTAAAATGGCTCCACCTCCCCATCATAACCGCCCGCAGGCTTTGCTTTCGCCAGAGCAGCCCTGGCACTGCAGAGCTGCAGCCACTCAGGGGTGCGATCCAAGCGATCCACGGGGGAGGATCGCTCGTTGGGCAACAGGAGCGGTAAATCACCCTTCGCTCTGACAATGCAGTTTCCTGAATAGGGAAAAAAAAAAAAGTAAAATAAAGAAAAGGCCAACACCTGCTGACGTGATGGGAGCACAACTTCCGCCGATTCAGCTGGAGGGGGTTGCAGCTTTGCAGACAGTGAGACACAGTCATGTTTTAGAAGCTCTCACGTGGGGTTTAGAAGCTCTCTCCCGGGTTTTTGCAGCTATGCACACTAAATCCTGGGGTACTCCACTATTGATAAGAAGTACCAGTAGACCATGGACAAGGTCAGCCACAAAAGCAAAAGACTCATTAGTTTAGACAAAACTTCCAGATTTGTAAAAGCTCAGTACACGTAGCAATGCCAATTTCTTCTGCAAATTTCCCAGAGTCCGCCTGACTCCCTAGTCACCCAAAAGTAACTTTAAAACCTGGCCTAGTCTGATCCCTTCTGCGAGAACACTCCACCAGCCCAAAAATGATCTCTTGAAGAACTCCAGCTTGGCTTCTTGTTCTGTCCTTGGGACACAGCCAAGCCGCGCAGCTGTACGAAACACCCCTCACTTACCGGAGGTGCAAAGGGCAGGACATGCAAAGGATTCTCACAAATTTCAGAGCATAAACTTCCAGCCTCTTTCACTGGGGCTCTGTACCTTTAAACCACATTACCTCCGCTGCAGGGCTTTTCTGCAGCCTTTGAGGGAAGAGGGGCAGAGGAGGAGAGAGCAGGCAGAATAGGTGGGGAAGGGAAAGGAAAACAAAAACCCCAGCAACCTTTGGTATCAAAAGCCTGCCAAGCTGAGGGGGGAGAAAAAGAAAGAGGAGTAGAATGAGGAAGAGGACAGAAAAGTCCTGCAGGGTGAGGTGAGGAGACCCAGAGGTGAGCTCTGATGAAGGTGTGTCAAAATTTCAGGTGCTTTCTGGCATGTGTAAACTTATTTGCAGATATGGTTTCATTCTTTCTTCTTGGGACATGAGGAAGAAATAATTTGCTAAGCAGAAAGACGTATTTGGTATCTATGACAAGGCTTTTCAAATCCAGCTGAGCTCAGGAACTCTCAGACTAGCACCACATTACCCCCCCTTTGCAGGTCTTTTTGACATTCCCTGCAGTGTCCCTGTATCTGCTGCTGCTCAGCAGACCCTCCCTCCTCACCGATCACAGGTGTAATCCCTCCCCATCCTGGAGGAATGGGGCTTCTCCTGGCAGCAAAAGCCATTTCAGGATCTCTTGATCCCCTGCACTGGAGGTGCTGCACCACTGTCACTTAACCGTCCTCTTTTTAACTTTGCTACCTTGACTTTTGAACTCTTCCCCTCTATATGCACCCCACGTGGTCATGACCCAACACAGGAGAAACAACTAAGTAGCACGACAACAGCATTAATGCTATTCCAGAAATATTTTTTTTTTAATTGAAACCTCACTGAAATCTTGATTAAGACATGACTATCGTCTGAAGTAGACAACAATCCAGAATAGATATGGACTGAGATACTGCACTAGGATACCTTATGGTATGAGGATAAGTTTGTAATCAATCCAAATAGTGCATCTGTCAGCTGACCAAAAGCATTAGCTTATTGTAATCCAACTGTAATGTAAAAGTAGTTTAATTTAAGCCACCAACTTTTTCCCCAAACATACCCTTCCTGATCTTGATGCCACAGATCATTCTGTGGTCCAGCGTTAGCAGAGATGCAGAAACCCATTGCTGAGTTAATTCATTGTTGAGGTGAACAACTTTTACAGCCATTAAGAACCTCAGAAGATCCTACATCTGAGCTTGAAAACCATCAAGAGATGATGTGAAATATGCCTTGACTTAACCATTTATGTGATAGTGTAAAGCTGAAACACAAGCACCTTCCACGTGTTGATGAATGATGAAAATGCAGCTTGGATCTTGAAACTACTGGAGAAAAAAAATAGTTCTACTTCAGGCCAGGAATGCAATTTTTCTGCAACTGGGAGAGAGCCAAACACAGAATCATAGAATCATAGAACATGTTTGCATTATCACTAAAAATGCCTCTCTACAAATGTAGGAGGATTTTCAATTCACATACTTTTCTCCCAGTGACAGAGAAAGTCTCCCAGAGGACTGAAATCCAGAGCTGGCCGGATTCCGCTTGTCTCCATCGCCCTTACTTACTGTCCTCTGCAAAAGGTTTTATTTTCTCTCCTTCCCACTGCCAGATTGACCAAACAGACTTTTCTGAGGCCTTTGTGGAGGAAGCGTACAGCACTCTGGTTTAAAACGACGAGGCTATATGAAATCAGCGTAGCCAAAGGTTACCAGTAAGGCATCTGATATGTCCCAAACATTAATGGCAAAGGGCAAAACATTCCCCTGCTGAAATTTTAGGATTCCTAGGAGTTCTCAGAAAGATCTTTTCGTGGCGCAATGCTACTCATTATCTTTTTTATTAGTACTACTTTCTGGAAGGAATTCTAAAATAATATCATACATAGTCAAATTCAAAAATATGCCTTTAGAAATACAAATTTTATCCCGGCTACCCTTCTATTGTTTAAAAAAAAAAAAAAATCCAATAGCCTTGGACAATGATAATATTTTGGGGAACATGGTAGATAACAAAATCACTACAAGCTTCAAGGGCAGCAGGGTGGTGAGGAGAGTAGATCTGGAGGCGTGAACATTGGATAACAGAAAGGAACAAGAAGGTGGTGTTCCCCTCTCGAAACACAGCGCTGTAAGGCCACCCCAAACTACTGACTGCCTGTGTCTCTGCCAGTAACTGACAAGCACCCCGTGATACCCACTAGCACTGAGGATGGCTGGTATGAAATCATAGAATCATAGAATCATAGAATTGTTCTGGTTGGAAGAGACCTCCAAGATCATCGGGTCCAACCATTAACCTAGCACTACCAAGTCCACCACTAAATCATATCCCTTAGGGCCTTGTCTAAACGTCTTCTGAATACCCCCAGAGATGGGGACTCCACCACCTCCCTGGGCAGCCTGTTCCAATGCCTGACAACCCTTTCAGTGAAGAAATTTTTACGAATGTCCAATCTAAACCTCCCCTGGCGCAACTTGAGGCCATTTCCTCTTGTTCTGTCGTCTGTTACTAGGGAGAAGAGTCCGATCCCCATCTCTCTACAACCTCCTTTCAGGTAGCTGTAGAGAGCAATAAGGTCTCCCCTCAGCCTCCTTTTCTCCAGGCTAAACAACCCCAGGTCCCTCAGCCGCTCCTCATAGGACTTGTGCTCTAGACCCTTCACCAGCCTCGTTGCCCATCTCTGGACACGCTCCAGCACCTCAATGTCTTTCTTGTAGTGAGGGGCCCAAAACTGAACCCAGCACTCGAGGTGCGGCCTCACCAGGGCCGAGTACAGGGGGACGATCACCTCCCTACTCCTGCTGGCCACACTATCTCTGATACAGGCCAGGATGCCATTGGCCTTCTTGGCCACCTGGGCACATATCCGTGCCTGTAAACTATCCTAACGTCTAAACCGCAGTGGGTGCAGAAGAGTCGCCTGTTGGGAAGGGCCGCCGGCTCGTGCTAACCCCACGCTGTGCTCAGACGTCATCCGGCCTGAGCCGATCCGTCTCATTGATCCGGGCCAAAACCACACCGGAGCCTGCGCTAACAATTTAACACCAGGGGCTATCAAGTTCAAGCGCCCAGAAACATTTCCTGTTTAATTTACTGTTCTAGATGTAGCCAGTGTGTCTGGGCTTGATAGATGCACTGGGAGGATGATGTTAAAAAATGGGAAAAGGCTCAGAAGAGGGCCACAAAAGCAATTTGTTGTCTATAAAACTTAGTGAGATGCTCAAAGAGCTCTATTTATGAACTTTATTTAAGGGACCAAAAGGTGTTGATCATGATCTACGAGAACCCATATAGGAAAAAAATTTCCTGTAGACAACCACCTTATATTCCAGGAGTTCAAAAACATTCTGATATCCAGCAGCTAGATAAATTCAAGCTGTAAATAAGGCCCATTTTTAAGCGTTGGGGGAATTAATGCTTAAAGTGGAACAAATTAACAAGTGCTCTGATGGATTCTTCATCATGTGTGATCCTTAATTTAATTTGTTTCTAAAAAACATCTTGTGGATAAAACAGATGCTTGGGGGCATCATAAGGAAAGAGTATCTGAGTTTCTTTGACTTGTGTTATACAAAAAGCCAGTCTAGGTTATTGTACTGGTAACTTCTGATCTTGAATCTACGATTTGATAAAAAAGACACTGTCAATACCTCTAAAGCATAAGTGGGCAGACTTCCTGCTAGATCTATAAAAGCAAAAAGAAAAAACATTACATGTGCAGTTGTAATCCAAGCTATGTAACCAAACAGGAGCAATTTAGGCAAAAATTACTGTCCCTTATTGGTGCCAGCCACTAGCTGGAATAAAACTGCTGTGAAAAACAGAATTAATTCTTGACATAGCTGTGCAGAAACTACCTGGTCTTATCGATATGAAAGTGTTGCATCTGCCCTTTCTAACTGTCTGAAGAAAGCAAAATCCACTGTACCTGGCACCTATATTTCACCGAGAGCACTGGAGTTTCCATGCCAAGGAATTTCGCAGAATTTTTGCCCAAGAGATGTTTGCGTATCCCAACCCAACCCAAACACAGCATGAGCTAATTGGCATGCTCTGCCTTAGCCTCAGATATAAAAATATAACCATGATCCATGTTATTGTTGTATAAACACAACAGTAGCTGAATTTGGAATAAGTTTTCTGCTTGGATAAGAAACCAATGACACAGACAGATGGGTTTCCTTACAACATCAACTTATTCATGAGGCAAAGGTACAGAGGGGAATTCAGTGGAAGGAGTTAGAGGGGTAGGGCTCGTATCCAGCCCTTGTCTGTGTAGTGGTTGTCCACCCCCTAACACAAAGGGAAACAACTGGAGAGCCTTTTTGTCCCATTGACCACCTCCCATTTTCTTGAGTAGTTGTGGGAATAAAGCTATAGGCACGCAGTGTTGTTCTTTCTCAGGTCCTCACCCCTGACCCACGAGACAACTCGTGGTGATGGGAAAGGGAAAAGCCCACAGCCTCACCTCTCCCGTGTCTCAGGTCAGGCAGGGAGATGTGGGCATACGCTGCGCTGCCCAGGTAACTTCTGCTCCCCTTCAGGGACACCACCAAAACCAAGGATCTGTCAGACCCACCACAGGGTCCCATCCAGACTCTTTGCAAAGCATAGTCTTCCTTGCCAGCTCCCCACACAGCGTCTTGAGCCTTGGCTTTTTGGGACGGGAGATCCCCGGGATCTCCTGGGTCACTGGGCTGCCGGGTAGCCCCAGGCGCCACCGCTGTTTGCAAACAGCAGAGCTGCAAGCAAAAGGCATTTGCAGCTGATTTTGCCACACTGAGGCATTGGCTGAACACTCCGTGAACCTACTTGTTTTAAAGAGATCTGTAATCTTTGCTTTCCAATTCTTTAACAGCAGACATTGAGGTAATGTTACAAAATAGATATTGATCTCCAAAGCTATTTGGAGCAGCAAAATGGAAATGTGAATGAATAACAGCTGAAAACAGGTTAGCAAAAAGAAGTTTGCTGGGCGATTTCCAGATGAAAGCCTGGAAGAAATACAGTTCATATCCAAAAACCTTAAGATCTAAGCCCAGCCACGGAGTGCAGGAGGCAGCAGCAAAAGCATGGAAATCACTCTTCCATGAAGGAAAAGTGAGAGAAGAAAGCCTCCAGACAAGATATGGATGAGAGATTTACAATATAGGTATTAACACTGCAGTCAGTGGATTAATGCGACTTCAGCTGTGCTTCCCCTGCCCCAAAAGGCAACAGCATATACAGGGAGAAGCAGCCGAAGCTGGCTCTCCTGGTGAGAAATGGTGGCGATGCTGAGACACAGGGAGTACGTACCCAGATGCAGTCAAAGTCAGCACTTCAAAGCATTGCACCTTCTGCCCTCACCTATGGGGCTGATTTCCACTACGCGTGTCAAATAGACCTACAGTGCCTTTTCCCCTTCCCAGTTATGCAACAATAAAGCTATCCAAAGTCAAAACATATTTTCCTCACAGTAAAGAAGTTGCCTCTATGTGAGCCTTTGCTGAGAAGATACTCAGTTCATTGCAGACACACATCTCTTTGCACAGACAAATCACGTATCCCACTACCCAAATTACCTCCACACCAGGAATTAGCTGGATATGTAAAGATCCTGCCTGCAAAACTTCAAATATAAAAATGGGGTGGGGAAGGGGGGAGAAAACCCTGCAAATCTTGTGGGTTTAGAATGGTTGGATTATATTGATTTGGTTATTGGGATTCCTCAGCTTAAATCCCTCCGGGAAGAAAGGTATCTGTCATACTGCCTGCTGGTTCTGCGTGCTTCTTGAGTATGTACCCTCTGTCCGGCACTTTATAATGATGACAAACCCCCCTGGAGATTGAAAGGACTTTAAGGTTATAAATAGCTTTTCGAAAATGAGATTCCTCTGAACATTTACATTTTCTATTGATGGAAGGTGTCAGGTTAATGATTCATTTAGGATAACAAAAAGCCACCTCAGGTGACAAATTTTAAGGGTTTCATCCCCTTATTTCTGTGGCTGTTATTGCACAGAACTAATCCAGGATTTATCTCCACAAGTATTTATAATTTTTTTAGTAGAGTGTAATCTACTCAATCTGTAATTAAATGTCTCAGTTTATACACAGAGACATTGTACGACTTATATTGTATAGGTTGTCTTAATTTTGTTTCTTATACCTTTTTCATGTTGCAGTAGGTGTCTAGGGATTGCCCAATGCCTCCTAATGTTGTATTATGGAGCAAATTATTTCTGATATTTTCTAGGTAGTTATTTAGCTAAAATACAACCTATCCTGAATAATAAAGAATTTATCTCTCAGCATTAACTTAGCATGAAATGGTTGATATTTACTAGGACCACAACCTGCTTCCTAGGGACTTCATGCAGCCAGATGAGAGATTGCACCCAGATGCGTCCAGATGGAGATCGGTGAAAAGTGGTGTCCCTCAGGGATCTGTACTGGGACCAGTACTCTTTAATATCTTCATCAATGACATAGACAGTGGGATCGAGTGCACCCTCAGCAAGTTTGCAGACGACACCAAGCTGAGTCGTGCAGTGGACACGCCTGAGGGACGGGATGCCATCCAGAGGGATCTGGACAAGCTTGAGAAGTGGGCCTGGGCGAACCTCATGAGGTTCAACAAGGACAAATGCAGGGTCCTGCACCTGGGTCAGAGCAACCCCTGGTATCAACACAGGCTGGGGGATGTAGGGATTGAGAGCAGCCCTGCTGAGAAGGACTTGGGGGTACTGGGGGATGAAAAGCTGGACATGAGCCAGCAATGTGCACTCGCAGCCCAGAAAGCCAACTGTGTCCTGCGCTGCATCAAAAGCAGCGTGGCCAGCAGGTCGAGGGAGGGGATTCTGCCCCTCTACTCCGCTCTGGTGAGACCCCACCTGGAGTCCTGCGTCCAGCTCTGGAGCCCTCAGCACAGGAAGGACATGGACCTGTTGGAGCAGGTCCAGAGGAGGCCACAAAAATGATCAGAGGAATGGAGCACCTCTCCTATGAAGACAGGCTGAGAGAGTTGGGCCTGTTCAGCCTGGAGAAGAGAAGGCTCCGGGGAGACCTTATTGCAGCCTTTCAGTACTTAAAGGGGGCCTATAGGAAAAATGGGGAGAACCTCTTTAGCAGGGCCTGTTGTGACAGGACAAGGGGTAATGGTTTTAAACTAAAGGAGGGGAGATATAGGTTGGAAATCAGAAAGAAGTTTTTCACAATGCGGGTGGTGAAGCACTGGAACAGGTTGCCCAGAGAGGTAGTAGAAGCCCCATCCCTGGAAGCATTCAAGGTCAGGCTGGATGGGGCTCTGGGCAACCTGATCTAGTTGAGGATGTCCCTGCTCATTGCAGGGGGGTTGGACTAGATGGCCTTTAAAGGTCCCTTCCAACCCAAACTATTCTGTGATTCTATGATTCTATGATTCTATGAGGTTTCCTAATCTACTCTTCTCAGTAAGTAGCCATTAAAGCACCCTAATCCCAAGGGGTGCAGTAGAAATAATAGAAGCTTTGCAGCATGTTTTTAAAGATATTTTTAGCATAAGTTCCTAATACCCGACAAATCTGACTGAAAAACAATATTAAATTACTAGCATGTCAATCGAGAAATAAGCTCCATCAGCCGGGGCAGTGTGAGTCAGTGCCAGAGGAACTTCAGCTCTTCCCTGGGGAGCTCCACATCGGCGCAGAACACCAAACTTCACAACTCCCTCCAAAAGTATTTTACCCACATGCAACAGCACAAGTTGCTGGCCAAACATCTGTATTCCTCCAAAACCTCATCCTTTTCCAGGATATGTTACATGCATTTCAAAGTGTCAGCCACATGGCTTCTCCAATGCATCTTTCGCACAGTCATGTACCGCAGAAGTTGGGTATTTTGCGGTAGGTGTGACAACAACCTCCACGGACACCAAGAGCACCCTCCCGCTGTCACTCTCAGCCAGGCACTGCTGCTGCCCCACCGTCCCCGTCAGCCTGCAGCACCCCCCGGCGATGTGCCAGCGCTGGGAGAGCTACCGGGTATCTACACAGCCTGAAACCCAGCCTGGAAAGATGGGGTTTGCATGTTTGTGGTGTCTCAGGCAACCCCAAGTCAAGCTTAGTTTAGCAGTTGAAAGAACAGGGTTTTAACAGCCTCCCATCTCTGCGAGCTGAGGCAGGCTCGTGAATATCTGTGTGTTTGAGGCTGAGATTATTTATTGATTTAAGCATCTTTCCCAAGAGAACTGGATAAAGAAACTTTGATGAGGCCGTACGTTCTCGGACTATGCAACATTTTATTTTATTTGTTCATTGTATTCATAAATAAAAATGCCTCATTAACTTCACAAATGAATTTCCTCTCCAATTATGTTTACCTTTTATTATATATTTTAATATAGAAAAACAAGCAAGCACTGACATAAATATTGCTTTCTGTTGAACTCTCTGTATTTATCTGAAGTATTTTTTCCAAAGTCCTTCTTTATGAAGCTTTAAAACATTCAAGTTTATTCCTTTTCAGAAGCAAATCAGATTTCAAAATCTTCAGCATACTGGAACATCCATCCTTCTAACCACTGATAATATAAATTCTGCAAATACAGGACTGTTATTCATCATAGAGCTCTCTTAGCTCTGCAGAAATGAAGGAAATAATTTATAAAAACACATACATAAAGCAAACCCAAGTCTTAGAAAGTCTGTGAGTATCTGAGATAATATCACAGGCTTAGACCCGTTCAGGGGGAAGATGCTACTTGCACACATTGGTGTTTCTGGCTGGTACCTTGAGAACAACGGAGCAAGAGGGTGGGATGGGGGCTAAATTTTCCCCAGATCTCAGGCTAATCTCTTTTGAATGTTTCTAGTATTGTCGTAGACATGATCAGTTAAAGATATGAGAGAGGCAACACTCGTAGGGAGAGATAATCTAATTTGTTAGAACTTTTGCTATTAGATCACCCGATTTGCTGTGACAGTGTCCTCAGGAAAACAAGCTGCTAACTCTTTCTGGGTGTTGCTTCCCAAGTGTGAGAGTGTGAATCTCTATTATGCTCCTTCTACCGACAGGGATTGGGCTGGGGGGGAAGCGACTTGTTAAAGATGCTGCCGTGAGTCCCTGGAAAGGCTGTCAGCACCCAGACCTCCCTCCCGCCTGCTGGTTAAGCAGAAGCCTTTACTGACATCCTTGTAAAATTAAAACTTACAGCCTCATTCCTTCAAGTAGTTACAGACACACGAAACTTCAGGCACGGGAGCGGTCCCATTAAAGCCCATATGCATACTTGCATGCTTCATGTGGATGGGACAAGAGGAAATGGCCTCAAGTTGCACCAGGGGAGGTTTCGATTGGATATTAGGAAGAATTTCTTCACTGAAAGGGTTGTCAGGCACTAGAACAGGCTGCCCAGGGAAGTGGTTCAGGCACTATCCCCGGATGTATTTAGAAGATGTGTAGATGCAGAGCTTAGGGACATGGGTTAGTGGTGGACTTGGCAGTGTTAAGTTAACGATTGGACTCGATGATCTTAAAGGTCTCTTCCAACCTAAACGATTCTATGATTCTATGATCTTTTTTGCAGAAGCCCCAAACCAGCCCAGAAATCAAATCCAAGTTTAAGAGACCATACCCAGAGCAGTGTCACTACCTGTGGACATCGATCCTTGTCCCTCTGCTCTGCACCAGCTGCCACATGATCCGCTGGCAGGCTCTGAAACACTGTCTCTGGCCAAAATGATGTTACCTGGGGGTGCCCCCCTCCTGGCTGTTAGTTTTAAAAGCTGGAATCACTATCGTGCAAGGGGCAGCGAGGGCTCCGCAGCATGACAGGATGGTGGGATTTGCCCTTCCTTCCCTGGGTCTGGCAGAAGCCCCACCTCGCCAGCTCTGGAGCCCACTGCCAAAGGCAGCGGCCACTGAAGCTTTGGGTAAAAGTCGTGGGAACTGTGGTTTTGAATATGGTGACAGTATATGCTTGAACATGCATCCGTCCGCATTTCTTATACTTCTGGGCAGCTATTTCCCGCATAGGCTGTTATTTAAAATAACTGATAGAGCTTTTAGACCTAAAAAGAGCTGTATTTTTTTGTTTCAATCTAAAGTTATGCAGTACATCATTAAATGATGGTTAATGGAGAAGTAGAAAAAGAAAACACATTTAAAGGCATCTGCTGTGTGCCATTAGTGATTATCTCTCAAACTTAGACATGATGAGTCAATCTTTCCTCAGCCGAACCTGACTGGTAGTTAATGAAACTGCAACCATTTTGGTCAAGTAAGTCTAAATGCATTCATGAAGCTCAAATGTTAAGGTGCAAAGTCTTCTCTGGCTATGAGCCTCCCTGGGGCAAACACAGATACATTTATTCATATGTGAGTAGGAAAGAATTGATGGATAGAATTCAGATGGACACAAGCTATGCTACCTCATCCCCCAAAGTTTCCAGGAATCTTTTCAGCCACTGTACAACACAGTAGAGGAGAGATTTCTCTTTGTTTTCTTTCTTTACAGACTCAGGACAGTAGATCTAAATTCACAAAGCAAATCCACTTACCCATTTGCACTATTTTTCTTTTCAAGTTATATTTTCTGACAGTTTTAAATTTTGCTACAAATAAAACTCACCTGAAACTGGGAGTTGTATTCATTTCGGACTTTTTTCATGCCCAGTCCACTGATTTAAAGCAGTTTGGGTACAGCTTTATTAGCATTCTGTGAATTACTTTGTTGTGTAGCAGACTGCAAAAAGAGCAGTCTGAAGGATGCATTAATAATAATAAAGTTGATGGTGTGATGTGATAGTAAAAGGTGGTTTAAGCGGTGTTATTTGGGGTAATTATAATTAGCAGTAGCCATTTAAAGGTCCCAGAGTGCGTTTTGTAAGAGTAGAGATGTTAACCCTAGCGTCCTGGCCAGTTTCCAACATAAGCGATTACATTCTTCCCGCAGTAGTTAACAATCCCTTGTTGCTTCAATTAGAGAAGGTATTCTTCAGTTCCTCTCTGAGAGCTGTTGAGCTGCGTTACCGGCGCTGTTACACGGCTGTTGCGTTCCAGCTGAGAGGTCCCAGTATTTTAGTTATAAATGAAGTGTTCCTTGCTTGTAAAAGGCTTCTGTAGAGCAGTCTCAGAGCACTGCATAAATCAATAAACAACAGATGCACTCGATATTGCACACTGACTTGAGGGCAGGAATGGTACTGGCAGAACGGTAACACCGGGATATGAAAAAAATATGCACACCTATCCCCATGCCAGGTACACAGGGGGGGAAAGGGCAAAGGCAGTAACAGTGGGCTTGGTCCTGGAGGAGAAAAACAAATAAAGTCCAGAAAAACTGATTTAGCATTGAATCAAACACACAGTGTCCAAAAGGAGCTTGCTCCAGATAATTTTAGGCATGGAAATAAGGACAGCTAGTCCCCAGACTCCCTCTGCAATGAGTGACAGAGAGAAGAGAGCTTCAAAAAGCAACATGACCAACACCAATTCCTTTGGCTGATTTCTTGCATGGGCAATTACAACCTTGCTATCACGGTTAAAAGTCCTTCATAGCTACAGTTAGGAAGGATGTTCCTCAATTTCCAAAGAACTGTTCAAAGAAACTTGCCCTTAACCTAAGCAGTTCTTGAATACCCTTCCTATAACCCAGAGGCAGTTTACAGCAAAATGATAATGTGACTACATCCCAAGAAATCTCTACATAGACAACTATTAGTTATAGCCAGGATAAGAATGAGTAGAAAGGACAGGGTGTTAGGGACAAAATGTCAACAATATTTGTTTTGTCTTGGCAACCTGGATTGCCCTGCTGAATAACCTGAACCCTTGTCCTCTGCCCATCTTTCTTCTACTTTTCTACATATTCTCTTTTTTTTTTTTTTTTTTTTTGTGAAATATCGGAATTCCATAATTAGAAACATCCAGTTGTGGTTTTGGACTATATGCAGAAGGAGGAGAGGAACATTACCAGCATTTCATCTGTGAGGTCTAGTTTATTGCTGGGAGGTGGTGGTGGTTGTAAGGGAGTCATAAGGGTTTTTTTTCATTTTCATAAAATGCCGTGCTGCTGCAGGAAAGCTGCTGATGTGCCCATCAAACCGTCTCCATCCTCAGTATCTGGTGCTTCTCTGTCTCCTAATACTTCGCATCCCCATCGGAGGGCTTTGAACTTTCTGGGTAGCTCCTCCTTCCCCCCACCCTCACAAAAGCCACCTGGATAACTGTCCCCTCTTGAGTCAGAGTCAAAGGGTAAGAAACTGAGCTATAGGCATAGGAGCTTGAGCTTCACGTAGTTGTTTCTTCTTAATAGAAATATTGCTGAGGCGACTTCTGAACCAGTGGGACTCAGCTGAGGTGTATTTGAAATGTGTCGGACTGTGGCACGAACCCTCCAGCCGGCGAGGGCCAGTCCTGCCATGCTCAGCTGGAGCCTTCAGACAGACCCACAGGGATACAGGTTCACCAAACAGGTTTCTGTTGACCTCACACGACGGCAGTGGGAGACCGACGCAGAATTAGATGTCACTCTGAAATACAAATTGTCCAAATTCAAACTCATTAGCTTAACTTCTGTGCAAGAAAATCCCCTTTATCACATTTTGTGTGTTTTGAAGACTTCCTCTAGAATCCTGTTACTTTCATCTGCATGAAACTTCCTAGGAATTCATTTCCCAGTGAATTACAGACCAGGATTCGTAACCTGACAAACCAACTACGCCAGCCATGACCACACTTTGTTGCTAGGTGATCTGACTTCTAGTTGGACCTTGTATTTGCCTTCTACCTTAGATACTGGGCATGATCCATTAAATATCCTTGTCTTATGATCCAGCTATAAGCCATTGCCCCAACCATCTGTTTAGTATTATAACCCCACTTGAAGGAAAAACTGCTACAGAGGACAAGCAGATCTCAAGAAACAAACAGTGTCATCCAGAGAAAGGAAGGCAAGTGATGGAAAGCAAAGCTCCAGTTTATTTGTATCTTTTAGTGATGCAGACAAGATGAAAATGGCAATAGGCCTGCTTCCTCCTCTCCTTCTGAGAGGAATAAATGGATTTTTAAAAATATTTCCCCTCCATTCCTATAGTTGCAGAAATAGAGGTTTATTCAGGACCTGACGAAGATGGAGGGGAGCATTACTGCAGAAAGAACAGGACGCTGATTATAAACATATCCCAGAAGTTCATTTGTCTATTCATTCCAATATTTGTAACTTCAGTACTTACGGGAAAGACAAACCCTTATGCCCTGGTCAATAGAGTGTTGAATGGTGTGGAATAAATGATAGATCACCTGTACAGCTCCAAAGATGTCTTCTCCAAATGGTACCTAATCTACACCTGGCAGGGAAAGAAGACAAATTTACTTTAGATTTAGATAACAGTGGGGGGAAAAAAAAAAAAAGTAGAGAAATCAGCTGGCAAAGAGCACAGGAAGAGAATATGGAGATGAACTGTAAGAAACTAGTTGCCCATCCTTTCTGTAGGACTGTAATGGCCACAGGTGGTCACTGTGCCTGTAACTGGGCAGTCCCCTCTTTGGAAGAGCACAGGGAGGGTCCTGCTGCCCCTTTCGCCGACAGACCTGTCTAGGTGGTGATCCATCTCCACTTCAAGGAAACAGAGAAGCAACAGACGTTCCTGGTGTAGTACCTGATGCTGTCTCAAGCAATGGTGAGTAAAGGAGGGGTTTGCAAGATATTTTCTTTGAGCTTGGCTGAAAGTTAAAACTCAGGATCAGGGAAGAGTGAGGGATGACATTGAACCCCTCTGAGGCTGAGGAAACAGGTGAGCTTTGTCATATTCAGACATGTAGCTGTTCACAGTTCTCTGTGCAATTAGGTAATAAATACATAGGAAGGATGTGTCCCTACTCCAGAAAACTTGTGTGGATTAGAGCTAAATCACAGCAGCATCACTTCATTCAGTAGTTAATAAGCACATTTAACACTAATGAGACAGCAGAATGGTAAGGGATGCAATTGGGGAAAATCCTTCTATTTTTTAAAGGAAAAAAGTGATGTTCATATTACCATGCAGGCATTCCACACAGACAAAACTCCAATAAAATGCAGATCTAATTCTGCAGGTCCCATGACTCAGGCCACAGCAGTCCCAGAGCCAGAGCTGTATATTACTGGATCCCTCAGCAGAGCTGGCTCAAGCTGCAGCGATGTGGCCGGTTTGCAAAAGGTCACTGCCAAATTAGCGAGGTCATGCAACCTTGTCATTTTACACCAGCATGAGGCAGAGCTGTGCCACTTGCTGCCCCACACTGCATCCAGCCTGCTCCTCTGCAACCTCACACATTGCCAGAGCTCTTCTGCTACAATGACTTTTGCAGTGTCTGTGTGGTTCTGAGTGTTGTACTTGATCATCAGACAAGATGGAGGGTGAGACGGGAATTCAATCCCCACTGTCTTACCTGGATCCCCTTCACCTGAACAACAGTCCTGAACAATATCTATGACACCAGGAACAGAAAACAGCCGGTGGGACGTTCAGAGTGATGGCGTTTGTCTTCCCAAGTAACCGTTACGCGTGATGGAGCCCTGCTTTCCTGGAGATGGCTGCACACCTGCCTGCCCATGGGAAGTAGTGAATCAATTCCTTGTTTTGCTTTTTGCTTGTGCGCAGCTTTTGCTTTAACTATTAAACTGACTCTATCTCAACCCATGAGTTTACTCACTTTTATCCTTCCGATTTTCTCTCCCATCCCACCAGGGGGGAGTGAGCGAGCGGCTGCATGGTGCTTAGTTGCTGGCTGGGATTAAACCACAACACAGTCTTTCTGCATATCCCGCATTTCTTGCTATGTTCAGCTGCACCTTCTTTTGTTCCAGGCTTTCTGCAATCCATGATATCCCATCCTCAGAAATAATCATCTCAACACTGTTTCCTGTATCAGAAACAGTGTGGCCAGCAGGAGTAGGGAGGTGATTGTCCCCCTGTACTCGGCCCTGGTGAGGCCGCACCTCAAGTACTGTGTTCGGTTTTGGGCCCCTCACTACAAGAAAGACATTGAGGTGCTGGAGCATGTCCAGAGAAGGGCAACGAGGCTGGTGAAGGGTGTGGAACACAAGTCCTATGAGGAGCAGCTGAGGGAACTGGGGATGTTTAGCCTGGAGAAAAGGAGGCTGAGGGGAGACCTTCTTGCTCTCTACAACTACCTGAAAGGAGGTTGTAGAGAGATGGGGGTCCGACTCTTCTCCCTAGTAACAGACGACAGAACAAGAGGAAATGGCCTGAAGTTGTGCCAGGGGAGGTTTAGATTGTACATTTGTAAAAATTTCTTCACTGAAAGGGTTGTCGGGCATTGGAACAGGCTGCCCAGGGAGGTGGTGGAGTCCCCATCCCTGGAGGTATTCAGAAGATGTTTAGACGAGGCCCTAAGGGATATGATTTAGTGGGGGACTTGGTAGTGATAGGTTAATGGTTGGACTCAATGATCTTGGAGGTCTCTTCCAACCAGAACAATTCTATGATTAAGTACAAGCAGAGATTACAAGAAAGAATTTTGCACCTAGAAAACATGGGGAACAGAGAGCAGTGGGGGAGAAGGGAGGGAGGGAGATAGTTTAGCAGCTAGGACTAGAAATCCTTCTGGTTACCTTACAGTGCTGCTTCAATCATCTCACCTCCATTACTTCAAGATACGGTCTGTGGCAGACTTGGTGCTGCATTACTGACTTGGTCTAGAAAATGTGGCTGGAGAGGATGATTAAAGGTATGAGGGAAATCAGGTGCTGAAGAGACACGTGCTGACTTTCCTATGCACAGTGCTATGCCTCCACCACCTGAAGTACCTCCCAGTGTCCATCCCACTTCGCAAGTGTGGCATACAACAGCAAGAGCAGAAATCTCTGCTCCGAGCTGCGAAGAGCATTCACCCAGAACGTGCTCCCCGTGGCCAACCAGGCAGCTCTCGCCTACCCCAGTAAGCTTACCGCTGGGCCACCGCAGAGCAGCCGGCCTCCAGGATGAGGTGCACACCTGGGCCTCGCTGTCTGGTTTCAACCGCAGTTTTCTATTCTCCTCAAGCAAGAAAACGAAAGCAGTCACCATCCTCCCCCCAGCTGTGTTCCTCCCCTGGGCTATTTTAGGACGATTGCCGCCAGCACCTCTCTGCTGCCTGGGTTGGCTCCGTGGGCAGCTGTCTTTCTACAAAGGTCCTACTGCCTCCAATTCACCGCCTGGGCATGTGTGAGAGACAGACAGGGACGACACACGCCAGCTGCCTCTGGATGCTTTGGGCTTCCCAGCACAGGCAGAGCTGGTCTCCAGGCCGGCTCTACTGGGGCCAAGACAGCTGGGCAGGAGGAGATCCTAGCAGGGAAGCCTGTCTGTCTCCGGGCTGGTACAGGGAGCAAAACAGCACCGTGCTGAGCTGCAGTGCGACTGTGGGGCCCGTGGTACGCAAACCGAGGCTGGATGAATGATTGGTGAGGATCAGGAAGTGTTAAGTAGAGGCCCAGTCTAGTTTCACTTCATCAAAGCCTTTTTCTGGTCAAACCACCATCGTTGCTGTGCCTCTATGTGTACACACACACACACACGTATGTCTGCATTCAGGTGTTTTAATTGCTGCTATGTGCCTCCCGCTACACCAGCCAAAGGAACATCTCTGGGACCAGGGAGCAGCTGGATTTCCCAGGAACCTGAGGCTAGAGGGCCAGGCAGACTTTCCCAGGAGATGTTTGGGATCAGCAGCTGGAATGGGCCTGGGCAAACCCTCCAGATAGGTAAGGAGGTACAGGTGCATGTGCTGAGGATATGTTTTGGGGCAGAATAGCATTGTTGTGAATTTTCTGGCTCTAGTCAGAGGTCAGAAGCTGTGTAGACAGGAGTAGTTGAAGAAGTAGCAGAGATATCAATGCTATACTGTGCTTTAAACAAAATGCTTAAAAGAGGGTGGAGAAAATATGGGAAATGAGCCTCTTACCTGGGCTGGTGGCTCTGCCCTCAGTTTTAGGACTTTCCTGTGGACACCTGGGAACTAAGGAAATGATACCAAACCATTCTCCTCAGGGGCCTTCTCTCCCTTGGGGCTCTGGTCCTTATCCTTATTGGATTTCCCTTTTTGGGGGGATCAGGTGGACTGGCTCTGTTCCTGAACCACCCCTGCACTCGGGAACCAGCCCCTCCTCATCTTTCGGGCTGCAGTCAGGCTTGCTGTAGTACAGGTAGGCTTTCCCTGCCCTGATGCCAGACTGGCCACTCACAACCTCAGCCCTCTTGTAGGTCCTCTAAGGAGAGCTGGTCTTGTCTCCGTGCCAGTCCCTCACCGCCCCTGTTGAAGCATCTCTGCAACAAGGGTTCAGAAAGTGGCACGTTGCTGCAAAACAGCCTTCCTACCCACAGCCCCGGCAGGGCTAATACTAATACCTCTATCTCTATCCAGTCTGGACTCCACTGGGCAAGACTGGATCAGGAAGATAAGAATGGTGTATACAGGGTGTAGGATGGCTTGCATTGGCAATAAGGTGCTGTTGCACTAGGTACTTTGGAAAATTCAGTGTCTTTCAGCGGTGCAGAAGTCTAACACAAGACAGGAGGTCTCATTCAGAGAAAGGCAACCAAGGAAAGGCATGTTGCAGATGACAGCTGCAAAGCAAGGTTCAGTGCAGATGGCCATAGCTAATGAAAGCCCAGTGGAGGCAAACAGCAAAGAGAAAGTGGAAGCACAGGGCTCAAAACCTGCAATACCCGGAGGGCATGATCCTGGGTGGCAATAAGTGGGAGCCAGAAGGAACAGCAAAAGATGTTGCAATAACTGTGAATGTTTGGATTTGGGTAGGTAATACTGATCCAGTATAAAGTCTACTAACAGAGAGTTAATCCATCAAAACACTTCAAACACATTTGAAACTGGCAGAAGGAGTTTATACACAAATGGCATTTCGTGTTGTAGGTTCAAGGTGTTTTTTACCAAGTACTAGGCATGCTTGAGTTTTAAGACATCATCAGACCACATCCTCACACTGTTGAAATATGCATATATACATATATATGTATGGACACATATATAAAACAGGAGCCATCCCCACCCCACAAGTCAGTGGCCTCCGAAGCCAGATACTGCAGCTGCCTAGAAATGCCTGGTAATTATCATCAGTAGATGGAAATATCCTCTCCCAGAAAAACAAGCAAACCTACACTCTGCAAGGAAAAAACCCCACTGTGGAAATCAGTTTGAAAGGATGTTTTTTAATACAAGCATTGTAGGCTACAATAAAATACCTAGAGGCTTCGTTTGAAGGCCCCAGATACGTGTTTTTCAACTAGTTACTGTAAGGGAATGTGGAGAGCACTAGCAATTACACCGCTGGAGAACCAAAAGCAACTTTCTGTAGTTTGGATGCTAACTTTGAATTGCAGAAACACAGGCAGCCACACAAGGAAAAAAGCAAGCATTTGATTTTATCTTTATTGTATGCATCCTATTTTGACAGATTTCAAGACTGGGGAAAAGATTGATTTGATCTACCTGGATTCTCTGACTCCATGTAGACGTGCCATTTATTTTGCACTGACAAACATTTTTTTGCCCATTTCTGCCTCTCGCTGTGATCCTGATGTGTAATGTGTGCACTACACTCTGAGTTTGAGCTCATGCCATTCTAGGCTAAAGAAAATAAGAAGCAGGTGGAGTCGCTGAGGGGACTACTGAAGATGACTGAGGGAGTACAAGTGCATGAAAATGGCCTTTTCTTTATAATGAAAGTTTTCAAGTTTGATTTGCGGACACTTAAATGTTTTCAGGTGGGAGGTTTCAGAGTCCTGTAAATTGAATGTAAAAGTATACTGACGGTAGGCTGGCTTAGTCTGCTTTGACAGACCCTCTAAGAAGCAGTTTGCAGGTTCACAGAGATATCTTGACCACAGATGGAAAATTTCTGCTTTACAATACAGCTTCATTATGTGTAAAAGCGGGACACCCATCAAGTGGGCATGGTGGGCACATGCATGCTGCTAAGTCCAGCTCAAGTTGCCACATGCCCCGTTGCAAGGCAGCTGGGTTAGCTGCAAGACTGAAAGTCGAATGTTGCTGGCCCTCCCTGACAGTCTTGCATGCTGCATAGGTTGAAGCATAATTTGACCCAAGGGAGGATCTTGTGTGTGTAGATAGGATGGAGTTTGGGTCAGATTCACTACTAAAATGAAACCTTGGTGCTTGGCAAGAACTACTTTTTAAGGCTGATACTGTCATTACCTACTCTGCTGTTTCACATTTTCTTTTGCCAGAAAACTACTGAGAGGATGGGGTGAAACTTTTCTAGGTCTCTTTGACACCAGTGATTGTGGTTTCATGTAGCCTGCGTTTCTCCTCTTTTCTGGTGATGGATGGCAATCCAATTTCTATGTCACTTCTTTGTGAAGCTGAGAAAATTATGCATTCAGTAAAATTCATTCCCCAAGTAGTGCAGTTGAAGGGACCATGACCCTAAATTTATTCATTAGCTTAAATTGTCAACAATTTTCTGTAGCAATTGATTCCTTGACCTGCAAGTGGTCAGGAACTGTCAACATATGCAATGTGAGATTAACACTTACTGAATTACAGCAGTTATACTTCCAGAGGGTTTCTTCTTTCTCCTGTGCAGAAGGTGCCCGCTGGTTTGAGAAAGACTTCCTATGGCTTACCATCAACATCAGCTGTACAAGATCATTCTGCCTCCAAATGGGAAAACCAGTGGAACTAGGAGTGTTCTCAAAACAGAAAGATTATTTTCAAGTCTAACTAACTGATGAAATTACCTTTACTTCATAACAACCCATCAGAACGGGAGCTGTGAGTCTTAAATCTAAAATTCAGGATTCATATATGGTGAGTTAAAATAGAAAGCAATTTTGTACTAGCGAGACATGAATTCACCAGGACCTTTGCATGTAAGGGTGTCAGCAGGTGAACAGCTGATAAGAATATCCCAAAATTTTTCAAGATGTTTGTTAATGACCATCTTATTTAGAAAGGAGAGCTGCTGGACAAAAATTCCTTTGTTTTGAAATTGGTACATCCTCTTCTTTTCTTTCCAATCTCCCCTTCATGTGCATGTCAGACAAGGGAAAACCAGACTTTGCAATTGTCAGGATCCACAACAAGACCAATGGACCAGTGACCAGTGTCCTTTAGAAGGCCTTCAAAATATGGAGCAATATATTCGGACATTTTTCTCAAGTCTAAGTTGGTTTGGGCTTGGTTAATTTGGCTGGCACCATCCACCTGGTTTCCACAACTTGCTGGGAAGCTGTGTTCATCCTCCTCTACACATCCTCTGAAATTTCCCTGCTTTCTGAAGTGCAGCACTGGTGTAGAAGGGGCATGAATACAAACATGGGTGCTTCTTCTGCAGCTCGAGTCAGTTGTTCCTCAGGCTATGGAACCACTTGGTATATGGCAATAATAGGCTGCAAACATTACATGTACTCTGACAGCTGTAAAACCACATTTCAGAGATACGAAATTCTCGTAATTCATATATCTTCCGCCTCCTCCTACATACACACGTTTTGCCTTTTGATAGCAAAATGGGGCCTGCAGTCTATGTAAAAGCATTGCTCACTAATGCTCTGTGGCAGGATAGCATATGACACATATTCAGTAAGTATACGCATGGCCTGTGTACTTCAGTAAGTTCCCCTGGCGTAGAGAAAATCAGGATTCTCAGGCAGGGATAAGGTTAAATTAATGGCAAAGGGAAAAACATCTAAAAGAGAACTAATCTAAAGTGACGGTTTGTCTCTTGCACAGTGAGAGGGATATTTTATTGCTGCGCACATAACTGCATGCTTTTCTGATCCAATAAAAGGCGTAACTTCCTTCTGACCAGAAAAACTCAGAAGCCCTTCCCCGGGCAAGACTCCCACTGAAGCAGGCAGTTGCAGAGGGAAGATTTGGCCCTCACTGCATGAGGCAAATAACACATCTGATTCTCTAAGCAAGGGAAGCACACCTGAAGCAAGCCTCTCCCCAAAGACTTAGTTGTTCTCTTAAATTTCTAGAAATGCTGATGCTTTGGCATCATGTCATAGTAGGGCATAAAGGTACGCAGATGTCTGAGCAGTGTCCGTGTCTAATGCTGGAAATAAATAGGAGAGCATTATAAAACAACCACATCGTTGCTAATGGCTCCTCTGCATTTTTAAAGAAATTATCTACCCACATTGTTTCAGTTCTGACTACATTGTTAATGTACTGATAGACAATGAGAGAATATACATCAGCTCTAAAAAAAAAAAAACCAAACAAAAAGGGCTTTGCACACAACATCTCCTTGCATGAAACATCTTTGATTTGTAGATCAAATAGATCAAGTTGCTTATATCCCTGCCTTGAGGGCAGTGTTTGTTTAAGGACATTGCTTGGGTAAAATATTAGGATGCAATCTAGTGCAAAGGTGAATCCGTAGGATTACATGGTTCTCTTCGAATTAAGGTTTTTGAACAAGTAAATATGTAGTTGTTCTCACACAGTCTCACTGTGCTCTCCTATGGATATAAGAAACAAACCCTTATAAAAAAATAAGTTTCCACAGTTACAGCCATGAAAAGAATATACAGAAAAAGGAATGACCTTCGTTGATTCTACATAACAAGAGAGGAGCAGCTGAAGATTACCAGGGGTAAGATCGATAACTGGAGAACAGCTCCCTTAGCTGATCTTTGTGAATCAATGAGTGGCATCACCCACCCACTCACACAGACTTCAGTGCATAGTATATATCTGCCACATATATCGGTGAAACACCCAGTTTAATGTATTTCTTAAGCACATGAGAACTGACAGGGTGTGGGCACTTGAGTTGTCCTGGGAGACCTAAGCATTTTACATAATATGGTCAGAGATGGATGGTTCGTCTGGGCTACGCGAAGCCATAAAGTCATAGTTTAAGAATTAATTTCAGGTTTTCTCCACTTCTACCTGAGATAGGCCATTTAAAAGAACACTTTTCTATTACATTTCTGGATGCATTAGAAGTCTGAAATGTAAAATTTGCGCTACTTAGGCTGTAAGTGCCTGATCATTAGAACAGACAGATATCGCAGGGGCAGCCATCTAAATGAAGCTGCTGGCAGAGAAGGAAAAGGAGGCTGTATCAGAAATTCCCTCTATCATCCTTGTACTGGAAGGGTGCTTCAAAGGAGGTTTTTTATCCTTTTATCTCTGAGAAAAATGAAGGTCTATTTGCCCAGATGCTTTATTCTTCACCACAGTTAGGACACTATGTTTCTCCCAGTCCCGGGACTCTATGCCTGCCTGTTCATCCCCAGTTGCTTGGGTCACACTATCATCCAGCCAACAGGTTTCCTGGTAAATTTACCCCTTATAATAACTTGCTGAAATACACAAACATAGATATCAACCTGGAAGAAATCCTGAATATTCTGGCCTGTAATAGCCACAGGGGACAGAACTGTTATTACAGTGGCGTGGGAATTACATAGCTGCTTTTAGGAGCAATAAACTTGCTATAAAAGTATGACAAGATAAAGCTGCACATGTCTTGTTACCATAAGGATTTAGTACTCCCGTTAAATTATCCACTAATTTAATCCAACCACCTGGAACAAATGCTAGGTCTCATTCTATGATTCTGTGATTCTGTGATTCTATGATTCTGCACATCTGGGGCGGACCCAGCTGTAGGACCTGACTTGCATCCAGACTTGAGCGGCCTGGGTTAGCACCACAGGAGTGCCTAGCTCTGCCCACAGCAACAAAATGCACAGCTTCCAGTTGTCTGCAACAGGGGGTGAAGGAAAGAGTCATTTTGAAAAGTAAATAGAAAAAATCCAATCACAAAGTCAGCAGCAAGAGGTGTGAACGAGGAGAGAGCAGCAAGGACGCCCCTCCAGGAAGGCGAGCCAGGAGCAAGGTTCCCCGTGGTCCTCGTCCCCGGGCTGGGCTGGCTCCCACCTAACACGCTGCTTTGGTGGATGCCTACGGCCAGGCAGGAGCCATCCCAGCCCTGGGGCTGGGAGCAGGGTCTGAGCGGTGCCCCCTGTGCCCAGTCACGACAGGCTCATTTTATAGGCAACAGGCAGCTTAGGTTATGGGTTATCAGACTCTACAGGCAGCTGAATCACCCCTCAAAGGCATTTTTCTATCACAGTGGGCCTTATAGGCCACCTGCAATGTCTGTGTCTGCTCACATAAAAATCATAGTGGCATCCAGCCCTGCCCTGTTTGTGGACTTTCTGTTTTGCAAATAAGTGACACGACTCTTGTCAATAAAATTTTGACAATAATGCACGGACTACCTCTCTCCTCATCCCCATCACCCTTGCCGCTCTGTGGACACGTCCCCAGTCTGCCACCGAGATGCACTTGCGTGTCCACAGACCTCTCGGAAAGGTGAGTGAATCCGTGCCGCAGGGACAGCCCAGGACAGCAGGTATGGGGAGGTTCAGCGAGGGTGAGAGACAGGCTTCGGTCTGGAGGGTGTCTGGGGGGGAACGAAGCACACGGCTGCCTGTCTGGAGAGAGGGGAGAGCTCTCCACCCTCCCGCTGTCACAGGGGGCTGGTACCTGTGCCATGTGAGGGTCTGCAGGCTCATTTTAACTCAGACGTGGAATTTGACGAAGAGCAGCTTTACTCCTGGTCCCCTGTCATGATCCCCCATAGTACATTAGCATGAAAGTAGAGCGAAGAAGAGCTGTGGGAAAGCCAGCAGAGATTGCTTGAGCGGCTATGTAGCCTTTTGTGAGAGAGCAGGGAGAAATGCATGAAGATTTCCCAGCAGACAACACAGGCAATCTGGCTATAAAAAGGTCCAATTCCTACACAATAAAGGCATTTTACAATTGTAGGTAGCTTCACTAGCACTCCACAGATGCAAGAGGTTGCTCACATACATGAACATGTGCAGAATCGGAACCCTCCTCCTTTTCACAAGCCGAACCATACGCAGGATGGCATATGCTTACTTTGTCAGGGTTTGCAAGAACTTGGCCAGTACCAAGAAACGTTTGGCAGCAGATTCACTCTTGTCTTCTGCGCTCTGCATTGGGTCCCAGTTCCTCTATAAGATTCCTTTTGCGTTACCTTTTTCATGCAGCACTGTCCTTCCTTAACTTAGGCAAAGAGGTTTTATAAGGAAAGAGAGGCTTTATCTGGAAATCTCAATAAAATCAGTGCCCTTTGAGCTGGGCATACGAAATGGGAAGAGGGGTGTGGCAGGAAGGCAGGGCGGTTCTTCACCCCCAGGAGGTGCAGCAGTGAGGGGCCGGGAGGACGGGGAGGGGGGGAGTGCTACTTAAAAGCCTTGTCGCTCCATCTGTGTGCGAAACTGCTCAGCCACCACATTCACTCCCGAGCACTTTCTGCTCCCTGCTCATGATAAATGGAGGTCTCAGGCTGTTTCCTTGCACCGAGGTGCGCCACGGCAAAGGACGGGACACAGGCAAGCTAGGGTCTGTCAAAAAAGCTGAAGGTACCAGTTAGCGCTGAGGCTGCAGCAGCCCGCTGTAAAAAAGAGCAAGAGCATCCCCGGGCAATGCTCCTAGATCCGGCTTCCCCAAAACACAACCCCCTGCTTGGCCAAGCCCTCCCTTGTGCAGGCACCTTCTAGTTCCTCTTCAACTTTTATTTTAGTACCTGGAGGCTTTTCACACATGCTTTTAAATAAAACATCCATGGCTGTATGTAAGCAATCCACATCAGGTGCCTGGTAGACCAGAACAACTCCTTCATTGCTTTAAAAAAAAACATTAAAAGCAGCAGCTCTAATGGAGCTGATTATCATAAATGATCAGGCTCTAAAATCTGAACTAAAACACTTGACAATTAAGCAGCTCACACTGTGTCACTCTATGGTCTGATTCTTTTATTGGGATTTTGTTTCATTTCTACTGAAATTGTTCTTTGAACTGTATATAATTTTATCCAATCTGTTATTTACTGCAAGTGCAGTCTCTAGACCCAGATGAAGTCCGCCTGATACTACTGGTTTCATTTGCACTTGTATATTAATACCTTGGGGACTCCCTTGAATTTTTTCTTAGTAGGATATTTGCACTGATATTGTTCAGCTTAAAATAAAAAGTGTGATTAAACCACCTGCCTTTTGAACCAATTCCCCTGGAATAAAGTTCAAAGATCCTTTAACGAGATTAACACAGTAAAAGGTTGTAAAAAACTCCACTCAAGGGTTACGAATGGAGACTGCTACCAAATCACAGTCTCCGTAAGTAAAGTCAACAGCTGTGCCTTGTGTTTGTATACTGACTTATAAATAAATATTTCTGTGGAGAATGATTCTTGTTCTGCTTTTGTGTGCCACCCTCCCGGGTGCCAGCTCCTTCCCTCTCCTTTCAGCCAGCCTTTCACCTCCCCTCCTTGCCCTCAGCTGGATAGTTTTTCAAGCAGCCACCCACCACGAGGAAAGTCTTTGAGCAACTACCGAGAAAGAGTACGAGAGCCATGTGCTCTTCAGCCAGAGAGGGGAGAAGGACATTACTAAAACATAAGGACCAGACAACAGCTATACAAGCTTATGCTCTCAAGAGGGGATTGGCTTCATCTAAATTTATCCTTCTAGAAGTTGCTGCCTTCTCTAAAGCAGTTGGATGGAGTTCCTCCGCAGCCAGCGGGGAGAGACAAGGCACAACCAGAGAAGGATTCCTCTGCGGTAGATGTCTAAGACTGGTGGGAAGATTCCCCACTCCCAAAAGTGTTCATCTCCCCCCACTGATTTAGAAGCAGCCTGGTTTTAGGTGGCCCAGGGTATGACTGTGGATACGAAGCTGGGAGCATCCCTGATGTCCCGCCGTATGAGGTCCCCTTCCAGTGCCCTTTGTTTCTGCATCAGTTTGCATTTCCCTTGCTCAGGATGGCGTTCCCGCTGCTGAAGGAAAGGAAACAGAGCAAACGTCCAGAAAGTAATGCTTCATTTTCTCCTGCAAAGTGCTGCCTACTGGCAGCCCCCCAGGCTGCCAGAGCAATTTACTACCTCCCTTGTGCTGTGGCCGCTGACCTGCGCGGCTCAGGGTGAGCTTCAGCAGTCTGCTGCGAAACAGGTGGAAGCCACCTGTCAGAGGCGGCCATCACCACCCCGCTCACCGGAGGACAGGCCTAGCAACGGTCTGTCAACTCTACATTTTCTGACCATGGAGGACTGCCCAGCCACAGCTCAGGCCCAAAACATTTGCTTAGCGAGGAACAAGCTTCCTCTGCCTGCTGGGCAACCAGCTGCAAGACTCCCACCAAAGCCACCCCTACCAAACCCCACCAGTTAGATGCCCGACAGCCTGAGGATTGGACTAGAGTGCCCAGCAAGGGCTTTCTTGTCTTGAGAAACACTACCAGCCTAGCAGGGGTCCAAAGTTCAGCCCAAACTAGGCTTAAACAAACAGGGGCCAGGCCGAGCTCCCGGGAGGGAAGGCCGTGGCTGCTGCCAGCGTTTCAGTGCAAGCTGAAGCACTTTGAACATGCCAGCAACCCTGGCAGCACCCCACGGCCGCACATGCCCAGCGAGTGTCTCGGGAACTTCCCCAGTGGAGCAAGAAACCCTTCTCTCGGTGTACTGCTAACAGCCAGCAGTGTGCACAGACAACACGACCCAGGGCGCAGGACTTGTAAAGCCACCCTAGGTCATCCTAACCATGGTGTCCATCCTAACCATGGTGTCCAGCTCCTTCTCCAGAAGGACACTTCTTGTTGTGCAACCCTTTACATTCAGTATGGGCAGAATGAATAGTCTGAAATTTCTCTTCCAAACTGCTCAAAGGCTGAAAAGGAGTTGCACTTGCCATCTAACCGTTTGGGAGCTGGAGGGCTGGCGGGCAGAGTTATCTCCTCCTACCCCGTTGCTGTCATGGGGCTGCAGAGGAAGAGTGTTCTGTGACATCCTGACCTATTGTCCCATAAAAGCAAAGTTCCCTTCAGATTAACTCACTGCCCCTCCATGAAAAGTCAGTGCCATCAGTGTAAACAAAGAAGAAATATGGTCTGATTTTCTCAACGTCAAGTTTTCCCAGAAAACAACTTGAGAAAACATTGAGGTTTTTATTCAGTAGTCCTGATAGGCATGTGCTGACGAAAATAAGAGTGTAAAACATGCTTCTCCATTGAAACCCTTCCGTGAAGGAGCTATTTATTCATAAGAGATTACAGCTCCTAACAATTTGAAGGAAAAAAGGATTTGGTGCTTTAAAACCAAATTGTTGTAAATGTTAGGGGACCTCAGAGCCCCAGGGACACCAATGATTTGAAAGTGAGGGTGAGTGCAGAAATAATCCAAGTTTACCGAGCAACCTACAGCCTTCCTGCACTGTTTATGACATCGTCACTGGTGCTTCCTTTGCCCAGGGAATTACTAAGACTTAAGGAAATGCATCCCTCTTTCTGGCATCAGCTGAGATGCTTTTTCCCAGTGAATTGCAGGGCAAATTTCCTCCCCTCCTGAGAAAGACTAGACGCAGTCCAAGGGCTGCCTTTGTCCTCACCACAGAGCAAACCACCCAAGCGTAAGCAGTGCTTGGACTTATGCCTGCACTCCCAGAACAAGCCACACAGTTTGGCTATGACGAATGATGATACTAAGCTCCAGGTAAGCGTATACGTGTGGATGGGCACTGCAGGCATACCAGGGGCAGCTGGTAGCTCTGTGCACGCTTATGTTGCATGGTGAAGTTCAGCACAGAGGTCCTTAGGCACAACACAGCCGGCCTGAAGTGAGTAAGATTTTGGCGTGGTGCTGTGCTATGTCAGAGAGATATCACTTGGGGGAATCTTGGCTGCTCTCCTCCGTGTGGCACTATACACTGTACACTTGCTGTCAGGCATGCCTTCACATTTCTGCCTAGCCCAGATGCTCTCACTACAGGCTTGAACAGATATTTTTATACAGTTTTGGGCTGTGTAAAGTTCCTTCTCTCACCTCCTTCACCAGCCAGTATCCAAAGAAGAGGCTGAAGAAACACAGAGCGTCATGCGGTCGAAATGCATGTAGTGTCAGCTACAGTGCTTACCCTACAGAGCTGATTTATGAGGCCACTGTGGAGCCTGTGTGCTGTTACTTTTTTTCAGGGAGCAGAAAAATCTGAAAAATGCAGATGTTTTCCAGTATAACCAGCTCTTCAGTGCCCAGAGTGGAGCACAGCTTCATGGAGACAGTGGGATCTTCAGTGGGTGAAGCAGAGATTTGGATACTGAAGGGACGGGTCTGGGTTCTGTCCTTGACTTTATCAGTGTGCAACATAGGTCAAGTCCTAGCTTCTCTCTGACTCAGTACTTTCTGTCAGTGAAACATGGGTGATCATGCGTTTTAGCAAAACTCTTTGAAACATACTTGTGAACAGCCTTATACAAGACCAAGATGTTAATGTGCTAGCTCTGTTCTGGGAGAGAGATCGTTCTGGTGATCCCTCTAGGAAGTGTCTTACTGGTTTAGGGGAAAGACTGCTCAGTTTAGGTTTTGTGTGGCCTATCTGAGGCAGTACACAGCGAAGATCAAGGCAAGGGCTCCAGTGCTTCTTCTGAGATAGCTCACCCAGCAGGACCACTTCCTTCTAGGCACAACGCCGCGGCAGTGCTGAACAGGGACGGTAAGGAAGGCTTCAGTCCAAGGCAGTCTGCTGCTGCTGAATGATGACTGACAGCCAAGCGAGGACTGCCACCTGGAACAGCTGGACGTGGAGGTGGGGAGAACGATGGCATTAGTTCCCTTTTTTCCCCTCTTCTCCCCTGATTCTGCCATTAGTCTGTGCCTGGACGTTGAGGTTCTGGATCTGCTGGGATTTTTTTTTTTAAAAAAAGAAATCTGAGTTTTGGACTCCTGCCCCTTTGTTGGCTGGTGAAGGTGGATGCAGAAGTACGGGATTCTTTGCAGAACATCAGACAGTGCTGCAAGCCTTTGCTTGGACAGCTGTCACTTGAGGTTGACAATCTGGCAAGGACAGACTTGCACAAACTTCCATATTGTGGTTAAGGCTGTGATGTATTAGAAAAGCTAGATGTTCTCATCTAGCTGGCTTCAGCTTTGCTTACGTCTCTGAGATTACACAGATGGCACTGACTTGCAATCTGCTCCAGGCTGTAGCTGTGAATGATCTCCCAAAGCGGGAACTGTAGAGCTCCCTGATGACTTTGGCATCTTTGATCACCAGGTGCCATCACCTGTCTGCCTTCCCCTGAGCAGGGATGCCTTGCAAGGACAGTTGGGTTTCTTCCTTGGAGATCCCAAAAGGCCATCAGGGATACATCCACGTTTAAAATTTTCAGAGCCGACTAAGATGCTCAGCCAAGCAAACACCATTCATTTCAGCTGGGAGCTGCTATTAAATCCCTAATTCACAGTGAACAGTCAGGGCTGCTTAAGTGACAAATTAATCAGAAATATACTTTAACCTACTAGGCTCCTAAAATGTTATGTGGCTGCTTTTTTACTATAACAGGTCTCTGCATCTTCAGATAATTGTGTTGGAAGAAATACACTGAATCCACACTTGCAGTGCTCTCGTTATATTTCCACTCTTGGAAATTGACGGCTCTGTTTTAAATACACGCATGCACATGCACTCACACACACGCACACACATATATACATAATATTTTTTTTTTATATACATATATATATACCCTGTCTAAAATGGGTTCATCCTGAATTGTAACAGAACCCACTCTAAAATGCTGCACCGTAAAAACCACAATCTCTAAGCAGACAGAGCTATAGAAATAAACCATACAGACACTGTGGAGATCAGGTGGCACCACTGTGCACAAGTTAAAACTTTATGTACTATGCAGCATTAGGAGAAGAGTGGGAATAAAAACATGAGCGACATCTGTAGTTTAAAAAGATAATGGTATGTTATTCTTTGATTAACAAAGTAAAGAACCAATGCCCACACAGGCAGAATGGCAAATTGATGCACCAACTTTTGGTTTCAGAAATAATTGTTTTCTCAAGCAGTGCTGAAGACTTAGATATATAAGTACTGGGAATACATGTATATATTTATATGCACCAGGAAGAATTAGTGGGCATTGTTTTTACCATGTACATGATTAGAATCTATATGGCAAGTTTAGCAAAAATGAAAGAAAAACATTAAAACATTAATTTGGAGTGAGTTTGCTGGTTTGGTACTTTTTAAGGTAAGGAAAAGATCGTGAACTGAAATCTGGGGCTCAACACAATTTAAAATGCTCCGACCCTTTTTTCCAGAGCCATTTTGGGCAGCTCAGTAGTCCCCCTCCAGGCCCCAGTCAAATGGCACTGGCTATTTTACCCAGCGGCTGACACTTGAATCCTTGCGGAGATTCAAGAGAGCTGCCAAAACCTCGGAGAAGGTGCCCCTTATTGCCTGTCTTTAAGAGGCACCTCATTTCATGTGGTAGTCGTTTCGATCCCCAAGATTCATCCTGCACACTTCTGTAGGGGGCACAGGTATCCAACACAGGGAAACAGACCACATCGCTTTGGCACTTTTCTGGATTCCCCCTTTTCCCATGCAGTCATGGTAAACAATTATCAGAGCGCCATACGTACCCGGTTTGCAAGAGCAGGGCTGCTACGTGCGGTAAGTAACATGCATCCTTTCCACTATGTGTTCAAAGAGATGCTCGTGTCTGCCACTGGAAGGATCTCGCTCTGATCCCAGAGACTATGCTGTTGCCTTCAATTGCATGTTTTCTCGCTCAAGTCTGCATGTGGGACGCAGCTCAGTCCTGTGATGATGTTCCCGAACTTCTGGACTAGCAGAAAACTCAGAATTATTTATCTATCATTAAAAAAATGTGACTGAAACAGTAACAAAGTATTTTCTACAGTTTGGCTTCCCACTGCAGGCTGACTCAGCAGCAACATTTGTTTCTCATTAAGTTTCTGTGGTTTGTTTTATTTTTTTTTTAGCTCAATGGATAACCAGGTGGAGGAGGGTACAGAACGGAGCTATGGTCTCTGAATGAATCACAGTCTCAGATACCAAATTCTTATCCCATACTAAGTTTCCCTGCTACCCAGACCTCTGCTGTAACAAACTGAAGCCATCATTTTCAATCTGCGATCCTCTGCAGTCATTTCTCTGAAGGTGCAATCCCATTTAGAAATTTCCCAGACGGGCTGCTGTAGAGCTGATATATTCATTTATTTTTCTTTGTTAGCAGACCCCTCAGCAGTAAATGCACAAACAACAAGGACTGCGGTTTCCAAGCTGTGAACCAGAGCCAGGTGCTTCTGTGGCAGCCAGAGCAAGGGGGCAGTTGGCAATCCTGTCACCAAAGCAGATGACAAGGCAGGAACCGTTTTTAGCATTCATAAAAGACGACACCTGAAGTTGACAAGCACATAGGGCAAGCAGGCTGAACAACAGAAAATCTTCTCTTAGATGGTGTTTATTTTCAGCACTGTTATTCCTTCACTATACTAGCCACGGAAAGCATCTTACACCAATGGGTATTTCCACTCACCCTATTTCTGGAGTTTTTCTACATGCAATCTCCATACACTTACCTGCACATGAAAAGTTATCTTCTGTTACTACCTGATACAGCCAACTGCATGGATCTGCAAATCTTGCCATTGACAGTTTATTGCCAAATGCATTTGAGTCTGTTTGGCCTCAGCTAGTTTGATCTAGAGGTTACTTCCGATCTACTTCAGTGCTCTCTTGATTATCAATATCAGAAATCACTCCAAGTCATGGAGACATGCCTTAAAGGAAAGCACAAACATAGTATATCACCCAGCCAAAATGCTATTGAACTACCGACTTGGTTAAGCTCAGAGAGCTTAAGAACAGAGTTGAAAATTATATTCTTTCTTTCAGGCCCTGTTCTGGCTAAAACAACGTTGTATTAAAGCACTTAACATTCCCTTCCACGCTGAAGGGAACCACCCTGTTCACTGCCTCCCTGTGTGGCTGCACTTCATGCTACAAATTTGCTCTTCCTTGTTTGCTTTGGAAACTCGTTGGCAGGAAGCCATCTCCAACTGTACGTGGCATCTGGAGCTCGGGCTTCGATTCAGTGCGTTTGTCTCGCACTACTCTGGATGAAAAGGGCAGCTCAGTCAAGCAGGTATTTTCTTCTTCAGTTCCCAGTACCACGATGGCAGCCTCCTTCTCCTTTTGTTCAAAACATATCCTTAAAAGATGCACCTTCAGAGTTCTGTGAGGATCCCAAAGGGGGAGGCAGTTAAACTCAGCTTCTTTATCAAACTCCAGAACAAACAACTTAATGCAAAACACTCAAATCTGATGACACGCAGCAGCTGCACTTTTTTAGGCGGTACTCTTAATTTTTCATTCAGCCTCTAGTAACTGAATTAAAATGAAAGAGAAAAATGCCAAGAATCTAGAAATAATGTTCTTTCAGAGCTTGTTCCTACCTATTTTTTTTCTCAGCCTGGTTTCTAAAGGACACAAGACTTCTGCAATCTTGTTGTATCTGAGTGTTTGGTGCTGTGTATCCCCTTGCTCCTTACCCCCCCCCACCCCCCCCCACTAATTCTTCAACCACTTAGTTAATTTCAATCAAATATGATGTGAAGATCAAAACCACAGCGATACTAAGACCCAACCAGTTTTGTGGGAATAGGCTACCAACTAAGGAGAGAGAGCATGAAAAACACACCCATCAAGAGGAGAGCCCTGGCATTAGCTCAACCCATCAACCATCAGATATTGCACGTGGTAGAGAGACATGAATAGCCCACCTGAGAGAAAAAAGCCTCAGATCACCGCTTCTACTTTATTAGACACCTGAGAATCCAGCCACGAGACACAGATCCCTAGGTGAAGCATATTTCGCTACCGGTTCTGCTGCTAGAGCTGCTCATTTGAAAACGAGCGTTAAGAAAATTTCTCATTCCTTTCATCCGTGTGACTCCTTTGACCTCGCTGGATTCCAGCATCTGCATCTATCCTTCACTCTTTCAGGCTCATTTCTTTACCTGATGCCAGCTGATAATGGCGAGGCGGGTAGCAAACCAGATAAGGCTTTCTTCCCCCAGCGCTTACTGCTTAATGCGGGGCAAACCAGAGGAAAAATGTACAACATTATCTATGTTCACAAATTCTGCGCTCAGATATCCTATGTAAAGAAAAGGTGCTATGTGTTTATTAAAGGTAGGTGGAGCCTTTCCCATTTAATTTCTTTTTGCAGGATTTTTCTAAAACAGTACCCCTTTTTGAGGAAAAAAAATATTAAATGTTCAGGAAAATGTTTCCTTTGCATTTAGCTTTTCCCCACACATTTTTAATTATTTCTGAGTAATCCAATCCTTTTCAGCTAAGACTTGTTTTGTTACCATCTTCTGTTCTCTTGCACGTTCTTTGGCTGCTTTTCATGCCTGTTATTTACATCTTGACTTCAAACCAATGCATCTGTCCCGGTCTTAATTCCTGGGAAACTCCAGTGCCACAGCTGAGCTTCCCACGTAAAGATTTAATTTCTGAGCAGCAGCCTTCTCCCTGGGCCTCAGGGGTGCACCTGTATTAGCACTTCAGAACCAAAGTGTGGTTTTGGAGCAAAATCTCCTGGCCATCCCCACCAACCACGCTTTTCTTGCCATGCTGCTATGACCTCTAATAGGCATTCAGACCATGGGACAAAGCTAGAACTAGTCCAAAGAAAAAAATCCCTGAAATGTGCCCTGTGTGGGTGCCATTTCCTCAGGACCAACTGTTTTCCTCTACACATGCACTTTAACACCACCTTTTCCAGTGACAGCAGACGCTATTGAACCCGAGAGGAGAAACTGCCCCAGAATCTCCGAGGAGCGTTTCTGTAATTTCAATGCATCAGTGTTTACAACTAACCCAAGTGCAACCTCAGCATTTTTTCTCTGCTCATTTGACTTGTTTGCTGTACATGAGGGTGAGTTTACTGCCGCCTGAGCCCCTTTTGTGACTAAACTGCTTTCCAAGTTCAAGTTCATTAATAACAGTCAGACTTGAGATTAATCCAGCTGAATGGGATCCAGTCAGGCTGGGAGGGTTAAAGCTACATTGGCTCCAGGGGAATAAAATACAGAAAGCAAAATACCAGAGAAAGTTTTCAAAATTGAGGTCAGCTCTGCAGTTTGGGAATGTAAAAATGACACCCTCGCTCTATATATCAAATGACTGACTGCATAAAAGGTTGGGCTGGGTTCTGTTGTCTGCTTGATCTTGCGGCAACTTGGATGATCACATATGCGGTGAGTTACACAAAATAATTAAAAATGGACTGTCAGAAGGCCAAGCTATGATACCGGTACACTACTTTTCTGTTACACTTGTGATACATTGATACCTAAATTCTCTTGACTTCACTATGACTGATTCTGACACTCGTCGGACTACAGTGATACCTAAATGAACAAAATCAATCTCAGTAATCTCTCTCGGTATTCTTGGTTTGGTTTTGTTTTATATTTGTCAGTGCTGTGATATTTCTGTGTAATGATATTAATGAAGTTGCAAGGCTGAAGACAAGATATGAAGACACATCAGTATTCTTCAGTGCTACTGCACAGAAAAACAAGACTCCTAAAAGCACTTACTGTGGTTCCTTCTCTGAGGTTTATTCTGTTTTATATGGAACTAGAGTCTGTAAATAACAATTCAGCAAATCAAATTAACGACATCGAAAGGAATTACAGAGGCATCTGGGTTACACATTCATCTAACCATATATGAGTTCCCCTTAAATGGCACTTTATGTTTTTCCAAATTGAATTAGACACAATCTCACAGTGTACATTAGCAGGAATTAAATACTGAACTAGTTCCAGAGAAGCTACATCCCCAACATGCCCCCAAAACCATTTTATTGATGAGTATGAAACAGTTTATGTAGGCTCAACAATACTCCATGCATCTTTATTGAGATGAGTGAATTTTACACGGGAAATAAATCACAATTATAGCAAACATGAATGCTCATCATTCTCTGACCTTGTCAGCCTGACCTCCCCAGGGGCCCATGAGGTTACTTCTGGGTTGCCACTGAGATTCATATAATGTACAAACCAGACAGGAAAGAGATTTTTTTCCTGGCTGCGATCACACCAGCATACAGCTATGGACTGTGAGCCAGGGAAATAGCTGTGAGACAGAAACGCTCACCACAGGTCCCTGCTCACTGTAGGGCTTATGACAGTTCGGCACAGAGTTGCTATAATTAGCTTGCACTGGCTTGGAGAAGTTACTTTCTGTTGTGGCTTTTTTTTTGTTTGGTTGCTTTGGGGGTGGGTGGTTGTGTTGGGTTTTTTTTTCCAGAAACCATTCATGTAGTCTGTGTTTACAACCCTTACTATCCACCAGCCAAGGAGCATGGAAGGGCAAGAAGGACACAGGAGCTGGCCTCCCCTCCTGCTTTCCACCCCTGTACGCAGGTGTCATGCTCGCTATCACCACGCTCCAAAGTTTAAAAAAATACAACCCAGTTTGGTAAGACCGTGAACGAACTGAAGCGAGCACCTGCCTCCCAGCAGATGATGGCCACCGAGAGAGGGGAAGTGACCTTTTCTGTTCGGAAAGCCCCTCGGATATAACTAATGCCCCCTTATATTGAAGCCCACCGTGCCTCCATTCTGGTTTATTGGTTTTGCGTTGGTCTGGATTACGAACAGACGACCACTGCAAGGAAATACTTAAGCTGGGAAAAGAAAGGGCACAAGGAAAAAGATGCTTCACTCAAGATGTGCTAGTCAAGGCGTTAACTGAAGTGAACTGAAACTGGAAGGTAACAAGAAGCATCTGGCTTTTAATGTAGCCATAGCGATTTTGTAATTAAAGGAAAATAGCTACTGTGCTGAGGCTGTAAATATCAAGGCACTCTGGCCTACTTATCGTTCTAAATCGCAGACTATTGCCAAGCTGGCAAAGCTATATGGACTTTAACGATAACAAAAGAGCTTGTGTCAGCATCCACTGACTTTGGTAGAGGTGTCTGACAGAAGCGGAGGTGTGTTGCAGCACAGCCTCTGTACCTTGGGCAGGAGGAATTACAGGCACGGTAGAAGAAAAGACAAACACTGATTTCTGCGCTCTAGCCATGCCCTGCGATAATACGAGAGCTTGAGGGCTTCCTAAGTACAACGGTTTGCTCCTTGAATGGCGCTTTTTCCTTCTAGTGTTTCAGGTGTGGACATAAAATATTTGAAGGAGGGAGGAATTCTAATAATGTCCCGTCAGATCTATTTTAAAACTGATGTGGTCAATATTCTGCTGTTTATACCAATCTAAAGGAATTCAAATCAACACAAGGTTATAAGTAGTTATTAGCTGTCTGACAGCTTTTCCTCCCAAACCTCATTATGGGAATCTGCTCCAAATGAGGCCATTCATGCTACACTGCCTCTTACATAGACAGCCTTGAATTTTAAATGTTTCATTCTCCTTTGTATGCCTCCACATCGCAGCCAACATCTTGCACAAAACCAGCTATATTCCTGCATTATCAAAGCAGATCCTGGGTGATGTATCAGAGGAATCGTTACCTCGGTCCACTCTTGTCAATGGACTAGATTCATACGTACATGTCTCCTGGTGGCATTTCTCTACAAAAGTAGCTTTCTGAAGATTTTTTTCCCCATCTCTGCTTGGACCACCACTGCTGTACATTTCTCTGTTCTCACCATTGTTCGCTAAATCGCCACGTCCGTTACATTATTACTAGTACTACTTTGAAGCCAGTGGTCCATGGGCACGCAAGAGGTACAAAAGGGGAAAAAAAGCAGAACCTTTTTGCCTGAACTATTTGTGGTGGTTTTTCTGGACCACTGTGTGAGTTATGATTCTCTCTGGACTTCTTCTGGGTGCTCAGCTGGCTTCTGTGCTCTCCTGTCTGTTTTCTCCTTATGTTTATAGGTTACAGACCACCGGTTTGCATGCACCAGAAACCGATTTGCTGTTGTAGCTGCCTGAAGCTCTGAAGCTCTCTCTGCTGCTCCACATGCTGCCTCCAGACTAGATGTGGTACAAACACAGCTGAAAACTATTTCATAGGGCTTAGGTACCAGTTCATGTGGCAGACAGATGTAGCTACCTGGGGTGTTTCCACCCTACCTTGTCGCCAACACTTGTCACCACTCCTCTGCTGAGGCTGGTGAGCCGAAAAAAGCACCGAGGGCTCCCCAGCCACATCAGACAAAGGTGGCTGCTGGGTAGGGGTCTGAGTTACATGACCAGGCTTCACACTGAAGCTCAGCTCACACACATTGCTCTGCCACCTCTGCTTTGGGGCAGGTGACCTACAGCAAAGGAACTGAGACAAGAGGCTGGAGGAGGAAGGAGCAGCACCAATGTCACAGATGAGTGCCGTGTATGAGCATGAGCACCTACATGCTCTAGCAGTAACTATGTTTTTATATTAATCTCTCAGGTTGGTGTAATGTGGTACTGAAACACAAACTAGAGGTACGGAAGAAGATTAAGGACCCTTTGTGCAACATGCTGCTACACTCACCCACAGAGAGAGGTGATGCCCATGCCAGGCAACCCCTAAGGAGCTAATTTGGAAACCAGACGAAATGGAGAACTGGGTGGAGCAGGGAGTCGACCCAGCCCTGTGTAGACCCTGTCACTAGTGACACAGCAAGGACATATATCCTCGGAGCGATCCATGGTGAAAACAAGGAAAAAAACTCTAGCAAATTGTTCTACAGAACCTCATCCACTGCCATGTGTGAGTGGAGTTAGGTTCAGAGTCTGAAAGGCAGAGTCCCCATTTGACCTACAGAGCAGGCACAGGTTAAAAGCAGACTTACTGGAAACTTCCTTAACTGGGGTTATTAAACCACGACCCAGGAGACTCCCTTTCTTGGTAAAGGCCATCCTATATCCTGCTGTCCTTGAGACAGGCAGGTAGCTTGAGAACCTTGAAGTAAGGCATCCTATAAATTGAGCAAGGATTTCATTTTTTTCATTCTGCGTGCATACCATCTGCATTTTTCAAGTGAAGGAATGTTGGAAAAGAAATCCCAGAAAATGAGGCATTTTTATTACAAGATCTGCCACATTGGATGCTAGAAATACAAAGAAGCTGCACTTGCAGTTCTTAGTCTAAATTCACTTGCTAATTCTACTCCAAACTCCATTCATGTTTGCTCTTAGCCTTTGACAGAAAACTGGAGCAAAACTCCAAATATTCACTATAAATTATTATTCTCTACATTACTTATTTTCAAAATAATATGTATTTGTAGGGATTTATTTCTAGCAGCAAATTCAACTATAACTTAACAAGTATGCGTGAGCAGTCTTTCTTGTACTAAAATGAGTATGCGGTATGCAAGAGCTAATCCTCAAAAACCTATCAAAAGTATGCTGAATTGTCCAAAATTGCAAACAATGATGTATTAGTAGAAATGGAAACATTTTTTATTACTGAAATCTTTAAAAAGAACAGCCTGCCACAACAGACGCAGGCAGTGAGGACGAATGAACTGTGTGGCTGCACAGAGTGCGTATCTTCTATTCTGGATAGTTATTTTAAATGGAAAACAGACAATTTAGACTAATTTTGTCCCTGGTATAAATATATGAGCATTAATGTTGTTGTGACTACTTGTACCAAACTCAAATTTGCCCATATCTTTTAAAGAGAGAACCATTTAATCTGTGGCTTTAAGACCGCTAGCTGAAATGGCTGTGTAGGAAGAAGAGCTGTATAGGTACAAGCTGTTGGGGGCTTTTTCTTCAGAAGAGGGGGAACAAAGTGAACTCACTGAGTTCAAGAGAAACAGGGACTGTGAGAGAGAAAAGGCAACCAGATCCTTGCAGCCTTCAGGGAGGATCCAGTTGCCTCGTGGCTTGGGTTGGATGGATGAGGATGAGAGGTGATTGTGGTAGAAGGTGAAACAACGGAGCTGGGAAGAAGAAATGGAAGAGAAAAAAAGACTGCTTGGGGAAGGCTGATGGTGGTCAGAGCTAGTGGCCATGCCTCCAGCCCTTGGGGGGCAGGATACCAGCACAGGATGTCTCGGGAACAGGGAAAGGCCCTTCCGTTTTGGATCAAGGCCAAACAGCTCTTAGACCAGGCTGTGCTGGCTGAAATACAAAAGTGGGTCTGCGCCTGGGCATATCCAAGGAAAGTTCTCTATTGAACACAATAGGGAGGAAAAAGTAAATTCAATACAAGCTTCAAGAAGAGGGAAAAAAAAATCAACCCAAAGCCAGATAACTAGTTTCTGAATCTGACACTTGCTAGGGCTGCAGAATTGGTGCTGCTTTTGGGGTCCCCATCCAGTTTCCTAAGAGCATAGGAGAGTGAGGAGAGAGGACTCTCAGAAAGAGGAATGACAGTTTTGAACAAGTATCTTTCACCTTGACTACACATCCTTCAAACTGTCATATTGTGGCTGGCTGGTTTGGATGTTAATGATTCAGACATTTCTAGGACTTTCTCCTTAGGTTTCAGGAGCTTTGTCCAGCCTGTCACAAAATTAAGAATTTGAGAATGTAGCAAAAATATATGTTAGTGTGGATGAATATTTCACTTTTAATAACAGAAGACTTCTGGAATAGCTCTGTAATGACCCCCTCAGCCACATGGTTGTTAGTGGTCAGCATTTGCTCCTTAGCAAAAGACTATGTGCTCTGCAGCAGTTCACTGGAAGCAACTATAAACTCCAAAGTTTCTCTTCAATATTATGTGCCAATAATTCTGACAGATTTTCACAATTAACCAAAACAGTTTCAGGGAACCCAGTGTTAAACTCCCATTTAGACAGTAGCAATACCAGACTTCTTGCACATGTCCATTTTTCCAGTCTTCTGAGGAAATGATGTCTGGAATAAGATAAGTGCATTACCCATCATGCTGCTTACACATTTTTCCTACGCCTTTTCCTATGTATGGCTTCTGTCACAGGTAGCATGACCAGCGATAAAAGACATTTATAGCACTGAGCTTTTCCAAGGTAGCTTTTGGCTGGAGTTTTGCTTCCAGCCATACCGTCCACATTCAGACACCTTGCACTGTGTTGAAGCAGATGAAGTGGTTTGAGTCTATGGGACTGGTAAATGGCAGTAGACAGGTCTGAAGTGTATTGTTTTTAAGTGGCTCACTGCTCAGAATGAAAAATGACACTGGGTATTCAAGTGTGAGCCAAAATAAATCCATTTTTAAATGGTGATCTCTCTCACTGAATAAAAATCGGAGGACCATACTCTGGCAACTGAGTATAGCCACCTACTTACGGCATGTCAGGATAGCAGTAAGTGACTCACCCGCCCACCTACACTCCAAGGACACCAGGGCCTGATGTCTCTATCACGAAGTTGTCACAACACTGAATTTAGACAAACAGTTTTTCCTACTGCCCACAGTCTGTACAGTACTCACTGCTTGTTCACTTTTCCAGGTCATCAACCCCTAATATATCTCAAGGTGAAAATGAGTGGGAGTGACATTACACAAACACTTCCCTTTATTAGTAAGGTTGTACTAATATTTGCTTTAAAATCTGGGGTTTGATAAATGCTAATTAAATACCAACTCAAAGCTTTATTTTGACCCTCTCCTGGGGTCTTTTGGACTCCTTAATTTTGGGGGCAATCAACAAATCCCACCTAATGTTTTCTGTAAGGTGATTAAAACCACCACCAGGGGGGGAAAAAAAAAAAAAAAAAAAGAAGAGGATTTTATATAGTGAGAAGCAAGTGGAGAGAAACATCTGGAGCAGAGAGATCATGAGAGTTCCCAGCTGTGCCATCAATTTGTTGATGATGTGAAAATGAAGCACAGCAGTGGCTTTTTCATGTGATGGTCAATGAGCTGCAAAGAATATTCCATCTGCAAAGAGATTCAAGAACTGGTTTGTCTGACAAGACATCAGCCAGTGCTTCCTGAGCTTTCTTTATCCTTTGATGAGCAAGTACCTGCCGATGGCTAGCGCACTACCTAATTTTGCTGTGTGCTGCATGGCCATGAGAATAAGGGTGAATGTTGTCTGCAGGTAAGAAAAATTACTTTCTTGGTTCACTGTGGGGACAAAGAAAGCTAGTTAGGTGGAGAAGAAAATACAAAGAGAAGAGATAAAAATCATGGATTAAATGGAAGTGTGAAAGGACAAAATTTCAGCCTCAGAGGCTGCTTGTACAGTAATAAATCAAATGGGCCATGGCTCGATCTCTGCAGGCCATTAGGATGGCACTGTTCACACTTGAAAAGCTAAGCTGTCTCCTTCATAATCCCCTCCCAAATGTCTGGTACATATTGCTCCAAACCATTAGCCAGACATTGCCTGAAAGACTGGTAGGTGGCACAGACCACGACAGTATTGGGGACCAAAAACTGAGCTAAGTGTTAAGCATTACAGGTCATTATAAGCTAGTGCTTGTGCCCAAGCTTTGTTTCTGCTTAGCTTTTAAGCTCGGGGGAGTCAAAGGAGACTGAATTCTGCCCCAAAGATTGTATATGGGGTCCTTACACACAGAGAAGCTTGAGGTGGGGGGAGCAGTTTGACTGAACTCCATACTATCTGCATAGTCACTCCATCTGTTTTATCAGTCAAATTGAGCCACTTGATATTTAAATAATATTTTCTCACCTAAGTTCCCAGTATCCCAGAAGAACAGCAAGGCATCGTGTACGCTTGCTAAAAGGTAGGATCTCAGCCCCTGCAATCAGGGACCACCGCGTCATGGCAATAGCTGAACCCCCTTCACGAAGCATCCTCTACTTTCTGGGTTCTTAGATATTTATGCAGGAGTGATGTTAATTCCTCCAGTATACCAGCACAAGCGTAATGCCCAGGGTCACTCCGCACGCACAGCAGGACCAGAAGCTCCTCTGTTCCTCTGACAGGGTGAGATATCTTTTTCTTCCAAAATTAGCTGCCTTGTGGTGAATAGAGTCTTAGCACTGAAGCTGAAGGGTGACTTTTCAGGTCCAACGGCATTGCCTAATTTGTTGATCATTTCAGTGTAATCAGCCACCGCCGTGGAACCGCAGCTCAGGTCCAGATGCTTCCTCTTGCCACCCTCTCCCCTCGCCGACATAGCCTGAACTTTGGGAGCTGGGGAGGGGTTAGGTTGTTTTCACTGGTTTTAGGCAGAGAACAAAGAAGTGTTGTAGGATTTGAACTAGTTTGTTCAGCAAAAGGCAGGTGATAAAAAATAATAATCCTTAAACCCCTAGATACTCAAATTGTGTTATTATTTGAGAATCTCAGTTTTCATATAAAAACTAAAGCAGGAATTTAGTCCTGATTGCCTGAAAATGAGTCCCAATACTCCAAATACCATATGGCAAATAAAAAAGACCCAAATGTACTATTTTTCTTCTGTACATTAGAGGGGCTTAGGGAACAAAAAGATTCATTTTTATATGCCTTGCATTAGCAGTCTGATACAAAAATGCTCATATCCAGGTAATAGGAAGATAATTTTCTGAGGGCAGGCATGAGATAGATGATAGTATGAAGTGTGACAGTAAAGATCAGACTACACAGAATAAATGGTGGTGAGGTGAGATATACAGTCCTGGGTATGTTTGAGAGGAATGATACAGGGCAAAGCAGGACGATGAGTGAGGAAGTGAGCAGAAAGAGAGCCAAGGCCATGGTGTGGCTTTAGGAGATTGACCTGTGGAGTACAGAAAGCCAAATTTATACTATGAGTGCTGTATGAGGTAGCTGGTATCGATAGGCTACACTCCGGCAAAGTGTTCATACTCCAGCTGCAGGTTAGACTGGGAAAACTCCACTTCTGCTGATAAAGCTTGTTGCAGTCCTCTTGAGAAAAAAAAAAAGTCATTCTGTAAAAGAGCACTTTTGCTGATACGTCTTAATCCATACTAGGGGTTTCTGCTGGCACAGCTATGCTGGTTGCAGATCACACTTCAGCGCTCCCCTGATTGATGTACGCACCTTGCAACAGTTTGTCATGCTGATCCGGCCAAGGTCTGTGCTAGGAGAGAGGGAGTCAGAGGACCAGGCAATGAGGGTCAGAGAGCAGAAGAGCAGAGAGGTTTTCATGTTACAACCAAGCAGAGAGTGAGTAATAGCGGAAAGAAAATCAACATATTAAGAATAAACAGTACTCACCATGGTTTACTGGCTGGACTTCTAATTCCAGCCATATAAACTTGGAGATTTTTTTGTTTGAAAAAGAAGTCTCTGGTTTTCATTGCTGTGTTAGCTGTCTGGTGTTTTGTTGAAAGAGAATTATAAGATATATCCTTTCTTAATGTGAAGATATATTAGCTTGTAAAATTGAAAGGCAGCCTGTGGTTGTTGAATGCATGGGTCTTTAAAAATCATGGACTGGTGCTTCATTACATGTAAAAATGGCTTTATTTTGATCAAAACATTGTGTTGCCATTGCAGTTCTCCTCCACCCTTTAAATTTATTACACTGGCTGCTCTTAAGGTTTCTTCTAACTACTGTTGATACACCACCCTTTCACTGGCATTCCTTCTGGTTTCCCACGTATTATTTATTTAAAACATTAGTTATCTCAGTCCAGTGCTTTTCTTGCAAGGCATACAGGAGCTTGAGTTGCAGTGTGAAATTATTGCTGTGGCTTAATGAATGTGATTGATTTAATAGAGGCAAGCAATGCCCTACTGAAGTATTTCAGATTACAATATCATTACTACACACTGTACTACATCTCTATATACTATGCAGAGATAGATCCAGTGTGTGTATACACAGACTATGTGTATACATACAATGTGGGCATGTATGTGTGTTTATATTGTGTACATATGGTGGGTGTTGTATATACAGTTGTGTAGTGTATATATATGGTCACTCTCACTCACGCAGGGATTAGTAGTGTTACCTGGTAATATAAAAACACAGACAATGAAAACCTGTTTAAATTAAGGCCAGCAGGGAGGACTGGAGTAAGCAAAGAAACATGGATCACCGACACTGCTGACAAAGCAGAAGCAGCGATTTCCCGAGCCAATAAGCCAGCACAGCACCATGGAAGTACTGTTCATGGGGAATTGGTTGGAATTTTCGGCTTCTGGACAACAGGGCGGGGAAGAAATACCCATTTTTTCCACCGCTGATAGTTACTTCCAGATCAGAAGAATGACAGTACTCATCTTCTGTTTTTCCAAACATGGGAAAAGCTAGTCGATTACAAAAAGCCTCCCCTCCCATTTTAGTATACAGTCTTTGATGTACAAGCTTCTATTTATTGCATTAGTGAATGCCGAATTAGAAATCATCTTTCAGCTGTTTCTGTGACACATATTCTCTACTGGTACCTAGCTGTATCCGATGCTTACGTATAAACTCCACTGCCTTACAACCTTGACTAGCTATTGCTTGCTACACAATACAGAGATCTACAGAACAGTAAGATGAATCGCTATACCTAGAGAGTACTGATTTCACTATTACACCGGAAAAAAAAAACCAAACAAATATCGAGTGTCTCTGAGTCTTTATACGTTTTTAAACTGTTGGGAAACTCTAAGGAATTCATGAGATCTCTTGAACCATCTTCAGGAGAAGCCAGATCAGGTATATTTAGCATTGCAGAAACACTTGGTTAGATACTGTTATTAAAAACAGGTCTCCACTGAAGTTCATTAGCTTTAGTAGGCCAAAAGCATGATTTATTTCTTATAGTCAGTGGCATATAATGTAAACACAGACAATAAGTTTGACATATATCACAGTGTTCTTAAAGGATGTGGTCTTTTAGAAGTCTGTGCTTGGAATTTTTAAGGCAGTAGCAAACAACTGTATGGTTGGATCTTGGCATTCAGCACTGAATTTGGGCACAGGTATTAAAAGCAGAAGTAGTCAGGAGCTTGCGTTGCTCTATTACAAGGAATTTTCTACTTTTTGTTATATTATTTTGTTGACAGCCTGAATTGGTCCCAAACCACTCCTTTACTTGAAGTATTTTTCAGGATGCAAGTTACTAGAATCTAGAATCTGACAGTTTCTCTGCTAATACGAGCAGACACTTCAAGAAGCCTGCAAGCTGCCTGAGCAGCTAGAAGGGCCCCAGCTACCAGGGATGAGCGCTGCAGAGTCAGGGATCCCAGACCTTAGGGCACCCCTTGCCTCCACGGCAAGTGGAAGAGCAGACTGGGCAAACCTCCCCATAAGCAGTATCACGAGCCTTGTGACAAACCCAGCAGGTTCCACAGAGAATGCTGCCTTAATTTCAGCAAAAGCTCTTCAGGCTATTGCGTTTCAGACAAAGCAGGCAGGGTCAATGAACCATATTTTTTTCTGATCAGTTCTACTTACAGATGAGTTCCCCAAAGGTGGGAAAGTCACCCTTTCACTCTCCCCGCTGTTGAGGGTTTTTCTTCCTTTTCTTTTCAAATCTTGTTGTTTACAGCCCATTTACACCATTTTGCACTAAGCCTGGCCATTCTGAGTCAGCGCTAGGCAGGAGACAATCAATCAGCGCTGGCCTAGACCTGCAGCAGACTGAAAGCGGCACTCGCCTTCCCAGAAGGAGAAAGAACCTGCAACCACCTCTTTTCTCTGCGTACCCGGCGTCCGAGCTGAATGGGAGTCTTGTTTTGGCCCTGCATAGTCACAAAATCCAAAGGCGAATCTGACTGTAGTGACCAGCCAGCAAACAAACCATGTGGTAATACTGGTTTGCACAACTTTCTCTTCAAGCAATCCCGACTAACGACCAAATAGCAGAAGAGCCCCAGCTTCCCTTCGTTAATTCTCCAGTGAAGGCATAGCTGCCCTCAGACAACTGCTTGTAAAAACTCATTCAAGCAGCTCTAATTAGCTTTTTGGAGAGAAGTTTTTAAGAAAATCAGATATAGCAAAATGTAAGCATGATGGGTCATTAAATATCTCTTAATTTGAAGCGACATCGAGTTTGGCATTCAGGAACAATATCCTGAGAGAGTACTTTCTTTCAGAGAGATGTGAAACTGAGGTGCTGACTCCATGTGTACAGGAAATCCTACAGCAGCTTCTATAAGAGCAAAATCATTGCCAAGCACTTGGTGTTAAAAATTACCAGCATTAAAAAAAACTCACAGAATTGCTTTAAGAATCACATTTTTTCCAAAATATAAACTCATGTCTTTTTATGTTCTCCTATTTATTTTCTGTTTCTGGGGTTCCCACTTTCAAGCTTTTTCCAACCACGGTTTCTTGCCTTAGTGAGTGAAGATTGTTGCAAGATCCCATTATACAAGGATGTGCAGTTTTAAGAACAGCAACAAATATTGTGAGACTCACCATAAAATAGCAAGAGTTGGCAGCGCCGCAGTAAGGATATTAACTTTCGTGTCCTCCCAAACTGCAGTTTCTATAAATAGCGTCTGTCTGCTTTTACTCCTTCTGCAGTTAATTACATCAGTTTTTCCTGCATTTCCTCTTCTGCAGTGTCCCTGTGGATTGGTATGTTAGCTGATGGACTGAAGCAATGCTTCTGGGTGTTCCCCAGTAAACACCTTTGACATTAAACTGCTGTTAAAAAAAAATGTATTTCTGCAAGCGGGGAGGTTAAGTGGGTAAGGAGCTGTCTCTACTTTCCCACTGCAGAAAGGGGCAACTTTCCACTGTGTATCTCTCTTCTCTGGAGATATTCAAAACCTGCCCAGACGCGGTCCTGTGCAACCTGCCCTAGGTGACCCTGCTCTGGCAGGGGGTTGGACTAGATGATCTCCAGAGGTCCCTTCCAACCCCTACCATTCTGCGATTCTGTGATTATATTTTTTGGCAGGTGTGCCAGGCACAGCTGCGTGGCCACAGGATCATGACATGGCTGGGGTTTCTCCTGCATGCGCCTCCTCCTGTGTGTGCCCCATCCGGTTCAACCTTGTCTTTCACAGCTCTGGAGAGCTGGTTGTTCTGTGCTCTGGACTGGCTTGGGCAAGACATTAAGGGGGAAATTCACCTTACCCAGCTTTGGATACCTACCAGGGAAACACCTTCCTCTGCACTAGTCACTTATGACTTCTACAGGCAGTGGAAGGTGATAAGTGCTTCTGAGCATGGGCTTCACCTGACCTGTTTATCTACTGATCCACTTTAGGATGTTCTTGGTGCCCTAGAAGCACCGGTCTCTCTCCACCAACTGTGATGGTACTTTTTCAGTTATTTGAGATCATTAAGGAAAGTTCCAGATTTGGAGCTCTAATGGTGATCAATAGCTCTATATGGTTAGTCCTTACACCTCAAATATTACTGGTCATTAAGTATCTGCAGAGTGGTATTTTCCACAAGTATCATGTCTATAAGCTAACTACAGCTACCCGAATGCTTTATTTCTTTACTTTCCAGCCTCTGCTACACTTTGACTAGTTTCTTATCTAGTTTATTATACAGTAGTACAGATTTCCAAATCCTTTGTCATCAGTCCCTGCAGCTCCACGGGGGCCAGCTGGCTCATTTGCCAGGGGCGTGCAACCAGATGTGGCCGTTCAGGTGGTGAAGGAAAGGACATGGCACCCCTCTGCTTTCCGAGCAGGCTTCTTTCCACACAAGACACTGATCAAAGGTACGTATTCCACAGTGCTGTAGCCTCCTTCCCACTCCAGCACCCCACGTGCCAGACACAGCCTGTTTGCGAATCACAGATCAGGCTGAACAGCTGTGGTGTGGTGGAGCAGGAGATCCTGCAACACGTAGCTGGCAGGATGCAAGATGCAGGTGCCCTCGGGGCATGGTAGATGGGAAAAACATTTCAGTGAAACACATGCAGAATGTGAGACATTTGCTAGGTCCCCATAACATGGCTCTCGCTTCCGAAAGGCAAAAGCTGTTCGTCAATAATATCCTACCATTGCACTGCAAAGGTCTAGCAGGGCTGCTCTGGCCCTGCACAAGATCCACTTCTCTTAATGCTGTGTGGTGGGTTGACCCTGGCTGGACATCAGGTGCCCACCAAAGCCACTCTATCACTCCCCTCCTCAGCCAGACAGGGGAGAAAAAATACAACAAAAGGCTCATGGGTTGAGATAAGGACGGGGAGATCATTCAGCAATTACCGTCACAGGGAAAACAGACTCAACTTGGGGAAAAATTAAGTTTACTGCCAATCAAATCAGAGTAGGATAATGAGAAATAAACCCAAAACTTAAGAACACCTTCCTCCCACCCCTCCCTTCTTCCTGGGCTCAACTTCACTCCTGATTTCTCTCCCTCCTCCCCCTGATCAGCACAGGGGGATGGGGAATGGGGGTTGCAGTCAGTTCATCACACGTCGTCTCTGCTGCTCCTTCCTCCTCAGGGGGAGGACTCCTCACGCTCTTCCCCTGCTGTAACGTGGGGTCCCTCTCACGGGAAACGGTCCTCCACGGACTTCTCCAAATGTGGGTCTTCCCATGGGCTGCAGTTCTTCACAAACTGCTCCAGCGTGGGTCCCTTCTGTGGGATGCAGTCCTTCAGGAACAGACTGCTCCAGTGTGGGTCCCCCGCAGGCTCACAAGTCCTGCCAGCAAACCTGTTCCAGCGTGGGCTCCTCTCTCTCTCCACAGAGCCACAGGTCATGCCAGGAGCCTGCTCTCCAATGTGAGCTTCCCACAAGGTCACAGCCTCCTTTGGGCATCCACAGGCTGCAGGTAGATATCTGCTCCACTGTTAACCTTCATGGGCTGCAGGTGGATATCTGCTCCACCATGGACCTCCATGGGCTGCAGGGGGACAGCCTGCCTCACCATGGTCTTCTCCACAGGCTGCAGGGGAATCTCTGCTCCAAAGCCTGGAGCACCTCCTCCCCCTCCTTCTTCACTGACCTTGGTGTCTGCAGAGTTGTTGCTCTCACATCTTACTCCTCTCTCCACTGGTTTTTCCCTCAGCGTCCCCCCCCCCCCCCCCCCCCCCCCCGCCCTTAACTATGTTATCCCAGAGGTGCTACCACCATTACTGCTGGCCTCAGCCTTGGCCAGCGGCAGGTCCGTCTTGGAGCCAGCTGGCATTGGCCCTATCGGACACAGGGGAAGCTTCTAGCAGCTTCTCACAGAAGCCACCCCTGTAGCCCCTCCGCTACCAAAACCTGGCCATGCAAACCCAATACATGCTTCAATACTTACCATCCCTCTTTGTCTTTTACACATGGCTCCTGCCCACTTTGGGACCCAAATCTCCCTCTCTGGCTGTTGAGAAACTAAGGAATGGGATTTGGAGGCTGCTTGTTGTACATAGGCGTATATGCCTCTCTGCGTGCATGCGTGTGTCCATGTGTATTTATGTACCTCCTGCAGAATGGAAGGAAATGAGGAATGATGCCACTTTGGCTGTTGTCTCTCCTCATCCAATTCTGGCATTTTTAGCAGGCTGTTCGCACTGAAAGCCTCTTGCCTTCTTTCTGCTAGTTCCAAACATGTATGCCTGTCCCCTTTACGGAGAGCCAGATGGGATATGTCTCATCTGTAAAGGGCAGAACAGATTTTGTCTGATGTGTGGTACCATGTCTTCACAGCTATTTTTATTGCTCTCTAAGTCCCAGATTCTGACTGAGGCCTCTGGGTGGTTCCATTATATTAAGCATATTAATATTAAAATAAGTCCTTTGGAACAAAGGTGATTCTTTATGAGAATCAAGGGTAATTTGATACATGTTTCTGGCCATATCCAACACGAGAAATCCTTATTTTAGGATTATATAAATACTACAAAAGTGGCCTAGTAAATTAGACAATGTGTTAAAATTAGATTTGCTTTACCTTCTGATGATAGGAAGAAGTTAATTGTTAAAATGGAATAATGATAACTTCAAGCACTCAAAAAGCATGACAAGTCAAATCATGAGGTTTTATATCAGTAATATATTTAGGATCTGTTCTCCTTGCCTATGGGGTGTTCATCCTTAGGGTTCAGGTGGATGCCATTTTCAAACTGGTCCACGCAACCATTAAGCCAAAGGCATTTTTTGGTCGATGTTATGATTTTCACATACCCGCATAACCCCAAACCATAGAAAATACTTCAAATATAATCAGAGTGGATGACTCTGAGAAGAGGAAAAAAAAATGGATATCTCATCTCTAAGCAACCAGCCTGCTCACATAATAAGAACTCAATAATGATTTCAAGCAGTAGGGTGTGTGGCATCTAAAAGGCCAAGTTAATACAGTATCTTGGGCCAGACAATCCCGTAGTCCTTTCTAGCCTTAAAAGCAGTCTCATACCTGAAGACTCAGCTTTTAATGGCCTAGCCTATCAAAGATGAGCTCATTAGGCATATTATCAGCATAACGGATGCTTAGAACCTCACTCTTTTTCAACTTTAGTCCTTGATCTGAAGAAAATCTGTACAGTCGAAGAAAAGTGTCAGGCATTGGGGAGAGCTTGAAATTCAAGAGATATTGGGCATTGGAGGCTGGATTCAGGTTAATGGCAGGAGAAAATCAGAGAGCAGATACCCAGCAAAATGCCGAGCGGTTTGGCCAGTGAAATGGAGGACAGTCAGAAGCAGCCATGTGACAACGAAGAAAGAGCTCTGCACAGAAGACATCAATGGATGGCAGGGATTGCTCAATCGGAGCACAGAGTAATCCTCAGACATTCCCCAGTTTTAGTGCTTTCCTCCAATGACCCTGGAAAATAGTAAAGGGCCCCCATTTTAGTTCAGGTTATCCAGGAAATCTAGTCCTTGGCTCTTGGCTCCTCAGGCTTTTCCAGTTAGCTCAAGTTTCTAGAGAGTGATACCTTGTAGGGACCATGCATCATCTGGACTGATTTAAAGCCAGTCTCCTTCCACCCCCTTTCCTCCAGAAGACCCCATAAAAAGGAGATGCAGGTGTACTTCAGATAACAACAAAAGCAACATACTTGTCATTTTGCAACCCAAAAGCTAAGGCCAGACTTGTGCATGTGTGTTTTGTACAGGCTGAAGACTGAATTTGCTGCCTGCCTCTTATTTACAACCTCACATACTTGGACTGTGTGGGCCGGGAGAGCTCAGATACGAGTTCAGATACAAACATTTACGCTTTATCAAACATTATGTGCACAGTTTTACTTAGAAAGGGAAAGGAAAGACTAAATTCTTGAGAGTGTCTACATTGCTAAAATCTTTGGCTAGTAAAGCCTAGCAAACACCAGATTTTATAGGTTTTTAAAATAAGGCTAACTCTTGGTTTTATTTATCATGGATTACATGTCCTCAGGTTTTAATATAAATATCCAGGAGTTTGGATTCCTCACGTGACTGAGATGTTGTTATAGTTAATGGAAAAATTTTCACTGCCTTGTGATACTCTAGCTTGCCTATTATTAATAAAAAAGAAGTTTACTAGCAACAGAGAAAGTCCCAGTCAATGATATGACAACAAGAGTTTTTCAGCTCTTTACCAGTGGGGCATTACATACTTTCTACTCTTTTGTTATAGTGAAGGTTTTCAAGGGTGGCCCTTGACTCCGGCGTGCTCAAATACAAAGGCTTTAGACTGTTTTGAAATTAAGGATTTAGGAAACAAACACAGAAGTCTTCAGGGGCTCCCACCCAATTGTTTGTTATCTTTCTGCTGCTGTATCTATTTGTAAAGCTCAGCTATGCAAGCTGGGGATTACATAAGAACTTTCAGCTTCTGTTTAGTATCTTTAAACTAAGTTTTTCTCCTGTTACTCCTTTGTGGAAGAAAGCTTGTTAATGTGAACCCTGAGCACTCCAAAACGGAATGCACGTAAAACAGGTTTTAAAATACAGCCCACTGACTTATAGACCATTTATCACAGTTGTGGGGTTGTAACTGGCAATTTTGGAATATCTGGTGTCATAGGTTCAGCCAGTATCACTAAGTGTAAGCACAGTTCATCCCAGGTTAGGCTCTCCAAACTTGCCAATACACAGGTATTTTCCTTAAACAAGTAGCTTAAGGGTTATGTGAGCATTTGTCTTTTCTTACCTTGACTTGAGCACTGTGATTGAAAGTTTAATGTTACTACGTATCCAAGCTAGAGGGACGTCCAGAGAAAAGATGAATCCTGAACGGTACTTGAGCTCCCGGGGCCTGGGTGAGCCAGAGCCCCACAAAATGGTGGGTCGCAGAGGCCAGTGAGCAAGTGGCCAGAAGGTCCAGCAACCCGCTTTGTGGAGTACGCACAGCGGTCTGCAAGGAGCCCTCGGGTGGGTACAGCTCGGTTTCCGGGACCATTGCAGAGTGATACTGTGACCTCCATATCCCATATCGGCATTTCTGAAGAACAGGAGAAGGATTTTTGTTCATTCCAGCTTACCCGTGAAGTTAACCCCAAGTGTAAGCAAGTCGGGAACTGGTTAACCAAGGCAAAAAACAGACACAAAAAATTAAAATAGGGAGTTTTTTTTAATTTGTCTCCTTTTTCTGTATGGGATAATATTTTTGTACTTTTTCCCTTATCAACAAAGGAACCAATTCTCCCTTTTCCCCTTGCACAAACTGAAACCTTGTTGTTTCCATATTCCAAGAGCTAGGAAACCCAGGATATCCCTGCTAGGTTTGCAGTATCATCAGAAGAGTTGACAGCAGGATTTGTAAAGGGTTTGTGGCTTCATGCAGTACCACTATCAGGCCATATGCTGAATTAGCTCTCACCTTGTGCCTCAGGGCCTGAAAGGGGTTCATAATTATCTACACACATTTAAAAGCAACTACAAACATAGTGCAAATGAGGGAAGGGAGGATGAAGATATAGCAGCATGCTATAGCTACAGGCTGTGAGATTCAGAAGTAATGGCTTTCACTTCTTGGTTTTCAGGGATTTTGTCATGGCACCATCTGAACTGTGGGACCCAGTCCTGTCCTGACTTCATATAAAGACTAGATATGTATACTTCATGCCTATTTTCCGTGATAACAAGAAACCCGCTGACAAGTATCAGGGGCTTGCTATTGTATTCAATATGATCCCACCTTGGGATATCACAGGATCAGGACCAAGGGTCACACCACAAAATGCATCTGCACCACAGTTTAAACACAGCCCGGAGTGACCCATGGCAGCCTTCTATGCTGCCTGAGGAATCCCATATCCAAAGAGGCTGCTCTTAAATCCCAACCTAAAGTGATGCTGCAAAGTCTCATGTCACGCCCGGTAGCAATAATCTTCATTATTCTCATATTATTTGTTCTTTAAACATCTGCATACATTTATTTGCTCGTGACTTTAGACTAAGTCTTTCGATCTGGATTATTCTCTCTTCTGCGCTTTAAGACCATCTATCACGCTTTCCATCTTCGCCCGCAACTACACCTCTCTCCAGAAAGCGTGGAGCACAAACCCCAGCGCAAGAGGTAGCATTTTCTTTCCCTCGCTGGAAAGACTTACCACAAGGGAACAGAAAAATCCACGTAAAACCGAACACACGTTCCAGCGCACCGCCGCCTGGACGTGCGCGCGGCTGGCGGCGCCTAACGCTTTCCCTCAGAAACCTCATTTTTGGTTGCCCCCTTTGGGGCTGTCCCAAGCGCCGCTGAGTGTCGGGCACTGACTGAGCCGAGCCGGCGCGGCAGGCAGAAGCGGGGAGTCAGGGGACGTCGCGCTGCATCGGCCGTGCTGAACGCAGAGACGGCTACAATCGTGGCACACAGTTTCAGTCAGAAAGTGGAGTAATTTGAAATGAGTCAGCTGATAAAAATTCCCACCGGCCGCTGCTCAGGGACCTCGGGTAAAGGCCGGTGCAGGGCTGCGAACACTTCAGTGGAAATTTCGTCTCTCTGCACCCAAACCTCCACCTCCTCCTCCTCCTCCTCCCCCCCACATGTAACGGAAAGTCAAAGCAGCCGATAAAACTGTCACCCGCGGGTCTGCACCGCGGGCCGGGGGGCCCGTACCGAGGGCGCCGGCTGCCCGGCGGGGGGAGCGGGGCAGCGCGCGGCCGTTGGGGCAGGCTGCGCGCGGAAGAGCCGCTCGCCGTTTCCCGCCGGCCGCCCCCGCCGCCCCCCGCCCCTGCCCGCGCCCCCGCGCCCCGGCAGCGGCCGCGACATGGCGTACGGGACGGCGGCCGCCGCATCCCCCGCGCCCTGGGCCGGCCCGCCAAGCGGGACGGGGCGAGGCCCGCGGGAGGAGGGCTCGGCTCGCCGCCTGCCCACGTCCCCTCCCCGGCCGAGGAGGAGGAGGAGGAGAAAGCGAGCGAGGTCCCGGCAGAGCGGTAGGAGAGGGTTTGAGAGAGCCCTCCTCCCCGCCCGGAGGGGAAGAGGAAAGGAGCGCCGTGGCGGGCGGCAGAGGATGATAACTTAGGGCCGTGCCTGGCGGTGGGAGCTGCCCGCGCTGCCCGGGCGAGGGCGGCTGGAGGGCGGCAGCGATGTCCCAGGGCACGGCAGGAGGACAGGGAGCGCCCCAGGTGCTGCCGGAGGGGAAGGAGAGGCAGAGGAAGAGGAGGCGGAGGAAGAAGAAGGAGAGTAAGACGCGGCTGGTGCGCTCCAACTTGCTGTTACCTGAGGCCGAGGTGGAGAAGTCCAAGAGGACGATCCTGGCCAGCAACCGCCTCAAGACCACCAAGTACACGGCGCTCTCCTTCCTGCCCAAGAACCTCTTCGAGCAGTTCCACCGCCTGGCCAACGTCTACTTTGTGTTCATCGCGCTCCTCAACTTCGTGCCGGCCGTCAACGCCTTCCAGCCGGAGCTGGCCTTGGCCCCCGTGCTCTTCATCTTGGCGGTCACTGCCATCAAGGACCTGTGGGAGGATTACAGCCGCTACCTCTCCGACAAGGAGATCAACCACATGGAGTGCCTGGTGTACAGCAGGTGAGGTGGGGCGGGTGGGCACCAGGGACGGGGAGCACCATGGCGGTGGGGCCCCACCGGGCACAGGGACTTGGGCGAGCGGAGGTGTGGAAGCAGGGCAGCGAGCAGGCCTGTTGTGGAGGGCTTTCGTTTCCTCTCCAAGTGCGAAGAAACTCCCAGTTGCCCCTGGAGCTGGTGTCTCCCATCTCTTTACTCAGAACTGTGGGAGTTCCTACAGTCCTGTACCTTCAGGTGAAAGCAAATCCGCTCTGATCGGTGGGATCTCGCAGTAAATCACTGATTTATGAGGAAGCAACATTTTTTATAGGTCTTCACATATGCTCTGGGCTTGTTAGTGTTTTATGTTTTAAAGGAAGGCAAAGTCCATGTAAGCGTCAGAAGCAGTGTTTGATTTGCAAGCCTTTATGCGAATGCTTCCCAGTATGAGCGGTCAGTTACACCAGTGTATAGTCTCAGGCATTAATTTGGTTTTAGCAATATGAGACCTCACTCAAGTAACCTGCTATTAAATCTTCACTGAGCGAAGGAAGGATAGAGGCTGGAGGCTTCTGCATTTGAGTTAGGACTGTGAGGTTTCATGACATGCAAATTAGCAAGCCTCAGCTATGTTTACTTTTCTAAAGAATGAAGCAGTCTTTCCATTGAACATTTACTTTTAAGTGAATACTTTTTATTCGTTATCTCAAGTGTCATCATTCCCTGTGACTTCACTATTTCCCAAAGCTTGTGGGTGGAGTGTTAAGACATTTATCTCCTTCAGATTTTTTTGTTCTTTTTAAATGATCTGGGCTATACATTTAGACCACAGCCTTGGTATCTATAAATCAGACTGATATGACTTTTGCACCAGCATTTCTGTGCTCAGAATCCAGCTTTACAGAATTTTTGTTTTGCTTTTGTCTCAGTGCCGGATAGTCATCTCATAGTAGCTAAGGCTAAGGTTTTCTGGGGACTGAGAGAAGAACATACTTTCCAAGAGTGCAGGTTTTCATTCTCTTTCTGATGCTTTTTCAGTCTAACAGAAATGAAACACGTGCCAAGACGCTTACACTCTGATTCCACAGGCTGTCTGGGAGGGGTCCTCTGGGCTGACGTAAGCACCGAGGCAGAGAGCAACTCTCCTATTGCAAGAAAGGCATGTGAAAAAAAAAGTAAAATGCTAAAAAGAACTCAGAATAGGCTGCGTTTTCAACATCAGCAGACTCAGCTTGTTATTTCACAAACTCATATCGCACAAGAAATCTCAGCCTGGGATATTCCCCCACCAGTAGATACGCATGCATGGGAACACAAGTAAAATGGCCTTATTTCTGTAAACTAAACCAAAAATAACTTAGCCAAATCACACACGTAGGCATTGCTAACCTAAGGCTGTGCCTAGCACCTTGCTTGCCTGTAGTTGTCCTCAACTCTAAACACTTCTGGTGTTGAGGGAGATGGCTGGCAGGAGGGCTAGGAAGGGACTATTATTGCAGTAAAGTAAAATAGTGTTAATGAGGATGGTTAATCTAGCCTTTACCAAACAAAATCAGTTTAGAAATAAGCTCTGGTGTCTCCTAGGTTGAAAAGAAAGAAGTACCTGTTGCAGAAGCTGTACAAAATATTAACGAATTCCAGTACTGAGATACTAATTCTGGAATGTTTCTGCTCCCTGCAATTTTCCATATACCTCTCTGCTGCCACAAAAGTAGACATGACTATGAGAAAAGGTGTACCTTGGGTGTTAATATCACTTGTGCTCTTTTGGGAGTCCCAGCAAACTGCACTGCCTTTTGTACTGCTTATGCTGTGCCGGAGTAAAAGTCAGAATTGTTCCTTTTACTGCAGAGTTTGGATTACTGTTGAGTGACACTTACACAGATTAATTTGGGAGCAGTTTGCCTTTGCATTTGCATCAAAGGTGCATGGCGGCCTAATCCGTGTGGGGCAGCAAACGTGGAAGCTTAAGAACTCCATCACCTATTCAGGCACAGCTTTGTGACTGGGAGCAGAGCTGAACAATGCGTCCTTACAGCCCACTCCAGAAGCCTAAGTCCCCGGTAGCAGCTCACCTATTTCCACCTTCCAGCAGTCCCTAAGAAAAGCTTCCCTCCCACAGTTAAAAAAGAAAAACAAAACAGGAGGTTAAAACAATTTGCTTATCTGTTTTTAATCTGCCCACTTTTTCTTCTTTTTTAGCCTTTTTTAAACTTCACAAAGTCACCTTTTTGAACATCCCCCAGCCTCAGTGAGCGAAATGGGACTAGAAACTTGCTATTTTTGGAGATAAAAACTAAGATTCTCACTAACTCAAGTGACAGGGAACCAAGATTGAGATTTGTATCAAGGTCATGAAAGTCGCTGGGCGTGAGTTCAGAAAAGCTGTTTTCTCAGAAAGGTGTCATGCCAGTGACAAAACGCAAGTGATTGGACGTGACTTTTACTTTGTTTCCTTGGACTCTTTGTTTCTGGAAAAACGTTGAAGTATAAATGTCACATAAGGAAGTAATAGATGACAGCTTTTCTCCCCACATCCTTTTTATGTTGATCACTTTATCAGTCTTACCACCTTTTGACCAAGCCAGACTCTCTCTCTCTCCCCCGCCCGCTCTGCTACTTCCTTGTGGTGTCGTGGAGGCAGGCTTTGATGCAAATGCTGTCCTCGATAGAGATGCTTCTGTAGGTAGGGCAGGTTAATGAACATAGCTGCAGCCGTGTTCTCCCCTAGGGCTGCCAGAGAGCTGTGACTCTTCTCTTGCTGGTCAGTACTTTGTAACTCTGAAAGAGGCCTTCTGCGAGATGGGATGTATCTGAGTGCCAGGGCAGTCCTCTGCACAGTGATGGGCTCCTTTTCCTGCCAGCCTCCCGCACAGCTGCAAGAGAGCCACCTCAAACATGGACTACAGTGTTTGAACACAGACTACAGCAAATGACAGTGAATTATAACAGTCAGCAACTTGAGATAGAGACTTTTGCTTCACTGTAGCAGAGAAAAGCCCTCTATCTCATGTTATATAGTGTTTAGTGAGCAAGTAGAGATTCAAGTCAGATCCTGTGTGTTCTGTCCCGTATCCTCCATGTGCTGCTTTCCTGGCTACTGAAGTACCCGTCCACTGTCAGATACAAGCAGCAATTAATGATGCAAGACCTAGAGGACAGAGAGAAAGCAGGGGTAGACAGAGCCTACTGCTACTCAGGCCAGTTCATCAGGAAGATGTTCAACAACATGCAGGCAGTGTCCACTGCAAGGTCCTCTGGAGCAGCCTACACAGGCAGATCGTGTCAGTAATCTGATATGGAGGAAAATACTGCTATGCTGCTGCTTGACAGCTGGTGCGCAGACTAGACGTTCTTCTTCCCGCCTGCCCAGTGGTGTGGACTCAGATGACCCATTCTCATACAGCCACTGCTGAATCAATGACTCAGTGGCTCATAGTTGGCAACACTTAACAGACGATAGAACAGCAAAGGATGATGCAACCTGAAGTAAAAAGCTGAAGAGAAATGCAGCTTGTTTTTGCAGAAAGAAGACAGCTTTCGTTTAGAAATTCTGGATGTTTTGGAGAGTCCCTCAAAAGATACTGCTTTCTAGAGTCAGATGGTGGAAAGGGAAAAGACCTGATTCTTTGAATAAATTGAAAGAAGCTGTTGAGTTTGAATTGGAAGCGTATGTCGAGGAATGAAACATGCTAGAGCATTGCAGACTTGTGTTGCTTTGTGGTGGAGTTTGCAGGTCCGCCTGTAAGAGCAGTCAGGGTCTTGGTAGGTAAAGAGGGAAGGTTTCTTAGCAAAGAGAAGTTAATAGTGCCTCTCTGGAGGCCTTTAAGGGCACCTCTCCTGCTTGGCAATACAGAGGAAATTAGGCACTTACTTTAGGAGGGCAGTTTCACAGGTCACCTAGAATTTAGATTCAGTGCAGGTGCTTAAGTTAGGAATGCTGGATCACAGCCAAAACTCTTTCTTAGTTGGTTTAAATGGAGGGAAGTTACAAAGGCATTAGAGCCCAGGCTGCAGAAGATTGTTTTGTGTGCATAACCTTTGCAAACCTGTGATCATCTTAGTCTCCTCTCTCTGTTCCTCTTCCTCATTTTCATCACCCAGGGATGGAGGTTGAAGACTGGAGATTACAAATTCGCAATCTTAACGGTGAAATCTTGTTTGGCTAGTTACTTTTCTGCGTTATTATCTTGGACTTGAAGGATAGGAGGGTGATTTTTTCTTTGCAGTTGCTGTCCTCCAGTGCTCACCAGCTCTGGCTGGAGTTGTGAATCGCGCATGTAAATGCTTGCTCCAAGTAAGTCCAGGATGCACACATTGCTACCATTGTTAAATATTCGATAGAACTAAATTTGTCACTGGAGCAGAAGTGTTAAAACTCTTCTAAGCAGGGGCTTTGTTTTTGGTGTGCTGTTACAGAGTATGGTATACATTTACATGGTATGTAAATAGAAGATGAATAGTGATAACTACAATCACAACAAATAATGGCACTCATCCAGCAGGGAATTACATTTTGTTACTGACTCAGTGCTGTGTTGGTGAAATAATCTCCGCTAACATTTTTCTAGGAGCCTTATGTTCAAAACCAAAGGGCTTTGCTTTCTAAATCTACTCTCTAACTCTTGCTGCATCCATTGAAGAGTATTGCTAAAGAGTGTAATGGTCTCTGCATACTGATCAGAGAGTGATAACTGCTTCTTCTGTCAACCTGTGACTTAGAAAACCCATGACAAATTGAAATTTACAACCAGATATTTGTCTCCCCTGAGGTGTGGAAAATGTTTAATGGGGCACTCAGGCAGCTATCAAAGCAGGCTGTTTTACATTAAATGTTAATTTCTTTCTGCGAAACTCAAGAGGAGGAGAGAAGAGAGTTTGATGCGGGCAACGTGTTTCATATAATTTCCAAAATACACTCCCTTCTTTCTTCCCTCTATCAACCCGCCAGTGAAAGCAATTCCAATCTTGGAGAAAAAAGATACAGCAGTGTTACCAAATCCTCACAAGGGCACAGCAGATCCCACTCATGGCCTCTAAAATAGCCACATGATGACTTGCCCTGCAACCATTTCACTTCTTAGATGCCCTATTTTGCTGGCAACACCAGTCTCTGGGGACTTGGATTGTGATTATCTCCCGGTGCTACCCGAATAGACCAGAGTAGCTTCTTGTCCCAAAATGTGCTGGCAGGGCAAGACATTTCTCACCAGAAGAAACAAGGTTGTCTCATCCCTTCCAGAACACAAGTATCACTAGATGTGATTCAGAAGGAAACTACCTGGAATTACTCAGTTTCCTCTGTGAGTGAGCTTGGTGCGCAGAAAGCTGAAAGCAGAAAGTAGCGGTCTGAATCTGTTGGTGAAGTCAGTGCTCCCTCCTTGAGTTTCAGACAGATGCGGCTCTGTTCATGTTACTGTGTCTTTATCCTTCACTTCAGTTTGGGCCAGGCTGACAGTGAGTAAACTCACTGGGAGATGTTGTAGAGGCTCTTCTGTTAGACTGATAGGGAGCAATTTCATTCGGTAGTAAGAGTTTATCCTAGTAGCAAGGGATGTCTGTGCTAATCTTCTGAGATGTAGCCAGCTGCAATGCACAGGAGAACCCATCTGTCTGTCCAACTATATGTATGCAGTTTATTTGCTGTTCAGTGTAGGGCAAATTTTCTGAGTGCCTGAGCTTCACTACTGGAAAAGAAAAATGCTTGCGTCTTATAACAAAGCTCTTTAATTTGTATAGGATGTCATAAGAGCAGTTGCAGGCTGTTTCACATGCCTCTGGCTAACTACCAAAGAAGATACTGTTAATCTCCACTGAAAGACCTAGCGATGTCCCCAAATTAATTTTTGCAGTACAGAGTACATTTCCAAAGAAATTGTACATAAGGGAAGAAAAGCATGTATTGTTCAACTCTGCCTGATACTGTGATTCCAGATTCCACCTTCCACATGTCATCAGCAGAACTGAAAACCAGAATTGAAAACCCTGACAACCATGCTATAGATCAATGTTTCATGGAACTGCTTATTAGCTAGCATGGCATAACTTAGCCAGGGCATTCCTCCCACTAGCAGACCAGTCCTCCAGAAGTACTTATTAGAGCAATGCTCTCAAGCTCTGTCTGGGAGGCCTTAGTTTTACTATGGGAGTGTTGGAGGACTCCGGGGAATGAAGAAGACTTAAACGGCTTCTTGTGGTTTTCCGTCCTCCTTCTGACTGATGTTGGCTGATAAGGAAGATGAAAATAGAGAAAGAAGGAGGCTCCCTGCCGCTGGGCAGGACTTACTCAGATGCCTCATCCAGGCTTACGCAACCCTTATGGATGGACAGGCTGCCTACCTTGACGCAGCAGCAGGAGAAGTCCGAGTGCCAAATCTCCGCTTGCCATGTAATCCAGCATGCTCCCCATTTGTAGGGTAGTTGCTCTGCCCAAGAAAGGTCTAAGAGGTGCCTCTCCTCTCCCCCTGCAACACTAGGCCTTTTGGATATGGGGAGCTTTTGTGTATATACACAGTAAGGGCAGTGCAGCTGGCAAGCCAAATGCACAGCTTCTGGGTTATGCCCAATTTGCAAGATTTACACTGTGCAGGCTTGGTTTTAGCAACCACATATACTGAGAGCAATTAAGTTCATGAAAAGCAGGACAATTTGTTTCACTTGACATAGTTGGGGAGGCAAACCAGCTTCCACAGCTTACCTTCAGCCTCAGTGTTTTCACTCGGTGGCTGGCACTAATGCAACTATGTTAGTGGCAAGTAATTTTTGTACCTAGAAGAGATCCGCAGCAGAAACACGATCCAAACCCTGCTGCTGCCCTGCAGCAACACACTCTGCCTACCCTCGTCTCACAAGCATGTGGAAGCGAGACAGTGGGCTGGGAGTCTCCACGCACTGGGCCAGGGAGAGCGCATTTCAGTGAATGGCATAATCATAAAGTGAGGAGCTGACTCGATGCTAAAAGCCAGGACACTGACCTCTTACTGATAACTTTGTGTAGGTATAGGCAGTAGCTTCCTCTGATGTATGTCAGGCACAAAAGTTGACCCACACCCAAAATGCAGCCACAACGCAAATGTGTGAAAGACGCTAGCTTACAGCTTTTCCCAGGTAGGTGTTTGTGGTAGTGTGGAGGGGAGAGGAGGTGCAGAGGGCATAACAGTGACATCCTGTTCCAGGAGCTTGTGTGGCCCTAATATTGAGCTCAACTGAGGAAATGTACATGTATAAATGTATCTTTGATTCTGAAAGATTTGATAAAGCAAGCCTTAGATTTAGTTTGAGGAAGATGACCTGCGTGCTTCTGAACGAGTCGGTTTAATCTTTGCCACATGTCCAGGAAGTGGCAATGAGGGGAGTTCAAACTATGAGCTTTCAGTGCATGCAAGAGGTAAGCTGAGAGGAACAACTTTCTCTCTTTTACTGTTTCTAGGATACAGCTACACAGCCTGTCCATAGAAAGCTGCTAGCTACCCAGCTAATAGGGTGTTCTGTCCTGTGGACTGCTGAGGATATCTAATCCTTATGAGCTGCCAAACTACCACCTAGTTCTTTGCTCCAACAGGAGCCATGTTTTATTCTGTTTCGAGAGTGTTGCAGGTGAAGATCTCTGCCATGGTCGGCCTTCATCCTTAAGGCATGTTGTATGGTCAAGGACAGTGTTGAACTGGCAAGGCGTGCGTTTTCAGGGGCAAAGTATGCATTTTAGGGATGCCATCTCCTCTGCCATTTTATTACAATTTTATTCTTGACTGATCACAATTTCTCTAGAGTAACAAATAGGCCAGTCTCTCCTGTGCAGCAGCCAACATTTGCATCATGCCCAGTCATTTCATAAACTCAGACTCTGCTGGAGATTTGTTACAAGAGGCATGGAGGTCACTTGTTTTGTTTTTATGTTCTGGTTGCCTGGAAATACTGACCTACTTCAAGGAAGAGTTTAAATGTTTGACTGACAACTGCACTCCAGTTCTTATATACCTGTGCTGCTATTATATTAACACTGAGGGTGTGAACACTATTGCAGAATATTTGGCATTTCTGTAGTTTTGATGGAGGTTTTAGTTTTGACCTTTTGGAGAGAAAGTCCATTATGAAGTGACAGCATTTGTAACTATAGCTCTTTATCTTTGTACGTTATCTTATGCTTGCTAGGCTTTTTCTAGGTTGCACAGCCATATAACTATATGCTTGCCCCTTGTCTGTTCACCGTCCTGCCTTCCAGTAACAATCTGAATATGCCTGTTTTGGCTATGTTAGCTGATTTTGTTTGTTCACTAACAAGTTGTTGGGCAAGTCGTTGTGAAATCTCCTGAAATATTGAGGCCAACACACAAAGTGCTGAACAGCAGTCACCTAAATACAACTGTGGGCATGTTCAGGATCTCTCAAAATCTAGACACAAATAAGATGCCTCAGAAGAGATGCCAGTGGACAAATTTTAGCAGGCAGGTTTAGCAGCAAACCTTCAAAGACGCACAAAGTTCAATAAGTGCATTAGAAAGATATAATCTATTTTGGGCAAGAGTAGGTTATCAGAAATCAAATCTAATCCACCTAAGTCTGATCTTGCAGTTGTAGGGCATTATTTTTTTGTGGGCCCACATTTATATTTAGGCATTCAGATGCTTTCTATATTTTCTTTTTCTCCCTTTTTAGAATTCCCGTGTTCTCATTGTCAGCTTCCCCTTGCTATACTTCCCTCTTTACTGTACACCTGCAAAGCTGTGAAGCAAAAGCTTGATCTTATGCAGTTTACCGGAATAAAGACATATATTGTTTTTATCTGCACACTTGAGGGCATTTTGATCTTCCTTCCTTCACTATCATATGTTCATATTTTATCAGAGATGCTTGGATAGCGGTGCCCGTCTCCTGATAGACAGGTTGATTTGCGTCCTAACTCTTCTGCATATGCTGTTAGTTGTCTTCCCTGTAAAGAATAGTGAGCTGCTGATTATAGCTGGCTGGCAGGGAACCCTTTCAAGTGCTAATTAAGTTCTCTCTGACCTGACAAAGGTATTTCCTGAAGGAGTTCGTTAGGTTCTTTCTGAGACATGAGGTGAGATTTATTTCACATGGCTTTTAGCTAAAAGGTATGTGTCCAGTCTGACCAAGTCATTTACACTTGTGTCACAATCAGTGGAGAGCATTGAACGGTTCTAGGTGGAGGGGGAAATCCTTCCAGTTTATTTGAGACACTTACCTTAGGATAGTTTGAATCAGGAGGTCCTTACTTCTCTCCAGTGATGATACAGATGAAGCTGAACTAGATGACTTACTTATATAGCTAAGTTCAGGTAAGATGAATCCCGTTAGTCAGCTCCGAGGGGATAGATTTTAATTCCTGTTAATGCTCCATATGATTTTTGGACTGTAGAAGATTAGCCTGTCCTGCTCAATATATTTAATGATTTATTTAAGAACTATGCTTTGGAATCACAGATGCAAGTATGTTCACCTGTCAGGTGAAGGGGATAACCCAGTATCCACTATTTCATCTCCTGCCGCATTCTGCCTTCAGCATTCGCCATTAACATATTGTTCATACTTGTGAAATGTTTTTATATCATTTATCTCAGTGCTGAGAAACAATGTAAGAGATGAGTTGTTATCAATAAATAATTTTCCTCTTTGAATAATTGATTATATTTGCATTTCTGTGGAGTTTTTCAGGCTGCCCACATAATGTGAGGAATCTTGGTATTTTGAGATGTTATTTGCTCTTTAACCTCAGATGCAGCTTTTGGGCAGGAGTGTTGAAACATAAGGTAGGAGGTTCCTAATTCTGCTTTCTTCTGTTTGTCTGGATGTACCTAAATATTAGGTCAACTAAAACCACTTTGCAAACTGTGTCTCTTAAAATGCAGAAGGCAATTGTATTTGACATAATCATGGCTGTTACAAGGGTGAAAGTGGGGCTTCACTGTCAGGTGTCTCACAGATATCACATATGGCTGTTGGGATTATGTTTTATGTCCAGTAGGATCAGATCTTCAAACCTACAAGGGATATTGCTGGGTGATCAGGGATTGAAACTGAGGGATCAGTGGTGAAATTATTCTGCTAATTTTGAGTATCACTGATTTACCCTTCGTTGCCAGTTTCTACACTGCAATTTTAGTGCCTGTCCATATGGGAGCATAGGCACATGCAGACATACCATGTAGCTGTGTAAGAGGTGCAGCACCGCAAGATGTCATGCCAATGTTTGCTATCTTGAAAGTCCTAAGTTCTGTTCGTCTGATTGCAGCATTTGACACTCTGCTCTTCCTGATTGTTCAGGCTTAAATGTCTCCTATCAGGTTTTTCTTACATATGTCTCTCATTTATTTTCAGTGCAGTTCCCTGTGTCTCTCTGCTTTTTGTGACAGGATCATGGTTGTGTGTGGGAGCTCCTATTTCTGTCAGATCCTGTGGGAGCTTTCCAAATTGCAAGTTCAACAGAAAAGCTGCACCACAGCTAAGCCAACCGTCAGTCTAGTGGTGCTGATGTTTAATCTGCTGCACCCATTTTCCAGGACTCCAATTTAAAGTCCATAAGAGCCCTTGTCATGGACTGAACAATCCATGATATCCCCTCAATTTGAGGAATACCACAGTGGACTCTATTTTTTAAGTCCTACCATGTTATAGAATAAACTTGACTTATTAGCAGTGAAATAGCTTTTCTTCCTCAAGTGGGACATCTGCCAACTCATGCCAGAAAAATGTAAGACCTGTAAGACCCATCTGCCAAAGAATATTGCAGCATAGGATCCCCAGCCTCACAGTGTATCACTATATGTAGAGCTAACAAAGCAAGCACTGAAATGTAGTCTGGGATGAAAAGTCAACAACCAGTGGATTTTGTGTGTTTGCCAAGTGTTTGGTTGTTGATGCATTTTTTAGTTTGGGGGTTATTTGTGTTTGGTTTTTCTTCCAGTTAATAAGCCAGGTAGAAATTATCAGTTACTACCCCAGTTTCAAAACTGTTAACAAATCATTACCAATCTCACTAAAGATAAAATTCATGAGAAAAGTCCAAAACATTTATTTCTTTTTCAGGCAGAAGTACTGAAGCAGAATCTAGCATGATAAAGACAGAAATAGTGTCTTTTAAGCACATACAGTGTCTCTACCTTTTAAAGCCTTTGTTCAGCATTTTAGTGTAAGATTTCTCTAAAATTCCCCATGGTTATTCTAAATTCAATCCTCCTTGGAATGCAGGGAGCAGAAGAGAAGGAGGAGAGTTCCTGAGTTTATTTTCAATGGCATTTGGTTTGACTTGGAGGATTTTTATATTGCTAATTTGGTCCTTGCATATTAATTCATGTTCTTCCTCTGCTGCTCCTAAATTGGAAACTTTCCATTTTACATCTGGCAGTCTTGTCCTCAGTTGTTTAACCTTTATGCTTTATCACTAGAAATAGCTGTTCTGTGCAGTGAATCCAGCCTCTTAGGCTTAATAACATTCCCTTCAGCAACTTCTAGAAAGGTTTTTGGGTTTGTTTTTTAACCACAATCCACATTTACAGAAAGCATGCCTGAATGGATGGTGCTGCACCCTAACAAAAAGTTTTACACAAGAAAAATACAATACTTGTTCTTTACTACTGGAAGAAAGTTTAGAAACACAACCACATATACAGAAGTGGTTAAGACCAATGGTGCATTGCCCCAGCTAGTCGAGCAGTATTCAAACTACATGCAAACCTGATTGCTGATGATTCGGGAGCAGAGTTCTTACTTTTCCAGTTACTGAATATATATCCAGATGTCCAACACTTCTGTGGGATGTCTTGTCATCCATGTCTAACTCTTTTCTGACCTGCTTTTGTAACTCATTAGTTGCGGTTAGATTCCACAGCAGTTTGTTCCACAGAGGTCATACACAATATGAAAATATCGTCTGCAAAGGAAGGATCCCCACTCAGTGCTCCTTGTAACCTTTGTTACTGAGCTACACACCTGTACATATTTAGTGGGAGTGCTAAAGTGGTATGCAGTACACAGTGGGAAACTATGAGCCATGTATTTAGAAAGCTTAGTCTGTCCGTCTTTTTTTGCCCAAATGTAACTCAAATAAGAAGCAAGGCCCAGAAAAAGAGAGATTTTTTTTTAAGTGTGACTTCCTACGCAATTGGCTTCATGAATGCCAGTCCTTAAAACTCTCAGCTGTAAAAAGTGTGTTTATATGGCACACATTCAGCATGAAGCAGAGTTGTCCCCACTGGCATGTCTAAACACCTTCAGAGCACCATGCAGAGGTGCTTGGTGCTCTGGAAGCAATATGGGCCATTACTGCTGTGCTGTCTCTTAGCAGAGCTTGTAGCTCAAACACGGCCAAGTTCACATGACTAACAGTTTTCTGTTTGTGGATAGGGCACAGCTGGTGGGAGTTTGGGACCCTGCACCCTGCTCTAATTTATTGTCCTTAGACTGAAAAAAGCCAGTAAGAATGTTCAGTAAATGCAGATGCAAATTGCATGACTACGCTTAATTTTGGGAGGTTATTTCAGTTTAATTGTGACCAAATGGATGGTAAACCATGATTCTCATTACTGGCCATTAATGCAGCAGTGTTTCCTGAGTAACTTTGGATGAGGAAGTAAATTGTAAAAAATAGAACCCTGTCAAAACACTTTTTTTTTTTTTAAGAGACATGTATATAATAGGTGCGATTTACCACATCAACACAGATCAAATTACCAGAAGACTCATGATTCAGGGTTGAAAAGCAAATTAAACAAGCTGGATTTAGGCTTAAGATATTCAAGTGAAGCAGATGTAAACAAGTACTACTGCAGGTTGTCATCCTTCTACTGTATTTCTGCCATCTGAATCCCTTTTTACTGAGAACTTAAATAAAGTGAAAAAGCTGCTTTTTAATTCATAGGAAGGGAGCACAACATTCTTAGGAGTTCTCCAAAGCTTCAGAAAAGTAACCTGTCAGTGCCACAGCAGTGTAGGCAGTTCATGTTCCAGAATAATGTTTATCCTGCTTGAGGTCAGCAGGAGAACTCTCTTTGAGCCATGAGTTATCCCCTGCCTTTCTAAAATAAGACCCTTTTTGCAAGTCAGACCTTCCTTCGGTCAACCTGACGCCCTCCATATGATGTACAGGATCACCTCCCACGGCCTTAAACTTCACTGGCTTTCATACCTGATGTCTGTCTGCATTTGTCCCTGTTGTAAGGGCAATCCCTGGTGATTTGTGTAAGGAACTCAACGGCACATTTATGCCGCCCAGCAAGGAGGTCTGTGTTGGCACTGCGGCAGGCTGGTGTGTCGGTATGGGCAGCATTACTCAGATTAGTGTCTCCGAGCTGCTCGGCAAGGCGTGTTAGCTAGTCTGCGCGAGGCACGGAATGCTTCCTTACAGTCATACTGCTTTGAGAGGAAAGCTGGCTGTACAGCAGTTGGTTCAAATGCCTCCAGCTTGAGTTTCAAGATTATTTTGCACCTCGGAGGACTCTGTGAGCCTGGTTTACATACACGTTCTAATCAAGAAGGTTAAAATGTTTACAGCTGTAGATAGCACCATCAAATGTTCAGTCCTTGGACTGGGAAAGTATTAAAAAGATGATTGGGAGCTTAATAAGTCTTAAAATGTATATGAGTGGAGTCATAGCTGTTTCTCTGTAAGGAAGCAGAGGGCATTTTGTAAACATCAGTCGGTTTCCTTTACAACAGGGTGGGTACAAGGAGGAAATGGCCAGAGTGACAGTTTTGCTGTCTTGTCCAGAGAAAGTGTAACTTCACACTTACCAAGTTAGCAGTTTGTATGCTGGGACAGCTGTCTATTTTGCATAGCTGTGCTGTTTATCAAGAAACCTCTGCAAAATAGGCAGTGAACAGCTGCCAAATGGGTAGCCATTACAAAAGCAGAGGTAGGTCTTTTTCCACAGGCGTCCAAAGAGTCTGATGGCCAAAATAACCACAGTGTTTTCATGGTAGTAAAAGCAGGCAACGCACAGTAACCGAGAACGTAGAAATCCAATCTTTTCACCATGACCTGGGATTGTGCTTTGGCCAGCTCAAACTTTTGATCCCGGTTTTACCTTTCCAGGAGAGGTGCTTTGCTTCTGAAGTTGTGCTTTGAACTCTCCTAGCACAGAGAGGGCTGATGGTTGACAAAGAGATCAGGCTGCAAGGGTACTACAGGCAGTCTGTAATTCAGCCTGCTAGGAGAGGGAAGAACAGAGACAGACTTCATGGATCAGTAGCACCAGCTCTGTCTCTTGTTTCAAGTTATTAAAATAATACTTCCTAACACTGGTTTTATAAAGGCATGTTCCTAAATGCTCTCTAATGCCCATAATAATTTTAGATGCTGGGAAGTAAATATTTTTCTTCTACCAGTGTGTTTTGGGGTTTTTTTTGCCACTTGGCAAGCAGTGGTATTTGGGGGTTTTGTGTTTTGTTTTGGTTAGTCTTCTACAATATTTAGGATGAAGTAGAATTTAGCTTTGCTACAACACCTTGCAGATATACACACACAAAATACTTGAACTTGCCAAAACAAGTTATTTTTTGCATCAGCATTCTTGAGTTTATTTTCTGCTTGCATGTTTTCAGAAAAAGAGTGCTTCTTACCAGCTGCTGTGGACAAAACATTGTGTCTGCAAGATCGACAAACTGATGGCATTTTAGTTAGTACTGTAGAGGTCAGCTACGGGAGAGACAGTTGGAGAAAAATAGGCAAAATCTGATTATTAGAAGGCCGCTTAAGATAAGACCAACATTAAGATAAATTAAAAAATAGGGCAAAAGACAAATGTGGTTCTGACCTCTAATGCCAGAAAAATGAACTGTTAGTGCTTATAACTGGGCCTTGAAATGAGCCCTGGGAGGAGACTGGGGCTCTGTGATGGTTTAGATTTACACCCGGCCCTTGATTTCTTTTTTTGATGGCCAGTTTTCTATGTCATGACAGACTAATTTTGCTTCACAAGCACATGAACTTTCCCTGCAGCAAGATGGGAGCATCACCTGTAAGAGAAAGTCAGCAGTCCCAAGGCAAGCTATATCCTCCCCAAGTCAGGGCTTTAAGGGCATCGGTGAATGAAGACGTGCTTACTGTATCCTTCCTGTTCATCCAGAGCACTGTTAAATACCCATCTACGCTAGAGTCGTGTTCCCTCCTCACCTCTTTTTTCTTTTCTTGTTTGGGCTAATGTCTTGTTGAATTGCTGAAAGGCCTTCAAGTATTTTGGGAAAGAGGACAGGGTTGACTCTTAAACACACTTGCGGGGAGTTGGCAAATCTCCACTAGGGTCTTCAACAGGATCTTGAGCAGGTTTCATAACCCTTTCTGTGCATCAAAGCCATAGTCTACAAAATGGGAACAGCATGATTTATCTCACAGGGTTTTTGAGGTTTGAACTGGGACTTTTAAAAGAGATATTTATTGTGACTTGTTTCTCCTTAAAACTGAATGGGAGTTCAGTGTCTTGATTTTCTCATTTCAGGGATTTTCAAAGCAGCTATCTTATGTGGAAAAGCTTGATTTTTAATTTTTTTTCCTTGGATTTTTGGATTATTAGTGATCTGATTTCAAAATCTCTTTAAATGGAGTAAAAAAAATAGGTTATGGAAGAACTACAGTCCCAGTTAAAAAGAAATCTGTATCTACCATCCATAGGGACCTGATTAGTCCCAACACTAATGTGGTAAATGGATTATAATTACTCTACTTCTCCCACGATTCTCAGGGAAACTCTGAAAAAAGGTGGGCATTTAGGTAAGACAAAGCAAAACGTTTGGAGATGCCATGTGCAGAAATAACCACTTTGAGAAATGCCTCTATAATGAAAAAATGTTACTGCACGGTAACAGTTGCCAACTGGTAGAGGTGGAAGAATTCAGAAGGAAAGGAACAATGCAGAATAAAAATGTGTGTAACAAATTATGGGCAGAAAGAAAGAATATTCCAAGTTCTCCATTGTGTTCCTTAGCTACAAATAATCCTTTGAAATATTTGTTCCAAAGGTCATATAAAAAAAGACTTCAAAGCAAAAAAGGGTAATACTGAAACTGTCTCTAGCAGGTTTATTCTGAAAATATTTCAGAAGATGAGAAAATTTCCTTGTGCAACAGTCTCACAGGTTTTTACTGTAGGTAATGTTCTGCAAACACCTAGACATTAGGATCACTTATATCATCAGACTAAAAACGGGGTGTGTGTTTTTGGAAAATTTGTTTGGAGGAAGTGCTGATAAGCGAGGGAAATATTAAGCCCAATCTGTGTTCACTTACCTTCCCTAGGCCTGGGCTGTGCAACAGTTTTAAACTGAAAGAGGGCAGATTTAGATTGCACATTAAGAAGAAATTTTTTACTATGAGGGTGGTGAGGCACAGGAACAGGTTGCCCAGGGAAGCTGTGGATGCCTCATCCCTGGAAGTGTTCAAGGTCAGGTTGGATGGGGCTTTGAGCAACCTGATGAAATGAAAGATGTCCCTGCCCGTTGCAGGGGGGTTGGACTAGGTGATCTTTGAAGGTCCTTTCCAGCCTAAACCATTCTGTGATTCTGTGATTCTATGCAGCAGAATAAAGGACTTCCACATGAATAACTGATCAGAGGGAAAGCTGAGATTCCCAGAAAGGGTGAGAGTAAGGCATTAATTACCCTCTGTACCCACCAGCCAAACTTCCTTTAAACTGCTGAAGTCGCTTGGTGTTCTGTGAAACCATCTAGAGCAGCATAAGATTTGTCTTGCTTGGCTTCAGCTATTTGGATATTAGGCATTCAGTCCCACCAAACTCTGAGACCTCCTCACTAGCCTGGGTAGAAAGACGGGCATCTCCAGAGAGCTGTTTGTCCCATCCATCTTCTGCTGGGAAGAATCATCCACCAGAAGTGCCCTCGCCCCCCCTGCCGTCTGCTGTGGAGACATCTAGGCAAGTAGAGCAGATGAGATCCCTCACATCTGGACAGCTGAAATAAGGTGAAATGAAAACATTGTCTTACCAGGAGCGTGGATGTGGATGTGCGTAAAGGTGGTCTTAACAGGAAAGTAGTTTACCTTTGTACTGATGGTAAGAAAATTGAATCATACAGTTGGACTCGATGATCTTAAAGGTCTCTTCCAACCTAAATGATTCTGTGATTCTACCTGTCACCTGCTTGTTTGACTTCCTTGTAAATATGAAACTTTGTTACGAATTTTAGCCTAAATGTTTTCAAGTTTTAGGCCTAATTACTGCTATTCTGTTGCTTTATACAAGCCAGGGATGTGCTCTCTCAGAAGCAGCTCTTCTCATTGTGCTGTGTGCATCACTAAGCTGCTCATCAGCACCAAATTTCATGCTCCATTATAGGCCAAATTTTGTCAAAACTCTTGTAATTTTGTTAGTGCATCTGCTGCTTTTCTAACAATTGTCATGCTTCATTTCTCACCAGAGAGACTTTGCTTTTCCTGTCAAGTGTGATTGAAGCTAGCAAACCCAGCAGCAAGCCAGAAGTCCAGACCCAGGCCATCCCCAGCCCTGTGCCAGCACGGTGCCAAGGGAGCCCTCTAATGTCAACCTCGTGTTGCCAGTGGATGGAGCCTTTCTGCCCGTGTACCTCTGCCAACACTCTCACCCAAGAAACACAGGCTTTCAAAAGCTGTGGGCATATCTGAGTCCACTCAGATCTACTGCCAAAACAAAGATGTTACGTTAACCCTTTATGGTATCCTTTTAAAAAATTCCTTGAGAGACCTTCTTACATTTCCTGAATAGTACTCAGGTTTTCATATATAAAGTGGGATACCAAAGTGCTATTTATGGTCATCCATCATTAAGAAGTTGAAATTTATAAATAGTCAGTGCTAAAGTCTTTCTGGCAAAGACTTTGATGATGCTGCAGGAAGCATTCCCCTATCAGATATATAAGCATTTTAAATGCTTTTCCATTTTCAATAGCATTATCTCTGCAGAATGGTGTCCTCCATAAAATGGGGGAATGTCTGAAAATGTCACGTACTTCTCAGAGTCTGACCATTGCCCATGCTGTCTTCTGTACCCCTATAATAATTTTGTAAACATTAGGCCATTTCAAGCAATACGAATGTTCTACTTTATGTAGAACGGAAAGAGAGATTGCTGAAGAGCTGATAGAGATATATTGTTTTGTGAAGAAATACAGAACTGGAAAATTTACATCCAGTATGACTTTCTCTGGATTCTTTTGGTGGTAGTGGCACATCTTTTTGCCTCTTTCCAAGCCTTCAGTTTTCTTCTTCTGTTTTGTTCTTCACGGGGTGGGGTGGGGGGAAGGACAGCAAGTTTATAAATAAGACGGGAAAAGAGGAGTAGTTTTGTTTTTCAGAATGGAATATGTGTGTTATTCACTGACCCAGAAAAATGAGCCACATGTACAAGATTTACACTTGAAAAATGAAGGAAATCTTTCCTACCAGGCCTATAGAAGAGCTTTGGACTATAGCAGTTCAGGTATAGGAGTGAATGCTGCGACTCAGCAGTGTTGGAGTCTGTTCTCTTCCCCAGCTCTGACAATCTGCCTGTGTGTTCTTGGACATTTTCCCCTGAAATGCACCCAGCAGTAGTTTTCCATCTGCATCGACAAATCCGAGGAGATGCGGGAGGCATTACGCATCGGTTCTGTGAAAAGTAAAAACAAACTTATTGTCAGTAGGCTTAAAATGCTGGATCTGTACTTCACTAGAAAAATGCTTGCATGTAAAATAACACAAACGTCAAAAACCTCTGCTATCACTTATGCAAAGTGAAATGATAAAGTTTCTGGTATCTAGTGTTTGGGACTGAAGCCTGCTTCAAACTGCAAAGCCGACAAGACAGTCTGCTTATTTGAACCTATCCAGTTCAGCTATTTTGATCCATCCCAGCGGAGTTGTTGCCCCAGCACCTTTTTGCACAATTTTGGAACATTACAAATATAACAAGTGGACAAAATCTAATTTAGTGCACTCTACTGGAAAAAAAAAAAAACAATCATTCTGTTATCACACTTACTGCTGTCACCCCATTGTTTGTTTCCAGACTGTGCAATGATGAATAAAAGACGGGTTTGGTGTTTCTTCAGGGTGAGAAGCTGTAAGCTTATTCTATAAATACAACCTGACTTGTAGGAAGAGCTGAGGTGCATGTTTTCTTTAAGGAGGGCTGTGCAGCATGCCTCAAATAGAGAGATCCTTACTCATCAGGTAAGGATGATGAGTAAAGCCTCTTTCCTCCAAAGAGTACTTAATTGCTTTCTCTTGGGAGAAAAAAAAAAGATGCCAAACAAACAAACAGAAAATGGAAGTGTTCCAACTATCTGTAAAAGTTTTGTTTTCACACTGTTCTTCAATCTCATTACAGCTTTTGAGGAATAACAGTGATAGACATTCCTCAGATGGGAAGTGATTAGGGTGTGAATTGCTGTAGAAAAGCACTATTTCCAGTAATAACACGGCAGGTGTTTTGAAAGAAAGCTGCTCTAACCTTTCAGATTGCAGAGGCATCCCAGTAATTCTAAGAATCACAATCTACAAATGCCTAATTTCACTACTGCATTCCTAATTAAGAGGGGAAAAAAGGTGTGAGGAAGCTGAATTTTGAAAGACATTTTTCTGCAAATTAGCATCTTCCTACTTTTGATCTGTCACTAGGAAATAAGAAGGTCATTCACATCTAATTTCAGGACCTCCATACCTGGACATAGTGTTACTAGCATTGATGGGCACTCCAGGTACAAAAACTTAGGCTTAATCAAAGCCTAAAAAATTTAAAGACACTGCACCATGGAAAATAGATTACAGTTCATGATACCAAGATAATTGTTGTCTGATAATTATCCTTCATGGCACAGGATGCAACTTCTTTAAAAGATTTCTGCATCAAGTTGCTGTTCGATGCACAAAATCTCGTCTTAAAGATTTCATCTGAATGCGAATCCAGCACATCCCTTTTGAAATCGTCCTGATGCTACGTGAAAAGCTTGCACATCATTTTCCATCTGAACTTTGTTTAGATTTAGTCCTTAGCCAGTGAATCTTGTTCTTTCCTTGCCTGATCACCTCTCTCAGAAAGCCTTGCCCTGAGTAGCTGTTAGCAAATTTTGATCAGGTCACTTCTCATCTTTCTCTTTCTTAATTAAATCAACCCATGGTATAGAAACCCAGTATTATCCTTGTCATTCATGGTATACCAGCTCAAGATACATAGCTGTACATTATCTATTCAGTTTACCAAGCAAAGTTCTTCATTTAAATGTTAATCTATTTTTGACAACCCGAATTATGAATAGCATCAAAAGAATCTAGGGTCTTCTCCTACTTAGACAAAATAGCACGGGTCCCATTATGTCTAATGGATGCAAAATTAGTTCCCTCTTTTTGCATAGTAAAATGTAAGAATCAGAAGTAATGTGGACAGAGTAAATAAAATTAATCTATTTGTCATGTTTTCAGACCATAGATTACATGTTGCTTTATTACTTTAGCACAGTATTCTGTTTTTCACTGCTTGCTAAGGACTATATTTTGCCTTTAGTTTTCATGCAAACCAGCTGTTAATATAGAGGGAATTTTGCAGTGTTAAACATTGTGCAAAATATTCTGAGCACAGTGAGAATCAAACCCATTCCCACCCATTCTAGCATAGGAGCGTAGGGGTTAGTTCAGAGACTTTTGCTTGGCAGAAATCTGAACGCACCAGAGACCTGTTCCAAAACACACGGAAATCACTGCAGAAAATCTCAGTGACTACAGTGAGTTTGGGATAAAGCACTGGGACTTTCCTGAAAGGAAGAAAAATGGCAAATATTTCTAATTGTAAGTAATTTTAAAAGCAGACCTCTTTGTTCTCCAAAATCACTTTTAAGGAGCTGCTAGAGACCAAAAACATGTATAATTTGATTAGTTTGATGTCTAGGATATTTTTTTTCCTGCTTACTCTTTTTAGCTGATGGAAAAAACCCAAGGTATTTTCTTACAAGCTTACACCAGATTGATCACAGATAAATTAAAGAGCTTTGATGTGGCCAGCAAAGCATACCTAATGATCTAATAACAAATACAAGTGTTCTTGGAAAAAAACTCTCGGGCGTATACTGAAATTTCATGTTTGTTTTTCTCCCCTTTTTTGAAAAATAAAAAAATGAAACCCATTTATTTTTTTTTTAGGAATGTTTCCTCAAGCTGATTGTTCTGCTTCAGCTAAGCACACACTCTATGGCAGAAAGGATAAACAAGTACAGCTTTGTACTTGGTCCAGAACAAGAAACCCTACATTGAAAACGCTCATCATAAAAGCTGCTGAGAACCTGACTTACGTTGCTGTTGCTTGGCTTTTGTTGCGTATAAGGCTTACTGATACCAGGCCTATTTGCTCTTACAGTTGCCAACATTAAGAAAGAATATATAGACATTAGAAAATTCTCATTTGTCCTAAAATTCAAGGGTAAAAGATCCACTTTCCATTCCTCTGCTTGTTGTTAGCCTTTCTTCTTTAGATGGGGGAGCTGTGAATTACAGCAGTGCCTGATGATAAGCTCCTATGTGCTCTTTTAACTGACCGTATGATAGTGCATTTTCAAATTGCTGGTACTCAGCATATTGAAAATAAGGACACTTGCTTAGGCACTGGAAAGACATAGGTGTGAATGCCTTACTGAGCTCCGTGGGGACAGAAACTTGCCTGCCAGGAGAAGCACAGGGCTGCACAGGGTTCACTATAGTGCCAGGGTCTTCATTTTCAGAAACTGTGTTAGTGCGTGGCTGAGGAGGAACTGGCTCGTGATGCCGTGTCCCTGCTACCTGTCGAATAGCCTCCCTCGTGAGTGCATCGCACTCTGCCTTGACGTGCCTGTGCTGCTTGTCCAGACTACTGCTATGAGAAGGGTGCCCTACTGTACCTTTCTCCGGTCCTTAGAAATCCCATTCTTCCCAGCCTTAGTTTTTCATGGACAGTTTTATACCTGCTTGGTCTTGTCCAAGGATTTCCCTCGTGGTTAAACAGCCATTCTCTTCCTCTCATGTTTGCTGTCATGGAAGCGATCAACCCACTCTCTGGGCTTTGTTTTGCACACCAAGAAAACCAAGCAGAGGTAGGTGAAAAGGAATTTTTCTTTGATTTACCTTTATGTCATTTTAAAAGCTCAAAATGAAACCAAAAGCTTTTTGATGGACACAAAATGATCTTTTTTCCCCACAATTTGATCACTGAAAACCTTGCAGCTGTTCTTCATTCTGGATGAAACAATTTTAAATTCTAAAATCGTTAGGGAAAAACAGTTTGAAACAAAAATTGTTTTAAACCAGAAAAACATCAAACTTCTGAAAATGGTGTTCTGTCTGCCATCAGACATCTTTGAGATTCGCTTCTTGCTGTGGAATAGCCCTCCCATTAATTTTTCCTTCTAAGTTAATCCCCGTTGCCCATCTCTAATAGTGTGACACCTGTTTTCTGGGCTCTGTCCTGAGCCCAGGTGACAATGCCATATACAGCAGGGCCTTGTGCCCTGGAAATAAGGCTTCTCTCCCTGCATTTGACACACCAGCCTGTTGGAGCCCTGGGCTTTGGAAGGATAAGACCTCTCTAATTTTCAATTTCTAATAAATTACCATGCATTTTTGAAAATGCAAAATCCTGCCTTCCAGTGGTTAAGTTCCATTTGGAGGTTCTTGTTTTCAGTTTGTTCCAGTGGTTATTTTTGTTGGGGAAATAATTTACCTTAAAATGTGTGCCTTGCCTAGCTGCTGAGTTAACAGAGGCTGCTTCTATTGAAAACTAGCAGCCCACGGGGTTTTTTTGTTCTTTTGGTGTTTCTTTTTTTTAATCCCCTGAAACTATATCTAGTAGATTTCTGTCGTGGCCGACTCCAGAGCTCCTAATGAAAACCAGAACAGAACAAAGTTGTTGGGAGACACATAAACCTAATATTAGTTTGGAAGGAGTAAATATTTGTCCAGGGACAAGGAGATGACTTATTTAAAGACTGACCTAATTTATTATTTAGGAAAACCACCTTTCAGTATCCACCCTGCAGCCAAGAATTGTCCTCCTTTTTCCTAGGGAATATTATAGTTTAAGAAATGAACCACACAACCCAGAATATACTGGCAGGGGCAGTCTCCCAGAATGGAACTACTCATTAAACTCGTTTATCCTCCTAAGAGACCATTCTGAAGGTATTGCAGTGCATTAGGGACAAAGCTGGATCGCTGAAAGGTCACGGCTCTCGGAGACGGTAGCTGTAGTGGAAGGCACTCCGGTCAGGTTTGGGTTTGTACTAGCAGTTTCACAGGACGCTTGTCCACGACAGACATCTTCACTCAGCACTTCTTTTTAATACCTCATTTTTAAGCTACGTGCCAAGTAAACCCCCAGAAAAATAAGTCTTCAAGAGTGTGAAGGAGGTTGTTTTTGTTTTCCTCATTTCATACTCAGTTAAGGTGAAATACTGGATAAGGCAGGGGATCAGAAACATGGTAGAGTTTCTTATTTGAGGTTGATTGATTTTTTAAATTTTTTTTTTAATCCTGTGCAGGCTGGTAACAATAAGTAACATTTCATATTTGCTGATAGCGATTGAAGTGTCAGATAGTTTGTGGTCCTAGCTTAGTGGGCAGTGGACAGGCCACCACAATTATTGGCAACTGTGATGCTTTCTCAGACGAGAGGGCTCGAACAGGCTTGGAGCAAGAGTTGCGTTTCTCCAGCTGAAACATCTTCTCCGACGTAGAGCAGGGGACAGCAGTGCGGTTACACATCCTGTTCTAGCTGCAGCTGAGCCCTGCAGATGTGGTTACCCCCAGGACCCTCTTCCACCCCCTCAGCTGCTCAGTTTAACTTCTTTTAAGGTCACTTCCTAGCTTAGTTCAGTCAAAATGATCCAGATGAGCTCCAGCACTTCTAATAGTGAGATTCTCTTTTTTTTTTTTTTTTTTCCTTTAACTGACCTGACCTAAGAAGCAGCCACACCAGCAGTTGTGCCAGAAATTGGAGTGATCAGTCACCTATTACAGGAAGGCAGTGGTGAGCGTCTGCGGTGAGCTGCAGAGGGTAACCATTCAACTTGGCTCAGCAGTACTCAGAACAGGAGAAGCCATTGCAGTATCTTCCTAGAGCAGAGCAGGGAAAATATGAAGTACCACTGCCTCTGCTGTACTAGTGCTCGGGATGAGCCATGGGGCTATCCAGCCCTTCCCTTCCTCAAGTGTGAATAATATACAAGTTTCTGTCAACAAGTGTAGATGTTGCGCTGCTTGGGCACGACAGTAGTCCTGGTCTAGTAGTGCCAGTGTATAGTGTATTTGCTGCCCAGATGTAAAACCCTTGATGGATTTTCATTCTCTTGCTCTGTCTGTGCCCCTTTGTACCACACTAAATATGCTTTCCCTCTTTCACATAACAGCTCCCAGTATTTGTAAGGTTATCACATCCCTGCAGATGATTTGAATGCACTGTACAACATACTTAGTTATTTTTATATTTCCTCATAAAGACCTTTCCATGTTTGTGTTCTCTGAACTCTGCCCAGATTCTCATCCCTTTCATTCCACTGTTGAGGTCCCTGGCAATATTTCAAACTGCACAGCAGTAAGAGGAGTAGAAATCCCTGCTAGATGATGGGATCATCTCTGTGTTTAGCTACAAATTGTGCTGACCTTCAACTGTTGTGTTTCAAGATAGCATTGCCATCCACACCCTCATCTAGTGTGAGCGGGACTTGTGTGCTTCAGCGTGTTCTCACATTCTAATCTCTATGTCATCTAGACCTGTGCCTTGGCCAGAGGATATCGCAGCCCTCTTCCACCCGCTGTCTACAAGCCCATGCTTATGTGCTGTATTTAGTAGCTCACTTCGTTTCTTCTTCATACGCATAATTTCCAGAGGGTTTTCAGGAAGGAGGTTCTTCAGTGCTGCTTACAGTAATAAGAAGTCTTATACTTAACTTGAGTATCTTGCATCTTTCCACAAACACTGAATTAGGACTCTTTCTCTGAAATGAGGCACTGTCTTAAAAACTGACTGAATACAGCCTAGTGCTAATAAACCCATCAGTTTAATTGAACATGGCTATGCCTGTGTAATAAAGCAGATAGGAGATAACTTACCTCAGTAGATCCCGTACTCTATGTATTTGATGTGTCTAGTTTACCGTGGTGCATACCACTGCCTACAGATCATTAGCTTTGATGGTGACTAAAACTAGAGTTAATCAAGCGCTCCTCTGTGACTCTCTCTCACTACTCCATATGCCGTCGTTTATTATTAACCTATGTCAACAGCCCTTCCAGTAATTTATAAGCCATATTACACTGCTCTTTACACCTGATACTATTAAAAGTAACATTTGCAGAAAGCTTTCGTGAAATACTATATTGATGACAGCACTTACAGTCAGACTTTTATGTATTCTCTTTTCTTCTTGCACTTTTAAGCTTCTGGAAATGCAGTCACATTTAGAATTACATCCTTGTAGGTGTTTTTCTGCAGCTGTTTACTGCCAGAGAGGCCAGCCAAAAATCTGCAATTGTCATCAGTGACAATTTTGACACGTAACTCTGAGAGATCTGTGATTCTTTTGTCATTGTTATTCATTCTGGCGCTTAATGTATTTCTTCACATATTATACTGTCACCCTAAAAATATGATTGCAAGTTTTGAAACTCATAGTACCCAATTCTTTTTCTAAAGTTAAAAAAAAAGTGAGGATTTTGAGTAAATCTGTATAATCCCCTTTTACATTGATGACAAAATCCAGACTCATGTCTCTCATCATGTCGCTTCACTTAAGAAACCACCATAATAGTCCACATCTTTCCATAAACTCCAGAGTTTCTCATAGACTGCAACAGAGTATTTTTTTTTTAGTTAAAAAATGGCTAAATACTATCAAATAATAATGAGTACAATACAATCAGTAGTTTTATTGACAGAGAGTTATCCCTTCATACAAAGACACATACGGTGACCTTGGTAAGTGCTCTACTTTAGGCATAGAGTTGAATGAGGCACATTAGCAGTTAAAATAGTCACGATCCCCAGACAGTTATATCTTTTCTCGTTTTTCCACTACGCTATTTTAGAAAAATATAAAAGCATATGATTCTGCTTGAAGAAAGGAGTGCATGTCTTTGTATAAAAAGGAGCCATAGGTTTTTACCATAAAGGAACTGGAGAATTCACCTCCGTAGATTGCAGCCATTATTATTGGACTTCGACTTTGGCTAATTTCTTAGACTTGCTCAAAGTAATTGATTAATCTTAGAGAAACACCTTTTTGTATTTTCTGATCTATATGCAATAGGTTATGTTAGACCAAGAATAATAGATTTAGTGATACTTAGAGGTGGTATTCCATCTTCTGTTGAAATACGGACATTCTGTCTATCCTGAGGCCTTAAGACAAGTTTCCATTGAAAGCAAAATGACAGCCACATCATCAAAATGTCCCAGCTTTTTTGAGATAGGGGGGTCTGACACTTGGGGAGAATATGCAAACCAACTACCTACTTCTGCAGATTTCTTAAAAGTGAGATTATGTTATTTTAAAATACTTTATTTCAGTGTTTTATGATCTGGCAACTTTGATTGATTGTTTTCTACTATTGCATACTTTTATCCTTTTAGAAAACAAGGAGTCGCTGTTGTTCGTTTTCTCTGGATTTCAGATGATGATGGTGTTGACCTTATGCCAAACACAGCTTGCCTTGGTTTAGGCTGACCGGTCAGTTCTAACCAGCAGTCTGTCACTAGTTTGACACTTAGCATTTGTGTAAATTTGTAGCTGGTCGATGCTGGAATTTGGCTAAGGCTCTCTCAGTTTCAGTGCCTTGCTGGACAGATTCAGTCTGTGGTAAACCTAGGATTGCCGGAGTCGCACACCCGTATTTAAAACCTTTCATTTTGAAGCTGTACTGTGCATGCTAGCTCAAATAAATAATCTCTTGATATAAACAAGTTTTGAAGTCCAGTCTGGGCTTCCGTGTCTTGAAATGTCTTGTAATGTTTTGCTGGGGAAATACTGAGTCCAGTTTGAGGCCTGAGCACCTGAGTCCAGCTAAACACTGCGTAACCTTAGTGATAGCTGTCAGCAGATAGAGCTCTGCTGAGCTCAGCACTGAAGTTTAAGGTTGTGAAACTGACTGCAGAATACTCAGTCCACTGCAAGATTAAATCATTTGAGGCTTTCTGACTGAGAGATAACTATCAGTGTGTGCATGTGAAAAGATAAAATATTTTCACTGAAAATTGGGATCCTGCTGGATTCCTGCTTTCGCTTCTGCTGCCATGCTTCGCTTACCTCTCTGTTAAGGGTTGAAGGAGACACAAAGACTACTGTATCTGGATTGACCGGCTAGAATGATACAGTCTGCTCTTTAGTTTTCAGTTGCTGGATTTCTTTGCATAAAATTCACTCTAATAAGAAATAGAAAGAGTTTATTGATAAACTGTACTAATCATAACATCCCAATCTATGGATTATATCATTTTACCTTTATGTTTCAGGAACACTCTTCAGTCTCACCATCCTCAGTTTCCAGATTAATTTAAAAAAAAAAAAAAAAAGTTCAAATGAATTCTAAATCAAAGCAGGAGAAATGGATCTATACAGTTTCTGTAATGTTTCCCAAATGAACTGATGTGGAAGCAAAGTGTGATGGATAACAAAGTGTAATAGGAGGTATTGTACATATCATACATACCAAAATATTACTGATTCCTTTAGTTTTATAGGTCATTAAATGTACAGAACTCAAGATGCTTTACCAAGTGAAAAAAGGCTGGCTGTGAAAGCCACAAATAAGGAAATTTGGTTTCCTTCCCTAGGTTTCTTGGGAGAAACCGAGCAAATCTCACTGCTCTGAGGTGGGTCTTTGCAACACTGACAATAAAATACAACATTTTCCTGTAGCCTCTCTCTAAAAACTAGTATGCCTCGTATACGAAACTGAATGTGAATAGTCCATTGAGATTCTCTTTAATGCCTCCTGTGTTGCTAAAAGTCACGCCAAGAGTGCAGCCCTCAAGATACATTCAGCATGTGAATTTATTTCACAGTCTACATCTCCAAAGACCATTGTGGCCCACAAACTGGTTGAGTCTCAAAACTAATGTGGCAGATCCGGAAGACAGTACTGCCCTGTTTTGCAGTCTTAGCAATATAGCTTAGGAGTCCCCAGCAAAAGTAGAGTCACAGAAGCAACAACCTTTTATTACCATCCAGCCTTAGTTTCTCCCCATTTTTGAATTGCTGACTGAATTTTTCCAAAAACAGAACTTTGTTTTCAAATGGCCATTAGTTCCTTTTCTCTGCTTTTAGTCTTCTTTACAGGCTTTTCCTCCATATATACCTCACACTTTCCTCTTCTGTATGTATGTATCTCGTATACCTCTTCTCATCTTTCTGTCCCCATCCAGCAGACTCTTCTGCTGTCTGTCTCTTCATCAGTGTCTGAGATACAGGTGTAAAATCAGGGTTCTCCTAAAAGGCTGTTAATCCAGCCTGGAAGGGATCTGCTTACTGATATAAAGATGGTAAAAAAGGAGAGAATTTTTTCTTATTCCTTGTCAAAAATGAATTTATAGACTGGCAAATGCTTTGGGTTAGAAGCTGTCTTTTAGTCTGAATTGAACATTAGTTGCATTGTAACTAAGCTGGTTTGATTCCGCAGCTGCCTTTCCCAAATGTAGCTCCATTGCACAAAGTGCCAAATGGAGTTTCTTGCAGGAGTCTCATTTGGTGCTGCCTTAGACTAAGGCAGATGAACCGTGTGTAACAAACAGTGGCCTGCTCTTCTCCGGTGGGTTGCCAGCTGCGATGGAGTAGCATATGGGCAGTAGCATAGGCTGTAGAAACCTGTTTGATAGAGAATGCCACCCTTTCTCATGGTTCATTTGACAGTCTCCAGAGACTAAATATTCACGTCATTAATATGTCATAGTAGACTGTATGTTAGAAATTAATACGTATGTGACAGACAATTTCACCCTTGCAGAACACAGTGGTTTCCATTTATTTTTAGAATTTATCAGGTTGGATTTTTTGAAGGCATGCTCTGTAGTCACAGGAAGAATTTGGGGCTGACTACAGCATTGCCTCTCAGATTAAGATGATGTCACTGCTTTGTCCTGTTGTTTGAAAAGATGAAGGAAAATGATGCTCTGTACATAGAGTTCTCAAACAACGTTTTGGGCCAATAGAAATTCTTTTTCTCATCTTAAACAAAAAATGATGGAAGATGCCTTCCTGTCCTCCATAAAACATTCTGCTTATTTTTATGCAGAATAAATGAATATAAGTCTAAAAATGTCAAGGAAACATATTTGTTTGGATTACGCTAAAAAAAAATACAATATTTAGTTTAACCCTGAAAAATGTATACATCTTTCTCACACCACTCTCTTGCTCTAATACTACAGCTCAGTTGGCACAGGAGGTCGGGGGTTTCTGAAGGTGCCAGTGGTGTGTGGCTCTTGTGTCCACAGACAGACCAAGCTGTAGGCAGCACACAAGCCAGCAGCATGCTGATAGAGTGCTGTATGTTGGAAGGTGTCTAGACTGAATTTCTGTCCTGGTGACACAAGTAACTCTTGACATATGTTTACAGAAGAAATGGATTGTTTTGAGGATAGTCAGGAAAGCATTTTCAGAATTTGTGCTATGTGTTTACAAAGCAGCTTGGTCTAAATTAGTGCCTGCAGATAAAAGATTATTTTCCTTTGATGGCTAAGACCCACATCGCAGGGGGACTGCAACTATGACTTTAAGAGTTTTACAGGCTGGAGTGTCTTCCTTACAAAGAATTCTCCTTACAGTTATGGAACTAAATGCAATCCATTTAATGCCTGGAAAAGTGTTTTATCCATAAGAGGAGTCATAAAAAAAGGTATCGATCATGAGGTGCCAACAAAAAAGATCACCATCTACAGAGGTGTAGCAAAAGCTAGACAAGGAGGAGGAAGGTGCTTTGGAGAGGATTTAGCTTTCAACTGGATGTAGCAAAGAGGAGCCATTGAGTTCAAAGTCATTAATTGCTGAGGATAGAGAAGGAAAGTGATTGTAGCAAAACCAGTGTGGAAAAAGGATGGAGGCAAGACTGGAAGTGAGTGTCTTGATAAGAGCTGGCATTAGGGAGAGAAAGGAAGACACACATTTAAGATGTGGTGGGTTTTTTATGATGGGGAGAGAAGGAGTGAAAAATAACCCGCAGTTATGGGTTTGAGTAATAGAGATGAAAATGGTGATGAACAAGGGAGAGAGAAAAGACTGGAAAGGAAGTTTAAAAATAGGACTTTGAACATGTTAAAATTCAGCTTATTTGAAGACCTGTGTGCTCTCTCAAAAGCTGTGATTCAAATTTTTTAATTTCTTACAGACTTGTGGGAGAAGGGTTCAGGGTAAAAAATTCTTTTGTTAGGTCTCCAACTTTTATCTGCAGGACTACATTGGTTTAATTTGGAATAGCACATTGAGAGATCAGTTTGAAGTTCAGGTTTAAAACTGATGCTCCTGCCTTTCTAAGATAGCTTCTGCCTAGAGGTTGTGACACAAACGTTTTGGTCTCAGCCTATGCCAGGCTGCTGAGTGCTGCTTTTTCTGCCCACGACAGGGTGGCCTGCCACCTGCTGAGGTGTTTCAGATCTCACGAGCTTTTTTAGGCTGTTTGTTCCCCCTCCATGATTCAAACCCTTTCAATAAATAGTCTCTTTGTAACTGCTTGCTCTAAGCTCAGTTTCTGGGCGTTTCAAAAGCGGATTTGTTTGCAGCCAGTCACTTACTTCTTTTGGCTGCAGTAAAGACCTTGAAATTTATTTTTTTTCTAGAGTATTGAATTTCAGTGTTTTATCATTTTTCCCCTAAGGAAGATATGAATGCGAACTACAGAGAAGTTTTTTTTCTGGAGTTTGGCCAGAAAGAGTGCTTTTCCGCCTGAGTTTAGACATATGTTTAAGTACCTTGCTGAATTTGGGCCAAGATTTGTAGCCTGGTTTTGGAGTTCAGCGAACAATAAGTGAAAATTATGCATGAACATTTTTTTCTAATTGTGAAAATAATATTTGCAAATAATTTATTTAGTAATTATCAAGAAAGATTGATGAGGTAACCCTTTCATGTAAAAAGAACCAAAAGCATAATATCCATTCCTACTAGTTGGCCTGCTTAGATTTTAAATTCTTGAAAATGAATTAGAAAAGAGTTTCCATGAAACAGTGTTCACAAATGACACTATTTCTTTATAATAGGGCAATAATGAAAAAGAGTTTGTAAGTGTGAATGGTTTTGTTTAAATATGTGCAAATATGTACACATCTGACAACCAACAAGTTCTTGAAAATATTCAAGTTATAACTGCCTCAATGATTTTTAAAGTGTGGATAATTATTGTGGAAATCATTATGGAAGGATATACTTTGTTGTGAAAATGTATTGTCTAGTAAACTGATGGAAACAGGCTATCAAAATTTATATTGATGGTGTGTCATTCTTTATAAATTGCCCTTTTTATTGATGATAGTTCAGTAGTTGTGGACAAGCAGCAAAGATGACTTGCTTCCCTGCAGAGCTCTTTAATTACAAGGTCTTTGAATAACTATATTAACAGGTTGAGATGTACTGTCTACGTTAGCTGACCGTACCTCATAATTCCATTGGGCTGACTATAATTCATAGTCATTTTGATTGTAAATCAGTGGGATGGGAAAAGAGTGCATTTATCTCTGTGAAAACAAAAGTATTATTCTAGCTTAGTATTTCATATTCAACTTCACTCATTGACTGGCTCCAGTAAGTTTGGAATATTAATGAGATGAAGACCAACATCTTTATTTCAGGGGAAGCAACAGATAGTGTGAAAACAGGGGTTCTCAGTATAGTCAAATTGACATGGAAAACATTAAATGAATTCTTATCCTGAATTTTTTATATGTAGGTACCAACAGTAGTCAAGTTATTGAATCTGAACTACTCAAATGTTACTAAAGGCATCTTACATTCCCCTTAAATAGTAGAATTTTGCATTTTGTGGTTCTCACTTCTTCAATATGGATCTCTATTGTTTACTCTCACCAAGACTTTTGAATATAAAATTTGCATCCATAGACATACTTGTTTTGACTCAAACCTTCAAAGATTCATATCACTGCATATGATTTGCATGGAGTTTGATCTTCTGATTCTTCTCTGATGGAAGTGAGAAACATTTTTATACCCTGTGAATTTCTGTAAAACAGTCTTACATAAGGCTGAATTCAAACGCATCAGGACCTAAAGCATAGCAAATTGAGGCTTACGCATACCCTGGTTTCAGTCTAATGCAGGATTCAACCCAGTGTGTGTACTCAGTCATGACTATTGGGAAGTGCTCCCAGGTCCCAGTTTAGATGTAGCCTTATCGATCCTCATTAAGAAAGCATTCTTGGGAAACACCTTGTTATTATTTTATACCAGAATTTCAGAGATTTTCAGATTTTTATTTCATTTTGAGAACAATATGATAATTTAAACATCTCTTAGTACTAAGATATAGCCTGAGGCTGTTTGCTTTTCCTCGCGTTAGTATTCTTGTCTTGTTGGGGCAAGCGGTGATCCAGAAATGTAAAGACAGGCTACATAACCTGTGAGAGCAGCTAAATATAGAGAAATAGGATAAGTCTCTATGTTTAAAACTTCAGTTATGCTTTTCAGATCAGCCTGAAGTACAAGTTAAGGCCTATTCTCCTGCCAGCTACATGGAAGAATTAGGATTCTTCTGAGCTGTAATGCCTTTTACTGCTCCTTCACTCTTGGGGATGTACTGATGCTGGAGATAGATGTTTATCCTTCAGACCAGGGGCTCCCCAGGGATTTATACTGATACTGCTTCTCACAAAGTGACTTTGTAGATCTAAATTAAAAATGTCAGGCAGCTCTTCCACTCTGGCTACCAGTACAAGCACTAGTGAGACTACTGCAGCAACCTCCAGCTCTTCCATGTTTGGTTTAGTTACTGTAATAGAGATGTCTCTTCTGAGAAGTCTCATAGCTCTTGTGTTTAAGAAACTGCATGGAGAAATAGCAACACAGAAGAGATAATAATAGTAAATACTAAAAAAAGGCTTTAAATAAAAAGATCTTTATGTTCATATTTCAGGTCTTTAGCTGACCCTTCTGTTCCTCCAGATTAGGAAGAAACTTCTGAGAATCCATTTGCCCCAAAATTGCTGACCTCCTTTCTGCTGAGCCATAGCCAGTTAGGAAGACCTAAGTGTGATGGAGCATGAGCAGTGGATCACAAGTGAAGCATTATCTCACCCCACTGGGAATTTGTATTGAGGCGTAGGGCAGCCAGTCATACCAGTGACAGGGCTCTAAAAGCAGCGTATAGCATCTGATGGAAAAAGTTTGCCAGATGCTACTGTGATACACATTTTGGCCAACATTTGAATATTCTGGATCCTCTTTTATTCACAACTTAGCATTCAAGGTAAGGTCAGTGTTTTCGCACAGATCCTGCCAAACCTTTCTTCCATCACCATCACAGAAGCACACAGATGTGTCCAGTTTGCTTTGCCTGCTAGCCAGTAGGCATCCACGACTGCCAGATAAAACTGCTCACTTTTATTGCCAGTTCTTTAAGCTGTTTACTTTTGTGTGGCACTGGAAGTAGCAAAGTCTTGTGTATGGGCTAAAGCTAATTTCTGGAATTGCAGACCGAAGAAATTTAGAGGCAACAACGTGCAAAGCATGATCGCGGTTGTTCTGAGTGCAAGCATTGCACCCTGAGACCCACTGAGATCTCAGCTGGTATTTGGATAGGTAAATAAATATTTTTCCTGTCCTCAACCTGAACTTCAGATTGTCCAGATGAGAACAGATGACAACATCCAGAGGAGATGGATGTCACGGATGAATGTTACCCAGACAAGAACAGAAATGGAAGGAAAATGTAAAACTCTAATTTTCAGGAGGAACTGGAGGAGATCGAACACTTATTCTTCAATCTGAGATGCTGATTTTGCCTGTTAAATGTGGAAGTGGTGAATTATTAATGTTCTTTTCACTAATTGTCTTGTTAACACAAAATAGCTGAACTATGTTAACTTCTAGAGTGCTTTTGTGCTGTGATTAGATAACTTGTGAGCATTACAGCTTTAAAGGAGCTGTGTTTGTATGACACAGTTTGGTGGAGAAAAATAGTTTCCCAAACTGAGTATCAGTGAGCAACTCCATCAGGGCTGTGCACATAATTAGCAGGAAATACCTTTCCTGATAAAAATTCTTTGAACCGTTACATGCTTAGTACTGGAATGATTTTTCAAATAATAACTGTTGCATTTAGGAAGCACCTCTCTTCAGCAGTTCTTTACAAATGGCTTTTTGTGTATATGTAGTGAATATATTAATGCATTTTTATGACCTGGGTCAGGCAGTCCTGAGATCAAATCAGGCAGGTGTGTAGAACCAGAAGAATAAGAGGAAAAATATTTCCATTGAAGTGTCTGAATCTGTTAAAGAATGGGATTTCCCTCATTAACTCTGCAGAGCCATGCTAAATTTACTTTTTAAGATATACCGTTAAGATATGAAGAGCTCCCTTGAAACGGTCACCTAATGTTTACACTGGCTTAAATGCAGTGGGAGAGCACCGAATGGAGATTTAGTCCACCAAATTTATGCATCTAGCTTGCACTTGAATTTCAGACACTCAAACAGTTTCCCTAAGCGTCTTCATGCCATTAATTATAGGTTTAGAGGACAAGGAACATGGAAGGTTTTTACATAGAGCTCATGTCTTACCAAAATTTGGCACCTAAGATCTCCCTTGGAACAGTTCCTGCTTTTTCTTTTAATTGTTTAGGAAGCAGGCACAGATACAGGAGATTTGTGTCATTAGGTGTCTATAATTTGAGTGGGTTCCCTTCAGGCAGAGGATTGTTTTTCCTTCCATGTTTCCACAATACAATGCTCAGCTGAATCTTTTTGCAGTGGCTTGGGACATCACTGTAATGTAAATATTCAGTCTTAATATCTGTGATGGTCCTGAAATTCAGGATGAGAACCTTACCTGACTGTGGACCCACTGCTTAGTTAGCAGTCTCCTTTGCATCTGTGTTTTTTTTGCTCTAGGTACCAGTAAGCAATGTTGTCAAGTGCAAGGGTTGTGTTTGATGATGCTCAGAAAGAAGACACCTGAAGATGAGCGCTTGTTGCATTACTTTGTTCAGAAGAGAAGTTCTCATATATCAAACCAGCAAAAGCTTTGTGGCTTTAGTACGGAGGTGCCTGACTCATGGGTTTTAATGTCTGTAGGACTGGATGCAAATTACATCCAGACCATTCTTCCACTTCTTCCACCTCCTTGTGTGATACCCATTTAGGAAGCCTCAATACTAACCACTACCTATCCATCCTGCTCAGTATAAGCAATTGATAGTCTTCTCTCCCAACATAATCTGTTTACTGGAAGAGTGATAGGATTTATTAGCATTTTTGGCAGTAAACATAGGACTGTCAAGAATTATACCACTTAAAATTAATACTAGATGTCTCTCTGAAACAGTCTTAGGGTTTTAAAATCAAGTTCTGGAAGACAGCTTTTTCTTTCTTCAGTTTGTGTAAAGTTTCATTACATGTTCTGCTTTTATGTTTCGTGTTGTTATCGCAACAACAAGTTTCTTGGCTGAAAAACCATTTATTCCGGGTAGTAAATGTTTCATTATAGTGAACAATAGTGAGGTTTCTTTCAACATGAGGTATAATGGAGGTAACACTGCCAAGAGAAGATAAATTATTACTTCCACATTATAAACCTGAATCACTGAGGTTTCCTGGGTACATTTTTTTTCATCGCAAGTTTGACTTGTAACAGAAAAATTAGCAGTTTTCAGAAAGTGTGAATTTAATAAAAGGCACCTTTATGCCTTGTCATTGCACACCCATTTGCTTCTAGCAACTGTAACATACATTTGCACTTGCTAATCAAAAAAAAAAAAAAAAGAGTATTTGAAGTCCATGAAAACAAGAAAACTTTCAAGTGCTCTTAAAATAATGTGAAGATTAAGGGGTCTATTTAGAAACTTCGGTCACAGAGAGACGTTATTCTCTTCAGAATTTCTCAAGAATACATTCTGTTAATCTGTTTTGTCTGATTAATATCAGATTCAGAGCCTCTCCATGATTTATTTTCACAGAAACAGATGTTATCGTTTGTGGTGGAATGGAGACATATTCTGGGCATTATGTAACCTGCTTTGGCATTAACTTATACTACATGTTTTTCCTTCATTCTGCCACAACATTGTAATTGTACCCAAACGGTTCCCAACACGTTTCCATAGATACTTAGCGTGTTCAGACTTTGTGTAATATATGCCTTGGTGTCATAGATAGCTCTTGTTTTTAAACTCTGAGATCTGCTCCACCTGTAGCTTTCAAATTGTAATTGGTACTGATTGTAACACGACAGTTTTGTGTACATATTTCTGTGCTGTCCACCGGCTCTGCTTTTGTAGCCTGTGATGAGTTATGCAAAATCTCTGCTTGCCACCAAAGTGTTAATAGAGCGCTATGGGCTCAGTTAGTGTGAACCCTCTCCACATCTGCAGGAGTGTCAGGAGGAGAGGTAGAGGGTTGAAGGCGAGGGAAAGAACAGACAATTTGGGAAAACTATGAGCATGAAGGAAGGACCCGTTGAGAAACAGCTAGATGCTGGAGCCTCCCTAAAGATAGTTTGGACTGATGTGGCACTTCTGTGCTTGCATTACAATTTAAGGTTCTCCTTCTGGAGTTGGTGCTTTGCTTGGGTCCTACCAATTAGCCTCAGGTTTTTTTAGTTAGCTTGATCCTAACCAGGAGACTTGTCATGGCACTTGTAGCCAACTGATTTGAACATGTTTTGAGTCATTGGGGGCAGAGATGTGCCTGATACGTTCTTTAACGCTACCCTACTCTATTTTTGCCTCCTGAGATGGAAAGGAAGGACTCACCTGACATCAAGAACAGCTCCAAAGTATGCCCTGTACACAACCACTCTTAGACCTGTCTTTTGTGGAGGGCTTCTCCTCTTCCACAGACTTAATTTCTTGCTGCATTTCTTTTAAAGCCTACTGGTTCAATGACCAACCTCAGCTGGCAGGGAAGGCAAAGGACTCTGATTTCTTTTGAAGTGAAAGCAATTGTTACTTCAAAAGCAGGTCAGCGGATGGGCTTGGACTGGGAAACAACATTTCATTTGGATGTTTTGAGAGGCTTAAAAACCTCTGGGTTGCAGCCGCAACCTGTGTAGGAAGTGGTATGCTGTGTAAGCCAGACTGAGCACCCCAAAAGGTACAACAGAACATTCTCTGTCTTTTGCTAAAGGTCTTTTACAAGCCCTGCCGAGATTAATACAGGAGCCTATGTTGGGACTAAGCTAGGGCAGTGTTACAGAGAAGCACAGGTGCCCCAACCACTCACTGGAATTGGTGGAGCAAATCTGTGTTAGCCATTCCCACTCATTAACTGTAATTTTTGTCAGTGAAGAAGTATAGGAAGCAAGAAATGATTGCTTAGTAGTCTCATCTTCTCAATTTGACATATAAAATTTCTAGTATGCAGGCCTTCACAAGTGGAACAAATTACAGCTTCATGGCCTTCATATTTCCTACCAAGTATTTCTTGTGATATTTTCCCCAGACTTAAAAAAAAAAAAAAAAAAAAAAGAGAGAAGGGGGAAGATTCCTCTTAAATTTTATGTATGCGTAGTTTTGTTATCTCCCTGTAAGTATGGTAATTTGGAATGATTCCTTATTATACCAAAAACAATTAAAAGCTGTTCATAAGAAGGAAACAATTATTTTTGTAATGTTTTAAGTAGAGATAGTTTGAAATCTTCAGCCTTTTGTAGATAAAAACTGATGTCTATATGGCCAGAAAAGCGAAATTATGGGCATGATCTTTCTCACCTCATGCTGCAAAGGAGACCAGAAGAGGGAAAAGCATGGTTAATAGGAAAATAAAATGTCATTTCTGAGTTTCTGTGTTTCTAAACGTAAAATTGAAAAAAGAAAAAAAAATCATCAATATTTTTTGTTTAGTTTAGTTTTTGCTGTTAACCGAAGCCAATCTCAAATTTGGCACAAACCTGCAGGGTATTCTGCTTCAAAACAGAGCATAGGCCAAATATATGCAGTAGGTAGACTGATAGAAATTTTTAATAGCAATTAAAGTCATTTTCTCTATGTTTATACACTTGAAAGGATATTGCAGACTTTCCCTTCTATGTTCGAAAGCAGATATGCTGGGATAATCGCATTTCATTGTTGCGAAAGAACATCAACCTCTAGAAGAGTTAGACTCCTGCCAGGGCCACACTTGCTGTTGGCTAACAGTGTTGATGTCGAGGCAGCTGCGCCAGCCAACTTCTTAGCCATCCGTCTTTAGATTCCAGTCAATGTCTACCTGTAAAAATATGCTCAGAAAAGTGAAAGCATGAAGATCTACATGACCACGGGTTTAAGCCACAGCTGGCAGATACATTCTTTGCGTGCAAACGTGTTGATAAAGACTAGGTTGTATGCAGGAGGCTGGACATTTTTAATGTGTGAGCCCAAAACAACACATTACAGTAGCTGAGCATAGCTGTCTGAAATTAATAGTTCATCATGGTGATTTAACTGGAGAGTACCAACAGTATCTATTCTTTTTGCAGAATGGCAGTAGTTCTTGACAGCATATTGATTTGGAAGATTTTTGTCTGATTCTCCAGGTTTGAAAGTAAGAATTAGTATCTCTGACCTCTTCCTGTGGTTCATCATAGTTTGCAGCTTTGGCTTCCTGTAGCATCAACCTTAAGTTTGTCGTAGGAACTAAAACATATCTTCAGGCTTGTGATAAGCGAGGGCAGGTAGAATTAGAGTTGTGAGGTGTCAGCTTCTGGCCCAAATCCATGGCAGGGGTTCCTGCGACTGCAGGAGGGGGCTGGACCACTAACTGAGATGCTGCCTCCCAGTCCCGTGTTCCTGCCAGAATTCTTTGAGCCCTTCAACAAAATATTCCAGGAGGTCATATGATGTTTACTTAAACTTGCTGAAAGCTTTTGTTGAAGAGTCCCTTGCAAGCAGTGCCTGAAGCCCTGTGCTGAGACTGCAGAGGACTGTCATTGACCACACAGCAGCGATGGAGTCAGGACAAAGCAAGAATAAATGGCAAGGCCCCAGAGAAATAGACCAAGGCATCTGTGTTTGAAACATTAATTTATCAGCTGAGTAATTACAAAAGGAAAGATAGCAAAATCTGCAGATCATTTTAGGATATTAAAGACCAGAGACAGGAAGGCCTTTCAGAAGCATCAACCAGGTCAATGGACAGACAGGACTCCGCCAGGAAAACTCATGCTGACTGTTGGATGAGTAAAGAGCACCCACATTGCTGGTGGTGTTCTGTAAGAGTGCATAGGGTGTGGTCTCGGTTACCTAAATGCCTGCAGGTGTAAGGAGGTGGTCCCTGGGATCTGGTATTCATTCTGGTCCTGTGTGTCAAACTGTTGGTACGCTCCAACCCTGGCCTTTACTGTGAAGAGCTCAGCTGAAGCGTTCGCTTAAATGTTTGCTCTGAAGTTGAAATGTGTACTGAACCATTTGTAAACACCACCAAACATGTAACGATGCACATATGCCCACCCACGGATATACTGTGTTTAATTCAGGTTTTCTATCACAGCAGGCCAATGCAATGTACATCATTAGAGACATGGAAGGGCAACTGGAAGAATAATGTCTGTGAGGACACACTGGGGCAAAACTGCTCAAATCCCTGAACTTCAAATGAATTTTAAATCAACATTTTTGTATGCCACACCTTACAAACACAAAGGAAAGCTTAAATTTTTAAGACAGCCTTTCTCCTATAAGAAGTGTGGCATTCCTAACTCTCTATATCATATAACTTCTGCAATTTACTGGCACAATATACCAGCAAGAATAAACATTTTGTAGGTGATATAAAACTTGGATGACAAAATCCTGTCTCTGCAGAAGTCAGCGGGAAAATTGTAACTGTATCAACAAGGTCATTTGGCGTGTTTGCACTGGGTAGAGGTATGACAGTTGTCTCGAGGTGAGCTAACCTGCGTGTTCAGAAGAGTAGGCTGAGCGTGTTAGAGGAATGCTCCTAAAGGACTGATGTATTTATAGTGCATCTAGTATCTGAACCACCCCATTTGAAGAGAGTACCGTGCCGTACTCTGGAGAGAGTACTTGCAATGACCACTCACTGGCTGCAATGAGATGAGTCTGAGCTCAGAGCTGTGCTAGAGGACGTAGAGCAACCCTGGTTGAGGAGGGTTAGGAAGTAATTTTCCATCCACTACTGGCCCTTGCTGGCAGAGAGCTGATCAAGTGGAATACCGGGCCAAATTATTCCCATGTGTCTGATGAAAGGGGCTCTGCCACAGGGCCCTGGGTCATATGCAGGAGGTCTTGCATTCCTAGATTCACTGAATCACACAATGTTTTGGGTTAGAAGGGACCTTTAAAGATCACCTAGTCTACCCCCCCTGCCATGGCCAGGGACATCTTTCACTAGATCAGGTTGCTCAGAGCCCCATCCAACCTGACCTTGAACACTTCCAATGCTGGGGCATCCACAACTTCTCTGGGCAACCTGTTCCAGTGTCTCACCACCCTCATCGTAAAAAAAATTCTTCCTTATGTCCCATCTAAATCTATCCTATTTCAGTTTAAAACCGTTGCCCCTTATCCTGTCACTACAGGCCTTGGTAAAAAGTCTCTTTCCATCTTAGTCATAAGCCCTTTTTATATACTGAAAAGCCTCAATAAGGTGTCACCAGAGCCTTCTCTTCTCCAGGCTGAACAACTTCATTTATCCCAGCAGAGCCATTTGGCCTTGTGTTGCTTGATATCCACCCTTTCCTGCCACAGAGTGTATAGCTGTGGCAGTTGCTAAGCCTGTGGGAGATGAGGAAATGCTAAAATAGCAATGCTTTTCAAACAATAGACAAATAAAAAATTGTAGTGCTTATAGCATAGTACAGGACTATGTGTTATTTTTAGCCTGATCATAGTTCTATACCGCTACTCATTGTACATGCAATGAGTTCCAGAAATGAACACCACCCAGTTTCACCATTAAATTAAAAAGGATGAGGAGCAACGGGCACATGTGAAGGGATTTGGAGTTACAGATTGCATGGCTAACAAACCCTTCAGATCGGCAGTGCGGTGATTTGTACTGTGTTATGGCACACTGGGTTTCAAAGCAATTCATACTCATTAGCAGAAGTTGTTAAATGTTGTTTTCGGCCTGAGTGTGAAGGCAATGGGTAGTATCAGTAGCTAGTATGTAAATTACCTTCCCTTGTTAGACTATCATGTTTTACACTTGGCTCTTGTTAATCCTTTTCAGGCTTTATCAAAATAGAAATCACAGCCATAATTTTCATTCCTCCCTTTATAAACTGGATGTTAGGAAAGGACAATGAAGAAATTCTGGGAGGTAAAACCTGATCTGATACATCGTTGTTGTGCTACCCGACACATTATTGTTCAGGATTTAGGCTAAATACGTGAATAAAAGCCAATTAAGTTACTAATTCCTGTAACACCAGTGAAAAGCATGATGAGGATGAATTAGGCACGGCATGACTATCAATAATTCCAAAGTAACAACATTGGCAGGGCTTGCATGTTTCCACTTGGTTACAAATCTATTCACGTTAGTACTGAAAGTGATATATTTTAAAATAATATACTTTAAAGAACATAAAATAGCTGCCCCCACCCCCTACCCCCAATCAGAATCCCATTCTGCCAGTTAACGTGCTGTCACGGGAGACTGTCTCTGGTGACAGTGACGGTGCCAGCGCTGACAGCCATCTCGGTGCTTACATGGCAAAAGGCCTTCTGACAGCTTGGAGAAGTGTCAGAATAGCAGCTTCCCATTTTCAGGAGGTATTTTACCAAGTTAATATTGTGGCTGTTTTGAAATGAATTTCTTTCAAAAACACAACAGAAGAAGGAAATTTACACAAATGCCAAGAAAGCACATGAAACTAAAACCTTGAATTTTAGCTAGAATTAATTAAGCAATCACCTGTTCCTTTTTCCTCTTGCTCTCAAGAAAAAGTTAAAAAATAAAAAAAGAGCAAACTAGCATGACCTTTAAAACTTGAGAGGTTTAGTGGCTGTATCTAAATGAACAACATATACATCAGTGTTTCAGGTGGGTAAGTCTTTGAATTGACAAAGAAATTACACTCCAAAATAAAAGGTTCAGAGTAACTAAGCAGAGATTCGCTATGTAACAGACAACACTGGCTAGAATGAAGATACTGCAGAAATATTTAAAAGAAATTACAGTGTCCTTTCCCAGTAGAACAGTCGGGACTGCGTTTTTCCACATGACATGGCCTTGTAATTCTAGGTTTAGTGATGCATAGTGGAAATTCCTTTCCGTTACAGATTTTTGGCTCCTTTGCCCAAATATCATGTGCGGCACTATACAGTTTGTCCCTGTTGGAAAGAGGGAACAAGGGGAAGCTATCTGAGGGTGCACCAGAGGGGGGTGCGTGATGGAGGATGTTCGGGAGCTGTGCCAAGCAGGTGTCCTGTGCCCAAGCCTGTTCTCAGTTCCCCCCTCGCCCTGAAAGACTGCGACTCCTTTTCACCTGGTACAGACAGCGACCCCCTTCCCTTCATGGGGTCAGACGGATGGCTCGGAGCATGGAGGGAGGGAAAGGAGTGCGTGAAGCTCCTGCTTACCCTGCTTAACCGGGTCTAACATCCACATGTTATCCTCTGCGCCTTAAGAGAGCGTCTTGGGAGCTTAGACTTGGTTCTGAGTGGGTGGGAAGGGGCCTCCTGGCAGTCTGCATCGCCTCTTCCCGGTGTAACTTGAGAGTACCTGAGGACCTTCCAAAGGCACTGTACTCCTGTTACAAATCAAGCCAGATCTTATCAGAGGCACACTAGTCCATGCATTTTTTTTATGTCCTGTAAATGTCTTTTTTTTTTCCAGACATGAAAAGAAATATATAAGCAGATACTGGAAAGAAGTGAAAGTTGGAGACTTTGTGCAGCTTCGCTGTAATGAAATTATACCTGCTGACATATTGCTGCTCTCCTCGAGTGATCCCGATGGGCTGTGCCATATAGAAACAGCTAACCTGGATGGTGAAACTAACTTAAAACAAAGACAGGTGGTGAGGAGGTTCTTAGAGCTGGTAAGTCACCATTCCTAACTCTCATTTAAGATACGCATTTGTTTCAGGTAAGTAAACTGCTCACCAATCCACTCCGCACCAGCTAAATCTGCTTGTTCCAGTAGTGCTAATGAATTACTGTTATGGTTGTCATTAAAATTCTAGCGCTTGCCAACAGCTGACCTCATCATAGTATCAGAATTTTTACCATAATTTTTCCCTGAATTTGAATAGGAATTATTTGGGGCAATTGTGTGCGGTTGGAAAATGTTGGGGGGTTTTAATGGCTTCTATTGTAGCTTGATTTTTGAAAGCACATTTTAAGTGCCCAGTGAGAGATATTTAAATATAAACAACTACTTTTCCTGCCTGCAAACCAGATCAGTTTCAATTAGGAATTTTGCCTGAAACTCTGTGTTGCAGAATATCCCTCCAGCACTTGGAGTATTAAAGCTTGTAAGATTTAAAGGGACAGCATGCATGCATGCATTGTGGAGGTGTCTGTGCTGAAAAACTGTTTTACTGCTCTCTCACTGTTCTTATCTCTCCCCAACAGCACTATTTTGAAACAAAACAAAATCCAGATCAGTTACTGTCAGCAGAATTAGAGGAAATTACCTGAAGTTTTACTTGCTTTAATAATCTTATTGAAATAGTATTTATTTGTATGTCCTCCTCTCCCATCCCTCTTGCCAGCTAACCCCAGTTTCCTGTATTTTGTCAGGAAAAAATAAATTATTTTCTAGAACTCAGCTACATCTTTTTTCCTAGTAGCTCTTCTCGTTTGAGAGATTTTGTAAACAATGGGAGCTGCTGCCCTTACCACTGTCATCAAAGGTAACTACAGAAGCCTATAGTTGTATTGAAGTAGATCAGCATTAATAAAGTTGCACTCCAACCAACAGGATAAAAATCAATGTGCCTTCCAAATAATTCTTTATGGTAGATAGAGCTGTTCTCTGAATAGCTTGTAAAAACATGAGGTAAAGACTTGTTTAATCATCAGTGATTTCCACATAGAATTTAGATATGACATGGCAACTACCGCCACGGCAAGAAGCTTAATCAGCTACAGGCCAAATGTTGCAAAAACTCTGATTGTCTTAAAAGAAGCTAATTGAATTTCTTCTCAAACATCCCATCCTGTTTCCACTGAGAGGAAATTTCTCCCAGTGGGTAGAGCTCCAGGGAGGTACTCAGATGATGTGTCCCAGTTCTCTGCCAGCATAGACTTCCTACGTGACCTCAGGCATGTTACGCAGGACAAAAACTATAGCTTGTGTATAGGCTACTGAATACAGGGATGCTTTCATGTTTGTGCGTACAGTTATAAGCTAAGGGCACATCCCAGCTCTATCTCAAAGGAAGACCCAAGAAGGCACCAGTTCCTGCACTCATCCACAGCAGATGATTTGGTTTCTGTGATCCAAGACCACCTGACACACAGGTGGAGGAGTTGGTAAACACAGTGAAAGGAATTGATGTGTCCAAGTACAGATCATCACAAGACTGGCTTTCAAGAGCCTTGCTGCCCAGAGGAGCCCCTTATACTACGTCAGGATCCCAGGCTTCCTGGCGGCAGAGTCGCGGTTCAGCACTAGGAGTGTGATTCCTGGAAGCTGGTGGGCTGAGAGGGGACCTGCCGACCCTACAGACTCCCCTGCTCCTGGGAGCTGTGACACCCAGATGTGTGTGTGCCTGAGCCATCAGTTGTGGAGTCATTCTTCTGCCTTTAACCGGAGAACATGCATACATTAATACAGCAGGAAAACCAGGAAGGAGTACCCCTGCAATCTCGTGTTTGGCATACTCGCCGAGGTTTAAATTGCTGATCCAAACCAGGCAGCTAAAGACTTCATGTCTGAGTTTTGTACAGTTTGGCAAGACCTGTAACCTTTAGACTGTTGCATGGAAGTGAGTGGCAGTGCCATTTCCTCCTCAAACAGGTTATCAGAGACTAAATTGGGCTCCGTTAGGGAAGAAGGCTGAGGAAACAGTGCCTACCTAGGGAAGCAAAGCTAGGTTTATGTGCCAAGCAGCTCAGCACATCACGGTATACGTAGCATGGCTGGCTCAGCATACTCTGCTTTACTGAGGAAATCCGTTATCATATAGATACTTACAGTCAGCTTTGTAGACATCCAACGCACTTTGCATTTCCAGCCCATCCTCCTTCTGTATCTTAGTTCTCTGTATTATAAGATGATTATAGAATTTTTCTATCTCAGAAGTGTGCTCCAAAATATGTGGATAAATAATTTTTAAAAATAAATTTTAGATCACAAGATACCTAGCTGCAATAGCAGTGAGGTCCATAATAAATTGTCAGGGGTTAAACTGGGGTCAATGACAGAAAGCTCATTCATTCCAATGAAAACAGAACTGGGCCCCAAGAAGTCAAGTATTGAAAGAGAGCTTGTAAGAAAACCACGTGAGTACCTCCCCTCTCTTAAAATAGCTGAGAAAGCAGGAAATATCCAAGCCCAGGTTCCTGTGTCAACTAAGTTGTAGGCAAAGTGCACACCTGCAAGTACCAAGTCCTCAGCAGCTGCGGCATCACAGAGCCTCTCTGTAACAGCATCCCGTAAGTTATCCAACAGAATGCTTGCCATCCTCATTAAAGTCCTGGCCAAAACCTGTCTGAGCGCACTGGTAATTTATGCAGCAGCATTAGCTTCCTCATGCCGTACTAGTAGGGATAGGCTCTTACTGGTTCTTGAAGGTGTTGCCCTGCTGAGAGACACTCAGCAGTGGGATAGAGGGAGCTGCTTGGGAAATGGTGGATGAATAGTAGGCCCAGAGCCAAGTGGCATGGAATAGCAAGGTGATGCTCATTTTTTGGAGTGAAGTTCAGTTCCTGTCTGGGTATGTCTTAAGTTGCCACAACTGGAGAGAGGTTATTGTTAGATCTCATAAAATACTTCGGAAGACCAAAATTTTCTTGCACCCAAAGCTGACCATCCTTTTACCAAACCTCAGAGAAGTTCATTCCCTAATCTCTTATAGGATCTGCATCCCAACCTGTTCATGCATTGGACAAGAATGTATTTACATTTTTATATTACCATTGTACTCAGCAGAACAACTCTCAGTTATGTTTATAGCTGTTTGGTTCTGTGTCATTCTGCAGCCCTGTGGTACAAGCAGGAAAACAAACAAATAGATTATGTAGTCCTGACCCTCTCTTTCCCACACTGCTAAACTCTTCCCCCACCCCCCTTAGAGAATGACGTGCCTGGTCATGTGGCTTATCATAGGACAAGAAATGCAGATTTTTTGGAAGCTTCTTAAAATATCAGCTGTCCATAGCTGTCTTTGAATAATGTCTCTGTAGCAGTATCTCAAGCATTTAAAAGAAGCTGTGTTACAAAGCTTGGCCTTTCTGTGTTTCTTATATGAACTAACTGATAGCTTCCAAGCACGTGCCTGTGAAGCAGGTTGATGAAGGGATAGCTATTTCTATACCCGTCACTCTGCTGGGCATGGGAAATGAGCAGGGGTGGGGGTAGGAACAGTTGTTTTAAGACATTTTTATGCTTTCCTTATTCTGTCCCTGCCCTGTGCCCACCCATGCAATTTACAGTCCCACAGGTCTGCGCTGAGCTGCTTGCCGTAGAGAGCCTAGTTGCCAATTTGGAGTCGCTGAAGTGGGGTGTGTGCTGGGCAGTCCTCTTGCAACCGCAGCACTCGCTCCAAATGCCCTCTCCAGAGGCCAGCAAGCCCAGCGCTGTTATGTTGGGTACAGCTGTCCTCTGGAAGGGCGGCCGTTCTGCTAGCATGCTCTGAAGGATCTTTGTGTGTCTCTCTTCGGCATTAACAGCATATAAGGTCCATAGTCTCGGAAACTAAAAGATCTCACAGTTTCCCCCTTCCAAACCTTTATTCAGAAAAGTACCATTCTGATCTCTTTTTAGCCTGACTCTTGAAGCAGCAATAAGCAATTATAGAAGCTGTTCTGTATCCTTGTCTCCAGTGCTTTGCAGGCATTATTTTACTCTAAACATATGCTCAGAAGATCCAAGATCAGCATTTGTGGGCTTGGATTGGACCTCTCCACTTGTGAATTCCAAGAAACTGTTTTCCTTTATAGTGCAAGTGACCAGAAATACTGCTTATTTTAGTGCTGCTTTGATTTGTCTGAGTAATTTATAGTAGACTGGGAACATACTACTTGTTAGCTTTGTGTGTTTGTTAATGAATGTGGTCTGTCTGACACAAACCCATACTTTTTGTACTCAATTCTACACCTATCAATACACAAGCTGTGAGAAGAGTCACTGATATATTCCTCTGTGGCTTGTATGTCTGAAGATACCAGTTTGAATGTATACTTTGTTGTTGTACACTCAAAATAGTCAGTGAAGAAAAAAGAAAATCACTCAGTGAGTAGGTTAAAAAGAAAAAAGGAAACAGGAGATTTTTCAAAGGCCTTGACATTTTTTCCTCCCAGACTTTAAATACTGTGGTCTTGTTATCCAGCTACTACAGCAACAGGATGTGCTAGAAATGTTTAAAATAGTCAGAAATGTACTTCTGCACGCTCTGTCTTTAAAACCAAAAGGATAGTGGACTGTCTTCACACTGAAACGCGAATCAGATCCATGTGTGCAGCATGACACGCTGGCAAGTGCAGCTAGGAGAAAGCACTGTGCTAAATCCCACTGTGAGTGGTCTAACAGTGTTAGCAGTGACCAGTAAGCATCTCTTGGAAAAAACTACTGTTTCTTGGTATTCCACCAGTTTCCTTCTAATTTCTAACCCACCCTCGCTGCTGCCGAGTCACAGCAGCCATTTCTGGTGTGCTGGATCTAATAGGAGACACAGTAGGCAGGAGGAATCAATGTGTTTTCTGTGCTACTCTGCAGGCTGCTGTGCCACCACACCCTCCGCAGTTGCTTATGGAATGTTTTCCATCCATCTGAGACGTCGTGTTAGCCGCTCTTCAGAGAGCGGATAAGCAGATACAGCTTGGGCTGCGAAAGCTCAAAACTCCCTTTCAGGTTTCATAAACTTGATTTAGGATATTTTGATAGTATGAATCTAGACTCATGAAAAACATTTACATTTTCTTGCTGCCTTGTAGTACGAAACAAACAAAATACTCCACTGTTTTTACTCAGTATGCCTTTTAACAAAATCCACAAAGACTCACTGTGGATTCTGGAGCGGCTTATGGTTTATTAACCACTGGCCATGTCCTGGATGTTTATGTGGAAAGCTTCAGTTCAGCTGAAAGCTAAGCTAAATCTAGCAGCTGCCATCCCCTGTGAGAAGGTGCGTGTATCCCTCTGAGATCTGGTGGGGGTAAGGGATGGATTTTTTTTTTCCCTCTCATTTTCTCCTAAGAGTAGACCTTTGTTCAAAACAAGCTTGTACTAGCATGATTAAACAGGTTTAGATAAGTCTTGCAAATGACTTTGTGGCTGCTTATTTACTTTGTCTAAAAAGCACATCTGAATTTGGTGTCTGCCTGTTTGGGAGGGTTCATTTGCATGCAGACTGGCACCAAAATAACTCATCAGTCTGACTTCCTCACAAGTCAGTATGTGAACCCTTCTGGAATATGTATAAACTCAGTCTATGCTTACTGCAGGCACGTTTGCTCATCTGTCCCACCCTGGAAGCTGGGCTGAATTGACAGATCCAGCTTTCATTCCAGCCCTACCTGTTCTTACACAGCGCTGGAAGCATACTGGGTACAGCTGGACTCAAAGGAACAGTCCCACAGCTCCCTGTTCCAAGCGTTAAGCCATGTGTACCATCTCTTTCTTTCCCTGTGAGTCCTAGGCAGAAACTGGTCCATAAGAGGAGACAAGATTGCTTTCTAGAAGGGCTGCGCTGTAAGCCTGACTGTTGGTGGCTGCAGGCTGCTCTATGTATGAGGTACTTTGGGAAGGACCACTCATGCTAATTACATGAAAACAACTCACAGGGCAGCCTTGGTATCTCAATGTAGATGTTCCTTTTGTATTCAGTTTTTCTCCCTCAAAAAAATTGGAAAAAAAAAAAAAAAGAAGAAAGAAAGCGATTTTCAAATTTTGAGTTAGCCTAAACTGAGCTATGATTTCTTGTGCAGCCATCTGCATTGGTTAAACTAGCTCAGTTTGAGAGAACAGCTGAAGTTAAACGAGCACGACTCCCAGGCGGACTAGTTTTCAACTCACCTGCTGATAGGAGTTTCGTATCTCAAAGAGTCTGATAGAGTCTTCTAAAGCAACACAAAAGTGGGCATAGCTATACTCTCCCTGTCGCTCCTTGTCCCACTAATACCCTCAGGCTGTCATTCACCTGAAATTAGTGGGTATAGTACACTATTACAATCAAGTAGATGTGAACTAGTCAGCATACTCAGTGTTGTTTCGACTGTAAGTACTTTAACAGGGTAGAATCAGGCCACAAGAACAGTGAATGTCTCTCTAGCATCTTTTTGGGGGTTATCCCTTGTGCCTTTCTTTTTTGCAGTATTTTGAGAAGGTTCACAAGGCTAGGAAAAGTGGCTCGAAAATTCCAGATACGCACATGTTAAAACAGCAGATTAGTACTCCATCCCACACATGTTGCCAAAATTAGATTTCCCTGAGGGAAAAGAGAGTTAAAAAAAATAACTAAACAAGCAAAAGAAAACAATGTTTTTCCGTATGCACTACCAGAATATTAAATTAAAAACTTTTTGTTTCGTTTTACAGTTTAGCTGAAGATTTTGGTGAAACAAGTCTTGTAAGAAGACTTGTGTTTGTCAGTGCAAAATGCAAGCATGTCACATCCCATGAAGACCTTTGTCCGAGGTCATGCCTTGAACATTCAGTAGATTTCTTTGATGAGGATTGAATCGCTATGAAAAGCTCTACACCTGTATTGTTGTATCTTTTTTTGGATAGTACCATGTTCAGTGATGATTTGTGTGGAAACCGTGGACATGTCTAGTTAAAGAGGAAGCAACTACTGCCTCTCTAACAGAGAAACAGACGTATAGCAGCTGCGTGCAGAATGGCCTGGTGCAGAGCAGGACCCGAGTTAGTGCTGTGGCAAACTCTTGTGCGAGCTAAAAGTACTAAAGGAAGGCTGAGAATAATTTTTCACTCTGCCATTTTACCATTGCATTTAGTCAGCAGTGTCACACTGGGAGGTATTGGGAAATAAAAAACTCAAGAATAATGGTTCACTTCCTCCTCGGTCAGCTTTGAGCAAGGTTATCGTCTCTTTCTAGTTTCCATTGTGCAGGTGTCCAAGCCGCAAGTTTGACTGTCAAGAGAGCTTCATTAGAGGGACAAAGAATTTGAATAACTGTGAGAGAAAATTTTGGATATCTTAATCTAAGCATTGAGGGAAGGGGCAGAGGGGAAAGAGTCCAGTTCTTAAGAGTGCTGAGTACTTGACTTTTACCATTGGCCCTGGCTGTTCATTTTTGTGTTTAAATATAGGATAAAGGGGCTAAATTGCTGAATTGCAAGTTTGAATGTCTTGGCTGTGAAGGACCTCCCATCCCTAGGGTGATCCTTCCAGCACCGGTGGAACAGTGGTAAAGCCATGTAAGGAAATGTATTATGCCAGTGCTTGTGCTGCATCTGACCTCTAGAGAGGTGGGACATTTCGTTCTCTGTATTGGTAGTCCAGCATCTCTCCATTCTGCTGTTACTCTGAAAAAGCATTAGCAAACAAGAGAGCATTTCAGGTCCATAGAGAAAACAAAATGCTATACTGCTTTCCTGTTATAGATAAATAAACATTTACATTTAAAGCAAATTAAGAAGATATTTTCTTTTTTTTTTTCTGTCATGATTTTTCTGATCTCCTAGCCTAATTCAGTTTGACTGAACAAAAGTTTATTTCTGGAACTGTTTATTTCTTAGCCATACATTGGCCTGTCAGCTGGGAACAGGAAATACCTGGAATATCTTTCTCAGAAATGAGATTTTGTAATATAATGCTGAGAACTCCTGATTTTAAGGTCAAGAGTTTTGAGCTGGAAACATGTCACACTACACTTGTCTCTGATACCACAAGCCCAGTTGGCAGTATCAGTGGTTAGGAAAGGATGGAAGGGCCTCCTTTTCCAGAGCAGGAGGGTTCACAGTATTAAGCCACATGTAACCCCAGCAATGATGGTATGATCTCACTTTCCTTTGGAAGCATTGAGGTGGAGAAGGAGTCTACTTTTCTGCCAGAAAAAGCAGAGCAACAGAATGAGGAACTCCTATGTTTATCTCAGCATCCAGGATGTGAACCCTCATCCCACTTCTCTTTTCTCCACCTGCTACCCTCCAAGTCTTTTACACGTTTTAGTACTGATAAGGCCATGGAGGCCAGTAGAAATTTGCATCAAAATGTTACTTACATGGGAAGTGGCTGGCCATATGTCTCAAACCTGTTAGTTCAATAAACTCATGAAAATTTCCATTCATTGGTTATACTCAGATTCATACTTTCAAGCTCCACTATGACTCTGTGACGGTCAGACACTTTACATGTGTGTATGTGCTTGTGAGAGAGAAAGCTATGATTGTCCTGTTAGGTACGTGGCTGGAGAAGATACTGTTCACACAGAAATACAGTGCTTATACTTCCATTTGGTTTTGAATTAAAAACATCAGTAGTGTATGGAGATTTTTAGGCAGCAGTGCTAATAGACTAATTCAGCTTTCTTAATGACACAGTAATGAACTGTTTTACATCAAAGCAGGGAACACTTAGCCTTTTGGCTTCTAAGAGGAAGAGAATTTGATGTTTAACATACAACATGGTTAGAAAGCGCGTATAAGTTGTCATGAGCATTTACCAGCCTCTACTTAACTTTTCCAAGCTTGTTTGCTTATTATATTTTTGGCTCGACTTAATTAAATACCAGATTCAAAAACATGTCCCAAATGGGGTTGGACGAGATGACCTTTAAAGGTCCCTTCCAACCCAAACTATTCTATGATTCTATGGCTAAGTATACACATATACCTGTATAGCAATGTGGCCTGTATGGCTAAGATCACAGGGATCTGACTTACAGACTGCTGCAGTGTAACAGGAAGGGATAAAAATGGCTTTGTCCTGCTATTAACTACAGGAAGGTGGGTCATGTCAGCTATTGAGCAACAAAAAGCAAATGGAATATCTTCTGCTGCTCCACAAGAAGCTGTTTCAGCAATCTTTGATTAAGATTGCAGCATATATAACTGATAATGACATGGATGGTCTTATTACTGACATTTGTTCTCATTGGTTGCACTTCCACATATCACATTTATTGAATGCTTATAATAATGAGTATTTGTGTAAGAATCACAGAGTGATTTGGATTGTAAGGGACCTTTAAAGATTGCCTAGTCCGGACCCCCTGCCACGGGCAGGGACCTTTTCTTTCACTAGGTCAGGTTGCTCAAAGCCCTGTCCAGCCTGACTTTGAACACTTCAATGATGGGGCATCCAGAGCTTCTCTGGGCAACCTGTTCCAGTGTCTCACCACCCTCATAGTAAAAAATTAATCCTTATATCCAATCTAAATCTACTCTCAGTTTAAAACTGTTGCCCCTTGTCCTATCACTGCAGGCCTTGGTAAAAAAGTCTCTCTCTGTCTTTCTTATAAGCCCCCTTTATGTATTGAAAGGCCACAATAAGGTTTCCCTAGAGCCTTCTCTTCTCCAGGCTGAACCCTGACTCTCTCGACCTTTCTTCACAGGAGAGGTGTTCCAGCCCTTGGATCATTTTTGTGGCACTCCTCTCGACCCGCTCCAACAGGTCCATGTCTTTCTTGTACCAGGGACCCCAGAGCTGGATGCAGTATTCCAGGTGGGGTCTCACAAGAGCAGAGCAGAGGGGGAGAATCACCTCCCCCGACCTGCTGGCCATTCTTCTTGTTATGCAGCCCAGGATATGATTGACTTTGTGGGCTACAAGCACACATTGCTGGCACGTATCCATTTTTTCATCCACCAGTATCCCCAAGTCCTTCTCTGCAGGGCTACTCGCAATCCCTTCATCCCCCAGTCTGTACTGATACTCGGGATTGCCCCAATTCATGTGCAGGACCCTGCACTTGGCCTTGTTGAACTTCATGTTAACCATGTCCAGGTCCCTCTGGATGGCGTCCCATCCCTCAAGCGTATCAACTGCACCACTCAGCTTGGTGTCATCTGCAAACTTGCCAAGGGTGCACGTGATCCCACTGTCTACATCATTGGTGAAGATGTTAAATAGTACTGGTCCCAGTATGGACCCTTGAGGGACACCACTCGTTACTGGTTTCCACTTGGACATTGAGTCATTGACTGTAACTCTTTGGACACGGCCATCCAGCCAGTTCCTTATCCATTTAACAGTCCATCCATCAAACCTGTATCTCTCCTGTTTAGTGGCAAGAGTGTTGTGGAGGAACGTATCAAAGGCCTTGCAGAAGTCCAGGTAGATGACATCTGCCCAGAGGAGAAGCTCGCTGGTGAGGGAAGCCTGCACAAGAGTAATAGACTCTGCTGTTCTGCTGTACTCTGATTCAACAGGTCATACTCATCTATGTTTTAACTCCACATTGAACTGATCAAGGCATACGGATTACTGAAGACAACACCATGCAGGAGCTTTGTAACCATTGTGTGTGCCTGAAGCATGAGGCTGGCTAGAGTGCTGAATAGGGAAGTAAACCTCAGTCCCTACCCCAGCGATACATGTTTGTTCTCCTCAGCTCATTTCCCAGCTCTGCTGTCCCGTTTTGGAACTGGCAAGGCCATCGTGAATCTCTTTTCATAAGATCTGTGCAGTCAGCTGTGTCTGAAAAAAATCACCTTTGAATCCCTTGAGTTTTTGAAAAGGTGTTTTTCACTTTACTACTGGAGTCTTTAGCATGTGGTTTGAAAAGGAACTTGTTCAGTAAAATAGATAGTAGATAAGAATAGACAGACCAGAGAGCGAAGCTCTTACCCAAAGTATTGTGCAGCCATCCCAGCTTCCCCCATGTACCATGCATGCCAACCACAGCCCTGCTGCCCTCAGATTGAGATTGACTGTTAATCTTCACAGCCACCCCTCCACCCTCTCCGCAGGGCTATGAGGGAAGTACAGAAACAGTTACAATTAAGGAGAGAAGATGCACTCTGAATGCCTTGTTTGCCTTAGGAGCGTTAGTAGAGCAGGCATGTGATGGTGAATGTTGGTACAAGATACAATTCCAAGTGAAGATGGCGTGCCAGTGTTCAGCTTGGCAAGTTTTTACTTGGTTACATAGCCGCCTCGCACTGGAGACGCTCGTGGAAAGGCTGACAGTGATAGTGCTGATATGAATGCCCCTCTGTAGTACTTGGAATAAAAGATGTCTTTTCATTAGGACTGCTTCTTTCCGTCTGTGCTCTCCTGCAGCTGGTAGGGGCTGGAGTCTCTCAGTTCCTTGGGCAGTTGCTGTATGTTACAGGTTTCCCTAACATCCTAGAAATGTTTCTTAAAAATAATGCCTTGCAAGGTAAAGCTGCTTTTATCCAGATTCCCTGTCTTCAGGTTGAGATGGGCTCATCAAGCTTTGGTCTGTTTAACTGTGTCCTGACGCTACAGCCGCTACAGTTAGGTTTTACCATTCGTAAGGAAAAGCCTTCATTACCAGCCACTCTCTCTCCCGTCAGACTCTGGTGTTCTAATTTTTATTTGTGAAATGATGTAAGAGAGGTGCTTGGCATTTCCCTCTTCTTCTTGAAGGGTCTTAGTCCTTCCCATTCCCATTTCTTCTGGCAGAACTTCATCCCACACAAAGTCAGACTGGCCAGCAGCCCGGAGTAGAGCATGAGTAGGCCAAGGTATATTCAGAAGCTGACCTGAGATGTTGTACTACTAAATTAAAAGGACCGTGCAGTGCTTCTGCCATTAATCAAGCGAAATTTTCTTCCAGCAGTTATAAAATGCAGCAGAAAGACAGCTAGAAATCTCTCCAGAAAGGGGAAAGCACTGGAGAGTGGGGAGGGTTGCATCTTAACAAATCTGTGAGCATGAAATGAAAAGCCTCTGGAGGAGCAGTGCGGGTTGTACACAGAGTTTTTCAAGCCCTTGAGAGTCTTGGTTTGTGGTTTAGTTGAGGCGCTGAGCTAATGCTGAGGTTGATTCTTACAGACTATGAACCCGTTCATTTATTTCAGTGGCTGGCTTTTGGAACAGGCAGATACCACTTTCTTAATTGTCCAGGTCTGGGTCCATATTTCAGCCTTGACATACTCTGTTCCCTTACCACTCTCCAGCGCTACTGCAGTCCATGAACTAATTCATTCACACCACTGTAATTTTCAGTGCGTTGCTAAGGATGGCCATCATCCCAAGGGACATTAGAACTTGCATGTGTGTATTTTCAGCGTTGTTGACATTTCTTTTGGTACTTTTGTCCGTGATTGACTAACAGCAGTTTCTTCAGCTGGCTGTCATAGAATTATTGAGGTCTTCCTAGGCCTTGCAAGCAACACATTTCTTTTCCTGCAGGCTGGATAATGCGCTGTTCCCTCATACTATTTTGTACAAAGGGGAAAACTTTTACTTAGGTTAGCCAGAGGAAGATCAGCCCCCTAACATGTGTTTGGCTTGCTCAGCTGTTCTAATGTTTCTGAATACTGAACATCTCTGTTCCATTTAAACAAACAGTACTGAAAAAAATCCAATTATAGTAGTATTTGTCAGTGTGGAAAACAAAGCTATTAAATTCTGATGTACAGCTGGATCTGTTTAGTTCCTAAATAGCATAGATCAAACTGTTTCTTTCTTTTCTTGTGAATTAGTGGCACAGATAAATTCTGCCAGAGAGACTAATGTAGTTTAGACATTAAAACATTTCACTCTTTTAGTATATAAACAGTCTGCTTGCTTTGGATACATAAAATCAATATGTAATTCCGGTTGCACATTAATAAAAGGTCAGATTAATTTTATATGGTAAATGCAGGGTACTGCTATATAAAGCAATAATAGGATGGACCAATGCATTAGGAGGATGTGTTCTTATTGCACTTAAAAGCTTCTAAACTGGAAAGCTATTTTTCTGGCTGAGGCAGATTTTTGTCTATTAAATATTTCCTTTGAGTTGTCCCCATGACTCCATTTCTCCCTTTTTGTTTCCTCTAGACATACACGCCAAAACAAATGCCAGAGCCCTCATCCAGCAATTGTACTGCAGGGAGAAGTCTGGATAAGATCCCCAGCATAGCCAGTAAACACAATGTGATAAGCGGGTAACTGTCACTGTCACCCAAGGGCATCCTGGGGTACTCCTGCTGTCCTATTGGAAGGAAGGACTGAACATCAAACTCAGGTTTCTGCAGCAGTAAAGTAGGGCAGATGAATAAAGGAAAACATTTTAATAACTATGCATTATTAATACCACTAGCAGGCCATTAAATCACCCATACAACATGCATTTAATGAAGGGGAATGTGTTGTTTGAACACTGTGTAATTGTCAGACTAATTCATCTGGCAGAGCAGCATGCTTTGCTTCTTGAGCTATGACAGTTTCGTGAGGTTGCCAGCAGAGTCGGAAAGGTTGGCATTTCACTGTAGAGATTCAGAATGATCTTACAGCTGAAGCTCCAAAGTCATGTTGGAGAGAGCTAAATTCAGTCTCCTTTTTTGTGACAGATCTCTGTAGTACCTTCATCCATCTATCTGTTGGTTTCCCACTCTGTAGAGGCATTGTAACATTTTCTTCCCCTTAACACTTTGCCTTTTTAGGATATAAGTTTTTTCAGAGGGTGATACATCAACAGTCACCTGAGAGATAAGGGACAGTGGTTTATTTTAAGTAAAATTTTAAAGAAAACACCTTTCCATTATGTTTTCTTCTCCTGTGTATGTTTGTGCTTCCCCCAGAGAGACAGCCCAGTTATTGCAGACCTAAGTTATTGTTTTAAATAGAACTTTTACCAGGTTTATAGGTAGAGCATTGTTAAAGCCTAGTCACAAAACCCTTTACATCTGCAATTTAATTTGAAATTCAGCTTTGAAGGAATCAATATTTAGCAGGTTTTTGCAATCTGACTAAGTCTGCTTATGTAAGGAAAATAAGCCTTCCCATTGCTGCATTTAGAGTAAGAATGAATTTCCCTAAGTTTTAAGAAATTGGAAGAAGTAGGATTTACAGATAGGATGTTAAACAATTTCCTGGCAAGAAGACTCCTGAAGAAATGAAATATATTCTGTGGAATCCCTGAGTACATAAAATACCTAATATAAGTATCACTGTGTGTCCTTTTGACAAGTTTCAAGCTTTCAGAAATACCTATGAGTTCCTAAAAAGTCAGCAGTTTTTTCAGAGGAAGGCAGTGAACTAAGGCTATTTTGTCAAAATCAAAATGTGAAATCAGGTATTTGAGGAAAGTCAGTTTCTTATTATTGAATTAAATCCCTTTGGTTTTTTCCCTCTTTTTTTTTTTCTTTTTTTCATTTTGATATAACATAATGTGGCAGAAGAGTGAAGCAAGAAGCGGTCTTCACTCCTCTGATGTATCTTCTGCATCATTTCATACATGCAGAAACCTTCAAGACTTGTTTTTAAAATTATATTGGTAAGAAAGAATTCTTATCATTAGAGTGAAGTGGGTAACATTTAGTCACTGAAGGCTTCTGAGTGCAGGGTATGAACAAACCCAATGTGGGGATATACCTTAATGTTTCTATACATTCATGGTTGACAAAATGATGTATTTCTTTATTTCTGTATTTCTGAAACTCTCAAACCGTATGGGAAGAAATGACTGAAACCTCCATTTCACATGTTTCAAGACCTTGTTATGAGTTACCCACAGAAAAAGAATTGTGTTGTGCCACGGTGGTCACAGCCACAGGTCCCTGGTGTCCTGCTAGGCCACCCAGCACTGGACAAGGCATGCCACCAGTTTTACCTTCTCATCCCCTGTGTGCAGGCCTGCAGTCATTCAGTTTTTCAGACAATGTTTACCAACCATTCCCGACATTCTCCAGAGCAAAGGCAACCAGACATATTTTCTGGTTTTACTCTTTGAAGTAACTTGCATCCTATTGCCAGTGTGCAGACAGTACAGCTTGGGAGTCCTGCTGTAGAGTGACATTGCTGTGATACCATCATGGTGATGTGAAATTCAAACCCAACAGGAGGAACAGCATCCGTCTGAAAGACCAGCAGAGGACCAAATTGTCGCCCGTGTGGGTGATGCTTACATTCATGCTTACTGTGTCAAAAAAGCCGGGGCAATACCTAACGTTTGGAAAAGAATGAAAGTACTAATTTTTTAGAGCCTGCAAATGCTAAGATAGTGTGAATAGCATGGGCAGAGGGGTTTACACTAGTCCCATTTGCTTGAGACAAAGGGAAACAAGGGTTCAGTTCCCTTTTCAGCTTCATGGAAACCAAACCTGCATTTCTTGACTCCTAAATATCATCCATCTCTCATACTGTTGCTCTTTCACTGTTTCAAAGAGAATTCAAGATTGGTTGGCCTGGAGGGAGAGAGGTACAAGTGGGAATATGATTGTGTGTAGCCTTGGAGTGTTAATGCAGGAGTAAAATCTTTGGAGTTCTGGTTGCTGTTTCTTTTTTTCTGTTAAAATAATTGAATGTGCTTGACTTTGCTTAGACTTTGACATATGTGGTGCTCATATTGACTTTTTTCAAAGTCGGCACTCGCTGAGACTAGTATAATCATTTCTGGCCCTTCTTTCAGATTTCTTGTTTCTCCAAGTGGAGATTTCTTGATACTTCTCTCAAGTATATTTTCAAGCATAGTTTTTCTGTAGCGTCTTAACAATGACCAGTCTGTGCTCCAAATTAAGCACTACCTGGTAGCAAGACATCTGCCTTAAGCATAAGCAAGGTACTTTGCCTTACTTTATTTTACAGAGGCTTATCCTTAGAATTAGTCATGGCAAGTAAAATGTACATTGTAGCAAAAGGAGAACAGGTTGTTTAACAGAAATATATGACTGACATGAACGGAATTTATCCCTGGCCTTTGCCATCTGACAGTTTTGTGAAATACTCCAGGGAACTTACTTGCAATCAGTGAATCTCTCCCAGTTTTGTATCAACCAGAAAGTCAGTTGTTCAAATCAGTGGTGCACGAAGCACAACTTTGGGACACATGCAGAGGTACCGTATAATAAATATGATACATACCTTCAGAAAAGAAAAAAAATGCCTCCAGCTGCTTTTTGTGAGTGACCTGGCCTTGTTGATGTGCCCTGGGAAACCATGAGAACACCAAATAAGTCAAGTTTTCAGGGAAATTGGGCACTGGAAAGCCTCAATTCAGATTGCAGTCTGTCTAGGCATGGAGCTTTTCATCCTGCTTGAGGCTGGCACAGCTTAAAGGCCCAGCAGTTCTGTAAGTGGGAAGTAAGACACTGAAAATCAGGCACATCAGGTAACTGCTGCACAAAGGTCTGGGGAAGTGCTATTTTTGACCTTATTTTGATCTTATTTTCTCTGTCTTAACAGTGATGCAGAAATTCACTGTGAGAGAAAAAATAAAGGTAGTGGTGGAGAATTTAATTTTTTCGTGGACTTTTACCCAGAAAACAGCGCAACTCATGATTTGTGCACTGTAAAAGCAACACTTTTGGCTTTAATTTCTGTCTAGCTGCAGCTTCTCTTAGCTGTTAATACATGAGAACATCATCACAGTTTATGTTTCATTTGCTGCCGAAGTGTGGGTATCAGCATAAAAAGGAACAAAACTTTGATCATTGTGAAATCTTATGTTAATTTGTGCTTCTTTGTATCCACTGAAAGCAGTCACACACAGGCAGTGTTTAACGTATTTGTTCATTCATTTACCAAAAGGCATTTTCACATCAAAACCATGTCATCAGCTGTAATATACAGCGTATATCTACCCTTCCACTTCACAGGGAAGAGATGGAGCTATTTGATTTATTAATAAACCAAAGAGCTTTTGCCATAAATCAGAATTCAGCAGCTTTGTTTCCTTACGTAAACTACTATTCTAATTAGATTTTCTCTCCTCCCAGATATTATCTGGTTAAAGACCATAATCACATATTTCAAGTTAATTGTAACAGAACACAAATACACAGACGGTTAGATTTTATGATAAAGGACTTTTAGTTCCAAAACTGAGTCATAAATGAAAAGAATCCAACAAACAAAGGAGGGAGAAAGACTACATTGCATCGTAGCGATGGGGAAGTCGGGTAGGTTTAGTCCTCTCTGATCGTGACCAGATCTTTCTTTTTTGTGAAGACTTTAGCTCTAGATTTTAAGTAGATTTTTTTCTTCTTATTTGTAAAATCGCTGGCTTTGCTGGCCCGCTTTCTTAGCAGAAAGACAATTCAATCTGCAAAATTCCAATTGCTCTAGAGGTTAATGTGTCTGTACAGCACTGAAACCTTGCTCTCTCTGCTGAGTTCGGCAGCCATAGAAAACCTGCATTTGATTATGTTGGGTTTTATTATTAGGTGTCTCTAGGATTCCCTCAGGGGCACTCATGTTACGATTTCTTTCTTTTCTTTTTTTAAGACTACTGAATGAAAATTTGTGCTAAATTAACTGTATTATATATAGTATGTTATAATAAAAAGACAAGAAATGTTTCCCTTCCTAGTCTTTTCCTTCCAATTTACAAACGCAATTTAAGCTACAGTGGTGACTCTTCTTTAACACAATCCGTAGGCAGACAGTATATTATTGAAACACCTTGAACAATGTTTGTAGATTATTTTTCCTGTACTACTTTTTTTTTTTTTCCCCAGCCAAGGAACATACTGGGGCAAGGAAGGAAAAGATCATGTTCTGGGGCAGCAGGGCAGGTGTTACGTAGACAACACAGGCTTTCCAAGCACAAGCTTTGGTGTAACCTGGGAGAACTCCACCTTCTCCAACAAGCTCAAGTAAAGCCAGCTGCCAGGTAGCCCTGGCTGCTAGTGCAGTGTCTCTGTAACGTGAGCCTTTGACTGCTGAAGGCAAGGACGCAGGCAGACTGTGTGCAGTTTAGGAGCTGTAGTAACAGGTTTCAGATGTCAAGGCCTAAAAGCTTCGTGATGTCTGTTGTAGCCAGTGATTCCTTCCTTGCAACTGCCGGTGTCTGTGCCTGTCTGAAGTGAGCAGCTGAGGAACGAGGGTCAAAGGGGGTGAATGGGTGGCTTTACAATATCTGCCCCATTCTACAGCCTCATGATGTCTTAAGTACCTCTGTAGAACTAGGTACTTCTCAGCATTCCCAGCATCAAACTGCAGTCACCTAGAGAAATTTAAGGCTGACCAGGAGAAATATCTAATGAGCTTAAATACCAACAGTATTTCGTGCTGAGAAGATCATCTGGATTTCTTGCTAAGGCTCAGGTACTTGACTGCCAACTTTGACGTGATTTAGGGAATCTGATTCTCAGCATAGCAATCTTCTTCTTTGCTCAGAGCTGTCCTTTGTTTTTACTCCCCCCGCCTTGTTTACAAGCTGAATTCTGCATATAAAAGTGATTCTTTCCTCCAGTGGGCCATAGCTGTCTCTAAGTGACAGCCCATCTTCACGGTTCTCTTTATCATCTCTTGTTTCTTGAAATACAGGCAAGGTTTCCAAAAGTGTCAGGCATGGGTGGTTTGAATTGTCTCCTATATACTGTAACTCTGTCTTTCTTCCAGGCATAACTGGTAGAAAAATGAAGGAGGGCGTTGATGGTGTTGCTGACATATCCTATAGTTTCTTTTATCTCTTATTTAAAATCTAGTTTCTTTCACCTCTTCTGGGTAGAGTCAATATCAAAAAACAGAGACACCTGTGTGTTTCAGAGAAGCTGGCAATAAGATTGTGTCTGTCTTTTGGTTACTGATTCTCAGTCAGCTATTCCCATAGTGTGTTCTAAAAAGTAGTGGTTGGGGTCTACAGCTGCTCAGCAAAACCATTATAAAACATAACATTTGCAGTGTTATCACTGTTGAAAGCTTAATAATATGATAATTCACAATTGTTTCTTTCATTCAAATGGTGTGCAAAGCAGTTTTCTAAAGGTAGTCCTCATTGATGGAGACAAACAGCCTTCTCGGCAGCACCAGGACCGGTTATCTCTGATTTCACTGCGTAGTTTGTTTGGTGTGGCAAAGAAGGGAGAACCTTGATTTTTATTTAACAAAATCAAGTAATTATGCTGTGATAGGATGTTTTTCCTCAGACACAAGAAGGTGCTAACAACAGGTAAACATATATAGTCAGCAAAAATACCAGCTTCAGACTAATGAGCTAGAGAATCAAGAAGGTTTTTAAGTGTTAATTAGGAAAAAGTTATTCTGCTATATGTGTGTAATTTACTGTAGTAGATTAATTTATCTGTGTTGGCATAAAGCAATTAAGAAGTCTTGCTAATATTTCAAAAGCTCGTATTAGCTTTTTCATAATTGGCAGCATATTGACGTACGTTGTCCTAGATTTTCAATAGCTTCACTGAACATGACGTATAGTGATACTATTGAATATTTTGAGCCTTCCCAGGTAAATTTCATTTTTCCACTCCAGACCAAATTCATTTGACTCCTGAGTTCGGCATCTTTTATCTAATGCTTTTAGAAACTCACACTGTTTCACTTGCAGAACAAAAAAGTCATCCTTGTAAGGGAGATTTTGGAAGACATCTAAGGAATTTTGGTGCCTAGGTCCCTTTGATTTTCAGTGCCAGTGGTCAGTGTCATTCATTTGATTGCCTTTGAAAAACACTAGACTTCAGTATATTCTGAAAGCTAGAAGAGAAAGCGATTTTGGCTATAATTTGCAAGTCTTTGCCCTAAGTAATTAACACTTTTATTATTCCAGGACTCAGAATTTGATCCCTTGAAGTTCACCAGTGTCATTGAATGCGAGAAGCCAAACAATGACTTAAGTAGGTTTCGAGGTTACATGTGAGTATTTCATATCATATCCTTCAGTATACACTCTTTTTGTCTAATATGGAATAAAATAAATGCTGGTTTGTTTTGGGTGTGTTCTGTAGGTTGCATCATCATCACATCTAAATATGACTGCATATTTAAGGCTCTTTTAGAGGATCCTCACTTCAGGGTGAGATGGGAGCCTCATGTTTCCATTCCTTAGGATGGATTTAGTTGTTAGCTTTGATCAGTTTGCACTCCAGAAATTAATGCATGAAGCAGTGCAGTTACAGACACTCTTCTCCCTTTCCTTCCCTCCATGGATCAAAAAAGCCCATCTGGAAATGGGAGGAAATAGAAAACCGGTCCAAGAGAGCCAACAAACAAACACAATCTGTTGTACGCTGCTTTTATGAAGATGGGTCTGTTTGATGTTTCTTTTAATATAAGTGTAATTGAGGACAATCAGAAGGCAAAACTGATATTTCTCCAGCTATGGCAGTATTCCTTTCCTCTCATTCAGACAGAATAAAACAATTGGCTCACACGATGGGTGTGCTTGTACATTACCACACGGAATCAGCTATGGCCACTTGACTTAATTCTAAACAAACAGAACTGCGTTAACAGGGCACTCATCTCTGGCCAATCAGTCCTGCTCAGAAGCAAATGTTTTAGTGCGTGCAAAGCACTTTGCTTCTCACATAGCCAGGACTGTAGTCTGTGGGCATGCCGATAGTGGTGACGTAGGAGATGCACTCTTGCATGACTTATGTTTCTACAGTCTGTAACCACATGGAGAGTGAGAGCCCAGGATATTTAATTTTTGTCTAGATTTTAATGAAGAGAGTTAAACAGACACTAATTCTGTTTAGAATACAATGATTTATCACCCATATTGATTAGGAGTGATAAGCAGTATTGAATTGCGTCAATGGCACAAGGTGAATTGCTGGAGCTTGGGGAGTTTTTATAGTGATGCTATTTACCACCTCAGTTACTACTCTCAGATGTCACAGATTGTGTAGGATGTACTGTCAACTGGTGTAGATCAGGACAGTTTTTTTGAAACTGCATCAAGTTGTAGTGTGGGAAAATGTGTTCCTTTATTTAGCAGCACAAAGCCCTACAGTTCATTTAAAGATAAAAGTTTAGTATTAGACATTACTGTATGAGAGCGTGTAACTGTCTACATTAATAGAGAGCCTGGTCTACTGCAGAAATGACATTTCCAGATATGGAAATGGAAAGTTTGGCAGCTTTTCTAGCACACTTCATGTGTGTGAATCTCAGCCCCCAAAATACTGAGCAGAGGTTGAATATTGTAGAAGATATGCATAAATTTGTCTTTCATTATATATTTACTTAGGTACTTCATGTGGAAAATGTCTGTAGAATGCAAGTTACAGAACCATTTGAGTTATGAAGCAGAAAACATGGTAGTACCTTTTGGAAGACTGTTGTTCAATATTGATTCTATTTAATCTTCTTTATATTTTAATGTTTCACAAATGATGTGAATATATTTTGACACAGCAGAAAGCCAGGAAACACGTTTTCAATCTGGCAGAAAGCATCAGCTATGCTGCAAGAGATTTACAACTGAAGGACCACAGGGCATTTGAAGTAAAGAGCGGGGACCAACCCCTCAACAAATAAACTCTCGGTCTCCTAATTTATCATGGGAGAAGGCTTTTTTCCCCCCTCTTTTTAGATTTCCTTCATTAGTATCATGAAATCATGGGTCTATTTAAAATCATACATTAGCAAAATGAATAGTAATTAGCACATCTGAATTGAAACATGTCATTGCCATGTCAAACTCAAGATCTTAACTCTTGTTCAAAATCTTACCAGTAGTCACCGCTTGAAAGAAAGGTTCAGATAGCTCCTAGCTGATAATAGCTCGACTGAAATGTTACTGAGATATTTAAGTAGGGATGCTATAAAATAATAGACTTTCAAGAGATCCATATGTAAAAGCTGTGCTGAGACATGATTGTCAAAGTTTGCTTGAAGTTTTGACCACTTAGTAGGTTTCCAGTTTTGATTAAGACTATTTTTCCCTGTTTGACGTATGAAGAGCTCCTTTGGTTCCAATGTCTGTGCTGACAAATCTTTCAGGGAATAGAAATATTTGCGTGTGTTGTAAACATGTAAAAATTCTGTTCCTCACAGTTATTCTGAAATGTGATCACTATAGGTAACCAATGTAGCACAGGCGGGCCAGGGTAAAAGGAGACATGATAACAAAAAATCACAAAAATATTGCAAAATGGATTGAGAAGGGCCTGGCCCTATCCTCTATCTGCAAAAGTGTAGCATGCACATTACTACATATGACTTCTTCATTTATATTGGCACAATCTGCATTGAACGCGCTCTGGGTGTGGAGATGGACAGGCAGACTACCGGTTCTACTCAGGTGCTTGCTTTAATACTATCTTGCAGTTTCTGCACCCTCAGATACCCCAAGCATATTTCTTCACTTATATTTCCCCTATAAGAAGTCTTCTGTGTAAAAAGAATAGAATAAAACCTAACATGCCCCCTGCCTGTATGGATCTAGCCAGATTATGTACAGTATGCAATGGCAAACATTCAAAAATCCCATGTCAGGTTCTAAAAATAATAAAATTGGCTTTAAAATCTTGTTTCTGGCTTTTTGTGTGTCTATGGGCAAAGGAAAAGGAGAAGTAGTAGTTGGCATTCTGGCTTTTCAGCTTTTCTCTGAAAGCAAAAATTTTATTATTAGACAAGAACAGAAAACTTTATCTCATCATACTAAAATAAGTATAGCAAGGAATTATAATGATACGAATACAGGTGTATATTTCTATTTCAAAGCTTGTCATAAGATAACAAAACCAAATTAATATAAAATCATGTTACTATTTTTTTTAAGAAAAAAACCCTATAAATCTATACAGTGATGTCTCTTTAATGTGCTATAGTGACACCACCTCTCCGGGAAAAACAGAAAAAAAAACTAGACTAAGTTTCATCAGAATTGAGAGTCAGGAAGGTTCTGACTGATGATGTGCACTGAGACTGTGTTTAAGATTGTTGAATATTTTCTTTGGGAGTGTCAAGCCTTGGAAAGTAATGCCAGCTCTACCATTTGCTTTGTAAGACACTTGAGAAACCAGAAAGTGAGAGAAAATACTCTCTTTTGAATACAGTTTTGATACGTCACCTTGTTATTTAATGCGGGTAAACACGTAACAAGGAAAAATACAATAGAAGGCTGAAGTGAGCTACCATCGGACTTATTTTTGCATTGCTGTATTAAACCAGGAGGCTTATTTCTACACAAACTCTTTCAGAGTGCTGTAGCGAAGTAGTAGCTAACTGCATCTGGTCTGCCCATTTCTCCTAATTCGTGGTGCATGTGTATTTTAGATGTTTAGATACTGCATATTTGCGGTGTCATCCATGTGAGAAATTGCAGAGAAAAAGAGCGTTGCACCTGCACTTGCCAGTGCGTTTCCTCGCAGGCTAGCCTTCACGTTCCAGGCGTCTGAGCGGCTTCAGCGGGCCACTGTTTTAAATACTGACAGAGAAAAGTTTCCTTCTTTGCCTCCAAAGTTACACTGGCCTGAATCCAGAAAGGGGAAAAACAGACTGTTCAGCCTCTGTAACAAGCTTAAGGTTTATAACTCTGCAGGGCTAGAAATGGGATCTAAGCCATCTCTCCCCCGGGACATAAAGTTACAGCCTTGGCAGGTTTGTTATCAAAAAGTGAGCAGTTTTATCTAACTCTAGTTTTCATTATTTTTTAATCCAGACCTTTATGTCTGTAATTTTTTCTTTCTTTTATCATCAGTGCCCAATTGCCTTATATGTATGTTCTGTTAGTGAGTCACTGGGAGTGAGTGCAGACAAGAAGGAAACTGTGAGTTTCCTCCAGCCCCTGCCAGCTTTTCTCCCCCATTTTGATTTCATCCATGTTTTCTAAAGGTCTGGTGAGCAACAGGTGAGTTGATTGACTTCATTTGGATACGGAAAAGTAAAAAGCAGTACCAAACACATGTAAGGATGAGTTGTGGTGAGAAGGCTCAGCCTGTGGGTGAGGGCAGTAGATTGGGGTCTTGGCACCAACAGGTTAACTTCAGATGTTGCACCATTGCATTGGAGCAGTTGTATAAGCTAAGATAGTAAGAACAAATATATAATTGTAGAGAACAAATACACAAGTAATTGTATATAAAGGTTGCCATGTGCAATATACCTGCCACAGTCCAATGTTACTGTGACGTGTAAAAAATAGATGAAGGCTATAAAATCATAAGCCAGAGCAATTACTTCTTAAGTAGGTTTATCTTTAAAAAGTCCCATTTATTAACAGGAATCTTAACTATCTTTTGGAGGCTTTATTGGAAATTCAAACTAACATCCTCATGATTTACGAGGAAGGCTAATGTAGAATTCGGCCTTAAAAAGCAGAGGAATGGCAGAATCCTGGTAGTAGTGTAATTTCTACAGTACGGAATCATTAAGAAATTATTTCCCATAGTTTAAGCCTAGCCAAATTTGGGTAATTCTCCAGCTGGCAATCAGTGCTTACACCTATTGACATACTGCAAGAGGGCTGTTGGGCAGCCCCCAGTTTTTGAAGCTCCTTTGGCATAGGGTGAAGCAGTGGGTTAAGGAGGTTTGCTGAAGAGGACAGAAGCAAAACCTCTGTTCTTGTATCTATCTGAGGCCAGCAGGGAGGATGGCCTGAGCAGGGGAAGTTCTCTCCTGATGAATAAAAAACCTTCATTTTTGTATCAGAATCACAAACTTGATGTTATCTACTTCTTTCACTCTCCATTTGTTTCTGATCTCTAGTCAGATGTTGTCACTGCTGCAGCTACCTCAGCTGTCAAACCCACCACTTTTTCTCCATCCCTACAGTGAAAAGCTAAGCATACCTGTTGAAACACTAATGCTTTTAATTTATATTTTTGAGCAGGGAGTGGGTATAATATATTATACTGAACTAAAAAGGACTGTGTGTATGTGTCTCTATACACACACGCATGTATGAATGTGTGTATATATATTATTTATGGGTATATACTATTCACCAAGAGCATTGTCTAGAGGCTACATAGCATTACCAGCATAACAGCATAATCCGCAAGTAGTCCTACTAGAGTGGGGAAGAGGTCAAAGGATTCACCAGTGTGAACCTTTTCTTCTTGCAGATCTCAGGATATTTGATACAGTTCTTCAGGTCTCAGATCCTAGAAGCATGTGCTAAAGTTAGAATTTTGGTCGTCATTTAGAAAAAGAAGAGATTCTAACAATCAAAGAAAAGCATGAAGATATAACCCAGGTGTGAAGGCTTAGAAAATAGGAAGCAAATAAAAAGGACTCCACCTTTCTATATAAGGCATAATTTTAAGCCAGTTTGCACATTTTGGGGGACACAGGTTTTTAAATGCTCAAATCCAGGTAGCCATAAAATTCAACATTGCAACAGCACAAGGTTAATTTTAGTATAGCACATGTGCTTTTCCAGGATTTCTCTTGAACTACCAGCTTTTACTAGTCTTTTATTGCAGTCCATTTTTTAGACTTTGGAAGAGTGATGGTTTTGATGCTCTGAGAGTGAAGGCAGAACATGTAAACATTTCAGACTTTGCTTTAATCTTCTCTGAGGCATTGAGATACTGCAGTTGATCATATTAATTTTTATTCATTTAGAAAAGGTTTGAAATTATTATTTTGTTTGTCTTTTTTACCTAATAAAACATTCTAATGCTATTTTTTAATTGTTGTTGTTATTGTTTAGCATTTCCCTGGTGACTGTTAATTCTCATAAGGCTGTTTTCTGTATTTCTCTGTCAGCTGAAATTTGAGTCAATCCGTACACAGCAGACAATAAGTTGTAGTGGAAACATTACTTTGTTCCATTTTTCTCATGTGTTTTCGTGCTAGTCAACAAGAATCAGCAGGGCACAGGCCATTTCGTTCTTCTTAGAGAGTCAGTGAGACACTTCTGAAAGGCATTTCTCTTGTTCTCACTGATGAGCACATGGAACTTTTTTGCTTTCTTTTTCACTGAACTGATGCATGTTATCCCTGGCACATCTTCCTTAGTATCACTGCTTCTGAAGCACAGTCCTTTCCCAGTTTCACTGTATTTCTTTCTAGGCTTTCTTTGATAAGAACATGTGACTAGTCGGTTAATCATATGCACTACTCAGCTGCTCCTAGGTGGACTGGATTAGCTGTGATTGCACAGTCAATTTGCACATGCACAGAAAGTCCAATGTATTTTCAAAGCATTAGATAGGCTGCACACATGCTATAGATATGGCCTGCATATCTCTAGTGAGCATTTGTCCAGTACATTTTTATATCCAACAGCAACTAGTACTGCTCTGGCTGGGCTGCTACATGTCTGGGATTCTTGGGTAGGTATTCTCAGTTTTCAAAGTCTGCCAGAGAATCTTCCCAGGAGGAAGATCTAAGGAAATATTTCACCATCAGGTTGACAAAACTTCTTAAACCTTGAAGATGTTTCCTGGGCTTGTTATATTACAGAGTAGTATAATTTAACAAGCTTAATGTTTTGACATGCTGTGCTTTGTTCTGTTTTTAAATTTTCTGCAGTGTACATAAAAGTGGAAAAAAGGATGGACTGTTCAAAGAAAATCTTTTGTTACGTGGATGTACCATTAGAAATACAGAAGAGGTTGCAGGAATAGTAATCTATGCAGGTGAAAGCTGTTTTTCTGTCTGACGAGGCATACTGCCTTTTTATAGTTTCCTTAAAGTAGTAACAAAAATCCATATGACATCATTTGATGTAATTGCTTCTGCAGGGCATGAGACCAAAGCTTTGTTAAATAATAATGGACCCCGTTACAAACGCAGTAAGCTTGAAAGACAGATGAATGCCGATGTCCTTTGGTGTGTCCTCATACTTCTAATCATGTGTTTGTTTTCTGCCATCGGTAAGTGCTCTTTAAAAGTATCAGACTCTCTTGGGATTCATGCGCTTAGCTTTATCAAAAACATATGTATCTGCCAAAACATGAAATCCATAAAGCTGCCTCCATACTGTCTAATTTTTGTTGTGTTTTCTTCTTCTTTGAAATCAAGATGTCTTGATACAGAAGCTCATCTAAATAGCTTCTTAATATCAATCAAATATATGCTATTAATACCAGAGATCTGAAGGCTTAGATTCTGCTACCCTTGATAGCAGTCAAGTCCAAAAGAAGCCACTTTATATGTAGTCCCCTCAAAATTACAGGTGGTAGAGTGTAACATGCCATTAATCAGTCAACAAAGTAATTTATGAGCAGAGAATAAACATAATTAGCACAGTGCTATTCGCCAGTACTATTTATTAAATCAAGGGCACAGTGTACAACATTGACGCACTGTCCCTAAGGCTGCAGCTTTAACATAGAAGAAATAAATAAAAGTCTAAATCTGCCTAAATCCAAGTAGAAGACTCTCTAGACTTCATGGAGAGTTTAAGGAAATGCTTAGGTTCAGGTTAATACTCTTCAGGCCTTTTTTGTATTCATTTGTGAGAAAGAATTGAGTTTTATGTTTGGCACCCAAAATGACTCTTTCTATATGGCATATGAATTCCATATCCTTAATGTTTGTGTGCTCTGTAATATTTGTGTGTGAGTCATACGGCATAAACACCAGAATGTTTCCTGACAACCATGGTGTAGTTTAATAACAATCTTATGCCATTTGAATACGTCTCTGTGTGCCCTTTTCCAGGTATTGTTAAATGCTGCTTAAAGATGAGTATTTCCAGCTGTGAATCAGCCGGCATATTTGTTTCCACTGAGTTCATGACGCTCTTTGGTAGTGTCTCAGCGCTGGGGAGCCCAGTCCTCAGGGCTGAGGTGCCGTGGTAGGCTTCATTGCAGGGAGCTGCTGCCTGCAGCCGTCCCCTCTGCCACTGCACCCGAGGTGTTGCCCCCAGAGCAGCGGCAGCGGGGTGTGTGCTGCAGCGGCTTCAGTTCGGCTGAAGCTCCCGAGATGCGTGGATGTGAACGGGAGGAGGTGGCACACAGTAGGTGACACATACACCTTCCCTTCTGTCACTTCTGCTACAAGGCTAGAAACCACCAGCAGATGGCCAGAGCAAACTGCTGGAGGTGTTAACAAACACAAACAGCTACAAAAGGAATTTGCTTGAGCCCTTGGAAACCAGAGGTGCCTGGTCCATCAAGACGTGTAAAGCTGTGTTCTGTAAGAGTCAGGCAATTTTTGCACCTTCTGTCGAGAAAGTACAACACGTAACTAATTCTTTTGAAAATCTGAGTCAGGATATTTATAAAACAAGTCTTGATGTAGGTCATTCTCAGTGTGGGGCTTCCGATTTTTGCTCTCAAGAATAAAAATGTAGACATCAATAAAGACATCAGTGTGGTGATATGCTCATATTGGTAGTGCAGGGACAAAATAATTTGCTCACTTGGTTTAAGTGTTGTTTTTATTTTTCAAGGGTTCAATGCTAGGTTTATGTATCGAGATGTAAAGGACCTTGTCAGATGTGGCTTACAAAAGATTACTTTTAAAGTAGACCTTTGTCCTTTTTTTCTGATTCCTGACATGTAGTGAAGATAGTTTGAATGCTTCCTATCGTGGGGGAATTCTTCCTTGTTTTTAACCTTAAAAACATCAGGCATACCGTTTTAGGTCTTTTAGGACTGCAAATCCTAGCGCTGTGCTTAAAAAGGCAGCTTTCTGTCTCTTTGACAAGAATGTCATTTGCCAAAAATAATAATTATAATAACCTTATCTTTATTTAGTTATCAGCACAATCAAGAAAAAAAACATTTTGAGCAAGGCTTAGAATTTCTTCTGTTCTTAGTTCCTCAGCTTCCATGCTGTTGACTGCTGATACTGTTATTTCATTAGTTCTGAAGACGTTGTGGGTAAGATTCACACAGTAAGATTAAAGTCTCTTCTGACTTTATTCAGCTGAAACTAGTTTAGTGATAGCTAGCTAGTGATATACCTAGTGCAGTCAATGGAGTTCTTTCATTTTAACACATCGAATATCACTGAAATGAATCACTTTTTGAAGAAGCCTGGTTTTCTCTGCTGGTTACAGAAAGAGCCTAAATTACTGTTTTAGACTAGCCAGCTCACTTTATTTGGATAAAGTTACGTGAAATGATTCTTGCATGCTGTCCTTAAGGCCAGACAAACCTCTTTCTCAAACCCCAAATCCTAAGGCAGGAAAAAACATGGGTTTGGGGCCTTTTTCAGAAGTCATGCAGAATAGTTGAAAACAAGTACAACTTTCCCACGTAACTCAACTCTAAGAAGAAATTCATACCATGAGCATTTTTCCTTGGAGTTAATTTGTATTTTTCTCTCTTTCAACTCTTCTGCAGGTCATGGCCTATGGGTATGGCAATATGGTGAGAAGAAGAAACCAATTTTTGATGTTCCAGGGCCTGATGGCAAATATTTGTCTCCTGTTTTAGCTTCAGTATATTTATTTCTGACAGTGATCATAGTTTTCCAGGTAATCAAGTTGTATGTGCTGTCACCTCTGTTTATAGTTTGCTGTAATAAAGCTATAAATGTGCAGTATGTGTAGTACTTCCTCTAACACTAAGGCATGTAAGAAGCTAATCAAGCACTAAAAAAAAGTACATTTAGTCACTTTAAAATTAAATTTTAACTATAGGTAATGTGGTCATATATAACCAGAAAGCTAAATTAAATAAAAGAAGTGGTCTACCCAGTAGTAAAAAAGATGGTAACTTCTCTGAAAAAGTAAACAAACTGATGCACACAGTAAGGTGTCAGAGCTCCCTTGGCATTGGAGAAGATAATCATCTGAGAACCTTCCCCAAAAGACTCAAGTACTTTATTTTATTTTAAAGAAGCAGGAAGAGATAGGATACAATGGGCCCTGCTAGGAAAAAACAAGCTTTATGCTTCATGTCCACCCACTGTGGAACAACACCTCAAAGACTGGGTGCCGCTTTGGGTACAATGTCCTGGTATGAACATAAGTTGTATAATTTTTTAAATGCTTTCCAAAGATACTGCTCTTAACTCTGTATATCAGCTAGATAACAAACTCTGTTAAAAGTTTTTTGATCCTGAAATGTATTGAATGGTGAAGGTGGCCATAAGTTAAGAGAAGTAACAGAGACTCATGTCACTAGGACATGTGGCAGTATGCCCAGTGGGACACTAGAGGATGTTGCATTACTGGAGGCAGCAACTCCTTTATAAAAAGGAATGAAAAAGGACGTTAAATTACTTTTTACTCTAGGGTATTTTGTTATGATATTGGTTAAAAAAATTCACCACAGAATTCTTTAAACACCAACCTTTAACTGTATTTTTTGTTTAAATAACCACACTTGCGACTTATATACATGCTATAATTTATCCTTCATATCTAATTCAGCAAGCTAAATAATGTATGCAGTCCTGAATTTCTGTCCTGAAAAACATCTGCAGAGAAAAACTCAGGTACAAATTAGGTTTTTCATGGAGTTTTGACGATCCTCAAGACAGTTGAAAATCTTTTCTGGAGAAACTTCTCACATCTCTTTCTTCAGCAATTGTAAAATGTGTTCTTCATTCAAATAATCTGCAGTGCAAAAGCCAAGGCCAAAAAGATTGTTCCTGTGGAGAGGTTAACACTTCACATTTTGTTTCTCATATTCCTGAAAAGTGAATTTGTAAACAGTCTATTATTTATGCGGAATAAATTTATCGCATTCTTTCACATTTATGGGATTCTGACTGTACTGTCTGATTTGGTTTGAGTTTTTTTCTTTTCCTTTCCCAGCTAGTTTCAAGCTCACCTTATTAGCCTAAAATAGATTTGCCTCTGTCCAAGTTTTGATAATCACCCTTCTAGACATAATAATGCATTTCAGCTCTGCAATTCACCATAGGTTTTCCTCATCTAGCATAGTAAATAAACTCTTTTCAAACATGATAATAACTTTACAGTAGCTGCTTAAAGTACATGGCCTCTTTATGTTCTAGTCTAGTACCAAGTTAACTAGATTTTACTAATCCATTGTATCCTTGCTTCTGTTTTCTCCTAATTCTCTTTCCTTTTGTGTATTCTAGGTTATGATTCCAATTTCTTTGTATGTATCCATTGAAATAGTTAAAATCTGCCAAGTATACTTTATTCATCAAGACAAAGATTTATATGATGAAGAAACAGACTCTCAGCTGCAGTGCCGAGCTTTAAATATCACAGAAGACTTAGGTCAGGTGCAGTTTATCTTTTCAGACAAGACTGGGACACTTACTGAAAACAAGATGGTTTTCCGAAGATGCACTGTTTCTGGAATAGAGTATTCCCATGATGATAACGGTGAGCTCATGATCTTGTTTTCTATCTAAGAGTTGTACTTTGGGCAAGCTGAAGCAGATACAAAAATTACTGTAATCTTAAATCAAAAAGAAAAACAAAAGAAATTGCATGTATCCACTCAGCAAACTCCGTAATACCTGTTTTCAGATTAGCATACTTTGATGGCTGTGTTCAGCTAGCAATGACAATCTTATCGAAGTGTTCTGTAACATCTACAGTATGTTATCAAGACAGTTAAAGCTTCTGGCTTTAGCTCCTGATATAGTAAAGCACTTGAGCACATGGCTAATTTAAGCAAATTGAATAGTGCTGCTGCTATCACAATTGTTTGGTGTGTTTGAAGTATACTATGTAAAATACCATTTTTAAGCATACAGCCAGATTAGTGTCTGATTGAGCTGGAATTAGATTATCCTTTTGTGCTGAGAAATAAATGTAAACAAAGCTCCTGGTTTTCATATTAACGAGAAACATAATCTGATCTAATAGTATATTTCATGTTACCTTTGTCAGATTCTTTTCAGTGCTCCTGTGTGACAGGGGTCTGTGTTAAGGTATCTTCACTGCTGTATGAACACTGCAGTTGAGGGAATGTCCCCAAGTGTCAGGTTCTTGAAACTCTAACAAGTCACTCTTTGTCACAAGGGAATCTGAGGGTTGCCGTCCCTGTGTCATCTCATCACCCGTTTAAAATTATGAAGTGATTTCCTGTTTTGTGATTTGTTTGTAATTTGTGTTATTTTCCTCTAACATTTTGCTGTTACCATTTTTGACATAACAGATCTTAACTCTTCAAATCATACTCTGTCTGCATGCAGGAAAATATTGATAGCTACAGTATTGCATTCCTATTTGCAAAAAATAAGTTTCTTAATCTACATAACCTATAAAGATCACTGATTAGAAAGTTTTCTCAAAGACCATTACAGAAGTTCAGCCTACAAATAAGATGATAGAGAATACGAGAAATAATGAAAATAGACTGGAAAATCTGAAACATGCTTTAGGGAGTTCATAAAATTCCGAACTGGAAAAAGATATTTTGAAGTTTTGGATTACGCAAGGATTGTTCTTTTTTCTCCTACTTTAAAGTAGTACTGAGACCTTACATTTAAGGCACTCTTTTTCAAGAAACTAGGTGTTTGGGTAGTGTTATTATCCCGGTGTTACAGAACGAAGAACTTAAACAGGGAGAAGCTGTGACTTCCTACCTCTGTACTGTAGATAAGAAAGAGAGAAGAATTAGAATTAAGAGTATGTTTCTGGACTCCTAATTCTGCTTGTGACACTGATTATTTATTCTTTTTTTCTTCTTCCTTGCCATTGATTGTTTGCTTGTTTATACTAATTTCAGAGTGTACTCTGTTCCTTGCAGGAATGATGATGGTACTGCCAACTAAAACAGTGCAGAAAGGGTATTTTTATGAGCTTGGTATCATCAGCTAATATGTAGTCTGAACTCGGCCTCCTGAATTTGAGTATTGAGTTTCAGATCTTTTTTCTTCAAATGTCATGTATTTAACAGAAATCTAAGTTTGTGCATGCTGTCCTCTTACGATTTCAGATTACAATATAAATGTTAATGAAAGCAGAGTGAATTTCACAACAAACAGATGTGTCAAATAAATACATGAAATAAACTGATTCTTTTTTTGGTCATTCTTTTCATGTATGGCTATGTTTGGGCTTTCTTGTAACTCCAGTCAGTATAAAATTTGTGACAAATGTAATTTTTAAATTGACACAGAATTTATACACAATATTTTATACATAGAATTTTATTCTCTTTTTTTCTCCTCTACAGAAAATAGGTCTTTCTCTGTCATTCTATATATAAATGGTGATAATTTCTATTGATTTTGTTCCCTATAATCAGGATTTATAACACAATAAAAACTATTCTTCATTCAAATCTTTTGTTAACTCTGTTCTCCAGTCTGATTTTCTAACCATCTCTTATCTTTTCTGCTGCTGAAACCTTCTTGTTTAGATATGGTAAAATGTCTGTCACAGCTCTTTCTGGTTTTAGGGAGTGCATCAACAACATTTCATTGCTGTGTGCTTACTTGCAAATGATTTGTCAGCTGCTTTTCTATGTCTTATACCAGAGTATCTGATTTCCCCTCTGAGGTTTTGGGGCATATGTTATAACTGATGCCATCCTGCTCTGCACCTCAGGTTTTGCTGAAGATTCCATGAATTAGAAAATTCTAAAATCTTGCACTTGGCAAGTGATCTGAGGCTGCTGTATAGGCAAGAAAACCAAGTAAAATGCATCTGCCTTTTCTTATCTATTTCAAAGATGATCTTTCTTCTCTTATCTGAGTAATTTTTGGGGCATAGTGGTTTGTTACTTGGAATCAAACTCTAAGTAGCACTTTAGATGAAGAAATGAATTTAAAATTGTTGTACACGGGTCAAGATTCAAAAGCTGAAGATAACAGGTCATTTTCTATTGTAAAAGCAGGTAGCTCAGGATGGAAATATCCTTGTTCTGAGCTCTTTGGCCTAAGTTTGTTATTCTACTGTGGCTGGGTAGCAGTGTCTGTTATTCTAGTTGCTTGACCCTTCTCATGATAAGATCCTGTTTTCAGTTATGGATAGTTTTACAAAACTAACTATTTGGTTCAAGTTTTCCATGCCAGATGTTTGCTTCAGGCATGAATTCTGGGGGAGAAATTTCAGTCAGAACAGCTCCATTCAGCCATATCCAAGAACAAGGCTAAGATGTAACATGCTTTTTTCCCATGCTAAGAAGTTCTGGCAAATTTTCCTCTGAAGTCATCTAGAGGCCCTATATTCTGGGGCTCAGCCATGCACACACACAGAGGGGGGAAGTTATGCCTGCAGTGGCAGATTGAGGTCTGAAATTTCCTCACTTTGGAACTTTAATTTTCTGTTGAAGCATTTTTTCTGCATAATCTAGCACTGCTGCATATCTGTTAATTACTCAACCAACAGATTGTGCATAGCCTTCACAAATTTTCTCTATGCTGCATTATAAGCTTTTCTCCCTAAAATTTGTTCACAGTTATGAGGGGATATCCCATTCTTTTCTGTTCTACAGGGATTGTTATACTGCATTTGTCATCATCATATCTGAGTTACTTCCACTAGTGCATTAAGCAATGCGTGTCTTTCCTTACGTGTAGCTTGGTCTTTCCCCTTCTTCTTCTTCTCCTTATGTGTGCAGTACACAATTGGTTTGGGTTTGGCGGCTACTTAAAAGGCATACACTACACTGTGTTAGGTTTGGCATATTTGAGGTGGCATGTCTTTTTCTTGAGTTGTGGGAGTGTCCTTATTTTCTTTGGAAATTTGTTCCACAAAGCCGTGTCAATTCCCGATGTGAAAGGTGAGCTTTATGATTACGAGGGAGAGTTCTGTTTTGCATCAGACGTGGACATGTTAATCATGGTTTTCGTCACAGGCTTATGTGGACCTTACGCAGGGTTGGAGCAATTAAATGCTTCTAAAATAAAAACTGAAACCCTGAACAAGACTTAATACTTTTTTTAGGTAGTATAGGGAACAAGGGGCAATTTTCATTAATTTGCCAGAGTAAACATTTTCCTCCAGAATTCTCTATTAGCTCTAAATTTCTTATGAGGCGGATGGCGCTACGCCCAGGAGTATTGCATTGTTTTAGTCTAGACAAGAGGTGACAAGAACATGAATAATAGAGGCCAATAAATTGCACCAGTGTGGGACAGAATCCCTTGGCCAACTGGAGGTAGTACAAAGTATTACTCATGGGTACTGCTATGTACTGCTATGTGAGAGCTTAGCACCGAAGAGGAATCCCGGAACACTTGTGAAGGCTGTGAGGGAAAGTGTGAGCGTACTCAGCAACAGTTCCATGATGCAAGCTCTAGCAAATATTCATCATTGTTGAGGTCACCTGTAATATTTTGGTGATGGATTATGCACTGATCGGGATCAAACTACAGGAATTCGCACTGCCTGTTTGGGCCCTGTGGAGACTATGTTGATAGGGATGGGATTCTTGTTACCTAATTTTAGATATTTGTATGGAAGATAGTCATCTAGTGACTTTATAGTTATTGGAGAAAATTAAGCATTTGTGGGATGTAATTCATCAGACCTGTTTTAGACATCTGCATTTGTTGTCTAATACGTGCCTATTTCTCTGTGGTTTAGAATTCTAAATACAGGTGAAGAGAATTCCCACCTCCCATCTGTGTGACCTGCATTCTTAAATCTGTTCTGTTGTCTCCTTCTGTCTGATTCGCAGAGTGTTAGTTCAGGAGCAGGATATGTCATGGACCACTCCAAGGGGAGGAATGATTGTCCTATTCATAAATGTCCTGGGCATTTATGGAATACCCATTGGCACTATATTTTGGTTAAATCCCAGAATTACTCTTCCAATCGGTACTTCCTCCTAGCCCAGAAGAATGTTAGCACCATAAAAAATTGTTTCCCTGTATGTAAAATTATGTTGCCATACCATAGCTCTTCCCTTCAGGCTAGTAGCCAGCTTCTAACAGTTCTTGGAACTGGCCATGCCCCAAGTCTGTCTGCTAATCCCAGAGATAGTAGGTACCCAAACGCTGACTGTACTTCTGAAACTCGTTATACGATTTAGCTACAACCAGATGTTCTTGGCGTGACATTTGTCCTAGTTGTTTTCCAAATGCTGAATTAATCGCACTCTTGCTTATGGAGTGTGATCTCTGTTTTTCTAGTTTTAGCCACCCATTCTATGGAACTTTTGACAAAACACGAGTTGAATCTCCATGAATGCAACCACACAAATCTGAAAAATCTGAATTTTCATTCTTTTCATTCCTCCCCTTTTCTTCCAATGACTGTGAAAAAAACTCTAGACAAGAATAAGAGAAGTTTATGGGAGTGAATGAAGGCAGATGATGAAAACCTCAGTGATTTTCTCTTGCTAGCAAAGTTTCTTAATCACTAACTCTGAAAAAGAAGGAGTTTCTTTGTGCTTTTATTTTTTCTTGCTGAAGATTGGCCAGCAACTACTTTTCATAGGAAAGTGCATTATATTAAAAAAATCTCTTTCTTAGTTTGGAGGGCTGTTTTATAATGGAACTTTCTTACTCTTTCTGTATGTAGTCAAGAGAACATAGACTGCACATTCCAGCCATGTTGGAGAACTGGATTTATTAAAAAAAAAAAAAGAGGCATAAAAATCAATAAAGTTTTTCTGTAAATGCGGCTGTTGCTTCCAAAGGGACTTCTCATCTGCCACCTTTACAATTTGACAATCTTCAGAAATCAAGATAGTCCATTTAGGCCTTCCCCAGAAAGATTAAAACCTTTAGCAGAACTGGGTGCTTCGGGCACTCGATGTAGCTTGTTTGTAGCTTCTCTTTACATTTGTTCTTGCTTTTTGAAAAATTTTGATTGCTAACTGAGGAGAGAACCAGTGCCAGCAGATGTAGAACTCAGTAAATTGGGAGTGCCCCATTTTAAATCCTATAGAAGACAGAATAACTCATACTTAGAGACAGGTAATACTTTTTTCTAAGCATATACCTACACTGAAAATTGCTCTGGAAAATCTCCAGCAAAGTAGGAATGAACAAAGTAGGAAAACAAAACTAGCTCCATCCTGGCCTAAACCAGGACATCTCCATATCTAAGTGGAGTAAAGAGTTCTTAATGCAGGACTTAAGGTTATTCATTGTAAGCCCCTGGAGATGCCGAGAGGGGAGAGGAAGGAAAATCTTGGTGTTTTCTGATCTCAAGACTTGTCCTTATGGGGATGTTCTTGCAAAGTAAATTAAGTTAATATTATGTTAGCACACTTGTACAAATTTATAGCATGCTAGCTATAAATGCTAGCTGACTCTTTATGTAGACACTAGAGTGCACTTCAAAGTGAAATAAGCTTACACTCATCAAATAATAAGGAAATAAGGTGGTGTGGTGGTGTGAGTAAGTACTGCACATCTAGATTTAATTCATGATAGTTCAGTAACAGCCTTATTCAATGGTTTGGGGTGAAATGGAATTATCCCATGGTGAAATCAGGGCCCACACCCTGACAGCTGAATTATTCTGGTTTACTGGGTCTGTAGTTTTATTCTGCTTGAAGGGAAGTTCTTTTAGAGTTTTGTGATCCCGCTTTTCTAGTTAGTGGAACATCTGGCTATGTGGCAACAGAGTCTCCGTCAGTCTGCAAAATGGATGCCTCATCGTAGAACATGGATAGCATGGAAGGTGAAACAAAACCAAGCAAAACCAAAAAATAATGAAATAAAAGGGTTTTTAAAATAAAATACTGTCTCTTCAAATGCTTAGAAGCTACTACAGAAGTTGTCTTCTGAAAGAGGAAAGAGAGGTCATGGAATAAGTATTAATTATTGTTTCTTCTTTGTGCCCTAAATATAAAATGAACTAAAGGATAGTGAAATTTGACTTTCATGAATTGCATTGCTGTGTTTCTCAAAGTTGTTTGTATCTTTGCCCTTAATAAAAAACTCTCTATCAGACAAAAGATCAAGGCCATCAATTTTCAGTGCTGAAACTGAAAAGCATCCCACAGCAATGTCTTTCAGGTTATAATGTTTACAGGAAAAGGTTCTGAATCGGAGAGGGCTGAGTGGGTGGAGAGAACAGCGTGTTCCCAAAGAAGCATGCTTTGCACAGCTGAAGCATTGTGAACCTTAGCCATAACATAACAATTGAACTGGGTTTCATTATTTCTTCAAACTTCTTAATTCTTGCTGCATAATATGTAAGACTGCACTTGAGAAAATGTTGAAAGGTGCTAAGGCCTGTTTTTTATTACCAAGCTTACCTTGGTATAAACTGAAATAACACCATTTATTTCAAAAGAATTACATTTGACTTGGTTAAATGAGGTTCTAGTCTTGTATCTACTTTCCGTTTTTCTCCTTTTTCTCGGTGGCAGGAACAATTAAATGAATGTGCTACAATGAAAACCTGTGTAGAGAGCAAGAGATAGCTAATATTACATAGACTAGAAAGGACCACACTATTGGTATAATACTAATAAATAAGCTGAGTGCTGCATTAGGAAACGGCTTTTGCTATGTTGAATAAACAAAATATTTTTAGATGTAATGTAAGAAAGAATAAAGAGCAGTGAAGAACACAGAGATATGGTATGCAAGCATAACTGTGTATTGTGCATGAAATGCATTCGCTGTTTAACCATAGAGTTTTTATACATGGAATAAAATGATAAGCAGTTCAGGGTCTTTGAAGTCATGTATTTCAAGACGTATTTTCAGAGCAGAAGCTTAAATTAGGTGTGATTATTAAAGAAGACGTGTCCTTTTTTTAAAAACTCTACTCAGAAGGGAGTTGGACCAACTGCATAGCACATTTTGCAAAGCTGAAAAGAATAATTGTAGCCAGTCCTTTCTCTGTCAAGGAATATTACCTGTTACAAGAAGTGCAGCGCTCTGTCAGGCTACCATTCAAATGCCCAGCATCCACAGTGAGGAAGATTTGCCAGCCTTATGGCAAATTCAAGCTTTTCTTATGCTTTTCCTGAGAGAGGCTGAGTGTCCACATGTTGCGCCAACTCTCCTTGAGACTGGGTTTGCTACTAAGAGCCTTATTGAAGATGAGGCATAAAAATGTGCTTCTTATGATTGATTTAAGTCTTAAACGTTGCTAAAGTGCAGAAAACCTTACTGCTGTGTCATCTTGAGCAATGGTTTTTCAACCTGGGGTTTGCAGCATGTAATTAGGAGCCTGCAGAAGATAAATAAGGCAGAGCTTGCACTGTCAGGCTGGGCACTGCCCTCCACAAGCCTCATCCCAGGACGTGCACTCCTCATACCTCCCCAGTGCAGAGAAGGACAGAAGTCCTTCAGTGTGCTGCTCCATTCTGGTACTCGAGGCATCCTCTTGAAGTGACACACTGTGATGTCCACATGGCTCCTTCCTTCCTCGCATGCCTGGGTTTCCTTTGGAAGGAAACTGGGATGCTGGGGGGGAACAGTGAGCAGCCTGGCTCACATCTTGATTGACGGCCTGGATCAGTGCTTATGACACGCTGCAGATCACTTTGGGCCCTCAGTGCAGTCTGTTTCTGATATAGACAAACCTATGATCAGCTGAATTAAATTCACAGTATAGGGATCTGCACTTCTACTGAGAAAATGCATAGAGGCTTACAGAGCAGAAGAAAGTGGTAATTAGCAGGCAAGAGTGATGGGACAGGTTAGAACTGTGCTGTCCCAAAGCACATGCAACAAGTTGCAGGAAGCACCTGTGCAGGTGAAGCGAACTTTATTTCCTTGCAACTCATTACCATGCAACAGAAGGGCCAAGTTGACCAGGGGCCTCCCTAAATTTTTGAGCTGTCTTCTAGGTTCTGTTATATGAATCAAAGGACAAGGTAGGCACTGAAAGGAGAAGGCAACGGTGCTGTGCTCTTCTGTTTGCAGCTGTGCGGCTGAAGGAGCAGCTGCCCTCACAGCACTGAATGTGCTATTGCTCAGCCTCTTTCCCACCACATAACACAGAGGAGCATGAATCACACCAAATAATGCTAACGAAGGAAACTCCTCAGTCATCAGCATTTAGTCTGCATCAGCCTCAGAGCCTGGGCTGCAGGGCTGTATTCGAGCTGTGGGGCAGAAGTGATCTGCAGTGTGCCCTGCAGTCTCCTCCGTGTCTCCAAATGCACTATGGCCCTTTGTACCTCCGTGGCCTGAATTTTGTTCCACTATGGCCCTTTGTACCTCCGTGGCCTGAATTTTGTTCCAGCAGGAGCCGGAGTGCAGTGCAGGATGTTGCACACCTGGGCACGCAGTTAGAGCAACGACTGGGTGTGCATTCACAGCCAGGACTGGGAAGCTCTCCCAGCTCCCACACTTCAGACAGAGCCTATACATGTTCCAAATGGAGTTGAAAAAACTTCTGATGTGCGATACTGTACTGATAGAGCTATCACCGTATACTGTGTGTAGTCTGATTTCAACTCCTCCAACTGCTTTCTGATAGCTAAAACATGTTTGAAAATTGCGGTGGATGGCGAGGATGGGTTTTTCTTTGATCGTAAAGCTAGCTATGTTAAAAGTGATCCCATGCCAAACTCACTACATGTAATGCAAGATTTTTTTCAGGAACTATTTTGGAAGAAAAATCTTTCTTTTTTTTTTTTTTTTGTTAAATGCTTGAATAATTAACTTACATGCTAGTGATTTACCATCTGACATTAGGAAAATCTAATTTGTTACACCAGAGAACCGAAACAAAGCCGAGCCACAAGTATCTAACTTGTACTGTACATCTGGGTAGTGTGGATTATTTTGAAAGTATAATGAAAAGCCTTTCAATGAATACCTAATGAAGGAACAAATAGATACCTGTTGGAGTGGCATGTGCCTGCCTACTGAATAACCCAGGTTATGAAATGCCCATGGTCTTTAGGAATGGAAAAATATGTTATACATCAGGTAAAGCTAAATGGAGCCTGTCATTAGAGGGGCTGGATTCCACGGCTGTTTCACACCTCTTCTTTCTGTTTCCTTTTTAACTTCTGTGTATCAAACTGCCAGGATTGGTTTCTAACATTAATTGTTGTAGTTGGATTCTTGACTGGGGAAGCATTCATCTAAAATATATCATTTGGAAAAGCTCTTTCATTCTGTCTAAGCTAAGTATTGCTCACTGGAGCAAATACTGATAGAAACAAGTGTTGCAGCAGGTGAGGGTGCCCTGGTTTTGATACTGCACGCTGCATTGTCCTTTCTGTCATGCTGTCCAGAGAGGAGAGGGCAGACTCCGGGGTGGTTTTAGCACTAGGCCCGGAGTGAAGAATCTGGGTTCATGTCTCCACTCCGCAGCAGATGGCCCTGACCTTGAGCGAGGCTTTTATGCTGTCTGTACCTCATCCCTGTATATAAAATAAGGGCAGTAGTGCTCTGCAGGTGTGTTGTTCTGAGGACATTTCAGATGCCAGTTAACTGGTACTGGGTAGATGCGACATTTTTGCTGGAAAATACTTTCTGTGAAATTTCTGTATTTCATTGGAAAGGACAAGAAAATTTTCTGGACTCTTTATTTCCTTCTCAGACTGCAAGTGAAGACCAAATTATTTGGTTGATTTCATCAGACTGAGCTGTGGAATAGTCTTCAGGAATGCAGTGAGTTACCACAGAGTCTAACTGCCTTTCAGAAAGTGTGATGATGAGGGAGGCAGTGTAGTGCATTATTGCATTACATTTCTAATTATGTTACATGCATCCTCTGTTAGACACTACCACTCAATTAAGACTAGACTTGTTATCCCCTGACAATGGAATCATTTATTCTTACCCTGAAAGCACAGTATAATATTAAAACCAGATCACTTGAACAAAGTCACCGTGGCCCTCTCCCTCTTTCTCAGCCACATTTAAAAACGCAACATTTCTCCCTCTGTATTTTTACTGATAGCCAAACGCCTAGCAATGTACCAAGAACCTGATTCTGAGGAAGACGAGGCAGCCCCAAAAGGAGGAACTCTATCCCAGCGTGATAGTATCTGCAGCCATCAGAGCATCAAAGTAATCCACAGAAGCCAGAGCACCAAAACCCACCGGCGCACAGGTAGCAGAGCTGAAGCAAAAAGAGCAAGCATACTCTCAAAGCACACTGCGTTCAGCAGCCCAATGGTAAGTCATGAGAACTAAATGCACAGTGTCCTGTATCTTTTAATAGAACAATGTCCTGAAAAGGGAAAGGTAAAGAAATCTGTAGCACTTTGTGTACCTCTACAGACTTCATCTTGGCATTTTTTCTTCTGTAGTCACAGCTGTTTGTACAAAAACAATCAAGTGTTGGCATAGATCTTATCTAAATACCTTGTCTGTGGGAACAAGATAAAGGTAAAGACAATCTGAAGCCTTTGTTTTAGTTATACCTTGATTTTGAAAAGAAAATGTATGCCTTCCCTTTATCTACAGAAGCTGAGAGTAGCATAAGGTTTGAGGTCAAGGATTCTAATTGCTCTGCACGTGCCTCTTCTTTTCTCTTTTGTCAGAGGATTTTAAAACTAACAAGTGTTTGGCTGGACACTGTGTATTCTAATTCTTAGACACTGTTGGCATACACCATAGCGTAATTTTTATTGTGATTTTAGGTTATCAGTGGATTGCATGTGTTGTATTTTAAAAAAATAAAAACCTTTACATTTCAAAGTGTTGGTAAATTTATGTCCTTACAGCTTTGCTTTGTTTAATTTATTTTATACTATTGTAATTCCATGGAAGTTTTACATGAGCTGAATGGTAATAAGAGAGTAGAGAAGCCAAGTCTTGTCTATCTAGGGATTTTGCATTGTTGCACTGTTGACACAAATTCACCCCTAAAACAAATTACAAATATAGACACAGAAAGATGCTGTTTGCACTGGTGGAACTTCTTGATTTCAGTCAAGAGTAAGCTCTTTTGGTACAATTCCAAGCTGCAGTTTTTAAACACAGGGTTCCGTGTTCAGATTAATCAGCTGCTGAGCATCAGCAGATAAAATTCTACTGAAGAAAGAGCCTTAGATCGGTTTATCTTTAAATCTTTTGTATCCTTGCATCCTCCTATCTTAAGAAATATCAGAGTTTGGTCTTACAAGAAATAGATTAAATAAGTGGAAAGTGCTGATGAAATAGAGTGGAAAGTGCTCTGTGTTTCAATGTAGAAAACCACATGAATTACCTTCAAGTACGTGGATGGTTGTTGTTCTCTAACAGTCAATCCAAGATGGTTTCATTTTATTGGGCTGATGTAAGGCCAAGCTTTGAATGTCATATTGCTGTCTAATTTTTCCACACTTTTGGTCTCTGTAGTGTTCCACCCTTTAGTAATAGATAATAAATATCTTGAATTAGACAGGAGAGAGGGAGGAATATTATTATGTAACTCTTCTCCTGTCCACTACCCCCAAAGTAGATGAATATTGCCACTGTAATTATCTGTAATGAAAAAGTTGGTAACGCACTCACATTTCCATTTCTATCAGTAGGCTCATTGTTATCTGTTTATTGTTTAGAATGGGTGTCTTAGAGTCCTCTCCACCTCCACTCTGTGGTGTAAGGCCACCATAAAACTCTTGATATTGACACTACTTTGGATGCTTTGATTGCTTGTTGCTGCTTTGGAAATTTGCAGAATCACAGATACTAATCACTGCTATTTATTACTAGGAGAAGGACATCACACCTGACCCGAGCTTGTTAGAAAAGGTGAATGAATGTGCAAAGCATCTGGAGGTCATGAGGAGCCACGAACAGCCATTATCCCATCTGAGTCCAGAACTATGTGACGTTTTTGACTTCTTCATCGCTTTGACTATATGTAATACAGTCGTGGTTACTGCACCAAATCAGCCCCGACAGAAGGTGGGTTAAAGAAAGAGCAAAAGAGAGTTTAAGCCTCTTTTGCATTGATACTAATTTATCCTATAAATTGGGGAAATGAAAACCTCCTGTTCTAGTGAGAAACAACTAGAACTAGTTGTGAGACAACTCTTAGAACCACTATGTGATTGAGCGGGTTTAGTTAAGCATTAGTTAAATGGAGCATGTCACTTACCTTCAAGGTGCGATATGCTTTCATTGACAGTTTCAAGATACTTCTGAAACTTTCCCACTTTCTTGTACTGTAACTTATTCATTTAATAAATGTAAGTATGTGTGTAAGTCTGTGTGGAAACTAATTTGTAAATGTGCAAGACTTCCCAGAAAAGAATATAAGATGTCTGTGAATATTTTGTACATATGGATTAAATTAAGAAAAGGCTGAGACTTTTTATAAAAGTTTAAAAGAGAATAGACTTGAAAAGCATCACTTAAAGCTTTCAAATTATGTAAAAGATGCATCTTAAGCTCATCATGAGAAATAATGATCATTACTGCTTAAATCAGCCTAAACCAGTGTCATTGATGAATGAGAATTTCAAAAACGCAATCCCAAGATGATCTGTAAGACAAAAGTATAATGGAATGTAGTATTAAAGCTAGCCAGCAGCTGGAGTTTCCATTCTGGAGAAAATTCTGAGCGTTGTTTCTGTTCCAGATTGGAATAAAAAGTGAACTAGTCTGCAAAATGACATGGGTTTGTGCCAGAGTAACATTTGGAAAATGCTCAGTTCTGCTGTTTCAGGAATGCTACACTGTTATACAATAATTTAATACATATTACTATGAATATGCTATTACTATTAATAACATTGTGTCTGTAAAAAGATTAAAGTAAATGGAGATGAGTGATAAAACTGAAGCAAAATGCTTTGATGCTGAAAGAGAAGACAGCAGAAATTATTTATTTCATCATGTTCTGATTGAGAATGTTGTTGACATTGACATATTCTCATAAAACTTTCCTGATACCACACTTCTCAATATAAATCTCTTTCATTAACTTTTTTTTTTCTGCCTTCACTGAATATGCACAAAAAATGCCAATGTTTCCTACTCACGATAGGTTTTAGTATGTACTACTGGTGGTGCTGCAACATCGATAGTCTATCCATTAGTCATATCTGAGGAGGTGAAAGAAGAAAAAATGTTTTGAATACAAACATACGTGCTTTCACACAGAGGCACAATTCTGAAGTTCTAGTAGGTTTTTTGCTCTTGAGTTAATTTTGTCCATTTACTTTCCTTTCTCGAAATACAAATGCCATTACTTTTTGTTCTCAAAAAAATTCTCCTCTTTAGTTGGAGTTGCTTAGACTGAATATCAGTGTTGGAATTCTTGTACAGCTTTTCTTCGGTTTTTGTTCATTGTTTTTTTTTTTTACTTCTGAAGGTTAGAGATCGATTTGAACTCAAATCTCCAGTAAAAACCATAGAAGACTTCATACGAAGATTCACTCCAAGTCGCTTGACCTCTGGATCTAACAGCAGCAGTTCATCTAGTCTAGCTACAAGCAAATCAATGAACAGATTTGGTTTAAGTGTGCTTTCATCTACATCTACGGATAGCACTTTATTAAAACTGGAAGAGAAGCTGGCATACTCTGCACAGATGAATAACAATGGCTACAGCTCCCAGCAAGGCCGGACAGCTGTGGGGAGTGGACCTGAGGAAGGAGAGCTCCGTTATGAAGCAGAGAGTCCAGATGAAGCTGCTCTCGTCTATGCAGCAAGGGCATATAACTGTTCTCTGGTTGGAAGGCTGTCTGACCAGGTATCAGTGGAGCTACCTCACCTGGGAACGTTAAGCTTTGAAGTATTACATACATTGGGCTTTGATTCCGTCAGGAAGAGGATGTCAGTAGTGGTCAGGCATCCTCTCACAGATGAAATAAATGTTTACACTAAAGGAGCAGATTCAGTTATTATGGATCTTCTTCTACCCTGCTCTTCAGGTACACTTCTTACTTACCTTCACGGGAGTGGGGGAGCGCGGGAGGCTTAACTGCTGGAAAACTCATTGTATCTTATTGCCTTCTCTAGCAAGTAGACCTGCCTGCTTTTGTTGTGAATATAGGGAACCGTAGAATGGCAGCCATCTCTTCTTTTATAACGCTGTGTTATTATAGCAAATTTTCTGCAACAAATTGCTGGTTCCTCACCTTACAAGAATGAGTTAAATTCATTTCTGTACAAGATCTTCTACTAGCAAACTTTGTTTTGAAGGAATGTCTTGAAACTCTGCCAAAGCAATTTACATTTCTTCGGGAAAACCTGCCTGGCAGTGCTTGGCTATTTGAGTATTTTATATGAAACCCAAGCACTTCCTATTGCAGCTCCCCTCTCTGTTTCATTTGTGAATCTTTACTTCCTTTTGCTGCAATATGTTTGCATAAATCAACACATTTATACTGGTTTGACTATGACACTAAAGGGCACTGTGAATCAATCAGCCACCAAAACAGAAAGGTTGTGGCAAAGAGAGAGAGGTGCTGTTCAGACGAGAAATCTTGGCTTCAAATATGTAGTTGACTAGCAGGGAATAGACATGTAGCTGTGAACATGGAGTCCTTCCCTAAAGCGTGGAGTACTTCTCCGGCACCCAGATGTCGCACGAAACAGACACAACTTTAAATAGCTGCTAATTGTAATTGGTTGGATTCAAGAAGAACCCTGGAAGGTTTCAAAAGTTAGAAGAGACACATGGGTTTCAGTTTGCATGAATCAGTTTGCATCTAATTTACTGTATTTTCAACACTGAATTTAATCCAGTGTTTAAAGGTTACCCCAGTATGAATGGACAGAGCCTGAAAGTGCTAGAGGTACTTCCCATGTTTCACTAATGCATTGACTTTGTGGTTACTTTGACATTAGCTGGAGTAAACAATTGTGAAAGGCTTATACTGTGTAATTTTAGTTTAATGAAATACAGAAAAATGTTGGCATTAGTGTTCTGTTTACAGCCCTATAAATCAAAGCTGAGCCAAAAAAATTAAGAACAACTTGTCCTTAACTAACAACAAAGTATTCATGAATAATTTTTTAGTATAGATCTGATATCACAGAAGGTACATGGAGCATCTGTGGAAACTTGTTTCCCTCTGAAGTACTAACAGAGAATTTGTAGTACTGAGAATTTCTAATAACATACCTAGAAAATAATGTTTGGAAATGAGTTCTCAGAATGAGAACTGAGCATTAAAAAGAAAAGAAAAGATTATTTTATGCCAAGTCTCAAATATTTTGTCACCGTATAACAGACTATGTTTGAAGCTACTGTGTCCGTTCACAATAGACTCAATGGATCGGGGAATTTTCAGGCAAATTTCAGGCAGATCTAGGACCCACTTGGGTAAAATCAACAAGGCCAGATAGAAACGAAATGGCGACATTACCAGAGGTGATGTATGTCAGAGAAGGGGGAGCAAAGTTCCTGAAGATCAGTGCTGGCAGCGAGCAGATTCTGTAGCTGGGCAAATACAGCGATTTCACTGTCTTTACAGGCAAGCAAACTGAATGTGGCTTTGAAATTGTGCTTTTTTTTTTTTTTTTTAGTTTTTTAGCCCAAATTAAACTATGAGTTTTAGTATATTTTGCTTTTGCAAGCGATGTAAAGTGCAGCCACTAGAACCTCATAAGCAGTTTCCCTTGTTTTCTAGCCCCCTAAGCCACTGCTGGCTTCAGTAATTCTGTACATTTCAGCGGATCTGTCTGAAAAACATTTGACATTTCTCTTGAGCGTCTTCACTCCTGGAACTGAATTTGCAGTCTCTGCCTGCAGTATCCTAATGTCAGTGGATATGTTGTCAATACCTGAGGGAATGGCATCTTTTTCCAGCTACAAAGAGGTATTCCCCAGGTAGAGGGAGCCTCAGAAGATTCATGCTGTGGCTATTATCTATATTGCGGGATCTGTCGGTGGTTTCATCCTGTTCTCTGGTGATAGTGGAACATGAGTGTGAGAGGAGATGTAATGCTACGAGAATTCAGGCATTTATCGTTTCAAGGAATTGACCAATAAGTAAATCGACATGACAGCTAATTCCAGTGCTCGCTCTTTGCTATCTCAGTGCCTCAGGGACATGTAAATTGTATGCCAGTCAAGCATACATCTTGAGACTTTGCAGTGCTTGCACGCTTAGACTGAAAGACCAAGGTAACAGTGTCCCTAATCTCCCAACTCTAACATCACGTTACATGACTGAGTCCTACCAGACACAAAGGTCCTGTTTGTTTGGGAGGAAGAGCATTTTAAAATACAACATGAGGAATAGCCAGAAGCAAATGTATTATGTTGTAGTTTCACTTGTCTCTTATACAAAATCAGTAATCACCATAAGCTTCAAAACTTAAAAAGTTTCCGAATTGACTCCATTTGTTCTGCCTGTATATCTAGTTGAGACTGTGAAACCTGACATTTTCTGATAGCATACAGATATTTCCAAAAGCCTTGAAATGATTCCCAAGAGTGTATTGGTTTTACTTTATCTCAAGAGTCACCATGTTCATAAATAAGAAAGCTGCTGTTTGAGTCAATAACCAACTCGCACATGAACTGTGAACATAAGTCATTGAGAAAACAATGGCTGGGCTGGCTTTCTGCAGCTTGCGATTATGGAAGGAAATGAAGCTAGCAGAACACCACTAGCTCTCTGTCATTCTTCTGGAGAAGGCTTCTTTGCTGGTTTTCACTTCCATAGTGCATGTGGTCCCACCGCTCAGCATAGACACTGCGTCCCAGCTAAAAAGAATCTCCACAGCTGCGTTTTGTCTGCAAGAGATTCCTTCCCTCCTTTTAACTTCTGAGCATAAGATGAATCTCAGGGTAAGACTGATGAGGCGCTTGAAGAGCTAGAAGGGGTTTAGCTCTCATTGATATGCTGGTGGAGGAGGGAGGGAGATGCAGTCTTCCAGGCACGGAAACTGGTGTGCACATCTCTGCTTGTAGAGAATTACTGTCTTTGTTCATTGAAAGTGGTATAAGCATTTGACATTGTCGTCACTGCATTAGTGCCTGTGGTACTCAGACAGATCTGAAGTGATTAATAACACTTAAAGTGATAGGAGCAACTTTTGGTGCGTTTAAGCCCCTATTCAAGTTTGCACCATTTAAAATCAGTGACTGACTGAAATAGCCACTCCCATAAGACAGTTTTGTGTGGGATATGCAAGAAATATGGCATTTCTCTCTAGAATAGTAATGTATTAGAATAAATTAGGAAGAGTGCTTGCCTACTTTATTTTTCTAAAGTTAAAAAAGCTGATTCACTAATACAAGAAGCCTACAAGGTTTGCTGCAGTACTTCTCCCAGAAAAAAATTTCTTATATTACACAGCCAAGTCCATATGCCAAAAAGATTATCATGCACAAATAGAAAAGAAGCTAAATGAAACTGTGTTAGGTTGCCAGTTTAGTATATGCACATTTCCACTTTATGTTGCAGCTGAATCTAGTTGTGAGCTGGTTTAGTGGCTTCTGAAGGAACTTCGTGGTGTGTGTGTGTCAGAGCCAGAAGCTGTAGTGTAAGAAGGGGCTTTCCAGTTGCAAATAATATTTGTAGGGATGTAATTCTGGAATAATATATCTGTATTGATGCTTTGAGAAAATCTATAGTGATAGCATAGGTAGCATTAATAGATAGATGGACAGGCCCACCAGAATATCCCTACCAATATTCACCACACAACCTTAATCAGAGATAGAACTAAAATGAAGGAATGCTTGAAATACCACAGTCTTCATGGAGTCCCTTAGGAACAGCTGGGTGTCTATGCTCCCAGCATTAGAGAGGATAGGGCAGTCTTTAAAGGTGAGAAAACAGCTGCTCAGTGAGTAAAAGGTGCTGATACATGGTTGAGATAACAGGAACAAAAACCAGAATATTGGGATTCCAAGCTCCCAGCTCCTTCCTTCCTACAGCATCAATACTTGTATGTGTTTGTGCTGGAGCCTCTGAACGCCCAGTTAGACACTGTGCTGCTGTATAAATATGAAAGTGCTGAATGCTGTGTAAGTTTATAGACAGACATATAGACATGTATATACGTGGTCACACATAGCAAAATCAAATTGGGCATGAACGCATACTGGGAAAACGGGCACTGAAAAGTATAAACAGTAAGATATTTGTGTCATCTAATTCAGATACCTATATTAAGTGCTTAATATAAGGGTATAGTGCTCATAGGTTGTCAGTATGGTCAGCTGAGAGAAGTGAGCACATCCAATGGTGAACTGAGATCATACGTAGTAGGTCTCTTCAGGTGCTCAGACTTCTGGTGATGAGTGGCATTCACCTGACTCTGTGACTGGTTTCTGTGCAAGTACCAGTAACACAAATACTGCATTAAGGAACAGCCCCAATTACAAAATTATAATGCTGAAATGATTCTACACCCCCAAAAAACATGCAGACTTTAGGAAAAAAAATTATATGACATCAGGGAATAGGAAAACCTCCCATAAGGTACCAGTCATTCTCACTCAATTATTCCAATCTAAAAACTTACCAGCTTGTACATTTACTTTAGTACTAACCTTGCAATTCATATTATTTAAGATTGCTACTACAGTACATTGTACATTAACCTGTCTTGATCCTAGATGATAAAAAAGATGCATATCACCTGTTTTTAACTTTTGAAGACATCATTTCAGGTAATGAGATGGAACAAAATGTGTTACCATCATATTCATTACTCTTTTTTTGATCACAATGTGAGCACATTGAACCAATCCCAGCTAAAGAGAGAAAAGGAACAGATGCTCAGTCCTCACTTTGAGTTCTTATACATGGCTTTAAGTGAAAAGTAAAGCAAAACTGGAAGTTGTGCTGTTGCATTCAAGGTAGAAGCTAGCTGTGAGGTCTGCACAAGTGTAAATGCTATTCTGAATGAAATCACAGTCATACCCAGAACTTCTTGCGTTGACTCAGTCCAATAGGTAGTATCAGTACAGCAGTACCTTCATACACTTACCTATGCAAAACAGAGCACTCTTTCTGGTTCTCCTGAGATATTAGCCTTGGTGGAAAACTAAGTGCTATTTTTAAGTAAGTATCATTTTTATGCACATGATGAGATGTGGAGAAGCATTTGCTAGTAGTATATTTGAAATCATACTTCTCTTTCTGACATTATTGTTTGCTGTGAAGATTATCATGATTTCTTAAAGTATTCAGGCCAAACAAATACTTAAGGAGTAAGAAAAAGAAGGTCTTTCTAACATAGATTCACAATGACTTTTGAAGAGAGAAGAGAGAAAAGACAGAACAAAAAGACAAGATTTTTCTTCTAAATGGAGTGTTTTACTTGACTTTCCCAGGAGACATCAGCAGCTCTTTAAAAGTATCAGTTATAAAGTGCCGGTACAGTGAGTACTGTACACAAGTTTTTATTCTCTGAGGCCATTCAGCTGCTGTTATTTTTCAATCACTAATTTCTTTTTTTTATTCTTATCTAGATGACCCTCGGGGCAAACATCAAAAAAAAATCCAAAGTAAAACCCAGAATTACCTTAATCTGTATGCTGTAGATGGGCTGCGGACCCTCTGTATTGCAAAAAGAGTAAGTAAATGCAGACTCTTAGTTGGCTTTTAAGGAGAGTCTTGACAAAGATTACTCAAGGCATTTATTAATTTATTGTTCTTGATTCATAACTTCTTTTTCATTTTACTCAGTAAAGTATGAATGCCTCTGCATCACATTGACTATGCTCTCACATACGCTTTTTTAATAGGTTCTCAGCAAGGAAGAGTATGCCTGTTGGTTAAAAAGTCATTTAGAAGCAGAATCCTCTATTGAAAATCGTGAAGAACTTCTGTTTCAGTCAGCACTGCGGATAGAGAAGAATCTGCATCTGCTAGGTAATGAAATGAGAGCTGGACATGAAATGAAAATGTGTTAAAAATTCTGAAAGCTTGGCTATGAAATCCGTTCTTTCCCTTAAATGGTTTCTGACAGTACAGAAATTGGCTTCTTTTGGACTTTGTCATGGCTGTCATGTGCAGCACCACAAAGGAATGGGATATAATTAGCATAACAGACCTACCCTGTTTTCCTTGCTCCTGCCATCATTTTATCACTAGTGAAATGAGTGGAGTAATACCAGGGACGAATTTGACACAATATCATAAATGGGAACTGCTGCTCTAAACAGGAGGAGGACTTGGCCCAAACTGTCTACAGAATTTTGTTAGCTTAGTGCCACTTCAACATGTCAGAGACTTCCCTGACTCCAGGGGCACCAGAGACACTCATAAAGCAAAGCTCATAAACTGCATTTGTGAGAGGCATCAACTCTCATATACATCAGGGTCAGCACATCCACTCAGGGCCTGTGTATTCTGTGGAAGGGGATTGCAGTACTTCATAATGATGCAGTTAAAATCAGTGTATGTAAAATGTATTCCAAAAACTAAGTCATACTCTTCCTCTGCTGAGCTGAGATGTTGAAAGCACTGAGATTCTAAAACGTGTATATATATATTCACTATTACTCCAAGTATCCAACTGCTTTCTTTGGCAACTGGAACAGCCATAACACTGTTGGAGATAACAGCCTTCACTAATTGCCAACATGCCTGTCTCTGGGAGATGAGATCCACCTCACCCAACTTCTGATGTATCTACTGTAAATCTCTACGGCTCCCCACATAACCAATGGCGAGACAAAAAAAGAAAGTGCAGTTCATTTGGTCTGTCTTAGATACTTGCTTTAGGATTAGGTGAATCATGCCCCTGCAGTGTCTTTTTCTCTCTTCTGACTTAAAAGGGAGTGTGAGGTGACTAATTCGGACAACATTAATCGGGAAGATCCCACCATGGTTGTGCCTGGTAAAAAGTTAAACTGAACTGCCAGACAAATAAGTGAGCTCTAGCCAGAAGTAAACTACCCGTTCAGTCATTCCCCAAGAACCTCATACTGTGGTTTGTATCTTGCAATGATCACTTATGATTAGGTTGTGGGAATAAAGAAGTGAGTCTGGAAAAAGAATACCTTTTCCTTTGTACACTGTTTGGATAATAATAGCTCTCCCGACATTCCCCTAAGAATGTGTTTCCACCTACATGACTGGTGCTCAGACTTAAGGTGGACTTCTACTTTTTTTCAAGGAACAACCATAGGACTAACAAACAGCTGAGAAAAGTTTACTTTGCTTTTCCTGTTGTTCCAGGTAACTTGCATGTCTGTCACCTCCTCATTCTCTAGTAGTGAGGGCTTACATTTCCTCACATTGAAGCCTCTCTGAAACTCAGTGGAGCACTGATGTATCGGTGGTGACACTGAACTTGGTTCTGAGCGGCTTTTGCTACAGTATTTGAAAATCTTGTCTCTGTCGATTTATGAAAGCATAGGAAAGATATTCAGTCTCTTATAAACAGGTAGAAAGAAAGTGTGAAAAACCCACATTTTACTTTCACATCTTGGCCAACAGATTTATGATTTATTCTCTGCTATATCTCATTTGGCAACCAGTGTCTTTCTGCAAGAGCAAAGAGCAGCAACAAGGCAGGAAGAGGTTTAGGTTTATGTCTGAAGCCTAATGTGCTGTTGCCAAGCTGCAGTTCTGCTGTCATTCCCCTTCAAAAGGGAGAAATCTCTAGTGACCCAGCCTCTTCTAGTTGAGGAAAGGCAGTTAAGACCCTTAAGAAGTGAAACGATCTCCTAGAAGCAACAATATCTTCTCTAGCAACATCCAGAAGAAATGGTGAAGATAAAGAGTAGAGAGACGATAAGCAAAGATACATCAGCCTTGTGAACCTCTGAGACTAGAAGTGGCATCAGATTGCTTCTGAAGTTTTGAATTCTGGATTTGTTGTTGACTGTTGATGCACATGTTTACCCCGGCTACTTTCCGCTCCTCTTTCTCGATACCCTAAAAAAGCTGCCTGAATCTTCCAACCATTGGTAGTTTAGCTATTTCCCAATAAAAGTGACTGCTGTTTTTCTTGAAAAATCCAAGCTTACAATTTGAGGTGAACCCTAAGTGTTCACTTATGTGAAATATTTTGCTTTTTCTGTGTGCTTAGGTGCAACTGGCATTGAAGACCGTTTACAGGATGGTGTTCCAGAAACAATTGCAAACTTGCGCAAAGCTGGGTTGCAGATTTGGGTTCTTACTGGAGACAAGCAAGAAACAGCTGTTAATATTGCATATGCCTGCAAGCTACTAGATCACGATGAAGAAATCATCACTTTGAATGCTGAATCACCAGTAAGCAGATCCAATACACAAGTTTACTTGTGAACTAGCTTTGCTTTATTTTCAACTTGTACAATTAAAAGTTTGATGGCTTTTTTTTCCTTTCCCTCTTTTTTTTTTCTTCTTTTCCTGCTTCATCCATAATTTTCAGGTAGGACACGTCTTTGAATACTTTTGAGTGAATCATGCTTCTGAGTCATAGTGTCATGTATCATAAACTTACTGAAGACATGTAACTGTGTGTAGTGGGCTCTACCATGAAAGAAAATGTGCCATAGCAGCATAAATGCCTTTCCTTGGTATGCATTCTCAAAAGATCCCTAGTTTTGCTTACTGGCACTAATGGGTCTCCAAAAGCAACCTGTTATTAAACATGTGTTGAGAAAGAAAACAATTGATTACCTATGGAGAATTTGTGCTTTATTTTACACCACTGAAATGTAGTATTTAGATAACTCAGTCATTCATGTTTTCTCAGGTGGCATTTTCTCTGGAGATAGAAGCAATACTTAAATTTCGATGCTAACACTGAGAGTCAGAAAACCACATCTACAGTAATGCCTTGCTTCCTAACAGACCTTTTCTAATTCTTCTGAATTACTGATCTTTCCTGTGCTCAACTTGTTGCAAGCAGACAGTCACAAAGAGTTTACTGATATGCTCTAACATACAAGGAACCAGACTGGTAGTGCTATAGTCCTTTAATTGGGTGATAAAATTGGACTTCAGATCAGCAGAGGAGAGGTAGGCCAGCAGTATCCAGCTCCAATTTCTTTTGAAAAGGAAGAAAAGATAACGGCATTTTCCGTTCTTGAGTGTATCGACTGACCTGGTAAATTGATTTTCCATGATCTTTCTTTTTTTGTCATACTTTGCTGTAAGACCAATAGCATTTTATTTTAAATGTTCATATATTCTCAATAACAGCTTTTAGTTGAGTATGGCTAGGAGAGAGAATTCAGCTTAAATAACCTTTAATTGGCTGCTAACAGTGCATAACTATTTGATCTGAGTTGTAGGCGTATACATGGTGTTCATCACCATACTTAACTTGGTACTGGTACTGATTATATCATCTCCCAGCACTGTTACTCTGAGAAGGAGCTAAAAGAAATTAGTTTAGCATACAATACTGCATGTTAAACAGGAATTAGATTTTAAGCCTTTCAAGTCCTCATTGCTGTCATATCTTCTGCAAGAATTAAGTGTGTTTAGAGCAAATAGAGAAAAGATTATTAGAAATTAAAACTTTAACATTGCAGCAAATATAACACATTTCCCATATTTCTTATGCATAAATATACAGCAAACACAAACGTTTGAATACATGTTCTTTTCTCTCAAGCATATTTATTTTGAATTTTTTTTCAGGAGACATGTGCTGTCTTGCTGGAACAGTGCCTGCAATGTGTAGAGTCTAAATTTTCAAACAACACAATAGACGAAGCTACTGGAAACATGGCTGTTGGGTTCACCCCTCTCTATCCACCCTCTTCCTCTGTGCTTTCCAGCTTGGGCCTAGTGATTGATGGAAGGACTCTAGCTTATGCCCTGGAACCTACACTAGAAGATAAATTTCTTGCACTAGCCAAGCGATGCCGTTCAGTACTGTGTTGTCGCGCTACCCCACTCCAAAAGAGCATGGTAGTGAAACTAGTCAGAGACAAACTCAAAGCAATGACCTTGGCAATAGGTAAATATCTCAGTTTAAACTAGCCTGCCTTGATGTATACTGTGCCTTGAGAATTTCAACTGACTTGCAATAGGACCCTTCCAGCTGCCTCACAACTCAAACAGCCTTCCAGTTTTGTCTGAAAATGTGTCGGACAGCTCTAACATATTCAATCTAACATATTTACTCAAAACAAAGATAGCACTCTGGAGTAGTATCTGGGATTTCTTCCTACAGAAGTTAGGTAACCAGGACCCAGGTATGCCATGAGGTTTTCGCATGTCCGAACACAGCTGTGAAGAACTGGGTTAGCTGATGCTGTGCAGAACGCTGTTTTGCAATCACTGTATTGCACAGAACAAAATTGTGCTCAGTGTTGTTTCATCCAATCATGTTTAAACTCAAGGTTCTGCATTTTCATCACAAGTCAGCCATACAGCATAGGATATGAGTTGGCCTTGTCAGTATAGAGAATGGATTTACGATTGGCATCATGCCAGCATTTACACTTCTTCCCAGCTAATAGCTCAATTGGCAAAGAGGAGATTTTGTCAGTCACCCTGTCTTAAATCTGGCAGCATCTTCCATGTTTCCATGATTTTTACATATGAAAAGTCAACCAGCTCTTCTTTCCCTATCTCAAGTTTAGGCTTGTGTTGCATTAGAAGATATGATTGCATCATATATTGTCACAAACACACAAGCTTTCACCTACCTGTCTTGGTTAATCACAGCAGGAACACGTGTGGGTTGGACCTACCTATGAGAAACCCTAAGTACATATAATTGCCAGACTGCTGTGACATCCACATCACCAAATGTGTGCTGATTATAATAATCCTCATGCTCACTATGTTATATCTAGCTCAAATATGCCTCCCTCGTACTGAATTTATATCTTTGGCTGACTGACTGTGGACATCATCATTTGCATATGTTGTCAAAAACGTCTGGCTGGTTAACTTGAATTATCCAGAATGCTTAAAAACACTAGTGTAGACTGGGCAGCTTGTGTTTTCATTCTTTCTGGGCATCTTGAGCCTGTGAGTTGAACTCAAGCTCCTGCCATGGCTTAAAAGCCTAGCTGTATGCATCCTCCCTTTTAACCAACATGATCTCACTTGGGGTTGTGTCACACAGTCACTAAGATATCAGCTTCGTCAGGTGAGCAGATACCACTCTTATATGTGCCAACAGCAGGGAAACTGAGTGAGATGTGAATGTACGCCTCAGCCACTGAATTTTAACACCAAGTGTCTTGTCATCAGCTAATACAGTTTCATTTTCCACTAGCACACTGGCTGTAAATTTAAGAGGTTAAGAAGTAGATACCTGTCCCATTCTGATATCCGTTCTATGGCACCTGTCACTTGTGGTATCATGATTGGAAGCAGAGCAAGGGATGGTGACTGTGCAATCATTGCAGTTAAATCTACCTAAATCTCAGACTGGTTAACCCAAGTCAAGAATTCATCTACTTTTTAACTTCACTGTTTTTTTTTTTACTGTGTAGACATTCTCATTGGCTTTAGGCCTCCTTGCACATTTCATTCTTAGTCATACCTGATTGCAGGCAGACAGTTAATCAGGGAGCAGAAGTATTGGGAAGCTCATTCTTAGCCTTCCAGTGTTGTAGTATTTGTGCAGTTCAGGCGAGATACTTGAATTTTAGGTCTTACTAAAAAGAGAAGGATTTGTTTTATTTTTACTTTTCCATGATAAAAAAAGTTTACAAAGATCAGAATGTCTTGGCAGCTTTGCCAAGCTTTGAACCGGGTCCTTTCCTTACAATACTCACCCAACACTCAGTACACATCTCCCTTACTATACTCAGCTAGCTCTGAGTAACAGCTGTTTTTCCTTTGCTTTGCTGCTGCTAACTGTTCCTGGTCTACTAGTGACAACAAAACTGTATCTTATCGTCTCTAGGTGATGGTGCTAATGATGTCAGCATGATCCAAGTGGCAGATGTTGGCGTGGGGATCTCTGGTCAAGAAGGCATGCAGGTAACGTTGCTCATTCCCTGAAAAGCACTCCCATGAAAGGGTGAAATAGGCACTTCCCATATGTCAGCTTGACCAAGCTGCCTTTGGATAGCCAGCACAAATAAAGGAGAAGTGGCAAGTTGTGCTCAGGAGTCGTAAGGATGCTTTCAGCTTGAGTTTGAGCTTGTGTTTGTTCTCAGATCTGTGGTGAGTTTAAACATGCTACCTTCTCAGAAAAATCAACTTATTTGCATGGTGTGGTGACCCCTCAGCCCAGCCACCCACACATCTCGCTCACTCAGTCTATTCAGACAGCAGAACAGTGAAGAAAGAGAAAATTGCAGCTGTTTGCAGAACCACTGCTCCCTACACGCTATTCCAAGTCTTGGTTTTCTCCCCATTTCCTGCCACAGGGAACAGCAAGATAAGGGCACTTGCCCTGTAGTCTTTTGGATGTGTTCAGCCTGTGATTACTGTATTTACGACTGTATAAGAGGCACTTCTCCCATCCCCAGAAGAGAGGATGTATATGTATAGGATGTATTACCTACTGTATTACCTATTGCCTCTGCCTCCTCTACTGCTAGTGCAGTTGCCTTGTTAGCACCAGACATGGCAGTAAGACACAGAGAATGAGGAAGATGCCTCATTTCCACAACCTACCTTGTATTTGGGCTGGGTGCAGACTGATTGCATGAGAAAACAGAGTAGCTGAGTATATGACAAAGAGAAGATGGGAAGTGTTTCCATCCTGAGGACCTGAGCAGATGAGCATGCTCCTTAACTTAGTTACCGGTGGGTGGTTCTCTGACCCACATTGCATTTTTTGCAACACTGGCTGGATGTTTTGCTCGAAAGGGAAGAAAGGCCTCCTTCACACAGTGCACAAGTTGGCTATAGAATTTTATTCCGTGGGATTTCCGTAATTTAATTTGGTCAACACACAAATTTATGAAACGAAAATTTAACTGAGCTATGAACTTGGATGTCAACTTTGTGCATTTTCTGACATGCAGATCACCAGAAGCTAGGACAGTACTCTGGAGAAAAGTCAGTAGATGTTTTTCTTATTTACTCATATACTCTTCTGAAGGCATCCTCTCTTGGCCATTGTTGGAGGCTGGATACTAGGGAAGATGGGCTTCAGCCTGACCCAGAAGAGCTATTACACTTGTTCTTCTTGTAATCATCCAGTGGGTTCAGTCAAAGTAATCTCCAGGGCAAATGGATGTCCATCAGTGCTATTCAAACAGACAGATTTCAGGCCTGCAATCCATTAAAAATGCTTCTCCAAACATGTTAGCAGCTGTAAATTAGACTGGAAAGAAGCTACCACAAAAATATTCAGGTATTGATTGTGCATATGGCATCCCAGCCATAGACCCTATGAGTCTGACTTTGATGGCTAGAGAGGACAGGAGAAAAGGAAAGCTTGGATTAGGCTGATACCAAGTGTATTTGTTGTTCCACAGCCTTCACCAGGCTCCAGGAGCTTTGTATAACTTCTGCAGTATCACTCTGCAGGCAGTCCAGGCTCCAGAGACCTCAGAGGAGACTGTTTTTGTGGGGTCCTCTCCAAGCCTATCAATTCAAAAAAGTCTGCCCCAGACTCCTTGGGTCTTATCATCTGTCATGAACTTATCAGCTCCTATCATCTATTTATTAATTCAGATCACTTTTTTCCCTAATGCAGTCATGTAGTGCTCATAGCATTTTTTTTACTTCTCTCCCCATTATGCCACTTTCAGTTGAGCTCATACACTTACAATACCCAGTCCTCAAATGCCCCTGGCTTTTGCGATGTATTCAAATCTGAAAGTTATTTGCTCATTAACCCATTAAACTACCTGTTTTTTTCTAAATGAAAGTTCAACAGAGTGGAAAATATTTATAGATCCCTTCCTTTACTGCAAGGTCCTAAAGAACCATGCAGGCCTCTTTACTATAAACAACTGTCAGAACATTACACATGCAGGTACTCAGAAGGCGTTGAGCATTTAGATGTCTAAAACAGCAATACTCTCTGATTTATTTTCTTTCCACATTCTATGGAAGCATGTGGAGCGTGAATCACTTTTTCCTGTGAAAAAGCTGGAAGAAAAAAAAAAAGTGAAAATCAAGGGGATATTTTGAGACGAAATAAACATGCAAATGTAATTGGATAACACTATCTTCCTCACTATGTTCCTCACTGTAATCAAAATGGAATAAAAAAGAAAAAAACCCCGACACTTCTCACAATGTGTTTTGAAGTACTATGTTAGAAGCACAAATGGAAAGAAGCTAACGGTTTTGTTTTAACATTGGAAAAGGCTGAGATGGGGTGGAGGACAAGGAAGCAGACATAGCAGAGCTCTGTTCTCCTCAAACTGCAAGATAGCTGTATGTCTGCAAGACAAATCAGACTGTTCTGTGCAGGGAGGTTATAACAACTATGTCTCAGTACCTGAGAAATCCCAGGATGTGTCAACATAGTAAAAATGTCCCAGTGTTTGTATATATCTACTGCTTAAATTACAATGCATTATTACACCTTCTCTTGCATACCGTTTTAAAGTTTATTTTAATAGCTTCTACAAGCACCTACTTGGGAAAATTGAGCCCTTTTGATGATTTACCAAGAAAGGGAATTAGGAAAAATTAAAAGGAAAGATGTCTCTCATTTAAAAATACAGCCAAAATATACCCTGCAGAGTGTGAGGAAGACATTGGTCCTTTAGAGATTTTCACCTTTCCTCATGTTTCTGCTGAACTGTGAGAAGAAAGGTCATACCAAAATAGAAAATGAAATGTAAAGTAATATTAAATGAAATCTTAGTGTGATCCTAGGGATATGGAAGATCATGAACAACTGTGATAACACCATCATTTACAAGAAGGTTTCATCTAGATGTACTGTATCCTGAATTTTAGTCAGAAGTAGAGAGAAACTGGGTGATTCATGTTGTCAATGTGATTTGGCAGTCTGCACAGTCCCAGAGGAGTCTCATCTAGTGTGATTTTTTTTCATAGATGGTTTTAGAAAACATGTGATTTTAAAAATCCCTCAAAATACTGATATCTCAGGACAGCCGAGTAAACTTGATAAGCCAGGATTGCAAATGTTAATTAAAATTAATATTGTTTTGTCTTTTAAAGCCCAGTAATTATGATGCAACCACTTAATTGTGCTTTTCTTATTTTATTCTCTGGAAATTCATTTTGCCCTGTCAGTACCCTGTAGTTTTTACAGTGAAAGATGTTACAGCCATCAAGATGTTCACACACAGGCCCCGAGCCTTCATGCTCACACAGCTGCAGTTGCCAGCCATTCTCCCACCTCTTGCTTTTTGCTGCTGCTTGTCACCATCTGAAACGTAGACTGTAATCTCCTTTGGGCGAGGACCAGGTCGCCTTGCATGTTCTGCCAAGCCACCGGGTTTGCTCACGGGTATTCCAAATCAATGCAGCAATAGGTGCATTTCAGATGCACTGTAAGGGACTTCATTCTTCATCAGTACAATTTCTACTGACTATATGAGTTAAGATGATGACTAGATTCACGGCTGGTGTTGAAAGTGACACTTTACAATAATGATTCCAACTTTTCTTTCATTAAAGGCGGTGATGGCAAGTGACTTTGCAATCCCAAGGTTCCGGCATTTGGAGAAGCTCTTGCTTGTTCATGGCCACTGGTGTTACTCCCGACTCGCCAACATGGTGCTGTATTTCTTCTACAAAAATGCAGTAAGTGTTTGACTTGGCAGCTTTGTGGCACCACATGTTTCCAGGGTTTAGTTTGTGCTAAGTGAGCATTAGGTCAGCCTTCAAATGGTTTATAAATAAGCTGCAAAGAAATTTGCAGAGTTGAAAGACAGCTGGCTGCCATTTGCAGAAATACAGGACCCACTCCATAACAGCTACAGTGTGCTGCTGAATGTGCAAATTAGGTAACAGAAATAACAAGCACTGCTTAAGAAAAGTTTCTTTATAGAGCAGTTTTGCAGAATTTAGCTGGCTAGACACAGGAGTCTTTAATGCCAAAGCCATCCAGCATTGGTCCAAAGTAGCAGTCGGGTATGTTTTCTCTTCCTGACCCTATCTCGTCATTGCTTATGAATCACTGTGCGTATTCCCTAGTGACCTGAGATAATTTGAGTCCTCTCTGTGTCTCAGATGCAGAGATTGGGAAGGTTTTTTTCTTGATTTATCTTACTCCCAACTAACCAAAAGACTTCATTAGAAAGGAAGCACACCGTGGCAAAGAACAGACCACAGGTCTGCGTTTCCTCCCTGGTGTATCAAACGAGAGTTAGTCCAGTGCTGGGCACCGAGCCAGCAGCAGCTCAACTTCTTGGCCCTAACAAAGGCCCTTTGCATTGATCTTGGAGTACAAAGATGATTGATTGAAAACTGCCTAACAAGACAACATTCCATCAGCTGGGTGGGAGTCACTGGCAGGCACGCTGATCTGCTCACTTGCAACACCTAAAAATCACCTTGGCAGCAAGGGATATGAAGAAGCAGGAAAAAGAGAAGAGCCAGAGCTCTCAGACCTGTTTGCTCTAGAGGGTAATGTGTGAACTGTGAGCGGGAGAGCGGATTTATCCTCAATATCAGAAAAAACATAGCTCTCAATTTTGTAAAAGTTGCTTTCTAAATTTAATCTAATCCTCAATTTTTTAATCAGTGGCAGCTTTTTAATGCAAATTCCTCTTGGCCTGACTAATCCCCATCTAATCTCAATCTGAAGGTAGGTACTTTATCAGGAAAAGACCATCATTTGGTCAAAATTTTGAACATCATAGGAATACCTAAGGGAGCTAAAGAAATAATAAACTGTCTTTGTGTTAACACAAGCATGATAAAATACCTTCTGTGGTCTGGTCAGAAACTGCACGCAAGCACCCTTCCAGACACAAAAGAAAGAAGGGACTTGGGAAATCTGAACTGCCGCCTGAGTCTGGAATAGCAAGCAGATTTAAATAATGCTGCACTGAGTGAAGAGCCACCTGTTGAAGCACAACAGTGAAATATGTGCTGTTGTTCAAATGCCTGAGTTTTAAGGCTTGATCCTGACTGATGCTGAACATCTGTACTCCCACCCCCAGCGCTGTATGTTTCCAAGATACTCTTTGGCTTGACAGAATCAAATCTGAACTTCCAAGAAGTGTATGCAGAGTAATACACATAAGACATTCCAGCAATCAGCAGCCAGAGATGTTGTTTATACATCTACATTTTTGTTCAGCTCTTGTAAAATCTTCCATTTCCTTTGGTGCAACTCCCCTTGATTACCAGTATTATTTCTCATGCCATTTTTAGTAAGACATTTTCAGAAGCTGCTGCCTCAAGGCCAGACTATAACTGAAGAATATCTCTTTGTATTGGCTCTGCTTTGGCAGCCTTCAGAGCTTTCTGAGCAATACTTGTTGCTACTGACTCCAAAACTGTAGTGGCGTATCCAGCATATAGACATGAATATGTCTGACACAGTGCCTGCCCTTAAGGACAGAATATTCAAAAATGAAAGATGTGAGCCCCTGATCCTTTTGCAAGGAGGCTATTCTGGATGATTCTCTGCAGAGAGTCAAGATAGCTACGCTGCAAATGTTCTGCAGGTTTTCTGTTTCCTCAAGTGTTCTTTTCCCCATTTGCTCATATTACGAAATTTTCCATTCTCCACTAGAACCCATCTAACCCAAAGTTTAAACTTCGAATTGCTGCAAAAGCCATTTGGAAACTCAGATGACGTATCCGAGAAGATGCTTGGCTTGGTGGAGATAATAAAAATACAAGTAAAATATAAACTAAACCATAAAATGACTGGAAATACTGAGCTTGATGAAAAGGGATTTCATGTAAATAAAATTCTACCTGCACAAGCATGCACTGCTTCTTCCCCTTTATACATTATCTCTGCAAGACAGCACTGGACATTTTTTGACATATACTTTATTCACTGAGAAATTCTGTCTGGGGTCAGTTTCATAAAACAGTCTCATCTAGGGGAAGAAAAGGAAACCTTTTTTATTTAAAATCTAATTCAAATTTTATGTCCTTTTTTTTTAGGGGGGTAATGCACAGAAGCAAGAGGGAACATTATATTTGAAATTAAACACTTGTTTAATCCAAAATACAATTTCAGGGGAAAAAATCAGATTTAAGCTTGGTTACTGGAATGTCATTTCAGTCAAAGCAAGCAGCTTTCTTTGACAGCACTGCTGAGACCCATACTAGAGGTGGTAGGAAAATTTTCATCTGACTGTATTTTCATCAAACTACCCATTTTTGTCAGAGCCAAACTGTTTCCAAGATAAGTCAATTTTAGCAAGGCTCTAGAGAGGAAAATTTCTTAGGTCCAGGATTATCTGGATTTTGTTTATTTCAAATGCATGAGAGAAAAGTATCTAAATCCACATATGTACTGCAATTCTGTTTTGAGAGAAGAGTCCGGAAGTTTTGTTGGGTTTTGGGTGTGGAAAGGAAATAAATTTCAAAATCTGTTCAGTCTTGAAATGAAATGGCCAACTCCCAGACAACTGTACTGAAGAGGGTAAGCTCTGGTAACTCAGTCTTGTTTTGGCCAGAGGAAGATATTTATCCTGAAATGTATCTACAGAAACTTTTCTAGAGGTGATCCTTAAAAAAATCCTACCATTTGACTTTTAATAGGTTAGTTTATAGTATGGGCTTACAAACAGTGAGACGTATGTTGCTGCTGCTATATAAGCCACTTCAACGTAGTATGCAAACATTGCCTGAACATATATATACAATACATCTATATATATACACATATACATATATATACGTACAGCAGGACTGACCCTCTTATTCTGTGGCAATTCTCCTTCACAAGATAGGCTTACTCTCCTTATAGTAGTTTTCACTGACTAAGTAGACCATAGCTTTTTTTTCCTCCTGTTTAAATTTCAACCACATTTTGGCGTATAGATAGAACAGATCTATGTTTTCCTCCATATATCTAAAAATGATGAAGGGTTAACATACTTCAGCTGGCTGAAAGCTTTTGAGAACAGAATACAAAAAGAAGAGGAAGTGAAAGGAGAGGTCATGTCATTTCCCTTCCTCATGGTTAAAATGGGGAAAACCCTCGAGGGACAGTTGCCAAGGTTTTTCTGGTTGCCTTCCGTTTAGTGTTAATCACTTTACAAAGAATAATAAAAATTGCAGTTTTAGGAGGACCGAGCCTTGGAATGTATTTCCTTCCCTAGGAAGCTGCCCATCTTTTTCTGGGCCTCAAATCCCCCCTCACAGGTGAGATCAGCACCTCTCCTGAGCCTTAAAAACCTCTGGATTCTCCATGCTGCAGATTGTAGAAGAAACAAGTTATGTGGTTTGTCCCTTTTTGGGTGATTCCAACCCAACTACATGAACACTCCCACTGCAGCTGTGTATGCAACCCATTTCTTTATACAACTGAAGAGTAAGGGAGACTGAGGAATCTTTACAGCACTACTAATTGAATTTCAAAGCACAGAGATAGAATATTGAAGACAACTTTGCTAGACAGTTTCACCTCCCTTGTTGCTGCTAGTCTTATGTTGGTCTTGCAAAAAAGCTCTGCATTTAGCTATTGTAGACGGGAAACAAACATCTGGGACAAAACATCTCAAGCCAGCAGAGGATATTATTATGGAAATGCAAGTGCTATCAGATCAGTACTCGTATACCTAGAGGTCAGTGATGGTTGGGAGAGCTTCTACAGTTAGTTAAATTGCACCTCGGAGTCTCACTTGAACTGAAAGTTAATTTTGTGTGAAGTCATCCCTGACACCTGAGATCTGAGGTTCCGGCAGCACAAAGACTTGCAGGTGTGCCAAATGTTTGTAGCTTAGCTAAGTGGTCCAGGCATCAGGAACAGCAAGTTAAAGACTAGGTATCTTTAAGACGATTGCTCATGTGTTTAGCATTCATAGATAAGTCCTTGCAGAACTGGAATCAGAATCACAGAATCACAGAATGGTAGGGGTTGGAAGGGACCTCTGGAGATCATCTAGTCCAAGCCTAGAGCAGGTTTACCTAGAGCAGGTTGCACAGGACTGCGTCCAGGTGGGTTTTGAATGTCTCCAGAGAAGGAGACTCCACAACCTCCCTGGGCAGCCTGTGCCAGGGCTCTGTCACCCTCACAGTGAAGAAGTTTTCCTCTCGCTGAATGGCAGCACAGGTCTCGCTGAGTGGCAGCACAGCCTTCCGGTGTATCAGCCAGTCCTCCCAGTTTCGTATCATCAGCAAACTTGCTGAGGGTGCGCTCTGTACCTTCATCCAGGTCACTGATGAATAAATTGAACAAGACTGGGCGCAGTACCAACCCTTGGGGAACATCACTAGCTACAGGCCTCCAACTAGACGCTGCGCCACTGATCACAACCCTCTGAGCTCTGCCATTCAGCCAGTTCTCAATCCGCCTCACCATCCACTCGTCTAGCCCACACTTCCTGAGCTTACCTATGAGGATGTTGTGGGAGACAGTGTCAAAAGCCTTGCTGAAGTCAAGGTAGACAATATCCACCACTCTCACTCTCCCCTCATCCACCCAGCCAGTCATGCCATCATAGAAGGCTATCAGATTGGTCAAGCATGATTTCCCCTTGGTGAATCCATGTTGACTACTCCTGATCACCTTCTTTTCTTCTACATGCCTGGAGGTGGCTTCCAGAATGAGCTGCTCCATCACCTTTCCAGGGGTGGAGGTGAGTCTGACTGGCCTGTAGTTTCCCGGGTCCTCCTTGCCCTTCTTGAAGACTGGAGTGACATTGGCTTTCCTCCAGTCCTCAGGCACCTCTCCCATTCTCCATGACCTTTCAAAGATGATGGAGATTGGCTTGGCAATGACCTCTGCCAGCTCTGTCAGCACTCGTGGGTGCATCCCATTGGGGCCCATGGATTTGTGGGTGTCCAGTTTGCCTAACTGATCTCTAACACAATCCTCCTCAACCAAAGGAAGGCCATCATCCTCCTCGACCAAAGGAAGGCCATCCTTTCTCCAGGCTACCTCTCTTACCTCCAGAGTCTGGGATTCCCGAGTGCCAGCCTTAGCAGTAAAGACTGATGCAAGGAAGGCATTCAGTAACTCTGCCTTCTCTGTATCCTTTGTCACCAGGGCGCCCACCTCATTCAGAAAACACGATGGGATGATGATCCTGCTTTGAGAACACAATGGGATGATGATCCTGCTTATCTTGTCATATTTACAGCATTTCTCATTCTGTTTCAGATGTTTGTGGCCCTTCTCTTCTGGTACCAGTTCTACTGTGGGTTCTCTGGCTCATCAATGCTTGATCAGTGGTATCTCATCTTCTTTAATTTGCTCTTCTCTTCTCTTCCACAACTGATTACTGGTGTGCTGGATAAGGACGTACCAGCTGAAGTGTTAATTGCTGTACCTCAGCTTTATAAAAGCGGCCAGAATATGGAGGTAAAAACTTTTTGCTGTTTGTAATTTTTTTCCTAGATGTCTTTAGTTTCAACTGAAAACCAATCCTGCTCCTAAACGGTGGATGACTGATAAAAACAGTCTGAGAACTCACTATTATTATTTTGTGATATTTCTTGTCTGAGTCAAAGTATCTAAATGCCAAAAGTACATTTAAAACAAACAACAAAAAACACCCAGCTGTATTTTGAAATGTGTAACAGGAGAGAAGCTGGATGCTGTAAGTCAGCCTAAGCTGAACACCTCCCTCATGGACCAGGCTCACAAATAACCGCAAAAGTAAAGCAGATTATACCTTGTAGACTAGTGCAGACTTTCACAGAATAACCTCACAGTACTTAATCAAAACTTCAGGCCCCAGCCCTTTGCAAACAGTCAGAAGAGAAAAATGTCTTCAGGAGTAAGCACGGAGGTCAATAGACTTAGACTCTGAGGGAAGTAGTCACCAGCAGATGACAGATTCAGCTGAAATGTCTGTTGAAAACACCTTGTCCCCATCTGCTTGAATTGTACAATGAAAACAGAAGGAATTGCAGGAGGGATTGGAGCCAAACCATTTCTGGTAGTTACAGCTACAGTGTACTGTGGGAAAACCATTTCTGCTTGGCAAAACTATCCATATTGAGACGTTGCTTCCAAGGCAAAAGCCTTTCTTAAAAGGATCTGAGATTGTGCCCTCTGAGAGGAGACAGTGAGTGCCTTTTGCCTCTAACTGTACACTTGCATTTGGTACCCTACACATCCAGTGACATTGCTGGACACTGTTCCTGGAAAGATGAAAGGAGAATTTTAGCATGACTTATTTCTAGTGCTTTAGTCCAAATTCTCTCTTTTTCACACAGCTGTTGGTTTTCCATTCCTACATTTCTTCTGTTCCAGTGCATTGCACTTTACAGATCTGTAACATTAATACCTTCCTTTCTTGCACATTTTTAAAGTGATAGAAATCTGGTAATGGCTTAAGTGTGTTGGGAAGTTGTGTCTGCCTGACTTCAGCTGGCAAACTGAGGAGAGAAGTCTCCCAGGTTCACAGTACAAATATTTCTCATAGGCAAGCCCAGGGACCAGTCTAAGTTTGTTTGAAATCTAGTGAGCGTTTTCTCTGAGCAGTTACCTAAAAAAGCATTTTTAAAACTTGCCAAAAATCCTGCTTCAGGTAGGATCTCTTTCAAAAAGATATTACTGATTCAAAGCCTATAGTATTATAGAATAATGTAGGTTGGAAGGGACCTCTGGAGGCCATCTGATCCAGCCTCCTGCTGAAAACAGCTTCAAAGCTAGACAAGGTTGCTCAGGTCTTTGTCTAGTCCAGTTTTCAACGTTTCCAAGAATGGAGATTCCGCAGCCCCTCTGAGCAACCTGTTCCAATGCTTACCGCATGTTATTTCAGTAGGCCAAAGAACACCAGAATTGTTTCTAAGCATCTCTCAATTCTCATTTTTAGGCTGCAATTATATTTTTCATAGAGGTAAAGAGCCCTGATGAGCCCAGTGGTTGCAGATGTAGCCTATATCCCAAAATAAATAAATATTTTGTCATTTACAAACTATTTTTCCTTATATCCAGGTCTTCAATATGACCATCCATAGCCCTACAATTGCATATTTCTTTAAACCACAATATTAGTTTGAGATTGTTTCTTAGCGAACAATTTTGCCCAGACATACAGATATATGTGTGTGTGTGTACATATATATGTTTATTTATGTATTTATAACATAGCGTACATTGCTGCACTGCTTGTTAAAGATCATTGTTGTGGATCTTCTTTTCTAACTATGTGTGCATTTTCTGTTTTCTCTCTTGTGAATACATACTCTGTGCTTGTATGTACATGATTGTCGTGGTTTAGCCCCAGCCGGAGGCTGAGCCACGCGGTCGCTCGCTCACCCCCCCCCTCCCGGTGGGACGGGGAGAGAATTGGGATGAAGAAAAGCAAAAACTCGTGGGTTAACAACAACAACAGTTTAACCAAGCAACAAAGGGAAAGAGAACAAACAAGCGAGAAACCCCAACAATGACAACAACAGCGAGTACTTAGCGGTGCTTTCCGGACAGGTCGCTCCCGCCCGCAGCCCGACGCCCAGCCCGCTCCGAGCAGCCATCCCCGCCCCGCCAGTCACCCCCCTCTAAATAGTGAGCGTGACGGTCACATGGTATAGAATAGACCCCGGCCAGCTTCTGGTGAAAATTAACCCTATCCCAGCCGCAACCAGGACATTATCCACCCCTTATTCTATACCATATATGTCACGCTCAGATCCTACACTTTCCAATTAATCACCACCACTTTTCCTGTTATATATATATAGATATACACACAGACATCATTCCCTTAGTCTATGGACCATCCCTTTGAAGTGTCCATTGAGTTCATTTAGTCCATGACTTCAGGCTCCATCTGTCAGAATAGTCTCTTGGGGCAGGAGAGATGATGTGGAGTTTGCTCAGTCGGTGAAACAGGGCTGGGTCTCGGCGTGGTGTGGCAGGTGACACTGGACGCTGTGGGAGGATGGTGGGTAGTGTTGGATTGTTGCATCTGGAACTTGCAGTCACGGTATCTGGTTCGGCTGCTGCATCATGTCCACGGTCTGTGGGTTGAAGATGTCCATCTCTTGAGGAAGTTGATGGGCGCCAGTTGCTAAAGCCAGTTCTGCTTCCATTACTGCTGCACTTTGCTCAGTTTTATCAATAGTTCATTCATTGACTATTCTCACCCAAAATCAAATCCCCTCGAGGTACACATCGGACTTCCCCATCCTTTCGCATCACCCACCAAGTGCACCCAGGTCCTTGAGCAAAAGCAATCCCACGGATGGGTTTGCCTTTGCCCGAGGCAGGAGTAACCCAGACTGTCTTCCCTAACATATTCTTCATGTGCACTACAGGAACTTTATCCCCTTCTACAGTATGTAAAGGCTTTGATTGGGCAGGACCAGCTCGATTGGTAGACCCTCTAGTGTTAACTAACCAGGTGGCTTTTGCTAAATGTGTATCCCAATGTTTGAAGGTCCCACCACCCATTGCCCTCAGTGTAGTTTTCAGTAGTCCATTGTATCGTTCAATTTTCCCAGAGGCTGGTGCATGATAGGGGATGTGATACACCCACTCAATGCCATGCTCTTTGGCCCAGGTGTCTATAAGGTTGTTTCGGAAATGAGTCCCATTGTCTGACTCAATCCTTTCTGGGGTGCCATGTCGCCATAAGACTTGCTTTTCAAGGCCCAGGATAGTGTTCCGGGCAGTGGCGTGGGACACAGGATATGTTTCCAGCCACCCGGTGGTTGCTTCCACCATTGTGAGCACATGGCGCTTGCCTTGGCGGGTCTGTGGGAGTGTGATATAATCAATCTGCCAGGCCTCCCCATATTTATATTTCAGCCATCGTCCTCCAAACCAAAGAGGCTTTGACCGCTTGGCTTGCTTGACTGCAGCACATGTTTCACACTCATGGATAACCTGTGCGATAGTGTCTATGGTCAAGTCCACCCCTCGGTCACGAGCCCATCTGTATGTTGCATCTCTTCCCTGATGGCCTGAGGTGTCATGGGCCCACCGAGCTAGGAATAATTCACCTTTATGTTGCCAGTCCAGATCCACCTGAGCCACTTCAATCCTAGCAGCCTGATCCACCTGCTGGTTGTTTTGATGTTCCTCAGTGGCCCGACTCTTAGGTACATGGGCATCTACATGACGTACTTTTATAACCAGCTTCTCTAGCCGGGCAGCAATATCTTGCCACAATTTGGCAGCCCAGATGGGTTTGCCTCTGCGCTGCCAGTTGCTCTGCTTCCATTGCTGTAACCACCCCCACAGAGCATTCGCCACCATCCAGGAGTCGGTATAGAGATAGAGCACTGGCCACTTCTCTCGCTCGGCAATATCTAAAGCCAGCTGGATGGCTTTCACCTCTGCAAACTGACTCGATTCACCTTGTCCTTCAGTGGCTTCTGCAACTCGTCGTGTAGGACTCCACACAGCAGCTTTCCACCTTCGATGTTTTCCCACAATACGACAGGACCCATCAGTGAACAGGGCATATTCCTTCTCATTTTCTGGTAGTTCATTATATGGTGGGGCCTCTTCAGCACGTGTCACCTCTTCCTCTGTCGACATTCCAAAGTCTTTCCCTTCTGGCCAGTCTGTGATCACTTCCAAGATTCCTGGGCGACTGGGGTTTCCTATTCGAGCTCGTTGTGTGATCAGTGCGACCCACTTGCTCCATGTAGCATCAGTTGCATGATGTGTAGAGGGGACTCTCCCTTTGAACATCCAGCCCAGCACCGGCAGTCGGGGTGCCAGGAGGAGCTGTGCTTCAGTACCAACCACCTCCGAAGCAGCTCGAACCCCTTCATATGCTGCCAAGATCTCTTTTTCAGTTGGAGTGTAGCGGGCCTCAGATCCTCTGTATCCCCGGCTCCAAAACCCCAGGGGTCGACCTCGAGTCTCCCCTGGTGCTTTCTGCCAGAGGCTCCAGGTAGGGCCGTTCTCCCCGGCTGCGGTGTAGAGCACATTTTTAACATCTTGCCCTGCCCGGACTGGCCCAAGGGCTACTGCATGAACTATCTCCTGTTTAATTTGTTCGAAGGCTTGTCGTTGCTCAGGGCCCCATGTGAAATCATTCTTCTTTCGGGTCACGTGATAGAGAGGGCTTACAATAAAACTGTAATTTGGAATATGCATTCTCCAAAAACCCACAACGCCTAAGAAAGCTTGGGTCTCCTTTTTGTTAGCTGGTGGAGACATAGCTGCTATTTTGTTGATCACATCTGTTGGAATCTGACGACGTCCATCTTGCCATTTTATTCCTAGGAACTGGATCTCCTGTGCAGGTCCTTTGACCTTTCCTCGTTTTATGGCAAAGCCAGCTCTCAGAAGAATTTGAATTATTTTTTCCCCTTTCTCAAAAACCTCTTCTGCTGTGTTGCCCCACACAATGATGTCATCAATGTATTGTAGGTGTTCTGGAGCTCCACCCTTTTCCAGTGCAGTCTGGATCAGTTCATGGCAAATGGTAGGGCTGTGTTTCCACCCCTGGGGCAGTCGATTCCAGGTGTACTGGACACCCCTCCAAGTAAAAGCAAACTGTGGCCTGCACTCTGCTGCCAAAGGGATGGAGAAGAACGCGTTGGCAATATCAATGGTGGCATACCACTTGGATGCCTTGGACTCCAGTTCATACTGAAGTTCTAGCATGTCCGGCACGGCAGCACTCAGTGGTGGCGTGACTTCATTCAGGCCACGGTAGTCCACTGTTAGTCTCCATTCCCCATTAGATTTCCGTACTGGCCATATAGGACTATTAAAAGGTGAATGCGTCTTACTAATGACTCCTTGGCTCTCCAGTTGATGAATCAGCTCACGGATGGGAGCCAGGGAGTCTCTGTTCGTGCGATATTGCCGCCGGTGCACCGTCCTGGTAGCAATTGGTACCTTCTGTTCTTCAGCTTGCAGCAATCCCACAACGCACGGATCTTCTGAGAGGCCAGGCAGGGTAGATAGCTGTTTGGTCTTCTCTGCATTCACCGTCGCTACACCAAAAGCCCATCGGTATCCCTTTGGGTCCTTGAAGTACCCTTTCCTGAGGTAGTCTATGCCAAGGATACAAGGGGCCTCTGGGCCAGTCACAATGGGGTGCTTTTCCCACTTGTCCCCTGTTAAGCTCACCTCAGCCTCCAATACTGACAATTCTTGGCATCCCCCAGTCACTCCTGAGATCCAGATGGGTTTCGTGCCCCTATGCTCTGATGGCATTAGACTACATTGTGCACCTGTGTCTACTAAAGCCCTATACTTCTGTGGGTTTGATGTGCCAGGCCATCGAACCCACACAGTCCAGTATACCCGGTCATCCCTTTCCTCCTCCTGGCCGAAGGCAGGGACCCTCTATTCCTGTTCCTCGTCAGAGTATTCCCTGTCTGAGCCTTGCAGCGCCAGACCAGAAGGCCCCTCCTCAGGATCAAGGGAGGTGATTTCAGTTCTTCTCTGTTTGGGAAATCGCCGATTGCCTTCGTGCATCTCTACAGCAACTCTGCTGACAGACTTCTTGGGTGGCCCCTTCTTAACAGCTGTCTTCCCTCTCAGTTCGCGTACACGGGCTTCTAGCTTAAAGGTGGGTTCACCGTCCCACTTCCTCATGTCCTCCCCCTGGTCACGCAGGAAGAACCAGAGTGCTCCACGTGGCATGCGTCTGGGGCTCCCTTTCCCTCCGACTGAGGCAGGAGAGGACTGATTTCTTGGGGCATTCCTGATAGTCAAGGCACTGGCCCGTAGGGATGAGGCGGTACAGAGATTTTCTTCAAAGTTTTGGAGCCAAGACGACACTCTCTCCACAGTTGGCGTATCAATATCTGGGAAATACATCGCTGCCAGGCTGTTAGAATATGACGGTGGGGCGCTCTGAATCACCTTCCTCCACATAGCCCGTGTGCACAGGACATCGTCTGGATCTTTGGAGACCTCATCATTGTCTAGATCCCTGTAGATGACTTCCAGTACCGCTAATTCTCTCAGGTACTGGATGCCTTCATCTGCAGTGGTCCACTTTCCTGGGGAGTTCACAAGATCTTCCTTGAATGGATACCTTGCCCTCACACTTGAGAGGAGTCGTCTCCAGAGACTGCAAATTGCTGCCTCTCTTCCAATTCCTCTCTCAATTCCCCGGTTCCTAGCAAGGGATCCCAGCTGTTGGGCTTCCTTGCCTTCCAGTTGCTGACTGTCGGCCCCACTATCCCAGCATCGGAGCAGCCAGGCAGCAATCCGCTCACCTGGCTGGCGGCTGTAATCTTTCCGCATGTCTCGAAGTTCTGCTGAGGTCAGGGACCGGGTAGTTTCTGCTTCCTGTCGAAATTCTCTCACTCCTTCCTCTGATGTCCTTGTCGAAGGACCGGCTTCGTGATCTGACCCTTCCTCTTCTTCCTTTTCCCTTACTAATCGAGGGTATGGACCCGTTGTCCTCCTTGTCCATTGCTTCTTTTTGACTACTGGGGCAATTACTGTAGTTGGTGGTGTTGTTTGGGTCCCTATCTCAACCATGGTGTCCTCAGGTGCAGTTTGGGTCCCTGCCTCAACTGGAGTCCTCTGGGAATGCTGAACTGCGGCTCGATAGGCGCAAGCCAGGCCCCAGTACAACGCTAGAAGCTGGTGGTTCTCATTAGGATAGGCAAGGCACCCTTCTATCAGGTGGCGTGTCAGTTTGCTAGGGTTGCTCACTTGTTCAGGTGTAAAGTCCCAGGCTATGGGAGGTGTTAACCGCCCTAGGAACCTGCCCAAGTCCTTCCACACACCCTGCCACCCTGGGACCGGCTGCCTCAGGTCACGCTTCAATATAGCCTCACCCAAAAGTTGTCTTCTCTTCCACCAGGACGAGACCAGATTCCACAAACCCCATAACATGCCAACAATATTAGTAAGTAATACCAAGCAGTTCACACAAGGGTGAGTAAGGACCTCAGGAGCCTGTGTAATAAGCCTGTCCACATTAACCCTGGGTAGGGAGAGGGAGATGATGTATTCCCTCATCCTCTCCACCAGATAGCTCCCCCAGCACAGTGAGACCGTCAGTGCCAGAACAAACCACATTCGCATTAACATGTTGCCAAAAGTCAAGAGATAAACAACGCAGCCAGCAAACTTTTTTTTGACCCGTGCAGGAGCTTGTTGCTTAGTAATTACTACAGTTAGAGCACACTTAATACAAAAGTGCTGTTGTCGTGCCCCACGTTGGGCGCCAAAAAGGACTGTCGTGGTTTAGCCCCAGCCGGAGGCTGAGCCACGCGGTCGCTCGCTCACCCCCCCCTCCCGGTGGGACGGGGAGAGAATTGGGATGAAGAAAAGCAAAAACTCGTGGGTTAACAACAACAACAGTTTAACCAAGCAACAAAGGGAAAGAGAACAAACAAGCGAGAAACCCCAACAATGACAACAACAGCGAGTACTTAGCGGTGCTTTCCGGACAGGTCGCTCCCGCCCGCAGCCCGACGCCCAGCCCGCTCCGAGCAGCCATCCCCGCCCCGCCAGTCACCCCCCTCTAAATAGTGAGCGTGACGGTCACATGGTATAGAATAGACCCCGGCCAGCTTCTGGTGAAAATTAACCCTATCCCAGCCGCAACCAGGACAATGATGTAAAGCGCATTTACTTACGTGCTTACACCTCAGAGAGCTCCTCCTGAAATCAGTGGTCTAACTGTAGTGCATAAAGTTGGGCCCCTTCATAAATGTTTACTGGCCAGATTCAAATTAAACTCTCTGCCAGGGGAAAGAAGGAAAAAGCAGAAGAGCGTCCTCCCAGAACAGAGCGACTTGCAGGTTGACTCTTCATACTTCCTCCCCGAGGGTATCTAACTGATTGGCAAAGTTGTGAAGCCGTTTGCCCAAGCCCTTAAAAGTGCCCGTTGGAATATCCCCCTCAGAATACCTGTCCCAGCAAACAGCATTTTCATTAGGCTCTGATTCTCTTAACTCTTTTTTGTGCCACAGGAGTACCAACCACACATGTTTTGGATGAACATGATTGATGCTATGTATCAAAGCCTGATTTGCTTCTTCATCCCCTATTTCGTAAGTGTTTGGTGTAAGCCGTTCTATTTCGAGCACTTTGAGGAGAACTGGCAACACAGCTTGGGCTAAATTCTGTCTCCTTTACAGACTTACTATGATTCGGAGGTGGATATCTTCTCCTGGGGAACTCCCATCACCACAACAGCTCTTTTCACCATCATACTACATTTGGCTATAGAAACCAAAACTTGGGTAAGGTACCACAGCCTACATAGAAACTCACTGGCATATACATAATTCTTTTCTTAGTGCCATTCTTCAAAAACAGAAGATGGTCGTTTCATCATCTCAGCACGTTCTATTTTTAGCAAGCATTTTACGCGAACGTGAAAAAGGTTTTAAACTGTGATTTGTGAACAGCTTTGTAGTATTGTATCTATAATAAGAATTTTTGAAAATGCAAGGCTATAAACTCTTTGCTGTGCATGGATTTGGCTCCAAAAATTAGGAACTATTAATTCAGAATTACAGCAAATTTCTCAGAATATAAAGAATCATTATTCTTTTGTTGGTTTTTTGTCCTAGACTTTTCTCCACTGGTCATCTTGCATCTTCAGTATCCTTTTATTTTTCTTTGTGGCTCTGGTTTACAATGCTTCCTGCCCAGTGTGCCATCCTCCATCCAATCCCTACTGGACTATGGAAAGGCTGATGGGAGACCCTATGTTCTATTTCACTTGCATTATATCCCCAGTCGTTGCATTGCTGCCCAGGTATTGTATCTTCTCTCATATCTTTTCTCATCTATGAAAGCACTTTATGCATATGGTTGGGAGGACAAGAAACACTCCCTCGCTTTCTTTTTGCCTTACCAGCCAAGTCAGTTTTTTTCAGCAGCTGATGATGTGAAGTCAGGTTGTCTAACCTTTTCTGTGCTCCTGACCGCAGGAACAGACCACAGCTCCTGGCCATAGACCACAGGAGTGGGATAATTGTAGGCTGTTGGTCGAACCTCCTGGCCACGCAGAGATTTGCTACCCTGTGAGGTTTTCCATGATGCTTCCAGATTCAACCCGTCCTCCCATAACATGCACAGTACAGAAACTCTGATAGTATGTTGTGGACTTTACTTGCCTATTTATGGATGTAGGAGGCCTGCCCTGCAGACTGATCCCCATTGCCTTTGATTCTTCATCAGGGAAGATGAAAGACCATGTGTAATCACAAGGTGGATCACTGGCTAAAGGCACAGATTTATTACACTGCTCATTATTAATCAAAATATTAGCACAGGATTCAGAGCTTTTCATCTGCAAGCTTTCTTGTGTCAAACATAAGAAAGGCACATAAAACTCTTATTTTTCTGTGTTGTACTTTTGTCTTGGATGTTCTCTCTTAATAATATCTTGGGTACTTCCTTCTTTCAGTTCTTTTCACGTGCACATTCTCCTCTTGCAGATTTCTGTACAGAACCCTTCAGGGAACGCTATTCCCAACCCAGCTTCAGCTCGGACGCCAGTTGAGTAAACTACCCCCGGAGATTCGCACCCAGCTTCTGACCAAGTTGAATGTAAAGGAAACAACACGTCAGACACAGCCCTTTGCAGACAGCTTCTCACCAAGCCTTGACTCAAACGCTAGTGATTGTTACAAGGCTTATAACCAAAGCACACCTTTGCCAGCGTCTCCTCAAACAAGTGGGTCACTTTTCCAAGAGCACACAAAGGCAGAACATACAACAGATCAGACTGTGGCTGCCTCTGCCCAGGGTGCGGTGTTGTACGGGGAGAACAAACTCCCCTCGCCAGCAAGTAGTCTGGAAAGGTCCGTGGGATTTCATGAAGTTAGACACAGCACTTCGGAGATGGAGTCGTTGCCTGTGGGAGCAACGTTCCCATGGAGCTCGGCAGTCGACGAAGCAGACTTCAGTTTGTTGAAGTGGATCACATCAACTCCGCTGTTCACTCGCATTGGGACTGTTTTACAGGTGTCATCAAGCAGTTTACAAAATGAAACACAGGACAGTATGTGTGTGCTTGGCTCTTCTTTGCATGTGGACTTCAAAGGCTTAAAAGAACAGAGCTCAAATAACTTGCAGGACAAAATGAAAGGGACCCCAGCTGATCATTGTAAAAGTGACAATTCTGAGACCACCTTTTTATGACATGGGCCTTAAATATATTTATATATTTTCTATTTGCACACATTTATAGTGAGATTACTCTATTTGTTTCCAAAGATGAAACAGAAAATCAAAGGTACAGAATGATTATTTAAGAATGTTTAAATACAGTATATTGAAATAAGAGCTTTAAATATAAAAAGAAACACTTGAAAATTCCATTTATATTGTTTTATTTTTTCATCTCATTTTGTAAGGAAATGCCGTCTCTTTATTTTTCAGATGCTTCTCTTTTATTCTGACACATACTGTAAAAGCAAAGGACCTATCTACCATATTCAAAAGGGTTAGATTCAGCAACAATTATTGATATCATTATAGGCCATTCAGTAATCAAGGAGGAAAAACCGTGATAATAAATAGGCACTGTATTCCATCCATCATCTGCTTGCCAGGGTGTTTTGTCACTGGAGCAAACCATTAGGCAAGACTATCGAATTATTATACACCTCTCTGTAAATGTTAACGGTATCTTACCACCGCATTAATAATACTGGTATTTTATAAGTGACACCATATTTTGATATTGCAGCCATAGCGTTTTATGTGTCATGATAAAACAATAAATAAATGACCATCCATATTGCAAAGAGATTCCCAGTCTGGCATTAATAGTAATTCAGCCCTTCACTCGGAGCATTTGGCCGGTCATGGCCCGATACCGGGCTGTTCAGCTTCTGAAGAAAAGCTGCTGCTTGTTTGTGAGGCATGATTTGGTGGCAAAGAGCTGGTGCATTGTGTCCCCTGTAGAGTTCCACCTGGGAGGGTCTGTGGTCCTCTGTGCTGGAGCACTACCACGAGGGGGCTGGTTTGGCTGAGGAAGTCAGGCCGGCTTGCTAGCGAGGTGGAGCTTTGTTAGGCACCTTCAGTGGTGCTTCAGCCGGGCTAAGTCAAGCCCTTGGTGACGAGGAAGGGCCGTGACCACCTGCAAGGGTGCAGTGCTCTGCAGAGGTACTTGAGCCTGGTCTAAGACAGGCTAGGTCCAGTCCCAAACATAGGGAGCTGCACCCGCTTTCTGAGGTTGTGCCTGAGCCGACCTTGCGTGGTTGTACATCACAAACCGCCACTGGGACGCGGGTGTGCGGCTGCGCTGTGCCGGCCCGACGGACCCCAGCGGGGTTTAGCCTTGGAGGGCTGCTTCGTTCTTTCATCTCTAGTCACCGTGACCACGTATGAACCAGCTGCTGCACTTCTTCGTTTCCTCGACGCGGGTTTTCAGATGGGCTTTGCCTTGCTCGCCATCAGTTGTGCAAGGCCAGAGCTTGTTCGTGCCACGCTCTGCGCCAGGCGACCTGGCTCCCGCGTGGATTGCCTCAACCCGTTACGCCACAGTGCCTACCATGCGTCACTTGCTAACCCACTCAGGATCTTCTTTTTCAAAGATTTATACACTGGCCTCTTCCCCAAAGGCAGAATTGATAACATGAAGCTCTAAAATGCCAATGAAAGGAAGAGATGTAAGCAACCTAAATAAGAGCTGTCAGCCTGTAAATACATTACCCTCATGAAAAATGACACATCGGCATGTAGCTAAACTGCGTTTTGGGATTAGAATTGACTAGGGACAGGGCAAAGACGCTAAGGGACTCACAGGATTTTCAGTCTCCTGTGAACAGCTTTAAGCATGCGATTGATTAAAAAAAAAAAAAAGTCCCTGAAGCACAACTTCTTCTTTTTAGCCTCTAATTAACAGGGAACATGGGTTTATGTACGTAGCTCTTAGCGGAGGAAAGCACACCTATCGACTCTTTCGTTACTGGCTGAAAGTGTTACGCCATTTTTCTGCTTTATATTATTACAATGGAACTGTGGCAGTAAGAGCGGGCGGGCGGTTTCCGTGCAGGCAGGTGGGCACCCGCACGGCCGGTGCCAACGCGAGCCGGGAGCCGCTGGGGTGTGCGTCCTGACGGATGCCTCTGAAGCAGGCAGGGTCCCACGGCCTCGGAGCGCTCGTTTCTCTCCGCTCTCTGGAAAGGGAGCCTGCGGGACTCGGCTCAGGTGGAGAAACCTCCCATGCAAGGGTCTGCAGGTGGGCGAGGCGGTTCCTGTTGTGGAACTTACTGACTCCTCCGCGTCTTTCCACAGCACGTGTGGTGTCCCGCAGGCCAGCGTGGGACTTGCCTGGTGCTGGCAGCAGAAAGGGCTGGAGCATCACTGGGCTTTGGCTCAGAGCTGTATTTGATGATATTCTCATCAAAAAAAACCCTAAATTCCTCGCTAGACGTGCCTTCGTGATACAAGATTTGATTTAGTTGTTGTGCTTTCAGTGTTTCGAAGACTATTTTTGTAGGTAAGGGACAAAAGTGTTCCTTCGGGACTGAGAGATGCTCATGCGCTGCCAGAGAGTTGTGTTAAGTTGCCACTGTGAGTGTGAGAGTAGTACATCTGTGTCATATATTTAGGGAAACTGTAGATCTAGATCCTCAGCTGCTACAACCATCGTAGCCCCTTCAATTTCTGCAAGCTGACTTACCCCAGCTGGGAATCAGGCCTCAATAACTGCTGTATTTTGTTGAAAAAAACCCAAAAAATTCTTAGAGATATATTTTGAAACGCATAAAGTGTAAATGCTCCCTTCGTACTAAAAGATAAAATAGCTTATTATGGCGGCAATCCTGCAAACATGTATGAGTTTAATCTTAAATAAACCAAATAATCCTGCTGACCTCAATGGTGCAGTGACCGCAGCAGGACTGCTTGCGTGCTTACAGATAGATGGGGAGATGCGCCACGCTGAGGCCTCCCCGTGCCAAAACCACCCGGCGAGATGCCGAGGGGCACAGAACCAGGCCCGTAGGATGTCAGTAAGCAAGATGTCTCCGTTTTCTTTTGGGAGATATACATTGTAAAATAATATAAATAAAATGTAATTTAAACCACAGTTTGGGGGGGGGGGGGGGGGGGGACCAAACAGATTTCACATTTGGAAAGAAAATATTAAGCAAACTAATTCTTTTCATTTCAAATCAGTTCTCTCTTCAGCTGCCAGAAGACAAACACATCAAAGCATATTACTTGCTGGGCTTTAGGGCTTGTCAACATTTTGAAGCTGCTATTAATATTTGAAACATTTTTAACTGAACAAATACTAGTGGCTTTTTGAAGCTGTGTACATTGATTTTTGTAAAATAGAAATAAACTTGTAAAGTTATTCCTGTCGGTGCAGTTGAGCAGTTGTCATATCAGGCAAAACAAAGCTTCAAATTCATGAGGCCAATCCCCAAAAAGCATGCAACTGTTTATGAAAAGATTCTGCGAGGCAATTAAAACCATGCCCGGTTTCAGCCTATTACCAACAACAGCCCCCTGTACGCTCCTTCAAATATTTGCTCTGAACTCTGCAAGCACTTGTACATCTGCTCGACGTTGCCGGCTGAAGCAGTCCGGCCAAAATTAATGACTGAGAAGAACAGAGTTGTGAATTAAGCATCGCAGCGCTCCATATTTCTTACTCTGGTTTATGTGAACTAACTCACTGGAACTGAGCACACAAATGTCAAAACGGGAACAAAACACCACTGGTATTTTTGCCAAGATTTCCCAGCTGTACGTCACTGCTCTGTGTGCTCAGACAGTCACGCACCTGCTCGCCGTCCTCCTGCCTCAGCTGTGGAACCACGGCCCTACCCCCCGATGGCCGCTCAATGATCTTTTATGCTTTTCATACGCTGGGAAGCTGATGATAGCGCTGAATTCCCGCTGCGGCCAAATCCGGTGGCACCCTGTATCGATTTAAGTGCTTTGTTGATGGGGAGAGCTCCTCCTTTAGCTAGTAAAATTTCCTCAGACCCTTTCAAATTCTTCAACCAGAGGCTGCTCTTGCTTCCGTGATACAACTTTCTCATTTACCTTGCGTTGAGCCTTGACTTGTCATTTATTCGCACCCGATACCGCATAGGGCCGCAGCCTGTGCTTGCTCCCGGTACTCTCCTGCAGGCTCTACCCACTTCATTAACGAGTGCTGCTTCGTTACGTCTTGGCCCAGCTTTCTGCTGTCATGCTCACATTTGGCTCCGCTCCAGGCTTATACATCCCAAACGTTGTAGGCCGATCACCCGATCCACATACAGCAGATATGGAGGATTTGGGGAGGTTTATCCATGACGGATGCTACCTCAAAGGGGTTTGCACAAATGCTGGTTGCAGTACGTGGAGATGTTCAGCTTAAAATAAACTCCATCAGAACTGCATGTGGTTGAGTCACCTGGGAGTGACAATTCCTTCCCTAATCATAAAACCTGCATCAAAATCTGATCTAAAAAAGAAAAAAAAAATAGCCTCATGTTTTTGCAGCAGCTAGTTCTTGATTCAGACTGCTCGGCACCTCGGGCATTATTCAGTCCAGCGTTAAATTCGGCAGCGTGCTTTTGTAACTGAGTGCACAGGTCAGAAAAATGATGCTGACACAACAGGCCATGGGCCGTGATGGAGCAGTAGCAGGTACGTGTAGAAGACACTGCGGGAGCCGCTAGAGACAGGGTTGTGCAGAGGTAGCAAAGCGGGGAAGGGAAGGCACTGCTGGATGCTATTCGGAAGTCCCAAGGTTGGCGGAGAGATGAGGGGACGTTCAGACCTTTCCAACCACATTAGTTTTGCCTTTGCAAAGGTTCTGCACAACTCCCTCCCTGCCTGCTGGTGGACTTACTCGCACCGACCTTAAACTTCACTAGCGGTACACCGCGAGTGAATTTGGCTCGTTACCTGCAGCTGAGCACGGGTAACAGCGTTGGACGCCTGGCTGATGTCAAGCAACGCAGCTGTGCTGGCTCACAGGGAGGGAGGTAGGTTGGTGCTTGCTTTGCAAACACGACCACGTTGGCTGTGCACCGGTTGGGAGCGCTCCCCAGCCAGTGCTTGCGACCAGGGCAGGTCCCAGCACCAGTCCCAGGGGTCCTCCCTGTGTCGAAAGCCGGGGGGGAGCCAGAAACAGGGGGACCTCGATGTCTTCCCATGCACACGGGACGTGAGCAGCCCTCCGCTGCTTGCTAGACTGAGACCGCACATTTGTTTGCAGTGTCCAGGACAGCTTTGGGTGGTTAGTGACCTGGAAAAGAAGCAGCAGATCACATGGCAGGGAAACCCTTCCTGCTCCATCAGGAATCTCCTACGCCATTGCATAAATGCCTCCATTTTTTCTCCCATGCTTTCCAATATGAATCCTGGCCATCGGAAAGCCCCTGGGATGGCTGCGCTTCCTGCTGTTGAAGACGCTGCAGGGAGTCCGCTGCTGCCATCAGAAGCGTCCCCTTGAAGCACCCGCGCCCGGGGCCACTGCGCCGGGGGTGACAGGCGCCTTCACCGTCAGCAAGAGCTCCATCGGTCACCGCGTGTGCCGCTCGCTGAGGCTCCTTCGTGCTGAAGGAGACACTGCATGGTCACAGCCCATGTATCTTCAGTTAAAAAAAACAACAGAAAAATGCTTTTGCCCTGACTTATGAGGCTCATAATAGGGAAATATTTACAAATGTCTCTATTTCTGGACACCCAGATCGAGACGAGCGTCTTCCTGTTGTCCTGGGCTGTGAAACCCTCTATTGCTTCACACATTCAGAGGGATTGCTGGTGTTTTACGTGCTTCAAGATTTCCTGGGGTTTCCTGGGGGGCTGGCCACTCCCAGATACCAAAATCTAGAATTAAAAGCCACTGTTGAAAGTGGTAACTGTGCCACAAGGACTGTGTTTTATTTACATGGAAAAAAGAGCAGTTAAAAGAAAGAACTAACTTTTAAGGAAAGTTTTTCTATATAGCTGCATGCGGAATTATCTCTATTTTGAGCAGCAGCTTCCACGTGGTTTTAAGTATGGCTGCTTGCTCTGTGCAATAACGTCTCCCTTGATACATGAAGTGCAGCACTACATAAATCCTTCCAAGAGGAGGTCTGGCATGTCCTAGCCAGGGTGGGCAAAGGCAGCGAGGTCCTGCAGCCAGCTCTGCTGCTGGAAGGACTTTAGCTGGGTCAGCCCTCCAAGTCCTGTTTCATCCGCTTGTCTTGCGTAATGCCCACCTGCGACGTAGCCTCGGGAGAGGTGTGACTAAACAAGAGCCTTGTTAAAAGCGGATTAAAGACTTCAATGTGGTCGCTGGTGTTGCTGCAGCAGGTATAGTGCATGCATGGAAATAAGTCTCTTAGTGAACACAAAAATGCTTGAAAGGGCCTTTTGAGAGACTGGGAAAAGTGTCAATGAAGGTCTGGCACCAGGCGAATAAAAGCTGCTCAGACCAGGTGGAGTGCCTGGTTTCCCCTGCAGGGAGACGGCCCGGGACCTGAACTCCTGTTTATTACCTGGGCAGCTGCCCCAAGCCGGACCGGGCAGGGCGCGGGTTTCCAGAGGCAATGTTGGCTCAGAGCTGGAGCAAGGGGCCTCTCACTCCAGCCCCACGGCCCTTCGGGTGCTAAAACCCAACACGGCACTGCTGTAGCTAAGGTTAGAAGTTCCTGGCCCAAAATTCCCAGTGGTACATTGCTTGTGCTTGTTCGTCGCATTTTCCAAAAGCTGTAGGTTTTAAAATCTCCAGTTTATTCCCAGGTGGCCCATTTTACGTGCATGAAGGCACCAAACCGTCCCTGCGGCCAGGCTGGCGCAGATGCGGTTCCTGCCTTTCTGCCCCTCCCCACTTTCCTCCCCAAAACGTGGAGACCACAAAGAGTGACGTGGACCTTCAGATACCCAAACCACGACAGAGATATTGCTCGCCATTTACATGCCTGGAAACAAAAGACAAGTGTGGCCTCCAGGGCCCTTTTGTTAACGAAAACAGCGGAGACACCTCTGGTTTGAGTAGCATCCTGGCGGATGCGTCCTTCGCATCCTGCACAAGTGCCCACTGAAGGAGGTTCAGCGACGGCTGACGCTGCTCTTGTCCTATTCTTCATGTGCAAATGCTCCTAAACTTGGGAGCGAGAAGGGGGATATTGAGCTTTTCACCGTAAAAACCTGAAAATGTAAAGTTTTGGGGTTTTTTTTTAATCAAACTGCTGATGAAAATGCGGGGGTTATATTTACTAAAAACCCATATTTCCGACCAACTCTTTCAATCAGCCGTGTGTACTGTTGGAGCTGCATGAACCAATTTTATCCCGAGTGGGCTGGGTGTTTGCCGTTTGTGAGATCCCTGTCATTTTGCAGACACAATTAACTTCGTAGCTGGTTTGTTTTGCTCAGCCCCCAAGAACTCAATAAAACTGTTAGAGCTGAAAGAGATTCAATCTTCAGCTCCACGTAGGATGATGGAAATAATAGAAAGTTTGGGCTGGTGTCACCTGGAAACCGAGGGCAAACGATGACACCATGGAAGGCGTTGCAGGCAAAGACTCCACTCCCCTGAGTGCCTGTAGAAGTGATCATGGTCAACGAAGGTACCAAGAGCTGCAGTTTGTCTGAAGTTGTCTGAATTTTGAAGCTTAAAAGCGAATTAATTCATTTATAGCTAATCGTATTGGTGGTGTGTGCAACTGTCAAATCCCAGCAGGAGCATTTTCTGCCCATTGAGTGTTGCTTTAAGCGGCAGCCCGAGGCCCACGGTGCAAGAAAGCCGGGCCCTTGGATTATTCAGCGCTGAAGAGAGAAAGAGAGGAACACCGGCTTTTCTAAAGCAATACCCCGTGTGGTTTTCCTGCATTCAGTTTGCTGCCGTTGTAGCCCACTGGCGACCGCCCCCTTGCCGGATGGCTCCCACTCGCCCGGGACTGAAGTCAAGCGGTGTTTCCTACCACGAGGTTTTGGGGACACATCAGATACTGAGAGGTTTCAGTGGACATCTCTGTCCCCTGGAAAAGGGGTGATGGAAGGGTCCCAGCCCTCTCCCTGCCTCTGGCAAATCTGCGCCTTCCCCATTGCTCAGGGCACCTCCAGCCCCTGTGCCTCCCCCTCCAGGGGCAGCAGCACGAGTGGAGGAAACGCTTTTCCATACGTATTTCCAAAAACAAGCACCCACAGACCCTGCTCTGCCCCCCAGCTCCCTGCTCCCCACTCAGTCTGATGTAACCATTCACTGGGATCTTGCTCCAGCCAATTTTACTTGTCTGCACAGAAATACCACAATTTCATCTCACGTACCGCAGCCGGGGTTCGTTCTGTGTCCCAGAGGTCCATTATAAAAATAAAATATAAAATATCGCATTTTTGTAAGCGGGAGGGTGGCTAACAAGGCACAGCTCTGGGACACGAGTCCTCCTAAGGCTGTGTGCGCCAGGAGGTGCTTTACCACATAAATAATTTTACAGACATAGGTGCACCACCAGTATTTTCCATCCCCTGGCACCACGGGGTAGAGGGAAATGCTGCTTAAAATGACATTAAAATTCAGCCTGTCCCGTTCCCTCCTCCACTGCCGCTCTCTGAGTGCGGGGTTTCTCCTGCCTGGCAGCTCTGCGCTGAGGACAGCTCTTCAGCTCATCATCCTCGCCCATCCTCAAGGATGAGTCCACAGTCGGCACCTCCAGTGCAGCCCAGAGGCCACCGCCTCCGGCCGGGCAAGGCCAGGGGCAGCTCTGCTCTCGGGAGCTGTCAGAGCCCATCGGCTGGGTTTTGAAGAGGAGAAAGCTTTTATTTTTCAAAGCAAGCAGAAGGAAGCATGTAGACTTCTTCAGGTTTAAATAATAGGCTCTTGAACACTTCTTAGATGTAATTTACTGTTGTCTGAAGAGAGAAGCAATTTACATTTTCTGTTGTTTGTTGGGAGCAGGAAAAAAAAAAAGGAGAAATATAAGTGGCTGTATTACCACAGTGTGGACTTTTTTTTTTTTTTAATCAACTACTTGAAGTCCAACAAAGCCCTTGTATCCCTCTGTTTCGCCAGCTTAAAGAAGCCTGTTGTGTTTTAACTCTGCAAGCCTTTGTCTGTCTGTTGCCCCGTGACTCACGCCAGCAAAACAGCTGGGGCGTGGGGGAAATGGAAAAGAAAAGAAGAAGAAAAAATGAGGGGAAAAAAAAGGAAATTCTTTTAAATGCCTTTCATCATCCCTCATCTCACTGGTAGCACTGGGATGTTGGACGTTGGCATTGGAGCTGCTTTCCTCTTCATAATCACTTGACCATGCACCGACATCTGTACGTCTTCGTGTACAAGCTTTGATATTTTGTACTACGGCGGCTGCAGGGTGCCTGGGGCCATGGAGCAATCGCTACGGAATGAGCAGGGCCGGGAACGCAGCCGATGCTTGAAATTGCCTCCACTCGCCAGCCCTGGCCTTCGTTTTCAGCCACTTGTTACCAGGACTGGCTATAAACAGAACGTGCTTCTGCACAGGGGGGGGAAAGTTAATTAAAAGCAAAAACTATATCATTTATTTAGAATAGCATAGCATAGCATAGCATAGAATAGACCGGACTAGACTAGACTAGACTAGACCATTTCAGTTGGAAGGGACCTACAAGGATCACATAGTCCAAGTGCCTGACCACTTCAGGGCTGACCAAAAGCTAAAGCATGTTGTTAAGGGCATTGTCCAAATGCCTCTTAAACACTGACAGGCTTGGGGCATTGACCACCCATCTAGGAAGCCTGTTCCAGTGCTTGACCACCCTCTTGGCAAAGAAATGCTTCCTAATGTCCAGTCTAAACCTCCCCTGGCGCAGTTTTGAGTCATTCCCACGCGTCCTATCACTGGGTACCAGGGAAAAGAGCTCAGCACCTCCCTCTCCCCGTCCCCTCCTCAGGAAGCTGCAGAGAGCCATGAAGTCGCCCTCAGCCGCCTTTTCTCCGAACTAGACAAACCCAGAGTCCTTAGCTGCTCCTCACAGGACATGCCTTCCAGCCCTTTCACCAGCTTGGTTGCCCTCCTCTGGACACATTCAAGGACCTTCACATCCTTCTTAAATGGTGGGGCCCAGAACTGCACACAGGACCCCAGGTGAGGCCGCACCAACGCTGAATACAGGTGGACAATCACCTCTTTTGGCCGGCTGGTTCTGCTGTGCTTGATGCCCCCCAGGGTGCGGTTTGCCCTCCTGGCTGCCAGGGCACAGTACTTGAAAACAACAAGGAGATTTTAAACCTGTAACAAGGTGAGACGAAAGCCCAGCTTCAACAGTCTCCAAGTGGGAGAACCACATTTTGTTCCTTGCAAAACTGAAAAAGAAAGTGTGAATGGAAATCTGGAATATTTTCAATTATATTTGCTTCAGATTTATGTGAGGCTTATCCTTAAGAAACCCATTTGAGACAGGTTTATGAAGACATTTTAAAAGGTCAGGATATTTTTAAACCACCATTAATCTGGAAAAATGCCCCTACCATATTGAAAATTGGTCTTCATGCCTCCCGAAAAAGCACGCACACTGCTGCCTAACCCTATACCTAATTACTACTTTACCCCCCAGTTTTCAAGGGGGTGGGTTTCTGGGAAAGCTGCCCCACCCCGAAGGCACCGAGGGTCCCCGGGGTCCCCGCAGGGCGCACGAGTGCTCCGGGGGCCGGGTGGTGCCTGGGTACGGCGGGTGCTCGCGTGTGTTGGGCTGTGACGAACCTCCAAAACAAACCACCCAACAAAGGCAATATTGTCCTCTCCCTCCCTCCGGTGATTAACAGTTTCCCATGCAGGGCTGGTCTTTTGTAGAGCTTTTCCCAGGCAGCGCAACGTTAGCAGCCGGGCTTTAGACCCAATAAAACACAACACACAAGCCAGCAGAGAAAGAGTAATAGCGAGGGAATTAATTTTGTTCCTAGCATTAAAAAATAAAAAGCTGACACAATGCTGCTTAGTTTTAGTAAGGCGTTTTCTTTCTTTTCCTCTCCTTGACAACATGTGTGGCTTCATAAACGCTGGCATCCAGCATCCCTCTCTCCAGTCCTTTGCAACCAAAGTGGAGATGCGTTTATAGACCGGCTGAGGAGTGAGCCATCTCCCTGGCCGAAACTACCTCAGTGGCGTATATTCAGTCAAAAAGTGCATCAACTGAATAAACCACACCACTCACATTTAGGTGCCATCTCCATACGAGCCAGGGAGGGCTGGTGGGGAAGACAGCATCTTTCCCCTGGACCAGTGCAGCTGGAAAGAGTAAACGAGCTCCCCTTCAGTGACAGGGCAGCAGGATGCAGCGGGATGTGACGGGATGCAGCGGAATCCAGCAGGATGTGATGGGATGCAGCGGGATGCAGCGGGACCTGGCAGGGCACACGATGTGCTTTGTGCCACAGACGCTGCCCCGGGTTCGCCGGGCAGCTGGCAGGGACGGGAGGTCGCCCACGCGGAGGCAGCTGCCAGCTTCCCTGTGCAAATTCCCAGGGCGCAGACAGAAGCCTGACGGACGCGCAGAGGAGCCGGGCGTGCCCATGTTTGAGTCTGCTCAATGCACAGCCATCAGGTTTACTCCCTCGTGGGAAAACCCGAGGGATTTGCAGGCAGGCCTCCGAGATGAATGCAATAATGTCCGAGGCGTATTCCTCATCTCACTCAGAAGGGCAGAGCAACTTGACATGTCATTTTTGGCACCAAGCGTGACTGTATCTCGTATTCACAGGCCGGAGCAAATTGCCTCAAGGTCCATGTAAGAATTACAGACTGAATTGATCATCTATCAGACTACAGACAGAGGCTCCCTGCTTGTTTCGGCTGCTGTCCCAGGAGGAAAACCGGCTGACAGTTCCCATTCAAACCCTGAAATGAAGCCCAGCGGGCACACAGCGGCTCTCCCAGCTCTCCCGCCGCATCCCACCCCACCACCAGAAAACCCCAACCACCTCTGCAGCCAGAAGTTCCCCCTGGGAATCACCCACGTCGGCCCCTTCTTGTTTCTTCCACACGTGCTTGCTCCGAGAAGGTGATGAGGTTGGTATCAAAGCAGATCTTGGACTCGACGCTCACCATCATCTTGGGATTTGGCAGAAATAAAAAAGAAGAAAGTCTGGACTAGACATACAGACTGAGACTACCCTAAAACTGAAGTTTTTACGCTCAGCATCCGCCCCCTGCGTCTGTGGAGACACTCATCCCACCTCTTTTTACACCCCTCTTTTCACCCTGTTTCCACAACCATCAGTCTCTTTCCACCAACCTGAGCAGGGATGTTGCTTAAATGACACAGCTAAGGCTAAACCCAGCTGGGAAAAGCTCAGCCCTCCATTTTCCTGTTACTCCACAGGCTGCCTTCACTTGGGGGCACTCCACAAGTTTCTTCCACAGCTCATAAAAAGTTGTGTGACTTCTGTTATTAAACTACCACCACTTTAATTTGCTTCTCCTCAAGTGCGTTGATTAATTTGGGAAAGCAGCCTGTTTGCCTAGGAACAAGCCAGGTTTCTTTTTTATTTATTCATCTACTCAGTAAAAGACCATCAAGTTTTTAAAGCATTTGTTTCCCTGAAAAAATCTCCAAAAGCAATTAAAATCAAGTACTTTTTCTCTTTCCCATAATTTGCTTGCTGTCAGCTGTATTGATTTAGGAAGGCGCTAGCTGATTTCTGTGCATTTTTTTTATTATTATTATTTTCTAGCTGACGGACGTCTAGAGTTACCAGCCATAAAACACCCGGGATGTAGATCAAGAACCCAGAGCATGGCTGTGTATGACTGCAAGGCAGCCTACCCTGAATGTTGCTTTTAAGCCTGGTCACTCCCTTCATTTTCCCTTTTTCATTTTGTTTTGGGTCTGTTCTCAGACTCCCTTATTGAGGGAAAACCTCTGCCTGAGGAGCGGGTCCTTCCTCATACTCTCAAAAAATCAGGGCCCTGTTTTATTCTCTCCTCTCTTGGTAGGAAGCTGTAGTCCAAGCCTTGCTCTACGGGGAAATTCCCGTCCCTCTGGGCAGCACTCTGCATCTCTGGGAAAATATTTACTAAAATTTGGGATCATTTTTGCATTCCCTCAGCAGGGCTGCCGTTACTCTTACGCACCTCACATCCTCCTGGGCACCGTCACTATTTGGGGATGCCCTGGCAGCATGACGAAGGCCAGCATCACCTGGTGCCGAGTAGATTAAAGGCATGTTTTGCTATCAGCAATTTTGACAAGAAGGGTTTTTCGCAGTTGGATCATCCAAGTGAGAACCGATAAAGGATTTAGGAGGCTCGAGCTGAAGCGCTGCTGCTCCTGATGTCTGTGTTTGTCCTATTTCCTTCAGCCACTGCCAGAGGAGGGTCCTCTGTGCCAAGAAAAATCCTTTAATTAGCCCACACGCTTACTGGAAGCTCTGAAAACGCTGCCTTGGGTATTTTGATCACAACTACGTCATGCAGCCAGGGAAATCTGTAGGAAACACTGCTTTTTGCCTTTTTTTTTTTTTTTTTTTTAAACAGTATGCTGGTGACACAATACAGCCAGGAATTCCCCTTGCTGGGAAGGTGGGATGCCGGGATGGGCTGGGACGTGCTCCCATCCCGCGGGGAGCCGGACGTGGCTCCAGGGCTGTGGGAGGGAGGCAAAGCCCCTTGTCTTTGCCCCCTGCAAAGCCACTGTGGGCCGTAAGAGCAGAGGAGCTGCACAGCCTTGGAGAAACCTCACCAAAAATCTCCTTCCTGGGGACAGGGCAGGGTCTGCGCCCACCCCGGGCAGCTGCAGGGCAAGGGGCAGCGGCACTCGCGTGTCCAGGCTGAGGAGCCTCTTTCCTCACCTTCTCCCGAACCTTCAGTGCTTCAAAAAAACATCTACATGAGCTGAGTATCAAGCGTATCGCTTTTTTTCCATGTGACTAGCAGCCTGAAACGTGGTGGGGCTTTGGGGAGCCTGGAAGGGCAGGGGATGCACCAGGCTGTCCCGGTGCAAAAGCACAGCCCGTGTTAGGAAACCTGGGAGGGCCTCTGCTCTGTGCCCGAGGGAAAGTCCTGTGGTGACCAGCGGTGTCCAAGGGCCTGGACCTGTGCCTGCTTGCACCGCCATGAACTTGCCACAAAGGCCTGGGGATCAGCAGAAGATTCAGTGCTTTTTCAGGATGGAGAACTACTTGGTTTGGGTGAAGATAAGGCCAGCGGTGGGGAACCTTCTGCCCCCCTGGGCTTCAGCCAAGTTAGTCCTGCCCTGGAGGCTTAGGTCGTGCCTTGGCAAAGAGCCAGCTGCTGGGGAGACCGATGATGGCATGGGAAATTTTTTCCATATACTTGTCCAGAAACTGCATACAGCCATTTCCCTCTTCACCTCCCTTCACTGCCACACCCTCCCAAACTCACCCTGGGAAAAGGTCTCCACCAACAGGGCTTTAATGTATTTTCTTTCCTGAACCATAGAATAGTTTGGGTTGGAAGGCACCTTTAAAGGCCATCTACTCCAACCCCCCCGCAATGACCAGGGGCATCCTCAACTAGATCAGGTTGCCCACAGCCCCGTCCAGCCTCACCTTGAATGTTTCCAGGGATGGGGCATCTACCACCTCTCTGGGCAACCTGTGCCAGTGCTTCACCACTCTCATCACAAAAAAATTCTGCCTTATATCTAGCCTAAATCTCCCCTCTTTTAGTTTAAAACCATTACCCCCTCTCCTATCGCTACAGGCCCTGCTAAAAAGTTTTTCCCCATCTTTCTTATAGGCCCCCTTTAAGTACTGAAAGGCTGCAATAAGGTCTCCCCGGAGCCTTCTCTTCTCCAGGCTGAAGAAGCCCAACTCTTTCAAACTTTATTTAATATATTTTCTTTTTGCATCCAGACTTAATTCATCTTTGTCTAGCTATAAAGATTACTGGAGGGATTAAGTGCATCTAGAGACAGCGATCAGATACATCCTTGGTATCAATACAGACTGTGAGAAATTTTATGCTCTGCCTTCAGAAAAACTCTAGTGGAAAGCACAGTGAGGAGAAAGAGGAAAATTACCCGTCTGTTGCTTATGGTATTTCTGAAGTTTTCCAAGGGATTTGGCTTCCTTGAAGCATCCACCCAGCTGCCCGCGCTGCAGCCTCTGCCCGCCAGCCTCCAGCGAGAGCAGGGACCCCGCTGCCCCCAGGCAGGGCTGCCTCAGCACCGGGAATCGCTCGGGGTCCCATTGGAGCCGTTCTGGGAATCGCTGTCTTTTTGCTGGTGAAAGGTGGGAAAATGGAGCTGCCCTTCCTGGCAGCGAGGGTTTTTTAAACCCCGAAACATCACCCCGGCAATGTTTCAGCAGTGGTGTCTGAACGCAGGGGCTGAGGGTGCTCCCCAAAGCGCTGTGCGAATGCGGCAGTCTCTGCTCAGCCCACGGGAGAAGTGCGGGATGAGGCCAGAGGCTGTCCAGCTGAGCCAAGAAAGGACACTACGCTTTCTGTAGGCCAGCATCTCATCCTCAAAACAGCCTTCTCTTTCTGGCAGAAATTGCCATGGATTTCTTTTCATGAAATGGTGTAGAAAGGGCTTATTAAGCCATTTATTCTGCAGGTAGGTTAGGAATAGAAACAATCCTGCGCTTTAGTTTGGGCTAAAAAAGCAGATTTTTTTCCAAGTTTCGGAACTTTCTAGTTGAGGTTTTGGCCTGAGCCCATCATTCAGGTGTGAGGAGACCCAGCTCTACCCCTACTGCTGCTGCCAGTGGTACCAGATAGCAATTTCCCTGTAAGGTTGTTGCCAGACCCTGAAATGGCTGGAGTGCTTGTGAAACACCAAAAAGCTCGACCCCTTTGCTGTTTGTGTTAAGTGGCAGCACAAATTCCCCTTCCACACGTGGAGCCGGACAGAGCTCAGCTCCTCACCTTCACATTTCATCCCTGCTCTTCCGAAGTGCATCCCCCACTTTGCCATCTCTACCACAGCGGCAATGCTGTGTTTCCCTCGCTTTCACATCTCAACCATCCTCAAAAAGCTGCTAAGGAGAGGACAGTAGAAAACCTCTTCATTTCCTTTCTTCCTTTTTTTCCCCTTTTGCATTAAATTGTACACAAACAAGAAAACAGATTAAATAACATGCCTTTTAGGGCATACGTTTCATAATACTATAGAGAGTATAAGCTTTTAAAGCAATTCTCTCCACTAAAATTAAAACAAACTGCTCTGAATAGCATTTGCTAGGCTCAGCGGGGGCAGGGGGATGCTGATTTCCATGCATTTTCCTCTACAGCTTGTTAGCAGGCGTTGCGAAGCATATGCACTTCCCTTAGAAACGCAGTTCGGAAGTTATTATCCATCCTTCAAATTATTTGACAACGTGTGCGCTTGCATCACCGTGGCAAGGAAACTCTGCAACACATCGCACGCAGGTATATAGAAAACCAATAAATCGGGGTCCTCTGGGGAATTGTCCCAGCTCCCAGCACCTGGCCCTTGGCCCAAGGTACAGATGGGGATGTTGGTCCAGAAGCTGCACTTTTGTGGTGCAGACAGTTATTTATCAGCGGGGCTTGTTTTCATCCCTGCAGGGGCAATAATATAAAAAGCCACATCAAGACTGAGACGAGATAAGAAACTGCAGAGGGCCTGGAGTCTTAGGGAGGCAGATGGGACATTAACAGTTGGAAATGGCATGGGTTTTTTTCCAATATCCACATGTTCCTACTAGATTTTTGCAAACCATGCACACCTGTCAGAAGAACCCTTCCCCTAAAAAAATAAAAGATCTTAAAAGTTTACAGTGTTAAAGCACTTCCTTCCATTTTTTTCTTTCTGAAAAGTTGATATCGTGGTACCACGAATCCAAGTGCAAATATTCCAAGGACAGAGGAAAAATATAATTAATAAATGTTATTTTCAAAACCAATCTACTTTTAGGGCTCAGTGACATCTTGACTTTATAATCTTGTGTCTTGAGACTTAGCAGGATCTGAAGCAAACAAGCCTGACTCCCATTGCCTTATATCCCTGGGCCAGTAAATACCAAAGAAAAGCTGAAGGACTTTCAGAGGTGGCCCAGTACCCTCAGCACCAGCACTTCTCTAACCTCTCCCTCAGTTAGAGAGCAAACAAGGCCCAATGTGAAATCCTAGACAGAGTAATTTTCATTACAGCCATCTTCCAGCAGAGATCCCGTATGATTTCAAAGAGCACTATTGATCTAGATACGTTTTGATAACAAAAGTATGCATTATGTTTGCCCAACTAAAGCACTTTTGAAACCCAGCTGCTTTAAATTATGTTTTGACTGTGTGGAGAGACACACGTTTTCCGCATTTAACTACTGTATTTTCACCCAGGGGGCACTTTGTTCTATAGCAATCCTTTAACACTGTTAGTAACATTTAACTCAGCATGGAGCATAATCATAACAGCCATCTATTTATTTGATGGAGCTGGTAAACTGGAAGAAACACGTACACAAAAGAAAGGAGAAGGAAGGGGCTGAGCCCAGAGAAGCACGGGGGCTACCAGCCGCGGTCTGAAATCACAGACTTTTGCTGGTAAACGGTAAAAAGCAGGACACTGGATTTCAGCAACGAACTCTTTCAGGGACAAAAATATGACTAAGAGATATTTTTTTGAGCTTTGAGGTTACAAGTCCTGCAAAGATGGAGAGATGATTGCCTTTAGCAATGGGCAGCAGAAAGCTTTTGTGTAAAAACCCAGCAGGAATTCCTTGTGGTACCTATTCAGTTTGTACACATAATTCAGGGGCTTTTTACATGGTTAAACTAGAGACACTTGCTCTTGCAGATTAAAAATAATTAAAACTGGACCTGAATATCATGTGATGCTCTGGGGACCAGTCAGACCTCCCCAGCCTGCCCTGTTTGCAGACCAAGCTCTGTTAGATAGATTTAATTCACTGCAGCTTTTGTTGTGCCATAATCTTTAAGGCGGACAAGAAGAGACATTAGAAAGCAGCCCGCTGTCGAGGGGCGAGCGCGAGTGGTCAGCACATTGGTTCTCAGCCCTGGGAGTTTCCTGAAGCTGCAAATGTCCAGCTTCCAGCACTCTGCTGGCTGGACCTCCTGGCTGAGCAACCAAGAGCAGACCCAAGGCACTCGCTCAATAGGATCAGGGTTCATTACAAGTGCACCCATCCCAGTCCAATACAGAGCTCTTCATCCTTTGTAGCAAGGTCTACATGATGAGTATTACTCCCCACAGTGAGATCAGAGGTTTTGCTGGAGAGGCTTTCCTCGTTACGGAAACGAGATGGTCACAGGCTTCGCCCTGAGGCTGGAGGACATCCCTTGGGCTGGCTGTGAGGTGCTTTCAGGCTTTTCCCCAGAGGGCTATCAAGAGGCCTTGAAGGGCTCTCAAGGAAAATGCTGCACCCCCAGGAGACTACCACAGCAGCGGTCTGGCTCCCCATCGCTCTTGGATGTGCAAATTGCTCCACGCAACTATTGCCAACAGAGGTGTCTTCAGCTGTTGTCAGGCAGTATAGATACTGGAAAGAGGTGGACACTTCTCCCTTCATTATAGACGAAATCTCCACCAGTATTGTAGAAGGATAAAGTGAGGCTTTGAGGAAAAGTCTGTATTTTCTAAAGATTTTTCCCTTCATTTGAAAAGTTGATAACGTGAGGCCCAACAGCCCAGAGCAATTTGGCTGTGCTCAGGAATGGCAGAGATCAGTGTGTCTATCCTGGAGCATCTGAACTCTTGTGTATATCACACACCTGCAACAGGCTTGGAAAAAAGAGAGTCAGAAATGCCTATTTTTTTTTTGAGGTAACCACATGCGCCCCAGTGTAATGGCTGCCATACCTTACCCTGGTATGGCTGGGAAAGGTAGTAATACCAGCAAGAACACAGCTCTCTGGCCAGAAGCCGCAACATGGGCTTCGACCTCGCAGTTTACCCTCTTGGAAAGTGCTTCATTACCTCGTAAAACACAACAGCGAGAGTGTTACTCCTGCAGCAGATGTGGTGCGGTGCCGCGCGCTGTCACCGCGCAAGTGACACGAGCAGTTCCTCCCTCTCGCAGGGCGTGCGCTTGGCTGCAACGCCCTCAGAGCGAGGAGCTTCGCCTGCAGCCTTGGGCATTTTGGTGGCTTTTTTGCATTCATGGTGCAGAACTGTCTTGAGAGCAAAGGATGGATTTAAGGTTTGTTCATTTTGCTTATTGTTTCTACCTTATTTTTTTCTTTTTTTTTTGGTTGCTGGTTAACACGAAGAGGGGAACAAATGATGAAAGGAGAACTGAAGTGCCCCCTCCTTCTCCACGGGGCTAATTTTGAAATGTAATCAGCTTTGCAACTACTCTCCGAGGAGTATGTGTGCGAGAGGCTCTAATTAAAGCGAGAGCGCGATGGCTGCAGCTGCCCTTGCCGTGGCGACAGGTAGCAGGCGGCCGAGTTCATGGAGCCATGAGCAGTGGCAGCAGCTCTTTCCTCGTGGCTTTGCTTGGCCCCAGCCCAGGCAACGCAAGTACACGGTGGTCACGCAGGGGGTCTGACAGCTCTGCAATTAGGGGTCTTCACAGTTTTTCCCCACTGCCTGGCACATGAAAGCTTCACCAATGCAGCTAATGGTTGCACAGGAGGTGTGATGTACTTTTTCCTGTGGCCGACACGGTTAAGCCGGAGCAGCAATATAGCAGTGTTGCTGCTGTACATCCCTCCATCCAGCAGCAGATTAGGGGTTTTTTAACAAAAAAAAAAATAACCTCCAGCATGAGGACTTTTTTCTACCAGCACCGCTACATCACCATGGGAGGAGCTCTCCTGCTTTACCCGTGCAGAGTTCAGTAGCAAAATACATCATAGGTATTAATATGGTCTCTGTGGTCATTTATGCAGGAGGGACGTTTGGCGGCAGAGTCAGCCCCAGCGCAGGCGTAAGGGAGCAGCCACCCCGGGCGAGCAGGTGATTGGCAGCTTCCTTAGGGAGTGATCGCTCCCACAGTTCGGTTACATGGCCCGTGGCTACAGACGTAGGGACTTGGGCTGTGACAACAACCTCCAGGGATGTGTTTTTGAAGCTTCCTTGAACTCATTCTTGTTTTCCACCTGCCGCAGCCTTTGCCAAGAGATGATACCTGCCGCTGTTGTTGATGCTGCTGCTGTCACCAGACCCAGGCTGTCCATCCATCCATACTGACACACGAGCCCCTGTTTGCTGGCTCTGATACAAATTTTGAAAGTACAGAAGAGGGTTATTACTATATAATGCACTCAGCCTAATCCTAGGAACATGGTAGAGATGAAGAGGGGTTGACAAAGCTTCCCCAGGGGAAAGTCACCTACTTGGACCTGGCCTTACAAGCAAGGAGTGATATTTATTCACTCTATTACAAGCCAAGAATAAGCTATCATCTGGAGCAGATCCAAGATCTTCACTACTGAAGAAAATGCATCAAATCAAACTAATGCTTGTGCCTCTGCTCTCAACCATTAGCAGGAATTAGTATTTCTCATGCAACCTCCTCCTGGCATTTTATCTTCATACACTGGCACTGGCCGGTGAGCGGATGCTGCTACCTGGGCTAGACGTTGCGTCCCCTGGCTTGTTTTACACTGGGGGAGCGCTCTGCTGCAAATGTGGGAAGCAGGGACCGCTTCCTAATGGCAGAGTGAACTAGCCAAAGCAGGCAGATGATAGAAAGTGCACCGCAACGCCTGCTCTTTGCCTTTCCTTCACTTTTCATAGCCATCATTGCAACACTTTCCAAACGTCCCGTGTTGCATCCAGCTGAGCAGCCCCAGCGGTGAGTCCCACGTATCAGGGGAAAGCAGGCAGTACACTTTGTCACTTACACCTCTGATTTTGCTACAGGAGAGAAAAGTGCTTTCATTGCCCTACTCTCGGTAGTCTGACACCTGGCCTTCTTGCCTGTTGTTTTCACCAAACACATTTATTCTGTGTGCTGGGTCTCAGGCACATTGAAGCATAAAGACAGTTAAAGTGTGTTTCATGAAATATGCTTTCCCTACCACTCACAAAAAATGGGAAGGAGTTAGTGTTGTCCTTGTGCATAATAAAAATGTCTTTTTTTTCCCAAAAAAAAGTGCAAACCAAACTTGTTTTCCAGTCAACTCTCCTTCCTGAAGATCTAAAATCTTCCTCTTCCCAAAAGAAGTTCAAGGCCACTAAACCCTAGTATGTTTTAAACTGGAAATAATGTTTTCCATGAGGACTGGAAAGCTAGTCACAAGGCATACATCCCTTCTTCCTTCTGGGGTAATTATAGACCTATGTACAACATATTTTAGGTGCAGGTAGCCAGAAGACTACACTGCATAACTCACCTTCATGGACATGTCTGTGAGTATAGACATAGACTGGGCACGCAGTCTTCCTCTGAGCATTTCTAAGTTGCAGAAGGCTTGAGTCCATGTAAGAGTACCTGAGGTAAAGATCCCACCATTGCATTGCATAGGTGAAGCAGAGCCCTTGATACGTGATTTAATTTCAAATCCAGGATTAAATGTTGTCTTTTTGTCTCTTTCACACAAGTATATTTCTATTTTTCTGTGTGTGTGGAGATACACATAGATAGATGGATAGATATACGTATATAAAAAAACGTATCCTCAGCTGCAATCAAAAGCAGCGTGGCCAGCAGGTCGAGGGAGGGGATTCTGCCCCTCTACTCTGCTCTGGTGAGACCCCACCTGGAGTCCTGCGTCCAGCTCTGGAGCCCTCAGCACAGGAACGACATGGACCTGTTGGAGCGGGTCCAGAGGAGGGCCACAAAGATGATCAGAGGGCTGGAGCACCTCTCCTCTGAAGACAGGCTGAGAGAGTTGGGCTTGTTGAGCTTGGAGAAGAGAAGGCTCTGGGGATACCTTCTAGCAGCCTTCCAGTCCCTAAAGGGGGCCTACAAGAAAGCTGGAGAGGAACTTTTTACAAGGGCATGCAGTGATAGGATGAGGGGTAATGGGTTTAAATTGAAAGAGGCAGATTGAGATTAGATCTAAGGAAGAAATTGTTCACTGTGAGGGTGGTGAGGCACAGGAACAGGCTGCCCAGAGAAGCTGTGAATGCCCCATCCCTGGAAGTGTTCAAGGCCAGGCTGGATGGGGCTTTGAGCAACCTGGTCTAGTGGAAGGTGTCCCTGCCTGTGGCAGGGGGGTTGGAACTAGACGATCTTTAAGGTCCCTTCCAACCCAAACCATTCCATGATTATATTTATATATATACAGATATATATATCCCCACAAGATTGCCTTTTTGAATAGTAAGATACACTATTCAACTTAGGGCATATATATATGTATCCAGGATGCCTGACTATACCAACCTCCAGAGAAATATATATGTATTCACACATAAACACACACATTCACACGTCAACTACGTGTAATATTATAGGAAGCTTAGTTTCAAACTTCCTCTGGTTGTTTCATAAGTGCCTCAGCAGAACTGCATAAACAAGCACAATACGAGGATATAAAGGGTGGGGGAGTCAGTTTTTATAACATACGGTAGTACAAGTAGCTGATAACAGCAAAAAATAAGTGATTGCCTCAGAAACTGGAAATCTCTATAGCTGAATGGTGCATTTTCTCCCTTTTGACCTCAAGAGCATTCAGGAGTAAAAGGTGATTGTCCTACTTTGCTGTGTCATTCAAATCTGGTGCTGCAGCTGAATTTGAGTACCGAATGTGCGCTCAAGGACGCATTTTTCTCCCATTTCTGCTCTTGTTGCAGACATTCAGAGAGTACCAAATATTTTTAAAAAAAAAAAAAAAAAGGATGCCAAAATTAAATTCCCAGAGGAAGGCATTTTTCAAAGATTTCTCATCATTGACAACAATTTTGTCTAGTAATATTCAGGAAAAAAAAATTCAGAAGTCTTTCAGCTGGTACCTGATTGCCATGAATGCTCAAATTAAGGAAGCTCGGAGCAGAAGAGTACATTATAGATAGTAATCATGTTAATAGATATGATTGCTGAGGGATGTGGCCGATAGCCTTGCAAATATTGAGTATAATCCCCTCTTTTTTTTTTAAGTATTGCTTGGCACGGCTATCACTCTCATTTTTCTGAACAGATTTCAGCGCAAAGTGGTCTCTGTGACATTGCCATGGTGTAATAAGGCCAATGTAGCTTCAGCAGATCAAGCTGTCTCTCAGTAAAGCACCTCCCACAGCACATCTTGCTATCCTGCACCTAATACCCTTTAGCAATGCCTGATCCACCGCAAGAGAGCTGCCCGCCAGATGATATCTGTTCTAAATGCTGCTTACAGCCTGTGCTAAGCCTGATACAGGATTTGGGTCTGTCCTCCCACTTCACAACGTCACGACGACGTAGGTAACAAACGTGGAGGGGACGGGAAAGCACCCCTTAGCCTGCGTGAAAAGGTAATGCAAACAGTAGCACTCGGATAACTAGGAACGAAAAACAAGGTCAGCTTCACATTTTAGTGGACATGCAATGAGCTGAGTCTGTTCTTTAGCCTCTAAAGGGACTCTAGATGACTGTGCAAGGTCCGAACTTAATGAGATAAATCCCACCCTTGGGAAGTCCAAAGCTTTTTCTGGATTGCCATCTCTTAGGCTTACAACTCTGGGTCTTTGTGCTGCAAGTGTAGTATTCTCTAGCACCCAGGGACAAACTTAGTTCCCCACGTTCTGTCCTGGGTGGTCCACCTGCAGGCAGTATATCCCCCCCAAATTTGTCTTGTTCAAATATTTTGTTTCATAGTCCATCGAAGTGCCATTTACAACCAACCTGTGAGTTCTGCTATTGACAGGATCTTACTCTAAAGATACATTTTAAGATACAACTGAACATATCTTTTCACTTTTCCAAACAACATACACTTAAGAAAATAATCATTCCTCCCCAGCTCTGAAGTGTGATAATATAAATTGTAACGATGCAAACTGAATTCATTTCATTAGGAAGATGAGTCATATCCATCTCTTTTCAGCACTCTGAATGACTTCAGCACAGCAAAGAGGTGCTTTTCTCCCTCCTTCCTCCACTCCAGTCACCAAGTTTTCAATAGACTTGCAGCTAGATCAAAGGCAGCCAGACGATTCAAAGATTTATAGTATTACTTAGTAAGGGCAAGAGTGAAAGTCAAATGGTAACTTCCCAAGAGAGACTGATTACTCTGAACTGCAGCTAATACAATTCACTGACAGAGAGTTATGAAGACATTAGTTCACACCAGGGCAGAGGAAAACTGCCACGTGGACTCTGGTGTTCCTACCAAACCCCTTCAGCACACAGCTGGCAACTTACCATTCAGAAATAACGCTGTTTCAGGCACCCATGGACCACAGTAAAGTCCCTCTAAAGCGTCTAGGAAACTGCGTTTTCCACTGTATTCTGTTCAACGGCTTTGTGTTTTCACAGTGGCAGAGCTCAAGCAGAGACCTCTCTTCGGCACCACATGGCCATTTTACCCCCTCCAAAGCCCTTACGCAGTTTTGCTGCTCACACCTCCACCTAATTGCCATGGAGGCAAACTCACTCGCTGTGTTTCCACGAAGCCGGCGTATCTCCGTGGCAGTTCTCTTCATTGCACCGCAGCTGGGGCCACCCTGAGTGCATCTACAGTCAGCAGATGGCCAGCTCGAGCCTTTCCTCAAGCCGCTGGTGGACACACTGCCCGCACGCAGGCCTGCACCCAGAGGTGGCCTGGGGCCGCGCTCCAAAGGGGAGACACATGCCTTGCTCCCTGTTGTCCACCAGCTATCCCTGGGGCTCACCGTCCCCACACCCACTTCCAAGACTGCTTCTCCCTTCTTGGTCAGTCCCAATCGAAGGACGAATGGTCCCACCGCTTGCACCAGGGCTCAGCTTGGCCTTTCTCTTTAGTTAGCAAAACAGGAAACTCCTACCTTTTTCTATTTCAGTTTTATCTTTTTTTTTTTTTTTTAACAGGCCAACTGGGGAGGGAAATAACAGGGAAGGGTGGAACATTTGTTTTCATTTAATGAGTTTTGCACTTGCCCTGAGAGTGCTTGGGAGAAAAATCCTTGCAAGCTTTAATTTATAGAGCAGTGATGAAGGAAGTTATGGGGGACAGGGGGAGGGTGAATAATTCTGTTGGAGCCTTTCTTCCACTTACAGAAATAAAATGTATTGAGGCCGTGGGAATGGCCGTTGTCTTCTGGGAGCTTTAATTCTCTGCAGTACCACTCAGTCTTGGGAAGACTAATAGCTGAAGGAGTCTTCCACAGATCACCTCATTACCCTCCAAAGACCATCAAGGGAATAAGAACCTCTGGAGGAGCGTGAGCCAACATTTCTGGGGAGACTGGGGGCGTTTCACTTCCCCACCATGAAGATTTTCCTATTTTCTTACAAAAAAAAATAAAAGCTAGATTTGCAGAGACCTCCCTGCAGTTTTCTTCTACAAGAACTGCAGGTACTCCTCTCAGCACAAGCCCGCTTTGGTCCATGTACATGTCTCCTCATTTATTCTGGCCAAACCCCACCAGCAGACTTCATGCTGTGTGTCAAATCCTGCCTACTTGAGCTTGGAGCGGTGATTTCTACACCCAGCAATGAGGCGAAAACGGAGACTTATCACTGAATATGTTTGCTGTAGCCCTGTCTCCCTGGATAACAGCTATGCAAAACAGATACCTATTTATTCCCTGTTGCTGCTATACAATCTTTACCCTAGTTTGCATTTTGCCTGAGAGAGTGAGTCACAAAGATGGCACTTCCCATCCGTTCCCAAATTCCTCTGCAAATCACACCCCAATTTCTGAAGCAGAAGCAGATTTCCACCTTGGCAAACCAGACAATTTAGTGTCCTGAGGTGATGGTTTGCATCAACGCAGAGAGCCGGCACAAGAACGCAGGGGCCCCTTAAGCCCCAAGAAGGGACTTGGGAAGGACTGGAACTGTTGAAGGAAAATGCTGTTGGAGGTAAGCACTGGGACTTCTTCCCCACATCCGAGACATGAATCCTCTCTCACAAATCCTTCTGCCAGAGGAAAGGAATTAGCCCTGAGGAGCTCGGTTAAGGAAACTCTTACATTTAATCCTGACCTTACTGAGCAGGGTTAGGGCATAAGTGAAGACTTTTCAATTAGCATGTCATTGATGGATTGGGTGATCCTGATAAAGGGAGGACCAACGGCTCTTCCAAGGTCAGCTGGGTTGTTTTACAGACATTAACACTGAAAGACAGCAGCATGTCACGGGGACATTCATACAGCAGGGATAACCTTGCAGAAGGAAAGACAGCAAATGGGAAAAATAAACGAATGTTCAAAGCACAAGCAAAAATTCGGGATTAGTTTATAGGCACTAGGTTGTATACTATTTTTTCTGTTAAACACTCAGCAGTGACTTCCCAATGTGACCTCCGCCAAAGACATACATTGCAAAACACAGGCAGGATTACTAATTTTTCAGAGGCTACTCTTCATGACGGGTTAAGCCATAATTTTGCTGTAGCTCATTCCACCGCTGAAGTTGCTGACATTTATGACTGTGCTTTGAAACGTTGATATACCCAAGGATTTTGCAACATTAGCTTTGACATGCCAAATTAGTCCATCAGCTCCTTCCAAAGTGGATCCACAATACGGTGGATGAGGACGTGGCAGCTGAGGGCTGTGTGGCATCAACACAAGACCTGCCCTCAAAATGAAGTCTCATATTCTGTTAGGAGGTGCATTGGGAGCCCCCACATTAGCAGTGCCCCATGCATTAAAGGAGGAAAAACATTGCCTGCCGTTCATCAAAATGATCTCTAACTGCAAGGCAACAGAGATGTGGCAAGTGTAAGACATCAGCATTAATACTACTGTGGATGTGAGTCATAAGAGGAGACCTCGAGGAATTCCCACCTGTGTAGATGATGCTCTGTACCATCCCTGGGGGAGGTGAGCACCCAAAGAAAGAAAAATAAAAGGCCAAGGACTGAGGAGACAGTGGTTTCTGTGAGAAAATGGGGAACAGAAGAGACACAGCCTGCCCTTTGCAGGGTCTCAGAGGGAGACCAGCAGAGACCCTCACATGCCTATCAGGTCACGGTCAGGGAAACCCACTTCCAGCAGCTGCTCCAAGTGCACACGTTGGCTGCCCCCGTCCTGCTCCCAAAGGGAAGAGAGGCTGAAAAATATGGTGAGGGTGGCCCCAGATCTGCCAGCCTGATGCAAGAGAGCAGTCCCAAGTGTGTTTAATTCAGGTGTACCATCAACGTCCTACCCTGTTAGCAGATTATGAATGCCAGTGGCATGCAAGCGTTGAGTCCAGGTGACTTGGGAATTTACCCTGACGTGCCTGTGCTGAATGAGGAGGCCTTTAGAAAAATAATCTACAGGCCATGCTGCAAACTCTTTATGTACTTTCACTATGCCTTTAATAGGATATTTTAAAACATCATGACTGATGGTTTATTTGCCCTGAATCTGGTTTTGCATTTCTTAATCAGCAGCTAGGATCCTATGTCTCTCCACCAAGCCCGGCATGCAGGCAAACAGTAATGCTGCCAGGTAATGTCGTGGTGCGGATGAAGTCTTTTATTGGACCTGCAATTAGCCCTCAAGTGAAAAAGAAGCTTTCCCAGTGCTCTCCCAATATAAACCACAAAGCTACATCTTATTCAAGACAGAAGAAAACACAGAGGATTATCATCTGGGTAAACTCATCTGGCTTTATCAGCAGTAAATTTGTTGTTCAAGCCACTTAGGTCTAGTTACTGTAAATTCCTGTTTAATTATAATCCAGATGTTCTCAAGACCCTCTTACCCTCCAGCACGCCTTGACAAGCACTGCGCAGAGGAAATGCAGCTCTGCAGTTTTCAGGGTTAAGATGCTCTTTGGAGAACACACCAGGAGAGCTGCTTGGCACAGGGGGCGGTGGAGCCGGATCCCAGGTGATCCACGGGGGTCATTTTAATCAAGGGGAGCTGTGATCCTGAGCCAAGTGGTAATTGCCAGAGGGGGGGAGAATAGGCAGCTTCCCAGCCCCTCGCTGGGATTTGCCCATGTGAGCTGCTGCCGCCTGCTGAAACGCTGCTCCAGCATGGCACCTGCCGAGACGTGGGAAGATCCCTGGTTCATTGCAACGCAAGTGGCATCCCCCACCCCTCCGGAGATGTCAACATGGCTTTTGTTTTGTTTGCACTCATACTGCTCTGTTTGCTGTCTCTTTTACTTTTTCTGGAATAGTCTATATGTATTTTGTTGCCGAGATAGTGACTCAAAGCGCATTTCAGTTCTTACGGGTCTAAATGGCATTTTGGCTCTTTTAGGCTAAAATTGATTCAACAAAACGGTGTAGCATAGACATTCATAAATGACCCGGAAAGAGGGGGTAAAAATAACATGAACAAAGACTTCTAAAGACATACTCCGTACAAAGTATATAATGAAGTCATTGAACTCATTGCCATAGGATGCTGCAGAAGTCAAAGATACAAAGAAGTGGATGTTTCATGTGCTGAAACAACTTTGTTTATGTCACACCTTGGTTTTTGTCCTTTCTGATCTCTCTGCAAACTTCTTGTTTTCCATATAAATCATTTGGGGGAAAGCTTTCCGCTCGAACACTTAAAAAATGTGCTCTTAAAATAATGATTGCCAAGTGTAACGAGATTTATTTCATTTTGAATGTTACTCAAACCTCTGTGAAAACCTTCACCAACACTTCACATATATACAACCCCATGGAAGCAGATCTTAGAAAAGAATCAGAGTTTTAGATTTTTAACAATACTCAGGATTACTTAATAGTCTCTGCTAATAGAAACTAATAGTCTGTGCCTGATAGAAACTAACATCAAACCTTCTGAGGTTAAAGACAAAGTCTGTCTTCCCACTTGGCAGTGGTGAAGTCTTAGCTCATTTCCTTTTGCTCCTTTTGCTCAGGCATAGTCCAATGAAGCTGCTCAGTGTATACTCTAAGTAAAAGAAGAAATGGTGGATCTAGATGTTTATTTTTGCCTATTTAAAAGTAACTCCTGAAAAGTTCCAAAAAAGAGTTAAAAATACCACATCATCTCAATAGAAATTAAGTATTTTTTTTTTCTTTTAAAATATTGTCATTGCTGGCCCAAGCACTATATTACTTGAGCTTTAGCACCTGTACCTACTATTATGTTTGTATTTTTAAGAGGTTATAATATTGCCAACTACATCATCTTTCTAAACACATCTCCCAAGTGTGTGGTGATTTCTGTAATTCAAACATTTAGTCGTGACGCAATGTGGGATTCAGGAGAAAAAATACTCAGTGTAGACATAAGCATCGCATTGACAAGGTGGGCAATGTTGGGGGACACTGACAAATCTGCAGAAGAACAAGTGCCCTGTAATTCATGTGAACAGGACAGATATTAAAAGGTCAGATGTTATAGTTGGAAACGAGTTTCTAAAAAATACAATTTTTGCCTCTGCAATTACATTTCCAGTAGATCCTTCCACTTTGATCAGACACTGGATTGATTATGACAGTTCCAATTTCGCTTTAATTTTAGCAAATTGTTCTGCTATTATATTGTTAGACCAGAGGAAGATTCTGCCATCCAGTGGCGAAAAATCTCTCTTTTACTTTAAGGCCACAGTTTATACTAAAACCAGGTTATACCTTTAATCAAATCGGCATGTTTGGGCTACGGTAAGAACTTCTCTTTTGTTCCTGGAGCAACAAGAAGATAATTTTACAGGGGAGTAGACATACACTGGTAAAACTTGTAGGGAAGCCATGTGCGCACAGACTGTGCCTCTTGTTGACACTTGGGTTTGTTCCTTCGTTAGCGCACTCGGTCTCGTCACCCAGTACAGCTTAGGACATTTGTGTGACATGTTCATCATGCGCCAGCAGTGCGTGTTCGGACAAGTCCTGGGCTGGCGTAGTCCTGCTGCCAGCCTGTGCCACAGGCCCCGGGACGGAGAGGAGATCACGTGTGGACATGTCTTCTCCCCGGGCAGGAGGAGAAGACATTCTGCATCTTCCTACCACAGCAGGCAATATGTCAGGAGTCGGTCTTGGACCTTTTATAAAAAAGACACTTAGCAACATGCAAACGTGTATCACAGTTTCCCAATAATTACCAGTTGCATCCCCATTTAGTAACACACATAACCAAAGGCAGAGCGGGACCTTCGCCGCTTTGGGAGCTGGAGGGGGTGGATGCGTGGTGACTTCCCTCCTCTCAGCGTGTTCACACCCTTCACCCCCTTCTGTACAACTTCTCGGAGCTGCACGGCGCCGTACTGGGAACATGGATCCCTGTTGTACCCTGTGCTGAAAGGGCGTGGGGGCTTCACTATTCAGTCTACAGTATTTAAGGAAATAGCCCTTTTTAGAAAGTAGTGAGCGGCATTTCTGGAGGTGAGAGGTCACCCCAGGAACACTGACCACCCCTGGTGCCCATGGTGGGTGAACCACCCATGAGCCACGTGGGGTGAGTGCCCGGCAGAACAGTAAAACAGCCCTGCCCCGTCCAAGGATGAAACACGTGGCAAAACACATGGTGAAACGCTGTATGCGACTTCACCCCACCTCAGATCAGGCACAAAACGCATCCACTCTGTGGAACAGACCATGGTTGGGTAGGTCATGTCGTTCATGTGAGAGATGGAGGCTTTCTTGCTGAGCAGCTGTCTCCTGAAGTAGGCCAAGCAGGAGAAGGGGACAAGGAGAGCTGAAAGAATCAATGCAGGAGGTGACAACAGCATTAATCAGAGCTGCCACGGCACCCAGCGCCAGGAGAAGGCCCAGATCCTGGCTTGATCCTGTCAGCAGAAGCACACCGGGAGAAGGATGCCATCCCGCTCAGGTGGATGCACGAGCTCCAGGACCATGGCCCAGCCCTTCCAGGCGGCTGCCGTGCACAACACTTCCCTTGGTAGCAACACAATTAATTACTCCTCCAATTATTCCCCACAAGTCTGACACCCCCAGGGGAGCTGCCAGAGCAGCTGGAGTTTTCTTTGAGCCCCAGAGCAGAGGAGGATTGCCTGCATCTTCTTAGGACACGGAGTAGTGGCCGAGGGACGCACAGAAGACTAGCAAGACCATGTTATGATAGCACTGGTGGCAGGAGAGGAACTTGAATTTCTGCCTGGTACCAGTAATGCCATGGTCCTAAATACACGTACCAGGCCTGGAAAAGCAGTCTGTTTTACCAGATCTGGCCTAGGAGGTTCACTCATTTTAGACTTCCCCAAGAGCTATGTAAGCTATGCCTGGGCCTAATGTTCTTGAGAAAAGGATTTACAGAAAAATACCTTTAATACCCTTAAAGGTATGAATCTCTAGTATTTTGAATATTGCATTCGTTCATCATTTGCTTTTCATCCTAAAAGCAATGACAAGGCATCTGCACCTTTCTGTGTGCCTACTCGTAAGGAATAGCTTTGAGTATCCTCTTGATCTCCAAATTTGTATGTTGGAAAAGTACTCGGAGGCATTTTGGGGTGGAAAAGGCCAGCAGCACAGGAGCACAGATCGCTTGAATATCTCCTTCCCTGTGGGGGGACATAGACCTGCACCAGCTCTCGTGTCCCCGCGCTGGGAGCAGGAGGAGCAGTGGCAGCAGCGTGCCCTCTACAGATCCACCACAGCTGGGACATACCTCACAGATTAAGACACTTAAAGTTAGGTGTTTTCATACAGGTCTGAAGAGCAATTGCACTGACCAGATGTAGACATCTCTTTTAGGGTGCGCTGGACAGTCCTCAGGCTGCCTTGAGGAGATCCCCATTGCCAACAAGAGGAGCTGAGCTGCCACACTTGCGGAAGGCACCTGCTTGTGGGCACATAACTTTACGTGTCCAAGTTTGGATCCCAACAGAGATCCCGACAGCCAACAGGGCTGGAGCGCATAAATGCAGCACGCAGAGCTCCACCTGCAGCGGTCCGAAGAGGGGAACCTATCAAGGGAATGAGACACAGGGGATGATAGGGGAATATTCAGCCCTTCCAAGGCAGGGCCGAGAAGCAGCCCCCATCAGGACTGCGTCTATGGACTTGTTAATCCTCCATGTTAACACCCCATGCTCCACTTTGCAAGAGCTTTCTGAGGCTTTCTTTTCACATGCAACCTCTTGAAATATTGATCGGGGGAGTGCTGCATTTGCTCACCTGTCAGTAGGAGAGCTGTAGGTGGGTGGACTGAAGACTGCTTGGTGCTCTCAGGCAATACCTGTCAAAGAAACTATTTTTTAATCCAAAATCATACGTTCACGTTGACTTTTACATGTGTGTGTGTGTAAAAGAAAATTATTCCTTGGACTGAATTTGGCTTTAGAGATGGTGAACTGTCCTGGCAGAAAACTGATAGCACTTACCTTAAACAAATGAGATGGTGAAACTTCAGCATGGCACATTCCCCTTCTAATATATTGTATCCAAGTGTTGGGCTTGGTTTTATTTTGTATTCAGAGTTTATCTGATATCTTCACTGCAGCGAGAAAAAAGTATTATGACCAAAGATGTAACTAGTCAAACAGAAAACACAATTGACCCATCTTTTCCATCTAGTATTGAGGTAGATAAACAATAAATGTATGAAGAAATTCATTTTTAGATAGATGAAATCCCAAACGCTTACTTGGGAGCCAGTTTCATTTACAAAAAGATAGGCAAGCACAAGCTCTTTCTCTGCACAGAAGCAAATCTTCCTGCAGCAGATACACTTCAAAAGAGAACTGCATCTCCCAAAAACATTTTTGGCTGTGAGACTCATATTTTCCACAAGGTGCTGTTCTTACTGAGCCTTATTCCCGCAACTTTATGCTCACAAGACAGGTTCTTTTGACTAAAGTTATACACGTGCTTAATGAAGTACAGAATAAGACAGCGTTTATTCACTATTTTTATAAAGCAATTATGAATGACTCACTTGCATGTGATTTGTTCGGTAAGAGTTATGAGCCTTTTACCTCTCTTCTGGTAACGTGAGACAGCTTTGCTTTTGATTTATAGTTGTTTTCTTGGGAGGACTGGTTCCATAGGAAAATTATCAAATACTTGTCTTTTTCCATACCAAATATTTTTGAGGCCTGCCCTCACCCTCCTCTGAGTCATGACCCTGCTAACCGGAGTAGCTCAACCCCTGCAGACCAGCATCAGATCTGCCTGAGCGCTGGGCACAGCCTGAGAAAAGCACAGCAAAAGACACTCATGGCTGGGTTTGGACCTACTTCACGCAGCTCTCCTTACCAAGCAAAGAGCAATGCGGCTCACAGAAGAGATTGCAGAACCAGAGTTTCTGCTGGCAGATGCCATCAATGTCAGCAGAATCACACCCCCAGGGAACTTAAACCTTTCAAAAGTGGCAGATATTTTAAAGACTATTTTAAGAAGGTTTCAAAGGGAAACATTACTCAGAACACTTGATACTCCCTGTTTCCAAGAAGTCAGGAAAATCTGAAATCCAGAAACGGGTTATTTCCTCTTTGAGGAAAAATGAGCTGGCAAAGATAGCTGGATACCAGGGAGGGAAAGCAGACAAATATTGATATTATTTTGTCTGAATAGTGTTCATGCCCCAAGGAATTGCTTTATTCCTGGACTACTAGAAGCGGAGTTAGATCAAATGGAATTTTTAAAGGAACCAAGAAGGAAATGTGAAACAATGGCCTGCTTAACACTCCAACAAAAGCTCAAACCCTCATCCTGCTAGCTTTGGTGACATTGCTGTTTTACCAAGGGTGAGATGCTGGAGATCAAAAGATCCTCATTCATTCTAAAAACTGCCTTACCGGGAGCAAGGAGGAGGCTGAGCTGTCAGGGAGGCCGCTCTACCGGTGGCCCAAATGAAGTCACTGAGATTTCTAGTGGAGTAATAGTCTGTTCATCCCCAATAAAGATATAACAATCTAGTATAAAAACATGACATTCTGCAAAGCTGCTGTACAGCTAAATGACATTTGGTTGTCACTCATTAACAGTATAAAATGATACATACAATCATAAGAAAAAGTATCACCAAAGTCTAAAAGGAAAAGCTGGAGGAAGCCTGTTCCTTCAGAAGGGTGAAGTACGCTCCAAGACGATGCAGATTAATCTGCCCGTGAGTGGGAGCTACCCTTGCCCCACACACCAGCAACTAGCAAGGAGATGGAGGAAGGGTGAGAGAGTAGAAAGGCTAAAGCAATAATGTGAAGAATTACTCTTGATCAACCACTAAAGGGAAAACTCTGGACTGCTCAAAGTTTCTGCTGGTTTCCACAAAGTGCTGCCAGGATTGTGCTTTCTGCTCCTCTTCACTCCAAGCTCGTTGGCATTGGACTGTCTTCCCTAATTCGCTTTTCTAGTGTAACCACCTGGAAACACGGGATGGGGTGTAACACAGAATGACAAGTGCTTGCACCTTGCTGAATTTTCTTTTCAGGATACATTTCAATAGATGGACACAAATAAATGCTGCTGCTGCTGCTTTCTCTTTAGAAAGGGTTAGTTACAGTTTACACAGAAATCCACTCTCAGCACCACTGCAACAGGCATCCTCTGAAACACAATGTTTATTCTCATGACTGTAACCCGTAAGCCTGTGCTGAGGATTGAACACTTATGCAACTTCACCATCAGTGAGAGGCCTCAATTGCCAATTCCAAATTTGATCCAAATATCCACAAAATCTGAAGCTGCTTAAATCTGTTGTTTTGTTCAAATCAGCTTTATATAGCAAATTTCAGATCAGCTAGTTGATATGATTTTTCCTAGCTGGAGAATGGTGTTTTCGTTTGGGCCCATCCATTCCGTGGCAAGTAGCCCTACAACTCTGTCATTTGCCAGAAGTAATGTACATCCATCAAGAAACCAGTCTGTGTCTTCTGTTGCTTTCAAGTTAATTACAGAGGCAGATAATGTGGAGTCCCTTCAAGTTCTTCCACCTAAATTTGACATACAAGCCGTAAAATACAGTGAAGCAATCCATGAATTCTTCCCTCCAAATCCAATGACAACTTTCACCTGCTTGTGAGAGCAGGACTTGAAGATGTCGAAAAAAGAAATGCACAGTGAAAACCCGAATAACTCATATGGGTTACAGATAGCTCCAGTGACGATAAAGGAAAGGCCCTCCCTTGCATATGGCCCTGCATGTCTTTGCTTTTATTATTTACCCACCCCAGATTTTCACTGATTGAAGGTCTTACTCCTGTGCAGGCAAAAATAGAAAAGGCCTTGGTGAAACAAAGCAGATCTGCTAGCCAGCATCAATGTTCTCAAGGACGGATGGGCCCACAAAACACGCTCTACATACTTTTCGACCATTTGAAGCAAAAGAGGAAAGAACACTTTCTCTGCAAGTGAACAAGATGCTGACACACCAGTGACACACCAGATAAACAATTAAAAAAAAAAAAAAACACAACACAGCTACAAGAATGATTCAAGGTCTGTAAAATCTACCTCTTCCATCAAATATGAGGGAGCTCATTCTGGTTAGTCTGCAGGATTAAGAGGAGGAAATTATTTGTTTATGGGTACGAGCTGATCGGTTGTGAGGAAGGATTGGATGCCAGAAGACTCTTTCCAGAGCAGACACATGTGTACTACAGTTACGACAAACTCAAGATAAAAGTGGGCAAAATATTGTAACAGTGAAAGTAATTACCCATTGGGGAAAAAAACAAAACAAAACAAAACAAACCCCCAAACAAACCAACAACAAATACCAGACTATTCTTTTAGATTGAATTGTTGAAGTGAGATCAGCTATTTTTTCAAAATGATTGGGTTTAGTTGAGGTGGGTGAGAATTTTTAAGTAAAAGTCTGTGGATTATATTATACAAGAGGTCATATTACACATTCACAGTGTCCTTTCAGGATTTAAAATCTATAAATTTCTATCATCAGGAGCATTGGCTTCCACAGGCTGCTGACTTTATGATAAACTCTCTGCTGGGTCTCAAGTTCTTCATATTTGGTCTCAGGGGACAGCATTGTCCATATATTAATTTTGAAAGAAAACTTTCAGCTGACTAGAAATTGAAGGAATAAAATCTGCTTTCAACTTTTAAAAAAAACACCACACACAAAAAAACCAGTAATTCAGTTTCCTCTGTTGAGACTCTGTGCTCAGCCAAAAAGACACTGAACAAAAAATGGCTAATTTATGCGACAGAGACTGTGTCACCCCAGAGAGTCAGATTATTCATTCCCGTAAGAGAAGATGCGCCAAGCGGGGAAGTTAGGTGGGAACTGCTAAGCAGGCGCCCAGGGTACATCCAGAGTACCCCGGTGCAGCTATACTACACGGCCTGTCCTGGGACCCCACCTCTCCACCTCTCTTCCTAATTCTCACACACTTGCACCAGTTGCAGCCCTTGACCACAAACACAAGGTGACTGGTGACATTATCCACCAGCATCTCGTAGCACATCGAGAGACGGTGGAAGCCAAGCCAGGGACCAGACCCCTGAGCTGGCTGCCTCCCAGTCTCAGGATGGTTACTGGGGCGGACCAGTTGGTCCCAGCAGGGACAGATCCCCAGGGAAGGGGGTGCTGAAGCCACAGAGAAAACCAGGAGCACTGCACCCCTCTGGCCAGGACAGAGCTGTGGGAGATTTGCAATGCTGGAGTATGACCAGGTTTGTGACCAGACTGTACCCATGTCAGGTAGGTCCTTTGTGGTGAACAATGAACACCATCCACCCTTCCCTTTGGAGGCTTTGCAGCAGTTGAAACTTAAAAAAATAATAGTTTGTAAAACCACCTACATTGCTAAAACAGTGATGCCAAACACAGTGCAGCAGAGCCTGCTTTAACCTTCTCTTCTCCAATGTTCTTCATTTATTAGATCTTTGCTTTTTCATCTTCATGAGAAATGTCCCCATCTGTTTGGTGGCAATAATTCTAGGTTTCAGTGTTTCACTCCAAGGCGAAGCAAAAAGCAAACTATTATTGTGTTCACTGAAGACTAGAAAATTGGCAAATCTTGTAACAAACTCTAAGATGAAGATGGGACGGAATCAGCTTCCTTCTACATAAAAGATCGATTGCAAAAATGATCTCCTTAAAAGGACAAGTCTGACACTTGCTTTTTTCGTTCTCTGGAGTTCTCTTCAGAGACTTATTGGGACTGTGGTTGCTTAAGGTACAAGACAGTGTCATTTGCCGCAAACTAGCAACCTCTTTCATTCTGTAGGGCAAATTCAGTCCATGTAAATGGATACATCTCCCTTTTTCTTTTCTCATTTTTTTTCCTGCTGCCAACATGCCTCCTTGCAGGACTGCACTTGGCCCTTTGTCTTTACGAGGCCGCTTGCTTGACTGATTGCCTAGAAATTTATGTACACATTAAAAAAGCCATTTCACTTTATATGGGTTAGCTGGGAATGTCCAGATGGGAACTGAACTCCTCCTTAGCCATCATCTACTGGCATCTTCTTTTCTTTATTCTCTCCCAACCCTGTTGCCCACTACGTTTGACATCAAAAAGGACCACCCATTTCACCACGCACTGTACAAATACGTAAACAATCCTTATGTCTACAATTCCCACAGGATTTATAAGGCTAAGCAGAGGCGCAGGGAGGTGAAGAGGCTTCTCCGGCACAACGTGGCTGGAAAATGCATGCAGCAATCTGTCTCCCTGTCTGTGCCGCTTGCTTTTGCTCCACAGACACGGTGAACCTTGGAGAGCTTCAGGCTCCTGGTTAGGTGCTTCAAGACCTGACCACAGTGGGAGATTGACTGTTTCTTGTGATTTGGGGAAGATTTATTTAGGATTGCTGGGGAGTTGTCTCCCAGCTGTTCAGGATTGGAGACGTTTCGCTACCTCAAATGTCTGGAACCATTTATGTATTTGTTGGAAGCGTTTAATGGAAATTTGGACCAGGTGTTCCAGGAGCAGGCTGCTCCTGATAGACACGGACTGAGAAACTGCATTGTAGCAATTGCCTGGTTGTCCATCATGTTGGGTTTCCATTACCTCTAATTTGTAGAGGTAAATAAAAGGAAGATGTAGACATTTTCTAAATAATGACAGCAGTTCTCCTGAAGTCAGACAGGTGCAGATAATTCTTCCTGACCCAGGAAAAAGAAAATGAGAGGTGATCAGTATGAATACTGAAATACAAGGGCAGGAGCACATGTGCTATATTTCACAATAGTATATATTTAAACACTAAATATAATTTGGGGCCAAGTGTTGGGGGATTTTTACGTAGAAGACTCTCTTTTCCAAAATCTAAGAAAGAGCAACACTTGAAAATAAAGTTACCTACGTGGTTTCTCAAAACTTTTCTGAAGAGGAAAAAAAAAGATTTGCTGGTGTAAGGGACCATTCTTATTTCTGTGTTTCTTCTGATGAAAGCAATGTTAGCTGTTACATACTTGCAGTGTATAAAAAGTCCAAAAAAATTGTTTTTGTATACTGTTCCTTTTGTTCTGGCTCAGTCAGCAATCATCTTTTTTTCCTTTAATCTCTTTACATAGATTTTCTCAAAGTAGCATCTGTTTTGCCTTTTAAAAATTAATTGTGTAAGCACAACAAAATCAGAGAGATGTCAAAGCTGTGGAATTTTCCCTTGCAACCACACAAAGCCAAGTTTTGGATGACTCTGTTGTGAGACGATGAATCATCTCAAGTTTTGGAATTTGGGTTCAGGTTCACTAGGGTAGCTATTATGAAGCTCAGCAAATCTATATCCACCTCTGATCTGTTGCTGATGTGCTTTTGGGTTTTTGGAGGGGAAAGGTGTGTGGGAACTTCTAATATCATTATCCAAACTTAAACTTTGCCAGTTACGTATTTCAAAGCTTTCCTTAACTGAACCAGAAGTCCTGTCCTAAACCTTTGACAACTCTGATCGACAAATCCAAACAGAGCAAAACTAAAAATTTAGGAACAAATGTTCTCAAAGACAAGTGTTTGCAGTCAGCAAAAGAGCTCTTAGATACAGTTCTCTGGGTAAATCCTGGCAGACGAACTTAATTAGGAGTCGAAAACAATTAAATAGCAATGTGCGACAAAAATTGGCTAAACTAAAATTCTCTGTAAAATCGCCTTATTAGGAAACAAAAGAATTATCGCTCTGCTGTTTTCCACAGAAGGGAGGATGGCCTCTTTCTGTCTGCGCTCATGGGGCGATATCAGCCTCTATTCACAGTGGTCCAGCTGGCAGCCCACAGATCACGGGATATTTCTGTGTGCCCTCTGCCTTCCCCCTAAGGGCCTGACAGTGTTCAGGAGGAAAATGATGCTTTGGCAGCCAACGTGTCGTCCTGCACGTGCAGCGCCAGGCATGGAGGTGGCCAGGAGCTACTGCCCCAGCTCCTGGGGGAAAAGGGGTGCAGGACACCCGTGTGCATGCTCGTGGCTCAGCAGAGAGACAATCATTAGCTGCTTTTGTTGATCCTGAGCATGGGAAAAGGGTGTCTCAAAATCAGCTCCAGCCACCACATCCCCTCAGCTTTTGACCAGCTCATGAGTCATTGGCTGACAGACAGATGTGTAGCAAGAAACAAAATCCCAATTTAATCTTGTCCATTTTTCTTAAGTGTGACTACCCCAGAGAAACCAAGAAATGTGCATCTGTTCTGATCCACATCATGCAACAACTCCTGGCTTTCATTTTGGAAAGGATACTACCTTTCAAAGATAAATTAGATGGAAGAGTCCTCCAGAAGACTTCTGGTACAAGCTTTTTGGAGGATTGCTAGGCTTAGGGCAGTCCTGAGCCATGTCCTCCTCAGAGGGCTGGTGGCCAAGAAGCCATGCCAGGAAACTTCCCCGTGGGAAGCCCCTATCCATGAGTGGCTGGAGATCAGATAAAATGTCCAGTATGTCCTGGTTCTCCTCCCAAGGCATCCAGGGTTAGCCACTCTTGGGGAATAATTGCTGTCCACAAAGGTCTGACCCCCAATGGTCATTTTTTTAATGTTCATAAAGCAATAAGTAGTCAATGGTCACTGAAAGCAGCTTACTTAAATGGTCAATGCAATTGAAAAATTCCGATAGACTTCTGTGGATATGCGGGAGTCTTATAATCCTCTGTGGTTATCATTGCGGTTTTACCGAGCTGAGATAGGAATTAATTTAAAAAATCAGGGAATTTAAAAGAAGTTCCAGAAATAGACAGTGAGAAGTATCCTTGAAAAAATAAACTATTGGATTTCAAATATCATTATTCTTGTTGTTGTCATCGTTTTCAAATCTGGCAGGGAATTCAAGACATAATGTCTAATACACTGAAGTCAGAAAGAAAAATTCCAGAATCCGCAAGAATATGAAAACTTCAGGGTGTTAATGTTTAAAAGAAGATAAGGAATATCCTGACTCTTACCCCCCAAAAAAGAAAAAGAGAATTTACAGCAAGTGCCAAGCAATCTTTTTGGCTCCCAAATCTTCCATGTAGCATGTATAATAGGATTAACTTTAATTGCTTCCAGCCTATATCTAAAGATGAAGAACAGGATACCAGCTGGTTGGAATAGAGCTACCTCACCAGTCATTATCTATTAAAAAAACTGTCTGGCTCACACACCAATTGCACATAAATTGGGTTCTTCTTGAGGTCAACTTTTTTACCTCACCAGCTGTCTTAGCATTTCATAAACCTCCGTCATCCCCAGAAGCCGCACTCAGGTTATTTCTTCTTCTCGTTTCGGCCTGTATCCTGCAGGATCTGGGGTATTTTGCCCTCACGTTGTGCCTAAGTAAATGCTTGACAGTACAGACACCACAGTCAGGTCCGTGGTTTTCAAACTGGGGGCCGTGGTGGATCAGTGCCAGGCTGCTAAGCGTCTTTCAGGACTGAGCCTTTTGTTAGGACGCCGCCACTTTTTCACTGACGTCTCTCTTCCTCCACAAAGGAGACTATCTGTTTCGGCTGGGTTGCTTTTGTCGTTAAATACTGCTCAGATTTAGCAGATAGCAGAACTACACCTTTGCCTATACGTAGTGTGAAAACCAAAGAGAAAAGTAATTCTAGTGAATGAGTTCTCTTAGCCTGAAACCATTCTCTGCACTAGAAAATCCTTAAAAGAAGAAAAAACTGTGGAATGTAAATGGGTAACATTTTCTACTGCTGAAAATGTTTCATATGACCTTATAAAAGGTCCTTTATTCTCCTGGATGAACACCAATCTCACATACGCAATAGAATATTCATCCCTCTTAGAGTAATTTCTTTCTCAACGAAATTTATCTTTTAATATTGCACTACAGATTCCTTTTCAGTAATAGAACTGCTGTTTTTTTCTGAAACTAGCAATAGATTGCAATCTGTCCCCCTGCTTTTATTTCTTCCCTTTTCTCCAGAAGTGTTTTAGACCACAGCTACTTCCATCATTTAAAAAAAAAAAATAAAAAAAAATAAAAAACCACAACACATAAACCCAAAACCAAAACAAAAAACACAACCAAAAAAAAAAAAAAACCAAACCAAAAAACAAGTAGTAAGAAATGTGGGAAGTGACTGGAGGATTAAGAAAGGATGTCAGATGTCAAAAGCTCCTCCATGATATTAGAGTGAAAAATCCCAGTCAGGTAAATGAACCTTGTGATCCTAAAAGTCCCTTGGACATCTCTTGGAAGGGGCATCCCACCCCACGCTTTTCTGTATGTTCTAATTTTGCCATTTGGGGAAGAGAGGGTGTCTGTCCGCACAGCATTTCTCTGGCTCAGCCTGTGTGACTGTCCCTTTTCCATCCAGACCGAGGCAATGCATTGCCCAGGACAGACCCCTCCACGTTCCAGTTTGTGGGATCGGTGTGCAGTCCAGGGAGCTACTGCAGGCACCCTTGCGCAGTGGATACAAAAGCAGAGCATGAGGGATGATCTCTTTGCTCAGCAGTTGGCACAGCAGCAATGGATACTGGCTTCTGCTCTCTGCAGCTCTGAAAGGTGGAAATTGTTGCCTCACATTAGAGTGGTGGTTCGACAGCCCTCTGCGCCGCTCAGATAGGCATCTCATAGCAGGGTGAAACAACCCAGCTTCCCAGTCGCAGCTGAAGCCCTCATGCAGAGAGGCTGATGGGGAAAGAAACACTTCAGGACTTGCAGGGATCCTCAGGGATCTCCAAAAGCACAGGGTATCGCATATTTGCACGGCATGATGCATACTGTGATTGCTTCTTTACCCCACCTGCAAAGCAGCTCTTCAGGAGCAAGCAAATTCACACACCACAATGGGGTCGTAGTCTGGCTCCGGAATTTCTGCAGGAGGGAACAAATTCCTATGGATCTGTATCATGAGCTTGCCCCAGGCAGCTATCACCCCAATGCCACATCAATGCAAAAACTAGTGATTACTGCTATCTGGAACCCAGTTAGCCTCTGGTACCTGGATAAATGAGGTAGTGATGCAAGGCACCAGTTGAGGACCTGCTAGGGGAATTTGGCAACGGTATTATGGAAGTAATATATCGATGGGTAATCAGCATTGCAGAGATACTTGAAATTCTAGAGAGGTTCAAGAAAATGGGATTCTCAGCTTGTGCTGGGAGCACTAATGGCACACACAGGCCTCTCTCACGCTCTCTTGCAGGTGCCAATAAATGAGCTCTCCCCAAGAACGCTCTTCCTGCATTCTGCAGGGCTCACTTGGGATCGCTCTCACGCAGAACATGACTTTGAAATATGGCTCCTTCTCCCGAAACTACAGTGTTTGCTGTATGCTTCTCGTTCAACTTGAGGATGGGACTGTGCTTAACTGCCACCTAACTAAGTGTCAGCTGGACACCGTGAAAACATGGAAGTAGAAGCAAAGTAGGAGTAGAAGGCAGCCCTAGGCAAGTACCAGTGTTTCTCACGGGCTGCAGACACTCGCAAGGCACAGGAGATATTATGATGTCTTGCTCACCTCCCTGGCAGTACAGGGAGGAAACGCCTGCAGAATGATGGGGAGATGTAGGAAAGGAGCGTTGTGGGATCACTCCTGAAGGACTTCATCAGGGAACATATTGTACATCATGGCAAAGCAGTGACCAGACCACAAATTGGGTGTATGAAAAAGATGAAGCAAAGCTTATGTATTCAGAGACTAAGAGGAGCTCTTGTGATTTGGATGTACTCTAGGGCAAAAGGGGAGGGAGCTGTGTAGATATCTCTGCCCAATTTAGTATTCCTAGCTGCCTCGAGAGAAAAAAAGGAAAAAAAGACAAAGAACAGCTCTAGAGCATGATTCACTTCATCCTAAAGTAGATGTTAAGATATGTCAGATGAGTCACAGCCTAAAATTGCCTATTTCACTCCATTGATTATAAAAGGGAGCCCAGAGTGATTAGTTCAGATGAAGACACCTACAATTATGAATATGTTAGATGAGCTGAATCTCCCCCCAAAAATTCTCAGTCAGGGTGCAGGTATGGACAGAGGCTTTGGCACACACCAGTTCAGCAGTGCAGAGATAGACAGATACCCTCTGGAGGCTTTACCCTGAGAGCCAGCCAGGAAAAGCCTTGCAGCTGGCGCAGCCATGAAAAGCAGAATTTGTACTTGTCCATATCATCTCCTCATTTAAACACTGAGTCTTAAATCTACTCTATCAGTTATTCAAAGAGCTCTTATCTCTGAGAGAAAACATGTGATTCCTGAGTAAAAAATACACCTGACATTAGTCATGTAGGTTTATGGATCACAGTTTCCACATAAAGGCTTTGTGGGGTCTGCTATTTGAACATCTAAGTCTGTACTTGGATACACAAATTGGATTTCTACAGTGAACTGAGCTAATGCAGAAGTAGGAGTTACATGTCTTTCTATTACAGATACTTGAAATTTGGCCTATTGCTACTAATACAACAGAGTCTGTGAGAACAGGAATGATCCGTCTGTTATTCTCTAGTGGAATGAGCTTAGTGGAAGACTGTAACTGGAAGAGCTACAGCCTGGCAGAGGATCAGAGGGAAGACAGGACACGGGAGCAAGTAGTAGGTCCATCGCTCCACAGGAAAAGTTGGCTCTGAGTCTACGCCAGGACCTTCTCTGATGTGAGCTGCCCTTTCAGACCTCTGCAGATAGGGTGTGTTGCTTCCCTAGCCTTTCCTCCAGCCCAGCTCTGGAAGAAGGAAGAAATGGTGAGAGAAGAGGCATAGTGGGATCAAAGCACTGGAAGCAAAATTTTCAATTTAATTTAGTTGTTTAATTATAAAGCATTATTTGTACAGCTAGATTTCCCTTATCCATGGGTAGTTTATCTGGCTTACAGAGAAGCAACACCAAGGGGAAGAAAAACCCATTCTGCTCTCCTCAACAGTCTATCCCATGTCCAGCAACACATACTCATTTTTACGCTGCACTTGTGCAAAGGTACCTTCATGAACTTACACGGGCCTGCAACAATGGAGAAGTTTCTTGAAACTGGGAGTTTGGTGCAGAAACCCCCAACCAGCACTGAGGGAATCAGCTCAGGGCCAGTAGTATCATCCTGGAAGTAAACTGCTGCTTCCTGACCCATCACTCCACGTGGTGATGAATTGACTGCATGGACAGAAAGCTGTCTATAGTCGCTGACGCGATGCAAGTCTCTAGCAGATTTATTTGTATTCTCCAAAGCAGTGCTTTGTGCAGAGGTGGTCCAGCCCTTGGGTCCTTGCAAAGCTAAGGTTACAGATCTGCTTTCAGGACTTTGTGCCTCATGATGCCCAGCCATTCAGATGGGAAGAGCTGGAGCCAACAGAGGTGATTAAAAGTCTGAAAGTTCTTTATAAAGAAATACTTGTCACATTTTCAGCTAATTGGAGATAATCATGTAAGCTTCCCTCCACCTCCAGTTTAACGGACTGGTGACATTCGCACGTCTGGCTCACGGTAGCCTTACGGGGCTTGACATCTGCGCGTGGCAAAAGCATTTAGCTTCAGAGCTACATTCCCAGAGAGTGCTATCAGTGTGGAACAAATTCTGTTCACCTAATAAATGTGCTATACAGTCTTGGGGGCTCTATAATATTTGAAAAACAGGGAGAGCAAGGCTACTCTTAGAAGCATGGGAAGAGCAGTCAAAATGGGACTCAGCCCAGGCGGCCCCTACGACTGTGAACCACACATTGGTTAATATGAAACAGCTGCGCAGATGCTCTTCTGCGCGGGTGAAATAAAAACATTAGGCCAATAATCCACGGGCTTGAGACATAGAGACGGCCGAGACACCCTGCAGCGCGAAGCGGCCGGCAGCGCGGCTCTCTGAAGGAAGGCAGCGGCTCGACAGAAGATGTTAACGCGCACTTCTCGGCACTGTGCTGTAAGTGCCAGGCTTATCCCCCCGCGGGCATGCTGCTCCTTCTGCACCGTGCCCTTCAGCGGGGAAATGTGTGTCTCAAGCGTGTCAGCTGGCTTGGTTCGGGATATGACCCTTCACCCTGGCAGGATTTCAACTGCCTCATGATCCGGAGCATGGCACTGCCTTTGTTTGGGGGTGGCCATAACCGAGGATTTTGTTTTTCTCAGTGAAAAGGTAGCTCAGAAGTAGTATCCAATAGCAAAAGAATATCTTCCTTTGGTCTTTCATGTTTCCTCTGTGGCTTATTTGTAAGAAGTAGGTGCAACACAGAGAGAGATCGGGAAGTGTTTAATAACCTCCTGGTTATTTAATCTGTAAATACCAAGCTTTGAGGGGACTTTGATGTGAAAGCACATCAAAAGACAGGGTTAGAATTCAAAATTATCTAGACAAACAGGAGATGTAGGCTGAAAAAAATAGCACAAAACTCAGTGAGATAAACGCAAGTCAGTTCAGGTATACAAAAATAATCAACTAGAGACCTGCTGGGTGGGGGAAAACTCAGTAGGAGTTGTACACGAAAGGATGGAGGGATTGCGATGCATCTTGCATAGGCTGAACATGAGAACTGTTACATGAAGATAATACTGAGGTGTACGAACAGGATTATACAGCATCCAAAGTAACTCTTGTTCAAAGCCCAGCTGTAGTTCAATGTCTGAGTATGTACGCTGTCTTTCAGGAAAGATGGAAACTGTCTGGGGAGAATCCCTGGCAGAGAAAGATGGATTAACTGGGAAATTTAGCTTGAAGGGGACTTCTAGAGGTCATCTAGTCCAAACTACTGCTCCAAACAAGGTTAACTTCAAAACACTGTTCAAGGTCTTGTCCAGACCAGTTTTGAAAATTTCCAATTCTACAGTCTCTCTGGCATATGAGAAAGACTCAAGAAATTGGATTTTATCTCTGAAGGACTCAAGTTCAGTGGGATTCATTTGTGATTTGTAGGATTTATATTAACTCTTAGGAGAAGCTTGGGTCTTCAGTGAAGGCGAGCTAGCATCCCCATGATGTTCAGACATTCCCATTTCCTGCACCCCATGGAAAATGCCCAGGATGGAAGTCTTCCCTTCCATCTCCTCTTTATGAGCGGATAAGTTGGTCTTGTAGCCAGTCCACGCCATTGGAAAGGTCTGAAGCAGCCTGGTCCTGACTTGCTCAAGAATTTAGCTCTAAACATCTGTTTGCTAGAATCTATAAATGAAAAAGGTTTATGAATACCTGTATTTTTACTTATCATATTATCTAAGCATATTTAAATGACAGGATAACCAGAAATCATAAGAACCACTGATGAGGGCAAAGGGCTATTTTAGAATCCTTTTCCACCTTTACCCTGATCATATGTCTTCACTGCAGATTCAGCCTGGATGACCACAACTGGCCTTGCCAGAGTGTGGGCTTTTCCATTGCAAATATGATGTCTTCATTCTAGTCATGCATCCAGCCACGTATATTCGGGACCTTTCTGCAAGGACCTTTACGCTTTCCTGGCCAGTGCTAACAGAGCTCACCTGCCCAGGATGAATGGTGGACAGGCTCCAAAAGACCACCAACATTTGACTGGGCTTTAAGTGCCTCCTCAACTACTTGTAGAACAAAGAGTCTCCACTTAAATTTGGAAAAGAGTCGAAGTCAGTAGTAGACTGAAGATATACTCTTTTTTGATGGCTGGTACACATTAATGCCCTGCACACACACATAAACACACCCACATCTCTTTTTGTTTTGAAGTGATGAATTCACCACCATATAGCAATTATCCAATTCAGACATGAGTCATATTAACTACCAGAAGAGTGAAATCTGTCCACGCAGTAACTTTGGGCATTATAAATCTCTTTGAAGAATATCCTATTGGACTATTTGTTCCTGCCTTTTAGGGCAAAATGGGGGGGCTGGTTTAGTTTGCTGTCATAGAAGTTAGCCATGCAAGGACAGGCAAGAGGCAGGCGATCCAGGCAGAGCCAAAATCAAGTGAGGCCTGAAAACGTGTTAATGCAAATTTCAGCTCAGTGCTGGAATCCAGTGAAACCTTCAAACTCATTGTTATTCATTAAGCAGATTGAAGGAGTGAAATGAAATTCAGCAAATTGTCCGCCTCTGCAAAGTACAATATGTTCATTTTGAAGGGAAACCGGTGTATGGATGGAAGGTGAAGCGTAAGCCATACCTACCTCGGGAGAGGGGCAGGGGTCAAATGTGTTTTAAAAAAACATGTCCCTCTCTCAATGCATTTGCACATATGCCACCTCCACTTTGCAGTGGTGATAAAGTCCACCTGTCCGTCCTCACCTGCTGCATGCACTGATGTCAGGGCACCAAAGGTTCACAAGTGCCAGTCCCACCGAGGTCCCTCAGGAGCCAGGCTCTTGACTGGTCCTCTATTAAGAGTAACCTCTGGTTCAACCCTGCTCCCATGGCATTTTGTGGGAGCTAATTCAAATTTTCTTTGTGGCCTGCTTGATTGAAATAGAAAGCTAAAGGTGAGTAGGGAAGGCTCTTCCTCCAGCCATTGTGCATGTTACCTTCTTCCTGCCATTTGAAGGATTCATATTGTTGTAATTACACAGTCAGACCAGTTTATTATTTGCTCTGTGACAGTCTCCATCAGAGATGAGAAGAATTTTTTTGTGGAGACCCACAGAAAAAGACGGTGTCCAATAAAGGACTGTTTTACTAGACAGGACCAACATGGCAGGAAAAGAATGAAAGGAACATTTTCTCCTGTGTTTTGGGGGAGCTGGGGTAGAAAAAATAAGTAGCTGGCTCAGGCAGTCAGAGCTCAGCACCCTCTGCTTCCACTTATTCCTTTTATTTATCTCATGCTCTGTTACCGCAAGTACTCAAGCTCAGCCTCTTCAGGGAAACACGGTGATGCCGGCTGGGTTTCAGCCTTGGCTGCCTCTCTGCACACTGCGTCTCTGCTGACCTGGAGGGTGAGACCTGTCGCATCTAAGCTTAGAAATGCCTGGTTCAGACCGTCCCCATCCCCACTCGTGGCATCAGCTCCACCTGGGAAACAAGGAGGGGAAGAGACACATGTCAGATTCGTCAGATCTAGGTTAGATATCTACCTCAAGATGAGAGGAACATCTCTCGAGGAATGCCTGTGTCTCTCCACTAACTACAAAGGGAACCTGGAAAAAGTAGCCGAAATAAACATGCTAAATGAGATGTAGACACTGACATTAAATGGCATGACTGTCACTCAAGGTAATTAGAGGCTAGCAGAGTTAGGGATAAATAGTTTAAAGCAGAAGACTTTTTCCATCATCTAGTTTTTATTTGCTGAAGCAGAAACGGTAAGAAAAACAGTTCTTTGAGGTCCTAGAGGCTAAAGATTGTAGCATGCTGCTTCAGAGCTTGCTTGATTAGTATTTAATTTCAGTCAATCATCCTCTCCTAATGAAATGTCCCACCTATAACATTTCTCTGAGCTTTGGCAGTTTATTTTCCATAGAAAATTATCTTTTAACAGCAATAACACTTTGTACGACTGAAGTTCCCTTCTTCCAGTGAGTGTACAGCACTCTGCAGTTGTTAGCTGCACCTCTCACCACATTACAGACCTCTCTCCTTGCCAGAAATACACTCATAAACAGGGATTTCTCTCCAGGGCAAGTCTCTCTTTCTTGACGTGTGCAATGCCTGGCACTGATTAAGGTCAATCTGTCATACCCTCGTATGCAGTGCTCTCATAACAAAGTACTAGCTGAGCCAAGAAGGAGCTCTGAGTGCTCATTGCACCACACACACTCCGTAGTTTGTTAATTGTGTTTGAACAATGAAAAGTCATTCTGTTATTAAATCTGGTGTGGAAGTCCTCAGCCAAAATGTACATTTCCTTGGGACGTTTGGGAAGCAAGGTAGTGGGGGTAGATTGGCTGCATCTTACTGCACTGACGGTTGCATGGCCCTTGGGCATTTTGGGCTGGATTTGGACCACCTACAAGAGTACCTTGGGAAGATTTAGGCACCAGTGAAGGAATTCAGGAAAATGGCGAGCGCTTTAAAAAGCCTACAGCTGGCTAACCGTGACCCATGTGCCTGGCCATGAGAGGGGACAGGCTGCAAACAGGGGTAGCCCTGCTGCAGCACAAGGCGTCAGGGCAGCCTGGGCTGGCGGGGCCCCAAAGGCACGCTCAGCTCCCACAGACCCACGCACCCAGAAGCACGGCCAAGCAGCCCAGACACAACCCACTGGCAAGAAGATTCCCAGCCAGCATCATTTACTCAATTGAGGTTCATTCTAAAACTGTTTAAAAAGTTAAATTACCCATCTTTCGGATGGGGAAACAGTGAGGCGAAGTCCCGAGCTGCCCAGCAGCCCCCAGCAAAGCCCCTTCGCTGCTGTGTTTGCTCTGTACGTACTCCCAGGGCTTTGCTGTCTCCGATATAAGTGCGAAGTTCAATTGCCATAGCAACAGCATTGGGCAAGTGCAAAACACTGTATTTTCTCCGCCTGATGTAAGGGAAAACCTTTCTGCTGCGGGGAAGGGGACTGTCAGTCGTAGCAAAGATTGTCCTCTCTTCTCTTACCTGGAAACATAGCAAGGAAAATTCTTTATTGATTTTTTTGTGAGGGAACTGGGGCTCCAGGATTAATTATCTTCCTCTGTTTATTTTTGCTACACAAGAGGTATCCATACAGACACAGGCAATAAGCATTTGGGCTATATATAACACCATCTACAAAGCAGCCGAGGGAATTTCTCTCCACAGCAGACGGGGGCAATGAGAAGGAGGTGAAGTTGCACTGCAAATGACGATGCTTTTCCCAGCACCCCTGTGAGGGTCCCGGCCACAGCGCAGGTCACTTCTGCTGAGGCAGAGATGGCAGAGGTGGCCCAGGGAGCTTCCTCTCTCCCTTTCAAGGCTGCTGGGGGGTAGTACTCTGGCCAGACGTGTAGGGCCTGCCTTCCTGTTTGAGACGGACCCAATTTCCCCCTGCTCTGCCCCAGAAGCAGCTTTTTACAGCAGGGATGAGGTTGGGATGCTCCCAGAGCCAGGGGCTGGGCCAGCAGGAGGTGGCACCGCATCTGCTGAGACACCCTCCATCGCCTTACCTTTAAACCTTGCACACCTTGGGAAACCAGAGGAGAGGGGTGTCCGACAGCACAGCCCAAAGGCACGTGTGTTTTCATTACATTACACACCTGAAACCTCCGTGATGGGGTCACCCAGCTCAGGGGGACTGTGCCCTGAAGAAGAAGAGGAGGAGGTGTTTGGCCACACACGTCTGCATAGCCATCAGCCAGTGTACTTTGTAATTTGTCGTTCAGTTTCATTATTTGAGGGCCGTCCCTCATTATTTCAAAGTGGCCACTATTTCACACAAATGCTCTATTTTACTGTTGAAAATACCAGAAGTAAATAACCCTGGGACAGAGGTCAGAGAAAAGTTAATTACAAAGAAGGGCTGAATCCCAGAGCATCCTAAGTTTCTAAATCACGGGTGCCGATTTTTGTGTCCTTCTCTTCAGGTTTTGTCACAATTTTTGTCCTGTCATTGTTCCTGGCGGTTTAAAACAAATTACTCCTAGTTCCCATTAACTTTGCAGCCACAATTACTTTACCAGAGGGGAGCCTGGCGTGCAGACATCATTCCTTTCAAAGTGGCAGCCTTGGTGGCCGAGAGCTCTCTGCCACCCGAAACACCTCCTAACCTACAGCCGACAGATACAGCCACCTGGTGGCATTTGTGGGCGAAATTAAGGGCACACTTTCACAGTCAGCAATGCCAGCAGAAAAGAGGAGGGTAGGGTGTACGGATAGCTATCAGCGGGCCATCACACCATGTTGCAGAAGAGTATTAAACAAACAAGCCCTCTGCAATAGTTTCTCAACTTTTTCCACCTTTTTTTTTTCTATACATACATATCTCAAAATTCATTTCGGTCTGAAGAATGAGGTCCAGGAACGAGCTGGCATCACAGCTTACAATACACTTTTTGTATTGTAACGTTATCACTCGAGTAAGAAAATGTACAGGTAAACCATGAGACAGGTGAGCAGTGTCGGTGTGTTTTCTGAGGATGAATGGCTCTGTGATGCTGCATAATAAATACTAATTATTAATTATCTATTTCCATGTTACACAGTCTTTCCTTCTGTTTCTTAGGGAGTCAAATCCAAGGTAACCGTTTTGTTTATTTAGCAGTGTTATTAACAATATCAAATAAGTTGCAGATCAAAAGTGGCCAAACCCAAGACCCGTTGACAGAGATAACTTTGACCTGTCAAGGGAATCCATAAAAGAGCAACAGAAGAGCAGCAAGGCCATCCCCTTCAAAGGCGCTGAAGGCTGCAGTTAACTGTATTCTGAATCATAAAAAGCACAAATTCAAAGAAGTAACACATGCTAACATCCCTCTCCAACGCAACCTTCTAGCTAGAAACAATACATCTAAAAATACATCTGCTGATGAGGTCAGTAGGTTTATCCCCGGCGAGAGTCGGAAGGGCAGGAACTAAATAATAATGCAGAATCAGAAAAAAAAGAAGTCTACAGCAGTGGGAAAATACCAAGCTCTTTGTTCGTAGTTGCAGCTTTCCTGACTAGCTCCAGTATGTGATCTCTTTCCTGCTACTGAAACTTCAAGTTCAAATGAACACCACCCACGGTGCAGCGTAATTATTATAATAAAAATATGTTGAAAAACAACACAAACAGCTACTAAATAAAAAACATTTTGCAGTGGAAGATTTCCCCACCCCCCATCCCTGAGTAAAGACACAGATTTAGTGTCATTATGGCTGACAGTGACCAATTTACTCATCACTAGACAACCGTGTCCACTAGACTCTCTGTGTGTAGGTGAAGACGGGATGGTCGAACTGTACTCATAGAATCCTCTTCCCCTGCAGTTACAGGTTTCCTGAGAGCCCGATTCATGCTTCGCACATAAGATATTTCCCTTCTCCCACAGAAGCCTTGCGTGAAGAAGAAAATGTGGTGGCTTTTAGTCCCGTGAGCATGCTCTTCAAGCCATCACCACAACCAAGCCGCCAGAAACTTCCAGAAATAGCAAGAGGTGGCAGAGCTTTAGGGCAGTCAAGGGTTTTTTCCAATGAGTGAAAAAAAGAGAAAAGTTAAAATCTGCAATTACTCTGAGGACAAGCAAAAGAGTTTCATGAAAAGCCTGGCAAGGGACTGCTAGTGCCACTGCAGAACAGCAAGCAGAGGTGGAAAAAAAGCATCGGCCAGCTCAGTAGCTACAGACATGCACTATGCAATACCTTCCAGTGAAGGAATCCAAACCAATTCCTGCTTAAAAGCAGTAGTTCATTTTAAAAGACTCATACGAAGAAAAGAAAAAAGAGAAGGAAAAAAAGGAAAAAAATAAAATAACTTTGGCTTTACGCTTCTGCCACGCTGTCTGCTCGCTGCTAAGGCACAACCTGCAAATGCGTGCTGGGCTTGCAAATCATACTGAAGCATCTGTGCTTGGGGACCAGTCCTGCTCCTAAGTCAGCGTTTTCTCCCCCGACGTCCCCAAACGATGAAAGTTGACCTTACTGACACCGCTGTACTAGAAGAAATGGAAGGGACCATTTGCGTCGCTACAGCGATTCCACCGAGGTGGAAGCACCACGACACCCACGGCAAGCCCCGCTGAACCACGAGGTCCCCAAACAAAACTCTCTGTGAGTCTGCATCTGCTCCCGTCACGACGAGTGCCAAAAATGCCCTTGACCTTCAGCTAGAGCAGGATCAGGTGCTCTCTCATGGGAAAGTCGGAGCCATCCTAGCAGAGAAAATCAGAGTCTATCAGATAGGATAAAATACAGCAATTGTGAAGGAATCCTTTGGGGTGGGTCTGAGGGAAAAGCACCCCTGTATTTCCATTATTGCTACCAGAGTCCCTTGATGAGACAGGGGTGGCTGTGAAACTCCAAGTCTGCCCCTAGAGGGATGGGGCTGGTAAGTTAAGACACAGTTATTTTACAGCAAGAGTGGTTGTTCTGTTTTTTAAGCTCCCTGAATCTCTTTGGATAGCTGAGCAAAACTGACAAGGTTAATAAAATCCAGGCAGCTACGAGGCAGCTGTGACACTGCTGTTTGCAGGGCATCAAACCACGAGGTCAAGCCCGCTGACTTCAGCCACGTTACACTTGGGATAAATCGGACCCACGAGATTTTTGTTGGGTTCACAACTGCACAACGACACAGTGTTTAAAAGCTCAGGGTATCTTAGCCCTGGCACAGTCCCCGGCTGAGCGCGCTCCCGACGCTGCTTTCGGCCCAGCACCCGTGCTTTGAGGCACAGCAGCAGCCAGGCACTGCTTCAGGCTCACCCCTCCGGGCTCACCCGGGGGTGCGCTGAGCCGCGCCGTACCCCAGCAAAGGGCTGGCACTCCAGCCAGGCCCCAGGCACATCCTCGCCAGCCTCCGCCACACCTCACGGCCCCCTTTTCCCGTAACGCAGCCCCCACGGGGCTGGCTGAGTGGTTCACGGCTCACCCCTCCAGGGACCTCGTGCTTGCAGCCCACACAGCCCATAACACACAAATCCTCCCAGAGCGGGGGGTTTGGTGGGGTTTTTTTTTAAAGTCGTTTGCTTTAGATCACACCAGAAATGCACAGATGCAGCCCAAAGAAGAAATCATCTATATGCTGTGCCAGCCTCACTTTGCCTCACCACCCTAAATTGTTTTTTTGAAATTGAGGGAAATTCATCTCAGGAGAGGAGCGCCTGCTCGCTCTCCAGACGTCAGGAGCACAGCTGACCTTTGGAGGATGGAGGCTCTCTGATTTTGCTGTCTGTGTCTTTCAAACAGACCCAAGAGACGGTTATACTCTCTTTTTTCTCCCATGAGGTAACCCCACGTCTGCTTTTGTCAGGTGATCAAGGTCCCTCGCAGCACGAGCTGATTCTTAGGGAATAAAATGTCTTTTCCAAATAATCACATACGACATCAACAAAATAAAGCTTATTTAAAGCATACGCTAGCAGAGTTGTTATTTACTGCTGGAATTGTTTTCGCAGACAGAAAGTAAATTTTATTTGAACCGTTCATTATTGTAAATTAGGGGTAGAAGGCTGTATTTGTTCAGGAAAAAATCCTACTATTGGAGTATAAACGCTAAATGTGAATTTCTTGACTGATAAAACAAAAATTAAATAAGCCGTTTAAAATATTTTTAAAGTATGTCTTATTCTAATCTGAAGACTTTGACATGTCTAATATATGTGGAATTCCAGTTTAAACCCAAGTTTTATCAGCTGTTTGTAAAGTTCTCCTCTCAAAGATAGACCATCCTTTGCAGAGCAAAGAGCAGCCATGTACCAGGTTCTGCAAATTCCTTGTCCTCTGCTTATCGTTAGACGCAAAAACACTAGTTGAGCGTATAGCATTAATCATACGTGTAAGTATTTGCAGAACCGAGCCCCCGTTTGATCCCGCCGCGCTGCTGAAGACGGGCAGCGTTAGAGCCAGGAAACCAGTCGCGAAGTCAGGGCATCCTCTTTCAGGTATATCTGCTCAATAAAAAACTCCCTGCCTGGAAATGAGTGAGGCACTGCCTAATCAGGCGGACTGGACCAGACCCGACATCCAATGAGTCTTTTCAGGGAAACTGGATCTGGGTGGGAGTCGTGATTAGACGTTTCTGACATGGGCTGCTGCTGGAGGGAGAACACCAGATGAGATGTACTGCTCCAGCAAGTGCTAAGTTCTTAATTTAGGCACTTTATGGAAATTGTTGAAAAACATTCTAATTGGAAGCAACTTCTGCTTCTCCGGCATATAATTTTCCCCATTTTTTAGCACTGAGGCATTTGCATGAAAACAAGCTCTTTGTTTTTAAAATTCCACTGCTCTTGTTGTTTATTCCCCACTGGAATTCATAATCCTGTGTTTGCACAAAGCACTATAATTGGTTGCTGTGGAAGTGTTTCTATCAAAAGGAAATGATTATTAATAATCAAGACTGAACAGTTGCATAATAGAGATTAGTAAAATAAGCACCATTCTAATAATAATGCTAATCTCCATGAAACCAATCTCTTCAAATGCTTTGAAACATAAACATATCCCGGTGATAAAAATCATCTCTAAACATGAAGAGCGGTAAGAACCGCAGGAGCAAGTACAGGTGGAGATTGACTGTATCAGCGGGAGCGGTGCATTTTGCAGCTGGCAATAAGTTCGAAATTCCACCGTGAGCTGAATGTGTCCCAGACTAGTATTTATAAGACTCAGCTGGCAATTAATGACTTCATATAGGCAATTCCTGTGGCCCAAAATACATGTAATAATGAAATAATACAAAGGGCAAGTTTCTTTACGTCATCTATTTCTAAAATTCTTGAGAGAAGGAGAGGCTTTGCTGGTGGTTTACATTATTTCTGATATGCTTACTGCAGACACGGAAAGCTTCATTTTCTGGTTCATGAGACTCAGAGGTCTGGCACAGGGGATTCTGTTTCCAAATATCCTGGGGAATCAGTGAAGAGAGTCCTCTGAAGGGCTTTTGACCAGATCACAATCTTGAGACAGTTTTTGAAGTCCATGAGAGCCTGCGGGTACATTACTAACTCCCCGCAGACCTTCAGGGCTAAAGCATCTTCTTCCTTACCAAAGAACTTCCTAATTTTCCCTTGTAAAACACATTTCTTCTTTTCCAGCCCACTGTGATTCCAACTTTTAACCCAGAGCCATGCTACTTCAATGGCTGTAGGAGCAACCCTTGTTTTGCAGCAATGCCACAGGGACCTGGATGCTCAGCCAGGGCTCCCAGTCCTGGGGTTTACCTGTGCCAGACCTCCAGAGGAGTGCCCTGCTGCCTGCCCAGTCACTCCAAGTCAGGCTTAACACAAGTCAGGATTTAGGAATAAAATGTTTACTTTAAAACATTGATATGCAATCATGGAACAATGTTATAAAAAGATAAAATAAATTGCCTTAACAAGGGCGTATTTAACAATAAAGATCCTCCTCCATGGCAGCTACCATCTACCTTTTTTTTGTTCTAGGTTAAACAATAACATCTCCCAAATAATCGAGTTCATTTTTCTTTTGAGATTGTTTCTGCCTCCTCTTGCATCTTTTCCTCAGTCCTCCCACCCGCCCTCTCCCTGGGAGGCAGGGAGTAGAGCGGCATGGGGGAGCACTCACAGCATTCCTCCACGCCAGCCCCGGCCGGGATGTTCAAAGCTTGCTTGCTTCTCACCTCTGAAACCTCCCTCCTTGTTGCCCGTGCCTGGGCATCAGACACCACTTGGTGCTCCACGTCCAGTAAGGAGATGAAAAAGTCACTTTTTTCCTTTCCTTTTCTTCTACATAGGCGGTTCTACAACCTTTTCAACACCCGAAGTTAAATGTCATGTTCCTGGCTTCGGGCTGCCTGTCTGTTTACAACATCCTGCGGAAACATTGCTAAATCTTATGCATGATATTATGATAAGTATTAACATTCAGTCTTCTTCCTATATTCATAACTAGCTTTACTATATGAGTATCATGTAAGTTTAAACATTGTACTTCAGACACCACAACTGGGCATGATTGGTTTATCATCTGCAGCTCCCTGAGACACATTCTCAGTTACCAGAGCCTTTTGAGGGGACACTAGGATAGCAAAACATCTGGTCCACTACTGCAATGGAAAATGGGGTACAGAGTAATCAGGGAACGCCACCTCCTCACTGGAGCAGGCTGTGGCGGGGCCTCTGCCTCTCTCCTTGCCACCCCACAGCTTTCATGCAGAGAGCAGCCTCGAGCTGAGCCTGACTGTACCGGGCACAGACTCTTCTTCAGGTCTGGCTATCATCCGCCTTATATGACTAAGCAAAACAGTCATGCAGTTAAAGATTGTCCTGCTCTGTCTACCTAACAGTTCAGTTCAGCTAGGTGACCAACAAAAGACAAAACTGGAGATATGATCCAAACCCAGCCCTATCCTGAGTGGCCATGTTTCAAATGAAGATAGGGCTTCTGTTTTTAAAGAAGGGCAAACTCCACTGCTTCAGATGAATATGCATCCTAATAATTGCTTTGATTTAGGATTTACTTCAACACACATCCACCTAAGATTTGTGCATATTGGCCTTAAATAGAATTATAGAATTTACTTCTTAGTGGATGATATTTTTGCGTAGTAGGAAAAACAGGGAAACAATGAACAAATGAGAAGTCTTTGCAATAGCAGTCATCTTCAATTGCCTTCCTGTCTGGCTCTTGGCAAATCGAGGGACATTGAGTTTTAAAGGTGGGGCACAGAGATATTTCCAAAGAAAACATTATTCTGATACATAAATATGAAAACATAGTCCCTAATATGGACTCTAAATTACTTTATGCATGCATGACAAAGATGAAACGGAAATCTTTATATAATTGCCTTTTGTTACAAGGTTTGCCAAACCCTGCAATCTGCCCTTTTATTAAGTGAAACGACTGTGTCTTATCTGCTCGTAATGGCATCTTTGGCATGGGCTGGAGGTGCTCATTTCTCTGTTTTGACAGATTGTCGTGGTTTAACCCCAGCCAGCAACTAAGCACCACGCAGCCGCTCTCTCACTCCCCCCAGCAGGATGGGGGAGAGAATCGGAAGGGTACAAGCGAGAAAACTCATGGGTTGAGATAAAGACAGTTTAGTAAGGAAAGCAAAAGCCGCATGTGCAAGCAAAGCAAAACAAGGAATTCATTCACCGCTTCCCATGGGCAGGCAGGTGGGCAGCCATCTCCAGGAAAGCAGGGCTCCATCACGCGTAACGGTTACTTGGAAAGACAAACACCATCACTCTGAATGTCCTCCCCTTCCTTCTTCTTCCCCCAGCTTTTTACGCTGAGCATGACGTCATATGGTATGGAATATCCCTTTGGTCAGTTGGGATCAGCTGTCCCAGCTGTGTCCCCTCCCAACTCCTTGTGCCCCCCCAGCCTCCTCGCTGGTGGGGTGGGGTGAGGAGCAGAAAAGGCCTTGACTCTGTGTAAGCGCTGCTCAGCAGTAACGAAAACATCCCTGTGTTATCAACACTGTTTTCAACACAAATCCAAAATATAGCCCCATACCAGCCGCTATGAAGAAAATTAACTGTGTCCCAGCCAAAACCAGCACACAAATAGAGAGTTCAAGGTCCAGGTACCACTTCTTCGGGTGCGGCCTTTGTCACTAAAAGTGACTTGTTTGGTGGTGTTACAACACAGAAGGGTTTGGAAATATCCTTTCCCTTGCACTCTTCATTGAGAAGCTACCTCTCTGGTAAAAACACGCATTATCAGACAGTGAAGGGGAATTGGGAGCTCTTTCTCTTCCTTTAGCCAAATAAACTGTGTTGATGCAATTTCACATCAAAATTCAAAGCCAACTTGATTCATGGGGGTTAACTTAAACTTGTTCAGTAAATAGACATACAGCTGTAGTTACTCTTTGTCAGTGATCTTCTCTGGTATTTATACATGAGTAATGGCCCTCAAATCCTACACAGGAATCCTTCTAGAGCTCACGTAAGACGAGAAATATTCAGTTCAAACCAAAGAAATGAGACATTAGTATGCAAGCAAAGGGATAGTATCTTGGAGGTGTACATGTTTGGATTTTCAAAAGGCTTTGAACAAGCTCCTCGTCAAAGATTGTTTAAGCATCTGAGTTGTCAGGATATACGTGGGAATACACTCTTCTGAATAAGTAACTAGTGAGAAGATACAACACAAAGGACACAGATACGGACCAAGTTCACAGTGAAGTGAATTTCCCAGCAGGATCCAGCGAGGATTTGAGAGACCTGTATTAAATAGCTTATTTGTGTATGACCTGGAAAGGGGAAGGCGGGTAATTGAAGCGACAAAGTTCACAGGGGGTGCAGAGTGATTCAGAGCAGCCGGACCCGACTGCGAGGAAAAGCTGAAGTCAAGGTGTTGGTGCAGAGCTGCAGAAGGATTACACAACACGGAGATAATGGCAGGCAAATTTCAGTGTCGGTAACTGCAAAGTAATGCACACAGGGGAAAAAACATAATCTTAAAGTCTATCTGATGGGGTTTAAAGAAGGTATAACTAGTCAGGAAAGAAATCTTGAAACCATGTGTTACTTCTCTGGAAGTAACTCAGTGCTCAACAATGGTTAAAAAGGCGTTTGGGGAATTACTTGCAAAAGAATAGAGAAAAAACCAGAAAATACTATTATGCCATTGTATAAATCCCCAGAGCATATATTCATTGAATATTGAGCACCACTCTGGTCATGCCGTCTCAAAAAGAATATAACGCAATCGGAAACAGCGCCGGGGGGACAGCAGGATGGTATGACTTCCATATGAGGAAATGACTAAACAGACTAGGAGTTCACTTGGGAAGCGATATGATTGAAGGGGTATATAACACAGGGCTCCACAATCAACGCGCTGTTGCTAAAGTGAATAGGGAAAGTCTGTTCCCTGCTGGCTATTTGTCTGGGAAGAGTGGCTTGGTCTGGCAGCAGGTTTAAAACAAAGAATAGGAAGACTTTTTTTCACCCAGCACATAATTGTATCGCTGAACTCCGTGACACAGGATAATGTGAAGTGCAGAAATAGCAATCATTGCAAAAGGGGATTAGATCAATTTGTGAAACGCCACCGAAGGCTATTAAACACGACGGTCTGTCTGCAACTACTTACTGAGGAAAATCCCTCAACCACAGACAGAGTGAAGCTGGAAAAGCATGCCAGGTAATATCACATATATCCTCTATGTCTGCCCTTGGCATCGGCTGCTGGGCACTGGCAAGTGCGTGCACAGCACACTGGGTCTAACCTGGTACGGTAACTCTCACCCTAATGCCTTTACAATGGCTACAGTTTCCATACTGGTAATTTGGGGTCTGTTTCACAGCTGACTGGAGTTAGCGATTTGGTTTTGTGACGTTCAGCTACACGAAACTCAGTGAATATCAGCCTATCATCAAAACATTATGAATAAGTTTGTTTCACCAGTGTCAGAGAAGGAGGCAAGGGCACAAACATTATTTTGCTCCCAGGGTTTCCTTTGGAGTCAACTGATTATTTTCTCCTGAAACAAAGCCACGGTAACCTCATAGGGACACTGCACCTCAGATTTCGCTGAAAAAAAAGACAGAAAGGACAAGGCAAACCCAGGTTTGGCTCGCTCTAGCCCACACAGCCCTCTTGCACTACCCCAGCTGCCGTTGTGCCCACAAACTCTTGTGCCATTCCCTGGAGCCCGCGACACAGGCACCAGTTTCACACTCTAAAAGCATCACTGTGGTGGGTTTCAGCATGGCCTCTGCTTCCCCAGACACTGCAAGGGAGCGAGGGGAAGCACCCGCACAAGCACAGCACAGGAGTACCCCGTGTGGCCCAAGGAAAAACCGGGGCCAAACAGTGCATAAGGTGAACAGAAGTAACTTGCTCTACCGGAGGGAACCAGCACTGAGTTGGGTTGACACACGTTGGCTTTGCCCTGCTGGTAAAATGATCCTGAGGTCTCTGAGTTGAAAGCTGGGGAAATCTGAGGGGACAAAATGAAAGTGTGTGATGAGAAGGGGATGCTGAGAAACAGAGAGCAGGTCCACGGAAGGTGAGGAATTACACGTGAAGGCTTAAGGCCATCCTGTGGGATGCGCTGCCTGTGGGAAGCTCAGTGAAAGACCGTGAAACTTCAGAAAAGCGTCAAGGAGCTCTGGGGCCAGAGAAATCACGACCAGCAACTGCTCTCACCAGAATTTTCCCTGCAAACACTTTCACGTCTCTGATCGCCAAATGAAGATTTCTGCTTTGCTGCTTCAGCTTATCCGGGAGTTCTTGTCCCAGGCAAGGCACTTTTACTTACATTATTTTTAGCATACACAGTAAAATTCCACTTTGTTTCTGAAACATCCAGTTCTCCCAGCCTTCACTACTGAGGTTTGCTGAGGCCACACTGTTTTACAGGATTATAACCTCTGCAGTTTAGCAGAGTCAGATTCATCAGATACCACGATGGGTAAAACTGCAGAGTCCAAAGGAAATTATGAAAATCTCAGTCGAAATAAGAAATTACAGTCAGCATAGAAGTTCTTTTTTTCTCATCTGAAGCAAGCAAGATATGCACCTGAGCATTTAGGCTTTAGAGGCTGCAGAAGCCAGATTCACCACTATGTCTGACACTATATCACTATGACTATGGGAGTAACTGAGTTACTGTAAATCACACCTTCTACATATGTGATGATACTTCATGTACCATCTGATACGTAGGAAGTTTTCTGTAGAAATCACAGGACTATGTGGTTAATAAGCCCCAGGAACAAAACACAGGGTTTTTTTTTTTTCTAGTTTTAAAAGCTTGAAAATCACAGAACCTCATCTACGTTAAATTAATGAAGCATTGAAGTATTGGAACAGTTACGAGGGCAATATATTTACGTACAATTACAAGAAATTAAAAAGCACGGATACTCAGCATATAATGAGGAAGAAAAACACACGAAAGAAAATAAAGGAAAGTGCTGACAGTGCAAACTTCTGTCAGTAGAACGGCAGAAGAAAAGTATAAAACCCACTAAAAACTGGTACTTTTATGGAGAAAAAAATACCCCCCCAAGGGTAGTATTTCTGAGATAGCAGCTAGAATGTACCATCCGAGGTCAGCTTAATGAAGGTGAGAGTATATGAATAGCTAACCAGACCTATAACTTCTGTAGCTTTATACTTTTATATGACTTTTTCTCACTGGTTGAATTTTCTTAAAATTAAAATTATACTTTAACTTCATAAGTCTGAAAATTCGTTCTAATTTTCTTTTTTCTTTTTATGTCCATAGTTTTTACACTTGAAGCAGCTTTTCTAGCTAACCGAGTGAATGCAAAACTTTTAGATAGCTTTAAAAGGTGTACAAATATTGCTAATTTATTGTAGTTACATTAGCAGCCCCCTAAGGGATGGGGTCCCACGGTTTTTTCCCCTCCTTTGGAAAACCAGCCCACGTCTCACCTCCTAATCCCCCTGGGAGGGTCCCTCTGGGGCAGCGGTGCCAAGGTCTCCTCTCCGCACCCTCTGCTTTGCCTCGCAAAGATTTGTCGGGAAGAGAGAGGACAGGAGAGGGTTTGACTTTGTGTCCTAGCGGCTAGACACTTACCTTGGACATGAAAGTCACAAGCCTGCTCCAGAACTATACATATATATCCCTGCTCCAGAACTATATGTATTTTTTTTTTTTACAGTCATTGTTTAAAATGCATAAAATCCATTAAAGGGAGCAGAAGACCCTTGCCTTACACTGACTCCCTTGCCCTAGGCTGCGGAGCCAGACTAGGTTTAAGGTGCGTGTTTGAGGCAGGCAGGACCCCCAACCTTCTGGCACTCAAATAAGGAGGCAGGGAAGCGCTGGTGCCCGCTGTGAGGGCACAGCCACCAGCCAGCACTGCCCTCAGCTGCGCCGAGCGCCTGGACGTGTGGCTTTTCCCTGCAGTGCCGAAGAGCCTCACGTCCCTCCCGGGCGCTGCTCTTGGCCGAGCAGCGGTGGCTGCTGGCACCCCCGGCTCCCCCGGCGCCAGACCCTCCTGCAGGAGCAGCTCCTGCAGCGCAGCCCCTCGCAGCGGTGCTCTGGACGCAGGGCACCTACCATCTCCTCCTGCTCAGGAATTTTGATAAATCCCAAAAGGCACCTGGTGGTATCTTCAGATGCCTAAAGAGCCTTATTAATCTGATCAATGAATAAGGACGGCTTACCGCCTGTACAAGTAACATAAAAGAGTGGCATCCATTAGCATATTAAGCATTATTGAATGTTCCTTGTCCTAACATCTGAAATGCCCAACAGGAAAACCTGATCGGCACAGGTTCACCCACCCAATTCCAGCTACCTCTGGCCTTCTCCTGGAAAGGGACAAGGAAAGCACTAACTTTCTGATGTCAAACACGAGTGCTGTTGGAGGAGGAAAATTTTCAGGTGAGTCACTGACGTTCTGTGAAAACTAAGAAAGGAAAAAAATGTAACAGCAAATCCCTACAAGAATAGGTTTAATGATCTTGTTTCTCAGGCTATTCATAGACCATGTCATTAAAAACCCCAGCTCGAGGCTCTGTTCCCCCAGCCCTCTCCTGGAGGCTCTCCTCTGCTTTCTGGTTCCTGTGTAAGGAGTATATATTTTGGTCGAGGACAGTGCTGACACAGTGACATCTACCAGCTGTCCAAATGCTGGCACGGGCAGCTGGGCAAGCCAACAGCCCTCGAGCTGTGCAGCTTCAGCTGGGGGTCTGGCACCGATGGAGATGCAGAGTAACTAACATCGGTTTAAAGGAGAAAAAGGTCTTCTGAATTGATTCCCTGTTGTTTTTAATCACAAGCAGCATTTGCCTTCATTTTTGCTTTCTCTTCCCTGTCCCTTTTAAGGCCCATCCTGCTCTCACTGTCATCATGGTCCCTACTGAGGCCCGGCGTAGTTTACAGTAAGACTTAACCTTTCAGTTCATCACTGGCAATACAGTGGTTAAAATCTCGAGCACCCAATCAGAAAGTCAGACCAAGGCTGGAAGCTTTTGAAGTTGTTGGCAGAATGCCGTGTTGCTGGAAAGATGTGGTGGGTTCACCTTGGCTGGCGGCCAGGAGCCCACCCAGATGCTCTCTCAGTCCCCCTCCTCGGCAGGACGGGGGAGAAAATCAGATGGAAAAGCTCACGGGTTGAGATAAAGACAGCTTAATAAGAAAAGCAAAAGCTGTGTGCGGAAGCAAAACAAAATGAGGAATTTATTCACTACTTCCCAATAGCAGGCAGGTGTCCAGCCGCTCCCTGGGAAGCAAGGCCTCAGAACATGCAGCACTTGCTTGGGGAGACAAACGTCATAACCACGATGCCTCCTCATTCTCCCCCTTTCCCTCAGCTTTTATTGCTGAGTACAATGTCATATGACATGGAATATCCCTTCGGTCAGCTGTTTCTCCCAGCCTTTTGCCCACTCCCAGCCTACTGGCCTTTTTTGGGTGAGAGGGTTGGAGAGGCAGCCTTGATGCTGTGCAGACACTGCTCGGCAGTAGCCAAAACATTGGTGTCTTATCAGTACTGTTTTAGCCACAAACGCAAAGCCCAGCACCACACAGGCTGGTGTGAAGCAACCTAGCTTCATCCCGGCCAGGCCCAGTAAGTAAGAGTTGAAAGTCTCTAACTGGCTATATTACAACAGAAAAGGAAAAAAACCAAACCAAACCAAACACCAACCTGCCTGTTCTATAAACAAGCCTGCTACAGACAACCATACTTCTACAACTAACCCAACTTCATAGGTGGCTACTATTCCAGCGCCAATTCCCTTGCAATTTAGGCAATGAAGAAGAGCAAGCTCCATAGCTGAGATTTACACATCCTCTGTCACGGACACATAGAAGTTGAAAAAGACCTTTTATTAGTCTGTGGGATAATGGTTCTTCCTGGGTCACATAGTACACTCAAAAATGCAGGCGAATAGTTTTGCCTGTCATTTCTTTATGCAGAAACAATTATAAGCTGATGATACCTTCAGTTTGGAAAGGATGGCCAATTGGAGAAATGATACTGAATGGCTTAAACCCTACAGACCATCGTGGATTCATTTTTGTACTCTGGAAGCATGAATACCTGCAGAGCTGGATGAGCTGTAAAGGCAATCGGATGCTGTGCTTTGGCCGTAGCCAGCTTGCTGGCCAAGACCTCAGGAGCGCTACCTCTGCTCTATATGTGCTCAGACGTGATTTTGCACTGGGAAGCCACAGATGGGGCAAAATCCAGCACCTTTCCCTGGAAAGGGCGCTGGGGGAATCTCCTCTCAGATGCGGCAAGCACTGAGAACTTTGGTCTTAGTATAAATTTAGCAAAGACTGGACCCGTTTTCTAAACAGCAAAGCCTAGCTGAAGCCAGGCGGAATACCAGCAATGCGCAAAAAAGGCTGAACAGGGAACGGGCCTGAAAACCGCGGCAAGCAAGGCATGGTTTCACCTCGCTTAGCACGGTCCTGCTGGAAACTCAGCATGCCCAGGTCCCGCTGTAGCCACCAGAGAGGCGCTTCTGAAAGCCATTCAGACCTTACGTTGGCTGATTCCCCTTTTGGGTTTGCCATCACCCTCCATCGACAACAGAAACGGTCTAGCAGGGCAGCAGTGCTGCCCATGGAGTCTGTCTCACTCCGGTACCTAATTTTAAGGCATGTCGAGTCAGAGTCAGTCCTCTGAGTGATTTTTTCCTCATGCTTAATTTCATCTTGATGACTAACAAGTGAAAGCATAAGAGCCTTAAATTATAGCTACTCTCCTTTGAACTTGGCTAATACTGGGCTCTGCAACGAGCAAAGACATTACATGTGGATGGGCAGAGGAAAAGCAGCAGCTCAAATTGAGGGCACTGCACCGAGGGCACGCTACATTGCTACGACATTCGCACACTGGAAGCTAATCATTAAAAGTCTTCTTAATCATTTATCTTTTGTGGCCCTCTCAAAGCTGAATAAATGTTCATTCACTGCCTAGTAATAGCTGACAAAGTCCTGGATACAGGAACAAAGCATTCAGTCCTATTTAGTCATATTCTGGAAAGCTATTTATGTCTATTTTTCTTTTTTTTATTATTAACACTGCCCCATTAAGAAGTATGATAATAATTTACAAACTAAAGAAGTGGTAAATATGTCTGGGTGCAAAATTTATTAATGAGAGGCTGTTGCCTGATTTGACAGAGATTGGTGTAATTCCTAATTTTTCACACAAAACCTTGCTTCCAATAGGGAATTGATGAAAGTGTTGATAAATCTTTGCTATGATGTATTTAAAGGCTGCTGGTGAACACTGCAAGACATAAATCACAGAAGGTGGCATTTTTAACTAGTAAATAAAAAGTAAATGAAAATATCATCACATAGATTTAGAGGGTGTTTGACAACAAGGACCTATGAGTGATTTTTTTTTACTGATAAGAGCTCTATACGGGAAACAACAAATACTAGAAGTCCATATTGCGACCCTGCATTTCTAAGGCAACACCTTGTCACCAAAACTTGAATTATGACTACCTCCAACTGAGAAAAATGATAGAATCTGGCCCACAGCGTGTGTCCACATCCGCTCTGCTCCATCGTAAAAGAATCTGGAGGACAAAGCACAAAGTGGTTTGGAGGGATGGGATCAGACGGACCCATTCAGAGGGCTTAGATTCTGTCCTAAGCAAAGAAGAAATCCCACACTTATGTGAACAAAAGAAAACAAAGCAAATGAAAACAAAGCCAGGGACATGCTGGCTGGGAAGCACCAAGCTCAAGCTGTAAACAGAAATAATAAGAAGCTGCAATTTGCCACTATCGGCGAGTAGTGCCCATATTATTTCTGAATGTGCAGGGTGGGAATTATCTAATCGAGAATTTCCCCTCCTATCAGCAAATGCAGGTTGGACTCAGCATGCATAACCCTCAGGATGAGCAGTGTGGTTTTCACACGTGTTGCAAATAGGGATGTAACAGCACAGGGTTAAGGTGCCTAAAGGTGACCATCTCAAACCTCCCTTTCTTTTCTGTTACCGGTGTTAAGTGCTGGAGCGACACTGCTCTGCAGCCCCTCTCCGACACAGCTCGTCCCAGGGCACGGGACCGTTGGGAGAGGAAGACACAGGACAACGTCCTCCTGCCGTGGCTCAGTCTGCACGCGTGGCCACGGCAGGCAAGGCTGCAATCAGCGCGCCATCAAAACCTATCAAGCAAGACAAATATCTGTCTTCAGATACTCTTCAAAGAGACACGGGGCAGCTTTCTCTGGTTTGGACCATGCACAGCTGAATTTCCACTTTCTTAAAGTTCTCTGAGTTCTGCTGGAGTGTATCCAAGCCAGAGAAGTCATTTCATGAACATATTTGCTATATTTGCTATACGGGCTATTTAAGAAGTTTAGAAACTAATTGGAAACATTAAGCTTTTCTATCTTACAGTTTGTTCCCAAGTCTGATACTTGCTATGTTAAGGAAGATGTTCCTCACTAGCAGGAACATCAGAAAGCATCTTCTGGAAGAAGAGTTATCTAGAACAGCTTAGCCTTTTGCTTCTATAGTCCCATAAGCATTAGACTAAGCCTAGGTTTTCTGCCAGGAAACTTCTTATCTGAGACATGCGTATCCTGATACATATATTACATTCCAGAGCCTACAGTGAAAAGTAATGTTTGCCCTTGTCTGCAGAAGGTGGTGGATTCCAGGCAAATCCCATATTAGTGCAGTTTTGAAGGGGTCAATTCCCCACTTTTTCTACTGACATGCACTGAATTAACCAGGTTTTACGGTTCAAAATCAAATTCTTCATGTGGAGTGGTAAAGAACTGTGTGAGTGATTCCCCTGGATGGAAAAAACTAATAAATCCCACATTTTTAGTAAGTCAGCCCAGATTTTTACCCCACAGTCTTCTAATAGCGCCAAGGAAGGGTACAAGGCCATTAAGTCAGTGGAGTTGTATCTTCAGGTCTATTTTCTTCATTTGGTTTAAATGGCGTTGCCAACATTTCTCCTTTTTAAAATAAACACAGATAGGCTTTTTTATTAGCATCAAGTTTCTAGCTGGGGGAAAGGATGGGGAAAAGTTAAATTGAATTTCCTTCATTAGAATGTTTACATGACTGAGATTATGCAGCTGTTACTATCTGCAGGTGTTAAACGCTGGGCAAGACTTTTGTGTCACTACTATTAAAATTTTAAAAAGCAAATTTTTACCAGCAACACTGGGCACTTTAAAGTATTTTAGGTAAGCTTCCATTTCTGATTATTTTGGTCTACTTCTGGGTTCACGTTTGTAAAACTGAGTATCACGCACCAAACTATTTCTCGTATTGTGATGCAATTGCCACAGCAGGAAAACAAGGGATATTAATTCCCTCAATCTGCCCCTGAACAATGCACGACCTTTCTCTGCCTCTCTACACCCTTTGTAAAAAAGACTTTTAAACTGTCATCTCAAGAGACTGAGACCTGGTTTGACTTCTTGGCGTCCACAGGGCAGGACACACTCCAGTGGAAGGCGCAGCGGGGGCCATCTGTCCACATGAACGTTACGGGTTTGCTATTAGCCTGTGTGCTGAAGGAACCAAGCCTAACACAATCAGATGGTCTGCCTGTACATCTGGTCTTTCATAGAATCATAGAATCATAGAATCATAGAATAGTTTGGGTTGGAAGGGACCTTTAAAGGCCATCTAGTCCAACCCCCCTGCCATGAGCAGGGACAACCTCACTAGATCAGGTTGCTCAGAGCCCCATCCAGCCTGACCTTGAATGTTTCCAGGGATGGGGCTTCTACTACCTCTCTGGGCAACCTGTTCCAGTCTTTCTTAGCAACTTCTGAACACACTGGGCAATTTCCACTGGACTGAGGCGGCAGTAGTCTCAGCTGTGTTTTGCAGATATTTCATCAAGACAGGTGGTAAAGAAAAGGAGAGAAATCCTATTAACGATCCCACAGAGGAATGGCAAGAAGAGTTCAGCCATTAGCTTTTTTCATTTGGTAGCTTTGCCTTGATTTTCTTAGTCTCTTTCACACCTATAGCTTTAAAAAAACATTGTGCATATTCTTGCAGAAAGCTGCTTCATGAACCCTATCATTCACTTTCCCCAGCCTCTCAAAGGCTATTTCTCCCCCCTTAAGTTCATTTCAGCTCTGCTCAGAGCCACCCATTGAATGATGCTGTCTTGCCTCCCCTGCAAGGACAACCTCTGGGCTTCCCCCTCCGCCTGGTGTTCGTGAGCCCCCCGTAACTCCAGGTCGAACGCCAATGACCGCTGCCATCTGAAACACACCATCGCTCCTGCTTTCTGCCCTTTGCTGAACACCCCTGAGCCGGAGTCCTTTCCTCTCCCGGGATGGTCCTCCCTAAGGCTAGCCAGACAACACGCTCTTTTCTCAATCAAAATGTAAAGAAATGAAAAGGGTTTATGGATATTTCCATGGAAATATTCGACTTCCAGACAAAACATGCGCTTTTCTCTGGAAGCTTGGCTGTGAGCGTTGCTGTGTTTCACGACAGCACTGATCCAGGCGCCTCTTGTTTCTGCTTCTGCTACGGTGTGAGCAGCCAGCTACGATGATCCATCCCACAAGACAACTCAGCGCCCCGCATGAAGACGTCCTTGCACTCTGGCTGTGTGGTCATTTGCTAGAACCTGCCTTTGCACAACAACAATCTGCATTTTGCTGTCAGGAGGTGGCATTTTTCATGAAATAGAATAATTTATTTAGCAAAGCACAAGCTTTCCATCATAACCGCTTAGATACTTTTTTTTTACACCAACTTCCTAGTGCTAAAACCTTTTCCTTGAGTTATTTTGAGGGAATGGTATGAGGATGCACAGGAGCCCCGGGCGTGTGCTGACAGACTGCTTCCAGCCTCACCCACTAACAGACCCTGCAGCACTTCAGAACGGTTCAACCCACCGCTGCTTGCTTTAATTGAGTAGGTATCCGGAAAGGGTTTTTTTAAGCAGCAACAGTGGCCTCCTTTCACTGTATTTTGATTACACTGTGGGTGAGATTCCTCCATCCAGGTGCCTAAATGTGAGTTAGGGGTGGGACTAGTGCCACTGCCAGCCAGGGCCACTTGAGATGTCTTCAGCTGCCACTCCACAAGGACCTGGGTGTCCCACTGGTGTCATATCTGCCAGTGAAGGTACCTCAGATACCTGTACTGAGTGGCCTGGATGAAGCCCTTGATCTCCACTGAGTAGAAGAAGGCTTGGACACCTGGTTCACAGCGGGGTGTCCACGTGTACACATCTAACTACAGATCGCTAAACTTTGGAGCTGAAGTCCATGCTATGCCTTTAGTCCAATGCCATTTAGACCCAATCTGATGACATCGCTAATGCCCATGTTTGCATTACTCTGTCTTGGGTGACGCTGGGGCCACAGCGCCCAACGGCAAATCACAGTACGGCCATTTTGGGGAGCCGAACTCTTCCCAGCACTGCCGGAGGAGCACACACTGCACCACCGTGATGTGCAGATGCTGAGCTTCCCCTCTCCTCTTACTCCAGGTCTGCACCATGCCTAATTTACACCCCCGACACTGATAAATTCCTCTCACAAATAAGGTGCTCTCTGGGGGCTGATCTATTCGCTGCGGTGTATTTTAGTCACAGCAAAACCCGAGGAACAGAATATGTCTTCTCTAACTCTGCCAGACAAGCATTTTGCATTTGATGAGGGGCAATTTATAATGGCTCCGGGCTGAGCTGAAAGCCGGCAAGTGCGGCAATCTGATTTCAGGCAGGGAAAGACTCAGGCAATGAGGGAGTGCTTTATCACTCCAGAGCCTTATGAAAATACCCAGCCACTTTCCGAGAAGAAGACCTTTGAAGTGGCTCACCCAGGACACTGATGGATACCCTGACTCGGGCTCTTCGCTCCCACACAAGTTTCACAGTGGCAGTGGTCCTGCTATCCGGAGAGGCATGTGCAGGAGGGGAGTGACTCGGGACCCTGAGCCCACCCGGGGCATCGCCCTGCTCCTCCTGCTGCCGCCTCGCTGGGAGCCGGCCCCGGCCTCCTGCCCAGCTTTGCCTCCTTCCCCTTCGGCAGTATCTCACGGGCATCTCCTCCCTGGCCCCAAAATTATCTGCCTCAAATATTTTCTCTAACAAACTCTTCTCTCTCCCACCAAAGTTAATGGAAACCCTGTATGAGTTAGAGGGAAGGTCAGAGCCCACGGCAGGAACCCAGCCCCGCAGGAGAACATGGGTTCTGCAGGGTTTGGGTACCCAATGACTCTTTTGCTTAAACCAATTGTTTTTATATCAAGGCTTCATGAACAACAGAAAAAATAGCAATGGGTTTGGCCCACCCGTGGTACGTTTTGCACATCTTCTCTTCCACACAGAGTCTTCTCTCATTGCTGTTTCACAATGTCAGAAATCAAGTTTATTGTCAGGTCACGCTGAGTAGATGAGGCCCAATTTGAAGGGCAGGCTGAAGTGGCTCCATAAGAGCTAAAAGGAAATCACCGGCGGGGTTCCTCAAGGCAGTCTCGGCGAGTATCTTAGCAATGGCCTTCAGTCTGAATACAGGCACTTGCTTTCGGACATCAGCAACGGCTCAAACTTTCCCATCATGAGCTCCTTAGAGGAATAAAAAAATGCCTGGTAAAAGTAATGTACAGGGTGCCGGTGAGACCTCATCCAGCACAGCACCCTGCTTCTGCTCACCTCCCTTCACAAGGACGAACATCGAAAGCCCAGATCCCGTGCAGGGCTGCCGGGAGAGCCAGCAATGGGGAGCCAGCCCGACAAGCGAAGACCCAGAGAGCCCGGGTTGTTTATCCCACGGAGGAGAGGCAGAGGGGGGATGAGATTGCTTTCCTAGAAACGCCTGCCGGAGGGCAGAATAGCTCCTCACCCCAAAAGACAATGCTGGCACAAGGCTAAATGTCTATGAATTATTCAGTCTGGAAACTCGATCGATTGAGAGGGGGGATTCGGCAACAGATTTCCCATAGGACAACAGGGGAAACAGTCTAAACTTCTTCTCAGCTGCAGCCTGCTGTGGTTATGAAAGCCCAAGGGTGTCAGTGGGGTGAGCAAACGAGTGAGGTTAGGCTGGCAGGAAAAGCCAGGATTTTGGAATGGAAAAAAAGGAACACATTTTCAGGTGAGGAAGACCTTCTTCGGGGCATTTTGTAACATCAGGAGTGCTCTGCCCGCCGGGGGGCTGAGATGAGCAGGTAGCGTCCAGCTTTGCCCTTTCCCACTCTGTACTGCGTGTCCCTACGAGTGTCAGCATGTTACGTGCTAAGGATATCCCAGCAGTAAGATGGTTACTTTTCTCTTCATGCATGCTCTCTTGCCTGGTTTAAAATGCAAAATCACCAAAGATGAAATTTGCAACTATACAATTGCGGACATTTCTGATGTCCCATGTTGAACGCACACATTCTCCCATTTACATCCCCGTCATTAGGCCAACAAGATCCCCGACTACCCATCGTCTCCTCTGTGCAGTGCAGCATTTCTGCTCGCCTGTCACTCTGGCGTCTCAGCTTCTTTATTGTAGTATCTGCATATCTCTGCAGTGATACTTCGGTTGCGTGCCAGGCACAGCTCTCACTAAGAGCAGAAGCTCTGCCATACCGCATGGAAAACAAAGCCCTCCTATAGCCTTTCTCCAGACTGAAGAGTATCCCTGAAAAATCTCTAAAAGAGAATAAGGATGCAACTTGCTTCTAGTAGAAATTGCCTAGATTCAAATTGCTCACAGCTGATTTATGTATTAAGGGAAAAAATGTTCAGTTCCTCCAATATTTAAGACGAATTTTGTATCTATATAACATCATAAGGACCTATATATCGAATAAATAAAGCGTGGGCAGGGCTAGTCATGATTTAGTCCCACAAAATTATGTCATGATTAAATCACTGAATTATTAGTCATGATGAAATCCTACTAAACTCTGCAGTGCAGAAACATTAGTGAGACCAGCTAAAGCTTGCCTCCTCCACCCTCAGGGGTGCCCGTCCACCCCCGTTGCCCACCCTAAAACTGTGTGCCAGGTACGGCAGTGCGGGGTCGGGGGCCTGCCGCAGGCACAGCTCCCACAGTAACGCTCTCCTCCAGGTTTACAGCAAATTTCCGTCCCCTGCCACCTTTATAAAAATAAACTGCTCTCACTCTTATTCCCAAATGGAAATGTTCTTCTGAAGCGGTGTATTTCATTTTTAAGTAATAGCCTGCGGTGGCTTTTTCCAAGGGCCCTTTACTGCCTGGAAGTGGTTTTATTTGATGGGTGAACAGTGACATCTGCTGGGAAAGTCCCTGGGAAGAGGACTGAGCTCCCGGCGGGGTGCCCAGCACCCCTCCACCCCCTGCACCTCTGCATCCCTCCCTCCCCTCCTCTCGCCCACCGGTGGGGGCAGACAGGGCTCTTCCACTGCCCGCAGGGCTCGTTAGCAGCACACCGTTCATTCTGGCTAGGCACAATTAAGCCTATACAATAATTACCCGTCTGACTGTATCAATGAGCAATTGATAAAATTCACTAGGTTTGTAGCTATTTTTTTATTGCTTTTTCAAGTGCTAAAGGTTGCGGGGGGCGGGGGGCATGGGATGGTGGCACGCAGAGGCTGAGCGATCAGAGCTGTCATCCATGTGTCCCGCTGGACGTTTCGGTCCTTCATCTCTCTCCCACCCAGCACTCTGATTTCCCCGCTGCCTCCCCTTTTGTTATATTATATTTACAGCAGGGCTTACTTGAAAGTGAAATGCCCCGGCAGAATTGCTGGCAGTGACTGGCAGCGAGGGCTGGGTTACTCCAAGCACTGGGGTGCCTCTTCAGCCAGAGTGTAGCACGTGTCTGATGTACCCTACATATGGCACAATATTACACTCTCTTTAAAATCCTCTGCCCAAAAAGAGCTTTACATTTAGGAAAAATACAATCTGCTACTTCGAGCGAAGCACTGGGCCTGCAATGGGGCAAGCTGTGCACTTTCTTGGCTTCTTTGAGGCATTAGCAATACACTTCTCCAAAATATTACGATGAAGTCTAAATGCAAGATTCAGACACCATACAGGACCTTCATTATGCTGAGCAGCCCTCTGACTGCATGGCAGTGGTTAGGTGATTTTGCAAGAGCTCTGTCTCCCAGTTTCCCCTTTTATTTCTGAAGTGTCCAGGGAGAGAGGTATGTGGGTGCGAGCCCAGCGCTAGGCACCAGAGATATACACCTTGCACGTATCATTTAACTCTTCTGACCCAGTTTTCCCATGTTATTGATAACACAAGAGCTATTGTAATTTAAGAGTATCAGCTCGCGCGGATCATTATGTAACTTTAAAAAAGAAAATTGCCTATGGCTTCAGCCTAAACACATCCTACTGCGGGGAAAACTGGGCTGCTCACCAAACTGGGCTGCTCCTTCTGGCATAGAACTACAGTGGTGCAAGAAGCGCTCACCTTCAGCCAGACGGAAAGGAAAATGCAACGCACCTGAACAGGAGCACATGTGGTACCCGCAGCTAAGCCTGAATTTGCCCTCAGCTCAAGCTGTCTTGCTCCCACCACAGAGCCCCCATCATCCAGCCCTTCCTCTCCGGAGGTCCCCTCACTCCCTGTCCTCCCACCTCAAGGCTCAGCTCCCCCCGTCACAACTCCAGCAGTGCTTTCCAATCCGGAGTGCCCACGCCTCCACCTCTCCTCCCTGAGAGCCCTGCTAACATCACTCCGTTAAAATATTTCCAGGAATCATGTTTCTTTCCCTCTTCTGCGTGTGCCTGCTGCCCAAGGAAACGCAGTCCAAAGTAAATACACTGTTCAAAGAGAAGAGAAGGCTTTACCAAGTGCATAACTCAGCAAGTAATTTATATACTTCCCTCTGCAAAATCAAATAATGCCTTATAAAACTCAGGGCGTGAAGCTGGAGCCGTTCGCCGGACCATAAATCACGGGAGCAGAAGAGGAAGCGATGGCAGATTGTGCGCGTGTGCCACATGGGCGATTGCCACCCTGCGGCTCCCTCCCACACCTGAGCACGCTCGAGCTCGGCACCCCCGGCCAAAGATGGCACCCCCTGGCTGCCGAGGAGGAAGCACAGGGCCACCCCTCACGGGGTCCCCAGCGGAGCACTCGGGCAGCGCGCTGCTGCCAGCCCCGGAGGAATACAGCCTTTCCCGGCACGCGTGTGCTTCGTCCAGATATGTATGTAGGTAACGTATCGCGAACGATGCTCTGTCCCCGTGCTGCTGTCCACCTCATTTCCATGCTGGTTGGGTTCATCGTGTAGGGTGTTGCTCGTCAGGCTCTGGACTGGCGGAGGATACGGGCAAAACGCATATAAATGAGCGTTTTCTGGGGAAGGTAGCTCTGAATGACTCTGCCCACTGTAGCCCCCAAGCCTTGTGACTTGAAGATATGATCGCATAAGACAACCTACCTTCTTGTTCTGTTTATCAAAACTCAAGCTAAAGAAAGATCCAGAGATGTCTCAAGAAAGCTTGAGAAACATCCTCAGAGAAGCTACTGAAAAAGGTCTGTAACAAGGCAAACACCACAAGGTGGGGTGAAATGTTCAAAGCTGGGAAGAAGCAGATGGGAAGCATGTGAGGGACCTTGGGAAAGGCAGAGAGATGAAGGGGAGAGGAAGACCTTGGAGATACTGGGGAAGAGAGAGCCTGTGAAGGAAAGAAATACTGAAATAGGGGCCAGCCTAAAAGCTCATTTTTTATTTTCTTAACTTGTCGGGGGCTTTTCACCTGAAATTACACATGAAACTATAATTTTTAGCTGGGAAAAAAAAAAATATAAACCCATTTGGCTTTCTGTTTGTGACTTGGAGAAGGAAATCAAAGATTTCCGAAGAAATAAAAGTAAAACCTTGCAAAAGATTCTTTGGAAAAAAACCTTCATTTTCATATTACTCTTCTGTGACTCTTCCCACATAGCTGAGCACATTCCTATGAATCACCAGTTTACTCAGAAGGGTAAACACCCAGCTCACAGCACTGAGAGGGAAAGCTGGGACAGCCAGAGCCACAACCTTGCTTGTTTTAGACCACAGAGCTGGAGCTGCCACAGGGGGTGTCAAGAAGCCCTTTTGCTCATGCACTGATACAGGGGGGAAATGTGATGGGGACTCACAAGGAAAAGACAGCTGAGCTGAAACAGTTAAGAAAGCACCTGTAAATAAATGTTTTTTGCACAGGCAGGACTAACTTCTCTTGCTGCGAAGCAATCACTATGCATCTGCTAGGCAAAAGCTGCAGTTTAAAGCAAGCAGAAAGATTGCTAAACAGCCCTGCACCAAGAAGGAGGCTGAGTAACTGAGTCCCAAAGAATCGTGTATGTATGCATGTGTTTGGGTGTGCGTTCAAATTTAGCATACTGGCGACAGCACTACTGCCAAGCAGTCAAAATCTCGAAGTCAGCACCAAAAAAATGAGGTTCAAAAAACAACCTGGGGAGTCTTTCTGCTCTTTGTGCCATTACCATATATACCTTCTTCACATTTTCAAGCTTTTCCTACCAGCTAGGCAAGGTCAAATCTCTTTCTTACACTGAAACAAGAGATATTCCGGTGTTTCCTTTGATTCTAGCAGCTTTATAAAGACTGAGCACTGTAAGCTGGTGACCGGAGAGTAAGAAATGGCAGGCTTTACTCCTTCTATAGAGCAGGAGTAACTTCACCAAAGGACCAGAAGCAATAAACAGCCTCCTCTGATTGCAGACAAGAAGAAAACCCAAAGCAACATCATGAGGAAAGTGAAGTGGAAGGGTAAAATGCTGCACTTCTGAAACACGGTGTGAAATAGGGACTAAATGTTTCTCCACTCCTCTATCATAGGGGATATCTTCTAATTAGCAGCTCCTGAAGAGAAACCCCTGGCCAGCCTCTCTAGGCTATGTCGTGAAAGGAGGGACCTCTAAAGATTTATGTGAGGTGGCTGTGCTATCTGCAGAATGCCAATTACATCTAACTTTCGATATAGCTTGGTCATGTTCTATTTTATGTTCTGCTTTGGCATGTTTGAAGTCCAGAAACTAGGAATAGAAGTATATAGGCTGGGATTGTAACAGGCTCACTCCCTACTCTAAATTTCAGAGCTACTCTACTGCTGATAAGCACTCAGGAGACTGCCAGGTTGAAGTGAAAGCTCAAAGCTTTTTTTAAATTCATGAGCACTATCTGTACTCACACTGAGTCTCCTTATCCATAGCTCACCACGCTAACAACACCTGGTCCCTTGAGCATTGTCCCTAATAGTAGCTTGATGCGAGTCCTGCCCGTGACACCTTCATCGCTCCCAAGGAGCTGCCTTCTCCCAGGTCGCCATGATAAATAATGCAAAACAAGCCTTGAAAGTACCGAAAGAAAAGCTTCCCAGCACGCCCAGCTAGCATAGACACAGCACAGGCACGGTGCTTCTGCAGCCTTCACAGCTGCGAGCACCTCAGCGTTGCCTCTCGGTGTGCTACACTCAGCACTACGGCCTTCTGAAATACAGGGATTTACCCTTCGCGCGAGGAGAGGTTAGGTAATGAGCTGCAGTCTTACAGGGACTTAACTCCCACTGCAACAACTGCGGTTAGAAATGTTAACCCTGCCTGAGCGGACTGGATAAAGGGAAGCGAGGTAGGTAATGGCAAGGCAGGGAGTCAAGCCTGGCTCTTGCACTAACAAGTTCATTTTCTCCCCCTCCTCTCTTGTGCAGCCTCCTTTCATAAGGGAACGGCCTGGCTGGGACGGCTTTCTTCTCTTCTTCAAAGTGAACTTCTGCTGTTGAAATCCAAGCTGCTTTTTTCCCCTTAAACTATGGGGCCAACGGGCACAGAAGCTACTAAAGGAGTTGGCGAACACTCTCCATTTTCTTCTTAACCTGACTTCAGAAGAAACAGCAGGCACAAGGAGCTGCATTGGTATCAGCATCTGAGACCTGATAACCTCATTACCAGGGAAGGGAAGGGAAGGGAAGGGAAGGGAAGGGAAGGGAAGGGAAGGGAAGGGAAGGGAAGGGAAGGGAGTAAGCTTATGATCTCAGATTTTAGGACCTTGTTAAGGGTCATTCTATTTGAATTTGACAGGTACAAGAAAGTCTCATTGATCTCTCTGTCACTATCGAATACCCACTTTATGTCTTCAAGCTCTCCCCAGTGAACAGGCAGGGTAGACTCTTTCTTAAAATGAAATAACAGACACTGAGGCATTTGCTTTGCTTCTAGCAACTTCTAAGAAGACCAAAAATTTTATTAAAAAACAACCACGAGTAGGCAGGCTCTTGTTCTCCTTAGGCCAGGAGGACTGCTTGGTTATTAACCAAAGGACCAGAAAGAAACAGAAGCATCAAGCATTTCCCTCTGATCGTGTCTCTGCATCTTGTTTCTGCTGCCTCCAAGCAGTTCAACTGGTGGATTCAATTTCCAGCGCTCACGAGCAGATGGAACTTAGGTGAGGAAACATTCCTGTTGTAACAGCCTACATGCTTTTCAACACCTTTCATAATATGTGATGCAGAGTAAAACGGAGGTGCATGGGGAAGAAGACTACCAAGCTGAAGGCAAAAGCATGTGTCTAAGTGTGAGCTGTGGCTATCTGTATGTGATGAAACAACATGGGGGTGTTATCCTTTCTCTTCCTCCACTCCCACTCAGGTGTCCAAGCGCAGCCATGTATGTCTGGATGTTCTCATGGCTTCCCTACTCAGGAGGTATCTCCAGAATCACGCCTAGGTATGATTAATACATATCCTTAACGCAGCTGGGACAGGAGTGAGAAACAACTAGCAGATATTCTTAAAAAAATAAGAATATCTTTTAAAAGTGCTTTCACACTCAAGTAATGAAATATAAACTCACAATAACTAGAAATATACATGGTAAGAGCTTGCCTCTTATTAATAGCGAGTGATCACTTCTACAACAAAATTGAAAAAAAACAAAATGCAGGAAGATTACATTTCAAGTTCACGATCAATGTGATAGAGATGAAAAATTCAGACTATTAATTATATCATGCTTCTGGTGGATGAGGCAACTACTTCGTCTTAAGTAAAGCAATCCTTGTGTCTTTGACTATAGCTGTTTCCGGGATAAAACTGTTAACTATCCACTGACAGTAGAAAGATGGTTTGTATTTCAGTATCAATCTCTCATCAGCAAAACAATGAGAAGGAACTGAATTATATTTGCTCAGTGCAATGCCGTGAAATAAATGCAGAATAAAAAATTTTTAAAAAATGGAACAACTTGGAACAAATGGGGATAAGTTTTCCTTCAGGAAACCCCATGAAGTTCAAAGTGAGTGCAAGATGGCACACTTGTGTAACATCTACCGATCCAAGACTGGAAGGAGAGTCCTATAGATCTTACCTTCTGGGATGGGAATAAAGGTCAACTTTGAGTAGCATATAACCAAAATGCGTCACCTCTTTTTCCCTTTTTCGCCTTGCAGTCCAGCAACAGGAGTTAGCTTGATCCATGTATTCCTATTTGGCTATGTAACTCGCTGCAAGCTCCAAAACTTGCTATCAGTTTTGCAACTAGTGCAACTCGTATGTCTCTTTTAATGACTGGATGGATGGTTTTACTGTGTCTTTCAAGAAACATTACTTTTATGAATCATAAAAGAAGATATTGTTTCTTTAAAAATCTAAAAAAATCTTTTAAGATCTTTAAAAAATATATCGGCATTGCAATACTTAGAGCCTGGTCTTTCCTTGAAGATGTATTTTTAACACCAGACTCCATGTCAAGCAACTAATGGCACAAGGTTCAGCTATCCCTGCCTGGTCTAAATACCAAAACTTCCTAGCTAACATATTCAACGTGTTTTTAAAAACACATTTTTACCCTTATTTAGACAATCCTGAAGGAAAAAGCATATCACTAAAGCAACAAAGAGTACTAGGAAATTCAGCAATGTTATCATTCATAATTGGTTCTGGAGTCACGCTCCCATGAGCTCTAGTTCTTCAAATGTGGGAATGAAGCTAACCATGAAATAGTTCATGGTTTTAGCTCCAGTAAAACCACGAGGCTGAGGAGCGTGACTAATAAATGTACAAATTGCTAGCTCCTTCCATGCTAAGATGATGCGTTAGCACAGGTATAAAACAGAGAATATATAGGGGATCGCAACAGCAAGGAAACAGCAACTGTTCTACTCACGCTTTGTTATTCTAAATGATACTAATATCAGAGTGACAAAAATTCCTCAGGAAGCAGTGCAGCCTTTTTAGGCCCGAATTCCTTTTTCCACGTTAAGGTCTAGTCATTCAGCATGGCACCAACCGGTAAGTGCTGGTGTGTACAACACAAGAACTGTCTCTGCCCTCAATTAAAAGAAGATGAACAAGGATATTGCACTTAAGATTCACAGTGAAAACCTGTACCCCCTCTCTTGACTTCCTGTAGCAGTGGGTCACTTATTTAAGCTTAAGGTTAACTATTTCAGATTTAGTTTTGCAAGCTCCTAGAACAGTTCTTGTTCAAGATGCATGTAACATGTTCTGAAAACTGCTTGTTTTTAATTAATGGAGAAATTCCATCAGGACTGCAAAACTAGTCATCCTGAAAAACTGTATCCCTGAAGCTTTGGTTTACTGAACCAAGATGACTCTGTTATATTCCCAAACTTGCTTTCTTCATCTCTCAAAGTAAAAGTAATAATTTCTTTAAATTGTCAAATTATATGAAAACATTAATGTTCTTTTAGGAAAAAGGAATTTTCACGTATTTCTTGCACACTGAACTGAGCTAATTGGCATGATAAAATGGATGCATTCGAGCAGAAAGGAACCACTGTGAGCTCTCACAAATGCTGCCGGTAACTGGAGCTGCAAACTAGGGGTGCAGCTGTGCCATTTTGGACATCCCACAAGAAGAGACGATACTTAGATACGCAACACCCATCAGTCTCAGGGAGGAAACTGAGAAATACCTGTTTGCTGCTGTCCCTGTTTACTGATATTCACAGCCCCGTGACTCCCGAGGAGCCACTGGAAGGCAGGTTAGGGCAGTTGTCAGTCTTCAAGGAAGTCTCCAGCACACTTGGGAGAAATCCTGGGGACAGGCAGCACAGCAGCAGCACTGAAGACCCTGAGGACATAAGAAGTTGCAGGGCTAGGGCTTCATGACTGCTAGTTTAAACCCTGAGGGTACATCTGCTCTCAAATAACTCAGTTCTCCAGTTCAGCCCTGGCCTCTGATGATCATAGAATCATAGAATTGTTCTGGTTGGAAGAGACCTCCAAGATCATTGGGTCCAACCATTAACCTAGCATTACCAAGTCCCCCACTAAATCATATCCCTTAGGGCCACATCTAGACGTCTTTTGAATACCTCCAGAGACGGGGACTCCACCACCTCCCTGGGCAGCCTGTTCCAGCGCTCGACAACCCTTTCAGTGAAGAAATTTTTATGAATGTCCAATCTAAACCTCCCCTGGCGCAACTTGAGGCCATTTCCTCTTGTTCTGTTGTCTGTTACTAGGGAGAAGAGTCCGACCCCCATCTCTCTACAACCTCCTTTCAGGTAGTTGTAGAGAGCGATAAGGTCTCCCCTCAGCCTCCTTTTCTCCAGGCTAAACATCCCCAGTTCCCTCAGCTGCTCCTCATAGGACTTGTGCTCTAGACCCTTCACCAGCTTCGTTGCCTGTCTCTGGACACGCTCCAGCACCTCAAGGTCTTTCTTGTAGTGAGGGGCCCAAAACTGAACACATGATCTTCCACACTGGATAAATGTTTGTTCGCACCCAGCTTCAGGCGACAGTGGGCTCCAGGAGCATCTCCCGCCAGGCAGTACAGAAGTGGCCGCACTGGCTTTGCATCTCTCCACCCGCTGCCACCCTCCAGCCTGCTCTTGACCTTCATGTGCTCCTGCAGGCTTTGATGCCGCAGCCCTGGGCACGAAGCTTACGTCCTCAATTTCCTGCCATTAAAGCATTGCTGCGGTAGGTTAGAGCAGAGCCTTCAGATCATTTTGGAGGTTGGGAGCTCAGAAAGTCACACATCATCATCATCATCATCCTCATCATCACAACAGCAATAACAGTAATAGCAGCAACAACAACAGCCAGAGAGCCAGCGGGCAGCACAGGACGCCCAGCTGTGCCCCGGGGCTGCCTCCAGCCTGCCCTAGCGGCAGCCAGCCCCGAGCCATCTGAACAGGACTGCTTTGCACAGCCTGGTCTGCCCTGGGGGCAGCCTGCCCTGGATCACTTAGCCCTCACCTACTAGTTTGTCTGCACTAGTAAAACAGGACAGGCCAGGGGCTGTGCTCTGACACTGAGGCTGAACGGCAGAGCCCAGCTCTCCCCTGTGTGGCAAACCCCTCTCCCCCAAAACCAGGGTGGCTGTATCCAGACTGCCTGGTAGGAAGGGTCCTTGGCATATGCCGCTCTCCTCATGGCGCCCAGTGTCTGCAGCTGGTTGTCAATACTGGGCAAAACCATGCCAGCAGCGGGGCTAACCCAGCCAAGCAGTGTGTGAAACCACAGGACAGTGCTCAAACCTATGCCCTGACCCTTGTGAGCATGGACGTATCTCAGACGCCCAGCTAACAGGTACCTCCTGCGGTTCCCCCTTGCCCCACCTGTGCCAGGGAGCCTCAGACCTGTTGTCTCACTTTATGAGTATAAAACTCAAAAGCTATCAGAAAGGCAGGGCTGCCTCAGGACCACTGACCAGAAGCCTGAGCTTGTGAGCTGGTGGGAAATCAGGCAGATTTCCACTGGAGCTAGGCTTTCCAAAAGGAAATTGCAAGCACTTGGCATTGCTAAAATATACATCCAGAATAGCCAGGCATTGCCTATACCTCTCCATGGAGGTGTATGTTGCACTGGAGGGAGTGCTCCAGGGGGGAATGCAACAGGAAAGGAAACAACCGGACAGCTTTGTAGGAAGGAAAATAGATTGACCTTGAAGGTCCAGAGAGGTAAGGGAAGCAGTGAAGAAAGTCCTCCAGATATCTTGAATCAACAACCATAAATTGTTAGAACGAAGAGCTGCGGCGCCGCTCTTGATGTAAAATCTGGCAGCCCGTTGCCATATCAACACCGTGCAGGAGGCTCGGAGGGAACAGCTTGAGCCATGAGCACTGTGCTGCTTGTGAAAAGTACCACGAATGACAGCTCCAGGAGCTGAAGGGCTTTGTGTCTCTTTTCCGGGAGCTGGCATTAGCAACGGTGGGACACGTGTCACCCAACCCACCCCACGCTGATGAACACAGAGACCCCTGAACAGGAGCCCATATACTATAAGTCTTACACCTAACAGCAGTGAGGTTAACAAATGTCAGAGAAAAAGGTCTGAGAGGAAAGGCGATCCCTGCAGGTCTTTCAAGCTGCTCACCCCAACACATGGGAATAATGGAGCCAAACACGAATTTTCCAAGAGCTGTTACATTCATCCCAAGCCTCTCAAAGGGCAAACTGCCTTTACACACATTACCCTAGAAAATGTTATTCACGTTGTCCTGAAGGAATGCCCAAAAAGCTGAGGTAGGAATTAGGTCTCCATGCCTACACTGGTCTTTTAGTCATTTTTCTACTCAGCAAGATCTTCTGATGTCTTAGCTATGAGCCAATGATAACTGACTTTTTGCGATGTAGACTACAATCCTCACTGTAATCACGTACTTGGAATAAAAAAGAAATAAAGAAGAGTTTTTAAAGAAAAACAGAAAAACTTTTAATACAAATGATCTGACAGCCATGAGGTAGGAGGGATCTTAGTCCATCTGCCCTGCTACTATCAATCCCAGGTGTTCAGGTATTTCCCATATCCCTCCTCCATGGCAAAAGTGTCATAAGCTGGGACACTGGCAGCTGTTGTGTCCTGTAAAAAATATTCTCCTAGCATTGATCATTTCACCTCTACTAGTCAGTGCTGTGTAGCCATCAAACCAGCTAGTATAGGGGGGTTTTTTTGCCCTTAGCCACAGCCGGAGAGCCTTGCAGGGGGCCTGCTTCCAGGCCTTGCTATGGCTGGGACATCCCTGCCTGTGGATACTGAATGATCATCAACCCTGAGATGTGTCCATGAAATACTCTGGGTTCAAATAACCATTTTTTACCAGTCACTCTAAGCTCCTCCATGAGTACTTCTATCTTAAAAGCCCAAATGTGCTGTGTTTTTCTTTTCCCACTCTTCAATCTCATGTATGACATCAGTCAACAATACACAGAGAAATTATTTTTCAAATAATGTGGTGTATACTCATCCCATTATAATCCCATTATAACTGACACTAGTCATTGTTTCACAAACAGGTAAGCACAGGAAGGAGGAGGGGCTCAGATAGGCCCAGCATCCCATGACTTTTAAAATTCCTAAAGTCTGAGTCACATTACCCCATGGCTTACCAGAGGAGCAAAACTGGAACATCCATGAGATGTCTGCTTGATCTGATACACTCTTTAAGTATTTAACATCAGCTTAACGTAGCACCTCAGCTAGAGAATGAGAAAAGCTGTTATTTAAATAGTCATTAAAGGTTTTGTCTGATCTCAAGAATTAACTCCAGGAGTAACTACCAAAGCCTACCTCCTGCGTTGAAAGTTGGCATGTTTTGACCACCAGACCCATGCAGCTCCCAGTTAAGGTGGAGCAGAGCATTTGCAATTTCTAACATGGCCTCAGGGGGCAACTGAGTGCTGGGACAAGTTTTGTACCGGGGGGAAAGCGGTTTTACAATGTAGAAAATAGAGCTGCTCCAACAAAAGGTGGTTACTTAATTACAGCACTTTAATAGAGCCACTTTAATAAACAAAGTATGTGCACGTAATGACATCATTTAGAATATCAACTACCTGTGCAGTGCAAAAATATTGCTCTCAGTTGATTAATTAAAATACAGCTCACCTCACATGTATGTGGTTTGTCTGCTCTCCAGTGCGTGGTCCTACTCCCTGGAAACTCAGATAAACATGCACAGGAAATAGGACCAAATTTCTCCAGGTCTTTCATGGAGCAAAAATGCCAAATAAGCTGTATTTTCATCAGCTGAAATAAGCTGTATTTTCATCAGCTGATACATGTACATAAATACACTGGCATCTCTCCAATGCTAAGTGAACTCTTTAAGAGCTTTCTGTCGAATTTGGTGAGCTCCACGTTGAGTCACTGACCCACTCCTCTGTCAGTAACCTCATTGCTAAACCAGGGATAGTAAGAAAGCATTGCTTACCCGTATAAAGCAGAACATCTTTAAGCTACGACAAAACATATCCTTACGTTTATCCATTGCTGATGTTTCCGTTTACCAACGCAGGGAGGCTGAGGCACAGAGGTTCAGTGAGTTACCAGGGCTTACCTAGAGCTATAGTTTCTAACCAGTGATGTGGGCTTCAGAGGAACGAGCATATTACACCTGAACCACAGCCCAGTGCCCAAGCTAGTAGCCCAGTGCAGGCTCCACCGTGACTTGTTGGGCTCGGGGACATGGCTATGAAAACTGGGAGTCACTGCTCCAGTGGAGCGTATGGACCTGTAGGTCCATGTGTCAGAAGACCTTAAGTCTAAGGGGATTATTTTGGTTTAAAGAATCATAATTCACTTACCTCACTAAAGAAAACACAGATATTTCAAGACATTATTATCTGAAGTCAGATTTTCAGCAGATAGATTTTTTTTTTCTCTTAAAAAACTCAAATTCTTCTCTTCTTTCTTTTGACACCACAGCAAGGGATGATGTGTATTATGCTATTTTGGATCTACACATGGCCAAAAGGCACATGTATTTTGACCTGCCACCTGCAAACATGAATAATAGTCCGTTCCTCTCCCGTACTATTTTTGGATTTCCTTCCCTACCCAACCACCAAACGACAGACTGATTGACAAACAGGCTTTTCACTGGGAAGTCAGATTAAAAAATATTTCACCAAGCTCTGTGTAGTCTAAAACTCCAAAGAGACCTTGGGGTTGCCATGCTAAATTTTCAGGCTATGTGTCAGCCGGGGCCAATCATAGCCCAAAGTTAGGGAGAAGAACAGCAATTTCAGAAATTAGCAAGCAAAGAGTTGCCTCCAACACCCAAAAGGAAAGAGCAACTAGACACACGCTGCCTGATCCTTATCTCCAAAAGTATTTGAACCCCTGGCTCTGGTCAGTATTCCCAGCCAAGATATTTCTGCTGGAGTTATGCATATAACTCAGGTCAGCCTTTTCTCATGCAAAAACAGGGAGGAAAAAGGACTTATCCCACGATAATCTGCTGGTTCTCACCAAAAGAATCAGTAAGCACGAGGACTTTGAATGAAGCAAATGAAGCAGAACACAGATTTTAAAACAGAGAAATGCCCCGACTGCTCATGGGTACAAGAGGATGCTTGGGTAAGTTTGTTCTTGCCCTTTCCTGGCTCTTTTTTTTGCATGAGAACTCATGTGGCAGACGTGTTGCGGGAAGACCCAGAGGCTGGAGTGACTTGGTTTGCAGGAACTATGGTCTATTCTGAGAATCCCCCCGGGCTTGGATAGGAGTGGGAGCCCGATTAGCTCAGCAGGCTCCTCATGCTTGTACCTAATCCCAAAGTAGCTCCAGGCAATCCCGGGCTGTTTTGGGCAGGTACAGACAAACCTGGACCCGTTCCACACACTGGGGTGCTGGGACGGGAAGGACGGGAGCATGGTGTGGATGGGAGGTGGCTCACAGACGCCGGATTACTGCATTAACCTGGAGTTGAACCCAAGGTCTGCTTCGAAAACACTTGGCTTCACTCTGTACTGACACAGGTTTACAGCTTCCAGAGCTAAGCCTGTAAATCCATATGAGGCGGGACACTTTGCGGATTGACAAACTCAGGTCTCCAGCAGTTTGGGAATCTCTTTGCTATCTTCTGTCTCACACTGTAGGTGCCTAGAAACTGAGATAAGGTTTTGAGCAACGCCTAAATTGTGGAGGTAACCCCAGAAAATTACCTGCTGAGTGAGAGCATTTTACAGGGGTGTACGTAGGGAAGGGACATTTTAAGTCAAGTCCAAGAGGGCAGCTGTTTTCATCCTGTTACTGCTCAACTGTGGGACTGCTGAGCATTTTCTATAACATTATCTGAGCAGAGGCCAGGATCCACCAAGATTAATATAGCTTGTTTCTTGGCTTTTCTGAACCACGGCTTAATGAAATAAATTGGAATAGATTGGACTGAGTTGGCTAAGTGCCCAACTCGAGCCCGTTGTCACTGAGGGAAGAGTAGCATGCATCGGTATGAGAGGCTACAGGCTTTTGCTGCCAAGGGTTTTATTATATTGCTCCTGATTTACGGGGGTCAGGCTTGGTAGGTGTCTGACTCTGCAGCTCCATCTCTTGGCAAACATCAGGTAACAAACATACTGCTAAGGCTCTTCGTACTTCATGAGGAGACGCGTGATAAATCCTTTTCAGTACAAAATACTCGTCATTTCCTTAGCAATAACAGAGGGACATAACTCTCACCTAAAATAGAAGAGGGAATTCTCTCGTGTACTTCCTTCAGCATTTGTTATGTTATCAACTGTTGCCCTGGAAACAGAGTCCCCAAGTCAGAAATCGACAATTCAGAGAGAAGAAACCGGGTTTTTTCAAATGTTTTAAAAATATATAATTACATTTTTTAATCTGTTACTATTTTTCGGTCATGAGAATTGCTTAAGCAATTCCTGGATAAGCATTTTTATTTAAAAAAAAAGTTTGGAATGTTCTTCTTTTCTGATCGGCCAGTTTGCCCCTGTGGTGGCTGATGTAATCATGAAATACACAGCTACGCTGTTATCCTTGTTTGTAGGTCAGTATCTCTAATGAAAAAGAAAAGCTCACAAATTATCAATCAATTATTACTACTGGCTGCACTGTGGCCTTCTGCAGCCTGTATGATTAATGAGCTGATCGGCGCCTGTGCTTCCAAGTGAACCTTAGTGATTTATCCCAGTTGATGAAGTGGTTTTGCCATAAGTACAGACTAGCCAAGCCAAAGATTTTCAGACCCACTAATAAATCATGGTAATGTCTTGATTTGACCTCCATTTAAAGTATTTTAAAAATGGACAATACCAAAAAGTACAAGATAACTCAAGTTACCTTGTAACAAGTACAGATAAACTCAGGCTCTGGGAATGGTGAGGAATAAAATGCGGATACAAAACAGTCTTGGGCAGTCAAGTGACAAAAGATTTTTTGCTGAGAAAGTTTGAAAATGAATAAACAGGAGAGTGAAAATGGTGGAAGGCAAAAACTTTTAAGTAATCCAAGAGAGGAGCTTGAATGAGATACCAGCAAAGCAAGATGCCATCACAGATGAATGCAGCATTTTCAAACAGAAGATGGTGCCTTCTGAGAGGAAGAATACAAACTACATCTTCTGGCTTCTAAATTTAACTGTCAAGAGTCAGAAAAACACTGGGGTGTCACTGTAGGCATTTTGTCGGAGATGTCTTGCAGTGCTAAAAAAAGCAATAGTTAGGAACGAAAAAGAATGGAACAGGGAAGCGTTACTGAAAATACTTTTTATTATCCCAACTCAGCGCACCGTGATCAGTTCTGAACACCCTGACAAGGACAAAGCAGAAATGAAATGAGTTCAGAAAAGACAATGAAAATAATTAGAGGCATGAAATCTTCTAGATGAACAGTAAAATCAAACCTGCTCACTTCAGAGAAGGGAAAAGATAAAGGTGTTCAAAATAATGAATGGCATCAAAGAAAGTGAGTCCTGTTCATCATTTCCCTTCGCACACGAGCAGGAGGGCATCTGCTGAAAATGAACGGCATAGGGTGAAAAGCAATCCTTTCCCACAGCATACAACTGCCTGGTGCAGTTCCTTCCCACCAGAGGCAACAGAGGCCAGGAGTTTCGCGAATTAAAAAGGAATGGAAATGTGCATGGAAAAAAAAACAGTAAGTTAAGTGCTAAAAATAAAATTGTGATTTGATTTTAATGGAACTTATCTTCCAGCGTAGGCTGCAGGACACAAAGCAGTCTTTGAGGGTGGGCGAGAGCAAACTTTTTCCCCTCAGAGGAGATTCTTTTTAACTACCTTGCTCCAGCATATCTCAGACCTTTCGCTGCCGGACTCGGCACTTTCCACTGTGCCAGAGAGGATGCTGGAGCAGATGCAGGAGTGGCTGGTTATAGCGTGGCAGGTCCTGCTCTATGGCACCAGCAAATGGGAAAAAGCTGGGAGAAGCTAAATGTGGCCACAAGAAGACAAAAAGAGACAGAGTTTGCAAGAGCGCAAAAATTAAAACCAGCCCCACAGCTCGTCTCAGTTCCTAAGCACCAAACTTCCAGAAAGTGATGCTCCCACTTGGAAATCAGCAGGGGAAAACAGAGAGAAGCTCTGAGCACAATGCTTTTCAGGAAAGATTATTAAACTGACACAAGCCACCGAGAGAAAATTTCATCGCCTGTGCAAAGCAGAAGAGCAACGAGTAGCCCGGGAAGCACCGAGGGCAGCAGGAGACAGCAGTTGTCCAAGTGAAAACTGGAGATGGTGTCTTTGCTCCTAGAGAGGAACAAAGATATCCCGTATTTCCCTAACTGGTCTCACTTTCACCCCTGTATGATCACACACAGTAACGCATAGTCACTCAATTTATTGCTTTTATCGACAGTTTTCCTGTGATGCTGCTATAATAGAAACACACTGTAAGAACAGATACGTTCATTTCATTTTTTCTTAGTGGCTTAGCTAAAACTGAATCTTTTTTGGCTTTAAGATACGAAATAGAAAAATAGGACCAGTTCTGGCATATGCACCATATCCCACTTCTTTCAGCATACTCTGTGTTAACATTTTCAGTAAGGCCCACCGCCTTGCCCTCAGGGATTGCACGAACAAGCAGGGATGCTTTACTACTTTTGGAGATGCCAAGCAGGAGCCCCCCCCCTCCAGTGCCTATCGAGGGACTCGAGACAGGCCAAACGCCTAACCTAGGAACAAAGGGTTGTGGCCAAAAAGAGATGGCATAAAACACACACAAGTTCTCAGTATTTCAGAAATGTTTCACCTTCTTCCTTGTTTCAGCATGTTCCTAGAGATGTTCTGTCACTTCCAAAGTAGCACAGGTTCAAGTCAGATATGACTTGAATGTAAAGTACGAGAGATACTCCTTCATGTGTACGGATGGCAGCTTCCAGCCAGACATTTTTCCCCTCACAGCACTGGTTCTGCCCACGGTTCTTGTTTTTGTGCTATTTTAACTCTGCTTCCCTCACCTGATCTTCTAATGTGGCCTCATCCCCAGCTAGCGCAGTTAATCACACAGTCACTCTGCTTGAAGAGTCAAGCGTGATACAGGTTTTTACACAACTTGTTTTTCTTGGGTAGCATTTCCCAAAAGCCCAGGTGAAGAAGATTCACTTGATGCCACTATCCATGCACTATCCGTGTTTCTTTTTGTGGAGTAACTTGAAATTCCACTGCATATAAAGACATTCATTTTCAAGTAGTTTTCCTTTCCCTTAGAGACATGTCAATCATTACCTGCTACAAGTTCTTTCTTCGATAAAGGACAAGATACTGTTTTGAGGGCCGTGCACTCTCCTTGAGATTTTCCCCATTTCTGCGTAAGAGTTCATCCTCTGAGCACAGCCAAAGGGGAGAGCCGGGCAGACCAGCAGGGAAAAACAGCTAAGCATAGCCTGGGAAGAATTTCACACGCCTCCCTCCTTCGGCCCCTCAACACGTACTGACAGAAACAAATACAGCTGAGAACACCATCAACCTGGTCTGCTCTTTGATTTTTGTTTTTTGTATAGAGGGGCTGTTCCGGTACACAATTATTAGAAAGTTGATGAGGTTTTGCTATAAGCAATATAAGCTTTGAACCAGTGCTTAGAATGGTTGGCATTTAAATATACGCAGAGATATTTTGCTGTCAAGCACCAGGGATTATTAACCAGCTGAAATACTTATTCACAGACCTTTCACAATCCAGTTCAATGTCTGCATAAGACTTCTCAAGCCGATCAGAGATAGGTACAGGGATTTCAGTGAAAAAAAACTCTGTAAAGTCAAAAGTCTTTAAGCAGCTCGGAGCATATAAAACTTTTTGAACAGCTGATGAAAGTCAATGAAAGAGAAAGGACAAGCTTGTCTATGTGATCATCTCCAGCTCAAGCTTCTCTACTGATGCCAGCAGGCTACAGTGTAATTTTAAAGCAAAAAAAAAATGAAACAAGATGAGTCGATATCTTCAGCCTCTGCAATGGCATCAGCTGGAATTACACGGGTGCTCTTACATCACTTGGTTCTGCACCCCTGCTCCCTGTAACCGTATGATGTGCTTTCCTGGGGTTTTTTTTGAAGTTCAGCTGAGATGAGCAGCTTGAGTTAAAAACTTAATCCAGGGAAGACCAAAGTGATTGTGGCAGAGTGTGAGCATGTGCGTGAAACCTGAAAGAAAAAGCAGAGGTAAGATCTGCTCCATCAGTGCTCGTCCTTAGGCTTGCCCTGCAGGCACCCCACCCAAAGACTTGGAATTGGCCTTGGATATACAGGTAACACGGGTGAAAAAAAATCTTTCTTCCCTACCTGTGCCTTTACAAGTAGCAACTCCTCCAGTTGGATAACTTTGCATCTGTGTCAATAAATGCAGCTCAGCAGTTAGGGGACTGCGTAACTTGGGAACTAAGACTCCAGTGAAACCCCTCTCATCTGAAGGAAACAAATTTGCTTTGCCAAGCCAAACTGACTTCACTTTTCTGAAACAGAAAAACAGATCAGCTAAGCCAGAATGTAAATTTACAAAGTGATTTGGAGAAACTAAAAAGTACTTTTGAAAACCAGAAGGAAAATAAGAAGAGGGAAAATTATAATGTACCAATTAGGGAAAAATGTGAGTCGTTTGTGCTAATGCAGGATTCTTTTTATATTGTTTTTCCAGGAGAGCCTTCAAAAATATGGAAATTCAGCATCAGCACCTCAGACTAGCAATAAGAATAACAACAATAGTAATAAACCACCATATTTAAAATAGGCAAGAGAAAAGCTAGGTCTTTCAGTTTTTATTCACTGTCTTAATAGCTTGTATCCATTAAAAGTTGTAGTAATTTCAATGGGATCATAACTTCATTGCATTTTTGAAAATCAACAACGAGTAGAGTCCTGTGACAGTGCTTTAGCCTCATGAAAAAGCCTGATGGGAGTCAAAAATACGCTTGCATTTTGTCAACGTTAGCTGCCATCACTTCCACTTCTGAATCAAAACTAGCACGTGGGCACACGTGCACGCGCAGTTAGACATCCTCACATCTTTTTGATAATTATTTTCTTCCTCCCACCAAAAAAAAAAAAGGTGGTTTTGTGTTGTTTTACCAATGCAAAATATTAGTAAACACTGAATTGGTTCACACTTCAGTCTTGGTAAGGTTCATTAAGATGCAGCATAAGAAAGAGAAGTGCTTTAAAGTGATAGTTTGTAAGAGAATCATGTGCAGCCCGTTCACAGATCCTAAAACAGGCTTTCGGGATCTCAAGGTTATGTACATATTTCGACAACAAAGAATTCAGCTCTGAAAAAGAAAGCCCACACCCTTTAAAGAGTAAAGAAAATCTTACAGCTCTGTTGCTACGAAACTGTTTAAAATGGTTAAAAAAATAAAAATAAAAATAAAAATAAAAATAAAAATAAAAATAAAAATAAAAACTCTGAGGAAAACAAGGTGAGCCTGGCATCCTTCACCCGGGAGCTTTCGGCTGGCCCCTTGGCCCCTCGCCTGCTCCTCGCACCTCGCTGCGCCCTTCAGACCCGCTGCAACAAGCCAGCCCCCAGCAAAAGGTCAAAGCCTTATCACCTCCCTGCACCGGGCAGACACGGCGGCCGCGGGGCTTTGAGGGGGCAGCGGCAGCGAGGGGGAACGGAGGGAAGCGGGGAAAAGCTGCTGTGTCAGTGGGTAACGCTCGGCACCCCGCTGCGGGGAGCGAGGCAGCAAAGTCGGCCGCGGTCGAGCCTCATCCTCACCAGCGAGGGGGAGAGCGGCAAAGAGAAAGCTGAGGAGGAAACAGCGGGAATTTCCCCCCAGCAACAGTGATATTTGAAAGCATAAAGATATAAATTATTTCTGGACCGTACGGGCAGTTAGCAGGAGCCAGGGATTATTCATACGGAGGAGTTCAGAAGAGGCTATAAGCGCTTTGGGAGGATCCTAAACTGAGTGTAAACTGAGTAAATCTCTGGTCAGCTGTGAGAAGGAAACTGCAGTGATTTATTTTAGCTGAAAAGGGTTTTTATAAGCTTATAGGCTTCCTGGGACCTTTGCTTACCGCAATGACCATCATTGCGGCAGTGTTCGAGGCACCTGCTGTCTTCACCTCCTGCTTCTCTCTGCGGAGGGTATGACACAGGCACTTTTATTTTCAATGCTCATGATTATTTTGCCTGGGAAACTCAGTGCAAGGGGACTTAAATCCTCTTTTGGGGGGCTCTCAGCCCAAAATAAATACAAATAATAGCAAAATACATCAACTGAAGCTATCAGAAAGGCCCCCACCATTTCTACCTGTACTTTCTGAGGGTCTGAGGCACCATGGGCTCAAATGTGCATGCTCATTCGGTGGGACAGCCCAGTCCCACAGTCAGGACCCAGCTGGCGACCATCAGCAAACAAGGGAAACAGAAATAACAGGCTCAAAGAGAGGAATCTAGAGCAGGGGCCCCAAAACACCCACATATCGCCTATTAACACTGCAAAGACATCCAGCAGACGCCACCAGCAGGAACCCTGCCCAGATGTGTTAAGCAATTCCCTACTGATATGGATTGCATCAGCTCTCCGGATACAGCTAAATCATGCCAGTGATTTTTGCTGTCCTTGAAACTCTTTAAAATACACAGTAAAAGCTTTTTTTTTTTTTTTTTTTTTCAGCATTGTTAAAAGGCAGATTGCCCCATATGTTTTATATTTTCAGTTCATTTGCTGGGATGGAGAATACCTTTGGGCAAGGTCTTGGTTTCCTTAAACTTAACTCAGCTGTGCTACCCATACAAATGAACAGTTTTCAAAAATAAGGTACAGATAAGCTCAGCAGTAAGTACAGACTACAGTTTCTTTGCCATGTAGATGGCGGCTTTCCTCATTATGGCGCAGCCTTTTCGGTTTCAGTGTGCTTTGTCCTCAGCACCAGTTCCCCGTTTCTTCAGTCCTCCTCAGACATCCTCAAAATTAGAGTTAGGCAGCAGCTAAGCTGGAAGACTGCTCTGACGACCCCTGCTTGCACACATATTGCTTCAAATCATCTCCCACATAGAAAAATCTCTCCCAGTCAGAGGGCAGCTTCCCTCCAGCAGCAGCTCATGCAAAGGGATTTTGTGAAGGGCCAGAGCATCCCTTCCTCCTCTCCACGGAATCCTAGCCAGATCACGCCACCGTGCATCAAAAAAAGAGAGCAGGGTTGAAACAGCACCCGCCTCACGCCGCCTTTCTGCCTGAGAGAGGAGGCAGCCCCGTGCGTGGAGGGCGCCGGGTCGGGGAGAGTGAAGGAGGCAGGTGCCGGCGGCCGGGTGGCACAGGCATGCCAAGGGCTTTGGCCATGTCCAGCTGCCACCCTCCGCGTTAACTCTTGCTCCCCCGGAGGGGACAGGAGAAGCAAACCCCGGAGAGGAGCCAGCAATAACGGGGCTGTCTAAAAGGCCACCTTGGAGGAACGGGGCGGTCTCCCGCCTCAGCCCCCTGCCTGCCACTCACGCTCCCTCCCCACTACCCCTCTGCCCCCCGCATCCTCCCCAGGCCTGCTGAAGGATCCTGTTTTACACATATTGCTCATCCATGAGCAGCCTTACTGATGTCTATGGCCCCTCTGGCCACAGAAGGGTCTCCTCGAAGTGACTGATGGTGCCGTCACGCACCAGACCTGTTCCCTTTTGCCCAGAGCAGCACTTTCACAGCTCTGGGATGCTTCAGGCTGAGCATCGGCTGAAACAGAAGAGCATCGACACTGTCCAAGCACCATGTAAGACGTTGTCTCATTTAGATGTGGAGTGGATGGGGATCAACATCATCTGCAGGGTTTGGAGGAGGCAGGGTGCAGATAAGGACCAGCAGCTAGAGTGGGAAAAGGCAAAGAAGATCAGGAGGGCAAAATGGAGGAGACACAGGTTTGGAGGCTGGCAAGACCATAAGGAAAAAAGCATGCAGGGGGAGTAGAAAGGGAAAACTGGGGCTGGCTGAGTAGTGAGAGCACGGCAGGGACTGCTGTTCAGCAAGGCAGCAGGAAGAGCGCTGTATAAATAAAACATTGTACAAGAAGCACAGAAGCCTGGGGAGATCCGGGAATGCGGAGAAAGGAGAGCACGTGGCATCAGGACAGAGAGGTGCAAAGCAGCATGCAAAGAAAAAGTATAAAGACTAAAGCAAAAGCTTCTGTGCTTGGGAGCCGAGAGGCATTGAGACTCTCCTTTTTTAATTTTTCTGTCCAGAAATGCCGATGAAAGTTTCTGTCAAAGCGTCCCAGCTCTCCCCAAAGCCTCAGCCGCCCTGCCCAGGGCAGCTGGCAGCTGCTCTCTGCCACCTTCTTCATTGCGTACCTGGCACCGGTCCTGCAGGGAAACTCGCATTTTTGTCCTGGCTGTTGGCATGTCTGCAGGTATCAAGAGTATGATAAATCCATGTGTTTTCTTTGCTTTTTAGAAACCCAAGCTCCCAATCTCAATTCCAGCTACCATGGCACGTAGCATCATGTAACCCCTGTATGGAGAATATGCATTAGGAGACACAATTCGCCAAGGACTCTGCTCCACTGACCGAGTTTACTGCTTTTTAAGAGAAGAGATTTCAAACGATACATTTGGAGTCAGTGCAAAAAAACTCCAATGTGTTCCTCTTAAATTCAAGCAGGTGGAAAGAAAACATTTTCATTTTATTTTTCTGGAGGAAAAAACAAAAGCATCACACTTCCAGAGTGACACAGTCACACTTCCCGGAGGGGTTTCCAGGTAGAAGAAAAATCTGTCAATGGACAATTTAATTTTCTTGAAATGGCGTTTTCCCTCAGTAAATGAATAAACTTACTTCATTTTTACCTCAAACTTTCTATTGATAATCTGTAAAGCGCAGTAATGCTACCTATTTACCTCTTTGAGATGTTATGAAAATAAAGCCATGTGAAGCACTCAGTTGCTATAGTAATTAGCATCACAGGAAAAGGCCAATGAAGAAGCAAAGGACATTGTCTCCAGAACAGGGCTTAAATCATGCATGAACTGAATGTTAACCTTAAGATCCACATAAAATGAGGAGGAGGAAAAAAATCATACTGAGGCAAAAATCCTGCAAGAATAAATATGCTGTGTGCTGATATCATTAAAGGCTCCACGGCTCACACAGGCACCTTCTTTCTGACATTTCCTGGGAGATTTTTAGGTGTCGTGGCAATCACAAGAATGTTTTTATTAGTTAATGGTTTTTGTGTCAAACTCTATTTGATTTGCCTTGTATGCGTAATTTAGTCTCTCACCTGGATACCTGAGGAAACGATGAATTTGTAAGTTCTTTTTTCCATTAGGATAGGTATATCTAAACCACACCACATATATATTTAAAAATACTTAGGATAAAAACCGTCAGTTTCTGTTACAAACTTGCCCACAATCTTTTTTTTTTTGCTTTGGAAGACCTTCTTTTTATCAGCTTTTTATTCCACTCTATCTTCAATAAAAAAGAAATGCTTCCTAATCACAAGACATGACGGGGCTTGCTACGTTTTGAAACAGCAGTATGCTTGGATGCTTAAGAGCATTTGGCTTTGGGCTTTGCATCCAACCAACAACGCACCCAGGTGAGCTGTTATTGGACAGGGACTTAATCCCTGTCATGCTTAATCACTACATTAAAAGATTTAAAGACTAACGTTAAAGGCCATTCAGTTTGGGCACCATAGACTTAAGTGACGGAGTTGGGAAAAGCCACTTGGTTTATCCAGGCAAAACCTGTTTTAAATCTTTGAGAACAAAAGCCAGGAGAGCTGAGATGGAAACTCCTTCCCTGTGCCCCCCGTCTCCGCATGGCTCAGACACCCACCCCGATGCCCTCAGATCTCCTGCGAGTTTCACGTATGAGGTGTTACTTGCACCGTTTACTTAAATAGCTGCAATAAATGGTTAGCTCTGGCCTGCTTCTGTTCTGCTTGACACCAATAAGAAAGTTACTAGGTCGGTGCTGAACGCACTGAAAAATCCCATCCCTGCTCGGTGCGTAACTCTCTGCGGCAAGGATGACTGATCCGTTCCCCAGTGCAGAAGACATAAGGGGGCCGTTTGACATTCCCTCAAGAATTTGACCCCCAAATGTAAAGTCTCCTGCTTGAATCCCACATTGTTTCAGGATGTGATTGCTAGCAGCAGTAGCCAGGGCTGTTTCTGCCTGTCCAGTTGGCTACGGAGTTAGAAGGCTCTCTTGGAGGTGTGGACTTTGCTACAATTCCCCAAGTGCTGCTACTCTGTGCTTAACGCAGATCTCAGGCAGCTGAGAGATAAGAGGGGGTGGAAGGTAGCTGCACATCCAGGTTTGTCCCCTGGGGCCGCACTACTCCCATGTCGCATAAACTCCGTTGGCTTCCAAAGTCAGTTCTCTGGTCCAAATCCAGTACTAGGCATTTTCAGCCTACTAATTCATCAGCCGGAGGACTCTGATGCTACACATGTACTACGGGGCAAATGCAATGCCTTCTGCACCGTGTCCCAAAGTCTCAGTCCCTCCATGTCCAGATGAAGGGACTGATGACAGAGGCCACCACGGATTCTTTCTTGAGTTTCTTACAGATTTTCTTCCAGTGGAAACCAGGGTAGGCAGTGGGGGAGGAGTGATGCATGTCGTCCCTCTCTCTAATGTGCTGTCAGGGTGCAGGTACCACAGCTCAGAGGCATCCTCATGGTTGCCCAGAGAGATGCCTTATGCCTCAAAGGATATACCATGTAAAGTCCCTTTCCCTGGCAAAGACCAAGTTTAATCAACTTCAGAGGATGCTTTGGGGAGAATTAATTATTTAATCAGACCATTTCCAGAGTGTTATTGAGAAGACCAGAGAGATTGAGGAGTATTTTGGTCCTTCAGTTTGTACTTCCTTTCATGTTGTGCTAGTTAACTTTGCTGCTCAGTTTGTACCCGTGGTAAGTGTAAGTGTATCTGGAGGTAGTATATAGATGCATCAAAGAACAAAGTCATAAAATTAATCAGCATATTGATTTTAACCAGATTCATACAGTATAAAAGGAAGCTGAAATTCCAGCTGAGATGGACACCTGAGATGTCTTCCATTGATTAGAGAGAAAATACAACATTATAAGACCATCATAAGGAACTCTACTGAAGATACAAGATCTTTGAAACTGTATCCATGAATTCATATATGAAAAATCATGTTTCAGAACTCAAATCACGAGACAGTTGAAAGAGAATTCCGATCTACAGCAAGGTTTCTTCACATTACAATCCCTCTTCTCGCAAAGAACAGTACAAAGGTCTGAACCTGCAAAACCTGCCTTGTATGACCTTCCCTGTGAACAAAAGGGGCTGTCCAAAACCTCTCACATTACTTTCCCAAGTGGGTAAGAAATTAGTATTGTGGTAGCAGTGCATACGATACCTTTATAATTCCTTTATCTACAGATAAAATTTAGTTTTTCACAGACAACCCTCCAGTAATCATCACTCTTTCCAGCTACCTGAACCTGGCACAAACTTCCAGGGAGCAACTCTGTTTCAATAATCAGCTTCTGCCAGCACCTGGCAAGCAAAGACATCCCTCCCTGATGCTTTCCCTGCAGCCCTTTTGTCTATGCTGCCTTGACTGAAAACATTTTCACAGCCACAAAGCTAACAATATCACACATCTTTTCAAACATCAAGTCTTCCTCATATGGTAAAAAAAAAAAAAAAAAGAAATTGTAAAACAGCAGACTGCACAGTGATAAGCACTGATACAGAATCTACATCATATAAAGGTCTTATCAGTAAGGTCATTCCTTAGGAATGCTCATTTAGATTTACAATGCCTCTCTATAAGCAATTAGCAATTCATTTCATTTATCCCCATTTTACATTAACAACATGTGGAGTCATTCAAACCATGCAACTTTTTTTTCAATTAAAAATAAGCCACTGGTGTTTTCCTACCAATTCCTTATCAGGGTAATAAAAATTGTCTTTGCCATAGGTGTATGATATCCCAATACAGGTGGGTTTTAATACTCCAAAACAACCTGTTCAAATGTTAGCCTTTATCATACGCTTGCCTTGTCTTTTCATGCATCAACATGCACACACACAGAGATAAATAAAAACAGAAAAGCTAAGGAAAACAAAGTACTTTCCAGCCCAACCACTGCTAGAAGCAGACACTTGTAAATGAGACAAATCATGATCTCCATACACAAGAGAATTATTTGCTCAGGTAGGTTAGGGAAGACTTGGCCTAGGGTGTTGTTTAATGTAAATGTAATGTAAAAGACTTTGCAGTTCAAATATTCCATCATTCACATGACTTGCATATAGTCTGCAGCTTAAACAGCATGGAAAGTGAGCTTCTCCTGTGATAAGTATGTATATTTTTTTTAATTTAAAAGAGTGGAAACTGAAATATGAGCACAAAGGAGTCGTCAATGGGTGTCACTGTCAGGTGGCCTCTCCAGTTCTCCCTCACCATAAACACATGTGTCTGTGGAAGGAAGATAAAGGTTGCATGCCCTCTGCGTCTGTGATGGGACAGTCTTTTCTTCTTCTAAGGAAAGTTCAACATGAAGTATAGAGCTGTTGTTCCTTATGTATTTCTTACCCAAATATTTGCACATTGCCACAGTAAGACCGAGCATCAGAATTTCACTTCGTGTTAAACTTCAGAGCTCATATCTAGTCCTCAGTGTTTTGACACTAATTTTGGTATTATTTTCAACTACTTTCAGTTCATGATTTTACAGATTTGGCATCACTTTATTTGGGGGTGGGGGGGTGGGGGGGGGAGGCTTAGGCATGATAGCTAGTATTTCGGCTAGTTATGTCTTAATTAGTAATTAAGTGTATGACACACTTATGACACACTGTATGAAAGTACTATTTCCAGCATTACAAGCATTATAGCATTAGAAATCACTCTACAACTCTCATTCCAGTTCATAAGTGATTACAAGTACTTACTATGCTACATAACTCTTAGTTGAGGATCCTATACGCTTATAACTAAGCTTTTGAGAAGCCTGGAGTCTTGGCAGGGAAATCAAACCACAGTATTCACTCTCAGGTCAAAGATTTTCTTGTGTAAATCTTGCTTTCAGGTTCAGTAGGAGTGTGTTTATGGAGAAGGGGAAAAAAAAAAGCAGTGAGGGCTACTCGCTACATTTAGGAGCTCATTTGGAGAGCATAACAGTGTCTGTAAGCATGGAATTAACTAAAATTATAAGATGGAACCAGAAGGATGTTCCTTCTGGAGCCAGTATTTTAGTAACATGCCAGTTCTTTAGAAACATCAGCGTGGATACTTTAATGAAAGATAAACCCCTATCCTGCACAATGCATCTTACCACATTTCCCCTCATTTTGAGGGACAGACTCCTTCAGCAATTTCCAGCTGTTCACTCCAAGCTGGAGAAAGTAATTTGTGCCTTGAAGGAAAAGTTTCCATTCCAACATGGAAGTTTGCACTGGTGATTGAGTCTCAAAGATGCAATTCTTATGACTTTGGCTCCAACAGCACACCGATTTAAAATTTACTGTACCTTTTCCCCTCCTTTATGGTCATTACAGATAAGAAGTCCTAAATAACAGCCAAGCATCCAGTCTTGCTCATACAGTAAGAACAAGAAACCGAAAACTGGCAGACTACACTGTGACATCCGCTGTTACAGAATCTACATCATATAAGGATCTTACCGTTGAAGTTATGCCTTTTGAGTGCTCATCCAGCTTTACAATGCCTTTATGACATCAATTTTGATCAATTTAGAAGTGTGTGATGGCATTAATTTTCAATATCCTCTCTAGAATGGTGAGTATACCAGGTCAGGTACTTCTTAAATCAGATGTAACTTGTGAAAAAGCATATAGATGCTCACCCGCTGGTTCCTTTTGCAAAAGGGGTGTCAGTTCAACCTTTCAGGGTTACAGAATAATCCTCGGGCACAGAATCACACCTGCTCTGTGATTTTTTTTTTAATATTTCTTTCCGTAATTGCAAGGCTGTCAGGGAACTTGTAGACTTACAAAGGAAAACCTGACAAGAAGTCACAATTAACATTTATAGTATCTGTTTGAATCTAATTCCCATGTGCATGAAGAGCACTATATTTCTTCCTCAATGTCTCTAAACAGTGTGAAGTAGCTGGGTTTTATTTTTAAGTGCCTGCAATAAATCATCACTGTAGGTTAGTAAAGCAACTAGTTCAAAGGAGCTTGTCTGATCTTTAGCAATACAATAATTTGTTCACAAGCTTGGCCTTTTCCATATAAGTAAAATCAGTATTTCACAGTTCACACAGATTAAACACCAGCCTAGAAAATCAGCACCAAAAGCAATACACTGTTTCATACCTGAACAGACTCTCTGAGAGACCAGAGAATGAAGATCACATTTTAAAAGATACTTATTTTTAGTTCAAATGAGTTCTGCATCCAGACAGCTCCAGTCATCATATTTGAAAGAGAAAAGCAATGGGAACAAGGAGCTCTGAAGCACCCTGGTAAAACTCCAAGGTCTATTTCCATCCCAAGGGCCAAACCTTTCAGTACGTATTCAGGCAAAACTCCCACGTATTTCAACTGAATTTTCCTCTGTCATGTAGGATTTCACGTTCTCAGTGAAAATATCCGTATTTCTTCAGCACGCCAGACAGAAAGTATTATTTTCTAATATTAGAAAATGTAAAATTAAGAAAGTAAAACTGTGAAAGCAAAAGCACAAATGTAAAGAAGACCCCTTACCGTAGATCTGTGTTTGGGCAGTGGCGGATTGACATGTATGGGATAGATGTTCAGTGCTTTTGCAGACAAAACACTTACTGAATGCATATGCTGGGTACATAATGGCCTGGATGATCTCTTCTGCTATATGGGTAATACCAGTCCAGAGCCTATTTCAGTTCTGGGGTCAAGAGGTGTGACATGGCCACACGCCAATGTCACATGGGGCTGAGACAGAGATTATATAGTAGTTTCCACAGAAGGGCAATGCAGGCACATGGGTCAGATGCAGCCTGCAACACACGCTAGCAGGACCCCAAGCATAAAACTAAATCCTCCAGCAGATATCTGTACGGTGTCTCCCAATCCTATGCTTCTGTGGTGAGCTCAGCACTGGAGATGATAGTGGTTGTCTCAGGAGACAAACAAGCTATAGTACTTTTAACCTCTGGGTTCAAACACAATTCATCCCCACTTTGGTAATAAATTAACATTTTCATCTGCTTTTCCCCAGCTACGCTCTTCCATGGTCAATGCCTCCCACGTCCTTGTCCTTCTGCCCCCTCCTCTGACGCTCCTTGGAAGTAAGGCAGGGAGCAAGACCCAAAACACAGGAATTAAATTTCTACCTAATACTAAAACCAGGCAATTCACTGGGACAAGGCATGTGAGGCAGCTTAAACTCTCCTTCTTCTCTCCCATCCCCTCTTACTTCTGTGTTTTCCTGCAAGGGGCAGCCAGCCAAGCATCTGGTGTTTATATACTGATGAAAAAATGTTGTGACTTGTATATTCTACCTTTCGGATAAGGACATACTGCAGGGTAGGTCCCAATAGCTACAGGAGGTTGAACCTTGTACAGCTGTCTCTGCAGCAGCAAGAGCTAAAGTAAAATGAGTATTGCTGCTGAGCAAAGGAGGGGAGCTGGACTTCTCTTCTAGTATCTTCTAGCACCTGAGCCAAGAGAGGTTGGAGCTGTAGCTGATGCTTTTTCTTCTCAAGCTAAATAAGGTTTCATCTTCAAGCAGACACCCCTCGGGAGTGCCCTCCTTTTCAAATTAAAACCTCCCCAGACAACAGTATTACTAATGCAGCTGTATAAAAATACTGGGTGTCGAAAGCTGCATATTGTATGCTAATCACTTAAGCCTTCAACTTTTCAATTATGTCACGATGACCTTTTAAAAATCATTTACTGACTGGAAAAAATATGGATAGCTGGTTGGACCTGATTTCACCAAAGTGCTGCTGCAGTGCTAACAACCAAACCATACTTTGTATTCAAGGAATGAGATGTTTAAATAGGAAAGTAATTATGACATTAAAATGCCAAAGAAAATAAAATTGTAAATTGAATTTGTCACCCTGTAGTATAACCCAAGGGTAAAGTGAGTTTCTAGCATGACACAAGTTTCTCTTGGAAAAATAGTGTCTCATCTCAAAAGCAGTATTACCAATCGGGCATTGTGTGGTCCCTTGTTTTAGAAAAACATGTGCTGTGTTTGCACTGGGATTGCTTGTCAGATTTTTTTTTAGCCATGGCAGGTTGATAAATGCAGATGCCTGCACCCTTCCAAGCATTATTAAGCATGTCACATTAATTGCACAAAGTCATTTTGCTCTGCTCAGCATGTCAGACTTCTATATATATCTTGGAAAAATAATGCAGGCATGTGGTCAGAAAAACAGCTGTCAGTCAGGTCCTCTTTTACAACCGAAACAACAGTCAACCCAAACCTGCATAGCTATGTCATGCAAGGCAGTTTCAGCTGCGCTGCGTGCTGCAGAACATACCAAGATGTCGCCATGAAATCTCTGCGTAAACAAAAGCATTGCTCCTAAGCATCTTTCACAACTACAGCAACTGCTCGAGACTTCTTTCTGAAACCAGACACCACGTCAGGAACCAGGGCCAGGCTGTGAATGTAGAAAAGTGCGTGATACAGCACAGCAGAGAGCAAAAAGGCAGAAAAAAAGAGGCTGAAAATCCCTGCAGTGCTGGCATCCTCATGGCACAGAACCGGAAAGGATGCAGAATAGCAAAAAAAGAGAGCATTTCCAGTTCATCTGCAGAGGTGACCAAAGGAAACATCGTGGAGACCTGCAGTGAAACACAAACCCCTTGCCCCATGGGGAAGAACAGAAATGTCTGTATTTTGCTCCGTCAAGAAGACTGGAGGAGGTAAGTGCAAGGCTGGCAGAAAGATGGTACACTAGACTTGGAGACGAAGGGGTGCGTATGAGCTGCTTCTCCTTTCACCCTGTTTCTTTCCAGAGGCCACTGTGCCAGGCAAAGCATTCAGGGAAACAGGACTCTCCCCCGACGAGCTTATTTCAGCAAAACGCAGCAGGAAATCTCCCTCAGTTCGCAGGGAGGAACCGAAACAACCTCATTCAATCAAGCAGTCTTCAGGCCAGAAATGGGAACTGCTTCAAGGTAACATGAACCTCCACATCACACCTTAACCAACAGACCAGTTCGTCTCTTCATGTGGGGAAAGTGGAGAACAAGTATGCTTTTCAGGACTCAGAAGCACGCACAGACCGTCAGAAAGGCCCACGGAAAAGTTCAATCCTTCGGGTTAAAATGAAGAACCGGAGGTAAGTAGCTCAGATCCTAGAATGAAATATTGAAAAATGCTCTCAATAGTATGTTCACTGATTACACATTACCTTTTCCTCCTCTGGTGGGAATTTAAGCTAACTGGAGGCATACCTGACAAAAACGCATGTCAAGTTTAGTCAAGGAACGAAATAAAACTTTTCTAAGTACTGCTTGCATTTTGCTTCTGTATTTTTCAAACTAATGTTTCTGTCTTGTGAATAACAAGAGCAGTAATTTGGTAGAGTTTAAACATTCTCCTTGCTATTCCTACACACCAAACCAATAACAAAAGCTAAGGCTGGTTTCAGATATCAAAAATCAACACTGGCAAAAAAACACACCTGTATAAAAACATGTGGCAGGTGGGGGGAATGATATCTGGGCCATCTCCAGAGGACTTTTCAAAGTGAAGTGCCTGTTTCCCTGTGTCCACTTGCTTCACTCATGTCTGACTCCACTAAAAGTTTTACCACAGCTCTCAATACAAGGAGGGTCACGTTTACCATAAGCGGCAAAGGGTGGAGTGGCCAGAAGGGGCTGGACAGGTTTTAAGATTTTGGGGGCACATTACTAACTACTTTAAATTAGTTAACTCCTCACCATCATTGCAGGAATAAGAGGAGAAAAGGTTAGAAGCAACACCCACTTCACTTGTGACCTGCCTCGAGCTCAAAGCATCTCGCTTGCCTGCCAAGGCCTGGCCATGCAGCTTCCACCACACTGTCTTAGCTTCACCGCCTGCTTAAGATAAGGATTACACTGTACTAAGCCAACTGAATTGCAGTTCCCTAGAGACAGCCTTAAGGGCTCAAGTCCCCCTGTCTGCGTCGAAAATGAGGAGATCTGAGTCAAGAGTTTTACCCCCACCTCCAAATTTCTACCAGGGAAAAAGAGAGGAACAGATGAGAGGACAGACCACCACATTCTATCATCATTACCCAGTCACTACAGGGATTTTTTATGTCCCCATTGCCCAGACTAAGCTCTAACTCAGAACCTCAGTATTTCATTACACTGCTGATGATCTTTTCCCCTTCCTTATCTTTTTATCTGCGAAGAGAGACATAAAGGCTTCAGCTATCAGCAAGCCGAAGCATTTGGCTTGGGTCCCAAAGGCTCATAACACTTCAGTGTACTCCTTCTGTCTGAAGAGGATTAACTGAGGTAGATTGTTCACAAAAAGATGCCTACCATCTAAGGGGTTACACTTACAGAGCTTCACGATCTAATTTTCACTCACATAATTATTTGAAATCAACACCAAAAAAAAAGTATTATCAGGTCACTTGTATTGGGGTTTTCACATGAAATGAGAACAGGACACACACAGCGTTCTGTCTGTGTTTACAAAGACATCTCCAGAGGAAACTATTTTCTACAAAGCTCCGAAGTGAGATACCAACATCTACTGAAATTAATATGCAGCAGACTTGGTTCACAATGGCATTTGTTCAGCATCACAAGTAAATAGTGAATGACGCTTGGGATTCTATTTTTAATGTCCTTTTCCTCCCACTGGAAACCGCTGCCTATTCCATACAACTTGTGCATGAGGCAAGTTGTATTTGTTCCCCTTCGGCAGTTAAAAAAAAAGACACTTGTTTCCAAATGTTCAGAAGCTAAGATTAGATTTTTCTGCATGGCTTCTACGTAGCAACCAGGTTATTAGCTATAATTGTTGATTTTTACTTTTTTACCGAGCATTCCTTCAGTCACGTAATTGATGCATCTCACTGGAGCCTGCTCTGTGGAGAGGACCGCTGCAAAATACAGTCTAACCACTTGTTCTCCTCAGATGCAGTCCACACCCAGGCACCAGAGCTGCAGGAGGGATTAGCGAGGAAGCAGGCAGGGAGTGGTGGCTTTTCCATAGGGAATTCCAATCAGATTTCTCCAAATTCGGAGTCTGCTCAGCTGGGCAGATCCAGTTGCTTTCCAGCAGCTGGCTATACCAACATAAAGTAGCTGAAAGCAGTCAAGGCAGCAGAAGCATTTCTGTACCCTAATATTTTCAGAATATGTAACATACTTAAATGAGGCAGGAAAGTACAACTAGCCCCTCTGTAACAGAAATAACTTGGGTACACCAATGGCCACAGTTAATCTACGGCAAGTCAAGCTACTTCAGTGCAAAAAAAGTTGCAAACACATGATATAAAACCTAAAAGTGATTTAGTACTTCCCTCAAAATAGCAATTTATCCCTAGCAGAATCAAAGTGAAATCCATCACACAGCTTGGTCATCCGTGCAGCACTGCTATAGAGCAATTTGCTCTGGGTATATTCCTTAATGTATCATTCTTCGCATGTCCACAGCCAGCGTGATTTGTCCCACACCTCCTCAAAACAGAAGGAAGGCTGAGTCTTTTCCTACCTGTGTCCTATTCAGAGAAGTCTCCTTCCCACACCTCTGCATCCAGCCAGTGCAATACATAAACCCCAGCATCCGCATCAGCTGGATCCATCCTGCACACTTCCTCCGTCTGCCATCATCTGCCTCTTCCCCACAATTGCATTGGTTTCTTCAGAGGAAAACCTGTGACATGCCTAAGCAGTATTACCTCAGAGCAGTGATGGGCCATGAGCTGCCCATTACTAACCAGGGACAAGATCTCAGGATTGCAATCAATAGTTCCATGGAAAAAAAATGTACTTGATGCTCTGCAAGGGCCAAAAACCCCAACTTCAATAGGAGTGTCAGCTCCCATTTGGAAAGAAAGAGGGGTAAAAAAAACCATCATCGTATAAATCCACAGTGTCCCTATCTTGGATATTTTGAGTAGTCCTGGTTCTTCCTGCTATAAGGATGCAAGAAGATGACCAAATGTCCTGATAAAAGTTATGGAGACAGCTTCCATGCAATGATTGCCTGGGATATATTCCAGGAAGGGCTTTAGGAGCATCATCTAAGCATGCAGGGATAAAATTGTGAAGGCCAAAGCTAGGCTGGAGTTGAAACTGGTGAGGGATGTGAAGGACAATAAGAGCATCTGTAGGTACATCAGCAGCCAAAGGAGGACTAAGGAAATTGTGGCGTTGCTGCTTAATGGGGCAGAGCACCTGGTGGCACAGGACATGGAAAAGACTATGTCAGTGCCATTGCTACTGGCAAGGTGTGGTCTTGGTGCTCCCAGATCCCTGTGAGTAGTAGCAAAGCTTGCGGGAGAAAGGTGCTGCTCACAGAAGAGGAGGATGAAGTTATGGACTACTTAGATGAACTGGACATATGTAAGCTCATGGGATCGGATGGGAAGCAGCCAAGCACACTGAGAGCAGGCCAATGTCATTGTGAGGCCACTTTCTGTCATCTCTAACGATTAGACAGGACAAGGGGCAACAGGCACAAACTGGAACATAGGAAGTTCCGCCTGAAAATGAGGAAAAACTTCTTTACTGTGAGGGTGACAGAGCCCTGGCACAGGCTGCCCAGGGAGGTTGTGGAGTTTCCTTCTCTGGAGATACTCAAAACCGGCCTGGACACAGTCCTGTGCAGCCTGCTCTAGGTGACCCTGCTCTGGCAGGGGGGTTGGACTAGATGATCTCCAGAGGTCCCTTCCAACCCCCACCATTCTGTGATTCTGTGATTCTGTGACTGTGGTGTTCACGCGAGGTCCCCAAGGACCAGAGGCAAGGAGGATCTGGGGTATGGAGATCAAGGAGGATATGGCTGACCAGGTTCACCTGAAACTCTGGGATGTTATTTCCAGACTCAGTAAGAGCAAGAAGGTGACTGGGAACAGCCAGCATGGATTTACCAAAAGCAAATTATGCCTGACCAGCCTGAGCACCTCTGTGATGAGAAGACTGGCTCTGTAGGCAAGAGGAGAGCAGATGTTGCTTACTTGGACCTTAGCCTGTGACATGCTTCCCCATAGCATCCTTATAGTCAAGCAGAAGATAAGGACTGGACATGTGGGCTCTGCAACAGAGCAAGAGAAAAGCAGCACGAGAGTGCATCTTCCAGATCCAGTTTTCTCAATGTTACTATTTCTGAGGTAATAGGAAAGCTCATGGCACAATAAACTTTGTCCTGAATTTGAAATTTTAATACATCAAAGTTGGCAGGTTTTGCTACTGTGTGGGAGAGAGCCTCTAGATGCAGAAATCTGTGTTCATTCCAGTGATTATTTTTAGATGAATACCGATGTCCATCTGAGCACAGCAATGTACCCTGCTTTCAGACCGCACTGAAGTACAGGAGTACTTCACTCAGTCTTAATATTTCAATTATATATCTGCCCACCACATTCTTTGTGAGGACCAGGACTCTCTGCACTGATTTGTAATGATGTAGTTTAAGCTCACTGGTCTTACCAGCTATTACCCTGTAACATACATGTTAGGCCTTCCAAAATTGTGCTAAAATCTGTAATGTATCCATGTCTTCTTAAAGATCTTAAACACACATTTCCTGGCCCAGAACAAATACTTGGCTTCAGTATCATGCTTTTGAAAATTTATGTTTATGGTTTTAACAGCTTATTCCAACATTTAAGAACTTCTCATGCTTCTAGATTACACCTTTTTTAAGAAAAAAAGTACACTCTTTACCAGGGTAGAACCACTTCTATTTAATTTTCTTTATTAAGGGATAATGTAAAAAACATTCAGATCTGTTTTCCTTTTTTCTTTCTCTTTACTCCTTCCTCCCCTTCTGTGCTTGCAGCTCCACATATTTAATGCCTAAAAAAAGTCAACACCCCAAAAAGTCAAATTTTGCATGCTTTGCAAATTGAAATTGTTTTGATCAACTTAGAAATTATTTGATCAACCTGCTTTCAACATTGACCTGCCAAAATGCAAATTTCACTTGTGTTTTTAAAATCCCTCAAAAAGCATACCCGAAATGCACGGGCCTGGGTGAAGGTAGGGGAGGGAAAGGAAAGAAATGACCCGAGAGGCAACGGAAATATTATTAGCAGGGCAGAGGAGCGAGCCAGGCAGCAGGCAGGGCCGTGCAGGATTTCTTGCCCACCCTCAGGACCGCACACCTGGGCCTTGCTGCTCCCTGACCCTCCCAGCCAGTTCTGCCCTCTGTGCCCCCCAGGGTTGAGGTTTTTTAAATGTTTATTTAGATGCATATGCTACAAGTAAAAATCAGCGATTCAAGAGTGAAAACATCAGCGGTTTGAATAACATCGAGCTCTGGGTGACCTAAATTTACACCGTGGTGGCCCTCTGCCCACCTGCCCGCCGCTGAGGGCTGTGACGGCGAGGCCCTCCCTGCGCCTCACCGCGGGCCAGCCGCCCAGCCCTTGTTCTCCCCGTCCTCCCCTCCTTCGCCTGCCGCCACGGAAGGGCCCGACGCGGCTGGGGCGGCCAGGCCTGTCCCCGCGTGCCTCGGCCAGCGGCAGCAGCGGCATGTGGCTCCAGCGCGGGCTCCCCTCCAGAGGTCACCGGCTGTTCCCCTTCCTGCGCTCGCTCCCGCCGGCCGGCCCTGGCACCCTGCCCAGATTAAACTCGATAAACCCCGGGCGGGCTGCCATGGGGCCCGCCGGGCGGGCCTGACGCTGCAGCGGGGCTTGGCGGTGGCCCGAGGGGCCAGGAGGTGGTGGCGGCGGTGGCTCTCCTCGATGGCCCCTTGCTGCGCCACCGCCCCTGGGCTGCACGCGTGCCTCGATGGCTGCGTGCTCGCACGCCTGCAGCGGGGCGCGTGTGCGAGCACGGGGGTGACAGGGGGGGGTGTGCACGTGTGAAGGTACGTATGGATGCGCTTGTGCAGTATGTGCATGTGCGCACGTGTGCCTGCGCACATGGTGTGTATCGATGTGCATGCACATATAGGTACATATAACGTATACACGTGCATACATGTATACATGAGCGTATCTGCGTGCATGGGGTCACGTCCGCCCCTGCGCACGCCCCCGTATGCGTGTTTATGTGTACGTGCCCCTGTATGCATGCCTGCATGCATGTCTGTATGTACACGTGTGTGCCTGTTAATGCGCACACGTACATCTGTGTGCGTGTGTACGTGCGTGTATGTGTACAGTTACGTATACAGGCGCGCGCGCGTGCCCCGCGTCCCCGCCCGCCCCGCCAACGGCCGCGCTTCTCCCTCCCCCACCCCGCCCGGGGGATCGCCCCCAGGGCCCGCGCACGCGCGACTCCGAGCTCCGCCCCGCCCGGCGCGTCACCACCCCGCGCGCTGGGCTGACCGCAGCTCCATAGGGAGGGAGCCCCCGCCCCCACCCCATCGCCCTATTGCCCTCTTCCAACATGGCGGCTCCCGCCTCACGAGCGCAGGCACGCAGGCGCCGCCTCGGCTCCCTTCCGCCGGGCGCCGCGAGTGAAAAAGGCAGGAAGGAACCGGCCCGGGAACTCTATGGTTTCGCGCGGTGGGTAGCGTGGCGCAGCCGCCTTGTCCGCCCGCCCCCGCCCGCGTTGCACGCCGGGACGCAGTGGGTCCTCCTTCCTGCCCCCCCCACCCCCGCCCGCCGCGAGTCCTCCGAGCTTGCGCCGCGCCGATATCCGCGTTGCTCCCAAGATGGTGGCGCGGGGCTCGGGCTGAGAGCGAGCGAGTCCGCGAGAGGAGGCGCACCCGCGGGCCCGGCCCGCCCTGCCCTCCCGCCCCTGCGCGCCGCCCCGCCGGCCTCGCCAGGCCGCTCGCCTCTCCCTTCCCCGCCCTGCCAGGCCGCGGCCCCGTCTCCTCCGCCCCGGGGCCCCGACGGCTCCACCGGCAGCAGCAGCGGCGGCGCCTCCTCCTCCTCGCCTGCGGCCCGGCCCCGAGCGCGGCGCGGCCCCCGCATGAGCCCGGGCGGCGGTGGGAGTGACCGGGAACAGCAGGCCGCGGCGCCCAGGTCGGTAGGCGCTGCGCAGCGCCCGGCCCAGGGGAGGGCCGGGAGGGGAGATGGCGCCCGTCTCACGCCGGCCCTGAAGGGGCCGGGGCCGGGAGGCGGCCCTGCTCCCTTCCCTCCGCCGGGGACATCCCCCACATCGGGCGGGCAGGGCGCGGGGGAGGCGCCGGCGGCAGGGGTGCGTGGCCTCGGTGGTCCTCTCCCTCCTCCCCGTGAGGCACATGGGTGCGGAGCCGCCCCGTCCCTCCCCAGAAGCGGGAAGGCCGGGCGGGCGGGTGGCTCCGGGCTTCAGCCCGCCCCCCCGGGGAGACCGGGCTGGCTGGGCGACCTTGGGTGAACCCGGCCTGCCCCTGCCTCGGTTTCCCGGCTCGGCTGAGCGGCGCAGCGGCGGCGCCCGCTCCGCGGGGCTGCTGTGGGCACGGAGTGCCTCGGTGCCTTTGGCATGGCCAGCTGTGGCCGTCGGGGAGGTACGGGTATGTGAAGTACTGCGAGGGTGCATAACTAGTGTGCACGGCCTGCTTAACAAAGTAGGTATGTTCGCTTGCTCCTGTTACCTTCTATCCGGTCTGAAGAGTTGGGTCTGCTAACTTGTGAACAGGCTGCTTTGCTGATAAATGTGATCTGTCACTGCTGACTGCAGGATATGCTGGGTTTCAGTTTTTGAGTGTACCTGCAGTATTTCTTCTAAAGGAACTCTATGGTTGTTATGGCTTGCAGTCGATTTGTAAATCAGATGTCTAAGATGATGTGACATGGTCATTCAGAAGTTACTACTGCTTAGGAAACAAAACGTGTTCCACAACTCTCCTTTAAGTGGAAAGAACCTGTATTCTATAGACTTGTAGTTATGCTTTTTTTCCTCCAGTTAATGGAAGTACTTGTTTATGTTTCCTTCTGTGTAAGCGATGTTCTAATTCTGAGACAAAGTCTGTGTTTTGCACATCACTTCAGGGATGGTCCCTCTGTGTCTGTATGGAAACTTCCCTAGCTCAGTAGGAGTCTGTGCTCTGGGAGAATCAGCTTGTCAGATTAGTTTTACCATGCCTCTTGCATGTCTGCCAAAAAGTTCCTCAGTGGGAAAATGTGCCTGATTTTAGCTTTGATTTCCTAAGGAAGTAAGGCCTATGTGATTGTATTGTCAGTTTATCTTTTTTGTTGTTGTTGACTGGTGAAAGGGAGAGGTCTAAAAGATAAGATTAAGTTCCTAATTCGTGCAAATAGCATCCAGTTAGAGATTCCCTGCTAAGGGAGAAGCTTCACTCGAAGTTTAACTGCATTGTTAGATATCTATGACTGAATGGGAGAATAATGGGGATGGTGAGAGGTACCTCTTGATAAGAATGAAAACTGCTGGAAAATCGGCTTTACATTTTTCACAAACTGCTTGCTTTGGGTGGTGGCACTAAATACTCTGTGCCCTTTCATCTTGGAAACAGTTAAAGGTACTTTTTTTTAATTTGAAAATACTGTGAAACTCAGAGTTCAGTGAGTGTGTTGAATTGAAAAATATGTGCATTACCAAATTGCTATGGATATTCGATAGTTTTCCTCACATACATTTATCGTTTAAAACAGATGCAGTTTGCAGTGCTTATGACTTGTCTTCGTAACAGTGATTTTCTGTCAATTCAATACAGACAAACCTTGGAAGAAAACCTAGACCACTACTTAGGTTTACAGGGCTGAAAAATAATGGAAATTATTTCTGTGCAATATTACAGATACTTCCTCTCTATTTTATGAATACCTTCCATTCCACTCTAAATGTTTGCTATTTAATGTAGCATCTTTCATACTGGAATTAACAAGTTCTTTTTCTGTTTACCAGAGTTGTTTGCAATTTTTCCTCACTGGAGTATCCTGAGTATCACCCAAGAATTTAGAAATAAAAGCACCAAGCTAGATGGCAAAATAAATGGTTTGATTTGTTCAGGTTTTTTTAGGTGTATGATTGTGTGACTGTGTAAAAAAAAAGTGACTGAAGGAAAGGCAGGCTTGAAAAAGCAGAGGTGTTTAACTTTTTCACAGCAGTGAGTTTCAAAGCCTAGATCTCTCAGTCCAGGTCCTCTTTAGAACTCTAACATTGTGTGGGTTTGATCCTTTTTTTAATAGCAAACAAGACTTTTAGTCTTTTTTTTTTTTAATTACTGCTGCTACTTAGACATATGGAAATGATGATTCTTTTGTGAATGGAATTTATAACTGTGTGTATTTGTTAAATACATGTAGGGATGTTCTCAGCTTGTTAGAGTCCCTGTTAGAGCACCTTGAGTTTGTCCCTGTTCTCACTGACTTGAGAAAATAAAACAGGTTCTCTTTATTTTCATTTAACTTCACTTTTTGTAGGAGAAAAGCTGCTTCAGAAGCATGAAATGGCATATGTACCCCAGTGTACAATCATGCTTATTTCATTATGAATATGTGCTTTGTTGACGTGTTCTTCACTAGTTTTCTATGAATTCACAGGTTCTACTTAACCAAATACATAATTGGGGGCGGAAATATCTTTGAGTCAAGATTTAATAGTCATAAACATGTTTAATTGTGAACATGTTTAAGCATATAACGTTTTGTATAAACAATAATTAGTGTAGTACATGATATGACACTTATCATGGAACGAATTTAGTGTTTACATTTTTGTAAATATGCATCATCTTAGTTTTTGCTATGCAGGAAAGTTTTGGGTTGTTTTTTGGGTGTTTTTTTTTTTTGCCTCTGCTACTTTTGGTTTCAGTTTACTTAGTGAATGTCCAGAGAGAATTCAGCTTTTTTTAAACGCAGGAAATATCTTTCTTCCTTCCCACACCAGTGAATTCATGCACTTGAAGGTAAAAGCCACTAATTCTTAAAAATAGAACATGCAATTGAGGGACAAGAGGAGAGAATTCCTGAAGTATGTAGGCATATATCTCATTTCCAGTGTCAATCTTTGTTTCTGGTACTGTGGGCCAGGTCTTTGCTTCACTTCAGTTAATGAATTGATACTGATTTTTAAACAAAGGAGGTATGTTTTACACTTTTTCTGAAGTATCCGGTATATTTAAGGTAGTCATGAGTTTTATAGAGAAGCAATGTTGAAAGATTTTCTGTCTTTAATCAAATTCTGATTTGTACATGGAAGAAGAGAGGTAGAACATTTGCTATCAGGGTCTGTAACAAATAATGTAGAACATGATATTTTTTTAAAAAAAAATCCCTCCTCCCCCCAGAGAATGCTATAAGCTTTGCTAAATAGTTGGTTCCCAGAGACAACAGCAATGAGCAAATCATGTTTGAAGTGACTTTTGTTGCCTTAAATACTTTGACCTCAGCATTTACTGCGTTAACTTCTTGTATTTACAGGCTGTATTGCACATGAATGAAAATTTGGAAAAAGGGTAGTTCATGTGAATAGTAACGTGTGTAACGTATCAGGTTGGTTAGCAGAAAGTTAGCAAATACGGTGTAAAGGTAGTATTTCGTAACAAAGCAACACTTCAGTAGCTATACCAGCTAGTGAGACATTTCTTCAGGAAAATAACCTCATAGGAGAAATATAAAAAAGATAAAACCAAATAATGTTGAGATCCAGGATTTGTGCTTGGCAATGTAACATGACCAAATAGCACTTTAAACTGCTATTTTTGAGTAGTTCCACCTTCTCGTGGCTAGGAGTGACAGAACTTATTGATGACAAAATAACTTACTGGTTGCAAAATTACATTATAAATTAAATATTACCATAGTGTTCTGTCTTACAAATACTCTTATGAATGAATCTCTTAAAGGAAGCATTAACTACTTCTTACTTTTAATAGGTTGAGCCTGCTTCCCTGTATTATGCAAACTGCTGAATGGAGGAAGGGGGCAGAAGTCAGTCTTTACCGATACTCTTTCCGTTACCATCCTGCATGGTTCTTTACCCATGTTTTACAGGGTGGTGAAGAATTAGGAGAAGCTGCAGTTGTTCAGCTGAGTGGAACTAAACGGGTGGCTTCCCTCTGGACCCTCACTGCACTGTCTTAGGTAAGAGGGATGACCTGCTTCTTTTGAAGCCACTTGCATTTCCTTAGAACAGAGGTTTTAAGAGAAACTTCTAGTTAACAAAGCAGAGGTTTGGATTCTTTGTGTTGGTTTTTTTTTTGTAATCTGGTGGCTTGAAAAGGATATTCACAGTATGTAGCTGTTGAAGATTTTTTCATCAAAAAGCATTACTGTTTGCATCCATCCAAATAGCTTTAAGAACATGCTCTGTGTTCACATACTTCATCTTTGAGAATCATGCTTATCTTATGTAGTATGTCAACAGGGGGACTGTACCAGAGGTGAATTACAGCGGTGATGTTTTAGCATAAACTTGAACTGATGTACCAGTTGGCTGCTTGATATGGAGGATGCTACTTTTTTTTCATGTTCAACCCTTGTATGACATAATTTCAAAGCTGTGGCCTAAGTAACTAAATAACACAAAATTTAAGTGTCTCAGAAACTGCAAGGTACAGTATTTCAGTTTGAAACTCAATGGAAATTTGGTCTTGGTGGGCCTTGCATCAACCGGTGGGATCACAAGCAGAAAATCATGGAACCTGTGTTTGGGTTTCGTGGTGGTTGCGTAATTGTCTGGCAATGATTATTCCACATGGTTTGCTTTTCACTCTGGTGTCCTGTGAGGACTGTGGCAGGATTTCTGCTGTGTTGACCAAGCTTGAGTAATAGAGGTGAAGCTAGTTCTTCATCTGTCCTTCATAGAGGAGACCACACTCTTACTCCCTCTGGTGGACCCCTTTTTGGACTTGTTGATACTTCCTTCATAATCGTTACACCAAAAAAACTGGTAAAATGAGGAAATTGGAATGACAAACACCCCCTCTCCCTTACCCTTCGGAGCTGTGTGCAGGGGAGGCACAAGAGCTATCTGTAACATGTTGCCAAGCTTGCGTGGTGCTGAGAGATGCCAGACTTGTCCAGGCAGCCAGGCTCTGGCACTACTTGTGTGCTCCTGCTCTGGTATGCTCTGTGGGACCCAGGTTGGAGCAGCTGCAGTTCAGCAGGCTTGGGGTGTTAGAGGGTGGTGGAGCGGCTCTTAAAGGAGCTGAACTTCTAAAATGGGCTGCAGGTCAAAACACTCCAGGAAATGCTACCATAGTTGTAGACAAGTTTCTTTTGCGTTATGGTTAGTCATGTGTTTGAGCTGATTCCTTTAATGCTTAAAATATTTTTGATTTTACAGTACAATATTTTTTATTTTCTTAAAACGTATCAAGAACTTTTATAAAGCTAGATAATACTGAAGAGGTCTATCACTACTTCAGAATTTCTGTTTCCAGTATGATGTTTTCATCTCTCTTATTTGTATAGCCATATTCAGATAATGATTACTTCTTATTTCATAGTGAAATCTCATGCCCAAAGTCTTGGTGATGAATATTGTGGTTCAATATGTGTATATACCCTATTTTATTTTTAGAAAGTCCAAGGTATGCTAGCGTACACTGGCTGTAGTAGCAGCACCTAGATGTGTTCCAGCTGTTGTAGCAAAACTTGCCTATTGTGGACCATAGAAATACATACTTATAGTCCACACAACCTGCAAGTCCCATGAGACTTCAAGGACATGGGAGCTCTTAAGAGTGTGTATCACTTCTGTGAAATACTGGTATTTCTTGGTTGCAAAGGTTGAGCCCTTTACGTTGTAAGGTGGTGATAAATAGTCCATTTGCATGGTTTCTATGACATGAATATCCTATTGAAAGAAGGATGTTTGTGAATACTTGGGTTTTTTTAATTTGTCTAGCGTTGTTATATTAAGAATGCCAGTCGTGGAAGAAAATGATTCTTATTTGAACTTATATATTTGAAATTGTGTGAGAGAATCTTACAATGCTAGGTAAAATACCTACCATTTTCTTTAGGGTAGCATGCTCAGAATTTTTTCTTCTGCTCCTGTCTCGTGACAATTATTGCAAAAAAAAAAGTGGAAAACATTATTTAAGTGCCTGATAGAGGTGACTTCATGATGTCTTTCATCAAGCCAGACGTGAGAGTTGCAAAGTGTTTTTTATAATTTATAATTAATTTCTTAAATATTTTGCAGTTCTGTACACTATAGTTGGTTAATTCAGTAGCTTACCGTCTTTGTTAATATCATTCAGTGTGCCTTGAAGTCTCTTTTTCTTACTGAAAATGTATGACATAGTTGTAAAAAAGCAGCTCTTTTGGCTCTGGTCATGTGACAGATCAACATTTCTTTATGTTGAGTGGATGCAATCATGTTAGCCATGCTTCTAGTCACATTTGCCATTTGCATCTTTTTTTTAGGCAGATGTGGCTTAATGCTAATTAAGTATACTAAAGGTGAATGTTGAAGCACATCTGACTTCATGAAATTATTTTTATTCCTTTTAGAAAAGCATTACAGATTCTGTGTTTCATTTTGTTGTTGTTCATGTAGCCTTTGTGCAGATTTTTTTTGTAGGCTGTTGAACTCCTGCTCTGCCTTGGTGGTAGCTGGTGGAGGGAGATTGAGGAAAGAGAACTGGAAGTCCAGCTGCTTCAGTTTTGTGCTGTTGGAGTTACTTGCTCTTCTGGTGCTAGCTACATGTTGTTAAGCAAATCCTCTGTCTCCATCTCCTCTACTGTGGTGGTCTTTCTTCTGTAAATTGTACTGTCTTAAACTATGTAGCTTCAGTTATGTTGGGAACCTTTGTTTTCTCCTATTGCTGGGCAACAATCGTAAGATCCCCGATAGATGTGTGTTTGATACTTTTTCATGCTGTACTTTGTGCTCTGCTCATACTCGGTGCACACTGAAAGTTCATGCTTTTATACCTTAGAGGAGAGTGAGTGAATTTTATATAGGTGTTATTGCTCTGTGTGTGTACATAACAAATATATACATTGGAGTTTTTAAGTTCTGTGATACAAGGTGGGAAAATATTGGTCACATTTGTCAGAATACTTTTAACTGAGTTTGCCTAATGGTGTCACTGTGAATGAAGAATTATTCTTCAATAGAATATAAGATGATAGTCTGGATTTCTGCTGTTAGTATGGAGTGGAAGTACCACCTCCGAACAGGAAAATCATCAGTTACCATCTCATACTGTTAGGATAAATTTATTCTTTTTTTTTTTGTTTTCTTCTGAATGGTAGTAAAGTTTTATTGTCATAGTTGCATAACATTAACTTATTCATCCTAATTGTACATAAATCCACATAATTATCATAATTGTTCATTGAAATAACAATCTTGTTTCATGAAACAGGTAGGGTGCCCTATTTACCTTCTTAATTTAAGTACAAAAAATTGTGTACAAACTGTTAGTGCTGTAGAGCTTTGCTGGTGTGACTGTGTGAGTCCAGGATCATTCCTTTTCACATCCCTGATACAGAATTGGGCCTTTGGTACTGGATGGGTTCTCTGTTTGACATCTTGAAGGCAAACCTGAATGTACTCTTAAGGTAACCAAATCAGTTTCCTTCATGGGAACTCCGATCCATATCGGAGATCAGCCTAAATCAGCTGCGTTGGGTTTGTTTGCTCTTAATAGAGTTTTAGAACCAAGACATTAAGTATTAAAACTTCACAGTACTTGAAAATGTGATACTCTGTGCCAAATGAGCAACTTTCTGGAAAGTAATCACTAGATTTCTTTAGTTATATGCCTGTTTCTGTCACTTTTTCCCCTGAAATTGGTTGTGCTTTTAGATGTTTGTTGAAAATGGTTAGAGTATGTTTTAGTCAGGAGTCCCTTGTTAATTATGACTTCCCTGAAAATGAACAATTTATAGAAAAGCTTATCCAACTCCAGCAGTTTTGTGCAGCCAGGACAAAGATGTGGTTCTATCTGTGACTTCTTTTGAGTGTTGGCTTTTTTTCCTTATTATTATAAATACCAATTCTTCTTTAAAGAAAAAAAAGGGGGACAGGGAGGGGGAAGAAACCTTGCCAGAATCTTCCAGAAGAAGGAAATGGATATTTGTAATGAACTGGATGAAGGGAATTGTAAAACTGTATTGCATCACTAGAGAGGCAAGAATAGGGTACATTGTGTGTATGTACTTTCTGCTTTTGTAGTTTCCCTAACATACAAGTATTTTCTTTTATGGAAAGTACGATTTAGTTTCAGAAGTCATATGATTTAGTTTTAGGTAGTCCTGCGAGGAGCAGGGAGTTGGACTCAATGATGCTTATGGGTCCCTTCCAACTTGAGATATTCTATGATTCTATGCTGCGATTCTAAGTATATGTTTCCTCCGGTTACAAACTTGTGACTAGTTGAATGGCCATTCTTGAATGTATCGTTTTGAAGTTGTATTGAGCTTCAGATTGGTATGGAGCATAGTGCAAAAACTGAAATGTGATGTTTTGCATTATAGGTACAAGAACTGTAGAAGTCCATTTTAGAGTTTGAAAGAACGAGTTTCTGCAACTCTGGAAAGATATGGTATGTTTGTTTTCACTTATATTGTGTGCATGCTAATAATTATAATAACAAATGATTATGCTTTTGTTCCCTGTTTTTTAATAAAGTTGAAAATAAATTCAGGAAGAAATACGTTCATTTTTCCCGTATTTTTTCGACTGTGATGTCTGTTACTTCAGAATAGTTCTCTAGAAAACTGAGTTATTTGATTTTTTTTTTTTTCTTGGAGAATATAAATACTGATGATACAACATTGATGAATTCCCTTTTAATTTGTTTTACAAGCTCAGCATCACAGTGCTACTACCATCCATCTGTTTCTTCATGGATTGGATAAGAATCAGTGCTGTTTCTGAAAGTTGGGGGGTTTTCTCCTTACTGCTGAGCATATTTATAGTGAGGCTTGTGTAGTTTTTAGGCATGATTTGAAAAATAAGCTCAGAACTACTAGAAAACTTAAGCAAACATCAGTGTAAGTCAAATTTGCAAATTGGAGTGTTAGGAAACAGAGAAATGTAACCTTCATTAGCACTGCTAACATGAGCCCATGGCACATGGTATCTCTTTTTCTCTAGGCTCTTGAATGTCCAGCCAGCTTAAAAATATGTACATGTATTACAGCAAGGTTGGAACCTTAACTTGTGGTTATTTTAATTTCCATTTTCTGACTTTATTCTGGTGTAGTTCTGTGGAGATACTTGTTAGTATGGAATAACTGCACCACTCTGCAGTGTCTTTTAAGTGCTGTAGTTCTGCAGCTTGGTACATAGAGAATTTTTGAAACTTTTTGCATCGCTGCACTCAGAAAAACAACGATTGTTTAAGTTCATTTTTCTACCATATTAAATGGGTCTGTTAATGCATATATATAAAATTGTATGTAGTTACTTCAACAATTGCTTCTAAGCTATACGTGTACTTTCTTTTTTAACCACTTAAAATGTGGGGAAGAACTCAGTAACTGCTGATACAAGTTTTATGCGCTGTGTGTTTATGTCTAGATTTTTCTTTTGAAGATACTTAATATAAGAACATATTTAAAGTTTTGAAATACCAACCTTGCAGAAGGGTTGTTGGATGTCTTTTTTTCTTTTTTTAAGTTCTATTTCATAGGAAGCTATAGACAGGAGCTAAAATGATTAATTCTAAGCTGAAACTTTAAATATAGTGTGTGCTAATTAAAAACTGTAAATATCTTAAAAAGCTATAAAGTTACATTATCGCAATCCAGATGTTCCTGAGAATTGTATAGATTGGTCCTTTACTCTAGCAGGCATCTGGCAGGTTGTATGTTCATTTTTGCACCCACAGCACCACTGGGACCACCCGCCTGCTTCTTGCTCTCCAGTTTCAATACCAGTTGTGTGTATGATGGCTCTTCTTCAAACCTAAGCCATTATTTCTTTATTGCCATTATTTCTGCTGGCTGCTTTTTTCTGAATGTTTAACTGCTTGCCACTGTATGTATGCATAGAGTCTTTGTAATGGTATGCACTTCATAAATTGATGAAGAATTCCCCTCTAATCCACCCCAACTTGTGAGTAATGAATACTAATGGGAAAATCAGAAAAGCTGAATGTTATGCTACAGAATTGCATGATTGCTTGGTCTTAATATAAACTATATGTAAACAAATGTGCTGGTGACACTGGAGAACTTGGTGAACAGAAAGGTGCTTTATGTGAGAGGCTGCATGAAAGACGGGTGGCAAAAGAAAGCAAAATAACAAAGCATAAGCAAAAGGACAGGTGGAATAAAAGTTTAAATATTAAAGCTGAAGTGAAGCTGTAAAACTTACCTGTTTGGAAAATAACTTGATACCTAGCCAGTAAAAGGAGAACTACTAAAAGAAATTTAAATAATGATTGGATTTCACCTCCTGATGTAGGAGGGGCTTTCTGTTCATAACTGTATATCATTTTGGAGGGAGGCTAAAGTAGCAGGCATAACTGAGATAGAAACAAATGGTTCTGCTGCAAAAAATAGGGAGTGTGTAGTGGAAGAAGAATCAGCTGTGGTATAAGTGAAAAATGCCAAAGCTAAAGATAATTTCAGGTCTTTACCTCTTTTACAAAGGTGAACAAAGTACATCTGTGGTCTTAATATCAAACCAAAAACAAATGTTGAAGGGAAAATCTAGTGTCCAGAGTTGCGAGGGCAGTTGTAGAAAATGAGAATAGCGCACAGGCCTTTAGCTTTGAGGAGGGGGAGGAAATAGGAGCAAACACTAGACCTTTTTCTGTTAGTTACTATGTGATTTGTGGAGTATTGACATCAAGGCAAAGTAAGTATACAGGTATTACAGGATGAAGCTTTACATAAATCTATAGTTGATCTCTGTATATTGAGATGCACCAAATTCTACCTTTATTAAACTCAGTAACTTGTGTTTTTACTGAAGTGTAAATTCCAGAATGGCACCAGCTTTAATTTGAAGATAGTAGCAAATTCAGATCCCAACCTCAAATAATTTATTCAAGTGTTAATTGTCCTCACTATCCTGCACGCTTGTGTTCCTACTCTAATTTGCATTTGTCAGCCTTCACTTTCTAGTCATGGGTTTTTATATGCTTGCTTTTAATTGGAAGGTCTTTTTTACGTATTTTTTCTGTGCTATGAGAGGACTTGGTTTCTTTCAGTATCCATGTTGATTAGCTTGATTAACTTTGAACTCTTTCCGTAATCTAATCACAAGGCACTTTCTCCTGTCTTCATGTTGTCTTTGTGGCTCTTTTCTGCTACTTCTGGAACAGTTTTGAAGAATATTGAATAATTGGAGAACTGGGCTCAAGTTTTGAACATGTCTGAAGTACTTCATGCAGATGAACAGACACCTTTCCAGGAACTCTTCATGAGTCATATCTGTCATTCTAGCTGTAATCCTGGGAGCATGTGTGTGTTTGCTCATCAGTTGTGACTGCCTTAGTCACTTTAGGTTGGCATTTTCCAGGACAGAACCCAATTCTTTTGGTCTTCTATGTGACTTTGTATTTGTTGTTATTAGTTGAATGGTTTGGTTTACCAGGCAGTGGAAAAAAATTCATATAGATGCCTCACTACTGTTTTTTTGCAGCTCCATTAGGATTTATGTAATCAGGTTTTATTAGCGGCTGTTTTATTTTACTTTAGGATCACTGATAATTCGATCTGCTATTAGTTGCATGAAGAAAACTTCTGGAATCTTATGTCTTTTCGTGTTTTCTGTGTTGGAAGCAGCATGCGAGCAACAAAAGCAATTGATGTCTCCAACCTTATCAAGAAATTAAGTCTCAAACATGCCTATTACACTCTTACTTCCCCCCCACACGTCACAGTTAAGATTGAACTTGGGGATTTAATGAATATTCTACAATTTCCTCCAGGACACTTGAATCAATCTCAAGTTATAAAAGGCCAGCTTTCCTATTAGTTGTCAGTTCCTTTTTTGAAGTAGTAAGCTAGCTAGAGTAGTTCTGAAAGCACCTTTTACTGTATTGGTGATGACTGTCCATTTGATCATGGTACCCAAAGTCATTCTGGAAATATATCATATTCATTCTTGGGCGATTCAGAGGCATTCTTCAGAAAACATAAAAAAGCTGTCTTTAGTGATATCTTCTTGAGAGAGATGGTTATTTTTAATTAAGCAACTCAAATTCCAGCACTAGAAGGTAAGGAAGTTCATGGTGGTACTTTGTACAGGTGGATCACCCGTGTTTTCATTAGATTATCTGTCAAAAAGAGAATCTTAAAAGAATTTGGATCAAAGATTACGTGGGTGGATACTTAAAATCCTTTTGTAAAGGAAACTTAAATTCTTACAAATGCCACCTCCCAGGACACTCATCCTTCAATAAAGTCAATAAGAAGTCATAGTTTAAATAAGAAAAGTGTTCCTCCTCTCAGGGATCTTCCTAGACCTCAGGTACTGGGTGTCAGCTGCCAGATTGCTGTGCCGTCGCAGAAAGTGAACATCAAATAACACAGGGAAAGTAATAGGTATAGGAAATCTATGTAAGTGACAACTTTCAATTAAGTGATTTGTAGCTGGAAGTTTTTTGGCATTAGTTTTGATTGCTGACAAATGGGTACATATGTTTTCCATGGTGTGGCTTTAGGTTCTGTATGTTGAAGCTGCAGGCCTCTTCTTGGCTCATGTTTGTGATTCCAGACTTTCAAGATTAAATGAAATATGCAAAGAGATCACCTCATCAGGCTATGCACCAAAGTTGATTTTAGCCTCTTTTGATGCATCTGAACCTGATCTCTGACTTCTTGCTCTTTCACTCATTTATTTATTTCCTCCCTCTTTTTGAGTTGATAGGAACATTCTTTTCAGAAAATCTGCATCTTTGCCAGCTTGGAGAAACGGGTGTTGTCTCAAACTACTGCATAAACATTATTTATCCTGTTCCCTCTCAATGAGGGCTACTCCATGCCGCACAAGGTTCTTCAGATACATGGTTTGAAGGCATGGATCTTGTGTATTGCCTTGCTAATTATAATAGGGGTTGTTGTAGTCCTGGTTGAATCTACCTCTTGTAAATAGTCAATAGGCAGATATAGATGTGTCTGTACTGGAGCCTACCCAGTCCCGAAGAGCCTAGCAGCCATCTCGGGTTTGTCAGACATACTCCACAAGCACAAACTTCGTGTGATACCTTCAGCTGCTCTGTGTGTCTGTGAAAGCCTAAACTGTAAGCCATGCTAAGCGTGACAGTGAAGACCAGAGAAATCTGTTTGAGCAATAAGAATAAATATCTGCTCTGGGACTGCTGTTCCTACCTTCTAGAAGGTAAGTTACATCCAGAGGTTTTTTTTGTAAAGGAATTCCTGTGACAGAAAAGCAGTTGGTTTAGGTCAGTTTCTTATTTTTCATAATGCCCCTTTCCAAGATGTTAGTCTACTCATCAGTGTGGTTTCCCTTTCCTCATGAAGCATGTCCTTTGACTCTCTTACCGGTTTTTTTTTCTGCCTTGTTTGGATCCATTAGTCAAAATGTCCTTTGTTCAAACTAGATTCAGAATAAGGCATCTTTGATGGCAGTCTCCTTCACCACCCACCCCATGTTTCAACATGCTAGTCTCTTTGCCAGCAGACAGTACTCTGCTGATGCATGAATGAGTAAGGTTTTAGAAAAATGAAATCTTTCATATTCTGTCCCACAGAAGTGGCAGCAAGGATAGGTGGGGAAGGTAGGACGAGAAGGAGACAGAAGAGAAGATGATTCATTAAGACTTCTTGCATCTGGATTGTTGAAAAGTAGCATGAGATTTTTAGACCCCAGTACAGTAAATCTAGTTTTAAGGTATCTAGTAACAGACTAGAAATGCTGCAACTACCTGATTCAAAGCTCTGATCCACGATAAATTCAATTTGTAGATATAAATTTTACTACAAAACTTAGAAGAGTTAACTTCAGCTTGGTGAGATTCTTGCCAGTTCAGATACTGCCTCTCTTCACAGAGCTGCTGTATATACTATGTTCCAACTAACAGAGTTGGATCTGTGTCAGGCCTGGTCACAAACTTGTCTTGGCTGTGACTGTGGAGCTGCCACCTCGGTGCATATTCTTTAACATTCAAAATTTGATGGTTTTTGAATCCAGCACCAACACTTTGTGTGTTCCTTCACTGTTGACAATCGTGTTGATGACTTCTCCCATATGAAACAGCCTCAGGAAAACCATGTTTTACTAAGGTTGCTGTCAGCCTGTTACTCTAACATGCTCCCATTTGAATGGGAGACTACTGTAATTAGCTTTTGTCCATGGTCTGGGTGACACAAGCCTAGGTAGGGAGTGATTGATTTGGCGCACTCCAGAACGTGAGCTGGTACTTCCAGCAGTCAGACAGAATGCGAGTTTCCCAACCAACGAGGCATTAGAGATTACACCACTGTTCTCTTTGACCAGCATACTAAAAGTTACTTGGGCAAAGAGCTAGAAGGGGGTTAATGCATTTTTAGAGAGCCATTTCACATCAGTTCAGAAAGCAGCAAGAATTCAGATCTAACTTTAGAAGAAAGCATTGCCTTAGAATAGGCATCTGTTTCTTTAAAGTTAAGGCTTGCCTGAAAGTGGACATTGTCAGGTGTTAAACAATCTGAATGCCATAAGCACTGTTTTAAGGCTTCTTAGTTTCGCATCAGCATCTTGGTTTTTGCTGTTTGCTTTTCTGTACAGCTGATGGTCAGCAAACATTAATTTGAAAATCTTTACCCTGTTTGTCATTTAATGTTGACAGATGAGGAACCTTTCCAGCTGACTTTTATTCATTGTACTGTGTTCCTGGCATTGACTCAGTTAAACTTTAACAATTTACACCTATAAAACGTAGGTACTAGAAAACCTCTGTTTTGTTTCAGAGGTTTTCAGTAGCCTGCTTCTTTTTTACTTTCCTTATGTCAACTGCACTTGTGTTCAGATGAGAAGACTCAAATATTACTGATGTTAAAATAATTGGATGGCACTTCTACTACCTCAAGGAATGTACCTGATAAAACTAATAAACATCATTCCAAAACTAATAAAAATTTTGTTCCATTGCAGAGCTTGTAGCAGAATGGCAAATTGCTGACTTTTGCCATTCTACTACAGCTTTTCTGACAAACTTCAGAAAATCATGGGCCTTGCTTACTGATCAGTGATTTTGTATCTTTGACAAGTCAACAGATACAAATTAGTATTGAGAATGTTTGATTGCTCATCAAACCTAAGACCTTACTGAAAGGTAATAGGTTGGACGGAGGCACAAAAGCTTTTTTTTACTGAAACATTTAACGCTGTCTGATGTGCTCTCTTAGTCTTTGCACCAGATCCTTATGACTGTGAGTGTTGCAGAGAGCTGCGGGTGTGCCCTCAATTGCTCGCTAGCCTTTGTGCACCTTCCTTCTGTACGGGGCTTCTGCTGCATGGCAACCTACAAATGTGGGGTTTCATCTGGGTTAGAGCCACAGGAATAAACTTCTCAGATACGGTGCAGAGGTCTGTCTTCATAGCTACTGGCTGTTTAGAGAAAGTAAGATAACTTTTTATTTACTAAATACAGTAATAACATTTCAATTTTAATCAAGACTTTATATTAACAAAAAGTGAATAATGCTGTTTGTGATCTGACTCACCATCAGAGGCCTTTTTTCTTTACAGTCTTTGTCCAGTGCACCTAGGAGCTTGGGTGGGAGAGAGAATGTGGTGAATTGAGTGTTGAGGGTTATGTTTGGAAATATTTTATTAGTTAACTTTAGTTTAGAGTAGATAATAGCAGTAGGTAAGAGACTAACTGGTTCCTTTTCAGCCATGGAAGTAATCAGCTGGGGTGGTCCCAGGGCGCTCTGGGCACGAGTATTGCTGAGTGATCATTGGCTGCCACCTGCGTGACAAAGTAAAGGACCAACCCTTCAATTTATACCAGTGGAGCCAGATCACGGGAAACAATTGACAGGTAAAATACACTTTTGAAAATTTAAGGGAGAGGAGAGAGTACATATTGTGTAAATGGAGCAAAGAACCTAAAAGATGGGTCATAGGTAGCAAAGGTTCCTCTGAAACTTTTACATAGCTTTAGCTTACTTCATTTTGGGGAGAGGTACACAGCAAAACACAAGTTACATGTTGCTCCCCTGGAAACACTGAACCTCGTTAGGAACCAGTATTAATTGAGTTGTAGCAGGGAAACAACTAAGGGAATTTTATTGTAGTTAGAACTTACAGTTCATATTTACGCACATGCTTCCACATCTTTGAATGCTTGTTGTCTTGAAGTCGGGTGCTTTCCACTGGTCCAAGAGATGGGTTTTGGTTTTGTTGTTTTTTAGAGAGGCTAAAAATAAGTTGAATTTTCAAGTTTACCAGTTGAGTGTACTGTAATGAGTTATTCTAGAAGCCTTAGAATGCCATTCAAAAATGAACTAATTTTTGTGCAGTAGGTCTTAATCTTGCAGATAAAACAACACTTAGCATCAATATTTTTCTTCTGTTTTATGATTTTTTTGGTGGACTGGCTGAAAATAATTTGTAAGGACTTTTAACTAAATTATTTTTACTTATTTAGAGTTGTTAAGCTTATGCTTAGCCCAGCGTGATACAGGACTGGTGTGACAACTCATTTTTAATCAGTGACTCAAAATTGTGATCACCCTGATGTCACCGAATGGCCACAGCTTGTAAAAGGTAAGCATAAAGCATATCATGTTGCTTCTCAGGATCAATTTTAGTATAATGTTTATTTTTGAAGTATTTCATTTGTATGGCTTGAAGTTAGTTGTATAAATGTATTAAGGTATATTGTTTGTTTAAGATAAGTCAGCTGGCAAAGTTGACTTACCCTTTTGCTTACAGTGATTTCAAAGCTCACTTAGCTTGTCCCTGCCTGCTTTTTAAAATACGAGCACTGTGGTGCTCCCTGGTATCGCTCTTAAGAGCCATACTGTCACTTAAAAGTCTCTGGTGGTTTTTACTGTCATACTGAAATTCTGTAGAAAACGTTTAGCATACTTATTTAAGCAATTTGTTCATTTTTTTTTTAAGTATTTGTCCAGGAGGCTTGATGATGTTAAAATTAGCAGGCTTGCATACCTTTACTTTTCTGTCCTAGGGAGGTACAGCAGAGGTAGGAGTGGCTTGCAGAGTGGAGAAGTTGCTCCCTGTGTTATTGGACGTGAGCCACCATTTGAATTTGCTAGCTCATAGTGCAGTATTCAGATTAGTTGGTGTCTTGTGATCAGTATCTACGATCTAATTCAAAGCTGAAATTTGTAAGAGCATTTGCTCTGTGATTTTCTCTGAACAGAACTCGTTTCAGATTTTAAGCATGATGAAAGGAAGTCTTGCCATACTGTATAGTTGTTTTTCAGTACTGTTGCCTGCTCAGAGGAATAACAAGGTATCTTGTTTGTAAGCAATTGGGTATTGCAGAATAAATAGCTTCTCAACAAACAACTACAATTCCTGTAATTAGATTGATCTTCCACATTGTTTTAATGAGTACTGAAAGCACGTTTTATTTGGTGCGTACATTGTCATTTGAAACCTTTTAAAATCCAGTTAATAAGTGCATTAATAGTTCTGTAAATCATAGTTATGGTAGGTCTGCTCATGTTATAGAAAACAATAAGCTGAAGGAATTTGATCCCTATTTTCTGTAGAACCGCTTACCTCAGGGGACCAAACCTTTTTTGACTCAGCTAGGTTTTATTTTTTTCTGAACTTTCCTGAAACTTTGTCTTCTCTGATATTGTTTGTCTTAAGGAAGAAACCTATTTTGCAGAATAGCATATACTGAACTGCACTGTCTATTCAAAGCCTAGATAAAACTCACACAAATGATAAGGATAGGGAAATATTTTGGATGTCCTGATAGCTGTGTTTACACGTCTCTACTGCAAATCACTGGGCTACCTTTTTCACATGCTACGTTTAGATGCCAATCTGCGATTTTTCTGTAATTTTTCATACTGCTGTGTATTTTAAAGGCTCAAAGTGATTAATACTCTTGATGTTTTTGTTTTAGTACCACTATTTCACTTGTATTTTCATAGCAACTTAAAGCACTACTCTTACCCAAAGCTTCATTGTGTTGTCTTTCCTATGACTAAAACAAAGATAGCAACCGCCTCAAACTTCCAAGCTCTTTGCTATCAGTTTCTGAAGTCCTGGGTGTGAATAGAGGAGCTAGCCAGTATGAATATAAACACTCTTCTTTCCACTGCTCCTCAGGTTGTATGGCTTCTCGCACTTACATGCTTAGGTGAATAATTAGAAAAAAAAAAATGAGGTTCTTTTCTCTCTGCTAAGTATTTTGTGACTTGTTTTGGTCACTGGAGTTGAAAGGAAATGAAATTTTGATTTGTTTTGCTGTTGAGCATTATTTTTGTCAGCACCTACCTCATCAGTCCTGAACTTCAATGAGTAAGGGAAACATCATTTGAAGGGGATAAATAGAGACCAAATTTTGACATTGGGCAATTTTTATGTTATTTTCCAGTTAGAGGGTATTTTCATTTTAAGCATGAGTATGAAGTTAGTTGGATAGCAAGTTCAGAATGCTGTCTCTAGTGTCAGTTGAATTTTATAACTTAGTGTAATATAAACAGCTAACTTCCTGTGTTCTGCATCATCTGTCACTGCATAGTATCCAGCTAGCCTAGGAATTTTAAGTTGTCTGCCAGAAATGCTTTCTAGGCACTGGGTCTGTTAATGTAGTACAGTTTGATAAAATCTAGAAAGTTGCTAAGATTTGGTATGTCAGTAAAGGAACTAAGATTTTAGTAGAGAATTTGGAGAACAGTCCAGGCTTTAATAGGAAGGACCATCCAGTAAGGTAGCACAATGAAACGTAGGAAAAAAGGAAATGTTTCAGGCTTCGGGTGGAGATTTCTAATAGCTTTTAGAATAGGATAGATAGTCATATAATAAATAGAGAAATTCAGAAATTCCATTCCTATAAACAAAGATTTTCCTGGTAAAGCTATGGCAAAGCCTGCTTAGCTGTTTTAACTGAAGTCCCCTAGCAAACTGAAACCTACAAAGTGAGTTCTGTTTGCAGATTTTAGCTGACTTCTGTTTTGAGAAAGCTTGGTCATGAAAGACATTTTTGTTCATGTAAGCTACAGAGTTTTACTGTAATGGCTGTGCTCTGTTTCCACTCCTCATGCAATATATCCAGCGTGGCAGTTCTGGTCAGCTGTACCAAAGCCTATACCCAAGTGAAGGTTGGATAAGGTTCTTCAGGATATGATTTCATGGCAGCTTAAGGTGATTGAAGTCGAAACTGCTGCATTTGTACTGCCTTGTCTTCTGGCTCATCCAGCTACAAACTCTCATCTGGCTACAAACTCACTGGGTAGGGGGAAGTCCCAAAAGGAGGAAAAAAAATAATCTGTCAAAAAAAAAAAAAGAAATGTTAACTTCTTGAATCGGTGCTGCAATAAGGATGAAGATGTGAATAAGGAGGAACTAAACAGCTATAATTTAGCCTACTTACGTTAATATGGAACTATACCCCTTAAATTACTCTGTAAATTAAGTCAAGGGGATTGGCAAGCAGAACACAGGTGCTGCTTATGTGTTCAAAAACACCAGGCAATAACACCTAATTCTGAATATTATTGGCTGACCTGTTGGCTGGAAGGAAGAAACAGAAAGCTGCCTTTAATGCTTCTGCTTTGTGAGATCATGTCCATAAATTCAAGTAGAGAGACATGAAATTTGTTTTGAGATTCTGTTGAGACCTGCTTCTGAGCTGCTGCGTCTTAGAGTCCAACTGTGCAGAGAGTCTGTTTGTAACAGTTGATCACTGATAAACTTTGAGTGATCATTTTGGTTACAGAAGTTGTTATGAAGAATTAGCCCAGCACTGGTGCACTGTGCAACCTGAATACGGAAATACTGCCAGCAGAACTCTCCTCTAATGGCTGCTCTTGCATAAGCTGTGGGGGGAAAGTGCTGTCCTCCTTAGAGAAATTTGGCTTAGTTATATTGTCAGGTTTTAAGTTATAAACTGTCTTCTAGAGTTTGGTCAAACAAATTAAATGTGCAAGTGCATAAAAGTTGGTGCTTTTAGCGGCAGTAATACTTTATTATCACTTTCCACCTTTCCTAACTCTTCATATTGTAATGACTTAAAATAACAAACAGTGCATAAGGTTTTGTATCTGTATTTGCAGATCACCAGGAGAACCTCACTCTGAAAACATTGAAACTAGCCGAATGTAAGTAAATGAGTGGATGAGTTTGGTATATCTTGTTTAAAAATGTTTTGAATGTATGTAACAGTTAGTTACTCTTGCACCTGCTTAAAAAAGAAGACGACAAAAGCTGAGTAGAACTGTGGAATCACCTTAGAAAATTTCAAGTTAGTATTTTGCTATGAAAAAATAATTTTAAGCCTCTGTAGAAACTGTGGGGTTTTTTTTTTTTGGAGGATAAATGGGTTGAAGGGAAAGTTCAGAGGTTTAATTTAATGTAAACCAGTAGATGGTAGCATAATACAGTGTCAGAAATCTTCAGGCCTATGTTCAGACTTGACAGTAGGGGTGTAACTTCTACCTGCTATTCACTAACATCTTGCATGGGTTTGAAGATACTTTGTTACTAAGGCACAATACCTGCTAGTATCTGTTGTGGCAGATGGATTGCTGAACTAAGAAAAAAAATATGTCTGACTTACTAGTAAATAAATTTGCCAAATTTACTTCTAGAAACAGAAAACTAGCTTTCTTTCACTGAACTATTCATGTAGCATCGTGGTCATAGTTCTGAACCTTGTTATGGTCTGTCTTCACTAGCCTAGAAGCAAGATTGTGATAGGCTGAAATGTTCATTTCAATTTCAAATTCAGAAGGGTTGCAGGAATGAGAGGACCATTTTAAAAAAAGAAAAGTTATTTGAGACTTTATTCTTCTGTGAGTTAGCAAACAAAGATTCTTTTCTAGCTATTCAAACCATCCTGTCATAGAACTCAAATAGGGAAACCACAAACTCTGCTTTTCTGGCTTATGGCACAAGTTCCAGAATAATAGAGGGAGCGTAGCCGAGTGGTTAGGGTACTGTCCGAGGCTTCAAAAGACCTGGGTTCATTCCTTTTCTGCCACAAACTTCTTTTCTGACCTTAAACTGTCTCCTCTACACCCTCTCCCCAAGTGGTCTAGCATTTTACGCGCTGTGGGCTGAATGCCAGTTCCAGGATGTTTTGCAGGCTAGGGACATAGTGTGAATTGCTCAAGGACTTCTCTGCTGTAGCTGCCCAACTTGGGGAGGAGCAAAGCTGAGGTGAGCCCCTCCACATTGAACTGCATATCTAACCTTAAAAGTGATGAGAAGGAAACAAGGAACGCTTTTCCCTTGTTTTTAGCAATTCACTGCAGTGAAGTCTTTTCTTGTACTAGGAAGAGCATTTCTCCTGGGATGACGAACTTGCTTTTCCGTCTCTCATGCCAGCTGTTACAGAAGTGCTGTCTAGTTGCTTTCTTAGGAGTACAGGTTGCAGGGATCCAGACCTGAGAGGTGACTGGCTGTCGCTACACAGACATGTGTTAGAGACAGGTTGCAGGGCAAAAATCCTGCCGTAGCCTCTTCTGCTCCATGAGCAGCCCCTGCTGCATTGTGTTTTGTTCTTCCTGCAGCGAGTTGTGTTCTTTTGTTTCCCTGGCCTAGCCAAGTGGGGGAAATCAGGCTGTAGACTGGCTGTGGTCCACTCTGGATGTTGTCAGTTGGACTACTGCTTTTTACACATTGTAAGGAAAGATGTGCCAGAAACAAGGATCTAGACTGGTGTGAAACAAAGACTCTGTAAGGACCTATGATAAATCAGAAGGAAAAGGCAGTACAACTGTTTTTCCTTCTAGCAGTTTGACAGTTCTTTTTGTGGGTGTGTGTGTTAATCCTCCTTAAAACTGAACCTGAAAAAATAATCTACAGTAGCAAGCTTTTCTGTGTGAAAGCTGAATATCTTTTTTTATGCAGAATGATGATCAGAGTTGCCTTGACTATGTAGATTTTGGATATCTGTCTAAAATATATGTAAGCCAGTCAAGCTGTAGAGATTCACGTATTTGAGTAGTAGTTATACGGTATTAATGCATGGTATACTTGCAAAACTAAATTTTTTAAAACTGTATCACAGTATGATGCATACATTACCTATTACAGAGAATTTCTGCCATCCTGCTGCATAGTTGCTCTTGCCACATAAGGTGGAATGGCAGGCTGGGTAATACAGTGTGACCTGCAGGCCTACTGTGTAGCTAAAATAGTTACTATGTTATTTACATGCCTATAATTCATTAGTAAATGCAGGGACTTACGCAAGTGTTTTGTTATTTGCACAATGAATGGTTAAGTTGTTTTTGTTCTGGTTGGCTGATATAATTGCTTTATTTGTTTGTGTTTTGCATTGCAAAGCTTTATACCAAAAGCATAGTCACATGGCTCACATGTGTGAATTTAAATAAATAAATAAATCTACTGACTCGTTCGGAGTCTTATGCAGCAAATTCTTCTATGGATAAGTCTTGCTTATTCCAAGCTTTTCAAATTCTGGCTCTATGTGTGATGAACATTTTGGTGCTAGCTCAGAGGTAGGAGTCTTTTTTCCTTAACATTCATTCAAGCCTTTGAATTTTGAAGATCGGCATCTTCTCCTGTCTGTATTAATTTTCAGTTTCATTTAGTATAACTTTCTTAAAACCTCTTTAGCACAAAATTACATAATTTGTAATTGTTTAACAACAACTTGACTTTTTAGCAGTTCATGTATTTTCACTCTGTGTATTGTATGTTACCACATATCAAGGCAAAGGTTTGGGTATTCTGATACAATGGTTTTCTGTACATTCATCTTTCCTTCTTTCTGTTTTTGAGGATGGGATGCTTTGCAATTTTGAAACTTCTCTCTCTTTCAAGTCATTGAACACACACCCCCCCCCCCCCTTAAAGTGTTGTTACAGTTATATTTGATGTATAGTCATCTCACATTGGAGTAGATTTGGTAGCTGGTTTGTTTCCCTTGAAAGAATGGCAAAATAAAAATTCTGCAGCAGCCTCAAAATATGCCAGAAAAAAACAAATTACAACCGTTGCAAATATATACAGTAATTGTATAAGTATTAGTGTTTCATGATATGTACTTTCACATGCCATCCTAGTGCTTTCTAGACATAGAATGCCTTAAATTACTTTCCTCATAGCTGAAAACACAGGTGGGTTTGCATAGCATAACCGTGGAACATGCTGATCATGGCCTCTTAATCAAACCTTGCCACATATAGGTATTTTTGTGGCATTTGCTGCTTTTTTTATTGCCATTCTTGGAAGGAAAAGATGTAAGAAGTATCTTTATGTATACCAGCAGCCGTGCACTGTGTTATACTGTGATCTGTCTAGGATGAATTAAAACATTTCTTCTTAGAGCCTCTTGCAATGCATCATTTAGCCAGGCAGTGATTCCCTTGAGGAAAATTCATCAGTTAATAAGATTGCATTGACTCTACTCAAGAATTACTACTTTCTTAAATTTAGCAACTATTTAAGTTAAAATTAAGTGTCCGTTTTACCTTTGCTTCCAAGAGCAAAAGTGCAGTAAGATAAGTTGACCGAATTTTATAATGATTTGAAAGAAAAGGAATTCCAGATTTTGCATTAGAAAATATAACTGAAGCAAATGTATTATAGACCTTGGTTCCCATGACGTTTGGAGGATACTGTAAATTTACCAATTAAAAGCAAACAAAACGAAAGCTTAAAGAGGAGATATTTCTCTTTGGAGCTGTCTAATCCACAAATGCTAGCCTGTTCCTAAACTGGAAACTCAGGTGTTTAAGTCATATTATCCATGTTATTTGCACTTAGTTTCTGTGTGATCATGGTCATCCTTCTCAGACAGTGTCATGCAGAATGAAGGCATAGTAAAAGAATGCTACTGTGGAAATGTACCTTTAAAAAAAAAAGTATTCTGGAATTATTAAAAACTTGAAAACAGAGTTGTGTGATTGTCCCTTTCCTGTATTTGGCCTCTTTTCTTCAACTTGTACAAGGTTGATCAGCATTTAGGTCTCTTCTCTGCAGGTCAGTCTTACACATTGCAGTGGTCAGTCCTCTTCTTATATCAGTATTTTTGTCTGAAATAGTTTCTCTTATATCATGCTTTCTACTGAAGCACTCCAGTGGTCTAGAGGTAGACAATCGGAATTTGTGTCTCCAAGTTACTGTCTATATCTTTTGATATCTCACTACAGTGCTAATATTAATCTCCTTTCTTTGGTTGGGCTGCTGATCAGAATACAGTGTATAAATTTCATACTTGACAAATTTAAGCTTGTTCAGTAGAGTACAACATGAAGTTTAATTGTACTTGCCTGAGTGCCAGGACTTCTTTAACCAAGGGAAAACAACGTGGAATGTACTAAAGAATATGTATTTTGCTTAATATTTGATAAAATATTCATTATTTGTTTTTTCCTGAACATAAGACTGACTGAAGGACTCCTGCAAGTATGTGAAGTTACTGTCATTTCCTTTCTTTCCAATAAAGACAAAGTTGATCTTACTGTGGCCTCACAGCCAATACAGAGTATTAGAGTTTAGGACTCCTTATATGATAATTTAAAATAAAATTTGGAGAACTGTTGAAATGTTTTGTGTAGTTAGACATGATTATTCTTTGGAAGTTAAACAGCTGATAACAATTGTGTACTTTTTTCTTTAAAATATTAAGAATAACAAATTTGTTCAAAGAGCAAGATGTAAGTTTATAGTCAGTCCTAAACTTATTACTAAGCTTATTCCAGCAATAATTCAAGTTACTTTTTCTTTATAGTTAAATACATTTATGGGCTTTTTTTTATGAAGGGTATATTTCTCTCTGCCTTTTCAAAAGGCACTGATTCTGTAAACAGAGCATAGAATTTAAACAGTCAAGTATGCCTACAGTCATTACCATTTACATATGTTGATTGCTTACAATAATTGCCTAATAATTGTTTCCCCATAATCGGCTAGTTAATGGCTTCAGGCCTGTAATGTTGAGGGGGGGATGAGGATGTTTCCTAAAATTGCTTGGGTTGAAAAGCCAAGGTATAATTGATGCAGTGTTCATCTCTCACTTTTTTGGCTAATTGAATGTTGGAGGGTGAGGGTTTGCATAGGTGAGAGGGCACTGCGTGCTGCCTTAAGAAGGACAGATAGGAACCAGGATATGAAACCAGTTGGTCTGTGGAATGCTGTTCTCTGTAGACTCCTGGAGCTAATAACCTGAAGAGGAAAGGGCAGTAATGGAGGATACTTTTCTACTAGGACTGCAGCAAGATAATTTGTCTGTGAGACAGGATTGAGGTACATGCTGACCGTGTTCTTGACCCCCTCTCTGTAGCTGTCTTTCTGCATTGCTCCATAAAGCCAGGACAACTCTTCTGTTCTCAGGTTCGCCCTTCCTGAGGAAGTGCCATGCCTGACTTTGTCAGCACACGATGTTCCTGAGGCACAGTGGATCTAGAAGACGTGGTGGGGAGGGAGGTCCTTTGGGTGACGCCAGTATGGTCTGAGGGAGTTCACAGTCTGCACCCCAGCTATTGGGGCCCACCACACTGGAAAGAACGAGGTTGGAAAACGCGAGCTCCATGTGCATTTGCAGATGTACGTTCGCTGGGGTGCCAGTGGCCGAGGCGGGCAAAAGGTGTTGCAACACTGCTGGAACAGAGGACTTGGCTCCAGCTCTGGGTGGAGCATTTGGCAGTTCAGCGTGCAGGCCACTTCAAAAGGGTCTGTGTAGGCAGTGCTTTTACTGAAAGCTTGTCTTCTCTAGCATTGCTGTTCTTACTCTAAACAGAAGCAGGAAACCAACATGCAAGGTTTGAAACTGAAACTCTCAGAAAGCAATACTTAACTTCACAAAGATGTCTGTCCATAACCCCCACTTTTTTTAACAGTTTTTGATCTGCTGGTCATCTTATTTCCGCAGTGTAGTATAATTGTTGCAGGTTTGTAAGTCTCTTTATGCTCCTGTCTGTTAAGGCATATACTGAAAGTTGTTTTGCTATTAGTAGTCAAAAACCTGGTCCCTGTTTTTTTCCTATCCAAAAGACAAACATAAATTTTCCTCTGGTTTCCATGCACATTAATACTTTTGTTAGTTTTTTTGCGTTAAGAAAGAAAACAGCTTATGAACATTTTGGCACTTTGAATTCCTAATAGTTTTGTTAAAACAGGCTGTTGTAAATTTCCACTTACTAAAATTGGCCATCTTGGAGCAATGCAAGACTTCTGGGTAGAAATAATATAAAAGTTATTGTGTCCCAAGCAGAAACCATTCAGAAATACATCATTGCATGCTGATATTTCCAGACAAGTATGAAATGTTCATACTTATCTATAAAATTTAGGTAAACTTAAAGCAAAAATGAGGCATTTGTGCAGATATTTTTAACTTCATGCAAGTTTTGAAACTTGAATGAAAATTCTTTGCTCTGAAGAGTTGTATGCTTCAGATTTTTCTAAAATTCCTTAAATGTTTAAACATCTCATTTTCTCTGTTGTGAAAGTTTCCTTTATGTAGCATTTCTCTGCATTTAGTTTAAGATATTTGGGAAATGCAAATTAGATGCTGTTATATAGGAACTTTTGAACCAGTGCATTCAATCCCTTGTTTTGTATGTGGTTTAGACGTTCAAAAGTTACTTTACAACCCAAAATGCAGCCCAGTGCACCTTTGCCTCAGTATCTAGAAAGGTAGAGGCTCAGTGGTGCATGTTTCTAGTGATACTCCACAGTTTTGGCAGCATTTTAATTACAAATGCAAAGTACTTATTATCTGGCTTTTTATTAGTTAAAGAACAATTAAAAAGTCTGACAGCATTCTTCTTTAAGTACTACAAAGGACGTCAGTGAATACTAATCTTTTTTTTTAATGAAAAAATGTGCTTGTGAAATTGTTGGACTTTGGGGAAGGAAGATGATGTCTATTTTAGGTGCCTCTCCCCCTCACTGAAGTAGCAAGTCTTGCTTGAGGAGGTTATGCAAGGCCCACTGTGTGGGAAGTTACCCTTGAGGCTTAAGGATATGCCTGTGATAGGTCTGTGAAATACTGACAACTGCAGCCACACCAGTGCAGTTTCATACTCGGATGTGCAACAACAGTGTGAGTCTTTGGAAACATATATGCATGTCAGTCACTGCAGCCTTAGCTACGCTAGAAGGTGTCTATGTGCTAATGTACAGTAAACTAGTCATTGAGTTTATAAGGGACCAGTTACCCTTCACTAGATCCCTGTGTAGGAACTTAAAGGGAGCTGCAGTCTTCACTGTATAGCATGAGCTAAGAATAGAGAGGGGGTTTGTGTTACCTTGCTTGATGAACCAGTTTTAATGCCTCAGGCCAAGAACTTAAGTTTTCTACATACTAAATGAGCAGGGGAAAGTAGAAAGAGATCAAGTTTTCACCTCTGGAGAATGGAGAAGGTATGCTACATTTTTTTTTTTCTGAATAATATAGAAATGTGGGCTGTGGGCAGTGACAGTAATCCCTCAAGTACCCCAATGGGAATGTGGTATGGAGTATCTTACTGTTCTGTAAAATCACACATTGGCTTACTTGGAACTGCGTTCTCTGTAAGTGCTTTCATGGATGGATCTCAGTAAGGGTAGCTCTTGCAGAAGGCTCGGTAAATTCTGTTCTACTTTCTTAGGTCTGTATCCTCATTTTAAGTCTCCACCTTTTTTATTTACTTAAATAATGTATCTGAGGCCATGTCAAAAGTCTGCAGAATAGCCACCCAGGGAGAGGCAGGTGGAAATTCTAATACTGTTGTATTCTAGTCTGTTGTACATTGTATTATTTGCTTCCATAGTTGATTTAAAAAAAAAAAATCTACATGTGAGTCAAACCTTCTGTCTCTGAGAGAATTTCACAGAACTTGAGTCAGTGAGTCTGCAGCCATGAGTCAAAATGAAAATGTTTGTACAAACAGCATTATTGTAGGCATGGCACAGTTTGATAAGTTAATTGGTAGTTAAAAATTGGAAGCAAAAAAACCTTGAGTCCCTCAGAAGTTAACTGTTAGAGACAAGTCTAAGCTTCCTTTGTCTCCTGGCATCTCAGATATGGCCTGATTAAAGTGGAGTGTTGCTTAATGTGATAAAATGTGTTGTTAATACAACACTGTTTATACATTGAAATAACTTTATTCAAACTAGATGTTACGTAAACTAGAAAGGTGTGCATGCCTGTTTAAGACTAACAATTTCTCCAGTTTGAAAACGTAAGTTCTCTTAGGGAATTGGTCAGCTTTTCACAATATATTTAATCTGAATAATAACTCCAGCTGCTTTAGGTAAATAAAATACACACACCCCCACCCCTAATATATATATACACTTAGAACAGCTGTGAGAAATAATCCATATAACATTTGTAGGTGTGTTACATAGGTCAGAAAATTACGGCAAAAATCTTGTGATCTACATGTAGACTGCAATGGAGAAATAAGGTGGAAGGAAAATGCGATGAGGAAGGATAAAGTTAAAATGATAATGTGTATGTGAAATAACTGCCATTTTGTATGCACTGTGGAAAACATGGTCGGTGAGAGAGGGAGGAAAATTAAAGGAACAGTAAGTTTCAACTTGAGTTGGAAAGAACTTTCATGAAGGCATCAGGGTAATGCATAAGACAGACTGCAAGAGGAGTAAATGAGGAGCACGTTGGTGAGACAGGTGGCCATAGCTCAGGTGTAAAAATTCAATATTAACAAAGAAAGGCTTTCATATGATATACTTACCTGCTTACAAATGACAATATTTCACACTCTACATCTGAAGGTCTGGAATGATTGAAAGTCAAGAATGATGAAAGCATGAAATCTTGGCATTCAGAAATAGATGTCTCTGAAATCATGTACTGGTCTAAGCTGTATTAAAACACTGTTGATTTTTTTTAAAGCCTCTATCCTAAAAGTTGAAGTATGAGAGACAAGATCAAAAAAACCTTATATTTTTATACATACATGGAGAGAGGCAGGTTTTCCTAAGTCTACATATAAAAATTGGAGAGGGTTAAACTCTTTCCTTGGATCAGAATACAGCTATTCCCCGTTTATACAGTAGTGGTTTTGATGGTATTGCTGGTGCTGCTTTATATTTTTTATGGTCTTCCACCTCCGTCTCAGGGTGCCAGGGAAACCTTTCTCTTCTTTTTTTTTTTTTTTGGTCTTGGAATGTACTGGGGCATTTGGTAGACATTGAGGTAGTGGTTTCCTTTGTAAGAAATATTTTCTTTTCTAGGACCATGAGATCTTGAAGGGTGAAAAGGAAGGAGCAAAGGTGTTATTGCTGAATGATATACACCTCAAATAGTTACTTTCAGAACTTGAGGACATTTTTCCTTCTGAAGCAGCTGCATTGAAACTGATATTTAACCAGCCAGTACTAACAGTGAGGTGCAGCAAGTGCTGGGTAGTACCAGTGGGTCTAGCACTTCAATTCTCAAGTACTTGTTCTATGCAGAATCTGTGCATGCAGCAACATCGGAAAAGGCAACTTTAAGTTAATATCACAATTTCGGATCAAAATCTTGCTTCCCATGTTTTAATCTTTTATAGTACTGTATCACTGAAATTAGGTAAAAAGCCTGCATGTTACACCTAATCAAAATGTTTGAAATGTTTCATAGTTGATATTTTTCATTAATAACTCATTTTCTTAAATGAAGTGAAGATTTGGGGGTTTCTTTCCAAAATGTGGTCAAATACGGTGCTCTTGGTGGTGCATGCAGCTTCTGTCCCAATTACCTGCAGCTTTCCAGTGATTTCTTTACCATTTGCATGTTTCTGTAAAAGTCTGTGACCTTATTAATTGGCTAGTTAAATTTTCTTGTATGTGTATATATAGTACTGAGCACATTGACTTATATAGCGACACAGTTGTAATTCTTCAAAATACATACTTGCCATGTATAATTGCAGGAGAAAGGGGAGAATTTGGCAAATAGCTTTTTTAGAAAACCGTATGCCTTATTAAGCTGAGGAGAGATATATTCAGTCTTGAGCTCATCTTTAATCATAGTTTTGTCATCAGTTTAATTAACCAAGGAGTATTTTTCCTATGGATTTAAATAGACTAAATATCTGAGAACTTAGTCATCTGGAATCTTCTTTTAAAAAAAAAAAAAGGTTTAGATTTTTAAAGGATTTATATCCTATTGGTGTACTATTGATAGTATTACTAAATAAATGTCTGGATCATTTGTATTTCATGTCTCTTCCCTCTGTCAGTGGCAACCATACCTCAGTACTATACATCAGACTCAACCACCTGTATGAGATCCAGTTCTGTTTCACTTGCAGCCTACTTTGCATCTAAATTGCTCTCTTTTTCAGTGATAATTGAGATTGTTCAGAACTGAACAAGACTGTGTCCACTGTAACACTGGAATGTAAAGCTGAAAACTGTGCATGAACAGGATTTACCTTTCACTTACATAGGACCCACAAATTAAATTGTGTGTTAAATATATTTACATCTCTCAAGATGAGAATCCTGCATTTAAAAAAATCTCCTGATGTGTCCTCTCTGACACAGAAATCTTGTGTTTCAGTGCCTGACTAATCTCTGCCTTGCTGATGCTTTTGAATGAGCTTTGTATGTGAAAGCTCTACTAATCCTTGTACTTACTGTTTGAATGTTTGCTACAGGAAGCGAGCAGCTGCAAAGCATCTAATAGAGCGCTACTACCACCAGTTAACTGAGGGCTGTGGAAATGAAGCCTGCACGAATGAATTTTGTGCTTCCTGTCCAACTTTTCTCCGTATGGATAACAATGCAGCAGCCATTAAGGCCCTCGAGCTTTATAAGATTAATGCAAAACTCTGTGATCCTCATCCCTCCAAGAAAGGAACGAGCTCAGCTTACCTAGAAAACAATTCTAAAGGTGCCCATAACAATTCCTGCACTGACAGAAAAATGAACAAGAAGGATATGCAAGGCCCAAGAGATGACTTCAAAGGTAAGATGTTATTTTAGAATTTTCCTAAAATAAAACACATTTAATATGCACGAGTATAAGCCTACAGAATTCACTGTGGTGGTGTTCTGCTGACTAATTAAGTAAAATACAATATTGGGCAATCAAATATTTTACTATGGATTCTGAAAAATGGATGGATTAATGCTGAACACCGATTCCAAATCTGTATCTTTACCACATCTCTGTTAAAATCCATGTGCGTTTGTTGCTTTTGTGAGATTACTGATTTTGCAAATACAGAGAGGTTTTTTTAAGTGCTGTTGTATGACTGCTTTAGTTTCACTAGTTTCGTAACTCTTCTGTAGTTACTAAGTTATAAAAGTTACACTTTAACTAATTCCAGATTCTATGTTAAGAAACTTAACAGATGAACAAAAAATGATACAGTGGATGATAGGCAATACATCTACCAAGCTAAAAAAAGTTTAAGCAAAGTGATTTCAAAGCCAGTGTATGAAAATGAAATACTGTTCTGTCTTTTCTAACTTCTATTTAGCTTTTCAAACTCTCTAGAATATTAAATACATACTACAAGAATAATTTTAGTTGTTGCTAAAACCTGTGGTGCAAGCAGAAATTGCAAGCTAAATGAAATTAAAGCCATTAACCTTTGAGCAGACCGTTTTTAAGTATCGTTGTGATAAGTGGTATAAACACAGTTCAGATTCATTTTAGCTAAAGACTCATTCATTTAGCTAAAACCTGTTTACAACAAAGAATTAAAAAGCCCTACAGAATCAGCAGTAAAACATAGTACTGTGTTACAAGGGACCTGAGATGCTCCAGTCAATACCTTCATCATTTTGTTCTTTATCTGATGCAAGGATAAATTTGTCCTCATTCTTTATGATCTGAGTAAGCAAAGAGGCAAACAGTAGGGAGGGGAAAGGGGAGCCAGTGTAGTGTTAGATGAGCAAGAGGCACGTTAGGGCTGTTTTGTGATTTGTCTGTTGGTTTTGTGTATTTTTAATGGAGGTGTGTAAGTACAGCATTTTCCTCCTCCTCTCCGACCCTACCGTCCTCTTTCCCCAAGACAGATGTCTAAGAGTCTTCTCAACCTATCTCCAGAGGCAGTCTGTTGTCTAAAGCAATGACTCAGCCTTCATCTGTTGCAGCATCACAAGTATTGACCTGTCTTTGTATCTGTATGGACAGAGAGCATTGATGTGTTTTTAAAGCCCATCTGAGACTCTTAGTTACCTTTTGGAATTGGGTAATGTCTAAGGAATCTAGCACTCTGAACTTTCTTAAGGTCCGTCTGCACCAACAGTTACTGGCAAAACTGCAGTTAAGTTTAAGAAAGCCAAGGAAAAGGATGTGCAGCTTGCTTTTATGCTTGCCATAGGATTGAAAGTTCTAAATAAATTGAAAGAAATGCTCTTCAGAATTATTTAAATTACTTCTCTGTAGTGCTAAGCCCTAAGACTATTACCTTTGGGGAAAAATGTATCTGGAGGCCATTGTCAGCATCTCAGTAATATGTTACATGGCAGTCCAAAAAGAGGAAGGAAATAGAGAAATTGCAAATACATAAAAAGCATGGGTTACAAATGTAGTCATACAGAGAGCCATTTCAAAATCAGTGTTGTTATTACTTAGGAAGCTGTTTTCTACTTTGATCACCAAAACATTAAATTGGGAACAGAGAAGGTCAGTGGACAGGCAGTGAGCACACAATCATAACAAAGCTTCCATAAGAGATAATGAAAAGATAATTAATAAATTTACTGATTAGGGAGCGTGGTGTTTGCAATATGTAGATCACATGCAGTCTTTTTCATGGTCAAGGATCACTGCTAAAGCTTGACTTCATGTACAGATTTGTCATGGACTATTACTGAGAACAAGGTCTGAGAGGAGATGTGTTTACTTTGCTGAATCACTTAGTTACAATAGAAAGTATGAAAGGAGAAGGCGTGTAAAAGTTCACATATTCAGACACAAGTCAGCTAAAATTGACTTGAGTTAGAAGAAAGCTTCACTTACATTTGTTTTTCTCCAGATGTTTTCACTGCTGTAAAGTAAAAATGGGGTAGACCCTTACGGCAGCTCAGTTAGAGGATGGTCACAGGATATGACTTAAAACTGTTATGAAACTGCTGATGGTAATACTAAATATTTTAACTGGAAATAGCACATGCTTAGTTCCTTAAATACTAAAACCTTTAAAAGAATGGGGAATTCCTGTTGTAAGTATGGAAATCTAAAATGTGTTACATTGTTAAATTGTCAACTTTTGCTGATAATTTTTATGCTGTGAATGACCTCAGCAATCCAGAGCCGCTGAACTTGAGGCTATGGTCCTCATTTTGAGGAGCTATGGCATGGAACAGCATCTGCATGAGCAGTTAAATTTCTTTTAGGCAAGTTTGATTCTTGAGCATGCACTGCAGCAGATAAAAATCATAGAATAGTTTGGGTTGGAAGCGACCTTTTAAAGGCCATGTAGTCCAACCCCCCTGCCATGAGCAGGGACAGCCTCAACTAGATCAGGTTGCTCAGAGCCCCATCCAGCCTGACCTTGAATGTTTCCAGGGATGGGGCATCTACCACCTCTCTGGGCAACCTGTGCCAGTGCTTCACCACCCTCATTGTGAAAAACTTCTTCCATATGTCTAGTCTAAATCTCCCCTCTTTTAGTTTAAAACCATTACCCCTTGTTCTATCACAACTGGCCCTGCTAAAAAGTTTTTCCCCATCTTTCCTAAAAATAGGAGATGTTGCACTAAGCTTGAATACTTCCATAATATTTTCAATGCTGTTGGTTTTTTTAACAGGACAGATTTTAGTTTTGAAGCTTTTTCACTGTCTGCAGATTGGTTGGAAGTCAATCTCAGTAGCATGACATAAGCTTAATCTTTCCTGTGTTATATGTGCTCTAAGAATGGCTTGGAGCTCTGCGAAAATCAATATGTTGTCTACCTTTGCATCACTTAGTTTGTATTTTTAATTTAATGACTGCTTGGAATGAATGTTAGTGTAGGCAATCACATTTCAAAATACTTTAACGTATAACTGTTTTTATTAAAATGATATGCTTCCTTCTTCCTGCAGAGGTAGTTGTTCTAGCATGGTTGGTGAATACAATGCTGCAATGTGTGTGTTTTAGATCTCTAGAGGTGCTATTAAACATATTCAGTTTTAGTTCTAAATTATGTGTCAGTTCAGAAGAATCTGCCTAAACTAGAACATCTTTTCAGGGTCTGATCATGTGGTAATCCTACTCTAAATCATCACCTGATGTGAAAGCACCTGTGGGTTCTGTTTGAGAAGTAGTAGTGTAGAAAGCTATAAGTAATGTTTTCTTCCTCTCGTTTCTAAAGAGAAAGGAAGATTTCAAATAAAAATGGCCCACCAAATGAGATATTTCATATCAGGGGGGTGGGAGGGACAGACAGGTATTTGCAGCCCATGCAGATGATGTGTGTAAACCAGCTTGTTCATCTGAATAGCATATTGATGAGTATACTCAAGTTGTTTATCTCAGTGAGGCCTAATGTACAAAGAAATAACCCATGTGCCCAGCTGTGTGTGTAATTTAAAAGGAAGCATAAATTTCTGAGCTTATGGGTTTTTGGGGGGATTTTCAGGCATCAGTTTAGTATAAAAACAGTTGCCAAAAGCATTAAAAATAGAAATAAGAAATCTTATATTCCCATTAATACACAACAAAACAAATGATTGAATCTTTTCTTCAAGATCTGTTTTTAGGGGAGAACGTGTGTGAAGTCCATACGCATGTGCTATATTTGAAAAAGTTTGATACAGTTTAGTTTGTGTATAGTATAATGACTTACACAAACTCTGCAGATTTAGCAGAAGACTGTATTGTCACAGTCTTAAATTCATTAAGTCTTTTAAAGTTTAAACATCTTACTGATTTAGTTGTTCTTGTTTACACAATACAATACTGTTAACTACCAAATATAGTTAATTGGCTGCAAAACAGTTTTATCATTGAGTGTGTTCTCTGATTGACATCCATGAATAAAATATTTTATAAAATCACAGTGAATGAAATCGTGATTCTTCATGCTAATGAAATTATAAAGTATCTGTCTTGAATTTATCCAGCACTGACACTGTGTTTTCCAGTGTTAATGATGATGTGATACACAGATTTCTTGAGTAGAGCGAATTAAAAGTATTTTATCTTTTTATCTTAATAAAATTAATACTTTATCTTTTTATAGATGTGACTTTTCTAACAGAAGACAAGATATATGAAATTCTTGAACTATGTCGAGAGAAAGAGGATTATTCCCCTTTAATCCGTGTGATTGGGAGAGTATTTTCTAGTGCTGAAGCATTGGTACAGAGTTTCCGAAAAGCCAAGCAGCATACCAAGGAGGAGCTCAAATCTCTTCAAGGAAAGGATGAAGACAAAGATGAAGATGAAAAGGAAAAAGCTGCCTGTTCGGCTGCCGCTATGGAAGAAGATTCAGGCGCATCATCATCTTCATCGTCAAGAATAGGTGATAACACACAGGGAGATAATAACCTCCAAAAACTAGGCCCGGATGAAGTGTCTGTAGATATTGAAGCAGTCAGACGGGTCTATGATAGATTACTTTCTAATGAAAAAATAGAAACTGCCTTTTTAAATGCACTTGTGTACTTGTCACCTAATGTGGAATGTGACTTGACTTACCATAATGTATACTCTCGGGATCCTAACTATCTGAATTTGTTTATTATCGTTATGGAGAATGGCAATCTTCATAGCCCAGAATATCTGGAAATGGCTCTACCATTGTTTTGCAAAGCAATGAGCAAACTACCCCTTGCAGCTCAAGCAAAACTGGTCAGATTGTGGTCTAAGTACAGAGCAGACCAAATTCGGAGAATGATGGAAACATTTCAGCAGCTTATTACTTACAAAGTCATAAGCAACGAGTTCAATAGTCGTAACCTAGTGAATGATGATGATGCTGTTGTTGCTGCTTCAAAGTGCTTGAAAATGGTTTACTATGCAAATGTAGTAGGAGGGGATGTGGATACAGATCATAACGAAGAGGAAGATGAAGAACCCATCCCAGAATCAAGTGAAATAACTCTTCAAGAGCTGTTGGGTGAGGAAAGAAGAAATAAAAAAGGTCCTCGAGTGGACCCATTGGAAACTGAACTTGGTGTTAAAACTATAGATTGCAGAAAACCACTTATCCCTTTTGAAGAATTTATTAATGAACCACTGAATGATGTTCTAGAAATGGACAAAGACTACACTTTCTTCAAAGTAGAAACAGAAAATAAATTCTCTTTTATGACCTGTCCCTTCATATTGAATGCTGTTACCAAGAACCTGGGATTGTATTATGACAATAGAATCCGGATGTACAGTGAAAGACGCATAACTGTGCTCTACAGCTTAGTTCAAGGACAGCAGCTCAACCCGTATTTGCGACTTAAAGTGAGACGTGATCACATCATAGATGATGCGCTCGTCCGGGTAAGTCATGCAGCAACATGGAACTTAGGTTTGTTGGTTCTGACTGGTGCAAACTACGTGGGCTTTGACTAACTGAAAAGGACTGCGTGTGAGTGCAGTGTTTTATGTACTAGATTTCCTCTAGAAGAAACTTAAATAGCTTTACCATGTTAAGTTTGAATTCTAAGCGTGCTGCTGAAGATTTGTATGTTCAGCAGAACCACTTCTACTCAAGAGTGGTTGCAGACTTAGATGTTTTAAAGTGTCAAATACTTCTTATTCCCTGCACTGTTACAGTCTTGATGGTGAGAGTGACCAACTTTTGTTTCAGTACTTTTTTTTTTTGGTCCTCTGGACTGTCTTGGATCATCTTCTGATAGTAGGGTTTTTCAGATGGAAGTTGGAATTAAAACTTACCAGTTGTGTACTCTTCTTGTGGACTTCTGAACTTCTAGAGATAAAGTGTGTAGAGTGACTGCACAATAAGTAGAACTTCTCACTTCTCTAAGTGTTGTTGCAACTTGGTGCAAATACTGATATGACTGAGAAAGGAGAAGACAAACCTGTTAGTACCTGAGAACTGAGAGCAGCCTGTTTCTGAATATGCTGGCTTCTTAAAGTAAAACTTAAAGCCATTTGTTCACACGTTTTTGGAAGATGGGAATTATACAGGATACAAACTATAAAGAATATTTCACAGTAAACTTTTTTCCATAAATATGTCCTTTAATTTAGGACTCTTCTTCCCTTTATTTTTTGCTTAAAGCTGTTATTTTTCAGAAGCTCATTTTTCTATGTTCTGTTATTAAAGCACAACACTGTTTGCAAAATTTTAAATTTAACCATGGCTTTAAAGCTTGTTGCTGAAGAGCCAGACAGGTATTTGGAGATACTCTGGGGAAAGTACCTGGTTTTGCCTCTCAAGCCAGCTGTTACTTCTAGTTAAATTTGATGACTTTAACTGCTACTGAAGGTCAATTGTGAGAGCCCTAAATGACTCCCACCTTGATTTTTCTGTGTACCTATCAATTTCCAGATGTGTTAGCTGCTTCGTGGGAATTGCTGATATTATAACTTGTCAGGGAAAACCTTTGTCTTCAGTACCCATAGGAAAAATAAAATTGCAGTGCAGAATTGGCTTCTGTCTGTAAACCCAATTTTATATTAGGCAAATGAGAAATATACTGTTTTAAGATTTAAGCCTACTGTGTATTAGTTCTCTAATTTAAGAATACTCTTTGTAATTTAACTACCTATCAGACTTACAGTTGTATCCAGTTATATTTTGTCACGTTAATGTAATGGAGTTTATTTCTTCGACTGTTCAGCTTTGAGATACATAAATACTGGAAAAAAGGGAGGGATAGTACTATCTCTTTAGGAGAGGATGGGCTAAAAGAGAGTAATAGCTAGTTTTAGGGAGATGTTTGTTTTAATGTCAGTTCCAGCAGAGAGGAAGCAGACCTTCCTTCTCATGCTGATGATGGGAAGGAAAATCGGTAAATATGAGAAAAGGCATTCTTCCACATAGTGCTTGTTGTGGAAGGAAGTTGAAATCTTTGAGGACAAAAAAAAATGTTTAGTGTTGCTTAGAAAGCTCAGGGGCAACATCAAGTTGGTGCAGCTGCTGTATCACAACGAGGCCACAGTAGTCACTGCTGTGCACACTTCTGGTCTGTTGGAAATTTAGGTAATTTAAATCAGATTAAGCTCAAACATACTAATTTAAATTATGATGTGCTTGCAGCAGGCCTTGCACAGTGTAGCAGTCTATGAGTACATGTCTGGGCAGTTGCCATGGATCCTCTTATGGCTGTTAATTTAAGTTGTCAGAACATGCTAAATTATGGTGATCTGACTCTGTCAAAACTCCAAGGAGAGTAAGAATTTTAAACTGTTTATTCTGGGACAGAAAATAAAGGAAAAAGATAAAACTGTTCTAAATACAAGTAGCCTGAGCTGAAGTGTAGTATTAGTCAACGAGACCAAGAGCAGCCCAGGCGTTTCTCAAAAGTGGAAAATAGATTATATTCAGCAAAATGGAGATGAATGAAGACTCACCATCCTAGCTGGAGGAAGGGAGCTGTATGTGCCATTTCAAACAGATGCAACAAGGTAGCTGCTGTAAGATAATGTGGACACAGAGAAAATTGTGTTGATAAATGTATGTAGTGGGTACAGAAGTCACCTTTTTAACTATTGATGTGTTTTAACTGATGATATGAAGCATCAGTGCTCAAGGAAGAGATTTAAATATTCCTGAGGAAGTGTTAGGAGTTAAGAAAGGAGTGAATGGACAATACAATGTCTCTGTTTACTATGATGTGCCTATGTCTGTCTTTTTCATTTGTTTCTTCTCATTTTAATATCAAAAAGGATGCAATAGAAATATATTTGGAGAGTTCAGAGTCTCTTCAGAGAGATTGTAAAGTCCTCTTGATGGTAAAAACGATGACAGAGAGGACACAAAAGATGGCATGGAGAAGTTGAATGGGAAATACTGGTTTTCTCAACTGGTAACACCCAGTCATATTATCAGGAAGCAGGCTTAGCATAAGCAAAAGGACATATTTTTTCCACACTGTGTAGCTATAAAATTATGGATGTCTTTGCTCAGAACTTGTAGCTCTTCATGAAAGAAAGATCCATCAAAAGGTAATTGGCGTTACAGGCACTTTGTGACCCGCACACAAACCTCAGGAAGTCTCTAAGCTGCAAGTCTGCTGCTGGCTGGAAAAGTATTGTAGGGAAAATACTGTTCCACACTGTCATCTTGCAGTTTCTTCAGCAAGTGCTTGATCTGTTTAAGAATTGCATGCTGTCGTTACAGGTACTTCCTGTAACAGATTGGGAAGTGGTTTTAGTAATTTTCACAATTTGTTTCCACTTCTTAACTGGTGTGAAATAGGTCTGGAGGAATATCTTCAGTCTTGTGTCCTAATACTTAAAGTAACTTGCTCTATCTCTGCTTGTAGTCAAAGATGGGTACCATGTGCTTCTGTAGCAGCACTGACAATCAAACCTAAGTGAAAGCTACGTTGTATGAGTTTACATCAGTGATGGTTGCAGTTTTGGTTGCAGTATTGAACTCTGGAAGGGTCTTACTGAAAACTATCAGAAAGATCTTGCCAAGATAATAGTCTTCAGTAGTAAAAGCATATTCTTAGATCTGTTCAGTGGCAAAATGTTTCCAAACATGCTTAAATTACAGGTAAGTAATTATGATTACCAATATTTTTATCCTTGAACTGCATTTTTTTACTTCTAGGGTTTGAATGCTTACAGACTTGTTTGAATTGTAAGTAAGTACATACTCATGTCACTAGACCTGTGTCTTTACAGAACAATCAGTGCAGACTTTTTTGACTATGTATGGAATAACTCTAACTTCCTGATAAAAGCATTTTCAGAAATATTGATTAAAATGAGATTGAGGTGATCTTATTCATATTTTCCTTATTGGTGTTGGATGTTTTTCAAGCAAATATATAGATCAGCCTTCATAATTTCTTCTTGCAAATGAACTAAGTATTGGTCTTTCTCTGCTAATTAGTCGAGCTAATTAAGTTATCACCAAGCTGTTTTTCTCTTGTCAATACTTAATATTTAAACTTTTAAAATTCAGTATGTACATCTTCTCACTTTTTGGACTTCATTAAAACAAATATGAGCACTGGTAAGTGATTTTTTTTTTTTATTATTATTATTACTGTAGGATTTTTTCTTTTATTGAGAATTTGAAGCAATACCTTTTAAATACCTTTGAAGCAATAACTTGTTTGAAGTTGCTTATTAAGGGAATCATAGTTCACCCTGGAACACATACATCTAAGCAAAAATTTTATTTACAGATTCATTTTTCAATTTCTTTGCATGTATGAAACTTGCATCAGAAACTTGCTTTTCATTTGTTTATTCAAATGGACTTAATGAAACATGCTTTCTTTGTAGTATAGACTTATTGTGTACTTATTTGTATGTATGTTAGTCTGAAGAGTCACTGGGGAGTGAGGGGGAATGCTGGAATTGGTAAAGTGCTAGTCCCCACTTTTATTAAGGAACTCTTACATTTGGGAGTTGGTAGCTCAGTTTGCAGTTCTTGAAAGCAGTTAACATGTTTTTTTTGTCTAACGGGTTTAAGAGGTTAGCTGTACTTCTGCTGAGTCATGTTAGGTGGATGTGGTAGTAATGAAAGGAAGTTTATCCTTAAATCCCCTCTTCTGCCTTTTCATCCCCCAACAGCTATTTCTTTCTTCCTCTTCCTCTGAGTTTACTCTTTCCCCCACTTGCTCACAAATTAGAAACTCACTTTGACAAATTTCACATTGAATGTAGAGGGCTGGCAGGCAGCAAGCCTCTCCTGCTTGTAAATGACAGCTAAATATACTGATGAGCTAAAACTCTTAGGTGAGAACTGAAGCTAGTAGGCAGATTCTCTCATAGTATGTTAGCAACAAAGTACTTCAGGAGCTTTGATGTTCTTTTAGACTAAATCAATGTTTATGTGCGAATTGAACACACAATCTCAGCACTAGTGTGCCCTGGTTGCGTGCAGAATATGTCTGGCTGTCTTGATGTATGCAAGCTCCGCTGGCAAGCATATGCATGAACTGTAAAGTACAGCTTGAGATGTACTTAGTCACTTTTTAAGTATTGCTTCACATGCCGTTTTGCAGAAAATGTAGTGACCAACTTACATCATGATGTGTCACTGGTACTTTCAAACTTGAATTAGTTGTGTTCATGTCATTTTTGCCTTCTAGCATGGAAAGTATTCCTACTACTGCCTTAAAGAGAACTTTTATGTTCCATTGCTGCAACTTGAGGGGGTTTTTGATCATTTTTAACTGAGTAGAGATTAGTTCAGTTACTATCAATTTTAGAAACGTAAACAGACTCTGGTGTTACATTAAGCTTTTAAATGTTGTCATGTTTCTCTCATTCAATGGAAGATTCCTGTCTTTCCTGAAAGACAAATATTGTTCTGTAAGCAAAGTAAATCATACAGTCTCTTATGCTGTGTCACAATATCATGTTTCAGCCAACAAAATACAGATATTCTTTATAACATTGTCTCAGCTTTCAGCTTTTCAATTTATAGATACTCAATTTTTGATGCTGCTGCTTCAGAGATGCTACACACGTGCTTTCTGGGAAGCCCCAGGAAAATGTAATGGTGACTTCATCTGCTTGGCCAGTCAAACCATCATGACAGAGACCATATTAGCTTCTAAAACTAAAGGAATTCACTCACACAGATTGGGTTTATCCAGCAGCATCTCTGTTGACATGACTGAGGCAGCTCTGATTATTTTAAAAAACAAACAAACAAAAAACCAAAAAACCCACAACCAACCAACCAAACAAAAAAACCCAGAAAACTTTAAACTGAAGTTCATGCTTCCTTGCTATAGAAACACTGCTGCAGTTCTGCTAAAATTCAGTGCCTCGCTGCTATCATGACTAATGCTGTGTTTTCCACTGAGTTCCAGTTTTCCTGTAAAGCATCAGTGTTGAGAGACACGAAAGTCCAAAGAGCAGCTAAATCCACAACCTTCAGTTGAGCATCTTAGCAATGTTGTCCTGGTTATAGAATCTACTTCAAGGAAGTTCCCAGCAACAGGACAAGGGGCAACGGGCACAAACTGGAACACAGGAAGTTTCATCTAAATATGAGGAAAAACTTCTTTACTGTGAGGGTGACAGAGCCCTGGCACAGGCTGCCCAGGGAGGGTGTGGAGTCTCCTTCTCTGGAGATATTCAAAACCTGCCAGTACACAGCCCTGTGCAGCCTGCTGTAGGTGACCCTGCACCATTCTGTGGTTCTGTGAACATTAGGCTTTGACTCAAAATACTGGCTTTTTGGTAATCTTTGACCTGACTCCCTCGCAGACATCTAGCGCACTGTTCCAATCTGCCCAGCTGGCATTGCTCAACTAAGAGTGTTTCCTTCCCCTTTTTTAATACTGCTTTTCTATATTACTCATTGCAGCATAGTTCTCAGCCAGAAAATAATTTTGAAATTTTTTTTTAATTATATATATAAATGAGCACTCTTCTTAGTGTAATTCTATGACACAAGAGAGCCTTTACACTATGACAAAGGGTTGCTGTCCTAAAAGAAATGCAGAGGCAATACTTGCTTTCTCAGAACTCATCAAAATTCATAAAACTTGCAAAATGGTAAATTGCTGGTGGTAAATACTACAAAGCTAACAAATTCATGACTGGGGAGAAAAAACCAAAGCATTATTAGTGCTAGTTGTAAGTGGAAGGGATTCAAATAAGAGAACTTCTTTCTGTCCAGCTTGAATGTGTAACCAGTACTTACGGTCTTAAAATAAATGCAACTTCTGTTTTTAAAAAGTCTCAGTTGTATTTGGAACATGGCTTAAGCTCCATTGTCCTCCTGTTCAGGAACAAATTTTTTTTACACATCTGTAAGATGCATAATTTTAAGATTCATATGAAAGGCAAGATGCAAAACTACACTGTTATGGGAAGCATGTGATGAGAGTACCAGTGAGGGGGGGAACAGCAACATGGTTTTGCTGCAGCTGTATTGTTGATAAAATACAGTGAATTTCAAAGAATGAATGTTATTTGGTCTCCTTAGGTGCAAAAATAGTTCATTGCAAATAATATGCAATAGAATACCAAATGCTTCAGGTAGTACATAACTAAGTTTTTTCAGATAATGTTGTGATTTAATATACATCTCAATCAGCCGATCTGACTTGCTCTCATTATTGGGGTCTTTGTGGCTTGCCTCCATTTTCTTAACTGAGCTTTATATGCTATGGAGTTACACTCTTTCTCTTCCTGATACTAGTTTTCAATACCAGTTAGTGCAATTCTTTCTCCACATGCTCCTTTTGCATGAGGAGCTTCAAAGTCTTCAAACCTGTTAGGCTAACCACCTTAGCTCTGTCACCTGTCTGCCCCTGCTGTGCTGCTTGAAACATGGCTGGCTGACTTGGCAGTTATCAGGAGAAAATGTATCTTGCTAGTGGTTTCATTTTATGAGTCGATGGTGTCGTTATTGCAGCCTTGATCCTCTCCATTCTGTTCCTGTTTTCCTTTACACTTCTGTGGTATAATTCTGGGACATAAAGGATGTGTTGGCATGTGTGTGTGGATAAGGTAGGGCAGTGAAATAAAAAGAAATGGTTCAGCATGTTAAGGACACCTGCTGGTAAGTACAGTTTGCGCTAGCCTGAATTAGAGGCAAATCTCACCAGTAATACAATCTTGGTAGAGGAATGTACAGGTCCATCTGTGCCTTACTTTACTGCTGCTGAGTTTTCTTTGCCATGTAGGTATGTTTAATGTAATCATGCTGCACGGGTTTAACCAATATGTTTATGCTTTTAAGTAGCATATTTTTTATTAGCTGCAAAATATTCTTGCATTACTTTTGATTTACTGAAAGGATACATTTTTGTTGGAAGAAAGTGAAGGACCTGTAATGGCCTTTATATAGACATGAAACACTTTCCTATTAAACATCACAACTTCTATTTGACCTTAACTGAATTTTCACTTTCGTGGAAGCAATGCGGTAGATCTTTTTAAAAGCAGTGAAGAAATAAGAGCAAGAGATTTCTGAGACCTCTTCGTTAGGGTCAAGAGGAAAGGGGATTGACTTGACTGTAATATTAGTGTCTTTTTATTTCTGGGTTTTTTTTCCCCAGCTCTTTGTTTGTGAGATGCAACTACTAGTCAAAGGCTTGTCTTCTGTCTTCCACGGTAAATTATCACATGAAGGTTCTGAAAACATACCCGTGTAATCCCTTCACAAAACCATTCGTTGTTAAACGTGTAGATCCGATTGCAGTCTCTTTTCATTGTCAGATGAATTTAATTATCCCAGCAATACATCTTGTTTTCATACTGTTTTCTGTGAATTTTGTGCAACACAATGCTAACTTATTTTAAATAAGTGCTTAAAGGAATAGAAATGGAGAAAGCTAACACTTAATTGGCTAACAGATCAGATCTGTGGTAAGTTTCTCGCTGCGTTAATCTCTAAATTCTAATACATGCTTAGAGGTATTTAGCATTACTATTGGTTTCTGATATTTTATTTCTGTGATTTATACTTGCTTTCTTCTTAGATTTGGAGGGTAGTTTTGATTTCATTATTTGATACTCAACTGACTCTTCTAGTAAACAGATTTACTAATGAAATACTTCTGTCTGTTCACTCAATAGCTAGAGATGATTGCCATGGAAAATCCTGCAGACTTGAAGAAGCAATTGTATGTTGAATTTGAAGGAGAGCAAGGGGTAGATGAAGGAGGTGTTTCCAAAGAATTTTTTCAACTGGTTGTGGAAGAAATCTTCAATCCAGATATTGGTATGTGTTCTAATAATTTACTAACTTATCAGATTTTTCCCATGAAAGGCTGGACCACATGATCTTTCAAGGTCCCTTCCAACCTGGGCTGTTGTGTGTTTATGCAGTGCCTTTCTACATCTGCTGCTGCTTCTCTCTGAAGCTCTCCAGGTTTCTTGGTGATCATGAGAATACTGGACCCATTGAGGCTCTCTGTCATCATCAGTCATCCTCCTAAGGAGGAATGATGAAAGAAGTAACTGTTTGTAGTGAAAGCTGCCATTGCTTGTTTAGATGTAAATCAGTAGTATAGGGTTTCTTTGCAGGGTTCCTTTGTTTGTTCTCTCACCTTTCTCCTCGCTTTGCTTTGTGATTAGCTTCTAGAATTAGTAATCAAACCAAAGAGGAAGAGCTTCTGCAATAAAACCAGAGTAGGACTATGGTGAGTTCTTGAGTTATTTCCTCCCCTTCCTCCAGCTTAAAAAAAAATCTGAAAGTCTCAGTTCTTCCAATGATTTCAGCTAAAAGGGATACAGATCCAAAGTGTGACAGTAATGTCAAATTTGATTGTAGTTAGTTAAGAACTAGGAGTAATTTGATATATCTGAGTCAAAGTTTTATATTTGTGTTTTAACAGTCACATTTCCATCTTGCTGTTTTTCCCTTGCTCCCTGCACCAGTCTTTTATGCTTCCATCTTTATACATGCAAGGACATCCTGCTTTTAATATGCAGCTTGTCTGCTGCTCTGAAAAGATTAAAATGTTTTAAAATGTTACAAATACTTTGTGTTAGAAGAGAAATGAGACCTACCAGGTTGCTATACTAATTTCATAGTTTATGTGAAATATGATGTCACATTGTAGTTCCTTGGCTTCCATTAAAGAAGCTCAGCAACTTATGGCCATTAGTTAATTTGGGTTCATTGAACTGTTTTTAAAAAGAAAGCCGTTGTTCTTGGTTTTGTAACTTAGAAAATTGATGAAGAAACACAGAAATTCATTTTGACAGGGTCCCCAGAATTGGTAACAGAATCTGCACCTTGGCACTTGCTCTTCACCGTACGCAAGCCAGTTCTTGTAATAAGTGATACAGATCCATAGACAAGTCTTACTCACTCTGAAAACTGCTATGAACTTGGAGAGATCTGGAATCTGAATTAGCAAGGTTACTTGGAATAAATTAGAGTATGGCAAAATAAGGAAGTCTTAGTACTTTGACGAAGTTGTATTTCCAATGCAAAATACATTTTTGACCTGAGTTTAGATAAACAGAAGATGTGTGGGGTGCCTGTATTGAAATACTCCTATTTAATAATTGAAGTCTGATTCAGCTAAGATCCAGCCAGTGTATATACGCTCCCTGTGTGTAAAGATGGGTGATAGATTAGATGTGCGTGCATGTTTTAAATTTTACTTATGTATTCAAAATATAAAAAAGCACGTACACTTTTTTGTATTCGTATCAACTTTGGAAAAAAAGGCATTTATTGGCTTTTGGCATAAATGTGTAAAAGCAGAAAATGTAGCTTGCTTTCACAGTCGTCTTTTGCACTTATTAATATGCACTGCAGTATAACAGTTTACACACCATATATACCAAGTATGACTTTTGTTGATTTGTGAGCACTTTATTTACCAGAGAAAAATGAAGGAAATCCTTTAAATGGAATTTAAAATGTCTGTCCTCTGATAGGTATGTGTGGAGTGATGTTTATTGCTGTAATAATCTATTTGTCATTACGTTTCAAATGTTTTCATATTAAACTGCCTTAAAGTTTTACTCAAAGGAGGCAATAACTCGGACAAAATATTAGATTTATGACCAACAGTCACCATGGTAAAAGAGAAGAAGGAATAACTTCACATAATATTCCTAGCAACACTATACAGTTGTTTTCCCCTTACTGCAGCTTCCAGTTTCTTCTGGTATTTTATTATGATTTTAATGTACTATAGTCTTAATTTTGGTCAGTGAATAAAACATTGTATTTCACATTAAAATGTTTCCAGATGTGGATCTGGGTAAACTGTTAGTCCTTCATTATTAGACATTTGCTGGAGTTGTTTGTTTTGACTGTTTAACTCTTCCATCATCTTCCAGAAAGTACAAGTCACTGCTTTTATTGTGCTGGTAATCCAGAAGTTACTTCATAGAATAGTTTGAGTTGGAAGTGACCTTTTAAAGATTATCTAGTCCAACCCCCCTGCAATGAGCAGGGACGTCTTCAACTAGATCAGGTTGCTCAGAGCCCTGTCCAACCTGACCTTGAATGTTTCCAGGGATGGGGCATCTGCCACGTCTCTGGGCAACCTGTGCCGGTGTTTCACCACCCACACTGTAAAAATTTTCTTCCTTGTATCTAGTCTAAATCTCCCCTCTTTTAGTTTAAAACCATTACCACTTGTCCTATCGTAACTGGCCCTACAAAAAAGTTTGTCCCTATCTTTCGTATAGGCCCCCTTTAGGTACTGAAAGGCTGCAATAAGGTCTCCCCAGAGCCTTCTCTTCTCCAGGCTCAACAACCCCAACTCTTTCAGCCTTTCTTCAGAGGAAAGGTGCTCCATCCCTCTGATCATTTTTGTGGCCCTCCTCTGGACCTGCTCCAACAGGTCCATGTCTTTCCTGTGCTGAGGGCTCCAGAGCTGGATGCAGGACTCCAGGTGAGGTCTCACCAGAGCAGAGTAGAGGGGCAGAATCCCCTCCCTCAACCTGCTGGCCACGCTGCTTTTGATGCAGCCCAGGATATGGTTGTCTTTCTGGGCTGTGAGTATGCATTGCCGGCTCATGTCCAGCTTTTCATCCACCAGTACCCCCAAGTCCTTCTCGGCAGGGCTGCTCTCCATCCCTTCATCCCCCAGCCTGTACTGATCCTGGAGGTTGCCCCAACCCAGGTGCAGGACCCTGCACTTGGCCTTGTTCAACATCATGAAGTTCACACAAGCCCACTTCTTGAGCTTGTCCAGATCCCTCTGGATGGCATCCTGTCCCTCAGGCGTGTCCACTGCACCACTCAGCTTGGTGTTGTCTGCAAACTTGCTGAGGGTGCACTCGATCCCACTCTCTGTCACTGATGACGATATTAAAGAGTACTGGTCCCAGTACGGACCCCTGAGGGACACCACTTGTCATGGATCTCCATCTGGACATTGAGTCATTGACCACTGCCCTCTGGATGTGACCATCCAACCAATTCCTCATCTGCCAAACAGTCCATCAAATCCCTATCTCTCCAATTTAGAGAGAAGGATGTTGTGGGCAACCATGTCAAAGGCCTTACAGAAGTCCAGATGGATGACATCCGTAGCTCTTCCCTTGTCCACTGATGTAGTCATTCCACTGTAGAAGGCCCCTAGGTTGGTCAGGCAGGACTTGCCCTTGGTGAAGCCATGCTGGCTGTCTCCAATCACCTCCCTGTCCTCCATGTGCCCCAGCATAGCTTCTAGGAGGATCTGTTCCATGATCTTCCCAGGCACAGAGGTGAGGCTGACAGGTCGGTAGTTCCCAGGGTCCTCCTTCCTACCCTTTTTAAAAATGGGTGCGGTTTCCCCTTTTGCCGTCCTCAGGGACTTCACCTGACCGCCATGACTTTTCAAATATCATGGAGAGTGGCTTGGTAACTACATCAGCCAGTTCCCTCAGGGCTCTGGGATGCATCTCGTCAGGTCCCATAGACTTATGTATGTTCAGGTTCCTCGGGTGGTCACGAACCTGATCTTCTCTTACCGTGGGAGGGACTTTGCTCCCCCAGTCCCCATCTTGCAGCCCATCCACTCGAGTAGTGTGGGAAGAGAGGTTGCCAGTGAGGCAGAAATGTTGTTGAGTGCCTCGGCCTTCTCATCCATTACTACTAGTTTGCCAGTCTTGCTCGTCTGGGGGGTACGCTTTCTTTGACCTTCCGTTTCTGGCTGACATACCTGTAGAAGCCCTTCTTGTTATTCTTTGCATCCCTTCACTCAATTCAGAAAATGGAATGCAAGTTTCTATTTAATGTTTCTCCTATATATGCTTGTGTTGCTCATCCATTTCTGATTTCCAGTTGCCTTACCTGATGTGTTAGTCTGTTGTTTGTGCACTCCCCTAATAGCTGAGCCTGTCCTAATACCTTACTGAGATAAATAATCTTCAATTTTGGGAATAGCCAGAGTCTCTGAATGAGTTTGCAGTTCATTTCCTTACATTGAATGAGAATTTAGGCTTTATCTCTTGGCTGAAGGCAACATCTTATTTTCAGTGTTAGGAGTCATTTTGTGGCTCTATTCATGTGGCTTTGTAATCAATTTGTACATCTCCATAGGTTGTAAATAAGCCTGTCTTTTAAGAGCTGATAAGATAAACCCTTGTGGCAAATGTAGTTCATGTTCTTGGCCACATGCATCTAACTTCTGGTGTGTGGGGAGGAAGGAGCCTGGGCGCTTTTCCTTAGGTTCTGCCTGGAAATCATGAGACTTAGCTGTACAAAGAACAGGTCACTGGGACTATACTTGTCCAGGGTGGTGTCTCTCCTTCCCCTTAAGTCTATGAGTTTTGCATTTGCTATCTGGTCAGGTAAGCAACAGATTTTACCATGGGACTCATTTAAATGGTTTATAGCCTGTACACAAACTCTGGTTTCATAAACAAGAGTTAATCTAATGGCTTGCTACAGCCAAAAGGGTAAGGGACTCTTTGCCCTTCTCTTGTTTGTACAGTTCTATCCGCTCCCTCCAGCTCCTGGCACGTGCCAGTTCAGCTGTTTGTTGAAGGCTTCTGTGAAGGTAGTCAGCTTGTGAACTTGGCAGGAAATTGGTCCCCTGCAATAGTGAGCTGAATCAGATGAAGGGATACGGGAACGAAGCAAAACCTCTCCCTTTCTACAGTGGCAAGCTGTTAAAATTGCAACCTCTCCTGTGAAGCGACAGTCCCATGTTACATTTTCCCCTCAAGTTAAGATGTATGTGGTAGCTGCAGCAACTCAGTGGACCTTGTTGAGTACCTTTAAACAAACAAAAAAAGCTGTTAGGCATCTAGGTCTGCATTCATATGTGATGGTTAATCCCTGCTCCATCATCATAGCTTCCAACTCAGTAATAGGGCTGCATCTAGTCCTGTGCCTTTGCTGGAACTGGCCTGGAAAAGCCTTTGAAGAAAGGCTAGTAATTGGAGTTCTTCAGGATTATTTCATCCACGTGGTTTTTGATTGTGTGCTTTTCTTGCACTGTTGTATTTATCAAAGTTACAATCTGTGTTGACAATGTGCTGCTGCTTCCTCAGTAATGGAAGGGGATGAAAGGTTGTGTATGTGCAGCATCAGTGAGCATTGCAGGATGTTGTATCGCAGGTCTCCTGCATGCTCTTAGTGGTAATGTGAGTAGCAGTATTTTGAGCAGCTCCAATTACCCTAAGGTAAGTAGCTTCTCTTTGCCATTAAATTCAGTATAATGTTAAGTTAAATTTATGTTTTAGAGGTGTTCTAATGCAAATGGGTTTATAATGGTGTGTTTTATATGTCGTTTGTATTGAAATGTAACCATAATTGTTCAACATCATTTTTTTACAGGGATGTTCACATATGATGAATCTACAAAACTGTTTTGGTTTAATCCGTCCTCTTTTGAAACTGAGGGTCAGTTTACACTGATTGGCATAGTACTGGGTCTGGCTATTTACAATAACTGTATACTGGATGTACATTTTCCCATGGTTGTCTACAGGAAGCTAATGGGCAAAAAAGGAACTTTCCGTGATCTGGCAGACTCTCATCCTGTAAGTTCATTATGTTCTTTGAGTTTATTAATGCATTTTCCATGCAATAACTTAATCTAGATTTAAATTAAACACAAGATCACTGTTGGAAGTGGAAGTGAAATAACCAGTGACTTGTGTGAAGAGTCTGTTAAAATAAATTCATAAGCAATAAAACCTCTTACTACATCTGGTTTGGAGGAGGCAGAATTCTCAAGTCAACAAATAGGGCTCACTATCAATAAAGCTTTGTTCTATTATTTTTTTACGTACTGCCTAAATTGCTTAATATCATTAAGCACTATTACACATAAACTATTATTAATAGTATCTTCCCAAAGAGACTTCTAAAATTAGTCTGTTTATATCTATGTGTAGAAGTAGATTTCTACAAAAAATGTGAAAGTAACATTAGACATGCAAAGGTGTGATGCTCATATCGGTTTTTGTCTAAAGCAAAAGACAGATGAGGCGGTTCATGAATATCCCTACAGTTTGGGAGCAGTGATCAGTGTCCATCTTCCCCCACCCCTCCCCAGCCAGTGGCAATACAGAAACACTGAGCTGCGCGCGTGCTTTAGTAGATAGAGCATAGAAGCATGTAGCCAGGATGTCTTGGCCCTGCTCCGTCTTCGATCGAAGAGCACCAGTAGCTTTCCCTCATGCTAGCTAGTATGAGTTACTAATATGCTTCATTTCATTTCAAATGGTGGGACGTTTCCCTTTTCATAAGCAGTTATGCAAAATCTTCAGCTAATAGAAAAAGATGGGTAAAATGATACTGTTTAAAAAGAACTTGCCTTTTTGTTTAATCAGAAAATGAGGCATGTGTAATCAAAAAATAGGTTATCCGGCCTGCTTTGGATGACTACGTATAACAGCATGCCAGCTTTGACCAGTTTCTCTGTAAAATGATGTTGAGAAATACACAGTGCTCCCAGTTTCATGTAATTTTTATTATAAACTCACCATTTTTTGTGACAGAAAAAGTGGATTTATTTCTGTGCAACAAGGCAGTCAGGCATTTCTTAATTTTTTTTCCACTACTCTTATGTTTCTCTGACAACTACACTGACTTAATTTAAAATCATCCTTTTAAAACTCTTTGCATTCTAATATGACTTAAACACTTACTTCAGAGCTGCTCAAACCAAAAATGAAATTCGGAGTAGTCAAGCCACCCAATGTTTGCTCAAACAGTTCAGAGCATGGAGGACAGGGTGTTCACCAGCCCTCACCACCAACGGTTCCAAGTCCAGTCATTTTCAATGCCAGATATTTTTAAAGGTGCTGTGGAAGAATCAAAAGGATACAGACGGTGAGAGGATGAGGCTTACATGTAAACACTTTCAATAATTCAAATAATTCAAAACACTGAGGGGAAACTTACCACTTCTACTTCACTATAAAAATATAGTTGCACTCAGTTGTTGCTTTTACCTTCATTTTGCATTCTTGAGTCCTACACCTCTGTCTCAGCCAAAGAATTGTTCCTTTTCCGCATAGCCTTTGATTTCCAAGAGAGTCTTGGGCTTTTCCTAAGGCATAGCAGGGAGGAAGGCTGGTTGCTCCTTTGAGTAGAGCAAACTCTTAAAGGTGACTTCAGATTCCACTTGGCAAATTCTGACCTAACTTGTGATTTATTTTTTTTAATTTTTGTGCACAGATGTTTTCTTACTTTAATGACTGCCCTATCCATGTTGCTTCAAGATTACTTCCTAGTTTGTTTGGATTTTAAATTAAAATGTGGGAGATAAAAGCCTGCTGCCTGAATTTTCTGATATAAAATACAGCGCTTTATTTGATTTTAATACACATATGTTCAATTTACTAGTGTCACATGTTCTGGATGCCAAAAGTAAATACAGTTTCAAAAGAGTTAAAGGAAGGAGAGGTATAATCAGTGGCTCTTAAGCTACAGATCTGATCATTGCACTTAGGACAATTCCTGGGTAGTGGCAGGCTCTTCTAAGGGAGTTATCACTCGTTGCCGTGTTTCTTTTTTGTCTTTCCTTAATAGCTGCTGTTGCTTGTTTTTACAAACACTGAGCTTAATATACCTTTGTTTGGACTGTTGTGGGAGATCTTAGGTGACTTGTGTCATAGAATATAACAACCTTTTTTGAGGGAAATGATTTTGTGTCTTCTGGTATTACTCAGTGAAATCTGTCGAAACCTTTTTATGACAGACATGTATTTCTTATTCTGTTAGGTTCTTTACCAGAGTTTGAGAGACTTACTAGAGTATGAAGGAAGTGTGGAAGATGATATGATGATAACGTTTCAAATATCTCATACGGATCTCTTTGGCAATCCAATGATGCATGATTTAAAGGAAAACGGTGATAAAATTCCTATTACGAATGAAAATAGAAAGGTACACTCTAATTTTTTTAATGTAATCTGCAATTTTTAGATACTCTGTGCAGAATTACATAGGACTCGATAAAGATTTTGCCTCACTTATAATTTAAGTTTAAAAGCCTTTTAAGTTGTCATAGCACAGTGTAGTTGTAAGAAGAAAAGCGGGGGGGGGGGGCCATGTTTTTTAAAGAAAGTGCAGATACATGCATACATAGCTTCCAGGTGTGGCATTTGACCTGTCTGAGAAATATTTGAGACTTACTCTTTACTATTGCTCAGTAGAAGCTGAGCCCAGATAATCTAGGTAGAATTATAGAATTAAATGTATTTTGGGGTCTTACGTTATTGGGAGGTACTTCAGGTGGAGTGTCAAAGTACTAAGGGGTTTTTTGGGGATTGTTTCCTTACAGGAATTTGTCAATCTGTATGCTGACTATATACTCAATAAATCGGTAGAAAAGCAGTTCAAGGCCTTTCGGAGAGGATTCCACATGGTGACCAATGAATCTCCTTTGAAATATTTATTTAGACCAGAGGAAATTGAATTACTTATTTGTGGAAGTAGGGTAAGAATCCTGAATGAACACCAGAAAAAGTGGAGATTTTTGATCCCAAGTGTATAATTAGTGGTTGTTTTTAAAAATGTCATCTTCTTACAGAATTTAGATTTTCAAGCACTAGAAGAAACTACAGAATATGATGGTGGCTATACAAGAGACTCTCTTATTATTAGGTAATTTTTTCTGATTTCTGAAAGATTAAAAGCACTTTACAGGCCTGTTTCTTCATAATGAATTTCATATTATAAGATTTAGTGGTTTTGTAGTACTGGAGATGCAAGTGTCTTATGTGTAATTTCACTTTACTCAAGTACTGTCGTTAGAAAAGAACAGATAGTGTAAGCATTGTTGTTAGCTTCCAGTGGACTTTGGTAAAGCATAAAAGGGATTTTTCCCTGGGTTTTTTGTCTTTCTCTTATACCATATAGTTAAATAATCCCCAGTATAAACAGGGCTGTTTCAATTAATTACCACTGCTCTGCTGTTGTTTTTTAAAAAAAAAAAATCACAAACACTGAATTGTTTGAATAGCTTGCGTGTGTAGGAATTTCTTCTCTAATTAGAAATCAAGTAAAGTCAATGTTTTTTAAGAGGGAAAATGTTTTTAATGTTTTTACCTTCTTGTCCCCTTTGACTAGAGAACTCTGAAGACAAGGGTCAGAGAAGTGTGCATCTTCGGTCCTCTAGACTTTGCCAACTACTTAACTAGCTCCTGCTAGGGTAGAAAACCTTTGACAGCAGCTGCATGTTTACTGTGGTGTTTAAGAAGGTGGTAGAAATGGACAGTGTAGTGGAACCAGTATAATTTCTTAGGAAATAGGAATAATAAAATAAAGGAAGAATATTTGCAGATCATTTATCAGCTGAATTAACATTTAAAAACAGTTAAACTGTTTTGGTAATATTTCTGATTGCTACTTCTGAATCTCATCGATTGGTAAATACTTTACTGTTAGTTTTGGTTTATGAATGCAACTTGTAAACTGATGTTAAGATTGATTAGAATTACTAAACCTTCAAAGTTCAATTACTTTTGAAAGTCTTGTTTATACCAAAGGAAGTTTTCAGTTTACTTACTTTTTGATTTCTTCCTTGATAGGGAATTCTGGGAAATAGTCCATTCATTTACAGATGAACAGAAAAGACTATTCTTGCAGTTTACAACAGGCACAGACAGAGCCCCCGTGGGAGGACTTGGAAAGTTAAAGATGATCATAGCCAAAAATGGCCCAGATACAGAGAGGTAAAAAAAAAAAATAATCTACGTTTTGCTTGTTTGTTTATAAATGGACACAAGTTCTGTGCTTTTAATTTATTAACTTAGTTAAATCTGAAAGTTGAATCTTTCAGCAAAGTATATTCTCTTTAAATGCATTATTTTGAATTTGTGAAATAGCAGTGTGTTTCTTTGCATGTGCTGTGTGTTCCCAGATCTGAATTATTCTTTTTTGTTTTCCCCACAGGTTACCTACATCTCACACATGCTTTAATGTACTTTTGCTTCCGGAGTACTCAAGCAAAGAAAAGCTTAAAGAAAGATTATTGAAGGCCATCACATACGCCAAAGGATTTGGCATGCTGTAATAAATATAACAAAAGGGATTAAAAAAATGATGGTGATGATGTCCCTGTCCAAAAAGGCCATAAGATAGTGAGCTACAGTAGTCACCTGTGTTTGTGCCTCCCTTCTTTACTGGGGACATTGGGCTGGAACAGCAGATTTCAGCTGCTTTATGAACAAAATCTTTATTTTTTCTTTTAGCGTGAAAGTGTTACATATTCTTTCACTTGTATGTACAGAGAGGTTTTCCTGAATATTTATTTTAAGGGTTAAATCACTTTTGCTTGTGTTTATTACTGCTTGAAGTTGAGCCTTTTTGAGTATTTACAAGAAAACAAACTGTACTCTCCCAAGGAAAATATTGCCATCATTTGTAGACCATGTAACCTTCAAGTATGTGCTATATTTTTGTCCCTGTATCTAATCAAATCAAGAACTGTACTTTTTGAAGAGTTTGCTTTTGAAACTTGAAGTCTTGGAAAACAGTGTGATGCAATTACTGCTGTTCTAGCCCCCAAAGAGTTTCTGTGCAAAACCTTAAGAATCAATAAAGATGGAAGGGAGAACTTGGAATGTTAAATTGCAGCCTTGAGAACTTTACTTTAGCCACAGCACAACAATTAAAATTCATTTCACTATATGTTGTCTTCACATGTCTTGTAATAAATTGTGTTTTTAATTAGGAAACATTTCTTAGCATATGAAAGGGTAGACATTTTAGTTACTTTTTTTTAAAAAGAAGTTTACTGGGGAAAGTGCATTTTCAACTGAACAGCTTTAGAGTAGGGAGTGAAGTGTTTGGAAAAAAAGATAGGAAGTTTTTGCTATATTATAAACAAAGCATGTGGAAGTGCACTTAAAATGAAGTTTTATTCTTAATTGCCTATTATGTTGACATTTTAAATAGACAATCCAAAGTCTTCCCTACATGTTATGTCATCACCATTTATTTAATGAATCGTTGTTCCTACTTTATCAAGGCACATGATCAGTGTTGCAACATAATCTAAAGGGATGGCTACTGTATTTTAATCTCATCTAACAATAAGCAAAATTGAACAATATTAAACATAAGGCCTACTTCATGTTGTACACTTCCAACCATTAAATAAACTGTTAGAAAGTAAGTACTAAGGTTATGTTCATCTACTACATAAAGTATTCAGTAGGTTTTTAATTTAACTCTACAAATCATATCAGAAATAAATCCTTTACCTTTCGTAGTCTGTGTTTAATGTTAATTTCTCCTGTTGCAATATATGATAAAGGGATTATGCATTTTTAAGTGAAGACATAACTGGCATATCTCTTTTATAATACAAGCTGCAGCGGATGTGCAGAGCTGAGCTTGTGCCTTGACAGTTGCTATAACTGACTACTACCGATCAAACCCATGACTGTGTGGAATTGGCATTAAAAGGCATAGTTTTGAAATCATTGGAGAAAGAAAAGATGTCTTTCAGGACTATTTTAATGAATTCTTTCTAGTAATAGAAACAGACAACTGTTATGTAACTATGATGCTGAATAAAACAGTGACCTTTTTTCACCACGGTTCAGTGAAAAAGAAAACAAGTGACTTCCTTACTGTGATAAATTGGATGTTAAATTATTTGATTAGAAAACGTTGTAGTACAGCATAATTTGAGGGTTACAGGTACGTAAAACTCTCCAGAAGTGAACTGTAGTGCTGCGGGGTCCAGCTGTGTTCCCCTCTCAAATCCAAGCCGATGCAAGACGGCCTGGACGTGGGGACTGAAACTTGCTGGGGAGGGAGAGGTGCTGGCTGTCTTCTGGTCTTGGATCTCGAGGTGGCACTTAGCGCGTGCCTTCCTGGACGTTCACCTCGTTGCCTGTCCTTGAAGAGGAAAGCAGAAGATACCCTACCTCTCAGGAGGACGGCTGACGTCAGTGCTTGCCGATTCCTTCAGGTTTGGGGCATCTTCTGCTGTAGGTGGCGAGAACAAGATTTGCCGAGTGCCTTGAGGTGTTTTGTTACAAGTGTGAACCACGTCATGATACTGCTGTGTGGTATGTACTACGTCAGTAGTCTAATACTGTTCAGCTGTATACCTGTCGCTTGGGTTACTCTCACGTAGCTGTGGATGGTGGTCGTGCCCAGCTGACAGGTGTGGAAGATTCACGTTGGGGTTTTTTTATATAGGTCCAGAAGCTGGGCAGACTGCGTAATTGCATAGCAATGCAAAGTGCTCTAACTGAAGTGTTAACGTTGTATATATGCTTTTTCTGTCTCCCTTTAGCATTAAGATTAAAATAGTACATAATTGTACTGGCCTTTAAAAGCATAAGCTGTTTTTCAAGGAATCATTTTCAGGTAAGATACAAGTACTTCATATTTGACAGATTTCCCATTTAAATATATACCACCTCCCCCAAGTTGCCGCTGTATTGAAACTTTATCTCCTTAGCGGTGTTGTAAATGTGCTAATTGTCTGGCAGCAGCAGCTGATAAGGTTTAAAATATATAAATCTTGAAGTCTCGTAGCTGCAGGCTGCTCTCCTGCCCTACAGAAGTTCCAGTCAGTCTTCTGTTGCCTGAAAGGTTTGTCAAAGTGGGGAAAATGCCATTTTGAGTTCTTTTGTTCTGGGCTCTAGGCACGCCTGGAATGTCTTTCACCCTCACTTTAGTCATTCAGCAGCACGTAGCAAATTTTAGGTCTACAAAGCTTACCTTGGAAACTTAGGTGTACTCAGGTGTCACTGAAATACCTCTCTCGAGTGAGACAGAAGACTCCTCTTCCAAGGTAGCAGTCTGATGCCAGTGGCCAGTGCTCTCTCCTCAGGGTGAGAGAAAGTGCTGAGGTGCCCAAAGTGTTTTCTGTCTCATTGGACAAGTGACAAAGGCCTCTTTCAGCATTTCCTTCTGCACCCTAATAGGCTGCCAAGGTGTTCCCAACCTCAGTGCGAAGGGGACATCAGGCTTTTATCTGTATTTTGTAGTAACATACGCCTCAAAAATGATAGTAAGGCAAGATACACTGAAAAGAATCATTTTAAGTACTGGACAAATATGGCATTTTTTCCGATTTCATTAGGAGTGAAGGAATAGTTTTGTTTAGCTCTAAAGGTACGTTAGCATGTGACTCGGCATGAACAGAGCATCACCTTTTAAAAGATGAAGGCCTTTGTTGCTAAATAGATTTCAGGAACAGCCCTCGGGAGCGAGCACAGTTCATTTAACTAAGGAATAGCGGCTTGTGAACGTCTGACTGGGCTTATCCTCCGCTGGGCGGGCAGCAGCCTGAGACGGGGCTGTGACAGCCGAGGGGACCCTCTCCAGCCCCGTGCTGTGAGCAGAGCTGGTGCCGGCATGGGCTGGCGATGAGCCCGGGGCTGCAGGCAGCTCTCCGTTACGTTAGTCGATCCACACCTCTCATCCAACAGCGGTCTTGAAGCAGGAGCTTCGTACTACGCACGTGTGATGGACTGACGGGCTGAGCCTCCAGGTAGCCTGTAGTGTGGGCTACCCGGATGCTTGCCAGGTTTCTGCTCTGTGGAGCAGGGAGTGGGACGCAGGTTTCCATGCTGCTGATGTTCAGCAGGAGGACACCCACTTCCTCCCCCAGCATCAGCCTTAAGGTGCTTCCCTGGCACTGTTGTGGCCAATTCCCTCCAGGTTCTTTTTTAATCTCACCAGGGAATTAAAATTTTCCTGGTCGTCTCAAGAATTTTCAGGATGAGGAAACTTCAGTCAGGCCGAATGTTTGAGCTGTGCCTTACTTATTATGCTGAAAAACTCCAGCGTTTCAGCTTGCAAGATGGAGCAGGAACTTCTTCCAAGTTTAGCTATGCAAAGTTAAGCCTTTCCCGACAAGAGCTTAGTTTATTATGGTTAGTCTCAGAATCGCAAGGGTTGGCGATAGGTTACCTACAGTTCCTATTTGTACTTGTGCACAACTTTAAACTTTCAGAATTATTGAAGTGATTGAAGTTGTCACCAAATTCACAAGACCATCAGGGACTTGAAATTAATTTTATTAAGTAATTCAGTTTTATAGTGCATTGTAGAAGGGACACTGCTTTGGAAATAGAGTTGATACTGGCATTTGCCATTGGACAGGTCACTACTTATGCATATGAATTCATTTGGAAAACCCATGAAATAGTGGCCTGTATTTTTCTCCAGTGCTCCATCTAAAGATGTCGTCAGCTGTTGATTTTTATTATTTTTCATTAACAAAATTGAAAAGGGTGTCTGGCTGCTGGATTTCTCTAAGCCGTAATTTTTAAGTTATTTACTAGGTGACTTCGACTGTCTGCTGCACAGCTGTAAGGTTTCTGTCTTCGTAGCTTTGCTGTCATTAGATCACCAAGTGAGGTGCTGGCCTGCAGCTGGAGGGGTTTCCTGCCACTGGCATCGCGTCCTGATGTGCCACCTTGTCACTGAACGTGGGAATCTCCCTCCTCCCGTTGTCCCAGAAGCTTCCAGTGCGGCTTTGGTTGAGTTTCTGGTAAGTGGCATCGTGGCCAAGCCTGAAATGGCGCAGCTCATCTGCTGCAGCTGCAGACCAGGTGGACCAGGGATGGCCCAGCCTGTTGAAAGCTGCTGTGACAATCCACGGGGAGCAGAAAAAGCAACTCTTTCCTTGATGTGCCCGTGGATTGTGCCTCCTGCAAGCTTTGCTCTCCAAGGAGCAGACAGTGGGATATAGGTGTTGGCTTGGGATCCCACATTCTCCTTGAGCGGAAGGAGGGAATTTTGCAGGCGTAAAATTGCAAGTAGAAAAGGCTTGTGGTCTTTGAAAGCCACAATCGATCCTTTTTTTTCTTTTTCCTCTCAGAAAAATGTAGTCTTTCTTTCACTTGGATGCAAATTCCCATTTCTCTGAAACCTGCTGTATGAAACATCGGTCCCTCTTTTGCAATGGCTGGTGTACGGGGTGGGAGCTGGGCTTGGCTAGAGAAGTCACTCGCGCTGGCTGGTGGGGAGAGCAAGTGAAAGGGCGAGAGGGGAGAGGAGGGGCTGGCAGGAAAAAGTGACTGGGTGGGAAAAGAAACAGTTGGAAAATGGATTTTGACTGAGAAAGAGACTAGGGAGGATGAAGGAAGTGGAGGTGCGTTTTGGTTTTATTTTTTTAACTCAAAGGAGGGTTGTAAAGGATCTTGGGAAGACAAGGGACGGTGGGAAGGTGGTTTTAACTGCAGGTGTGCTGCTTTGCGATACACAAGCGTGGTTGTGTTCTGTTCTGCGGTATTTGTAGGATACATCCAGAGGCTGGTCCTGATAAATAACTAAAGTCTACCTAGTACGCTTGTGTCTGAGGATGTCTGTTGCTCGAGGTATGTCCTGCTTCAGGATTTCCATGCGGGGAAATTTCTAAGAGACAAGGGCATCAAGATACAAGTAGAGGGCAGGAATCATTATTCTATTTTAGGGTAATAAAGTGGCATTAGGAACTGCTACGTTCTCTTCCTGGGTAGGTTTGTGCATAGTTTTGAGACTTAGAGTCAGCTCTAGTTTCATTTTCAAGTCAGCCAGTGACAGCTGGAGTGGGACTTCTGCCCGTGGAAGGACAGGCAGCACAGCTGAACTGTAAACAGCCACACGTGCGGGGATGCTACTGCTCATACGGGCTTGGTTGACAACGAGTACCAAGCAATGTCCAGTGAAGATAAAAACTGCAGCAGCTTGAAGATTTGTGACTGTGAACTGTTGCCACGTGCAAAGCTGACGTGAAGCCTTTCTTCTTCAGGTCACCGAAAGCTCTGGTGTGCAATTCTGCTGTGCCACTGGGTTCATGTACGGAGAAAACACCTTAAATCTCTTCCCACTACATCTTTTTGCTTCCAGATCTGTATAGTACAGCAGTGCAAGCAAGGATGCTCACAAGTAACTGTCTATAAAATGGCAACTAGTTGAACATCTCTGCTCTAAGTTTTTTATGTACTGCTATGTTTGATTTAGTTATTTCCCATTGCAAGCACTCAGTGTTTGAGCAGCAAGGAGTGAAGATCAGGTGAGCTAATACGATACTGTTAAGGGGTTTTTATTATTTCTTAATATAATGGATTTTAATAAAAAAATGGGAAACTCGGCACTGGAATGTTTCCTTGATGAAAGCACACTTTTTCTAAAGGGTAATTCCCCTGTGCTATTTACACTGATTTTTTTTTTTAATTAATTTTTTGAATCAAGCATCATCTATGCATGAAGAATCCTATGAACTTTGAAGCAAGTCACCCAAAATAAAGCAGGTGACATTTTGGCCTCACCAACACTGATACTTTTCAAAACACAACACACGCTTCTTTATGATCATCTGATAAGGGTTGCTCTTTGGCCGATTTCTTTCAAATCTCTCTGGGGAGGGTCTCGTATTCCCAAACTAAAATCCCCATGTGGATATCCTTCCTAACAAAGTTCCTGTCCGGCTGCTTTGGAGTAGGGCTGCAGCCAGCGGGCTCTGCCCTTGCCAGGCTCCGCTTTCTGCCCCGGCTGTGGCAGCCGGCAGCCGGCCCAGGTGAGAGCGTCGCTCCTGCACCGGAGTTGTGCCGGACGGTGGCCCTCGGGCCTTCCGGAGGCAATCCTGCTCCAGACCCACAGCTTTTTGGATAAGCAGTTTGACTTTATCATCCAAGCCAGTTTCCTTGCTGGCTTTGCTTTGGGAGAAGAGAGGCCTCCTTGGTGTCTCAGCCCTAGGAAAGTTTTGCTGGATCTAAGACTCTGTTTCTGGGACCACCTGCTGCTGCTGTTGCCACCTTCAGAGGATGGTTTTAGTCCCTTCTCTGTCTTTCATGCTCTTGGCTTCTCCTGAAGGGCGAGCGGGTGGCCTGCAGCCAGCGCTCTCGGCTGCCGCGTCCCACTGCAGACCAGTGGTTGCAATGGGGGAAGCTGGAGGTGCAGAAGCAATGGTGATCTGCCTGCCGCCTCCGAGCCTCGCTGCTGCAGGGCTGTGGGTGGTAAAAATGGGCTGTTTCGGCAGTTTCTTCCCAGCATCTGCAAGGTGGGAGCCTCCAGCGGCCATATTCTGCTGTTTTTCACCTCTCCTCTGGGAATTTCCCATCCCAAGGCTGGCTGCAGCCTCTGGAGTCTCCCTGTGGCTGATGGCAGCATCAGTTGGTCTTGTCACCTTCTGAGTTTATTCTGCAATTATTCCCCCCTCCCCCCCCCCCCCCACCCACAGGTGAGAGTGAAGCCCCGTAGGACTGAAATCCGTACAGAGTAGGCAGCTCTGCTGTGCTGCACAACGCTTCTCCTGCCCTCAGCACCGGCAATGGCTGGGGAGGGGGACCATGCTCTGCTCGAGACGTCCCTGTCACCCATCAATCTGGCATGGGCTGGTTCTGGCCACCAAATTTAAGAGTAAATCAGCTGTAGAAAACTGCCTGGTCAATAGAAAGGGGGTTCCTTGTCTGTTTTCTCCAGGGCTCCGGGTCGCTGCATCTCTTCTGTAACAGCCTCTGCTCCCCAGTGGCGGCAAGCTGAGCCGCTTGGGGCTTCTCCCTCACCCAGGGCGGGTCTGTTGCCCCTGCTCTCGGCTGCGGCTTCGAACTGCCACCGGCTGCCCCGAGGTGCTGCATGGCTCTTTCCTCGCTCCTCTCCTTCCTCATCGTGCCCATCCTCGGTCAGCTGCCAGCGCTTGCAGCTGGTGCAGTTAGGTTACGGCAGGTTTAAAACCTTTTCAAAGCAGTCGGCCTTGAAAGCCTGAGCTGAAAGTGCTTTGCTTGGGGCAGCTCCTCTGTCAATCCTCCTGGTAGTCGGGAGGGAGTCTCTCCCTTTCTGTCAGTGCTCTGGTCTGAACCACGCGTGGAGAAGCCTGGCCGTGGCTGCCAGGATAAATGAGCTGTGGTGGCAACTGATGTGTTTGGAAAGGTATGAGGCACTTTCCTAGAAAAGATCTGCAAGTTTTTGTTGCTAGACATAAGCTTTTTTCTAACCTTCATGCAAGTGTAGTCGGAGGCAGCTGTGTTATTGCAAGGAGATGAGGCATTGGGTTTTCAGTAGTCAGGATCCATGAAAAAACCCATCTCTGGCTCATTTCCTTCACCGTGGAGTGCCCAAAGTTGCGGCTGTGAGAGGGGCTTCCTTGTGCCAAGCATTGGACAAGTACCTGTGAACAAGCAGCCTCGAGGACTTGCTTTAAACGACCTAAATCTGCAAGTAATTTGAAAACAGAGGAAATCCCACAGAAGCTTGTTGGATGAATTATCTGCACTGTTCTGCAAGTAAAATACTTGCGCTTCAGTGAGGAACTGGCAATTGGCTCTCCTAAAAAGAGAGTAGATCTTTACAGCATGGTCGGTTGGATTCATCAGCCCTGGAGGCAAGCTGTGCCAGAAAAAAAATCCTTTTGTGCTTCTCTGTCTCCTTCCCTGGAAAGGCAGGTAGTGCCCGCTAGTTCTTGCTGTGCTACACACTTGGAGGGGCTGCTCAGGTGTAGTGACTGCTCTGGGGTGGCTCCCCTTCCAGGGCGACAGGGAAAAATAGAATCATAGAATGGTTTGGGTTGGAAGGGACCTTAAAGATCATCTAGTTCCAACCCCTCTGCCATGGGCAGGGACACCTTCCACTAGACCAGGATGCTCAAAGCCCCATCCAGCCTGGCCTTGAACACTTCCAGGGATGGAAAATAACTCTTGACATAAGAACAGAATGGATTTGGTTGTTTTTTTCTTGACAGGAAACTGTTAAAAATGACATGTCAAAACAGGCAAAAAGCTGAGAAATTAATAACTATTCATCAAGCTGCCCAGCAGTCTGGAATACAGTTGTGGTTTCCCAATTTTCCATGTCACCATTCTTATAGAATCATAGAATAGTTTGGGTTGGAAGGGACCTTTAAAGGCCATCTAGTCCAACCCCCCTGCAATGAGCAGGGACATCCTCAACTAGATCAGGTTGCCCAGAGCCCCATCCAGCCTGACCTTGAATGTTTCCAGGAAAGGGGCTTCTACCACCTCTCTGGGCAACCTGTGCCAGTGCTTCACCACCCTCAGCGTGAAAAACTTCTTCCTTATGTCTAGTCTAAATCTCCCCTCTTTTAGTTTAAAACCATGACCCCTTGTTCTGTCACAACTGGCCCTGCTAAAAAGTTTTTCCCCATCTCTCCTATAAGCCCCCTTTAAGTACTGAAACAGTTGCCCTGTTACAGAAAGGTTGATACCAGCTGCTACAAACATTAAGAAAAATGGATTAGGCGACTATAAGCAAATTTCTTTCATGTTTCTGCACTTCTGGGTTTAGCAACCAAGCCCCAATTTACCTATACAAGTAAGAGAGGTCTCTGTTAGAGCTGGACGGTGTCCTCCTCGGCCTCTGGGGAGGACAGCCTTTGGCATGGGCGCTGTAGCCATTGGCACTGCATCCTGCGGTCTCCCCACAGAAGCCGAGCAGAAGTGGTAAGGCTCATTAATCATAGAATCATTTAGGTTGGAAAAGACCTTTAAGATCATCGAGTAAGAAGAAAATCTCGTTGTGAGAACTGCTGCTGTTTCTGGAGTAAAGCTAATGTTCGTGTTCATCCCTGAAGCTGAGGACACCCCGCTGTCCTGCTTTCAAGGTTGCAGAAACTGATTTTGCTTAAATAACGTGACCCTTCCTTTACCTCCTCCCTCCGCTTTTAGGGTGCGGAGCAGGGAGGATTGCAAACACAGAACGGCAGAATTTTACTTTCCACAGTGAAGCTGTGAGGGCGGTTGGCAGCAGCAAGCCTCGGCCTTTGATTTGTGAGCTGGAAATGGTTGCAAAATCTGAACTTCAGAAACAAAAGGCCCGACCGTTTTTAGACCCAGGGCTTGCATGTGTCTCCCTCCCCCTCCACCCAAGGCAGAATGGAAGGGAGCGGGGCTTCCCCATCCTCCCCGCAAGGACCCCCCAGGCAGCACCATCCCCGGGGTCTGGATGGGGCTGGGGGAGAGAGGGAGTCCCGGGTTGATGGCTTCCCTCAGGAAAGCTGCCACAGCTGAAATCTTGTGCTTTAGCTGCCTGTACGGTTGCCAGATCCATTTAGTGCATAATCCATTTTGCTCTCAGGGATACACAAAGGGGTTTTATGAATGCTAAATTATGTAAACAAGGGTTTGATTCTTTCTGTCTGTTCCAGGATGGAAACATTAATAGAAGAGCCGGGGGACTCTGAAGCCAAGTACAAATGCTGTCATCTCACAAATCTTCAGGATGAAGAGCAGCTCTCCTTTAGTCAGCCTGACCGCATTATCTCGTCGGACAACCTGGACTAGCTTTGGCCTATGAAACCTCTCTCATCCTCGCTGTCAGCAGCGATACACCAACAACTGTGTCTTCCAAGGCAGCAATGTATGGAGCAGCTCGGAGAAAGCACTAACGCATTTGTGGGGGAAAGGAAAATGAAGAGTTTGTTTCTTAATGTAAAGCAGAGCCCTCTCTGCTTGTAGGTTAACAAATATTTGGCAGGAATAAAACTGTAAAGCAGATGCCTAAGAGAAAAGAATTAAATGCAGGGTTGTTCCTCCCCTGGGCTGTTTCTGCAGAAAGAGCTGCACAGTCACGCTAACCCCAACCCTTGGCTGCATGCGAGGGGGTCTGTACGCATAGCCGTGCTGTTTTGCTGTCACCACCGTTTCTGTTGTCCAGTTCAGTCCACTGAATTTTCCAGAGCAGAGCTTTCTACTGTAAAAACTGTTTAAGTAAAATAATAGTAGGGGATGAGGGGACAAGGATGGGGTGCTGCTATTGAGAGCACTTCGGAGAGCAGCAAGAGTTGGATGATTTGCTGTTAGGGAGCAGCGCCTGTGACTCGAGGCCTTTTCCCTGGAAAAGCTCGCTCCAAGCAGTACCTTGGAGCATGGCAGTGCTGCTCCACCAGCTTTACCCTCCTTTTGCACCTGCAGCAGATGTTCAGACACCTCTGGCCTTGTCCATCGGGTGTCTTGCTCAGCACGGGCAGCTTAGAGCAACAGTACCACCCCATGGCCACCCGCTTCGGCACAGCTTGGCTCCTGTACCTGCGAGAAGCCAGCACTGTGGCCATTAAACCCCTGTTTGCAGATTCAGGGTGTATATTCAAATGCTCTGTAACAGCTCTCCCATTCCTTGCTTTCTCTTGTGGTGGGGCTGAAGGACCAGCCCATGCCAGGGATTGCCCCGATGCCTTGGGTTTTTTGGGTTTTTTGGTAGCTGAAGTGTGTGTGCAAGTAGCCGAAAGCTGCAAACACTTTTATTTCTGCTGGACAAGGCACCATCCCTGCTGTGCCACCCTGCATGGAGCTGGGGAAGGGGAGGACAGGAGAGGGGTGGCAGCGGCACGAGGAGCCCGGCAGGCTCTGCTCCCAAGGCCTGGCACCGCTGGGGAAGCGGGGTGCTCGGGCACTCGTGCCTCTGCGGTACCTGCAAACACGGTGACGGTGTCAAAATGGCACAGGACTAAAGCCGTATGCCAGCTGCACCACGGCGACGGGAGGACACCACCATCCCCACTTGGTTTTCTGTCATTTCAGATCTCTGTTCCAGCTAATGATTTTCTGGGCCATGTAATATTGGCATTATTAAAGTCTGTCATGAAATGCTAAAATCCAGGGGGACATGGATAAGAGAAAACACAGAGTTGCTTGAACGCTACTCAAAATATTTTAATGTACATGCTGTAGCCACATTAAAGAAGGGGGAAAAAACATCTTGCAGAGATGAAAGACGTCAAAGGATGTGATTTCATCATGCCAGAAGCTATATATTTCAAGGTGACTGAAGCCAATAGCATCAAAATAGCTCTTTTTCTGGCCTGTGAAAACCAGACCAAGAGACATGGAAAAGGGAAGAACAAACGTGTTTAACTGATAGATTGAGCTGTTCTGATCCATCAGGTAAAGATGCATTCTTGTGTTTGTGGGGGTTTTTTTAACAGGTATAAATTTGGTATACATAATACTTTAAACAGTTCTATTTGTATATACCTAGTAGGCTGGAACAGGTGTAGTACGTTGGGTAGATAGATAGGTAGATATTTACAGAGAATGATGGCTGATGTAGAACATGACGATAAGTGTGAAACCCCTACCAGACGTGGCGCTTGAATAACGCAACAGCGAACGTCAGCCACAGCCGCGTGCGGAACCTGCCTCGGTTCAAGGTGAGAGCCGCAAGCTCAGCAGCCTGTGACGGCGCCGTCTGTGCTTACAGCGCTACGCTGCAACTAGCCAACACCCACCCCACCTCAGCCCTGCCCTCCTCCGCGCGGGAGCGAGGGCTCTACACCCCTGCCAAAAGCAGCCTCTCTTACCTCCCCCGTCTGTCTCAAGCCCTTGGAGAAAATAAGGACAAGATTCAGCTGAAGGACTAAAACTCCTGAACTCTGGTGGCCACGTATAGGTCTCAGCTACTTTCCAAAGCCCTTGTTATAGTCAGTGGAAATCTTGATAACAGAGGTTAAGCCCAGCCCACAGTAGATACCTAAGTCTAGTTGGCTTCTAGGCTGATGATAACAGGAGGTTAGACGTGGGCCACGTGTGGACATCTACTACCTGGTGGTCCCTTTGCCAGTGTTGCTGGCAAAGCCCCGTTCCTCAGTCCCTGTCAGGTTTGTCTCTCTCACCAGGCTCAAGAGCGTCAATAGAAGGGGGACAGTGGCTCGCCCAGAGATGAGTGCTTACTCTGAGCAGTTCTACGCAGTTTAGCAAAGCAACCGCCCTTTGTCATTTCACTACCATCTATTTAAACCACTCTCTTCTCAGTGGGTTTCTCACCAATTTTCCAACGGGCCACCCATTCCCACATACCGTTAGGGCTCCTAAATCAGGGCTGAAGACAACTAAAAGGCAGAGCACTGACCATGGTAATACCTAATGCCGCTGGAGGATCCAGCCCCCGTGCCATAGATGCTGAACAACAGCCTCTGTTACTCCAGACTCTTCTATAGTCAGTGAGGTACCCAAGGCTAAAAGTAACACAGGGAAAGCTACACAACACAAAAATACTGTACAGAAAAAATGAAAACTACTATCTTCCTAGTGGGAGAATATTAGAGAAATCCCCTCAGTGGGAGGGAGAGAAGCTTGGAAAGAAACTGGAAGCAGCAGCGGGGCGGAGGAGGCTAAGAGGGGTGTGTAAGAGGCAAAGCCTGAGGTTGCAGCGTGACAGAGCAAGAAACCTTCTCAGCACCGTTCTGCCCTGAATGTCACGGCAGGCTGAGTGCACCAGACCTGCGTATTCACCTCAGAGCCACGCTGTTGGCAGGGGCAACTACTCTGCAGAGCGTAGAAAAGCAACCAGCACAACTAGGGGTCCTATCAGCGGGACCCGAGCGAACGTGGCCTTCATTCTCCCTAACTAATGGAAACATGGTAGCGCGACAACTACTTCGGAGAAAAGCTGGCACTAAATAGTGAAAGGAGGTGGCGTAGGCATCATTAAATGAAATAAAAGAGGAAGAAAACACAGGCCTAGTAGCAGGAAAGACTTTGCAATGCAGGGCTTGTTCTCCCCGCCTTGCAGAAACCCTGCTGGGGAGGGGGAGCTGGGGAGCACGGGCTGCCCCTGCCTGCCAGCCCATGCAGTTTCTTAGTAGCCTCCCTCCAGGACTGCCCACTTGCTGAGAGGGGACTTACTCAAGACCCTACACATAGGAGCTGCAGGCAGCAGGGCCCTCTTCTTTTCCCAGGTTTGGTGAAGCTGTATTGCCACATACACCTTCCACCAGTGAGCTTTTGGGGACTCCCTTCCAAGCGGGGGTTTTATCGAGGTGGGGGTAGGGAACTTCCCACTCTCTCCCCAAGCGAAGCAGTTGCAGAGCAGCAAAGGCTGCCGCAGCCCATGCCAGAAAGGACGTGAATGAGCACTGCTGCTCTGTCAGCGCGGTCCTTTGTGCAGAGCCCAGCTCGCTAGACAGAATCAACCTGAAGCACCCGGACGCGCAGCTATTCCATAGGCGCGCGGGGCTACACCGCACAGGCCCGGTACGTGCTGCTGCTTAGCTGCAGTCCGGCTGTTCGCGCAGACGCCTCGCTGTGAAAGAACGAAAACTTTTGAGAAGCCTGGATGTGCGTCCATGCGTTTAATCGGCTACTAAGGGAGCCAGATAGAGCATGTACCCTACAAATATTTTTTTTTAAGCCCTGAAAAAAAACCCCAATCTCTTCTACTTTAAGTACAATGCCTTCTTAACGCAACACGTGTGAGATGAGACAACGTATCAACACCTACAGGTACCATACATAATAGACATTCTGAGCCAGACTTGTAAGAAATCCACTCCCAGTACAAAAAAGTCCAGTGCCAGACCTAAATCTCCCCCTAAGAAGGTGACAATGTTCTATTTACAAGAAAATACTGCTTCAGTTAAAAACGCTAAAAACCATTCTCTTGAGTTCATATAAAAATAATCATGTCTATGTATGCACACACGTATTTACATACATTTATGGCTTTCACATGCTTCAACCTTCTCCAGTAAATGAGGAAATATAAATACTGCATTACTGCTTTTTCTCTTCCTCAGGTTTTTCAGCCTCTGCTTCTCCAACGGATAAGGTGCCACTACCGTATTTTTTCACTCGGGTTTCTACTCTGGCAAGTCTCTGCTTCACCTTTTGTTGAGATGAGGTGTATTCTGCCAAGAGCCTAGCAAACCTCGTCTGCAGCGTATCCAGAGCTGTTTCAAGTCTTTCTACTTTTTCTTCCAAGTCTTTTGGGTCAGCTCCTGCTTTTGCTGCTTCCTCATCTATTAAATTGTCTTTCATCAGAATTTGTCGCCCTTTCTCTTCCAGAGCCTTTTTGGCTTCTGGATATTCTGTGAGGGCTTCCATTAAATCATCTTTAGACAAGCAGAACAAATCAGAATAACCAATGCTCCTTATGTTGGCTGTCCTCCTGTTGCCAGATTTGCTACCTTTGATGTTTAGGATGCTGATTTCACCAAAGTAGCTGCCGTCGCTTAGGACTACAAATTGGGTTACGCCATCATCTGCCACCACAGCCAATTTTCCCTCTTTAATAATGTACATTTCTCTCCCAATATCTCCCTTTTTGCAAATGTAGTCCCCAGGACTGAAGACAGTAGGTTTCAGTTTCAGCACCAGCTCAATAAGAAGTCCAGCTTCACAATCCTGGAATATACGCACTTTCTTCAGTGTGTCCAAATGGACATTGATGGCAATTTCAGCCTTCAACTTGTCAGGCAGATTTTTGAGAACTTCCTTCTCATCCACTGTTTTCTTGTTGGTCCAGAGGTAATCAAACCACTTGATAACCCTGGCTTCCAAATCCTTAGTCACTTTTCGGAAATGCATGTACTGTTTAATGGAATCGACCTTGGCCTGGAACTCTGCCCTGGAGGCATTCATGTTGGAAATCATGGAGCCCACGTTACCGACGATGGTAGCGAAGATCAGCACGCCCACCAGGAAGTCAACGACCACAAAGAGATACTCTTCATCTTTCACCGGGGGAGGTGTTTCTCCAATGGTTGTCAGTGTGAGCGTTGACCAGTACAGACTGTAAATGTACTTTCTAGACAGGCGCCCGTACTCTGGAAGGGACACGTTGGGGTAGACCCAAGAGTCGGTTCCAAATCCGATGAGCTTCGAAATTGCAAAGTATATACACGCGTTCCAGTGGATGATGATAAGAATGTACAAGACGAGATTTCCAATACGAAACATGTTTGGATAATTTGTCCTGGTTTCTGTACGGTCAAAAAACTCAAAAAGCCGAGAAATCCTCAGCAAGCGGTTAAATCGCAGTTCAGGGTAGTTCAAACCAAGCTTCAAATATACCAGGTCTGTCGGCAGAAGAGACAGCACATCCAGTCTGAACTGCATAGTTTTGGTATAATGATCTCGTAATTTCTTTTCATCCTGAACTAGCAAGCCTTGTTCAAGGAAGCCTTCAAAGAATAGAAATACATATTTTACTTGTTAGAATAAAAGCACAGTTCACAATTACCACCAACAGTACTGAGTGACTTTTACTTACATTTCAGACACCTGAGAACATTAAAACTTGTACTGTTAGGCATACAGACATTAATTGCAAATTTAAATATTTCAATGAAGTTTCAAAGCTGATATGTAATGATGTAGAGCAATGACTCTATTATTACCATAGTGCTCCCCACAGTTTTCCACTCTATTCTGGGACAGCTGTATCTTTGTCTTTTAGGTATCTTTGCAAAAAGAAAGGGGAGATTCAAATGTCTCATTTTTCATGAATCACTGGCATGAGTCATAAGTAAAGTTAAGCAAGTGTTAAGCAACTGTGTATAAAATCGGAGTGGAATATTTTTAAATAAATACCAAAAATAAGTAGGTATAATGGATTGGGTTTTTTTTCAGAACAATATAGATACCCTTGAGATAACAAAATCCTTTTTGCTTCCCCTGATCCATGCTTTTTCTCTTCTTAAAAAGATGTTAAAAGTGACAGGATTTTCCTTTTCATTTGAGGAAAATGGTTTACACTTTTTTGTGTCTCTAGTCAGAGAGCTACTAAGCAGAATTTTGTACATTGGTATCTCTTCATTCGAAAGACTTTGGAAAGTATTATATTTTAAGAATTATTAGAAGACACAAACTGTGGTAAGAGACCTTAAAACAAACTGCATCTGTGTAAGAGTTCTCATAGAAAGGCTGCCTGAGCAGTACAGCTGCAGTGCTGTTCTGTACCTCTGAAAGCTCAAGGCATTGAAAGCGTTGCAGAGGGAACAGCCTATGCACTGCAAAGTACTTGCTGCAATTGCAAGCGGAGATGTCCAACTGCCTGCCCTCTAGGCCAGTCAGGAGGAAAAGTCCACCGAGAGGAAAGCAAAACATTCCCTGTGTATCAGGGATTATCACATTTTGCTAATCCCTTAGCAATCTACAAGCAGCAGCTTTCTCAGGGAAGCACTTGCTGAGGAAGACCAAGCTGCATTTCTTTCTGGCCTACACAGTGTGGCTGTATTTCTGGAACGCGTGCGTGTCTGTACAGCTGCCTCATGTGTACGTGTGTATCGCTCTTCAGGTATCGGCAAACTGATGGTGACTATAAATGGAAGTAGTTCCTCCGCCATGAATGTGTTACCTCCCAGAAAACTGCTGAAAGAGCTGGTCAAATATGCCCTTATTAACAGAGTTATGCAACTGAACAGAAAAGTTGGCCAGGCAGATGAATTTCTGACTCACAATTACGAAAAATAACTTGGAAAACACCTTCCTACTGAAGGGAGATAAAGGCCCCTCAGCTCTTTTTTGTTGCCTCACAGAACTGGAGTCCTATAGTAAAACCTTCTGAAAGCATCAAAACGCAGGGTATGCTAAACGTGACCAGCTGCTGAAAGACGTGAATCTTTTCTGCTTCACAGTACACAGTCACTAAATAGGTGAAATAACACAGTGAGAGAGGCCCTGCAGCTAGACCGTAGTGCACCACAGAGAAGCTGCCATGGATCATGGTAGCTGTGGGGCTACCTAGATCCCAGTTTGAAGCCAGTCCCTGCCCTTAGGCAGCGGGGGGGTCACACTCTTTCCCAAAGTCTTCCAGGACCTTTGTCCCCAGGGCAGATGGACCTTGTGGACTTACAGAAGGCAGCAGGCACTAGCGGAGCCAGGAGGGGTTGTTAAGGGAGTTGACAAAGATTTCAACACCTAAAAGATGTGACTCCCATATTTGAGTACCTGAAACCAGCAGATACCTGCACGGAAGCGTTCAGGAGATCTCTGTGGCAATTCTGCAGTTCCAATCCAGGCCTGCAAAGCCAGCCTTCTAACCAAGCTTTAACAGCTGCACAATCATTATTAGGACAGCCTTGGAAAGTTTAAAACCTGCATTGCCTGTACATGCCCAATTTCTGCTCAGTTCTTTCCCATTACAGTAACAGATATAACTGCAGAAGAGAAATTTAGTAGACATGGTTGACTTTTTAACAAGACAAAAAAGATGAAGGGCCACCCCCTCCAAAAAAAAAAAAAAGGTCAGTGTTGTGATTTAGGCTGCTATCTGAAATAGACTTTCCTGTTGAACAAGGTACTTGCTCAGTTTAAGAATTTGGCTTGCTACGAGTTGTGTGCTTCCCAAAGTGACAGGATTTTTAGCCTCTGTCTTGTAATTATGTTTACAACTTGTCACAAGCCATAATTAACGTCAAGCTGTCAGCATGATTTTTTTAAAAAAAGAGGAACATGTAAAAATCAAAGTTTTGAAAGAACTGTCATTTTTATAATGATCGGTGCAGTTCTGGACACTTTCGAGAGACATTTTGGGGCTGCGTCCGTACTAGCAGAACCAATAGAACAAGCCAGGAAATGTTTTCTGGCCCTGAGATCAGCTACCATGACAGCTTCTATTCACGTGTAATTTCTCCCAGCCCGCTCCAAAAATGATACCATGAACAACACCCAACCTCTGCTGTCCTCCCAGCTGTACCCAGACACTGCTTGAGAGAGTGCTAGCTGGCACAGACCAAAGTGCATGCACCAAAGTACATCAAGGACTATTCTAGCAATTTAACGGTATGGATCACTGTATGTCATTGCTTAGGCCTGTATTATGACCTTGTTTAGTTTAAAACAGGTATCTCTTTAAGGCTAGGATCTGTATCAGCTGGGCACGCTCAAGTATGAAATCTTCTCAGCCTGTCTGGACTACAGAAACAGGGATGGGAAGCTGAAGAGAACCACTTCACACATGACACGGCACAGTCCTCACAGATCCTTCAGGTTCACGCTTCCTTCAGGAAGGCAGGACCCAAGCAGAGGTGCTTGGGTTAATCCCCTACCACCACCCTCCTGGGTTAACCCTGTACCAGCACCAGGCAGTGGGAGACGAGCCAGCACCTCGCAAAGGCTGCAGGAACTAGAGCTGCTGGCAGAGGGGCAGCACGGCCGGTTCCAGGCAGAAGACTGCAGACTGGAGGCTGAGCTGGGTGCCAGGTCTTGCCCTTGACCAACTTAATAATCGCATCTGAGCAGGATGCTGCACAGCTTGGCTAAGAAAGCAGCACTTGTGGGGTGCAGTTGGTTTCTTGCCCACTCTAATAAGCAATATATCATGCACAGAGTGATCATGACATGCCAAGTGCCTCATTCTCCCTTCCCCACGCAGCCTGTTACAGTGGCTATTCAGTATCTGGCATGCCTATTAAGCACTGATAGAACTGAATCTAGAGACAACTGAAGTGCAGGTGTTGGCACGTCCAGCCTTAAAACAATCCAAGCTGGTCAGACACTTCATCTTCCCAAAGCCTCCACTGTTGGGTTCTGCTGGAGGCAGAATACTACACTGGTCAGACCCCACAGGGGGATTTCTGTTTCCAGCTTTTATATTCATGCTGTATCTGAAAACTCTGTAAAACCCCAGAAAGACTCACCTGTCCTGAATCTGACAAACATGTCAAGAACATAGATGATATCAGAGCCATAATCCAAGAACAGCCACAATTTAATATGGTCAACTTGTAGCTCATCAAAGCAGGCTCTAAAGAAACAAAGATACAAATAAAATAATTACACCACCTGTGCATGCAGAGTACTTGCAATGTGTGTCCTAGCAGCATGTTAGTGCACGTTACTGGCTCTGAAAAGTTAAGGGCAGCATATCTCCATGCCTAGACATCTGCACACTAGAGCTATGTCTAAGCAGACACTAGGATCTTTCAGAATTCAAAGGTGTTTAGGCCAGGAGCAAAACTCAAACACATACATGTCATACAAGTGCACTTATGGAGGAATACATATATCCCTACAATTAAACATGCATCGGATTTCATGGGATACACATCTCCATTAAGATAATTCCCAAATAAAAGACTTGTTTCTGAGTGGCAAACCATCCTCATCTCTCCCTGCCATCTGACACAACCTAAGTGAACCACTTCCACAGCACTCCACTGCTTTGACTCAAACCGATTTCCACGTTTTACAAGGCTAAATAAATACTCGAGTAAAATCCTCCTGCCCTTCAAGCCCCTACAGATGCATGATACTAATTTCAGATGACCCAACACTGCCGACACCCCTCCCTTCTGTTCGCTGCTGGGTGGTTGGTTGGAAGACCCGTCTCCAGCAGTGGTCACCGAGCCTACAGTGGCTAAGGCACATCCCTGCAGCTAGCCAGTAGGTGGCACACAAAGGCCACTGCCAGCGCTGATGAGGACGCTCACTGCAACCTGCAACAAATTGGATTTAGACAAAAAGATAAAAAGAAACATTGGCCGTCTATTCCCAGTGGTATGTATATCGTATATCCCTAAAGGTATACGAACTGTAAGTCTTCTAGGTAAGCCACCCAAAAAATACCCCAGGGAGATAAGAGGATGATTCACACAGGAAACATAATGAGACACTAGATTTGCAACCTAAAATTATTATTAACTTACATCCATACCTGCACACTAGCATACACCAGTTATAGAACACGGGTGCTGCAATTATGGTCAGCCAGTTGTAGTAAGTATTGCTTGAAGGATCTATCACAAAGATCTCTTTTTTCTTCCTGGAAAGTAAAACGTGCAGATTTACACTGGAAATGTAATAATGAAGTGACCTGCTGGATCTCCCTCTTCTGATGGCTGCTCATCTCATGATGAAATCACAGCTGCCTAAGAAGAGAAAGTAACCACACAGGCAGCTCCAGATGAGATACCAAATATTAGCTTCATCCCGTCTGTCATGCTTTGTTTATTTGCTTGACCCAACTTTGGAAATAGTAAGTAACAGTGGAAAGAAAAACACAGACATTCACATTGCCCAGGCTGAAAACCACAGCCTTTCTGCATATGACCCCCACTGAAAAAAAAGTAAAACATTAAATGTTTCTTATTATCATTCCAGCTAGAAGGTATGGTCCACTGCTAGAGAAAGAGCCTTCCTTTGCGGATTAACTTTGACGTTTTTGGCAAATCCTATTATGGAAATGGCTGTATGAGCACGCATTTAAACAAGTAAAACACAGATATATTCAAATATATATTTACACAAGTAAGACTCTGTGTGCGCATACGCGCCTGTAGTGTGTGACTAGAACTAAAACACTTATTATGTAAAAGCAAATTTCACACATTCACAGTCCTGGCTCCCTAGGCCTCACAACAATGAGAGATGCTCAATGAAGCGTACAGGCCTGGAATTTAAAGAAGATTTAAAGAACAGCATGGCTAATGGCACATGTAGAGTATGCCCTTCCTCAGGACGAGAAAGGTTGATACGGAATAGACAACAATTAGGCATGTTGTATGTTATCAGAGGAAATACGTATTAGTGGATTGTGAGGTCCACAGCTGCAGAAGTTATTCCAACAGTAACGTGATAGTGTGATCTGTGAACTGTGTAATAGTATGGGGAATATGTGATCAGACAATGCTTGGATATATATTTGTGTGACTTCTCCTAATCTCCAGGAATGTAAATATATTAAAATGTAATGATAATTTATTTCATATTTGTGTGCATTTCTGGCATCATCCCTGCTGCCAGCTGAATATCCAGATGATAATGTTAGTAAAGGAAGCAGCTTTAAACTAAAAAGTATCTGCTTTGCCATCTTCACAACAGGTTTTGAGCCATTTCTTCTAAAAAACTGATCACCACCTCAAAACTGGTGACCATGAAATACGGTCTTCATATGACAGAGAACACTACCCTCTAGACATTAAAACATTTTCTTTGCTGAAATGTTTTAAGACACTTTAGGCTATTGCAAAGCTCAGGCTCTCACTACATAGTAATTGAAGCCGAGAGAGAATCTTTAGAACAAAGGCCTTCTAATCAAACAAAGCTTTGATTAAGTCAAGATCTTGAGATCAAGCAGATTCCGTTTGGAAGCGATTCCTAACTACATGTCCCTGTGCCTACATAGCACATGCCTCCATATACATACATATAAACTTGCAGTATATTGCTCTAACATACTTCTTAACTGTGAAGTCCACTCAGATGCATTCTCTTTTTATCTGCTATCATTATTATTTTTAATGACTGGTAATACTAAAGTGTACTATGTTTGGGTCAGCTTTGGGGGAACAAAACAAGAGCAGGATCCATTTCTATCAAAAGCGTTCAAATGATCTCATTTTGTTGCAGAAATACAGCATCTCCTAATCAGCAGAAGCAAACATTAGTTACCACTAGTAATGAACCACACCGTATTAAGTAATTAAATATGCTAGTCGGTGTAATAACTAAACTTATTAGTAAATCTGTAATTTTCTACATGTAAGATTTCTGCTCTTTGTCCAAACCAGACTTTTTGATCATCTGCTCTGAATCACTATGGACATTCTGGAACAATGAAAAGCCTGTGCAGATCTGCAAAGCAGGCTGCAATCCTAAAACGCCCTCATAGTAAAAAAGTGATCTTCAACAGCAAATCAAAGCAACCAGAGGTAGCTGAATTCCCTTTTACTGACCTAGGAAGCTGTTCATGACAGCTCTAAACAGGTCTTAAAGATGCAACAAGTTTGTTGAGCAGCTGCACCTTTCCAAAGGAGAAAACGTATAAAAGATTTGACAGGCTAACATTCTGCAGCCTACAGAACACTAATTGTCGTGGAAGTGTAACGATGAAATGCCATACCACGCTTTGTAGTGTAGGAGGTGTGTTACAAGCACACATTCATTCTTTATACTTACTCTTCTTTTTTTTTATCATCTTTTTTGTCATCTTTTTTGTCATCTTTCTTTTCCTCTTTCTTTTCCTCCTTCTTTTCCTCCTTCTTTTCCTCTTTAACCTCTTTCTTTTCTTCCTTTTTGCTGTACAATATAATGTAAGTCTTAGCAATATTACCGATATTCTAAGAGTTAAGGGAGAGGGGGGATGCTGAGGTACAGGAAACTAGACTAGACTAGACTCCAGACAGAGCAGGAGAGGGTTTCTCAGTGGAACCGTTCATCCAACTGGTAAAAATGGCCTACAGGCTGAGGCCTCTCAAGCTGACACCACCACACCATTGCGTCAGGTAACCAGCTGGCTGATTCTGTGCATTAGTCACCCACACTTTCTTGACCTTTTCAGACATCAGTGTACCAGGCTGACTTTAATTAAATGCTTCCAGGTTGTTTCATCCTTTAGAACTCTGGCATTTAAAAAGAAATCTATCAAATGATAATAGAACTTGAAATGGCTTAACAAACTGTCAACATTCTTTGCACATCCAAAACCTCACAGTGACTGTCTGAAGCTTTAGTGATAATTAAATGAAATGAGGCTGAATTTCCTCTCACATTTCTTTAAAACCAACATAGCTATAATTAATTGATTACCTCTGGCTTCAACAATTGCCTTGGAGAAGAATCCCAGTCAATGTTTGAACAAAAGCAGCAAATGCAGAGAAAAGAGGTGTGTCTCATTTAACTACATAGTAGTCATTTTATAAACACTTTATAGTCAACATGATTAAGCCAACCTATTTTAGACCTCTACAATAGAGATCTACTGTACCTACAAGATAGTCTATATCTCATAGTCTGTATCTACAAGATGACTTGTGCCTCAAAAGCATTTTTTTCTTTCCATCAACTGTAAAGGAAGAATGGATTGCCTAGTTCAGATGCAGATGTCTATTTGTGATCAGAGGAGCCATGCCCAAGTTGCTCTGCCTGTATTCGATTGCCACTGTCTTCAAAGGCTGAGCACTAAGCATGAAGTTCCATCCTTGCTAAAATCAACGGGAATTTTGCCTAGAATTAATGGAATCATGATTGTCTCCATGTTTATTAATTGCTTTTCATGCAATAAAGTAAAATATGGACCATTTAACGTAATTCCATCCTACCATTCCATAGTATCCAGCACAGACCCAAGCTGCAAGATTTGATTCCAGATACGGATTTTCATACTGTTCAAGTATGTACAGCCGTTAGCTCATTAGAATGTGATAATCCAGATATAAAGATGGATCAGACTTCCCCCATTCTTAGGTCTGTCTGAATAGAAGTCTTGAGCTGTGTTAACTTATGCAGATAGGCTCACACATCCTCTTCAAAACTGCAGAAAGTTAACGTCTCTCCTAAGATTCTGTCAATATTTAATCTGAGAGCTGAATTTGCTACATGCATTGTCAAGAATCATGTAAGATGAAGAACTGCACTCATTTGCACAAGCAGAAAATCCATCATCTGAAATCTCCCTGTTTTGTATTTGAAATGTCTTTACTTCTTGAAGAAGAAAGTGTCTGCATTGGTTAGACAGAAAAGCCTAAATGTTCCTGACACTGTTCCTGACACTACAGTGTATGTGGATAACACATACATAAACATAATTCTTCACACATCAGGTCTGGTTTGGATGAAAGCCATGGACTCCTGCTTCCATGGGAGCTACATGTTCTCCTGTGAACTGTCAAGATAGGGCCTTATTCTGCCCTTGCACTGGTGTCAATAAATGACAAATTAGTTCAATGACAGCAACATCCCACAGCAAAGACAGAATACGCAATAACAGTTGAAGAAGTGCTGCTTACAGGATTCGAACCAACAGGTAAAAAGTTTAGTGAGCTCACTTGTGCTTTGCATGTATACTTGCTCGTGTTACTCAGATCAGAAAAAGTCTACGCTGTGAATGGCAGTCCTGTCTATGAATGTGCTCATTACAGGGAGAAAGAAGCACTCCAAGGGGGAAGACAACAGTCACCAATTTTAAGATAAATATAATAGGTCTAGTAGTAGCTTTCACCTATCAGCAGTGAGCACCTGTTTCAATTCTTACCCTTAGACATTTCCATAGTGATGCAGCACCACCGTGTAATTCAGAAAAGCCCGATCCTACATTCCTCCGTGTCCAGGGAAATACCTACCAAGCTGACCAACACCACTGAAACCTTTAAAATTGTACACTGCAAGGGAGCATAACTGGAGAAGAGAACTTTTGGGTTGACTGATCTTCTATTTATAAATGCATCTCAACTCAAAGAAACAGTTTTTCATTTACCAAGGCTGATTTCTACACAGCAGTGGGAACTGCTGCTCAAGTATTTATTTCTCTGCCACTGACCCCCCTGGACTTTTATGGCTTCTTTTTCAAATGTGCCCCAAAACCTCCTTCCTATTTAAAAAACACGTCAGGATTTCACTGCACATTACTATGCATGGGTGCCTGATCTGAAGGCCAAATCACAGTTGCTGTTGTTAGCATTAACATAGCTCCTCAATACTTCAAATGTCTGGCATTCTTACCAGAAAGGAAGAACTACAAGTAAACATAATTTTCAAAGGGTAGGGCCACTGTACATTTGTGGATGTTGTTATGCAGGGAAAAGTAGGTTGAGACAGAGAATCAATCAAAAAGTCTCAGTGGTGGTGAACTTTGGAGGGAATATTTTGACAACTCCAACTTCCTCCTACGTTTTGTTTTAAAAAAGAGAAAAAACATTATTTCACACAGCATCTAATGCCAGTACTTCTTTTTCTCTGGCCTGAGATCTACAAACTCATCTGCCAACTACAGCTATCTTTCATAAGTGAGATTCTCCCATTTCTGTGGCCTCTGTTCATCTCTCTGTTGTGGTAACTCCCAACTTACCATACTCCCACCTACTTGTAGTGCGGCGGTGGAAGTCACTCAGAGGGAACGGTTGGCCATAATCAAAGACTTGAAAGCATCACCTACGGTTCCCCAAGGGCAGGCACTCTTAGGTCTTTAACATAATGAAAAACCCAAAGCTTCAAAAAGACCTGCATCTTTTTTTTCTTTATCAGTGCTACTGAGTAAACTGGAATCCAGTAACTAATAAACCAGTTGTTTGTGCCTGTCCTCTTTCACAGCCATACAGTGGCATCCATTCTGTGTTTCCAGCACATTAAAAGGAACATGCATCTTCAGACTTAGAAAACATGTCTTCATCAGCCCCTATAAAAACACTGTCATAGTCTCTGAATGAGTCAAATATTTGCATTTCTCATCTGTCAAGTACTTTGCAAATCAAGTATGTTTCAGACTGTCAGGCAGGTAGACAGACAGGTGTTGTCTTCATTTAAAAATAATGAAACACTGGAAGGATGAAAGTCTTGCCCAAGGTACATGAGTCATTGTCAGAAACAGAGTAAGAAAGCGGTATTTCCATCCTAATCAGTCCTTTGGGCCCTGACTAGCAGGCTAGGCTCCAGGCTTTTAGCACTTTTTTTATACCACTCTAAATAAAATTCTGCAGATTTCTGTCACTGTTCACTGCGCATTGATTTTCCTTTTTAATAAAAGTTATGCAAACCAAACCAAAAAGTTGCTTCAGGAGCAGGAAGACCTCTTGTTCAGGTATGTGCACAAAGGTTTTGCAGCATCATTTAAAACATACAGTTTGAGCCAGCCTGTGATGGAGCTGTTTGGAGAAAAAAAGAAGAGTTTCCTGAAAGTATTTCTGACATAATCAGAAACTGTCCTGCTTATTTGCTATTTTTGCTTTCATCTGGAAAGCAATGAAAAAAAAATAACTATCATCATGCATGAGAACAGATCTGCTGCTGGATGCTACAGAGCAGGTACATCCTCAGATAGCTGCGGTCTAAGACATGCAACAAACATTGGTGCCGGGTGATTTTAAATTACAGGAGCTCTTCATCTTTTCAAGAGATTTCTCTTTGGTGTAACACTGTGAAGTATCTTGTCAAATATATAAGCCAGACTCCAAAGGACAGCTTCTGTCAGAGCTTCTGTTGCAATGCAAGCCTTATTATGTTGCCTGTCACTCTCTCTACATCTACACCAACAATATCTGCTGAACTGAAATACACATTTTTAAAAGACGGTTAGTTTTCATTTAGACTGCACACATAAGTGTTTTCTTGGTACCCTGATCAGTATTCGCTTCTCATTTGACAATGTGAAATTTTTGGGGCACTTGATTTGCAAAAAGGGACTAGTATGTTAAAAGAGGAAAATCACTATTAGAAAACGAATACACGAACCTCATTTAAAAACTGAAGAATTAATAAATCAATTGGCAATGCAGTAAAATCAGCCAGCTGAACTAGAGGAGGTAGGGACTAAATGCTAAATCAAATTCACTCCTTGAGAGGAAAGGGTAACTTCAGACAAAAAGAAGTTCACAGGGAGCATGAAGGATGCTTTTAATACTAAGAAAACTAGATCTTTCTTTATAATTAAACTATATTCTTAGGAAAGGCTTAGGAAGAGATAAGGAGTTTATACTACAAATGTTACTAGGCTGGAAAGGGAAAAAGAGAAGGAGCTAGTAGTAGAAAGGTGTTTGGAAGTTATCAGTACTTACTCTTCATTGGTGTTGTTGCTATAGTTGATATTAAACCTGGCCAAGGGCCAGCGACTGCAGCAAGTTAAATAAAACACATTAAAGAGTGTAAAGACTGTTGGTATTTCATACACGTTTACCGACATGACAGACTGACTTACTAGCTTCTCACATGTGCTCTGACAAGATTAGGAAGGTCAACTTTGACTGCAGCAATAAGCCCCTTTGTGTAACTATTTCAGGGCACCAGTTTCTTTTTATCATGTGCTTGGCATACACATTTGTGACCACATCTGATGTCTGAAGCTTGTTCTCAGGCGCATTAGTGCACGGCAACATACATCTCACTGTTTTTAGCCCTGTACTCATTTGGCTACTATTTTAAGCTTTCTTCAGTCCTTTCAAGTCTTCTTCACAGATGCAGTGCCAAGGCTTGTGGTTAAGTAACAAGCATACCTACCACTGCTGCAGAATTAAGCCTTCATGACAGAACAACTGGGAGTTACTGTCACATGGCAACAGTGTAAAACTCAGAAGGCAAGGATGGATACTTCCAAATTCGCTTCTTCAAATTCACTTCTTCTAATAGCCTTATATAGAAGGTTGTTGGCCCAGGATCAATGTTGTCCTCTCTAATTACTTTGAATCTGCAGTTGCTACTGATCCAGATGTCTGAAAAATCAGACAGCAGTCTGGCTAATTCAACAAAATGTGCTTTTGAGCTGAATTTCTAACAAATAGATCGAGTGAAGATAATAAGGCCGTGCTGGCCCACAACAAATCAAGGTAACCTGTATCATGCACAGCCCTTCAAAGGTTCTTGCTTTAATCTGAATTACTAGCTGAGATTTTGAAACAAATCAATTTATTACTTGCTTACCTACCAATCTTTAACTATGCAAAGAATAGGGAAGTCTATGCTTCAAAGCGTACTCTCAAACAGAAAGTCAATTTTTGTCTTGGGACTTCATTTTCCTGTTTAGCTGGCATTACATTTTAAACACTCTATCATATATTTATAAAGTAATACTAATTCATCAAGTCAAAAGACTGTAAACACATAAAGGTTTCTCTTGCAAGCCTCTGTTGTTTTATTGGTAAAATTTTAAGACTGAACCTGCCTCCTATACCAAAGACTGAGTATGTGCTAATAAGTTAAGTCAGCGGCCGAAAGACTTTCTCATTTCTGCATCAGAAGCCTTCTGTGATGTTAGCAGCTGAACTCCTGAGTAGGTGTAACAAAGCAATGACACATCTTGCACAACTGCTTGTTTGGAGTTTCCTAACACTCACAGATAATGTGCGTAACACGAACGTCCTGAAAAGCCACAACGAGCAGCATCCATCCTGGATTCTTGAAATAGAAATTGCATTCATCCTCAGTGGAGAGGAGTTTAGCAACATCAAGTTGCACAGGTAGCATATGATAAAATTCCAGTTCTGAGAAGCCATTCTGCCTGAAGCAGCATGATCAAAATCCTTTATTTCAACATCTTTGCCACAGTGCGTTTGAGGGGGAAAGAGAAAGTCTGCTGAAAGCCGTAATACTTCAGTTATGTGAAGATTTCTGGGCAGCATTAGATACTCTGTTCATCTCCCACGCTAAGCTCCTTACCCTCTTCTTAAAATAAAACTTACATCCTAATCACCAAGAAAATACCGTAACCTCAGTCATCTTCCTTTAAACACATCTTCTTACCTGTTTACTCCCCCAGGCTGTTCTCGGATACCCAGAAAGGAGCGGATGTTACTTTGCCTGCTGGACACCTCTATGAGCTCTGGCCCTCGGATACGCTCTAGGAATGAATCAGGTCTTTGGTCTTCATGGTGCAAACGTCTTGTGGCCCAAGACCTCACAGATATGACAAATCGTGATAGCCTGCATGGAACAGACAGACAACATTGGCTGAACCAGACAAGAACATCAGATGGCTTAAATCATCCCCACAAAGAGTAGACCAGGGGGATTTTTCTCCACTTCTTCACCTGCCACAAAATTGAACTTGATGGATTTACTGTGTGAACCCAGTCACTTCCCACAATTTCATACATCACCTTTCGCAGTGGATCAGGAAAGTATCTCACACATCAGTTCCTAGTCCACTGTACCAGCACCACAGGAGCAACAGAAGAATATTCTTGCCAAGTGGGGCAAACCAAGTGGTTGGGGTGGGGCAGTTGACTTCTGACAAACTTCTGACATTATGTGATAATGGAGGAATCCTGGACTGACAGAATTAGGAGATATAAAATATTCACAGGATCACATGCTCAAGGGCTGGTACACACAGTGGAAACAAAAGCTGAATAGTTAGTGAAGGAGGATGGACTCTGAAATAAGGAATGATAAAAATTCAGCAAATTTCCATGTGATTTTAAAGGGTCTGTCTGCAGATATATTAATTGCCTATCACATATAAACCTGCCTACTGCATAGGAAGCACTATTTCCTCATCCTAAATTTCTAGCAGAGCACTGAAATGAGATAAGCAAAATAATCATGACAATGTAATTAATTTATCAGTGTATCATTATGTATCCTTTCCTCTACCCACTAATTCACGTTACAAATCCTTATAATGTTTTCTGTCAAAGTTCTAAAGGAAACATGTTTCTGAAAAACTGAAAACAATGGAAACTGACATCTACAAAAGTGATTATATTTATTACCCACACAATATATTGTATTATTTCCTATCAGCAGTCTAGTTTGGACAAAAGTGGTGTTAATTCAGGTTTCCCAACCTTGGCTTGGAAAACAGCATAATGAAATCCTGAACAATGCTTAACTTCTTACAGAGACCTTGGGCTACTCAAGGAAAGCTCTTTACATTCTCTCTGCATCAGCTAGTATTACATATGCTCAGAGTCCACAAAGAGGTTGATAGGAACAATTTAAATTTTATGGTAAAGTACATCTGCCTCTTGACTGCAGTTCTCAAGGGCCTAACTATACCTCCTCATAAATCTTGCCCAGGTTCTCTTACCCTGAAATAAAAAGGACGAAAAAGGCAGGAATAATATCACATATCAGAAATTAGAAAAATATATTTCTAGCTCTTCAGCGCTATAGCAAGATAGCATCATATAAATCATCTACAATTTCCAACAATTAAAAGAATTCAAAGCCTATCAAGAACACAAAAGAAAAGCAAAGCTCCACATAAAAGTCTGAGATTATTTAATAGATTCTTCACTCTATTCAAAAAACGCTGCATAAAATTAAGCTACAGAATTTTTCTCTTTGCCTGAGCAGAACTCAGCTTTCACATAGGGAGTGGTATGGAAAACTACTAATATGGATGTTCTTACTTACATTAGAAAATAAAGCATTTTGATGAGACCTGTTAGTTAAGGAGCAAACAGATTTTACCAAATAAGATTGAGAGCCTCTCTATTTGAACAAAGAAACAGAATTTTCTGATTTCTGCCATGCTATATCCTTTTCACTTCTTTGTCCTTTACATCTTGAAGTAAGATACTCAGTGAAGTCCATCACATGCTGTTGTCTTAAGTCCTTGAGAATTTGCATTCAAGAGGCATGTTATGTTACCATAATATTTAAATTGCTAAGTATTCATGTTTTCATCACAGGCTTCCTTGTATATTCAAAGCGTAAGTAACTGTAGCTGCACACATGTAATTCAAACTATCCTGAACAAGGGTAAAGAACAATATAAACAAAGATTAAAAAGGAAGTTCTCAATATTAATTTATATATTCATATGTGCGTTATGTTTACACAAAACACACACCTAGAAATGTTTTCCACCTAAAACCAACTTCTTGCAGATTTTGTAATTTACATGCAGTGGTGTCACCATCTGACAACCAAACAGAGAAATACAAGTTTATTCTCCACCATCCAAAAGTCTGAAGTGTAAAGAACACTCTTTAAATTACTCTAGTCTTATAATAATTTTTTCTTTGCTCTTTGAAATACACTGTGCTTAAACTGAGTATGGTCTGTATTGTGTGTAACAATGGTATCTGAGGACAGAGCTCTGTAGTCTCAGCTGGAAATATTTAAAGCAGACACAGTTAAGTTTTTGAAGCTCCACTTCAGGTTTATGTTTAAGTCCTGGTAAAGTAAATGACTTAAGCGAGTGGTTGACTTGAATTTTGCTCACTAAGGCTCCCAATCCATTATAAACATAACTGGACTCTAAAACCAGAGAGAAACTCTTGCACTCCCAACTCTTGTCTCCTCCCTTGCCAGAGCCATCTACTAACAAGGGAACAATCATTATGTCTTATTTGATAGGAAACAAACATTCCATCAGCTCTCAGCCAGAACCAAACTCTTATCCATTTACTTTACAGTCTGGCCTCACTTCATGCATTTCCTCAGTGTTCAATCTATTTTCAGATCTGATCATGTAAAAATATTTTTTTTTTTATTCAGACTAATGTGTGTGAGCTCATTCAGCGTCTCTAGGATTCTAAGGTTTTTATTATCAATGAGTAAGCGATGAGTTCAGAATCAAGGTCAAAAGCAGCTTCTGTTACTTTTTATAGACTTTCTTCAGCTGGACTCCATCCATCTTCTTTGGAAAGCGATGGTTCTTCTTACTTTGTCTCCAAATTGTGATCAGTCTCTTTCAACAAGTTAAACTTAATACTGGAAATGGTATTAGCACATTACCTTGCCATTGCTCCCCTGCTTGTGAATGAGCTCATCTGGGATTCAGATAGGTGTCTTCCCTCCACAGAAATGACTCTCTGCAGTTCTGAAGACGCATCCTCACACAATGAATGGGTTCTGCAAAAGCAATTTTTTTTTTAAGAATTCCACATAGCCTCCAGCAGACCTCCCCGCATCTGATTCTTTCCACCACTGCATCAGGAAACAATGCAGCAAATTGTCCTCTTCCTAGTAATATGGCATAGATTTGATAAACATAGGGCTAAGTCTATATTCCTACTTTTCTGGCACCATCCAACATGAAATGAGGTCAGTAGAGGCCCTGCCATCCATTCCATCAAGCTCAGAAGCTGACTCCTTACTGGTCAGTACTACTCTAGTGTGTGGATACACAATTATGGGAAGCATGTTTTCTACTCTAACATCTCCTGTAAGGCATCAGCAGCCTTCCTTCAACATGGAGTTCATCCCCAGGGGGCTTTAAAGTGACTGCCCACTGCTTTTTTCAGTGTTGTTCTCCTAGACATTGGAGACAGCCCAGTTGCAGACAACTGCAGATAGTGACTGCAACGTTAAGCTACGGGCAGTGCCTGCCAGCTCCCATGAGTTCTCGTAATTGTAAGACTACTTATCAGCACTGAAATAATAAGCATTTGAGAAAAATAGATGAAACTTTAGCCTCGTCTGTCAGTAATGGAGTTTTGAAATTGACTTCACTGGAACCTGGACTTTACCAGGGCTTGTTCTGGATTTTTTTTATAAGACTCATAGGGTTTTCTCTGTATTTTTCATTCTTTAGTATTCACTTTTACAAGACTTTGTCACACCCATTGAGGATCATTTTTTCCCCATTTGTAACGCCAACAAAAACTCTCACGAGTCTGTTAATCTGTACTGCCAGGAAAACACTGACTCTAATGATACTTGCAGTAGCTTCGTAAGAACCGGCAACAGCATTTTGAACGCTCACAAAAGGATAATTAGGAACTCAATTTTGTGTGTACTCACAGCTGAGAAACTGACAAACAGAGAATTAAAACTTTATTGCTTCTACCCAAAGAATCATGCTAAAAAAAGATAGGTCCTGCCACTCCCAGAATTCTCAAATCATTAACTGTTTTCTTCTTCTCTTCTATTAAGAAGACACCAATAGACACTGCTTAGTATTGAAAAACTTTTATAACCCAGTTTATGTTGTGGGTGCTGAGAATGCTGTGGATGCCAAAGTTAACGTGGCTTCTAGGGGAGAATGAACAAACTCATGGAACAGAAACCCATTACAGATTACCAGATACACAGAGCCTGCGTTCAGCTCAAGAGGTCTCCTGAGCTGGATGCTGGGAGAGTATTAGAGGAAATTATGTTGCAGATACTTGCAGTTTGCCTGGTTTTTGTCTTTTTTCCTGGAGCATCTGCCTATAGACCTGCTGGAGAAAGGATACTGGACTAGTCAGTCTTCTAGACCGCACTGCTATGGCTGTTTTTAAGTCCTTTTATTTCTTCTTACAGAAAAATAGACACTTTGTGTGATCTTAGACAGCAATAAATCCTAATATTGCTACTTCTGTTCTTACTTACCAACTATTACTATTTTTGAGTCCTGAAAATACATTTTTAAAAGAAGATAGTGGGAGTTCTTAGAAAATAATTTGAAGTGTCACAATTCAGATGTGAAAAAAAAAATTGTATTTTGCAGAAATAGATAGCCTTTCATGGAGGCTTAAGCCAGTATGTTTTATTTCACATTTGGATGGATTACAAGTTTGTATTCAATCAGTGACTCAGATAATGAGGAGTATCTCACTAAGCTGCAGTAACTCAACTGCTTTTAGTGACTGTAAAGTTGTTATATTTGCTCTAAATATAGGTAATTAAATATAAGGGTCACAAAATAAAGTAGTGAATAATAACACAGAAAACAAAGTAAACATGGATTAAAATACTTTAGGTATCCTTCCAAGTAGAATTTAAAAAAGAAAAAAGACCATCAGAGTGCATTCTTTATCAGTCTAAGAAAACCCTAAACAGAGGTCAGGCCCAGGAAATCAGGCCAATCAGACTTTTCCTGAAGTCTCAGAGGGAGATCTATTTCAATTTTATTAGCCTCTATAAGCATACTGAAATACAATGAACACCATGTGACATTCTATTTTGATATAACTGTGCTGGTTTATCAGTAAGAACAAGAGCCAAGCAGGAATTGAAAACTGCTATCCAAAATGCACTGTTAACTATTCTTCTTATTTCTTTTTTGTAAACTTGTTTTAGTCCCAGTCTATTTTATTACTCACACTGCTGTGCTTGGGCATCTGCTGACAATAAACAAAAGGCTAAGAATGAAGAGCTCAGCTTTATTTTGAGTAAATGCCTAGGAAGGCAACACAGAATAGTGCAGATAGAGCTGAGTGAGCTCTAAACAAGCTAGATCGGGTACCAAAAGCAGTACTGTCCTACCAGCTCCACTTCATCAGCACAGAGTCATACTTGCTAAGCACATTATCTGTTAAGTAAAAGTGCTTCATGTGCATGATCATCACCTCCATACTCCTCAGCAGTGTGGAAAGCTGTGCACCACTGTCCCTACACAGGGTCATCGTATTTTGTGCATCATCTGTAACACTGAGAGTTTTACCAACTGTCTGTCTTCTTGCTAGCAGTAGCTACAGAGCACTTAATGGCACCCTCTAAAACCCAGTGTTTTCAATCCAGGGTATGGCTTTTGGTGTCTGGAGCCAGAAGTATGTTGAACAAATGTTTTAATCTAGGTGAAAGAAAATGGCATGCTTAATGTGACCTGATCTGAACACCTTCCAATCTGATCCAGAGTCCTGTAGAACATTTCAAATTATTTAAATTACCCTCTGGTCAGATTCCTACCAATAAGTGATCAGACACACTCACTGAAAAATTTGTATTCTGTAGGAAAAAAAAGGCAAAACTCTCAGACTCAACTGCTGGAATCAAACTGGGTGGATTATGGACTCAACTAGAGAAATTTTGAAGTCTATATTTTTATTTTGGTTGCTTGACTGTGTTTAAAAAACTATTTTCTGATTACTCTATATGTGCATCAAGAATTTCTACAACTAGGTTTATGTTATAACTAAATATAACAATTTGTAAACAAATTCAGGTTTACCTTACAAAAAAGTTATAGGTGTAACATGTGTAGACAGGAAAATCAAAATAATTTTGTGGAGTTAGTACTAAACTGCTTGCATTTCACTTTTACAAATACAGCTTATGTATATCTGCAACAGGATCAGAAAACAATACACAAAGGACTCTGCCAGGCAACTCTTATGAAAGCACCTGACCGATATTACACAGCAATCATGAACATATTCCACTTTAATTCACAAAAAATGCAAATCAAAAACTAAAACCAAAATGAACTCTTTCTTCCAGTATTATAACAAGTCCCTATTATAAAACTCATACTCATTCCTGACTTTCCTCAACCCTGTTCAGACAATACAAGAGTCCTTATTTGTCAGCTGGCTTTATACTGATGCAGAGGGACAGTTACAGATGGGGCTTTTGATGTAACATCTTCAATGCATGTGGCATAGTTTTTACTTTATTTTTACAAAGATGGACCCATTCCCATCTGGACTCCATAAATTTGTTTGGTATCTGCAGTAAAACAGTAACCACTGCCATTAATATCCAAGGGTGTTACATGGCCTGAAATCAACATAAGAGAATACGCAGTGTGCCAAGAAATAAAGAGCAGATTACAAAGCAGAAACATGGGTAGATTATTGTGCCTCCTCGGATTATGCTGAAAAATATTTTATTTCCATGGGGGTAGCACTGTCACTACATCTTAGAGAAAACTCACTGACACTGAGGTTTCTGTTCCATGCCTCTTCAGCTCTCTAAAGCCAATTTATTCCCATGCTTTCGAGGTATCTAGCGGAGTAAGCTCTAGGAAGGATATTTACATCAGCACCTGCTCTGTACCTGTCCCTTGCCTTGATTTATTTTGGCTCTAAATTTGCACAAAGATCTTCGAGCAAACCCTAGATGGCCATTTTCACTTAAAATGCATGCAAATAATCCAGAGTTTTCATTTAGTAGTAATTGTTTTGAAGTTCTGATCAGTTAAACAGAAATTGCTGAAGCCCTTTTGAGTAATGACTATGAGCCAGACTCCAAGGGCGGGATTTGGCTCCAGATGGCAGTGACCTAAATTAGGGTTTCTAATATAAGCTGAGTATCTTAAGTTCCCATTATAGTCAATTGCCATCTTAGGGCTTGATTCAGTTGCCTCAATATAGGAGTCTAGTACCATTTGAAATACCTAAAATACTTCATCTGACCTCTCCAGAGCATACAGGTCTCAATCCACTAGCCCCAGCTAAATGCTTCAGATAGATACTCTATGGTGTCTCAAATAGGTTTAGATGCCTATTTTAGGCAACTAAATACCTCTCAGAATCGACATAGCCAAACTATTAGTACTGACTACATCTCCACTGATGACAGCAGGAACTTACACACCTACTCACATAAAGATGCCGAAATCCAGATGTCTACAAGGCACAGCTGAATCCTACTTCCAACTTTCAGATAGCCAACCTGTGTCTATAAGCTTGTGTCTATTTATTTGAGCTGTTTCTATACAGAGGCGGGATTTTAAAAATGAAGACTTATTTGTTATTTTTTGGTTTGTTCATTTTTGTTTTAACAAAATGGACCAACTTTATAGCACACTACACTGTAAGAAATTGGGCACATGAATCACATACTCCAGCATACCTGAGAACGACAGTTTAAAGATCACCAGCAGCTTTCTGTTAACTGTTTCAATGAATGCTTTTCCTTGATAATACCTCATTCCACAGCAGAAAAGCACTTAAGCACATACGTAGCATTAAGCATGAATTTAACACCCACTGACTTTAATAAGAACTAACTAATGTGCTTAATTGCTTTGTTGAACTAGAGCCAACAGGAGTTGGAGGAAGATAAAGGCAAAGGAGAAATGCTGCTACTCTAGAAAACCTGGGTTTTTTTCCAATGCCTGTAGTTGTATATTTTGCTACAAGACAGAGAAGAGCTAAAATTTTGGATGGGATCTATCTTTTGGTACAGACATATTTTAAAACAAATCTGAATTAAAAAAAATGCGTATCAGAATTCTTTGAGTGGTATTACAAACATATTGTATATACTTACTATCAATCACTTCAGCAATCCAAAAACCTTAAATATGAAATCTCTTCTCATAGTGAGATTGTACCTTTTTACTCATCTATGAACTCCTGTAATTAATGGTGATAATAGCAAACTTTATTTTAAATAAATGGCTCTCCAAGACCATCATCATCATCATCATGATAAAGTGCAATTCATATTTCAGTCCCTCTATCTGTCACAGGCAAGTCATTGCCTCTGAAACTGCAGATGACTGCAGTGATTTAATTCTACATTTAAACTTGTATAACCACACTCTCACATCCCTGCCAGCAATTCCATTCCGTGAGCTGCCAATCACTGATATCCTCTACAAAAAGGATGTTTAAAAAAGGAAAGGAAGAGGCTCATTTCTATCTGTGTTTTCCCTGTTTCTGACATATCACTGTAAACGGAGACAAAGGGACATGGCTCGTGCAAATCTCCCTAAGAGACCATGGGGTAGTATAACTGAGACAAGCCAGCCATGCTGCACAGAACAAAAGCAGCTCCATTTTCACTGGTGTAGGTACACCTACATGACAGAAAGTATCACGTAAGCAAAGCAGAAAGAAAAAAAGGGCCAATTCAAACAGGACAGGGATCACATCCATACTAGATGCTAGGGGCATGCAATCCAGTATTATCGTAACGCAGGCAGTCCTATCAGCCCAGCAGGATTTTGAGTGCTCTAGTCTGGGTACACATTTGAACAGCAAGAGACACTCTGATAAGGTCCATGTAGCGGAGGTGGTTGACCATAACAAGCCAAAAGCAGAACTCTTTTTCCAGTCTGTACAGGTGCTGTAGATCATCAGACACTTTCCTGCAGGCCCAGCAGGGTTTGCTCAGACTAGACAGTGACTGGTACTGTGTAAAATGTAAGTGCAAGCTCATTAGCATATTTTAAACAGCCACTTTAAAACTATCAAAACAGAGAAAGGTGAATGTAAAGAAACTGTTACAGTTCCACCGTACAGTGACAGACTGAAAATCCAGTACAAACATGCTGATATTCCTTATACAGTACAAATGTTCCCTATCATAGGAACTAGGCGATTTGCAGAGGCTACTTTAAAAAAAAAAACTTCCTGAGGCTTTTCACTGAGTGGCACTGAGAGGATCCCTTTTTCTCCAAATCCCACAGACTCTGTGGGAAGCACAGACCCTAATATCTGCGTGATGACTTGAGAAAGAGGTTTCTCCTTAATGAGCTGGTGTAATTCCCACTGATGTGAAAATGGGCTTTATTCCTGAGGTAATACAGATTCTGCTTCCAAAACTGCAAGCCACGACAACCTTCCTGCTGCCGCCTCTTCTGTACTTTGGATATACACTGTTAAGTCAGTTAAGTGCGCTGGGTCAACAATATCATGATATAATGCTCCCATAATGCAGAGCTAGAGGAGTGCCACAAATTACGCAGCAATCTGTCCTCTTGAGTGTGATGAAAGGAATATATTACCTGATACAGCCATTTTCGATCCTTTCAATATCTTCATCAGTAGTTCTGACAGACAGTCTGTGCATACCAGGGTAGGAGTGCTGGGTGTTGATTTTTGCCATTTTGCTTTACATATCAACATCTAAATGATGTCTGAAACAGGGGGGGAAAAAAACATTTTGTGAAGGCTGCAAAAGAAATGTGCTCAGTACTTAAAAAGAGCAATTTATTGAAACAATGGAACAGCAAAAAGCAAATTCAACCATTTGAAGAATAGCCAGTGATATTTACACACAGAATATGATACCCGTTTCTTGATTTATTTGCACTAGCTAGTAAAAGTGTAACAAAGAAAATTCATCATGACCAAAGAAAAGGGTTACATAACACTATACTCTTTTTAGTCTCTGGGCTTTCTGAATACCTACACTGTCATAGTGAAATTGCATTTAAAATCTCATTAAAAGAAGGTTACAGTCAGATAGCCAACCAAAAAAAGCTAGGTAATACATGTGCTAGGCTAACTCATTCCACTGTAAGTTCATCCTCTTGTGCTAATTTTATCTATTTTATGATTAAGTTTTTTATTCTGAAAATGCATATTAACCAAGTAGATAATTAATGAAATGTATCCCTCAGCTTAATATATGCCATGCGTTAATTCTATATTATCTAAACTGTGCACTAAACACATACTAGGGGCTTTTTCCATTTATTTCCATGTGTCATTTTTATTATACTGCTTCAAGACAAGCTCTGTTAAGATATTTAGCAGCCCAGCTCCTACAAGATGTAGGAAATTGACCTAAATTCCTTTCCGGATTTGGCCTTCAATGCCTTACCAAATTCATATCACATCTATCGCCTGCAAAACAGGTTTTAAGACTCAAGACAAGTGTCTTAAAAATGAGGGACTGAAAGACTTTCAGTGAAAGCTTTGAATTTTGAATTTTTTTTTCAGTTTTGAAACTCCATTCAGGAACTTTTTTGTTTGAGATATGACTAGAATGAAATTCTCTTGGGATCATTCAACTACGTCAGACCATCTACTGTCCCTTTTCCACCTGTAATCCTCTGTCTCACTGACCATACAACAGTCAGCTTTAGCAGCAAATGAAATACAGATCTTACAGAAACTAACATTCTGCCCTGAATTATTCCTGAAGCAAAGCTCACAATCCATGATTAGGTCTATGTTATGCATCCAGTTTCTTAAAAAACAGATACCTGACTTACCCTCCACTCTACTCCCAGACAACTGAAGGGAATCATATACAACTCTTAAAATATTTCAAAATCTAAAATAGATTAATTTAATTTTTTCATCCAGAAATAATGAAATAAGTCTAGAAATAGCCATTGGGCATCACTGAACACCTGAAAATCTAATTAGTATTTCCCATTACTACTTTTGCCTCAGTGCAGGTCAATTGATGTATAACTGCGTCTCACCTTAAACTAAGCCCTGTACATACTGGTTAACTTAAGCCTTACTGGGGAAAAAATGGGCATTTCTATTACACATTGATAGAAAAAAATAAAGAGAGATCTTTCAACCCGCTCTCAGATTTGAATGTTCATTCAGAAGAATTAATTCCTAAAATGCAGATAATTTATGCTAAAAACATAACTACATATAAAAATGTTAACTGAAGCAGTCTCACAAAATGAATCAATTTTGTCTGTTCAAAAAACATCTGCCAAATTATTTATGTATATGTTAATGTATATCCATTATAAATATCAATGAGTATTTCTTTTAAAATGATTCAGCCTTTGAGAGACAAATATTGTTATTAATAAATTAACCAGTCAAATGAATGGGTTTCAAAATAGGTATGATGCCAAAAGTATCTCATCTCTAGGAAAATTTTCCATAAATCATTTTTTAGTTATAATTACTGCTTCCACTACATACTTCGTAACACAGAATTAGATAGATGACACGCACTAGTGCTTTGGTGATTAGACCATGTATTTTGCCGTAACAGTGAGTATTAAGGTAACTCCCATTTCTCATATATTAATTTGAACATAATTCAAGGTAAGAAGAAAATATGTCCTTCCTTCTGTTGTTCCTGATTTCTTCAAAGCTCAGCTTACCAAAATCTGCAAAAGTAGCCTACAATTTATTCTCTGTCTCACTGCCCAGGTTCCAAGACTTGAAGTTACAAGGGGAGGCTACAAGGCAGCAGCCAGGCTGTCACAGCCGCTTCATCTAAAAACAGAGCAGCATGCTTCTTACTGACAAATTGTTGTGCACATACAGAAAGTAAGACACAGCAGCAAATTTTTTCTTCCTACTGACAGTTGCTCTTGCTGCCTATTTCATTTCCACTGCTTTGAGCTATACCAAGTCTTGTGAAAGTTAACTTTTAAGAGTAAAGTGGCATGAGCTGCTTGCATTTTACTGCTCTGTATAGAACCTGCTCTCCTTTAAAGCTCAGCCAAATAATTTTATTGTTTTTTTAAATCATAATAGAACTCTCTATCACATCGCAGGAGGGAGGGAACAGTGTCAGGTATTCCCCATGTACCCCCATTAAACTTCCACTTTATTCAAGTTCAAGGTTTTAAAAGCTTGATGGTGGGAAAAGAATCATTCATAAGATAAGTAACAAAGCATTAACTCTTTTCTAAGGATGTATTTCCAGCGCAAGGTGAGTAGTGAGTTAAGATCTTGCCTAGTTCTGCCACCTAACACAACAATAACCCTGTCATTAGTTCTGGTGATTCACAATCAGATCGATGTCTATCTACCGCAGTTCTTAAACAAGGGTCATCTGGTTTATAACCTCCAACAAAATAAATAACTCTGTTAAAACAATAAAGGTATGAGATAATAAAAAGCTTCTGAAGTCTAGAGATGATGTAGATAATTCACTACCAACAACATATATTATCTCACTGAAAAGACCAAACACTATTTTGGATGGAAAACTAGCTTCTTAGAAGACAGAAAGCAAGAATGGGATTAAACAACAGTCACCTTCACCACTAAGAACAATATTCCTCAGGGTTGCATAGGAAAACCTCTCATTAATGATGCTAATGAAAACAAGGAGCAGTGAGACAAAAAGATCTCAGGACGGCAAGAAGTACTATGGGCAGGAGAAACAAGAGTGCAAGGAACTTTAGGGTGACCTACATCAACTTGATCAATTTCTCAATTTGACAGCAAGTGACGTGCAATGTAGGCAAATGGAAATCAATGAATACAGGTAAAAAGCACGTAAACTACGGCCTTATATGCTTCCAAATTAACCATGTGCTCTCAGAAAGGGAACCTGAACACAATATATGTCCAGCTCAGCGAAACACCCTGCTCAGTGCAGGGCAGGCTTGCTGATACAATAGCTAACGATGTATACGTGGAAAGTGTTAATGACACAAAGAACACTAAAACTGCTCCATGAAACAACAGTGCGGACTTATCTAGAACACTATTATCTCTTCTCTTAAACAGAAACATACTGCAGAATAAAAACGTGGCAAGAGTGATTAAGGACATAGAAAAGGGAGAGAAAGAAAAATGGTGCTTGCTCACCCTAAAAAGGCAAAGAATAAGAAGCTATAAAATAAAAATATGTAGGCAAAATTGGAGCTCATTTCAGAGCCCTTACAATGATTTCAGCTGTAAAATCCAAATTCAATATACAGTGTGGTCTGAAGTCTTATTTCACACTAGACTGGAAGAAGGAAGGAGGGGAACATTTCACAGAAATACAACCCTACTATTAAGCAATAATACACATTAATATATTTTTGGAAGGAGATAGGGAGAGTGAATGAAAGTTCGTTATTAAATTGTGCCATGCATGCCCAGCTGTGGTAGAGAGGGACAGAACACAGGACTGGTAGAAATAAATAATGCAGTAATTTGTGTAGAGCACAGGTGGTGAGACCTCCTGAAGCAACATGGTTTGGCCCTGCATGAAGCACATAAAATTCTGACAAATTACTGGCTACCTCATAAAGGAGAAATGTTTGTTCCTTCTAGACCTCCATGATTCCTAATCATAAATATGTTTAACGGTCTAGGAAAGAGATCACCATTTCAAAACTGGATCCAAAATCTGGCAAGTGACTGACTAGGCAGAAGCTTAAAATGAGCATGGAGCTATCAGGAGTCAGCCAGCAAGAAAACGCTGCAGAAGTGTAAGACTCCGCAAACACCTTCTGCAGGGCTGCAGAGAGACAGCTCCAGCTAGCTGGGATCTACAATCCTAAAACTGCCACTAAAAACTGGTGCTTACAAGATAGTTTCAAGAACTGAGTAGAGCTCAGTTTTGTATTTAAAAACATAGTTTTATAGTAATGTGGTGGGTTGGCCTTGGCTGGCTGCCAGACACCCATCCAGCTGCTCTCTCACTCCCCCTCCTCAGCGCTCCAGTGCGAGAAAGTAAGATGGTAAAGCTCATGGGCTGAGATATGGACAGGAAGATCACTTACCAATTATCATCACAGGCCAAACAGCCTCGAACTGGGGAAAATTAATTTAATTTATTGTCGATAAAATAATTGGTGAAAAACAAAGACAAAAACACCTCCCCCCCCTCTTTTTTTCCCCAGATTCAACTCCACTCCAACATTCCCAACTCCTCCACCTCCTCCACCCCGCCCAGCAGTGCAGGGGGTGGGGAACGGGGGGTTGCGGTCAGCCCATAATGCTTCCTCTCTGCCGCTCCTTCCTCCTCACACTGTTCCCCTGCTCCAGCGTGGGTCCTTCCCACAGGCTGCAGTCCTTCATGAACTGCTCCAGTGTGGGTCCACTCCACAAGCTGCAGTCCTTCAAGATAAACCTGCTCCAGTGTGGGTGCTCCATAGGCCACAGTTCCTGCCAGAAGAACCCGTCTCTGCATGGGCTCCTCTCCACTGGCTGCAGTTTCCTTTGGGAAATAGCTACTTGCTCCACCGTGGGGCCCTCCACAGTGGATACCTGCTCCAGCATGGTCCTCTCCACGGGCTGCAGGGGAATCTCTGCTCCGGCGCCTGGAACAACACCTCCCCTCCTTCTTCCCTGACCTCGGTGTCTGCAGAGCTGTTTCTCACACTTTTTTCCCCTCACTCCTCACACACTGCCCGTGCGGCATTTTACCCTTTCTTAAATACATTTGCTCTGAGGTGCCACCCCCTTGGCTGCGGGGCTCAGCCGTGCCCTGCGGGGGTCCATTGGAGCCAGCTGGAACCGGCTGTGTCCGGCACAGGCAGCCCCGGCCTCTCCTCACAGAGGCCCCTGCAGCCCCCTGCCAGCACCTGGCCACCTGCACCCAATGCGAGTAGATACCTGCCTTTTATAAAATCTCTGCTGTCTTTGAAGTAGAGTATCTTCCCTGGAGATACTCAAAACCGGCCTGGATGCCGTCCTGTGCAGCCTGCTCTAGGTGACCCTGCTCTGGCAGGGGGGTTGGACTAGATGATCTCCAGAGGTCCCTTCCAACCCCCACTGTTCTGTGATTCTGTGAAGTACACTCTTTGCTCTGAATATTTAAAGCTAATAATTACATTGAGGGTGAAACTTGATTACCTAAAGGCTGACAAGTCTGATAAATCCATGTTAAGCACTTAAAACAGTTATTTAGCTTACAAGCGATTTAACGAGACAGACAGACAGACAGACAGATAGTCCTCTGAGCCTGAATCTAGCTACCTAGTTTTAGGCAACCAAATTGGAGAACTGAATCCTTAAAGTATCCTTGTAATTTTTAATTTTCCAGAACTAAGTGACGCATCTTTAAGCACACCCAGTCAAACTGTGGAAAACAAGAACTGCCTCAGGTTGAAGAATTTTCCAGTGTCAGAGAGCAAAATAAAACTTACCTGAAATAATCCTAGCTCTTGAAAGATTGACATCTTTATCAATGACTTAAGCAAAAATTTAACATGCTTTCTCACTTAGTATTTCTTTCCTTGCTACCAACTGTATTAACCTGAAAGAGGTGAATAATTCCACACTCAAGAATATTGCTTTTCAGTGCATAAATCATTGAGACTGAAACTAGAGCTAAATGAGAAAGACGTATTATCCTACTAAAAATATAACAAATTATACATTAGTGATAGCTCTCCTCACTCCAGATGCAAATAGTTCATGTACTCTTTTATCCTCTTTCATTTTGGATTCAATAGCAACTGATGTTTTGTGTCAAATTATTTTATATGCACTGTCTGCTCTGAAAGACCTGTTTTATCGAAACACCCAGTTGTCTGACAACAAATACGAGTTCAAGTAACATATGAAAACTTCAGATTCACATAAGCATTTCCTAATTTTGAAAATCAGGTTCTACTTATCTCTTTATAACTGCAACATTAAAGGCGTAGAACTAGAGGTACAAAGGCTGCAGTATCTAAATTTTAGGAGCTGTACCATCCAGTGGATTTCCTACAGAAGGCACGCAGAAAATCAGGTACCCAGGAATAAGGCACTGACAGGGAAGCTACGTATGCTAGCCTATACGAAATGATTGAAGCTAAAATGGGAGACTGAAAATAACTGGGCATCTAACTCCAGGCCAAAAGAGGGTAGCACCCAGTTCACAGCCACAATCCCCCCCTTTCTCAAGTCCATTCACCCATTTGCAGCAAATTGCACTGTGCTTAGGAGCTGCACCTCAAAAATGAGAAACTTTTCAAGTCTGCTTCAAGTTAAGCACGCCAAAACCAGTTTTCCCCCTTTCGCCGGAGCCTCTTACCAATAGATTATGGGACACGCTCACACATACCTTCTCATGGGTTTGCCGTGCTCCGAGAACACACACCAGCGCAGCGGCAGGAATGCCTGTTTCCAGCACCCACTGCAATCCGGATACAGTCAAGGCCTCTGAGCAGCTTCGTGGCCTAGGTTTCAGGCAATTTTGCACGTGCTCAGCAGCAAAAAAAACCCAACACACAGCCACACATTTAAATATTACAAATTATATCAAATTTAGGAGGTTGCTGGCTATCAGTTAAGCCACCAAAATGAACTGTGTAGCCTGTCAAACATCCATGAAAGAAGTCTGAGTTACTACACTCTCCCTCTCAAGAGCATTGAGAGTTCACATTTGAGCTACTCTAAGGAGTTCCCCTTTTGGGCAGAATATGTTAACTCACCCTAACTTAATTCAAAATTGTTAATCAAACAAATACTAATACTTCTGATATGAAGTAAAAGTAGTTGTTTACCAAGTAATGATGGCAGATCAAGCTGTTTGTACTACTATTTAATATTCTTAAATCTTATTTGTTTAGATTAAAAGGACTACAGACAGAAAATACAGCAGAATTCAAAAAACAGCTTTTCAAGGTGAAGTATGTATCACTGTCACAAAGTTAAAGGTGACTTTACATATGATTTTATAATGGGTCTTCTGTGTTTGTGTAGTTGGTAATATACTGTTTTTCTGAAGGCTTTCAACACCATTTTACTTACTGTTATGGAAGCAGTGATAAGCTGCATAGGATCACTTACATCATTTTAGTTAAGACACCTTCCAAATCCTCACACAGCCTCTCAGGTTCAACCCTGGAAAGTCTTTGGGAATTATTTTGGGATTTGACCTCCACCTACATGATCCTTGTTACATCACTTCGCAATAGTTGTAGTTCAGCTGTACGTTATGAATGTGGTGTTATGCGATGTGTGACAGTCTGCGGTTCCAACGTATCAACCAACCAGTACAGGCAACAAATGGACTTCAAAGACCAGACACCGGATCTTTAAGCAACTACGTGATTTGAAGACGAGGTACGACCTTTTCCTTCAATGATTTGGAGGTTTGTAAATTAACCTGCAGATTTAACTCTGGCACACTCTCATGGAAATCAGCTCTGTATAAAGGCTACTGGGTAAAGCACAAGGGGTTGAAAAAATCATAAGCAGGCTGCACCACCTTACCCTCATGAATCATTACACATAACAGTTGACATCAACAATTCTTAAATCCTATGACCTCTTTTAGAAGTACACTTTTCCAATTTTATTACTCTCTGCAACATCATATTGCATTTTCCATAGTCTGTGGGCACTGCTATCTCCTGAAAATGCATGTAATTTATATGCATAGCCTAGTTACCTCAGTACTAAAGATGTGTCAAACAGATACGCTACCTCTCACAGGTACTCCAGGATGTGCATATACTACACACAACACTGCATATTCATATATGTATAATTTACAGTTTTAGAATGAAATGCATATGATTATCCTTGATCCATTGGATGGTTGAGTCCCTGGCACCTTGTAGTAGTAAAATAATCTTTTAAATAAATTTAATTATTTGGAGTGAGTTTCCCTTCTATATCTATGAATTATTAGTAACATAGTTAAATTTTCTAAGATTTACTAAATTTTTTTGAAGATCATTTTCTATGAATGTATTATTCTTTAGACTGGAAACTGTTCAGGAGAAACTAGCTGCGTATATTGAACATAACATTGTAAATTAAAACACAGTAAATTACAAATTACAGTTGACTGGACAACCAAGTCACATCATGTTGTTTCTGTTGCTAGTATGGGTTAACATGATGCAGGTATCCATGTTTCTATACAGCAAATAAGCTCTGTGCAAGGCTTCTGTAACCACTGTCTAAAATCTACCAGTTCTGCTAACAGCTCTGTCAGTGCATTCTATTGCCAAGGTTACTCTTAAAAGTCAACATAACAAGGGCATGAATAAAGCTAAAACACAGCAGGTTTACATTTCTGAAGGAGTAAATACAAAATATATATATATATATGTTTACATGTGTGCTCGTGCATACATGTGAATGTTACCCATTCAAATTCACTTCCTGCCCACTTTAAGTAAACTATCACAGCCATCCCATTTGGCTGGGGAAGGACAACATAAGAGGGAATTTGTGTCACGTTTCACGTGCAGTAACAAGGCATTTGACCGAAGAGGATTTAAGAGACGCTAATGAAAAGAGATGGCAACATTGGAGAAGGCTGCAGGATAACGGGCTGAACCGAAATGACAGAGCTTGGGTGCAAATTGGATGACAAAGGCTGGGATGCGCAGAGGTATACAGAAAGCAAAGCTGAGAGATGTTGACGTGGAAGGATGGTGTATAATTTTTGAAAGCTGATGTGCTCTTCCCTCAAGTCGTTCACTGCTTGTTTACCATTATTACCCTTGCTGATTAGACATCCTGACAGTCCCATTATCATCTGCACTGTGTATTTTTCTAATCAGATGGTTCTAGCATGCATACTCAAAGAAAACAACATAAAAAATATCAGAGAAAAAAACCCTGTGCCGACTGAAGGCAAAGTTATGCTGTTTCAAAAACTGTAACATCTGAAACTGCAATTTACTCAGTTGCAACAATGAAAATTACAGATTTTAAACACAACAGTCCTCTTACTGCTTGCTTTGAATGTAACAACTCTGAATCTGGAAAACAAAATATAGTAAAAAGTGTCTACTATTAACCAGTACCAACATTTACATTTAATATCATTTCTTCAGAGATTTAAAGTAACATTTATGTCATTTTTCCTCGTCTTCTTGTGGCTTTTTCCTCTTCGTGAGTGGACCATGCATTAGAGAAAGACATTGATAACAGTCATCATTGTATCTTGCACATTCTTAGGCAGACTATGGCCTGGTTTACACACCACAAGTTTTGCAAAAGATGTCATATTGCTAAAAACAAGGTCAATTTAGCAGGAGCACCAGGAATCCCAGGAAAGTGATTTCCTTTCACTGCACCTGTAGTATTTGCTAGCATTTTCTTTACATAGGGTTTGACAACCTCATGCTTATACCACAGGCACTGGACAGCAGAGAAGTTGGAGACACGTGGATCAAACCGGTGAAGCGAAGCCTCCATCAGCAGGAGTGGGGTAATTCCCCTCGGCCCCACTTCTGTACGGATTTGTGTCCTGAATCCAGTGTAATTGTGGATACACGGATCTCTGCGTAAATTAATCAAATTAACCCTTTTTTTTAAAAAAAAAAAAAAAAGAGCTTCTAAGTTACATTTCCATTTCAAGCTTTTGAGATAAGGTTTAGAATTGAAGTCAGATGCAGGACATGCCCCCACTCTCAGGGGTGTAACAGAAACGGAGGCTCACTGCCTCCTCTTTCAGACTCACCTTTCCACGCTTTCCTCCGCAGTACCCGAACTGAGAAACTCTGTCTGTCCGTCCGTCTGCCTGAATGCAGGCGCTCCGGGGCCCTTACCCTCAAGCCACACTGACAGGCAGCGCTGCCCTTCCCCGACGCGGTTGCGGCCGGGACCCCGCTCCGGGCCCGCGGCGCGGGGCAGCCCCGGCAGCGGCAGCCCTCCCTGGCGGGGCGGCCCAGCCCGGCCCGGCGGGGGCGGCGGGGCAGGGCCCGCCGCGGCCGCCCCTCCGCGCGGCGCGGGCGGATTACAGCCAAAGCCCGCTCGCCTAAGCCCGGCTCACCGGGAAAAGCCGCTCGAAGGGCTTTGCGATCCTGTTAAGTTCTCGGAGAGGATCAAGACGTCAAAGCGGCTCGGCGGCGCCCCGGCACGTTTCTTGCCACGCCGAGGAAAAGTTGGGAGCCCACCGCGGGCAGGGCACGGCCGGCCCGGCGCCGCTGGCGGAGCGCGGACCCGCAGCCCCGGGCGGCGACGCCGTCCCCCCACACGAAAAGCGACGTGACCCTGCGAGGCGGCTCCCCCCGACCCCGCCGCGCCTCCCGCGGCAGCGACACAGGCCCCGGCCCCCGCGGCACTCACCACCTGCGGGGCGGAGCTGCGGCCGGGCGGGCGCTCATCCCCTCCTCGCTGCGGGGTGGCAGCCGCCGCGCAACCCGCCTCAGCCTCAGTCCCTCTCGGCCAGGCAGGGTCCCGTCGCCGACGCCACCCCGCTCCCGGCCGCGCTCACCGCTCCCGCCGGTGCCTCCGCGGCTGCCTCAGCCGCCGCCCCGCGGTCCATGCCCAGAGGGGCCGGCCGCCGCTCGGGAGGAGAGCTCCGGGCCGTCAGAGAAAGCCGGCTCCCCGCCGCCCTCCCCTGCCTCCGCGTCCTCGCACACGCCGCCCCCTGCGCCTTCATCTGCCGCCGGCGGCGGGCGCGGAGGGGCCGGGCTCGGCGGGCTGCCCGCGGCACCAGCCCCCCCCAGCCCCCGTCCGTTGAGGGCGGCGGGGCTGGCGGAAGCGAGTTCGGGCGGGCGGGGAGCGGGGCCTCGTCAGGAGGGCGGGTGGGGGACGTGCCGCTGCCAGCTGGAAGCGTGTCCCCCCCGGCAGCCGTCAGGGAGCGGATTTTCTGCGGGCGCGCCGCGTCTCTGCCCCGCCGTCCCTGCACGTCCGTGAGGAGATGATCCCCCACAGCCGGTCGCAGCACTGGCAGGACCGACGCCTTCTTGATGAGGAGGCGTTTCTGCTTGGTGTACCGCTGAACAGGTTTCTTCTTCAACACCCCCTCTCCCTGACCTCCTGGAGGGAGCTCACCTTCACGCTGACTCCCAGCCAGCGCCAGGCAGCCCGCTTCCCTCATCTTGTCCTTCTGAAGCTCCCTGAAGGCTTTCGCACTCCCCTGAACTTCACCTGTTCCGTTCTGATTCTGCTTTTTGCAGGGTCCAGAAAAGCTGGAAACAAAGACCATGTATGAAAGCTCCATAAAATGGTTCTTCAGCTGGAAAAAGAGTCAGCAGAAGCCATGTCATTCGTAACCGAGAGGCCACTGCACTTTGCTGCACAACGTCAATTCAGCTAGATTGAACACAACATGACACTATAAATGCATTTAAGTGCTTGGGTTTATGGAGAGGCAGTTACCCACTGCTCTCCCCTCTCTAAGAGTTATTTCACATAAGAAAGACGAACCACATCACACAACAAGCACTAATGAGAGGAAAAGGCCATGTCTGAAACTCTTAAAACCCCATCAGAAACTCGAGGTCTCTTTCTCACACAGCAATCACATCAGTCTTCAGAGTAACAGGTTTTTGGGGGGATCAAAACAGAAAAGCCTGGGAAGGCAGAAAGTGTTTGAGGAACGTGTTTTTTTCTCCTCCTTTCCTGCTGTATTGCCCCCCCTGAGAACTCCGGGCAGTGTCCTGGAAGCGCTGGTAGGGGAGCTAGCTGACCAGGAGCGCACCACGTGTACCCCAAAAAGCTCAAGCTCTGGTTTCGCTTTCCAGGCGCTACGTGTAGATACGCACCCTTGGCAGGTCCTGGCTTCCTACTACCACAAGGTCTAGTTGTGCACCTTGCTCCCATGTTCGGGTCGCTACGTGAAGGAAGCCTGGGAAGGGAATCCAGGAAAAACCTGTGGAGATTTCCAAAAGGTCCCAGACCTGGACAATAAGGGAACCAGGCTGAATCGACAAAAACGAATGTCCACATCTAGAATGCATCACTTTCCAAAGTCTGTCATAGTGGTCATTCAGTGGTATTGGTGTAAGAAAATTTAGAGAAAATACTATGTTAAAGTTACAATGCGTCTTCACAATACCTCAATTTACCTCCCTAATCAAAGTTAAGTCTCTTCAAATCTTTTATATCATAGAATTAAATCTCTGAGAGAAAAAATGTTTCATAAAGGAAAAAAAAGTCAACTAAATTTATCTAAGTATTTATCATAACATGCATGTTTGCTTAAAAATACTATATTCAAGGAAATAATGCATTGTCAATAAAACTTTTTTTAACAATACAGAATTATTTCTCAATTTTTAGTTGAAGCTGAATTACCTAAATTTTAGAATAGGTAGTTGATTTCTCAGTTTATAAATATACAGCCTGCACTGATTGTTTTCCTTTCTCTGTCCTGGAGTCATCATTCTCTGGAGAAATACCAAACCTACACTTACAGTTCTGTAGAGGGGTAGAAGCCTTAATTAAAGTCTAAATTTCCAACACCAATATTCTTCATTTTATATAGGTTGTTAAAATATATACTGAAGACATAAGCAATGTTAAGCTTTCCTGTTGCGTTAGAACAAACAGCTCTTTCCACGCTAGAAGCTTTTGCATAGCAAATACATTTAAAAAAACTCTGCAAAAGTAGAATTTGTAGTAGTACCAGGGAAAACAGTACCCACTCTTCAAATTCATGTGAAGCCCTTTTGTCCTCTTCAAGAAGTCGCATTCACTGAGAGACACTGCATGTTTCTCCCTTCAAACAGGGCACTACATGGAACGACAGAGCTATTACTGGCACAAATCACAACCACTGGTTGCCCATCAGCCCCCGCCCTCCTGGCCCTTAGAATGTAACTGCGCTTAGCCAGCTCCTGCTTCCAGCTGTGGGTTCCTTGTTGCAAAAAAAGCCAGAGGTCCTCCAGTCATAGATTCCACATCAACTATTCCTATTGATTGTAATCACATAGAATCATAGAATCATTTTGCTTGGAAGCAAAGACCATCGAGTCCAACCGTTAACCTATCACTACCAAGTCCACCGCTAACCCATGTCCCTAAGTGCCACATCTACACGTCTTTTAAATACCTCCAGGGATGGTGACTCCACCACTGCCCTGGGCAGCCTGTTCCAGTGCCTGACAACCCTTTCAGTGAAGAAATTTTTCCAAAGATCCACTCTAAACCTCCCCCGGAGAGAGAGACTTGATTAAGCTCCCAATAGCTCACTCACTTTTTATCAGCCACTGACCCTCTGCTACCACATGCACCTGAATGACTGGGGAGCGTTTAAATGCTCCCCTGGGGAATAGGGTACATCTTCACAGAGCACTAGATAGAGCTGAGAGAGTCCAGCTACTCTCCAACTGAAGCGATAATTTGGCATGAGAAGCTGCTCAGAGCAATTACTGTTGATAGCACAGGATAGCTGGGACAGGGTGCTCCATACCACCTCCCAGAAAAATATGCCATAAAACCATTTGATGTCCCAATAGCAAGGCATGCCTCCCTAAAGCAGCACGACAATAATAGAGGTGAACATGGAGCAAAGCTGTTGGAGACAGGAAGGGCGAGGAAAAAAATCAGGGAAAGTGGGATTAGTTGGGAGTTGACGAAGAGAAGGACAAACTGATAGCAAAGCTCTCTACAGCGAGAAAGAGAACCACTGTTATAAAGGATGCAGGCATCATTCAAGCATTGGAACCCACCCAAAAAGGGCAACAGAAGGTTTAAACTTGCTGCAAGTTTAGGATGGCTGATTGTACATGCCCCCATTACCTGTCAAGTCAAACAAAAGAGCCCCTTTCCGCCATACATACAAAGTGTGTGCTGGGGACATACACAAGGTGAGAGGAGACCAAAATGGCTCCAGCGCGCTCTGTGCTCTGCATGGGGTGGTCAGCCTACGGCAGGGAGCTGCTGAACCAGCCACCCCTCCTTCTGATCCTCCTGCATCATTTGCTTCCGAGGCACAGGTGCTGCTGAGGGCTTCGTACCACTCCTAAGCACCACAGCGTTCAGCTAATTCACTAAAAATGCTGGTACGGGCTTTTAGTTGGCATAAGTTTACCCAAAGGAAAATCTGGTTTGCTAAATATAACGCTTTTCTAAATATTGGTGACTGTTCCAAACATTGGTATCGGGACTATACCTCTTCAAAGGCAGCCTCAGTGATGTGGCTAGTAATTATATTTGAAATTATGTCCGAAATGAAATGTAACTAGTTGCAAAGCTCACAGATTTAATTCTGCTAAATAATCCTCCAAAGAGATTGAACAAACGCATTTAAAATGTAGAGCTACACAGACAAAACGATGAGAAGTGTTGATATGGAACCACTAAAGCTGTAACCATACGTGGCTAACGGCATGAAGTACACACAGCAAACTGACAAAAAGGTTTAATTGCTGTTTACTGTCATCAGTCATTGTCAAAGTATTAGGCACTAAGAGGCAGAAAACCATCCTGAGTCCTGTGGTTACATTTGTCAACATTTTCCAGTTCTCGTATTTATTCCTACGTGCTCATTATGTTCTTATTCAAACCTACTTACTAGCAGGTTTCACCCTGATAGTGGCAGAGTTTGGCCAGTTGCCTAGATATTGAAGATGAGAGGAAAAAAGAAATACCTTTTCACTTTTCCATTTTCTGAATTGTTAGATATAAGTGAAAACATGCTTATTCAGAGAACAAATATTCCTTCCTTCCAACATTTTCCTAATTTCCATGACATTTTCTTTCCAAGTTTAGCTCGTACTTCATTTGTACAATCATTAAACCAGTCCTCTGAGAGCCATCAACAAGTAGGTTCAGCGTGCTGACAGCTGCAAGACACCATCCATCAAAATAGTTATGTTCAGCAAGGCACTACTGATGATTTAATGCAGTGACCTAAAATTATTGGTCTCTGACAGACACCTCTTGAAAACACAACCATGAATTACCATGTCTAATTTTGAGAAAGTATTTTGTAGTTTTATATGCAAATTAAATATCCATTTTGTTCCACTCTGTCTGCAATTAAGCAAAGCGTCAGTGATAGTTTGCAGCTGGAGATTATAATTAATAAGAAAGGGAAAATCTGGAGTTCCAGCACCTAAAAATAGCAAAGAGAGGAAAAAAAAAGTAAAGAAAGAAAAAGCAACCCCTTATGTTACAGTCTTCCATGCCTTGGTCCTCAGCTGCCTAGTTATTAAACACAGTCTTCTCTCTCATAGCTTCCTTTCTCATTTTATTCTTTTCCAGCTTATTTACAGCTTGCAAGTGAAATTCCTCTGCTGTCACTCCGCTCTCCAAATTCTTCCTCTTGTTTTCTTTCATCTTGCATGTCATGAGCTTCTCATCCTTACCCTCAAGGCCCTGTTCAGCTGAGCCCATCTACTCCTCTCTTTCATGTTTTCTTGTTTTGTTATTGTGCCAAGAATTCTATTTTCTAGATTTTTAGCCTGAATGCACTGTATATCTAGTTTTACCTTCACTTTAATAAAATCAGAACATAACTGCCAATACCCACTTCTAGACTTTTCTACTTCATTTTGAAGTCCAGGAAAATGCTAACATTTAAGTAATGCTTAATCAGTGCCTTTCTGTCTAGAAACTTCCAACAGGCTGCAGTTCTTCTGTGAGCCCTTTCCACGGGGTGCAGTCCTTCAGGAACAGACTGCTCCAGTGTGGGTCCCCCACGGGGCCACAGGTCCTTCCAGGAGCCTGCTCCAGCACGGGCTTCCCACGGGGTCACAGCCTCCTTCAGGCATTCACCTACTCTGGCATGGGGTCCTCCATGGGCTGCAGGTGGGTATCTGCTCCACCGTGGACCTCCATGGGCTGCAGGGGGACAGCCTGCCTCACCATGGTCTTCTCCACAGGCTGCAGGGGAATCTCTGCTCTGGGGCCTGGAGCACCTCCTCCCCCTCCTTCTTCACTGACCTTGGTGTCTGCAGAGTTGTTGCTCTCACATATTCTCACTCCTCTCTCCCAGCTGCTGTTGCACAGCAGTTTTTTCCCCTTCTTAATTATGTTACCCCAGAGGCACTAGCACCGTTACAGCCTTGGCCAGCGGCAGGTCCATCTTGGAGCCGTCTGGCATTGGCTCTATCAGACATGGGGGAAGCTTCTAGCAGCTTCTCTCACAGAAGCCACCCCTGTAACGCCCCCCCCCCTTACCAAACCCTCCCACACAAACCCAATACATTCCACCCCTCGCCTCTGTGAATCACATATTTAAGAATTATCATTGAAATACACATTCATCACACAAGCTACAATCTTCACAAACTTCACTTACATAACAAAAAAATTCCCCACACCAAAATCAAAATATCATCACAACACCAACAAAAGTGGACAATTTACACACAAACCACCCCTCATCCCTTCACCACAATTACAACAACCAAAATTCCCCACAATCATTCCACTCTTTGCTGTGTTCAATCCATGTTTTGCCTGTTACCTCTACCAATTACTATCCTTATCTTGAATTCCTCAAGCTCCATGTTGGGTGCCAAAAAGGACTGTGGTGGGTTGATCTTGGCTGGCCGCCAGGTGCCCACCAAGCCACTCTATCATTCCCCTCCTCAGCAGGACGGAGGGGGAGAAAATAGGATGGGAAAGAACTCGTGCATCACAATAAAGGCAGTTTAATAAAGCAAAAGCAAAGGAAAAACAAAAGATTTATTCTCTACCTCCCATCAGCAGGTGATGTCCAGCCTCTTCCCAGGAAGCAGGGCTTCAGTATGTGTAGCAGTTGCTCCAGAAGACAAATGTTGTAATAACAAATAGACACACACACACACATACACCTTTCTCTTAGCTTTTATTGCTGAGCAGACGTCATACAGTATGGAATATCCCTTGGGTCAGTTTGGGTCAGCTGTCCTGGCCACGTCCCCTCCCAAGATCTTGCCCACCCCCAGCCGACCGGTGAGGGGGGCATGTTGGAGAGGCAGCCTGGATGCTGTGCGAGCACTGCTCAGCAGTAGCCAAAACCCAGGTGCGTTATCAACACCTTTCTAGCTACTGATACAAAGCACAGCACTAGGAGGGCTGCTGTGGGGGAAAGTAACTCCATCCCAGCCAGACCCAATACAAGGTGACACCTGCTTCCACTCGGGATTTACTTCCTAGATACCTTGGAGGAAGAAGAGACTTTTGAGTAAGGCACCAGATGGACGTCAGAAGATCTAAATTCTGGCACTCTGCTTTTTCACAAATATTTCTGTGCCTCAGTTACTGTTTTTCAAGTGAGAATCATTTGCCAACTTAGAAATATTACCAGAATAGCTCTAGTAATGTCTATTCGTTGTTAGGAATAATACTTCAGCTACTGAGCACAGGCAGCAACATAGCGCAGTGCTTAGGTGCACACTTTGCTCCCTAGAGAAAATTCTTGTGACCTGTGGCAAATCACTCAGGTCTGTCTCCACAGTCAAATAGGCAGGCATGGGACTCCTGTGGAAGTCAAATACCTCTGTGACTCTAACCTTTAAATATCCTGATATACCTTAGTTCTTGATCTATAAAATGTGAGGAGTATCTTTAGACAGACACCAAGACTCTAAACTGAGCATATGTGAAGACTTGTGTAAATTACTTAATTACACCCCCCCACCCCCCAAACACCCCCTCTCTAAGCCCCTGGGGTATACTGGGGCGTATTCAGCAATGCATTACCTGCTCCACTCTCTTTTCCTACACTATTACTGCCATGGGAGACATCAGTTAAGAAGGGTGTTCCTTTGTAGAGGCAACTCATTGCTACCACTCTGCTACTTCATCCCTCCTTCCTTTCCTTGCCCTGTCATTAACATTTCAAGTCTCTTTGCTCCACTCAGAGTTATTGCCTTCAGCCACGCTTCTGCAATCTCATATATGCTGCCTGCCCTCTGCATCCCCATATGACTTAGGAAAAATCCTTGATGATACTTTTTAACTTGGAATTTGTGCTGTTGCCAGGAAATTTGAGGCAGAGCTTAAATTTCAATGAGATTGACTTCATAAATTTAGCTTGGCAGAAAAAGAAGTTAATGGAATCAGACTAGATATCAAAGGTGTAAAGCATCACCTCAGCAGCTTGCACTGACTTGCACTTGACTATACAGGATGGAAAAGAAATTCTATAGTTGAAGTATAAAAGTTCAATTAAATAGTAGCATATCTGGTAGCAGAAGAATTAAGAGGCAGGAAAACTGCAGCACTTGGCTTGCTGTTAAAAAAGCAGGTGAAGAAATGAGCTTGCTGCACAAGAGAAAAATAAAACAGAAAATAACTGAGAATTAAACAGCCAGGTTAGTAAAATGAAGAAAAATAATTCATATGCATTCATACATATCACCAGTAATAAGATTAACTTCCACAAGCATCCACAAATTACTGAACACAGGTATAGCAGATTGAGAAGATCAGGCATCCAGCTGGCACCAGGAAGATAGTATCAGTCACCTGCTCCCTACTAAACCTGACTGGCATCAAGGAGTTTTCTGTTGCATGCAGGGTTTCTCAGCAGTCCACCTCAAAAACAAGCACTTCTCGGTCTTATCCAGCAGAGACTTGAGGAGCATGGGGCTAGCAATGGCTCCCTCAGGAGTGGCAGGCATCTCGTGTCCTTGAGTGTCAGTGCAGCCCAATAAATTTTAATTCATTCTTATTCCATCCACTTTTCAGACCAGTTGGCTGTTGAGTTGGAGAACTGAGAAAATTTTCCTCCGACTGTGCATATATTTCTACAAATAACTCCAATATCAGTCCGTGTGTCCTGAAGACAGGGCCTTTCCTCACTAGCAACCTCTGGTCAAAAGACCTTGCCAAGGTGAAATGTTCTTATCCTCTTGCCAATCAGCAAAACAGCTGCTGCAGGAACATTCTGCGCCAACCCGAAGGATATGATGAAGGGTGCACATTCCTTTGGCTTCCCCTGAAAAGATTTGCTTCTTAGAGCTTTCCCATTTGAGTTTTGCGGTATCCCTTTCTTCCTCCAGAGCACAACACACAAAGTATAATCTCTCCAACGCCAATTCAGAGTGAATATCTATGATTTAAAAACCATACAGCTACTAGAAAATGGCTGGTGAGATGAGGTGGTACATCTCAAAATATTTTCTATTAATCTTTTTTTCAAACAATACATTTTAGATAATCTTTGTCTTCAGTAAGGTAGTTTTAGTGCATGGCTTAGACTATTTTCAGGAGAGAAAGTGGGGAGCAAGCCTTCCCCTTTTTCTGTGTTTTGTGACACTGCCTGTCTTGTTATTTGCCTTTACTTGCATGTAATGAAAATGCCTCTCATATCATGTTGTGGTCTTTAAGTAGGTCCATTTTAGTGTATTCATTAGATGTCTGTGAGTTAGAGGAATACTGCCAATAACACAATGGCTAAATGACCATGAAAATTATACATAATCTTGAGCTATTTTCTTTAAAATTGAAAAAAAGAAACAAAACTGGGAAAAAATTTTCACAATTATTGAGTCCATAAATTGCACCTTTTTTTATAACACGTACTTTGACAATCTTCTGAGAAAGAAAGAATTTCACACAGATGTCTTTCTCCAGCCACGTTCCATTTCTGCAGAGTTAGTCTGTCAAGTTGAAGCTCCCTTCAACTCCAGGACAAGCTGGCTTGTGAGTTTTCAGGTTAATCATCAGTAGCCTCTGAGAAATAAAGAAAAAAAAGATAGATGATGCAGCGGTAACTTCTCCCAAATGCACCAGAAAAACAGGAGTTAATTGCAACAGGAGTTTTCAGAGCCTTGACTTAGTCCATCGTAGAATTAAATCCTAAGCCCAGGACAGACTGGAAGCATTCAAAACTCATCACTTGCTGGAAGAGATACTGCAGTGTCCTGCATCCAGCAGCAGGACAGAATTTTGAGGAATGTCTGATCTGTGAGGCAAAAAGTACATCTGAGAAGAGGATCAAGCCACCTGAGACTTGCGACCTTAGTTCTGTATCTCCGCCCTGCTCTCGGCTAGCTTGGGCTCAGAGCATTGATGCAGAGTTCAGTTTCACTGATTTCACAGAGTTGAATGAGGGCAGAGCTGGAAATGGACATTATATCAGTGCTGTCCTTCCACACCTTGAGGCCAATTCCTGGCATTAGTCAGGCTTCACCATGTTGGTGAAGCCAGCATGGCTTCACCAAGGGCAAGTCCTGCCTGACCAACCTAGTGGCCTTCTACAGTGGAATGACTACATCAGTGGACAAGGGAAGAGCTACAGATGTCGTCCATCTGGACTTCTGTAAGGCCTTTGACATGGTTGCCCACAACATCCTTCTCTCTAAATTGGAGAGATAGGGATTTGATGGACTGTTTGGCAGATGAGGAATTGGTTGGATGGTCACATCCAGAGGGCAGTGGTCAATGGCTCAATGTCCAGATGGAGATCAGTGACAAGTGGTGTCCCTCAGGGGTTGTACTGGGACCAGTACTCTTTAATATCTTCATCAATGACATAGACAGTGGGATCAAGTGCACCTTCAGCAAGTTTGCAGACGACACCAAGCTGAGTGGTGCAGTGGACATGCCTGAGGGACGGGATGCCATCCAGAGGGACCTGGACAAGCTCAAGAGGTGGGCCCAGGTGAATCTCATGAGGTTCAACAAGGACAAATGCAGGGTCCTGCACCTGGGTCGGAGCAACCCCCAGTATCAATACAGGCTGGGGGATGTAGGGATTGAGAGCAGCCCTGCCGAGAAGGACTTGGGGGTACTGGTGAATGAAAAGCTGGACATGAGCCAGCAATGTGCACTCACAGCCCAGAAAGCCAACCGTGTCCTGGGCTGCATCAAAAGCAGCGTGGCCAGCAGGTCGAGGGAGGGGATTCTGCCCCTCTGCTCCGCTCTCATGAGACCCCACCTGGAGTCCTGCATCCAGCTCTGGGGCCCCGAACACAAGAAGGACATGGACCTGTTGGAGCGGGTCCAGAGGAGGGCCACAAAAATGATCAGAGGGCTGGAGCACCTCTCCTATGAAGACAGGCTGAGTTGTGCTCGTTGAGCCTGGAGAAGAGAAGGCTCCAGGGAGATCTTATTGCAGCCTTTCAGTACTTAAAGGGGGCCTACAGGAAAGATGGGGACAAACTTTTTAGCAGGGTCTGCTGTGACAGGACAAGGGGTAATGGTTTTAAACTAAAAGAGGGGAGATTTAGACTAGATACAAGGAAGAAAGTTTTTACAATGAGGGTGGTGAAACACCGGCACAGGTTGCCCAGAGAGGTGGTAGATGCCCCATCCCTGGAAACATTCAAGGTCAGGCTGGATGGGGCTCTGGGCAACCTGATCTAGTTGAGGATGTCCCTGCTTATTGCAGGGGGGTTGGACTAGATGGCCTTTAAAGGTCCCTTCCAACCCAAACTGTTCTATGATTCTATGATTAGTCATCTGAGCATAAACCCCAGTTGCTGAGGCAGCTGAGGTAGTACACCTCACAGACCGTGTGTTGTTATAAGGAACAATGAAAACACAGAGAGAGTCAGGCCCTGTGGGGGAGACGATCAATCGCCAAAGTAGAAATTCGGGTACATAATCATCGTTTGTTGTCAGAAAGGAGTAAGTGTTTAGTGGCACTGCTAGAAGTCTCCTTCTGAGTTTGTTAGGTGATTAATATGTAACCACATACGTAATGATATTATCCAAGAAGTGATACCTCATCCTTTCACTCCAGTGAACTTCAAGTTCTCAGCTGCTCTAAACTGTTGTAGGTCCAGGGCAATCAACAGAGCTGAGCTTATTTACAATATCTGAGGCTTTGGCTATGCCGTTCCGCTGTGAGGGGCATTGACATTATTCTAATAGTTCTCTCAAGACTGCTGTGCTCTGCAGTAAAGCACCACCAGCATGCAGGACGGGAGAATAAGGCTTTTAAAGTAAATAAATAAATAAATAAATGCTTTTAAAAATCTCATTTTCTTCAAGTTGAGAAATCATAATTTCCTGTTTGCACTGTAGTTCTGACCCGTTTCTTCTGATTGTTCCACTTCAGAGGAATTAAATGAACAAAGATCTGTGAAATAATTGGACTGAATTGCAAACCCGGGGGAAGCTCATTTGGTTTCATTCCCAAGAGAAACACTGATTAGATCTGCCTTAAAAAGCCACTCGCATTTAAAGAGCTTGAGTTATGATTTGGAGATGAGCTGCAGTGTGGGAGCTCAGTTGAACAAAACCCTGCAGTTCACACGTGCAAATGCAAGGCAAAAAGATTCAAAAGACAGAAAGAACAGAAACAAGGAATAGAAACGTTCAAATGGGGCATGTGAAATCCACATCACAGGTATTTTCACAGTTCTGAAACAGCCTAATCCTGCGAGGAACTGATTATTGTAGAAAACTGAACACGGCCAAGCCGTTTTCAGAAACTAGCCCCGCTAGAGCGAGGGGTGTCCTGATAAATAACAGCAAAAGGGCACACGTACCTGCTTAGTGTTCCACTCTGTAATCTCCCTGTTGTCCTAATTATAAGTGAATAAACTCTATTTATTTTACCTTATTCTGAACTACCAGGGAGAGGTACAGTAAGGGGGAAGGATAGAACTGTGTGCAATTCTTTTTTTACCCGAAGTGAATGAGCTTTTCCTTGGTTTGCATAAAAATAAATGCTGAATACACAGCGGCCAGCTGCTGTATCCCACTGAAATCAATGGAAAGCATCCCACACATTTGAGTGTTAACAGGACTGGATCTTCGGTATATAAACAAAAGCCTTAGCATCCACTCGAAGCCGATCATTTTCACAAGCAAAATCACAATACAAGCCATTACAGGCTAAACTTTCCAAAGAATGAACGGTAAGCCTCTAATATTGTTTGGTGTTACTGCCACGGCAAATAGAAGCGTTTGCATAAGAGTAGACCAAGGTACAGATAGATAAGGAACCTTCCTGCCTGTCGCCACCGCAAGCAGCTGTATCATTCATGTAGCACAGCCAGTCCACAGAGCGTGTCACGGGAAAGCAGGTACGTGCCCGAGCCCGGTTCTCTGCCAGAAGAGAGCCCTGAGGGACGGGGAGCTGATCCGCGGGGCCACGGCTCGTGTCCTGAGAGAGGTGTGGAAATGCCTGCTGACTGCCAGCCTACCTGTGAATTCACTCACCAGCTTGCGTGAGTCCAGCTGCCTGAAGACCCAGGCTCGGCGAGCCGTGCAGAAGCGCTACAGATGCTCAGGGAGCTGCGGAGATTTTTCTGTGAATTTTCACGCTGCTCTGTTTAAACAAACACGATTGCAAATGCAGCCTTGTTAATGTTTCCCAGGTGACTAGCTTGGGATAATAAGTACACGCAAGAACACTTATTTTTTATGTTGCTTCTCAGGACAATCCTATCTCTTAGCGAAAATAAAACTATCCCTCTGTCTCTAAGGAAATTTCAGCAAAATGCCAGTCAGGCCTGAGGCACTGATAGGGATACAGCCCGACTCCTCCAAACAGAATAAATTGGCATTTTCGGTCACATAATGGTGGTCCATTAGCAGCAAGCACAAGGAAAGAGAAACACTTATGTGAAATATAAAGTAGGGCTTAAAAGCTTTTCTCGTTGGGCTTTATGAAGGCAGTTGCTGCCATTGCTGGGCCTCACTAATGAGTCTGAGGAAACTCGGTTGACAGTCTGCAGCCAAACGTTGGTAATCACAGATTAAAGATGTCTCTTTCATGAACCCATAAATATCTTTACTTGGATCTAATAACAGTCTGCCCAGACTCCGAGATGGACCGTGTCCTGAGATACACGAGACAAATGATGAGTGGTAGGTCTCTAATTGCTTTCTCTAAGTGCCGTGCCAAGTTGTAAACTTAGAACTAGAGAAACCAAAGAACTAAAGGAAGTGTATGGGAAAGCTGCCAGGGGCTAACAGCTCCAAGTGCCCCTGTGCTGACCCTCACTTCAACAGCACTTCGGGCAGGCTGATGCCTCCTATCAGAAAGCAGTGACTTACCTCAACCGCTGAGCAAAGAGGAGAAGAAAAAATCATATCCTCTTTATTTTGCTTTGGAGTTATTTTAGCCAACACCATTTATCTCCATTTACTGTGTAGAAGGCTCAAGGTGTAAAAGCATGCCTCGCTAATACTGGTGTTAATAATAGCCATAAAAAGCAAGCATTTGAAAATGATACAGAAAGTTAAATATTTCAGTAAAGAGCGCTGAGTCCTACTGAATCTTCATTTATCTGGCACCGTTAAATGTCTTTATATGACTTCCCATGGACCAGAGAGTAAAGCAGGGCAGCAGCAGTCCGGCATGGTTCCATACGAACAACCCGCGGCCAGACCTCCGGTACCCAGACTACGGTATCGCTGGCAGGTATGGCCAACCCCAGCTCACACAAATTAGGTGGGGCAAAGCTGAAATCCTGAAGAAAGTAAGAAATGCTTTTGAAGAGCAAATATCACTGGTTGGGGCAGGTGGGAATTGTGTTATGATATCAAGATGACCACAGACAACAAAGGCAAAGACACCAGAAGTCTTTGCCAATGAGAACATACTGTATGCAAGCTTTGCATAAACAGAGGAGCTGCCGGGGAGCTCAGGTCGGTGATTAATGTCCTCCCTGGCTTGAACTGAGCAAGTCACTGGCTCTCGCTGCTCTCTTGGTGGGAGAGACGGGTTCTTGTGAGATGGCTCTTCTGTCTCTCTCCGGAGGAAATATCTTCTTTTGTAGTGTGAGCGCTGGGCTACCTATGCCCTAACTCCTTTTAATTTACACACACGTGGTTAAGGCACGATAACCTACCATGGACTGGTATAGCCTGTCATAGCTTATCAGGGTGCATATATTCGTCAAGACAGTGAAATCATCCTAGTTTTGGGCCAGCTTGTCCTAGTTCCATACCAACAGGAGTTTTATTTCAGCAAACTAATAACATACTTAAAAATCCTATACAATGGCCAAAGACCCTCCATAGCAGTAACTATCAGCAAAACATAAGTTGGAAAGTTGATGCTGCCCATGTGTAAGGAATGAGGAGGGCGATGCACCACCCTGTGCCTCAGCCTGAGTAGGCCTATGGAATTGCCTACTGGGAGGATTACGGCTATTTCAGTGGTACCAGGGATATCAATATATCTTTGCTAATATCACTGTAGCACCTATACACACTATTCTGGTTATTGTCTACTTAATGTCATATTCGGAGGGACAGCAAGGCACTGTAATACAACGCGCTGGATTAGCCGCTAGCAAAGAGATTGCTGCTAATCTTCTGATGCCTCTTGGAAAGTCAAATGAGAAAAGGCAGCAGAGCTGCCACTGGGAAAAGGGATTTCCCAGGATGGTGCCTCTTTTTTTTCAGCACAGGGGAAACTCAGGGAAAACCTTGCGTGCTCAGTAAGCCTGAGGGCTAGAGATGGACCCAGAGAGTTTTTGGAAATAGCTACAGAGGCTGGCAGTAAGACAGAAGAACTCATGAGATTAATCCTGCTAAAATCCGGTGTGGCTGATAAGAATTAACCATGCTTGCACCTGCCTACACACAGAAGAACAAATACTGGCTGATTTGATGCTAGGAATGGTGAGAGGGAAAGGAATGTTTCGGCAGTTTATATTCCTAAAGGTTAGCTCCCCATTTATTGCCTTACATATGGAGAATAGCACTGAAGGACAAGTTTCATGCCCCTAGAAAATAGTATTCCTAAATTTAGATTATCCTTAAACTCTTTTCTTGCTAAGGGAGATGGAAATTGCTAAAAAGTACGATGTGCTAGATGTTCTTATGCAGAAATAAGGAGACTGAAACTGAGCTTCGGACACTTGTGTCATGCTACTGAGAGCTACTGAGAGGCTGGGGAGGAGAGCTCAGCAGTTTCTCCTGCCTCTTCCGCCGCCATGTAGCTGTCTTTCAAAGAGAGGAACCTAAAAGTCCTTTTGGTTTTAACACCCTTCTTCCAATGACAAATAATATTTCATTCTAGGGATATTTCATTTGCCTTGACCTTATCCTCAAAGCATGGGCTGATCAGTCTGACTACGCTACTGCATTAACAGCTGGTGAATGGCGCGTGCCTGTAATTCAGAGGTGGGCAAGCCCAGATGTCTGGTTTACATGGTAATTCAGAGTCTTATAACTCATTCACTTGGACCCTTTAAACACAAGAAAGAGGAGTGTCTTCTCCAAAATCAAAAACCTCTGAAATGTGAGCAACCACCATTCACAACAAAACTCCATTCAACTTTCACAACTATGCCAACTAAAAAAATAAGAAAATCAACTTCACCAACTTCTGGTTGCTAAACTAAGGCCCCAACATTCAACAGCATCAAAGTGTCATCAGGCCATTCTTGGCACTGCAGGAATTGCAGATATTTTCAAAAATAAATCCCAAAGTTGTATCCTACATCAAAACTATTGAAGAGTGACATTGCTGCATGTTATTTTTTCTGAAAGACATACAAAGTAGGTCAGGTGACTAAATCACTGCTGTACTGGTTTCAAAGAATAACCAAAAATAAAATTGGACAGTACTCTACAAATCGCTGTACTGCACAGAAGTCAGTAGTCACTTTAATCGTGGCTACGTTTTGTTTATGCCTAATATGCAGGAGTGAACAGTAGAGGGTGTTAGCTCAAAGGAAAACCTGAGTGCACTGTATGGAATATGTCCTGTTTGCTGCAATTCACAACAGAAAAATCAGGCCCTGGGAAGCACAGCCGTGGCCCAGTGTAAATGGCACTAGGGAACCTGTCCGTCGTCTTCTTCAAGACCAAAATAAAGAAATAAAAGAATTGCAAACAAACCCCTCCTCCCACCTCAGATCTTACTCCATAAATTCTTTGTGTGCCAAGAGAGTCCAACTGGGGTGATTGGGGGGTTTTTTTGCCCTTTCACATCACAGTGATTCAGCAGGGCAAGCTCAGGCTTCCGCTGGGCTTGGGCAGCCAGCGCCGTCCCTGCGGCCTCGCCGCCGGGAAGAGCTTTGCCCCGCGGGGTCTGACCGGCGCTCGGGGCTGGATCCTGCCCGATGCCGGGCACCAGGCGCTCCACACACGGCATCAGCACCCTCAAGTCACATACCCTCGGAAGGAGCCCTGGGCCAGAGTTTTAGTGTTACTTACACATTTTGTGGGATTTTCAGGAGCAGCAGCCACTTAAATCAGCAAGAAATAAGTATATTTTAATGTCTCCGTGAGTGCCTGTCTCTTTAGGCACCGCGATGCACCCCAGGGCACGCAGTTGCCCTGCCTCTGAGCCACCTTACGGGAGCGTTTGGTGCCCGGCAGGGCTGCGCTCCAAGCAAACAGCCCCAGTGCTCTACCACAAGAGAGAGGAGCTCCCTTTCTCCTCTGCTTTGCCATGCTGGTAGGAGAAAAGAGCCACGGGGGCTTCTTTCTTCTGCCAGCGAAGTACTGTTTGAACCAGTCACAAAGCGCAAATGTGTCAAGGACAACAGCAGGGCAGCAAGGGAGAGTGGCACTGACAGGGCCTGAAACTCCGTGTGCGGCTGAACCCACCTGGAGGTTGCAACAGGTTAAAAAAGGTGCTATTTCCTCCGCAGGAAGCCTTTCTCTTTGTTGTCCAGCTAAAAGACCTGGCGTTGCCATCAGCAAGTTTCAGCATGGTAGTTATGTTATTGTTTTCATGCCATTTATGACTATTTTTTAGACTTGAATGATTTTTCAATGTACCTTGCAGAATGGATAAATGTTCCTTTGGTGACTTTCTGGGCGGCAGCAGCTCAGAAAATTTTTTTTAGGGACATTTTTTGTGGCGCGCCTCGGTATCAGTAGGTGTGCCTTTGTTTTCTAAAGCTTTCTAAGGGCAAAATTATTTCTTCCACGCTTCACATAATTAAGCAGATATAAATGGTAATGGATATAAACAGACCAACTTAAGCCTCTCCTGCAGTATTCACCAGAGGGAATGACTTCACTGACAGGGCTCAGTGCTATTTTAGGTGCTGTGGATTATCTCACCCAGCATCTAGCAGCCAGACCAAATGAGTCTTCCATGAGTCTTATGTCATATATGCCAGCCTGAACCAGATGTCCTGGATACCCTTAGGCATCTCAGATAGCACTGGACAGATGTGTCTAGGCAACTGGACTTCATCCTGTTCATTTCAATTCTGTGTCTCTGAAGAGAGAAAAACAGAGATTTTTTTGAAGTTCCTTAATTTATTTAGACTTCCTCAGGAAGCATATTTGTGGCTACAGTATTCATGAGCATCACATCTACATCCTGAATCACTGGATTTTCCTCCAGCTCAGCTCAGTTAGATGCTAAATCTGTACCCTGGACACACACGTGCTCCTCACCAAGCGCTTGCATTTAGATTTCAACTCTCAGATGAAAATTGTCAAGCGTGGGTCTTACCACTGATTTGGCTAACTTTCTTTTGTACATTTTAGTTCATAAAAAAACATTTAGGTCACAAATGAGACACGTTTTTAAAGTATTATATACTCGTAAGTACCAGGTGAATATTATGGGAATTAACTGAAGTCATGTACACTGGTGTCTGGAGTGGCTGCAACAAGAAGCCCTTAAAGTTATCTGGGGCCACTGCTGGAAAGATCAAAACTGCAGTGCCATTGAGCTCAGTATTATATAGCTTATAAGATGACCCAAGCCCTTGCAGAATAATCTACATTCTAGATTATCTAGATCATTCATAATCTAATTCAAGAAAAAAAGGCAAAACAGCGATAGATGTGCATGTGGATACGCTGCATAATAAAAGACAAGTTTCTTTTTGATTACCTGCTCCACCTGAGCTACTACATAACTATTCTCAGATCTGTCTTTGCCGGTTTCTGTGAAGAAGTGAACCTGACCTCTCAGCTTCTCCCTGACTTCTTTGAAGTGCAAAAGCGCTTGCCACAGCACATAAAAACCACATATACACAAGTTCACACGTATACAGGAACAAAAGTTTCAGTTGGAGACACAGTCAATGGTGGGGGGTGAGAAATACTGTGTTCGGTGCTTTGGCATGCTGTGAACTTCAAGGCTTTTGCAGTCAAATTGAACAGATTATGGTTAAAACTGGTCAGACCATTATTGAATATGTTGATCTCTTTTTAAGCAATACAGGCTTGGAAAAGGGAGAAAAATGGACCACAAGTTACTGGTCAGCCACCAGCTTGTCACTAGGAAAGTTCCTCTCGGTGGACCAGATTCCACCCTACACAAAGTATCACACATTTATAGCAGGAAGGACGTCCAAAATGCCCACCAACCACAGAGAATGATGGGGCTGTGCTCTCTTAGGCCGTTTAAAAAGCACGTCATCTTAAGCTCTTCCCTTGAGTGTAACCCATTTCTCTGCGGCAGTAAAATATGCAATATCTCCTGCCGCTCTTACAGCCAGGACTAAGCGGAAGATCCATGGTAGGAAAAGGAGAAAGAAGAGGCAAAGAAAATTAATTTTGTCAAGGAAGACATGGAGGAAGCCTATGTGTAGCTTTTGTGCTTGGGATGAAAGCACACAGCGACAGCGTGTAGCTGCTCTTTGACCACGAGGGCTGGCAGAGCTGCATGGGACTAGCAAGCAGAGCACCACTTGTCCCAGCCCACGCTAACGTGGCTAAATGCATTTAGCCATCTATTTAATTAAGAGAACAAACAGACCGACGCTCAGCTGCCAGCACTGCAGGCATACTCACAATATAATTGTCTGAAAACATATTGTTAAATTCATGTGCCAAAAAATATTTAAGCACTCAACACCAAGCTGTTAAGTTGAAGTCCTGCCTCTTGTTTGGCAAGGAAAGGTCTGAGTTTCTTCATCTGTAAACCAGCTGCATGAAAGAAGAGTTGATGGTAAACCTTGGCAGGAACTTTCTTGCGAAAGATTTTTTTCTTTGGTGATAAACCTCTTATAAGATATCCACAGGCAAATTACATACTGACCCCATGTAACCTGTCTCGATGTGAATGAAAAAACTGGCCAGTAAGTACCCAAATATGCTTCTGCTCAGAAAAAATGAATACCGAAATAAATACTGAAAGGTAAAACACACCCTGCCTCGGTGCCTGGTCTGCAGCCATTCTGTGAGTTATCTGTTCAATCCAACGGCATCTTGCCTTTTTATGGACAACTCAGATTCAGTATCCAAGACCTCCTACAACAGCAGTCCCTACAAAAACTTGCCTAGCCCCTGTATTTTGTATGCTTATTTTTATATTTATCTTTTTTAATATTTTGCATGCCTAGCAAGGGCAAAGCTCTTTCAGTTCAAGGTGACTTTCATGTTAGATCAATGAAAACAACAGGAAAGAATAAACAGGCAGCATCTGTGGGTGGTAAATGAATGCAGTATGTGTGAAAAGACTTGCAGAACAAAGCCAGGCTCTGCAAACAGGCAAAGAAGGTGAAAAACGTGAAGAATAGTAGAAAGACAACAAAACATTGTCAACTATATCCCCCATCTGTATTCACCGCATTGCCTGAATTCACTCCCCACACGCATTTCTTGGTACAAGGTTTGGTTTTCCGTTTTAGCCGTGGAAAGTGAGTAGATTTACGGTATGTTGTATCGGAAAGAGCATGGGGAGATGGTAATTCTACGAATTGCTGGTATGTAAGGAGACTTTCCCCCCCCCAGGAGACTGTCCCAAAGACCAAAGGGCCCTGCGCTGCAGAGCTAGACCCTGCAGTAGCCTCAGCCACCGCAGCGCCTGGAGCGCAGGCGCGGTAGCGGCACTCTTGCACCACGTACTGCACCGGCTGCGGCTTCCAGGAGATGCTAACAGGACAATCCGAGGCGGACGTAATATTAGTGGTTTAATCTGAGGAGAATGCTGAGCTTGAAAAGGCAGTGTCCGCAAGTATTTACTACTTACTGCTGACCTGGATTTTGTTTTGAAGCACAAGCAACCACGCTCTGCTTTAACTCGGAGCCTACTAGCAGCTGTGTAGCTCTAGTAGCGCAGAATGGATCCTAAACCAACGCAGGCTGCTTATCGCCAGGGCTGATCAATGCAGGCTCAATGCTGCAATCGCTGCCTTCATGTGGCTTCTGGTTGACTTAAAGCACTGATAGAGCTGTTTGCAGAAGAAATCTGCCTGGAAATGGTATAAAAGATAAGAGGGAGAGGCAAAAAAATTGTAACCTATATGTGAATTCAGACCTGCCATGCTGTGAACTCAAAATACATTCCAGGATTAGGGAGAGCTTGGCCAGAGCTTGCAAGCCCCTGGGAACAAAGCTTGGTGCAGGTTTGAATAAGTCTGATCTGTATCTTTACAGCAAAACCAGGGAAGATCTGCCAGACTGTTCAGGTTAGCCTTGAGTTTTAGAGCTCTGCTGATCCTGAAAGTCACAGCTTACCTCAGGGAAACAAAGGTGCTGGAATTAGCCACAGTCCTAGAATCAAAAGCCTTCCATCTAATCCTGCCTTAACTACTCCTGTGAAATTCAATGACAGTAATTATTTTTTTAAATTACTGAAACTGAGGACAATAGTCCCGATGCAATGTCACAGAAGAACCACTCAGATGCTGGGGAATAAATGTATCCCTGAGATCAAAGGCAAGCTCTAGGGAAAAAAAAAGACCACCTTGGCAAATGAGGCCCTGTAACACATCACCGTATTTCTTTTTATGGTAAGCCGTACAATGGTTGTCTGGAAAACCTTGTATCCCTGTCCATAACCATTTCTCTCCAGATGAAAGGAAATTTCCAGAGGAAGAAGACATGAGCAGTCTGAGGAAAAGTTCTAAAATATCCCTATCATGGCAGCTTCCCTGAAAACTATGGCATCTCCTATCCTAAATCTCCATCCCACTTTGGCCTTCTTTCCCCTCTGCTGGAGACACACAACATAAAACAAAGATGGGGGGCGCGGGGATCTCCAGCCTCCACATCACTGTCTGACATAGAGAAAAGTCAGCTTACAATCACAAAACTGGGCCCAAGACCAGTGCAGGCAGGTAGCTGTGACCACATGGCACAGCCTGTGTCCTGAATTTCCTTACATCCTGTCCAGAAAAGCCTCAAGGCACAAAAAATCCTGTGGAAAACAGGGAGGCAGGGAGGCAGCTGCACAGATGCTGCAATGCTCAGCTCTGAGTTACCCGTGGAGGAGACTGGAGCAGGGAATGCCACTGCAGATGGACGATTCTCTCTTCTAAACCTGCTAACGACTGAGACATGGGGCAGCTTTCAGTGGGAGGGAACTTGCAACTATCAGTGCTGAGGCCCCAACCAGTTGGGGTGGAGCTGGTTGGAGCTGGTTGGAGTGGAAGAAGAACTGGGCAAAAAGAGCTGGTGTTCAGTTTAGGCCACAGATCTGTTTGTATTTGTTTGCTTCTAACCTTTTCGTTCAGCCCCGTAATTAGAAGACTGAGCTTACAGTGTGCTGAAACCAACCCTCACACAGTTTTGCCCTTCAGCATGTTTTCTATTAAATTGGAACCTGGGTACTCCTGAGCCGGTTTGAGGTGTGTCTCTCCAGAAGCAGCGAGGCTTCCTCAGCAAACCTCATCTCGTGACTTGGTTAGGGACAGCGCTTGCTTAGTGCTGCTGGCCTGGCGCCAGGGCCGGCGTGGGGAGGACTGGCATTGCTAACTGCTCAGTTTTCAAGAGCGGTCAGCATAAGCCTGCACCCTTTTCTGCCAAGCACCGCCCCCCCCCCAGGAGAAGCACCTCACAGCCGGGGGGAAAGCTCAGGTTTGATGCCAACACCCTCATTTTATCATCAGGAGGTGGTTAAAGGTGGCCTCAGATCCACGCGGAGCAGTGTGGATGTGTGGTTCACAGCAGCTATGTGATCTCTCTCAGTGTCATTTATCAAAGGACTGAGCCCTTTGGAGCTCCGTTGTATTTGTGCAGCAGTCAAGGGAGCAGTGTTCTCTCTAGGCAAGAAGGGAAATAGCCAGGGAGGAAAAGGCCCCTTGCATACCTGTGCAGACCGAGTCAAGGTTTGCTGTACAAACTTCTTCCACGAAGCTGCCCTTTTATATGAAAGATGGGGCATTGATCTGATTTCATGGTTTCACAACTGAGTAGGAGGTTACTGATGCCTTTCTAAAGGAATTCAATCTCAAATGCTTTGCCACTTCCTCCGGTTCTATCAGCTGGTCTCATAAAAGTCTTTACTCTCATTCCCCCTTTTATCCTTACTTCCCTTGGACCTCGGGAGTTTCATGGCCACGCTACCAGTATGACAGCTAACTGGCAGGTGTTCTCTTCCTACGCCTTTCTTTTGCTCAACCGAGCAGTCCAGTGTGAAGTATTTCTTTTTTACCTTCTTGTGCAGCACCAGTGAATGCATGTAATGCTGAGAGCCGGGGGCTGAGTCCCAGCCCCTGGGGTCCAGGGTTCGATCCAGAATGACAAATACCGGTGGGGGTGAATATGACTTTTGTTTTGGCTTGGTTTTTGTTTTGTAGACTATCTTTCTTTATCAAAAAGAAACAGAAGTGAGGGGGAGTGAATAGGAAAAGCACCATCTTAGTAGTTGGAAAAGAATCCCAAGGAAGAAGTCTGAGCATAGTCTCGGCCAGTCCCAAAGCCAGACAGGCAACCCAAACCCCACCGCTGCCGACTGTGTATGAGGCAGCGCGAGGAACCGGCAGCCTGGATTTTCAGTGATCTGGTTATGCTCTATTAACAGAACCTGAAATCAGGCCGTCCTGGTCAAGCTCAGCCATCTGGCAAATCTAACTGGAAAATTCATCTTGTTGGCAGACCATCATAATACTCCTTGCCTCTTTAAAACAGATCAGTGGAAAGAAGCAAGGATACGAAAACATAACCTCCTCTACATCTGCACCACGGTGTGGAACTCGGGACAGAGCTGGCGTTGTGCAAACGGACCAACAGGAATGTTTGAATGAAAAGAAGAAATAATCCTGAGAATTCCTAGGCTTAATACAAAGCAATGCAACAAAACATTTAACCAAACTCAGGCAGGAAGAAAGTCTTGTGGGCCGCAGTAGGGGAAATTAATAAATGTTATCCCATGACAGGTGCTTCTTGAGGTCAGACTGCACACCCAGAAAGGAACAGTGAAATGGATCCTTAATAACAAGTGAAAGGGGAACTCATCCATCACTGCCCATATTTCTGTAATAAATCAGTCTTTAAACGTAGCTTGTCTAAAGATCCAACAGTGATTGATGATCACCCTTTTCGCAGAGGAAGAATTCACCGTTCAGACTACCTGTGCTCCTGTGCTGCCAGTTTTGATCCTGTGCTTGGCTAACATTCCTGTTTGTATTTCTCACAAATGTGTACTGCACCCAGTGGAATACTAAGGTAAGTTTTCTTCAGCCATTTTTTCAAGGGGATCCCAGTCTTGGTCGCTGTGGGGTGGCATACAATCCATCTGCACATACTTAACAGTATGTACATGCAAAATTGGCCCACACTCCATTTTGCTCCTGTCACTGGAATTGCACTTATTCAGCCTCAAATACACAGTAATCACAAGAGACATAGGTGAGATGATCACGTCAATGCTGAATTAGTCCGATAGAGACACATCTTCCGCTAAAAATACGAGCTCGTAGATTCCAAAGTCTGTGTGATTGAAAGTCGTTATTGAGGGGAAAGTAGATTTTCTGTTCGACAAATTTTTCATTGAGATACCTTTTTTACCAGAATTTATAGGGCTTTCCCGTTCATTGGTAGTGCCATTTCCTCCAGAAAACCAAAGTGCTCACGTCTACAGTAGAAACATTTCTTCCCAGCTATCCTGGCCTAAAATTTCATGGATGCTGTGGTATAATGATATGACTTCCCATTTTTCCTCTGGGTAGAACAGATCGCCAGTGACTCCTATAACCAGGGACTCCATGTGTGTGCCAGCTCCATTCTCCAAGAGAAAACTCCAGGACATCATGGAATAAGTAAGGAGCCTGAGCTGCAGAACAGAAGGTAACGTGAACTATCCAAACTGCGACTTCCAGGATAGACCATTTCAGAATTACAGTTTTTCCCAGGTTTGAGTCTTCCCCAAATCAGGCTAGGTAGAAAATTCAACACTCTCTCTCACATCCCACTGAAGTATCCTGGCTGCAAGGTCATTCTGGCTACACAAACTCCCTAATTCTCCTTTACTAAATAAAAATATCTGTACGCCTTTTTTTGCTCCACATTGAGACAGGAACAGGTATCAAAACCTCAAAATTCTCCCAAAACTGATAGCTCAGTGCTCTCCTGGGAAATACTTATCTGCATAGACAGTGTATAAGATTTTCCTGGCTAAGTGTTCACCTGAACTAACTGCCTAGAGTAGGCACTGGTAATATGCCTAAAGGAAGCGCCTGAGAGGAGATGTCTAAAATATATCCTCAAAGACTCTGTTTGCCTCCATTGACTATAGAAATATAATTTATTTTATACTCTCTCCTAAATGATGGCATCAGGCTATTCTCATTTCATATTAATAGCCGTTAAAAATGTGAAGCACAGACAGAGTGGGGCTTGAGATTTTCAGTGTGTTTGTATATAGAAGCACAGCCAGTAGATGGAGCCCAAGAGAAGCAGGGTATTAAGTATGGTACTTTTAGTTCTCCTACAGAAGGGCACATCCATTCAACTGAAAATAATGTGGCACCTTCAGATTTGGTAATAAGCACCACAAGCGGCTCCAGGTGGTGTCTCCACCCTGGCCTCAAGGGAGACTCTACCAGCTTTGCCATGAACCAAACGTGACCTTCCTGCATCTGTAAAATCAAACCAGAATATTTCACCCACTCCATTGTACTGGGAATTTGCCTCAGAAGAGCACGGTACTAGCAACACAGAAAGACCTTTGGTGGGAGCTGAGGATTTCACAGTGTTTGGAACGTCTTCTGTTCATTACTCTGTTTCCTTTAGATTTCAGGGCCAAAAAGTCAAGGTTCTCGCCATGCTACCATGGTTACCTTGCACTAAGTGAAATATTGAGTGCTCGGAAGAAGCGTGCTGCATGAAATAAAGATCCCTCACTCAAAGAGGGCACTTCCTCACTATTATTCTAAACACACACAAACACACAGAAAGACCATAAGAGAAGCCGTACGGTAAAATGCCTGGGTTCCAGCCAACCCCAGCTTAGAATAACCTTTCTTGAGCAGAATAGAAATGTCTTCTGTATTCCTGTCCCACTCATTTTGCCACTGATGGAAATTATTTCCCCACATATCTATGCAAAAGCATCTCTTACAACATGCAGATATCTATGCTCAGCTGCAGAGATGTCCTTGGCTCACCGTCATCACTGGCTCTGTCGGGGCCCTAGAGTCCCTGAGTACCGCTAGCACAGCACCCCTGTCACTGCCGTTTGAAATCTGCAGCAATAGTGTTACGCTCTGGGTGTACAGAAGAGCCAGGAGGGCCAGACACCGTCTTGTAAAGCGAAATTGTCTCTATTACTCTTTGTTTAATCATGCAGCAATCTTTAATATTTGCTAATTCATTCAGAAAGATATGTGGAATGTAATAATAATGTAATAGCAATCTAAGAATATTCTTCATCTGAGAAAGACATCTGGAAAGAGAAGAATCGAAGTGTAGAGGAGGTAATAAAGGAAAAGAAAAGACCTGAGATATTACTGCTACATCCAAGCAGAAGAATATCCTAGCAGTCAGACCCAGTTATAAATGTGTCAGGTATCTGGAACACAAAAAAAGTCTGTGATTAAATTGGATACCATAAAAGCTGCAATTCACTGAATATAAATGTACCACTGGGTTACAATATATACATGTGTATACTTTAATTGGCCACCTTCTGTTTCTGTTTGGTTAAGTGTATCTTTTCAACTCCACTTTACTTCACATGTAAACATGAATACATACATCTGCCTGGAAATTGCATAGGTTTCTAAAGTCAAGCTTGAGAGAATCTTTAATGTCCATTCACCTTGATACGCCAAAAATATTAAGAATCAGTCTTCACCTTCTTAACAGAAAGCCCTAGACAACCATACAACGGTGTCACTACATCCACAAGTCATACTTTGGTTGAGGTGAGATCTTCAGTGCTAGGCACACTACATCTCCCCGACTGTGTGCCATTTCAAATGGCCTGTCTTGGACAGTGAATATCACACCACATTACATTTGTTAGACACAGAAAACGAATCTTTATTTGGATTTTTTTTTTTTTTACTGGGTTCAGTCACCTATCCATTGTTTGGGAGCTAAGAGTAGAGATGCTCCTAAATGTGCCTAGGTGCAATTCCTGCTTTCATTTATAGTGCCGTAACACTGAAGCAATTCCTCTGCCTTCAAAGTAGCACTGGCTTTATATCAAAGGTCATAGAGAAGAATTCAGCCCTTGGTCTAAGTCTGTGTTACCAAGAGGTTAGTCTTCGAGGGCAAAGCACCTCATCGGTGTTCTCATGGGACACTCCCCATCAGTGGAAAAGCTTTAGGACAGATACGTGTAAAAGCACCAGTGGAAAACTGGGTAAGCTCCCTGCAGCAGGTCTTCCCAGATGCCTTACAGGCTGAGTCTGTGAAAAAGGAGTTTTGGAAAAAGGCATTTCGTAAGAAAGACCCACAGTTAAGAAATCAAATAGGTCTATTGCAAAAAAAGGATGCTCAGACAAATACAATTTTCCATTCTGTCTTCTCATATTGATACTTTTCAGCAGCACAGCTGAACCTCTGACACTGTTTCTCTTTCATACCTCCCAAGTAAGTCTGCAAAATCATAAATAATTTAGCATTAACTAGTCAGTTTATTTTTGAGTCAAGGAATACAATTTCACAGTTACAGGTGCTAAAGATCTTTCCTATCTGCAGCCTCATCTGTTCCTCACAAGCTCCTTCATCATGCACCATTAACGTGGCTTCCTTTGCCCTGTGCAGCGGTGCTGAGGCTGTCTTGCCAATCCTTGCTGCTCCACGTTGACTGTAATAATTCTGGTGTTGTTGCTTTTACCAGGCTCTGAAGACTCTTTCACAGCAGGACTGTGCAAGCAACAGGGATGCTTTGGTGAGCTGGGAGTTGAAGCGCTTGGCGACTGCAGAGTTTGACGTCTTGATGAACGCCAGGATGATGAAATGGAGAATGAAGATGCTAGGAGAGAACAGGCACTCTTTAGTGAGAGAAAATATTGACCCGCCATGAGCTTGGATGTAACAGTTCAACACCCCCCCAACACACACCCTGAAATTTGTCATGGAACAAATGACTCCATGACTATGGTAACAGAGCAATAGTCCTGTGTAAAGAGGCTTTTCACTGCTTTCCTTTTTTCTTTCATCCTCACAAGTTCAAACCAGTCTGCTTCTTAAGTATTCTCATTTTCTAAGCTTGTAGCTGTTGTTATTCACATGCCAACTTTTGTTCTTACTCTTCCTCAGGAATCATCTTCTAGCCACTGCTGGGGACAGGGTCCAGGCTCCATGGACCTTCATCTGACCCAGTACAACCATGCTTATCTTCTCTGGTTTGCTATTAACAATACCGTGGCACTGAAAAGTCACTTTTTACAATCATATCAAATGAGACCACCAACTACTAGACACCCTGCTGGCACAAAACAATGACAATCATAATGAATGAATGGCAAAAGACCAGAAGCAGGAGGAAAAACGAAAGAGAATAAAATAGAAAGAAACAAAGTAAACAACATCACATGCTCTATTTTGCTTCATATATTTCTTTACGGGGGATTTGGGGGTTTAAAATGATCGTATAATAAACACTAGTGTAGCAGAAAACAAAACTGTGGGAGGCATCTGAAGAGTAAAGTTATGATACACGGGGTGGGTAAGCAACAGCACAGATTGAGTACGTAGAGAGTACGAGACGTGAGTATGATTAGTTTTAGGAATGCTGATCATCCGTAGCTACCACTGAAAACGGTGAAGCTGAGGGTTTAAAAATCAAAAGCACACCTTTGGAAATTGTCTTATACATGCACTATATCAGCACTTAGATACACAAAAGAAACATTCTGATTCTTCTTGGGCAACCTAACAGATGGGAATCTGGAGTTCACCTGTGTGAGGTTCAGGAAATTTCTTGACTGTATCCTATAAGCTGACGGTATCTGTCTGCAGTACAAAAACATTGCCGGACTAAAATACTGAAAGGTATTTCAGCCATACTGCTGCCTCGAATAAAATGAAAGACGCGCTATTAAATGAGTGTTCCCCATCACACACAATTCACAAACTGTTTCTTTTCTTTACCCAGTGCACTTGCTCTCTATGTACCTTCCCAAGATGTTGAAAGAAACCATTCTGGTCTTGCTCCCAGAATCTGGACAGCATTACCCTTCCTCTCCCCCCTCAGGCACCCCAGCACATGCCTCCTACGCCAATGGAACTGCACTTTCTTCCCTTGCACATCTCCATGTTTCATTCTTTATGGGGAAAGGGGCAGAAAGTTAAACACACTTTCCTCTTCCGATGAGCGGACAACCCTGACAGAAGAGAGTCATTTTGGCCAGGCTGTAACATGCTATCAAGAGAAGAACAAAAGCTAAATCTGGAGGCTGTTGGGGAGCCCTTAACAACACACGGCTGCAGTAAGTAACAGATGCAGGCATAGCTGAATTGACATCAACTGCTTATTAAACAAGCCATGACCAACAGATGGGAACACTGCTTTATTATGCTAGCCTTCTCCAAACGCTGAATGAACTATCTGGAAAATGAGATTGGAAAACAAGTGGGTGCTAAAAATGGGAAATCCTACTGTGGAAAATCCAGCCAATCCACTAGACTGCCAGGTGCCACAGCTGTTACACTCTTGAACCCAATTCAGAGGAACTAGATTTGCCACAGAAAAGGATAGAAAATGATCATCTTCAAAGGTCTCCCATCTACCCCATATTGGCAGTTACAGTAATTATCAGTGTAATTGCTTCAAGTCACATCTCATTATAAACTAAAAAGGAGATTTGGGCTCTGTTAGCCATGATTTGCTAATGCATCAGGCAACGCAGTCTATTACTGTGTATCATACCTGCACTTCACTGAATTGTTTTCTGATTTAGTTTTTTGCTAGATCACCGTTTTGAAAAATCAACAAGGAAATCACGTGAAATGAACATTGATTTTAGGCATTACAGAACAGAGAGAAGACTAGAAAGACAGGGAGAAGAATTTTCCCGTAGAAAAAACCCACATGTTTTTAAAGTATCTATAAAAACAATGATTGCCATAATCAATGAGTTACGTGTTTGTGATCTTGTTCAATTAAATAGTTTTATTTGAGTTACCTAGACAAAGAATCATTATCCCACTAACAGCTAGCGGGAATGTGCCAGGACTTCATTCACTCTCTTTGAAACATACAGAACTAACACAATAGGAGCAGCAGGCATACACGTTAAAATAATAATGTGTTAAATCTAACAGTTTTGGAATAAATAAGACAAAATTACACATCAACACAATACTGAAGCTAATATACACTAAGTAACTAACACAATTACTTAATCTTTATTCACTTCTGTTAATGTTGTTTCCCTGATTGGGAACAACAGGAATGGGTTGTTGATTCCTCCTAACAATCAGGAATATTTCAGCTGAGCACAAACCAAACCACAAACATTCCAAAATGCTCCATTAATTCATACAGGACCTGCAGCTCTTATTTGAGCATTATGAAAACTCCATGAAGGGAAAGTGCATTGCTAGATACCTAACATTTTTAATATCTGGTCCACAGAGACTAACTGAACAATTCATTAGCACAGTAGAGCTTTCCAGCACCTCACCCATGTTATGCAACACTTACTCATATCAATATAATTAAATATGACTACTTCTGAGCGTAAGTGTTAACCTGTATACATGAATCTCACAAATCTGGTCCTCAGCACATACTGGACTGCCAGGCAGTAAGTGTAAACTAACAGGTCATACTAGACCCGAACCTTGGGCAGAAGGAAAAAACAATGCCAGGCAAATTTGTTTTCTTTATTCTCTTCACTCTTTAAAATGAGATCCAGTATTAACACAGCTAAGATGTGTATGTCAGGGGTCAAGTAACACATTTGATATAATTACAAAATTATAAACACAAAATGCTATGAAATCATTAGCATAGCTTGAAAATGGGATAAATATCTACACCCAAAGAGGATAAATAATACACAATCATGTTCAGAAATTGGATAAAGAGGTATCTGATGAAACCCTGTGAGGATGATCGTATAGTCTTATTTAACATCTTCATCAGCTCTCTGACTTTGCCCTTTCTGATAAAACACAGAAGGATATGTAAATGAAAATACATTTAAGCAAAAAAAAGCCATATCCAGCGTCCATAGTGTCATCAGAAGAGGACAGGGTACCCTCTTTAGCATGTTCAACCTGCATACCACCTTGAAGTCCTGTTAGAGTCTTGACAAGAGTACTATGAGATTATTTGGTAAGGCTAGGCAGAATTCAAGTGCTAGATAGCCACTGCTCTCATTTAATCTTTCCTTCAACCTGCATGGAATCAGTAACAGGACTTACTGATCGCATTAGCATTATTTCACATTTACTCAGCATCTGCATCTCAAGATTTCTGAGAGGGAGGAGTCTGGGATAACTGAACATTTCCAGTGAAGTAGCGCTACCTGCGGAAGCCGTGGTGTCTCATAGAGCTACAGGACAAGCCCAGCACCTCTGCTCTCATATAATTCTGACCAGGCCACTCCTAAAATGCAGTGGCACCATGATACCCATTATAAGCAACCTAAGTGGAATTTACAGACAATCTTTAAAAGATGAGTGAGAACATAGAAGGAAAGTTCAGAGGAGCCAAATCAAGTTGATTGACAACATCATGATTGAGTGAATCTATAATCTACTACTTCTGGAAGTAAATAATTAATGAGAATGTTGAGAACATGTTTAAATTAGTACAAGGAGGTACAACTAGCAGGTATGGATAAAAATCCTCTTATCTTTCCACTGACAGTAGGATCTTTAAAATGAAGCGCTGACTGTGGCATGTAATGGCATACCTACACTAGCCCAGGTCTCTACTGCAGAGTGACAGGGAGTATAGATCCTGATGTCAGCTTTAACTGAGCTAGCTCAGACACTGAAAGCAATTTAACCTCTGAAGCATTGAGCTCCATATGCAATAATTTAATGCCTGCAATACAGACATACCTTTAATCTAACAAGTAACAAACAGTAGAGGGACTGGAATATATACTCTGCTTACTAGAGTGTACTAAGGTTGGTGTTATTGCATCTTCACTACTACTACAAATGTTAGGGAAATTAAGGTAGCATATGCCGAACATACTTTATTCAGTTCTTCCCTTTGCTGTGGAAACACACGCTGAGAATGATCACTGTGAAAAATGGTTTCCAAAAGAGGTGAAAGAAGCCCATCACATAGGACATGGTAAAGCAGGCCAGTCTAACACCCAGAAAAGATAATGCAGAACTCTGGTTCCTTGTGTGGTGATAAACTAAAGGCCCATCGGATCTTTTTAATTCCTCATATTTATAATTTTCTAGAGCTACTTCTTTACCTGCAAATTCTTCTTCATCGCTAGGCAGTGAATTTCTTGCACTCTGTTTTACTTCCCTTCTGGGGACAAACAAAAGATCATCAGAATCCAACATCCTCTCCCTGGGATGTCTTTTGTCTTCTGCTGTCCTCTTCTTTTTCTTTTTTCCCTTATCTTCTTTCACAATACTTTTCTTTGCTTCTTCTCCTCCTTCACCTTCCACAGATGAGTGAGGATAAGGCTTTGTGGTCTCTCTGTCCAGGCTAGAATATCAGACAAGGAAATTCACTTAGCTAAAAGCGCACATGTCGTATACTATTTTAAATAGTACAGACGGTGACAGAGCACTGGCACAGGCTGCCCAGGGAGGGTGTGGAGTCTCCTTCTCTGGAAATACTCAAAACCCGCCTGGACGCAGTCCTGTGCAGCCTGCTCTAGGTGACCCTGCTCTGGCAGGGGGGTTGGACTAGATGATCTCCAGAGGTCCCTTCCAACCCCCGCCATTCTGTGGTTCTGTGAAATCTTTTTTTACATGACATCGATTTCACCTTTTCCCACATCTCACAGTGCTGACAAGAGAAGGACTTATCACACTCTTGATCATTTGACAGGTCTATAAATGTCTTACAATTCAGTTTGCTTTTTATTTATAAAATAAGTAAAGAATAGCCTAAAACACAGCATGCACAGTTTCGCTCTCTTATTTCTGTAGATACCATATATCTTCCTAGCCTACTGCATACAATTTTTCCTCTTAAAAAAAATTCTAGATAGTATTCTTGTTAATCTCAATTCTAATATGATTCGGCAAGAATTCATACCCTGACTATCAGAAGTGCTTTGGTAACTAAAATTGAAACGAGTATTTAGGCACCCTGCTTTCCTGACATCAAACAAGAGAAAGGTTCCTAAATACCTTTCTGCCTCTGGCCCTAATTCTGTCTACCTCTTATGACTCCAAAGAGGATCTGGGCAATAATTGTCTTTTATGGTGTGGGCCCAAAGCACGTAGTGTTTTACTTTGCATATGGAATTTGTTAGTTACATTTGCAGAATGCTTGTTCTGCCACAATTATTTCTTTCCACTGTGATGGCAGGAAAACACCCCAAACAGATGCTAGCATCTAATATTAAAATGATGAGAGCTATATTAGTACTTCTAAAGATTAGTGAATTAAGCATGATCCCTAGGACACACCATATAAACATCAAAAGACAATCCCAAAGAACCCAGGGCTGAAAATTTAGACAAGCTATTGTAATACAACATCTATGTGCACTGCGGACTCCCTATCAACAGGGAAGCCTGGGCTATCCCTTTTACTTTTTTCCCCTTATTTCTACAGGACTTAGCACACAAGGATTGTCTCTTTTTGAGCTTCTAACATCATATTGCATTCAAACTTTTTGTTTCCTTTCTGATTAAATTATGCTTCTACTCTGTTTATTTCTATCAACAATGTCAGCATGTCCTCATTAGATCTGTGCGCACCGATGAGCAATATGCTGCACTGTTCCCCTCTGGTAAGTATGACATGGGAGGTAGGTGTCTATTTTAGAATATAAGAAATAATAAGTTTCAGCGGGAAGCACACTTCCATGCCCCCTGAAAGGTAGGGGCTCTACTGGAAACTCCAACTCAATCTGGGCTGGAGCAGTGCCATGGCACTGCTAATATCAGTAACTGATTAATATGTAATGAACAAAACGCAGTTGTTTAAAGGCTTTGAATGTACACCTCCTCATAAAAGGAAAGCAATCATTCAACATGGCATGACGGTTACAATAAAGAAACAACTATAAAGTAAATTCGTGGCCAGTACAAACTTTTTATGATGCAGCCACTGAGTTAATGTAGTCAGTGCCCAGAAGAAGACATTATGTATGTCTATATGATACTAAAGTGACATGTTAAGCAACAAGAAAGGAATGAGATTTCACAAGTATGTAGCTTTGCAGAGAACTCAAAACCTAGCTGAGGACGTTACAAGCAAAAGAGGAACATTTTGCATTAGTAAGTGCATTGTCAAGGACTGTCTACTCATACCTTACAAAGCAATTTAGAGAGTTATAGCTCCAAGTAGTAGGAAGCTTAAAAATCTTTTAACTATAAAAGCTCTACATTACTAGGCTTATATCATTAATTCTTGTAAAGGAGACTAAAAATTCAGCAGAACCAGATATGATACATAATGTGGAAAAAGATGGAAAGGAAAACATTGCAGTAGATGATAAAGTTGGGAATGTGCAAAAGAAGGTGCTGTGATTCTGGCAGCAGCATTGTGGAATATTGCAGGTCAGTAGTTATCACCGAGGTTGTTACTGGCACACCAATGCACTTCATCTGGGTACCTGGGGGGTTAGGTCTATGTTGCCTATATGCTAAAAGTTACTATTTATGTAGTTTATCCAATGACAACAGAGGACCCTGGGAATCCCAAAGGCTCAAATATGCCTAGTTCAGGGCTGTAAGTGGGTATTTACGTTAAGAGAGTCTCAGTTTTAGATGCTCAGCTTTCTTTGTCATTTCTTATTAGCTGCTTTACACATTTCACTGCACTCTGCGCTATAAATCTTGACATTCAATATACACCCATGGAGCCAAAGCATCTAAATTCCACTCTCAGAGCTGCCAAATGCTCAGGCGTTACTGCTCTGAGTCCCACGACATCCCTTTGTGTATCTGGGCCTTGGTGTCTTTAAAACACTAGCAATCAGGTGTAAGTAATAGCATTTGAACTAACACTTTTTGGAGGTACTTCTCATGTTCCTTTAATGGGGGTAATTTGAGAACCATCTGAATAGTGCTATCCTCAAAAATAGAGACATTTTGCAGTAAAAATATTTTAATTTCAAATATGGTGGTTTGTTTCTAAAATCTACAACTGCTGCAAGAAAAAAAAAACCAAACCAGAAACTATGTAGTGAAAACTTAAGCTCTTAGAACAACTGTAAGACATTGGTGTGCTCAAAAAAACCCCAGAAACTATGTAGTGAAAACTTAAAATCTTAAAACAACTGTAAGACATTGGTGTGCTCAATCATTATGCTTGCAAAATTTATGCGCTGTTCCAGGCCATGCTAAAAACTGTTTTAGTTTGGTTTAAAGGGCATAAAATGAATGCCTTAACTAAAAGTCCATTATTTTGTGCTGTGGCAGCAATATTGTTTGGAATCTTTTATTTAGATTTCATTAACTTAATTTCAATAGTCTGCTATACAAACTAGCCAGTGCATTTACAACCAAATCAGTGTTTACTAGCTGGAAACACTATATACAAATTCACAATTAATATGACTTGAATATGCAGTTTCACATATTATTTTACCCAGAGATCTGACAGATTTTCTATCACTTCATCTAAAATTTAGATCTAATGAGTACATTTATTTCTCATTTGCAAAAATTTAGTGCATTCATTTCAGTCAGTTCTCCAAAGAATTGCTCTGTTTGCCAGTGAATAACTCAATTTTCTCGTCATTTGTACATAACAATGGCAAGTCAGCTTGCCAATAAAGTCTGTTTAGTCAATGAATACTAAATTTTATATTAAAGCACTCAGTCATGAAACAAAGCATGTAGAATAGAAGCCACTCTTAGTGCTTATGCATTTAGTCACATCTTTTCTTAATAAGGTACCTCATTTAGAATATAATCCAACTCAGTGGAAGGGAAAGACTTCCACTGACTTTGCTGGAACTCAGCTCAATTACATACCTGCCTCTTTTCAACTGGTTGTATGCATTAAGTAGGAAACCACGGTCTTCAGGTTTACTTTTCAGTGAAAATTCACCTACCATCATGTAGGTGATCTGGTCTGGAAAAAGGCATTGATGTATTTTCAGATTTGGAATTCTGCTCAGTAAAGTGGGGGTATTCATTTATGTGCTGTGGCTGCAAGCTGGCAGAAGAGCGAATTTCAAACTGCACTGGAATCACTACTAGAAAATGTGTGGGAAACAAGGCTTGAATCAGTGTTGCTTTTCTGTTCCATCATTCTCAGGGAATCCATAGATCGGCCCACAACTGGTGCCCTCGCCCATCATTTTTAGATGTAATCTTTAACACTGATCATCATATTAGAACATTTCAATAAAAATGAACTTCAAGAACTTCTAAAATTGCCTTTAAAGGTGGGATTTGTCCTGTTCATGCAACCTCTTGGGAAGAAATCTCCCATGACGGAGATTATACAATTCTTTGGCAGCAGTGCCCATGCTACGTTGACATATATGGAAGAGGAAACCCTTCAGTCTAGAATCCCTATAGGATGTCAAGGCAGATGGGAGATTCAAAACAAAAGTGTATGTTTTCTCACACAAAATGTGAAACTGCGCAGCTCCTTCTGGGAAGAGGCTATGGATGATAAAGTTTTACATGGGTTCAAAAAAGTAACCGCACAAATTTGTGGAAGAAAAATCCATCAAGGCTGTTAATACAGAGACTCCAATTCTGCTTCAGAAAAATCATTAAATTGCAAATTGCTGGAGGTTGGGAAAGTATTCTGGAGAAATATCCCTAGATGATTGTTCTGATCTTATTCTGCTTCCTAAGATCTGTTGTTGTTGGCTGTTAGAGATTGTTGGTGCTCTGAAGCTTATTACAATCCAATGCTATTTCAAATAGATTAAACTAGAACTTAATACAAGATGAAAAAGTAATCCACAATCACTTGGAACCACTGCACATTCAGCACACACTTCACACCAGAAAAATTTTACTCCTGCTGTACATAAATTCTGCAGAACTTAGGTAGGGGCTCATATTCATCCTACACGCTCTCTCCCCATCATTCCCCAGATTTAAGCCTGGTAGAAGATTCAGTATCTTAGAAATAACTTGTGATTTAATGCATAGCTTTATATCACAATAAATATCTTAAAAGAAAAATAAGGTCTACAACAAATAGAAACTCCATCTCACCTTTCAGCAATCCTCTAACAGCTTCCTGGGGCTAAGCTTCAAACCATCACATCCCACCAATGTTTCCAAAATGAAAATAGGGCACTAAATTGCCAGATAATAAAATGGTAGGACAGACAGTTAATGCTCTTCTGATTGATATGCTTGTGAGTCAAATCACTGGGTTTCATGTGTAGAGCAAGCCAGTTCACAACTGTAGTTAGAGTACTACATAGGGAAATCTGACAGCATAGTTGAACCCAAAGTGCAACATTTAGGATTCACGTAAAATAACTTTTATATTTTTAGCTTCAGGCATACTCACGTCATATAATCCACCATCTGTACCATTCTTATGTACTGACAGGAAAAGGCATATTTCGTTTGGCTGATTTTAATAAGCCCACTTCTTACACAGTGTTCCTGCAATAACACAATCAACATTCCTCTAATTTAAATATAAATCTCAGAAACAATGAAGATACATACGTATAAAAAGTCAACTGTTTTAATGTAACTGTAATCAGCCTCTAAATAATGAAGATAAAAGTTTCAAGTACAAAGTACATTTTCTTAATACTCACTATGAAAAATGCAGTAAAATTATCATAATGGTTTACAAACAAACAAACAAACATAATGAAATCAATTGAAGACTATTCTGACTGTGATAAAACTCCCTATGTTTCTCATTTTAGCAGCATGGAGCTTGTGAAAGCCACCACAGGGATTATAGAGGAAAGAACAGAGTATGATTTAAGAATAAATTATCCTACATAATTTTTTGGTTCATGTCTATTACACGAGCTCTTCATTGAGCCCTGAAATCTGATTTACTTTGGTTAGCTGGAGACAGGGATTGGGACGGTGAGCTCCTTAGCCTGGAAAATTGTATCTGCCTCATCAAAACCAGAACAATGGTAATACTATTGCCATATTGGTATCATCTTCTAGGTTTACTTACTTTCCTGTTGTTGAACATCAGAACTGTGTAGAGTTTGTCACCCGTTTCCACCTCCTTTGGTGTTGCTATGACAATGGCAGGCACATAATATTCATTGCCTGTCTGTGTCCCAATTCTGGCAAACACGTAGTCTCCAACCTGCACATCAGGAAAGCATTGGTTTGCAAGAACCATATAACTTGTGAGTTTTACAAGACATAAAAGGTAAATGCTAAGATATTTTTACATGAATCATCATTCTAACATGTTCCCATGCTTTAATATGGATCTTCAAAAGAAAACAAGAAGAACTTGGTCCTTGCATATACCAATCACTCACAATTTCCACTGAATCAGGGAGAGAACACAAAGCAAAAATAAAGGACAGAGCCCTACTAAATGTACCAGGGCTCAACTAGCAAGTCAAACTGAATGAGGAAACTCTTAGAACTCTTAATTCCCTTGGACTCTGCACAAATGTATGTGTTTTTAATAAGCTTTTAAACCAACCTTGAGAATTTCGGAGAATTCCATATGTAACTGACTTATACAAAATGATTTTACAAAAGGAACACAGAAGTCACAATTTTATATCAGATTCTGCAGATCTTCTCTAGTGTTGGATGTTCCCCTTACAGAATAACAGGAACTACTGGGTCAGCCTATGCCTTCATTTTAAACAGAAAAAAAGGCATGTCTCTAGCTTTAAGTGTAACAAAGCAGTTATAAAAATGCTTCTTTTATTCAAAACAGCTGTATCCATTCTGTGTCCTTTCTGTAGCCATCATCTCTCTCATGTGTAAAAATAAGAATCACCTGAGAAAACGTCTGTGATTACAGATAGTCAGCTGATAAATTTTAAATAAAACCAGAAATGGAATAAGAATTATCTTTTTTCATTACTGTTATTTGCCTTCGTATAAAGTTATCTGCTGGATTTAAAATACGCTGTGAAAAACAAATGGTTATAACCTGCTGTACATCACATTGTGTATAAAAGGCTCTCCTTGGTTAGTAATCTATGTGCTAGGAAACAATCATTCTGCTGGTAAATAGCTCACCTTTCTTCTATAGGTGGGCAAATATTCATGTTTTATAAAGAAAAGAATATAGAATTCTAATAAACAAAGGAATAGGATTACCATGAAAACAAGCTCCAGACAAATGAAAAATAGCATGTTGAAACTAGCATGATATTACTAACACTAAAAACTCTTCTTTAAAATAAATAGATGTATTTAAAAGATAAAAAAAATTCTATCCTTTATTCTGTGTGTGACCAAATGAACAAAATTAAAAATGCATATTTGCTGTCATAAAAAATTACAATTTTTCACCTGCAGATATGGACATGGCATAGCACCTCCCACAGGTATAGCAAACTTCACAGGTACAATCCAGGTCTCCCCATTGTTCAAGTCAACAAGTGCACAGGTAGAACTGATATTCTTTATCACAGTTCCTAAAAAACAACATAATAAAACACTCAAATGATTTTTCTTTTACCCTTTGTGGAATTTTTTTTTTAAATCCTATAGGCTGTCACACATCACTGAGGTCAAACGTGTCTATACTATACATTATTCATTTTCATTTAGCTGGGGTAAGCTCTGCTAGGGCAACAGAGAAATTGGTACCTAAAAAAAAAACAGTCTTAGTAACCATTCTTAATAATGCCATAAAAATAAAATGAAGAATAATTTTCAAGCCCAGGTCTGAAATTTGTAAGCTGATCAGGTGGATGATTATTGACATAATGAAACTATCACCACAGTTAAAAATATGTAATTTAAAAACCAAACAAGTAAAGGTAACACAAAAATAAACACACACACGATTTTTTTTATGAAACAACAGAACACACTTTTACCTACTAATCATTCTGGCTCAAAACTCAACGAAAAGGCAGAAGCATTTAGCGAATACTTTGAACACATGCAAAAGCTTGGCTTTTGCCAAACACTCAACAGAAACATTCAAGGGAGACACCAAAGAGAGATTGGTTGATATTCTCGGGTACTCAGTTACTTAAAAGGATTTCCCTCCATACTCTTCTTATATAAATGTAACATCATTGCTTTCTAACTTTACAAAATGTATGTCTTTTTATAAATGTATATATGTGCACACACAACATATATACTCATTCTTCATGAATATGCACATATTAAATCTGATTAAGGAAGAAGTAGCTAATTATGACCAAAACTAATGTTTTATCAGTATTAAGAAACTCTAAAAAATATTTAAAATGTGGACAAAAATATATACCTGGATAATAAAATCCTGTGACGTCTGATCTTGCAATCACTTTTTGGCTTTTGTGAGTCACAAATACTTGGCCTTTTTGTCTTTTTTTAGATTTTGACTTTCCTGTTTCTTCTTCAAGTCTCTGTAATTTGATACAATTATTTCTTCCACAACAATTAAGCCAGTCAGCCTCAATCTATCCTTTAGAATTAATTAAAAATTTAGGCAATGTAATGTTATGACCTCTGCAGATAATTCACAGTAAACTGGAATTATTTTAAACATTCAGAATAGTTATAAACAGAGGAAGTTATGTTACAGGAAGTACTCATGGGTAAGATCATCTACGGGTTTTCTCTATAAAATTCTGGTTTACATGGTCATAACAATACCTATATTTTCAAGTGTTCAGGCAGAAATTTGCCTTGATTAATTATGGCTCTGGCTGCCATTTTCCTAGAAAAAAGTTTACAAAGTTGTACAATTCATATTCAAGGATGAAGTAAGGAAAAATCAACTGATTTTGCAGAATAAGTGAAGGTGCTATACACATCCATTTTGTCCAGATAGGTGAGTCTTCACAATAATCTTATTTTCATTAAATGTACCTCACTGTATGGAATGACTGATGAAAAAATCAAATACAGAATCAAATTTTTAAAAAAAAAATCTTGAGGTGTCTAGAAAAAAATGTTTATTTACAAACTGTAAATTAAAAATTAAAATTTTCAGCAGTTTTAAAATATTCCACCTTAGCAAAATATTAAACCACATTTTCCAGTTGCCACTGTCCATCATTCTGCCCCGCTAGTTTGGGTTCTTCATATACCAATTCTCCTCTTTGGCGGGCAACTGCCCAGACTACAGCTCCTGTAACGTACCACAGCCACACAGAACGCCAGAGCTTACTGTTGAATTGCTCATAAATAAGTCTAGGGGACCACACACCGGATGGTGAGAACTGAAATACCAATGGGGCTGGCTGGCTGCGGACCGACTCAACTCCTAGTTGAAGTCAATGACTGCAATTAGTAGTAACTGAATGAAGAATGCAAAAAGCACGACAGATCTCACACAACAACTGACGCAAGGAGCTGTGGGAAACACAGTATGTGAAAAATAGTCAAAGACTCACAAATCACAAGTGGCTCTATGTAAAAATATACTGTCGGGCTTTCCGAGCTTCTGCGTACTTGACTTTACAGTTACCATATTCTTTTACCTTGAAGCCTTTTATAGCTCACATATTAACATTTTATGGAGTCTCAGTGTTATTTGCCTTTAAAGTAAATCATGTTCCCAAATCCCTTTTTTTTCTAGAAGAAAGAATTTCTTCCCATTCAGGGCATCTCTCTTACAGGAAGTTTTGAGAGGATCAGGGTATTATGTGTATATGTCAGAATGCGAAAGAACACTTTATATTTTGCTTTTCTGAGAAAATTAAGAAAACTGATGATATAAAAACATTTTCTTTCTAATATTAAAAAGTCTGTAATCCCAGTATTTTTATAAGCACATCTTAATAATCCTCTAGAATAACAATGTCATTTATATTTACTATAACAATAGCAAATTAATTCTTGAAAAAGTCTATTATTTTCTCCATACTGCTCACAATAATGCTTCTAAACATAAATTACAAGTATGCAAAGTTAAACAAATCATTGTTTCCCTATTAATTTTTAAAACACATATTTATTAGCCTACCTCGTAAACAATTTGCTAGCATCCATCTCTTATACAGTTCCTTTGAATCACAAAAACATACAGCTTGAAATCTCAATTTTTTCCACAGATCTGTTATGTTCTATGTTTTCCACAGTTATGTTCTGAAAAACAACCATAACTCATAGACTCCTAAAAATCCCTGCTTGCTAGGGTGGGTATGACCTGCTTCCTTGTCTGACGACATTTTTCTTCCTAAAAAGGTATATTTGATTTTGAGACTCTATTTTCCCTAACAGGCAATAATGACAGAAAAGATGGGAATAACTTTGACTAAATTGTTTGTTCCCAGTTTCACTATAACTATCACAAACTTTTTTTCCAATCTCCCGCTCAAAAATCACAAACAACCCTAAAAAAATAGGCCTAAAAATAAGCAAAGCACACAAACAAAAAAGCAAAGAGGTATTTTAAATGGGAGATATGTGGGAGTTTTCTAGTTTATTCTTTACCCCTATAGAATATAAATTATATCAACACTTCTATTTTTCAGGCTCAGTCTAAACCAGAGGCTCTTCACAGCACATAACTGACCGCTTGAAGTACAACCTAACAAAGGCTGATTTGAGTGCAAAGACTTACAGCTCCACAGACACAAAAAGGTATTTGGGTAAACCATTTACTTAATTCCTCGGGCTCCAAAGGGACAGCTGCTACTGAATATTTATTATCAACGAATTTGTAATGCTTGACTAATAACTTGGGCAACTTCCAGCACTCCACATTAATCCAAGTACTAAAGACGGAGCAGGCATCCACAATGAGGATGCCAAGTCCTGCAGAATTCAGGTGGCTCAGAAACATGGTCTAAATTCAAATCCGTCTCCCCTACCTCTCACACAGCCTTCAGGTGTTCAGCGCGACTGACCCAGACACTGTCAGAGCGCCCATTTCTGTGATATCATTCTCCAGTATTTTTATTACAAAAGAGCCCTGTCGATTCTCAGGGATTTCCACCCTGTGTAGCTCTGCTTCTGTTGAAGGCAATGCATTAAACCACATGAGGTGAGGGAGACTTTGTTTCCCCCTGCCAAAACCCGCTGCATTTTTAAATTCCCTTTTAAAGAGATTAGCTTTTGCACCTTCCTACTTTAAGTGAGAATAGATTGGAAGACTATCCACAGATCTCCACCTATCTTGGCTCTAACTCTGGCTTTTCACAATCTTGACACCTCCAGAGCCAAGCAACCACTGCTTTTTCCAGGCTGTCAGTGGCAACAAGCCCATTCCGTGTAGACCACAGTCCATTTTTATGAAAGAGCCTAGCTTTTTGTAGCTACGCAGTTTGTCCAACAGGTTACTTCACTGATGACGATGGGAAATTTGACCAAACATTTCTAAGTAGTTATAACTTTTTTGTTGTTGTGCTATTTGGGATGCTTGTTTTGCGTTGTCTCCCTAAAGAGACACAAGAACAAAGACAAGGGATGCCAAGCTGTTTAGAAAACATATGAGTCCAAAAAAGGTATCAACAGACAGCGATTAGTGATCCTTAAACAGTGAAGAAGAATGAGGAGTGTAAGAATTAGGACACCAGGAAATAGAAGAAACTGCCAAGGGAGATCCAGAATTTCCATTCTTGTAAAGAATCAAGTCTCAGCTATAAATATTTAATTAGGAATAATTAAATCAATTGTATATGAAATACATTTTTCAGAAAGAACAGACTCAATGAGCCACTACAGGTCCCTTTCCACCCAAATAAACACACTTTACAAAACGCATTATGCTTATTAACCATTTGAAGTTATTTTTATCATTAACCATTTGAAGTTATTTTTATCAGATGGTGACCATTCAACAGGGTGGCAAACAAGCCTAAGCCTTGCAAATTCGAGCTCATCCTAAGGGAAACACAGTACTTTCAAAAGTATATTCTTAATGAGAGCGGATCCTTAGCAACGAATGAGGCTTCATCTCTCTGCAGAATCTGAAATCCATTCATATGCAGAAACAGAAATACTTAGTATGAGTTGAAATGTTCTCCATCACTCTCAAAGGCCAGATTGTGACACTTAGGGAAAGAAATACATTACATGAAAATGTTACAGCCATTAACGGAATGCACCAAACTGTCCTGGAAGCTATCGTGCTTGGAGAATAGTAACACCATGACCCCAGTACAACTGAGGTGATCTAATGAGAATCGGGTAGGGGACCCTGACAAAGTCCTTTTACTAAGTGACAACATGTTGTAAACAGCTTTAAAATTCAGTGAGAAAAAAACATAATAAGAAATTATGGTTGACTGTTGTGCCTGACAAGTTTAAAATACAAAACAGATATACAATATTTTAAGCCAAAGCAGTTACTTATTAGAAAAAAACCAAAGTAAATTATACATTCCTCATTTTTAATATCTTTAGATGAAAGCTGAGTGCCAGCCTGAAGGAGAAGATTTTTGTCAACCCATGCTTTAATCTGTATAGAAAAAGGAACTGAGTAAACTGAGTAAAATACAGTCTAAAATTAGCCCTCCAATTAGGTAATCATCAGCATTCAGTGTTTTATATTTTGCCTGATAATAACTAAATGTGTTTGCTCATTTCCCAAAGCATTTACTTCTTGCATCACTAGAGGTCTTCAGTCTTCTCACTGCCCTGTGCGGATGGATGTCTATCATCTACTTCATCCTCCTCCAGTAAGGCACTGGTGTACCTTGCCTTTCACAGGTGTGTGCACACATAGCAGCCTGAACACAACTCCCAGAGAAGGTCAGAGCACAGAGGGAGGATAACGAGACCAGTAATTCAGTTGTAGGCTTAAACAGAAAGCTCCCCTAGCAATGGCATCCAAAAAGGATTACTAATTCTTTTAAGAAGTTGTGAAGGTAATTAGGAACCCTTAAAAGCTAAAAACTAAGGGGTTTTATTTTGAATTTAGTAAAAAAAAATAGCAGGCAATTTAAAAGTCTGCTTTGTTGAATAGACCTCCAGGATAATTGTGATTTTTCTACCATCTCACAACGACAATTTTCGTTCAGTGCCGTATCAGCTATTTCCTTGCTGTAATGTATTTCAGCTGGCAGTTTATTTTTTATACTCATTTTGTAGATGGAAATCACAGTTGGAAAAACCTCCAACAGCATTTTTAAAAGGCTCCCCATTTTTTTCCTGTTTTTTTTCACTGTTTTTTCCGCCACATAAACAGAACTCTAATGACATCTGCATTTCTGCCCCTCACTCTTAAAGCCTTTCAGTTGCAGATTAGCAATTACTGAAGATGGTGCTCTGATTAGGCTCCTAAAGCAGGTTGACTCAGGATAAGTGATTGCACAATGTTAATCATGTCATGTCTGAGAGCGCACATTGGTTGTTTCAAGGCAACAATAAAATTAAAGTCAACAAATGAAACATGAACATGTTTCTGCTGCTCTTGTATTAGGACATTATATGGCAGAGGTAAATCAGTGATGAAAATAGCTGTATGAGCAATGTAATATTTTCAGACTAATGTAAAATGAATCAAGATCATCTGGTTTTTGAAGACATTAAAATGTTTTCAAATTTACATTCTTAGTGGAGCAAATTCTCCAAGATTACAGAAAACTGAATGTGATCCTGCCCATAATAATTTATTTTCATACATGGCCTGTGTTATTGTAATATATTCTATTCAATTTAACACAAATATTTTATTATAACTTATGTCACAGTATGTAAAATGCCATAGCTCATCATGAAAACTATTGTTGATCTCGATGAAAAGAGAGGTATATCTCAGTCAAGGAATGTCAAATAAAACAAAAGACTGCCTTTTTAAAGAATACTGGCACATTTCTAGGCATGACCTGCTAGGTAGAGTATGTGGATACTTGGCATCATTTACAATTGTAAATTCCAGTTGCGCATTCCCATTCATTGCTGAGAACTCACAGTGTAGGTTTGTACTCTGCTCATTTGAGTTTCACTTAGCGTACCTCTCCAAACTGATGTATGTGCATATATATATACACACATATTTGTATATGTATACTTGCATACGTCAGGGCAAAAAAGAACTATTATGATCATTTTATTATGTTTCCTACATAATGCAAAGCATAGGACTTTCCTCAGCATTCACTGCAACTAGGCCTACCACACCTTCAAGTTCAGTCAAAGAGTTGTTTCTCTCACTCAGTGATATAAAACAGTGAAAAATAGAAGGTATATATCAATATATGAGCTTTATGATGAATTCTCTATTTGTTTTTAATTATCCTCTATTAGAACTTAGAGGACTGAGAGGAGATTTTCTTTCTCATTAATTTCCTAGAGATGTTATTTTAATATTATCATAGTACAACTGCACCTAGACAGCAGTTCTGCAGAGGCAGCAGCACTCCCAGTGAAGCACTGTTTGATGAAGCTATTAGATGAAAAAACTTGAAACCAAATAAGAGAAATGGTTTGGTTTTTTTCAGAGGTAAGTACTTTGAATTTTAAAGCATCAACAGTGTATACAAAAATCTTTTCATTGGGAAAGGTTAAATTGCTTTTTAAAACTTAAAAGTCTGTTCTTCATTTCCCTGAGAATTTGTATTTATAACTTGAAAACAAAACCATAAAGGTAGAAGCAATTAATTTTCAAGAATGTTCTGAAAAAGTGAAAATAATAGGAGAATACGACATTGTAACCCAAGATATGCTTTCTGAACATATATATCACCACAGAAAAAGCTAAAATGAAAAAGTATATTCTCTCTTCCAATAGGGCAGCCTAAAATAACTTACTAGTTGTATTTTTATACTTCTTGCTTCATGTATTTCCATAGGCATTTCATTAAATCTCTAATAGCATTCCAGGTAAAATCAGAGGTTCATCTGGGGGACATCTATCTATCTATCTATCTATCTATCTATCTATCTATCTATCTCAATCAAAAATCTCAAACTTCAATCACAGTTTCAGAGTAGCTAGACTGCCTTCTGCTAATGTATTAATGGAATGGAGAAATTGCTCAGGTTTGTTTCTAAGAGGCTCAATTTCTGTGGCTCTCGCAGCTCCAGAACTTCTGCTTCCCCGGTACTTCCAAAAAGTCACTGAAAGCTTGCTCTCTTTTTAACTACCTTCTTTCCTCTATCCATTTGTATAATAACATCATGCTAAACACCTAATTTATCAGCTATTACTACAGAACAAAATTATTCCAGAAGCACATACTGAAGAGGAAGATCTGGAATATCTATTACCTTTTTATTGTTGCTTATGTGTGATTCTGAGCTTTTCTCAGTTTCATTTTTGACAGCTTCCTGAAGATCAGAGGCTTGTTGTATATATGTTAATGCTGCCAGTATCTCATCTTCTAACAACATTACATCTTCATAGGAAATTGGCCATCCTGAATTCTCTAAAGCCTCCAGCAAAGCTTCTTTATGCTGCATATATTGGACTGGCCCATCCTCTTTAAATCTTAAAAAAAAAAAAAATTAAAAAGTTAGTAATCACAAATAGGAAAAAAATTAATTTTGGCAGTACTTTACAAATAGAATCACAGAGTTTAAAGGCAGAATAAAACATCAGATTAATCCAATCTATCTTCTCTATACCACAAGTTCTTGTGTCTCATCCAGCTACCGTTGTGTTTAGTCAAACAATCACATTTGGCTTAACCATATCTCATAAAAAGACATCTACATAGCAATTCAAGTGGCTGAGCATAGGTCTCTGGTGCCATTTTAGATGTCCTAAAATAGGTAAGGCATCAATAAAGAACTTGCAGAGATGATTGAGAAATTATGGAAATCCCTGGCCCTTCTGGAGCAGCAGCTACAGTGAAGTGGGAAGCATCTAGATGCCTATTAAGTCCTGATTTGCCGCATTGGTCTTGACTGATCACATAAAAAAAGAGACAATGTCCTGCTGTTTGTTCCTCTGTCATTCCTGCACTGCTCAATTTTCATTCAATGATCAGGAGTTTGCTTTCATCCATGGTTCAGGTTACGTCAATGTCCATTGGACGAAAGAGCCATTTTGAACCTATACACTGAAGGTACCTATACACAGAAAGGTAAATCAGATAGTCATCTTGTTGATAAAAACAAACTAAAAAACCCAAAATCCAGAACAAGTAGAATTCTTTAAATTTCCAATTGGAAGTAACATGCTTCTTTTTAGTATTCAAATAATTCCTGTGGCTCTTCTCTACAGCTTTGCCAGCATTTAAAAAATGTGAAACCTAGACCTGAAGAAAGTATTTAACTGTCTGCCTTACCAACACATACAACGATGGTGATGCCTACCATTTTGCCCTACTCTTTGTCACTGCTCATCTCTCTTCTCCTCTAGGAATCACTTTGTATTGAAATTATACTGACTGGTATAGTTATTTACCTAAATTTTGTTCTCTGAGTCAATTACTCATCTATAATCAATGTCAAGTTAACTTATCTCCTGAGTTGGATCTCTCAACCATTTTGAACACAAGCACAATATTACCACTTCTCTAGCCAATCTGAACTTCCCTAGTATCTGAAATAGCCTTTTAATACACACTAGTGAACCAGAGAGCTCCTCAACCAATTCTTTCAGGACTCCTGTGACCAAGTTGGTAGACTTCATTACCCTCTCCCTTCAGATTACTAATGATTTTGAACGTATGTTGTCATCGTTTTGTAATACACAAACATGATCATTCAAATTGTAAATTTAGAAAAGAAAAAGATCAAGTATTTCAATTTCTATGCACCAATATTAACAATTTTAATATGCCCCTCTAGCAACAGACTGTAAAATTGCTAGGACTTTTTTTTTCCTTATGTACATAATTGGCTATACGTTACCAACAATAAAATATTATGGATACCACCTTGTCAAATTTCTATACTCTATAACTCATTGTCTATCAACAGACATCTATTTCCTTTTTAAATTATATGCTGTTCTTTTGTTTAACAGCCTTCACTTCCTCTCTGCATGAGAATGGGGTTTTAGTTCTCTTTATTGATGATAGAACTGTGTATTTTTTGCTCATTAGCTTAAGTCTTCTTAAAAGCATTCTACTTTTCATTCCCAATTTTCTGCCTAGAATATTTCACGGCAATTCAGTTTTCATTAATTGATCTTCACTTTATTCTCTGAAGTAAACAGATGCTAAAACTTCACTGATGTCAGTCCTGTTTATACAGTCACTAGTTAAAAAGTAATACAAACTTCCAGTGTGATATACAGTTCCAGCACATGCTGTAAATGCGCTTATTATACCTTCACAAACCAGCCACTGAAGTGCTCTTTACCAGATGAGAGATTTACCTTGATGCCATAGGCAATGACATGCTGCCCTCCCAAGGCCCTGCCACTTGACACATTAAGAATAGACCAGCACCATGCAAATGGAATGCAAGTCCTTTCCTATAAGAATAATCAGCACTGCAAGAAGGAGGTCCAGAATTTAATATTACTCCATATCACATACACATTTTTGAAAGTAAGGTATAGTTATGAAATATTTGAAAATAAAACCAGTTGGTTACAGAAATAGTGATTAAAAAGTATCAAATATTTATGACCAGCCTTTCAGAGGTAAGTTAGAAAACTAAACAGTGATAGCTTACTTGTCTCTTTCCTCCTGAGATAGTGCTCTCCAAATAACTAGGTTTAGGCGCCTATTAAAGAAAGCAAAGCAGTTTTTGAGGGAATGCCGTTCCTTGTGCATCTGATCATCTCAAAACTAGCAAATATACACAGTTTCTTAAGATATCTGCACCGATTTGTATTCCAAGAGCACTGCATTATCAAATTGTATCCTTATCATTCAGCTATGAAATTATCAACTGCAAGAGAAGATGGGAAAACAGCATCTTCCATCAAGTAGCAACATGACTATTTCAGGGTCATAGAAGGATTAATGGCAATCACTGCTGCTTCCTGCCAGGATTTTCTATGGATGGTTCTCTTCAGCACCGGCAAGCTAAATCAAATAACAAAACTGATTAAATGCCAGTTAAGCTAAGTACAGTTCTTCCAATTAAACAGTTTCAGAAAACTGTAGCCTGAAGACACGTGGAGAGCAACGCTAATCTTTATTTTTTTTCTGCTAAGGTAACTCCTCAGTTGTGCTATTCAGGTTTCTACTTCATTAAACTCTGGCTGTGAAGAAAAACTACTGACAGGAACACACAAGTAATTATCCTAAAGCAATGCAGGTCTGAGATCTTTTAAAAGCATCACTAAACTTTCTGCTTTTGCTTTTTAGACATAAATTATAAACTAGTTTACAGTTTTCTCTATTAACATCTCAAACAATTAAGCCATCACTCAATTACTTCATTTCATACCATAGAAATAAACCTCTACCGATGATTCTAATTGCTTTATTATAGGAAAAATTTCCAAATTTCCTTTGGAAATACAAGAACAAATTCATTGTTAGGAAAAAATCAGATGGTAACCATTAGACTTTTAACAGTCTTGCCAGATTTACTGGTGCATGTACAAAAAGCTCATTAACACCAGATTTTGAACATGAATTTCTTGTTGATTCATTTTATCTACTAGAAACCAAACCCCAGCATTTGTACAATGTAAATTACTTAGTTCATTCACAATCTGCAGTCTCAGCATGCTCCAATGCCTATTTCATACTTCTAAATGTGCACGCTCATAACTAACTCATTTGTAAAAGCCTCTGGCGATACAAGATCATACACATTTTGAGGCTTCCAATGTTTTTCTCCTTCAACACTGGATATTCTCTTTGTCAGAGCACAAAATTTCTGCCCTTGCCACTTTTTAGCCTCTTAATCTGATGTTAAAGTCAATCTACGTGTGGGGGAAGATATTGTCATGCTTGCTTCTGTTCTTGAAACCTGCATGCCCTGACATATTGCTTCATCTATAGATGTCAGAATAAATTGGTGACCAATCACTATTCACAAAGCTGAACTGCAGCCTTTGCAAATTCAATTACTGGAAAAATACTGTGGCATTTACAGCAAAATAAATTTGACTGGGTTGCTGTTTCACATGTAAAGGAAAAGCAATGAGAAATCTTTTTTACATTGTCAATTATAAGGATCTTCAGGCAGATCTCTCTTCTATACATCTTTTTCAATGAAGTAGGGAACTCAGTCCTCCTATTGTAAATACACTGACTCATTGACCTCTATGGGTAAACATAAATAAATCATACTCCCAATCATCAAAGTTTTAGGGAGACTCTGAAAATGCTGTCAGTAGAGGATGATCAGAGTTTAACCAGAAAACACTTTTCTTTCCCTCAAAATTGAAGTCAATAAATGTAAAATATTCAATGGTATGGCACAGCAATGAAAAACTTGAATGTTTTTTCAGAAGTCACCATCAAAAACATACCATTTGACCCTTCTATCAAAATGAGTGACAAATCCAGATTTCTGAGTTCTTAATCAGCCTGGTAATAACAGTGTTGTCTCAGTAACAGAGCACACAAAAATAATAGATTTTTCTTCACCAAATTTCATTAATATTAGACATAGCAAGCAGCATTTGCAAACCATAATTCTTGATTTTTACTACAAAAGATGGATACATTTAGAAATAGGAAATGGGAATGAAAAAGAGAGCTATTACATGCTTTAAAGAGAACAGGTATGATCATAGAGCTACAGAAGGAAAAAAAAACCTTAAAGGGCCTCAGTGGAATTCATCAAAAACCAAAGACTAAACACTTGTCATCAAGATTTTTTTGATCATATAAAATAATTACATCTTTAAATTTTATTAGAATACAGCCTGAAAAGATATTTCATTTATTAAAACAATTCTAGTCAAAGCTCTCTTAAGGTTACTGAATGAGGTTAGTAGTCAAATAATTGCATTACTTCAAAAAAATGCACAAAGTTAGATCAAGGAAAGAAATAGCTTAGAGATATAACATCCTTGTCCTGTTTACTTCTGATGTGCTTTTACCAACATTTAATTAATAAGCACAATGCATATCTTTCGCAAAAAAAACCCCAAACCTCACCTGTCAGTATCTTACAGGTGCCTCAGTTACACTCTTGCATCCATAGTTAGGTGCTAGGCAGCTGGCAGCAAAAAGCAGGCCACTAATTTAAATGTCAGTCTATGAATTTAGGAGCTTAATTGTAAGTTAACATTCTGGCTACTACTGTATGTTTAGGGGGAATTCCTCCCCAGGGAAGATTGCTTTCAGGTTTATTCCCAGAAAGTAATTTTTTTTTTTTTTTTTGTCATTGAACTAACATAATATGAGCAACATGTTATTTATTATCTTCTTCCTATTATCTGGTTTTTTATTCTGCATATTTTTTGAAGAAAATAAACATTTATCCTATGGGTTGATGGTGGATTAAAGTGTGTCAATGTGCAGAATTACCAGTATTGAGCAAAGCATGTGTGAGCAAATACCCACTACACAAGAAAAAATCTGAAATTAGACTGCAAACATGATAAATTTCTGATGAGTAGACTTGCCTTTCATAGGATTTAATTGCTTGTTCCAGCTTCTCTTTATAGGCATCAAGATTCACTGCCTGAGGATTAATTAGTGTGATCCGCTTGTTGTTGCTAACATGGGCCAACGGTAACATCTATTATACAATAAAAGACAAAGACTTCATTTATCATACAACTTTTCCTCCACCAGAATAACTGAATGCCCATGAGTCCATGTCCAAGAATCAGAACGGACAGAAGGAACACTGGAAGGCTGCAGAAAGAAAGATCTGAGCACCCCAAAGAAATGTCAGAATTAAGACATGGTTTCCAGCGTGTTAATAAAATCTTCTGAAATGACACAATCCCTTTACGCAGAAGTTGCAAATTAAGATTCCTAACTACCAGTTAATTTTAACTAAATCAGTACTGTCAAAAAAGTCACTGTAATAATGGAAGGATAGATGAGAAGGGAGACAAGCATGTCTAGATCCTGACCATATTCCAGCTTGTATTGCTTTAAACCAACATTCTCTTATACTTATTAGCATCTAATTCTAGCACACAGGTGTAATTGATAGTTACTTATTTAAGTGTACTTAATACTCATATTCTGGAGGACCATATTTTCTAAGGAATTAGAGTACTAAAGGTGGAGAGAGACATTTTTCACCATCACACTGATCACCAAAGAGTGAACAAGGTGGATATTGCTCACTGAAACTAGTCTTAATTAACCACAGTATCATTTAGGAACCTAACAGGTTGGTCAGAATCAGGAACTTCAATACCTTTCAAATGTCACAATACATCTATTGCATCTACATAAGTCAACTTCATTATAAAATAGAGAGTCATACACTTACAAGTAGATCTTCAAAAGGCAGAGAAAAGGGTAGAAAAGGGTGACAGAGGGGAGGAAAGATTCCTTCCCATCTCTCAGTCCGAAGTCTCACCATGATTCAGCCTCTTAAATTACTCAGCAGTTCGTATAAGAAAAGCTATTTTATATATCAATGCCCTGATGATGATTATAAATAGTAAAAAATCCAAGAAAGAAATGGAGAAGTCAGAGAATGTTACTCTCCCCAAACCTGTCTTCAGTACATATGGTCGAGTGGGAAGCTTCTGCAAGTGCCTGTCTGAGATCAGGATATAGATGACAAAAAGATGGACGATGTTCAATTTAAATAAAACTAAAACCCTTGTTGGGGCAAGCAATCAGAAAATAAAACAACAAAAATACTTCTTTAATTGAGAATTAACATTTTTCAGTGATGTCTTATGTGTGTTTGAATCATGCCAGCTTAGCTGAATTCCAAATTACTGCTGTATGACCATTTTTTCAGGAGCAGTGGTGTGACTTTATATTCCCCTCTCTTTCTGAGGATGTCTTCTCTCTGATTAATAAATCTGTGTCACATCAGCGCCAGATCACATCAAAGCTCCTCATATTAAATTAATCTTAAGATCACTTAGAAGCTAAAGTTAATGGGAACATGTCAGTGAAGTATCTTGCCAGAGACAGATGAGGTAAATCTCTGCCCAGAACTATGAGCCATGAAATCTGGCTACCTGTCATTTCCAGGTGGAGTCTGAAAGCTGAAAGGTAAGGAACTGAGACTACCCGTCTTCCAGTTCCATGTTGCTGTGGTTGTTGTCTGCTATGTTACTCAAACCAAGTTTATAAAAGTTCAGCAGGGCTTCACCATGTAGAAGCCGTCTCCTACATTCCCTTACAAATTCCCAGAGTAACTTCAAGTACAAACAGCATCATTTGCAAAATGAATATTTAATACAGTTTATAAACCACTTTGAATAGAATATGAGAGGCAGACAAACATAAACACATTATTCCAGTATTGAAGAATAAAACCAGAATAGAATGTGTTCTTAGCAAATAGTAAGCTTGAAATATTATGCATACTTTGAGAGCAATGAAAACTGCTCACAAAGTCAAGTGAAATTTGACAGATTCAGCTGGAAGAAATCACAGGGAAGCTTTTTTAGTGCCAAAATGTTTTGTCATTTTTCTAAATTAAATATTTAACTTTCATATCAAAAGAATTCACTTGTTTCAAAATGGCTTTTATTTCAAAACCAAAATTTCAGATTTTTAAAGACAAAACCAAGGCACAATAACCTCGAAAAATCTTTCTTATTTTAGACCAAATAAGATGTTTTGGTTGGCTGAAACTGAACTTGATTCTTCTGAGCAAAGCATTGAGTCAAAACTCCATGACTTCCAAAGCTGTATTTCAGATGCCACAATCTGCAACAGATACTCAGATGGTTCACTAGGAAAGGTTTGCTCCAGAACTACCACAGTGTAATTTAGACAAGCCCCCAAACCAATTTTTTTTTTCTGGGTATGAATCTGATGGGTAGTTTAATGAATCTTTGAAATAACTCAGATGAAACTGACAGGTCACGTAGAACTGAAAACAACAGGTCAGCCTCTTGTTAATGAACAGTTGTCATGGAAACCTTTTGCTTGCTGCATCTCCAAGGTGAAAAAACTGCTCATAGTTACTCCATCATCACTGCTAGCAAAGACCGAAAATAAAAATACTATCCCCAGAAAAGAAAACAAGGATGTCTGCATTCCACACCAAGAAAACTAAGATCTCAGGACGAATGCAAAAATGTCTGTACATTTATTATCTTCAATGACGTCTCCTGAAGTATTGGAACAATCAAGATTCTAAATCAATTTGTTAATGTCTCCTATTCAAGCTCTATGTCTAGTCCCAGAACCTGTTTTCTGCTTTTCCTTGGTATGCTGGCATGAGGCTTGAGGGAGAATGGGTTCCATAGCTCATACATTCTACTGGTTCCACCTCGTGTGCAAACCCCAGCCTTTTTCCTTTCTACACCCTGCTTCAGGTCCAGAAAAATCCATGCCTCTACACACAGAACAATAATTCCCCACTGCCTGAGAAACTGAGTGTCTCTATACAACTAGTGGGAATTAGCAGGTACGAAAAAGTGGTAAAAATTATACATGATTTTGTGTTTATATCCCTGAATCTGAAGAAAGCCCACGGATTACTGTTTAGATTCTGTACAGCAGCTGTTCATTCTGAGAACATTGAACTTAATTCAGCCCTGAAATAGACTACCATAAGCTCCTCTACATACAAAAAAAATCTCACACTTCAAAAAAATCCTTAAAGATCTTGGGTTTGACTTGCTTTTACTAAAACAAAGGATCTGGTTTTCCTTCCACAATCTGCATGCTATAGCAAAAACTCCCATTCTTAAATTTAAAAAATAAACATGAAAACTTTAAAATGTACAAATCTGTACATTTGTAATAAATATTTTACTTAGCTGTATATCACATCCTATTCCAAACCCCTTGCTTACCCCTTACTATTTAAACAAACGCTATTTAGCTTTTTCTTTGAGTATTGTTTAAAGAAATGGGTTTTATCAGTTAAAAATGAGCTGCAACATATTCATAGGACTTTCATAGGATGCATCACACAAGAAGAATTAGAGCAACTTGCCACAAAATGGATTTCCTTTAAATGGAATGGCAATTAGAGCTTCATGATACACAGTTCATCGTGAATTTTGCACCTCCAGAATCTCACAACTGTCTACACCTATCAGAATTAAATTTTAATTACTGAATTCCAATACTTTTCAAAAGGTCTTAGCGGACACATGTAAACCTTGAGAATGCACAAATCCACAAACTGTGGACCTGCACAGTTTTCCAAATGACTTTATGGATCTAAAATACATACTCCAGTGAATTAATATGTATCAGTAGAGGCTGTGGTGCTCAAGAAATTGCTGAACACCTGATGGCTGCACACTGCCATCAACTGGTAACTGTGAAAGAAAAATGTACAGCTCTAAAAGTTAAGGGTAAAGTCTGCAAGAAATACTATTAACTATCAGTTTTATCTTCTTACTGATGCATGAATGAACATTCAGATATGCATTATACATTTAGTGCACATCAACCATCTACAATAAACACTAGAGAATGTAATTATGACATTTATAGAAATGAATTTTAAAAATCCTTTGGAAAATAGCACCAAGTGTTATGTTTGCTTTGAAACAGCGTAAGAGTTTTACCTCATCAAATACTTTAGAAACGACATGCTTGTCCAGAACTGGGATGTATTTGGTACCATGAGGGACAGCTGTAGGAGCTAAGGCATCCATGATGGTGAGTCGCCTAGCAACCAAGCCATGCGTCTTTAACCAAAGAGCCGAAGAGATATCTAGAGAACTAGAAAAAAGAGACTCTACGATGCAGCACAAGGTAGAAATACATTTGAGAAGTTTGAAATGACTGAAGAAAAATATAAGCTATAGTTTTTGTGATGTATCTATATATGCACACACATACCTTTTAGATGTCCTCTTCACAGCTTTCTGCATTTTCAGATCTAAGATAAAATATTTGCATTTCATTATCTCACAGTTTTTGTGCACACAAAAGTATACATAAATAAGCTGACATATAATAGCATCATTTTTTTATTTGAGCCTACTAGCAGTGTCACAAAGACTACACAATAATGTCTATTTCAGTTGCTAAATTAATCGATGAGAATTAAGTTTCCTGTGTTTCTTGGTGCTTGATGAATAGTAACAGTGTTACTATATGCCTCATGAGCCCTAATTAATCCATGAGGAAATTTATAAAATAGGTGGAGAATAATTTAATTTTTTTTAATAAAATTGAACTTTGTATGTATTTCTTTCTTATAACCCAAAAAGAAAGATTAACCAGCTTATTCCCCAAGTCAAGATGTGATAGCAAGTACTATCACTAATGAGATGGCCAGGAGTGACCAATTTAAGGTACACCGCTATGAAAATATGTATAAAAGGTATATGAAGAACTAAAAATAAGACACTGAAATGTAAAAAAGTCAAACATCTTTAAGTATCACAGGTGAGGTTTTAGAACAACTTAGAGGACCTATCCTATCATAAAGTTCCAAGTTGCATGAATTACTGAGAGAAATGAAAACTATCTGGATGTATATCCAAGCCCCATTGGCAATGCTTTTGTCTCTACGTACGTGTCTGTCCCAGAGAGCGTGTTTTTTGCAAGTCTAAGCATATTAATAAAGTGCAACCTCCTTTTACATTGGTACCACAGAATTAGAACCACGACTCTCAGCTTTAACCTCAATATTGAACATCGCTACAAATTACTGTATCACAACAACAATCTATTACTGTATAACAAGATTCTCAAGATCTATTTATTCTGTTGATAAGAAGCAACTGTGATATTCCTTCAGCAGTCTAAGGCATAGCTGTATCACAGCTGCTGCATACTGTGGACATAACTAAGCTGTTGTAAACGGAATAGTTTGGGCACCGGCAGGAGTCTAGCCACAGCTGTAAGGACCTTGTTACAATACCCTCCTACGTGTCCAGCCCTCTGCATCTCTGTTGCGTTCCAGTCCTTTATACCACAGCTCTGCGCAGTTTTGCCTCAAATGCAGCACCACTAGTTACAAACACAGCAGGAGAAATGTTATCTTCTATCCCACCCAGAGCTTCCTGTTCTGTCAACTTGCCTTTGAAAATGGTTGTACAGGTCACACTCTTTTTGACAGAAAAACTCTTTTGTTCAGGAGATATTCGTTCCTCTGGGCTTTCTTCCCTAGATTTCACACTATGGCTCAGGATTCGCAGCAAACTCGTCTTTGTTTGCTCTGTAGGTGTTGAAAAGGAAAGAAAGGAAGAGGTAACTTACTGCTCAAATACATGCCTGGGATTTTTGAGTTCCTCTTTGGTATCCAGTCCCAATTTTTAAGGGGCTGCATATACAAGACATCAAACACAAAATTACTTCAGCACTAATTTGTACTTTGTACTTTCCCATGGATGAAGACTTCTTTTACATCAGCTGGGTAAACACGATTTCAGACTGTATACAAAGGATACTTCAAAGAGAAACATAGTGTTACAGGTGTAGTAAGGCGAAACATTAGTGTAAGTAATGCTGTTACTAGTGAAGCATAGATCAGCTCTTCATTCTTGCCAATGATGTACTTTTTTAAAATCAAAAGAGATAAGGGTTTAATATCTACTGTTTAAAAACTGTTTACAGAGCTTTCAAAACATTCTGTCAAAATGGTTAATTTTTCATTGCAGGGCCTGTGATGAAGCATAAATGACCAGACGTGTCTGTCAGTTTGGGTCAAATGAGTAAGATGGCTGAAAAGTAAAAATGCAGAGAAGTTAGTTAGAACTTCAGAAAGATGATTATTTAAATCATCAAAGGCTTCATTTGTTCCTACAATGAGGGATGTTTTTTGCTATTTTTGACAGAATCTTTTCAAGTTAGTGAATAAACTCTGCTAACAGCTACAGTTCATTTTAGTCTCACCTGCATATAATGTTTTCTTCCTGGGGGCTGGACTGTCAGTAGTGGTTTGCCAGATTTGCTGATGTGGTGTCGGTGCTGGCTTTTCTGAAGCACGGCACGGCCTACTGCTAAAAGTAGTACTCAGCTCTTCAACGTGTTTGGTTACAGAAGACACAGTACGTGTCTGCTCGTGATTACTGCTTGTAAGTGACAAAAAGAAGAAACAAGTAAGAAATTACTTCAAACATATAAAACTGGTTTAAAAAAAAAGCTAAGCTGAGATTTTTTGGTAATTTAAATACTCATTTCAAATGCTTCTAACTGCAAAATATTTTCTCTATTATCATAGTCTGCATTTCAAAGGGGAGTTCAAAGGAGGTTAAAATATTCTTAGTGTTTTAAACTATTTAAAGTTGTTTCTTAGTCTATTTAAAAGATGTTCATTACTTTTAAGGCAACACCCTCATATATTTTTAATAAGGTCAGAATGTTCTGTAATAGCCACTTTGAATCCTGGGGGAAAGAGTAAACCTACCATCAGCAATGAAAATAACTGACACACATACATGTGTGTGTATATATATGCTATGCACATATATATACACACACACACACACACATATATACCTATGTCCCAGTATTAATAAAAAATAAAATATGCAAAGTCTGAAATAAACACTTCTCTACATTTTTATACTGGGCATCCTACCTGCCCTTCCACACATATGAAATCGTTCCACAGCACTCTCCACTTTTAATTTATTTTACTCTATTTTTAATACCTTTATTTTAACTTCCTGTTTTCAATAGATTTCTGTCTTAAAAATCTGGGGTTTTTTAATGTACTTTTTTGCTTTTGTACTATTACTGCACAAATAAATGAGGCACTGGGTAAGCTATTTTTTTATTAAGGCTGTGCTCCATAGAGATTACAAGTAACTCCATGTTTGAAGCTATGTCTTTGTTTCTTCCCCCAAACAGAAACAGTATAATCAGACATGCAGAAAACTTTTCCACAGTGGCTCAGGAGTCTGCCTTCAGTATGCTGTGGAAGGACCTCTTTTTGAACAGTCATTCTTGGCACCGTGAGACTTTTTCTACATGTTTTTCAACTGATGCTGAACATGAAACTATTTTTAATGATGAGATTACTTATCTTTTGATAAAAAGCAAGGATAAATATGGCATGAACATACATTGTAAAATCAAAAATGTGAAAAGAAGTAAGCTGAATTTCATTCATAGTGTTTGCCATCTTTTAAACAAATACCTTTGTATGTAATTTATGTTTCAATCAGCATATCCCAATGACTGGCAATTTAGTCATGAAGTACCAAGCCAGCTCTACCTATAGGACAATAATTTTTTGTGAATTCTCTAGGTCAGAGGGAGCAACTTTACCATGTGCTGGAGACAGAAAAATATTTTCATCTCTTTGCTTTAATTATTCCTAATAATTTGAGGCTATTGAGATTTTTGAGATCATTTTGTTTCAGGCATCACAGTATTAGTGTATTTTTCCAGATTTTTCTTTTCTGTTAGTGTAACTGTTTAAAAAAACCCAACCAAACAAACAACGGTCTTTCTTTTTAAAAGAAGAGAATGTCAGAGGTTAAAAATGCAAGACAATGAAAAAGGAGAAATGTAACAGATAGCTCCTATCTCTTATTAACATAATAGCAGTATGAGGACATACTTATTCTCTGGATCATTTTCTCCTTTATAACAATCCATCATCAGACATTCGGCATGAAAGGTCTTCACTTTCTCGAGGTCTCTTTCTCCTTGTTCAATCTCTCTTTTCAAAAGATGTATGTCTTCACTCTAACAAAAAGAAAATCAAATGTTTTATTACAATTACTCCTAAAAATGTTTCATTTCCGAACTGAAACTATGCAAGCTCTGATAATAATTTTGAAGAATGACTCAGTTAGGACAGCTGCAAAATTTTGTATACTTTTTCAGGTAGTCTCTTGTGCTTGGCAATACAGCCTTTCAAATTATTCTTCCTTTTCAGGACAAGGACAAGCATTCCCTAACAAGCCAGTTACCCCTTGAGATATGAACAGCCATATTTCTGAATAATGTAATGAGGTCAGTAGCTCTCCTGATTCCAAGCAAGCAAGCAAATAACTAAACAAATACAATACAAGATATGTACATTACAACTGTTGTCCTGTCATTCTACAGATCACAGCTGTATCACATACTGTCCCTGAAAAATGGGATGCAAAAACCATACTCTTCAAGTAAACATTGGAACTGACTGGGAATCGTTTGGACTACAGGAGGAAACAGGAAGGAAATTCCAATGATGATCGCTTTACAACTCCCAGAAGGCCAGAAGTCTGGAGATGGCCAACACGGACTCTGGCCCTCATCTTTCCAACATGTGCAGTGTCACACAGTCCACATCAGCAGAATCACCGAAATTGCCCAGTACACTCTCTGATATCTTTCAAGAGCTGGAGTATTTTCACATATTCCTTCTAATTGGTGTCTGCAAAGTTCTAAATTTCCTGCTACTGTCTTGCTCCTGGTTGTTCTCATTGTTCCACTACCACTACATAAAATTTGTGGAACTAATTAACTGAGTATTAACTTTAATTAAAAACAAGAATATGCTTTAACTGGGTGTTTCTGTTAGTCTATTCAGAAATTTCCTATTGGGGATTGTTAGATTGAGCTGCTTAGTCACACTTGATAGATCACTGCTATTCTAGTCATTTTACTCATTATACATTTCTCCCTAGTGGCTTTTGTAGAGCAAACTTTTAGCAAAATTCATAGAATCATTCATTCATGATCATTCAAATTCAGCTCTGCATTCTCTGATTTATTAACAGGATACAAACCATAGTTTCATTTTAAACAGCAACCCATTTCTGAGACAGCTTTTTCTTCCAGAGCTGAATTTGGTCTATATGGGTTTTGGGTTTGGGGGAATTTTTTTTGCAACAGTAGCACCACAAATGTACTTTGCATGATATTTGGGCTTTTTTGTTGTGGTCTAATAAAATTTCATAAGCAAAAAATGTCACACTCATTGCTTTCACATGACTTCAATTCTGACTAGGATTAACCCTCTATTTTTAATAATCTATTGTAATATGAAATCACAATAATGTGAGTCACGTGGCTCCTTCAATAGCATGAAGAAACAAACATATTTATTTTTAGATACTCACAACAATAAACTCTGCAGCATCAGGATCAGTCAAATAAATGTTGTAATAATGAAACCGTCCCTCTGTTTCAGTAGATAGTTCATACAAAAATTTATTAGCTTCTATATCATCACAGTTGAAGGATACAGTATGGATGGGAATTTTACGATGAAGCTGGACTTGAGCCAAAATTATCGGGGGGGGCTGAAAATTGAAAAATATATATTAAACATGTGGCATTTAGAAATGTATTTATCAAAACATGGTGAATTTGTAAGAATTTAGTCGGTCATACTGTTGCTTAGAGACAGATATAGATCAGTTAAAAGCATACATTTTATATGGATTGCTATTTCATAATTATATAAAATGAGCTAATTTAAAACTGAATTTGAAACACTGATAATGCACTAAGGCACTAATAAAACAAAATGTAAATTATAATATAATCAGTACTCTTTGTTTCTGAAGTCTTAAAGGAAATTACTGAAGTACAGGAAATTAAACTACTACATGGGTGTTTAGTGTCACTGGATGTATATAACAATATTTTTGATGTATATAACTGTAGATGTTTTTATTAAGCTAAATTGGTTCAATGAAAAGTTGATTCAATACCAGGAAACAAAATAGAGGCTGAGAAAACAGGAAAGCTAGTGTTCCTCCTCCAATAAAGAAATAAAAATTCGGTGAGAAAGTAAAAGATCTACCATGTCTAAAAATGTTGAAGGATCTGGTAGAAAGAAATTATTGACTCAGTTCTCTAACTTCTGATAACACTTCAGTTGTTCAGAATACTGTCATAAATCTTGACAAATTTAGCAATATTTGCAATATAATTGTTTGTTGCACTTTAATAGTTAAAAGCAATCTTGGTCATTTCCTCTTTTTCATCTAGAAAAGTATAATATAAATCATAAAAGTCATCATTAACTAGGTAAAAAGAAACAAAGTATTCATTAACTTCTAGCTTAGTAAAAATGTTAAAATTAAGAATCTGAATAAGTGTACGGTAAGCCAAATTATTCTTTAATAAAATATGCTCCAAGCTACCAAAAGTGTGAAACAATGCAAATATTTTAATCACTTGTAAATTGAGTTTAGTGAGTGATAGCCAATAACAATCAATTTGTCTTCAGAAAATATCAAAGATTAAAACTACAATTAAAAATTACTTTAAAACATATGAAGTTTCTCATCTGCTAACTTAAAATCAGGTTTACATTTTGATATTCAAATCATTTTGAAGCACATAAATCCACCCTTCCTTGTGGGCCACTTTCCCTTTATCAAGAAAAAAAGAACAAAAAGAAAAGCAGGCCTTTAGCATTTTTCTTCCTTATCAAGGTATAAAGAAATTATTTCTGCAAGTTTATGATGCTTTCTCAATCCTAGATTTATTGAATATGCTTCACTGATTAATTTCATGTGGCCTTCAGTCCAGCTATTTACCTAAGTCAAGTCAGGATTTTGCTGCGTATCTGCCATTACAACCAAGCTAAATTTTCAAGGGCAAATAAAGTATTTTTAAAATGCCATTCTCAGCATACAGGCTAGTTTTCACCATGCATTACAGCTTAAAAGTGGTTTTTTTCCAGTTTTAAGTTGGTGTTAGATAATGTGATATAACATGAGATAGCGTCATTTTAAGGCATGGTAACAACACATTCAAAAATAAAAGCATAATTTTGATTTCGTTATCCATGTAAAACTAGACATAAAGCAACTCCAGACTGCTGCTACTCCAGAACGGCTCCTACATGAGATCAAATTTGACTCAGTAGGATAAAAATGGAATTATATGGAGACCTAATGGAACAATATTAATGGTAACATCTTTATATGAAAATAATGAAAATTAATAATTAGGCCCTTACTCCTCAGACATGACGTAGCCTCTGTGTATGTTCTGCAACAGAATGTAAGAAGGTACCTACTTATACATTTGACGTGTTATTTGGGGAAAAATGTTGAACACAAACTTGGGGTTTTTTTATTTTGCTATCAATCATTTTCTTTTTAGGTTTTCAAGCCATCATGCAAGACTGCAGGGTTTTAATATTTAAATCCAGGGTTTTAATATTTAAATCCAACCTTATCATGGGACCATCATTATTTTTTTATTTTTAATTCATGAGATATTTGTACTAAGTTACGGAGATATTTTATTTAACACAAATCCTAACCTTGATATTAACATACAGCTTTAATGTTTAATCCATTACCAGATCCTTAAAACAACTCATGAGAAATGTCATGAGTTATCATGCACCAAAGAGTGGACTGTGGGCGGAGAGTTCTAATCAAAACCCCTTCACGAACAGTACGTTTCTCAGATACAATTTTTCAATATTATGACAACATCCAAGAGACTCCAAGAGACTCAGCTCTGCAGGTATATTCATCTCAAACTTCAGCCTTCTGACACCACACTACTGCATTTTCTGTTTTCTCATCTCAGAAATACCTGGTCAGGTCTCCCATCAGTCAAGAGATAAATAGCCTGAGTGTCAGTATCGGCAAGAGCAATCTGGAGAGCTTTGAGTGTATTTGTGGAACTTCCAACCTAAGAAACCAAAAAGAAAAAGACAAAGAAACAGCTATAAATACTAACAGTTCTTTGCCTCTGTTCTTAAATTCATAATGACAGTGTACTGATTCAAGGGATATTTACAGAACTGAACTGAGTAATAAAATGGTGAAAATATTTATGACAAATAGCTAGAAAAATCAGAGCAAGTGTCAAAGTAGCATAAATTGGTACCAAATTGGTACTCAGTGTTTATGCAAACACACATAGGCAAAATGCTGGCAACAAAAATATGAGCTGTAAAAGCAAAAGCAGTCACTAAAAGACTATAAACAGATAGGAAGATGTAAGCTAAAAGATACATTCTATTATATTTTCCCACTGCTGCTCCTAATAGCCAACTCATCACACTCGCTTGAAATACATATTTTTCTTAATCAAATAATTCAAAAGCTCCACAGAAGAGTTGCACCAGTTTATTTCTCAAAAATAGGTACAGGACTTCCTGGTTTTCTGAACAATTTTTTTTCCAGACTATCTCCCATCTACCCCCTCAGCACATCAATGTAAACATCATTTATTTTTTAGTATAAAAGTTAGCTATAACAACAAAACATACACAGTAAAGCAATACGGTGCCCCCTAAAAATTAATATTTGAGTAATACTAGTACTTTTCCTGTGTCATTCACATACTTAGTGATCATGATCTGTCTTTTTTCTTTTTAGACTAAATGCAACTCTAAACTCACTGAAACGCATTTCACAGCTTATAGGAACCTAAAAACTACAGTTTACATCTTCAGATTTGCAAAATCCCTGAAAATATATGAGCCTGTTTTATGCTAGTATAACACCTGAGTACCAGTCTGGAGGGCAGTGAGGATTGTAGTGGTGTAAGTGAGAAGAGACTCAGGATCCACATACATAATGCATTACAGAAGATAAATATAAATCACTAACATTGAGCCATACATGCAAAAATATGTTAAGAGATAGAATTATTTCTTCAATCCTATTAATTGTGTTAAAACTTCTTCCAGACACTCTCTCCAGCAAACAGTTCTGTTAGAAAGGGTAAAGTAAGTAAATCAGGTGAAATGGAATAGGAGGTACGCTCTGAAAGTGAGTCTGTATGGGTGCGTAAGAGTGTATGGGCCAGGCAACAAGGTAGTTCAGATATTTTATAATCCTATCTTCTAATTCACAAACAATCCTTACCAGTACCCACTCATAAGAAAAAACAAGCCTGAGCCGTTTTCTTTGTGTTAAATATATCTAATATTCCTAATGTTTTAGTAAGCATTATAAAGTTTTAGGCACACATCACTCATTATTATGCGTAAATTGGCCATCCTGGTTCTTTTCGATAATGATATATGGTTTTGATCGGATTTGAAACAAAACATCTTCTTCCACTATATCATGGGAACATACTGTGGATGCTGATGATGTGAGGGAAATAACTATGTACTTTATGGCAAAAGCTGTTAATTCTAGATTTCTCAGTTGCTACTGTTACAAATGAAGACTGTTTTTATCAGTGTTTAAACAAACTGGACATGCTTCAACTACATGGCATAATCACCCCCAAAATTTTAAATGTTATAACCTCTAAAGGATTTTTAAGGAACAGTTAGTTACTGTTTATAACTCAGCTTCCTTATTCAACATCCTGGGACCAAAGTGTATAAAATGAGATCAAAGGATCTACTCTGATTAATATTCCAGAGCAATCTTCTGTTCATTTCAGCTTCACTGTAAAGCCAGCTTTCTGATCTCAGACTTACACCTGCACTGCTTTAAACAGACTAAAAGGTCAGCAGCAGATGTCATCCCTGAAAAAAGTAGACTGTTCTTGTACCATCCCCTGTACCATTTCAGATATCTAGATCTGAACTTAGAAGGAAATTTATCATCAACAATTCACAACTTCATAAATAATGATGAAAAAGGCCATTCCTAAATGCGTATACAAGATGGTATCAAATCATAGTAGTTCAAAGTATTATCGAACTTGGATGATGCTGTACCACATATATGGCTTAAACAGAGCCAACTTTTCAAGTCTCAAGGAAGGCAGTAAAATTAAGTTTACTAACCTCAGTTATAAGTATTCACCAACTACTCAGTGAGGCCACACTAATACTTTCTTTTCTCCATGTGTTTGTCTGTTAGTATTTTCTGAGAATAGCTAGTTATCTTCCTTTGTAGTCTCAGAGGTATTATACAGCTTCCCCAATTCCCTCATCCCCAGGAATTTCATTATTAAGTCTGAGGAAGAGCTGTCATAATGCTGAGGAGTTTTATTATATAAACATGGGGTTTTGTGTTAGAAAACATAACATGGGATATATCTGTACTGTTGTATGACTGATTTTCAGTCCTGTGCTCATAACATTGCTGTCCACATTTGAAACATTAACTGGTCCTAAAGCTGCTGGCAGTTACAATCTGGTGGCTGACTGTAGCTACAAGCATTTCTACTCTGTTTCAGGGAAAAATCCTCAGATTTTGGCCACTGTCAGAGAAAAAATATTGGATAGATAGAAAGATGTTTGGTCTGAGTATGGTTGCTCTAATGTTCCTATGAAGGCTAAAGTTAGCTGTCTATCATCTATGCACCAAAAGGAACTAGAAATGCTCCTCCAGCTCGCTGGCACCAGTTTCGTGTATCACCTCTGAGCTGTCTGTCTGCTAGCGACAGCCCTCATTCGTGCAACAGCCCTGCAGCAAGAGTGACAAATTTAGACACAAGGTCTGAGCACTGTCATGGTTCCTACAGAAATCAAATTGGCCAATGTTTGCACTGTGGCTACTAAACATAGCAGGCTACAAGTTGAATTAATATGATCTTATAAACAGGTCCACTGCTAAAGGAGTATTATAACTGACAGATAATAAGTTGTACTTAGATCTACTAAAGTCTATACATCATCTGTATTTTCAGCTTACTCAAGTCAAATACTTCATCAATCCAAAAATACCCCAGCCATACAGAAAGAGAAGACACAAACATAACTTTGTACAAACACGCTTTGTGATAATTAGTTGCCATGTTACCTCGAGCCCTTTTATCCAAAGCCAAGCATCTTGCAAATTTTCCTCATTAACTTCAGCAAGTTTCTCTTGCCATGCCACCGCTTGGGCACTAAATTTCACAAAGTTAAATCTCTTTTTGTGTCTCAGTTGTTCCTGCAAGAGACAGCATCTGAATTTTACTCAGTGTTAAAAGAAAGAATACTTGTATCATGAAATACTGACTACTAGGAGTTGTTTTAATTAATATATAGTTGATTATATGGTTACAATAAATTATGATATATTCAGTTATGGTGTACAGAGAGACATACAGAGACAGAGACAATTATTGCCTGCAATTATTAAGATTACTTGAACTTCCCAATGTAAGTCTCCCTTTACTCATATTTCTCAAACTACTTGAACAGCAAATGCCTAGGAGGGCAAGAAAGAGAGAGACGAAACTGGGTATGAACAGTGGTATAAGGAAGAGATTATGACTGCTTACCAAAGGAAATTGAAATGAGAAACAAAGACAGACAGACATCATTTAGAGGAGGACAACAACAATCAAATGTAAAGCACTAGCAAGGGAAACTAGGACAGCAAGAGAGAATTAAGTTAAGAATTTGCTGAAGTTGCTTTTGGACAGAAGTTATAAGGAGGGGAAGAGTTGTGCAAGCTAGTACAAACTTTCACAGCCTGCAATCTTTGCCTCCCTTTCATCACCATTTTTGTGCAGCTGCCTGTGAAACCTTCTGGCACAGTATCTGACCATTTTCTAGTGGTGATCTGCCTGGAGGACCACATCATACTACGTCCTATCACTTGTGCACTTAGCCCAAAAACCCCTCTGTTATAGTTTTTATTTTCTAGCCATACTAATGATTGCTATCAATGCCAGACTGATGGAATTTTTATTTGTCAGTTACTCCTCTCAGGTCTAAAAAAGTTATGATTAATCATGTTTTAACAGTGCCCATTTCTCTCAAATATTAATGTAAGCTTAGGTGACATCATTGTAGATTTCTAAAACTAGGTGAGACAAATCCTGTCGTAGGTGTGTCTCCCAGTACTCACTGCTTTTCAGGTACTTCTTGCACTTTGCAAGTCCCTTTGCAAAGTTATGAGTCACTGTAAGGTGCAAGCAAGTTCAAAATGTTCTACACCCTCTATTGTAAAAGTATGAAAGTGAATCTAGAACACACATTACAAATCACAACATGCCAGTGGAATTGGATGACACTGCTTAAAAATAAAAATGAGAACACCAAGAGGTGTTTCACTGCATAGCTTTATTTGTTTTTTCTTTTTTTTTTCCTTTTCTTTTTTTTTAGGAAGGAGGAGGCTTGAGGAAAAGAAGAACCACTTAAGTCTTTTTAATTTTTAACATTTTCTCCACATTGTTTTCAAATATTTGTACAAATGAGGAAAAAATATAACTTCTTAACCGAAAAATGAGCACACCAAGAAAAATCAAAATATTTTTATACAGCTGCTATTTTTAAAAAATCATTTAAAAAAAAATTAGAGTAATAACCATCCAGAAAAGATCAGCCTTCTCTAAAATGCTCCTTAGTCTTCAGAATCATCACTTTATCATACCTGTATGAGCTGAAATATTTTCTCCTTCACCAGTGGCAGCTTGTCCTTCATAGACTGGGATGTATCAATAAGAATATAGACATTGTCTTCAAACACATTCCCAAAGAGCCCTCTGCTTCCTTGTTGAAGCCACTTAATCCTGGGGGAGGAAAAAAGAAAAATCAAAACCTGGTCTGTAAGATCTTTGGAGCTTTGTGTATCAGAATCTAACAGGAAGGATCTTTTTATCACTCCTGTACTTCTTATTCTCTTTCCCTAAGCACCTGTTACTAGTCACTATCAGAAGCAGTATATTAGCCTTGATGAACCAATCCTCTGTCACTACATAACAACACAAGGCATTTTTATTTTCTAATTTCAGTAGGAATCTGGAAACAGACAAAACAGACAAAGCAATACAGCACCTTTATAAAGTCAATTATCAGGTAGTTTGAGCTGGGAAATCCCATGTGGAAGTAACTATAACTATTGCCCCTATAACTGTTCTCCAGACTCAACTCAGGAAATCATTTAAGCATATGCTAGTATGCCTCCCTTTTCAGGAAACCACTTGAGAACCTATTCTGCAAGAAACTTCAGCACTTTGAAGAGTCTTAATATAACATAGATGCTTCAATGCTTTGCTGACCTTGAACCTTAAATACAGACTTAGTTTTACATTTTAAACAGGATCGAAGCGTGCCTGCCAGTTAAATACGTGCATACATACTGCTGTGTACAAGAACATTTCCTCAGTAATGGCTGCAGCAGGTCCAAATCTGATTTCCCTTGAGAGTCATAAACTACTTGTCTACTCTGAAACAGAGACATTTAACAGATGGAATATAATGGCCCTGGGAAAAATATTACTCATCTCCACAGAGGTTTAAAAAAATGGTATCATGGAAACTCAAAGGATCCTATTACATTTGCTACTGATAGCTATTTTGCCATCAGTTCTTTCCCCCAAAGTGTTTGATGAGATCTATCAAGACTTTTTAACAATAAGATGAACTATTCAAAACAGCAAACCCATAATGTTGGCTTGATTTCAAAAATATAAACTCATCAAACCCCTTTACCTCAAATTTTCCTTTCACAGTATGTTAATGTTATCCTAAATACAGCAAGATGAAGATAAACTAAAAGGAATAACAAAACTCTGTTTGACCTTGCTAAATGTATTCAGACTGTTATACTTTTGGTAGAGAAGCAGCAATAAAATGAAAGTTCACATCCTGCTTTTTTCAGTGAGACATCTCATTGTCCTAATATACAAAACAGAGGGCAACATTTATTCTTTCTCTTGGTTCTACAATATCCATTTTGAAAGTTTCCTTCTTCTCCTAATGTCGATATGAAAGCCAAATTACTTTAGGGCATCTTTAGGACAGATGAATCAGACCCTCAGATTGCCTAATTTTTGTATATGTCCTACAAAAGCTAAGAGTGTATCTATACGGCTGCAGAAAAGTAAACTACGGAGCTAGCTTGAGCACTGAACTTCTGATCGTATGCATTGCTTAATAGCTCATGCCCTGACTCTGATCTAGACTGTTCAAACTTGTCTTCAACATTAAGTTGCAAAAAGGGCAGATAACCAGTATCAGTATGGGCACAAGTCAAACTGTGCTACTTGGTGTCAGAGGTATCACAAGAGATCCTAGGTACGCAGGATGAATGTTTACCAAGTTTTATTGATGATTCTAGAAGTTATCTGCTTCCTTATGTCCTGATGCTTTTTGGCACTTTCGGCAGTATTTCAATAATGTGCAGACTGACTTTCACATTTGTGTTCCAGAAGGACAACAAAAGACAAAAATGTTCATTGGTTTCCTTACGTGGCTGCTAAGAAATCCTACACACAAGATTCTGATCTAAAATGGATTACTGGCTTAGTACTGCTACTGGCAGTTTACCAACCACTTCAGCTTATTATGACAGTAAATGTCAAATATTTCAACACCAATGTAAAATAATACAAACTGATTTTACGTGACACAACACTAACCTTCCTTCCACTTGTCTGAGAGCTGTCCTCATTTTCTCTTCGTACTGCTTATACTTTTCCGTACTAACATATACATGAACTACAGATCCATCTTTCCAGAAGGTATGTACAAACTTGTCACAGTATTTCGCATGAATTACCTTCCTCTTTGTCTCCTACAGCCAAGAAAAACACATTTTATGTTCCAAAACACATTATTTTGCAGTGCCTTTAATATTTGGCGAACAAACTTCAAAGGTACATGCTTGTTGCACATGAACAGGTGCAGAAATAGACATGGGATAGGGTGGTCACAGAATTTGCTCCTAGCAAAAGTCAATAGAAACTGGTTTTATTCTTGTAGCTAGCAAGAACAGAAGCTTACCAAACAGTGTAATGGTAGAGCTTGAGAAAAACAAATAGAAGCCAAATGAATCCAAATTTGCTTAAGAACCTGCAAACACTAGAGCAGCTGAGATCAACACTTCTTCTAAGGAAAAATAAAGATGACAAGCAATCTTTGTCCTACCCCGCACAAATACATAGAAAACCAAGGCATTGCTTAAGCCAGTCCTGATTCTTCCTTGCAGATTATACGTGGACCAGGAAGGAGTCCTTGAAACAGTCATTTTCAAATAGCCCTTTGAAACAATATCTTATTTATGGCCATCTTTGTCCCATTCCACTAATAAGCTGATTTTAACAAAAACTACGGAACAACGGACCATACACTTTATCATAAATTCATCTATCGGTCAAGTTTTCAAGCTTTGAAAGAAAAAATAAATAACTCGCAGGACATGAGGGAAAATTAACAATACTCACAGCATCAGTTTGCGAAGATTCATCCTCTGGTTTAGTTTTTATGTCAACAATCCCATCTGCATGGCGAAAAGTACAGTCAGCAAGTGCATCGTATAGTGTGAGCTTCTGAGCTTTCAAGCCATACTTCTGCAACCACTTCTCAGAACTCAAATATTTGTCAGATGTATGCTTTTGTAATGGATGATCAGCTTTGGTTGCTAACAAAGAAAATAAACAAACAAAATCTCCTGTGTAACACAGTTCATTATGGATAAGCTATTTTCAAAAACAGGCTCTGATACTGGAGTCAAAATTTTCAAACTTGTTCTGCTTGCACTGACAGCAGTGGAATGAGTGGATATTTCTGACTGGTTTTTAATATTCTCTACTTTGGTTGCGGGTGTTTTTATTATCGGACAATTCTTTGCAACAAATTCCTTTGTAACTGGAACAAACCCATGAGAAGACAGAGAGCGAAGAAGATAAATAGCTACAGGATCAACATATAAAAGGAATATTCTTAGTAGTATGAAGGTTGACTTAACCTTCATACTGCTTGAATTACAAAATGCCAGAAAAGATTCCTGTATAAGATGTCTAACTACAAGGAAAATCATTTGAGAAAATGAAACAACAGAAGATATAATTGAAAATACAGTTGAGAACATTGGTTAACATTGCCATTAGTCTTTTTCAAAGAAGGCCATTTAAAATAAAAGGCAAACTACATTGTCTTTGGAAGAGATTTTACTGTGTTTCTTTGCAATATTGCCTTTTTATAGGCTGAATATTGCACCATGTATCCCAAGCCATAAATCACTTGTGTACCATCTTAACATTTGCTCTAGTTCTACACCTCCTTCTAACATTTTTAATTTATACTGAAAGAAACAGGATTTTTTTTTGTCTGATCTCGTATGACTGTTCTCATGTTTACCTTTTTATGTCATATAGTCTTAGAAATTTTCTAAGGACCATCTTCAGGTTGGGCACTGCACACCTCTAGGTACTGGTAATAGGATACAAGGCTCCACACTCACTCACCACTAGCTCAATAAACCACACCTAAACCAAATGACCCAGCAGTGGGTCTCATAGCAGGGCGAATTTATTTTGTCACACTTTAATTTCCATGGACCTAGGTGGTATCAACGTCTACTCTGTTTAGATGCAGCTACAGTGACAACAGTATTGAGATCCTGAGCCTGTAAACAAACCTACGGAGACATCTACTGCCTTAACACACACAGACATCAGCCAGCATCAGGTCAGGTGCAGGGTCAGAGCCTGTTCATGTGGAAACATTTGCTTTCGGACTGCTTGTGGTCCTTAGAGCAGGCAGTGTGGCAAGTGTCACAAATGTACTCACATTAGTTTTAAAAAGAAAACTTGTTTTCTTTCTTCCACATGCTTTATTTAAAAAGTCATGTCTCATTTCACCTAACTAGTGCATTAGCTGGAGAGCCAGCAGAAAAAATGTCTCTTTTTCTCTGTTTCTTCTCCTGCAGAATTGCAATCTTCAGAACAAACTACGTTTTGCAGCAGAGTATTTTAAATAGATCAGGAAGGCAAAACCAGGAAGAAATGCAGGCAAACAGAAAGACTGCAGTTATTTGGATCAATGGGCAACAGTCAAATAATGCTGAAGAACTGACAAAATAAATCACACTGTAATTTCATTTCTTTTAATTTATTTATGAAGTGATTAAGTATGAAGGCAAACACTAAAAGAACATTAAAGCTGCATAGTCAGGAACACATAAATAAACACTGAAATTAGGGCTGCCCATGCAGCTTTGTTGTGGTCTTTTTGTTCACATGCATTATGGTATAGCTGTTTAACTTCATATGGGAAGTCCTGCTAATTCAGAAGATGCTATTAGCAGTATAAAGAACTGTATTACACCTTCACAGAAGAAAACACTCAAGCTTAAGTCCTGCAGAGTTATGTTATTGACAGATGTTCAAACCCAGTGCAGGCAGAGAAAATTCCCAGCTTCAGATCTTTACCATCTCCCCCCTAGTCACACATCTCAATACACCACTGAGAGTTCAAGTGACTGACCAACTGACTGTACAAAGCATTCCTCAGCAGGTGATCCAGTAAAGGGCATCCGGCCCCAGCCTCCACCTAGCCAAAGCAAAAGCAATTGCACTGCAAAAACAATATTGGAGCTACACAAAATCACTGGTGACTTGTGCTAACTCAACCTGAATCTTGCATCAACTTATGCAAAAAATACCACCAGATACCATGTAAGTATTTTAAAACCAGGGACTAATGCAGAATATAGGCACTGACAATCACAGCTATGATCCTGAAAATCCACCTCCTCCATTGCGGTCCAACACTGAAGCTGCCTAGACTCTACAGATTCTTCAGTTTTCAGTATTTAAGTCCTGTCAGTGTGATCATTCTGCTCCAGAGCACACCCAGAGCACCTCCATCTTAGCAGAGCTGAGTAGCTTCTCACCATCTCCTGTTTAAGCCTTCCAGAGATTCAGAAACCGGCTATGCTTCTGTATCCAATAGGGCTCAATCCAATCAATATGCACAGAACAACAAATGGATCATGTTCTAGGCCAAACATAATGGTGGGAATTATTAGTTTAATGAACAAATGTGGGTGTTCCTCCATGTTTCTTAACACAAGAGTTGTCAGAGCACTCATCCAGAATCGGTTTCAGTCCTCTACCTTTGACTTAGAGAATTCAAACCCACACTTCTTCCCTTTTAGGGGAATGAACTAGCTACCAGGTTGGAGGCTATCCCAAGAAGACCGTGATGAGAGAGAGATGAGGTACTTCCCCAGCACTGTGTAGAACAAAATTAAAGATTTACTGGCTCAGGCAGAGAGGGAGAGACCACAAAAAATGAATTTCAATATCTTGAAATCTAGGCAATTTCTAAACCTAGTTACTGGTGAACTAAAAATGGTGTGTTTCAGCCTGAGCTGTCAAAATTCAGCAAGTTTAAGCAGTAGTAAACAGAGATTTGTAATGGAAAGTTTTAAGCAAACCTAGGTTTAGATGACAAGTATAGGTGCTACCTTTATATAGACATTTCTGAGAAAATCATCCCCAAATTGACATGTAATCAAAACTGTTCACAAATAAAATATTGATCATGAATATAATGGTAACTCTCTTGAAAAAAACATAAATGATACCATTTCGAGAAGCAGGCTGGTCAGATTCTGACAAAATTTTCTGAACTTGTCTCACTGTACTCCTGGCTTCCTCCAACTCCTTCCAGATCAAAAAGACATCTTCACGGACACCAGCTACTGCAAAAGAAATCATAAAAAGAACTTGACATTTTGAGAAAATTTCTGCTTTTTGTAAAAGTCCTCAATTACCATAAAGTCATTGGGTTCATCCAGATGTTGCTATATAACCTTGTTTTCTTGAGGTCCCATTGCAGTGACAAGTGCTGTTCTTTGATAGACTTCAAAAAAGGGCTCAAAGCTGGTACCATGACATGAAAGGTGCTTAGTCTGGTGGAAGCAACCTCCAGAGTTGGCCACAGGGAACAACAGAAGCAAATCCTTTTTAACATTCTCGGATAATAATAAGGAAACTCCACAAAGAAATTCACACGCTGTCCACTGGACTTCATTGCAAAAGCTGGCTCCAAATATTAGACCCAACTTTGAAACTTTAAAGAGAAGATATTTTCAACTCTTTCAATTCCCTAAAGTACATAAATACCTTTATTTAAAATTAAATCTTCTTTTCCCGAAGAGTATGTAATGGAATTTTGCTAAGATAAGTTTATTTTCATCCTAACAATTCTCAACAGCCATAAATAAATGCTAAAAAAAAATAAAATGTTTTACTGTCAGGCTATGTTCCCAAAAAACTGGAAAAATCCAAAGCTGGAGTTGATACAAAGTTTTCTTCATCTCAATAGATACATTTGTCTTGATTAAAAAAAAAAAAAAGTATTTATTTAGTAGAGTACAATCATTAAAATTGAGGCACCATGTATACCTAAGCAGTATGAATACTACTAAAAAAATGTGTTAAATTAGGTTAGTCTCAGAGATCAAATTGCAATATAGGACAATACAGAAAAACTGTGTACACACAGTTTACTGTAACACTGTAGTGTTACAGTAAAAATATAGAAGAAACTGCATCATGAGCTATCCTAACCACAAATGCAGACTACAACCTATTGCAGATTACCACCTATTACCGAATCGCACATAAAGATGCTGAACAAGGCAAAATATATCATATCATCTAGTGGTTCAGTTAATATACAGTGGTGGTTCACTGTCTAAAAGATAAGACATGCAAACTTCTCTAGTAAAATAGGCTATCAGTAAACAAACCAACCTGATCGTTTTGTTCTTTGATAAACTTCCCTGAAATAATAATATGAACGTTTTACAAAATAACAACTCAGTTTTAATTGTGAAATGCTTTTAGTTTCCAAGAAGTATTTTGAAATGTGTTATTGTACACTGCCATCTCCTGGGACCTTCCTGCATTTCAAAAACATCTGTTTCAGCCATTAGGACAAAGATCAACATTTCCTAAATCACAAAAAGCTTTAGAAAAGCAGATCGTGCCACAACATAAAAGACAAAAGGGAGAAAAAAACTCAGTTTGTTATCATTACCTTTTAAGTTTAAGTATTCTGTTCAAATACTTCAGAAAGAAGTCAACTTTTCTTTTACAAATAGTCCCTCCCCAGAAATGCAAAACATACAAAATCTGAGCATTGGCAAAATTCCAGCAAGTAGGGAGCTGGAGTTTTTCTGATGAGTAGTCAGCCATTTAATATATATATACACACACCTGTTGTCACAGTTAAAACCACAGAACACATGCATTCACACCACACATGCACATATTTCTAAGTTTAAGACTGTTGAGAATGCAATTCCAGTGGAGTTGTCTCCAACTAAATCTGGATATCCTCCATAAGCTATCAAATACTGGGATCCACATTTAATTTTATGAACATTTTTAACGTTATGTTTGAAAATATTGAAAGACGTATGCATGTTTCAACTACCTTTAAAACAATACTGGTGTTATCATTGTGTTGCTTCATTTCCCCTTAAATTGATGCTATGGACTCATCAAATTTACAAGATTATTGTTACTGTCCCCAGTAAGATATGTGCATTGAATTGGTATTACACAAGAAGGTATTTGTTCCTTATTTATGCTGCAGCACAGCAAAGTAAAACTGCACGCACTTTCAAAACAAGGATGTTTGATGACACTTATACAGAACAAATGCAGGCATCAACAACTGCACATTGTGAAGGTCAAGTTGCGTAGAAAACCTTTTATCTGGCAACAGTTTTTCCTGGAATCAACTGGGAGAGCAGGTTGCAAGCAGTGACAACCAAAGCAACTTTCTCTCTCTACATGGGAGGCTCACCTCCACCTCGGCCTCCACCTCCACCTCCCTCCACCTCGGCCTCCACCTCCCTCTACCTCGGCCTCTTTTCCTCTCCAGCTAAGGAGGAGTGAGAAGGAAACGCTGTGCCTTTTGAAACTGAGCCCCCAAACTCAAAATACACATACACATACAACGCGCAGTATCTTCCAGGTGTGGTTCTCACCCTGTGGCCCATCCCTCAAAGCGCATCAGTGAAAAATGACCAAGAAAGCACAAACCTCTCTTCAGTTTAAATTCCCCGCGCTCACACCTCAGCTGTGCCATTTTTGGGGACCACCAACCCAAAAGCAGCTGAAAGCCACCCCCTGGGGGGTGCAGTCCCCAACTGCTCCAGGCCCACTGGCTCTTGCACGCCTTCAGGCACCCACATCCCAGGAAAGACCTCGTCTTAAAAAAATCGCTTTATCCCCAGAGGGAAGGGGCCCCCCTCATCCCCCCTGCCGTGAAGTGCCCCCCGCCCCCAGCCTCCCTGGCTGGCGGTTTAACGGCCGCCTGGGCTGGAATACTGGGGACCCCCTGGTTCCGATTCAAAAACCACCACAGGGCAACGGCAAGAGGGCGGCCACCAGACACGCACGAGGGAACCAGCCTTAACGCCCTGCTGCCTACCCCCAGCTTGCGCCCAGCGCTGTCGGTTGTTTTCGGCTCTCGCCGCTGTGGTCGTGACCCTGTAGAGCACCTCACGCTGGGTAACGTTTCAGACCTGCCCTGCCCGGGGTTAAATGGCGTTTCTGCTCTGAAGGAGGGAGGCCCTCAAAAAGAGGAAGAGGATGGGAAAGGGTGCAGGGAAAGCCTGCGGCGAGGGGCAGAAGCATTTTGCTGACACCGGCGAATTGAGAAGCAAGATGGTAGGTCTAAGCGAAAACACAAACACACTTGCACATGCACACGGAAACTCATAACCACCCTCATTTCCATTTCCCAGTTATTTAACACTGTCAGGCAATCTTAAAAGAAGCAGCTTTTCCACACCTACCTCCCAGCAGACAAACTGGTCCAGTTTGACAAGTCACTGTAACCCATTTGATTTCATACTCAAGATACAAAACCTGCTGAGAAAAAAAGCCCATACGAAAAAAAAAAGGAAGCCTGCAAAATCTACAATATGTTTGAAACATCAAGCAAATACCAATGCAAAAGCAACTCATGGGAAACAGAAGCATTTCTTACTTCTCTGATTATCTGTCTTAGACCGTGGAAGCAAGCAAATCCAAATATAATGGAATAAGATCTATTTTAAACTTCATTTGCCTGCAAGGCAAGATGGGCAATTTCATTTTTTCACTGCTGGTCCCTTCCTCAGCCTCTACGGGGCAGCAGAATATAGCAATATTCCCTCAAGCGTTGATTTTTAAAATCCCCACTTAGAATGGAGGTACAAAGGAGCCCAGGAGGGGAGTACGCAGCTTTACCTGCGTACCTGCCAGGTCAAGCAGCACTGAAACTCGCCGCAGCCCGATCCTGCCCCTTTCCCTCTGGGCAAATGGACAAAGCAAATGAACTTTGTATCCCATGTGGTATTGCAGAGCGGCTATCTGCATCACTCTCTACACATTAGCAAAGAGATTTGCCAGGCCAAGGTTAGGCTGCTAAGACTAGACAAAGCACGTGCAAGGAAAAAGCAGCGGCAATGATCTTTGCTACAGCTTGTAGGCAAAGTAGCTACTCTTAAGTCATTATCCTGGCTTTCCAAAGGGAGGATTCAGTCTCTCCCATGTCTGTGTACATAAACAGTGCAGAGTTCATTGACTCCAATGTCATACAGAAGGCTGGCGCTCTTATACTTCCCATTTTACCCACAGCAACCTGAAATTTTCCCTGTCATCATTAGGTAAATGTGGAAAATCAAGCACACCTAAGAATACAGCCTTACATTGCTCACAGGGAGGTCAGACACATCCCTCTTTGGATTTGTTACATCAGTCAAATCCTGATTTCAGCCCATTTGCATTTTCTTTACATGTACCAGCTCATCCATTCCACCACACAGAAAAACCCTGCGCAGAGATTTACTGTTGTTTCTGTTTCAGCCAACCAGGACCCACTATTCATTTCAGGATCTAGTTCAAAATGCCATTGCTTTTCAAGCCCTGTTTAGCACTTATCTCCCTGTCACTCCAAGCAGATGACACAACTGTGCCCTTTTTCAGCAAGAACCTTCTTCTCTACAGCTTCCACCATCTCTTGCCCTCTATGTCTTCAAGTTCCAACTTAAATTGCACCTCCCTTCCACTTATAATTTTAACTACATAACAAGATTGCTTAATTCTGCAGCTTTTTGCAGATGAAGAAGCTACACAAAGAATGTAGGCAGAAGCGATAACAGGAAAATCAGTGCTGGATGAGGAGATATCACCACATTGGTGAAATTAGGCTTTATGTAAAAGCATTTATCTGCCTTAAGTAAATCTGAGTCTGCCAACATAAGGACTTTAACATAATTCTTTACTGGCTTACACCTGTTTTGATCTTGAGCACCCACTCAAAATGAGTGCAAAAAAAATTCAAATTTGGCAGTTTCTCACGATTGCTTTCTAAATGACTGCTCAAGATGCAAAACAGGGGAGAATGAAGCTCTTATCTAAAGTTTTAAATAGTTCACTTCCGACTTGTTTTGTTTAAGCAGATGAAAAAGAGTGAACATGAAGATATCCTGTATTTGCAAAACGCTGTTATTCAGTGGATACCCAGAAAACTATCAGATGTCCTTAAAACGGCTTTTCCAGTCCATAAAACATAATGATGAGTTTCAGTTTCCAGCTGTTGCGTTCATGGTGCAAAAAGAAACATAATCAAAATATTCCTGTGCCTCCCCTTATTTTCAAGAAACACCACATTTGGAAGATTAAATCTCTGGTTCATTCTCTATTTATTTCCTTGTATAGTTTATGCCACACATCCAAGAACCAGTTTCAGAGCCCATTAGTGAGTAATCGACACTTTTATTATTATTGCCTTCTACACCCTTGAAGGAGTCTCTGAAACAAGAGACATCAGACACAGACCAGAATAATGTCTCCATGTGTTTTCTTTTCTGAAAAGCCTTAGATTCTGCATACGACTGAAACGCTGCGATTGGCTGCCAGTGATGTCACGACTGGGCTTATAATACCCTGTAAATGCAGAAAGCTAATTGTGTTCCCTTTTTAATGTGTAAATTCTACTCCATAATAGCAATAAGACACAACTGACAATGCACTTCAAGGAGATTACTGCCCTTTTGAGCGATTAAAGCTATTCAGCTTTCAGCTTTAGAAACAGTGGTGAGGAAGTAATTTCAGGCATACAGGAGCTCTAGGCCCATCTATTGAAACAGGCTGGCTGCCTGGGGGAAGAGGAAGCCAGCTCCCCCCACGCACACCCCCAAATGGGGTCCAGCAAGGAAGCACTCGTAGCAGACTGAAGGCGATCATTATACTGCTCTGAACTAGTAAGAAATGAGAGACAGGGTTTTGAAGCATACTCTGCTGTTGGTTTCTAAACCCTGCGTGGGTGAGGCTTGAGTGTGCCATCACGAAGCAAAAAAACAGGTGACACTTCACTTTCTTATTTCTGGCCTCCCACTATGGTTCTCTCCTACTGTTATAGTCACAGTCCTAGTGAAGGATAGGTTAGTACACGAGGAACGAGACTACAACCCAGGAAATATGGGCCAGTTAGTCCAAGACTGACAAACGACCTTAGGAGAGTCACTAAATCCACCTTATGCCATTCATTCCCTAGCAGTTAAAAAGAGAGGATAACACTGTTCTACCTTCGGGGCAACACTAATGCCCCTCAGCATAATGGAGATGTGAGCCATTAGAATAAAGAGGTCTTATGCCTCCTGATATTTACAAGAAATAATTTTTAATTTAATATCCTGCTGATAAAGATATCAGACTTGACATACACAGGCTCACTTCACACCACAATCTGTTCTTCTCCCAACCTGGCTGAAACCCCAGTCCAGTCCCACTGAACAGCAAGGCTGGCTTACCCAGAGGAAGTAGCACTGTGACTAACAAGAAACACACTGAGAGCTTTCTGCCCAGCTCCACCCCCAGGAAAACTACTTCTTTCTGTTATTTGTTTCCCCCTGGGGTTTTTTTCATCAATTTTCCCCCATCTCTTTGCACCTTCTTCTCTACGGTTATTTTACTGTGCTTGCTGCCTGTCTTCATGACAAATTCAAATCTTGAGAGAAGCAAGTCAATCTCATGTAGATTTAATCCCCTTATATTACATATGACTTGGCCTGTATTGATGTGGCTGTTGTATCAGATGGTCTTCCAGGCTATTCCTCTTTCTTTCTGCCATTTCTCTGTACATTTCCACAAGGTCACTGGCATAAGCACACCACTACCATTCTTCATGTCCCTAATAAATGCTCTTCTTCTCCCATTTTTCACTTCTCTTTCATTCTCGCATGCACATCCTCTACTCTCTTCACTTCTCTCTTTTCCTTTCCCTCTCCTTCCCACCCACAGAATTTCCATTTGACCAGTCCTGTCCTCACCCCACCCATGTCTACAGAAGGCTTCGTTTGATTTTACACTTAGCAAGTTCCTATATTACATTTCTATTCTGAAACCTCACTGAGAAAATCAGTATCAACTTGGTTTTCATATTGTTTACCTAGTGGCATTCGCCCTTTCACTTTTCTGGATTTCAGGGCAATTACACCTTTTCCATCCTCTTCACATTTTAGTGCAGGTCCAGTAGCATCTCTATAGTCATTCTTCTGAGCAAAAGCATGGAATCTGTAATACAAAATGAGTTTTCACCAGTACATAAACCACATAAATACTTTCCTAATTTTAACTAGATGTATGTCACACATGCAAGATCATAGTGATGTACAACTTTGGGATTATTTGCTTATCTATTCAAGATATCTAAACCTTCAACTACAACAACACTATGAATATTATCAAACCTTTTATATACATTTATGTACATTCTGAAGTCTTCTCACAAAGAACATCCTTTCATTTTGATATTGTTTACTCTGAGGCACCTTCCTTTTCAGTCTCCTGGAAATCTATTTTTAATTATGCTTTCAACATGCTGAGCAAGCATGTCATTTGAGATGTCTGAGATGACACTAACACCTTTTTATCAGATTATCCTCCCAGTTGAAAGCCCAACAGGAACATTTGTTTCATTATCGACATACAAATCAGGAAGTCAAGCAGACTTCATTTACCCTCATTGTCAAAACAGAAAAACTCTCAGAGCAGGAAAAAGATGCATTTCTAAAACAGAACTACACTAGAAACAGGCTCAAGCCATGAGAAGCCCATTAACTTGGCCATTCCTATGGGAAAGCTGACTTAAGCTTATAGACAGTTATTGGGCAAATACCCACCAGCAAGATATTAATTGGCCCAGTAAGTCTCTGCACCAAAGCTAGACTCATGTAAAAAGAAGATAGCGGGAATCATATCGAACAAAACGATTCCTCTCAGCTCCCTGCCACAGCCCTTCTTCCCTCTTTCTCTACCATACAAGAAACATTCACTTTCCTTTTATAAAGGAGATAAAAACACTGCCAAAAGAAAATGAAGGATGGTGACTGGCAATGTACCTGGTATCATGGAGGTACCACGGTTCTAAGTGACGACAATCATTTTAGACACACATCAGACCAGAGCAAACGTAACACTTTCCCACAGTCTTGTTTTTTGGCAGACGCTCCATCTCTTAAAAGCTACTTCTAAACACAGATGGCTATAAAAGAGCTAAGCAGCTGCCATCTTACCAATTCCTCTGCTGTCATTTGGGAGATTTCTACTGTTGGAGGTCTTCCCACTCTTGCACAAACAACAGTGAAACAGAAAGAGCTAGCAGCCATTTCACAGCTCTGTAACTGTACAGTGACTTCTGTTAAACAGACAAACACCTACTGACTCCTACTGCCCTTGTGCTGTTCAGCATGAGTTTGGTATTGTGGAGTTTTGCATTTGTTTGGTTTTTTTCCTTATTGTGATATCAGAATCAAGATTAAAGTTTTATTATCCCTTTCTACCGAAGGCTGATTCTCACTACATGGCTGATTCCCAGGATAAAGTAGCCAACAAGCCATGTGGAATATATCAGTTTCCACCAACCATAGCAAATAGATGTTAAAGAGCATGCTACAGAACTGCATTTCCACACAACCAGGCCTGATGGATAACACCACATCACTTTTCTGTTGTTCCAGGAACTGCCCATTTAGGACAGGCATTACCTTTTCACTACACGTCTGTATGCAACTTGATCCAACAAAACTCTAGATCCTTTGCTGGTCCCTGTGGATATTACCAGAGTACAAAGCAATACAATAAAGACTTGTTTCAGTTTATGTTGTGACCCTTTCCCCTGCTCAAAAGAGGAGCAGATGACAAGATGATTTAGGATATAAAAAAGGAATGGCCTTTCTGCAAGCCAGTGAGCACATATGTGGAAAGAAGCTGGTCTGTTCAAGTAGGCCCTGCATTTTAGTCATATCTCTTAGACTGTTTCCACAGATCCCTTACTGAACTGCTTTGTCTCATTTTCCTTATGAGTAAAACAGGGATTATATTCAGATATCTTCAGATACCATTCCTAGCATCAAAGCACTTTACAAGTACTCAAATCATTACTGTGCTGCTTCTTTGTCATACCTGCCAGAGGCCAAGAGGCTCAACTCTTTCAAAAAAATAATAGTTTCATGTTCCCTAGCATTGAAAGATACAGTGTTGACTGGACAGGGGCCATCAGAAACCTTCTCAAGGAGTAGCTGCTTTGTGTCCACTGGAACATCACCCACAGCAAAGTAATAAACAGCTTCAACCTGTCATTAAACAGGAAAAAAAAAAAAAAGGGAATTGGAAGAAATTGTTTTACACAGATGCCTGGTACTGCCCACCAATGTCCAGAAAAAAATAATAGATGTCTCACTGTTGGATGGATTTTAATTTCTGTTTATTCATACGCAGACTCACCAGGTCCAACAAGACTTTTTTTCATCCAGACAATACTGAAATCTAAATACAATCTTTTTCGTCTCCCACCAGGTAACCAGTAATATACTGCAAATTGAAAATGTTAATAAAATTTATGAAGGAGGCATTTTAAAAAGCAGTCATAAAAAACCCCTCACTGTTGCTCAATTTGTTCCTCACCCAGTTCCTTTTTAATATCAGTTTCCGAACATCAAGGTTCATCTGGATGAGAATCCACCAGCACAGGGAACCAGAAGGAAACTCAAGCCAAATTTTCCTTCTCCTTCAAACAACACCTCAGAATGAGATTTTCAAAGGAGTTAGGATTGGATCTGTGCACAGGGATGGATCTTAATGGCAGTGAAAACCAATGATTCTAGTCCACAGACAGTAGGCCCAATTTTCTATCAAATTTGGATGCTAGGGAACTGAAACAATGTACGTGGTAAGCAAATTTCATAAAATATCTCTTTAAGAACACAAGTTTTAAGTAACTAGCTCAAATGATGGCATATATGTTTATGTCTTCTGACTCTGCTATAATGAATAAAGTAATATGGTACTTTCAGAAACAGAATTTAATTTCAGCAATACCTGTGCATGCTTTGTCTTTTTGTCCTGGAAGAAACTCTAGCTATAACCTGGCTGATGAAAAAGGATTTGCATACCCCTACCATGAGTTAATGCTTAAATAAATCTCTGTACTTACTACTTTGGATTTTAAATATAATTTTTAATGAGAACCTTGGATACACAACAAAATAAAAATGGTTGCACTGTCTTCAATAATGTTGATACTAGCAATTTTCTCATAAACTTGAAGCCCTGAAAAACATATATGGCAAAGAAACTGGAAGGGAAGATGTTTTCTCTTTCCCTTAATGACTGAATATGTTATTTATTCTGTGTACTCTAGAAAAGAAAATAAACGAGTTTCTGCATTCAAAATACAGTACATTTACATAAACAGGCCATCAGTAAACATAGTATGCAGCTACACTTGGGGGAAAAAAAACTTTCCAAATGCCGTCATTAATATTTATCTTTGCAATATTCATCAGGGCAAATCACAGTAGCCAGTCTGGCACTGAATATTCTTGGATTTACTTGAGGCTTCTGAAAAGATGTATGAGCTTACCGCCTCATCACTCATGGCTTCCAGCAGGGCTTCAGCAGAGCTGGTATGGCTGGCAGCTGTCATATGGTCCAGCTTCCAGAGCCACGTAAGAGCAGACTTTACAGTATGCTCAGACACAGGAGTAGATTTCTGTTGCCACTTCATAAGATGCTGAGCAGCCCTGAAAATGACATTAACTATAAATCAGAAGTAGTGAGAATAATGCTGGCAGAGCAAGAGAGTAGAGGCTCTGCTATTGTTACTATTCTTTTATATTCTTAAGTAATCATTACAATAAACCACAGATACTAAATCTAGACTTGCAATAAAAGAAGTTGAGAAAAAATAAATCCCTTAGAAAAATACTGTAATTTTTATAAGAATTTTTTTTTCAGACAACTGTTTCCAAAGTAGGGTCAAGAGAGCTAAGGTACTTTAAAAACAGTTCCCAATTCATATCTCCCCTTAACATAAAAACACAATCAGGTTTTTAAAATATGGGTATGAAAAAAAAAATCTGGCTTCCACAGGTCTCTTTCCACAACTTGCTGCATGACCTTTGTGTCAGACCATTTTAACTGACACACTTTTTTTGTAGTAGGGCTGATCTTTACCCATCAAAATAAAACTTGTGATGCTAAGCTTTTTGATATTTTAATTGATCAAAGGCCTTAGTCTTAATGGCATTACAGAAGTACAAAGTATATGAGCATGTATGCCTGTGCGTTTGCACATAAAAAGACAGAAAGCAAATAAAAAAATAACTGGTTCCAGTATCTGTGACATTCCTTCAAGCACTATTTTGAAGAGTTTCCTGCAAATCTAAAAGACAAGTATGTTTTCCAAGATTCTTTTAAAGTAATAATTTATATGATATATTGTCCTTTGTCTCCCTCCTGCACAAACAAACAAATCAATGAACACAATTATTGTGCCTCAATTTTGACTTGGCTTTGCAGATCATTTTTAAAGAAAATGTTTTACATGCTTCTCAAAAGCTATGGAAGTTATCTTCTACTTTTCAAATCTCAGGTGTATACAAGGTAGAGAATTAAGATAGGGCACCAGAATCAAATCTATAGGGCAAAGCTTGGGTAAAACAACTTTAAGAATGACAGTGTAGTTGCAAGTTATCGTTGTGGAACCAATTTAAAAATTGTATGACCTAATTTGTGCATTGTGTTTTTCAGAGTCACAAAATTTCATTCATCTATCCAAACGCAAGCTTACACTTTCAAACCCTTATGCATATATGAGAATTTGTACAGGGATACATAAATTTGAGTAGCTGCTTCTATTCTTCTATTTGTAACTAAACCTAAATTCATTTACTCATGTTAGGGAACAAGCACTTGTCTACTTGTCTTTTGTTATGGAAATCTAGTATTGTTTCCTAGTTCTGCTACTGATTTCTGTGACCATGGAAATCTATAGAAATACAAATGACTATGCCTGTGCCTATGGCACTTGGGGGAGCATACATTTAGCTGTAAGGCAGAAATCTGTAATGCCTAAAGACAGGAGAATGCCTCGGCAGTCAGATGGGACCGCACTGTTTCACTCTGTAATACTTAGATGCCTGAAGAGCATTACTGCTATTGCAAAGTCCCCCTTATCTTTCTGGTTTTCTGTGCTACATTTGTAGAAGGCATATATCAGTATTTGGGTTCTGTTATTCTTTATCCGTTCTTCAGGGTAACAATGGTCTTCTGTTAAATGGAAGTAGCAAGCTTAGCGTGACTGTGGGTGAAACTTGGTGGAAAATCTATAGATATTACGATGACATGAATCAGGACAATTTCCACTACAGAAAGCATATTATCCAAACACATGTCTATATGATATGAAACTCCTTTTTATTCTCCAGCAATGGGCAGACATGGACTTCTTTGTTTAGTCTGGAGAAGAGAAGGCTTCAGGGAGACCTTATTGCAGCCTTTCAGTACTTAAAGGGGGCCTATAAGAAAGACGGGGAGAAACTTTTTAGCAGGTCCTGTAGCAATAGGACAAGGGGTAATAGTTTTAAACTAAAAGAGGGGAGATTCAGACTAGATATAAGGAAGAAGTTTTTTACGATGAGGGTGGTGAAGCACTGGAACAGGTTGCCCAGAGAGATGGTAGAAGCCCCATCCCTGGAAACATTCCAGGTCAGGCTGGATGGGGCTCTGGGCAACCTGATCTAGTTGAAGATGTCCCTGTTCATGGCAGGGGGGGTGGACTAGATGACCTTTAAAGGTCCCTTCTGGCCCAAATCATTCTATGATTCTTTCTGCTTACCGAATGAGGTTGAATTTGGCAATTTGGGTCACCTGTTCCACAAGTACCATAGAAAGTGCATCCCGACATAGATCGAATTCAGTTGGAGCCACAGTGCCAAAATCCAAAACAATGACAATGCACCGTTCTTGAATCACTCCAAATATCTGCCGGCTCTCACTGGTTAACCATTCCATTCGCTGCTTATATAGCTCGATAGCTCCCATTAGACAATCCACAAAATGAAGAATCACTTCTTTTTTGGCTGTCAGCTTTATTTAAATAAGGGAGAGAAAGAAACTGAAGATCAAAACAAGTAATACAAATGCAGCCCCAAGCTTAGCACAGCTGCAATAGCTGGTTTGCAAGTGCCAGATATGCCAGCCACGGTAGCAGTGAAAACAACCCATTTTTCTTCCACTATTTCAAGAGCAAATGCATCTAAGCTATAATAGAAAAGACACTGCATTTCATCCTAATTGCTTTTCATAATCTTTTTATACAAGCATGGGACAGTGCCAGCGGATTGTCTGACTTGTCTGTCTCAAGACTGGAGCAATTAGAATGAACTGAACACAGGCTAGGATGTAGAAAGGGCTGCAGAGCAGATGGGTGAACAAACAAGGACACAGAAACTTTGTACCGTCTTAGACTAGAATTTTGACTGGCTCTTAAAATTTTCTACAGCGATACAAGGGAGCATACGCTTAGGTTCTGGGGCACTTCAATCTCCACCTTGTCTTTAGCATTTGAAAGGAAAATGTAAAATGTTTCCTGTTTATACTATTATTTCACTAACAATGCCGAGCATTACAGCTTAACTATTTGTGGGTAGGTGCTTAGGCAAATTTAGTTCAGGCAACTGCAATCAACAACTAAAACTTCCCATGCCATATCAGTAAAATAAGAAAAACCTAGATTCAGTATTCAAATGAAAAACAGCAGACCCCCCCTATGAATGTAAGCATACACGTTCACCATGCAAAATAATTTGTGGGTTTAAAAATTCACCACAGGTTCCAGTAAAGACGTTCCCCCAATATCTCTGACCCATGTAAGCTTATTTACCAGCTACCTTCTACCTCCAACTACCTTTCTGGGACTGAGTACAAAACCTTGGAGATGCAAATGTTTTTAAACAAGAACATTTCTCAGGGAGAAGATATTTTGTGTGTCAGTCTGCACACTTCTTCCTCTCATTTGTATTTTTCTCTGTTCTTTAATGTCAGCTAGGGCCCTGTAATGTGCCTCCCAGATACAGAGTCTCAGGCTGTCTGCCAAAGGAATGTAGGTCTGGGAAGGAGCACTTAGAAAATCCAGTTTCCTCCTATGACAGCCCGACTCATACAAAGAAGCTTATTGCACTACATCGATCAAACTCCATCTTAAAATAAAGCAGTTTTCTTGCACCACCCCTTCGCTTGTAGTTGGCCAGTCCAGATACCCATTTCTCTGAGGGCTGGAAAACTTCTGACTGTCCAGCCTAAACTTATTCATGGCAGTTCATACCCATTTATTCTTGGACTAGCATGCCTTTTAGCATAGAAAACTATAGCTTTTCCCTATCCCTGTAATTTGCCTTTCTGTAGGCATTCAAGGGCAATAATGCTGCCCTTTGTCAGTTTTCTTCAGTCTTACATACGTCAACATCAACCAAGCCCTCTTATAAGATCAGCAATCCATTGCAGTTCATCCTACTAGCTCTTCCCAATACCTGTTCAGGTTTGAATTGCTTCTTCTCAACCTGTGGTAACTGTACACAATATTGTACACAATATCCTAAATAAGATCTCACCAGATCTTGCATAGTGGCATTGTTACCTTAATGCTACCAGACATGTCTTTCCTACTGCTCCCACTATGTCCTAACATTAAAAGACGTGTAAATATTTCATATGGAATTACTGGAAAAAAATATGGGGAAAAGGCTCCTTCAAATGGTTCTTTTCCCATTTTTAAGCCTTGTGCCTCAGAAGCGACTCTAGTTATCAGAAAAAAAATGACAAGCCATTTGCTTTTGTAAAATCCTTTATGAATTAACTCTCTCCCCTCCTCGCTCACATGCGTATCTCTTCAATCAGAATCCATCCTCTTAACAATGGGGCCGCCAGCAGCTGTTGCTAAGACATTCCTTAGAACATGAGCCCGGGCAGAGATCCAGCTAGCTGTCTCTATAGAGTAGGCTGAGCCTTTTGTGACCCGCTGGCACTAAGCAAAGCAGCACTTTGCATCGGCAATGACAGCACATTATGTCTTCTTATTTCAGCATCCCCACTTGTTTTATTGACTACGATTTTATTTTTTTTAACTCATCTGAGCATCTTCTTTTTAAGTGTTCTCTCCTTCAAGATAGGGTAAATGTTGCTTAGAAACTGCAGTCTTGCCTGGAAAGATTTACTGCAATGCTGCACCAAGGCAAGAGCGTAAGACTTTGCAAGGAAAAAAGAAAAAGATATCTAGCTTCTCTACTGCTGATTGTTGTCACTAACAGTTTGACAAAACAGGAAAAAAAATGATCAAGAGATAAAGTTCTAACACAAAGAATATAAGTATTTCATGCCATTGGGAGACACTTTAGTCACATCATTCTCCTACAGCGATAGTAACTTCTAAGTGCAGACGGAAGTTACCACAAGTCAGTCACACTTACATTATATACGCTGCCATCTTGCGCTCTGTTGTATTGAGGAAACAGACCATCTGCATACCGAGAAGCCACAAGTTTCCCCAAGGTGGGCACATAATCTACAGTGAAGGTTACAAAAGATCAAGTTGCTAATCATAAAGATTTCTTCAAACAGATATTTTTCAGGTTGATGTGCATACCATCCATGTGTGAGGCACATGCATCTGTACTGAACTCCTGACGTTAAGAAACTTGAAAGAAACTCTAATTACTTTTTTGTTTTACTTTTTTTTCTGGCTATGTTTATGTTAGGGCCCTGAGGGCACCAACAGGCCTTGATTGCCCTGATCAGCCTCACCTGGTGTTTCTACTCACAGGGCACTCAGGTCTGGGCACCCAGTCTTTGCTTTAGCTGTGTTGTAGGTGTACCTGTCTCAAGTTCTGCTAGTGAACCTCTCTCCTGGATAGACCTCTCAGGCTTATATTACAGCCTTGTCTCCAGTTCTGTCTCCTGGATGTGGCTCCTAGACCTACATTGTGGCCTTGTCTCCAGTCTTGGCTCTGGTTCCATCTCCCGCTGCTCCTGGCTGGACCCTAGACCTGGTTCATCACGTCACCTGTCCGGGACTGTCTGTGGACACTGTTAGCAGCACCCTGCTCTGCTTGCGGTGCTTAGGCGCTGCAGGACTGCATCCTGGTCAGTGAGGGCACTGCCTGGGCTGTGGTCCCCTTTGGCTCCTGGCTCATTTTCCCCCCATGAAGCAGCCCCGCCCTTGTTGCTCCCTGCCAGTTTAGTCAGAAGGGGAGAAACCCCCCACATTTAATGATTTATAGGTCAAAAAGCCACATGGGACTTTAATAAATGAAAGGTTTAGGCAATTAAACTTCTGTATTATCCATTTACCTCACAACAAGACTTGCAAATATTTGTCCATCAAACAAAATACAAAATCTGGTACTGATAATGCTGCTCTCTTACACAACTAAATGGGTGCAGAAGAGGGTGCAACTAAGGAAAAGGTTGCACTCTGCTCTTTCAGTAGCTAGAAATCTTCTACAGGATCTCCACTGATAGGAAAATGTTAGGGGTGGGAATATTTAACGTCACAAAGCAGCTATTCTGTACTGCATACTGCCCTGCTAAGCTAGTACATTTTGCTCCTAAAATTACACTGTAACAACATTAACCCTGCTTAACAGCTTCTTCTTCATCTACAGCATACAGAATTTCAGGATCTGCATTGTTCATCTTTGAATGACCCATGGACACAAGCCAGCCAAAATCTTAATTTATGCAACCTAGAACAATGGCAATACATTACAATTCCTACTTCTCCGGTGGCAAGCTCTTCAAAGAAAAGAGTATCTTACCATGCTCTGCAAAGCACTATTATGGCAGTGATTAATAATTATTAGCAAACTCGTCCCCTCCAGCTGTCAGATAACTGCAAAGGAACATTTTTCTATAGCTTGACTTGGCATGAAAAGCAGCCTGAATTCTAATCAAATTTAACTGCTTCCTTAAAGCTGGATCCCTGGAAATAATATACTATTCCCAAGCACGTTGGCTAGCCCTGATGATCAACGAGTAGACTGCAGATTATGGCACGGCATACATTATATTTGCCATCTAAAAATGGACAGAGATCTTATGGCGTGTTATTTGCAGGAAGAAGACTAACACCCTCAGCAGCATGAATTATTTCCCAGCTCTAGCTAAATTAGAGAGGATTTGAACTGGAGCCTAGGGTAAAGCAACAGTACAGTTGAGTAAGGAAAGCCCTTCTCAGATCCTAAGTCCTCTTCAGATCAAAAGAAGATGGAGTTCCTCAGTTGTCTGAACTGGCAATGTCAGCAACTGTGGATACAGCTTCCCTTTCTGCCATTATCGTAAGATCAGAGACAACATGAAAATCTCCTCTGTGTACACTGAGGTGCAAAATGAGCATGACTCTATAGACTATTCAAAGTTGGGGGTTTTTTATTATTCTATTATTGATTTGTCTTATACCTTTCCTGTGCTGGAATCCAATCTGTGACAAAATCTGGGATAGGGACAATTTGTTTCTTTTGAGCCCATGAAGTTGAAGCCATTTAGAAGATGAAACGAGGGGTTGTACATCCATGTCCCACTGACTGACTGCCAGTCTCCTTTGCTTCTCTTTTGATTTTTTCTTGGGGGCCTCGTGGGAATCTTTGGGATCTTGTCTGTGCTTTGAATCAAAGGCATCTGTTGTAAAGAGAAATGAGGGAAACACAACATTTATACTTTAACCAAACAATTCACTTGAATTGTCTCCTTTCTTTACCTGTATTCCATGGTACTCTGTACACATATAGCTCACCTCCTGTTTTCTCTTGTTATACTGAACAGTGTTCTTAATCTGGAAAGCTGCTCTCAGTCCTACACATCTACTTGCTATTATGTCTTTTTATTCATCCATATACATTTACCTTCAATTTATTAACGAAAATGCCTCTTGTATGCTGAAATCCAAGCCCTGAAAGCTATGTCCAGTTTGCCAAATGACAATTCTTCCAGCTCCTAAGACATCTCTCCTAAATCTTGGGAATCAGTACTCATAATAGGCATTCAAAGATTGTCAGGCCATCGCTACATACACATTAGAAGCATTATACAATAAACAAGGATTTCTTAACAATTATATGTTGAACTCCTACCATAAGCAATAGCAGCGCCAGCAGCAGACCCCGACTTTATTGCAAGGCTGGTTGAAACTCCCTCTCCTCACATCATTTACCTCAAGTGTAAATGATGGTTCTGGCAGTGTGTGATCCAGGCTGTGACGGATCATGTGCATGCACAAGAAATCACGGACATGAAGGTCCAGTTTCATTTTAAGTTCTACAGAACAACAAACATATCTCAGCACTGATGTATAGTTGGCTGGGCTAGCTCCACTTGAAACTGGCAGCAGAGACAGCCCAGAGCCTAGAGGGGTTGAGGCAGAAATGGAAGCGATCACAACAGTAATGCCTCTGTTCCTCAGCACAGAGGTTCTAGGAGGACTTTGGTATTTCCTGTTCATTCCCAAAATACTCTGCATGAGCTAAGCTGGCTCTAGTTGGTTAAATACCCTTGCTGTATCTAAGTTTATTTTCTGTGAACTTTTGATAGTTCTGTCCATTTTCCCCAGCATCAACATTATCTGGAGTATTCCAGTCCCTCATTGCCCACATACTGTAAGCTGGCTATAAATGCACCACATGGATCAAATTGGTCCAAAATACAAAGGGTACTTCCATCTTTAATAACCTTCAGTCTAGTATGGAATATGATCAGAACTCTCTGCTAAGATCAAATGTTACAACAACTAACCTGGTTACAAAGGTTCATTAGGTAGACTGTTCCTCAGTTAATAATACATAAAGGAAATGAGACTGTATCTTCAGAAATCATCTCTCAGTAGCCTTCTATATGGTGCAGACTGGCACCAGCCCTTTCACAGCCATCAGTCCTACAAGCAGGGCGCTGGGCTGGCATGCCTGTAGAGGTTGGCATTTTACCAGCCCTCCCCTCCGCTCAATACAGAAGCAGGAGTGACAGATGTTAACTCTAGAGAAAGACAGGTGAACGTTCGCAGCTGTTTGAGCTTTGTATATAGTGAGGCACTGCTTATAGTCACTTGAACAGTCATTCCCAGTTTCCTCCTCCGAAAACACAGAAAGGCCAGCACAGCACCCCATATACAGCACAGGTGAGAGTGGCACAGCTTCAGAATGGCGTGTACACAGCTAGCAGCATGCACACCACAATGCTGCAAACGAAACTGGAAGTTATCCAGAAAAACATGGAATCTATGCAAAAATAGTCCTGAAATACTCACAGTCACTCCAGGCAAGTCTCTTAGATGGATTGCCAGTCATGATAGATCTCGATTGGCAGCTCCTCTTTGATTTCTTCTTAAAAACCTGAGGAATTATTGTCTTAAAGAAATTAAAATATTCTCACGCACAGGTCAATATGAACTGGAGACTAGCTCCACAGGCCCAGGCAATACTAAACTGCAGAAGGTTAAGATCAAGATTTTCCTCAAGGAAAACAATATTATAAATGAAAAAGGATAGTTACTCCCCATGTCAAGAAAGGCTGAAGTCAGATTTGACAGGGAGCCCCATACTCAGAAATGGGAAAGTGGGAAATTGGTAATATGGTTTCCCTTCCTTCCCTCTAAATTATCATTAAAAAGAGCCAATGTGGAAGTTTCCACACAGATAGGCTAGAAAAATGAGTGTGGTGTTTTGGCCTGCTGTCAGCCAGTTGTATTATATTCTATTATTGCTTTGCATTATACCTTACCTTTGCTATAATCCAATTTATGACTAAACCTGGGAGTATCTGAGATGCAATTTTGTGGAGAGATTCATAACTTTGCCTATAAGACTACAAGATGATTCACAAAGAAAAAGAATTATGCATGTATACATGTACGTGTATGTGGTATAAGGCCCAACTGTGAATAAGACACACCATATGAATAGAAAACAAAACGCCAGACGAAGTAAGGTAGCATATATTGGCTGAGTGTATCGCTTTGAGACATCGTGTTTTGCCACTTACTTGGTTCTTCTTTTAATAAATAAGATGAATGAATGAGGGATATTTATGAATCACTAGCAGGCCAGCTGCTAGCTATTGTCATTAAGCAGTTTTTCCTATGAGAAAAGCAAAAATGGGATAAAATAATAACCCAAAGACTTAGCCTCCTCCCTCTTTCTTCATTGCAGAACTGAACATGCTATTTATTCCTCTTATATGGGTTTCAATACCCATATGGAAACATATAAACCATTCCAGTCTTTGTCCTGCTCATGCAGAAAGCCATGAACAGTGTGGAAGGCAGGGAGGACTTCAAAAAACCAGGACTCTGTCCTGCACCCTAACACCCCAGGCGTTGTGCAGAAGGTGCCCCCCAGCAGCAGAACCCCTGACGAGCCCGGACCTGGTGTCAGCGCAGTAAAAAGGAGCCCTTGCCACAGGGGAGCCGTGGCAGACAATGCCCACAGGGAATGGCCATAGCGAGCCACCAGACTTGCGCCATTTCTCTCTCAGGCTGCAGAAATAGTGCCGCAGCGCTCTCATGGTAATAGCTGAGACACGTTTCAAACAGCAGCCTGCCTCAGAGAACGAATCCCAGGTGCCATCTCATTTTCCAGATGCCCAGGGGTGTGGCAACAGATTGTCCCTTGCCTTAGCCTCCAGCACCACCCCCAGCCGCTCGAACAGCACCTGGAGGTGAAATGCTGGTGCCGTATGAAAAGGAGCGTTTGAAAGGAGACGAAGGAACTTCCAACGGGAACAGCGAGTTTACCTCAAGGCTTGGAAAGGCAAGTTCAAAACCGATGACAGCCGGGATAACCTTCAGCCCAAAGTCTGAATCAAAACAGCTTATTTTCCAAAGGTGAATGAGAGTTCATCTGGGCACCTCTAACCCTTCTGCTCTGGCCAGTGCAAACAGTCTGCTGAAACCTTCACCCACCACACGCGTTGAGTTTTTAGCAGACGCGGCAGTGTTTGCCGAGGCCGTAAGACCAGGCTGTCCCTCACACACGGGAACGCCTCGGGAAAGCCCACGTGCGTTACAGCCCGAGAAGCCGCCCCACGCCACCCGAAGCGCCGAACCCCGCGTGAAAGGTGTGCGGAGGGCTGAGGTGGGCAGCTGCCTGCTGCGGAAACGGGACAGAGGGTGTCACTGCAAAATGGCAGCGGGGCCCAAGGAAGAGGGGGAGGCACGACCGGCTGCCGGGGCCACCCAGGGTGAGGCGTGGCTATGTCACTCGCCAGCATTGGCACGCGGTAGCCCCGCTACACCCTCCCAGCCGCCCTCCCAGCTGCCGCCTGAGGTAACTGACGTGTCCCCATATGCGCTGCATGGAAACGGGCGGGGAACGGAAACCAAGGCCCTTGGGGTGAAGGACCTCGGGTCCGTGTCACACCGCCCGAGCCTGCCCGCCAGCGCGGGGGCTGGGCAGCCCGCGGCCCCGCCGCGGGACCGGGGGGGCCGCCGCGCTGGGGGCTCCGCCGCTGCCTCTCCCCCGGGCAGCGACCCGGGAGCGGAGCCGCCGCCGCCCGCCCCAGCGCGGCGGCCCCCGCCCGCCCTCACCTGCCTCCGGCCGCGCCGCCGCCGCCCTCCCCGCCCGCCCCGAGACGGCGTCACCGCCGCCCCGCTGTTGACCTGGAGACCGCCCGGTTGCTACGGCACGGCCTCACCCCGCCCCCACCACCCCACCACCCCCTCCCCGCCGGGCCCGCGCCCCAACCCGAAAGTGGGGGAGGAGGAGAAGCGAGAGGGCAGAGCTGCCCACGGGCGGCAAACAGGACGCGGGGTGGGCGAGGGTTCTGCGCGGGAGCGCTGCCGTGTGCCCCCACGGCGGGGAAATAAATGCGGAATAAATTCATTGTCCACAGACGCCACAACAACGGCGCGCATTCATTTCTTTAGGAGCCAAAAATACGCGAGCCAACTTGGAGAGTCACAGAAATCTATATATAGTGGATCCGAGTCCTCTGGTCCTGTTAATTCTTAATTTAGACAAAGCCACTGACAATATTTATACTAAGAGCAGCCGCGTGTCCTTTGTTTAACTCAACTCGGAGGAACAATACACACTGCCGGGGAATTGCCATCCTCTTGGAGAAGCCTAAATAAAAATTATTCTAGTGTAGGAAAATATACAAAATATGTGCATCATAAACCTGAACTCAATATTAAAAAGCTCCCACTGATGTCGGAAAGCCAGAAATCCAGGTTTGTATTTGCAGTATTTAGGCTGTAACTGCTTGTGAGCATAGTTTCCAGCTAAGAAACAGTGCTGAGCTCTGCACTTTCTCTGTTTTGCTTTGGTTTACTATGCAATCTCAAAGTCATAAAAGATTGGTCGCTTTATAGGATCAACTGATCAGTCTTATCTATGTATTGATGTTCAGATGGCAATACACGCCCGCAGGCACGGTCGGGGCCGTCCTGCGGCACGCCAAAGCGTTGGCTTCAGCTCTCGGAGATGGCTTGGTAAACAGAGATAGCAAAGAAAAGTTCCTTATAAGGCGTGCGGTTGGGATGGGAACGTGGCTTTCTGGAGCTCCGGCTTCTCATACAGTTGGAACCAAGGGTTTAAAGACTAGCCTAGGCATGACAAGTCATTCGGGATTGCACAACTGTTCCCCTGAGGTATAGAAAAGGCATTTATTTCTCAGGCATGAAACAGTTTCCCATTATATCATTAAAAATAGTAGGTACTGAATGTTCTCTGGATCCTTTTGGACACCGCGACTGCCATAGCACAAGCTTCTTTAGGGATCCATGGGGGGGGGGGGGCTTTTAAAACTTCTCTTGAAAGTGCAAATGCAATGGATTTATAAGTAGATGCCCAAAATCAATCTAGTCGATCTCCTGATTTGTTTTGCTGCTTCCAGCAACGGAAGTTTTTTATCAAACACCTAAAATGCCTCACTCAGGTGGCTTTTTCTGCACTATACAGAATGAGCCCATCCATCCTTATGCCTAAATGTCTGTAAACGTAGCAATTCCGAGTTAAAAAAAAAATATATGGGCTGTAACTTTCTATACAAAGAGTCTGCCAGAAACCCTCACTCTAGGCTTGGCTACGCTAAACAAAAAGTGTTGCAAGAAAACATTCCTTACAATGCTTTGAATTGCAGCTTGTAAAACCGCCTGACAAGCCCAGGGGCAAAGGCTGGCAAATGCAAAGCTAGTTCTAGCTCCCACAGGCTTCGTGATCAACTGGCTGTCTTTCTTAGTTAAAGTTCTTAGGAAAATAAGATGCTCTCTGCACATCAAACAAACATTGTTCCTCGTTCACGTAGAAGCCCTGCCTTGGCCACTGCCCGCCCTGCAACTCGTGCGGAAAATGAGGAATGTATTCTCCAGATGCTGCCTGCTAAATGAGGCAAGGCTGAATAATAAAGGAGACGAGGATCCAAGTAACTGGGAAGTGGGAATTCACTCCTTGTACAGGGATGATAAAAATAAATCTTGAGCCATGCTGTCATCTGACCTTTAGGCTGAATGACGAAGTGATATTGATGGGTGGAAGGCACATTATTATGTCATTCATTAGAAAATGTATTGTAATGTGGACCTGAGATTGCATTAGCAAGCATGACACTGTTGTGACTCTAGAATATTTCACCTACCAATAAATATATTTGATCACTTTTTCTTATGGCTGAAAATCAGCATTTTGTCACCATTTCCTCTATGTTAGTGTTTACAACATGGAACTGTTTGCTTGGTTTTTACCATGATCCTTCTTCAACCAAAATAAAAAGACAATCCACTCTTTTTCTCTTACATGCGTTTAAAAAAAATTCTTTAGCATTTTCCCTTCTTTTTTTTTTAGATAATTAAAACCACATTTAACACAAATTTGCAAAAGTTCTTTATCCATGCAAAGCATTGTACATGGTGCACCTAATCTAACTGCTATTGTATTAAGAAAGAGACAGTCTCCTATAGTGATACATGGGATCAGTAAGTCAGGATACTTATGGCGCTGATGCTTATGGCTGTGATAGTACAAAGAATGGAGCTTCACCAGGAAGTTTAATGCTGTCACACATCCTGCCCTGCAGTGTCATGCTTCCTGTTGACTCCCTCTCAGAGACAGGACTTGGTTGCAAGGGCTAAGGAAAAAACCAAAAGCAAGCTGAATTGAAGCTCAGTTAATGCTGTCCTTACTAGGCACATTGTTTACAGTGATTGTCTATGAAAAGAATACATACACCTAAAAAAACGTTTATCAGCACAGGCAGAATATAAAAAGCATAAAAAGAAAGTCAAAGAAGTGAAATATTTTAAAAACCACTTTCATGTGTATGTTGTTCTCACACTTCAAGAGCCTCCTAAAAAAATTACAGAATCACAGCGGCACAGTCTAGTTGGAGGCCTGTAGCTAGAGGTGTTTCCCAGGGGTCAGTACTGGGTCCAGTCTTGTTCAATTTATTCATCAATGACCTGGATGAGGGGACAGAGTGCACCCTCAGCAAGTTGCTGATAACACGAAACTGGGAGGACTGGCTGATGCACCAGAAGGCTGTTGCTGCCATTCAGCGAGACCTGGACAGGCTGGAGTGTTGGGCGGAGAGGAACCTCATGAGGTTCAACAAGGGCAAGTGTAGGGTCCTGCACCTGGGGAGGAATAACTGCATGCACCAGTACAGGTTAGGGGTTGACCTCCTGGAAAGCAGCTCTGCGGAGAGGGACCTGGGAGTCTGGTAGACAACAAACTCACCATGAGCCAGCAATGTGCCCTTGCGGCCAGGAAGGCCAACGGCAGCCTGGGGTGCATTAAGAAGAGTGTGGCCACCAGGTCAAGGGAGGTTATACTCCCTCTCTACTCTGCCCTAGTGAGGCCCCATCTGGAGTCCTGCATCCAGTTCTGGGCTCCCCAGTTCAAGAAAGACGAGGAACTGCTGGAGAGAGTCCAGCAGAGGCTACAAAGATGATGAGGGGACTGGAGCATCTCTCCTCTGGGGAAAGGTTGAGGGAGCTGGGGCTGTTCAGCCTGAGGAAGAGAAGACTGAGAGGGGACCTCATCAATGCTTGTAAATATCTCAAGGGCAGGTGTCAAGAGGATGGGGCCAGACTCTTTTCAGTGGTGCCCAGGGACAGGACAAGGGGCAATGGGCACAGACTGGAACATAGGAAGTTCCACCTGAAAATGAGGAAAAACTTCTTTGCTGTGAGGGTGACAGGGCCCTGGCACAGGCTGCCCAGGGAGGGTGTGGAGTTTCCTTCTCTGGAGATATTCAAAACCCGCCTGGACGCCGTCCTGTGCAGCCTGCTCTAGGTGACCCTGCTCTGGCAGGGGGGTTGGACTAGATGATCTCCAGAGGTCCCTTCCAAATTCTACCATTCTGTGATTCTGTGATAGAATAATAACAAAAAGCTGGGCATCTCCTGTGAATGCCTAGTGCCCATGTTTAAAAATCTAGTTTCAGGCCTTGAGGAAAGAGAGTCATGGTTCCAACAGAAGCCAGCAACTGGTTGTCTTCAACAGCCCGCCTGTGTTTCTTTGTGTTGTGCATGTCTTCTCTACATAGGCATTCTCTGCTGCTTCCCGAACCTGCCATGTGCAGTCTTGCAAGAAGGATGGTTGCTGAAGATGTACATACCATTCTGTGGCTTTTTTCTTTTTCTCTTCTTTTCACTTTTCTTTAGATCTGTGCTTAACTAGAAGTGTTTCCAAACTGACAGGAGTAAACAGAAACTTCTCTGTCCCTGCAAATTTCTGTCTTCCAGTTACCATGTGTAGCATGACCAGGTACTAATGGAGGTGAGCTTGTCACTGAAGAAGCAATGCTACTTGGAACAGTGCATAACAGATCGATCAGAATTGAAAATTAAAAAAAATTTTAAAAGATAGCAGTGCTCCATGAGCTTTGTATTTAAGACAGGCGCTGCACATTGAGAGTTGCCACTCCCTGGTACCCACACAGTGTTTGTGTCTTCTGGAACGGACGATGAAAGATACAAACGCTGCTGATTCCTCACTGCCCTGGGGTGATATTGCCTTACCTATATCACATCATTTTCTTTCCAGGTAGCCTGCTTGCACAAGCACAAAAGCATGCTAGCAGGCACCGTGCCCACACTGGAGAGACTGTACTGAAAGGAGGAGTATGAGGCATAAGCTGCATGGAAGTGCTTCCTGTCCTCCTCAACAAATAAAGGAGAGGCTCGCACAGTTCTTGTGCTTCCCCAAGTCCACTGTTAGTGATGTGCTTCTTCCCCTTTCTGGAAGTCACTCTTGTTTACAGCTTGTCCTTGAACCGAGGAGTTCTTTTTAAGAGGAGTGGAAAGAAGGGAACTGGTTTCTTACTCCAGTGAGGGATCATCTCATTTGCCGTGGCATCTCTCTCCATTGTCTTCCCATCTCTGTCTTTCCGTCATAGGATGATTCTAGTTAACGTGAGTAGAAAGTCCCTGCCTGCTTCCACAAACATCTGCCTACCAATATCCTTTGGGCTGTGAACCCCCAGGGCATGGCACATCCACTCTGGAAGATCTGGAAAGTGCTTTGAACATCATCATAGACACTGGTAGTCTAGAAATAGTTTAGTGAGAAATGAGGAAAGCCAGAGCAGGTAAAGAGGCTGGGAAGCATATAGAGCAAAAGTGAGAAAGTAAAGGGTGGAGGTTTTTCCTGATGCTGCTACAACAGGCAGATGAAGGAGACTAAGCTAGCCATTAATAATTCTAGTTTAGAAAACACAATAAAGTTCTTAAATGTGAGAACAGTGAGGACTTGGAACAGACTTAAAGCTGGAGTATTGGTGGGACATAAACTGCTTTTAAGATAGAGGTGGATATACAAGGGATCAAAGTGACCAAGAAGGTCCTGCCCAGTCATCTATTCTTAGGAGTAAACATGCAAAAATGATAAATGCAAGATATAAAACAAAAGAGGATAGAGAGGAGTGAATGGAGAGAGAGGAGGAGTGAGAGAAGGAATGAATGTGTAGATTAATTTGCATTGGAGGGGAAATTTTCAATGGAGGAGTTGGAATAAGAGCAAGTAAGACATTTATTAAAATTGCCTTTGGGTTCAAACACTCATTTTACACCAGCATAGAAACACTGAATGTGGAGAGACATTTGGGGCACAGCTCATATATACATACTGACAGAATTTTGTACTGAAGATGCTTGGATTGTTTGGGTGCCAGAAGAGGTCAAAAAAACTAATAAACATTCTGCAGAAATGTTCAAAAGCTAGTAAAAAACTTAGGAAGCTGAATACACTAGGCTAAGCCAAAGCTAAAAGTTCATTCTTCCAAGGCAAGATGGAGAATGAACTGTTTCCTCCAGTAAGGGAAAGTTTGGCTTATTGTAAGCACTAGGGAGCAACCGTGATAGCTGTGCAGTGGTTTATGGAAACCTCAGATTCAGTGTTGGGCACTAATAAACGACAATGGTGCAAATAAAGTGTCATCAAAACCACCAAAATCTTTCTGAAAGCATCTGGTACGAAGGGATACAGAGAGGTCATGTATGACAAAGTCATCAAGATACATCAGAGTCCCTGGGATTCCAGCCAGGTTGGAGGCAATTTTTGATAGTATCTAGAGGCTGAGTCCAACCCAAAGGAGATTCATTTATAATGAAAACAGCCTTTATGAAAGTCAGGGGGTTTTATCTATAAATACCTAGAGCCACACTGCATCCATAGTAATCTAGCTGTGCCGTGATCCTGCCATTCATACTCAAATGCAGCCATCAATGCGTGCGTAAGGAATTCTGTTACTGCATTTTATTTTCTTAAGTGCTTGCCAAGGTGTTACATATATTTCGATCATGTTGTCTGCCTTCTATAGAGAAATATGCATTCACTAGAAGTCCTTGTTACAGTGACTAAGCCTATGAGACCAGGGAATGTTAGGAATGCCAGAAAAAAGGACCACTAATTGTTAAAAACAAGTATTTTTTTTAAGAAATTGCCCATCTTGTATAGCAGATAACAGAGGAACTTCACTGCAAGAGCAAATCAAAGTGGGTATGTCAAGATTTCTAATCAAGCCTAGACAAGAGATATTGTAATCTTATTGTATTACTGCCAAAACTATAGCAAGGGTGGGGTAAGAGAGGCACCAACTGAAGGAAGTAAGTCCAAGTCCCCGAAGCGATGGCTGCTGCAGGTGGAGGCAGTGTGAGGGTGAGCAGGAGGCAGCTACAGCTGAAAGCAAGCACAGCAGGAGACAGAGGAGGGGAATCCAGAGGAAACATCCCGCTACGGTTCCACAAGTTATATAGTATTATATAACAATAAATTCAACACTTTAATGTACAAATGAAAAGCCTACATCAGGAAGCTGCTCCAGTATAGACCAGGTTGGGTATTTTACTGTGGACAACTGTGAAAGCAGCTTTTTCCATTTTAGGTAAAGTTGATCTGAACTCATTGGCTCCTCAACCAGTAAACACACAGCAACAGGCAGTGCATCAGCTTGAAAAATTATTTAAGCTAAATAGTACTGCTTTCTTTCATGTAGAGTATAGTATTGTGGCGTTATCAAAAGGGCTAACTGGAGACGAGAATTGCAGGTGGCATGTTGCTGGTCACTTGGGCCCACAGAAAGGGATTTGCCTCACGTGGCTTCAGTCATCTATGAAATGGGTGATTAATCAAAACTAGTCTCCTGCCCTTCTTGATGAGCCAGTGGAGAGAGATGGGTAGCCACCTCCCCATGCCCACGTATGCTCTGCCTGCCTGGGCTGAGCGTGCCAGCTTGCACATCTGCTGAGTAGGAAACGTTCGCGGTCTCTCCAGCTTTAGAAATGATGTGAACGGTGGGCAGGTGTGGTCCCACGAGCGGGCTCAGACCTGTGCTGGCAGCCGAGACAGACGCACCTTCACGCATCTCAGTGAGAGAGGAGCCTGTTTTCAGATGCAGCGGTCTGTGCTCCAGCAGCAGAGAGCTCATGTCAGGGCAGGGGCCACACCGTTTGCCGTGCCCCCACCGTTTATGTCTGCACCAGCCCTGCGTAAGGCAGCAGGGGAGACGGGACCGACACTGTGGGTGAGGGCCTTGCAGCTCTGCTGAACCCGAGCTGCTGCGGGTTATGTGCCAAAAGGAAAGGTCTCAAAGCTGCCTCCGAAATCTTAAGCTGAGATTGCAAAGCTGGCAGTTAAAAGGGGGGAAAAGAGATTTGTTTCCATTTGTAAATGCAGCATCACTCCAACAACAATCAGTGAGAGATGATAAATACCGATCCTCAAAGCAACATTTATACCCAGTCGCTGTGTTTATACCAAGACCCATGTTTTGAACAATAAATGAATTACTCTACATTCATTCATGCTAAGGGTTATTTGGCCAAAAGAAATATATCATAGAAGACAATTCTTTACCCAGTAGGATGTACACTGGACAGTTACTTCATATGAAAAAAATTCTAGTGTATAATATGCAAACTGTAGAAGAATATTTAAGGATTGGCTTTCTCTTCCTTGGCAGATATGCAGTCTTTTCACATTATATCGGTTACATCAGGTTCTACAGGAGACATTAAACCTATTAATGCTATATTTTAAGACATTTTACTCTCTTTTGACAATATAAAATAGATTTGATGTTGATAAAATCCTGCACAACATTTTGATAATACAGAAAAAGAAATGTGTTAAGAATTAAGACATGTTTTTCACCTTTTAGTTTTCATATATTTCTGTATTACACTTGTGATGTACATGTTGCTTAGAATATTTTTAGGCAGGACTTTGTGTTTAAATAACTTTAGCTCTCTCCTCACTTCAAAGCATTTTAAAATATTTTACTACAACTGAGCTCATTCAGAAGAGATCAGTAACCTCAGTGCATTGTAATTATTTTTCCAGTCTAAGCACAATTAAGATAATAATTCTCAGGTCTGAATAACTCTTTACAGCATATTTTCATAAATACTGTATGGAGTTATGAAATAATTCATAGATAACAACTTTCATGAAGTACTTGCTGACATTTTAATCCCAAATTGTCACTATGGGCAGGACATGCCTCTTAGAGATAGCGCAATTGGGACACTGCCCAGGTGATTTATAACTTGGCTCTGGTTCCTCCTGCTGGGATTGTCATATGACGTCTGTGAAAAGGACAGTGACACACATCATTCTGTAGTAACCACCAAAGAAGCTGTATTTACTGACATCTGCACCCACAGTCCTCCAGGTGAGGATTTTGAGTGCACATGGGTTTAGAATGAGGAAAGAGCCAGAGAACTGATGCTGGAGGGGATGTTTTATATCATCAGGGAAGTGCATTTTGTAAGGGCTTTGAAGGGCGATTAATAGCATTAAGGCAAAAAAAAAAAAGACTTATTACATACTGATCGTCGAACCTGCCGACTAGGCTTTTTGTTTTGATCTGTGCCTTTTGTTTCCTTCCACCCTGGCTGCCAGCTTCATCCTGCCGAGCAGGAGCCGGAGATGTCTGCTCGCGGCTGTCTCGCTGCACGGCTGGCAGGAGGTGCTGATACCAAGCTGAAACCAATTTGCACCCTGCTTTTGGAAACCAGATGCACGGATGTAATCATGCTAATCAGTGGAGTTATGCCCCTCCCACTTTCCCCATCACTTCCAGCTGCAGTACTTTTATTGTAATTGAAGTAGTATTATGTCACATTAATTTTAATTTTCCATAATACACCCACCCCCCCCCAGTTGGTGTGTGTCTTCATAACTCAGGGCCCATTTTACAGATGACTCACATAATAGTCAAAGTTATTAATTTATTACAAGACTGCCTGCAATCCCAGTTTTTACAGTGTTCCTACATTGCTCACAGACTTAAAATCTGGAGCCACTCATATTACTCATTAGTCGAGCAAAATAATTGGAAGCGTTAGCGTAACTATTGTTTTATAGGGCCCCGGGCCATGGCATTGCATGCTGGGGAGTCAGTGGAGCCTCTTGTCCCATCTGGGTGGCTCAGAGCTTCTCAGCCAGCCTTCGTCCAGGCCAGGAAGCACCTTTCTTCATGAGCAGTCCCACAGGCTGCGATGGAGCGACCCTGAGGTACGCCTCCGTGCCACGTGAGTCAGGACACCAGAATGTGCCCCTTAGGTGCTAATTAAAGTCCACTTCAAGCACAGGAATATACTTCCAATTAACATAGTAGCCCTGGAATGCATTGTGGGATGTGGAGAAGAGCAGAAGCTACTGCTGAAAAAGAGTAATTGGAGCGTTTAAATGACAAGGCCCTCGTGATTAGTCTATGTCGTCGTATGAATTATCCCACAATAACCCGGCTCCAGGTTCCAAAACAGATGCTCACATGAAGGTTTTTCCAAGAGCTGGGCTCCTCAGCAGTCCAAAAATCTGAGGAAATCAGGCTTTTTTGGTTTCCTCACTCTTGAGCTTCCTACGTCACAGCGTGGTCAAGAGCCAGAGCTATTGGCTGTTCGAAGACCTTAAGAAAGAATTTGTAAAGGGCAAACAAATATGTCATTCAGAATGCTGTCCTGGAAAAAAATCCAAAAATCTCTTTCCATGGGAAATCTCAAAGTTTATTTTTTTGTTTGGAATGACTTTTTGTTTTGGAATTTCACTTGGAATAGAGATTCAAAGAGGCTGCCAATTTAAGTCTCAGTTGTGATTCAGCTGTTACTCATCCGTAAAATTAACAACTTTACATCTTGTTTCTTAATTCATAGACGTTTATAATCGATTTATCATTACCCTTCCTCATTCTTCCTCAAATACTATCCAAAGCACTATTCAGGAGAGAAATAAGGAGAAGGAGAGAGTCTGTCTGAAAGACTGATGAAGCCCAGGATGTTTACTTTTCTACAGAGAGCTAGTATGTTTTGCTTTTTATTCTGCTGTGCTTAAGGAAATACTGTAACAAGCCCTTCCATCATTTTGCACCTAAAAGCTGTGAATACTGTACCAATGATGCACTTCAACAAGAAAACCTGTGCCATCAAGTAATCCCCAGTATGCCCAGGACATTTGCAAACCATAATCACATCAGACTCCATTTCCTGCAGCTACCTACACTGGGTTCAGATGCAGTTAAATTGTCTGTCTTGCAGTGGTCTTGCGATGAATATGTACATAAAGCTGTGATTGCACACTGTGTCCACAGTTCGTGGTCTGTGCCAGTAAAATAAAGGGTCTCAACCCCAAAGAACTTCTTGAGTTTTGATTTTAGCCATAAAAATGAGTACCAAAAGCAGTTTAAGGTGTAGCTGACTAGGAAAAGCTGGTTGGCACTGACAGTTCATATTCTTTTTGCTAAATCATTTACTTTTACAAGTATTTAAACAAACACATGGTGACAGGTACACAGCTTTTGGGTAGCTTTATGTTTCTGATATTGTCATCATGTGACAACGGTAAACATAGAAAATGCTGTTGCCTCCAACAGCAAACAAGGAGCTCTTTGAGTAAGCAGCGGCAGAAAGTCTTGCTCTCCCTCTTTCGACTTCTTGGTAAAGAGTCCTCCCAGAGACTCCATCGGCCTTCCCCTTTCAGGTCTTCCCAGATCAGACTCGGAGAAACAGAACAAATCTCACTGCCATAACAGCCCCCATTCCACTTCTGAACACAAGGTATAAACATGCAGCACCAGAGTCTTGCCAAAAAAAGTATCTGGTTTTGAAAAATATTATCAGCATCCTGGAAATCAGCAGCCAGGATTACCCAGTCTTTAGCCTTGGTTAAACACATTGAATTGAGGGATCACAAGTGATGAGCTGAATGAGAACAGCCCGTGAGCCCAAAGCAAGACAGAAGCACGTTTCACCTCCTCTGCAGCCCACATACTTTGACGGATCTGCATGTATAGCAAGTAAAACAGAATTATTTTGCACTGCTCCAACAGAGTCTTCTCTTTTGCTTATTTTGATACTACATTTGCTTTGTTTTAGCTTGTCCTGTGATTTCCATCACTCTGAAGAAATTCAGACTTGGAATACACAACTATATCGTTGGAATTTTCTGGGAAAGGAAGAGATTGAGGCAGCTGGCAGAGGAGGGCTAATGTTTTTGACAGACAGAAAAATGCAGAAGTCAGCACAGCTTATTAGCATCTTCAGGTACTTCACTATTTGTATTCAGGAGGGGGCACACTTCATTTCTTCCTCCCTGTTTTTGCTTGTTATTCAGTAAAATATTCTTGTAATAACAAAAAAGGTCCTCAGCATATGCTTCACTAAGTGTATACATGAATCCCTTCGGCACATGTGTAAAAACTTTCCACATAGAATCACAGAATCATAGAACAGCTTAGGTTGGAAGGGACCTTTAAAGACCATCTAGTCCAACCCCCCTGCAATAAGCAGGGACATCCTCAACTAGATCAGGTTGCTCAGAGCCCCATCCAGCCTGACCTTGAATGTTTCCAGGGATGGGGCTTCTACCACCTCTCTGGGCAACCTGTGCCAGTGCTTCACCACCCTCACTGTGAAAAATTCCTTCCTTATATCTAGTCTAAATCTACCCTCTTTTAGTTTAAAACCATTACCCCTTGTCCTATTGCAACAGGACCTGCTAAAAACTTTTTCCTCATCTTTCCTGTAGGCCCCCTTTAAGTACTGAAAGGCTGCAATAACGTCTCCCCGGAGCCTTCTCTTCTCCAGGCTGAACAAGCCCAACTCTCTCAGCCTGTCTTCACAGGAGAGGTGCTCCATCTCACCAATTCCTCATCCACCAAACAGTCCACCCATCAAATCTGTATCTCTCCAATTTAGAGAGAAGGATGTTGTGGGGGACCATGTCAAAGGCCTTACAGAAGTCCAGATGGATGACATCCATAGCTCTTCCCTTGTCTACTGACATAGTCACTCCATCATAGAAGGCCACTAGGTTGGTCAGGCAGGATTTGCCCTTGGTGAAGCCATGCTGGCTGTCTCCAATCACCTCCCTGTCCTCCATGTGCCTCAGCATAGCTTCTAGGAGGATCTGTTCCATGATCTTCCCAGGCACAGAGGTGAGGCTGACAGGTCGGTAGTTCCCAGGGTTCTCCTTCCTACCCTTTTTAAAAATGGGTGCAGTGTTTCCCCTTTTGCCATCCTCAGGGACTTCACCTGACTGCCATGACTTTTCAAGTATCATGGAGTGTGGCTTGGCAACTACATCAGCCAATTCCCTCAGGACTCTGGGATGCATCTCCTCAGGTCCCATAGACTTGTGTATGTTCAGGTTCCTCTCCTGTGTGATCTTCTCTTACAGTGGGAGGGACTGTGCTCCCCTCATCCTCGTCTTGCAGTCCATCCACTTGAGAGGTGTGGGAAGAGAGGTTGCCAGTGAAGACTGAGGCAAAAAAGTTGTTGAGTACCTCAGGCTTCTCCTTGTCCATTGTTACTAGTTTGCCAGTCTTGCTCATCGGGGGGGTAAGTACGCTTTCTTTGACCTTCCTTTTCTGGCTGACATACCTGTCAAAGCCCTTCTTACTATTCTTTGCATCCCTTGCCAAGTTCAGCTCCATCCGCATTTTGGCCTTCCTGACCCCATCCCTACACAACCGGGCAGCGTCCCTGTACTCTTCCCAGGACACCTGTCCCTACTCCACTGCCTGTGCATTTCCTTCTTGCCCTTTGGTTTGACCAGCAGGTCTCGACTCAGCCATGCCGGTCTCTTGGATGAGATAGAGATGGACTTTTCTTAAACAGGTCTGTGAGAGGAAGGAAAAGTCACTGTAATTCCGTACATGAAATTTAGTTAGTCTGAAAATACAACCTGGAGTGATGATAAGGATTTCCCTGTCTCCAAAAGGAACTCAGACTTTCTCCACTGTATTTTTCACACCCTTCTCCTTTTGGAGTCAAATCCTGGGATCTTTACACTACAGAAGTGTAAATGTCTAACTTTTCAATATAAACAAGTGATAAACAATCAACTTTGTAATTTAGTTGGTAATAAAAGATGAATGTTGAGCCTTTCACTTTTCCTAATTTACCTTTTTGGGGGTCAGCTGCTGAGTGCGAGCATTCATTGTAGGTATGCAAAAAGGATCCAAACTTTTACTGAAAGAGAGTGTGCTATTTTTCTGGTTGAAGATTAACCCAGTCATAAGCTCTTTCTTCCCTGAGAGAAATAGCTTTCAGATTTTTGAAAACATGCAAAATAAAGCTCAGCAGCTATTCTTCTATATGAACACCTGCTTTACTTTTCCTGAAGCTAAAGATTATTTTGCCCTGTGAGAAGAAAGTATTCTTTGTTGTGACAGCCATGTATACATATAGCATTTAAATAATTTTGATTTGATTTAATTTTGACTGTAATTTTCATTTGATTTGATTACTCAAATTAAAATTTGAATAATTGTTATCTTTTTCATTGCATGTTTTCCTTTCTCACAGATATGTTTGCTAAATATATAAACATGCTGCAGTTTAAAATATAATAGAAAAGCAGACTATTACTTCATACTTCTGCATATATAAATATAACATTATATGCATGGCCTGGTGTACGGCTTGGCTGGTGCTAACGTTCAGAAACAAACAGTGCACAGACAAACACGTGATGTACATGCAGGTGCAATTCAGACATTATTTTTCAGCTCGTTGTTGACATCACCTAGGAAGGAAAGGAAAGAGCATCAGGACATTTCTATGCAGATCACCCAATCCCTCTGTGTTTCTCTGTCCCTCTCACTAACACAGAATGAAACACACATTCATCTCAGGCTGATGTCAGATTTACTCTCCAGTTAATATGTGCAAAGCACAGTAAAATGGAATATGCTGGACTAAGGAACTGTAGAATATTCTTATTTATTCATTGCCACATCTGTGGCAGCCTTTTTGAAAGCTATTCATCAAATTATGCATTTATAATTAAATGGTTATTAATTACAATGGTATAGACCTGCATGTTCTCTTTTGTTATATTTTTGTAGAAATGTGAAAAAAACATGTGTCATTTTTTATTACTGCCTTTTCCATTGGTGTTAATGGTTTTCTTATGCTATCACCCTCTCTCATCTCCATATACTCAGTAAAACTAACATAAAAATGCACAGCTCTGGAAATTAATACTGATAACTAAGCCCCCATAAAAACATTTCTCAGGCAAAACTTTAAGGAGCGCAGTAATAGGTTCATTTAGCAAATTCCTGAGGAACTTCCCAGATACCATTATTAAGATGTTATTATATTTTTAAGCTAGCTAAAATTCACTTGTGTGCTCTTTGATGCTGTCCCTTTTGATTTTTTTTAACGATGCATGCTCAATTTATCAGACCTATAGAAGTGATAAAAGAAAGCTTTAGAAGAGGTTAACACCTGAGAATGAAGAACCTCACTATTGCAAACACACAGCGCATATTATCTATTCCTGAAAACCTGCCTAGTTGATCAGTCTGCTGAAAAATAGGTGAAAATGTAAATGAGAGTGACCGCCAGCATCCCCCTGACATGGAGTAAGAGTGATAAGACAGGTAAGAGTCTGCTTTGAGGTAAAGCATTGTGTTTGGAAGATGATTCCTGGTTTAATTTTGAGTGGGGAAGCTGGGTTCACAGCTCATTTAATTATACTCTTACGAGCAGTTCACCTCTTTTTATTCTTTGCAGACAGTCTGTCCTCTACCACCACCAGTTTCACGAATGGAGGGCTGTAGGAACTGCATTCATTTCTGAGATTCGGTACTGAGGGCAGGCGATAATGAGGGCTGATAGGAATGACTGGAGAAAATGGCCAAGATGTAGCAATTTAACAGATTTTAGATAAAAAATAACATGGCACTTAAGAGCTCGGGCTCTTGGCAATTAGCAAAAGTGTGAGGTGATTATAGCTCTGTTACGGCAGAGGTCTTTCCCTCTCAGTACTCCCAGGTTACCATTCAGCGCTTTCACATACCTGCAGCGCCGTGCAAATTACCATCCTTTGCTAGGAAATCCCTTTCATTTGCATTGAATTAGGTCATTGCCCAGTTGCCTTTCCCACAAGCGCAGGAAAATGCATAGATGCTTAGAAAAAGAGAGAAAGGACGCTTCCCATTTCCCAAAGAAGCAGAGGCACGCAAGTAAAATGTCTGAGAAATGACACTATGCATAAAACAATCCTGCTCTTCTACTTCTAACGTGTTTTCTTACTCCCACTGAGCTGCGCTGCTGCTCAGAAGACAATCCTGCTCGATATAAGCATAACCACAGAACGAATGGAAGAAAACAAAATATATACAGCTGCATATTAAAAATCACAGGCAGAGCAAATTAAGCCGCAATTAAAGCACAACGTAGCCTCACAAAGGTGACTTCATACATTAATATGGGCAGGAGAGCGGCTACGGTGGCAGCTGCTTGCATCCCTCTGCCGCCGGCTTGGACCGGGCGCCTCCGCCGCCCGCCGAAGCCCTGGGTGTTGAGGCGGTGTCAAGAGGCAGGAGTGTAGGAGTCCCAAATAATACTTAGCACTTTATCTTGCCAAAGTGCTTTACAAACATGAAGCTAATCTCATGGCAGTGTGGGGAGGTAGGTGTTATCTCCTTCTGCCCAAAGCCAAATGACCTGTGTAGACACATGTGGAGTCACCAGGGCAGGGCGAGAGAGAGAATACAGAAATAGCTGATTTTTTTGCCTTATCCTAATTGCTCTCTATTGAAACCATCCCTAACTGCAGACCCCATTTCTTTCCTCAAAAACTGAATGGCAAAATTCGCCCTGAACGCCGTGAATGCCAGACAGTGCCTTAAACGCAGCCCCTTCAATCCAACACTGAGGAACATCTAGCATTTAAGGATTATTTTATTGCCAGTGACGGCTTGTTGCCTACTATGGCTTCAACCAGGCTTTCCATCTCAGATTGTAAAACTGGATTCATGTGACTATCCGAAACTGGCAGTGGCACAAGCTAGTTTTACAAATCAGAAAAAACCTATTTTCCAGCTATTTTTGCCAAGCAGTGAAGAGAATCCACCAGCAGCAAAATGGCTGCTTATGTAACCAGCCTCAGTTAACTGGGGCTGGGCGTACATATTATTATTTTTAAATATTTAATTAATGTTTATAAGAACAGGTTCTTAATGCTCCGTGTTGCACTTGAGTTGCCCTTCGTAGACGAGACTCTAAGACAACAAGCCCCGTACTCATTTTGGAGAGGGGGAGACCATCAAACGTAAAAAACCCCTGTATCACAGTTTCTTATGCTTTTAATGTAGCTCCTGTTTTACAAGTGCCTCTCTCAAGCTGTTAAACAGCAGCTCTTTTCTTACAGGCACCACAGCAGAAGAGGGACTTGAAAACACATCACGGGAAGATGAGGTGACCTCGGGGGGCTTCTTCCATGCAGAGAAGGATGCCACGGAGGAACGTGTTATGGAGGGAGAGGAGAGAAAAAGGTATCATCACAGATATCACAGATAAAAGGGCTGCAAGAAATGTAACCTATTGATATTAAACCTTCATCTTCCCGACAGGTGATTGCCTAGTAAGACACGAAGATTTGTTGATTTTCAGTTCAGTTTAGAGTTGCTGAGGTTTTCTTAAGACAATCTGTAGAACTTGCTTGAATTAATGCATTCCCCAGCCCAGTAGCTGTAGCTGAAGCAGAAAATACCTCTTGGAAAAGTCTTCTATTTTGATTTTGAAGTTACTTGTGAAGGAGAAGCAATCGTTGGCAAATTGTCCAGGGGTTATTTTCCTTCCCAGTTAAGACAGTTTAAAAGATCTATCGGGACAGCTGTGGGAAGTTTGTGTCATCCTTTAAACTTGTTTTTCACACTGCGTCCTCCTTCTTGCTTATTACTCTAATGGCATTTTCATAAACATTGCATTTCTCTCTGCGTATTCTCAGCCTATAAGGACCTGTGCTGCACAAACTATGCAACTGTCATAAATGACAGGACTGCAGCTGAAGACGGCAGCGATAAGATCAGGCTCTGCATACAGAATCCTATTTTTAAATTTTTGCTTTGTTGAGAGGGGAGGGGGTTTCCTGTGAGTATAATGAAGCAGTGGTTGGCTGTGTGCTACAAATAATTTCTCATGCAAATTTTACACAAGCTTGTGCTTAAGGTTCTCTTATAGCCTCGAATGGAGAAAATAAAGTCATCCATGCAGGGACAACAGTTCATTTAAAAAAAAAAAAACAGAAAAAAAAAAGTGATATGTCATCTTCATGACAAAAAGGATGAAATAACTTTCTCCAGAGAAAGAGGCATATGAAAATAATGTACCAATTGCAATTTGTGCAACACAACTCTAATCCATCTAATGCAGAATCTATAGGAATCTGTGGGAACCTCCCCATAGCCACCAGTGTGCACTGGGCCAGGCTCGAGGGTTTCTGAGCAGCAGCTACTGAGAACCTCAACTCTAATCCCGCTCCCCTACCGCAGGAGAGCAAAATCTCTGTAGTCTACTATAGCGCAGCAGTGAGATGTTCACGTCTTCAAAGTCCTGCAACAAGCTTCCCAAGACCTTATTATGCCACTCAAGAAACAGTGGGAAACAAGACTCTAACATAATGTTTAATTTCATCATTGAATGTTTCTGATAAATGCAGTGAGGATTCAGTCATTCATTATTTACTCCAAAAGTGGATTAAAATGTGCCCACCACTGAAATCAAAACAAAGCTTTTAAGCTAATCTCAGTAATAAACAGCCCAGTCATTTCTTTCAGGTCTGGAAATATATGTGCTGCAGTCAAAAAAAATATTATAAAAGTTAATTAGCTCAGTACAGTTAATTGATGTGTTCTGTAGCATCCTTAGAATTTAAATTCTGTAATTTTAAGTCATCAATTAAATAAAATTAAGAAACATATTTTAATTCTTAATCCCATTACACATGCACTGTATTTTAAGCATGAGGGAGCCTGAAATTCACAGTAGACATTTAATGAATAATCAGATCTGGAAGATATAATTTGTCATAGCCACAGAAAGAGCTTGGTAAAAACCAAGCCTGACAAGTTAATTAAATAAGTCTGAATATACTGGATGGTAAGAATATGTGCCAGCATTTATGTATTTTTTTTTCTTTAAAATTTATTTTGGCATTTAGAAAAAAAAATAAAGACAAATAAGAAAATCTACAGCATATGGAATTACAAATCTTGACAAAAAAATGTATTTAAATATTTAATGTCTACTGGATGCAATTCTTCATGCTTTTTATACAAAATTTCTTTCTCAGAAAACTCAGCCAATATTTAAAAGCGTACTTTCATAAATAGCTTGGCCTTACAACCCTTTAACCTCATGAGTCATTCCAGATCATACTAAAGCTTACTCATGAGGAAGAATGTAATTTTTGGATCCTTAGCTTCTGACCTCACAAAGTATGATGCAAACTTTACTAGCACGAGTGAGAAAGCTAAGCGCAGTATCAGGGTGCTGGAATCTCTTGCTGGAAGAGACGGAGCTCTTGTGCTCCTTCACAGGGAGCTCGCGCTCCCTGCTGACTACCGCCTCCGTCCACGTGAAAAGCTGCTCAACTGGATCAGGTGCTTGCAAGACCCAGCCATTAAGTGTGCTGTCTCCTAAAGGACCTAGTCTGGCAGCATGCTGACTCTTCTCCAAACCAGGTATGTATCTCCAAACTCTCACTAAGGTGGTTTTTTTAGAGGGCTGGCATTGCCAGTGACTGCTTTCCAAAAACTGAAATCCTTGCCTTCACAAAGATCATGAGATGCTTATGTCTCTCTGTCCCTCCCTCCCTCCATACAGATAGACAGATACACATGGACGCACCCATCCATACCATATATACGTATACCTATGGGTGTATGGATGTATGCATCTGTATGTATATACACATTAAAGGTGGATTTGTTTGCTTTTTCTTTTTTCAGGCTTCAGGAAGCCTGCCGTTTCAAATATTTCCATGGTGGCTGCCAACATCGTCCTTTGACAGGAGGATAAGGACAAGAGGGAAGAACCTCATAAAATCCCATGACTCAGGGAGGTGGGAGTCAAGATAAAACCTTGTCACTCATAAAGAACCTGTGAACATTGGCAGTGACTGAGCCAAGGCCACAGCACAAGTTAGCAATGCTTACATGGTTTCTCATTTTGAACTTTTGTATTTTGAGGTGTAGTTTTGCTACTACAAAGGAGCAGCTAATAAGAAACTTGGTATTTCTGTGACATTGAGAAACTGTCATCATTTAAGTATTATTGATCTTTCAGAGTGATAATTGACTACCAACTATTTCACCAAAAATAATATTTTGGTGCAATTGCAGGTAAAGGTTTGACCCCTGGCTGGTGGTTTGTTGCCGTACAGCAAAAGGTATGTTTTGTAGGAGCTGTCCCAAGGCAATCTCCTGACACTAGAAAGTTGCATCTCTAGTAGCACCGTGTGGCCATAAAACCTCCCTGTAGCTGTTGCCTTTGCAGTGGACCCCGTCCAGATTCTCCCTCCCACAACAGAGAGCATAACAGAAGATATATTGCAGCCTGGGACGCTCTATTCTATAGATAATTTTCTGCTGGGATCAAAGTTGACAGTGAACTCCAATTCCTTTTCGTGCTCTTTCCTTGTAATAGCTCCTTGACTGCAGATGAGGGCTCTTCCTACTGTTTTGGAGGAGAGACTACGATGCTGGGGAGATGAGTGGTACTTTCTCCGCTCACACATATGTTCCCAAGGCAGAGCGTGTACCCCCGCTCTTCCGCCACGTAACAACTAGGGGCTGCATTTGTAAATAAAGCAAGCGCCGAGCCTGGAACGGGAGGTTAATCATCCTGCTGGAAAGGCAGCAGTTTTAGTCATGGTGTAAAATCTCCCATGACGGCATTCCTTTCTGAAACCTGATCCCGGAGAGAACAGCTTACAGAGCTGAAGAGATGCCAGGCAATGATCTACATCCCTGGCCTTCCTAAAATGTATTCCTGCCCATCATCTGTAAGCTGTCAAGTCACCCGTGTAGTCCTCACGTATGTGTAATACATCCTTGAGCCATGACTTTTCTCCTGCGGTTCAAAGCCATGTTCTCATGTGGCTCTGAGCACTTGAACTATGCGCAGTGTTGGGATACAGGTCCAAACAAAATAATTTTATATCAGCTTCGCTGTTTTTAGAGGATAGCTTGTGTCCTGCCTGGCTGAGTGAACAGAAACATTTGGGAATTGCCCCCGACAAACTTCTTGTAAGCTGGAAGTCTGAATGTTACAGCTAAATCTGGGCAATCACATGATTATGAGCGTAATCAGGAGCGTACATCTGAAGGATGTCTTCAGCAGTTTCCGGGAAGTTTGGATCTGTCACAAGAATTGCAGAATTTTTAAAAACTGAGTACTCTTTCTGTTCAAACCTGTTATTATGTACAGTAAAATTGTTTCTAGCTAAATAAATCTATAAACATATAATGATTTGGGGCTTTTCTTCCAGATTTTGAAGCCAGGGGCAGGGGAAGGAAGGAGAGAGACTTCTCTTTGGAAACTTGGGCATTTAGACTTTTACCAGCATTGATCTGATTCCCAAAGAAATTGTAGCCTAAATTGTAAGTCAACTAAAGTAAATGAAGTAATTTTCATAAGAGATTCCGGTGCTGAAATGTTCAGTCTGTGTAGCGTTTGGGATGGATGTACCACGTTTAGGACTTTTAGCCAACCTCTGGAATCAATGTGCGCTGTTTCCATTTGAGCTGTTATGCCACAAATTCATTCTCACTGTTGCAATCACAAGTTGCACAGAGAGCAAAACAGCGCTCAGAAACAGAAGGCAGCTCTGCTGCATGAGATCTGGCTGGCTGCATATAGGAAAAGCATGACTATCTCCAGGTGCCTTATATCCTGGATAAAGTTGGACAAAATGTAATTACTTTTGTGACTTTATCACATGTTTCAAAAGGATCTCTCAGGGTCGTACTGCTTATAATAGCATCCTGAAATGCCAGCTGAAGGCACTGCTGCTAGCAAGGAATATCTGTACCTCATGGTTCCTTCTTTTACAATCTGATTACCAAACCCAATACTGAACCTGCTGTGGTTTCCCACAGTTGTTGATCATAGGATCTAGACATAAGGTATACCTTTAATTACTGATATAATTATTTCCACCAATGTATGGGTTATGTTGTAGAATCCCATAAACTACATAATTGCCTACAGGTAGCATTCATGTCATTATCCAGGTATCACAGGCACAAAACCACATGCTCTTTACTGGAGAAGTCTTTACTGTCATTTCTGTACACTTCTCTCCAGAAGTTCTTCTGGAAATACCCTTCCAAGATTTAAAGAGGTACAGCTTTTATTTGCTGGCTTTTTCTTGACTTCACATGGAACCAGTGACTGCCTCGTCTAAGAGCAAGCCCAGCCCTTACAACCAGCATACTTTCTGCTCCACATTAATTCTGTCATCTCCATCAGGCGCTAGAGGTGGCTTGTCAGAGGTACGATCATTCTGGGTTGCAATGATAATTCAGGGAATTTTCAGCACACAATTATATTTGATTTTTTTTTTCCTGCTAAAACAGACAGTGAGAGGTCACCTTACATTCAAGGTTGCCCTAAACTTTGGTAAATATGGTACTCTGCAAAAAAGTCAGCTAAGCTGATGAAAGCTGCAGGCAGTTTTCTACTGAAAAGCATATTTTCAGTTTGATTGGCATGTTGGCCTCCCAGGACAGATAACATATACTACTTGGTATTTACATTAGGATCTTCCCTTTCTCCTTCTGAGATTACTGAAAACTTGACATGTCTACAACATTCTCTGTAGTCTTTGAAAATTATTTACAGATGACAGGAAGGGATCTGGTGGCCTCTCATATTTGTCTTGAGTCTTTTCCAATTAAAGAATTCAGGCAGCATGAAAACTTCAGCTGTATCTACTTAGTCAAAAGAAGTCTGTGACCAAAAGCTGTTCAGCAGTCAAGCACAAAAAGCAGTGGGACAGTGGAGATACAGAAAATCATCAGAGGAAGATGAGCAGAAAGCACAACTTTGTGAACACCCAGAAGCAGTTGATCTCCCTGTTGTAGCTAGTATCCCTTCCTCCACTTCAAATAGTTGTATTTAAGTGATTTCTTTTAGCATTTTTAAAATATAGGTGGTTTTGTTCTTCATTCCTGGCTTCATAGGAATGGAACAGACTGAAGAACTGAAATATGCATATATCAGTCCTTCAGCAACATGAAGCATTTAGCTGCTTATTGGTTTTATATAGTACTCACAGAAGTGCGTAGTAGCTGGAAGAATGAGTAAGAGGAACAGTCTATGACTGATCTCTTGATCACCTTAGAAAATAAGTGCTTTTATAGTTGAGTCTTTTTTTCCTCTTATAACCTCCTGAGTTCCTCTTTTGTCAGAGACTTTTATTGATGAGCAAAAGTTTACAGTACACTAGGTAAGTGGAAGGCACTCATATTACCAGGTATGACGGGATCAGAGCTGGAGCCTGCCAAAGGACCGTCTCCATCCTCTGCAAAAGGAAAGCACTGGAGTCACGCCACAGGGACGGGAGGTGCAGCATCACAGTCCCAGAGGAATGGCAGATGGCTGGGCAGGTCTCAGATATCTTTGGCAACAGAGGATCAATAACTCTCACGCTCAGAAGGATGGAAAAAAATGAAGAAAACCAGTCTTCCTTCAGCAAGAAGGAGACAGGCACATATAGAGGGATCTCAGCCACGCATCCAGTATTTCTGTTCATGAGCCCAGAAGGCCCTGCTTACTAAGCAATTTCCCCTTCAGGGAAAGAAAAAAGGCAGAGCCTTCTGCATTCTGTTCTGCTGCTGAACAGCCCCAGCTCCCTCAGCCTTTCCCCATATTCCATACCATATGAGGCCGTGCTCAGCATAGAAAGCTGGGGGAAGAAGGAAGGGGGGGATGTTCAGAGTGATGGCATTTGTCTTCCCAAGTAACCATTATGCGTGATGGAGCCCTGCTTTCCTGGAGATGGCTGAGCACCTGCCTGCCCATGGGAAGCAGTGAATGAATTCCTTGTTTTGCTTTGCTTGTATGCGTGGCTTTTGCTTTACCTATTCAACTGTCTTTATCTCAACCCACGAGTTTTCTCATTTTCACTCTTCTGATTCTCTCCCCCATCCCACCAGGGGGGAGTGAGCGAGCGGCTGTGTGGTGCTTAGTTGCCAGCTGGGGTTAAACAACGACAACCATAAATAAAATGAACTAAAATATTAATTTGCTTGGAAACTAAAAGAAATTTTCCTACTCATCAATATGCTCCTCAAAGTATGAATAAATGTGGACTGATGTCAAGTGAGTCACAGAAATAATAAAATAATGCTGTTTATCTTTACACATCAGCTGTTGTGCTATATGAAAGTCATTCTAGATCACAGAGCTCATAAAGTTAAATGAGATATTGTACTGCTACAGTAAGAAATTATTCTAGGCCTTTCTTTTCTGTGAAGAAGTAAAAAAGAGAACAAAAACCATTATGTACGATTCTAATGTTAATCGCCATAAGAACATCTATTTTACTTGAGACAAAGTCTTCAACAATTGTTTTATTTCAAAGGTACTGGTAACCCACGTGGATCAGTGCCTTAGATTACCCTACTAATCTTTGACCACATAGCAACCATAAACCAAATTAGCAGAGGTATGAGTCAATATTCTTTCACTCCCACAACGAGGACAAGACAGTTTGGCAAACTGCCTCGGTTGCTGTTTGTTTACTGAGAAAAGCATATTAGCAGCAAGCCTGGTCACCTAAAAGCAGGACTCTGCAGGTCCAGTACCCAGTTCAAGGGCCAGATCCAGGCTCAGGAGAGCCTTGTGAGTTGTCTTGACTTGACTTAAGCCTTCCTCTGCACAAAAACCGTGCGTGGCTTTAACTGAACCATTACCTTTCTGGCAGTGCAGTTGCCTCTAGGTTGCAGCCCCCAGTCCCTGCTCTCTCCTAGATAGGTGAGGGAATAAGTAGTTCAAAATTATTAGGCCAGACAGCACCTCCTCCAAAAGATGGTGCTGTATTTTATTAATAACATGCTATGCAGCTTTATACTGTAATTGCTGCCTCTGAGCCAGCGGCAGTAAAGGCAGGCAGTACTGCTCTCCGCGCTGGGCACGTTGCTGCCTTTCCCTGGTAGCCTTTGTGTACTTTCCCCCCGCAGCAGTGGGCTCAAAACAGAAAAGGCATTTCTTCTAAGAAGAAATTTGTTGGCCTTGGGTAGGAAGACTTTCCAGTCGCTGAGCTAATACTCTCTGATGGTGAAGGGAAAGCAGGACAGCATCTTGACAGTGCTTCTGGACGGCAAGGTCAAAGCCGTTTGCCACAATTTTTAATATATAGGCTGTGCATTTTGCAAAACCAAGTCTTATAAAACTTTTCTTGAAGTGCGGGAAGGAAAAAAGCAGAAATGTGGCTCCTTGGAAATGCCGAATAAACAGCAAACCATGAAGCAGCAATAGGGCAACCTCCACAGAGGTTGTTATTTGCATTGAGGAAGCTTTTGCTGGGGGTTTCCCTCTACTTCTGGTCAGAACGTGGTTTAAGTGAGGCAGAACTTCGTGTATTGAATTCGGAATGAGTAATACAGGGAGACTGTGCCCAGGGGGAGGCCACTAGAAACTCTTGTATTAACATTTACTTTGAAAAGAGTTTGTACAAAGGCAACTCATAGTTTGTTAGCTGAGGAAGATAATGTCACCGATAATGCCATGGACAGGCTACCGACAGAGCTATAAACACTGAGACAGAAATTTAGGGTGTTTTTTTAAAGGTATCAGCTGTGAATACCCAGCCTCGGGGTGAGTCATTTAGACCAGATGCAGCATTTCAAGGAATCATTTTTAATGAAGTGACTAAAGAGTTGGAGGAGGCCCAAGTGCAATGCATTCATAGGCATCCCATGGGTCAGATGAAAGAAGCTGTTTCTTAAGGGGGCCCCAGGCCAGATGGTATTTGCAATGATGTAGAGACAAAGGCCAAAGGAGGTGGAGTTGCCCAAACGGAGGGAAGCCTCATTCAGGAAAGCAGGAGCTGCAGAGATGTCGGCACACAACAACCAGAGCAACACGTGTGAAGAGCTGTCCAAGCACCTGCTGCTCTCCGCAGAAATCAACAGCTGAAAAGGGCTGTGATTTCATGAAAATATGATCCAGAAAAAATACTTAGGAGCTGAAGGGGAAGAAAACGCACACACTGCCAGATAACACTGGGAGCTACTAATGACCGGCTTGTGCAGACACCAAAAGAAATTCATCTCCCATCAAATTTGGTGTGTGTGAAAACTCAGCGGATTATGTTGTGTGATCACTATTTCTATTGCTATTGTACTGAGAGTTGCCTTCATCTAGGGACAGTGGAGGGGTTCTGGGCTACTGAAGCGAGTAAATGTGCTCTGGAGCAGAACTGAACCCCTCCACAGAAAGCTGTCAGGAAGAGACGTGGCTCCAGGGAGTTCTCTGGGCTTCAGGTGGTTCTAGAATGAGTCTGGAATGACAAAGATTAATTGCTCCCCGTGATAGCTCTAAACTAGGTCATTGTGCAAGAGTACGCCTAAGTGAACCTGTTGGAGTATTTGAAACTACAGCTGTGCCATCAGGTTTTCTCCTTGTCAGGACACTGCCTCATGCGGCATCAAAAGTTGAGCTCTAAGTAAGAACAAAAATTGTGATTGATGTTACCAGACCCTAAGGATGATAGCCAAATGTTTCACAGCATGTCATGGCAAAGAAGTGTGAAACATCCCACTTTGGCTAGAAATTAGGGAAACATTCACAGATGACAAAGAATAGAAGCTAATGCTCTAATACAACCCATTTTCCTTAGATTTGCAAGGATTTGAGCAACACAACTGGGTGTAGTATCAGGTGACATACCACAATGTGCCCTTGCATCTTTTTTTTTCTTGTCACAGTGGATAACCATGAGGGATTACATTGGGTGGTGGAAAATGGCCTGGCTGCATCTACATCATCCTGAACTTCCCATACTGCAACTATTAAAGAAAAAGAAAACCAAAACCTCAACGACTTTCTCAATAATTGAGTCAAAGCTTTGCAATAACTATGAGAAATGCAATTCAAAATAGTGGCACACTTTCCTGCAGTCAAGAGCAGAATGTCTTACTGGTTTTGACTGTGAGTCTGGGTCATCCAATTACATTAACACTGACAAATTAAGACAGAGCACAAGCCACCGCAAGTTCTGCAGAATACCTTTCATACTCATGCATATGCCAGAGATATTTCAGAGGATGAGAAATTATGTAACTCAAGATATGAAAACTGAAGACACCCAAGAAAACCCACAGGAGGAAGATCCAGCCCCCGCCAAAAGATCTCTGAAGCTTTTTTAGAAGATTGGTTAAGAAGGTTTAATGCACTGGGAATGTCCTTGCCTTCTACACTGAAGCCTTCAATAGACAAGTTGCATGCAATGGATGGGCCTGGTCAGCGGAACAAGCATTTTTGTCTCACTGATAATCTCGAATGAAGAATGCAGGATATCCGCCAGACTTGAGCAGGCAGTCTCACGCTGGAGCCTGCGAGGACTGGTGGGCTTCCTGCAACCATGGACATCACAGCAGTGATCAAACTGCTAATACTTTCAAATTCTTGCTAAACAAAATAGGGAAAAGTTGCACCAGGAGTACAGAGAGCGCCTGGCGGTAAAGCTGTATGGTTGTCTTAGCAGGAAATTGCTGTGTTTGTATTATATTACACTTTTTATGTTTGATAGATGAGGAGAAACAAATGGAAGTAGGGCTAGAGATTTTACTCAGAGTGTTCCTCTAAGTCTCAGACTTCTACATGCGCATGATAAAACAACCAGGTAGAAGACAGCTTTACATAGATAAAACTATGCCTATCATAAGGTCTTCAATGCTATAAGTATTCCTAAGATACTTGCTTTATTCCACATCTGGTCCGAGCTGACTGAGAAGAGCAGCAACAGGAGATTCACAGTACCCCATCCAGACTCTCTTCAAGACGATCAATCCTGTAAACTACAGGATCTATGTGTGCAGGCATTATACTTTACTACACAGATTATTTTTTTTTTTTTAAGTTCAGACTACAAATTGGCACTGTTTTGTATAAATAAAAAACAGGCACCTGAAATAAGGCCTTATCCGTCACCACTTGTTCAGTGGGGGAAAGCAGCCCATGTGGTCGCCAGTCCTGCAGCTCCCTGGCTGAACAGGGCTTAGGAGCACTGAGGAGCTACCGCTGCCTAGGAGGAAGGGAGTGCCTGGCATTAGTCATGAGAAACCAGGTCTGAATCAGTTCATGGAGACCTGATTCAGCAAGTTAAACATCGGTGTGAAACAAGAGATGGGTCCTCAGCACTCTGCACTGAAGTGGAAAACTGCTGGGAAACCTGAGGGGACGCCAGCGACATGACTCTGGAGCCCACACACGATGCAGAGCCAGTGGGATGTGGCCTGGGCCTCTGTGGGCTTGGACCTGAGTGTGGGACATTGGTGTGCTGGGGGGAGGACATCCTATCTCTAGGGAGGGCAGTGACCACGAAAGGTGTACGAGGTGGCCCTGGGAGCCCATGGCCACGTTCAGAGTTTGCTTTTCCCCATCTGTTTCTGCTCAGCTCGAGCAGAAGATACAAAGGCTTCCACTTAGGCCTCCTGCGCCCGAGAATGACTGCCCACAATTACGCAAAGCAAATGTGCGCTTGGGGAATGCCACATCAGCAGTCCTCCTAGGGTGCATAGAGGATTAGTGCCAGCCCCGTATGATGTTTACGTAAGAGGATTTGATCTGTGCTTCCTAGTGTGATTCACAGGGCCCTGCCCTGCTAGAATAGCTAAAAGTTAATTCCTGTGCTTCTGTACCTGGTCCCGGTACTCTGCTTTCTACAGCAACCCCAATGGTAACAGTAACATCGCAGCAGGCATTACAGTCCAATTTTAACACAGATATTTTTAATTGGCATTTTTGTTTTTCCACATATTTTTTCTAACCATATTTTTTGAGCTTAGAAACTTAATTTTCAACTGCAAATCCTACTTTCTTTATTTAGATGAAAACCAGAACACTAACATTTAGAAATACAAAATTGCCAGCACTGTTTAAACACCCTCCTTTTAAATACGTAGGTTTGCAAAAATGAAACTGGTGCCTCTGTATTTTGAAGAGCTAAAAATGACACTGGTTTCAAAGATATGAAGCATGAAAAGAAAAGAAATGTTAAACTATAAATAACTCAGTTTTCACTTGTGCTCCAGAAATTTGCACAACTTTCTATATAGGTAGCCACTGGGGTACCACCTTGCTTATCAATGACCAAATGTAGTAACAAGTTTCAGAATTTCATAGAATGTCACTGTAACACTTTTTTATTAAGGACAGTAATTTCAAAAATACGGTTTCTCATCTCTTCTCTTAAAAATTTATAGGTCTTCTATAGAAACAACATTGTTCAAAGCCTTGGTGTTCCCTCTTCCTGCCTTTCTGTCAATGTAACCATTTTGCATCTCAGTTTTCCAACTTTAAATGGATCACAAGACTTATGAACCACACCAGAATCTAAGCAAGCTTCACTTACCAATATTTTTAAGTGTTTTGCCTTCCCCATATTTTAGAAGGGACACACAGGTAAACCAAAGAGATAGTAAATAACTGTGTTTCGAGCAGGATCAAGAGTTGAGTACTTGCAAATTCTGGACATGACCAGCCCTCGTCAGGCTCAGACTCTTGATTGTGATACTGAATGATCTTTGCTCTCTGTCTGGCATGATTGCCACTATGCAACATTTTCATACAGCTTTATTGTTAAAATGCAGGTTATCGCGGCAAGTATGTACTTTGGCAGCTAATCTGTTATCTTAGTTTGTTCTTTTTCTTCTTGCAGATTTATTTGTTTGTTTCATTTTTAAGTGTGGTGTGGCTTTCTGGATACTTCCAACACTAGCAGATGTTGCTTAAGGGAGAAGCTGGACTTCCCAGATCCATCTGTCGTCGTTGTTTGCACAAATGATTCTCTGGGGATGTTTCTGTTACTAGTGTTTCCATGAAAGCAGGCTGATGGCTGGCTGCACAATGCCCAGCCAGGAAGTCCCCTTGGCTGCTTTTCATCTAGTCCCTTTCTTCTGACACGTCCACAGCTTTGGTGGCCTACAAGGAGTCAGGCCTCCTCCTCAAAGAGCTATTGAGTTCACTTGAGACGCTCGCGCAATTGCGCTGTGTCAAAATAGAATGAGAAGCAGAGGAATGTTGGCAAGAGAAAATTCTGTATAAGCTATGACTTAGACATTAACAGGACCGCTTATTACCCAATTTTCTATCACAGCAACCAAGATCAGAGGTTTTGTCTTTCATCCCCCTGTGAAAACCTTATCTGGATCAAGTTGAGTCATAGTCAGTTTACAGATTATCTGTGGGACTCCCTTCTACTTGGGTTTTTCAAGAACTTGCAAGTGTACATTACTCAGCTCAGCCCTCTATGACCATCTCCTCCCTGTTCGCCACCTAAATCATTTCTGCACAAGTAAGTCTGGATTTTGTTGCTTACTGTTTGTTTTGGAGCCACAAAACCCATTTGTCTTTGAAAAGCTTAATTTAATTTCAAAGTAATTTTAAATATGTCAGTTTAGAGCTGCTCTGGTTTTAATTTTTTTTTCTTTGGTTTCAGTAGATTGTCATTTTTACATTTTACTTGAACAATCCAAAAGGGATTATATACTATGAAATATGAAATTATATACTAAGAGTGCTGTTGTCACAAGAGCAGTTTGCTTCCACTGTGCAATGACTGCCAATTCACTCATGTATCCGTGTACAACTGCTGCAGAAGCCATTGTGAGAGACAACTACCAAGTAACCAAAAGTGTCCATGCAGAGTGGTGCATGCAATTGCTTGTGGTCTGAGCTAGCTGGATGTAAGCCAGACTGGTCTGGATATTAGGTAGTTGCATTAACCCAAAGCTCAGAGCTGTGTTGATAAGTCCTGCAGAGAGAGTGATTATGGTAAACGCGAGCACAGTGTCACACCACTGCAGTTTCAGTTTTCATATCAGAGCTGGCCTGCGTTCTGATAAGCTCAAAGTGTAAGAGTAGGCAAGCAACTCTCCACACCCAGCCATGTAGACATAACCCCTGAGGTGTGTATAAGGTCCTTTAATATTCCAGAGAGCGCATCAGTGCCAAAATGCTCTGTCTTCTCGGGGCTCTCAATTCTCCTCCCCGTTCTTTCTGTTAGATTAAATTCCACCTCTGTCCTGATGCATGCCCAGACGTCTATACTTCAGTTTGGACAGGCAAGGCTGACAGCTCTTGCATTGCTGATGGGAGAGCAGCACCTGAAAGAAGAGCAGCTGGTTTTTATTAAAAACAAATTCCTTCAAGAAAATCGACTACTTATTCAGGAGCCTCAGCTCAGGCTTCCTTGGCCCTCCAACCTACTACAGCTCCTCATCCAAGGCAGCGCTTCATTTTTTGAATCTTTTTGTACCCTGGTGTATAACAAAAGACTGGGATGTCTCACGCTCAGCCATATCTCAGCTTATGCAGACTGGGATTTGATAGACACTAGATACAATTTTGCAGGACAGTAAGACATGCTAGTCCAGTTAGGATGAGCCGGCATTGGGAACCGCAGCCAATTCCTGAACCACCAGCCTATATCCCATGTGCAGGACTGCTCAGCCCCACGCTGCTACTGAAGCCTCTTGCAGGAGCTGTATTACTCCTGTCCTGCTCAGCTGGTGCCACTTCTCTTTCTTCTGCCCTGACAGATCTAGTATCTCCTCTGAAGGGTGATAGGGAAGAGACAACACTCATGAGCTCCCTACCTCAGCTCTGCAGACCCCACTCTTTTCCCCAGAGCCTACAGCACAAAAAGGACAGCACAGCACATTTTAAAACAACGTGGGGAAGTCACAAATAAAAGTGGAAGCTGAAGGAATAGAGCCTTCAACGATCATACTAGTACAGTCTATAGACCTTGGGGCTAACCCTCACCCATAAATCTCTCTGTATAGCTTCTCGGAAGCCTTTATTTCCCAGTGTGAGAGATGAGATAATAAGCACTTGGAGACATGTTAAAGTGATGTCAATCAGTCCACAGCAATAAAATACCAGGGAAGGTCTTTGCAAAGCTACAAAGCTGTACCATGAGAGTCTACCCTAGCTTTTGGTCTCATCTATTTTTTTTTTTATTTTTACACGCAGAACCAAAAGAAATGGTTACCCACAGCAGCAAAGGGGAAGTCAGACAACAGTGAAGAGCCATCATTTATACAATCCAACCCAGAAACAGAAATGAAAGAGACAGCAGAAGACCAAAAAAGAAGAAGTGCACACCAGAGAGCCTGTACCCAGAATGCCAGTACTAATGATAACATAGGCTACCTGAAAGGACAGGAAAATCCAGACATCCACCTACTCAGTCTTCATATCATGTAGCATATGACTCAAGATGGAGAAAATATCTAGATCTGTCTGAAGGGCAAAGAGAAGAAGCTAATCATCAAACTATTCAAGCTCCTCCAGAAGAGAGATTTTAAAAAGACGGAGAAGACACACCACAAGCACATAAAGCAGGAAGAAGCAGATGGAGCTGCTTTCAAATTTTAAGGCATTTAATCAAATTCTACCATCAGAATTTCATCCTGCCCCATCCTGCAAGTTGATCTCCATGCGCAGATGTCTCTGACTTTGGTCTCCTTCTTTGAGGATCAAGGGCCCAGGCAGCAACCAGAATCCATGGCCCCTGATGTGCGCCCTCTTTGCATGCTTCATCTATTGCTCTGTTCAGCCTGTGGATTGAAATCAACCGCGCCTCACAAAAATGCCCTCCTATGCCATAGGGACATCTGGGTTCCACATGCATTGGCAGGTAATCTGGGACTGAATAAACTCTGGCCAAGAATTTCAGATGGAGGTGTCTGTGGCTGGGCTTCTGAATCTGCATGGAGACAACTGGATAAATGATCAAGCATGCTGACCATTCTCAAATTGCCATGAAAATCACTTGCACTTCACCAGTCTGAGTATTAACTAACATCTTTTCACCCAGACACGGATGCCCTTTGGCACTGGCACATCGTTGCAATGTTGTTGGATGTGCTCATCAGAAAAGATACACACAGCTGAGTATATCACCATTTTGGTAGGATCCCATTTAACTGAAAGAACAGGTTTACAATGAAGTTTCAACGCTCAGAAAAGCTTTAGGAACTTAAGAATGTAGTCTGTGTATCTTTGGGCTGAACGGGGTATTTGGTCGGTCAGCACTCTGTTGGGGCCCATTCATTTTCTATTTCTTCCTCTTTCTCTGTCTTTCTAATGCATCAGTGGATTGCTTCTGTAGTCAAGGGTGTTTTTGCACTAGATGCCTCCTCTTCCAGCAGAAAAATCAACATGCAGAACTTACAACATAATTACCAGCTATCTAGCATGATTCTGTGGGTACCACACTACCATACCATGTCAGCAGTCTTGGTTTTCTACTAGACTATCATGGAGAGGAGTCCTGCGTTACAAATTTACAGCGTTGCTGAATCAGTGTGGAGTACAGGGGGAATAAATATCACACATCTTGCTGTCAACCCAAAATACCTATCAGCTACACCAGAAATTGTGCCAGGTTGCCAGACATTGAGGAGGCAATCTACTGTGCTGGCAGCAAAAGGGGGCTGTATTGCTGCATCCTTGGGGAATGAATCTGGAAAGTCTGGAGCGTATTAGCAAGCCATCTAACAAACACATGGTCAAACAGGAGCAGTTCCCTTCACTGATAGTACTCTTATGCACAGAGCTAACCTGGTTTTGAAGTCTCCTGCTATATTGGACTTTGCGGCGGGATCGAGCCCTTTGTGCCGTATCTCCCAAGTTCGCTATGTCCCAGTGCATAGCACCGCATGGGACGGGGCATGAGGACACTGATAATGCATTAGGCCAAGTAACAGCGGTCTGTCACTCAGCACGGAGAGCTCGTGTCACTATACCACAGCTGCACAACACCCATTTCTAGCCAGCCTCCTCTGAGCACCTTCACCTTTTATATATCAAACCTATAGGCCAGACACAACTAGTTAGGTCATCCCAGACCAGACCAGCCAAGCCTGTCTGGTGCCAGGAGCACAGCAGGAGAGAGGGGCTATGATACGGCAATTGCAGGACACCGATGTGCATGCAACTTTCCAGGTATGTATCCACAGCAACAGTTCGCGTCGTAGTTCACAATAGTGATACTACAGCTAGCACTATTGCCAGCAAAGCACTGCAGCATTTCTTTTATTAGAGGAAACTGGTAAACCAAAATCACGCTGAGTGTCATGGCTTTTATCATGGCAAAGCTGAAAGCAGGCTCTCATTGGGCAAGTGTGTATCATAAATGACGAGCTTGATCAGAAGGTGATCATCCCTTTCTCTGAGAAAGTAACTTCTGGATCGTTTCCTTTAGTTCATAAAATGTAAAATTCTTAAAAGAAACGAAGGATATTTTCTATCAATGCGTTAACAAAAATTATATGACATATCTTGGATTTTAATTTAGGTGTATGATCATATGAGTGATTAAATGAACAGAAAATAGAAGTAGAATAAATAATAAAGGCAAATTTATCACTGTTTATCTAGAAAATAAAGTCATTAAGGAAAAAGTAACAAGGGTTCACTGAAAATAAATCTTACAGACAATCTTGAATATTAAAACCCCAATATATCATATCTACTCTGTTTTCTTCATGCAGAAGTTGCACAATGCCATAAATAAAATGTAGGAAACAAAGCCCTCCAATGACTTGAAGCTGGAATGGACAGCTTCATTAAGCAGGGGGGGAGCCCTGAGCCACTTGTCCTTGCTGCAGGGTTGCCTTCAGCACACAGGTCCAGCCGAGTACCAGAGCTGCAAAGTATCAGCAAGTGAAAGACATACCACAGATCCACAGGTTGGTAAACCCAGTTTTAGGGTGCTCAAAAACGTAGCCAAGTGATGCAAAGCACTGAAGTGATGCAAACTCATTCTGGCAGCTCAAGCTTATTGAAACATTTCTGAAAGGACAACTTTTCCCTAGCAGACTCAATGCTGGTATGTGCATCGTTTCTGTGCAATCCATCATAATGTTGAGGCAATTTAAGGAACAGCAGCAAGAATTATCTGGAAGAGCGGTTTTATACAGAAAGGTTAAAAGAGCTTAATATATCTAGTTTTGCTAAAGCAGAGGTAGATGGAGGCATGTCTCCAGCCGGCAAATGCTTAAGTAATGCAAACCTTAAGGATGGAGAGGAAATACTTGGGCTTATACATATGGGAACAAGTAGGAGTAAATGAAAAGAGGGTGGGGAAAGACTGAATATCAGAAAATCTTGTTGGCAGTGAAGAGCAGAGCTTGTGCAAATTTTTCAGAGGAAGTGGTGGGAATTCTTCTGGTTAAGTTATTTAAAAAAGAATTTGAAAAATACTAATAAACAAGCTACCAGGAATAAGTCTGTACCAGCAGGAAAGTTGACTGGGTGATCCAACAGCCTCCTCTCTCCCCATTTCTTTCTTGGTTTATTTTCAACCAATTGACCATGTACATTTGGTAAAAGCAAAGAGAAAGTAATCTGGGGCACATTCACGACAGCAATCTCAATGCTGATTTAAGCAACTGTATTTCCCACTGTGATTTCCTGTCCTCCCAGCAGAACCTGCGAAAGGGATCCCACAGTCATTTCTCATTTATTCCATTGCAACATCACCTGGATTTGATCCGTGTCCCACAGAAAATGTAACCCCCTGCAGGAGAGGCAAGGCGGTTCAAAGATTTGATTATTGCTTTTGGAGTCAGTCAGGGAGATAACCTCTAATGAGCACCAGCAGTTGAAGAGGTTATGGCTTCTAACTAACAGCTCTGCCACTCTCCCAGAAATTTCTGCCTCCATAGCAAAGGTGGCAGGACAGAAACCACACATCTGTATTTTAGCAATTCTGGTTGTTGCTCAGAAAAAGAGTGTAAACTATCAATGAAGGTAACTTACTTGACAGTTGGAAGCTGACACTTGGTTGTGCATAGGAGGAATACTTTAAACTACCATAGGTCAGTAAATGTTGCAGTCTTTAAGCACACACCTATCCACTGAAGGTAGGCAAGACTGACGGTAAACCGACCATACCTCTTCTGGCATTAAATTTACTCTTTTAGCAATCATGCTAACAAAGCTGACAATGGCTGCAGAATTCAGAATATGGCTCCCCATTTCAAAGTCTTTCTGATGTGTTCTCCAGTAGAACAGGGCATTTCTTCATCTGATGAGTCAGCTGTTGAACTTTAGTGTCTAAGTATTCATGCAATTTCTGTTTATCAACACATTTCCATAAGAACTATATTCTAGGTCTCATCATAGTTTATTATAAGAAGTTTTTTTTTTAGTATAGGAATTGTTTTTTTAAAAAACTGTTCAATGGGCTCACGCAATACTGCAATATCCAAATGTTAATATTTATATGCTCTGCATGCATAACATGTATGAAATAATATAACCCAGATTAGTTCAGAAATAAATTAACAGAATGCTTTTTGCTTTATCGTTTACAGACATTGAACCATATTGTATTGTTTTTTCCTGCACAGAAAACAGTGGGAGTTCTGGACAAAGATGAAAGAGAGAATATGTACTGCGAGCTATTTGTTTTCTACACATCTAATAATATCTTTTGAAAAAGACATTCTGTATATAGAACAATTAAAAACTGCCCATATTTTAATGCTGTAAGATTTAAGATTCATATATACCATAATGGTAGGACTCACAGTTGTTCTCTCATTTATATCATGGCCTTTTTTTTTTTTTAATAGCACAGTTGGCATTTCCATTTTTACTCCAAGGCAGATTTGGCCATCCTTACATCTTAGTTTCATTAGAGTTCCCATTCATTTTAGTGGGTAGGATGCTCTGCAGCATGAATTAGAGCGAGAAAGTCTGGCTGCTCAGTTGTGCAACACTGGATTTGAAATAGGAGAAACAGAAAATAGCTGACTTCTTTTTCCAGAAAAGTAATGCGTGTACAGTAGAAGCCTAGTTAAGAAGGTAAAATCAAGATCATACAGCGTCCACTGTAATAAAGAAGCAGAACTAACTGCTGTTTGTCTTTCTGAGTTCTTGACTTAGATTTGATTGTGCTCTTTGATGTACATACCTATCATCCCCCATAGAAGTCAACATGTGGGCTTCTGCTCACAGCGGTGATCGGGCTTTATATTTACTCTGGTCTGGGTAGTTCTGAAAACTGTCAACAGAGACTCATGCTCCTAAGTCGCTGATTCATGTATGTCCTTTTTCAATGCAGTGGTCAAAAGATTATGCAAGTTTGAAAGATTAGTAATTACACAGAAGCCTTTAACGTGATTCCTTACCCGTCTTCTGGAAATAATCACTGTTGCTGGGGAAGGCTTCAACCCAATGTTTTTAACTTTCCATTTCTCCCTTGAAAATAAACCTAGTGGATGCTATGGCCACAGTTCAACAAAACAACAGTATCCAGAATTTCAAGGTGTCTTTGGAGTGTTCTGACCATAAAGAACAGTGTATGTTATGATTGTGTAAGAGCCATAATAAATGTTACTATTTTTAGTTAGGCTGTGCGTTAGTCAGTCCCTTAGAGACTCCAGATCTATTACACTATCCAAGTCTACTATGCTGTTGTGACAGCTGAAATTCAACCACATGTTCAAACACTTCAAACCCAATGCAAAATGTTGATCACGTAGAGAAATGAATGATTATGGAATGGAGCATTGGTGCGTACAACTTTTTACTCTGAAAAGCTAAGCCAGTTCATCAGTGAACAGAGACTATTTGTACTACAGACTTTTCCCTCTGCTGCTTTATCCAAGATGACTTTGGCAGTATCAGCCCTGATCTTGGACAGCCGATATCCAGAGCAAGCTACGGCTATGGTTCACATCTCTTACAGGCAGCCTCACCACGCTGCACGCCTGGTATCACAGCTCCTTTCAGCATCGGTGAAACGTACCCATTTGTCAGTGCAACACTGCGTCCACTTGACAGACATGGAACCCCATACTTGTGACAACGTGCCTTCCCCACTGCACATTCGCTTCATGCATTTCACAAAGGCCCTATGGCCACCTGTATTGCTGAAATGGACACTGACAGGTACATGTCTTTCCTCAACAGTGGCAGACGCGTGGTATCACGCCCTTGGTCTAACACAGGACCTCACACTATGCCTCAGGCGTGCAATACCTCGCTGTCCTCGGATTTTATTGCTGGCGAGGGTGCTGCGCAGACAGGTTAGGCCCGGCCTGGCCAGGCCCGGAACCGGGGGTGGATTCCCTCACTGGGAGGGCTACCGACATCCCTGCCCCGCAACCTCCAGCAGCGCAGCCGCGGGGCGGGAAGCTACGGCACGGGAAAAGAGACACAAACACCGGAGAGACACGTCCCCACAGGGCAGCCGTTGCTCCCGCGGGCGCCGCCGCACAGACCGCCCCGCGACAATGGACCTCCTCCCGCCACCATCTTGAATGTTGGCAGGAGAAGCCCCGATGCCCTCCGCAGGGAAACAATGAGAGCAACACCCCAACCCTTCAAGAGATAGGGAGAAGAGAGTACTAAAGAGGCGAGATGACCCCACCAGGAACAGCGAGCGCCTGCAGAAGACCTAAAGTCACATTTAAAAACATAAAACAAACCAAAACAACTCACTCCCCGCACTCTCTGCCCCGGACAGGGGAAAAGGGCGGTTTGCCCGTAGTTAAAATGGCACCTTCTTCCGCCCTCGCCTGGTAACCCCGCCCCCTGCCCTCAGGCAGGGGGCGGGGCGGGGCGGCAGCAGGTACGAGCCTCTGTGTGCGTGTGCGCGCGCGCGCCCGGCCGTGGAATGTCCCCGGGGGCGCGCGCGGCGCTCCCTCCCCCCGCCCGCCCATAACACACGCGTCAGGAGACGCAGCGCTCTGCGGGATGCCCGCCCCCCCTGGCCCCGCCCCGCCCCCTCCCCCGCCCCTCCCCGAGCTCCTCCGCGCGCGCGCCGCGGCCCGACCGGAGACACGGCGGACCCGCACCGGCTGCGGCAGCGGGATGACGGCGCGGCGGGAGGCGGCGGCGGCCGGCTGCCCCGGCTCCCCCTTCCCTCGCGCCGGCAGCTGGGCGGCTGCCTGGCGGGGCGCGGCGCTGCGCTTCGCCCTGGCGGTGCTCCTCCACACGGCCCGGGCCGAGAAGGAAGGTGAGATCCAGATTTCCCTTCCTTTCTTGTCCTTCCCCCCCCCCTCCTCCGGCGGCGGTTGCGGGGCCGTTGGCGGCCGCGGCCCGCGCGCTCCCCAGCGGCGGTTGTGGCGGGGGTGACGACGCGGCGCGGGCGTGTGTCGGGGGGCGGCTGGTGAGGCTCCCGGCCTCGCCGCCCCTTCCCCCTCTGTGGGGCCGCCGGGTCCCGCTGCCCGCCGTGCGGCTGCCACGCGAGGAGTCGCTGCCGCTGCCTTCCCCCCCCGCGGCTGCCGGGGTACGCCGGCGGGTCTGCGGGGGGGTGTGGGGGTGTGTGCGTGTGGTGGCGGGGTAGAGTCGCTGACATCGGGGCGAACTTGGTGGGGTTTCTCCTCCCTGACAGCAGCGGGGATGGAGCTGGAGCTGCCCTTTAAAAAGGAGGGGGGGGGGGGGGGGGAAGGCTTTCTCGCGTTGAGCTGGTTTCCCTGCGGCAAGCTTCCAGCAGGAGAGCGAGCCAAGCCAAACAGACGGGCAAACCTGCCTGAGAAAGGGCAAAAATGCACGCTCGGAAGTGACAGCAAGACCCTCTTTGCCTCCCCGAACTTTTGACAGGTGTCGGACGCCTTCGTGAGGTCAATTGAGTTTTCTCCAAACTTGAGTGAAAGTCAGACGGGGACTTTTTAACTTCTAGTGTCTTTGATTTTGGCACGTTGTCTTTTCATTGTGGTTTAACAAGGAAAAAAGCCCCGAGCGAAACACCTAAGCATATTCTGTAGCATTGCTGAGAACGGCTTTCAAGCATTTCCAAGGTGCAGACTCATGGTCTACTTAAAAGTGTGGCTGTGTGGCAGTGTTAAAAAGCAACAGACAAATGTGTACTACAGAAGTAGGTGAAACAGATTTACTTTGGCTGACATAAGAATTTACTTTTCAAGCAAGTTGTTGCACTGGAGGAGGGTATATTGGAAGGAGATTGAAATGTATCGGGACAGATGCGGTCCGAGAGGATGAAACAGAATAAGAATAAAAAAGAATAAGAATTGTATGGAATAGGAGTTTAGGGAGGAGGCCGTAGTCATGTCTCTAGACCAGATTTGAGGGAAGAAATGCATCCTAATAATGCATGTATCAGAATAAATGTAGATATGCCTTTCATTTCCTAATGAAGGGCTGAATTTGAGTAATTCCTAGTAACTTGTTTTTACAAATATGATGATGTTGATATTAAGGTGATTAAAAAAACCAATCAGTTTTGCATCACAGACACTCTTGTTCACTTGACTTTGTCTTCAGAGAATTTAACATTTAGAAAACAGTGTGAAGAAGATACAGTGTCCTTAGAGTGATGAGAATTTGTAAGTGTGTCAGTTCAGCCTGTAGTGTCTTGAGGTACTAGAAAAGTTCAAATGCTTCAGAAATACCTATTTTTAACTCTGATTTTGATTGCATTCCTTTACAGGTAATAGCTTATATGAGTTTATAAGCTTTATCGGTGATGTCATATACCAGTATGATGGAATTGATTGATGCCCTAAAAGTTGTGACAGCTGGAGCCGTGGTCTGGCTTTGTTCATTTGTGAAGGAGATACTGTTTTTTCTCTATGGACTTCCTTGGCATTCCTAGGTAAACAAAGGCAGGTTTAGATTCACAGAGTTTGAACGGATATGATTGAAGTCCTTCAAGAAAATGGTGTCGTTTGTACTCATACCATTTCCTTCTATTGATACAGCCTGTTACTTAAAACTTACCCCAGCAACGCTGCTGTCATTTTCAAAAAGTGAATTTGATTCTCATGCAGAACACAGATTTTTTTTTTTTTTTTTTTTTTTTTTTTTTTCCAGTCTCTTCTGATTTCTGACACTCATTTTTCTTCCCAAGTTTTCTGCTGCTTGAGTGTAGTCTATGAGTGGTACATTTAAGCTCACTAATAAGTCTTGGTTTGGTGTTTTGGGGTTTTGGTGTGTGTTTGTTTGGGTTTTTCTAAATTCATCTTTTATGGACTCCTTAGAAGAATTCCTTGATGATCAGCATTTGTGGATCACAGGTTGAAAACTGTTTTCTTGGAGTCTTCCTTTTGCTGAGTGCAATGCCTGTTTATATCCTGGATGAAAGAACAGTGGAGTTTTAAAGCAAGACAAAGTCAAAAGTGACTTGTGAGATCCAGTCCCGCTGATCTTAAACTGCATTCTAAGTGCCAGTCTGCAAGGGGCAGTAACTGAGCATAGGAGAGGAAGGACCAGCTTGGACAGTGTGCCTTTAGACCAAGGTAGGAGCTCAAAATGAAACAGTAGTTCAGAAGAAAGGAGGGGAGGGTGTTTCAGTCCTTCAGTGCCTTAGCATCTACCAGGTTGTGTCAAGTTAAACATAGAAAAACACAGTTTCAAAAAAAAAAAATAAAAAAAAAAAAATCCGGAAATAAGGAGATAGCTACAAATATCCTTTCCATTTCCCAAATGTGGACATACACGTTTCACTACAGCTTCAGGAAGGAAGCTGTGGAGAAGGGTTAGAACTGAGGTTGTACATTCTTGCTCCTGTACTATTTCTACACCACTGAGTTGAAGGTGACAGTAGTAAGACACAGTGCAGTATATATTCCAGAGAAGTTGCTACAGAAAAAAATTGCTAGAAGCAGGTGCTCAGATGAATGATAGGAGTGAGAGAAGAATAGATCAGAATATCACAAAATAATGTGAAAAATGAAGGTGGAGGGACACTATTTTCCTCTTACCTTGCATGTACATGGGGAGAAACTAGGGGAAAGATGGAGCTGGTGCACAGAAGAGTAATGCTGGCTTCATGCTTCTATGGACAAGGAGCAGCAAGCAGTTCTTTATGGAGCTGTCACGAGTAGGAAGAAGATTGATGTTGGAGTATTCCAGATTGACATGACTGCTTCTAGTCCCCAATCTTAGTTAAAGAGTTTGAGGGTAAAAATGTAACATAAACAGCTTTGCTGTTTATCTCTCAGCAAAAAGCAAAACTGAAATCCTTTGTGTATGCAAGCTGTAAATCAAACTCATGGGGAACAGTGATATTGCTGTACACTCTCTCTGTGCTAGAGAAATAGAACTTGTGGAAAGTATCTGGTATCTGAACAAATATGAGAGCAGAGAAAACTGCATGTGGACCAGCCAAAAAAACTTAAACATCAATTTCAGACTAAACACTGATGTGTGACTTTTCTTTTTTTTTGTGTGTGTGTGTCTAGCTGGGTCCTCAGTGCCCATGTATTGTTGAGGAATGAGTAAGACTGAGAAGGCTGTAAATTTTTTGTTTTGTTTTTTTTTTCACTTAGGAAATCTGTGAACCCATAGCAAAAGAATGACATGGCAGGCAAAAAAAATCTGCATTCGGTCTCAAAGAGCCTCTTGCCATTTAGGAGTGGCAAAAATAACTTAAGAGTTTCTTTTGCAAAATACATATGATTTTCAGGCTTTTTGTAGGCTCTTCCTCTCCTACTGTAATTATCACGTTCTGTATTGCCACATGGATTGAGGACAACTTTCAGTTTATATTTGAGCGTGTGCGGTTTTTGTTTTGGGTTATGTTTGTTTTGTGGTTTGTTTTTATTTTTTAGTAGGTTTTTGGGGGAGGAACACGCACAACAGCCTTCTGGGTTTCAGGTTGAAGGAAGGCATAGTAATGCCATAAACCCCATGGTCAGTAAGATGTTTTGAAGACAAATGTCTAACATCAGCATGCTTTTTTACCCGAGAACTATTTTGTTTGTTCCTTTTTTAATGTTAATTTATATTTATTTATATTTTTTTAAAAAATCTTCATTTTATACAGCAGTGATTTTTTTTTTTCTTTTTTTTTTTTAAATCATTCCTTATTTGGCCAGCTGACTGAAAGCCTATTGAGACTATTTTGGTAGTTCTCTTGCCTACCCACCTGCTCACAAGATTGGTGCAATTAGAGCAAGGTTGATATTTAGGCTAGGTTCAGTCCCTAACTGTAATTTTTGAATTTAGATCGTAGAGCTGGATCTGGGAAAAAATTCTATTTAAATATCTGAGATCTGATACCAGATAGGTCAGTGAAAATGTGAAATGTTCTTTTTTTCTTAAAGCTTGACATATTCTCTGCTAACATCCTAGAAGCTAACATGGTTACTGAGTGTAAATGGTGTTGGTGGTAAAATAATTATGGAAGAGTTGAAGGGAGGTGTTGTCATTAGAACAGTGCATTGGGATGCTGGAGTTCGGGTTCCATTTTTGTCCTGCCTAATCTTAGGCTAGTAGCTTTTCTTTTTTGCTTTTTCCCAGTATGTAAAATGTCAATCCAGGATACTTCATATGAGTATCAAAAGCAGACTAATGCTGGAAGGCGATGTGGGAGAAAGCTTATATGTTTAAAATAACATTATAAAAAAAATCTTCATGTATACTGCTTGCTTGTTATATCCTGCTGTCAGAACTAATATATAGCGTGCTGCCATTAATTTTAATGCTAATGTTTTGACCCTGACTTAAATCAAAATGCGATCCAGAAAGAATGACCTCAATCAAACTGAAAACTCTCTAGCAGCTGAAGTAGTGCATCAAAATCATGAATGGTGTGAGGAAAACACAGTGAATAAAAATTGACCATGCTATCTCGCTGTGTTTTTGAAAGTTAAGTATGGGAGAGCTGATTAGGTTTGCACTATGTCTTTGCTCTCATGAATGATAAATATTAACCATGTGCTTGGATTGACAAGTCTCATAATTGTCTGCAGAATTTTGGGTCTAAATTAAATGTAAGGAAAAATTGTAATGCAATGAACAGGAAGTTGAGACTTCATGTTCTCCATCACCTTCTGTGTAATCTCGAAATGGTTGCTATTCCCTCCTCTGCATCTCTTTCTCCCTCACCAGTGTCCAGTTATATTGCACGTGTGAGGCAGACTGAAGTACCCTCAGCTGTAGAGGTCGATTGAAGGATAGTGTGCTGCATTTCAGGGCCTTGGATCGTAAACTCTTGAAGGAACTTGCTATGTATTTGTATAGTGCCTAATATGACAAAGCCCCTCCAAAGTTTACAGAAGTCTTATAGGAATTACTTTGTTTAAAGCTTTCAGTTGTGATTTTTATGATTGATTGCCAGTATTGCAGTACAGGTTACTTTGAGTCATTTGGATACATTTGTGCATGTTAAAATTTCAGCTGTTTGCAGTAGAGCTTGGACGTTGCTGTGTGTCACTTTATTTCAAAACCTACCCAGTTTGCTCTGCTTAAAGCAATACATGTTATGAATCCATGGTGTGTTTTACTAAGTTTACAAGTATAAAGAATCTCTCAAACTGTAAACTTGGTAAATTGGCTGGGAGTTTGACAGTGAATGGTGGATGTTGTGGTTCGTGCATAACCAGCAGTAAAAGTTGTGTGACTGAAGCACAGGCTAGAACCAGTTTGGTTTGTTCCTGTGTTTGTGGGTTCGGCAAGAATAAAGGTCAATAAAGATCTGTTTTATTTCTCTTGCTAGTAACTGCTAGCCAGTGTGGTGCCTTTGACTTTGTCAGTCTACAGCATGAACTTACGGGAGTGTAACAGGAGCTGCAAAAAGGTGTCTTTTTTTGTTTAAAAGACAGCATTTGGAGTAAATCTGTACTCTTCATGGTAATTAGTGGGGGTACTCAGAACTGGACGGGGTAATACCTTGAGCATCCTGCTCTAACTGGACCTGCTCTGACCAGGCAGTTGGGCTGGAGGCCTCTGGGGTCACTTCCAGCCTGTGTTATTCCATAGTTCAAAAAGGTGAACACACTGGGTGCAACTGATTTGATCCATTCACCTGTCACCTGTTGTGGTTTAACCCCAGCTGGCACCCAAGCACTATGCAGCTGCTCACTCCCCCTGATGGGATGGGGGAGAGAATCGGAAGGGTAAAAATGAGAAAATTCATGGATTGAGATAAAGACAGTTGAATAGGTAAAGCAAAAGCCACGCGCACAAGCAAAGCAAAACAAGGAATTCATTCACTGCTTCCCATGGGCAGGCAGGTGTGCAGCCATCTCCAGGAAAGCAGGGCTCCATCACGCGTAACGGTTACTTGGGAAGATAAATGCCATCACTTCAGAAGTCTGCCCCTTCCTTCCTTCTTCCTTCAGCTTTATATGCTAAGCATGATGTCATATGGTATGGCATATCCCTTTGGTCAGTTGGGATCAGCTGTCCCAGCTGTGTCGCCTCCCAACTTCTTGTGCCCCCCCCAGCCTCCTCGCTGGTGGGGTGAGAAGCAGAAAAGGCCTTGACTCTGTGTAAGCCCTGCTCAGCAGTAACGAAAACATCCCTGTATTATCAACACTGTTTTTAGTGGGGAAAAACTTGTTAGCAGGGCCTGCTGTGATAGTACAAGGGGTAATGGTTTTAAAGTAAAGGAGGGGAGATATAGGCTAGACATGGAAGAAGTTTTTTACAATGAGGGTGGTGAAACACTGGAACGCGTTGCCCAGAGAGGTGGTAGAAGCCCCATCCCTGGAAACATTCAAGGTCAGGCTGGATGGGGCTCTGGGCAACCTGATCTAGTTGAGGATGTCCCTGCTCATTGCAGGGGGGTTGGACTAGATGGCCTTTAAAGGTCCCTTCCAACCCAAACTATTCTACGATTCTATGACAAATCCAAAACATAGCCCCATACTAGCTACTATGAAGAAAATTAACTCTACCCCAGCCAAAACCAGAACATCACCAAATTTGAGTTTGAACTACAGTTATTTTAAAAATCCTTTCTGTTTTTTTTCTAAAAATCTGTGTTAGTATGTCAGCTTTTTTTAGTTATTAATACCAAGATAAAGGATGCAGAATTTCTTCTTGCATAGGGAGTATATCAGTGCGTTGCTGGAATGGCCTTTATTTTGTGATTTACTTGTTTGGCATTAGTAATCTAGCTTGTTAATTTGGAAATAGGAACATGGTTCAACTTAGTTTGCTCACTGTCATCCACCTTTCTTGTATGGAAGAATTGTTAACAAACAGTCTGGATACGAAGGCAGTAGTTCTTGCCACCAGCTTCCTTTTTTCCATTTTGTAATGCCTGTAAACTGAAAATGTAGATGCCTGATTTAGGAAACCAAAGGAGCTAATGACCATGAGAGTTAAAGAGGAGATATTTATCTTTCTAGTCATAAATACAGGCAAAGAATAATGTGTCAGACATGGGTTTGTTAGAGGCAACTGGTGAAATTTTAACATGTGATGCAGGAATGTTGGGTATTTCTGTTTTCTGAACTGTCTATATGGAATAATTAGTGATTTACTGACTGTAGCAAGGATGTGATGCAGCATCTGCATTCAACACTTTTTAAATGTCTTTTAACATTTTCTGATAAGCAAGCTTGGATGACTTGTGCTCTGGAATATTAAAGGGACTAAACCAGGATTGTGCACACTTGTGCTCTCGCTGTCTTTTGAAAAACCTTGGATGTAATGGGGAAATAGCAAAGAGCTGAAGGAGTGCAATGTAATTCCACTCTCTGAAAAGGAGAAAAAAATTGAGGAGTTTTACACTAGTTTGAGATTTTCCTGCTACACTTACCAGATCTATCTTCTCACTAAGACTATCATAGAGGCATTTTTCATACCTCTTCTCCTACTGCCTGGCATGCATAGCAGTAGAGAACCATCTGAGAACAACTGGAGTTTTACTGTAGTTATTGAACTGGTTCTAAGGATACCTGAATGAAATTTAATGGAAGGAGGTGTACAGGAAATGAAACTGTGTACCTAACAGCTCCTTCTGTCTGTGTACTGTGTGAAGTTACAAAATGTTATTTAATAGAACTGTTTAGCTGACTCTAATACAACATGTTTAGATTTTTAGAGTTATTTGACCAATGTATCCATTAACTGCTCTTCATAAAGCAATCTGTCTTAACAATGATGCCTTAAGGTTTATCTGAGGGGTTTTTTTCAGTTGAACGTCTAGATCTATGTTGGACTGTACAGATTTGGTGTGCTAGAATGTGCACAGACTTTTTAAAGTTACTTAAAAAAATCCCGAACAACCCTGGGTTATAGGGGTTTTTTTAAAGTTATTTAAGTCAGGAAGTACAGCTAATAGTAGTGTTAAACAGATTAAATGACCATTTGAGGGAGTGATGATAGAATAGGAGACAAAGTTGTAAACAAGCATGGTACTGATTTAAATAATTTGGAACACTTGTTTCCACTAAAGCTCTTATATACCCATTGTTCATCAACTTGACTTTTTAGATCCATAGATTTGAAGTAAAATGGAGCGTTAGTGAAGAAAAAAATGGGTGAGAAAAGTTCTCAAAGAGGAGGTTTTTAAAGAGGGAATTTTGAAAACGGAAAGCTTTCTTGTTTCCTTACAGGCATACTCTGTTGGAAACATCTCAAGGTGGTTTCCTTAGTGTGAAATTGGATGGCTTCAGCGTAGTTTGATGTGACTGGCTTATGAAATTTCATTTTTGTACTAGATAAACTGCAGACTGAAAATGTCTGGCTCAAATTGATAGAAGATACTGATATTGAGACAGAGTAAAGAAATCAGCTATTTTTCATGGCATCTGCTTCAACTAGGGGATTTTGGGGTCTCCCATTTGAGATGTTGATGTAGAATGTTAAGTGAATTTAAAAACTGGTTATCTGAAGCTTGTACATAAATATGAAATCATCTAGCAATACAGAAAACGTCTTAATGAATCAGTGATTTACACCAAAATACTGTACAAATATTTGCAGGTGGAATTTGTAGATAAAGATAAAAACTATCCAGACAACTAGAGAAACTGCAGGGTGTTTGGTTTTGGTTTATTCCCAGCAGTGGTTCATGCTCTGCCTTGGAGACTTGTCACAAGGAGTTCTTCCTGGCTCTATTCTGGGACCTGTCCTGCTTAGTATCTTTGTCACTGATCTGGAGTTGAAGCGTACCAAATCTGGGGAGCAGTCAGTATGCTCAAGGGCAGGCCTGCATTTCAGAGAGATCAAAACAGGACAGAGCAATGAGCTGACAGGACCTTCATGAAATCCAAAAAGGACAAATTTTCCATTTCCATCTGTCCTTCATATGGGACAGAATAACCACGTGCAGGGGATACAAGCTGGAAATGCTATACATGAGTCAGCAATGTACCCTGGCAGCATACTAGGAGTGTAGCCACTAGACTGAACAAAGCGATTATACCTGTTTACTCAGCACTTAATAGACCACACCTAAACCACTGCATCCAGTTTTGCTCTCTACCGTCCCGCTGGAAGGCTGCAAAGATGGTCAGTGGGCACATGACCTATGAAGAGAGGCTGAGGGACCCAAAGCTGCATGGAAATAAGGGTTTGGAGGGACCTTGTGGCAGCCTGCCAATATCAAAGTAGAGGTTATGAAGAAAATGGAGCCAGACTCCTCACAGGGATGCATGGCAGGAGCCTGAGAGACAATGGTCATGAAGTGAAACAGGCATAGTTTGTTTTGCACCAGGAGATGCTGGTCTGTGATGGTCCGAGTAAGGAAGGCACTCGTACACGTAAAATATCATTGGAAATGCTATTTATTAGAGCTAGCACTATAAAGAGAGAATAGTATAGATAATATTACATCTGTTGTGATGCTGGGAACCCTGAGTTTTGCAGCATCAAACAGGCCTCCGGTCCATGTGCAACATCTTGTGCAGACCCCATGGAAAGGGTTACACCCTGTTGGTCCTTCAGGCTATTGCTGGATTTCCTTACAAGAAAACAACTCTATTCGTAATTTCTACTGTCAAGCAGAGAAGATGCTCACATGAGAACTTCTAGTTGCACTTCTAGATAAAGGCAAGGCCACCCAGGTGGTATAATTGCGGGTACCAAGTGGGAGCTGCCTGCAGGCTCCTCTGTTACAGTGAGCTGGCTGAGCTCATCCTGCAGCCAGGGGGTGTGCGCAGCACAGCACGGGCCTGAGAGCCAGCCGGTACATGCAGCACAGCATGGGCCTGGGCCTGCTTGGGTTAGCTCTTGTGTGCATCACTCACTCCTCGATGTATTATGGTCTTCCGGTCAGGATCACTACAATGTTCTGGCTTGATGTAATGAGAACATATTTCACCATGAGGACAGTCAGGCATTGAAACAGATTCTCTAGAGAGGTGGTGGAATCTCTGACCTTGGCGGTTTTCAAGGCCCAGCTAAACAAAAGCCTAAGCAACATCGTCCAAATTCAGTGTTCACTGTGCTTCAGCTGAGCTAGATGACATCTTAAGGTCCATTTCACCCTGACTTGCTGACTCTATGTTTTGGGTCTCCCTCGTGTTCTTAAAAACTTGGTTGGGAGTTGTGATAACTTTGTCGCAACTGATGGGAATATCCGAAGACAAGAAAATTCATGGTTTCCACGTAACTCCATGGTGAAATCAGTGCTATGGTGGTAGTAGTAATTTAGATACAATTTAGATAGAAGCGGAGTTGTAATTGGATCCACGTGTAATTGGAAGTTTCACGTGTTGCTGCGTCACTAAAGAAATGTGATCATGGAATAAAAAAAAGACCCCATTGGTCATTCCTTGTTTCTGTATTCATGCACCACACAGGCTTTATTCATCCCCTAGTTTTCATTCCTTCTCTTGAAAAATTTGTTTCAAGAGGAATATTTGTATCCCATCTTTCATGCGAAGGATAATATAGCCATTAGTTTCCATCTTTGCTAGCTGCTGGTAATACGACAATAAATTGGATTGTGGTTGACATGTTAATATACAAGATGTATTAAAGTAATACTTAACAATCTGTGCAACTCATATATCTGAGAAAATATTGAAAGATCTGGGTATTGAATGTTGCCAAGTTTGTCTGTTCCTTTCTTGTATTGGGGACATGGAGTACTTGGTTCTTGCTCGAAACCGTTTCCTTCTTGTATGTTTGCTTTGGTGTTCTGGACCTGTGTGTAACTTCAGTCTGTGGATCCATCAGTGGGCATAAATGACCATTACCTAGTGAGACCCTTGCCCCCAGGTGTCCTGCTATTTAATTTGGTGATAGAAAGCACTGAGACACTTCTTGCCCTCTAAATTTTTGCTCCTAAATATAAGATAAGGAAGGTGTGGGGGGAACTTTTGTTGTGATATATCTGCTTTTATATTATCATATAGCTTCTCAGTTGCCTTTCATGTGGCTTACCTAGGTCATGATCTGCTCAAATAGCTTTGGCTAAACTGTATCTTCCAAAATAATGAAAAGATTAATAAATCCCTTGTTTTGAGGGAAACCTGGTTATGTGTGATGCTGAAGGAAAGATCATTTTCATTGACAGAGACAGAATCTTCACAGGTGAAGTTACTCTGCCAATTAGTAATACTGAATATCATTATCTGATGGAGGAAAGACTGAAACAAACTTCCAGTTCATCAGGGAAAGTTTGATCACAGTTCCAGTACTTGATGAGTCCCATGAATTCTTCCTTTGATTAAATTGAATCTCTCTAGGGAAAAAGACACTAGAGTATGAAACTCAGAAATTGAATAAAAAAAAAAAAATTCCAGTGACAGAGCACTGGCACAGGCTGCCCAGGGAGGCTGTGGAGTCTCCGTCTCTGGAGATACTCAAAACCCACCTGGACGCAGTCCTGTGCAGCCTGCTCTAGGTGACCCTGCTCTGGCGGGGGGGATTGGACTAGATGATCTCCAGAGGTCCCTTCCAACCCCTACCATTCTGTGATTCTGTGAAATATTTATTTAGCATGATTTAATTGTGCTTTAAAAGTACCTGTACTGGGGGAAAAGAAATTCTAATGCTGAAGGGCCATTTAATCTAGCAAAGGTGTGCGTATTTAGGTTGAAATTTGGTGCTAGGCATGTCAAAGTATGGACAAGAGGTATTTTTGAATGAAGATAATTGACTGTTATCTTAGTTAAGGGGCAACTTAGTGATGTGGGGTATTTGCAATCTTTAAAGTAGAATTAGATGTCTCTTCAAAATGTATTCTGTACCTAAGCCTAAGGGTTTGGAATTACTGGGTGAAACTGTGATCTGTGTTGCGCAGGGTGTCGACCTAGGTCATCGTAGCAGTTTCTGAAAGAGTCTGATCAGAAGAGATTGTTTATTTACTTCTGAGGGGTAACTGCTTCCAAGGTATTTTGGGTAGGTGAATTGAATTTCTGCAGTTAAACATATTTAAGCATCTCATTTCCATATGCCTACTTGCACTTTTAATTTCTTACTAATGTTTTCCCCAAAACTGGAATTCTCCTATTTTGTTTCACTCTTGCCCTATGTTTAATTTTATCTTTCAAAACTTTCTGCAAATGTTCTTCTCCACCCATTTCTTTTCTGGCTTTATCGGACATTGCAGCCAACTTTTTGCTGCTGGTCTATGTTGCCACATGGCAAGTCAGCAGACTGCTTTGCTAAACAATCGATAAGTAGCATTACTGCCACATCACTAACACTAGGGCTTTAACATTAGGCTTTTCCTACCTTTTCTTGACCTTCGATCATTGTATTTATAGACTTCGTATGGTAGCTGATTAAGCATTATCTTGCTGCTCTTTTACTTGTCCTCCAGGCTTAATAGCTGTTTCCAGTGGACACTTGAGTAACAGTTCCCACATGAGCACAGAGAGGGGGGAGATACTGTGCTCCTCCCTCCCAATGATTCTTCTCTTCAGTTGTGATTTAGTCTTAAACAAGTTGCAAGTGTTATGCAGCAAAATCTAAATTAACGTGTTGTCTAGGTTCCCTTGTTGTTCTATAAATTCATGCAGTTCCACCCTGATAAGTGACCTGAAAAAAAAAAGGGGGGGGGGGGGGATCAGGGCAGGGAGGAGAGCAGAACTCTTGTCACTCAGTATGCCGCTGTTGCTGTGCCATAACATGGGTTAAGATGAGTGATACAAAGCATCCTCTGTAGCAGGTAGCAAGGTAGGAGTAGGGATTGAAAACTGAGCAGTGTCCACAGAGCATAAGCTGCAGCTCTTACCTGATTGCATTCGCGTTGCCAGCAAGACATTTAGATGTTGGGAGGTAGGTGTCTGGTGCTGTCATCTTCTGTTCTGTAGGGTTTTTTGGAAACTGAAAATCTTGTCCTCCTTCCTCTTTTCTACAGGGTCGAGAACAATTCTTGCTCTCTGTGTAGGTTTATTAGTGTCATTAATCAGCCTGGATGTACCTTTTAAGTAGGTCTTTGCACTGTGTCAGCACAATCCATTTTTTTGAGTAAGTGGGTTTCGTGGGTCTGTTTAGTGGCTAATTTCACAAGAGTGCAAGTTTGGAAGGCTGACGTTAATGGTAATAGTTACAATTATTGTCAGTTAATGCATTGTTCTCCTGAGGCTGCAGAATCTATGAACTGACTATTTCTTGTAAACTACATATTAAATGTTTCTATATGCTGAAAAGGTTAGAATTCCAATAAGTCCATGTTATCTGTGCACACATCAATTTGCAGTGCTACATGAGTAGTAAAAGTTATTGTCACAATTAGAAGTTTCTGATCTAAAATTTGAGAACTGAAGTGTGATGAAGATCTAAGAGTAGTTTGGAGTGGCTCCTGCTCCCTCCCCAGCCCCCCCCGCCCTCATTGCAGGACAGATTATCTTGGTTTTGAGGCTAGTTCTAATTAATCTTATGTCTGTACAAGCTCAATGACAACAAATTTATAGACGTATAACCTAATTTGGCATATTGAAATTTCAAAATATCTAAAATCACCATCATTAGAAAGAATAAAAAACCATAATTTGTGTGGCCCAAAGCCAGAAAAAAGGATGCTATTTGCAGATGTTGGGTTTCTCTTTAACTTCCTTTTAATTTTTTTCCCTGTCTTTAAATGATTTATGAGAAGTTTCCATGAGTGTCAGAAGTATTGTTCTCTTTGGCTTAAAAATAATGTGTGTTAAAGTCTTTCTCCAGATGAGAGAATTATTTCTTCTTTCCTTTTTTTTTTTTTTTAAATGTATTTAAAAATAAATGTTCTCATTCATACCGCCCATGAAATCTTCATGAAAAAACAGAATTGGATATTATTTCCTGAGAAGCATTTTGGAGCCAGCAATTAAATGTTTTTGGAGGAAAAAATGAAATTATTGAAATATTTAAAAGTAAAGGACCAACTTAAAGCAAATGTTTTTATTACGTATTTTAAAACATCTAGCAACTTTTAAAGTAGTATTTGATTTATTTTTATTTTTTTAAAGTGAAGTTGTATGATATTTACTGCTACCATCTGAACTAGACCATTTTGGTCAATGGCAGATAACTTTTTAAACTCTTATTACAAATAAGTCAGATTAAAATAAAAATTGCTGTAGCTGAAGTGGATGAAAATGCAAATTTCTGCAAGGTGGAAATACAGGCTGAGTACAGAATAAGCATCTGAGAATACAGGTATTTGAATAATGTGTGATTGTTTTTTCTGTCCATCTAAAAGCATCTGAAGTAATTTTCTTAGAAGAATAACTAAATAAAAGCAGACTGCTAGGTGTAGTACGTGTTACTTTCAGTGAGCTTTTTTGTTTCTAGGTATGTTTTTATAGTTTTATTGCAAGGATATATCTATTACACAACACATCCAATCAGTGCAAGCTCCATAAAAGAAACCTTCAAGCAGTTGCACCATCTTCTGAAGCGTAAAACAAATGTCGTGAGCCGGATGTACAAACTGCGTCTTCAGGACAGAGACCTGCTTTCTTCCTTTCTCAGACTAAGCGGTAGCTTCATTGTCTGTCTGGGGCCTGTGTTCGGAATCAGAATTGTGCTGTCATGTTCTGTTTTGTGGCTGGCTTTAAAAACTGAATTGATCCCTGAATTCCTAAAAATCTGCATCAGCCTTAACTAAGGGGAGAAGAGATGAGTGGATGAACGCAGTGTGACAGCTCTTCTACTAGGAAAGGGCCTTGCTGTGTAAAGAAGCTTGTCTTGTATCTAGAGTCAGAAATGGCACATAAGTAAGTTAGCAAAAGATTATATGCAGACTTAGTTGGTGTATACAGACTTATTAACAGTGTATACACTGAAATTTGTGCTGTTGTGTGCAGTAAAATACAAATTATTTGACCTTTTTTTCCCATCACTGTGGAATAGTGAGTTGTGGTCAGGTATTGCGGTGCAGTATATCTACTGTCTCCATTTAGCTTGTATTAACTTGGATATAGGTTGGTGCATATAAACTTATTTGACTATGTGTTGTGTAAAGTCATAAAAATAATTTTTTATAATCAGTAGTACAAAATGAGGTTTTTAAAGAAAATTCTTTTGTTATTGAACTTAATGTATTGCTTTTTCGTTTCACATGATGATTAAAGTGCATTATCTAGGAATGTTTCTATTTCAGCTGTCTAATATGTAAACAGAAAATAAAAATTCAGCAAGCTGGCTTTTTGAGGGCTGGTAATTAGAGGTTTTAATAAAGAAAAAAGAATGAATATATTTCTATGTAAAAAGACTTCAAAGTGAGTTATTACTACATATGATCTTTACTAGTTTGTGTGTATTTACTGTCTTGGCTGTGATGGCTCTTCCTGAGGTCTGTTTGAAAAATCATCCATTTCCCTTCGTTATGGACTACTGGAAAAGAAACAAGTGAATTGGCTATGTAAGTGCAAGAGGATTTTGCTGGAAAAGCAGCCTGCTGGCTGGTGGTTCTCTCTCGGAGCCTCTTGCCTGAGGTTCACTGGCTCATAAGGGAATGATCTTTTACATTTCCAGTGAACAGTCACCTGTTGGGACATAGGCAGAAATTCAGGCTGATGGCTACACTGACTCTCCTGTCTCGGAGAACAGGCCTTTCTTTAAACAGCTTTTATTGTGTTGAACACTGAACTGCGATGTGTTTCTTGAGGCTCACTAGACTTTTGTATTCTTGAAGCCAATAAAAATGGTGGTTTGCATTACAGCATAATACTGTTTTTCTTTACCTGTGTCGTATTTAATTTTTTACGGTGTGATTTTCCTTTCTTAATAATGTTATTTTATCATTCTATATCCACCTGCCTGTATTTCACATGGTGCTCAGTTTTCCACTGTTCAGGATGATTGAAATTGTGGGATTGCGCATAAGTGGTTAATTCATAGTCAAAGCTTTAAGACCAACTCGTCCAGTTCTAGTTGTGCTGTTTAACCGGTAGTGATACAAATGCTTTAATTACAATTACATAGACAGAAGTGAATGACATTTAGCACATTGTAATTGGCTCATGTGGTTATAGTTACCTTGAAGTGGACTTAGTCATTAAGACAAAGGGTTAGAAACTGAACTTTTAAAAAACTTGGTGTAAATTAGGAGAGATTTAAATAATCCATCTGGCCCTGTTTTATTAAGTTGGGACACTATTTCCAGAATTCGGGGAAAATTCATAGACTAGATGATACCAAGTTGTATAACTACAGCTTATACAAAAATTGGTTTAGACAAGAGTTCACCATGTTCTGGAGTTCCAGAACTAAGTAATATTCTAGAATAGTATTTTTATAAGTATATATGCCAAAATATACATTCTTATTGAAATGAAGAAATTGAGAGCAGCTAAAGGAAAGAAAAATTTTGCAAAGCCACCTTAAAAATCAGATCTCAGTCAGAAGTAGGCCTCATAACCTGTGAACCATGGAGAATTTTTTTTATTGTTGCGCACCAAGAGTCTTGGCATATTCAGTGGTCTCACATTACATGCAAGTTTAGTCTGTTATGTGTAATTCAGGCACATCTAAAGATTTGTGTTGGCTAAAGTGATTTTGATATGAAGTTCTGGTTTACTTTAGAGAAGTGTAGGATTTTAAAATTTTGTTATTGTTACTTGATGCTTTATAGGTCTGTACTTTTGTTATTTTAAGCTAAACTATAAAAGGCTTGGACCAGAGACAATTAAAATAGGAATGTGTTTGAGCAAAACTTGATTGCTAGCTATATAGACTTGTGAGAAGATGCTGCTTAAGCTTTGAGGAATTTAAGTGAATTCAGTATCTCTTTAGGCCACTGTTGTTTCCATTTTTATTACTTCAGGTGTTTATCATCAAGCACTGTGATATTGTTGGAAAGGGCAGGGGAAAGCATTTAGAAATCTACTGGTAATAATGACTAGATAGTGTTTTTAGTGTTCCAGAAAGCTGTGGTTTGGGGGACAGGAATTACGGCTGTGGTGGTGTTTGTTTTACCATTTTTTAAAGAGTTTGGAGAATGCTCTCTGTAGAAAAAGGTGTTTTGGAGCAAGTGAAAAGACCTACGTTCACAGTCCTTTTTCTGATATCTTTTATGAGCTTTTCATAGAAAAGCTGACTGAAGCAAAGAAGCTGCACTTTAAAGGCTGTAAATTGAAAACAAACAGAAAATGAAACTTAGAGTATTTTTAGTGTTTGCTGTTGCTTATATCACTTCTGTTAATAGTGACCTACTGTCTGAAAAGAGGAAACCAGGATATGCAAGCTAGAAGCTGGAAAAATTTGACCCTGAAATCACTTAATATCCTAGTAGTGAGAGTGACTGAAATTGTCATGGATTCTCATGTATCTGATAGAATGTGTCTGATAAATTTGCTTCTTGGGGGTGCTTGAGAGGATAAAGGTTTTCTGCTGAGAGGGATCTGCATATACCTCTTAGAAGAAAATATTCTGATCAGCAGAGGTGAGGAGGAAAGGAGACAGTGATTCTTCTGGCCTTGAAATCTGTGGATATGAATCTTCATCCTTTTCTTCCTTTGGGCCCTGAACATACTAATAACATTTAAAGTTTGACTAATAACTATTATGATCAGCCTTCGGGTCTTCCATTGCCTGTAGGGTCAGGAAGAAATTATTTTCCTAATGTGTAATTTGGCTTCTTGGCTGCGGGTTTGTGCAGTGGCAGATCATGCTGTGACAGCTGAAATGCTTCCTACCCCAAATGTTATGTTGTGCCCCTCTTGTAGCAGTTGCCAGTCATGTGGCAGGGGTGACCGAAATGGCACAGTCAGCAGTTCTTAATTTGCTGCGGTTTACTGTTCCAGAGTATTAAAGTATTGGCTACAGTATTAGACTGATAATGGAGCATGATGGTATCAGCCCAGACTTTGGGAAGAAGTTTTTCCAGGAGAAATTGTTAGGGACTTTGCAGAAACAGTCATCTTCCTCTGTAGCATGGGAAATGGTTCACCTAATAAAGCATGCCCAAGTGATCTCATACTTAATTGCTTACAGAGTCTTTTGGCATTGGTAATAACCTATTCTCTATTGATGACATACGTATTTTGTGTAAAAGGACAGAAAAGACTATTTTTGGACTTGCGCTGCAGAAGTTTGTGAACTTACTTAGCTCAGGTACCACAAGTGCAAATGGTGAGCAACTGCTTCTAATTCTGGAATGGGGAGATACTCAGAAGGAAGTGTTACGCTCTTCAGGCACCATCTGCATTTCACTTCGAAGAAGCCTTTGTCTTCTCTGTGGTCCATATTGGACAGTTTGAGAGCTGCTCTTACAGGGATTTGGGTGATTCTTTATGACTCGTCAGTGGAGCTTTTTTAAAATGTAATTGGCTTTGCCTCATTTGAATGAGGTGACTCGTTGCTTCATCCTGAACTGAGAGTCTGAGAAGTAAGTTGCAAAAACAAGCTTTCATCTCATGAAGGTGTAGGTATTTACTTGTCGTTTCCTTGCTTTGATGAAATAACCGATAAAGTAGAAACAAAGGCTTGAAAGTTAGTCTAAAACAAAGTAAAAGGTATAACCACAGAAACTTCATTGCAGTCTGAGTTGAGATGTGAGTACTGTGAAATGGCCAGCAGCCAAGCTTTGCAGTGCATCTGACTTCACCTGGCACTAACTGTCATCTGCTCTCTGAAAACATTTCTTAAATGATATAATGATGAGTGGCACTTCTATTTAACAGTGTCATCCGCTCAAAATGTTCTGTAACATCTGTTGCTTTGTCCATAAGGTGCTACAAAGATGAAATAACTGCAGAGTGGCTGAGAAAGTGTTCGCGGTTTACAGAAGGGCTGCCTGTGTTCAAGCTGCTCTGGTAGAAGGCTTTGGCTAGTTTCTGTGAGCTTCTGTGTGTGTTATCCTTACGGAAGAATTGTTGCTACTTTCAGCTCTTTGTAGCAACAGTGTATCATATTTAAAACAGGGGAAAAAAGCCTCAGGAAAATATTAAGAATTTGTAAATTTATGTAAAAACAAACATTTGAAGAAATAACCTTTTGTGTTTTACTGGTTGATGATAGATTATGAATATAAAAAGCTGTTTTCTAATGAATCTTTTTTTGTGCTTGGTGTCACAGTCAAGTTCTGTGTAGTCTTTGTTTCCAGAGCAGAAAGCTAAAAACCAAAAGAATGCCAAAAAAACCATCCTCAGAGGTGCAATACCTTTTGAATGTTAGGAAGGTGTGCTCTTATTGATACATTCTTTTATTACATTGTGTTTGTTAAACTTGCAATAAATCAAATACATGAGAAAATATCATTTCATCCTGGATTTGTTCCTAAGTTAAAAATTGAGATTTTTCCCTCCATATCAGATAACCTGTAATTTGTTTTTTTTGGAACAGAGGGTAGGCATGAGATTTCTATGAAACTGTGATTAAATGTCGTACTTTGCTTTTTAACCTAACATGTCAAAGCTTCGTTTTCTTACTTCTTGCGCTGCAATTCACTTAGATTTTTTGAGTGGCTTTAAAGACAAAATTAAACAGTGACTTGAATGTCTTACATATGTATTGCCAGTTAAATTGACAAGAATTCACTTGTTCTTTGTTTCTAGGATAAAACTTTAAACTGGTAGACCTATTCCAGTAATTTTAAGTTTTAAAAGCCCAAGTCTTCATAAGATGTAGGACTTGATCTCATAACAGCTGTTTAAATGCTGTTTTGTTTTTGTTTTGTTTTTGTTCTTAAATCTCTTGCCCTATGTTCTGTATAGTTCTTCAATATAAATGATTGCCCAAACCCCCAATTCTTGGATTAAGGATGACTTGTTTGTTTTGAAAATCAGTAAGGTAATAACAATAAATACTCAAAAAAAAATTTTCTAAGATGTTGCTGACATGACTGACTAGTACTGCTCATGCCACTGTTAATAATGCATAGTTTATAATCTGAGACCCTCCCTCCCTTCTATGGTGATTTTCACGCTTCCACATGAGCTGGGCTGCTTTCTCAGCCTGTGTCACTAAACATTAGAATTCTGAGGTACGGTTGCTTGGAAAGTAATCGTATAAAATTTTGTTGCTTGGAGTTTTTGTTTGGTTGGTTGGGGTTTTTTGCATACAAAAAGAGACTTTTGGAGATGACAGCATCAATCTTTGTTTTATGTTAACTTTTCCTTCGGATGTGCACACAGTGATGTGTTAAGTAGCAGATTGAATTTTGGGTGCTGAGTGAGGTGTCTGTCACTAAAGCAGCCAGTGAGGAAATGCTTGGGACAAATACATGTCAAAACCAGTGTTTCTCTGTGTGTTAGGTGCCTTTACTCCTGTTTGCCAAGAGTGGGGTTTTTTTGTATTTTTGCTTTCTGAAAGTAATGTCACTTTTTATTTTAAAACATCATAGAGACAAGTGGCAATGTTGGTGACCTTATAATAATAGTTCTTGTTAGAACACTGACCTTCAAAGTGGGAGATGGCAGTTTAAAATCTCCTTTTTCAGACTGGGATTCAAATTCCATCTTCCAGAAGCACACCAATATGCTTCTGTGTGCTGGGAGATCTTTGACTTCTGCCTGTTGAAGTTGTTCCTCTTTGCAGAAAGAGGGGTGTGTTATCATTCTCTCAACTTCATCTAGCTGAATAGGTAAAGGCAGTCACGGAAAAAAAGTCACAGGGTAGGGGAGGAGTTACTTACAGGGATTTTTTTTTTTTTTTAATACAGTTTTCTGATTTGAAGCTGTTACTGTATGTTATCCTAAAGACCTGCTTTTTTGTGTGTGTGTGTGAATAGTCTTTTGGGGAGTACAATTTAGACCTCTTTGAACTTTTCTTTCCCCTTTAACTCATGTTCATTCTTGTACAGATAATTATATTTTACAGGAAGGGCAATGCCCTTATTTCTTTGTCTTTAAAAGAAAGTAACATTCCCTCCATTTTGAGAGGAACTGAAGAACAATTGCCTGACCAAACAGTTAGAGGAAATGAGTGGAGGAGGAATGCTTAATTTGAGGATCCTATATGTGACTGAGGCATGAACTTTTCATTGAGTTTAGTCACATGGTGCAAACACTTCTAAACTGTTTCAAATTTTATTATGTTACTGTCAAGATGGAAAGAGTTGTTGCCACATATGAGTATCAGGGAACAGCATGAACAAGGATTTCTACACGTACAGTTAAGATTTTAGGTGTATAAATGAAACTGAAATTCCATTTGTGTCAGAATTCTTTGTGGGCTTAGATGCATTAAACTCAGTTGTTTAGGCACCCAGTCAGTCATATTGGTTGAATTACTGCATTAGCTTGGTACAGCCAGTCTTTTTAGGGAACCTAGTTGTTCACTTTGGAGATAAACATTTTCATGCCAAAAGACTGATTTGTAGAGTGTGGTACTTATTAATATGAACATCTTGGAATTGGGGCTCTCAGAGTAAAATTAGTATCACAGATTGTGTTTGGTATTTCATTAGACTCTGCATTGTTATTTTGGTTTGTCATAGCTCTATCTACAAAACAAAGTACAGCAGATTTTATATGTTTAAGTTGCTCTTTTTAATTTAATAATAAAATGTTTTTCTGTTAAGTAACTTTTTTGTTGTTTTTCTCACAGCTTTCATCCAGTCGGATAGCATAATAGAAATGCTACGTTTTGATGAAGGAGACCTATTGCAGGTATGTAGTCAGAGTAAATCATCTAAACTAGCAGTGCTTCATCTTCTTTTTGATAGCTGCTTTTTGAAACTCATGGGTGAGTGGATTTTTGAAAATAAGCAAGCATCAAACCTAAGTAAGTCCAAAAAAATTTTGGGCCTTATAGAGTTATTTTCAACAGTATGCTTTGATGTGTCCTGAGGTTCTGATTCTCTGATCTTTTGTGTTGGGAAACTGGTGGAGTTTACTACAGGTTCTGTCTGGCCTGTTTGTCCTGTTTTTTTTCCTCAGAAAAACTGGGGGATGCTTTGTGTTTAAGACATATCTTGATGTAGAGTTGGAAAGCAATTGGATAGCACAACTAGAGGAACTGAGAAGTGTTGCAAGATTCCCAAATGTAAAGGCAGCCCTTGGGACCAAGTCACTACTGGGTTTAAAGAAAGTTCAAATTACTGCAGTGAGGTAATTGCTGTTGCAAATATGGCTTTTTTTAGGTATAATGTTGCCATTCTTGTCAGCTTTCTTTTGGCATGAGTCAAAACAGACGAAAAGTTAACTTTAAAGAATATGTGCTGAGATTTTGAGATGGTGGTAGTAGCTGTGATGAAAGACATAGCAACATGGCTTAAGACTTTAGAGCTGCGTAGTTCTGAAGTTCTATTGACTAGAATTTCGTATACATGGATTTTGTGGATTGTATTTATGTTGAGAATATATTTTGTTAAAATTCCTTGATGATGTTAGTCCTGGTAGCTGAGAGAGAGGGGAGAAGAAAGAAGAAAGCAATTGTTTAAATGGTTATAACACATGGCATGTGACTGTGTTTAACTTCATTAGTTACCAGTGCAGTGCTTGATTTACAATTCCTACCTTCTATCTAGTCTAGAACAGTCAACAAATGTAAAAGCTGTATAGTTCTGAGCTCGTGATAATATTATTTGTTTCAGATTTATGAAGGTGGGTTTTTTTTTTCCCCCACCTACTTAAGTTGTTTGGTTTTTTGTGATTTTTTTTTTTTTTTTTCCTTCTTCCACTGCTTGGTCCTTAATGTAAATCACAAGTAACTTATTACAGATTTTAAGATTATAATGTACAAGGATAAGATCCTTCAAAATGATCTAAACTGGTGACAGAAAAGGTTGCAGTTAAAAACAAACAAACCCAGCACCCCCTCCCCAAAAAACACCAAACAAGCAAACAAAAAGGCCCCAGGTTCTTCATTAAATAGTTGTTTAGATGTCGTGTGCTGAACACATTCTCATAATAGATATCTATCTAGGCTTATTTTTGGACACAGAGTAGAATGGTGGAAATTTTCCGTATAGTGGTTACAGTCTCAATTATTGCAATTTTTGACTCCGAATATTTCTTTAACTTGCCTGGAGATACCACATACCAGTATAAATGTAAGAGAAGAGAATCATTAGGCTTAGTTTCCTTTCTTTTACGTACTCTATTAGAATGTATTTTGTTTGACAAGAGTGGTTTAATAAAAATGACAGGCAGGTGTTGGCCCAGTTTTTAAGAAAAAAATTATGTAGTCAAATTCACGTATTTACATTGTAGGTGTGTTTTTTCCCCAGAATTCTTTTTTGTTTCTTTTTTTTTGACTAATTAATTTTAATCTTACAATTCTGAAATTGTCTTATTTATTTATTTTAGCACTCTATTAATCACTGTAGTTCTCAGGACTAGAAAGTAATGGTGCTGCTGTGAACCTCCTCACTAATTCATATAAAGATGGAAAAGTAAACCAGATTGATAATCGTTCCAACTTTATTGCAAGATGCAACAGAGACAGGAAGATTAGTTTAAATATTATGGTGGGACAAAGGCAATTCTGGATGTTGCACTGTAAACTTTGCAGTGCTTTGGATTGCATTTGGATGCCACTTTTCCTAATACACTACTGAATATTTGATTTAAAGCAAGAGAGATAAGATTTCTAATAAATTGTTTATATGTTTTATATTGTGGTGGTGGCTCTTAAGCCAAAAATACCCATGTAAGTGAAACCAGTTCCTTTTGATCAGAATGATACAACATGTTTTCTCTAGTTTACAATTTATTTGGTTTTTTCCTGTGGATTTTAATATGGTGACCTCTTGTGACTACTTACTGCAATTAAAAAATAAAACCAAAGCAAATACATTGTTGTAAAAACAGATTTACATCTTGTGAACAGCAGTTACTAAAGTGTTAAACCTACTGTAATGTCATTGAATGTTTCTCTTTCAGGCTTTCTGCAAGTTTTCACAAATATTTGTTGATTATAGGTCATCTACCATTACAGAACAAATATGATGATGTAGTAGTAACTTAGTATTGTCTAATGTTATGTCACCTTCAGGTGATTTAAAAAAAAAAAAAAACAAAAAAAAAAAACCAATTCGATGCATAAACTGATTAATAATCATTGAAGTGTCTGAGCCATCTCCAGTCTTGGTTTATTTCCCCTCCCGCAAAGAATTTTGTATCTTTACGGTGGAAGCAAGCCCTTTTCTTGTTTGAAAGAGTTGCTTTCCGAGTAAGGCAAATCAAATGCCAAGTCTTATATCGTTTAATCATTAGGGATTCCTGCCACCTCCCTCCAGTTAGAGTATATCCTCTTGATGCTGTTTTTTGTATTTATTTGGACTACATACTATCGGTGAAACACTCCTTATGTGTTATGAAACCACTACACACAATCACATTTTAGGACTTTTATTGTAAAAAAAATGAATGAAATGTATTGGAAAATTGGGTTTGACCAGGCTGACTTAAAGTAGTTATTTATTGAAAGAGCATAAATATTTAAATAAAAAACCCTTGGATTTAGTAAAAATAAACTAGAATGAATAGAAATTTCATTAGTTCATGCTAGTGGATAACAGTAGCAAAGTAGAGACTGTACTTTTTGGATGTGGACTTCCAGTATGTGGATTAGAAAGTGCTACACCATGTAGCTTTGTCCTCAGTTTTAACAGAGCAAAAGTGAGAATTTTATTCTTTACCATACATGTTTAGATTAAAGGTTTATATCTGAATAAATTTATGCTACTTCTGCCTATGGATTAAATTAAATAATGAGACAATTTTCTAATTCTGTCTATTCTTCACATGACTCAGTCCCCTTAAGGACTCAACAACTTTTTGAACTCTTCAAATAATTTATTTAGATCCTGAACATAGGGTAAGAATTGTATTAATATAAATTGTCTATTGCTCAATGCAATGTAGGGTTTGTTTTTTTCTTCAATAGCAGGCAATTTGCAGATGTCTATATAATTGGCTGGCACTTCAGAGAGTTATAGATTTGTTTGGTTGGAATGGACCTCAGATCACCTAGCACTTTCTTCAGGTAGTGTTGTGTGTAGATGGACTACCCTTGGCAGATGCTTGACTGTTCTGTTCTTAAAACCTCTAGAGAAGTAACTTTCACAAGTTTCCTTAAGTACATATTTGTTTCATGCCTAAGCTGGTTTTGCTGCTTCTTTTATCTCCAATATATATTAAGTTGCTTTTTTGTTAGGTTTTTTTCCCTCTTCATAATGATAATTTTGTACTAAAAGACGCCTGTAGCTTCTTTATGCAAATTTTTAAAAACACTCTGTAACTTTCTTTACTGGATTTTTTTGTCTACATACTACCTAAAGCGTATCATTTATTTGGGACATTAGTACTCTGAGGCTTTGAGAAAGGACAGAGTACTTGCTTCCCTGTGTAATAGCACTTGTTTTAGTAATTCCAAAATGAGCTGTAAATTTTTGACAGTGTTTTGTTTGCTCACATAGTTTGTATTTCACTATGCTCTCCAGACACATTCTTTTCTTTAGTGTACTACCGCTTAGTCAATTATTCCCAGTTTTAGATTTGAGCTCTCTTTCAGCTGAATTTCGCCTTGTCAGTGTTGGGCCATGTCCTCTGTGTGTACTGATTATTTGAACCCTTGTCCAGACCTGACAGATGCTTCAAGCCCCTGACAATGATGTAATCTGCAAATACTAGGAGTGCTGAAATAAACTACAACTGTTACTTTTAATAAATTATCTTTTCATGTTAAGCCAACACACTATCTCACTTTTTGAGGACTTTATTTTGAAAAGTGAACAGTAAAGTAAAAATGATTTTTCAGAGCAAAGTTTTCATTTGCTTTTAGTTCATAAAGGACTGTTTCGCAGGTCATTCTATTTATTGTGAGAGCTCTTGCCTTGGGTATCTAATGTTTTCCTGCACAATGTAGTTGGGGTCACTGTTTTCCAGAGTGAGCGATCTTCTATTTAGACTAAGTGTTTGGAAAGTACTTCTACTTACGTAGTAGTATTTTTAAAATAGTGTATTCCTACAATGAAAAAGGAAAATGGTAAATCTCTTCAGTCACATTCTCTTAATGTGAATTGCTACACTTACCCTTGCTGCAATAATCTTAAATGTATGAAATGCTTTTTTACAGGTGAACTTCTAGAAATTATTTTACTGATACTTACTGGTTTGCAGAATAGCTAACATGGGGGAAAAAAGAAAACCTATGTGGTTATATATACTTAATACATATTTGCTGTCTTTGTTCATAAACTGCTGTAAACTGCAAGTCACAAAAGCTGGTAATGAGAATTACAATGGTCCTAAATGTCAAATAGACAGAACCTTAACATGTCTTGTGATGGCTTTGCAACAAGGAAGCTACCAGACTGAATTACATGCGTGGGAATCAGCAATGCTGATCTCTTACTGGAGGAATTTTACTATTTTCTGCTTCATTCCATATGGCACAGTAAAGAAGTATCTTAAGAGAAGTATCAACCATTTGGTCGTGGTGTATCAGCAATAGTGTTTTCAGGGTGTAAAGTTTAGATGTATTTTTTTTATTACCTCAAATTTTCATATTGTGTGTTGACTTTTAAAAGGGTTTTGATGGGATCTCCATTAATATCCATATAGCCAAACTGCTAAGATACAGACTGCATAAGTGGGCAATAAAGCGGCTGGACCATTGACCTTGATGGGTGTACTCTACAGTACAAAGTTCAACTGGCAGTCAGTTACCCATGATGGAGCTTGATACTGAGGACAGTACTGCTTAATGTCTTCATTAGCTGCCTCGATGATGGTATAGAGAGTACTCTCAGTAAGTTTGCAGATGCTGCCAAGTTGGGCAAAGTAGTTGATACACTGGAAGGTAAGGCTGCTATTCAGAGGGACTTTGGCAGGCTGACAGGAACCTCATGACATTCAGCTGAGGCAAATGCAAGTCCTGCACCTGGGAGAGAATAACCCTGTGGACAGGCTGGATGGTGACCGGCTAGACAGCAGCACTGCAGAAAAGATCTGGAGAGTCCTGGTAAACAACAAGTTGAACATAAGTTAGCCATGTGCCCTTGTAGCAAAGAAAGCCGCCAGCTTACTGAACTGTATGAACAAATGTGGAGCCAGAAGATAAGGGGCGTGATTTCCCCCCCACTTAAGCACTTATGGGGCTGCAGCTGGAGTACTGTGTCCACTCTGGGCTACCTAATACAAGGAAGCACTGACGTACTGGACCAAGTGCAGCAGAGGGATACCAGGATGATCAGGGTGCTTGGAATGCTTCTCACATTGAGATGTGCTTCTTCAGCCTTCAGAAGAGAAGACCAAGGGGAAAACTAATTGCCATGGGCAGTGTAGAGTTGACAAGAGCCAGATTTTTCATTGTGCACAGTGGAAGGATGAGAGGCTTTGGACACAAATTTCAGCATGGGACATTCCGAACCCATGTAAGAAAAAAAGCTTTTAAACTTGAGGGTGATCAAACACGACCAGATTACTCACAGAAGTTGCAGAATTTCTATCTTTGGAGATATTCAGAACTTGGTGGCCCAAAGCTGTGAGCAGCCTGCGCTAACTAGACCTCCCCAGAGCAAGGGTTGACTAGATGGCCTCTGGAGCTTCCTTCCAATGTCTGTGATTTTATAAAAGAATAAAAGTCATCTCAGTTCATTGCCATTGCTTGTGAGCAGCTGAAGTCCTTCTGCTGCTCAGAAAAAAAAATTGTAGTTTCTTCTTGTTGTACAGAAAGAATTGCCATCCCCAGGCTTTAGTTTAAAAATAATTAATTGATGCCCAGGAGTAAGTGTCTGTTGCAAAGCCAACATCAATAGGATGTGTTGCATCAGCTAAAGTCAACTGATGTTTTTGTTTCCTCATGTGAGTTTGGGTCATGAAAGAGCATGGCAAGAATGAGTCAGTTCAATCCACTTACAGCTACCTTCCAGATTACAGCATTCATTTTTTTCATTACCTTAAGCAAGATATTCATCATTAATTATGTTTCTTTTAATTATCCTACTTATTAGCACAGAGCTCATGAATGGAGCAATGAAGCCATCTGCGTATCGGTTTTGTAGCTGTCTCTCAACATTTAGTTGCAAGCAGCACATAGCTTTTCTACAAGAAGGAATCAGCCTTACTATAAAATAACAATATGTAAAATGTTCTGAAAGAGTCTTTTAAATTAGTGTGGATACTCTTGTGTACAGAAAGAAAACCTATGTGGTTATATATACACTATACGCCTATACTATAACCTACAGAAAGAAAACCTATACAGAAAGCTTTGGTTGTTGAGAATTTTAGTAACGTTAAAGAAATACATTTGGTGTCCAGAAGCCTTAGGTCTTGATTAAGAGGGCCTCCCTGCTTCATGTGTGTGTGTGTGTGTGTCCCCGGTCCTTGTTTAAGACTTTAGGGCTTTAATTCAGTTGCTTAAACATAGGTAACCAGTGCTATTTGAGATGCCCTGGACTGTCCCAGACATCTACATGGACCTGGCAGATATGGCATAGGAGAAACTGTGTGCCCTTCTGGGTGTCAGTCTGAGACCAGGCAGGTTGCCCTGGTACATTAATCTCAAGTGGCAGCAGATGCCTATGTTTAGATGACTGAATGTAGTGCTAGGTAATATGACCTCTTACCAAGAAGTGAAGAATAGCTATTATAACAAACTGGTGAGACATTAAAATTAACCTGTTTTTTTTTGTTGGTTATTGGTTGGTTTTTTGGTGGGATTTTTTGTTTTCTGGCTAAAGTTAACAACCATGGCTATGTCTTTAGAGACAGCCTTCAGACTGTAAGGTGTGGTTTTTGATTCTCCATGTGCGCAAGGTTGTTGTCTGGTATTGTTCTGCAACTGTACTGAGTCTGTAAGGTGTGCTTTCAGGTACAGATTCTCTGTGAAATCTTTCTTGAGGATATGAGCCTCTGGAGAGAAATTGTTGTAAGTCTTGAAACTGGTGCTGGCTGACTGCCTTCAAATTTTCTAACTCGGTATGTGCAAGTTGTCTCGAGATCTTTATTCTGAAATCCCTTTGGTTTATAGTTTAATCCTTCTAGGGTTATATAAGAGATAAGGCATGCAACTGTTAGTAGCAACAGCTTAAATGCATATGCTAGCTTTAAATTAAAAAAAAAAAAAAATCATCTATCTCCAAGACTTGAATGCAGCCTTTTGGGTGGAAGGATTATAAACCCCCACTACTGGTAAAAGGGGTGATTTTTCCCTGTTCCACTTCTTTTTCCCACTCAGTTGTATATTTCTACCATTTCTTTTGTGCTAACCTTAGTTTCTATTGTTAGGCAGTCAGTTGGATCAGGAAATTGATCCAACTGAATTTTTTTCCCCTGTAACTTAGCTTATTATGTCTCTTGAAATATTAATAGTGTGCACGTGCAGTCATCTTCCTGATCTGTACATTACAAGGTAGTATTTTGTTGTTTGTAATACTTCTCCCATACAGATAAGATTTAATAAAATTTTCCTGTAAATCATATTTTGCTAATGCTGCTCTATTACAGATGTATCCTTTACAGGAGAAAAGAATAAACTGTATTTATTAAAGAGCACAATTTTATTTCTCTTTAGCTGATAAACCGGCAGTATTCAACAAAACCTACACTTTAAATAGTGGATTGATCTGGTACATGGTTTTAGTTCTTGGCATTTATGTTTGACAGTTTTGTGCAGTCGCACAGGAAAAATAGCATGCCAGACTGCAGCACAGTAGGTCCACAATTTTACTTGAAGATCAAATTAAAAAAAAAAAAAATATTTAGAACATGTAACTGAATTCATTTGTATGTTTTTGTTTACTGCACGACTCCAAAGGTTGATGCGTAATAAAAAAGGGTGGTAATTATAGAAACTGCCACATGAGATTTATTTTTGGTTTAGTTCCATGATGCTATGGTTGCTGAGCTGCTGAAGTTGGTATGCTATTTCTTTGCTCTTGATTGACCCTGATTTAAAAACAAAACAAAAGCCCTCAAAAACCCAAAACAAAACCCGCACAACAAAATAACCACAAAAAAACCCAAACAAATGAAAAAGCAAACAACTCCCTGCTCAAAACACAAAGTGTCATTGAAATGAATTTGTCATTTTGCTTGTATTTAACAGACATCTGAAAGCAAAACCCAGACTTTTCCTTGTATGTGTGCATCTTTGATGGATTTTTGCTCTTAAATATATTTCATATGTATGATGTTCTACTAAAGTGATTTGTGATTTTAAACTTTGTATACAGATATTAGACTAATATTTTCATAGCAAATCTGTAATTTCAAAACATAGGAGGGAAAACTTGAGTGTATGATCAGCCAGAGAATTTAACTCCCAACCGTTAACTACAGCCATGGCTATGTAGTAGTTCAGCTATTGTCAGTGATGTGTATTTCCATTTATTTCTGTATTTTTCTGGAGTTAAATTTGATCTCCACTGCCCTCTGTCTAAAAGTTGGCCTCAATGGGGTCTTAGACTAAGGCTAATATTAAGAGTATTGACTGCCAATTACAATGCTTAAAAGCATAGATAACAAACAACTTTCTCTACTGAATAATTTAAAATGTAATAGAACGTGCCCTCTTGTTAGGGCCAAAGCTAGTTGTCAAGGATGGGACAGTGTTGGTAATGACTGTTTTGGTTGCCCTGTCGTAGGATCTGAACCTGTTAGCTCCATCTTCTGTCTGTCAGGTAACTGCTGGTAATTTAATTATGTGCTTTATTTATGTTTCTAAAGAAAAATCAATTACTGAAAGGAAGGTTGTATTTAATTGTAGTGAATAATGCACTTTCAAGGACATTGGTAAAGGAATACAGGGTGTTTATACATCTGTTAACTTCACAGAGTAAGTTTGGTTACTCGCTCGCTCACTCCCCCCTGGTGGGATGGGGGAGAGAATCAGAAGAGTAAAAGTCAGAAAACTCGTGGGTTGAGATAAAGACAGTTTAATAGGTAAAGCAAAAGCTGTGTGCGCAAGCGAAGCAAAACAAGGAATTCATTCACTGCTTCCCATGGGCAGGCAGGTGTGCAGCCATCTTCAGGAAAGCAGGGCTCCATCACACGTAACAGTTACTTGGGAAGACAAACGCCATCACTCCGAACGTCCCCCACTTCTTTCTTCTTCCCCCAGCTTTATATGCTGAGCGTAACATCATATAGTATGGAATATCCCTTTGACCAGTTGGGATCAGCTGTCCCAGCTGTGTCGCCTCCCAACTCCTTGTGCCCCCCCCAGCCTCCTCGCTGGTGGGGTGGGGTGAGAAGCAGAAAAGGCCTTGACTCTGTGTAAGCACTGCTCAGTGGTAACAAAAATGTCCCTGTCTTATCAACACTGTTTTCAGCACAAATCTAAAACATAGCCCCATACTAGCTACTGTAGTGAAAATTAACTCTATCCCAGCCCAAACCAGTACAATTGTATAACAATATTTCACAGGAACACTGTCTCAACAATTTTTGGTTGTCTCCCTCCAGTAGGCAGGAAAGTCAGTGGTGTGAATGCACAGCATGGAAGAATAGAACTGGGGCAATCAGGAGAAGAATGGCTTAAAATGACTGTGCTGTAGTGAAAAAGAGAGGGGTATACGCAGTTGTTTGGTAGGGGGAAATAGCAGATGATTTTGGTTAGTAGAGAAAACACTCAAAATGGATTTGTGTCATTTTTGGGTATGTCTGCATTACTGATTGTATTGCATAGATCTTCAGATCCAAAACTTCTTCATGTACACTTGGAGCGTACCACTTGCTACGTGCATCAGATGTGCAGAAAGCTCATAAATGCTGAGACTTATCGAGCAATTTATATGTTAGCCTAGATCAATGGTAGCAGGCTGTAGCGGAGATCAGGGTGCCTCTCAGCTGCAGTCAAATAACTCAGGCTACTTAGTTCTTATAAGCAAGCACTAGTCTCTTTCTGCTGAGTAGGCTGTGTCGCATCTCTTGCAGAGCCTTCGGAGCCAGGTGTAGTCTGATGAGCTTTTCGGGACAATGGGTACATCTGCAAGCTGTTGGCAATAGTTACGTAGTTTAAAATAAGAAAAAAAGAAAAATAAAATTGGAAGGGCAGACAGTGATTTGTGGTTGTCAGATTTATGATAAAAAAGTAGATAATAAGCGTATGTTATTTATAAGTAGCTGTTTGGAACTTACGAAAACCATTTTTAAAATACTCAAGCAATACGTATTTTCTGCAGAGCTTATAAAATCATGTTATTGTGAACTAGAGGAAATCACTGGCTTTATGTTTTGAACAAGTGCTTGTATGAAGTGTTAAACCAGCTTTTGACAGCACAAGTCCTTTTTGGATGGAGAGAAAATATTTTCAGTTGATTCACTTTGATTCCGTTTCCTAGCTGTTTTTTAAGTTGAGAAATTAATGGGTAGCGGTTTAAAACTGGAAGGTTTGCTCCCACCTTTCCCGTCTGAGGAAAAAATAAGGTATAGAAGGCAGAGATCTGTTTTTTCTGTTTAAATTCTTTAGATTTTGGAGCTAATCAATTAACTTGTTAAGCAGGACTTCCTAGGAAGTTTTAGATAAAAAACATTTCAATCTTAAGAATTCATCAATTAACTAAAACTGATTTTAAATTTCTACTTTATTCATTTTAATTGAATTTCTCTTACTATTCTGAAACAATTCACTATGGGTTGTAAGTATTTACTTTATATCCTACTAGAAATAGAAAATGGAGGTTGACATCAGAAATTAACAAGCTGAACTAAAAGCTTATCGGTATGTGAGTAGTATACCTTAGCTAGGAAAATTAATGGAAAGATTTGCAAGCCAGTGTATTTTAATGAAAAAATAAGAAATGCCTTGTTTTCCTAATTACGGTATAAATGTAAATGTAAGTTTAAATGAAAGCTTGCTGAGTTTAAATGAAAACTTGCTGATTTTTAAACTATAATAAAATTGGCAATATAAAACAACTTAACCTTGTCTTTTAGCGTTCTGTTCAGTGAGGAAGAACTGCACTGATCATGCTGTACTGCAAAATGTAATTTCATGTGAACCTCTTCCTCCTGCAACGTCCCTTTAGCAAGGCAGTCTGCCCCTCTATTTCAGAGGTTTTAAAACCAAAAAGCTAATTGATGCTCTGCCTGGACATTTAAAATTGCAAATAAATCCTCAGGTTACAAACAGATTAGCTTTGTTTTAAAATGGTAAATAATACACTTCCAGCTTCCTTTAGTTTGATACAAATTGCAGGGTCAATAAACCAAATAATTTTGTTTTAAATTTGAAACACTACTTAGATTTACAGTCCAGAATTGATCCTTGACATGAATCAAACATTAATGTTAGTAGACTAAGTGATTTAATAGTACTAATTATAAAATTTCAAAGAAATGTCTCCAAAAAGCAAAATAAAATATAGATTCCTTTATTAGAGGAATTTTTAAGTAAAGATAATTTTTTAAAAAATATTTTAAGAAAAAAAATACTTTTATTTTAGGAACAATAAGGAAAGAAAGTGTAGTTTGTAGTTGAAATAGAAATCAGTGAAGTGCCCAGCCAAGGGACTTGATTTTAATTCTGAAATGAGATATGAAAAATTCACATTCCCCTTGCAAACAAATGACATCCTTATACTAGAGGTGAACTGTGTCAGATGAGCCAAGGTGCACTATAGACTTTATCAGACCTGTAAGCTTTCTTCCCGCTCCCAGAAGATAAATATTCATCTTGGGCATGAAATGCCTTTAAAAGAAGGAATGAAATCCTAAATTTGATCCCCAGATCCTATGGGAAGACAGAAGTTTTTAAAGTCAGGTATGTTTTAACGTTTGCTGTATCAGGAGGACATTCCATGCACAGCCTTTTAAACTAGTTGGGATTTCTTAGACAAGGGGAAACTAGTTGGAATTTCTTAGGCAACCTAACCTCCTTATTTCCAGGTAATTAACTGTAACGTCCAGCAGTGTGGTAGTAAAGGTATGAATAATAGAGGCTAGAAGATCATTAGCAGGGAAGGAGATGAAGTTTCCTAATCAAATGGAGATTATAGTGTTCTTTGTTTTCTAGTTCGTTAAATTACACCGGTGAGATAATTGCTTGACTGTTATTTGGTTTATATGCTTTTCTTTGTAATTTGTTTCTTACATCTATATGAGGGTTTATCTTTTGCTCCCTAAAATGTTATAATTTCCTGGACTTTTTTCCTCCTCTCAATTTTTAAGTTGTTAAGTTGCTGCTTGTCTTACAGTTTGTAGGAGTTCCTACCACTGGAACTGACTGCAGTTCCTGTCTGAGGCCAAACAGTCTTTTGGTAGAGGCTTAATTTCATTAAGTAATTAATTGGGAAAAGCCAATTTGCATTTTCTGCTCCAGATCAGAACTTCTCCTTTTGTCTTTCAAAATCTGATCTAACTTGTTCCAGAGTCTGGGTCTTTTTTTCCCACAGGAAGTATAATGCTGTCAGTGTCTTAAATTTAATTTTTTTTTTTTTTTCCAGACTGAGACAACTATAGGCCTCAGTTCATATCAACAGAAAAGGTAAGCATGATTCTGTAAAAGTTTAATGCAGCCATCCTATTGTGACATTTGTGATATTTTTTATAAGAATAATAAAGTTTTCGTGTAAACAAGATCAAATACAAATCGTGTAATTTTTCAATTATTTGTCTCATGCAGAGGAAATTTAAACTAAAATGTAAAACAATTTTTAATATTGGACAGCTAAATCATTTCACATATGGAATAAGAAATGGAAGAATTCTTTAATTCACTTTGTAATGTATACCATAGAGTAATTCTGTGTAAATAAAGAGGGGTTAAACTGAGACTCTGCTTGTAGATTTTTTTTTTTAAATCATTTTACTGGAGTTTTGTTGAGAAAGGAGTAGTTTTGTTTACCTGCTTCAAAAGTTCTTGGGGTCCTTTTGAAGAAAACTTTATGATATTACTTTTGATAGATTCTTCCCTGTCCCCCTGTTCCGCCCCATCCCCCTGTCCCCCCTGTCTCCCCCCCCCCCCCCCCCCCCAATCTGTTATTGAAGAATTTTTCATGTATAGTATCTGAGAAGGAGAAGTGGCCTCTTTTTTCCCTGGTCCCTATTTTTTCTCTGGAGACTCCTCAAATATTCCTGTGTATTTAATGAGTACATTGAACAGTAATAATGCAGCTTGTTTCTTACACAATAGCATTCAACAAACTGTCATTTAAAGCATAGCTTATTTTCAGTAAATACAGCTAGATTTTTTTTTCACTGTCTGTTTCCGTTTCCTTCCCAGGAAATCTAGTAAAAGGACTATTCTTTTTTTATTTCAGATGAGTATATGAAAAGTTGTTATTTTACTTTGTGTATAATTGCTTAAACATGGGCTTAAGAGCATTCTCCTTCCAACAAGTTTTGAAAAATCTCTGGAAAAAAGCAACATTTTTCATTTTACACTTAAAACCCTTGATCCTAATTGTATCACTTGCCACCAGTCTCTCCTGCCCTCTGATTTGATACAGACCTAAATCTTGAAATGGTAAATCTCCTGAATTGTATGAAAATACTGTAGACTTTGCCTTACCTAGTACTAGGTTTCTAAGTATACTTGGAATTCAGGGGTTTAGGGGAAAAGAGTGCATATGAAGGTGCTGAAGTAGGTTATGAGGATGTGGCAGGTCTTTCACTCCAGATGAAATTAAAACATAAATTCACATTATCTTTATTGTGATAAAGTAAAAGAGAACGAGTTAATATTATGTATTGAAATAAGGCAGATACTTCATATTTTGATCTGAAGCTTGAGGCAGTTTGTGTATTATGATAATGTGAATTTTGTCAAACTTGTATATACAAACTTCTCATTTGCTTTTTCATTAAAAAAGTTTAGCTTAGTCATTCTGCATAAAACTTTGTGGTGCTGTACTTTTCCTGAATCTGTTGTCTTTCCCCTTCCCCAGCAATGCAGGCTCCTCTCTGCCCTTCAGGACTTCTGCCCATTTATTTCTCATCTGTGAAGTCCCTCAAATTAAACTTTCCACCTGGTACTTTTACTAAACTACTTGCCTGTTAACATTGGATTAAGCAAGCAGAATATGCATTTCACTAAACTGCTTCCCATAAATAATCACTTCCAAAGATGTATTCAGTACTGGTTTCTCTGCTAACCACTTACACATAGAATATATATGCATCCATGTGTGTAACTGTACTGTGATAGGAGAATGAATTACCACATGTAAAGTTACCATGTATTTAGAGTTCCTTGAATTTAATTTTCCTGGTTGCTGTAATCATACAAATCATAACATTTTGGTTAAGATAAAATAAAAGATCAAGTTTAAATTATGCACTTTAAATATTTTATTTACTAGGGGTTTTCCCCATTTTGCTGTCTTAAACTGCTTGCGTGAAGCCCTGCACTCATCACCCTGCAGTGGACTCAGACTTTGCACAGCAGTAAAAGAATCTCTTAAATTTCATTATTGAAGTCCTCCTGTATGTTTAAAGATAAGTAAGATGATCCTTAATGCTTCCAGAAGAACTCAATCAAAGCAAATAGGTTTCAGAGCAGTATAACTAATATTAGCTTCCAAAACTTCCATTTCCATAAGCCAAGTAGCTTAAGCTAAGTGATCAGTGTTCTTCGCTGTCATGGTTTGTACCATTAAATCGACTGGACTTCTGATCATTCATAACTCACAAACAACATGAGTGGTTTAAGATGCTAGTACTCCAGTCGTTTACCTGTCCTTCCTGCCAAGGATTCTCTCTCCTGTGGCAGAGAAAGTGAGTATGTGTGCCTGTGGCTCAGCTGCTGCAGTTCATGGTCCAGTGACTTACTCTACCCTGCCAGCGATGATGGGTTTGTACGTGGATTGTGAACTGGAGCTGTTGTGCTGTGGGTATTTGTTGCATTCTTCCACAAGCTGTTAGGGGACTGCAAAATGGTAGGGGACACAGCTGTAGACAGGAACTTAAACAGCTGTAGCTATGCGCTGCAGTAGGTCAATCAGATTGCAAGTATGAAAACATGAATTTAGGAATGACAGCTGAACTTCTGAGAACCATGATTAGTGTATTTTGTCTTGGGTAGAGTCAGACTTTATGGAGATCATTTAAATGGAATAGTATCTTGTTTAAATCATTGAGTCTCAGTGGCAGAAAGAAGATGCCTTTATTGGGACCTAGGGATTATGTGCAATTTTTTTGTCTCCCAGGAAACAACTGAGTTGGTGGTCCTTGAGAATGAGACTGAGGCCATGGATTAGATATGCTTCCAGGATTTTTTATTTTAATTTCTCATCTAAGAAGATTGCTTTCTGTGTTTGAAATTTCAGTATTCTAGAGTGTGTTCTAATAAAACACCAGCTTACAGATTTGAAAAATCTCTGTGTTTGCCAGGAGGATTAGTCCATTCTGCTTCAGAGCGCTGGCCTATTTGGGGTTCGATCACAATGTGATAAAGATCTGTATCGCAAACTCTTTGATGCCATATTACAATGTAAATACCCAATTTACTGTCTGCCTGTTTCTCTGTCATTATTGGTTTTACATGGATCTTTCTTTCAAGTATTTTTCTAGGTGATTTTTTTCAGTGGCGTGGCTAAAAACTGTAGGTTTCTGGTCCACATGCTTAACTTCTCTAGATGACTTGTCTTTCATTGTCCTTATTAGAGATTACAATATCTCTTTCTTGGTATAGCTTGCAGATATTTCTTCCCTATCTAGACAGTTTATTCAGTTCTTTGATCTGCTTTTTAACACTAATTGGAAGGAGGGAAATGAACTAGCCATTTAATTTGTTTTGTTCTTGCCCACGGTCAGGTTACAGTGCATCTATTCAAGCTTCTCCCTGTTCTTTCCCCACCCTTTCCCCAGACAACCCCCTCAGGAAGTGTTAGCTTTGAAGTTTTAATGTCTGATATCATGAGTATGTTTTCCTGATACAGGGTTAATGTTGGCGTAACCGAGCCAACCACTAGCTGGGTGTAGTTTATGAAAAACTTTTGTTGCTAGTCTTTTTATTCATCCGTACTTATAGCAGTGGCTACTTGCAGATACCGAAGTAGTCAAATGATTTGTGGGAGTTCACTTTCTCATTGAGTCTGTGTTTAATACCCATATTTCTAAAATAATTTTAACTATAAAAATTTAAGTGCATTTTCTGATATGTGCAGCTCAGTCTTATTTTTAAATATTAACAAGTCATGGATGCACTCAGGGAAATATGATTGGTTACTTACTTTTTTTAGCCAAAAATGTTCTGTCTTTGAGGTGGCTCTTTCAAGGACGTTCTGGCACAAAAAGTACCTACTGTGAGGTATTTGCCTATTTGTCATTTTAAAAATTCACGTGGTTATTTTTGGGCACACTTTCATTTTATTTTGTGGTAATAGAAAATACAAAGTAGTGGCTTTCTAAGAGTTTGTATTGCTAAATAAAATAATGAGATCTCTTGCTATTTGATGGTTTAATGCTATTGTCTTTATTTCTTGACGATATATGGCACAGGAGAGGAAATAAAACCCTTTAAACAACTGGTAAAGTAATGTGGGAAAAATACGTGTAGAGTAATGCTTAGATTTGAATTTTCCACAGTAGCAATTAAAGATGGTACAGATAAGATTCCACAGCGCACAGACCTCCTCCAGAAATCCCAGAACAGCTAGAAAGGTGAAGTGAGGATACAGAGAATCAGTTCCTGCCCAACTTTGCAGAAATCTTTAAATGCTATATTTGACAAGCATTTTCTTCATCTCCAAATGCAGAGATGTGCATGGATTATTTAAAATTATGAGTGCCTAGTACTCTGTGATAAACAGCAAAACATTATAGAGGTGCTGCAGAATGTCCTTAGACAGAAGAAAATTGTGTCTTGGCACAGATGGACATCCATATCACCTACAGTCTTTCCAGGCATTGATATTTTGACCATCTTTATAACTGCATCTGTGACTAACCTTATTGAGACATGAAGTTGCACTTCAGTGAATTGCATCTGGTAGTAGGTTGCTTCTGGGTAGTAGCAGTACAGTAGTTATTTTAGTAGTTGAGGTAGACGCCCTCTTGCTTGAATGACAGAGTGGATGGTACGGCGAGGGTAATGATGGTGTCAGGGACTGCGTGTAGTTCACTGTCAAGTCTCATTTTTAAAATCAAAATTCTTGCAGAAGGGAAAAAGTATTTGGAACATCTTAAATCATTGCTAGGAACTAGTCATTCCTGAAACTTCATAGGTTCAGCTGACTCCTAGCCAGTTCTTCGTCTGCTGGAGCTTGTTGGTAGATGTCAGTAGTCCCCTCTCATTCAGATGCATCTTTTCCTTTTCATGTTGTTGTTCTTGACTTTGAAGGTTAGAAAACTTGCAGGGTAGCGAAAGAAAAATATTTAAATTCTGATATAAGACCGGGAGCCATAGCTCTACATGCATACAATAGTAATTAACTTAAATGTCATTATGCTATAAAGTTGCCCTACCCATGGGTGTATCCAGCCTTCAGTGAGCAAGTGCCCAGCAGAGCAGACCTTATCATCATTTTGTACGTCTGCTGCAAGTTGACTCATGTTGGGCCTTTCAGTAGGCAAAGTTTGGGAATTCCGATATTGCTTGTTCCCATTTGGATCTTGTTACAGTTCTTACTTTTATTACAATAGTTGGCATTCATTATGATGTAGCTGCCTTTACCAAACTTCAGCCAGGTCAAGGGAGGTGCTTCTGCCCCTCTATTCTGCTCTGGTGAGACCCCACCTGGAGTACTGTGTCTAGCTCTGGAGCCCCGAACACAAGAAGGACATGGACCTGCTGGAGCGGGTCCAGAGGAGGCCACAAAAATGATCAGAGGGCTGGAGCACCTTTCCTCTGAAGACAGGCTGAGAGAGTTGGGCTTGTTCAGCCTGGAGAAGAGGAGGCTCCGGGGAGACCTTATTGCAGCTTTTCAATACTTAAAGGGGGCCTGTAAGAAAGATGGGGAGAAACTTTTTAGCAGGGCCTGTTGTGATAGGACAAGGGGTAATGGTTTTAAACTAAAAGAGGGGAGATTTAGACTAGACATAAGGAAGAAGTTTTTCACAATGCGGGTGGTGAAGCACTGGCACAGGTGGCCCAGAGAGGTGGTAGATGCCCCATCCCTGGAAGCATTCAAGGTCAGGCTGGATGGGGCTCTGGACAACCTGATCTAGTTGAGGATGTCCCTGCTTATTGCAGGGGGGTTGGACTAGATGACCTTTAAAGGTCCCTTTCAACCCAAACTACTCTATGATTCTATGATTTAAAAATTCTGTGTTGTCTAAATGCCTATCCAGGATAATATAGCTATGCAGTCTGAGAAGATGTTGCTTAAACTTTTCATGTATGTGGAGAATTGTGTATGTCCTGATTGGTCAGTAATTAGTTTCCCTGGAAGTATGCTGGATGGAATTAGATTGATTGAGTTCAAGGCCTTAGCTTTCATAAGGCAACCCACATGTGCCTGTTTGAGGGCGTTTTCCATCTCCTGGCTTCTCTGTTGAGGCAGAACTGGGTGGTTCTACTGTCCTGGCTGGGTTTGTGGAGCAGCTTTGCTTACCTAGGACACGTTGCTGCAGCTCTGTCTTTGGGTGTCTAGGATTGTTTGATACAAAGTCAGAAAACAAGGATCTAAACCAAGGGTGCTATTTTAATATCAGTAACAAAAGCATTTAAAGAAAAAAGAAAGCCATTGGTCTTGAGCCATTCAGGAGCCATTGATCTTGAGCCATTCTTTAGCCTTTCCTGTTTATTTCTTTTACATTATTGTCTCCCTGCTTTATGGTTTATTGTATGAATATGATTTTTACTCAGCCCAAAATAAAGTGTTACTGAATTACAGAGATACTTAAGTGTGGTCACAGTCACATCATCCTGAATAAGAAAATGTTTCAGTCAGTGGAACTGTTTTGTATTTTTTCTTGTAACTTATGGTATGGGTTATTGATTGTGCTCTATGTAACTGTAATGGTAAAATAAGCAGTAGTAGAGAATGTTTCCAGATACTTCATGGTCTTCACTGTTGCATTGTTTGAGTGATATTTAAGTTTTAGTCTTCATCTACTAGCATTCTTCTAAAGAGTTCCCAGTGGGAGGTTAGTATAGGCAAAGCTAAGGAATGTTTCTAGAGCAGAGTTGCTGTCTTCTGGAGATTATGGGTTTTTAACAGTATATAGCCATGGGCTGTTTTCTCCCATGTGGCCTCAGTACCATTGAAGGGGTCCAAGATTGTTTATGTACTAGTGTAGATGTAGCTAGAGAAGCTCATGAAGTGTGTGTAAATGACTGTTATACACTGAGGAAGATGTTTGGATATTGCTATGAAAGATGATATAAACCTGTTTAGCTTACTATTTTGCTTAGCCATCGCTATGTAGAGGAAAACTAACGTTTCAATTATGTCCATTTCCAAGATTTGTACTCTTGCATACTCTTTTTTGGAGACACCACATGATCATGTCAGTGGCTGGTAAAATTACGGTATTCTGACTGGACAAGTTTGTCAGGCTATTTCTTCTTTTGAATTAGTTACTCTGTTATTAATGAACGTTTTGCTAAGAAAGGGCAATTTGAGATGGGAAGGAAGCAAAAATGTATCATTTAATAGTTTCTTTTACAGCATTTTAATTTTTCTTTCAGTGTATCCCTGTATCGGGGAAATTGCCGACCTCTCCGGTTTGAGCCACCAATGCTGGATTTCCATGAACAGTAAGTTGAAAAGTCTCTTGGTCTGTTTATTTAGGCAAATAGAAAAAAACATCTCAAGCATTTAAAACTGATGGAGAAGGTTGTATACATAAATTGCGTTGCTAGATTGTCCGTAAGTGTAGTTGACCTATGTGTTCCAGAGAGCTGATTTACTTGGTCTTAAACATCATGTAGCAACCTATCAGCTGCCATGGTTCTGGTAGTGTAAGTACTTGTACTTACTTTTTAGGTACTTGTAAAGCTGCTCTGCAGAGTGGAAACACTTTTAAGTCTAGAACTTAATGTACTGAGGTGAGGTTACCTTTCTGCTTGTACGTCACTCACGTCAGACAGTATCTACTCTAGCAAAAAAACTTTGGCAATGGATCTGCAGTTAATTAGAACAGTAATGTAGAGTCGTGAAAATACAGCCTCAAGGAGAACAAAGAGCCTCCAGGAACAAAGCTCCATGCTCCACCTCGCAGCTGGTTGCTGTTTTGATTCTCAGTGGCTGAATGTAATGGTTTACAGCAAACTTATCTGTGGCTTTTCTGAAAGATAAAAGAAAGGGAGGAGGAAGGAAGTCTAACAATTTCAACAATGTACCTGTTTGTAATCAGTTCCTCTGAGGACTACTTCAGTCTTAACTTTTCTTACCATAACTGGTTACTGTATATAGGTAGCTACATCATTCTTTTTGTTAAGAGTCAAAATCAGTTCTGGAGTTGGTGCACAGGGATGAAGCACGGTTGTTTTTTTGACACAATGTAAACTGCAGTGAGGACGTTTCAAACATTTTGTTAACACTTCATTCTGGAGAAGGAAAACAGCCCAAGTGTGCCTTAGCGCAGTATTGCTTCCCCCATCCTCAGCCAGCACTGCTGCTGGATGAAAGGCTGCTGTATAAGCCATGGATTATTAATAAAAATATAGTACCCCTTGTCTGTAGGAAAGGCCATTGTACAGCGTGGTGACTACAGAGATGCAAGGAAGCTCCTGTGTATTGACATGGTGTATACTTCTCTGTTTCTGAAAGAAGAGAGGCTGTAACTGTGTATTGTTGGCACAGAGTAGTTGTCCAGAAATAACCTTTCTACAAAAAACCCCGACGATAATGCCACTAAAGAGCAAGGTTATACGAAAATGCCCCATTTTACAGAATTTATTTGTGCTCAGTCTAACAAAACTGTAACTTTTACTTCTGAGTAAAGACATAATAAATCACTTTGTCCCCTCTTCCTTATTCCTTCAAAATTTCAGAATCTCTAGCTTTTTATGTTGTGTGTTTTTGTTGTTGTGGTTTTTGTAATGTTAGTAACTGGTCATAGGTGAGAGCATATTGAGCTTCTAAATTGAATAGTAAAATACCTAGTGGTAAGCCCTGCTCTACTGTATCTCTGCTATAACAAAATTAGGTTATGGTTAACAAATTATACTGGTGAGTGCAGTACAAACGCAAACTTGTAGAGCAGTTTGCTCTATGTTAGAGTTACTGTAAACTTAACTATTGATTTGGTTTTAAGTGACTTTCTCTTAAAATTGTAAAAGTTTTCAGTTCATAGTAATTACAGAATTTGACATTTGAAATGTATTTTATACACCTTTTTCTAATATGAATAAAGTATTTTGTTGATGTACTCTGAAATATCTTGCTTTTAAAGGTCATCTATAGTTTGCATGCTTGTCTGAAGAAAGCTACATGTGCTTCTTTGCTTTATGGATTTCCAAAGATGCGGGGTTTTTTTCTGTGCTAAAAATGGATCCCAGACAGTATCATAAATACTTTAGGCTGTTCTTCATTATATTTTGGCTTTTTATGTAAGCAGTTCTTGTCAGAGCTGAAAGCATTGAAGAAATAGTGTAGATCTAGTACATTGTTAAAGTAGTGCAAATCTCTTACTTAGGAAGGGCTCTGTACAACAAATGTAGAACTGCACTGGAGGATCACTGCCTTCTATCAGTTAAAATAGGGAACCTGTGTGTTAGATCTTGGTTCATTATGTGTTCTGTTTATTCCTAACAGTATATGGTAATTAATTTATCTGTTTTAGTTTAGGTCTTGATCTCAGGCAGAAATCATCTCTGATTTATTAAAACTTCAGTAAGATTTCAGAAACAGTTTTAGAAAAGGTGTAGATATGGAACTCCAAAGTTCAGTTTAAAATCTGTACTTAGGCATTTAAATAAAAGTGAACCAACTCTGAGAAATGCAGAGTAACTCAACCTTATGGTGGGAACAAACTGCAGGTGCCAAGCACCTTGGAAGTCAAATAATGCAGATTTAAGCTTTTGGCTTTTTTGCCTTTTAAAATAGACAGGATTTTCGCATTCAAATTCTGGCTTTTCTTTCTTTGTTAATAATGGGTTTTAGGAAAGGCATAAAATGCATGTTTAGTTTCTGAATAAGTATTGTGCCTAAATGGTGTTTTGTTAATAGGTAGCATGTAGCATTTAGTAAAGCAAGCTTGTTCAAAGTTCGTGTTTATGCTGAGCTATCAACATGTATCATTCCTAGGCTAAAGAAAGTTGCAATATTTAATTTCAGTTGTAAGCTAACCCATTCTTCCTGTGACATTTTTGGTTTGCTAAGAGTGTGTGGGTTTAATCAGATGTTTCAAAAACATGCCAACTTGAGCAGGAATAATATTTATTAAAAGTTATGTTATCTAGGGACCTCAGAAAATCAAAATCAGTATTAAGTTGATAAATAGGTGCTGTAGACACACTTCCTGTGTTCCACCTGGAGATGAGATTACAATGGCCTTATACTTCTGTTTTGTAACAGTTGGGGGTTTTTTAATGCCGTTTTAATATAAAATAAAAAATACCCTATTCTACCACTTTGAAGGCAGTCCAGGTAATCTCACATTTATCAAAGGAAATGTATGCTGTATGTTAGGACATGCAAATCTTCAGCTCACTTGAAGAGATCCCAAATGTTGTCTGTATTCATTAAGCCTCTGGGAATGGGGCGGAACTGAGGCAGGTTCTCCCATATCACTGCTCCAGGGGACTGCTTGGACTAAGTGGAATACTCATTTGGTTATTTTATGTGAAAGCCTCCTTCTTGTGTTTCTGAAGTAACACCAGTCTTCCTCTGGAACAAATTCTGCAACATGTTGGATATTGGAGATTTGGGGCTTTAAAGAAAACAAACAAGCAAAAATACCTCCACCCAAACCCAGCTCCACAACTAGCTACCTTTATTCTTAGCTGCATCCTATTCCTTGTAATCTCTCTTTTAATCTGTTACTCTCCCCTGTTGTTAAATGGGAATGGAATAATTGAGGTGTTCTAACATACAAACAGTAACCATTATGTCATCTTCCATAACTTGGGGAATTGGTTGCTCAGAGGCTATTTTGACAGAACAGTCATTACCTATATGGCTTTCTGTGTTTGAGATAAGTCTTCACGTTAGAGCTCTTGCAGGTGGCCCATCTGGATGAAGACTGAAGAACACTGTTGCAGGGCAGTTTATATTCAGTTCTTGCACCTGCTTTGTGGGAGAACTTGAATCTTGATTCAAGTTCTTGATCTTGATACATCGCCTTCATCTGTGTTAATTCAATTCTGACTATATCAAAAGTAAAGTTTGTAAGTTCTTTGCAATTAAATTTTTGGTAGAATTAACTTTTGGTAATGGAGCATTTGGGTGTTATTTTAGGATACTAACACAATATAAGCTAGAACTGCTTACCATCAAAATTTTAAAATGTGGAATTATTTTAAAGATGAAGTTGACATCTTACCCCTGCTTCATAGAAATTATTGATAATGTATGAAATGATACTTTTAGCAAAAGCAATAGTTTAATCCTTGATCAACATATGTTTCTGTGGTGAATGGAGGTGCTTATTTCACTCAGTTGGAGCAGAGTCCCATTCTCTAGACAAAGTTTTCTCGGTAGTAGGACAGAATTCTGAAAATCTATCTTTCGGTTTTCTGTTGATGAACAATCTTGCTTTGCATTTCCTTTGAAATGTTTTCCTTAGGGGATTTTTGTAATGTTTTCATGTTTCTTGTTTGTGAGCTCCAGTATTTGGCAGGATATGAAACCTTGAGCTGGCCTTGAAAGCAATCGCTTGGTAATGTTCAAATATTTCAGACCTTCTTGCAGGTCTTGAGACCTTATGTTACTTGAAGTAACATAAGAGGATGGGAAGTTTAGCAAATTGGTCTGTTTTCTTCAAAAACTCTAATCTCTTAACAGTAAATAGTGGAGAATTTGAGCAACTAGAGAGTTTATCTAAATCACTACTTTTCTTATATTTTAAACAAGTACAAATGGTGAAAGGACCTATAAGGTACCTATAATGTGCAGCCAAATGTTTCCACAGTACATTTGATACACTTCTAACGTGTGAGAGTGTGACATTGTTGGAATTTTAAACTGTTGGGAAATGGAAGTTTCATTTCCCTCGCAGTTTAAATGTAAGAAACTCTTGACAGTAAGTTGACGTTTAGTCCAGATCTACCTCTAGTTCGCCTATCATGCTAGACTGCAGAATGCTGCCAAAGCAAATAATAGTTTATGACACTCTTAAATTCATTCAAATCACAGTTGGTGACATGACTGGATAAGGCTCTACTACTGATGTTTTGTATATGGGGTTTTGGTAACTATTTGGAAAAGGTATGACTTGTTGTATGTTGTATGGGATCTAAGTTAGATTCCTAACACAAAATGGGGCGTTTGCTCTGTTTAGCATGTTACATGGACACTAACTTTTTGTCAAGTGTAATATAAAAGAACTTTCTTGATTTATTAACAGCCAGTGAAATCTGGAAGCTGAGAAACAGTTGGTCTACAGGCTAGTACATATACAAAACCAAAACCCTTCTGCTTTTTGCTTTTCCGTGTTAATGAGATGCATTTGCATTCTCAAACTTATGTGCTTCAGTTACTCTAACTTCAGTTAAAGAAGCAACGTGCTTGTGTCACTCAACCAGTGATGCATATAGTTGCATGTGAAACAGGAAGAATGCTCTAGTCACTAATTTTCTAGTCTTGTACATCATGCAGGCTTCCTTAACGTAAGGAACTGGCATTTTCTTCAAAATGGGGTATAAAAGGCATTCCCTTTCAGTCTCTAGAGGTAACCTTGTAAGACCAGCTTGTTTCATTTCATTAAAAGTAGCTGGATACATTACACCCAAGTTATTGTTGGAGCTCACTATCTCTGGTCTTCTGACTGGAGAACTGTCTGCATTGGGTCAGGGAGTTCCCAAGCTGCATGTATTTAGAGGCTAGGAGAGTTTTCCGGGCACCTGACTTTGTATGCTTTCCACGTTACTACACTTTTGCCTTCTAGGCATCTGCTATTCACTCCTGTCTGACACAGGATAGTGATTTAACCCACGTGAAACTTTTGATATGCTGTGCGACAACTCGTCTTACAATTGTTTCAGCAGTTGCCAAAGATGCTAAAAGAAAAAAAATACTTCAGGGGAAACATATTTGTTAAACTCTCAAATTCGTGAGGAATTTACCTGAATTGAATCTTGAGCTTATTTATCTATATTCCTAGCATTCCAGAATCTAAGTGGGGAGCTTTTGGTTGACTTCAGTTCTCTCTCCAGTCTTATTAGAAAGACTAGGAGATGGAAGAGGAGGAATGTATCTGCTGAATTTATATCCTTTGCTTTGCAGTAATAGATTTGTATCAGTTTTCGTAAATCAAGCGAGCATTTTACAGAGGTGTCTAAACTATTTGCAGTAAGAAAAAATGAAATTACCCTTTTAAAAGGGCATTTTCTCAATCCATATTTGCTTCACAGTGAGTAGCTAGATATTTTTGCAAGTTAAGTTTGACCCAATAACTCAAGGACTCATCTCCCCAACTTTTTGCAGGAGCTGGTTTCCTGTCTTAAAAGAATCTACCTCTTGACCTCTAGAGCAGCAATGAATTCCATTACAAGGACATGCTTACAATACGCTGCAGATACTAACTCAGACTTTGGAAAGAGTTGAGTTGCAGCAGTAAAGAATGCGAACACAGGCTTCTTTACCCATTTGAACAGGCACCTCACCCTTGTTAATTACCATCTTCTCATCTAGGTTGTGGTATCTGGTTTTAATCAGTGTAGGTGGACCTAGCATTACGCAGGGACAAAAGATTAGGAGCAAAATCTTACATGCTTTGACAGGTCATGTTTGCCTGAAGGTGTGTGTCTGTACCAGCTTCTTGCAATGAAGAGTGCTAGCTGTAACTGCTCCAGGAAATTCTCCTGTAAAATTTGGTACCAGGTAACACTGTACTTGTGCAGATCATTGCGGTTTGATAATCCGCAGCCTGGAGAGCATCCCTTATGTGATTATTGCTTGGGATGTAGGTTCATTAAACGTGTCTGGTGCACACTGCTTTACCTGGATTTTAGAAGGCAGAAAAAACAAGTGAGGTTTGTCCTACTTCTGTAGATTTGGCTAACATCAAGCTTAAAGAATATAAGGAAAGCTGAGCAAAACATAATATTGGACTCATTGTTTCAAAATCAGAATGGTCAACAAAATAGTAAAATAAAACATAGTCCTAGCAACAGAATTCCTTTTTAGTGACTTCTGTCTTTATCACCTGTAATTATACTGTGGTGGTTTAGTCTGGAATCTGAAGTTAGTGAACTGTGGTGTCTGTCATGGCTGCTTCCCTACTAGTTGTTTTTATAGGCTTTAGTCTCTCAAATATACTGTCTTATATTCCCCTCTTTTCAGAACTGGAAAAGCATGAAGGCTTTAAAAGATTGTTAACATTTGAAACATTTCCTGGGATAATGAGTTTCACTTCCAAACTACCTTTCTGATAGGAACAGGCTCGCACTTCAGTATAACCAGTTCATTCAATGTAGTTTTCTTGGCTTTGTGGTGTTTCACACATTATGCATCATAAAAAGTGTCACTTAAGTCAACTCTGATATTAGGTTTTCAGTACACAGCTGGTTCTCTGTAGACACCACAGGTGAGATGCTAGTCATGTCATTTGCTCACATGTAGATTTTAAGCCCTGTATTATCTCATCTTCTCTTGCTTCCTGCTCCTGTGGTTGGCGGGAACTGTTCTGCTTGATTCTTTTCAACTCTTAAGCTCCTCTTACGAAGACTGGTGGGAGTGCGTTGTAATAGATGTGGAGGATGGTTTCCCCTTCTTGGGGAGCTACTGAACACGCTCTGGGGAAGAGAAGTATCCCGAAACTGCACTGTGGCAAGCAAAAGAGTTGCAACAAGGTGCTGGGAGCATGTCTTCCACTGAGGAGAATAAGAAACTGCAGTGAGAACTAGGGCACAGACAGCTGATCCTCAGGAGAGACTGAAAGAGCTTTCTTCAGTGTTGGAGGAGTTGGATTATTTTATTTCTTATTTCTTTCTCTCTTTTTTTTTTTCTTTTTTGGTAGAATCAGCAAGTACTTGTTTAAGGCATGACCACTTTCTCTAAACAACAAATTCACTGTGAAATTGCTGACTGTTATAAAAGTTTGCTTATGCCTTTCACAAGGCTTTTACCAAGCAGATAAAATACTCAAGCCCATCTGTACAGATGTCAGCGCAGGAGTGTTTGAAGCAGAGGGTTCAGAATTCAGGGAGTGCTGGCTAACTCCGTATCAGCAGATGCTTTTCTCGATTGTGCTTTTGTGGGTGGTTTTTTGAGTTTGGTTTGGTTTGGTTTTTTTGCTGGGGGTGGGGTAGAGATGGGGAACTTCGGAGAGCTGGCTCTCATTCAGATTCCTCTGGTCTGATAAGCTTTTCCCTAGCAAACAGAGAACAGCTGTATAGTTTTACTGTTTGATTCCATTGTTCACCAATGTAGCAGTTACAGCAGTTAATGCAAAACATCACAGCTGATAAGCTATTTCCCTTTGTAATATCCCCATGTGTACTGGCAACAGATACAAGTACTTTTATGTTATGGCTTAACCTGGATGTTAGGTTTTATGAGAGTTTTAAAAGGTGAGGAGAGAAATTGTTGTCTTCATTACTCGTAAAGTTAGAGAACTCAAAATGAGACTTTTTGACAGTGAAAGAAGGATCAAGAGCAAGTGTTTGCTATGGAGACATGAAATTAGGAGGACTCAGCAAGCAAAGCAAAGAGATTTACGGTAGTAGAGTGCAGATATATTTTACTGTTAGTGATGATGCAGTTTATTGAAGGTTAATAATAATTGTGTCTTTGAACTAATATCATGGTCTTCAGCATCTATCTGTTTAGCCCATGTTTCATAAGTAGGAGGTTCTGCCTGTTACCGCAGTCACTTTGTAAATTGTGGTATAGTTTGATTACTGTCTCTAAATCCTCCATTCAATACAACCTTTAATTTACAGCAAACTTATGTTGCTTTATCTATTGAGACACACTCTCCCCCCCCAAGTTGAAAAACTGTGCAACTACAATAGTGCTTATTAATTTGGCTTGTTAAAGTTAACTGAGGATGACAGAACAACTGCCTGTTATTGGTCATCATCATTTCATGTACTACAGATAGTAATTCTTATCAATAGTTTTGTGGTCCTTGCAGTGTCTGGAGCAGATGACATGGGAGGGAGTGCTACATGGGATACATGTAGCCTGAAAGTTAAGAGTTAACTATTTTGAATTCCAAAATTTAATTTGGAGCAAATTGTAATCTACATGCTTTATTAGTGCTTTGGTGCTGATGCTTAACACGTGTGTGTTAAAAGGCATGAAAAAAATTCTGGAGAGATACCAAAGTCTAGAAAATAATTGGTGAAACTGAAGCATTTATTGTCACATCAGCTGTTGTAAGCAAAAAGGAACAAGCCTAAAGCTTGTGTGGAATAAACTGTTAGTATGTCTTGTTACTGAAAAAGTGTGCTGTTGTTTAACTCTTTGACTTCTGTGTTTTAGACTTATTAAATTCTAGAATTTCTCAAGCATTTCTTATTTTTTTCCTTAAGGTATCAATTCAGATGGAATATACAAATAAAATAGTTGTTGCTTCACATGTCTGTGTACTTAATTCTGTAGAGCATATTATAAAATATAATACCAGAAAAAAAATGTGCTTAGATTTTTGTCTAGGGTGTGAAGTTGCCATGTGCAACCTTTCTTAAGACAATTATTTAGAGGTTCTAGCACAGGAATAGAAAACTTTGCCTCTTCTGATTCTGAAGTAAAAACCTGAAAAACAGAATTTCATTTTGGATAGGTGTCATTTTAGAGGATGATACAATGTTAGGTATCAGGAAAAGTAATAAAATAATGGAAAAGATGTTAACTAAGTAATTCTTCAAGGTAGAAGCTACATATGTTACTTGAAAAAACATTTAATGCAAAGTTCTATTGTCAGTGTTCATCACTGTTACGTTCCTATCTGGTTTAATGGGACAAAGCCTAATGCTCTATTTTCTAGAATTATAACACTTTAAAAATATTCTCTCTGTTTCGACAGGCCAGTTGGAATGCCAAAAATGGAAAAAGTTTACCTACACAACCCTAGCTCAGAAGAAACAATTACATTAGTATCAATATCTGCTACAACATCACATTTTCATGCATCATTTTTTCAAAATAGGGTAAGTTGTTCTGCTTTCTCAAAATGAGCTTTTCCTTCTCTCTCCCCTCCCCCAAATGGGAGCTTGATTTCCCTCCCTTCTTTAAATGAGCTGCTTACTGCAATAATTACATACCTAAAAGTATTAAGATACTGCAGTTCTTGATCTCATATCGGTTACCAAGCAAATTTGAACTAAACACAGAAACACATACAAACCCTACTAGAAGAGAAGGAATGAAACATTGCATAGGAGTTCTGACTATGTTGGAAGTGTATACTGTAACTGACCATTTAACAGCAGATCTCCTTTGTTGCTGAAGCGACTATTAAGTGTGCATTGCCTTAGAGCACATACAGGAACAAGCTGTTCTTACAATTTTTCTGTAAGTTCAATGAAGTGGTGTTAGTGTGAAGCAGTCGCTCCAATGCACTTATAACTACTGCAGTCATATTACAGGAACTTGCAAGTGAAAAAGCATGGTGTCAGCAGGGTTAACTCTTAACCACATTATCATCGGATATAGTCCTCTAGTTTCAGTTTTGTCTGCAGGGCCTGTGGTTTAGCAGGGGCCATGTAAACACTAAAAACTTCAGAAAACCTGTCTATAAGCAACCTTTCTTACTTATGGAAGTCTTGTAGTAATTGCCTTTCTCCAATGTTCTGTAAACTGTCAGTCCAAAATATTTCTGTGATAAGCTGAACTCTAAGTTCAGAATTCAGCATAAAAATTCAATTAAATATGATCCTGAACTAGATAATAGTTGTAAAATATTGCTATTTTTATTAATTATTACACATTTTTATTTGTCTAAAACATCTACTCTTTTTTTTCCAAATCTGCAGTAGAGTTTCTAACTTCAGTTTTCCATAAAGAACAGACAGAGGTTGTCTGTAGCACAAAAACTATTGTTCATCTGCAGGGTGGAATGTCTTCAATAAACACTTTGCTTATTCCTCTACTTGCTTGCTTTTATTTTTTCCAGAAAATTCTTCCAGGAGGAAATACGTCCTTTGATGTAGTTTTCCTCGCAAGAGTAGTGGGAAATGTAGAGAACACTTTATTTATTAACACTTCTAATCATGGGGTATTTACTTATCAGGTAAGAAGATTCCACTCTTTCAGAAAAAGTTGTGAAGTGTGAATCAACCAGAGCAGTATCTGTTATTGCATGCTTAACCATCCAAGGATATTTGCACAATAGGGTTTTTTTTATCTGCCCGGTTGAAGAAGTTTCCATCCCTGCTGCTTGTTGTATCACAGAGGTATAGCATTGTAAATATCTGTAGGGCAGTACTGAAAGCCAGATTGATGAAATTATGTAGGGTTTTAAATCCTCCTAACAACTTTCTTGTGTGTGTTATTTTAGTGGCTCATTGCAGTGATCTAGCTCATTCTTCAGCTCTGTACTCATCTGATCCAGTGATGAGACAATGTTATTCATTAAGCTGGCAAAAAATTACTCACTTGAGATTCAGAAAGATAAACCATACAGATGAGAGAGTCTAAAAAGTCTGAAAAGTGAGAGAAATCCTCTTGTTGAAAGAATATGACTCTTACCTTGGCAATGTTTTGAAAACAACAACAAAAATGCTTCCCATGTGGATAGTCTGTTCCATAATGGTACGATTAAAGGATATTTTGCATCTTTTTAACCTTTAGCTGGTATCTAGTGTTTCAGAGTATCAGAAAAAAGATGGTATTTTGACTTCCTGTGTTCTAAATACGTCAGTGTAAGTAAGTAGTATCTATGAGCAATACCCTTTAGCTGCAAACCAAACCACTTTCTTTATTTCGGTGCTTTAGCATAATACTGCTTTTAAATGTTTGGTTAGAAGTATGCTATAAAATTAATGGAAAAAAGTACTTGGTAGATTACTAAAATTAGCACACATATGTTAGGCTCTGCAACGATTACATACAGCTACTTAAGATTGTTTCTCTTTTTCTGAACCAGGTGTTTGGCATTGGAGTACCGAACCCCTATCGGTTGCGCCCATTTATTGGGGCACGAGTTCCTGTAAATAGCAGTTTTTCTCCTATAATAAATATACATAACCCTCACAGTGAACCTTTGCAGGTGAGCCTAAGAGAAAACCATTAAATGCTTATTTATGTTTTCTTTTAAATTTTCTTTGTTTTGGTACTACTTAAAATTCTATTTGAACTTTAAAGCGATTTGAGGCCAAGTCTTTCACATTATATAAATGTTTTTCTGTTTAAATGCAAATCAGTTGTTCTAGAAATTGTAGATTATGCTCACAGATATCTTGATTTGCTAAATTGAGGTTTTACTGTGAAATTTCCATTTTTAAAATGGTCGTAATTGCTGCAAAATAAAGAATTAAACTTCACTGGTAATTAAGAAAAATACTGAAGCAAAGTAAAGTAGATCTTGTGCTTTTAACCCAGGCATGCCTCTTAGCTTCCTTCTGCTTGTTTTGCACAGCATAAGGTGTCTTTATGGTGTAGCCTAGTAGGTAATGTTGGCAAGCATTCTTATGTTAAGGCAGGATTGATGTCTGTACCTAACCAAACAAGTAAATGAATAGTCCACTGATAAACATGATCTGATTCTGTTAAATAAGTGATCCACAAACTGTGAAATGCTACAGAAAGCACATAAAGCATAGCACTAGCAAACGGCTATATCATCATTAAAAGTGAATTTGTAAGATACTCCAATGGTCAAATAGTTGCTAACCCATGACATTGCACATTATAATACCTGATAACTAAACCAGGAGCCCTTTAAAGTTGAGTGCTAACGTCTTCCTGTTATCCACCTCAGGTGGTAGAAATGTATTCCAGTGGAGGTGATCTCCATTTAGAGCTTCCCACAGGTCAGCAAGGAGGCACAAGGAAGCTGTGGGTGAGTAGTCATGTCTTGCAGCATTCACTGTACTTGTTCGGGGAGGTTTTATTTTGATATGATTTTAGGTTTGGGGTTTCTTTTACCAACTTTGTTTCTTGTGATGTAATTATTAAAAACACCCCATAAAAATTGAAATGATAAAAGGGTCTGTTAATTGTATGGTAATAGGAATTGAAGGAAAGATTTCATTAAAAGAAGCCATCGGTATTGAGCTGTGTTTTTTTGAAATCAGGAGAACAAGGTGATTCCCAGTAGAATGAATTACACCGACCTGAGCATTCGGGACAGTGTGGTCCTTCTGATGGTCTGTGAGCTGGATCTAACTCACAGGAAAAATATACGGAAATTTTTATTTATTTATTTAAACTGAGAAAGTCCTTCCTGCAAATCACTATGAATGCATACATGGGTTGAAAAAGCAGCTGAATGAACTTAGGGAAGAAGAATCTCTTGAGGGCTACTAAATAAAACAGCAGTGTGTGTGGCTGCAATAAATGCCTAGATCATGAGTTGAGAGTGGCTGGAAACTGTTCTGGAAAATATTCCTACATGCATGCCCTGCAGTTGCTCTTTACTCCTTGTGCCTGCTGCTGGAGACGGGGTGGTGGTTTGGATGGACTCGTGCTCTGGCCCATTAAATCTGTTTTGTTGTGTTCTTTACTTAATGTAGTTTTGAAGTAAAACATACTGATATCTTTAAGTGAAATAAATTTTAGAAGCATCCTGAAGATAAAGTATTGGCTCCATGCTGTATATCATACTGTTGATAATGTCCAACTAGATACAAAACCTATTCTCCTCTTTAATTAAAATTATTCCTTCTTTTGATGACTGTTTTTAGTCCAAGAGAGACTTTAAAGTCATTGGGCTCCAAAACTTGTCTCATTACAGTGTATCATTATAGTCACTGACAGTTACATCTATTGTAATGAGTAAAGCCAGGATATTTCCCAAGTGAGCAAAGAAGGGACGATCATAAAACTTAATTCCTGACTTTTCTGGAGAAAGTCTATGAGAATGGCAGTATCTTGGTTTTAGATACAAAAGTTGCAAACAAGCAAGTATGAATACAGATCACAAGCATTTTAAAAAATGCAGTGGAAAGGAGTAGAAGTGGAGCTTCTGGCTACTTGCAGTTCTGCACTATTTTAATTTGTGCTTAATTACATGGCTTTGGCATCTGTTTCTATAGCACTGAAACCGTAGGCCTTGTGTCTGCTTTGGAGAAAAAACAATTAGACTTTGCAAAAACAATGTTGGTTACTGCACTCAATAACATTTTTATGTATAGATTTTGTTTACTGATAGATTCTGTCAATTTAGTCTACTGTCTTTTTACCACAATTTTAATACATAAAACTTAATCAAATGGGTTGTGAAAGTTCTCTTGCATATACCTATTTTTAATCAGTGTCGTATTAGATGATTACAACTATCCTTACTAAATTTAATGGTAATTTTAATAACATGCAGCCTATCTCTAACTGCTATTGCAGCTTTTTCTCTTAATACAATTATACTCAATGTTTCTATTGTAATTTTTTGGTGTGGCAGCTTTTTTTGTAATTACTGCACTCTCATAGGTGTGCTTTGATTATTTATCAGGAAATACCTCCCTATGAAACAAAAGGAGTGATGAGAGCCAGCTTTTCTTCAAGAGAAGCAGATAATCATACAGCCTTCATTAGAATAAAAACAAATGCCTCAGACAACACAGAATTTATCATTCTCCCTGTTGAAGTAGAAGTTACCACAGGTTTGTGGAAAAGTGGTTGGTTTTTTGGTTTTTGTTTGTTTGGTTTTGAAGTTATTTAGCTTAATTAACTTTTAGTATAACAAGAAAATGGTAACATTTTTTTTTTTTCCCCTTAAAGCTCCAGGAATCTATTCATCAACAGAAATGCTGGATTTTGGTACACTACGAACGCAAGGTAAACTATACTTCAGGTCTCAAAGTATTTACGAGGAGTAGGGTGGGGAGGCGAAAGCCCAGTTATCTTTGTACTATTCAGAGTTGCTTGTGGAATTATACTTTTTAAAAGCCAGAGTTTCAAAAGCAGGATAACAATGTGTTACAACAGTGCACAAATGTATTCACCTGCAAGTATACTTGAGATGTGTACAAGCAAACAGTAGTTTGCACATCCAGTTACAAGTCTAGTAATAACATTAGTCTCACACAGTTGCACATGGCTTAGTCTGAAAACCATTGTCAGTTTACCTAATTTGTGAACTTGTTTTGAAAGATTGCTTTACATCTGTGTAAGTTTTAATAATTTTCAGACACAAGTCGTAGTGAAAGTGTGCAAACTTAATCACATTTGTTGCTTATGATAAGATTTTTTTGAAGTGCCACTTACACATTTGTGCCTAACATTTTACATTTTAAATGAATATTGTTTAGTGAAATAAAAAAAATACATATGGCAGAAAGTAGTAAAACTGCAAGTATCGTTTGAAACTGTAAAAGGGACTCATTACTGAAAAAAAATGGTATATATCTTCTTTCAACTAAAAAAGGTATCTTCTGAAGTACTTTTCCTTGCAATTTACTTAACATGTAAAGATTTTTAAATAAGATTAGTTTCTGCTGAATATTGGTGCATCTGGCAAAATTGTTCGTTGTAGTATTTTTAGCCTGTTCAGTTCTTAATGTGTTAGAAATACAAGTGGTTAGCTGAAGCATGTAATACCTACTAATACACGAAAATGCAGTTGTTAAGTTTGTCAGATTCTTGGGACTAGCTATTTTGACTGGCTGTACTGTCATGTTAGTCTAACATTTTAACACTGAACAACAGTGGATTTATATGAGAAACCAGCTAGTGCAGATGACTTTGTGTAAGGTTCTTATGTTAAAATAGCCTAATAGCCAGGTGTGTTTTTTGTTCTTTAACAGATCTGCCAAAAATTTTAAATCTGCATTTATTAAATTCAGGAACAAAAGATGTGCCAATTACAGTAAGTTTTATTTCCTTTCAATTTGAAACTTTCTACTTGGATTTACTTTCTCTCATAAAAATTGATCATTCACAGGTTCACCATGTAGTGTGCAGAATTAGAGGCTAGGTGATGTGTGACTGAAAACGTAACTTAATAGTAAGATAAATAATCTATATGCATGGTAAAATTAATTTGCTTCATAGCCGCCTTTGAACGACTGCTTTGGCATTTATAGGCTGTGCCTGCAATATCTGAGCCTCTGGAAGCTTTTATACTTGAGAACAGTAACTCCTGTTCAGTGAACGAGAGATTAATGCAGAGTCTGTGGGATTCTTTGTCCTCATCACACGCTCCGTGAGAGTGTATAAAGTGGTTGCCCAACATAATCTTTTAAGATGAGCAAAGAGTAGCTTTCCAGAGCAGACTGTAAAATGACCCTTGTTTTCTTGAGGTTATCTGCTTTGTAGCTTGAAATAAGAAGAAAGCCTGCAAACACTCTAGAGCCCTTTCCAGTGAGATCAGTGCAGCTGCACGTAAAGTGCAGCCAGCTTCAGAATTCTAGGTTCTGGATTTTCTGCTTTCTATTTTTATTGCAGAATTTTGGCTCTAGTCTGGTAGTCCGCCTTTGTTCATTCATACCTTTTTCCTGTGTAATTTTTATCATTGCCCACTATTTTTCTCACCGCTTCCTTCTCCCCTTCCCGTCTTCCTTGTTTTCCAGATTTAGTTGTATAGCTAGCTATACCTTGCCCCAGTGTGCTTCAAAAAGTGTTGAAGTGTTGAAAAGAAACCAGAGGAGCCAGAAGAATGACTGAAGGATTGGCAAAGATTTCTTACTGAGCTCTTGGAGAGCATTCTGTGTTTTTAAGGCTTATAGCTGTAAGTGTAGGGAATAGTATTTTAATAGCAGATGTCTAACAAAAACTTCAAATAAGATACTGGAAATTGAGGCTAGATGAATTTAAAGTAGAAACAGGACACATTTTTAGTAACGAGGATAACTTTCCACTGTGATAATAAGTCCATTGCAATGCTTGCTAAGTTGTTGTTCCCTAATAATTTTCAAGTCAAGAGAAACTCACAGTATAGTGCAAACAATTTAATTCATCGAAGTCCTAAGGCTTATTGCATTAATGAGGTCAGATGGTCCTCTAAGGTCTCTCATTGCCTTGTAAGCCATGAACCAACTTCCGTGGAGGGTTTTTATTTAAAAAAAGACCTATATATGATTTTTACATTCAGAGGGTTGGTAAATTTATTAAATTATTTTTCCAGCTGTGTCTGCTGTCTTATATCATGTTCTTCTTCTTAGATTTGCCAGGTTTTTGGCATAGGGACAGTTTTTTGTGGGTGTGTTTTTTGGGGGTTGTTTGTTTGTTTAAGTGATACACTTCCTGAGTATAATGCAAATAACCATATATTCAAATCATCAGTATCACTTCTAATATCTGATAACATAGTACCTAATTCATACTCCTCCATTAAAAAAAACCCTACACATGTTTTTTAAGCTATGGTCTTTGGACCGTAGATTATAGACCCTAGACTGTGGTCTAATGGAAGGCTATCATTTAATAACCATTATACATGTCATGACAGAACTTTTTGAGATGAATTATTCTTTTACTGTGTATCAAAGCAGTAAATTTGGTGGTCTTAAAGCTTTTAGGACTCATCTTTGCAATGATAAAGTTACCACATAGGTCCAGATATGGTGTATTTTTCAGTGTGTCACATATGGAACATTAAGTCAATTGTTCTTCTCATTAAGGCACAGCTTTGTTGTGAAGTTTGTAACCTTTCTAGCATTTGAAGCACTGTGTGAATTTCTGCTGCTGTGCCAATCAAGGAATTTCAAAGTGTTAAGCAAGAGTAAAGAATTCTTGGAAGAAACCTGGTGAATAGCTTGCTTTTAGGAAAGCTTGAGAAATGAATTTCAAATGACCCTTTAGAGCTAGGGTTTAAAAGCAGTGAGACAGAGCTCTGTGACAAATTTCATCTTAATGTCAGAAGAAAAGGCCAAGGCTATATTTAGCATATATTTAAGCTGGGTGCTGGAGGAACTAAATATCTTCAGGTCATCTGTGTATGAGAGACTGCTAATGCTGTTGCCAGAGTTGTAGTTGTTCTGCCTTTAAGTACTTGGTCATGCTGTGGTCCAGCAAATTGGTTGAGGAAAATAAGAGCGAGTCACTTGACTTTCTTTTTTGAGTTCTAAAACTCTTTATAAAAACTTCCTTAATTACATTTTGTAGGATTTTCTCCATTATTAGGGAGAATCATGTTTATTTCATGACTGGATGAACTGTTGTCATGCTGCAACAATTAAGCCATGCTGTCAAAAAACTAGTAAACGTAGATTGTTGAACATTTTCTTTTATCTCTTCTCTAGAATGAAAATTTTGTGTTTCCTTAAGGCAGTTAAGCCCATTTGATTGCTAAAAGCAAAGGCACGCTTTAAAATTTGAGCTCCTGATCATGTTTGATGCATAAAGAACCAGGAACTTCAGGACAGCCATATACTGAAGCTGAGTTCTATCAGTTTGAAAATGAAAGTGTTTGTATAAGAAACTATTTACTTACTTCTCTCACAATTCACATACTTCAGAGTAGATTTTTTTTCTCTTACCAACCTGTGAGAAGTAGTTTACTTCTGAGTCATGTTTTCAGTCTGCACATTTGAGTGCACACATCTCAAAGTTATCAAGGGAAAGTTACCTTAAAGGATTAAAATTTAGTAGTAGTTTATTCCATGGCTGTTCTGGATGGTGCTTTATGGTGAAAGTGAACTTTAGTTCATTAGTTGTGTCCCTGTTTAACCTGAAGGTCAAGTTGTTACTGACAAAATAGTTGTGTCTGTAAAAGCGAATAAAGCAGTACAGAGGTGGTTCTGGCACTCACTGAACTAGCCTTAGTCTGCTGCCTGTAGCCACAGGGCTTCTTCCTCTTGCAGCAGGGTAGCTGTGTCTTTACCATGTGTAAGCAAAAGTCTACAGCTTGCTCAGTCTTTAGAGCAATATGCTATGTGGACAAGACAAAACTATTCTTGGGAGCTTGCTGACAGGTAAACATGGATGAATATGTGCTGGTGTTTCAACCCATAGTTTTCTCCTCTTTAGTTTATTAAAATAGGTATAGTCTGAGAATCCTTAAACCTTTGAAGTCTTTCCCAATAACTGCTGCAGTAGCACAAAACTTTCTCCCCTCTCTGTGTTCTCTAGCATATTTAAGGTCCTCATTTTTGGCCCTTATGCTAAATATTGAATGTATCTTCATACAGCAGAGTCAGAAATCTTGACTGGGGCACTCCATGGGAGAGCCACGTGTCAATGAAGCATGTCTATTTTAAATTCTTCTTCCCCACAGAAGTTGCTGTCAGGACATTTTCTGAGAAAACTGGTGGTATTGGATTCTTGATGGAACTTGTTTTGCATGTTTTCTCATGACCTGTCCATATTTGATGATTCTTAAGGCACATCTCAGGACAAGTTTTGCTTGGGCTTTATTTGAAATTAGGTTAAAATTTGAGGAAAGTGAAGTTGAAAGGATTCTTAAGGATGTTTGTTTTTCCTTTAGTTGTCTTAATTCTGTATTTCCTTTTATAGCATGTAATCAAGCAACAAATGAGAAATGTACATGATGTAGTTAAGAAATTTTCAACGAAACAGTGCTAAATTCCTTCCTTAACTAAATTCATTAGTTGTAGACATTTTGAGTAAATACATCTAGGTTTGTTACACTTGTGGTTTAAGAGATGCCCCCCTGAAACCTACCATTTTTCTGGCAACAGGCTGTCCTTTTGAATATTTCTGATTTGATTTACTAAATGAAATCAACATAATTTCAAACTTCAATAATTAAAAAAACAGCCTTTTGCATGAAAAGAGCTACTAGAAATGGTTATCCTTTCTGCCATGCAAAAGCTATGAACTTGATTACAGCTTTGGTTTCATCTGCTTAAGAGGTTTTTTTAAAGACACCTCAAGATCTCAAATTTGTAGTATGGATTTCATTAGAAGAAAATTGTGATAACTATGAATTGACTCGTGAAGAGAAATAGCAAATACCTGTACCACGTGTATGCAGATGGTTGACAAAGGTCAGTACTATAAATCCAAAATATAAAACTTACAGTTAACAGAGATTATTCATTAGCTGCAGGAGCAGTGCTGCCTGTTTCCTCTAAGGATCACATGGCCTGCAGAACTTAGTTACGTATGTGTGATTTTATGGCTTTAATTTACAATCAAGGACAGCTTAGCTTGGAAGAACTGTAATTGGTTTGTACCGCTAGCTGTCTGCCTTGCTCCTCTCTGACCAAGAAAGGCTCAGCTGCTTATGAAGCAGGTGCTAAACCTCTGCAGCCCAGCATAAGGTAAACCAGCACTCATTTCAGTTTCCTTAATACAGCATCTGTAATTTGTACTAGTTTAACAGCTTCTACATGAGCAGCTGAGCTGTTCTTACAGCAGAAGACAGCTGGGAAGGAGGAATCATGGCAGCCTTCCTAATTTGAAGCAAAACAAGAATAAGAGCATTTAAACGCTCCATGCTCAGTTTCTCTCCATGGAATCTAGAATAAAGAGTTTGGTAGCAATCTTTATAGTGTCTTCAGATACTGACATGTAATCCATAATCCTGCTGCATAGCAATGAGTATCTGTACAAATCAGCTCTGGCTAATAACTGACACAATTGCTATTACAGTAATGCCCAATTCACCTTTTCCATTTAGTTTAAAACAGTAATTCTCAGATACAAAAGGTGATCTTGTAAAATGTTGGTATAGAATGAGAGTCATCTCAGATTTACAAAAATGTTCTCTATACAGTTAATCATTCTTTTTTTCCTGTGGCAGCTCTGCAGACTTAGCATGGGATCAGAGACAAGGTAGATGTCTGTATCATCACCAGTAATGACACAAGTCAGTTAACAGCTTTGTTAATGAGTGCACCAGAAAGAAATAGTCTAGCTATTGTAACCCTGCGGCATTTAGAATAAAAAATAAATCTTTATTTAAACAAAGCTTGTTTTCTAGTTTATTAACATGTTTCTGTCCATACTGTCACTTCATCCAACATTCCCAAGGAGAACGCTCTATTGCCCACTTTCCTGCATACTGACTGAGTAATTTGGCGGACCTGAAAAAAATTCTAAAGCCTCTTACAATACTGCTTTGTTATAGGAAAGACAGACCTGTAAGAAATCAGCCAAAACTAGTTGCTGTTGTATCACTTTGAAGGATACATGAAGGCTGCGCAGTATGTTAACAATGATAAATTTACAAGTGCTTCATATTTTGATTGTTTGCAGAGTGTTAGACCTACACCACAGAACGAAGCTATAACAGTACATTTCAAGCCAGTTACGTTAAAAGCCTCTGAAAGTAAATATACCAAAGTCGCAAGTATTAGCTTTGATGGTAAGTACTGCTCCTCTCTTCTTGGAACTTGTCACCTGCTTCTTAAAACTTGCTGAAACTTCATGGATTATTTTCTACTCGCTTAACAAAATGCTGTTTGTAATTTTGAGAAGGAAATGGAATTGTCCTACTTGGAAAAGGCTTACCGTTCTTCTAACGTAAGGTTTTTTCTGAAGGGATCATCTCTGATCATAATCAGGAAGTAACTTAGACTGGTCAATACTGGTGAGAAGAGAAGGAATTCTTAAGCAGTCTTTTATGTGTGTATATAAAAATTGAACATCAGATTTCTGTTAAACATAAGCAGTATTCTTATGTTAAGACATGATTTAAAATACATTGTTAGTCTAAATTGGCATTTGTTTGACAAATCCTAAGAAACCAGGACGTGTTCCTCACAGTAATATATATTAGAGGAGAGTATATCCCTTGGATTGCCCTTTGATCCTTCAAGTTTAAAAAGGAATCCAAAATCTTATTTCTAAAAAAAAAAAAATACATTTTATGTTGGAATGCCCATGGAAATAGGGCTCTGTCATGCTCTTGAGAACGTTACTGTGAAAGCTGGCTTATTCTATTAAAGAAAAAGGGAGGTGAAGGTGGAAAACCCTTTTACTGGTACCTTTTCTACAAAGATGTTATGTATGCTGATACTGACTTTCATGTATATCTTTATGAAAGAAGTGCTGGGCCATTTCCCTTCTACATAGTATGCCTGTAAATATTATGCTGACACTTTGTAGAAAGGCACCTCCATTTTTATAGAGATCTTAATCAACTGTCAGAATGCTGTTGACCTACTCGGGTATTACTGCTTTAACATACTAGTTGGTGCTGTAAGTCTCTCTGGTGGGATTGCTTAAAAATGGAAGTTTATAGGTGCAATGTTTTTCATTTCAGGTAGACATAATTTTAGAAGTTATGGATAGAGAGCAGGGGATTGATTTTTATTATTATTATTATTTATTGATTAGCACTTTAGATTTTTAATAGCTTATGTTTTGTAAGATGAGTGAAGTATATTTTAGCCTATACATAAATTCTGAAATAGCTGAACTCTGTCAACCTGAGGCAGTAAGACGTTCAGATTTTGGAGCTGGAGGGAATTGTTATATGAGGACCTACTGACTAACATATGGTAGATCTCGGAAGGAATGGTAGTTGGGGAAAAATACCCAGTCAAGCTGCTTAATGTGTTTAAGGGATTGACTTGGTGAATTCTTTTCAGTGAAGCAGCCAGCCCTAAATATTTGCTATTTCAGCTGCCCTAATACATGCAGGGGCTTTAGGGGCTGGTGGTTCCTCCTAACTAGTCTTTGAATCCTTTGACTTTTCTGGCAGTGTTGTTACCAGGATAACATTGCTTGTTCTGTGATCTTGGAGTAGACCTGTGAGCTTTGTTGTTGGGGGTTGTGTAGTTTGGGTTCTTACATGGATTCTGATTCTATTTCTGTAAAGTTTAGCATGTCTTTGATTTTTTCACTATGAACATATTGCTGTGTTCCTGGCCCAAAGTTCTGCTCGACTGGTAGTTCTAAGTGAGGAGCCCAGCCACCTCAAGCTTCCCTCCTGTTAGTGGAGGGATAGGTGTATTCCATACTCTTAAGTGAGGAATTCAGCTTACCTGGGATCTGAATTATCCTCTGGACATGTCCAGGTTATTTATTTGACAGGAACAAGTAGGCTTTCCTATCGTAGATAAGCTTACTAACTCAGGCAGGTCAACTAACCGGTGTTAAGGGTGTGGAACTCAGAACTTGGATACTTCCTAGATTTATTCCACGTCAGTTGCTTAGTGAAATTTCCTTAAAATCCGTTTTTCTCTTCCGTGATACTTCATCTCTGGGCTAACTCTGTGCTTTTATTCTTCTACTTATGCTAGTCTAACCTAATGGATCATTTTTTTGTCGGCTTTAACAAACTTCTTATATTCTTGTGTGCACAGCATCAAAAGCAAAAAAAGCATCACAGTCTTCTGGGAAAATAACTGTTAAAGCGAAAGAGAAGAGCTACTCAAAACTTGAAATACCGTATCAAGCAGAAGTGTTGGATGGGTAAGCTTACAGTAACTGAACATAGTTCAAAAACTAAATGCTGTAAATTAGCTGATGTAGCATGGAATTTAGCCTTTTTAGGGGGAGAAGGGATATAAAGAAGCCATACCTAAGTTTTCTGAATCTGGAGCTCATTTAGAACTACAATTACTTGTTTGAATTTTCTGGTTTTACACTAGTAGATGGGGTAGTCTTAGTAACACATAAGCTGGTTTCAAGGCCTGGGTTCAAAGTGACCTTAGTGAGTTGTTTTTCAGAGCAGTTGAAAGCTGCAGATGCGACGTTTTAAAAATGCAGTATTGGAAGTGTTTCCAGTTTTGCATTTGCTGTTCTATCACTATGTAAAGTAAGGTTAGGGAAAATAGTTCTGGTTTTAAGCAAAATTTTGGAAGACCTGTCAGTACTTCCTTATTTTTTGCTATTTATTTACAAAGTATGGCTAAGTTGACTTTAAAATTATTGTCGAAATAGGGTGCTACTTTATCAATAGAACTGACAGTATTTTAAAGGCAAACAAACTAAACCTTACCTATCAGAACTTTTGTGCTGCAGACGCCTGATTTGGTTAATAAGGAACATGCACAATCTGCAAACTATCTTAGTACTCCAACACTTACTTTTAGTCCTCCTAATATGCCGATTCACGTATTTTCTTATCTTGTTTAAAGTACTTGATTATCAATGACCCTATAGTCCTAATAATACAGTTTCAGCATGCAGTGGGGTATGTACCTTTTTTGCTATTAGATTGAATGAATTCTAGTCTTTTATGTAAGAAAAACACTTTATGTTTGAGGAAAGCCTTCATTTTTCTCATACTGTTTTCTTTTAATAGATATTTAGGATTTGATCATGCTGCCACACTCTTTCACATCCGTGACAGTGCTGCTGATTCTGTGGAAAGACCAATCTATCTAACAAACACATTCAGTTTTGCAGTCCTTATACATGATGTTGTGTTACCAGAAGAAGCAAAACCAATGTTTAAAGTAAGCCCCATTTCAGTGAACGTTTTTACCTAGTAGTAAATGTTTAGATGTGCTGCCCTTTGTTAAATTATAACATTGATCTTCATTGTTCACTGATCTAGGTCCAGAACTTCAGTAAACCAGTCTTAATTCCGCCTAATGAATCCAGATATATTTTTACACTTCATTTTATGCCTTCCACATCATCTGTTCATATAGATAACAATATTTTACTTATCACCAATGCTTCTAAATTTCACCTACCTGTTCGAGCATACACAGGATTTTTAGATGTAAGTATTTTCCTTTTTTTAGCTACTTTAGACTAATTAGAGGCAGACTTCATACGACTGTTTTTAATTCTTTATTCTATTTCTATAGGAGGATGGCTTTTTTAATTTCAAAATAATTTTACCAGTTCTTTCCTTAGACAGCTTTGATTACTGCTGAAAAATTCGGGTTTCTTCCCTTTAGTTTTACATAGAAAATGTATAGAATTTTGAGATTGTGGCAGTACTGCTGTATTAGACTTATTAATGCATTTGTTAATGAGCTGAGAGTTTGAACACATTTTATATTTAGCTTACGCTTAAATACCTTTATCAATCTTTCTAGTACTTTGTACTGCCTCCAAAAACTGAGGAACGATTTATAGATTTTGGCATATTGAGTGCAACAGAAGCTACCAGCATTTTATTTGCAGTCATCAACAGCAATCCAATAGAGGTAAGGATGGATTTATTTTTAGTTTGCCTTTTAAAAAAATTTCCATCAGTGTTGTTACTGAAAACATTACCTTTTGTTCTTTTTAAGCTGGCTATAAAAAGTTGGCATATTATAGGGGATGGTTTGGCTGTAGAACTTCTAACAACTGAAAAGGGAAACAGAACAACGATAATTGCAAACCACCATGAACTACAAAATGCTGGTGCATCCGATCAGTCTTCAGTAAGTAACCCTTTGAATCCATTGCTTAAAGCTAGACTTGGGGGGGGGGGGGGGGGACACACACAAATCTGTGTAACTTCTTGCAGTTTTGTTTTAGCAGGGGGGAGGATAACAATTCTTAATTTTTGTCTGAATTTGAGTTTGATAAAGCATGTAGATTTTTTAAAATTTATTTTAAGGAGCAGTATTGTGTTCAGATTGGTTAGATTTTGAAAGGGGAAGCTTCAGAAACAGTGACCTCCATGCCCTCAGATGATGCTCATCATTTATCTGGGAAGAGTGGAATTTATCACCTCAAGGAATAGATAATTCTTATGTTAGTAACTTCTGTGTTTGAATTTTTCTTTTTACCACTGACAGTTATTTCAAATGGATTTTGATTCAGTTTAAAGAAATAAGAGGGTGTTGGGTATGTTTTTTAGTGAAATTTCATTCCATTTAATGGAATACAACGGATGACTCTCTTTCTACCATTTACAGGTGATACTAGCATCAGGTTATTATGCTGTGTTTAGAGTAAAACTAATAGCGAAAGAACTTGAAGGAATTCATGATGGAGCTGTACAAATCACAACGGATTATGAGGTATATTCATTGTATATTCATGAGTGTTGCTCAAATGATGTGTTCAATTTTTAAGCATGAAGTTTTAAGAGTTGTATTAGTGGATAGATTGCAATATCGGGGAGAAGGTGAGGTTGGAAGAGACCTCTGGAGGTCCAGTTATCTTTGCAAGTTAACCCTGCATCAAACGACAGTAATACTACTTATGCTGTGTCTTCTCTGAAGGAATGAAGAATGACTTTCATTATGATTTTCATCTGGCTTTCAGAAACATCCATTTAAATCTGACCTAATGCTCTGAGGTATGGGTTCTTCGATGACTTGACACATCCTCAAAGCATCAATGTATGAATCTTTTGGCATAACATTTGCTGACATTGTGCTTTTTGGTACATTATCAGTTACTGAAATTGAGCTATAATTTCAGAGGGTTTTTTGTCAAAACCCAATGTCAAGCTGTTTTAGAGAAATTGCAGTTTGCTGACAGTTGATGAAACAGAGACATTAAGATTAGTAAGAGAGAGAACAACAACCAGTTAATTCTCAACTTCATATACCTTTGCTGTTGATAAATTATTTTGCAGAAGAAAGAGATTCTAATGCATAATGGAATCTGTATTTAATATCTTTGGGTGGTATATGTAGGAAAAAAAATAGATGTGACACACTGTGCTTGTGAAGTCAGGAGATTATATATCTTACTGTGTGGTTCCGCTGAAGCTACAGAAAATGAGAAATTCCTAATTTCTGCCAGATATCTGAGATTTTAAGCTTTTTTTAATACGTCCATACATTTATGTGACCCTTCAGTTATACAATCTGAAGCGTTTTATTTTCTTGCTTGTTCTTACAAGTTACTTTACTTGTACTGGTAGTTTTAATAATACACGGAAAGAATCTCATTGCCATCCCTTCCACACTCCTTTTTCTAAGTCTACGTCTATTGCAAGGTCTTACCATGACTTCTAATGTTTTTTGAGAAGTTCAGTTTATCCTCTTCCCTCATACTCAATTACTTTAAAGATGTTATCCTGTTTTTTTCCCAACAAAGTAAGCCCCATTTCAAGTATGACTGAGCAAAGGTGTGCTTCCTGGCAATATGGAATGACTGTTCTGAATATGACGATGTGTTGAAATCTTAGTTCATGTCTCTTCATGTTTTAAATGTGTATATAAACCTAGACTACATTAATTGTAGAATTTCAGGGGTTTGTTATTGTATGCAATTTAAAAGTGGAAGAGCCATTTTTAAATAAGAGAAATTTAAATAATTTTTTCTAAACTTTTCTTGTTCTTTTTTTTTCTCTTTCCAGATTTTAACTATACCAGTGAAGGCAGTGATTGCTGTAGGCTCGCTGACCTGCTCCCCAAAACATGTTTTTCTTCCACCTTCTTTTCCGGTAAGAGAGTTGGGTCATAGCATTAAATGTTTTCTTGCTGTGTTTTTTATTTGTCTATCCTTTTCAAGAGAAACTGCTGTGTTGAATTGTTGCATGTCAAATTGCTGGAGAGATTGTGCTACTGAACTGTTATGATTTGGTTTGTTGCTGTTTTTTGGATTTTTTTCCTCTACTGCCCATTTGAATCGGATCTTGGAATACTGATATGATCCCAAACCTGATTCTTTGCAGCTTCATTCTAATGTAGCTGTGGTCACTTAGTTATTACCAGTTCATGTGCGTTAGCACCAAGAGTGAGAGAGAGATGAAATTGCACAAATGCATTTTTCAAATTCCTGAAGTGTAATACCAAAGTGTAAGAAGTCCTTGATTTCTGTGGAAGCATTATTGTATTGTTTCCACACCGAAAGTAGATCTTCTTGAGGGTGGAGTACATGAACAGGAAAGCAAGAAAGCTGTGTGGGTCTACAGCTCTCTGCAAAAGTATGTAATGGCTGTTTTCATCCCTGTTCCTGCAGTAGTGTTTATTCAGTGAGTGCTGAAAGCAGCTGCTTTGCTCAGGTCTACAGACTCAAGCAGCAAGCTATTAACCAGATAATACTTTCTTCTCACTTGGCATTCAGCATAACCATAGAAGCATGGGCAGTCAAGGCATACTGACTTTGCAATTGGTATTTCATTGAAGTCTGAACTTCATGTGACTTTCTGATGAGTGGGGAATATAATATGGTGGAAAAACATAGGGCGAGAGATTGAAAACTGGGGAAAAAAAGTAGCCAAAGGAGATAGAGATGGCAGTTTTCTGAAAGGATAAAACTAACTCCATGCATGTTGGTGGAAATGGTTTTTGTTTCCTTATCTGTCCTGCATAGTCTGAATCTGTCATAGAGCACTGCCTATTCTCACCTCCTTTTCCGATAGCTCGTTAGTATCTCTTGCTTATCTTACAATTTGTGTACTCTTAAATAGTAATTTTTCACTGGCAGTTTATCAAATGCTTTACTTCATGCCTAGTAGATAAATGATAATTTTTTGAAAGTGTAATGCAATAGCTCTCATTGGAGGAAGATAGGTCAGTCAGCAGGACTTCAGTAAATCATTGCTACATTTGCCCCATTATCCATTCCATCTCCCTTCTGATCTCCTACTTCACAAATTGTTTTGAAGTCTTTTGCTACTCTTGAGGTCAAACAGGCACACCTACAGTTGCACAGATCACTTGTTATCTTTTATCTTTAGTATCTATTTTTCCTATTTGACTATATGGCCTCACCATTATATGGATATTTATTACACTGACTACCGTGTGTGTAACTTCATCTACGAACTGCTCCATAAGCCTTTGATAAACTGAAATAACTTAAAGGTCTGTTTCCCTTTCTTTCATCAAATATAAAGCAATTTATATATTCTGTATCCTAATGTAGATGTCCTAATTCCTGGCAAGATCATTGTCCCTCTTGAATGCCACATTAAAATATTTTGTTCCATTTGGGGCCATAAAGTAACTTTTTTTAATCTCCCTTTTTTTTTGTTCTAACTGGAATGGCTAAAGAGCTTCTCGATGTATCTTAGTACACGCCCAAGGTCTTGGTCAGCTTGATTTTTTTGTTGTTGTTGTTTGCTTTTGTTTTTTTTTTTTTTGTTTTGTTTTGGCAGGTACTACTTCTTGTAGCACCTGTGTTTCTCAGCCTCTAAGGCATAGCTTCCTTGCTGTCATCATTCTTTCTTATCCCCAGACTACTGTGATTTTTATTGGCTTCATGTTATTTCTAGTAATGTTTTCACGTAATTATTCATTGAGGGGACCTTTGGGCTCCTGCATTTTGTTTGGGACTATAGATTCAGATACAATTATCACCTTTTGACAAGATTCTAGGCTGTTTTCTGTGTTTAAACCCCAAGCTTTTCAGAGCAGTCAGCTTCACTTACTACTTCTGTTAGTTGGTCACTTAGCTCTTTTGATATTTGAGAACGTTGACAGCAGACTTACTTTTCCTTTTCCTTGGATTCATTTCAAACTAAACTTGTGATCACTGAATTCATGATACTCTTGCATCTAGTTGTTCTGTAATGCCTCCATTACTTACGAAAAAAAGCCTAAAAAAGCATTAGTTCTTTTTGTTTCAGTGTTTGGTAGAGAAATTTGGCAGCTGTAACATCCAGGAATAACTAGGTGCTATAATTTTAGTAACACTTGCTTTTCAGTTCATACCTAAGATGTAATTCTCCTGCAGCTGCCCAGTTCCCAGTGCTGTCTGTTTATAATTTTAGTGTATTAGCACCTAAGTCTGATTTCTGGTATTCTGTGGAAGTTTGTCAGCAATACACTAACAGTGTATACAGGCCTTGTAAAGATCAGTGTCTTGGTTTAAACAGATCTTAGCTGTGATGACTTCTGCTTCGTAATGGCATTTTTAGCTCACAGAGCCACCTCTCAACTCTTCCCTGATCAAAGCTCATCTTTGAGGACCTGTATGCTAAATAGCATTGTTCTGGTTTTCTTATTACTGATGGGTGAAGTCGTCTTCCCTTACCTATTTAAGTGCTGCATAAGGGTCTCAGTAAAATACTGTTCATTTGTTCTACAGAGTTGAACAAACCTTTACCTTGCCCAATTGATGCAGTTTGTTACTCACAGGATTCCATAGATGAAGCTCAGATATACCTCCTATTTAGTTTAACAGAACTGTACTGTTCAGAGGTGTATCCTCGCAGTTTCTTTCCGTCTGCAGTTGCTACTGTTGAGACTGTTATAGTATGTCACTATTTCCTGAGGCCACAGTCAAATTTTGAGCCTGCAAAAGTGCATCTCTCCCACCTCTCCACTTCAGTCCTTACCTTAGAGAAATTCTTAAAAAGCTGAAAGTATTGATTTAAGGGGAACATGAATAACTCTAGTCGTATTCATTGGAAGATAGTCTTAGGTATGTAAATTTGCTTGTATTCATTTATTTTATATAAATATGAAATCTTGTCACCAGTCCTGAGTTGAGCTGTTTTGGTTGGTTTTGTTTTTTATTTATCATTTACTCTGTACTTGTCAGAGTTGGGTTTTGAGATAAGGTGAAAAACACAGCCACAAAATCATTGCTTTGCAAGTGAGGGCGGGGGAGAGCTTGAGCATTGTAATGATTCTGATTGCGACAAACAATTAAACTACATGTTCTATGCTTAAAAGGTAAAGTAATGTTTGGCTCGGAAGAGGAGGCAGGGTGTAAAGGTGTGGGGAAAAAACTTGCACTGTTTTCTTTTTAAGTGTTGTAATTTTACTGCCTGTGTCTTAATTTCATTGGGAGTGGGAAGGAGGGTTGTACCTATGTTTTTAAATGCCCTCTGTCACCTGGAGTGTTCGTAATCTGCAACTTCACGCTACTGTTCCTTGCAGATTATTTCTAATGACTAGTAACTATGTGCTAGATCTCTTACAAGAAGCTTGTTTCCCTCTTGTAATAGGAGGCTCAGAAAACTGAAGCTTTCTCTTGCCTTTCTTCCTCTGGTACTTTTTAAACATGATTTGATTAAACAAAACTGTTGTTCTAGCTCTTCAAGACTCTTAAAGTGTACTTAATTTTGAAAGAGGGATGAACTGTGTTTGACAGCAGGTGGAGGAAAGAATACAACTTTACAGAAACTTACCTTGAAGTGTTACAAATGGCATTTTTTTAAGATAGCATAGTTAAAAATCTCAATTGAACTTTTCAGCTCTGCTATGTCTTTGCCAGTCTGCACAAATAAATACGTATGATAGGGAAAATCCATATCCTGCAGACGTTTTTCATTTCTTTCTTTAATTTTTTTTCTTTTCTTTAGGGGAAAGTAGTTCACCACAGCCTGAACATTATGAACTCCTTTTCTCAGAAAGTGAAAATACAACATATACGCTCCCTGTCAGAAGATGTAAGGTTTTATTATAAGAGGCTAAGAAGTAATAAAGAAGACTTAGAGCCAGGAAAGAAATCAAAGGTTTGTTTATGCCTTATTTCTACATGTTTACGAGTTCTCTCTTATATATAGCATATGTTAAGTTTCTGTGGTCATCAGAAATCTTCTTTCTTTTTTCTTTGGTCATTAGATTTACTGTGCAGTTTCTTAATTGATCTGCCTTTACCTGTTTTGCAGATTGCAAATATTTATTTTGATCCTGGTTTACAATGTGGAGATCATTGTTATGTAGGATTGCCTTTTCTATCTAAATGTAAGTAACGTTCAACTTCATAATGAAAATCTTAAAAAAAAAAAAAAAAAAAAATTCTCCTTAAGCAATGATTTTACATGAAGAGTTTAAAACCCACGTTATTTCTTAAAGCGGAATCTAAAGTTCAGCACAGCGTAGCAATGCAAGAAGATACATGGGATTCTGACTGGGATTTGCATGAGAACTTATTCAAAGAATGGACAGAAATAAAAGAGAACTCAAGCCATAGGTAAGTATTTTATCCCTGTTACTTTCTTGGGCCTTAAATCACTAGATAATTCTGTGTTATGTGTGCTCTTATACAGGGTTTCTTAATATTGCAGTGCTCTTTGAGAGGGGGCCAAGGAGGAGTTACCTGGCCTTCTCTGCAAAACCTTTAAAGAGAACATTTCAAAAGTTAAAAAACAGTAATAATTTCCTCAAGTCAAACACAACACTGAAAGTTACTGTTCACTGGAGTATGCTGCAGTTCTTGAAAAGATGGCAACAGCAAGGCAGTCTCTACTCTGCAAAAACTTCCTGAAACAGATTATTCTGTTTGTGCAGTATCCCTGCTTAATCTGTTTTAAAGTAGTAACCTCAATATCCCTCTAAGATTTCATAAGGTTTTATATTGCTTCTATTCTGAGATTATTGCATTTCAGTGAATTATCAAATTGTCTGGTATTTTTCCTTGAGATTTGCTAACTAGAAGGTGATTAATGATTGCTATTTAATATTTAGAAAAAGTCAAACTCTGTAGGCTGCCTATATACCTTTTTAAACATCTGCCTTCTCATACATAAAGTGATTTGATCTCCAAGAGACATAAGTTAGCATTAACAGCAAGTGCATGTGTCTTTTGTGATGATGGCATTCAGGCTGCCATTTAAAAAAAGTACGCGTATTTGTGGAGAAACAAATGACTGTATGTACCTAAATAGAGAAACAAAAGCAGACCTCCTTTATCATTTCTTTGTTATAATGCTGATATATTAATAACTCCTGAGCAAATTTGATCTAAACAGAATCCTCTATTTAGCTACACCAGTAACTTTCAAGAATGTCCTATTACCTACAGTAAAGGAAAATTCTGTTAAAAACTACTGAATATGTAGCAGTTCTAGCCAGAATATACAATGCTTTAATATTATTTAATATAATATATAATCTAGAATATGTAATGCTTTTAAAGAGAGTTAAAATTAACCAGCTATCCAAGGTAGCATTCGGCAAAGGAGAAACTGCTCCTTCTGAATGCAGAGGGGTTCTGACTTGGCATTTGGAGTCTCTCCAAAATACTTATCTAGGTTTGAAGTCTAGCGTTTCATCTGTTTTGCTGAGTGGAGAACTCAGTACTGTTAGTCTCGTTTCAGCTCATGGTGGAGAGCTTGTAGGAGAACAGGAATCAAGTCTGTTGCAGAGGTTGGTTAATAGCAAAGAACTTCATTCACTGATGGAAATAGTAGCTGGTACCAAGTGTGACTAGTTCAGGTTTGCTTTAAATTCGTTAGGCAAGAGTATAGGCACATACTCTGAGTACACATCGCAGGTAGAGTACATGTACAGATGCACTGTACATCACACATGTGCAGGCACAATGTGTTTTCTGGATAGTAGATATCTGGATGTTGTATTGGAAACTGACTGTAGCAGGACTGATATTTTTTCCTTGCTACTGTTTATACCTTTGCAAATCATCAAATATATTTTGGTTTATTTTTCTTACTGATCTGAATCTCAGTTATATTCTCAAAAGTTGTTTCTGCAATAGTAAGAGCTAGGCACTTCCTAATGAAAGATAAAATTTGTGTCTCACTGTCAAGAGAGCAGTGATTTAAGAGAAATGCGAATACCGAAAGATGTGTGATGCAGTGCATAAGTCCTACCACATTTTTCTGCTCACCTTTATCCATAAATAGACCATAACAGAACTTGGAACGGATGGATGTTGACAACGATACTTAATAGAGAACATCTTTAGAATCTTTGGGTTGGTCTCCTATAGCATGTTTTGGTGGTTTCTGTTGTGCTTTTTTAATAGCAGTACATATGGGTGGAGCTCAATGGGGTTTTTTAATTGCACATAAATATAATGTACTGTGCTATTTCTCAAACTAATGTTGTTTTCAGGGTGCTTTTAGGCACTCTGCTTTTTCCAGGCTTCTCCTATTTTACTCCTGTAAAGTAAGTTTTCTAACTGTTTCTCCAGACTGAGTGCTGTATTTGAAGTAGACACAGATCTTCAGAAGGATGTCCGGTTGAAAATTACAGCAGAAATGTCCTGGCCTTCCATACTTAGTTCACCACGCCATCTGAGCTTCCCTCTTACCAATACAAACAGTTCATCAGTAAGTTTTTTTTGTTGATAGTATCATTTTGTAGGGACTGCATTTTAATAGGTATTTCTAATTACATTAATCCTAATGTAAACTTCACAAAAATTGTGTTTCTGAATAGGAAGAAGAAATTTTTCTAGAAAATCCAGCTGACGTTCCTGTGTATGTTCAGTTCCTTCCTGTAGCTCTGTATTCTAACCCATCCACCTTTGTTGATAAAATGTTAGAACGGTAAGTATTGTTTTCGAGTACTTAGGGCCTTCTCGCTCTGCAGCAAAATGCATTTTACCAAAAACGCATGCAGTATTTGGCTGCTGTGTTGGTGGTTACAGCGTTGGCCGCTTCTAGAATTTGATTCATTAGGCCAGTTGAGAACTGAATCTAGGCTGGTTGCCATTGAACGTGCATCTGTATGTTTTGAAATGATGTTTACATTTCTTCCTTAACTTGATGTATTGGGGGGAAGGGGGTGTAAAAAAAAAAAAAATCAAATGATCCTTTCAGCTGCATATTATTTGAGTCCTACCATAGGTTCTTTATTTGTGCTAAAATCCATAAGTGCAAGTATGTCATTATCTTCCCTGATCCGTGAGTAGAAAAAAAATTGCATGTCTGTTTCAGGTTTAATTTGAGTAAGCCAACTAATTTCAATCTGAAGACTCTAGAGTTCCAGGTCTTCAGAAATTGTGTAAGTATTTCAATACATTCTTTAGATTTTTAAATTTAGGTATTTTGATGTTTTAGTAAGAGTTCAGTCATACATGTCTTCAAGTTTAGGTATTAATATGTGTGAACAATGTGATGCTTCTCTTGGATATTTTCAGGAAATTGGGAAAACTAGTATGTCTTCAAATGTAACAGTTAAAATGTCAGTTTTTCTGTATGCTTACATTTATAATACGATTGTAGAAGTTACAGGAAAACTACATTTATTCATTGTCTTACTGATACAGGATTATTTTCTTTGGTGTAGTGGTTGCTAGTTCTAAAATTAGCAAAGTATTGAGTTTTCTATTGCTTTGTTCTTTATTTTAAGTGATTCGAGTTTTGTGGACAACTTTAAGTGCGTGCTTTTTCATATAGAGCATGCCACATCCTGAACACTTTCTTTTCTCATCCAATACCAACGCCTTTTCCCCTCCATTTGCAGTTTGTTTTAGATTAGCAATTCGATGCTTGCACAATATCTAAAAGCAAACTTATCAAAATACACTTTTTTTCAATAGTTCTATTTTAAGTTTGCTTTTTCCTCTTTATGTATTCCAAAAATGTTTTAACAATGGAAAATTTTGAGGATAGAAGATGTTACGTAATGGCTTAATGCTAATGTAGTGTTTAAAATATACATTTAAGAACTTCTGAACTCTTTCTTCTGCTAGAACTTTATGAATCCACATGGGTGTAGTAAACACAGATAGTTTTTTAATAAGTAGGGAAATTCTTGTGCTATCAGACTTCCTGGTTAAAAAACCAGTATATGTCATTGGGTAGTACACTTCTTTATGACAAAACCAATTTTCTAGCTAAAATAATATCATTTCTATCAAATACATGTAAAAATTTCCTATTTTTAACTGTGTCGCTTTGTTTTCCCCACTCTTTTAAGGTCCAGCCACTGCAGAGCACTGTAGGACTTACAAAAGGCCTGGCTCGTCATTCAGTTTTAAGCCTAATATTAAAACCTGGTGAGAGAAAGTCTGTCAAAGTAAAGTTCACTCCAGTTCTTAATAAAACTGTTTCATCATTAATTGTTATCAGGTATGATAGATATTTCTAAAATGAGTGTGAATTTTTCTGGTGTTTTTTATTTATATATAAGATCATACTTGTGATCAGCTGGCAATAAGAAACTTGCTTTTACAAGAATAATTGTAGAATCATACATGTCTGGAGAAAGATTTCATTTAAATGTAATTGTGATATGTTTTACAGTAGTTAAACTGTATTCAGTACGTACTTTCTAATATAAATATATAATCCACTGTTGTACTTACCATAGAACCATAGAATAGTTTGGGTTGGAAGGGACCTTTAAAGGCCATCTAGTCCAACCCCCCTGCAATAAGCAGGGACATCCTCAACTAGATCAGGTTGCCCAGAGCCCCATCCAGCCTGACCTTGAATGTTTCCAGGGATGGGGCTTCTACCACCTCTCTGGGCAACCTGTGCCAGTGCTTCACCACCCTCATTGTGAAAAACTTCTTCCATATGTCTAGTCTAAATCTCCCCTCTTTTAGTTTAAAACCATTACCCCTTGTCCTGTCACAGCAGACCCTGCTAACAAGTCTGTCCCCATCTTTCCTGTAGGCCCCCTTTAAGTACTGAAAGGCCGCAATAAGGTCTCCCTGGAGCCTCCTCTTCTCCAGGCTGAACAAGCCCAACTCTCTCAGCCTGTCTTCAGAGGAGAGGTGCTCCATCCCTCTGATCATTTTTGTGGCCTCCTCTGGACCCGCTCCAGCAGGTCCATGTCCTTCTTGTGTTCGGGGCCCCAGAGCTGGACGCAGGACTCCAGGTGGGGTCTCATGAGAGCGGAGCAGAGGGGCAGAATCCCCTCCCTCGACCTGCTGGCCACGCTGCTTTTGATGCAGCCCAGGATACGGTTGGCCTTCTGGGCTGTGAGTGCACATTGCTGGCTCATGTCCAGCTTTTCATCCACCAATACTTGGAGACTTCATTTCTTAAATACATACTACGCTGTCTTGAAAGTAGGGACGCTAGTCATAGATGCCATTTGCAAGATCGTGCTGCAATGCAAGTTCAGTCTTTCTAGTAAAGAGCTCTGCTTGAATAACCATTTCACTTTTGTATCAAGTGTGATACTTTAATATGATGTTGAAATGTAAACTTTAACTAGTACTTCATTGTTTTTTTTATTTGTACGCTATGTTGTGATTTCTTAGGTTTTTGTCTTACAAACACTATGCTTGAGACCCCCACTATTTACTTCCATGTTGTGGGGAATTATCTGTGGAAGTGGTTATGCATCTGTCCTCCAGATTTGGGGTATAACTTCATAGTCTGTAGAGAAGCTTGCAGGAGCAATAGACTGCGTAATCCTTTTATAAATGGTTCCCCTTTTTCTTTGTACACAGAAATAATTTGACTGTAATAGATGCCATAATGGTACAAGGACAAGGAACGACTGAGAGCTTGAAGGTTGCAGGCAAACCTCCTGGTCCAGGAAGTTCTTTACGCTTTAAAATCACAGAAGCATTATTAAAAGACTGTTCAGAAAGTGAGTACTTCATGAGCTACTATGCTGAACAGAAAGGAAATTACATTTTACATGTACAACTTGAAATGTGTGGAAATACTTTTTCCCCCGTCCTAGTGCCCCAGAAATTTAATTCCTTTAAATATATTAAAATTGCTTCTTTATTTAGGCAGAAGATGAAATATTTTACCTTTTTCATTTTAATGTGAAAATTAGGAAAGATGAAACAAAAGCCCTTCATCCACTAAAATTCAAGATAGAGGAGGTGAAGATCCTAGTATATTTACTAGGATAATCTCTAATTCCTAAATTTAAGTCAAATTGGATCACGGATGCAACTTTCTGTATATTTTGGTTTTCCTCACACCTTCAGAAGCTTTATGCATGTAGCCAACGGGGAAAAAGGTAGGGTACGTTCTGTGATGAAAATTAAATCCCAGCCAAATTCTACTCTGGGGTCAGAGGTTTTCTGCTCTGCAGCTCCAGGCTTGCTGCTGAGAGGAGAGCTAAGAGTACCTGTATTGCCAAAGGAACTTGTAAAAGAGGTTTAGTTGTATCTGGTATTAAAATCTGCTTTGCTACTTTGCGGTTTTCCAGACATATTTGTAAGGTGCCATGTTAATTATTATCTGAGATTATTCCGCTTTTTTTGAGGGATGAGTAAGAAAACTTCAAGTAAAGCTTAGTCATTACCTCTTACATGTTGTGGTTTAGGGATTTTTTTTGCTAATAAGATATATGTAGCTCAGCCATGGGTTTTATTTTTAAGACACACACACAAAAAGTTTTAATTCTCCTCATGCTGAGACTTTTCACAGAATACCACAACATGAAGCAGTACATCAAAGAACCTTACAGCTTAGATGATTTTTTGGGAGGCAGCAGTGCTATCAGAGGTTGGGGATCTGTGTTTTTTCCCTGATGAGTTAGAGTTGTACAAGTGCCCTGCCTTGACAGTGATGAGAATGTGGCTGCAGAGATACGTTCCTGCAGGTTACGTAAAGATTTCCATGGGCCTCACTAGTCCCCTTCCCTGCTGCAGTACTGACAGAACTCTCTTCTGCTGTACATTAGGAATGTAGTGGAGGATGTCCGTTTAGCGCAACACCAACCACTTTTTGCTGTTTGTTTCTAGAAATGAAGTACAAAGAACCGAATTTCACACTGAGAAGAACGTTTAAAGTGGAGAATACAGGGCAGCTGCAGATTAATGTGAAAACTATGGAAATCAGTGGCTACACATGTGAAGGATATGGATTTAAAGTGGTTAACTGTCATGAGTTTGCACTAAGTGCCAATGCTTCTAAAGACATTGTCATATTGTAAGTGTGTTTTCTTACATCTAGATGGAGTCTTACATGAAGAATTCTGTATACCTAATTCTGTTTCACAGGAAAACTCTGTTGGTTAAATTCTGAGGTTTTTTACTTAAGCTTTGAGTGTTTGGTTGGTGTTTTTTTTTAATACAGCTTAAAACATGACATTTTTCTCTCTTCTTGCAAACATTATTTGATTTTTAAATAACTTCAAGTTTTCATGACTGCCTATAGTATTACTTTTATTACTATCCAGTAAGTATAACTTACCGAGTTGGAATATTGTTACTATATGGGTTTTTATACATTTCCTTCATTTGGGTTGTGAATGCACACGAGATCTAGATTTACATATGGTTTTGGTGCATTGCAGTATGTAGAAAAGAGCCTTTAGTCTAAGGATTATTATTGTAATGCACAGCATTTTAGTCTTGAATGTTTTGTCTGTTGCCTTAATGATAATGATTGTTTAATTCTGTCAGTTTTTATTGTAAAAGATTTCTGCACCAAACCGTGATCTTTTAACGCTGCTTGGATGTAAAGTTAACTATTCAGAATATGGTATCTAAAAAGTTCAGAAGATGCTTCTGTTCCGCAAGAGTGTGTACGAGAGATTGCAGGCAGTGAAACTTCACTAGTACTTCTGCAACAATCTTAGTTTGTGATGAGACAGGAACGTAGTGGTGATGTTTTTGAAAAGGCATGCAGTTGTGACTTAAAGGTGAAGTGTTTAAAACTTTATAGCTCACATAATGGTCGGTTCCATTGCTTGCTTACAGCTGCTGTTAATTTTTTACTGCATTCATAGCTTTATTTTAACAGATTTGGTCAAAACTTAATTTCAATTATTGTATCTTCATATGGTGTATCAGGGGTAATCTAGTATCAGATGTGTTAAGCATAGATGTTTATGAACTTAGTCAAACACATCTTGAGGTATTTGAAAGATACTCATAAGTATTTTTAGGCTAATTGCATGGATGATTATTAGTTGTACTAATAGGGCTATTTGTTATAAATGTTTGATCAGGATGCCAGTCATGGCAGTAATTGGTGGAGGGTTTTTTGTGTTTTGTTTTGGTTTGTTTTTTTTAATTTATAAATAATATAAATTACCTCAAACTTTTGTGCTGTTCATATGAAAAGTTCTAATGTGCTTTACTTTGTTTTCAGGTTTACACCTGATTTCACTGCTTCCAGAGTCATACGTGAATTAAAATTCATCACTGCGGGAGGCTCTGAATTCATATTTATCTTGAATGCATCCCTTCCATATCACATGTTAGCAACGTGTGCAGAAGCGCTACCCAGGCCCAACTGGGAACTGGCACTGTACATAATCATCTCAGGAATAATGAGGTAGTGTGTATATGTTTGTTCTTACCGGTATTTGCGCACAAACTACCACTGCTTGAATACAGGTTATAGAGAAGTACATATGTATTCAGTACATGCTATAATTGGGGTAAAATAAAATAGAGTGAGGTCAAAAAGGAGAGCAAATTAATAAACGCTCCTGTGGATTGAGTATGAACAGTTTAAGGCTGAGGAGTACTGACTTGCTGCTCAAACTGAGGACAAAATAATACAGTTCTTGCTTGGGCCTGTTTCCTCAAGTGAGATACATAATCCTGTTAATCCTGGTAATGTGTAGGTTTTTTTAATAAATAATTAAGCCAAACTTGAATCAAATTAGGTATTAAAGCACTGCTAACCGTGAAATCCTGTAGAAATTTAAGCATCCTTCTGGAGTATTGTGCTTTAGAGAGATGGGAGGCAGTGACCGCAATGAGCTTAGCAGACGCCTCGGATGAATTTAACTTTGCTGCCACTTGTATGTGACAGACAACTGGTGATACTAATAATGGGATTTCTGAGAACCTGAAGGGCATTGTTTGCAACACTGCATGCTCGGAGGTTACGCAGTAGTGTATTAATGCACTTTTTTCTCAGCAAACAGATGTGTGTTAGCTATGACTGTTGAAATACGAGTTGAAAATTCCCCTGCGTTTTCCTAGTCTAACCTCTACATATCTTTATTTATTTGAAATCTGAGGTTATAAACAATGTGTCCCTGTCACCTCTTGGATGTGAGACACTTTCCCCTACTGCCTTTATCCAGAGAAAACCCTAGCACAGAAACTTACAAGTTGTTACTTATCAGTAACAACAAGTGCTGTTTTCCTTTTTCGTTAGCGTTAAGCTTGTATCTTAGTGTGAGATGGATTGCTGCTGTAGATGCCTGTGATGAAAAAGTGGTCTTTCTGTGTGCTGCAAATCCAAAGCATTATCACAGATATGTAATATTGCTGCATTTTTTTTTTCATATTAAGATACTGGCTCTTCCATTTTGCTGTACTACATTACATAAATGTTTGGTTAGGCTGTCTTTCCTTCTAGGGATTGATAAAAGAAATAGAGAAGATAAAGTTACAGCCTATTTCATTTTCTTTTTTGACTCTTCAGCACTTTCCTAAGAAATGCAGTGTTACTTAGGAAAACTGCATTTTCCTAAGTACCAGGAAAATTTCTGTTACTTAGGAAATTTTGTTTCCTAACACTGCATTACTTAGGAAGGTGCTGAGCAAATACTTAAGTGGTTTTCTGCTGTATATTTGCTAGAAATTTATAAGCGTAGTTTCTCTTCAGTTTACTGACAAAGTGAATAATGCATGTCAGCTCATAAGTGTAGTTTGCGTGGATAATTTTATATGTACTGTATTTGTTAATTAGACTTTACAAAAGAATACAGAATACTAATCCTTTCCCTCACTATGTCTTTTTCCTACAAGTACAAAACATTGTTCTTAGCAGCAAACTAGAGACAAGTCCCAGTTTAACCATTTCACAATTTTCCAAGGATCCTGTGCACAGACAGCCTCTAACTTGTAGGATGCCATCACATAGGGGTTTGCTAGTTGCCACTAAAACAATACTTCCATGTTGTTGCAAAGCTGTCCTTGATTTCTAGGAATGACAAGTCTAGGAGTTTGTCTAGTTTATGTTTTTAATTTGATAAGGTGGTGTTTATTGTTGCCTTCCCTAAATCACTATTGGTTTGGATTGTTGCCATACTTGTGACCCCAAGTTTTGAAGTCCAACTTGATAGGCTACGTACAAACACGACAAAGGAGCCAACTAGGCATATGTGTGCTCTGGGATAAAACCGTGGGGGGAAAGAGGGATGTACCAAGATTATTCTTGGGTGTCTAGATCATGTTACTCACCACTGTATGGTGTTCTTCCCACTAATTTGTTTTGTAACTTAAATGACATGAACGCTTTAGGCTCGTTATATTTTTTTTTTCAAAAAGAATTTTTTTAAAAAGGAAAAAAACCCAAACCGCCACTGCTTCGACCACCACCACACCAAAACCAGAAAGTGCAGTTAAAAAGACCACAAAACAAGATTTGTTCTGTTTTTCATTCAAAGCTGGTATTTGTTTATCAAAACACCAGAGTTGGCTTACGTAGAGGGAGTGGAGTCCTTACCCAGAGAGCGGCAGAGGAGGAGAAGCCCTCAAGGTGACCTTTTGCTGCAGCCTCCCCTGTACAACCTCTGTGGAGGCCAGCATTGGTACCGTGAGGGGAGTGCTGGGGGGCTGGGGGGAAGAGTGCCCACCCAGCCCACCAAAACCCTGCGCACTCCTTCCCAAGTTTGTGTAGCACCATGGTGGTCGAGATGTGATGCTCTTGTGGGTATCAGTCTTGTGAAACTTTCAAATAGCATCATGGATTACAATTAATAAGTGAAAGAGATTATACCTTATTCTTTACATCCCAGAGGTAATTCCATTTTTGATGGCATGGCACACAAGGCAAGCGTTACTCTTTTGAGTAACAGTTTGTTTAAGCTTGTCTGAAAAATTCCTGTTTCTTTAACTTTTCTGTTACTTGTTAACATCTTGCATGAAAATTATCTTTCCTACCTTCAGGTTATGCATCTAGAATCCTTTTAATCCCTGGGGCAGGGGAAAAAAGCACTGATAACCAGCTATCAACAGCTGACTTGGTCTCCAGAGCTGCTTGTATTTTTGGTGATAGTTAAAACTTAAAAGATGGTATCTAGACTAGATTCTTTTAGCTAAAATTAAGCAAGAGGTATCTCATCCTTTTGTGTGAATTGGTGCTGATTCTCATACATTTGGCTTAGAAAAACTGGCAGTCAGAACAGGGGGGAGAACAGAAACGGAAGTTGCTAATTTAAAGTTCTTTTCTCATAAACTTTCTAGGGTAATAGGCAAGGCAAGCTTTAGTCATCGTCATTGTGTCTCCTCCCCCCGAAATTCCCACCTGTTAGAAGATGAAATCGATAGCAGTGCGATGAAGGTCTCTGCAGTGGTTTTATTGCTTCATTCAAAAATATAGTTCACTGCAGTGTGTTATGTAAGTGGAGAACTCCTAAACACGGTATTGCAGCAGATGCAGTTAGTTGTAAAGCTCCTTGAAAGAACGCTCTTAAGTTTTACTTCTCTGAGCAGCAGTACAATTCTCTGCAGAGGGTCTCTGCTTTTAAAATGGAATTGCACCAACGAGCTGTGAGAGCTGCTGACCACTTGGATGCCATTTTAATATTTTAATTATATCTTTTTTTTTCTTTTGGATTAATATTCTTGGCAACTGCGTGTCAGACTTGCATCTAGCTTCCATTCTCAGCGTTAGTGATGTGTATATCATGCTAGACTTGTGTATTTTATGTTTCTATCAGACGAAGTTGTGGTTTGGATGCAATTTTCAGCTTTTCAGTACAAGATACAAACTTTTTGTCTTGTGCGATTAGATTTGTTAACCTTAAAATGCTCAAAACTGAGAAATACTTAGATGGCTGCCTCTCTTCTCTGCAGTGTACTCTTCCTCTTGGTAATTGGAACAGCCTATCTAGAAGCTCAAGGAATTTGGGAGCCATTTAGGAGACGCTTGTCCTTTGAGGCCTCAAACCCTCCCTTTGATATGGGAAGGCCACTTGATCTCAGGAGAATAGTTGGAATTTCATCTGATGGAAAGTAAGTATATGCTTGGGTTTTTTGTGGGATGTTTTCCCCCTTTTTTCCTCTTTAGTTATAAGGCCAGTAAGAAAGTAATACTGCTCTTTAGAACAGGTGAATGAATAAAGATCCTCCCAGTTACTTATAAAAAGATGGCGTGGATAAAAAGATGGATTTTGTGATTGTGAGGAATAGTCATCTTTTGGAAAAAAAGAAAGAAAAAAACCCAACGCAAACCAAACCCTGTGAAGTTTCCTGTTCATGTTCTCAAAAATGAAAGGTATAGACTGCAGAAAAATTGCAGGCCAGAAGTTCCTATCTTTGGTGTCTTAAAAAGATCATCTCCTTTCAGTGTTCCCTCCAACATATATATTGACTGTCATTTTACTGTGGTTTTGTTCATATGTACAGCAAGCAAGTGAAGAGGAAATGGTAAAGGCTACTGACTTGTCAAACAAGTTTTAGGCATTTTTGTTGGTTACATGCCAAGAACAGTGTAGTTCAAGGTTTCTTTTGGACATAGTGATTCTTTTTTCATGTGGAAGAATGGAAACATTGTAGAGTATATTTAAACGCTACTTGTTCTTTCAGCTTGAATGCCCTTGGATCAGATTCTAACCACAGTTCATCCAGAGGGATCTATGGAGCAGGCAGTTCGTCTTCACGATCCAGTGCAGGGAATCATAAACAATGCAATGCAACAGCACACCTTCACAGCAATAGAAACGCACCCGATGTTGAAAACATCAAATCCAAAACCAGTTCAAGCATACCTAGTAGGACTTCAGCACAAGCAGCTTCCGTGCAGCCAGTGAACAGGGCGGGCCCCTTCACCTTGGATTCAGGTGCCACAGCTCAGACTCATGCCGCCGGCAAAAGAGCCAAGGGGACGAGGCAGAACCAGCAGCCGGCGCAGCAGCAGGCACCAGCTTTGGCAGAGCAGCCCCTCCAGCAGCCCCCAGCGCCCGGGCCCCAGCAGCAAGAGCAACAGACTGAAAGTGCTTTGCCACAGCTACCGCTTCTCAGCCCGCCTCATGGCGAATGTGCCGACAGCAGAAGGCACAGCTCGGAGGATTCGGATCTCACTGGGCTCATAGAAACCATGGAAAAAGACTTTGACCACCCAGAATCCCCTTCCCCAGATGTGTTTACAGAGCAGCCCCCATCTCCACTAGCAAAAAACAAAGGTAATACAATTCTGCTTTTTTTTAACAGGATGATTCATTATGTAAGCCACAGAACAAGATTTAATCAACTGTAAAGGTCATGTTTTCATAGCGTGGAAAGCGATGGCTTCTCAGCTGTTCCCTACCCTGCTGTATGTGCCCATGTCTTCAACACTTCCTTTGTTTTATGGCAGTGAAGTTCTCTGGGCAATGCTAGGTTGTGATTCTTCCTGCAAAATTTTGGAACGTTTTGATGAAAGCAAGTGTGAATATTTAGACAGTTGACCCTCTGAAGAAGAAAGGAGCTTTTGGTCGCTGCTCCTTTGCCTTTGGGTTAGCATCCGTCCCTCCCACCTCCATCATTTGCACTTACGGCTGGGGGCTGAGGAGAGGAAAAGGAAGTTGTTCTAGTGTATTACAAAAACTGAGATGGGGAGAAAGGGGGGGAGGGGGGGAGATGTGTAAACCCCTGTGGTATCGTTTGGGAATGGAATTCTTCATGCCCAGGCTTGCAGTTGTGGAAGATACTTGATGTCAGGTGGTCAGCAAATTAATATATGGCACCTGTGGTCATAAGTTGCATTCATCTTTGCATGAGGTTAGAGTTGAGTTTGAATTGTTTATGCATCTTTTCAATTGTCTTATGCTTAAAATAACTTACTGCATTTCATACATTAGATACATTCAGACTTTTAAACTTCTATGTCAGTTACTTTCCTTCTTATAAAAATCTTCGTTGGATTAGAACTTCTAATCATGCTTTTTGTATTAGCCATTTCAGTGGTGTCCCAGAGTTACGTGGTTATAAAGTTAATCTTAATGTGTTTATTTCTAAGTGATTTTTCACTTTTTTCTACCACCACCATTGTACATAAACAGTGCTGGTGCTCTGTTGCTTATTAAAGAAAATGAATGGTGGGAAGGCATATAAACCCTGAAGCATCTGTATGATCACGCCCCACCAAAGAGGAAAGCTTCACTCTGTTAAGTAGTAATGAGCAGAAAGTCCTTAAATAGTTCAGAATGGATGTGATGATGCATCTGGACTTTCAAAGTGGGGACTCTGAAGTGATAAGAGGTTTTGGGATCCTGCTGAAATATGTTACTTTATTTCTGGACTTTTTTGTTTTTAGTTTAGACAAGGGGATGTGGCTGGGGGAATTAACCTTAAGAGAAGTAGGACCAGTTTGTCAGTTATACGTTTCATAAAGGCTAAAGAGCGCTCCAGCAAACGACGTGACCGTAGGTAGGTTGCATAGGCAGCGTCCGTGTTAGCAAATATCACAGTATTGGAGCTCTGGAAAGCAAAGCGGCTGGTAGTGAGGATGCAATGTCCTCATGGGGCGTGTCTGAGTGGAGTGACGGTGGACGGATCCAGTCCACGTACCGAATGCCTGAAAGGGCTGGGAGCGCTCCTGGAGCGCATCTTCCATTTGCAGTTAAACCTCAGAAGACACCCACTCTTGGGCTTCAATCCTGCTGTGCGATGCAGCTGCTGCACAGCACATGGGGACCACTGAGTTTGGTTTCAAAAGCATACTCCTGACCCAAATAATGTGGTGTACCTATGTTAACATTTTTGAACCTGTAGTAATTTCTAGCAGTCTGTATATTGGGAGCTTGTCTTAGCAAACAGCTGCTCCTAAGTGTTGACAGACCTTTAATTACATTTTTTTCAACTATATTTAAATGCATTTTCTTGAGATGGGTGCTTGTGTTGATTTGTTTATCGATTTCAAAAGCTGTTTATGCGATGATAAAATACTTAGTTCCTAATCACTTACATGGGTTCCATTTTTTGGCATTACTTTCCTGTTTCGTAACTTTCTCCTGATTACAAATTCATTCAGATAAATTCACATTTTTCCTCCTGTTACAGAGGCTTTGCATCATTTGTGCTTTGGCATGGTGGTATACTGAATATTTAAACATACTCTGTATTGCAAAATATATTATGAATGCTATATTTTGCAATCCAGATAGTTTTCTTGACCCCTTCATCGTCTCAATAAATCAGATTTATGCATGTAGACTTCTTTTTTGACAAGCTTTATAAAAAAACCCCCAACATTATCTGTAAACCGTAACTTGACTCACAGAAGCTCAGCGCATCAAATAAAGCTTGCCCATTTCCATTTGCCCTCTTTAAAAATGTAAAACCGTAGGGGAAGTTCCGTTATCTATCTGGATCTACATACACACACTGATGCTTGTCTTTAGATGAACAGCTAGAGCTAGTCACAAGCATTTGCAGAAGCAGCAGCTCCTGGACTAAAGCTGGCTGTCTCACTATCCTGTGCAGGATTCCCGTCTCTGTAGTCTTCTGCTTCAGCTTCCTAATACCCGGGTCCTAGCAGACTGCTACAGAGGCTACATTAGATTTTTTTGTTAAACAGCTGCTTTACGTTGTATTTTTATGTCATGATAACATTTTACATAGATTTTCTAATGATGAACATTAAACTGTTTAGCAATCCTGAATGTAGACTAAATTTGAAGCAGATCTTGGAACGAGGCCTTCTGAGGCAGAACCACAATACCCCCAATAAGCTGGAAGCTGACCTTTAGAAAATGTCCATCTGACGATCTGCTTGCATTTACACTTTTATTTGCATTCACACTAAAAAGAATATTTTATCTCCAATATTTTTGTTGTTCTTGAGACTGAAAACATTAAGTCTGAAAAAAACAAAGTTTGAAGGCACTGCCCTTTCTTATGCACCTGGTATTTGCCAAAATACTGAAGGCAAATTTACGTTTTGGTGCAGACTTTTCCCCCGAGGAACGTTTTGCCAAATGAAATATGACAGCTATCATCGTGCTTCCAGACTCAATTCTGACTTGAGCTGGTACAAATCCCAGTAGGGGCTAAATCCACTTACTCAGCACAGGTTAACTGAGTCTTTACTTGAGTGAACTATTACGCCCATCCTGGAAGCTGTATGCAGGCACTGTGCGGCTTATAAATGAGTGCTTAGTCTGAAGGGCAGCGTCTAAGAAAGATCTTACTGGTAAAGGCATATATTGCATCTAATGAGAGACATAAGAATACTGTGAATGCTCTCATCCTCTAAGAGAGTAACAAGAGGCGATGGTAAGATAACAATGACTCCACACACGCACAGTTTCTCTGTATTGATGCTTTTTTTGGATAACTTTTACTCCCCAGGAGCCTAATCCTGCCTGTTTTGCAAGCCAGGACCTCTGGCTTGATTTTGAAGGTTCTTAAACCTCTACATTTTGAACTTTACACTATGCTACATTTCAGTTAGCCTGTAGAAATTGCAGGAAACACATAATCAATTGTTCAAGTAGCATTATTTATTTATATGTAGATTGCTTCAAGAAAATTCATTAAACATCCCCTGGAGTGTTTAACGCATTGTTTTCCCTACTTTGAGATGCAGCAACAATTTAATGTGTCAAGCCCAACTATTTTGCATTCAGCTTAGTCATACCTCTTAGAATAGTACACTCTGAAAGAAAAAAATACGTCAAGGGGAGAAAGTATACTTGGGTGTGAGATTTCAGGTTTGGGGTTTTTTTTACATCTTTGCTAGATAAATGCTATTAGTGATTTCTCTCATCCACTCTAGTCTTACTGCAAGTTGTTTTGTTTTGTTTTAAACTGACAAGCATGCTAATCATTTCTGTTCTTCATTTGTTTAGATGATAAAGCTTGTACCAACTTCTGAAATTCATGTTTAAATCTAGTCTTAAATGGTGAAACTGTCAAATTGGATTCTAAGGTGTTTAAAAGGCATGCCAGGAACAGAGCGGAGAAGAATTATAGGTAGCCAGGTGCCCAGCGTCTACAGAGAGGCCGTGAGGGTAGGGCTCAGGAGCATAAATGCGACAGTGGAGATCAGGGCTCTTCAGGTTTGATGCTGTTGCTCACATTGGGTGTGAAGTGGTTGTAAACGGTTGGTGGATCATAACAGACGACAAACTTCAGAGGCTTAGTCATGTGGGTTAGCCTCTCAAATGAAGTGAACTAGCCCATCTCGGAGTACTGCTGCTGAGAATCTGAAGCATCCTTATCTCCCTAGGGAAAGGGAAAACACTTCAGCGCAAGGCTAAGCCACAGAAGAAGCGGGAAGAAAAGGATAGAAGAGGGAAAGGAAAGCAACAGGAGGATGAACTGAAGGACTCCTTGGCAGATGATGACAGTTCTTCAACCACAACCGAAACCTCCAACCCAGACACAGAACCACTTCTCAAAGAGGTACGGCACTGCTCATAAAAGGGGGCTCCTGTGTAGCTGGTGGCTCACCTGTTAGAGCAGGAATACAGTCTCTTCCCCACACCCCACTCCCAGCTTTCATAGGCTGTAATACCTGACAAAGGAAGAACGTTAATTAAAAACATCTTTCCCAATCCTTGCCTTCGCTTCTTCTCTATGAAATTTGCTCCTCTATGAGTGAGAACATGCTTGAATCATGTAGTCTCAGGACTCAAAGTGCCTGAGTGACTGTGGCTTGAATAAGCCACCAGTTGTCAGCAGCGTTGTGGTAATCCTCTCTCTGCACGCTCCTAGCCTATTCTGTTTGCAGAATAAAATGCCAAAGTACAGACATTAATTTTACTCGATAATTAAGGTGTATGCTAAAACCATGTATTTCATCAGTTACAAAGGCTCAGTTCACTGGTGGTAACTTGTCAGCAGGTAGTTAACTTCATTACCTTTGACAATACCCCTACCTTTATTTACTCATTTGGCCTACATGCTTCTAGGTAATAAACTAAACTCCAACAATTTGTGTAGTGGTCAGGTTGTCATAAATATTTTGTCCTAAAGCATGTGCTAGGGAACCAGACAAAGCAAAGGTAATTGCAAAGAGAAGAAAACCAAGCCTAAATTTTGACATGTCTTAAATTTGAACTTTGGAAAAGATAGGGATTCTAGCTGGTGGAAAAAAAGAAAAGAAATCCATGTAATGTATTTTAAAAGTTACAGTTTAGTAAGTTTTCATTTGAAAATCACCTTTGATTTTTCAGGATGGCTATTTGACAGTAGACTTTGTATTCAAAAAGCCTTAGAAGTGTGGTTAAAAAAAAAATATTGAATGGTGAAGTTGCTCCTATTCTTTGCTTTGTTGAAGAGTCTGTTTTAGGCGGCCTGGACCGTGTACAACAGATGCAGCATGGGTCTCAGTACAGAGCTAGCATCTTTTTAAGTTGACTCGGAGGCCGTGGCCTGAGGAGCTGTGTATTTGCAAACACCAGATCTGCTTGAAGCACATTAATTTGCTAGATATTTTGATTTCTGCTTTCCAAATAGGAAGAAATAGATCCCACGTTTCACAGGTATACTAAGTAGTAAAAAGATACCATCTATGCTGCAAAAATGCTCGTTTTCAAATAGCATTCCTTCCTCAGCCCTGTTTATACTATGTATGTTGTGATGCAAGTGGGACTTTGCTTTCCATGAATATTAACATGTTATTATAATGTCTCTTATAGGAACCTGAAAAACAAAAAGGAAAAATTATACCAGAAAAACCTGAAAATGAAATAGTCCAAGTAAAACAGAAAACTAAAAAACTGCTAACAAGTATCAAGAAAGAAATCCCTGTAGATGTGAAAACGAGGTAAGCATAACAAAGGCTCTTTAGGAGAGACAGCATCGTGCTTGAAGCGAAGATGGATTGATAAAAATCTGTGTATTTGACTGTTGTGGCTGCCAGTCTGGCTAATGCCAACAGCAGATACCTTTAAGCAGCTTCCTCTTCCTTCCTGCTATCAGGGAATATCTGAAGCTTGTAAATAATAAATTATTTAATGGGAATACAGTGCATAAATGAGAACTAAATCCAGAGAATAAAATCAGGTTAAGCAATGTTAAGCTTTTTGTAACAGGCATCACCTACACAAAATAGGGTTAACGTTTCTACAGGAGCTTCTAGCGGCAGCACAGTAAGGCAGCGCTAACATGAGTGCCTTTAGCTGCACTTGGTGAAATTGCAGCCGTGCAATTTCCTTTTCTGTATCACAGAGTAAGATCAGAGTCTTGGATATGTTATTAAAGGAGGCGGCTGCTGCTGCCAGTCCCTTTCCCTTACTGGCAGGTGGCTGATTGCAGATGATAGAAAGGGGAAAAATGAAGAGCCTTAATCTTACTATATCTAGTTCATTCTGAAATAGTATTCTGAAATTCTGAAATCAGATCGGTATCCAAGTGCCACAAAAGTAAACTTTACCAAACTGAGGCATGGTACATTGGCTTGTGTTTTCCCTGTTGCTGTAATTAATACTAGACTAACTGGGATTAGTAGTTAGTATAAATTAATTTTCTTCAAAATATTTCTGAAAACATTGCCTGGAAAAGTCTCCTCCTTATCTTATTTATTCTTAACCATTATCTACTTTCCTTTATTATATAAATCACGAGTTCATTACATGTGACAGTATTCAAAGGGCACAGTGAGGGCTGGGTTGGAATTCTTCTGCGAGAAATGGATAAAATAGTTCCTCCCTAGAAAGCCTGAGAGACATAATCAAATATCTGGAGAAAAAGAACTATGTATAGTCAAATGAATTTGGTGGTGAGTTTGAATAGTTTTATGTCATCGACTGAAAGATGATCCTGTACATTCAGGGCAATAGCATATCAGGAGCACGTGATCTAACGAGAGTGTGTGGGGTAGAGTAGGAAAATGGCAGTTGCCACCTCTTGTTGCCTCTGTATAATCAAGCAGGTTTTGTAATCCTGGAGCTCCAGGATGAAAGCTTCTGCTGGAAGGTGAGTGAGCCCTAAGAAATGTGTGGAGCAGTGTGTGTAGAAAATGAGCCAGGGCTAGGAAGGGTGGAGCTGCGTATAGGAGAAATACAAAACTCTGCTTATGGATAACTTTGAGCACAAGTTTGACATAAGAAAGCCACAGGAGACCAGTCTTTTGTAAGACTATATGGCACATATACATATATATACACTCATATAAAGATCTCCACTTCAGAGAGCTTAAAAATAAATGGATCTCTGTTTTCATTTAGTTCCTTGGAATTGTCCTATACTCCCCCGCTGGAAAACAAGCAGCGCAAAACCTTTCCATCCAAGATATCTACACAGCACCTTTTGACGAATGGGTCTAAACCAAGAAACCTCCCCAAAACGAGAGGTAGTGTGAGGCTATTTTTATAAATACCTCGGGAGTTTTATTCGGTTGTTTGTAACCCCTCTTGAGTGCTTAATTCCAAGTCTGGTGTGAGAAGAAAGCTGTTCAGTTTACTGTCCGCGGACTTGCTTTTCTTCTTTTGTTTTAATAGGTCCAAACAGTAAGTTAATGGAGAGCAGGCCATCAGTATTAGCAAAATTTCTCCCCAGTGGCTCTGGACAGGAGCTAGGAAACACCAGCAGCTCAGAAGGGGAAAAGGATTCTCCACCACCAGAGTGGGACTCTGTGCCTCTTCACAAAGCTGGCAGCTGTAAGTAATCACTAGAGGATGACAGAATTAGTCTTCTGCAATGCATATGTGTAGGTAGGCTTGGTCTGTTTATAGATCTTCTCTTTGGTTTTTCACTGCATAGTTGCAGACTGCTGTAGGCCTCATATTGATAGCATCTGGTACGATTTGGGAGGTTTGAAAACCGCATGGGCAGAACACGGGCCACTGCACAGTTCTTCGGTGATGAACAGGATTCAGAAGCTGCTGGGGAAATTGAGGAAATGAGAATTACCGCTCGAAAACAAAATGTATTTTCTACAGCAGATGGGGTTTTGCTTGGTCAAGTCCACTGCAGCCAAAGTTGAAACTGATGACATGATTTGTCCTTGAGATGAAACACTGAAAGCGCCTTAATGCAGTGGTTAGCGTGGGGCACTATTATAAGCCTTTTGGTTGCATTGCAAGTCCCTTGTAAGGGAACCGAATCACCTTCCTCTTGGTTGCATGCAAACATAGTCACCTCTCTCTGTGGCGCTCGCTTAGAAAGGTTCTTTCTTCTGTACAAATGAGTTTATCTTGGCGCTTCTATTGTGATACAATCTCTCTGAAAATAGGTAGTAAACCTGAATAATGATAGGTGACTATAGAGAAGGAGCTACTTCTTCGATCACTGGGAACAGCCTTTGTCATAACTCCTCAATTTGAACAGAAAGGATAGCAGAAGTCTGAGAAGCCTTTGTTTTAAAGTAAATACTACAGGAAAGTGTTTTGTGTTTCTCTTTCTAGCTACAGACAACCTGTATAAACTCTCTCTACAAACCCTGAACGCAGATGCTTTCCTGAAACAGCGACAGCCCTCGCCGACACCCGCCTCTCCATCTCCTCCTCCTCCTCCTCCCACGTCGTTGGCTTTTGGGCCACGAGGAGGCACTTACAGCAGCATTGTGAACAGCAGCTGCAGCAAGTGAGTCCAAATCTGCACCTCCTACTGATTTCCCAAGCACAGAACACTTGTGGAACCCATGTGCTTCATACCCTGCCTCTCCCCTTTCTCAGACCCATTTCCTCTTCCCATGGAAACTGCTTTTTTGCAGATATATTACTGTGCATATCTTACCATGCTATTTATATTTTTCTGGGGTTTCTTACAACTTGGTAGATTGGAAAAATGTGCAATTACATGAACTGTTGAGCTGTTGTTAACATTTTCATGAATGCTAGCTTAAATTGCTGCTTTTTTTATCAAACTGCTGAAGTCCAAAACCTTACTCTTTTTTTTTTTTTCTTTTCTTTTCTCCTCTAAGTGAAACGAAAAGCAAGCAGCCTAATGGTACCAAACATAAGCTGGCAAAGGCAGCTTCTCTTCCAGGCAGGAACGGTAACCCCACTTTTGCTGCTGTAGCTGCAGGTTATGACAAGAGCCCAGGTACTAGAATCAATGTGGAGTTCTAAGTATTCCTGAGTATTTCCCAAACATTCTGTTGTTTTGTTGTGGGTGTTGTGTTTTTTTTTTCTTATTTTACTCACTTGATATATATATATTCTTGCAGGTGGCAGTGGTTTACCAAAGGTTTCTCCAGGCAAGACGGATGTTTCCAGCAATATCAGCATTTCCCACACAGTTGTTGACAGTGATGGCTCTGACAGGTAATTTTTATATTCTCTAGGCAAATACCTAGGCCCCTAGAAAAGAAGACTGTAAGCTGTTAATGGCATTTTGAAGGTAGTGACAGAATTCATTCTGGTTACCTTTTTTTTTCCTTTAAAAAAAACTCCACTGTTTTTTAAAGTCTGGGCACAGCATCTCTTGCTTTGCAAAAAAAAATGTAGAACTTAGGAGTGACTCAAAAGTAGAGAGAAGGATGTTCTGGATGTGATGGTGACTTTCTCCCCCTCACTCTCAGTAACTCAACAATCTTGTGTTCCCCGGGCATCCAAACGACGAGAAATAAGCTTCCCTCTTTCTGTATTGAGTGTGAACCAAGGTCACTTGAAATAGTTCACAGGCAGAATATCTTGCTGTACAGCAGTATCTTTCACTCCCAGTTTAAGATTGAGACCAGAACTATCACTGGGCTTTGCGTTACGAGGGGGAGCAGAATACAGCTGCGCTCAGTCTCGTTCCCCAAGGCACGCTGTCTTTTCTGACGTGTTTTGGCAGTGCACGTCTGTCTCCGTTGCAAAAAGCAGTGAGGGCCTGGTAGTCTTTCTGGAATAGGAAGAAAGAGACTCGAATTCAAGTTTCAATATGCAGAGGAATTGCTTTTCTGAGCAAAGTTTGTGGGTGGGGTTTTGGTTTGTTTTTGTAAATGTGTATCACTGGTTCCAGTTAACTCATCTGTATTTTCAAGAAGTTTGCCCACAAGCTAGACTGTGAGCATTTGTATCCCTTCTGAGTGGTTCTAAATTTTATCTGCTTGTCAAAAAACCTGCGCTATGGCTTGCACCCTGTATGCACTCTGCAAAAAGGAGTGAAAGAGCCACTCGGGTTTGTGTTGGAGCTCAGTCTACAGATTAAAGAGCTTTATACCTAGAGCAGTGTGTTACATCCACTTTGGAGCATACACGGGAAAACGGTATTTCATTGATATCTTTTGTTAAAACAAAAATAAGCTAATTTCCTAACTCTTGATCATTGTTAAATATATATATATTATATATTATTATAATATATATTATTATATATACATATGTATATATGTATGTACACACACATACATTTGTACATATATATTTGTATATAGATTAGTAAGTCAATATTGTTGGTAATACTGTGTTAATGAGTTGTGTATTACTTTCCCATTACTCCATCATATTTAGTTCGGGTTTGTGGAGTCCTATCAGCAATCCCAGCAGTCCTGACTTCACGCCTCTCAATTCATTTTCTGCATTTGGACATTCTTTTAACTTAACTGGAGGTGAGTGTTTGTTTTCAAATATTTTCCGTATTCAAGTAATGGTAAAGAAATGGTGTGTCTCCATTCCACTGGTCTAAGTTCAGGCGCTGTTCCCATCCCTGCCCCCAAAAAGGATGACTACGTAGGAAGGCGTGTTAAAAATTTGGTGGTGTATTCTGCGTTTTGGCCCAGAGAGAGTTAGCGGAAACTCTCAGAGTGTTTGTTGGGCTGGAAATACTGTTTTTTTGAAGTTTCTCAGTTTCAGTAAAATTCTTGATATTGTTTTTTCCTTAGTCTTCCTCCCCTCCATCCCTCCCCCTGAAGCTTTACTGTAGGTCTCAAAAGTGTGCCACTGGGCCTGTGGTTTCCTGAACACTTTACGCCTGCGTAAAACCATTGCTCTATAAATGAGGCAATGGACCCATCCCTTGTGTTGCTTTCCTCTTGTGTTTTCCTCTAGCGTTTGTATAGCTGCATGACGAACTCATGCATACTAAAACCAGCCATTAATTCCTGTATTTAAATATTTAGGTAGACTTTCCGTAAGTGACTATTGAGATGGGCCTTGATGCAGGCAGGCTATATTGTAGGGCACGGATGCTCTGCGTACTTACTGTAGATTTGTATACCGTGTTTGGGGATGCATGGTATTTTTTAAGGTGTCTGGAAAAGATGATAAGCAAAGCAAACTTTGTATGTGGCATTTGTAAAACGGATTGTATGTCTACTGAAGAAATGCTGTCTACTGAAAAAAATTGTATGTCTACTGAAAAATGCTGGGGGTCTGCAATCAATACCAGCTGCTGCTTTGGGGTTCTTTCATCTTCACTAGCAACACTTGCACCAGGCTTTGAGGGACTGCAGTAAGATGCCCGAGCTCTGTGTGCGGGGAGCAGGCGAACCATGAGCACTGGTGCTGCCCTCTCCTCCTCATGGCAGAGATGGGGTCTGGGCTGGGGCACAGTCAGTGCCGCCTCCTGCACCAGGAGTCACCCGGGAAGGGAGCGCTGCAAGGCAGATGAGCGCTGCCATTGCGAGAGGCTCCTTCAGCCCCGTCGCCTGCTCCACCCGCAGTTAACTTGCGGTAAGGAACTGCCAGGACTCTTGGTATTGCTGTGCTCGGCCTCCTTCCTTGACTGTTTGCTTTTGGGTAAATAATACCAGGAACCAAACAAAGCCCATAGGCTGATACTGAATTATACACAGTAAGCGTGTAAGTCTTTTCCCCGCCATAGCTGTGATTCTAACTTGGTAGCCACTGTCTGATGTAGGGCACGTTGAGATGAGATCTGTATTGCTGTGTGACCTGTTCTAATCTCAGTTCCTGCACTGCAGCAGGACCTGCTAGAAAAATATGGGAAATAACTGTGAAGAGTATTAAGTCTGCTGTGATTCTTAGAAAAAGAGGAAGAGTAATTTACTCAGTTTTATTTCATTTTCTTTTTAGAGGTCTTTAGCAAACTTGGTTTAGCTCGATGTGCTTATGGGCAGGATGTTCAGAGAAACTGGAGTGAATTCAATAACGTTCCATCCTCCATCTGGGATCCTTCCGCTACAGATTCTGTACCCTCCTGGCCAACAAGCTCGAGTTCCCCGACTCATACAACTGCAGTAAGTATTCGGTCCAAATATAGCGTTTTATTACTGTTACCAACCTGTTCTGTATCTGCCATCTAATTTCATTTAGAGGATTTTTAAATTTGGATAAAAAAAAAAATCAACTGAAGAAAAAAGGAAAAGGGAAGCCATACGTATTCATCATTCTGTGTAGTTAAATTGATGTGGCTTTTGGACAAAGAGTGATTAGTCCGCTTGCTTGCGGATGATGAATCCATGTAAATTGCTTCACATAGAAATATTTCTCACAAGAGCATCTTGCAGCACTTACAAAAGTGCGTTCCATTCCCACGCGCTTCAGGCTTGTGGAAAGAGCCGTTCTGCTCCTGTGCCATGGCTGGACTCTGCCTCTGTCACTTCCAGTTTGATGGACAGTTGCAAAGTAGCCAATAAGATACTTTCAGACTTTGATTCTGCTTCCTGAATCTGATGTTGCACCTACTTGTACATTAACAAAAGGTCAAAAAAACCTTATCTAAAAGACCTCAAATGTGTTCTTTTCAGCTTAGAAAAAACACTAAAAGACTGAGCATAAGGTGAAGCCTTTAAACTGGACTACTAATTTTGATGGAGATCTTGAGTGTAGCCAAGGAAGAAAAACCAACTTTGACACAGATTGCAGCACTGCTCTCTCATCCTTGTGCCTCTCTATCTGTCAGAATAAAACATACACCACAACAGCTGTCTTCAGTGCCAGCTGAAATCGTTCTTCATCTTGTCTTCTGAAAATGTTTTTGTAGTGAGTAAGAAGCAGTGTTTAGTTCACCTGGTAGCAGTTCAGATGGAGTGGGGGACGGCGGGGGGCAGGGGAAGCCGAAGGTCACACAGCTTCTTATAGACACACACTCACTGGTCCCACTGTTGTCATGCGGTTACAACCGTAGCTGTAACCTCACTAAGACTATGTAAGGAGAGATTTTTGCTTTTTGGTCACATGGAGGGCAGATTTCTCAGCATTTGATAGAAGGAGGGCTTGAGGACAACCAGGACAATCTCTCTAGCTCCTAACCTATTTGCTGGCTGCTTCTGAAAAATACCTGTAAGCATGCTTCAGGAAGCATCAAGACAGAAGCCAGACAAATGGTATAGAAGAATTGTCACCCTCTCCCTTTAAATGCTTTGATTGGGGGGGGCGCGGTGGGGGTGGGGGGGGGAAGGCATTTTAGGAGCTTATTCAAGGAGAAGATAATTTAATAAACAAGAAGCAGCAAACAGACTGAAATGTTCAAAGCCTTTTTCATGATAGTGATTTTTTTCAAGTGCTTATGGTGAGCCAGAACAGGAAAACTTGGCTATTCCTGCCACTGAACCTCCTTGCTCTAAGTGCTAGATAAGAGAGCAGGTACCAGGCAGGGCCCTGTCCTCTTCTCCTTTCTGGCACAAGAGCCAAAGCTGTTCTTGCAAACAGCACTTACATAGTGGCTTGTGTCACCCTCTTTTCTAGGAAGGTTTCTGGGGAGGTGATTTTGATCATTCTCTTTCCTTATTCCTTTTGCTTTCCCATTTTATGCATAACTCTCTGCTTTTGTACTAAGTAGCATTTGACTTCTGGGTCCCATCTCCCCTCAAGCCTTGCTGCATTGCTGGTACTTCTTCCCAAGTTTCTTTCTAACCACAGTCCCTTACTCCCCTTTCCTCCATTTCCCTGCATGTAGTTCTGTCTGACGGCCACTTTGTACCTCCCTCCACCAGTCTGGAAAGGGAGTAGCAGCCTAAGGTACTCTCCTCTGCCACTCCTTTCCTGGTTGCTTCTACTTTATCAGCAATTGCCTTTCTATCAGGGTCTCCCAAATGCTTTTGGGACACGTAGGAATAGTTCCCAGGAGGAAACAGAGTGGACTTTTAGTGTGTTAGGGTTGGTGTCTGAGCATCAGAATGTTTCCTGCTGTAGGCTCAGTAGTCTAATGCTTGTATAGCTTAAATATAACCATTTAGTTATATAACAGTAATAAACTGTGACCCTAGTTTGGCTCAACTTCTCGGTGACATTGGAGAGTCTTAATGACGTTGGCCCGGTTAACCCCTGAGTATGCTCAAAACTCCTGTCTGACCCTCGGTATCAAATTCTTTGAGGACCCTGTGGTAATGTGTTAGTGTCCAACCAATTTCAGGTGTGATTAGACTGAGCATATCATCTTCATTCCAGGGGAGAAAATAAAAACCTGAAATGAAGACATTTTCAGTTTGCCTTGCTTACTTTTCTAAAGGGATTTTTATTTTAATCTTCAGATGCAGAGTACACTGATACTGGTTAACCTTTAGGGTGCATTATCTGAGGGCTGAGATGTTGGGAAGGGATGCCCCATCTCCACCCAGTAAATCCAAACATAAGGATGTTTGTACCTTACAGCACATACTCAGCAAGTCCACTGCCTTTTGGATGTATCAAGTTTACTGTATATTTGCAAATTGAATTTACAGCATATGTGCATTAAATCTGTTGGCGCTGAGGTATGTAGTGCGTTAAGCCTACATGTAGCAGGTTCTGTGCTAATATTAGCATGAAAGTTATGCTAACCTTTCTCATCTCCATCTTTGGCTGCTTCCGGGTATCACTTTCCACCACACCACGGGTTAGATTCCTCTGCTTGTTGCTCGCTACTGTTTGGGCTTTAATAGAACAGTTGACAAAACTCGGGCCTTGTTCACTTCTGCATGCGTTCCCTAGGCTTGCTGGACCTGTCCTATGCATCCCAAATGCATTTGTGACATGCCTTGCAGCACATCTGCATCTGCGCTATGACCATTTGTCAGAGACTTCCAGATGTCTTGAGCCAGGACAGACTTACTGGAACTCCATGACAAATGGCCAGTTCTCCAATCCCCTCTCCCTTCATCTGGAGAAATTTGGGATGGGGGAGAAAGTATATACTGGGAATACGGGGAGGTACAGTGGGGCTGAACACAGGTAGGTTCATCCAAAATGTACGATTCCTAACAGATATGTCTGAATACAAGGAGGTAAGTTTTGCAAACAGCCAAAAAAGGATCAAGGAATAGACTCTGCTGCTATCTTCCATTACAGCTTGAATTTTGTTGTTTTTTCGAGACTTGAACCCCATTTATCTACCTCATTCTAACTAGTTTAAGCTTGAGCTTTTTGGCCCTTGTGTATTAAAGCTTGACTAGTAGTAGTGCTTAAATTAGTAATGGTATGGGGATGTATAAGCTCAAATGAAAACAGCTTAAAAGCCTGTAATGTAATGGCACTCTGCAGCCCATTCAGTTACCAGACGCATTCGGTGAGTAGTGTGGCTCTAGTAAAGGGAGTTCAAAACTCCACGTTGCAGGGAAGACGGAAGGGGTTCCAGAGCAGGCTTGCTGCTGCTTAGGTACTTCTCTTTCAGGGGGGCTGTAAACAAGGTGAAAATAGAGGTACCGAACTGCTACTTACCTGGCTCTGTCTTTACTGCAGTCGATCCTTGGCAACCCAAGTGGCCTGTGGTCCACCACTCCGTTCAGCAGTTCCATTTGGTCAAGTAATCTCAACAGTGGCCTTCCCTTCACCACTCCAACAAACGCGTTGTCAGGCATTGATCTCATGGGTAGTGAAAACTCCTCGGCTGCACCTCCTCCGCCCGCTGCTGCCACCGTTGTCAATCCTGCTGAAGACATGGGACAGACCTACAATCCTTGGAGAATTTGGAGCCCAACAATTGGAAGAAGAAGTTCAGATCCTTGGTCTAATTCACACTATCCTCACGAAAACTGAAGTTAAGCAAAAGGAAAGAACTCTTATCCAGGTCACGATACAATTCTGAATGCAAATTTTTGAAATGTCATTTTCAGGCTGTTGCTGGTCATTGCTTCCCCCTCCCCCCCATCATGCTTTCACCACCTGCTCCTTTTTAAAGTCTGTCCTGCAATACGGTAGTGTGAGATTGAGATAAGCTTGAAAAAGTCTGGGTGTGGTCACAAATCCCAACTACAGCTGAAGCCTGTAAATTTGAACAATTTCACTGGTTTCATATTTTACCATCTGCCATCTTTATTTAGGAAACAATTTGAACTATAAAACGGTCCTGGCATGCAATACTTTTATGAAAAGTACCGGTTTGGGTTTTTAAATTTTTTCCAGTATTATCCTCCAAGTTCTAATTTAAAATCAAAAGGCACTTTGTGCTAAAATGCAGAGTATTTTTTTAAAATAAGGCTGTCTTTGTTAACACAGGTTCTAAGAATGTAAAAAAGAAAAAAAATCAATAAAAAAACCAACAAAACCAACGCAAAACCTTAAGAGCAAAATGGCTGAATGTAAGAGCATTCTGTTGAGACTGTAATACACTTTCTGTGCTGTTTGTACATTTGTAAACCTGAATGCATTTTTAAGTTGAACTGAAATGCACACAGCCAAGACTTGTGGAAGAAACAAGATACCTTGTGCATTTCTTACGGATACAACTTTGGGTTGTACTTTAAAATAAATACTGCTTTTTTCAAGACCTGTCTGCTGTAATTCTGTTCTCCTGGTATTTTCTAAACTTGTGTGTGCATGAATCCACTTGGCGGTGGTAGCCTTCAGGCCAAAATCTACTGCGCATTGGGCCTGTATTAACAGAAACGTCCCTGCAGATGAAACCTGGCTCCTCAGCAGCGTGGGTTTGTATGGCAGCGGAGAATCAGAAACTGTTTTATGGGTTAACACTGTGCCACCCACTCAAAAATTTGCTGGATAGCAAAATGCTGGAAAAATGTCTACACTGGTTTAGGTTTCCAAGTATCAGGCCTAGTAGCAGCTGCTGCTGTTTATGCTACAGCCATACCTTTGTAATGCTGTTCTTGTATAGGTCTGAACAGGAACATTACTATTTTTAGATACGATTTATCTGTCCCATTTATCATGCCTATTTCCCTTCATTAACAGTAAGGCAAGCCCAAGAGACTAAATATATTCATCTGAGTTAAAGCCAGGTAAAAATGAACCCTTCCATTACAAGAAAGCATTAACAGACACTAGCAACACAAATTTGCTTATGACTCCGTGGCACTGCTTAAAATTTACAGCAGCAGATTATTATCAGAATCCATCCTTTAAAATAGTAAGAACTCTATATTTTAGTTAAAACCTTTACGCTACAAGGAATATTGTCTGCAACAAAATATGAGGGTTAGTCTCAATCATTTATTTAAGTGACCACTTTTCCAGCTCCCATTATGTAAACAAAATCTCTGCCACTGTCAGATTGCTGTTTTCTTGCTGCTACCAGCAGAAGCTTGAAGATACAGATCACTGAAATGGCAACTTGCTGGAACTCCTTTGTTCTTAAAATTTGGGTATCTATCTTTAGAACCATGCAAGGTCATGAAATGTTCAGCTTGGATTTGTATGCAGTCTCCTTCTGAGTAACTGGGCAAACAAGTATCTTACTGCATGCAAAATAGAGAATGAGTAGTTAAAAGCTACTGACATGCCAGGGCCTGCTTCTCTGTACATGGAACTGGGTAAGATAACTAGCAGCAACTTCAAAGTGAAAGGAGCTGCTTAAGGTAATGTCCCACCTCTGCTTCCCAGCAGGTGTTTGTTTATATTAGAGTTGATTCCATGGAGGACAGAAGCAGAAATTAATTCTGAGATATTAATAGTCCTCAGTGGTTTAAGCAGTTGTGAGGACAGGAAAACTTTCTGCTCTCAAAACATTTCCCTTTGAACAAGACAAGGCAACACACAAGTAAATTAGACTTTTTTCCCCAAAAAATGTGAGCTGTTCCCTTGTGTTAATGCAAATAACCTGTGTCACCTTTAGAATATTCTCAGTTCTGCTTGTGAAGAGTTTCCTCTTGAGCACCAATTAAATACTACTTAAGTTCCAGGGGTGAAACAACCTAAGTATCAAGATCTTTGACACTCAATTTTCAGTCTCCTATGAGAGGAAAAAGCACATCCTTCTCCCCAAATTTATAAGGAAATTGTCCTAGGCCTAAAGCCTTCCTGAGTGTCCTATCTTCCTTCCCTCTACTCAAAGTTTATTTTGGAGAGTGCCTTCACTCTGTTCTGCCTAGTTATAGAAAGCAAAAGAGCTGCCTTAGGAAGTCCTAATTGTAATTGACAGAATTCAGGTGAAATAAAATCTGGGCAGAAGTTAGGTATTTCTAAAGAAACTTCCATGTAAGTACATGTACAACACAGGTTTGCAGCCTTCTCCCTGAGGTGTCTACTTGCCAGCTTTTATGGTATAGTCACTCTTTACATACATTGAAAACTTTTCTAAAATTGCTGAAAACTGGGGAGGGGGGTGATGAGCCAGAAGCATCCACAGCCATCGCAGAATAGTAGAGAGCACAGACCTCTTATGATGAGGTAAAAATAAAACAAGGGTTTTGGCAAAGCACATGTAAAGTCTTACATAAAAATCTAGATGGGGTTGAAAACATTGCAGCCTGCTGGAAGGACAACTTAAGATAAAAGAACACGGGGAGAAGTAAGGTCAAAAGCAGGGGTGGGCTGTGTTTTCAACAGCAGACTGAACAAGACAAGGCCAGAGCATGAGGGAACTTCCATCTTACGTTAAAAGACCAGAGGAAACAACAGCTTAAAGCACTCAGAAGATTGGCTGTCCTGGAAACCAGAGAGCTCACAGCCCCTCTGATAATATAAAACATTTCTGCAGAGTAGCATCAGGGCCAAACTACCATGAGTCAGCTCTTCTCTTCCAGACCTGGAAGTCACCGGGAATGCAAAGTTCCCAGCAAGGAAGAGAAACAATTACTGTTAATTTTGGTAATTATTTTGGTGCTCCAAAAAGGCAGTTCTGTTCTGCCAACTCTAACAAATAGACTTTAAAAACCTGAAAAGTTTCTGGCCTGTTTTTAAAATCAGAAAGCCTGAAGCAGGTAAGTATGGCCCTAACATGTGAAATCAGTTTAATTAGCACTAGCTCTATTTCAAAAAGCTCTTGAAAGGCATTAGAGATTTTGCTAAAGTGTAAGACCGTATCAGAACAGGATATAAAATTCCAGTCAAAGGACTGTTAGTGTTTATTTCACGGATACAGAAACTTGGAATGAACCAACGTACCAATAAACAGATCTGGGCCCAGCCCTGGCTGCAGCTCTGTCAGCAGCGGTACGTACCGTAGCTTGGCCACTGCCCTGCAAGACAAGTACCGCACCAGGGAAAACGCTAGGGTGACGCAGGATGCAGAATGTGAGCAAACAGCACATTCTCAACACTGGAGCATCACAGTCAAATCATACTGAAGTAACTTAGTTGTCCACCAGACTCTAGCTGACCATGAACTGTCTGCCCGACCCAATGAGAGGCAAAATTAAAAGCACACAAGTGTTCACCTTTCACAGGGTAAGAAGCTATCTTTCACTGACATTATTTCACCCGGAGTGACGTTTTACACTAAATATAGCTTTGACCGTGCCTTGCCTGTTTTCCCAACCTGTAATTATGAGCAAGTCTTCTGAGCTTTAGTGTTTCGTCGCCGTGAAACAATGACGACTTCAGCTCACGATGAGTCAGTTCATTAGAAGAGAGCCACGCGCTGGGATTGGAAATAACCCAGCTTCTACTGTATGGTTGCTGCAACTGGGAGAGCGTTCAGTCTCCTCATTTTAAGCAGGTTCTGCTTCAAAGCTGGGTCTTTTGCCCAGTGCCTGTTTTTATCAAATGCCAGTCAAGCATGGACTTTGTGTTCAACCGGAGCTTTAGTCACATAAATACTAAAGCAGTCTTCAGGATGACTGGATCAGCACGCTCTTCAGCAGCCCTCTAAACGCAACTGCTAACCATACTTACTACTACTAGTTTGCTAGTTAGATGCTGTGTGATCCAGCAGCAAGTGGAGCATGACTTTTTTTTTTTTTTTATATATATATAAAAAAACAAAGACAAAATCAAACAACCAGAAAGCAAAGTCACAAGCATCTGCAGGAGCCAGAGGAAAACAGAATGAAGCACTAGCCTAAACTCTGGGGGACTAATAAAAATTAAGAGTCTTAAGAAGCAATGAAAACCCATATATCACTGTATTTGCTGGAACATGAGAACTGTCTTGAGCAGAACTGTGTAAAGGTAGCTGTTCACATCCAAACACATCAGTTGCCCTTCAACGGCAGATCGCATCATTGCACCAAGAGAAATGCACAAAGTGGAAGGAAGTGTCAAGAAAGATTTTTATGGCCACTTTCTAAGGAAACACCCTTGATGTGTTTTTTTCAAGCTAGCATTACCAAATAATGGTCCTTCAGGAAGGACCCTGCATCTGAGACCTGACTTCACTCTCTGCCTACTGTGAAGGCAAAAAAAAGAAGTCCCATCTGAACATGAGGAAAAACTTCTTTACTGTGAGGGTGACAGAGCCCTGGCACAGGCTGCCCAGGGAGGTTGTGGAGTCTCCTTCTCCGGAGATATTCAAAACCCACCTGGATGCCGTCCTGTGCAGCCTGCTCTGGGTGACCATGCTCTGGCAGGGGGGTTGGACTAGATGATCTCCAGAGGTCCCTTCCAACCCCCACCATTCTGTGATTCTGTGAAATGTTTGAGTCAGAGTGTCATTAACACTGGATAATATGGGATCTTCAGGGGGTACGCTCAGTCTCTCCTGAAATTTTACAAGAAAACACTCAAGCAGTCCGTGAGTGGCAGCAGGAAGTGAGTGGGACACTCTGGCACTGCGATAATAGGATTCGCATGGGATACATGCCAGAGAGTACTTACAGGAGGCAAAGCAAACAGATTGTCCTTGGACTCTCTCGCAAGCTGTGAAAAATTGCAGTTCAATTACTTGCCCTAAACGAGACAGGGGATCTGGAGTCTGGCATCCTACAAGAGACACAGGTATTGGCCGGGGAGGGTGCGGGGGGGTGAGGGGTGGAGAGATACCTCTAGAAAAGAGGTACAGGCTGTCCATTTTATAATTCTGGGGCTAATAAAATATTCCCAAGGGAAAAAAAAAGTAGATATTCTGGGAAGTTTCCTGGGTGTTTTTTGGTATGGGTCCATGGCAGTATGCAGTCACTTGTGGTGTTTTGGCTTAGTTACAAGGAACTTGCTGGGAAGCAAGTGTACCGGGAAAGGAGCACCTGGAGCAGCTTCTGCCTCGCCCAGTATCGCTCACTGGCCCATTCTGGAGTTATTTTCAGGGAAGACAATACTCACTGGAGAGAGGACATATTAACCTGTTTTGTGGCAATGCAGAAGACAACAGAAGCTAGAAAGGATGGCTCACTGCCTCTCAAGAGGAAAATACACAGAAGCTGGAATCAGACGAGAGACTAAAATGCTCCTTGGTATGCTCCTTCACTGGCTGTTGTTGGCTTTCTGGAAGGGGAAAGGACTTTTAGTTTCGTCCCTTCAGCTTTGCATCGCCCATCCTCCTGGTATAGCCTGTCCTTATCAGTCAAGTTAATTACTAGCAAAATTCTGCCAACATTGAAGAGTCTGGCAATGAAGAAAGCCTCTAAAAACTATGCAACATTCTACATTAAACAGGTATGACTCAGCTTACAGCTCGTGGGGAAATTCCTGTTGTGCCATACAAACCAGGAATCTTTTCAGACAACAGTAATTTCAAGGAATATTCACTTGTCTCGTTCCAAACCAGCAACACAGAAGTTTCTTCCTATGAGCTTCTGATGCAGGTGTAACTGCCAAACCTTACTCACATTCACCTGCCTATCAAATCCTGTTCTGTGGCTGAAGACAGCCTCCAACTCAAGTGAGGGGTGGGGTGTAAAAATGAACAGAGTTTAAGAAAACATCAATAATGCCTTAATGCTTCAGTTAAACTAAGCGAAGGCCATGGCAGAATGGAATATCTTAATACTTTGAAATATTGAGGGGGAAATAAAACAGTTCAGCTACATTTAGAAAGCTAGTGACAAATTCAGATTTCATGTACATGTGAGGAAGGGAGGGAGGAAAGGCAGGATAAAAAAAGGGTTCCTTTCTTTGAAGCAGCTGAACTCAACAGTCTGAAGAAATGCTCCAAAAGGGTAGCTCATCACAGCTCAAACTGAAAGCAAACGACCATGCTACAACAAGTGGCACACAGAATGTCTCGCTGTTATGCAGAGCTTAATCTCAGACGTGCAAATGTGGGACCTGGGCACTGGCTGTGAGCTGAATTCATGGTTCCAGGTACGTGGAATGAGAACGAGGCCCACTGTGTCCTGACTTAGTGCCCTTGCATCGATCAACTGCATGCAAAAATCCATATGATGCAGTTATTAGAACAATAAAAACTGAATATTGCTGAAGTCAGCAGGTTCAGCACCAAAGAGCTTCAGAAAATGGACAGTATTTAACTGTGCTGGCTTTGTTTTCAAATTGAGCCTCCTTGTGAAAAGTCACTGATTTGGTCTATACAGCAATATTAACTCATGGGAAAAAAATCCCGGTAGGCTTTCAGGAATTCTGATTAAATCAGCAAACTGGAAAACACTTCCCCTAACTCAATAAATTTGAGTAATGCAATTTCCTCTCTCTGCACAGCGAAGAATAAGAGCCCTACTGTTTAGATAAACAGCACCCCTCTGTGGCTACAAACAGCATTCAGGCCATCACAGCAGTGCCAGCTGGCCTTCAAATTTCCTCTACGATTTTTCCTGAAACCTTGAAAAAAATGTCAGCTAGAGTAGTAGCATTTTGCTTTAACGAGCTGTACACTGGGGAAATTAACACCACTTTCCCCACCGCCAGTCCATACAACTATCATTCTCCAACAGGAATTTGCCAAAAATCCTTAACCAAGAGGAACTGGAAATTCTTGCAGTTCAATGGTGAAAGTCCACAAATCAGGGCACCCTGTCAGTCATACCAGGCTTTTACTTCTCTTTAAGCATAGTATCACATGCCAGACAAGCCTAATGCAATCAGACTATTTATTTCCTATATTTATTTTAATATTTCTTTCATCAAACTATCAACAAATGAACACCTTTTCTTTCTTTCCCCTTCTACATGCTTTCAGTATCTTTTCTTCTGTATGTGCTCACCTAACAAAATTATTTCCCCAATATTGAATCCTTTTAACCTATGATGTTCTGTACACGTTCAAGAAACTCAGCTCCTCCAATTTGCACAGAACTTTTTTACGACTCATTTCTACATCCCTACCTGAGGAATTTTTTGCAGTTACTCTGTATTTTTGTTCAAATCCCCAACACATTGGTTTCTGCCCTCCCTCCCAGTCTTTCAGTCCAATTTATCCTTGTAAAAGACCTTTGCTGAGCTTTATTCAGGGGCTCTGCATTCTCTGCCCTTTGAGTATTTCAATTCTTACTGCTCGTTCTGTCCCACTAACTAGGTTCAATGTCAAAGTCCTGCTGCAGTCCTGCTCTCTTCCAGGTCGTACTGGGAGCCTTGCGGAAGATGTTGTATTCGAGGAGTTAGTGATCTTGGACAAGCCATGCCTGCCCTGCTGGGCCTCCTACTTCAGGCTTAAGAAGCCCATAGGTCAGCACAAGTAACCGCTGTATAACCCCACATATGCAGCACTGTAAAGGGACGTGCTGGAATGTCCCGTGCCTGCCGGTGCTGCACTCTGGTGAACATCGTGAAAGAGAGGACAGGACATTCCTACCTGTCAGGAGGAGACAGATGGGTTTGTTCCTTACACAAGACAAAAGGCTCCATGGTGCGGGAGCGGACTGAACCTCCCCAGGGACAGGATCTGCACAGCCTGCCATGGGAATCCACCGGGGGTCTGTCCGATGCTGCACAAAAGCAGGGTTCCCAGCACCTGACAGGACATGAGATTTACTTGCTATTTATATTCCTCTTTTTATTCTATCTTATTGAGATGGCAATGTTATTACACTATGTGCTGTTGTACCTTTATTCCTGAGATCCAAAAGAGCCTCATGCTTGCCCATGAAGAACACAGGTCACCATAGGTCACCCATATATCAAGATTCATGAATAAATATTGACTAAAGAGCAAATGTTTTAAAGCAAAAACCACCCTCAGTCTAAGCACCTTCAAAACTTCCGCCCTCCTAAGTACCACTTTCCTACTCAGTTGTAGCCCCGAGTCCCGGCTTAGCTCTCCAACAACCAACCGACAGCATTAACACAGCGCCCTGCACCCGCGAGACACCAAAGTGCCACCAGAGTACTAACCCTATGGATGACCCCGCACCGCCCCTGTGTGCCCTCACATGGTTGTTCTCAACCTCTGCAAGTACAGACTTTGGGCTGCCACTGAATCTTTCATCGGGTTGGTAGAGCAAAAGTGGTGGGACCAGAACAGCAGTTGACTCCTCTTCTCTCAGTCTTTTGAAACTACCATGAGTTCAAAAGTTTTCCTTCCTTGGAAAAGCTGCCCACTTTTTTAGTAACACTATTCAACAGTTCTGTATTCTTTCAATAACTATCAATCTTGATTTACAACATGAAAACAAGAACAATGATAAGATTACTGTCTATCTAGATCCGTAGTCTGACAGTAGACAGGAATGTATCAATAAAATGCAAAAAAAAACCCCAAACCAGCTACAGTTTGTTGACAAGCCATCCACTTTCTGGTTAACTACCTCCACCACAAAGACAAACTCGTATTACAGGTTAATTCAGGTACTCCATGCACAACCTGCATAAACCTGGTAATCCTTATTCTCTGAGGACTCAAACAATGAGAGCCCAGAAAAAAATAAGGAAATGAATACCCAGAGAAGGGGAAGTGGAGATGAAGTGACACAATGGAAGGCACCATAACAGCACTGTACCAATCAATTCAGAGCTAACACTTCTGACACAGACGCTTCCAAAAATACAAGTCATAAAAAAAATGTACAAATACACTTGGAAAGCCCATGCTACATTTATTCTGCCTTTTCACAGTTATAATGTAGAAGCCACTGTCAAAGACAGGAGAGGACGCTGGGCTGTTTTTTCCTATGGCCAAGTACAGATGTTTTGGGGTTCCTAATTTAGGTTGGTAAGCCTTGAATCTAGCTGGCTGCCCAATCTTACCTATTAACTGCCTGTTTAATTAAGTAATTCTTAAGACACCTAGAACTACTTCTGTGCCTGCCCAAGCCCAAGCAGGACCAAGAAAATGAGTGTTTCTCTGGCCCCTGGGGAGCCCCACCAGTATGAGCGTTCCCAAAGCAGACAAAACACCAGCAGGACAACACTGCTCACAAAAAGTAAGCCTAACTGCAAGAACCCTGTACCTGGGGAACATCTGGGCTGTGAAATTGCAAGCAAGAGGCTGCTTCTTGCATTCACCCCAAACCGTGAAAAACAGGTAGCTGACCTAGGTTAAGTTCACTCCAGGAAACAGTTTGCACCTGGAAATGCCCCATGGCATTCGGACTGCCTGCCTTAGTGACAATCCCTCCTGGCGAGACGAGAAAGCACTTTCCCATCTCTCCACTCAGCAAAATCCCACAACCCAAACCAGCAGCACTTCACCGACTTACTGGGAAGGGCCATGCTGTATAATAACTCATGCATCAGAAAAGCCATCTGGTGCTTCTGGAGTTGTCTTCCAAGGATGACTGCAGGAAAGGGAGAGAGGCACAGAAGAGAAAAAGAAGAGCTCAGCTTCCAGCATCCCGTGCAACCAGCTGGTGCAGTGGAGCTGCAAGAAGGATCCAGAGGGGAAGAGCTGTGCATGCTGGTGACTGGGTTCCTCAGGGCTGCAAAGCAACAGAGAGCAGAGGGTGTGGGCAGCAAACGAGGCCCTTACCCACAAGCTGTGTTACTTAACTGGGTGTGCCAAATGCAGCTGGGGTAAGGCTGTGTCTGTGCCTGCAAGGCTAGAGGTACAAAGCCCCGTCTCTTCTCTTGGAACCGAGGTGGGAGAAGGAAGCCCAGGCTGAGGTGAGTCTCAATGATAAACTCTTCCTCATTAGCAATTCCCAATATAGAAAGCCTCAGGAAGCTCAACACCACATCAGGCAACAAAGATACCTACAAGTTAGGCAAGCTATGGGTGGCAAGCATCCTTTGCAGATCTAGTCAAAGTGGCTCTTGGAAACCTTTGCTGATGGCAGCAGCGGGGCCAGAATCTGTAATGCATAACTCACTGCAGAACCAGCACACACAGCTGAGGATGAAATGTGGATTTTGTGTGCTGAGTCAGCCCACATTACGGTACAGAACCAATTTAAATACACATAGTAAAAACAAACATTGTCCATTTTCCATTTTTGCTCATGAGGGAAGAGGGCAGGACAAACAAATTTGCCACCCTCCTTTGAAGTGTCGTCTTCTTCCCCTTGGTAACATCTGATAGTTCTCATTTCCCTGCACTTTGCGGAGCACCTTAAAAGACAAGTGTTCTCAAGTGCAGAGGTACAAACACCTGGAGCTGAGTCACACAAGCCTGACATTGGGGGAAAACAAATCCTGTACTTTCTCTTTGCATCAGCTCCTGGGGGCAAAAGTTGCAATCAGCTCTGCTCCTGGGGGCAAAAGTTGCAATCAGCTCTGCAGGCAGCCCTTGACATTGCTGCCATGGAAAAAGACAACTAAGGGGATGCCACTTTTCATGGTGACTTGGGAAATTCAACCAGTGTCTCGAGAAGCAGCTGCCAGTCTGCTGCACCATGCTGCTTTGCACCACACTACAGGCTGCTCCCGCACACTGACCTCCCACAACCCTGTGGTGCCCACTGCCCCCCCGGTAGATGAGGGAGTACGCCTGCTTCTTCTGAATTACTGCTGAGCTGATGAACCTTCTTAGAGGAAAGGGGCTGAGACAGAGGAAGATAAGCCCAATGAATTTTTAGCAGCACTGCCATATTTCAACTCAATAACTAAAAACTTCTACTGGCTGATATTTCTCAGTAAGCTCTATTCTAGCTCCTACCATGAACTATGTATGTCTCACAGTGGTGTTGCAGTTATTTACCTCCAGAGACTACTCCCACATAGGTATTGCAAAGCCTTATTTTTCATACAGAAAGTTCACTTTTTTGGAAGATCTAGAAGTTTCATGAAAGTATTCTAAAGCTGACAAGGAACTGAGAAAAGTCCAAGAAACTCATCTTGAACCATTTGCCTACAGACCATGAAGCTGTGGATACTGCCACAGCATTTCAAGGAATACCCACTCTCTTCATACAACTTACTTAAACTAAAGTTGATTGAAAATGTAACTTGATGTACTACAACTGAAAGTCCTCTCAAGTTCATGGGAAATTTGGTCAAAACACAACATGAAGAACGTGCAATAAAATCTCATGGTCAGAGGAACAAAATGGGGGAGGAGTAACCCTGAACTAGAAAGTTCTGAGGTCAGAAAGAATGTATAGAAAAAAACATCAGAATGACTGCACCCTATTATAGCAAACAAATGCTATTCAAGACCTGACGGATGTCTCCCACACATCTAGGCTAGATCACCTTGTGTTTGTTACAAACCTGTAACATGAAGGGCATTTTTATAGACCTTTTCAAACAGAGCATTTCTGTAACAGCAGGTAGTCTGCAGGATTTCAATGTTAGATGCCAGAGCCATCATCTGCCCAATACCAACATCAATAAGTGGCAATTTAATAAATGTCTTGAAATACCTACAAAATAGTAAATGATTGCAGTCTTGCTTTTCAGGTCTTCTCAAATCTGCACTATTTGCAAACAGCAGTATTTCAAGACATGGCTACAGTTATAAGCAACCTGTAGTCAAATATTAAAAGCACTTAGCTATTTTTCCTTCAAGTAAAGATGTTTTATTGCTACAATATTTTATGAACTCTAAAGATCACCTTGCCTCTATTTCAAAATGGAAATTGCAAGTGTCACCAATATGCCAAGTCAATAGAAATCTAAAAGATGAGCAGTTATCTGACTACGATTTGTAGAAAGTTTCATTTAAGCGCAGGATCTATGAAATACCACAACAGGATTCTCGATCCTATTGGATTAAAGAATACTACATTACTAACATGTTTCTAAAAGAGATGCGACGGACCGGGGAGAGGGGATAGTCCACACCGACGAGCCGTCCTCGCTTATGAGGGAGGATAACTCGGCGCAGCACGTATCATGGGGGCTCTGCCACACCCGGCCGAAGGGATCAGCCTTTCACAGAGGCTTCCCTCACCGCTTTCCTCCCCGAAAGGAAGACGGCAGCCGCTATTGCGGGTCCCTTCACTGGCTCTACCAACCGCCAACGCCGACCGGCCGCCACTGGCGACGCGCCCGCTGCTGCCTCCGCTCAGCGCCGGCCCTTCGGCCCGCCCGCTGGGTCGCTCCCGCCGCCATCCCCACCTGAGGTAACTTCCTCCTCCGCCCGGGGCCCCGGTACTGGGCTCTGCCCCGCGGATGTCGGGAGGGCGTTCCCGGGAGGCCAGGGCCGCCGCCCCGGGCTGCCGAGGCACCCGCGACCCGGCCGTCTCCCCCGGGGCTCGCTCGCGCGCGAGGCGGCGGCCGTTGGGGCAGGGGCGTGACGTTCTAACCGGCCGCCGCGCGGCGAGAGGGTGGCGGTTGGGCGGGAGGGGCAGCTCGGGCGGGCCGCGGCTGCTGTCGGGGCGGCCCCGTGGGGTGCAAGCCTGGCGGGGGCTGATGTACGTGGAAATGGGGTGGCTGCGGGCGGAGCGGGCCGGGGCGGTTAGAAGGCCCCCGGCAGCGTAACGGCTCTTTTCATCGTCGAGTGCTACATCTCCCACGTGTCGCCTGCCCGCGCGTGTGCGCACACACGTGGGTCCACGAGAGCTTTTCGTGGCAGCGTTAGGGTCATTCCTGGCTTCAGGGAGGTACAAAATACCTGCCAGGCCTCCCTGCCGCAGGAACTGCCAAGGTACAGTTTTCGAGGCCTTTGGTCCCGGTTAATCATTTTGTTCATGTTAATCACTCCTTGTTACTTACTCTTGTTGTGCACCGATCACTGGCTAATTACATCATGAATAAATGGATAAACCACATCCACCCTGACTTGATTCAGATCACACGAGTTGGGCAGTTTTTCTTTGCATCACGCTGGTACGTAAGCACAGCTGGCGTAGGGCCTCGGCGGCAGCCGTACAATTTTTATTGGTGCTTTGATGTGCATGTTGAAAAAGTTTTATGAGCTTGTGTGAAGTAGCAGACCAAAGCAATTAAGCACACATCGTAGTTACCAGAACCTGGTCTGATCTGGAGGTCATGTGGTTAAGTAAGTGCTTTATATTCCAGTTCCATATTCCTTATCATTAAAACTTTAAATTAGATTGAGAATTTTCTAAAAGTTCTCCCCTTTTTCCCACACCATCTAATTGGGACGTACTTCCAAACTCCCTCCCAAAGGTTCTTCCCAGGAATCCCCGTGTAGTTTCAGCAGAAAAGGTTGCCAATGACCCTGATAGGAGCACCAAGCAAACAAAACCATTCCCGCCCCAGATCCCTGATTTCAGCCACAGTGTAATCCATTCGTATCCCAGGTAATGCCTTTCCCATTGGCCACTGTGATCTCTCCTCTTTTAACTTTTCAACTTTATGAATAATTAAACTTTATGAATAATTAAAGCCTGACGGGCAGTGACTGACTGCGGGCCGAGTGATCTAGCCTGGGGTTACAGCTGCTGTTACTGTTGGAGACATTGGGAAGGCTCCTCCACCCTGCTCCCTCAGGAACACTCGACAAGCACAGTGATTTAGGGTTAGGTACAAAACGATACACGTAAGTAATAAACAGCACCTTATCTCAAATATTTTGACTGCAAGGACCAAAACTTTACAATTAATTACATTAGGGGCTGTACAGTACATTCCTTACACTGTAAAAACCTGTAAAATCAAAATTTGCAGAACTTTACATTCAGAATACTTACAGCATATGCACAAATACAATAGCCACCACAAAAAAATAAGAACTTCTTGATGCTGAGGTCTGTGTGGAATACAGAAAACATCAGAAATTACAGGACCAGACTGGCAAATACCATACAGCTTAATATTGGCACGACTTAAGAAAAAATGGGATGCTTGGCAGGGGTACCAGGCATACAATAAACTGTATTTTCATGCCACCAGCTGATCACGTTGGACACTGCTGAATAAAGTAGGACACAGCTCCACATGGCACCATCATGCTGCGAAAGGGAGTCAGTTGCAATGAGTGAAATACTTCATTAATTGGGAGCAGAAAGTTTGCCTGACATTTAAAATAAGGTGAGAAAAAGAGGTTGCTGTCGACTTAAGCTTTCCCATTCATAGCCTGAAATTCTTGTCTGTCATTAGGGAGAGCTATCTTAAACCTATATGCAGTCGGCAACAATACACAGATACAAAATTTCTGAGGTTGGTATTAGAAATGTTTAGGAATTCACAAACTGAAAAACGCTGAAAAAGGTTACTCTTAGTCACCAAAATTACCTGCAATTTATTCTGATGAGGACTCTTTCTGGTTTAAACAAGTGTTTTGCCATTTTTTGTTATATTCTTCTTGGTTTTCTATTATCTCATGCATTTTTTGTGTTGCATCTATTAAAATTTCCTCTCTTTCATCGGAGTACACGTTTCAAACTTCAAGACGTTACATTTGCAACATCAGGTAAGCCTTTCTGAAGTGCAGTTAGCGCCCGTACGCAGAAGGCTGTTCCAGAGCTTCAAGTCCTGCCTGAAGGCTGTGGGCCAGCAAAAGTCACGGCAAAGCGATGGAGCGGGTTCTGGTTGCACCCTGAAGCACGCAGTCAGTGCTGCTCTTGGCAGCTCCCACAGCGTCATGTACAAGCCGCGGACAGGCATCTGCCCTCCATACAGCCACAGGCAACCCGCACTCTTTATGGAGACACGTGCGTCGGCTTCAAACAAGTGACAGTTTCTCTAATAGCTAAGAATGCCTTTTAAAGATGTTAAACTTCCAACCATCTTTTAAACACCTGGCCTTTTTAAATTAAAAAGAACACTGGTAGATACTTTTTGACTCCAATTTAAAAATGCTGAAACGCAGATATGCGTATATACACACATGTATGCATATGCATTTTGCATTTGCGATTTAGGAATTCCCACCTGTCAAGCATCTTCTCTTTCTGCATTTTGAATGAAAGCAGTGTGGGTTTTTTCCTGGTCCTGTTTTACTTTCTGCGTAACAAGAGAAACTAATTCATTGAGCCCCACCTGTGGCCCGCAGTCCTCTGTCATGCAAATCAACTTGTATTTGGCAGTTCTCAAACATCCGGTGACAGCAGCAGCAGCAGCGTTACCTTTTTATGTTCTATTCTTTATATTTTATAGAAATCAGAATGCTCTGGCTTATTGTCTGTTACACTATTCTATAAAATTTATTTAATCTGAAATCAGAATGACAATTGACAATGATAACCTATCCCTGCTGAAAAGTAGCACAACTACTGAAGCTGCTGGAGGGATGAGCTGGCTGAAGGGGAAGCAGCAGCAGAGGAGGAGTTCTGTTAATGGAAAGAAGAGTGAAAAACACACAACGAAGCTCAGGGAGGTCTTATAGAAGATTGATGGAGAAAGTATACAAAATTAAAAAAAAAAAAATCTCATACTGCTTCGTTGTTTAACTTTTTGCTGCTGAACAATTAGCCTGTGGGACAAACTGGTGCCTGACTTAACTACAGAAAATTGACAGCAGATGTACTTCAGCAGGGTTTAGGAGCAACTACTTCCTGACTTGCGTATCTGTGTAAAATATCTCCATACACAACTTAATATATTCTCCAAGAAATAAAGCATACCAAGTCAAGACACCTGAAAGTGTTGATTTTAATTTACCACAAACACATTAAAAGTAAGCCACCATTTGTTACTCTTGTCAGTTCTTTATTGGTTTTCATCCTAAAGACTAGCACATTTACAGCATACATGGATTGGATGGACTAGAATATATAAAACAGTAGCCATATGTTTATGATATATTAATACTGCCCAAAACCAAATAAATAAAAATATTTCAATGCACAAAGCTTGGCAAATACAGTTGTGTTGGGACAAAACAGTGTTGTATTATACAATAATTTTACATGTATAAATGAAACAAAAGGCAACTGTGCTGTAGGTACTTTCACAGAACATACACAGAACATACTTGGCAACAGTTTCTTTTTTTACCTTTGTATGTTTTATAATTTAAAAAATGTACTCAAAAAAGAACATTAGACAGAACTTCATTTTACAGTAATCCTTAAATTCGCCTCTCCTGTGCAACAGAAAAGCTTACTTCACCCTTGTGAAGCGTCCTATGTGGATTTCAAGTTTCACAGTTTTTCTTTTTTGATGAACTGCTCGAGATCTTACTGTTCATTACGCCCTTTAAACAAGCCCGTCGATGTGCATGTACTGACAATGGCATATATAGAAATGTCAGCCGGACAACGATGTTTTACATGTAAGCGTACTGAAATTAGAGTATTTTAAACAAAAGAATGCGGTACTTGAGACTGGTATTCCACCACTTTAAAAAGGTGAGCAAAAACCATGCACATACAAAATTCGGGAACTTTTTCCGATTACGTTGGTATACAAAATAAATGAAGGATCGCTAAGCTCTAGAGTAGATCTAATGATTGTTGGCCACAGTCTACGAGCGTGGCTCTGCTAACTGTTACAGTAGACCTCTTGTTATTTTCTGCTGACACTGAACGTTGGAAGATTTTTAGTGTAACAATATAGGACTTAAAATATAATTAACTATGTTTGAAATATACAAAATAAAATTATCAACTCATAAAAACTAAGGGATATAAAGAGTATACTTTATACAAAAATAAATGTAGCATTTAATAATGGGCCAGGGACTGAAGGTTGAGCAGAACTAATGGACTAACTTGTCTAAAGAGATCCCATTGAAAAGTTTTTCACCATACATTTGTTCACATATTAGCAATAAAATAAAATAAAATAAACATTTATTAATTGGCAAACAGGGTTTGTAAAGTTTCCAAGGGACTGTTCTACTGTAGGTGATTTGTTCAGACCTGGCGTAGGTAGGACAATACACTGAATTTGCACAGAATTCAGTGTTCTGCTATCCTAGAGAGACTGAAAGAATGGTAACGACCTAGCTCAGCAGAACTCCCTGGCCTGGCTTTGTGACATGCTGCTCAGTGTTAAACTGCGAAAAGCAAAATGCAAAAACTGCTAGACCTGGAACCCCCAAACCTACATGGGAGCAGAATGAACATGACTGATTGATAGAGCAGTGACAGCACAGACAAACATCAGTGAGAGGGAGAAAGAAATCAGAAAACAGCCATATACTTACCTGGCTGTTGCTACTCTCACAAGAATAAATGAGCAGGTTTTTCTATTCTAAAGCTTATATCCTTAGAAACCAAGAAGGAAAGGGCACAGTGTGCTGAACGAAGCTAGCTAGAGATGACTTAATCCTGTTAAAATTTGGAAATTAATGTTTAGATGCTTTTTAAAAAGGTATCTCAGCTTCAAAGGCATTCTTTGGGAGATTATTTCTGAGGAGATCTGTTAAACATTTTTTATCAAATGCTATCAAACTGATCCCCTTGGTCATAAGCTAGAACACATCTGAGGTTCTCATGCATTAGCAGTAGCACATGAGCAGTTCCTTTCTATCAGCACCGGGCATCGCTGCCTTCCGCAGGAATACTCTGGAAACAGTCATACTGTCCCCCCAGGGTTCTGAACATCTATCCAGGTAAAATGCAAAGGTAAGCAGAAACCAATTTTGGTTTCTGGGGATGCGAGGATGTGTTGGGCACTTTGAGCGTTTTTGTATTGACATACAAAATTGATATGGGGAAAAAATCAAACCCTAATCAAAAAAATGTAACCCCCCCCGAGATACTAATGCTTACAATCCAGAAGTGACATAAAAAGCCATGGGTAAAAATGTGTTAATTAATATACAGTACCATGGAACATACTGAATATGTCACGTGCAACATTAGCAACTTGCTTGTTGCACTTGCCTTACAGTGGGGAAGGGCACGGGGAACTGTTGCTGGCATTAATGGTTAAGCATCATTATGTTTCTGAAACACGTTTTAAAATCAGATAAGATGTGTGTCCAAGTCCTGGTCTGTTGAAGATGACAGGAATTTGTCTTATTTGGACAGAACTAGAAACTAGACCTCATATGCCTGGCCTTTTATGTATTGTTAATTTCATATATGAAGATGGCATCCTATATACAGTAAAGCAATTTATACTCCTGGCTTTTATTGTGCTGATTTTTTTTTTTTTTGGAAAGTTAAACTTCTGTTGTTCTTGATTGTAACAATGCATTCTACAGTTATTAGACTGTCTAGGATCCAATCCCTTTTTATTTACAACTTTTGAGTTTTACTCTCAGTTTTAAAAAGTTTATGAAAAGCTCAATCTCAAGTCAACTCAGTATAAAAAGATGTTATGTGAAACAGCTGCCTAAATGCCGTTCTAGAGTCCTTGCCCATCCAGGAGGTACCTAGCTATTTGCATATACGTAATTATTAAGTAGCACAATATCTGTTCATCTTACATACACTGAAGGCTATTTAAACGGGCAGAGAGTCATCACACTATTCTCAAGCTAAGGTGTCAGAATAATTGTTACTATAGATTCCAATTCTGTAAGTAACATGCTCTGTATAACCTAGCGAAACGTACAAAAAGGTTATTTGTCTCTTCTGGATGACAAAATCATGTATTAATCTAGAGTGTATCCACATGTTTTAATGGAACAGCAATTAAAGGACATAGTATGCTTATGTTTCAACTTTTCCATAAGTTCCTTCTGGAGGCCTGTAATACTTTGGGAAAGCCTTCAGTTGCAGGGAATTAAATGCATACTTGCGACATCCAACATTCTTCATTGTATTTTCTCGCCGACAACCCTCACTGGGGAAAAAAAACAAGCACAAAAAATGACAGCAGTAAAAAGGAAAAAAAAAAAAAAGACTTAAACTAAGATGAAATGAACTGGTTATTTTATAGCATTAAAAAAAAGTTGGTTATATTTAATGAGCGTTTAATTTGCCACTGCAAATATTAAACATGATGACTCATCATACAATGCTAGTAAGAAGCACACAGAATGGACACATGCTATGTCTGATTGCTAGTTTTGCATTTCTAAAAAGCAGCAGCGCATCTACTGAAAAAGTTCTTTCACGATGGTTTCATGTATTTCAGGGTACACTGTTGTGGAGTTCACATGCCGCTTCATTGCACAAGGGATCTCAAGAGATTGCTTAAAAGCAGTTCTGCTAATTTATTACTATATTAAGCTGAAAAAGAAAAACTGCTGATCTCTCAATAAGAGCTTTAAAGTAATTTTATTGTTCCCTGTATGTCAGTATTATCAGTACTTACTTAAAGATTAGAGCTGATACAAAAATAATGACTTTCCAGTTATCTCTGCATGCATAAATTGACTTGAAAACGAACATACTCTAAAAAAAAGTCTTAATCGTGAAATAGCAGCTTTGTGTGGGTGCAAAAAAGATTGGCTGCGTCGACAGTCATCACCCCAATGAAACAAAGCTGTGCAGAAATTAATTTTTACCCAGTGTTTTGGCACAACTGCCCCACGTTACAAAGAGGTTCTGTGCTACAATAAAAAACTACTCCAGTTATAAGGCTTCTTTACACTTGTAAATCTACTTCAGAGTTCCTTTGATTATATCCTAAAACAGACGTACAAAGAGGAAGCACTATCTTTTAAATATATCTTATAAATCAATTTAGGCTTGCAGGAGAATCATAGAATGATTTGGGTTTTTCCCTGATAGAGAACTGAAACTTAAACAATTGTTTAATGCTAGAACTTCATGGCAAAGTGTACAGTACACCATCTTATGGTGGAAATGTCACGTTATTCCCGTCTTGGAGATGGCTGCAGCATCTCCCAGGTAAACTGTGATCATCTGATTCAAATCTGGTTCAGTTTGAAAGCTCTCTGCTCTTACTGACCTCACTGTTCTTCTCCTTTTCGTTAATTAAACTGACTGTAACTGTGTTCTGTATGTACCACCTAGTTTAACTTCATACAACATTGTAACTTTTTGCTCTAAGAAACAGTTTAAGTAAGTTTGAAATTTGTCTCCAGAGCACGTTCTGTGACTGCCTTTTACAGAATGGATTGTACGTGATGACACTATTTTTATGTCATTGTTTTGCGTATTACAGAACTGCCCCCCCCGTCTGTTGCAGCCAAATAGATTCATCAAAAATGTGCACAAATTATAGTTCAGAGTACTAATAAAACCAGTAAGTTTAAATAGCTTATATGGGATGCTGGATGAGCATTTTCACTCCAAAGTGAATCATTCTGTCCGTAATTCATTCCACTGCATCTGGTTATTTCACATGTCCCTCTATGGCACGGGTGGGCCACAGAGATGGTGACAAAGATGTATTTCACACACCATTTCATGTGCCACGTTTCTTCTGCTGGAGGCACATAAGCAGTATGCACTACAGCGTTTTAAATCTGAATGCCTGAACAAAAGCACAGATCAAGCTAAGAAAGAAAAAAAGATGAAAACTTGTCCCCACCAAAGTTTAAGAAAAAAAAGAAAAACCCACGTTGGTTTCAAAAAGCCTAGGCTTTCACTCTAGATGAATTTAAGGGTGGTCTTACTGCAAGCCTAATGATAGTTATGAGCAAAGCCTTCATACTTTATTTAAATGGATTAATCTCAGGGAGTTCAGTGGAGATACGCCTACTAAAGTCACTTTTACATCTTGTTAGACTGAACCCAGGACACTCATCACGTTGCAAGAACAAGGCCACAGTCCAACCTGACATTTGTTCACTTTGTCAAAAGGTAGATTTTGGTACCCATAGCAAATGAACCAGTGTTAATCAGAAAGAAGAGATGATTTGTACGGAGACACAGTGGTACTAGATATCAGCACAGGACATGGATATGTCCAATACTATCATACCATGATTTTAAATCTTATCAGCAGTAAGGATTTACCTAAATTCATTGCAACTAAAAATAAATAGGATACATGCTTAAATATATATATGTGTGTATATAAAATACATATACATGTCTTTCTGTGTTGTGGGTTTTTTTTTTTCTTTTAAGAACAGAATTGGAAGAATAGTGAGGAAAAATACCAGGAGATAGTGTACTGTACAGTCTGATTTCATGAAGACACAAATATAACCACATACTTTTTTTTAGTTAGAATATTCACCAAATTTAGGGTTTTATTCTAATTTTTATTCTAACTGTGCTTTTTTATTTTTTTAAGCTTATCTCTCTCAGAAGCTTTCAAATTCCATCAAAATTGATAATAAAAGCTATAGCTACCTACGTTTTTTGAGCGAGTTAATAATAGTAGAAAATAGAAATCACAGTACTAGAAGAGTTCTCCTCAGAAGCCCAATTTTCTGTTATCTCAGGCACCAAGCGTAGTAAATCCCTTCATGAATTTAGCAAACTACATTAAATGAGGTTAGTTTTTTTGATCAGCTATTGCTATTGACAAGCTCTGCCAGACCACTGCATCAACAAAATCTTTCACTTTAAATAGGCCTCTCCCAGTTTGATGTTATATATAAATGATGATCAAATTTCATCTGCAATTATTCTGCATGACTAAACTAGGCAAGCCGCTTTAGTCTCACCACTTAAATAAATGTTAACTTACCATCATTCGTTTATCTCTAAGTCACTATCAACATCATAATTTATTAAAGCTGTCCAACACTTAAAAATGGAAATAACAGTAATATTTAGTCTAGTGTAATTAAAACAAAGCCCAACGGAAAACCTCAAACCCACCTACTAAAGGAGCTAACTGATACCTCCCTCTTCTTGCCTGAAATATTAAAGACCAGTATCTTTAACTTCTAGGATGATAATGACCCTGTTTCAGAGTAAATTCTATAACAGAGCACCTGAAACAGATAATGGATCATTAGCAGGCTAATGCCAATTACATCCTCTTCCTAACCACAAGTCATTCTCTTTATGTCTTTAATACATTACAAAATGCAGATCTACAAATAGAATGAAATAATTCTGCATGCAGCGCACCACAAGTTGTTTTTTGAGTGGGTACACTAGTCTATTAGAACATACTTAACCATGAGAAAGGAACAAGACTATGGTTCTACAAACTGTTCAGTAACGTAATTTGGGTATTATGCTTTGAAATGAAGGTAGAAATTTGTTTATTTCTTTAAATAAATTTCTTACAATTTCTTATAAACCCCACCCGTGTTTATTTTTCTCTTCATACCTCGTAAAAATGAAAGGCAAGGTTAGCATACACCTTAAATATACAAAAAGATACAAATTCTTTTCAGACAGAGTTCCTTTCTCTGGAATACATGAAACAAGTAACACAAAACTATATTTGGTAAGAGATCTTCAGGCCGGCTAGAGTAACGAGGTAACAGGCCAATGTCAGACTATGTTACAAGCACTGAAAGCAGAACAATAATTTAAAGTTTCAATACAATTCTTTTTGATAAAATAATTTGATGTATATTTACAGTTTAGTACAATAGAAACGTAAAATTGTAAGGCATAATAATAATTCTTGGCAGACAAAGCTATGACACATTCCTTTGTCCAGCAGGTACCAAGTGGCAATACACATTCAAGCACGTTTTTGTTTTTGTTTTTTAACCTTATCTTCACTTGCAACGTAATCTGGCCACCAGGTATGCTATGCTCAGAAACAGCCACACAATCAGTAAATTGGGGCTGAGAGCTAGTAAAGGAATAGAGTAGAGGAGGCTGGGATCTAGTCTGAAATCTCGGATGGGCACCAAGCCACTCAAGTTCTTCTGGGTGACTACCTCCCGTGTTCCAATGCTGTGAAAAGGAAGAAGGTTGGGAGGAGGGAAAATAAAACAGAAAGGAAGACAGACATGCAAATGAATGTATAAAAAGAGATGGCAACACAAGGTGGTCAAGAAAATGAAAAAACATGGAAGAAAGCATAACAAAACCAGAAGATGAAGTAAAGAAAGAGTGGAAAAACATCTCAAAAATATGTATCAGCACAATTACAGAAATAAGGAGAGGGAAAGAGAATAAAAGAGAAAAATAAGAACGAAGTACTGTAGTCTACTGAAAATAAACACATGTAGGTTGAACATAAATGGTTTTCCATGTTCATTCTTTCAGATTACCAAGCCATAATATCCCATGCTGCTCTGCCATGCTTCCGCATGCTGCAAAGAAGTGGAGCTCTGAAAAGCAAGCTGAACATGAATAACCATTGTAGTATTTGACCCTTTCAAACATCTTTCCATGGAGGCCGCGGTGAAATACTTTAACCTCTTAACTACCTGCTCAATATGCAAACAAAAACCCCAAACCACCCACTTATTTTTCTGCTTCAACATCAATTCAAGCGTGTATCAATATGCTTTCCAAAATGCATGTTTCTGAAGTGCCTCAATATATGCATGTGAAGGCAAGACATGCTGCACAGCCCATCTCATTGTGCTCCCGCTTCCTACATTGCTTTGAGCACCAAAGGCCTACAGTGGTGAACACCTCTTCAGGTAACCTGAGGCTTTGTAGTGTGGTGTTTCATTTTTGGATCACTCTTACACTCTGTGCAGTCCAACTCTATTTTTAGTTTACAAAGCAACAACTAAATGCAACCTGTGAGCCTGATCCTGTTAGAACATGTGCATTCACTCCATCCATGAAAGGTGATACATAACCTTGCTGGTTGTGTAGCAAGGTTAGGTAACCAACAGACAATGTCTTGGAAGACATCAGAGATACCCTGGAGGTGGTGGAAGAAAAATAGCCTTCAGATCCTGGCGACACTTCGAGTCAAATGGAGTTAGGTGGGCAGGGAACTAAACCAACTGTATTGCTGATCTGGATTAACACATCCAAATTGGTGACCAAAATATGTTTTCACTCCTAGTGCCTACACTGGGATAAGGGCAGATATGAGTCTGTGATGCCTATAAATCCCAATTATCTTTGTAGCTGGGGGGGGCGGTGATCAGGAGAGTCAGTAAGTGGAAAGCTAATGTTGACTGCAGAATAGTGGATAAAGGCTCAACAGAATAGTCTGGAGGAAGAAAAGTGTTCTAGGATATTGATAAAGAAGTAAAACAATGGGGGAGGGAAAGAAGGAAGAAAGGCTCAAAATGACAAGATGATGTTATGAACATCACATGCCACATCTCTACCGTTAAAAACTAGTATCAAGCTACTTGATTTTACACAAAGACATATGCACAGACACATACAGTGTGAATGGAAGCAAGAGCTGGAAAATGCTTTCCCTGTCACTGTTGGCCCATACAGATGCTTCCACCCAGGAGATGAAGTTACCTTTCGGAAATACCAGATATACTAAATCGTATAGTGTCTTAAATCAAAACACTCATCAGACAACTACCTCTAGGAGAGGACCAGGGTAAAGAGACGAAGCAAATTCCCTGCTAATCCAGCTTGCGTATGGGAATCCTCTCTGTGAGAGGAGGCTGGGGCTGCCTGTGCTGGGCACAGCCAGTTCCAGCTGGCTCAAATGGACCCACCACAGGGCACGGCTGAGCCGTACAGCCAAGATGATGGTGCCTCCGGGAAAGCGACTGTACGAAAAGGCAAAACACTGCATGGAAGTGTGGAGTGACGGGAAAAGACATGAGAAACAGCCCTGTGAGCACCAAAGTCAGAGAAGAAGGAGGGGAGGAGGTGCCCCAGGCACTGGAGCAGGGATTCCCCTGCAGCCGTGGAGAAGACAATGGTGGAGCAGATATCCCCACTGCAGCCTGTGGAGGACCCCATGGTGAATATTTCCTGAAGGACTGCGGCCCGTGGGAAGGACCCACACTGGAGTCAGGGAAGAGTGCAAGGAGGAAGGAGCAGCAGAGAGGAGCTGTTACGGACTGACCGCAAACCTCCATTCCCCATCCCACGTGCACCGCTCACTGTGGGGAGGAGGTAGAGGAGTTGCGAATGGAGTGAAGTACTTGGGCCTGGGACAAAAGGGGTTGTGGAAGGAGGGTGTTTTAGTTTTTGCCTTTGTTTCTTACCATCCAAATCTATTTGCAGGAAATTATTTTTCTCTAAGTCGAGTCTGTTTTGCCTGTAACAGTAATTGGCAAGGGATCTCCCTGTCTTTATCTCAACCCATGAGCTTTTTCATCGTATTTTCTCCCCTTGTCCTGTTGAGGAGGGGGAGTGAGAGAGCAGCTGGGTGGGCATCTGGCAGGTGGCCAAGGTCAACCCACCACAATTTTATTCTTAAAGCTGGTCAACAAGTGAAGAAATCCAACCAAGCTTTTTATCATGGCTGTTTGATTGCAGTGAGTGGTCATATGCAAGCATGACTGTCAGGGCTTTATTATGTAGTCTTTTTAGTCAGCACCACGGCAGCTAGAAGAGATGATTTCCCTCACCTCATTTCCAGCTGCTTTTCAAGAGTCCCTATCAGAGACAGCTCTTCTCTGTTGGCTGAACTGCTTGTGTCACAACTTCCTAATTGGTTTAATGAAAATGAGCTGTAAACGTGTAAAGGATTTTGCTACCCGGGCTGAAACTGTGTTAGAGCATATTCACACAAACAGCTCCACTGGTGTGCCTGCCAGGACAGTAATCTGGTAGGAGGAGGGAGTCACAGGTCTAGTGGGGAGTGTTGGCCCTGCTGCAGATGGAGGAGGCTACGTGACCCCATTGGACTTCGACTCCTGAGCTGCTTTTACTGGCCAGGTAGTCATTTCCTCTGTAGCTTGGACTTGGAGGCATATCATCATGATTTTACTATTTGTAGGCTGTGAGTTACCATATATTTGATTTGCGACTGGAAAAGCTGCAAGTTATTTATAGAAAAGTGAGTTTATTCTAATAGGATATTTGTTTCTAAGGTGAAAGCCACAAACTTGTATCTGTGAATTTCTACGAGAATCTACAACGAGCACTCAATGTTCTCTCCCTGATGTCCATGCTCACTGAAGATAACAATCACGCATACATAATTATCACAAGACCAGGAAGTCCCTGAGGATGAGTAAGTGGGAACTAACACCTCTGAAGACCAACATCACATGGAAGAAGAGGGTGCTTTCATAATTTTTCAAGAACAGTGTAAGCAAGGATGCTTTTCTTCTCTGGAAAGTTACCAGTAGAGAAGTGATGAAATACTTTCTTTGAGTCCCACAACTTAAGAGCACTTCTTCCCTGTCCAACTGCCCCAGAAACTTCACAAGTCTTCAAGACTGAAACAAGCCTTCCTTTTCTAGTACAATTACACAAATAAAAGATGCAAGTTAAAAGAAAAAGCAAGTTTTCGGAATGCCTTGGATGTAATTTACAACTCTCACTTCCTATGTCTGTCATCTAGGTCAGGTCATCCTGTCCAGGCTGAAATGGGTTTGGGTGGAGTTGGACTGCTACATATTTGTTCCATAATCCTGTCTCTCTTGTTAAGCTTTGTTAATTCTGTGCCACTGTTCCTGAGTGGAATTGGCAAATAATTTTAAAAACACAACCACCTACCCCAAAGAGCAATGAGATGTGAGGAAGAAAGAGGGATGGGCTTGAAGAATGGTCTAATCTTAGTATTCCTTCAGGACTAGTTAGTATTCGTTCTGCACAATCTCTCTTAGTCAAAGATTTAACAGAGGAGGAAGTCATGTCTTTCACCTGTTAGAGCAAGTTCCCTGATGTTTCTAGAACACACAAGCCAAAGGTTTCGATTAAATTGGCCCTCTTTCAATATCCCTGTGTAGGTCAAAATCAAGCAATGTGTTTCTTGGGTCAATATTTTAACTGATCTTGTGTTATATTAAATTGATAGTTTGAAGGTCCAAGACAATGTTATTATTAACGTCTATCTTTACTGTGTCCATGACGGCATTAAAAAAAAACATTAACTCAGTTAATAATTTAAAGAAAATAACAAGATTCCTATTATACTCATTCAGTTTTTATTCTTACTAAATAAACAACTGTGCAAGAAAGCTTTTTTCTTTCAGATGTCTAAGTTGACAAGTTGCATAATTTAAATAGAGATATTTGAGAACCACTTAGCTTCATTTTAAGTTAATAACTTCTCCCTCAAAAAGCTGTTCCAAGCTTTGTTTCTAATACCAAGGTTTAACTACTCTCTGAATGCAGTTTTCATGTACTGTACTAACTCTGTAACAATGCAGCAAAAAGTGAAAATAAAAAAGTCCAGTGACATCTGATTAGATGTAGATATAAAAACCAAATTATTAGTGTAAGAGGCTGCAAGTGTTCTTATACGAGACATTTTCCTTCTAGGTAACTGAAGAGTAAGAAAGGGTCAAACAGCAAAAACATACAGAAAGGATAAGAGAATTGAACACTCTAGAGAATTTGGTGAGAAGACACACAGTACAGTACATTCAGTAAGAGTGAATGTTGAAAAACAGGACTGAACAGCATTGTTGAACTACATTGATAAAGACTAAAGCTAGATTTCTTATCCTTTCTTTTGGTATGTGAGGTACGGAGTTTTCCAGCAGTGCTTGAAACAAGGCATTGAACAACAGTAAATTTTCTTTTTTTTTTTTTTTTTAGTACAGTATGTAATTCTGCAAACATCTCTGCTGCTTCAGAATACAGAACATCATTATATTGATATGACAACAGCACACTGACACATTGTGATGAAATTTGGTTGCTGCATTGTGAAACACTCATAACTGACATTTTGCCCAGTGAGCAAAGTGTTTCACTGCTAAGGAATACACGTGGCAAACCAGTGCAAACTGCAGGTGTCTATGTTTCCAAGAACAAAAGACAGGTCAGCCCCGAGAGATCTGTCTGATCTAGAACTAAGAAACCCAGTGCTATGACAGTTAAGGTAACCCCATCATTAAACAACTTTCAAAGAAGCACCAGTTTCCTGTTCTGTAAGCTCAGCATTAATTGAAAACAGGTTTTTACATGCTTCTCTGAAAACTCACGATTCACTACTGAAAACTAAAGCCCATCTGATGCAAATCTGGTAACAACCAGCTTTAGCATATGCAACTCACTAATACATGCAAGGGAGGGATGTATTTAGCAGCTGTTTTTGCAGTTTTCTGGCTTTATTTTACTTTTTTTCCTTTTGATAGAAACAGAGACCACTGATCCTCTGCAGTTTGTATGATTCCTCATTTAGGAATAAGTGACGCAGTCAAACTCTTACCTCCTCATACACTCCAGAGCCTGGGTGAAGACCTGTGGAGCCATTCCATGTTCATGCTGTAGGATCAAACACTGCTCTAGGGTGACCGACATGGCAGTCCTATCCTTGGCACTTTTACAGCTTGTAAATCGAACACCATTTAGTCTGCGGCATATCTAGAAACAGGACATACAATTCATCATTCTTTCCTCATGCATAACCTTCCATCAGAGAACACACCTGTACTTCTCCTCCTTAGACAGATACGAATGTTGTGTAGGACTTTGATGTCAAAAGTTGTCATCTTTGGGACAGTAGAACTTCGTTGCATCAGTTGTAGGGAAAATAGTGATGTGAAGCAAATGAAGAAATTCAAACATATTGGTAATAAACAAGGGGAAAATACATATGCATACAGAAAATCAACTGAACTATGCAGAGATGCTTAGATTAATAAATACCTCAGCAGCTTGCCAAAGGATATCAACATTCTTATTTTTCCTTGCATGTACATTTTGTCCCAGAAATCTTAACAGTTCAGGCAGGCACGTCTGACTACGAGATCGAGGTAGACCTATAAAACAAACAAAATGAACTCCACTTATTTATCTGTATTCAACACTTTTACAAAGATAAGTTACATGGAAAGTGTTCCTATATGCCTGTTGCAAACACAATCGTGTTTTCTTGAAACTATCAAAGCTTACAACAATTAATCCAATTCTTAATTACTTAGTACCACCAACAAAACAAATTCAAGTTTAATTAAACTCAACTGGAAATATACATTCAGCTTATTTAAAACTTCAGGGGCTCAGGATCTGATAGCAATATAATAACAGAGTGAACAAAGAGAGCACGATTGGTATAGTATCTTGGTTTGTGTGTCACAGACATACTTGCTTTCACACGCTGTTCAGAACTGTATATAAACATGTAACTGCCTGTATTATCACCCCTCAGAGAAACTCTGAAGATATCTTATATTCTGCTCACATTTTCAATTTTAAATTTGCAAGCTGGCCAGTTTGCAATTACAAGAAACACTCTCTCCGACAGGACACCGCACTGCCACGATCTGTTTATCAATATTTCACTAAGTGGAAATAAATCAGTTGAAATTTTTCAGTATTTCAGAGTGCTTTCAGTAGTCATCTTGTATGTTCAAAGTGTTACACATCATCTCTGACACATGTAGCAAGATAGTCAAGACAATCAATGACAAGTATTAAATAGGTTTTTTGGGTTTGTTTTTTTTTAAAGGAGTAACTACAGAGGACGCCAACTAAAGCTATGACTGGATAAATAAGGAGGTACGCACTGTTAAAAAAATGACTGTGACAAAAAGAACCCCACATAGGTAATATGTGAAGTTTTAATTTTGGACCACATCTCTTCTCACAGCAAATAGTATGTTAGCAATATTGTGCCTATCCTGGTCTGCTCTGCTTGAACTCTACACCTAGAAGGAAAGTAATACCTGTAAACAGAAGGAGGGTACAGACTATCTCCCCAAGTATTTCTAAACACAAAGAGAGCTAATGGAACAAAGGCAAAGAGCTAATGAAGTTAAGACAGTAATTCACTTCTTAGAAATTCTGCAGTGCTTAGAATTAAGAGCATAGGGACAAGGACAGTGGATCAGGAATCAACTTTTCTTGTGTATTGTTCTTGAAGGGAACATTTCCTACAAGCTGCCAGCAGATACTTCACTGGGCCTCTTGTCCCCTAGAATGATCCGTTTGGTTTTCTTTTTGCCTGTACTTACCACAGGCTACACCACTGGCTGGTCATAATAACCACCTGGTTTACAGTTAAATGTAAACTGTTATTCTCTCTTGACAAGGGTTCATGGAAAAGTATGTTTCACTTTGTAGGTCCTAAATACCACCACAGAGGAGGTAGAAAACACACCCTCAGACCTTCCTTATGACAAGCACAGTCCCAGGTTTGTCCATACAGTCTCAGCTTTTCACAGAGCATCTCTAACACATCTGCTGGCACACCCGCAATATTTTTCTCACACTTCTAAACAAAACTTTTGCTTAATGTTTATAACCACAAACCATTTCTGCAAGCTGGATTGCAAAACCACGTACAAGATGTCTGCATTTACTCAGGACAAACAGTGAAGCAGAAGTTTTGGCAGAGGGCAGATTTTCCCCCTTTGTGGTATTCATTTCATGTGGCTGGGATTGATGTAATGACAAGTAACCAGAGTAAGGGAGAAAAGGCAGGTGGATACAACACTATTTTGTTTTCTTTCACTGTGCGTGTTAATGGTGCATGTTAATGCCATCTGTCCCACACTGCACGCCAACCTTATTCACAGCTTCAAGTTACTTGAAGAAAAACCTGGTATGAGGCGTGTTACTGGTAAATGAGAAACTCAAGGATGTGGCACCAGTGCTCTTTAAAAACAGAAGAGAATAAGTATAAGTTAACACAGAGTTCAAAAAACATGAAAAGAGAAGGAACAAATGACAGGACAGAAAACAGATTGCAGGATAAAAAAATGTTTCAGGAAAAAAGGCATAAACTAAAAGATGATTGTATCAACATAAGAGGTCTGAGGCCGAGGTAAGAGACTGCAGTAAAAAAAAAAGCAAGCAAAATCGAAGAGGAGAGGAAGGAGTTGAATAGGAGCTATTATCATGGAAGACTATGGACAGAGATATGAAGTAACAGGGAGAAAAGCAGAACAAAAAACACTTTAAAATGGTAAATTTTTGAACTTTACAAGAAAGTCTGATGCTAGACTACTATATAATAAATAATTAAAATTCTGCAGCTAAAACTTCAGAGAATTAATTATGCACGATTATGAATGCCTGGAAGGAGGGAAACAGTTTCTGCTCTCAGCTGCATCAAAAAAAAATCCAGGGTAACTGAAAGTACAATAACGTACATCAAAAGACAGAATTCTTACTATCCTGTTGCATGTTGCTGCATTTGTATTTCTGCAATAAAACTGCAATTGTGGGACCCATGAAATTAGCTTACATGAGGCTTGGTACTAACAATAATGAATCAAGGAATTTTCACCATTTTTGCAGTCACATGTAAATAACATTTATGCCACTGCCTCCCCAAAAAACAGTAACAAGCAAGAAATTTTCCTATATAACCAGTAAAATTCAAGCTTGTAGATATTGTCTCTCTTCCAGGAGCTAGACTTCTGCGTTTCTGGCTGCAGATGCAACAATTATACGAAAGTGCCAAAGGATAAGCAGAGCAAAAGTGATTAAGTTCCTAAAAACTGGCAGTTGCTCTCTGTGCAGGTTACCATAAGTGCAGAGAACGGGACCAAAAACTGCACATAAAAGTGCCGCTGCTGTGACCTGTCACTTTTATGCCTTCCCCTCACGGCGTTCTAACTGCCTAGCTGCATGTTGATACAGCACCTAATGCCACTTAGAAAGAGTGGCAAAGTAAATTAGAAAAGGAAAGTTAATCAGACTGACCTTTAAACCTCTTGGATCTGCTCTACTTAGCACTAATGTATTAAAATAGAGTTGCATTATTTCTTGGAGGTTACTAATGCTGGCATATCATCAACATTTAAACAACTAACATAAAGCAAGCAAATGAAAAAAAACAGACTAAATTATGCTGTTCAACCAAATTTGCCATTAATTACCAAATACTTACAATCATCAGGCAAAACTTCCTTGAACTGCTCAAAATATGAATTCAACCGCACTAAGCTTTCCATGTTAATTACTTCTTGCAGTGAGGTGTCTCCAAACCTTTAAAAGGTAAAGAAGGGAACAGTTAAGCCCAAGGTAAAAGGTTTCTCCTCTTCTTTGAAACAACTGCACTTGACAATATGACTACCGGAAAACAGTTGAAAGATTCATCCCATGAAATTCCTAACCATTCAAATGCAGAGTAAAGTGAAACAGAGAAAGGTTGTAGTGATTCATTACAGAAAAAGAAAATACATGAGTGTGAGGGGAAAAGTGGGAAGGAAGGTGAAAGAAAAATCTTGTAGAAAATAGTACTTAAAATTCTTTGGATTTGTGTCTCTCTTTCAATATTAAATACCCATCTGGTAAATAATTTTGCCAAAATTCAAACTTTTAATAATGGATTTATTAGTTTAGTTCATAAGCTAATAATAACCATAACATCAATAGATAGGATTGAGAACTTTGACTTCAGATATGTATATGAGAAATATGGATCTAGGAGTAATAAACCATGAACACAATAAATATTGTCAACAATGCCATGATTCATCTCATCTAACTATATCTACATACATAGATACACACGCACAGTGTTGACATCTGTAACTATGCTAGTCATCCTGGGTCCCCTTTACAGGCAACAGAGGACAACAGTAACTGCTGGAATGCCTTTGTTAGAATTTTTCTAGTTGTCCACCATCATACTGCACACTCCACCCCAGCACCAAGGCTGCTGTCACTATATGCACGTGCCTGACTTCACTGGAGTTCTCCATTAGAGCAGTGCTTTGGCAATGTGTTCTTTACAGGATATGGCCATAACAAAGGGAAGCGCTGGTGGCTCTTTCAAAACTGGACAGTTTCCTTAGCAAATATAATTACATAATTATATTTTTCAGCTTTACAAGAACAGGGTTGCATTACGTAAGTACTGCAACAATATGTCAAAACAAAGGTCCATCTAGCCCATTAACCTGATTTTTGACAGTGGCCAAAAGAGGGAGTCTAGGGGAGAGTGCAAAGCCAAGAGGGCAAATACACAGCGATACTCAGAACGATCTCTCAGCCTCTAGTGATCTGTCACTCACAGAGGTCTCAAGTCACAAGCAGCACCTCTGTGTTAAACAGCACATGACAGATCTCTTCTTCGGTAATTTCACTTCTGAACCACATAAACCTGCGCTAGACTCAAAGCCATGAGGTAAGGAGCTCCACAGCTATGTGCCATATCAAGAAGGACCTCCTTTTGTTTGTTTTGCATTTGACAGCTTCATTTAATATTCCCTTGTTTGTGTATTGGAGAAACTAAATCACTGTTAGTAATGCAACAGTGCAACTCCATAGAGTCATACTTCCATCAGAAGAGGAGACTGCTGAACTGCCATTAAGGTTGAGCTTGCATGACTGAATACGTACTTCTCTGCTAGGGTTTGCTGCTCATTGATTCCCACATTGAAAAGAACAGGCTGAACCCTCAGTAACATGCCACTTTGAATCTCTCGCGGCAACAAATCAAACAAGGCGCTTGGCAAAGGGATCCTCACATTAAATCCATCACTGTAAATAAATAAACAGCTATTAGACATAAAGATCAAAAAGCTACATTCCGAGAATGTGTTATTTATGTAAAGAGGGATAACATCTAAAACATAATATGACTATTAAAAAATAAGTATCAGTCAAAACCGAGGACTTTAAGGAACTGTCACAGCTTACTCCTAATCAGAAAAGCTAATCTAGTTCAAAAACAAACCTGCAGCAACCGGTAGTGTTGATTTTACATCCTCATGGACGTTTCAGATCTGCCAATTTCCTGACAAAAGCTGATTTTGCTCTGCTCGTTAATACTGCAGTTCTTGTACAACTTGGATAGAAAAAGCTAAATTTTGGCATGTTCTCATCTCATCAAGAGTAAAGTAGATTTGATTTTAAAGTGATAAAGGCTAGTGATGACACGCATGCATAAAAGGATACTTTTTGGGATACAGTAAGTAGTACTGACATTGCTGAGCAGAAAGATAGAGGCAATGATAGTAGTGACCCAAGCATAAATTGAAGGGGGAGCTAACAAAAGCACTGATACAGAACTTACACAATCATAGAATGGCTTGGCTTGGAAGGGACCTTTAAAGGCCATCTAGTCCAACCCCCCTGCAATGAGCAATGACATCCTCAAGTAGATCAGGTTGCCCAGAGCCCCATCCAGCCTGACCTTGAATGTTTCCAGGGATGGGGCATCTCCCACCTCTCTGGGCAACCTGTGCCAGTGTTTCACCACCCTCATTGTGAAAAACTTCTTCCTTATATCTAGTCTAAATCTCCCCTCTTTTAGTTTAAAAACATTACCCTTGTTCTGTCGCAACAGGCCCTGCTAAAAAGTTTGTCCCCATGTTTCTTGTAAGTCCCCTTTAAGTACTGAAAGGCTGCAATAAGGTCTCCCCGAAGCCTTCTCTTCTCCAGGCTGAACAAGCCCAACTCTCTCAGCCTGTCTTCAGAGGAGAGGTGCTCCATCCCTCTGACCATTTTTGTGGCCCTCCTCTGGACCCGCTCCAACAGGACCATGTCTTTCCTGTGCTGAGGACTCCAGAGCTGGATGTAGTACTCCAGGTCTCAGACCTACAAGCTGTTCATGCAGCACAACAAGTTACCTTGGGTCCGCTGAGCTACAGCAAAGAGCACTGTGTATGCTTTATCTCATGGCAAATGTGAGGTAACGCAACTTATCTTATCCCATAACATCAGTGCAGACTAAGGTATGGCATATTACCCTATGTTGGAACTGCCAAGACACAAGTTACTGTGGTTTGTGTGCTGTGTGTTAACCTATCAGCAGCAATACCTTGGTGTTATATCCAAGTCTTTACAGTGCAGAACTCTCAAGTACAGCGCATAGTCTCAAGTATAGCAAAAGAGCTCCGAGAAGTACATAATAAGGTAATCAAAATTGGTCTGTCCCACACTTACGTTGGATGAACACACAAATCCTATGCTATGTCTGAAATCAAAAAATAATATTTTCACCTCTAAATGTAAGGCTTCCAATAGTTTGCACCAAAATAAATATGCATTTCTTTCTTCTCTTCCTTGAGTAAAATCTAGACAGCAAAATAATAAGCAACACTATCAGACCTGAAACTCATGAAGACTGGTTCCCTGCTGATTAGTGTCCTACAGCTGATGGCAAGTTTCAACTAAAGATTTTCTTTGAAAGGAGTTTTCTGTCAGCTGTCAGCCATTTCCACAGGTCTCAGCAATTTCCATAACATACATGATTGTAGTGCAGACCTCCTTCAGCCAGGGCACTTCTCATTGCATGTGAACCTTAACTTAACAAAGTTCCTCTAATTGTTTTTATCTTTGCGAATCCTAGCTCTTTTTCAGATGTGGATGAAGCTGGGCAAAGCTCCAATGGAGCTTGGTACGGCACACTGTAATCAAATAAGCCTTATTTCCTCCAGAAATCAGATTCAAAACTAAAAGATTCTAAAGACTCTGAAATACAGAAACATTAAAACACCGACTTTCGTGAGGCCTCTAACCTTCCACAGCTTCATCCCCATCTGTGAACTGGCTCCCTCTAAGCAAGAACTCTATTGCAGGGGCCTATCAGCTCATGTCAGAAATCAGTGCAAGGCCAGCTGATAAGCAGGCTGAGGCATTCAAACTGAAGTGTGACTATTTGTTGTAAATGCTTCCCATCATAATAAAGCTGTAACAGATCACTCCCACTCCACTTTACGTGAGGATGTGAATGTTTGTTACTTCAGACTTTTAAAACAAAAATTGCTTTTAAGCTCAAACTTGAAAATATCTCTTTTCAGACAAGTGGCCAAGATGAGCAGCAGTCTGGTGTTTCACAAGCATCTATCCGTAAGTTAAAGCCAGCTTGGTCCTGATAGTTTGGAAATTGATCCTAAACAGGTCTCACCTCAGCAGCAGCCCATCAACTGCTTGATACACGTTTCGTGTCCTGTTGTGCTAATGGCGACCCGTTACTCAGTGGCATACAGTAAAGCACTGACCAACTGATCAACAGCAGCGAATTTCAGACACTGAGATCAGACTCAGAACTCAGTATGAAATTTAAAAACAGCGCAAATGCTTAAGAAAAGATTGAATACTTCCGGCTTATGATTGTGGAAGGCTAGTTCAAGATGATATTTATTCATAAAACAATACTGTTGTAGTTTGAGCCTTGCCACATATCCCTTTTCAGCTTAGCTCCTGTAAAATGAAACATCAGTAAAAATGAGTAAGTCCACTTCAAAATATTTCTTTGAAGTTCTGAGGAGAAAACCGGCACAGTACAAAAGCATGTAATTAATTTCAAGTGCAGTATCACTGCTTCCCCCATCTGCAGTCCCATCCCACTTCCTGCTCCCTGCCTACCCCATTTTTTTTTACCGATTTCCAGTGATGACCGGCAGCATGTCAGTAGATGTATTTGATGTGGCCTGAGTTACTTTAAAGGTTACATTCCTCAAGTCCATGATTCCCAAACTCATGTCCTCCAGCATTGCCAGCTCCTCACCTAAATCAAGGAGGAAAAAGTGAATCACAACTTGTTACGTACAACTTCCCTTTATCAATTTGATGATGACTGTACGTCATTGCTCTCATAAAGAAGGTCTACGGATGAAGAGGGTCTGGAGCGCAGGCCTTCACCTTGACCTACAGACTGCAGGCAATGTCATGATTGACTTTATGAGTTTAGCAAGTTTAGAGAACGCCAATTATCTAGCACAGTCCAGACTATTGTTCTTCAAGTAGATTATATGCTGATTTTCCAATTTCAACAACACTAGTAAGGCATTGTCACAGCCATGACATCCTTTGTGTTGGAAAAGTGTGTTGGAAAAGTTACAACGTATTCTGCATTTGTTCAGTAACGCATTCCTTAACTGGCATGCAGATGGCTGTTCAGACACAGGAGTGAAACACTTTCTAGTGAAGTACTTTTGCGTCTTGTATTGTCTCTTCAATCTCATTTTGTACTGTAGGATTACAGGAGGTCACTAAAATTCAAAAAAGCATATTTTGGGCACAGTTTCTCCCAGCTTACCAGAATTTTAATCCATTTCTTTTCTGAAAAAATGATCAATACGATACTTTTTTTTTAAACCTTTGACATTATACGGCAAGTACACTTTATCTTTTAGAAGTAATTGAATTAAATGCAAAGACATTCAGAGTTGTTAGCTAATTAAGTACTCCAGATATAATCGGGTTTTGCATTTCAGTTTTCAAAATCATTTTGTAGCTGAGCTGCAGATTGTCCCCAACACGCGTGTTCTGCTGCAGCCAATTTAAAGCAGAATTTGCTGACTCAACAGCTAATACCACCCACTTGCCCTGTGCTTTTACCATAAGTGCTCAGCAGGCTCTCAAACTGCGCCAGCAAGCCAATGGTGTAGAGCTGTCTTAGAAATCCATCATCATGCAGGCAGTTCCTCAGCTTGATAATGAAACCACAAATGAGAGCTGTCAGCTGTGGGAGAGAAAACAGACAAGAGTGAAATGATTCAAGACAAAAAAGGCTCTTCAGCCCCAAACAGAAACAGTATCACATATAAGAGGTGCCATAAAATCTGACAGACTGATACTCTTTTCCCTTAAATGTCACTCTTCCTTGCAGCTGAATAGAGACAACCAACAAACAAACCCCCAAAACATTCATAAAATCAAATTTGGGGCACACTGCCTTCATCTCACAAGCTCTCCCAAAATGGGACTGCTGTTGATCTTGCATCTGTTTGTTTTCTGGACACAATCACTTGTATTAGGGTCTACAACTTACGAATTACAAGAGTCTCCTTGGAGAATTGTTTTAGTTACAGATGAAAAAGCAACACAGCTAGTTCCAGGCCATGAATTTTGATAGTATGAATAAATGATTTTTCTGGAAAAATGACATTTCAAGAAAGCTTAAAAATGCAATACCTGCTTGCATTATGCAAAGATTCAAACTCTAGTATTACGAGATATTCAGGACAAGGTCCTGAAGACCTAGTACGAAGATCAATACTAAGATCTAAGATTAGTAGTAGTGTTAATTCACTCTATCAACAAAGGAATTTCCCAGGTGATTGCCATATGCTATGTACACAGGTGTATGACTTTGTTACAGAATTAAACAAAAGGGAATAAAGTTCTGTTTATGATGTGTAAACATATTCAAAGCATTGAGTTTAAAAATTATCTGCAATATGAAGTGGGTTTTGTATAGAAAAATTCCCTTAATTTATCCCTATGAGATATTACATTTTGGGACAACAGTCCTACCAAACAATGTCCAAGAGATAAGCTGTTTGAAATAAACGAATGAGATACTGATTTCACAGGGAAGTAGACACACTATAGAAGTGTAGTGGGCAGAAGAACTGTGGAAGGATTTTTAGTGCAGGCACCTGCTAGTCAGTGGCTGACACAAGAGACCCCAGCAGGCCCAGAAACAGAACTTCTAGGGAAAAAAAACAGCACTTATTTCTCTCCCTGTAGCTGGACTTCTCTCCTTAGGTACCGCAGGTCCTGTTGGTTTTCTCAATGCAGAAAACAACAAAAGGTAACTACGGGAGTACACTTTCTGCTCATGGACTTCCCCCCCCCCCCCCCCCCTTTCACATCTTACTTCTTTGGTGGCATTGGAAGGCAAAGATTGTTTCTGTAGACAGCAGTATATTTTCACTAGTTCTGGATTTTTTTTTTTTTTAATAGTGAATGTATATCCAAGGAGACACTTAAGTTATATATTGTTAAATGCATGTAAGTGACCAGTAAGGACAGGATAGCACAGCCTATGAGAGGAGATCACCGTGTTAAATCCTAGAGTAGAATAGATCTGAAAAATTCTGAATTAATCATCTTTCATATTTCACATAAACCCCACCACATGTCAAAGTGTAATCGTGCATATTTGCTTGCTTACAGTTTGGCAGAAGACAACATCCCTGCGATACTGAAGGCTCAGGCAGAGCCCTATTGTCGGGGCGCTGTCCTGCATTAATAAAAAGACCATGGCTTTCTTTGCCTTGTCACTCATCATGGCTACACAGTCTGTCAGTGTTGTCAGCAAGGGATAAAGAGCTTCGCTCCATTCGCCTGGTTAAAAGAAAAAAATGAGTAGTACTCTAAGTACTTTATTTGAAACACACACACACGCATTAAGAAGAAACTTCCTGTTGCAAGTCAAAGTTGTTGATAATTCACATTTAGGGCCTGTTTTATTTTGGCTGGCTGGTTACTCTCTGCTTGTTATTAATTAAGTAATCTTACAGAGTGGTTATCGCATGAGGAAAATATGGAGACTTTTACTCTGTAAGGCTGTTATGACTTTCCCGACTGTGTGATAGCTCCCAGATTTGTGCCCACAGAAGAGACTATACAATAGCTGATTTGGAAAGCATAACAGAAATATGAATATCTATATACACAAGTGTATATAACTGCGTGTGCATGTTCAAACACACCCTTTCACAGTGCATACATGGACAGCCAGTATGGAGTCCATCGTATAATAGAAATAGTGAACATCTGCTTAGCCATTTCTGTTAATGAGATTTCTCCCAAATAGCTTGCCTTTGAATCTTTTGTGGACTCATAGGTATATCATTCAACTGCCTCACCATCTTATTGATCCTTGTTGCACCTCAGTGAGGTAAGACGATGCTTATCTCCCATTTGCAGCACAGAAATAATAAGGCAGAGAGGTGAAAAATTCATGTAGGTACTCTTTTACGTGTCCTCTGTCTGCTGAGTGGCTTTGAAGGCTTAGAGCTAGCTAGCAAGAAACGCTAAGTACAGTGATTTAGATGGGAGTTAGCCAGATCCTTGGAAGCAGTTTGGACCTTGACTTCCACTGAAATACATGAGCAATGTCCCCGAGGGACTCTGTTCAAGGTCCTACACAGGAAGCACAGAAATGAAACTGGGTTGCTGAAGTCCTATTTTAGTACCCGAAACATTGTGCCATTCCTTCTCCCTAAGAGATTGCTCTGCCTTAAAACGCCTCACAAGCTCAGTTTCTTCTCTGTCCTTCTTTCATCTTTTTTCTTAATCAACCATCAATTTAAAAAATCCATTTCCGTGACTGTACGAAAAATTATTCAGATGCTATACCAAAATCCATTCTCTCTGCAATATAAAAAGTAAATAGAACAGTGCTTTGGTTTTGCCCTCCTTAATGTAAGGTTGAAACAGAAGAACTTCCCTTTCTTTTTAAAGGGAAGGACAATGTGTTTCATTTTTAAAAAGCACTGGAGCTCACAAACAGAACACACACAACCCCCAGCCTAGTTGGCTGTAGGAACAAGGCAAGGTACAGATCAGAACCTGCATGAATGGGGCACTTCAAGCCTCTGAAAGGAAGTTGTTTGGGATTTTGACTCAAAGGCAGGACTAAGAGGTAGTAACAATAAACATTTCTTTGATAACCAGCCAAAGAGGGGAACTTTGGAAATCTGCCAACAGAAACATAACTTACAAGATTAACAGAACTATCCTTTTTGCTTTTGTTCTATGCAGTAGATAGATAACCTAATAAACTACACGAAGGGGAAGTTGTTTGGCTCTGTTCCATTGCCATAAAAAAAAGCAGGACACATCAAAAGAACAGGCAAGGAATTACAGCTTGTCTTTTATATTCTAGTAAGTGTTTTTCTCTCAAAATAAATCAGATGCCATAACGTGGGCCCATGAACACTTAAAAAGCAAAACACAGATGATACTAACAGTGTTTCTCTTACTGCATTTAAGAGCTTTTCTATAAACAAATGAGAATGACAAAAAGAACTGAAAAGATCTTCCAGCACATCATCATCATCTCATTGCCTGGATATACATACATGTATATAGTTATTAACTAAGTGGAGATTTAAAATTGTAGTGTGTCTGGCAGTACTTCATTGGAAAGATATGTTTATCTGTGGTAATCACAAAGTACACTGGTGGTGTACCAGCCTGCCTGAAGATAAAGCAATTGTTAGATGGTGGTTTTTCTCCCAACAATCACATGCAATGCAGTGGCTCATCCAGGATAATAAGCAAAACTCCTGTGCTGTGTATTCTCTTGGTTTAAAATTTTGGCCATGAAAAAACAAACCCTTGTCAGTTTGCAAAATTCTAAATGCTTTTTGCTACCTACTTCACAGAGGTGTCACCTGTGTTCTTTTAATTTTTTAGTCAATGGTAGTCACTGTTAACAGTAAAGAGGAATAAAAGGAATTGCACTCCCAGGCTCAAATCAGGTTGGAATATTTCACTGGCAGCATTTAAATAAATGTGGAAGGACTATACACTACTGACTATTTTATAAAAAAATAATGTCTTGTTAAGAGAACCTAATACAGAAAGCCTGTATAAATCAAGAATGTAATGACAGGTGGGAAAAGTTTCTGCTTTTTCCCCCCCAAGAGTCTCTTCTCCAGAGCAATAAAAATATTATTAAAATAACTGTCTTCCAGAGCCTTGAAAAGATATTTTTAGTCTTTTCATACTGAAAAACCCCTAGCATCCATAAATCAAAGTACTGGGTGCCCGCAGTTGCCCTTGGTTTAGGTCAGGGTTGCAAGGACTCATGATCTCTAAAAAAGAGACTTATTTAATAAGTGGTAGTTGCTTAACCCCGATCCAGTAAAGTATAATTGGCAACACACTTAAGCACACGGTCACGTCACATTTGGCTTCCGAGGAAAGCAAGTATTAAGTGCTTCGCTACACTGCAGCTTCAGCCACTTTAGTTTAAGATGCAGTTTTGTGTATCTCTGGGTAGTCAGTTGGGGTAACCTGACTGCTTTTAACTACTCCCATCAAAAAAAAAAAAGAAATAGCATTCATTTATGCACCACATTCATATTTTGCAAAAACTAAAGGGATGTTCCAAGAATTAAAAACTTGTGGAGTCTTTTATTGCTTAAAAACACTTTCTTAGTGATAGAAGGAAACAGAGTGGACAGATGAGAACAATATTACAAATATACTTTGTGAAGATGAAAATCATACCTGCACTGGGGCCTTATTTCCCATTAGTTTCAGTAAACCCAGGAGCCCATGCTGTAACAGTTCAAAGACTGAACCTTCACTGAACTCAGATTAAACTACTCTCAAATGGGAGAAATTAGAGCCATCTAGCTGGGAGACAGCAGTATTACAGAGGCATATTATTCAGACCTTGTAAATCAACACAAGTGTGCAGAAGTACAAGGACAGAGGAAAGAAGGCTAACAGTGGGATGAAAGTCTCCTAAATTCTGTAGTCTGAAACATTAAATTTGCAGTGCCCAACACTGCTTGGTGTGTACCCACAATCGAGATTTTCCATCAGACTTGCTGACTGCTCCATGTTCTGCTCAAGTTCTCATTCAGAAAGGCCAGCTCAACAGCACATACAAAAGGGCATGTCTGAAATGTCAGACTCCCACAGACTTCAATGACATTTGGAACAGGCCTCAAATCATTGTCACCTGCAACAGTTTGCTAAAACGCATCAACTGGAGAAACCAAAGAGACCATGAACAAGTGCTCTCCCATGCCTGGATATGAGAAGTTACCAGATACCTCCTTGCACTATTATTTCAGAAATAATAACTTCTCAATATGCTTAGGTAACTCACGTGATATTACAGAGCGTTACCATTTCAAAATGGTCAATCTTAACAGCAAGGCACTTGTTCAGTTGTTGTTATGAACAAACCCTTGTAATTTTCCGAAGAAGCAGAAGCCATGAATGCACATACCTGGGCCAGATTCTTCCGGAGCAGGGCTGCAATCTGCACAGAAATGGAGGGGCAACATGCATGATTAAGGAGCAGCAACATAGTCTAAACACAAGCAACTCAAATGCTCAATGCCAGGGTTCTCAAACACTTTCACCGAGGGGCTCAGCAGAGATACTCCTTTGCCTGCGGGCACTGAGGGCATGGGCTGCCTCCTCCACTCCACTGTTTCTGATCAGAGGAACACCTGGATGGAGACTTGGAGGAAAGCCAGTACCCACTAGCTCAGAGGCTCTCCGTGGATTACCAGCAAGTGCACTGTCAATCCCCAGCGATCCACAGGGCACAATTTGAGAACCACTGGTTTAGGGCAATTATAGAATAAGCTGGCAGTGAGGCTGCTAAACAGAATAGCAAAAGACTAGCAGTAACTTCAATGCACTTAACAGAAAATGACGTTAAGGCACTCACAACGCAAGAGTAATAAAGAAATTTTGCTATCTTAGATGAATTTCTGTTATACAATTTCTGAGACAGTTATCACAAGCATTAGATTGTATATTAAGGGCTGAAACCTCACCAGTGAAGCCTGTGAGTGTTCCACACTCGCTTCAGTGGGAGGAACAAGCTGTCAGATGAAAATACACTACAGTGTAATGCAAACAGTAAAAAAATAATATACACTGTTATAGCAAGTTTTGCATTAATGAAAAGTAGTTTATTAAGCTAACAGGATTTAAACTTCTGTTGTTTATATCTAGATTCACTAGTAAATGAATTAAGGATTTGAAAATAACAACAGAAAATATCAAATTCAATTGTATGCATTAGGACAACCAGCTGAGCTAGACAATCCAAGATAAAAACCTCTCAGTAAATTAAAACTCATTGTCTTCATTAAAGAAGCTATATGTCCCCATGCAATTTTAGTAATTAAAATGTAAGCCTGTAACGAAACTGAATTTTAAAAGAATTTCTTGACCCTCCCTTCTACTATTTCAGGTAGTATTTTCTTTCACAGACATTCATTTCTGGAAAGATTCTCTAAAGTCCTTCAATAACATTCTACTGTCTGTCTCTTACCAATTCTGGAACTATCTTGGTTTGTTGGTTTTTACATTGCTTTCAAAAAAATTTCTGGCTGCTCTCTGCTCAGTGTCATAAACTCAGAATCACTAACAGAAGAAGTGTTAGTTCTTTGAATACATGACAAGGAAAAACTTTAAAATTATGTGATTCTGAACTTAGAGAAAGGATCTTCTTTGTCCCTCAATTATTCCCATGATCAGTTGTGGAAAGTGACAGTGAAAGGGAATTCATAGAATCGTAGAATAGTTTGGGTTGGAAGGGACCTTTAAAGGCCATCTAGTCCAACCCCCCTGCAATGAGCAGGAACGTCTTCAATGACATCAGGTTGCCCAGAGCCCCGTCCAACCTGACCGTGAATGTTTCCAGGGATGGGGCATCTACCCCCTCTCTGGGCAACCTGTTCCAGTGTTTCACCACCCTCATTGTAAAAAATGTCTTCCTTGTGTCTAGTCTAAATCTACCCTCTTTTAGTTTAAAACCATTTAACAGGCCAGGTTTTGTATGGAGTCAAGGAAAGTAACTCAATGGGAAAATTCCCATTGACTTCAGTAAGATCTTTTTTTTCATAGTATTGAACCTGCTCCTCTGTCAAAAATACTGACCATTAATTAGGAACTACATCTGATGAGAATGTGATCAAGTACTCAGCTTGCCCTGGCTTACAGTAAACTTCCCAAGTGCAATTCAAATTGCTCATTAAGACCTACGAACAATGTTTGCACCAGATACCCAAGAAACAGGATCACCTCTCCAGGATTCTTTAAGTTAAATTCACCCAACATTGGGTGACAGTCAGACTTCAGATCTAGTCCTTACACTTAGGTAGCACTTGGAAATGGCAGCAAGCCCTTTAGCTTTAAAGCTTGCTACACTTCTTGATTTAATGTTTCTGTCCCAGGTTCTGTGGATTAAATGGAAAGATTTTTTTCCTATTTTGGAGGAGCAGCAGGGAAAGGTTACAGAAACCCTTGGCACAAACAAAACCTTTGGTATGTAAGTGCAGCTAATTCCACTTTTATATGGCATAAGTGTCAAGATTCAGGGTAGATTTAAAAGATCAACTGAAAATGAAAGAAAATTATTGTTCCAAGATGCTTTCAGCATCAAATTGTCTTGGGAAAAGCTTCTTGTATCACCCACCACAGATTTTTCCTATTCTTTTCAATATTAAAAATCTGCAACTTTTAATCATTCATATGAAGGTGTATTGAAGTTTACTGATAAAAATTTTGTGTAAATACATATAAAACTTCATGTAAACTAGCTAACAAATAAAAACATTTAAAGGTATCAAACTGGTAGAAGAAATTTAGTCAAAGATTAATAAAGAGCACATTCTGAAACAAGAACCAGCTCTCCTACTCCTTTATAATACACAAAAATGTCAATCTAATCTAGAAAAACACAGTCATTTAAGATATCATATGTAACATAATATGCAAATCATATGTAACATCTACAAAGCTATACAAAAATATATTAACATTTATTTTAACTTCCTTCTTGCTTTCTTTTTCTTAAGGTACTGCCTTCCACTGCAACATTAACAATGGGATGGACATGAAGTCACAGACACACGTACGAGACAAAGGGCCATCAAACGGTAAGACAGAACAGGAAAAAGGAAATGAAAACACAATCAGTCTTTCTAGAGCTTAACTTGGCAAACCTGCTCTAGTAAGTGGCCAAATCATAGTAATGACCACATGTAAAGAATGTGAGAATAAGTCAAATAAATACATATGTAAATGAAATAATTCTGAAATTTAATGCACAGCTGTGCAAAACTGTCAACCTAAACTGATAAGGATATCTTTCATTCACATGCTCATGGCATTATGCTGGATTCAATCCAGCACCCACTCTACCTCAAATATTGATAGGATTATTCCACTAAGAGCTTGCACTGCCAATTCCTACCTTCCAGCTACAAGAAGTCTAACTAATTGAGTGCCTCAGCACCACAGCTTTGACAATTTGGGTTAAAATTTGCTTTAAACTCCAGTAGGTTCATCCAAGTTCAGCTCAGTCTAATGAGACTGCTTGGCTCCCCTCCTACGCTCTGGCAGCCCAGCTGGGATCATTAGTGTTGCAGTAGTGCCTGCACTTCTCTCATGTTTTATCTTTTATAGAGCTTCACTGTAATAAGCTTTGATTGCTGCAAAGAAGCTGAAGCCAACAGGAAAGCTACCAGAGGTGGTGTTTGACATATGGTAACCCAAACTACCTGGTTTACCAGGTTAAAACACCCAGTGTGAAAACCAAATGCCACTGTCATCAGTGGATTTGGCGACGATTTCAGCGGGATCAGGATTTCAAAATAAGTAATGGGCTTAGAAGCTCCCAGTACACCACCAGCCCTTTCTGCTTGACATCAGTGCTTAACACCACCACTAAACTAAAAAAACATGGAAGGATGTAACAAGGCTTAGGAATGATGCCAGCGCACAGCAAGAGAGCAGCAGTGAGAAGCAGTGTCTGGCATACGCACTTGTCGTTCTGAGAGAATGGCATGCACAGGATGGTGTGGATGAAGATGGTGGTGAGGATGATGAAAGTGGTGAGGATGATGAGGTCTCATTTAAATCTTCTGGATTTATCCAGTAGGCCCGAGTGTCCCGATTACCTTTCTTACTAGTACAGCTGACATCACACTGGAAAACATCTTCATAGCTGTCACTTTGCAAGCGCTCCTTCTGGAGAAGTTTGTCCACTCTCTGTATAATACACTCCAGACTTTTGTCAACATTCAACCAAACTTTCTCCTAAAAGAAAACATTTCTTTCTCAATTTAAAAAGAAAACGAGACATTGGATAACAAATTCCTTGACAATATGTTTTCTCCTGTGATTATAGTCACAATTCCTCTGCAAAATTTCCTCTGGGCTATCGTGTTTACATTTGTGCACACACAAACTCTGGATATATAAATAATGTATACCAGCATGTCAACAATATGTAGCAATATGACTTGTGTGGTAAATTGCAAAGCTATTTTCTAAGCAAATTTGCTGAACAATTTTAAGTGCCTCTTCCTGCACTATTATTCCAATTTCCAATTGGCACTATTGTTTATTCTTGAAAGTCATGTCTGACATAATAATTGTATACAACCACACATCTTTTTTCTTATATAACTCAGTGAATAACAGATAAAATTACTGCGTTGTATTACTATCTAAATAACTGAGCTGGCTTTATTTGTATCTCATTACTGTGAGCTTGACTGTAAGTCAAAGTATGCCAAAACAATTAAAACTAGCAAGGATCCATTTCCAAAATGAACTGGATCTCATTTCTAAATTGGTATTTCACAATATTAATAATGGTTTTAATTAATCTTGACTATTTTTGAGATTTAATTCATTTCTGTTTATATTACACCATGACAGAATTTACACAGCCCATTCTCATTTCAGTTGGCAGTGTGGTAAGGAAAAACATCTAAATTCTTTGTGCAAACAGTTTTAAAATGCTGTTCGTAATCAAAACAGAGACGGACTGCAAGTTCTAAATATTTAGATGAGAATAAAAGCCAGGAAGGCTGAACTGTATAGCTAACACACGCAAAATATGCTTTATCTTGGAGAAGTGTAAGAGCCCGTTGTAGTATGGTAATTTTTTTTTACTTTAAAAGCTATTTACTTTCCCTTGGACGCAACTTCAGAAAAGCCATGCACCTACCGTAATGATCTCCACTGCTTAGGAGATCCAGAAATATTTATTAAGGCCTGTTTGTATCCCCATGCCAAGGAGTAACTGAGCATAGGATGGAGGGAGCGTCTTTGCTAGCTGACCAATACCTCTAAATAGTCATCCTATGCATATCTGGTGAGCAGTTACAGCAAACAAAAACTAAAAAGAAGAAAATATTCATCACTCCACTAAGCAAACGTACCCATTCCTCTTCATGCCAATCCACCTGCAGAGAAGATCGGCTATTTCTTCCTGTCCATCTGGCCACAAGTGTATCTTGATCATTCCTCAGCATCACTTGCTCCCCTTCTCCAGAGGTTGGAGATGCTTTTGAAGCTATATAGTCTGGCCTTGCGGCATTCAGTCCATGTATTGAATTTGCCAACAGCTTGCAGTCACAGACTGTGACAAGTTGCCGGGTCTAAAAAGCAATAAACACCCCACATTTTAACAACTTTTCATTATTCCATACACAATATATACTATATTCTTTCGCAGAAAGAAGAAAAAAGAACTACTATTCTGTAAAAGAAACCAACTATTGTTTAGGAGTCTCTAAGGTGCCTTTAAAATCATTTTACAGAATGGCCTTAAAAAGCAATACAGGACACCAAAACACAAATGGTACATTTCCAACGTCTGTACTACTATATTAGCCTTGCAATTGTTGAAAATTTCACTAATAAATGTGCAACTCACCTTTATTTGCACTTCACTCTCCATTTGATGAAAGCTTAGAACAATGTGCAGACATTTTTATACCTCACACAATAGTTGCCACACCAGAGAGACCATGCTTAACCTCCACCATCCTGACTGAAATCATAACAAGACTTAAGAGAAGGGCCGAAGATATAACCCACTAATCAACGCAACTTGTTCCCTGTCTTATTTAGTGGTGTTGTATGAAAGGATTTCTATAAGTTATGTGAATATGAAAAGTATCTGGCCTGCGTGTCTACTAAAGAAAAACAACAAACAAGCCCTTACTACGTCATATATACACATCGTCCAGCTGTAGAAAATCCCACAGATCAGTTATACACACTGTACTCATTCAGAGTGAATATTATAATAAATAATACATTTACATGGGGTCACATTATTTTTTGCGCTCTACAAAGTTGTATGCATATCCCCTCCACTGGGGCAATTTATGGCAAACTGATTGGCCATTACTGCCATTTACAACCTTTGGATCTGCTTCAGAGACAGAAGAGGTCAGTAAAACTGTTTGTTTTTTTGTCCACGTAAATAAATGTTCAGCTGTGGGTCCAGTCTGGTTTCTGTTAACAGCCATCAAGAAATAACTGATTCACATCACTGTAATTCAAGCAAAGGCTGTGTCACCATTATTCCTTATTTCACCAGTGGAAAAATACAGAGTTGTTTCATTTACTTAAGTTTTGCCCAGTTGCTGCTGCTTGACAGATGACTCGGAGGAATATTAAAAAAAAACAGGTGGTGAGGGAGAAAAGGGTATAAAAGAAAGTGAAGAATGCACATTTCTGGAATATTATGAATGAATAGAGGGAACCAGAGGACATTGCTCTCCACTGCACTCTCAAGAGGAGGTGAAGGCAAGAATGTGAAAAGTAGGAGACAACCTAAATAAAGAGCAGCCAATTTTAAAGACTAGTCTGATTTTGCTTTTTCTTTAGGACTGTACACATTACAATATACTACTGAACAAGGTAAAATAGATGTGTCAAGAAAACCTACTAAACATAGAGACCGAGGAAAAAAAATACACTGTGCTTCAGTGTGTAAATGTATTATTCTCCTACCTTGTCTGCTAGGATGGCAAGCGTTCGTTCAAGGCCATTAGCTGATCTATCCTTGGCAGCTCTTGAGAGCCTTTCTGCATAGTAACTGACTTGCGTTTTCAGGGTGTTGATTTGTGCAATAATTTCCTTTGCTCTAACAATGTCCTGTGGGATGTATATTATAGACTGGGAACTTGTTGAAGTGCTGAAAAAGAAAGACTGATTTTAGGGGAAAAATTCATCTAGAGGTACACACATTACAGTGGCATGCTGGGGAATTAATGGTAGACAACAAAAATTTACCTAAGCTAGCAATCAACAGTGAAAGGCCAGTGGGCAATTGCACAGCAGGAACATGATCCTAAAGCCTTCTCTGCCTTTACTAAAAGCATTTAGATGCAGATTTGCTAATCCCTTATGCCAAGGGGCTGTGGGCAGAGTTTGTACACCAGAGGGACAGTTTTGTTGAGGAGGATGTGGGTGATAGATTTTGCCATCAGATACAGAACCACTGTTTGCAGGGACAGCTTGCCCTGCTATCCCTTCTCCTTATGACACAGACACTTCCCTGAGGCCTGGTTTACAAACCTGTATTATCACATAGCTACAAGCACCATGAAAAGAAAACCTGCGCTCCTTCCAACACAGAAATGCCACCCAGATCTGTAATGCAAACACTGTGGTATCAACAAAAATTCCTTCTGCTAGTATATCCTTTCCTCTATTGCAGGCCTGATTCAAGTTACACTACCAAAAGCAATCTTATGGTATATAAAAAACAAAGCATATCTCCAGGCTAATCCAAGGACTCTGTCCTTGGTGTAGCTTCTCTTAGCACACACTCACTGTACTAAACTAGGGACATGGTACAATTCTCCCTTTTGTAAACTCAGCTGTAACAATATAAAGTAATATCAAATTTTGGCCTTTTCCAAGTAGTATGGGAAATAAACTATACCAATAAAACACATCTTTATATTGGGATACTGCAGCTCCACTAAGACTGCTTACTTGGTGGTGGAGGAGAATAGTTCATGTCCTCTAAGTTTAGATGTCTACAGAAGTTGCTTATCCAGTCCAAGATAGATGCTTGGACTCCCTCTCTAACTGTGGCAGAGAGAACAGCACTTCTAAAGGGTGATTTAATCCTACATGAGAAAAGCCATTCACAAAAGCTGCCTTTTGGCTTAGAAAATTAATTTAAGCTGAAGTTGTGCTCTTAGTTAACTATTTGGAACCAACCCACCACTACTCCCTTTGCCAGGCAATATGCTGGTTTTTTCCTCCTGGTAGGAAAGCTACACAAAGACCAGGCCTTTACATCAGCTCCAGCTGTGACAAGTGTGATGCCCATTCACGACGTGGCATCAAGCATGAGGTGACACCAATTGTATATTATTTTAATTTTATTCATTTTTTCCAGTCATGATAGGCTTCAGCGTAGTAACAGCACAGAAGAACCTACTGTTTGCACCAATGTCAGCATTGTTTGATGGACACAGCTACGCTAAGAGACTACACACAGCGGAGTTTCTTTTCCAGGCACAGTTACCTCAGATCACGACCTCCAAGGAGTGTGAATTCCTCTGCTACCCCTAGACCAATGCTGTTAATTTCTGCAGCGTGTCTGTGAGATAAGACAGGAGGGTTGCGTGGGGCACGCTTTAAAATCATTGCCACAAATATCAGTTGTCCGTTAACTGATATTAAGGCAAGGGGGGAGCTTAATCCCAGTATCTGTCTGAGCTCCATTACAAGAAAAGATGGAGGATTTGTTTCCAAAGGATATAATGCAGAAGTGATTCTTCAAAGAGTTTCCTTATTTGTGTCCCTCTGGTCACCCACCTGAGTGGAGCAGAAAACAACCACTCCCCAGTACTGCTACACCATACAGCAAATTAATCTCAGCTTTTAGGACTTTCCCTGTACATGATTTGTGCTCTCTATTGACCGGTGATCTTAGTGACAATTCCTCTGAGCAATTTCTTTCCACGACAGTGTGGTTAACATGCATAAAGATGTATTTGGCAGGAAAGGCCATGCAGCATATTGATACCTGATTTAGAATTATTACATTTTTAATCACAAACATTTGCTGGGATGATCGGGGGGGGAGTTTATAGTGTAAAGTTCACATATATTTACTTTCCAACCTGCAATTGCTTTTTCAAATGAACAGCTCTCATTTTACTATATCGGCAAACTGTAACACAGTCTTAAACTCTCAGTGAATTAGGAGTTCAACCTTTAATATGAGTAATTAAGAGCAGAACTTCTGCACTGTTGAACCGTCAAGTAATGTTTCCTTTTCATAGCACTGAACACCACAACATGAAGAAAAATAAATAAAAGTTAAGTGAAAATGTTTAAATGAAGACATGGGTTACAAAAATATAAACCATGCCCAATCTATCACCATAAAGATTTAAAAATACATAGAGTTATCTTAATTATCTTCCACCTCTGGCAGAATGCTTCTCTCTCCAGGCAGTTTTCACTGGAAATAACAGAGGAAAAGATATAAAATTCTTGTGTTCTGATCTTCAGCTTTCTAACTTCTTATGATCAGAGAGAGCCAGGAAGCTAGCTGTTCATTACAAACAAACATTGCAGATGAAATTAAATTCATTCACACATCAGGTTCTACAAAGCAGCTACAATTACTTAGAGCACAATTAGGGATGCCATGATGCATGACATTAAAAAGCCCTGCACACTTTAAAACACACCAGGTCTTTGCCAAAGAAAAGAAAGAAAAGAAAAATAAAACAACCCAAAGAACAGAAACCCTCTCTACAGAACTCTCAGAAACAGAAAACTCACCAACACTCCTCATAACTGCTAAAAAAACAAAAAACCAAAATAAAATTAGCAGATTGTTAGCAAATACCAAAAGCAGAAAACAAAACAAAGGATGTTTGGGGAAGTAACTTATTTGAGTCATCTTTTCAACAAGGTGGGTACATAACAATTAAATTTGTAAGCAAAAAACCACAGATTGCCAGATGCCCATGTGTTGTTCTGCGGAAATGTTGTGGATGCACCAAGCACAGTTTTGCCAATGAAAGGAGAAAGAACTGAACAATATCTATGTAACAGTGAAACTGAGGAGATGGATCTCAGTTCTACTATACTGGCTTTTATGATAACATAGAAGTACTTAGAAGGAAAGTTACTCTTCAAATGTTGAACCTGCAGTTTTCATGGACCCAGAAAAAAACAGTTCTGTAAAGCTTAGAGGAAAAGTACTGGATAGAAATTAAGCTCTCTGATCAGCTTAATGGGGTGGGGGGGCGGGGGGAGACACAGGAACTTAGATATTGCAGGAGTGAGGCCCACTTCAGCAGCTAAGCTGACAGAAGGAGGTTATTTCAAAAAGCAATAACTTATCAGAAGAACAGGAAGGGTCAGCCTAGCATACCAGTGTTTCCAGGTTTACAGTTTCCTCTAGTCCTATCCTAGCACACTCTGTAAGTCAGGAATAATTACACCAGGCATATTTTTGCACCAATCTTTTTATCAGTACATATCTGACTGATGTTCACAGGATGCTGCTATTCACTTCGCCACTGCCAAAACTAATTCTGCAGTTGGCAGAGCCTGGTTCCCACGTCACTCCCTCCTCTCATCATCTCCAAATCCTACAAATCCTTTCTTTGGAAGGGCATTATCAAGGTCTCCTTTTCCCTGGCTACAGTGACTCCTTGTCCTGCCGCTCTCATTGTTCCTTAAATTCTCCATACTCCAGCAAAAGTAATGCAGACCCAGACAGCATTATCTCTTTCTTGAGAGCTGGAGTGGGTGCCATGCAGGTCTCTCCCTTTAGCATATGCGACCTTCCCAATTTCTGCCCCTTCTTCTAGTTCATATGGTTGTCTTTCCAGAGAGCTCACTAGACGGTCCCTGAAGACAGAACTGTGGAGGTCAAGTATCCTGCCAGTAGAGCAGAGTAAGACCAGATTGAGAAGCGTAATCTGTGCATAAACCTTGAGGCAGTAAAGAACAGCCTCCAGCAACAGTCCCACAACTAAACCCAAGTTGTTAAAAAGGAGTTTGCCTATCAGGCACAGCTGTTCTGTACTAAAGAGAGTTCAGCAACAGGACCTTGAAACTATGAGAGGGGTGAAAGTCTCCTGAAAATAATGGGTTGAAAGCATGATGTAGTGCAGCTGAGGAGGTTCTACAGACAAATTTTCTAATCCACAATTAGGCAGAACCCAAATGCAACATCCAAAATAGCTAAACTAAATGAAGCAACAAGTATTCAGGAAAATTAAAGATTTCACTAAAAAGACTATTAGAAAGGGCCCATCAGTAAACAAACAAATATGGTAATATAAAGAGGAAACTGTTTTCCCTCTCCTTCTTTGGAAAAAAACATGGAATAATCTTCACATTGTATAGTAGAACTATTGAATGAAGTGCAACAAAAACACAGAATGGAATGATTTCCCAAATCACTGAGCATGGATCAGGAGGAAAAGACACGATAACAGCTGACACAACAACATTTCTACTTACTGTTTCTTTGCCTCTTCAAATTTATGCAGCTTTTTCCGCAAGCCACCTGATTTAAAGCCTTGACAATGGGCTGCTGGTGCTCCTATGGTGACTATGTCGTAGTTCTGATCTGGGATGGACAAAAAGGACTTACAAATGAAAGCTTGTCATCTTTACTGTGGACAAACAATTGTGGAAATTCAAAAACTACTCTGAAAGTAACTTTTGTAAAACTTTGTGCCAGTGTTTTGAAAGACATGGAAAACTAAATTGTTTTAGAGGTCCTGGAAATCCATCAAGTACTTCTGAGGTGAAAGCATCATACTTAAATGCAGGTCCTCTGTTTCTTAATCTAGAAGACTGACAGTGAAAAAGAAGCCTTGAACATTGGTCTACACAAAACCTGCCTTACTGGAATCCCTTACATGGATACATGGGACAAGTGTGTGTCCAAGGTTAGTGAGAGTTACTGTTAAAAGAAGGGAAAACCTAGGTTATGTATGAAGAAACAAGCTCAATGTGAACAATCTGGTGTAATTTTGCATAACTGTACATAATAGTTCCAGAGAAAAAGCGCACAAGCTTAACAACAAACAACAGTCAGAACCTTTGCTATTCTGCTACAATCCAAAATGACTGGAAGGGACACAGCAGCTTAATCCAGTATATTCCCTAGTACAAAGGCTGACTTGTGTCACCTAGGGTACAGTTAACTCCAGAACCTAGTTTTGCCGCCTGTGGAATAGCAATAATTATACTTACACCTCTTCTTTTGCTAAGAGATTTGGAATCCGAGGACAGAAGGTGCTACAAAAATCCCAAGTAGCACTAGTACTACAAAGCAGTAATTTGTAGAAACTTGGCTATATGGTTGAGAATGGAAATGTTACTTGAAAGAAAAGTAACAGAATAAGGTGAAGAAAGAGAGAATGAACCAAATACCTGATCCTCCGTCATCCTGGACTCTCATTCTCTGTATATGTAAATTCGTAGGAACAAATTCCAATTTTTTATCAGCTTTCAAGCTACTGGCTTTAAATGAAGGACCTGAGAAACAGAGCAGAAAAGTAAGCATAAAACCCCTCTGCTTCTGCTTCTGCTAAAACATTCAAGGAGTTTTATTCATCATTTGCTACATGCTGAAAGTAAAGCAGAGAAAAAAAAAAGATATATCTTTCTGTTACTGTTCATAATTGTTCTCTACTTTCAGAGTAAAATAAGAGAATGAATAAAGCAGACAAATATTCCCAGATCATTAGCAAACCCACAATAAATGTTAATAAAGAAAAGAAATCTAAAAATGGCATTTTTTACTCATCAAACTAAAACATTCTGGGTTTCCAATTTCAGAGAAGCACTAATAATCACAGTTGAGAAGCATCATGTTATTATGAAAAAGAAATCACCTTTATACTGGTGCAGGTCGGTTAGATTTTCCTGATAAGTTAAAATAATTGTTTGGTACTGAGTAACTATTTGTCGACGAAGGCTTTCCCAACAAGGAGACAGTTCTCCCAATTCTTCTAGTTCACAAACCCTAGGGAAAAAGAAAAAAAAAAAGGAAAAAAGAGAGGTGTTTAGCTCCATTGTCCACTTGACCAAGAACAAGTTCCACATTGTATCAATGTAGCACCATCCTCAGCTGACACATTCTCAACTCACGCTGGTCTAACGTAGTCACCAGACTGGGAATACTTCCAAACATATGTCCCAAAGCACAGCTGTTGAGCTCTACCCCAAGGTACATAGGTTCCTCACAGACAGGATACACTGTGTTCCCCCCAGGAGCCTCAGATGTTGGTCAAAACCAAAGCTTCCCACCTTTCTGCAGGAGCTCTCAAACTATATGATGATTTGCAAATTATGGGCACTGTCACCATGTCTGGTGACTTGGGACAATGTGGACCTTTTTAGGCCACTCCACTGAACTCTGGTGGCTCTCAAATTAAATCAGAACTGTGACAGAGGTTAGGCAGGAGATTATCACTTATCTGACATTAGGTACAAGGAGTATCTGCACCGGCCAGGTATCCACACAACAGTTTTCAAGGCCAGGCAGGAAAGGCCTAAGAAGCGTAAGCATTAATAAGGGTTTGGAGAGACAAAAGATGAGCCAACAAAACCTTCATCCAAGATTCCGGATTTTAGGCACTCAAGTTTCACTGTAGGTGGAATAAAGGATGACTGGATACCCCTAGATATGAACAGGAAAACCCCTGGCTTTCCCCATTGTACCCTACTGCTAGGTTTTCAGTCACACGTGGCAATCCTGTATTACCTACTCTTCTCCAACAGCGTTGCTGAGAAAATATTCAGTGTATTTTATGTCATGCTTGTATTACTGTCTTCTTGGATTAATATATTATTTGGAATAAAGGAAGAATGGAAAAAGTAAACAATTCAACACCAGACACAATTAAACGGCACATTACCTCAGAAAAGGTAGAACAATCATCTGTCAAAAGGATTCAGCAGTTCTTTTTGCAGTTCTCTCAATATCCCTAATCCGTAGCTTTAATCAATTGTCCGTATATAATTTAAGACAGCATTTCACAGAACAATTCCCACTCCACAGTATTTAGGATATTATCAAAAGGAGGCAAATTTCCAGGAAAAACACCAGATTGATTTGCCCATAGGCAACAGTGTAAACTATATTTATCAGTGACTTGGAAAAAGACACTTCCAGTTTCATCTTGCAAACTGCTTCTGCATCAGATCCTATTGTGATCACCTTGTCAAGGTCCCTGCTCAAAGCAAGCCGTGCATTTGAGCCCAGGTCTTCCTGAAGTAGATTCACAGCTTAACACTTCAAGTTACTTGTTTGTCCCATAGGGCTAAGATAGCAGGTGATGCACATGCCATAAATAATTAGGTAGTCAAAATATCCCCCCAGTTAGATGTTTCCTTTCAAAGAGCTCCAGCCCAGAAGGGCTTTATGTAAAAGACAGCAGTTGTGATTATCCAAGGACATTTTAAAAGCCACCAGGATGTTAAGACAGAAGCAGCTGCGCTTGTGTAGCTGTCCGGCATTCCTCTGGGCTGCAGCATGGAGAATGGAGAAAAGAGCGCTTAACCAAATCTGAGAGATCCTATGAATACCAAGTGTGATTGTGCTATTTCCCACACTATAACAAAATAGGGCGCTAATTCAAAAGGAATATGACAGTAACCCAACTTAAAGAAAAATAATCATTCATGAGAAATACAAAAGCACTGACAGAAAAGAATTCTGCATGTCATTGAGGGTCACCTCAACTGAACAGAGAGAAGAGAGTCTTTCTCGCTAATTACACAAAAGTCATATTTACCTTTGAGCCACGCAATTCAGAGCGTACAAAGTTGTATTAGCAGTTACCTGGGCTGTTATTAATCTGCAACTGTATACAATATGCATCCATCAATCTCTGTATGACTTTAGCAAGAGCCTCTGAGCAGTCACATTTCACAGCTAGTGCCTTAAGAAACTTCACTCCCCACAGCCTTATAGGAAGCAACGTCTTTTTTCCCCATTCACCCTAAATTCTCCTCTTATCTTCAAGTCCTTAAACTACATCCATCACAGATGGCACCTTATGGCTAAGCCTGCCAACTCTTTACAATATTGTGGCTGTACCTCATAATGAATAGGTGCTTCTAAACATACTGTGAGGAAAGCTGTAGAGAACCAAAGATATAAAATAAACTATGAATAACCCATGTCTAAATGTGCAATGGCATATCCCAAGCCCCCTCCATCAAGGTTGTAGCAGGACAACTACGCAAGATACAGCATTCATTCTCTAGAATCTAAAATCTGACTACTCTTACTAAGTGCATGTCACTAAAAAACAAAATTCAGCAGCAGCAAAAAAAAAACCCACAAAAAAAGGCAAAAAACCCCCCACTGTAAACTTTGGAAACTCAAACAGTCATGTCATGCATTAGTTTTTCCATACATTACAAAAAATCACTGCCTTCTTCTTGTTAGAATTTATCACTTTTGAAAAATACAAAAATACTTGAAAACACACCGTAGACTAATTCTGCCTGCTCATATGGATTAACAGATGATTTTCTTTCACAATATCCCAAAGGAATTGAAATGTATTAATATAGGATACTGAGAGTACTAGATAGTTTTACTTTTAATTAAGGTCAGACTTAATTAGGCCTCTAGGAGTAGATTCAAACACAGTCAAAATAAAAACCCAATACTCAGAAATACAGCTAAAATTCTTTTACCATCCCAATCTTGTCTTCTATAAAGAATACACAAACCATTATGTTTGCAAACCACAGCCTACAAATGTAGGGAAGTAAAAGTCATAAATGAGTATGTTGCCTGGAAGAGAGTTAATTGCTTCAAAAAGAAGCGAATTCAGAATAAACCTACAAAATGCTTAACAGATTTCCTTCTCCATCCCACCTCCTAAAATGAGACAAAAGTCATTACTGTCCTATAGTGTCTCATTTTACTTGCTTCTATTCTGTTTGTTTTCCATTCAAAACTACTATTCTGACTCTCAAAGCTGTCTCTTAATTCACCAAGAGGAGTCAGTGCTCCTGTCATCTATCTTCGCTTTGCTTTCATAGCACAGAAGTGTCATGGTTTAACCCCAGCCGGCAACTGAACACCACGCAGCTGCTCATTCACTCCCCACCGGTGGGATGGGGGAGAGAATCGGAAGGGTAAAATTGAGAAAACTCATGGGTTGAGATAAAGACAGTTTAATAGATAAAGCAAAAGCCACACATGCAAGCAAAGCAAAACAAGGAATTCATTCATACGACTATGGAATAATACAGTCTGTGGCCTTATCAATACTTTTGTGAGAGAAACCGATAACCCCTACGTGCAGATAACCGCAGTATGATCCTAAGTGTTCACTCCACCAACAACTCTCTCCCATCATAACCCCTGTATGTTCACATTACCGTACACTCAAGCCCAAACTCTATACTCTGACATGAAATCTTATTCACTGTAACTGCACAGTCAGCAAGTTGCTGCTTTTACTATTTTTTCTTCAGTGCCTCTGTGCATTAACACAGATATATTCCTTGGGAATTCAGTAACAGCCATATCACTGCTGTATTACTGCACATGCAAAACGGTCCAAACTCACCTTGCTGCATCTTCTTCTAGAAGAAGCTTCACAAATTGCCTAGGGATGTGCAGCGACAGGATGCTCTCAGCCATCTGCTCCAAGATTCTCAAGTGGTTTCCATCAGTGGTTGGGAAACGATACATTCGGCAAATGGCGCCACCAAACACTAAAGAATTAACATCATGTTATTTTAGCATAGGGTTTCAGTTAAAAGCGTACAATTTCTCTCCTTTTTTAAAGTAAATGGCTTTGATTCACTAACGTGCTGTAACACACTGTTGTAAAGATCTGGTTTAACCAGGCATCATCAGTCTAGCTTTTTCCAAGCATGGTCATTCTGCAATGACCATTCTTCCAGCGTTTGCAGGAAAAGCCTCCAAATGATTTAACACACTGGTGATGAAATAAAATACATATTAAACTTTTGAACTACTATTTTTTTTTTTTTAGCATACTGTGCATTTTCCTCTCATGCAATAATTTGCTGGAAAACTAATCTTTCTTCAAGAATTTTTTTTTAAAGCCACTGCTTTCCTCTGTCCCTCCCCTCACCCCCCAACAATTGCTTTGGAATAGACTAGCAAATTGCATGGAAAATTTTATACTATAGTCAATGACAAAAGTTTGCTTCTGCTGTTTTTACTATACAGATAATAAAACAAAATATGCAGATGATAGAATAATTTATTCTTGCATGACCCTCAGAGGGCTGCTCAATCAGCAGCCTGTTCCTATTCAAATAAAACATCTGCTTAAACGCCCCGGGGCCACAGGCAGACAGCAAGAGATTAGCTTTTACTGATGCCTAAAGCTTACTTGTTACAGACCGCAGCAGCTTACCAGATTTCAGTAGTGCATCTTTCCGTAATGAAGCATATTTGGATCTGATTCCTAAAGATTCTGTTAAACTTTCATCAACTGGCAACACAGTCTAAACGAAAACAAAAAACCCAAATAGTAAAGAATAAAACTTTAGTGCCAGGGCAACATGCAGTGATGACCCTATTATACAGACTTGAAAGGAATATTCAACACAACACATGTTTAAAATAAATATTTCTAATATGTTTACTGTGGACAAAAAACACTGCAGGCTGAAATAATAAATCCACTTAAACCCTCCAATCCAAGCATTCCTATGTACTTCTACTGCACAGTTCAAAATAATGTAAAAATTTTCATCCAGCCCTTCAACTACTTTATGTTAGCACAGCTCCAGAGCTCTTAAAGGTACCACATCAACAGGTGCCAACTACAGGTCTGGCCAGATACAAAGTGATGCTAAGCCACATTGTGACTGTGATACACAGATATGAGTGCAATTATCACCAGGATATTCAGAACACAAGGTATACATATGCCTAGACTGAGAGAGCACTATAAATATCTGCTCTCAGACAAATATTTGGAAAAAAAAGAATAATAATCCAGTATTCAAGTAACCTGTTCAGTTTTATTAAAATCTTTTAAGGCATTTATTTTTAAAAGTTGCCTGTGAAAATTCTGGAAATTCCTGAGCATCCCCATCACCTTTTGGCCTTGCTTGATGCCACCTTCCAATTCACAGGTGTGCAATACCACATCTTTGTGAAACTGGTGATCAATGCACCAAGTGCACCAACGTACAGGACCGCAAGCCTATTCTGATGAAAGGCATAATCAGTTGAAGCTAAAGCTTAATCACTGTAAACTAAATTTTTTCCCAAGACTTTTAACAAACATTAGCACCAAGAGCTCTGCAAAATACAAAACTGCTTCATCACTATTAGGCTGCTTTTTACAGTATTTTGAAATTGTAAAGCACTACTAAATACCAAGATGGACAGGAAAGTTGACAGCAGATCTCAGCTTATTTCAATGCTACCAATCAATCTGCATCTTTCTGAAGCTGATACAATGCTCATACTCACCCTTCCATTAATTGTATCGGGTGACCTTGTCACTGGAGGCCTTTGGTCAGTTTTTTCCTCCATTTGCCAGCCAATAACTGTAATGTTACCTACACGGTCACTTTCAGCCGACCTGCAACAAACACTCTGCGTTGAGATTTTTTTGGAGGTGGACCTGTTTATCAACAAGGGAACACTTATAAAAGGCTATTAATCTTCAAACGTAATGAACAGTCTAAATAGGAAGCTTTTCAACTTCATTTTACATGTTTTTATAATGCGTTATTCCAACAGGAAAGTGCTCCCCTCATTCTGCAGAGATACTGTACAAGCCTCCTAATTGAAGGCAACCTAAAACCATGCATGTGTTTCAATACTTCTGGAAAAACAGAAAGAGTTCAGATTTTACAATTAGCCTGTTGTAGGCAAAAGCAGCTTAAATTGTGAACATTAACAGGAAGCAGATAATTGGATGTGTGTGCACATGTGTGTGTGCCTGTGTGTGTATGTCTGAAATCGAGCTTTTTAACTCTCAATCAGAAGCCTGCTACTTGCTAGCTGCAACTGGCACAGTTGCAACTGGTAAATTTTGATAATACGTGGACTAAACAAAAGTAGCACATCCCAAATCTTCCACTTAATAGAGAAGTCAGTCAAGGCCACCAGTTAGGAGGCCGATCACATCTTGTGCTTCTGCAGACTATTTAGATTGGGAAAACTGGAGGCCTGACATTCCAGAAAGAAAAGTTGATCCTAAAAAAGAAGGATCTTGAAAAGAAGTGGTCTAGGGAAGAAGAAGGTGAAGATTCCCTATGGAGGAAAGATCCCTGAGGTGGAGGAATATCCGGGAGATCAGGAAGTTGCATGGAAACAAATGCCGGGAACCTCCAGGGACCTGGCCACTATCAACTGAGACAGGTCACTAATAGCTGAGGAGCTGCACAGCACAAACTGACGCACCTTTCTGTCCCACCTTCCCAGACCAGCAGCCATCTCCTGGCTGGGGAGGAAAGCTGAGACCGTATGAACACATGACTGAGGGGGGAGGGAGTGAGGGACTCTGAGACAGGGAATCAAGAGGGGTAAAAGCTCTAATCTTGCTGGTTTTTAAATACATACCAGTACCCAGATCTACCACGGCTGTCATTTGTTCTGTCTCACCCATGACACACAGTAATTTTGGCAGAGACTTTATGTTATTATTTTAAGATAGATTCTAAATGGTATTTTAAGATTGTTGTTTACATGTAAAAATATGCTGGGACAACTAAGACAAAAAAAAAAAGTCTCTGGAACAGACAATACTGGGAAGGCAAAAGAAATAAGCACACAAGATGACTACAAGAAAAGGTTTAAGTATGCAAATCATACAGCGTATTTATAGGCATTGCTCAGCATCCAGCTTATACATCCAAGGGGTAACGTGACAATGAGAAGACAAGTATCTACTCACACACTTTGATAATCAGAATACACTTGCTATCAAAACAAGATAATAAAAGTCCATTTTCAACTTAGTCATGAAAGAATAAACCTAACAAAATAACCATGTCCTAACACACAACCATGAAACTCTGGCCATCACATTCCTCCTCTTTTTCATCTCCCTCAAAACACTTTCATCTTCACACCTATGATAAATTATACTATTTTACCCACCATCACTGTCATATGTTTGGTGCCTTTTCTGACTCATTTCCCTCATCTGCTCCTCTCTGTTAAATTATGTCAATTTTTTCTTTACAACACACTGTGGAAAAGCCAACAACCGTACCCATCTCTTCTCTTAGCATGAAAAGCTTTGCCCAAACTAACTTTTGTTAGGTGTGTTTGGGCTAAGAAATTTCTACAAGTTTATCACAGTCACTGTTTCTAGTGCTGATTATGCTGACACTACCAACACCATCTTCCTCAGTCTCTCTGATTATGTTTCTCCCCTCAACTGACTTCCCCTTGCCTTCTCTGACAGGGATGCCTGTCCTACTTTCAACACTTACTACTACAATGTGCATTTACACATCAGAGCGCTCTTTCCTTAATCTCTCTTTGCTTTCTTCATTCTTCCCCAACCCTGCACTTAACTTTGTCCCACGCTGGCTTTCAAGAGTGTGGTTTGATTCCTATGATTAGAACTACTACCTTAAGGATTGGTATTAGACTCACACCCTCTTTTTCATTCCCTCCTGAGTCACATGCCTTCCACGAAAGCTTCCAATATGAATTAAACTAGAAAATCACATCAAACAATGCTGCTGTAATGTGACTCCTCCTATTCCTAGTCCATTATATTGATAAATACACTATTTAGCAACAAAGACACAATTTAACAACAGGTAGCCTAGATTTATCTAAGCCAAGGTGTTCCAAACAGCTAAGATAAACCTCCATTTCAACGGGTTTCATTCTCCCTATCACAGGCTCTTTATACATCAGCACAGTTAAAAATACTCTATTTTGCCACTCTCCACAGACGCATACGCTGAGGTGATAGGATGAAATGCACAAAAATGAAATTGGTCTTGCCAATACTTTCTTGACTTGTAGAACTAGAACCAATGTCTAATATTATTCACCATGTTGGAAAGGTCTTGTTCTACATGTTTCAATTATCACGCAATATAAAATAGTTTTTCCTTAATAGTGGCCTGGAACTAAAAAAACAAACAAACAGAAAGTTTTCATCACATCTCACAGACAGTTTTCACCACATCTTAAGCATGCTTTCAAGAATTAAGAATTAATTCCTAAATGGAGGAGAATATTACTAACCTTAGTGTTAAGTGCAACCTGTGATTCTTTTCCTGAAGAAGTTCTTTTACAGTGAACATCCCAGAACCCAACAAATACATCTGAAAGAAGATGAGCACCAGAATTGTAATTACTTACCTTTACAATGAACAAAGGTTTTGTCCACAATACTAAAGACCAAAATATAATAGTATGCACGAAAGTCTGAGAACAAAAATGTAATTATATATGCCCCTACATAACTAATTCAAATCCTTTAATATTTAATAACTTTTGTAATTTATCAAAAGAACTTTTTTTACCCGAGGACAATAAGCATTTTTCTTCCTCTAGGATTTGAGTGGAGGCACCTCAATGTATACAAGCTTAGGCCCAGCAATACAGGAACACTGAAAGCAATGACTGAATAGGGCTCAGACTGACTAGGTCAACAGTTCAGTCTCTTCCTGATCCAAACTTGGCTCCTCCTGAAGAACTTACCTCCTCTGGGGTTATTCCTTTTTCCCCAGAGCCTCCCCATGAAGCACTGTACAGAGAGGGACAGCCCTGCTGCCCCTGAAGAAGCCATGGAAAAGCAGACACGTGGGGCCTGAACCAGTTTTCTGGGCAACAGTCTGAGAATAAATGGCCTGAGCTGCCCACAGATCCAAGTAGGTACATGGGAGGGCTGGCACTTAAAACTTTTTTCAGTAAGGGAACAAATCTTACCCCTGAACAAAATCACGAAGGGATCAGGGCAGGGCAATTTCTGGAATTTAGCAGCTCTGTTCAAAAGGGCTGTTTCATTATGGGCCCAACAGGCCCAACATTTTGGCACAGGTTAGAGGCCTCAGGCAGGGGTGTTGGATCCCATTCATTATCTAGTTCAGTGAAGAGGTCCACAACGTAAGAGAACAAGTGACAGGACCTCTTAATTTACATCAGTGGTTCGCAAACTTGCTGCAGACAAGCCTTATTTGAGAAAACTGGCAATGCTCCCCACTCCGCCAAGTCCATCTCACAGCATTTGTCCCTCCTTCCCCTACCCATCTTGCTTTCTCTAGGATCAATGCTGCTACCCCTTTGCTTTCTTCCACAAAAGTTACTAATTTTATCTCCTTGCCTCTCGTTTCCTTGCTCCACACTGACTGAAGAGGCAACAGAATAAAGAAAACTTACTGTTCCCTGAGATCTATCTTTGACGTCGTACACAGAGAGTTTGATTTGTGTCATTTGATTGATAAGAGAGTCTTGGAAAAAGGCAATGCTGCTTAGAAAGATAGGATTACTTGTTCCCTGTAATCATAAACAAAAAAGGCAAAAATTAATGCAAGGTGGTATCTGTTAGGAAGAAATGCTTCTTCTGTTAGCTTCAGTTTTAAATGTAATCCAGGAGTACCTCACCACTTACCTCAATAATTTCTGTCTGCGCATGCTTCGTCCAGAATGCCTGAGGAGGTGTAGTTACACTCACTGCTACAAAACTATTTGGTTTTCGATCTAGCGATGGAGTTAGCAGCTCACTGCAAGCTTTAGGTATGCAACAGATAAATAAATTTAGATTCAAGATCTTTTTCATATTGCTGCAAGACTCTACATTTTTATAACAGCGTATTATATACCCTGAACAATAAAGCCATGAAGGGCCTAATATTCATTCTATTGCCACACTATAAAGGCAGACATCACTCACCTTTGTGCATGCAAACAGTAAACGTGTAATCAGATCAGCCTGGCTCCAAGCTGTAGAGCTGTAATTTAAACATGTTCTCTTCTAACGCCTGCCTATCCACCCCCCTGGCACAGCTCATTAGAACAGCGTACATGTACAGGTTTTCCTCTGGGACTCTCATGAGCATGGCTGTATTTGATTTGAAGTCACGCTCCATTAAGCCCATTACCAAACAGCATTTTGCCATGGAGAACCAATAGAAGTGCTTGAACGTTGAGCAAGCAGCACTATTATGAGGACAACTAGCTTGTAATTGTAAAAGGACAGTAATTTATTTCCTCTAAAATGTTATTGTGAGTTTAACTGCTGGGAAGGGACTATGGTGAGGAGGAAACAACTACCAAAAATTTCAGTGAGTGACTCTACACAATTATGTTAAACTTCAGAGCCAAATTCTATCTAGCTAGATACAGGTAACTACAGTGTGGTCTGACTCTGCTTCAGCTAGATGCAGAAAGTTAATTCTAAAATTTACCTGGGCAAGCAAAATGTTAAAGTGTACACTATGCAGCTTTGCAGTTCTAGATATTTTTAATTTATCTAAAATATTTAAAGTACCTTATTCAGCTCTAAGGAGCTCTTAACGTTATTATTCATAACACAATCACATACATCTGAGAAAATTTTCTAATTTTTCTTTTGAAACATACTGTTAAGAGCATAACCTTTCAACACTAGACCACTATTAAGCCAAGAAAACCATGCTGCAGTTGAAAATGTAGACTGAATTTTCATGAAGAAAATATTTTTCACTTATTCTTCAAGTGAGGTCACAAGCTTCTTGTCCAAATTTAACCATCCCAGAAATTAGGTCACTTCTGCATCTCACATTATCACTTGACAGCAAAGACCACAGGAAAGAAGGTATGTGTAATAGTTAGCAACTCTTAGAAAATATTCTGTCCTAAAATGGTGTTTCCAGCAAATCTTCAGTTTGCTTGAAGACCTGAACTGCTGATATACTGAGACTGAAGACAATTTCACTGTACCTTCATATAAACAAAATAAATATTTAAAAATAACGTTCACATATTAAACATTTAAAATTTTATACGACAGATGTTTTAATTACAGACTTTTAAAAATATCACAAAATCAAACTGCTGGCTGCTTATCAAAAGATACTGTAGAGGCAGCAAGAAAACTGTACCACGTCTCCATAAAAATCAAAACAAAGTTTCAATCCTTACTGTATGAAAGGCATTTCCAAATGAACAATTAAAAACCCACATACATACTCAATAGCATGTATCATCAAAATTAGCATAAAAATCACTAAGCTTACCTAAACTGAACTCTAAAATTGGCTCATCTGGATCCTGAATGTTTCCTGTAAATCAGAAAAATTAACACAAGATTAGCCAAACACTGTAGTCATGTGAATCCCTTCCTGAATTTGCAGTCATACAGAGAAAGAAATTAAATTTTATAGAAAAAAATAGTATTTTTAATTCAATGAGCCATGACTGGTATTTAAAAATATTTATTAGCTAATCTTTGGTATCTAAAGATGCTTTGAAAAACCTGAGATGATCTCATTTTATAAAACATGTTAAAATATGTAAAACTATGCAAGATTATATGGAATATGGGACTATAAAATGCCCAATCTCAGTAGAAAACAACAGGATTAAAGCCACTTAGTGTCTGAGCCACTATTAAGTCCAAATTATTAAATCAGATATGTCTCCTCTGTGATCAGTGAACAGGGAGAAGTTTGAAAGTACCTCTCCCTCTCACTAATCAAAGAAAGCCTCTGGGGGTCACAATCCTAATTTACTCACCATAAAAGATGAGGGAGATAATTCTCAGCTCCCTGAACAATCTTGAAAATTTTATACAATGTCAAAACAAGGAGGTTGCCAAGACTTTTCCTCGACCTTGACATTCTTTTGTTGTTTTCTCCCCCTGTTGCTTATTTTTGACCAATAAACATAACTGCACAAAATCTAGTTTCTTTTTTTTCTTCCCTCTCCAATTTTAATGTTTTGTCTATTTTAAAAATGGTAATTTTAAGATATTTTAATTTTTTAGTACAATTCCTTTATCTCATTCCCTCCAGATAACCAGACATATCTAAAAATTCTAGCAATTAAAAGAAAAAAAACAATGTTAGTACAATGTAGATTCTGAAAGGAGCAATAGCTGGCATGAAGGTACATACCTGCTAGAGAAAGACCTAGCATGTCAGAGGTGACATCAATGGTGGAGGCCCGTTGCACGGTGCGGGATTTTGCACCATGGCGGGGACTGTGTTCTCTTGCTGTCATTTTGTCATGAAGAACCCTTCTTTTCTTGCTGCTTGGCTTTACTGATGTTTGTCTTACAGAGTAGCAGAGTGCAGCAGGTTGTCTCCAATTGCTATTCCTCTAACATTACCACACTAAGCAATAAAGAGAGCAAAAACATACACCAAAATTTTAGGCTACTATCAGCTACTGTTCTTTTTAACAGCAGCAAACCTACTGCCATAAAATTGCCCCAGGTCATTCAAATAAAACACTCAAGGCAGATCCAATGCAGAGTAACTCAATTTGCATGAACCATACATCTGTAGCGTTTTACTGCAAATTGTTGAAGACTGTACCACATGCAAGAAAAGCTCTTCTGTCAGAGAATGGGGGTTGAGAGAGACTCGTTAACAGACCAGCTGCTCTTCTCCTTTGTCTAAGTTATTAAACCATCCTTAATGAAGTTTCCTGGTTTTCATAATCCCTGAGGAGAACAAGTAAATTCGTCAGATGGGGCCTCTGTCTGTAGAGGCAGGAGGACAAGGGATAACGACAAAGGGACAATGGGTCGGCAGAACAAAAGGGCAGGAAATGTTGTTAGTGTCAGCACACTGTGTCATTCCAGGCTCTACTGCCATGAGAAAGGGATATTGAAAACTATAAATAAAACCTACTGGGCCAGAGTGAGGCTGAAATTCTGGGATGGTGATGGAAAGAAAAAGCAAAAGAGGATGTGGCACATGGCAGCGTCTGTGCTTTTCCTTCACCTTACACTTTACTGGTCTACAGACACTCATGACAGTTGTTCTTCCCCTCGTGATGCCTATAAAGTGAAATGTTATGCTAGGAAAGAAGCACACAGTCTATAGAAAATTTGGTTACATTTTTAAATGTGGTGCTTTTGTTTGGCTGATAAGTTTGAATGTTCCTTCTGTCAGCCACATTAGCACTGCAGTTATGGAACTTTTGCACTCATTTCATACTATTATGACAAACTCCATTCATTTAGGAAGTGAGATTAGGAGCAAAATCTGATAAATCTGAAAGGTAGTAATACAATGACTAAATTCTCTTAGGTTGAGGGATCTAACAATGGGCAAGATGCATTCCAATTAAATAAAACACCTAGCTTTTACTTGTGTTTTAAATAGGCATTTTAAAACTGTCTGAAGGCCTCCAAAGGAACATTCAACCTGCCTAAGCTAAGTCTCTAAATTTAACTAGTCATCATCTCCCTCTGGAGGATTTCAAAAGAATCTCCCTCTCTCCGCAGGGAACTCAAGCATCTTCTTAACTAGCACTGGTTCACTGGACATCTAAAATTCAGATGCAAGTTAAGCATCTAAGACAACTGAATTGAACACAACTCTGGCCATCTACATGAGCTTAGGAATGAGATTTTAAATGGGGAGCTCATTCTAGGGAGGAAGGAATTTGGGCTGTGTCCACCAGATGGGCTAGTCTATTGCTACTCAGAACTAATAATTTGCCTCAGTGATTCAACTCAGGTTTATACAACATGTCATAAGCCAATTCCAAATAGGAAAAAAAGTAAATTCTTGAGTGGAAGAAGCAGAAATTGAGAGCTCTTAACATGCCATCCCCAAAAGCTTTGAAACTCGGTAACAGCATACAAAACAACACTCTACTTACAGATATAATTTATGACAGCCAAAAATTAAAGCAGGCAGTTTTCCAACTCGTATGGAATCACAGGATAGTTGACGTTGGAAGGGATCTCTGGAGTTCATCTAATCCAACCCCTCTGCTCAAAAGCAGGGTCACCTAGAGCAAGTTGCTCAGGACTGTGTCCAGTTGGTTTTGTACAAGTGGTTGAGTGGCTAGTGAATCACCAGTCTTTCTCAAATAGCACCGAATGTCCTAAGATTTGGTCAAATAAAACTTCCACCAAAATTCTTTGCCAGTTTCCAAGTCTTTCCATTCTACTAATTTTTTTGCCTTCTTTCAGCAATAGGTTTTCCCTGGTTTGTCCTTTATGTAATGGGATGTTTAATGGTTTGTAAGTCCATTAAACCTAACTGCCTAAATGAAACAGAAAACCTACAGAAAGTGCTTGCAGAGATTTAGGCAGGATGCCATAGCCCCTTCCCCCAAATCCTACAAATACCTTATTAGAGAATAACTAACATGTTCACATAGGTGCAATTAGGTTAAAGAGTCCAGTTGCTTTTCAGCTAAAATCTCTGTAGTTGCTGACATCCTTAAAAAGAGTCAATCCTTGAGAAGTTAAAATACGGTCCAGTATTTTCTTTGTTTTGAAACTATTTCTATTTAAATATTACTGAGCGTAGTAATTTTCCAAGGCTCTCTAAGTTCTCGACTATTCATTTAAATTGAAATATTAATTTCTCACCTAATGATACATTTTTAATTTACTTACATTGATCATACTTACAGAGCGCTCTTTTCCTCATGTGTGGAGGGATTTTGCATATCATAACATCAGTTAAGTCTACATCTAAAAAATTAACAAAATAATCAGCATAAATAATCAATCTTTTTACACAGCATAAATCACAAACAAGGGGCAGGTACCATTCTTAGATTCACTGCAAATTTAGCTTCTGATTACTAGCTCTCACATTAAAGTTTACTGAAAATAGAAAAAGAGTATGATCCTCTGCCGGACCTCACCCAGCACTAGTCATAGCAATAGCCAGTCAGAGCAGGAGCACAAAGAAATAATCTTATGCTGTAAAGGACTGACTTCAGGTCAGCATTTGGTGAGTGGGTAGAATGGCTGTAAGAAACATATGTTAGCACATTTACTGAAAGGCTTGGTGCTATTAAGAAAAAGGAATGTATGAGATATGTTGAGTATGAGACAGCATTTGTTACTATGCTTGCTTTTCTATAGTTAAACTTTCAAAATTTTGCTGTTTGGAAGAGTTATAATTGCCACTGTCAGGAGAAAAGATCCTGTGTCAAAACACAGAAGTTCAAAAGATCAGGATGTAGGGCTCTTTCTCCATTGGGTAAGAGGTAGGCTTCTATGAACAGTTAGCAATAAGCATACAGGAAAAGCGAATTATTTTTAAATCTACTACAGGGTAATCGAAGGTTTGTATTTGCTAGTGGTACCATCTCATTGAAGTACACGTGCATTAATAGGATATGCCTTTTAAGACCTCCGTATATGCCATACTACAATAAAAGAGATGGGGAAGTCCAGTCTGAGCTTTTGATTTCATCAGCAGCCCTACCAATTACTCAAGATTGCTTAACATAGGTATGAGCTCTTACCACTTATGGAAAGGGTTTTATCTCACTTAAGCTGCATAGAAAGCAGGTATCTGATCTCAACTCACTGCCCAGGTTCTCTACGTAGTCAATGGTGAGACACAGGCACTTCCAGAGAATGAATCACCATTTTCCAAGGTAGGTGGGATGAGTCACCCCATGAAGATACCTCTCTCTCTAATTATAGAAAGAATTTAGATGACTAGGTTAGGCCTGATGCTGCAGCTGGGAAAACTGGATCCCTCCTACGGTTGTGCTAGCTCAGGCAGGGATGACTTCCCTCTATTTGCTGCATAGCCTGACAGACCCAAACGACAGGTGCTCTGATCGCTCTCTTGAATTACAACCATTTCAACCGTTACAACTTTATGATCATGTTTTCGATAGAAATCAATGGAGGTATGATTCCTACTGAATTAAAGGTAGTATTAACACACCAGATAGTTTCTGTAGATGGTACAAAAGACTGGTACCGCTCCTGGAGCCAGCAATCCCAAAGGCTGATGTAATTCCTGTCCAGGCAAACCCCGTCTTGAAGATGGCACATGCACCTACACGTAGCCTTTGGCTTTGCCCTTACTAATACTGCAGACAGTGGATGCTGACAGTATGTGCAGCTTTGCACTTCATGAAGTTTTACTGCAAGCCCAGTTTTCAATTGTGGCTTCAAAAGAAGTGTGAAAAGCTGTTGTTGACCCCCAATACCAGGAATGGTCATTTCCATTGTGCAGAAAAGGCTTCTAAACAAGCCTCCCTTCTGTTATGTGAATATTTATTTGGTGCTCCATTAGCACAAAAGCACATGACCAGAAGATCTCCATCAGATGCCACTTCCAGCCTGCTACCTTCAGTCTTGGCTGCAGCAAACGCCACTCTGCTCAGCTGCATGGCTCCACATGCTGTGGGCTTGAAACTTTCAGACATTTGGTTTCACTCTGACGGCTTGCAAGATCTCAAGCAAAAGCAATGATCATCTGTGGGCCCAAAAATCAACCCTTGATGATTAACTTGTACAAGTTAATATTCTCCTTATCTCTACAACTGTTTTGGCAAAGTGCTTGGTCTGTTCCCTTCTTGAAAAAAAAAAATCTCCTACCAAACTACCCCTTGAAACAAACATGTCAGGTGAGATCAAACCTTCTTTCACCTTAACACCTACTTTTTTGACACTCATTACACAACTGTAAGAAACAGGATTTTTCCAATTCACACATCAATAAGCAGAAGAGGCTGCTCCAATTATAGATTAAATTAGAATCTACTTTGAGACTGTACTTTTCTACAGCCATAGTGCTCTGGGCTTATGGCATTTGATTGGGTAAAGAGGCATGCCAAAGCAGAAAATGCAACAGCAGTGGAAGGCTAAATGTTACTGATACATCTACATGTGGAAGGCTAAATGTTACTGATACATCTACATGAAAAGAATAATAGAGAAAGGGAGAGTGTGACAGCTTCTTTAATGCTTAAAAAAAATGGGGATGCAATCCTACTAAAAGTTTACTATCATCTCCAAGAAGGAGTGAAAAAGTAGTTGTGAGGTGCTTACTGAACTGCAATTAGTTTTACCACTCCCTGGACTGTAAGGTCCACTCTCTGAACCTTACAAATTAGGGTTCCTGTTCCTGAACAATCCATTTTGAAACATCAAGAGAGCTCCTTCAGCCAACTGCATTCTTCAGATAACATCTTAGTAGAAAGTTTCTCTGGTTGAAAATGTTTTAGCAATACACAAAAAAGTGGAAATGGATACTGCCTGAAACAGTAAGTATTTTGGATCTGCAACATGGCCAGGTTTCCAATTAACATGCTATTAACTGTATCATTATGGACAAAATAATGGAAAGGATGAAATGCCAGACTATGCTAAGTTATGACTATGTTGCCTTCCATGTAAGAGCACCATCTCTAGTATAACCAGCATACAGATATTTTTTTTTTTTTTTTTTCACCTCCAACCACAGAAAACCTTGGTAGGGAAACAAGATTTGCCATTCTGCATGCTGGCTCAAGATCAATCTTCCAGCAAGTCCAGCATCCCCTCTCCAACAGTTGTTTCAAAGAAGATGCAAGGAACTTTACTGACCATGCTTTAGGGTCTGAGGTGAAGGTCTGGATCAACCCCATCACTCACGGCTGCAGAGGCAGCCCAAGAGCAGAACTTCAGCTCAAAGGACAGCAACTCCCAGCAAAAGACCGACACCGATGAAGAGCTATTTTTTTTTACAGTCTCACAAGCACTTCACTCTTCTGTCTCATTTAATGAATGTCCTGGATCCCACACAAATCACAACAACAGGAAAACTCAGAGCCATGAGCTTGACACCTTGAGTCATATTCTTGCTTTCGGCCAAACTCGTGGTGGCGGCAACACAGACTACGCCTACTGCAGATCCATTGGGTGACTGTAACAGAGTTTCACTCCCCTTTAGTTACCCCATGGTCTAGGACATCCCACTTACCATGCCCCTTGGGAACACGAAAGAAAGTAAGTGGTGCCAGCATCCATTATGGACCCTTGCCTCCAACTGAAATTACTTCCCCACCAAGAACATCCTCTGCAGGTGCTAGTCCATCAACTCCACAAAGAGGCTGTATTTCCCCCTCTGTCTGCCCCTTACAAGCCAGTTCAATGTCCCCCTCTCCCACGGACCAGAATCTCGATTATCAAGGACAAAAAAACAAGTTTGGCCTGAAGAGTCTTCTTGTCACTCTCTGAAGCCCTCCTCAGAACTCTGAGCAAGTGGGTGACCTCAGCAAGAACAGGGAAAAGTCTTCCACAAGAAAATGAAATAAACTACTGCAAGATACAATGAATGTATTTGTGCAGTGTGGAAATCCCCAAATGCAACCTTTCAGTGATATTTAGATAAAAGGCCTTTTCAGCAGCAGAAAGTAGCTTGCTTTCTCCTTCCTTTCCTTTCCTTTCCACCCTCTCCCAGTTACTTATAGACAAATCTGTAAGTCACAAACTTTCTTCTTGATCCTTCCCCGCTATGAACTTCAGCAAACTCAATTGATCTAAAAACCTAATTTTATCTCTTTAATATATTTGAGTACTTTTAATAGAAAACTGCAATTTAGGCCACTTAGTTCCGTGTGCAAATTAAGACTATTTGTCTATATTCATAACTGAAATACAATTAGCATTCTTCTTAACTTAATGAGATATTGTTTTAATTTCACTTGTCATCACAACACTTCTATTTCTTCAGTACTCCTTCTATGAGCACAAAAATATGCACACCCACAGGTGGAAGTGAGCATTTGTAACACACACATTAGCTAACTAAAAAAGAAAAAGCACAGCTCTGTTTCACTTTGCAGAACAGCTTTTATCAAGTTGGGCACAGCATAATGCCATGGAAAATGATAAGTCTTGCTACAGAGCAGTTTGAAGTCCAACCCTCTCAGCCTCCTTCATTGTTTTACCAACAGAAACTGAAACAGCTTACAAATGGTCTTTACTCTAAATTTATCCTTACCCTCTTCACAAGAAACATGCTGGGCACATTGTGGTGAAGTTTCCTGTGCATGGGATGACTTTTCTGCTCATGACCCAGGGTTATCACACTACCCATACAGACATGGAAAAGCCCATGAGAACAGGGGACATATTTTCTGTTGAGGAGTTTAGACTGGAAACGCATTTCTGAATTAGATGGTCCTTTGGACACTCCCCTAAAGCCCGCCTTTTCTAAAGTAATCTTTAATCATAACCATGATGCTCTCAATGCAGAAACAGCATTGCTTTAGCTGGAAAAACCAGAGAGTTTAACCCCCCCTTTGAGCTCCTCCTGCTGCAGGAAAGGGTGGGGTAGGGGAGCAAAGGCAGAACAATAAAAAAGAAAACCCAACACTTTATGACCTGAAATGGAGATGAACTAGACACACCTTAACCTTTGCTAAAGATTTCATATTGCTGTTGATTACAGACGGATGGCAGGAAAATATCCTCCAACATATAGGCAATGAGAGAGGGGGACCACAGAGGACACAGAGGGATAAAAGCACTGAAACTAAATCTGTAATCAGAAGTTTTGGTCAAGCTTGGATTACAACAAGAAGTCTAGGAAACTGTCTGATCTGTCTGCCTATAATACTCATGCACTTCACAGACTAAGGTAGCACTAATTAAAGCTACTGTATGCTGGTCAAAACAACCCAGGAATCACAGGCTACTGTTAGCGCTGTCCTCTATGTGCTCAATGAGATCTCACATTCTGCTCTGAAACCATTGGGTTACACTGAGCTTCACCTGTGCAACGGGACTCTGCTCTGGGGTCACAGTCTAAACATTCATTTACTTTCCTGACACTACAGTTTCCCACATGGACGGAACGCTCTGTTAGGTCACAGGCACATCAGAACAATCTCCCAAGCACTCTTCATTTTTACATGGCATTGCTCTGACTTGCTGTGATTCCTACGCTTACTGTTTAAAACGTTTATATAAATTAAAAACACATAGCAGCATCTGAGGACAAACCAGAAATGCATGAATTCTTTCTTTAACATGCATGTTTTCAATAAGACATAACTAATTGACTCAGGAAATGAACCTGTGTCAAGTATTTAGAAAATTTAAAATACATGTTAGTGTGGGAGTAATATTCCACAAAGGTTATTACCAGGATTTAGGCAGCATAGCAAAACTGGAGTCTTATGCTACTAATACAAATCTGCTGATGCATATTTCTCCATCAACGTTTGCTTTGTACTCCTAAACTGTGTTTTGTGCGTGCATTTCTGATCCATATATCTTTTTTTCTTACACAGTGCATGCCTAGACTATGCCTAACAGCCACGATACTGCATGTCTTTTCAAATGAAATAATTCTGGATTGGTTCCAGATATCTGATTCCTTTGTGCTGCTTTCATTTCTTCTTCCTGGAAAATGAAATGATTTGTTTGTTTACCCTAATCTTTCTAAATCGATGGGAGGGAAGGTTGTTGTAGGCCAAGATGCTGATTGCAAGGCTCTTTCCTGGATTCCTTTCTGGAGTCACGTAAAGAAGTGGTGGGATGCTGGCAGTTTGGAAGCATAAGCATCCGACTCCACACAGGCCAACAACAGTCTATGCTTCCCACCACTGCTCCCATTTCAATGTCTTGATGGGACAGCTGTCCCAGTGAAAGGAATCCTTTTTCATGTCAATTGTACCCTGTGGGTCAACAGTAAGATAACCCTGTAAGATACAATGGAGGGTGTGTGCCGCTTCAGTGTCTTGTGAGTTTCTGAAAATACTTTCCTTGACAATCTATTTAGACAGTATGCAGACCCAACTTTGCTGGCCCTGTCAAAGACTTCAAACTCATCCAGAAAACCCTGTCCAGATTCCTAGGATCTGGACTAAAGACCCCCAACATTTAGTTTGCTTTCTTGCCCAAGTTGTGAGGAGAAACTATGGAGTTTCACACAGGGTTCTCCACCAGCCAGATAAAGGCAAATGTGAGCTGAGATGACAGCCAAAAGGGAGTAGGGCTGGTAGGTTTGAGGAAGGATGGATGGCTGAGCTGCTTCTCAAGAATCATTAGGACTCAGGACTAAACAGAGCAAAAGATACCTGTCACCCATTAGCTATGCCTCAAGACAGACACTGAAAGAAAAAATAAACCTATTTCTGAGTGGGCCTTGAGTAAGATGCAGCCTTTATATACTCAAAAATGTTTATACATTCAAAAATTATTCAGGAGCACAAGTACTGGGAAGGAGAAAGAGGAGACTCGGGGATGACTAAAGGGACCGCGCTATCCTCTGTTTGCATTGTGCAATGCAGCAGGTGCACTCTGGGTCGGTGGATGCAGATGTGCTACCCCAGTTCCTCGCTGCGCCCCATACTGCCCTCACACACGCACACACACACACATGACCCTTCAGCCCTTCACAATGCGGTTACAGCAGTTGTATTCTGATCGAGGCCAACGAGAAGGGGAAGTGGGAAATGAAGCAGCAGGGTCTGATACACACCAATTTGTCCAAGCTTTTTTGCTATAGGCAAGGAACTGCTGCAGACACCTATCTTTCAGAAAAGGAAGCCACAATTTCATTTCCCAACAAAGCCAGAAAACATTAAAAAGTAGTTTTTCAGAGGTCTCACAATGTCAGCCATCTGCCCAGTGCAGGTCACAAGGAAGGACACTACTGATGCTCTTCAGAAAAAACAGGTTAAGGTGGTAATTTCAGAGAAACCAACATTTCTACACTTCAACATCAACAACAATAGTTTCATTTTAGTGATTGTGCTAATGAGAATTATCAGCAGCAGACAGTAAATCTAGAATTTGGGTAAGAAAAAAAGAAATAGGAAGATGTAAGCAAGGCCCAATGAAATAGTTCACAGAAAGCTGTAATTTTACCAGGAACATAACTTTTCTGACCAGCATATTTGCTTATATATTTTTAACACGGAATAAACTGCACCTGGATTTTAAGAGAAGGCACATTTCACCACATTTGCAAAAAGCAAAGTCCATGTCAAGTATAAACTGAACTGTTGCTAACAGGACCTGACAATATCATTTACTAAATGGATTCTTAACTTGTAGCAGAGCTACTGAAACACAAGTGTGTGGGAAAGATTACATTTATTGACAGACATGGGTCATTTTAACACATACTGGAAAAATGCTTGGAATATATTGAAACTTGCTGTATTTCATTGCTGAATTTAAAAGGCCTAAATCAGTAACAAAAACTGGAATAAAGTATGTGACCTACAAAAAAATAGACCATAAGTGGCTTGCGTGTCTTTGAAGTGACCTCATAAGAGGAAAGCAGACCAAATATCACTGAAATACTTCTATGAATTTCATTACAAATAATTCTCCTATGTAGGTTAGTGGCTTTCTATTAGAATATCATATTTCAACAATTGTCTCCTACTTGTGAAAATTTCCATAAGGTTTCCAAGCTTTGGCTATCAGCCTTACTGAAATACTATGTTCTTTGTTAAGGTGTGATCGAACAAAGAAACTATTACAGAAAATAAATGTCTTGTAGGGGATATTATGATGCTAGCTCTAACACAGAAAAGACGAAGATAAAATAAAGTTTGGAAAGAGTAACTAAAGGTATTTCTACTACTCTGACCGGCTTAATGAGTAAAATGAGCAAACATATGCACACTTGCAGACAAATAAAAATGTTGCAGGTCCTTACTTAGAAGGTTCATGTCTCCGCACTCCAACCTATTACAGATTAAAGCAGCCTGTTCAGACAGAGAAGGTGAAGTATACAAGAAGCAAGTACTTGTATAGCTGCAGTATGTGTTGCGCAACACTTTATTCTGCTATGACTATGTTGTTTTCTTTTATTCTCATCCACTAACAGACCAAATGTAATAAACATTTCAGTCCAAAATTCAGAGAAAAATAGGCTTTGGCCACAGATTTCACATTTCTGTGAAAGTGTCCAGGGCTTTTAAAAACAATTTTAAAATAATTGTAACCACAATCTGCCTGTTTGTTTTCAGCAACTAGTACTGATCAATCTTCAGAACTGACGTAGTTTAGTGGGCTTCAAAAGTTTATTTACAAAAATAACAACTGCATCAGGGATGGTAGCAACAACCACAAAAAGATATAAATGCTATGCAAGGACAAAGGGGAGGTATTAGTGCTGAGTTCCTTGCAGCACTCAGTGCTCAAAAATATGAGCTTAAATGTCAGAGTTTTGTCAATTCTCCAAGCACTAACATGCCGTATAAAACTGGTGTGTTACTACAGACCAAGTTTATCTGAATCTCACTTTTTTAAAAAGCAAATTTTGCATGGATACAGAAAAGCCTGAAAATGTGAAGGATGCATCCCAAATTACTTTCCTTTCTTAAAGTTCATGACTAACTCATTCTCATGACTGATGTATTTGACTCTCAATTTTTGCATGCTGAAGGCAAACAACAGTGACGCTGGCTTCTGCTGCTAACTCCTGGTGCCTCCCACCACACCTCAGAAATTCATGAGCATGCTGCCTACCTCCGTAGTCAAACCTCCAAGGCAAGGCAGCAGAGATGATGTTTCTGCCCACAGCTACCTGTCTTGCTCTTCTGGCCCAGATGAGAACAGGTACCCGCATTTCAGCCACACAAGTTTATAGTCCACCATCTCATCAAAGCCACTTTCAGCAACAGGTTAAACTAAGATACCGAACTGCATCTGAGCGTGGCCACACATTCCCACATCCACTGTCTCTGCCAGGGAGGCAGTATCTTCTGGCAAAAGGGTGGGACCAAAAGCTGAATATAAAGACTGGGTCAGAGCAAAAGGTTAATCGAGCCTGGAGTCCTCTCTGAGAGTAGGCAGTGCTAGAGACTGAGAAAAACAGTATAATGAGCAGTACTGGTATTTTGTGAAGCATCTCCAGGTTTGCACTCCCAGAGTCAGCTGACAAGCACCCTAGGAACTTCCTGAGCTGGGAATCACACCCAGACCTCCGTATTTAACCATCGGTGGTAACATGACAGCTAATGAGTTACCAGAGTTCATCGTTGGCCCTTGAAGCACTGCTACCCTGTAGCCCTGTAATACCATATTGCCATCACTAGTGACTGGCCATAAACCTTGTAGGGGGGCTTGCAAACCCTGAGGACTCAGGCTTGTCAGGCTTGCTTTGTCTGAACTGTTCTTGACCAGCCTGCAACTTTGTTTTAGCCTGCAATTAAACTTGGTTTAGTTGTACCAACAATTTTTCCAACTGCCCAGATGTCTGTGGCTAACTTGTTTTTACTTTTGTTTATCTTTGCATGGTACCATCATCATTTTACAACTCTTAACACAATAATGTAGTGTAGAAAAATATAGGCCTGGTATGACAGCAGAAGCCTTGACAAGTGGAGACACAGGATGCAGAGGAGAGGAGTACAAGCATGGGATAAAAAAAAGAGATAGGGGTACAGAGTTGACACTTGGAGACACTGTGGCTATAGACAGCTCACCCATGGTCACTTAAAGAACTGCAGACTTGAGGCTGGACAAAATCAGTTTTAGGGGTAATAAACAGAACAAAGAAATAGTACCTAACATCTATGTAAGGTACCACATATAATAAATTTGGATGTAATGTGGAGCTGCAGACCAATGAAGAAAAAGCCAAGTTTAAAAGCTTGTTAGCAAACATAAAAATGACGCCAAGTGGATCCTAGAGTGAAGAAGAAGAAAAAACTATCAACATGAACATCATATTCCTCCTGTCAGCATCTGAAGTCCTTTAGATGCTGACAACTGCTAAAACACCTCCACATCCCCCCCACCAGAATGCAACCACCTTAGGGCCCAGAGGAGCAGAGGAAGGGTGAGCATTACAGCAAGATAAAGAGGTAGACACTTTGTGTGCTCAATGATTTTAACTCTATTGTTATTTATTGAGACTTTCCCATGTACAGAAGCATTCTTTCTTTTCCTGTAATTATTAGATCTGAACAAGTAATGATTCCTGGATTAGACTGTAAAGACTTTAATTATAATAACAACAACTTCTTGCCTTTAATAGAAGGTATGTTTCATCTTTGCACATAAAAAAAAAATTGAGTGTAATGGCACAGATGTGGAATTTAGTGCCAATCTTCACTGTTTACTTGTACCAGCAGATGCTGTTGTCATCCTGTGTTTTAGGATAGAAATTTTTGAACAGTTGGGAGCACTAATTTTACTGTTTCCAGCTTTTTAAAGTCATGCAGATCTCATCTCTACAGCTTCATTTAGAGAGGTTTTATAGACTAAAAATGCAACAATGAGAGCTAGACACAATACTGTCAGGATAGTTTGTGATCACTGGGATAAGATCTATGCTCCGAGCACAATCTATTTGCTTCCACCGAAAACATCGTCTGCCCACAGTGATATCACTGTGAATCACAGACATCAGTGTAATGCATCTTTGTCAAATAATTATTTTAAAACAGTAAATGTCATAAAACTAAACTTTTTAACTGTTTGAAGTGAAACACGCTAGAACTATGACAAAATGAAATGGGACATTATTAAACTCTTATCAATAGCTTTCAATCTTTTCTGTTTGAAAACTCCCTAAAAATTTTCCAGTGGAAGAACCCTTTGGTACAAGCTAATTTAAAGCTACTGATCGTAGACCTGCTGTCCTCAGTCACTTCCCACCAACTTATTTGCATAGTTCACGGACAATTTAAAACCACTGACTTAAACGTTATATATATAAACCAAACAGCTATGATTGTCAAGATTTTTTTTTTTTCTTTTTACATTGTTTCCATCTGCTCAGAGCTACACAAATTATTCACCTAACATTCTAAATTTTTCCATGTTTGGTCTCAATTTAGAAGTAAATTTGTATTTGGAAAGTGTGAGCAAAAGCCTTTCTGGACATTTGCCAGTTCTGAAAAGGGAAAGTCTAATAATAACTTCTTTATTCAATTAAGAACAAAAAAAACCCAAAGTCATCTTTTTCAACAAAGAAAATAAAAACAAAGTGTAACTGAAACCCTACATGGCAAATAAGGTTTTTATGAGGTATATACTTACCAAAAGACCAAACAAGCACTTTGCTAACCCCAATAAAAGTGAGTTAAAGAAAAAATCAGAGTCTGGCATTACCTATGGGGAATGAAGCCAGGGACCACTGGTTGAAATGCAGAAGACTAGCACTCGACCGAAGCCCTGTGGATCTGAAGCAACAACAGTGTCAAATCCTTACGAAAATTCAGGCTACTAAAGGATGATGCAGAAACAGTGGTATTAGTGTGCATTCAACAAGGACTTTGTTAACTCTTCCATGCTGAACAGCTCTGTGGCTAAGTATCCAAGGGATGGCTCTGTGGTAATACAGACACAGATTTTAAGGAGAACTCAACACACAACGAGAAATGGAATCGCATCCTTATCTTGGCTATGAAACTATCCGAGTGCTAGACAACCTCAGGTATACAGCCTTGGTTCACAATAAAGACTGAGAAAGCCACAAAAATACTGTTCCCTACACTTCTGCTGTCCTACAAGTTTTTATATGACCTAAGCCCCACAAGTAGTTTAGCTAATTTAAATGACTGGTACTGTAAACTCCTATCTTACAAATGGATAAGTGTTTTCAGAGATCCAGAGGGCATAAGAAGGTACAGAATTTTGACTGTACAGTCAGGTAGAAGATGCAAAAGTTAACACATTAACATTTCCATTTTTAAAATATGACCACTACACAAATGGGCAGTTTTGCTAGCAGTTAAGATAGCATAAAAGCAAAGGTCATGAAACTGCAGCTGTATCTGCCTTTTACAACTGTAGATAAAATTACATTGCCTGGGAGTGGACAACGATGGCATCCAAATAACCAGTGTTAAAACATATTCTATTTTCCTCCCCAGTGAAACCCCCAGGTCACTCCTGCATAAGTGAGAATAGAGTTTGCAAACACTTATCCAAATGGATTTTCCTAATGTGATCTGTCACATCATAAAAGGACCCTTTAATCTGCCAGGATTACAAATCAGATTGCAGGAGTCAATAATCTAAAATATACTAAGAATTTCTTCTCAGTTCTGGGAAAGCCGTGACCGTGTGGTAATTGTTGTGTGTGTTTTTCAGGCACCTTTACAACCACAATCTTTTCAGCTTTTATGTTCAGATTCTCCTTTTTGATCACTGATATGGAAACTAACCCCAGGACAGAAGATATCTTGCTCCTTTTGCACTATATGATTTCAAAGCCAAAACATTAAGTTACAATATGCCAGTGCAGTCTCTCTAGTGATGGATGCAGCTGGTCATTGAAGGGATCTTTCCTATTCTGTGAGGCTCCTATTCAGCGTACTGATTTTGTCTAGTCTAATGAAAGACATTTTGTAATGGATGCCAAGTACTTATTGGTACTTATTGGTGCTCCTGGCGAAGGGGAAAAAGAAGAGTTTTTAAACAAGACCCAGAAGAGCAGCTCCAGATGACTGGAGCTGCGCTAGGAAAGTTACAAGCTGCTTTCACTTTAAGACTTGAAGAAAAATCATGAGAAATATTTGGTATGTGCTTGCCTGTTCCCTTCACTGTGCAGCAAGACATCCAAGCTCTCAATTACACATGATCTGGAGTACCACCAAGTGCATTTCTCCATAAAGTTAAATAAATATCAACAAACATATATGGTAAAATACAGTCACTTGAGACCACTCATTCCCAACTCTCTGGGAGGCTGTTTTGTCCTTGGGGATCCATAACCACTGCTCCCCAAGTGACTTTTGCTTCCAGTAGTGCCTTCTTAGAAAATCAGTTCTTAAGAACTTTTTCTTTCCATCTTTCCTCCTTCCGCATCAAATACTATCTGAAAGCATTGGTCTCCCAACTTTCCTTCTGAAAGAAATAAAAGACTGTGTGGCAGTGTTACTTGACTTTATAACTACTACTTAACCCATCAAAGCAAACGGGTTAACACATACAACCCATTGTTTGTCTGAGGATAAAATGCACCAACAGGCACCATATAAAACAAAGTTGATTTGTCATACTTATGAATCCAAACAAGAAAAGGCTTTTCTTCCTGTTATAGTGTCACTTCACCGAACTGTACTGAAGTTAAGCAAAATAGGCAACTAGTTAGAACTGAGTAGAGAGGGATAGGAACCTTCAAAAGGTAATTCTTTCTGACTTTTAAACAGTTATCGTAAGAGACTATGAAATGGGATTAAATTTGCATTCCAGTATCTCATGTTTAATAATGATCTACCACAGTTCTTCAACACACCAGGGAAGTACTCCAAACCTGACAATACTCTTGTTTGTCTCTTCATTTGCACTTATTTCATCCATTCCCTCCCCCCAAAAGAATTGTGATGGGAAGGAAAGGTTTGCTAGAAATTCCTCTATTTGTTTTTCTTCCTCAATAGGAGTGTGAGATGCCTTTTTCCTGAAACTTAGAGGCAGAAGTCCCTCAGACCTGATAATCTTTTCTCCCCCAGAAATGTCTTCAAGTGATGTTCTTCCAGTTTTTCTGGGCATCGTTATAAGTGACTGTCATGCAGGCCTGAGATGCTCCAAGTGTCTCTCAGGAAGAGGCTTAGACAGATTTTCAAATTAAACCCCCAGTTTATTAGCCAGAAAAACATGACTTGGAGCTAAATAAAACCTAGAATATAGAAAAAAGGGCAAACCTAAACTGGGATAGATTCTAAATCTAAGGGAGCTGACCATGACACTAATAAACCTGAAAAGGCACTCACACTTTTTCACACTTATCTTCTCAGTCCTCCCTCCTTGCCATCCATCCTCTCGGACTGTCATTCAAAGCACTTTGTTTCCAACAGAACACCCCCCTTCCAAACTATTGTCAATTCATCCATAAACAGTGTTTTTTCTTTACTGTGGCAATTTTCCAAGTAAGGACTGTGAGATCATCATGCAATTGTTTTTACCACAGAACAATAACGACTTAGTACCACTATGTAATAATTAATTAGGAAGCCGGAAAAAAAAAAAAGAGAAGCCATACTATTCTCGTGACATTCTTCTAGACACTTAAAAACCTCAGAAACACAGGCTAAGCACTAATTAATAAACAAGTAACTAGGGAACTAAACATAGCGTTGCCAGAAGTACATTAAAAAGGTTTCTTGCTGTGGTGTTTTCCTCCTGTTATTTTGCGGATAATTCTGCTAAAGAATGACCTGATCAATGTCTTAATAGCTGATAAAGCCACTTAGAGCAACTCAGGATTTGCAACAGAGATGAAAGCACATTACTCACCCTTTCTCAAAGAATTCTGCTCCTTTTCAAATCTGGTGTTGGGACAAACCAGCACGTAGGCAAAGGGCAGTTCTTCACCAACATGCAGTTACAAGTTTAAGCATTTGTCAAACTAAGGAGTATCTGGGACAAGAGCTGTCACTGACGGTAAATACTGCACCCGTCATTTGTCACTACAGGCACATCAGGGATCTTCAACCACAATCTTCACTTCAGAGCAAGCTTTTCTCTCACTGGTCATGAGTTTGCTGCCCAGCAGTCTGCTTCTAAATGTATCTTTGTCACAGGCTAAACTTAACACGCCTTTGTCCAGCCCTACAATTTCACTTGATGCCTGATTTATCACACAGCTTTCCCTGTGCAGCGCAGGGAAACTGCAGGGCAACACAGTAGACAGCAAGTATCACACTGTAGAGGAGTGATCAAAAAGCACAAGCTGCCAAATAGCCTAAGTCCAAAGAATCCAAGCAATCATTGCCCTTCATAAATCTTTAAGCTCTTCCTTAAATGTACATCAAGCATTCTCCTACTGACTACTGTCATATATTATGGGATTATAACTATGCATTTCTATGTTGGTTAAATATTTTATCCATATGCTAGGTACACACACAAACTCCAATCACTAAGTGCCACATACTCAGTTCACATCACCTCTAAGTCATACATCTGTACACTTCTGTTTCTGTATCATAACCTTCCTACAATACCACACTGTTACACGTAGACTTTCATCAGTCCTCTGATGGACTACAGACATCCTGCTTATTAGCTATCACCTAGCTGACATCAGCCACCTTCCAAAGCTCCCCATGACTCCAGCAGCATAGCTGCAGCAATTACATTTCTCATTTTGCTAGTCTTCCTGACATACCTGACACAACTGTTTCAGACTCCTCTTGTAACATCATTCCTTTGATCATCCCTGCAGCTTTTCTCTGCATCTGTTACATACTGAGCTGAAGTTTCTTGGATATTGCAAGAAGTGTTGCACAACTATTCCAGATCAGGTCCCAGCCCAGATGCACCCACCTGAGGTGCCCTCCCTCAATTGGAAAGACCTCTCCTGACACTTCCCTGGATCCCATCCATCATTTTCATGATGGTGTCAACTTGACAGACTCGAGGCAAACTTGAACCCACTTACCCTCATATAGGCCTTTCTCCTTCAAAGTCTTCCATTGCTGAACTCCCTGTTCATAGCAAAAGTTGTTGCATTACTTCCTAAGCTGAGGCTGTAGCACCATCCAATTTCAGGCATTCAGCACAGATGCCAGTCAGGTGCTCAGGCTCTGTTAACAGTCAAGAGAGAAAGGCAGGAGTTGGGTGCCTAATTAAAAATCTGCCTCTTTCTACCAATTATATAAGATCTTAGACTGCTAATTTTGACACCAAGGTTAAACTCAGTAAGTGAATTCCTGCCAGTGTGTGGCCTGACACTTTGCTGTGTTGAATTTCATCCCTTTAGTATTACCTAATTGTACAATTAATTGTATAGTCATTCCATCTAAAACTGTGTACTGGAAATTAATGTCCTCAGCAAGTTTCAACAGCCTGCTTTCAATACAACATGAAAACAAAATCAACCAAGACAACCAAGGAAAAAAAAATAAAACAAAAAGCCTCAAGAATACTAAACAAGTCAACTCCCAAAGAACAATTCATCTATCTACCCCCTGTTGTCTCCCCTTGTGCCAGTTCTTTGCCTGAGTTTACAGTTCTTACACTACCCTAATCTTCCTCCACCTTGAACAGTAATTTTGATGCAGCACCATGTTAAATGGTTCAGCAGAATCCAGAGAGACCAGATCTAGCACATTTTTTCTTTTTCTAGAAAACCTACTTTATTATTAAAAAAAAGATACTAGGTCAGTCTGACATGACCTATCTTAGCAAAACAGATCATGTTTCATCCTCCTTCCACTCAACTCCCGTGTCTTTAATTATTCATTCCTTAAATTTTTTTTCTGAGGTTATTAATGTCAAATTAACAAGCTTGAAGTTGCCTAGATCACATATTCCATTTCCTTAGAGAGAGAGAGATATATAACATTCAATAGCATCAAGTAATAAAAATCCTTTAAAAAATCTTAGTAATGGATCTATATTTTAATCACACATTAAAAAAGGTACCTTTAAGAAATTCCCAATTTGGGAATTACCAATACAGCAACTTAAAAAGTCACTCTGACAGCCAGAAAGTCTGATTGCTTTTAAAATATGAGAGATGCAAAAACTGGATGCTGCCTCTGAGATTACAAAAAGATATGTGAAATGATTAGTAATATACCCAAGACTTCCTGAAAGCTCCTGAGACCCCAAAATCAGAAGATATACAGCAAGGTACAGCTAGGGCCTTGTTTAACTTCATATGGGAAATCCCAGTGCGAATCTGAGATGCTTCTGGGATCTGTGTTACACAAGCCTCTTTTAAGAGCTGCACAGTACCTTAAATTCCCACCATTCAGTACAATTTCTTATATTCACAAATTGTTGAATATATTCATGCAGACTTTCTGATTCATTGGGTCACTCAAGCATGCTACATCCGGAAAAGTTTTTGTGCTGAGGCATGATTTTCTTGATAAAATTTAAAGGCTTTTTAAAAGGATAAATACATTATCCAGTTCAAGAAAAGCGTTCAATAGGATGTAAGAACCTTTTTCTTTTTTCCATTTCTTGTTGGTTTTGCCCTTTTGTATCTCTATCAGCTTGCAATACACATGCAAAAAAATTTGCAAAAATTACCTTAAAAGCACATGAAACATTCCCTTAGTCTGCAATTTTAAGTTCTTTTTTTGACACAAATTGGCATTTCTATGCCTTGAGCTGAAAGCAATCATCTTGTTAAAAGGTGATATTTGTGTATGTTGCCTCCTTCAGACAAATTGGGCCTGAATTTTAACACACCTACTTACTGATCCATTCTTCAAACAGTAAAAGTGTGACTTGTGCATCCTGGTGCTTTAGAAGTAGGTTTGTAGCTGTCTGTACATGTCACACAATGTTCAAAACAGGCAGCCAGTTAGGATTCCTTCTGAATATCATGGCTAAAAACTTCTACTTGGGCTCTGCCTAAATTAACACTTATGGGGCACCTCAGTAAACTCTGGTTCAGCAAGGCAACTTAGTTTAGGGACAGCACACGAGCCATGCATAACTATAAGCTTCAGTCCCACTGAAATGAGCAGAAAAGTTAAGATTTCTCCTGACACAGACTTTAAGACTGACCTGACTTCCTGGGAGACCTCAGATCACTGACAACTGCTCCTGACTTCACCAAAGGCTGCAGGTGCTCAGCATCAGCAAAGGACTTTTATTGACATGGCTGAGTTCAGATTAAAGATAGGTATTTGAAAATTTGACCTCAGGTTTTTAAAGGCCATCTGCCCTGCCCTCCCAAAAGTTATGAAAAATCATGCACTAAAGCTAAAAATAACTAGGAGCCTTTTTTGCTACTTATTCTGCAGAGACTAGCATGCTAGCAATGCCCCAGTCTGAGGCATACTACTACTGCAGATTTTTGTCTTTTATTACAGTGCTTTAAGCTATTGTATTCCACCTAGCCTTGGAGACCATACAGAGAGCTGGCAAGTGTTTGTACTGCACAGTCCAGACCTTTTGATGTATGGAGGTCTGGATCTGAGGAACCACATGGTCACTACCTATCTTATCCTCGTAGCTATAAGGAAAATACCACTGGAAGTAGGAAATGATCCATATGCAAAGTTTCCAAGAATTAAAGTAGTATGGTATGCAGCTGATTTTGAGGGTTGGTTTAGATGGTTCAGATTAAGAGTTAATCCTCTCAGTATGTTTTAGTGAAACAATTATTCCTGAAATCCTCCTAATGATTCTGTGGTAGTTCATCTACGTATATCCCAAGGATAATGCTGAGATTATTAACAATTAGGTACTGGACATTTTGTAATTTAAACACTGTAACAGCTTTATAATTAAAATGCAAACACAGGAGTAAAATGAGTATGTTATTGAATTGAATATAAGCTTGGACAGGATAATGTTCCAAACACATTAAATGCCTTGATATAAGAGTAGCATTTAATTCCAGAAAACCCTTAATTTATTTTTGTGCTTGCGCAGAACATAATGTAGGTTAAATACTTTCAAAAAGAGACAGAAGTCATCATAGTAAAGAAACAAAGTAATAACTCACAGATCATTGTAGTCTCCAGACACTTAAAACATCTGAAATTCTGCTGCCGCTTTCTCCCTGACTCTGTGCCCCCTATAGCCTTTCTCATTAGCTATGTATCACCATGTCCCCTTACCCTTTTTTCTGTCCCTCTCCCTGCATTCAGGCTCTACTCAATCTGGTTATGCCTTCATTTAAGATATTATTCAAACTCAGTCCTTCATCTCTGTCTTCACTGCTGAAGTCATGGTTAACTCTGCAGACTAGAATAAGCAGAGTCAGAAAAACAGACTGGAATCCAGAATTCTGGAATTCTGGAATACAGAACATATTGTTGAAAGGCCAAGCGCCTCACATTATGCAATAACTGCACATGTAGTTTCTGCAATTATACATACCAATCCGGCATGGTGCATGCAATCGATCTAGCACTAACAAGAGGATGATGAACATGATGGTCTGCACATTTAACACAGCCATGCATTCACACATGGCCTGCTCTACATTTGAATATACTTTACAAACTGGCACGAAGGGAAAAGCAAGAGGGGAAGGAACAAACTAGCAAATGCTTGTTTTTTGTTAAAAAACAAACTGTAAAAGCAGATAGTAAACTTGCAGTAAAAGCTAAAAACAACAATCATAAAGCAGCTCAACAATCATAAAGCAGCTTGCTGTGCTAATAAAAATTACTTCTCCTTAGTCAGTCATTCATGCAATTTGTCCATTCATCATCTATACCAGTACGTGCTTTAGCAGGGCATGTTTTCTGGAGATGTCACCCAGAGAACTGACTGAAGAGAAAGCAGGAGCTGCTACTTAAAAAGGGCATCACTGGAGACAAACTGTTTTCTACATGCTTATTAAGAAGCCTCAATCAAAAAAAGCAACGTGGAGCTTTAGATATGCAACACTGAGTTTGACTCTTAATGAAGAAGCTACTAAATTCAAATCAGTTGAAAGAAAATATGCACCAAAATACCAAGCAAGCAGGCAAACAGAAGTGGGTGGCATTCTCCTTTCTTTCCTATTTTCTCTCCGGACCTAATCTAACACAAAGTTTCAAATGAGTAGTGGGATCTGTCTCTATGGAGTTGATTGCACAGCCAGGGCCACATTTCAGAAACGCTTAATTAGGATGATATGCTGTCCCTGTAGGAGAGCCCCAAATGCTGCTGTTTTCCCTCTATTGTTATGGATTTCTTTGAAAGTGTAGAGACAGACCCCACAGGGGAGAAGATATAGCTGTCTTGGGGAAGAATGACAATTCTTTTTTAATTTCTTCAGCAACAAGCAGCACTGAACTGGATGGAGACGCAGGATTGCCCCAGGCATATCTTTTCCAATGCAGCCAATGATTAATAGAAGAAAGAAAGATGATATGAATGACTAGTTATTACCACAATTCCTTTTAAGTCACAGTAAAGGTAGCTACAGGGTCTGGCAATGCTCATTTGCTGCTGGCATCTTCATCCCTGCCTTCTTGGGATCAAGAAAGATCTGTAAGTGCATGCCTGATTCCCAAATTATTCTTCACTGAACAGTTCAAGATGGTAAAAGGAAAAAATTACACATAAGCCCCTGGAGCATCCCACTGTGCACTGCATTCCATTCTGCCCCAGTTAAATAACCTAGCCCATGGTATCGACCGCTTGCTTTAATTCCAGATGTAGGCACAATCGTGGCAGTACACCTCTCTAGACTTTTCAGTAATTGATCCTCAGTTTGCATTAAGACATATATCTGATACAAGAAAAGCAATGCTGCATGAGAAGGTGCATTTGCTGACTCTGTCTCCTTGATCTTACAAATGAGCTTGTTTTCCCTTAGCAGGAGTTGGGGAAAAACATCTCTGAGAAGTCACTACTGTTCACCACTGACTCTACTCCAACATTCATTCCTTGCTGAACTCTATAAGGGCACTGAGGGCACTACATCAGAGATGAGGAGGCTGAGGGTTCCCCCTTACTTTCTGCACATGATTACCCACGTGACTGTGAGCATCACGTTTCACCTCTCGCTGCCTCCTATTCTCAGACCAGCAAAACCTCCTGCCTCTACCAGAAGACTTATTTGATTGGTGTCTGCTTCCTACTGCCTTGTGGTTAAGGCCATATCCCACACATCACTAGCAGGTGTGCCACAACTTCTTTTATTCTCTGAAATCCCGGAAGCCAGGTGCAGCTGGTCAGCCCGACATACAGCCCACCAATAGCTGCTCTGTCCCACAGAAAGCAAGAGGAGTCCTATTACTGAACTTTGCTTGGAAATGAGTGGGGAAGAGTCTTCTCGCAAAGAGTCTCCTGCTAACAGGAACCCCACCAGGACACATATTCACCTCTCAGGGCCTAGTAACATGACCATCAGCCTCTGCCCTCTGCCACATCACAGGACATAAAGTAGCTTTCACTGCAGAGAACTAAATACTTGACAAATGTTTGTGAAGTGCCCAACAGGATTCAGTTTCCATCCTGAAGGATATTGCTCTATGCTACAGCAATATTCAATGACAACAAAGGCAGATCTGCCATCCTCCATCTCTGTTGACCCAGGACGTTTAAGGGAGGAAAATTAAAGAACCACTATTTGTTCTTATGACGGAAACAGGTGACAAATATTGGCCTTTCAGCATAGGTTGTACTTTAAATCTAACAAATTTCCAGAAACACATCACTTGTTCAAAGATGAACAAGTCATACTGTCACTAGCTAATGACCTACCTGAGCTTCTGTGGTCAACACACTCAACGATAACAGAAAACGTCTGGCCACAGCACAAAACATAGGGTAAGCATGCCACTGATACCAGAACGTAGGATCTTCTCAGCACTTCATTATTTCTGAGGCTTAAGTTCCTTTTGCTTTGTCTGCCTCTAATTTATTTAATCTTTGAACCTTTGCCTTCCATGTCCACAGATCACACATTGTAGTAGCAATCATAGAATCACTATAATTATATTACCTTACTCCATCTTTCAGAGATGAAATTCGGCATGTGCATCCAGTTCTTTTTTAATAAAGCCTGAAAGACACAAAAAGGACAAACTGTTTCTGACTGAATGCATCCAAATAAACAGGCTACTAGTATAGGAAAAATTTTTTTGAGGAAAGTAATAAATATAGGAACAACTGAAAAAAATCACTAAAAACTTGTAAAAAAAAATGCAGTGTTAACATTTTATAACTTAGCTCCTTTACCATTTGAAACAGAATCTGGACTGTGGGTCAGTTCTGAGGAAAGGGAACATAAGAATAAAGCCAAAAGAGAAATTTCAGAGTCAGGTACTGTTACTGTAACATTTTACACTTAAGGACTGTGATGTATATCTCCCTTCTTCTGTATTAATGAAAATACAATGCATTTAACTAAAATACTTTTCTATTAAGTCTGTAAAAGACTCAATGCAGTTACGGTATAAGAAGCTCAATAAAGTAGCTACTGCATGTCACCAGCAACAATCGTGCTCTCCTAGCCATAGCTTCTCAACTCGGCTACCTTGTCCCATCTGCTCATTCCAGTTGCAATCAGTGTTGGAGTCACCACATGGCACTGCAACTACTTCCCCAAGAGGATGCTCTGTGAAACAGAAATGCTAACAGCTGAACCCAGCCCCCCCAAGCAATTTTTACTGCCTGCAGTCCCAGACTGAATTCAGATGCCACTGGCAGACAGATTCAAGAGTTTCACTTCTTGTTGCCAACAGCCGCAGCTCTTCCATTGTGACAAGGAACATACTGTCCTTGGCTGTACCAACATCACTCACCATACGTAAGCAACAGGCATCTTAATGTTTGTTTTTTCCCTTCAAGAAGTTAAATCAAGATATTTCCTAGCACATTTTACCCCATAAATCAATCAGTCCAGAATCCTTACCCAAGTTTGTTGTTAAACAGATACACAATCCACACGGCAGGAAAGTAAGGCAGCTAGACATGAAGATTAACTTTAACCTGAGAAAGCTACAGCCTTCCTAGGCTCCCTCTGTAGCCAGCCGAATCAAACATCTACACCACTTAATCCACCAGCTATTGGGGTTAGCCACTGAGCGAGGCCCTGAGGTGCAGGGGAGGCTCCCCATCACACTGCCCAGGACTGCTTCTGTTCTGCTTAACACAGTTGTCACACAGCACCTTAACATTTCACCCATGGTCTCTTCTCAGCCCCCATGGTGATCTTAAGACATGATCATTATTTTGTGAGGGTACTGTTCTGAATTTTCAGGTTTACAGTTTCCAAAATGATGCAAGAGCTGTGTTGCAACCCAACAGAATGGTGCTTTGTAGCGGTAAACTAGGAACAGGTGCCTTGCATCTTGGCATGAGGGCAGCTGGGGCGCTGGATAGTGCAAAACCTGCCGGGATGCAGAGTGAGGTGAGGTACACAGACAAACCTGGCACAGTGCTGTCCATACGGGGAGCAGCCCATGGAGCAAATTATCTCCACCAACTCGCTCACTCCAGAAGCAAATCCAGAAGTAAGGTAACATGCAGTATAAAAAAGTGGGGGATCAGGATGAGGGAGCAAACTGGAGAGTGAAATGTGGATGAATCTGATGGGAAATGGGCTGGGCTACAGGACAGTCCAGGACAGCTGCCAGCTGAATACTCTAACTCATCTTCTCAGCCTTTTACCTTGAAGGCAAGAGACAGGCTTCCTCTAATGCTGTCCTACTGAACTTACTATCTCCTGCTATAGCCCAGACACGACCACCTCAAATATATCCTTTTTTTTTTCCTTCTTCTTCTTCTTCTTTTTCTAATGACATGAAAATCCTCTCAGAATGAAAGAGAATTTATGTGAATCCATGCAGGCTAGCTGCATGATTGCCCCTTTGCAGCATCACAGCATCTTGCAGGCTGAGACATTACGGAAGAACAGAAGCCAAACCCAGCAAAGCAACACTAGTGTGTTCAGCATAGTCTGCTGAATGATTACTCCACTGCACATATCTTTCCAAGAGGGATCTGTTCCTCAGCAAGAGGTAGTGGAATCTGACTTTACACAATAATTCAGGCTGGAAAGGAGAGTCCAGCTTTCTGCTCCAAGCAGGGTCACCTCTCAGCTCAGACAAGGTTGCTCAGGGTTTTATCCATTTGGGTCTTAAAAACCTCCAAGGACGGAAACTGTTCAACCCCTCTCGGGAAACTGTTCCACCTCTGGACTACCTGATGTTACAGGTGCCACTGGAACAGTAGTACAGTTATTTCACGTTTCCAAAAGCATTACAGAAGGAAAACAATAATTTATAAACAATTGCTTACCGCACAACTGATGTACCACGCAAATTGACCTTTCAGTTGCACGCCTTCACCTGTCTATTTGCACTCAGAATTATAGAACAAAAGACATCAACTGTGTACCTAGGAGTTAGCAAATAACTCTATGGATCAAATTTTTTATCTTAAGGCTAAACCAAAAGCTCTTCAACTAGTATGCTCTCCAGGACAAGAACAAGTATGATTTTTAACCTCAAATATCTGCCATTTTGCTACAACAGTGCACATTAGAAATCTTTGACTGTGGTACCACAAAACTGTGGCAAGGCAACAGGTTTCTATGTGGAGAAGATAATTCTCTAGTAACATATATAGATGGGGCAAATAGATAAATATATACAGTAGGATTAAGAAAGCTAAAACTTTAATTCACAGAAAAATATACTGATCAGTTTAAGCAGTTTTACTGCTTAAAACATTAAATTCAGGGAAGATGCATAAATAAAGAAACAGTGTTCAGATTTGTGATGCAGTAATTAAGATGCAATTCATCAGTTTACAGTGATGTATGTAAATATTAGGAAAACCAAAACTATCAAAGAAGAGACAGGACAGACGTAAAAGAAATAAGATGAAGTTAAAAAGCACTAAGACAAAACAACACACCGCAGACTAACAAGAAGAACTTCTGCTACAAATTGAGAAAAGTTGAGAAAAGCCAAGGAGAAGGAAGACCTCAGTGTCAGACAACGTAGCCACAAAAAGGGCAGATATTGTGTTAGGGTGTACCAGCCAATGTGCTCTTGTCACTACAAAAAGCAGCAATGAGACTGAGTCAAGAACACTGGGTGCAACAAGTTAAACACTGTCCATCTCAGTCTGTAACATATGTAGAGAAAGGCTTATCAGGACAACGGAGAGTCAGCATCCCCAGAGCAGACCAAGAAATTGTTAAACTCAGCAAAGTGGAGGCTGAGATGAGTTATAATTTGTTCTCCAGAAATACATCACAAGGGCTAAACACCAGAGAGGTGAAAAAAGCGTTAAGATAAATAGGATGTTAACAAAATAACTAACCTAACTGGAATAATAGCAACCAAGAAAGCTAGTTTGGCCAAGGAAAAGCTTGATTTCCATATAAAAGGAGCATTACGCCACTGTTAAGACTAGACTCAACAACTCAGGTAACTCCATCCAGCCCTATGCTTCTATGCACTCATCAGCAAAGCATCTAAAATTTCTTACAAAATTATACCTCTTCACAGAAGTGGCCTGTAAGGCAGCTCAAGTTTTCTTCTCTTTTCATTGTCAAAGGTGAAGGCAGAACAAACTTGAGAACAAACTTCAGACGAGAAGTGACAAAGTTTTTTACTTACGCTGTCTTTTGGAGAGTTCCTCAATGAGGACAGAGACATCTGACATTATGTGGAGCTCTTTTCAGCATTAAATGTGACATGCAATAGCTTTGGGCAAAGTCATTCACTATTTTAAATCATTTTTATTTTGGTAAATTCAGTGCAGGCACACAAAGTTCCAATTTGGTATCCTTTATAACTTCAACTGTATTTACTTAGTATAGTTATTTTTTCAATTTCCATTCTAAAAGCAGGGCACGTACTGTGAAAGCTCCTAGACACCATGAAAGCTACTCACAAAGCAAGTCACAGCCAGCCACAGTCACAAGATCAAGGGCTGATACAATGGACCTGCTACATTATAACCCTGTAATATAATGTACCACCATGCACCTTCAGGACATTTAATATAAATACTTAAACCTGGTAAGTTATTACTCATTTCACTTAAAATGAAAAAATGAAAATGGCAGAGATGATAAAGGAATCTAAAAATCCTATTTACAATACTATGACAAAAAATGACTAGTTTTGTGGCCACAGGTAAATCCCTTTCATCTCTGTGGCTAAGCTCACATATCTGTAAAACAGAGACAATGCGACCTAGTAACTACATCAAGTTTCTCTGCTGGCAAGTTATATCTGTACCTTGCTCACTACCATCAGGAAGTCACACCTATTTTGCAGAGTAACACTGGAAATCACACATTCTAGAGTGACGCGTTTTAAAATCAGTCCGTCAGTGACATTTTTAGAAAAATACTGCAACTTCTGCAGAGAAGGCAAGTCCTACCTACCAATCTCCCGCAGGGGTTCTCCTGCTAAGAGTTCTGACCTCCCACAGGTGCCCTCCTGCTCCACACCCCATTCCAAAAGCAACTTTGGTTCTTCAACTACATTTTTAGAGTATGCCTGTAATTCCTCCTCTTTGACACAATCGCATTTTTTAATTGCACTCCCAATTCTGTTGTGCTTTGGTACCTGACTAAGAACCGCTAAAGTGCTAGCTTTACCCACAAGAACTAAATTGAACATCAGTAGTACATGCCCAGGTAGTAAGCCTGGAGAGTCCGATGCCACTTGCATATGAAAGAATCTAACTGGGCACCAACTCAAGCCCTTCTTTTTCACCCTACGTTGTACAGTTTTTAAATTACATTGCCCTGTAATAGCAGTAAGACCACGGCAGAGTGTGGCAATGCGCTACTGCAGACCACACCAAAGCAGCAGCTTCTTAGCATGTTCTGCCTCTGGTCTTCTGCATTAAGAAATGACGACGATGGAAGAAAAGATTCTTCAAAGACTGCAGCATGCTTTTGCTTAATTAAAACCATACAGAAATTGTTTTGTAATCAGTTGATCACGGTAGTTCAAGCCTTAGTGCTTGCTGTCAGATTTTAAAAGCTATTCAGATCCTTCACCGTAAGGAAATGATACATAGTGAGATTTTTTTTCCCTCCTCAATTGCTTGTACTTGCAACCAGAGTTACCACACAAACTGAGGAGAATACCAGTTCTCAATTAATTCTGCCACACCATTATTCCTAAATACTGCAGAAAGTGAAGCACATGACACCATTCCCTGTGGAGAAACCTAAAAGTGTGATATAAAACAAACATAAAAACGATAGGGAGTGTACATGCTCCTATTGAAAATCCTTCACTTTCTCCTCTTCCCTCCCTTCTTCCCTCTTTCTCACTCACTGGACAGCAGTTAAATCACTCCAGGGAGGAATGAAAATAACGCTTTTCCATTGCAATTAAATGTGGTATCAACATCTCCAAAGGGTACCTGCAACCCACGACACCAGGTATGATTTTATCTATTAGTTAAACAGAGAAAAACAGAGCTACTTTGCCCAGAGGCTAGCTTTGATAGCTTTTATCCGGGCACAGTCCAACAGACATGCTATTCCAATGGGAGCTGAGCCAATCTAAGGTACTGCCTCCCATTGCTCATACTCACTTTTCCCCTCCTCCTCAGCAAAACTGCACGTTGGTACAACCTGAATTTCTTTTTTTTAAAAAAAAAAAAAAATAGAATACTTGGACATTAAAAAAAAAAGGCAAAACAGAAGTTTGCAAAAGGTACAATTTAAGCCAAAGCACTTCAACAGAACCAAGCTGGGGAACAACTATATTTGCTGTTTACGCTAGCAAATTCGAGGAGCAGGAACCTCTGCAGCAGACAAGCAGCTGAGGATGAACCACATGACAGTAGAGCTGCGAACAGATGCTCATTCAAAGCAAATTATCAGGCCCACTACAGCTCAGAAGACATTTCCTGTAAACATATTTTAAAGGCTCAAGTTTCCAATAATCAGCCTACAAACCCAGGCAGCACATTCTTTTTCTAGGTCAAGATAGTTATGACCCCAGCTACAAACCTCAAGCAGACAGAAGGTAGAATATACTGTGTGTCCTGCTGTGCTCTGTCTGATCTTCTCCTTTGCCTTGTGGCAAATAAAATGCAGCGTTTTTTAAACTCTTTTATAAACTATGTATGATTTCCTGAAGTCTTCCCTCATATTCCCCATTTTGAAACACCAGTCTTCAGGATTTTAAAGAACACCAACTCTCTTCATTTTGAGCAAATTATTATTGTGATCAGTGTGGCAACTCTTCCTGCAGTACTAACTTACACAAGATGCTATCACCATCATATCAAAATATGCCTTACAGAGAAAGAGGAAACTTGCCTTGTCTTGATCTGACTTCCCCAGAATTATTTCAGATTTGCTTGCATTATGTATGCAACCTGTACTTTCACAACATTAAAGTTTCAGCTATTTTCAGCTCCCATTTGGGAAGAAATAAAACACACATCTGTGACTGTATCTATATCACTGGTTGCAGCAGTGCTTTAGGATTCCTAATGCTAGGCTGTCTTCCTGAATGAGTCACGATTTCTTGTCGGGCAGAAACACAGTCACAATTTACCTTGCTCTGCACCTGATTTTCATGGAAAGAAAATCATAGTACATGCCAATACCTCCCCAGGTTGAACAAACATGGAGCCAGAACCCACAGCATGCCCTGACATTAGGTCTGTTCCTCAACATCGTCACGTGCACACCTTCACAAGTCAGCCTAGCTAAAGAGTGCTGTCCCGCAAAATGGGAAGCGAGGAAAAGAAGATTACAAAATAAAGTCTCAAGGTCAAATTGGTTTGCACGAGTGGATCCTGTATTTCACATTCCATTTTAAATATTTAGGAGAAGCCTTGGTTTGCTATTACAAGCATGATCAATCCAACCATTTACTAGGTGCTTATGCGGAAGAGATGAGGAGTATGAAGAACACCCAGGATCATGGTGAATCAAGGTGAACAGTTTTGTAATATTGTTGACAATAAATGAATGGTGTCCAGTACCTAAAATTCTCACTCCCTTCTTTCATTTATTGTATTAGTTGCACAGTAAGACACATTTTTCTTAGCTACCGAATGCCCAAACACCTGTCTCTCTTTTATCACAGGAGGCTATGCTTTCAGGCTAAATAACATCCCATTGTAAAACTAATCATCCGAGTAGTAATGGGTGGAAATTATCTTCATGCAGTGTAACCAAATCATAATTTTCTGAAGGTGTTCAGTTTTACACAAATCCCTGAGATGCCGACATTAAGATGGGTTTTCCTTCTAGGGTAATCCATTGCACTAATCTTGTCATGCAGACGTATTTTATGGACCTTCAAATGCAACTTGAGAGCTGATGCAAATTGGAACATCAGGCACTCCAGCCATGAAATGTGCAGCACAATATGGAGAAATCTAGGCTGCATTATTAATTTTTGCATATAAATAGTCACATGTTTACTGTGAAGACATTGTTTTCTTGGGTCCCAGAAATATGAATCACAGAGAAACGGAGAAAAAAGTACAAGTTGTAGGGAAGTTGGGAAAGTTGTAGAGAAGTTGGGAAAGTTGTAGGGAAGTTGAGAAAGATGTCATACTTTAAAAAAAAAAAAAAAAGCTGCAAAATATTACACTCCATCAGCTACTACAGCCCTCCCAAATGCCTATTTGCCACCTCCCTTCCTTCTCTTAGAAGCCTTTTAGAGGTTTGCAAATGTTGTTAGTGACAAGAAAGCACTGTGCTAGGAAGGATCTACTCTTCCCATTTATCTCGGACGTCTTGCTTATGACAGGAAGGGGTATCAAATCTTCACACAAATTGAGTCAAATTACTAGCAAGTTCTTGTCTGCTACTTATCACAAATATAACATCAGCTAAGCAGATCTTCACACTGATAAGTGTTCTGCACTCCATTTGCCTTTCTGCTAAATTTTATGTAAAATTGGTATTTAAAGACACCCCCAGTTTTTAAAGAGACAATTGTAACATGTGCCAAATTGTTTCTAGCCCTCGATAAAATCTTACCAGTGGCCCCTTGTGACATCTTTTGATTTTCCATGAAATTAAAGGCTGTGGGGATGTTTACATATCTAAAATATAAATCCCACTAACGAGCACAGAAAAGAACGTTCAGTTCTTCTTGAGCTATTAGGAAATACTTGCATCCCACAAAAAAGGCAAAGCATTTACAAGGTAGTCAAAATTCAGACACCATGGGTGTTGAAGCCAAGCCCCTCCCTTCCTCCCTTCACAGATGCACACACAGGTTCGCAGCCTCCCATCACTTCCAAATACAAAAGCAGCCGCTTCCTTCAAGCACTCCCCGTGCAAACAGAAGTTTATCCTTCCACTTGCCCAACCAGTTCCCCTCTCTCACTGCTCTATGTACCCTGAAGGTGCTCAACCCCTTCCACTACCCCTATGCACTGAAATGACATGGCATCTTCAAAAGGAACCTGTGAGAGAGCTCTTCTTCAAGGGGAAAAACAAAACACTACAAACTGCCCCGTGCAAACTGCCAGCACCTCCACCTCCCTCTCTGGGGCACAGAGCAGGTGGCAGAAACAGGGTTTTCATGGCAGAATGGGAGAAGGCAGATGGATGGCAGGAGCCAGGAGGACTGTTGCTGCCTTGGCCTCCTGCCTGCAGGCATCTCTGCCCTTCACAATCCAGCCTGCCCCACGGGCAGCAAAGCCACATCTCATTCTGCCCACTCAGGCCCACAGGAGCTGACTGCTGGGCATCATTTGCAGTTTCACCACGGAGAAGCCCTCGGACAACTTATTCAGTCTCTCTCAGATCCTGTCAGTTGAAAGGGCAATAATACTTGTGTGCATTCAATTGCAAAAGATGCTGGTAAAAGGGAGGTAACAATAAAGGATTTAATTTCACCATATAGCAATAAATGTGACAAATTAAGGTCATGGCACAGAAAGACAATTCTGACTCTATTTCATTCTGATCCCTCCAGCCGTGGCTTTGTGGAGCTCAGTAAAATAAGCCTCTTGAGCACCTCTAGCAATGGTGGTCGTGGCTCTCCTCCAGAAACCACAGGTCTGGATCCTTGAAGTATGGATTAAACACTGTCAAACACAATTCCCTTCAATTCAATTCTCATTTCTTACTTTACCCCACACCCTTAAGTGGCTACGTCCATTCACCATGTATTTTAGTGAAGGTGCTATAGATAAACTGATTGTACAAACTGTTTGTGAACATTCAGTAAAGATGGCAAAACCCTGTAAGGGTGTCTCATAGGATCCTCTATAAGACACCACAGCGCTTCAAGACAAACTTAGGACTAAAACGTCATTGAATTTGCTTCTGCCCAGTAACAAGCAATACCTAGTGTTACAAAAAAGCAATTTACATGACAGTATGAATGCTTACTCACACTATGTTAATTCTAAAAATGGCCAATCTGCAAACATAAGCACTCCCAACTTACTTTCTGAGATAAGATCACACTTGTTCTGGTTCCCTTCTATTCCCCAGCTAAACTGCAGACTTCATAGGAAGGCAGCCAAAAAAGAAGAATCCCCACTAATCTCCCATTAGTCTTTCTTTCTGGTCCATTTCTGGTCTAGTTTGCAAGCCTGCCTCACTGCATATGTACCGACAAAACAGTAGTCACTTTTCCACACAACTTTTCTGTGTAAAATCACTGTCCTGTAGAAGTATCAGTGTTTTTAATATCATGTTCTCACCAATGAGTTTACAAAGCTACGGGATAATAATCAGGAATCTTTCTTATGTAGGCAAAACCACAAAGGCCACTTTCTTCCTATTACTCACTACCTCCTGTTTCCCAAAATACAATTGAAAGTCATCCACTTATCTCAGAAACAGAGAATAATTTAATGAACTTTTCCCAGGCATTCACATTTAAGAGAGAGTTTATAACAGAAAGACCTCATTCTAGCCAGCTCAGCTGCATGCATTTATATTTCATGTATTCACAGACACAATACTAATATTTACTGATAGTAATACTCAGGATGCAATCCTTTTCACACAAATCCTCTATACTAATGCACAAACCTCAAAAAAGCTCTTCTTGCAAGCTTTCCTGAAACAGGGGACACTGTCAGCATGGTATTATTGTTTTCACGTCTTTCTATGTGCATTAAAAGAATCAACATTTTACCATGTTGGTCCATACGTCCTCAGGAGAAGCCCTCCCAGTTGCCCAACAGAAATAACACTGATGCCAGGGAAAAAATAAAACTTTTGCTTTAAAGTCAGACCACTAGTGTCTATTTCTGAAATGAGACAGTAGAAATCTTTTATAGCAGCTTGTATTTCAGGAATCTGGGGCTTAAAATACACTTACCTATCACACAGGAAACCTGACGAAGTTACTGGCTTTTTAGTGCAATCTAGAATACTGCGGCATCGTCATCTTGGGGTTTTTTGTTATTGTTGTGTTTCTGGGTTTGGGGTTTTTTTGTTGTTTTTTTTTTAAATCAGATTTGCTGCCCAAATAACCTGCAGAAATGGACATGCTCTGTTATTCACCCCTGCCTGTAGCAGCTCTGCCATCTGGCACTAGCAAGTATTTATCTAAAAAGTAAATCTGAATTAAGGATCATGAACCCATTCCTTTTAAACTGTGTTTCACCTGAACACAGAAGGTCAATTCACAGTCATGCAGGACGTCGAATTTACCAATTCGCTACTGTTTATTTAAGCCCACACAGTAAACTCAGAGGTACTCTGCTGCTTTAAAAGATGAAGCACCATACTGAAATGAAAACTGAGCTAATCCCAGATTTCTGCATCCCTATAAAATACAATGAGAATTCAGCACAGAAATAACATATCATAATCCAGGCCATAATCTCATTTAGCCAGAGCAAAATGAACTATACACATCCTTACGCTGGCTCCAACTCCAGAGCAGGGCAGAGTGACTATAATGATGAAGGACTAGTCAAGTGGAAACTCAGACCCTGAAGGCAAATGAAAGGACCATCATTGCTATATTCACAGTATAGGCTGCGTCCTTCGCTCTATTTAAACTAGCACATGCTCAAGAACACACAAAGGTTTCAACAGACAAAAATTGAGCCTGTGACTTTTTCTGTGCGATATAAAACCTCATGCAATGCAATGAGGTGGGAGCCCCTCTGACGGTTTGGACCTTCCAGGGCAAACAGGATGTGTTCACTGCCTCCCTCTGTGTCCCTCTGCTTGAACTGCTCCAGGACTAAGTGAAGAGCTTTTCAGGACACAGTATAAACAAAGATTTAACAGTTCTTTCCTCCCCCTCTTTAAAACCAGGCAACAAATCTAATCCAAACAAGAAGACTTATTCAGAAAACAGGAAAATGGATAAAACAGATGCTTTCTAGGTGTACACACATATACAAATAAAAGACCCCCAAAACAACTGATGTAAATACTGTAATTTCTAAGAATTACACAAATAAAAAGATGAGTTCTCCAACAAACAAGATGGTTCAGTATTCAAATAGTGCTATTCATACTGCTCACATGCAAGGAATTTTATTCTAATATAACTTCACTTTCTATGGGCTTATTTCTAACATGCAAAAAAAGAAACAAAAACTTGTAAAAAAAAAACCCAAATCAAACAAACTTTTTCCCTCCCTCCTTTTCAAATTTAGAGTTGAAAACAGAAATGCTGTGCTGTTCTGTGACACAAGGATGTACTACATAAGCACCAATGTACTGATGCTTTTTCATATACTGCAGAGTCCTCTTTCAGAAAGTCTAATGTCAAATAGCAAATCACCATAGAAAATATGGCAACCATTTTTTTGTGAAAAAAATCATTATTCAGTGCATGGCCCATCTTCTACTCTGTAAAACTCAGCGTCTGATACAGCAGTGCTCCAGTTTGGGTTGATCATTAGGTAAAACTATAATGCAATCCAAAAATCACCCATATTAAAGATGATTCACATAAATTCATTTCAATAATAAGACTGGATTTCCCCCAAGTTCTTCACTAGCCATTTAGCAAGACTGGCTATGTATCATTGCTGATGTAGCTTTTGTTTAAAATAAGAGAGGAGGTGCTTTCTCCCACTGAAGGTCTCAGAGCTTCAAGAATTTTGGAGAAATGCTTTATTTTCTCCGTGCCCCTCATTTCTCCACTTACTACCCACAGCAACAGCTGTGTTTCCTGCAGAGTCACTTCCCCCCGCCAGGGCAGGGAGAGGTAGAACAGCATGCACAAGGACGATGCCACTGCCCGTTTCGAAACTTCTGCTCAAGGACTGAGGAAGCACAACATTTAAGAGATCAGAGCTAATCCAGTAAGCATTGCTTCCCACGTGCCAGGAAGGCAGACGGAAGGGCTCAGAGTAACACAGTTAGGGCACCGCCACAAAGGAAGCCACAGAAAAAGCAGCAGGTTTCACAAAAGAAGAAACAAATAAAAGGACAGCCGAACACCCCACCTGTCATTTGCAACACAAGCGGCGCAGGAGCAAAAGGGAAGGGCTGAATTACACGAGCTTTGCAGCTTTGCACCATTTAAGGCTTGCCTAGGTGGAAAATCTACCAAGGGGAGAGAATCACTAAACAGGTTACAGTAGAGCAGCTGAAGTGAGAATGGAAATTTCAGCAGGAAGTCAATAAAAGCTTCAGCGAGGGCAGAGATAACAAAACATGGCTCTGGAGTAAAGCAGAGATGAGAAAACCAGCCATGCAAGCACCGGTGATCCTGCAGGTTAGGAACAGGAGGGGAGAACAATGAGCTGGGATCTCCTGCCTGGGTACACTGGAAATAACAAACCATTTACTACAGAAAAGAAAGGCCAAGGAGATCATGAACTCACACACTTCAAGTCTTGCCAAAAGTACAGGTGAAATGGTCCCAACAGCTTCCGCCATTTGTTGCCTTTACAGCCTGATGCAAAGCCAACTTAAAGCAACAAAAACTAACTTCCAGGGTACCTAGAGGGCAGACTTCGACAAGCCCTATTATACTTATTACAAAATCCCTGCATAGAAGGATCAAACGCAGCTGCTTCCTTTCCACTTAAGACAAAGTTAAGATCACTTCCCTGCACAAATCTCTCCTACCTTGGATATTTACGTTTTAGTTGTGACTTGTTAATATATCCAAAAGAAAGCATGTAATTATCAAGATAGTATCACAACAAATCACCACTAAAACCGCTGTAGTTCTTCCCAGCAGCTTTCCAACTCACATAAAGCAAACTGTCTAGCTATCTTGCGAGGCTGGCCTTTTTGTTCTTTTCCCAGCTGACGCTCTTTTTCATTTAGTGGCATTCCAGCAGCAGACAGAGGGATACAGCAGGCAGCAGAAGAATGAGATGAATCAGAGGGAGTTCTCTCTGGTGGTCAGCACTTGCACAAAGAGTTTATGGACAAGTAGGATGGACAGGCTGTCTTCAGGGTTGTGTTGACTCAGGGGCTGTCATCCTGTTTTTTAGATGTTAAGCATGTTCTCGCAATTTCTTTTCAAAATGTTAACTGTCAATTATTTAACTGTGCCCACGATGCATTAATAAAGAAATTATGTAAACTCAGTTGAAGATAATTGAGTTTTATTATCATAAATTATTTGTTCTGGTTTGACACAATACAGAATTCACACTCTAAATGCATACCTACTTAAAGGTAAACATGAAGGCAAACACAATTCTGACACACAATCAGAAAACAATAATTCGGATAGAAAGCAGTGGAAAAATTAAGACTGTAAACAGTGTTTTATTTAAACTTGTTTTGATTTGGGAGGGGAAGGAAAGACTGCCATATGCAAGAGCTCTGTTAGTGAGCAGTCCTAAACCCAACACTAATATTGTTTAAAGTAGCTTGCATTTATAATGCTGTAAAATCAGAAATATTTTATATCAGAAACATAAATCATTAAAATCAGTCACCACAATTTTGTTCTGGCAGATGGGTGTCCATGAGTGACATTGTTTAAAAAGTTTCTCTCACACTATAGTTTTCTAAGTTGAATGCCACAAGAAATGTAAATATACTACAAATGTGCTAGCAAGCCTTACTCTCTTATTTTAATAAGAAACCTAATCTTTTTTAAAAGAGTAAGTAACACCAAATCTAGTTAATTCATAGCAATGAAAACACTGTGAATCAGCGAATGCCATAAACTAGCAAATAGAAGAAGAACCGAAAGTATGCTGTTATATTTAAATGACCTTACTACAGTAACAAATTTCTTTGAGAGGATAAAACAGTGGTCATTTTTGTGCAAATTCTACAAGGAAATGAGTGGTAGTTTCAAGTAGCTGAAAGTAAGCTAGTAAGTGATCCATTTTTGAAAATATAATTCTCTCATTCTGAAAATAATACACAGAAGTGACCAGGCTCCCTTCTTATTAAGAGCAGCTGCCAATCTCACTGTAAGATGCACCTTAAAAGGACATTGCCTCACAAATGCAAAATAAATGAGGAAAAAAAAAAAATAACACAAATTCATTATTGCAGTTCAAAAACAAAGATTCCCTAACTTACTTAGAAAATCTCTTGTGGAGAGTACAGCAAAGGCTCAATACACAGTGGATTCCACGTAAGGAAAAACAGCGATACCAGTCTAGACTACATTAAAATTATAGCACCAGAGTGAATAAAATAGCAGTAAAGCCACTACAAACAATTGATTTACCCACTCTGCATATGTCAACACTAACTAGAACATGTCCCACTTTTTGCATATAACCAATTGTCAGAACAGGACATATATATATATATGCGGGCTTTTAGTGGCACAAAATTAAAACTACCCTAGTATCTGGAAGTATCATTCAAAGTATTTCAAGAAACTGTTTACATCCAGGCACGTCACGGATCACAGCATGCGCACGCTCCCAGTCTGAATGCTGAAGGCAAAACAACACTGTGATTCTAAAGGTAAACAATTATTTTGCTAATACCACCGTTCTTTTATTCTATTAACACAGAAATTCAGAAGTCAGTAAATTTAGTTTTAAGCAAGAATGACAGAACTGAAGCACGCTCCAAAGAACAGAGGGCTGCTTAAAAACTAGTTGTTTTCCTTGCCCTACCGTCTAGCAGCACTGTTTCTTCGAAAGAGGTCTTCTGTCCTTAACATGGCTGCCATGCCTTACATAACATCAATGAATGAGAATGTAGTTATTTTATTTCCTAGGACGTGCACTGCCCATTAGCCATATGATTCTCCATATGGCACTGCAAACAGTCGAGACAAAGCTTTGCAGTAACGCAGCTCCAAAGATCAGCATCCTCTGAGAATAAGCAACAGCAGAAAGAGACTCAGCCTTCACAAGCTCTAAATTCCCTTTCGTATCTTTCTCTAGTAAATAACAGGCATTCTTACCTTAAGAAAACAATAATAACGGTGCTCAGTAGAGCCTCCTCTGCTTCATCTGTGCTCGTAAAAAAAAATCTTGGCGCAACTGTCTGCTGCAGCAGGTAATCAATAATATAACCTGCTTCTTCTGTTGCCAGAGCTGCTCCATCTGAACGCTAGCTAATGTGAACACTGTCAGTGTGAGTCATACCAGTGACTCAGAGCAGATGCAGAGCTGCAGGAGGAGTTTAAGTTTCAGGGCTTCCTCTCGCTCGCTCGCTCGCTCCTATTCCCTGTCGCACAGGCAGGCACGCACTCGTCGCCCGTGTGTCTGTGTATGCCTGCAGACTGCCCCAGCTTTTTCTTTCAGCAGCAAGCTTGATTTCATCCTCTACATAATCCTGTTTGTTTTTTCTTTTTTCCCAGGATGGCAATTCTGGTTCTTTCTTCACTGTAAACATATTTATCTTGAATGCAAAATCTTGGTCTGCAAGCCCAGGTCAATACTGTGGTATGCCAGGTGGTGTGCTACTACAGCATATCTGTGGGCTCGCACCTCTCATCAAGACTAGGGGAAGAACTCAAATACCCCAGGAAAGATTCTAAAACAAAAGTATTGAGTTAGGGCAATACCCATTTATTCATCACGAGTTTATAGCAAAGTGCCTCTAATTTCTTTAAGTGCTCTGGGAGGACAAATTTGGTCTCAAAAGCAGTGAGATAAAAGAACTGCAGGAAGGACTATGGGATGCACATGAGCACAAATCCTATGTGCCTGACACCAGTTTAGCAAGGAGAAGTGCCTACAGGAAAACAGCATAGCTGCATTATAGACAGGGGCAGCGCATCTGGGTTTAGGGTTGAATTCTGGCCGCCTCCCCTACAGCTATCCATCTCACTAGGCACGGATCGCCACAGACAAAGAAGCAATTTGATCACCTATTTATTTCCCAGGCCCGCCAGACTCCCCACCACATACAACTGAGAGCGTGCATCACAAAGCCAAAGTTAGGCACTTAATGCTAGGCAGTGTTGATATGCACTGCTGTACTGATTACACTTTATTTCTGAAAGCCACATTCTAATAAGCAGTTGCAGTGTTGAACAAATCCAGCCTTCAAAAGAGGCAGATGAAGCCCTCTACTACTGAGCCAACAGGTCACAGAACGGTTTGGGTTGGAAAGGACCTTCAAGATCATCTAGTTCCAATCCCCCTGCCATGGGCAGGGACACCTTCCACTAGACCAGGCTGCTCAAAGCCCCATCCAACCTGGCCTTGAACACTTCCAGGGATGGGGCATCCACAGCTTCTCTAGGCAACCTGTTCTGGTGCCTCACCACCCTCACAGTGAAGAATTTTTTCCTTAGATCTAATCTCAATCTACCCTCTTTCAGTTTAAAGCCATTACCCCTCATCCTATCGCTATATGCCCTTGTAAAAAGTTCCTCTGCAGCTTTCTTGTAGGCCCCTTTTAGGTACTAGAAGGCTGCTAGAAGGTCTCCCCGGAGCCTTCTCTTGTCCAGGCTGAACAACCCCAACTCTCTCAGCCTGTCTTCACAGGAGAGGTGCTCCAGCCCTCTGATCATCTTTGTGGCCCTCCTCTGGACCCGCTCCAACAGGTCCATGTCCTTCTTGTGTTGAGGGCCCCAGAGCTGAATGCAGTACTCCAGGTGGGGTCTCACCAGAGCGGAGTAGAGAGGGAGAATCACCTCCCTCCACCTGCTGGTCACGCTTCTTTTGATGCAGCCCTGCATATGGTTGGCTTTCTGGGCTGCAAGCGCACACTGCTGGTCATGTTGAACTTCTCATCAACCAACACCGTCAAGTCCTTCTCCTCAGGGCTGCTCTCAATTCATTCTCTGGCCAGCCTGTATTTGTGCTTGGGATTGCCCCAACCCATGTGCAGGACCTTGCACTTGGCCTTCTTGAACTACATGAGGTTCATACAGGCCCACCTCTGAAGCCCGTCAAGGTCCCTCTGGATGGCATCCCTTCCCTCCAGTGTGTCGACCACACCACTCAGCTTGGTGTCATCAGCAAACTTGCTGAGGGTGCACTCCATCCCACTGTCCAAGTCGCCGAAAAAGAACTTAAACAGTTCCGGTCCCAATACCGACCCCTGAGGAATGCTACTCGTCACTGGTCTCCACTTGGACATCGAGCCATTGACCGCAACTCTTTGAGTGCGACCATCCAGCCAATTCCTTATCCACCGAGTGGTCCATCCATCAAATCCACATCTCTCTAATTTAGAGACAAGGATGTCGTGAGGGACAATGTCAAATGCTTTGCACAAGTCCAGGTAGATGACGTCAGTTGCTCTTCCCTTATCCACCAAAGCTGTAACACCATCGTAGAAGGCCATCAAATTTGTCAGGCATGATTTGCCCTTAGTGAAGCCATGTTGGCTGTCACCAATCACCTCATTTTCCATGTGCCTTAGCATAGTTTCCAGGAGGATCTGCTCCATGACCTTGCTGGGCACGGAAGTCAGACTGATTGGCCTGTAGTTCCCCGTGTCTTCCTTTTTTCTCTTTTTAAAAATGGGGGTTATGTTTCCTCTTTTTGAGTCAGTGGGAACTTCACCAGACTGCCCTGACTTCTCAAGTATGATGGATAGTGGCTTAGCAACTTCACCCGCCAGTTCCCTCAGGACCCGTGGATACATCTCATCAGGTCCCATGGACTTCTGCACCTTCAAGTTCCTTAGAGGGTCTTGAACCTGATCTTCTCCTACAGTGAGCAGTTCTTCATTCTCCCAGTCCCTGCCCTTGCCTTCTGCAATTTGGGCAGTGTGGCTAGAGCACTTGCCAGGGAAGACTGAGGCAAAAAAGTCATTGAGTACCTCAGCCTTCTCCATATCCCAGGTCTCCTGTTTCCTTCTGGAGAGGGCCCACATTTTCCCTAGTCTTCTTTTTATCACCAACGTATTGATAGAAGCTTTTCTTGTTGCGCTTGATGTCCCTGGCCAGATTTAATTCTATCAGGGCTTTAGCTTTCCTAACCTGCTCCCTGGCTGCTCAGACAATTTCTCTGTATTCCTCCCAGGCTACCTGTCCTTGCTTCCACCTTCTATAGGCTTCCTTTTTGTGTTTGAGTTTGACCAAGAGTTCCTTGTTCGTGCACGCAGGCCTCCTGGCGTTTTTGCCTGACTTCCTCTTGGTTGGGATGCATCACTCCTGAGCTTGGAGGAAGTGATCCTTGAATATGAACCAGCTTTCTTGGGCCCCTCTTCCCTCCAAGGCTTTATCCCATGGTACTCTACCAAGCAGATCCCTGAAGAAGCCGAAGTCTGCTCTCCTGAAGTCCAGGGTACTGAGCTCGCTGTGCGCCCTCCTCACTGCCCTAAGGATCTTGAGCTCCACCATTTCATGGTCACTGCAGCCAAGGCTGCCCTTGAGCTTCACATTCCCCACAAGCCCCTCCTTGTTGGCAAGAACAAGGTCCAGCATAGCACTCTCTCCTCATTGGCTCCTCTATCACTTGCAGAAAGAGGTCATCATCAACACATTCCAGGAACCTCCTGGATTGCCTATGTCCTGCTGTGTTGTCCCTCCAACAGATATCTGGGTCGTTGAAGTCCCCCATGAGGACCAGGGCTTGTGAATGTGAGGCTGCTCCTGTCTATAGAGGGCCTCATCTGCTCAGTCTTCCTGGTTGTGTGGCCTGTAGCAGACCCCCACTATAGGGTGACCTGTCCCTGCCCTCCCTTTAATCCTGACCCATAAGCTCTCGGTCAGCTCCTCATCCATCCCCAGGTGAAGATCCATGCACTCCAGCTAGTCATTGACATAGAGGGTGACACCCCCTCCTCGTCTCCCCTGCCTGTCCTTCCTAAAGAGCCTGTATCCTTCCATTCCAACACTCCAGTCATAGGAGCCATCCCACCACATCTCCATGATGCCAGTAAGATCATAGCCCTGCAGGCGCGTGCATGTCTCTAACTCCTCTTGTTTATTCCCCATACTACATGTTTGCATAGAGGCATTTAAGTTGGGCCCCCGATGAAGCTGACTCACTGGCTGGAGCGGCTGGAATTCCTTTGTGCTGCTCTTCAGGTGCTCTCCTGCTGGTCCGTGATCCTCCTCCAGGCCCTGGGCATCTGTTGCTGGCACTGGCATCAAATTGGTAGGAGTGGGATGGATTGAGGTTCCCCTCCCCCTGGCAACTTTAGTTTAAAGCCCTCTTCACCAGCTTGGCAAGCCTATGACCAAAGATGCTCTCCCTCTTCTCTGACAGACGGACCCCATCAGCCCACAGTAGACCAGGTTTGTCAAAGCGAGTCCCGTGGTCTAAGTAGCCAAAACCCTGGCTGTGGCACCAGTCCTATAACCATTTGTGGATTTGCCAGATCTGATGGCCCTTTCAAACCCCTTCTCTTTGACTGGGAGGATTGATGAAAAAACTACCTACATTCCAGAGTCTCTTACTGCTGCTCCCAGGGCTCTGTAATCCTTGATGCTCCTCAGACTGCTCCTGGCTGTATCACTGGTGCCCACATGAAACAACAGCAGTGGATAATAGTCGGCGGACTTTACGAGGCTTGGTAGTCACTCGGTCACATCCCTGGTCAACCCCATGGAAACAAATTATGGTGGGATGCATCAAGAGAGTCTTGTCGAAAGAAGCTGCTGGCCCAAGGAACAACGCCATTAAAATGTGTAGACCTGCTTAACAGCCATTCATATAAACATCCCAGATAGTCTGGGAAAAAGGCACTTGGTTTATGTCAAAGCATTTACAGCAGAACATCTTTCCTCATATTTAGCAAATGTCCAGCTGGCTATCACCCAGATAAACAGATTTGTGTTGAGATTTCTCATGGAAAAGCTAGTATCAAAGCATGACTTTCATGATTCTGTGGTTTTTGTCTTTTTAAAGAATTCCTTCTTTTGCAAAGCCCAATCAAATGAAAGGTAAGTCCACCCATCTAATTCAAGTATGTGCACATACTGTATCTGGTTGCTATTAAAGCCATTGAATGAACTTTGTGCTATTGATGGCAAATGTTTGCTCTCCATGTATCTCAAAGCAGCCAAAAACACTGGTTTGGCAGGGATCAAGAGATGAGAAGGAATCAAGCTAAGCAAAACAATCCCTGAAGCATGGTCATGGAGTTAACATAAACAAGGAGGATAAAGAATAGCTGGTGTCTATAAAGATACACTGAACTAAACTCTTTCCCCTAAAACCACTAGTATTCCATCTATCGCTTGGAAAATCTTCTGTTGAATCCCATGCTTTCCCCCAATTTACTAATGACAGTGAATCTTTGCTCCTTTCAAGCTTTCAAGGCTTTATTTTCATGTCTTAAATGGTTGAATAGGCAAAAGAATGCTAAAATCCACAGCATGTCTGGGAAAAAAAAATAAAGAACAGCAGCAGCAACAAAAAACCCAAACCAAGACCCCTGAGATTTTAAAACAGGAAAACTAATAGCAAGGCCACGGTCCAAATGGCATCTATGACACAGGCAGAGAGGAAGACAAAACTGAAGACAAAATCAGAAAGTACTTTAAATGTGTGAGAGGTTGGGGTTTTTTGGGGGGGGGAGTGGGGGGTGGTGGTGATGGTGTTCTTTGTTTGTCTGGTTTTAAATATATGGCATGCAATTGTGTATCTACATGCAATTTTGTGTCGCTGTCCACCCAGAAGCATAGATTTGGATCAAAGATGACTCAAAGAAAAGAGCTGTTAATGGCCTCAAAGAGATAAAACACACCAAGAGTGAGCATGCACTGTGTAAAATGCACGTACTTGCCTCAGCTGCAAATGACCTCTTCTACAAATCAGCAGTGATCTAGCTTCTGTAGGCAGCAGTTCCAGGTTGCCTAATTTATCAGTCTCCTTAGCTGGACCTTCTGCAGGAGAAGGGGTTTGGATCCTGGGTCTAAAAGTGGGAAACTGGAAGCTTCTTACCCCAGCAGAGGTAAAACCCCAAAAACACTGATGTGGATGAAATCTTGAACAGGAATTTAGTACAGCCTGCTAAACTAAACACTGCTGCAAGAGATTTTCCATTAAAAGGCAGTGTAGACTATTATACACTCTTTAAGGACTAGAGAGAATAGTTTTTCCTGTTTCTCCTTTAAGAAACAAGCAAACAAAGGCTTTTCTATAGTACCTATTCAACATGGCACCCCAGAACATGCTAGAGTAAAGAATCCTGTTCCTCCTCATCATCTCCCTGTCTCTGGGAATTTGTTTGTTTGGGTTTTTTTTTTTTTTAAGTCATCATTATGCCAATGATGGTGGAAATGGTTTCTCACAGCCTCTTCCAGGTTGCCAGACTCCATATTAACCTGCTTTCTCATGAAAGCTCAGTCTCATGAAAGTCAGATTGTCCTTACTGAGAACACCAATCTCCACTCCTGTTCTTGAGCCTTTTTTCTTCTTAGCTATACTGTCCCGGGGGGGGGGGGGGGGGGGGGGGGGGGGGGGGAGGCGGGAACAAACCATTCATTTTCTTCAAGGACAGAGCTGGCTCCCAATGCAATAGAGTAACAGAAGCAGATGGAGGATCACTGCCGGTATCCACAGTGATGCCTCCCCTCCTCCTTCCCCCCTCACCCTGCTAGCCTTCCAGTCATCTTTCCATCAGCTGCATACTCTGCTGCATCCTAATGTTTTGTGGCCCTGTTTTTCTGAGCCCTGTGGAAAGGTGGGAGTTCGGAGATACTAATTTTTGAGAAGCACTGTCACATGTTTTCAAGACAGAAAGCAGAGCATATTTTCTGTACAGACTCACACTCTCTTTATCCTTGTTACGTACATTACAGTACTTTCCAAAGGCCCTCACCAGTGAGCAGCCACACGTGGAGGTGAGCACTATGCCTACACGCAGTAGAAGAGACCCACTGCAGAAGGAGCACGTATTTTGAAAAGACATATAGGTAAAAAGTTGAGAAGGGAAATATTTTTGCATCATCTTACAAAGCACAGCTAACTGACTTGGCTACGGTTGTTCCACATATCCACAGCAAAGCCAAACACAGAAACTAGATTTCAGTGTATTGCTCACTAGACCATCAAACTTCCCTTTCGGTGCATCTCAGTAGTAGGTTCATTTCTCCCAGCTAATTACCTTTTGTGAGTATTTTGTTATGCTATGACAAAAGCACTGTTTGCTTCTCAGGAAAATTAAAACTCCTGCTGGGAAAAGCATCAGCATCAAAACCTTTATCCTGCACAGACAATGAACAGAGGAAGCTACACATGAAAGCAGAGCTTTAGCGACTGAGTATGGGAGGAGGGAAGAGGATGCACTTATTCATCACATTTATCCCAGAAGATAAATAACAGGACACACTATAGCAGTTAAACTTTTTACTGTCACTACATCATCCACCAACATCTCAGTAGCATCTAAAACTCATCTCTACAAAAGCAGTTAGCAAAGCAACCCGCAAGAGGCCGTGGGAAACCATTTCCACCATACCACACAAGTACACCTCTTCACTGAGATCACCTCCTGTCCTGGTTGCGGCTGGGATAGGGTTAATTTTCACCAGAAGCTGGCCGGGGTCTATTCTATACCATGTGCCCGTCACGCTCACTATTTAGAGGGGGTTGACCGGAGGGGCGGGAATCGCTGCTCGGAGCGGGCTGGGCGTCGGGCTGCGGGCGGGAGCGACCTGTCCGGAAAGCACCGCTAAGTACACGCTGTTGTTGTCATTGTTGGGGTTTCTCGCTTGTTTGTTCTCTTTCCCTTTGTTGTTTGGTTAAACTGTTGTTGTTGTTAACCCACGAGTTTTTGCTTTTCTTCGTCCCAATTCTCTCCCCGTCCCACCGGGAGGGGGGGGTGAGCGAGCGACCGCGTGGCTCAGCCTCCGGCTGGGGCTAAACCACGACACCTCCTCAAGTTACTGCTACAGCTATGACCCAAGTAAAACGTGTTGGTTTTTTTTTTTTCTTGTAACAATCCAAAACTACGTACCCTGCACTGGAAAGAGACGACAAAGTTACAAGCTGCCTGTAACATACTGCATGCAGACCTCAAAGGGAAGTACTTCAGTGCATCTAGTGAAAATGCACAAGATGACCTAAATGCCCATTTTCTCTTTATGGTCTGTTCTCAGCAGACGAAACAAGAGACTCTGAGAGACTAAGATCAGAGAAATCAGCTAAAACAAGACAAGAAAAATATATCTCATAGCAACAAAGACGTACTGACCAGATGGGTTTACAGACACTGCTGTGGCTCTTACATATACAGACATCGATGTATCTGCTGCATGCTTGGACAAGAAGGACTCTCCAAGATTGCCCTTGATGTCAGCATAGTGTCAGCTGACCTTTTGGCAGCTGGCCTGCTCATAGCTATCCACTTCTCTTTTTCTCTTTAATGTCAACATCTGCCCATGTTTTGCATTGATAGAAAAGGTCAGCAAGACCCTAATGATACACTAAACCTGATTATCAAGTGATGCACCATTTGCAATTACCATGTGCCCAATCTCATTCTCCTTATATTCAGAGCTCTGCTTTTTTTCCTAAAAAACTATACAGTGCAAGTGCGGAAGCATCTGTAATCTCAAATTTTACATACATGCCTTATAGATCACTTTGGATACCAGAGAAAGCATGTCAGAAAACATCTGGTCTCTCCAGGCTTCCAAGAATATTATAATTTGTTCTTTCAACACAGACACAATTTTCTGATTCCAAACAAGCTTTATCTTTCTGTACAATGTACAACTACCTCTCTGTTTCAAACCAGCATGCCCCATTTTTCCACACGCATACAATACTTTCAATTGAATATTGATCTATGAATCCTAACAAAAGAGACACCCAAACCCAGGCATAAACTCATTTTGAGGCAACCATATGTTACTGCATGGCTTAAACATCACGGGTCCTTGCCCTAACAAAATGCTATATTCTGGTGGGAATTGTCTACATCCACTCATTTTGCTCATTCAATACACTCTATACATTTTCTGAGTGAAGTTTTTCCTGTTGTCTTCACAATGCAGGACTTGCAGATCTTACGCTGGTCTTCGTGACCTATGACTAGTAGGTTCTTCAAATGCCTCAGAAAGAACAATTATCAATGCTGGAGAAAGTCGATGCAAAGACTTATTATTTTCTCAGTACCATCTGCTGCACTGGGTAAACTAATCAAAAAATAGTAAAACTGAATGTAAAGCCAGACAATTTTGATGACTATTGTGCAACATTTCTTATAAAATTTACTCCTCCTCATCTGCATGATGAAAGAGCAGCTGTAATGCAAGGTTTCTGTGTTTGCACAACAGATTTCTAATGCTTTGTCTTGTCTTCTCAACTCATCTGTACTCCTTTGCAAGTGAACCAGCCCCTATTTTTAGCAGGGAAATCATCTTCTGGTATGTTCCTCATTAGTAAGGTCATGAAAAGGAACTGCCTACCTAAACACATTTAAGGGTCTAGTTCTGTTACTCCTACTCTTGGCACTCTTTGCCTTTACCATGCAAAAAAAGTCCTGTTGTTAGTATAGTGTAATACAGCACTTCACAAAAAGCTAAGAAGGTCCCCAAATGTATGTTGACCAGTGACAGAGCTAATAAAAAGAAAAGCCATGGTTAAACCATTTTTCTTCTTTCTCTCTCAAAATTCTTTATTTCTTCTTTCAAAATAAATTATGTAACAATCCAATCAGAAAGAGTTATCTGCAAGCTCACAAATTTTAAGTTGCTACGTGTGAATCCATCCTTTATTTGTGGTGCACTGTAAATTATTCCCCAGGTTAATGCCACCAAATATCAATGGGACCATTCAAATATTAAGGTACTGTACATGTGGGATTGTGTATCAGAATCCAGACCAGCGGGGGCCTGAGGTGGAAAAGCTTATTAAAGTTGTTGATAATGGAAGTGTTTCTTTCATGATTAATCTAAATTTTGACATTCAGAACTTAATTGACTTCAGATCATTTGGGATTTTTCCTAAAATTAGGCCATGGAAAAAGCTCACAAAAAGTAGCACCTCAGTGTTTTTAATGTGGTTTCAAAAAAAATCTTAATGCCAAAGGCTACCTGCCTTATTCTAAGAACAGTCAACTATAAATCAGCAAACCTACACAGATAATAAGAAAAGGCAAAAAATACAAAAAAAGAGAATAGTTTCAGAATCTCCTTATTAAAGAAACCATTTTCTTTTTCTTCAGGTACATAAAAACACAGACTGCCCCAATCGGAACTCTGTGCACCATTTGTTGGCACTTTCATCAGTTATGACGTCTTTTTCCATGTATCTATTGGAAGATCAGGTGGTATATCAGAACTGAGAGTAGTTGCTTTGGGTTTTTTTTAATCAGTTTCATTTGTTTATGTATAATCCAGAAGTGTGCATTGATATATTGCTATATATATTTCTAGATCATTTTCACTTCCTAGTATGGTAAAAGGTCTCATTGCATGGGATGTCTTGCGGACTAAAGGGAGACCAGAGATTACAGATGTTTGCACTACATAGTGTTTTGGGAAAAGACTTTGAGTCCGTGAATTTAAAGGGAATTAGACTGGGCAGATAATAATTGAAGACATTGCATCATTCAATTACCAGGTTTAATGCATTATTACAGTCTCATCGACCTTCTCTAACAATGTTTGTGTGTCTGTATTAAGGAAGTATGATTAGTATTAAGGAATTATGATTAATGGAAAACATTGGTAACTGTGCTACTTAAAGGTAATTTTTTTTACATATATATCTTATGATTCTATAAAGCCGTCATCTACTCACTTTCCCATCATGTATGGCATACATTCATTCAGTTGTTGAACAGATCCATCTAAGTCACCAAACAATTCCAGCTATGCAGAAATGTGATGTGCATAGTTCCACATACAACCTCTTGTTTATACTTCAGTTCCACCAGCCTAAACTCTAAGATTATTTTTATATTATAAAGGCAGTAAAACATATATTTTCTATTAGCCCGCTCCCCATTCCCCCCTCACTTCCACCTTCTTCTAATTCTGTCTGTGACGTACTTCAGCTGTCTGGACTTGATGGCTTCTCCTGCAGTTGCTTGATGAGGCTTGCAATGGTCACAGACCATGGGGTCCTGCCACCCTGCACCACTAAGAATGGCAGCTGCCGTTCCCAGCCCCACCTGGGACACAGAGCCAAGGTTTCCTTGACATGGAGATTAGTTTGGTGAAATGCACAAGTCTGTTGGCATGCGTATTGCACCTGAGACAGAGTCAGGATAGAGACAAAGCATGCACCTGGAGATCTGGGAAGCAACAGGTCACATTATCCTCACTACCTATTCTCCAGATCACCTCACAGTTTTTAACTCAAAACAGAGGAAGGTAAGGTTTCCCTCCCCCCAGCTCATCAGTTTTGGGGTTTTTTGGCAGAGTGGGACTGGCTGGTTTTGTTTAGTTGTTTGGGGTTTTTTTCAATGAATGAAACAGACAGAGTCTGAGGCTCAGAGGCACAAGTTTCCAGGGCCCACCTCACTTAGCTTGTAATGATTTTATCCATTACTTGTCTGACATTACCCAAAGAGTCTTAGGAACTGAGTCTTAAGCTCTGATTAGTGCACTAAATATCGGACAAGCTTTCTTTCAAGATATTATTAAGTAATTTCGCGATAATGCTTAGTTTTGGAAGGAAGGTATCTATTTATCCCCCATCCAAATCTTGTGAGGTTGATTCTAATCAATGTAGAACTGTTTAAAGAACTATTTAATAAATGACAGTCACATTCCTAGAAAGGTGCACTCCAAAATACATTCACTTTTGCAAGTTGAGTATTTCAAACACTCATGAAATAATTTTAGAGATAAAGAAGACATACTGAAAAGAGCTGGCTATAAATACAAAATCACCAATACAAGCGTAAGTCAGCAAAAGCCATAAAGACAGGTAGTGTAAAAATACTTTATCGATTGCTATAGTCCAAAATAGCGTTAATTCTCTGTTAATTTCTGCTGGGAAAAACAATTCTAAAACCTCCGTGAAAGGGCTTCTGAAATAAAATATAGTATATTCATCTTTGCTGATTATGTCAAGATTGAACGGAGACACCAAGCTAAGCAAAGAGAAAGAAGACAGAGCTTTTATCTGTGTCAGTTCTTCAACACAATCCGAGTGAGAAATTCTCTCTCTAATACAAAGAAGAGTCATTTATAGCTTCAGAGCCATCCATTTTGCTTGAGAACCACTCAACTATCTCCAGCTCGGTTAACCACTGCACAGTACTGGTTCAATGAGGAAATCACAAGTAAGGGCAAATACCAGCACGGAGCTGCAGTTGCCTTGAGCCAGGTACAGCAGAGTATGGAAACTACATGATCCACACCCATAACTATGGAAGGACTCTTAAAATACACAGGCTGTAATTCCATGTAACAGCTATAGTTAAGATGAAAAAGGAAACGGACACATTAAAATTAAAGGAAGACAAGTAAAAGCTATCCTTACATTAAACCAGTTTCAACAGTATGGGTGTCTTTCTTTTTACAGTGGGTCTAAAAAGGGTAAGATGCAAGCAGCACCTGTTAGGCAGTGTTTCTAAATAGCCTGCCTTTTTTAGGAATTCATATAATAGGCTGAAACTACACAAATACTGGCCAAACACTGTTTCAAAAGGACCTGACGCTTTTGTCAGCTTCATATAAATGAGCTTAAAGTTTATTTTTATAGACTATAATTTAGATAGCAGCTAATCAGCACAAGCCTTTTTTTTGTACAAAAATGGTGCACACTTCTTCTACCCACTCTTCTCCCCCCCAGTTCTTCCTCCCAAAAAATAATTGATTGCAGGTTCAAAAAATATCATGGAGACCTGCCTGAGCCTTTTTACAAATAGTAACAAACTTTGCATGAAATTGGTAGCAATTATAGCTTATGTAAGAGAGTGAGAAGGAAATAATCATTTTTTAACCCACATAAAAAGCTTTCCACACAGAAAAGCAACATATTTTTGGTATCTTACTTATGATCTTTTGGTTTGTTTGTTTTTAAGATAAGCCTTTTCAGCTTTATTACTCCAATGTTCCATATCACCGTGGACTAAAAACCTGTAATTTAGGCACTAAAAAGAGGAAATATGTAGTCTGTAGAGTTAAGTTCTTCATTGAAAAATCTCCCATTAAGGAAAGGAAAAAAAATAAAAGGAAAAAGTGGGAATTTCAAAAATTGCATTTAAGAAACAAATCTATTGACGACTCCTACAGATGCAGCCTGCTAACCAGGAATAAAGGAATATTTAAGAACAGAAATTAAAAAGTCATGGTTTAAAATTCTGTAATGCCTCTGATCTCTTCAATAGGTTGAAAATGACTACAATCCATACATACCCCTTATATGCAATGTGGAGGTTGAAGAGACTACATTAACAAGAATGTCCAGGAGAATCAGAAAATGCACTGAATTCTCTACGTTCTGAGAAACGAGACAGGCAGAGCGCAATGCAGAGTACCTAGGCTAAGCAGGAAATAAGTTGCTAACTTTAACTTAGGTGCCAAGAATCACCTCTCTGATGGCACTCACTTCCCTCTAAAACTGAGGAGGGGATGAAGTTTGCTGGTGCTAATATGCCCCAATCAGGCCTACCAACAAATTAAAAAATCCGCAGAAGATACACAGAAATGCTGCAGTGGCTTAAGTGCTAAAGTTAAATAGGGAGACTATCCAGTAAAAGCAGAGCTCAAAATAGAACATAGATGGTAAGAATTTGGCTGTGAGGTATGAGATGTTTTTAGGAGATGACAGACAGAAACAGAGGAAATGTCAGAGCTGGGGAATCAAGATGCTCAGCAAGGCAAAGATCGATGTTACCGTCAAGAGGATACGAGTTCCAGTTAATATACCAACCTGAGAGCAGTTCCTAGTGTACGGTCTTGAAAGGAGAGAAGTTAATGGCATTGTGGTGGCTTGCTAATGGGGCAAACTGGTTTAGAGAACAGGAAATGGAGAAATGATGGCAAAACTGCACGGCAAGTCATCTTAGGTGAAAGCGTGGCAGGGCAAGTCAAACAACACAGTTAACGGTATGATGGAGAAAGATCCAAGGAGGTAGATTCAGGAGAGGAGTGATTCAGGGAGAGACACAGGCACGCATTTGTAAGCTGCAAGAGCGAGCTGCCTGCCTGACAGGCTGCTCAGAAGCAAGCACAAGAAAATGAGATGCCTGGGGAAGCTGTGACAGTAAAGGGAGAGAGAGGAGACAAAAGGACTTGGGAAGAGATCATCAGGAAAGCTTTATAAAAGTATTATTCGGCAAGAAATATAATGTTTGTCAAGTCTCTGGAAAAAAAAAACCCACAAACTTTTTTCAGCGCTGTTTCCCCTGTTTTGAATTTAGGCAGAAGAGTTTTCAGGCTGTTAAGACTTTGCTGTACAGAACTGCGCTCATTCACAGTGGTAAGGCCTCTTCCACTGACACAGGTGTCTGAAGAGCCATGTAGACCTCTGCAGGCTTCAGTCTGGAAAAAGGTCCAAATGACATCTTGACCAATGGCATTTTCCGATATGAACCTATCACTCCCTGAAAGTTTGAGTCTGACTGGCGGGAACCTGAGTAAGACACTAAACCATACAACTCTATTATTAGAGGCTTCAAAAGTCATTCCCTGAATCAAGCCTTTCTTGTTCAGTGGACTAACCATTTATCATCATGCAAAAAATTCTTCCATCAAAGCAAGTGCTACTTAACATGAAGTATGTAAGGTCTGCTTAGCCTCGCTAATGCAGTAAAGGCAATAATAATGAATAAAGGGAAAGCAATACCATACAAGTTTCCACTGCTTCATGGAACACAGATCAAAAATTCCTGGCCTGCCATTAAGCAATGCTCAAAGGTTTGGCTACTGAAGCTGCAATACAGAGCTATGCAAATCCTCCACAATCCCTGAGCATGCTGTAGCTCAGTTGCACAAAATACATGACACGTTGAGCTTGGATGCTGTTTTGGGCCACCTGTCCCTGAAACTGCTGGGTGTTTGGCTTATGAGAGAAATACTCCTTTATAGTCTACTACAGCTTTCTCCAAGTGTCACATTGCCGATTGGCTCTAGTGCCATTTTTCAGAATTGTGTGGTACTGACAGAAAAGCCGACAAGAAGAACAATATCGGTACTTCCAGAAGAACTGCTGTGCAGAGCCTCCACAGGATATTTTACTGCACAGGCTGCAGGCCTGGAAAGGTACCATGACAGGTTTGGCCTCTAATACTGCTGAAGCCACACATCCACAGAAAAAGAAAAAACAGCACTGCAAAGTTTAACCCTCCTATGTTACTCTATTATCAACACCCTGAAATTTATAACACAGTTGCCTGAACCAGTTGCCTTTTATTGTCCTCTTTAACTCCACACACTGCTTTTTTGTACTATAAGGAGGAGCTACCAAGTACAGGTTCTTCTTGAGGAGATGGATGACAAATACAGGAGGAAGGGATAACTAACAGGACCGCTTCTTTATATCTTGGAAGTTTCGGGGGCTGCTCACCCTCCCTTTCCTCAGAAATCTCTTACTTGTCAGTTTTCTCACAGTACAAAGAGCAGTGGAGGAAGGTGGCAAAAAGGTAGATAGCCAGAGAGCAGTATTATGGTATTCCAGTCTCAGCCTAGTTTCCAAAATCTAAAGGCAGTAACAGCTGAAGTACAAGACAAATCTGGTTTAGATGCAGCACTGTGGAGAATAAAGCACCAGTCAGAATGAAAAACTGTCTTTAGCTCACGTAACACTCAACATACCGCAATTTGTGGACCAAAGCAGATCAGCCCTAGTTTTTCAAAATAGCCTAAAATCAATCCCAGCAAGACACGAGCCACTGGATAGCATCCTTAGCATTCAATTTGAGAGAGCACTGAGAACAGTCGGTGCAGAGCAGGCTGTCTCTAAGCTAATCTCTAAACTGCTACCAAGTCCACAGTGCTCCTATGATCATCTGCAAGCACAAAAATGAGACAATTCAGGAAATGACTGTTACTACTTTTTCTCTCCCCTCAATCTCTCAAGCCTGAGAGGTAAAAACCCTAATAAGAAAAAGAAAGAAAAAGAAAAAAAAAAAGGGCAAAAACATTTTTCAGATAAGTAATTAAACTGGTATGTCTTATTTTAGACAGAGATTACGCAGTTAAGCATCCAAAGAGTATTCAATCTCCTGGAAAATTTTTATCATGTTGCCAGTTTGAACAAACAAAATACAATCTATTTTTGCAGCATACAGACTAACATATGGATGCTAAAGAAGGGTGACTTGTACACTTGGGGCTGGTTAAAGGTAATGTCCCACTCGTGCACACGTGCACCACAGTCAAGCACTTAGCTTGCTTTGCAGGTGAAAACACAAAACCCATCAGCTAGTTTTTTAGTCATTTTGCTCTATTTTGCCAAGTCTATTTGCTTTGTCACTCTTCAAATGATTAAAACAGAGCTGCCACAAAATCATTCAGAGCTAATTACCTCCTTGAAAAATATGCCTATAGGCAGATGTAATTTTTAAAAGTAAAAGCAGAAACGTTTTTCTCCTGGTATGCTTTTAAGCAATGCAAAATTTGTGCCAAAGAAGTAACTCTTGTATCTACAAGAAATCCTTTAATATATTTCTTGAAGAAATATCACAAGCTACACAGACTACAAAACTTGAATCCCTTTAGATTAAGTTCAGCAAATACAGCAAATACATTAAGATGACAATACAGAGGTACAGACCTACCCATCTTAATGCACAGATCCATGTTCACCCACATCAGGCTTAATGCTGCACTGGGAGTCTGAAGATCAAACCAAGGAAAGGTATGTTTGCAAAGAAAATTAAGGCAGAAAAACACCTTAGGATGAAACTACTGGGAGAAGCATTACGTTGACAAGATACACCCTCTGTCATTGTGTTATCCCAAGGCTAAGTTTTAAAGCAGCTGTGGACCTGTATAGCATATCAGGAATTACAAACTTTGTGATATTCAATGTTTTCCTTAAATACCCAATTGCTAACCTTGTAAGACTAAGCGAAAGTCTCAGGTCTGACTTCTAAAACTAAGTAACATCACTGCAAATCTCTGCTCTTTCATGATTTAGCAGAGGGAAGTTTGAAGACACGAACCACAAAAGTTCAAGTGCTGGAACTCAATTAGAAGGACCTCCACTTTAGGATTATTTAAAACCTCATCAATGTTTAAACCTAGCTTGAATAGTGAGTTTTGACCACTGGCAGCAAGGCAGCTGCACCCAAACCAACCTCCAGTTACTTGGACAGGAACACTGCAGAAATATTTAGCCCAGGTCAGTAGCAGAAAGGAGAATACATGTTGCCACAAAACACAACCAAATATTCTGTTCCTTTTGAAAGCAAAGGCAGAGGAAACGCAGAAGAGCAGACACAGAGTAGCTGCCACAGGTAGCTGCTAGCTATCCTTCATGAACTGATAGGAGATCCAGGAAATCTGCAGCCACAGCATTTCAGCCATGGGACCAGAAGAACTAGCTAGCCCAGTGAAAGACCATGACTTCTACTTGTCTGTTGTTAATCCCTTCAACAAGGCCATGACATCTGAAACAAGTTTGCATCTTGAGACACGAGAAAGTGAAGAACTCTTAACACTGCACCCTGCTCTTCACATGAAAATGTATGTGATAATTGAAACAGGCATATAAAGACTCACTCCTGCAGTATGTCAGACTAGGGCCTAACCACAGAAAATCCAGCAACCAAATAAAAGTAAGGCTTAGTTCAGTGTAGTTACATTGTACTATTAACCTGTGTATGGGGCAGAGTGAATTGTATCTTATTCTTTCTAAAATATTGTCCTGGTTCCAGCTGGGACAGGGTTAGTTTTCACCGGAAGCTGGCCGGGGTCTATTCTATACCATGTGACCATCACGCTCACTCTACAGAGGGGGACAAGGTGAGGCGTGAGGGGGCGGGCTGGGGTAGGGCTGCTGGCACAGCTACCTGACCTGCGCTGGGAAGCAACGCTAACTGCACTCTGTTGTTGGTATTGTTGGGGTTTCTTGTTTGTTTATTTTCTTTTCCTTTGTTGTCCGGTTAAACTGTTGTTGTTGTTGTTAACCCACGAGGAGTGAGCGAGAGCGGCTACGTGGTGCTCAGCTTCCGGCTGGGGCTAAACCACAACAAATATGTGATGCCTTTTAAAGACTAGTAAGTTTAAGAGACTGATCAAGAATAGCAAATGTCAAAGAGCAGATACAACTAGTACTTTCTATCCAATCCAAATATTATTCTATAAAAACAACTCTATTAAAACAGTTGGAGTTTTTTTTGGTTGGTCGGTTGGGTTTTTTTAAAAGGAATATTGGTTGGAATCAAAATAGCATAACACAATCTGAGACCCATGAAAAGCGCTGATGCAAAAGACAGAAATGCCATTCTTGGGCTCAGAAGACCTGCCTGTCACAATCAGATATTCTACATTTATGGCTATAAAGATAAAAGCTTATGATCAAAGTACTGAAGTTTAACAAGTTATAACACATCAGGTGAACCCCAGCAAACACAAAGTGAAGTCACTTAGCTTAACCTCATTCCACTGTGAACTACGGTGATAAATAACCTTACATCTGCAGCGAGCTAAGAATATGCCTGCGTGAGATTACTACTACATGCTGGCCTGTTAAACCTCAGTAACAGGGTAAGGAGTCTGGTCCTCAAGTCACTGACCTGAATAGACAAAATCAGCCCAAATACATCTTTGACAAGCTAGATTGTTTGCAGATTGAGGGCTGCTGAAGCCATGAAGGAAGAACACCTTTTGACATATCAGACCATCCCTGCGAGAGACTGTTGCATGGTGAATACGAATATAACAGTAACACATGCAAAGACGTAAATTAGGAGATAGGTCAGTCAAGGATAAAAATCAACTTACTACTCAGAGGTTTTCTTATGAAAATTATGATTGTTGTTCACTTCCACTAATCCACTACTAACACTAGGATCAGAGAGTTATCAAGATGACAGCTACATAAATACGGTAGAAATTTTCCCAATTAATAGCTCTGCAGACATATTAGTGATTCTTTGGGCTTCTCAAGTAGTTATATTAAGTAAATCTCCTAGGACAAGTTTCCTATGCTAAAAATTAGTAGATACTGTAATAAAAACCAGAACGAGTACTGTGCTAACTTTTAACATTATTTTAGGCAGTCTATACTGGACACCACCCTAAATTTTCTGTACATCGTAACTTCTAGTGATGTTTTTTTGGCTCTTGGCAGTGAACTTCGGCTTTTTCTTTTTGACAACCATAAAAAAAGTGAGCTGGTTCCCTTCATAAGGACAGTGCTTTTCTCTCAGAAGGACAGCACCAGAGTGAGACTTCCCCCTAAAAAGAGATAAGCATCTCTTGTGCATTACTACATCGCAGGGTGCTCTCTACTCAGTCACTCCTGCCCTCTGACTCTATAGCCATACATCCACAAGCAAAGCCACCTCCCCTTCTCCCTCCAGTAACTCCTTTCAATTTGTTGTTGAAAAATGCTCAAGGACAAACTGCTTTTCCCTATGGTTGTAGGCAATTTCTTTAACAGAAGTTATTTAGAACACTGACTCCAGTCAGGTAACTCCCTATTCTGCAAGTAATTTCATCGATGTCAGTAAAACTTACTCAGCACAAGAAAAGAACCAATGCTCGACTTTGAAGCTGTTTTCAATATGTAGGATTGGGTGACCTATGGGAAGAATTCAGTTTCCCAAGGCGGGAGTTTTGTGCCTGGGGACCTCTGAGCACAGCTGCCAAATGAAGAGGAGAAATCCAACACATGTTATCAATCACGAGTGTCTCAAGTGTCTTGTGCAAATTTATCCCCTTTAGAAAATGGCTAGAAAGTACTAATCAATAACTATACATAACTCTGAACTTTGTGTATGGATGAAATATTCCATTTAGCAATGAATAATAATAATAAAAAAAAAAAAAGCCAGAGAATCCATGGAGAGACAATGCACATCAAAAGGAGAGATTAGCAAAGCCTAACACATCTGTGATCCACATTTCTGGGTTTTTTTTGACAGGTATAAGCAAAAGTAACAGCAAAACTGGAGAATCTCTACTGTAAAATGTAGACTACTTAAGAAATCCTTCTTAGCAACTGTTTCCTTGTTTCATGCTTAATACAGCAAAAATACTTTAAATATTCTAGTGGTACAAATTAAAAGCATTAAGAAAACAAAAAGTATTTAACTTCACAGTGACTTCAAGTTCCTCTGACTACATCTGTTGCCTTCAGATAGCAATCCCCAAGTCTGTCTGAAATCCATCGGTGCTTTAGACCTCAACTTGCCTCTGGCTTGCACCTGTTATCCACATAACCCTTCAGCAGAAAGAACTCATGCCACTAATATGTCTCATAATTTTCACCTCTTTGCTACAAGACTTTCTAACATGCCTACCTGTAGAGGCCAAAGCAAGTTGGTTCAAGCCAGATTGGTGCTGGTTTCACCAGTAAAACCTGCAGAAGAAACAATCTGTGTCAGTCCTTCACTCCCACCCTACTTCCAACAGCAGGCCCACGTCCCTCAGAGCGCAGATTACTGGGTTGAAGCCCAGACAAATATGAGTGCACTTACAGCCTTTACAAAAACAGTAATACTGACGCAAACAAGCACATCCTGTTTCAGCTGGTTTCCAAAAGTTACCTGAAAACCTCTTAACTTTGCTTAAGCTAAGCTTAACTACTAGCCCTGTATTTTGTCTTCCAATTAATCATTTCTCAGTTCCAAAGGTCTGCAAGTAGAAAGGAGACATCGAAACTAAAGCAGGGCTTTTCTATTCCCCAAAGAAGCGACATGCAGGCACTCCAACTCTCACCTGCAAGAGCTAAACCTTTCACTTTGTTGATGAACCAGAACATGATGCCATTTTCTTTAAAAGAAATTACTTTTTTTCCATCTAAAACCAAAGAACTACAACTTCTAGTAGTATTTCTGTTTTCTGTAAATTGCTTGTTATCTTGCCTAACGTTTGCTTGTTCTATTTCAAACTTCTTGGGATTTACATTCCAGGAGGGAAGAATAGCCCAGCTAAAAATTACTTTCAGTGGTCCTCTAGAAGATTTTTTTTTTTCCATTTATGCACACCGTAAGAGAGAAGTACACATTTTTTTTTATAATTGTGAACAATATGTCCTCTGTCTGTTCACATGGTTAATTACAAATTATTTCCCTCATCATCAGTCTGTTTTCACTTTGAAGTTCTACCTTTGCAGGAGCAGTTATTACACACTAAAATCATTCAGATGAGAAATTCAGGTAAAATGCAAATCCTGCAACAAAACACTGTACTTAAAACAAAATAAACAGCAAAATGGGTATAAAAAAGTACTACAACTTTTCATCATTTATAGCTGTGGAGATCTAAATGCACAACTCCAAGAGTCAGATGCTCACTGTATATTTTCATTAGATTGCATGGTTTTAGAGGCAGAAATGTAAGGCTACAGGACTGTGACTTAACTTAAGAAGGTGTCCTTTTCCTGTACAACAGATGTCATCTGTCTCCACCTAAAACTACAGCAAGTGTGGTTCATGAGACTTTCAGGTTTAATTGCCTGTAACAACCACAAGCAGTACAAACCACAGTAGGAAGTCAGTTAATGAACTTGCAACCAATGTAACAATTGCTACCAAGACAAAATTATGAGGCTCTTTTAAATAACAGTACTCCTTCCTGCATTACTTCCATTTTCTCCTGCTACAAAAATTTACAGATGCTTTTTTCATCTCCAGTGCCTAAGATTTTCACAGAAGTAAAGGTTTGATTTAACGCCCACTGATGTCAGAGGAAGAGATAAATCAGACCATAAAGAGAGGAAAATACCCAGGTTGTAAAAGGTCTGTTCCAACTAATTTAGTGCCTGGCTTTAGCAGTTTTTAATGACACCAACAGGAGCCAAGAACTCCATGAGCTGGAGACTTGGCAGGTATCACAACCAAAGACGAGGATGGGTTCTGTGTAGTCTTCATTTGCTGTGTACTTATCATCATGAACTCCATTCACACACTGGAACCTATTTATGTTCCTGCAACTAAACAGAACTTCAAATTCTTTTTTAAAGGGGGGGGGGGGAGAAAATGAAAAATATTGGAAAATATTACATCATGTCATCCTGTCGTCTGTTACCTATACAAGTTTCTAGTTTGTTGTCCCTACTTACCTGAATACGCAACCTGTACAGCCATAAAGCCAAATTTAGGAGCTTGTGTGTATATGTAATTTACATGCATATGCAAGTTTGCATACTTGTAAATGTTTCTCACCCACAGATGTGTATACAAACACCCATTTCTGAGCAGAATACCATCTACAGATGTCTCATTTATTTGCCCTCTCTGTGCCCATAGCCAAAAAATAATAAATGTAGGTTCCCAGAACTTTATCTTAAGCAAATCTGTAATTATTAGATCAAGTTCAAAGAGGAAAGCAGCCAACAGGTCAAAAGAAAAAAACCCCATAATATTTTGATTGGCCTTTTCATTGTTTTTGGAGAGCTCCCAAATAACACACTGTACAAGAAACAGCTACCAATTGTTTTCTGTTTCACTGAAATTAAAAGCTAATTTCAAGGGTAGCAACAATTCTGTCCAGCAAATAAAGTATCGTCATAATTTACTGTCACGAGTTGTCTCCTTTTTTATACTTCATTTTTCTTGAGTGATAAGAAAGCACTCAGTTTCCCATGCATTAAGAAAATTCTCTGTCTTAAAGGCTACATTCACATTCCATGGCAAAGAACACGTACTTTTTCCAAAGCAAGATCATTATTGATCGCACTGTAACAATCAGCAACTGCCATACACTTCATATCCCTCTGTAAAACCAAATTTATGTTCAAAACATGCCTATCAAATTCAGGACCCCAGCCTCATTCAATGGTCCAAAAAGAGGCAGCTGACTAAAAAAGCACCCAGCATAACAATCTAAGAAACCCACAGTCCACACACAGCACAAGTTCATATGCTTCCGCTGCATATGTTAAGAACCAGAACTAAGGGAAATGCTGAAGACTCATCTGAATACCACAGCGCTTTCTTGATAAGGCTGACAAGTCTCCTCTTGCACTGCAGGAGGTCCCAGACTGGGTTCTGTCCACCCACAGCCGCTCACTCCTGCTGTCAGCAATCACTTTGGACAAAACCAGAGGTAGTAAAGAAGAAAGCCTGCAGATTCTAATACAAGTGGTGACTTGTACCGAAAAATCAACAAAACCACCCCAAAATCTAAAGAATCACAGAATGGTAGGGGTTGGAAGGGACCTCTGGAGGTCATCTAGTCCAACCCCCCTGCCAGAGCAGGGTCACCCAGAGCAGGTTGCACAGGACTGCGTCCAGGTGGGTTTTGAATATCTCCAGAGAAGGAGTCTCCACGCCCTCCCTGGGCAGCCTGTGCCAGGGCTCTGTCACCCTCACAGTGAAGAAGTTTTTCCTCATGTTCAGGCAGAACTTCCCGTGTTCCAGTTTGTGCCCGTTGCCCCTTGTCCTGTCGCTGGGCACCACTGAAAAGAGTCTGGCCAAGAACTACTGTGATGTTTGTGCTTATACTTTTTCTTGGAAAATTCTAAAAGGACTAGAACTCCCACCAGTCAACAGCTGCATATAGCCTTTTATGTCACCCTCCTATGAGCCGTGTTGCATTTTTTCCCCCGTGATGCAAGCAGCCATAAATAGATGTGGGAATCCAAAAATATTAAATGAGTTTTGTGGCATTTGTTTTCTTTACTTAAAAAGGGAGAAAGGATGAAAGAAAGAAAAAAAAAAAATCATACAGTGCAATACATTTAATTACATTTAGAATTGTCTGGGGGAAAAAACAGAATGATCTGAACAAATTTAGCATCTGAAATAAAGTCCAGAGTTTTATAGCACACCAAAATAAAAACACACAGAAATACAGAACTGTCCCAAAGCCGGAGTACAGGATGTGTGTGTACTTCATGTAGAAACCATCATTGCACACAATAGACATTGATAACTATTAATTAGACATGAGAATATAGTTCTTCCCTTCTATTTGATCTACAGTCACTCAGAAGAAGAAAACAAGGAATTTGACTAGCTTAGAGATGCTGTTGCCCCGTGTTTGGTCTGAAATGGCTTGCTTTTCCTTCATCAAGAAAACACCCCAAAGTCAAATATATCTCACTAAAATGTATTCTTATACAAACTCCAGAAACTTACTGTCTTTCTTGAATATTTTGGGTTTCACTAACTATAAAGTCAAAGAAGATCTGAAACCAAAATTTGAAAAAAAAAAAGATTCAGGACATTTCTAAAAATATCTGTGAAAATGGTAACTTAAATCATGAAAAAAAATCTCTCCAGACAAATATTTTCTTCACAAAATACAAATAAGCATCCTGCCATATTTACTGTTGGTTTGTTTGTTTTATAATTATAAATTTGAGCAGTGAAAATAAAAACGACAAACTTTCCTACATCTGCTTTGTGAAGAAAGCCCCAGAGAGAAAGATAGATTCTTTCCATCTTGAGATCTCTAAGTATTTCTTTTGTCCAAGACATTATACTTTGACTTAACAATTAGTGATTTTACAGAGTTTTGATTTTTACTACTGTAACACAGGCAAAATAGTATTGAACTTTCATTTATTGAAGGTATGTTAGAAAACAGAATTGATAACACCCATGCCACTAGTTAGATATCAAGCTTTGCCCTTCTTCACCGAAAGGGTTGTCAGGCATTGGAACAGGCTGCCCAGGGAGGTGGTGGAGTCCCCATCTCTGGAGGTATTCAAAAGGCGTTTAGATGAGGCCCTAAGGGATATGATTTAGTGGGAGACTTGGTAGTGATAGGTTAATGGTTGGACCCGATGATCTTGGAGGTCTCTTCCAACCAGAACTATTCTATGATTCTATGATTCTAATTGTAGTTGAGAAAACATTTTTCTCCAAAATCTGGAGCATAGAATTGCTAAAGAATTTGGAAAGTGTATGATATCACAGGTATCACTGAAACTTTGATTCAATGAAATATTGATATTTCATTGATACTGATCTTGAAACTTTGGCATACAAATGTAAAATTCTGTTTCTAATAGTAAGACTGTTACCTATCAGAAGAGTGAAACATTAAACAAAAATCCCAGAAAATATATGTCTGCACATGTAAAAGTGATGACTATTCAAAGTTTCCAGACAAAATGCAAGGTGAAAAATAAGTGATACATCATTGCCGCTAAAAGTAAAGCCTATTATATCCTTTCTCTTACAACTTGAGCACATGTCCGGAAAAAAATGCACAGAATTTTTTTCACACAAATGTTTTCAAGTAGGATTAAACACTGCACAACATTTCATTTTCCTGTTTCTTCTTTAGTGCGCAAAAATAGACTGCTTTAAAAGCAGAAGCATTCAATCCAAGTAGAAGACAAGTGCTTCATGTTCTTCAAACAAAACTCTTAGTCCGAATAAAGGAAAAAGTTTAATCACTTTGCTCAGTCAAGCCTGTACATTTAAGAAATATTGCTGGACAGGAGCTCTGAAAAGGATCTTTTTAATGTTTGTATGAAACCAAGGTGATCTAAACAAAGAGGCCTTTTTTCTCTGTAGGCGTCTTTTTTCTTTAAAAACAGGCCTTTCAGTTCAAGACTTGCAATGTGAAGGAAAATATGCTGCTGTTGCTCAAACTTTTACACTATTTGTTTAAGACTTAATTCCTCTGAGCTGTCAAAACACAACCTTTCAGCAGTTCAAACCTTCAACCCAAAAAAAGAAGAGATGCACAAACACCTTCAGGCTCACAAGGGGAGAGCTAGTTTGCATCAGAGCTGGCACAAAAGCCTTCTGCAATGGACAATTCTCTTAGGCAGTTAATAGCCAGCCTGAAAACAACAACAACAACAATGTCCCCCAAGATACTTATTATGGAGATAACACTGCAAGTTTGAAAGTCCTTGCGGATGAGCTTTTTTATTTTGGTTTAGTATCAAACATTTCTACTGTGCACTTTGGCTACGGCCCAACACTGCCCTGGTACCTGTTCACCCTGTGAGTGGCAGAGAGGGGTTCTCTGCTTGGAGCAGGCAGTATCCTCCATTGCCTCAACGCACAAACAGCCCTTGCCCTTCCCCTTCCTCTCCTATTCTCAGCAAAGGAGGGACAGAGAAGATGAAGGTCCTCAGTACTGACCCCTACAACTAAAACGTATGTGTACACACAACCCAGGCCCAGGCGCTCCCTCTCTGCCACACAGGTTGCCTTGTTCAGCTGGTGCTAGCAGGACCCTACAGTTGTGCAATTACCACCTCACCAGGATGTTGGACTAAGTCACATTTCTCCACTCAGCTCTAGTCCCACAACTCAAACAGCTGACGCAACAACAGAAAACCAGCGCTTGTACCAAGTTATAAATTGCTTTCAGCAGAGAGCATGGCATTCTAGATCCCAGCTACAAATTACTATGTTGAGCAAATTAGGTGAGAAGTTTCTTCTCCTACATGCCCAAGAACCTAAAAATGGCTCTACCTAAGCTATACAATAGCAGTTCCCCTTTTGCCCTGCACTGGCCCATTTGTGTTTGTAAAAAGTATCTTTTACAATCAGATCTAGACAACCACTGCTAATGACTCACTGAAGCACCATTACTAATCTGGGATTTACGCCATCATTTTTCAGTCAAGACTGATTAAAGAGATTTGGCAATACTGCAAACATAATTCAGCATCTCTGGCACTGTTTAGAAAACTGTGATCACAGCTTCACATGTATTAAGACTGGTGGCCATCTGCAAAATTTCATGCTGATGCATCCAAAGAACATATATTCAGCCAGCTATTTGAACTATTGGTGAAAAAGATGGGTGGGAAAAGAAGACTATTAGATCCAACAGAGTATGATTAAGCAAATACCTTGTTCTAGAGAGGCTAAAGCTCCAGCATTAAAAATAAACACTTTCTGCAATGCTGTCTCAAGTGTTGCATACACATTTTATAACACCAAAATATTTTTATATTAACAAATTAAAACCCAAGACTTCTATTAAAAATACAGACAACTGATTTTGATACATCACACCTTAAACCAATAATTATTGAAATGTGTTATCAAACTGCAACAATGTTTCCCCCCCCCCCCTTTCCTCTTTCCTTTCGACTGCCTGAAATCAGTACTCCAACAACAGCAACAAACCCACATTGCTTCAAGCATTCTTCTGGCACCAAAAAATGGAAGCAGGGTATAAAGTTAATTAAGAGTGCAATATTAAAAGCTGTGGTATCAGCAAAGCAAAGGTGCAGACAGCAGCATATTTTCTGTGACTCTTTTACTAGAGAACTTGCCTCCACTTCCATCTGAAAGCCAACATCTAGTGCTCTGAATATGGAAATTCAGTTAAAGCCTGGAGGTCGAACTGCTGCCAGCAACAGATTTCAGATTCAAGCAGATGGAAGAGAGAAACTCCAGCTCCAACAGGTAGGGACTACTGCTGCTATATGGGGCTACATCTTCGTTTGGAGGTTTTTCACACAGTTGTTAGCAAATGCTTTTCAGAGGAAAAGTAGGCCAGTCAGCCTGACAGTGCAAACAAATGACAGTCTCATATTTCCAAAGCCTTTAAACGTGTTGCATGTCCCTTTGATTGCCCCCCACCACCACATTTGCCAGTAAAAATTATCTTCCTGGGGATATCACAGACCTCCCACTCCAGCTTCATGCCCCTCCTGTTCTCCAAAGGCGACCACTCCCTTCCTACTCATCTTACAACCTTTGCTCCTCACGTGTGTCATTTCAAGGATTTCTGCACTGGCCATCGCTGCCAGGGACACTTCTCTTCTTGGGTCTAAACCCTGCTGTCATTTTCACCTCTGCTAGCACCCAATACTGAATGTTGCAGAGGAATTAAGTATTCGATAAATGCAATGTCATACAGACACATCAGCGCCAAAATATCACTTTCAAATGTGAATATGACAGAAGAGGAGGTCTCTGGGAAAGGACTTTTTTGAGCATCTGAAGCACACTGAGCCAGAATATCAGGTCTGAACAGCATATGGCAGAGTTTCTTAGTGTAAAATCAGAGGGACAAGGGCAGGACACGTGCCTGAAAGGCAACATGGAAAATGGCTTTAGCTGGGCTGCCACAAGAACAGAAGGGTTATGAACCATTCTGGTATTTTGGTAAATATGGGCACATGCTATAAACATACACAGACGCAGTCTCTTTTTCTCACACAAATCTTCACTAGATGTTATTTAATAATATTCAAATGAATGCCCAAAACCATGCAAAAACCAACAAAACAAAACTACCCAGCCATAAAATAGAAACATGTAGCTTTATCTTCCTTTTCAACCTTCAGCTACCTCCCCATTACCTTACTCACAGCTCCTGCTCCGGGACCTGCGCAACGTGTCATTTAGGTGAAACCAGGTCTACACCCAGATCATTTCCAACCACACATACCACAACAGGAAAGCACAAATATATCCTGCATCATTATATCATCTCATTCCTGTCTGCAAACAATAACCTCAGACAAATGCAACACTCTATTACAAAGTATCTCCACTAAAAAAAAGCAAACAAAAAAAATCCTTTCCCTACAGTTACCCACCTGCACAATACATTTAAACACTATTAACCAAACCCTTCCTCAACACACACCCACTCACCTTGTAAAGGGGTGCAACAGCTGTTCAAAAGTAAGCAGGGAGGCAGTAAACAGGATGGGGAAGGGGGCTGACTTCCATTTGACAGCCTGGGAAGGCTTACACTTTAGGAAGGACAGGAAGCAGCTCTTCAGAGGCAGGGGCTATTCCTCTGACCAGAACCAACTCTCATGCTGCCTAGTCTCGAGGAGGATAGAGTTGTTTCTTACTCATGGGATGTTACCCTCTTATTTTGCTTCAGTTGGAAACAAAAAACCCTTTACATCCAGTATGCCGTGGTACTCAGAGCTACCTGAGAGAAAGGACTACAAGCCAATATTTTAGTAATGCACCAAAGTTCCAGCTTCAACACACAACAGCCACAAGAGTCTCACCTTAAAAAATATCCTAAGCAAGTGTCTGGTCAGAAGTAAAAAGCTGTTCATTCGGGCGGAGAGAGAAGAAATGGGCACGTATCTTGGAGCTGATGGAATCGGGAGAGATGAGATCACGACAGCAGATTACCAACAACAGGATAACAAGCCATTTCCTTGGTGTCAATGGCTTGTTGAAGACATAGTCAATTGAGTAACCATGGTTTTATTTTTAAGTCCTCTTTCTTCCTCTCTGGAAATTAACTACATTTGCATATTTCTTTCTACCCACAGGGTAGAAAGTTTAAAGAAGTTTTCATATTGGTAATCATCATCACTAAAATCAAAGCATCTGAGACAGAGTATTTTAGGATAACCATGCAAACTGAAGTACTTCTATATGCATCAACTGCAATTAATAGTTTTCTTTGATTTAGGTATCTGTAGTAGTCAACGTGGGAACCTCATGTTTCACTTTCAGGTTTTCTTTTTTCCTGTTATGCTTCAGGAGGCTGATTCTGAAAGCACAGCAAATTCTCAAAAATTCTCACTCAAAAATTCTACATGGCCTCTGTACCGGACCTCCTAACTCACACAATGCCTTGAAGGTACTCCTTTCAAGCATTAGTTCAGTATTTTGAAAATTTATTGCGCAGAAGGCTGCTTCTTCTTTCATTTTCTTTCTGAGAAATGCAAATCTCCCAATTTTTAGACTTTTGGGTGCTTTCACTTTCTGACTACTAATTCTGTTAATTCAGTAATATCAAAGTTCCCTCAGAGTTCATAGTTCCCCTTCCTTGTTTTTTTTTCCTGGTGGTTTTTTTTTTTTCTTTTTTCAAGTCTTGCTTCTTGCAGTTCCCTAAATTATGCTCTCATGATCATCAATTATAATTCTAGAGGGTCTTTCATTATCTCCTTCCCACCAACTACATCATAAAAATAATTACAGATAAATTATATTTTCCCTCTCTTCCCCATAAATTAATGTCAAGGTCTTTTGAAGTTTGTTTGCCTAGAACTCATACATATGGCTTTTCCTAATCCTGTCAAACCTTCACAGACAGCCCATGCCTCTCAACCTGTGCTCTGCAAATACCCTTTCTGTTCAGGTATATGTCTTGCCACCTTCATGGCTCCACTGTTCCAAATGGTCTCAATTCTAGTCTAATCCTAATCTGCAAGCATAACTGCAGCAATGAGGAAAAAGGGGCCATCAAAAAAAACCAAACAACTATTTCCTTCTACTTATGGAACTACCATTTATATATTCTTTTTTATTCCCCAAGCTCTTGACACTTTTTAGGTGAACTGAAGCTCTCCTCCTTCCAGAGTCACATAACATTACCCTCCCTAGAGGCGTATGTCTTCATGGGCTCTCCAACCTAGCTGCCAAACAATAAACCAGAAAAACAGCAAGAATATAGATGGATTTTTACCACTTCTTGCCTCCTCCAATCCTTAGACATCACAGTTCAAATTAGACCAACTGTTTGCAAGCTCTAATTTATAAATCTCAGTAGCAGGTCCCAGATGGAAATCACCAGGGTGCACTGTGCCCTCAGAACCTCAGAATGCTTCTGGGAGGGCACTTGTCATGACAGGGAGGGTCACAGCACTAGCTATGGGAGCAACCTGAAATTAAATGCTTCCCATGAAACACCTGGCTCAAAAACTCCAGTTCAGAAACTGTGTAGCTCCTGATACCGCACTGTTGCAGAAATACACAAACCAGACACGTTTGCATTTCACTAATTCTTCACTTTCTAAAAGTTCCAGGTAGATGCAATACATATAGATACTGATATCAGCATCAAACTGGCATCCTGTGCATAATTTTGCACCATGAATCCCTAACACAGTGAACCATATACAATTACACAAATCCAGACATATTTAGAAGCCCATGTAAAAGTGGGTTTTGCCCATCCTCATACCGACTGTGAAGGACCTCAGAGAAACCCAGAAACACAGAGATTTTGCAGAACCTCTAACAATTACTCCCTCAAGAATCACTGTTCCTTCTGACTGTTTACCCAAGTCTCACACTACTCAGCCTTTTCCTGAAAGTCTCAGGTCCTTGAAGCATGTATTACACATAGGAAAGACAAACCCTTTCACCTTATCAGTATCAGAATAGAGCTTGCAAATATGCCGTACAAGACAACTCGTAAAGAGGGCAGGACATATCTTAGTTCTTCAGCACCATTCACAGGCACAAAAAAATTAAAGACGTGAGGGTTTTCAGGAAGAGCAGAATATGAGGTGACCACACAGCATGCTTTTTCACTCAGTATTATTGAATGGGGCCCACCAAGACTGGGAGCTATCCTAAAAGCTCCCAAAGCTGGGAGACAAATATGAAGTCTATGGCAAGGATTATTTCAACAACTCTCATGATTTTGAAGGCTTCCTGTGATTTCCAAATACCCAAGGCTGATAATACTACTGCCACATGCATTCTCTGACACCCTTTTTCAACTGTTGCATGTAAAAGTTAGGCCTCATGACCTCCTTTGTTAGAGAATTACTCAAGACCTTATTTTACTTGAGACAGGACCACCATGGGCTCTCCTAAAAGAATCTTTCATTGAATTCTCACAACTAGCTTCAAAGAACTGTTTCCCTTCCCCCTCCCATGAACCTCACCCGTAAAGCTCACCAGGCACCTGTCCCAAATGCAAATTTCCAGAGAGGGAAGTAGAAAATGGGAGGGAGAAAAAGGTGTGCTTACAGTAAAATAAATTTCCACCCTCAGACTAAGGGTGCTCCTAAAGTTCTCAGGAGCACCCTTGCAGAAGAACTACTGTACCACTGTGTCTCTCACCAGCCCCTACTAGTCAGACGCGGTGTGGAAAGGAAGACAGATTCCAATAACTCCTGAGGTGAACTATCCTGCTCATATACACGTCAGTGGAGGGGACTATGTTGTTTTCCTGCCTTCTTCACACAGCAGCAGCTACCCCAGGAGCAAACACATTCTGGGGATTTTAACACTCCAAAGCTATACAGGAGATGTTTGAAGCAACCCTGGGCTGCTACAGCAAGAAGGTAACACAACAGTACTCTGCTGTTCCAAGGGTAAGAACTAACATATTACTTTCTGAGCTGCAGTACCCTGAGTTAACTCTGAGGTAAGGGAAACCAGGGGAAAACATGCTTTTGTCCCTTCAGAGCAACAGGAGGGAAACAGAACAAGGAGGCAACATAAGAGAACCATGGAAATAAAGAATTTCTATTCCTGTGCCAGGTCTTTAGCCCCGGAAACATCTATGTGAGACATGACATTTACATAAGAAAACACTAGAAGTTTTCACTGCTCTTCCTGAGAAGGGAAATCTCACTAGAAAAACACTGATCCTCACAATTCGTTCCCCGCTAATTATCTCCCCATATACCTGCTTTCTGCTAGGACTGAAGAGCAGTGTTTTCAGAGCAGCTCTCAAAGTCTCCCTGTGCTTAGCAGCTAGTCTAATTGCTGAGCTGCTTCTACACAGCAGAGCAGAAGCCTCCACTCCACCAGCATCTCTTCTCCCACAACAATATTATCCTGCTGAAAAGTAAGAGGCATTATGCACCCACTGAAAAGCAGCACAGTGCATGTACAAAGAGCCAACAGTGAGCCTGTGATGACTTCTAATGGCTTTATTTACATCCCATCAGACCATTTTTAGCAGCATGCTCGTTTTACCTATGAGATTTTAATACAATTGCTCAGTTCACATCCAAGTGTGCAGGGTGTTGAAGTTCCCAGCTTCTTACAGCACCTGGACGCTTACAGCTCTACTGTAACTGGGCTACTTATGCTATACAACAGAACTGCTAAATATTTTATATAGGCATGTTCATTCAATATATTAATTAGATATTTAATCTGAAACATTCTCCAAATTGAACAGAGCACACACCTCCAAAATTCTCATTGCAGATTCACTCACTGTAGGAGCTTTCATATAGATTTCTCAACTGACTGTATTTTGCTGTGCTCTCTTTTTATAGAGTATATAACCTTCTGGTCATAACAGATTGCTTGCTCCCAGCTGGAAAGCCTCTTGGGAACACAGAACTGTAACCTACCATTAATATATTAAGTACAGAACATTTCAGACACCATGACACAGAAATCCCAAGCAAAGACAAAAAGCTCCATGAGAACCTGATGTAGAATTAATAAGGTTCATTCCATATCCATCTCTAGCTCAAGTGAAACAGTAAAACCTACAGCTCATCTTGGAAGGCTGTGTCTCAGGCACTGCTACCGTAGCCATTAGTACTTCTAGCAGAAATACAGTTCTTAGTGATATTTCTTGGAAACAGTAATTTTACCAAAATATAGATTGGGTAAAACTAACAGGAAAAAATAACTATTCTTGGGTAATCTGTTCTTGCCAAAAGAAACATATTGTAGAAAACATTCAATCAGAGCATATGTAGTTTTCTCAAATCTTACAAACTTGGTAAGATGAAGTCTGCCTATTACTTGATGAAAAAAACCCTAAGTAATGCAGACAACTTAGATGGCAGCACCCATACCTTTTGAGTTAGTGCTCAACAAATGCTTCCTCGCAGTTGTTTGGGAAAGGTACATTGCCTGGAGAGAGAAAGAGTTTTGGTATACATTAAAGCAAAGATGACCTTCAACATTTCCACCATTCTTACCAAAAGGGGAGGAGCAGGAAAGTCTGTTTACACTGAAATCAGTTCCTTGCTACACAAGATTTCCCCCATTTTCTAACAGACAGGTCATTTACATGCCATCACTAGTCCCCCATTGTTTTAAAAATCTCTTACATGCCACTGCATGCCAAACATTATGTTGCTGTGTCACTGCACAATAGCTGAAATACATAGGTTCATATGATGAGAATGAACAGTTTGGAAAGCACTTCCTAACACTTCAGCGAGAAAGGAGCAATCGGAAGGTGGGACCAGTAGCATCACCACCCGTAACTATGGCTGCTCAACACCACTTCTTAAAAGACTGCTGTTTTCACTTGCTCACGTTTCCCCAAAGTGTGTGCTCAGAAATTTTTCATGCTGAGTGTTTGCCTCAGACTGATTTTTAAAGAATAATCATTAGTTTCAGCTAAAACAGTTCATCTACTGCCAAGAGTAAGGGCTAAAGGAAAAGTGTTTTGCATAAATTAAAAACCAACAAAACCTGGCAGTCTTTCCTTTCTGTCCTAATCCTTTAAAAAGTCACAGTAAACACAGATCCAGCAGAGATTTACTCACAACTAAAATCTCCAAAGATGCCCAAAAAAGGTGTACTCTTGATTTCCACAGGTGATCTAACTGCACATGCACTGCCCTACAGGCAGACCCACTGCTCCCCTTCCAAGGGGTTCAGAAAACAGTTCCTTTTAATAATCATTCAACATCAGTTTGGCTGAACATTGAACTAGGCCAACTAGGACAAGCCTTCAGGAATAAGAAAGAAATATCAAATTCAAAAGCATGGGGAAAAACCAGCCAAACCAAAGGAGTAGGAGCAGAAGTAACAGATTTGAAGAGCAATACTGGCAAAGTTGGCTTAAAAAAAATGAAGGTGTCAGAACACCAGGACTGAGGTCTGGGGGTAGAAATAAGGTCAGAAATTACTTGGCTGCGAGGAATCCTTGCAATAAAGAGCTGGGGACCAGACAGGTATGGGCAGACCAAAGAGACTGGACAAGGAGCATAAGGAGGGAAACCAAGGGAGGCAGCCTAAGCTGGCGCAAGGAGGCTGAGAACCAGCTGTGGAAACGGGAGACATACTGGACACAGACTTCAAGGGAGAACCAGCCTTCTTCGGCAGAAAGAATAAAGTATCAACTAGCGTGGGGCACCCAACTCGAGACATCCATGATTCAACTTTGGAAGTATACAGTCTTTTACATAATATATGCAGAAATAGCTGGGAGGGCTTAGCGGTTCTGTAAAACTGAAACTAGACCTTAAATCAGGCACCCAAAACCTGACAAATATTGTATTGACCAATGGCAAAAGGACAATTTTTTAAAGACTTGTCTTGCACCAAACAAGAACTGTGGAGAGTGGTAGGGCTGCATCCCAGGCCTCTGGAAGGATGCAGCTCTCAATTAGAAAACAACCTTGTCCTCCTCTTCCTTCAATCCCCTGCTTTCACAGCTACACAACTTCCAATTTCTGCAACAAATAAAGCTGTTACACTCACCGATGTCCTTTACTGCACAGTTCATCCCCATATTAGCCCCCTCCTGTGCATTAAATACAACACAGAAAAGTAGATAATCTAACTACAGATTTAGCATAATTGGAATCCATGAGGCCAAACTGTGGTTACACGGATTGCTCTTTTAAGATAGCTATTTCGCAAGCAGTGTAGGTCATTTGTGGTTTAAAATGTTGTCTTTATGTCTATAACTGTCTTGTTTGTACGGGGCAGCATCGCCTTCCATTCAGCACGGAAGCAACAGTGCCAAACACTTCCCCCAACCCCAGAAATTATGACAGATGGTCCACCCACACTTTGGGAGCAAAAGTTAGATCGCTAGAAAACCTCAAGGATCATGTTCATCCATGTTTCTAGAAGTATGCAACTGGACAGCAGAGCAAGTTCACGAGTCCACAGGGAGTTGTGTCACATGACACTACCTCCTAGCTTCCAGCTGTGATACCAACTTTTAAACATGGCTAGATATACATGACTTTTCTACTCCTATCATTATCTACTAGCCTCATATTAATTGTTGCTGTATCTGCCTGTGTTATACTGTACAATTTTGAATTTAAAAAAGTGATCCATAAAAACTGGAAGGGACAAGATACCCACGATATAATCCTCTTGTGCAGACAATGTCCATACTCACAAAGCACCCGAGAAATGCTCTACAGAGCATTCTGGACCTGGACAGGAAGACTTATCCTAGATTTTACATTTTATATGTAGCATCTTCCACAAGACAATACACAAGCACCTTTTTTTAAACAAATGCTGTAATGTTCAATAAATTCTGATATTCCCAGAACTGCTATCAGAATGAACTATGTACTAATACTTACCGCTTTATGGTAAAAAAATATAACAGAAAAATGGCACGCAGAGCTCGGCAAGTAGCTCTGGTGACTGAAGACATTACCACGCTGCTGTTTAAGTTTACTACCTCCCAAGCAAACTCAATGGACCAGATCAAGTGAACACTCTTCAGAAACGTCAAACCAACAGTTTAAATTAAGCCACTGAACTTTGCACTAAAGTTGCTGAAGCGCAGGCACACATTTCGTTCCACCTGCCCTGCTGTGGGAGGCAGTAATTTCCAGCCTAGTGAATGTAAAAAGTAGTTACAGGATCAAAAGAACTGTTAGTGGCAAGACAAAATGCAGCAAGATGTACAGAGAAATCCAGGTGGGTAAGAGGCAGGGGGAGAAAATTTTTTAGAGAGTCTATCAATAACTACTTTATTTTGAGCAACAATGAAAAAAACCACAAGTTGTTTTTCAAAAGAGCACTATGAAAAATTAGAGGCTTAGCAAACTATGAAAAACTATTCCCTTAACACTGGTCATCACAGAGAAATGTAGAAAAAGAGCTGGAAAAAGAACAAAGGAGAGTCCAAGCAGGCAAAGACACCTTATACAAAGCAATTTAATTCTGAAGTCTTATTATAACTCTCAAAGACTGGACAATTCTTGAAAAATTCTTCTAAAGCCTGAATCCAAACTTCAGACTGCTAAGGGTTAAGGTTTGAAACAAATGCAAACCAGAATTATAGAAAGATCCAATGCCTAACCCTAGCAGTAAGCCCAGCATTGCACTTTCCTCAACACAACAGATTTAACGACAGAGTGGAAGAACAAATTCTCAGCAAGTCTAGTATCCTCTGTGCCTCCAGTTAGCCATAATTTCTACCTTAGAGGCTTGTCCTACTCATCGCAAGGCAAAATTGCAGGCATCAAATTCTTTCTAAGCACGGTTCATTTTGCTTGTACGTGTTTCTGCAGCTGGAAGGAAGTTACAGAAAATTCAGTGATATGGCAGGCTACTACCAGGTAAAGAAGCTATTCAAGCACAGTTAGTCTGGACCACTTAGCCTTGTAAAAAAGGAAGGAACTGAGCACGCGCAGAGGCATTTGGAGGCACTGGTTTTCTTCGTAGAATTCTGTAGTTTGCTACACTGCAGTAAGGGTACCTTAGCTATAAACTGCCTCAAGGATCCGAGGTGCGCTGCTTCCAAAGATTTGCAACATCTGTACATATGTGCTTCCTATAATTACTCATATGGTGGAAAGAATAATTATTCTTATAGAAGTTTAGATGGGTGATAAAACATTTTATTTTCTTCAGCAAGATGAAAATAGCTGCATTTGTGAGAGCAGATGAGCCCAACTTCTCTAAAGCATCTTATCTAGCAACGGGAGTTCGCAACAAGCAAACCCTGTACCAGGTGATTGTCTGCAGGTTCTCATTCAGAGTGGCACAGCTCCGCTCGCTTCCCATATGCTCAGGTTCAGGATGCATCTGCCAGGGAAGCCCAGCTCTAAAGCCTAGCCCCTGGCTTTTGCATTCTCCCCAAGCACACCCCAGCTGGAGCTACAGATTCAGAACTCCTCGAGTTTTTTGCAGAAATTACAACTTTAAAGTGCTCCACTGGCAAATGCTATGAAACATAGATCAGAAACACACTGGATGCACTTTTTTATCACTGTCTCTCCTCTTTCCTGTATGGGCCATCTACTCTCTCATCCTCCCCACTTTTTTCCCTTCACTTTCCCCCTCTATATCCACACTCCTTTTCTCCCATGCTACTCCCTTTCACCTCGCTCAGTTATCTCCTCCACAAAATCTGTTCTGGCTGCAACAAACTGGAAGAACAGAGCTGTATTTAGAGAGCATCATTTCTCACACAACAGGCTTCTCTGTTAGTATGGCAGAGCAGTAGGCCACAAACAAGATGCAGGCCTTCGTGAGAAATATAAGAACATCAAAGGGGTTATACTCTCATGAGTGGGCCAGGTCTACACGTAACAGCTCAAGAATGTCAATGTCTTTATCAATATATCCTGCTGATTTCATACAAGGTCTTAGTGATATCTCACTGCTGTACGCAATAAGTACTTTTAGTGAATACAGACACATTCACAAACCTCAGTTGCAGAGAAATCCTTGGTCATGTAATATAAGCTGCACAGAAAGTCTCCTTCACCCAAGATCAAGATCTCAACTTGCCTGGAGAGTAGGGGGAAAACTACGTTACTCTCTTGTATTTCATCAAGATGGTTTTAGCTGAGTTAGGACGTACCTTGGTACTTCAATTTCCCTATTTACTATTTATTGCATATTTGGTAAAAATATCATAAATTCAAGAAATTCATGCTCAGTGGAAGTATAAACAGCCAGGGACGGTCTTCATGCAGAGTTGATACACTTTATTACAGCTTTTAAATGTTGTTTTCAAGGAGTGCTAACGTATTTCTGCAGCGCTGGCACCTCCCTTTCCTCTGCGAGAGACAGAAAAGTGGCTGGCTCAACAGGCTGACAGAAGCAGAAGTATAATGTCCACCTGTGCTGACTGATGCAACGTCATTAACCCCAGTTTCTGAAACAGGGAAAATACAGCAGTAACTGCCAGGGAAGTCTGGGGAGTTTGCCTTCCATTATCTCGTGCACACCTCCCTTACCGTGTGCCATACAAACCACAAAAGCTGGCTATGACCCTAACACTCCCCTGTGCAGCCGAGGCATACGCCCTCCTCTCAGTCACGTCCTTAATTTACAAATGTCTCTGTTATTTTCCTTACTTCACTTGCTCCACGCTTCATTCTCAACCTGCTTTGCCCTGGTTGTTCTTTGGTTTTGCCTCGCACGCTGCCAATCCGTGGCGACACTTCCCTTACAGTAAGCAGACCACTACAGAGAACAGAACCTGGGAAGCAAAGGAAGGAGAGCAGCGGCAGCAGGAAGTGGCTGTGAAGCAGGAAAGGGAAAATCCTCCTTCTGTCTGAAAGCCAGAAGAATCAACTTTGTCTATAGTAAAGAGCTTATCATATTAGATTTAGCAGCAATAGGTGTGATTTAAACACACTTGAGGCTATGCCTATCTGCCTGACAGATGTGGATGAGGTAGATACACCCCAAAGCTTTCTTCTTCCAAAGTCAGTAACATTTTCCAACAACGTTTCTGCAAAGGATGTCTGTTTGAGATTTAGGTAGATAATCCAACAATAGAGAGGAAATTCAGTTTGTCAGAGAAGAAACAGGAAGGGAAGTGACAAGCAGAAGCAAAAAGCACGTAAGATAGAGCTCTGAGCTATGCTGCATGTGTTATTTGATCTCCTATCTCTCTTCAAGGACAACAGGTAGAGGTTTCAAACTTCATCTCCAAGCAAGGCAATTGCTCTCCACATCCAGGCAAGAAATGGGGAAGTTTTTCCAACAAAGTAATCTACAAAGGGGGTTCAAGAGGTATTCTTATATTCTAAAGGTGCATCTTATGTACTAGCAATTAGGTAATTAAAATTTGCTGTAACAAAGCACATGCCAGAAGCCTGAATTAAATCTTAAGAAGGAAACAAGAACCGAAAGGGGGTCCTTGGCCTTCTTATTTTCCTTCCTAATTCCAGTACAATAACAAGGAGATTGAGGAGCCCAGAACATACAGGAAGCAGAGCAGCCATTTCTCCTAGCAGTGCTTTTACTCCACAGGGAAAACTTCCATTTAATACAGCATCTGTGCAACCAGACTAGACTTGAACAGGTCTAAGAGATGGCTGAGGATGTCCAACCTTCAACACACCTGAGATCTTAGGATCGAAAATTCTACTACCCTAGTAGGGGTGCAGCCTTCTGTCTCAGCTGACAGCAAGCGAGACAGAAGTAAGTAATTTCTGCAGAGGTGTGATCACTGTCTTCAGTAACAGAGCCAAACATACTCTGAAGATCACATGGCTCTTTTGCCATACTTTAGCAGGGTTATTTGTTTCTCCATGGGTCCCTACAAGCTACCACCCACTATTGATTAAGTTAAAATTAGCTCATTAAAAATAAATCAAATCACAGGCAGAGTTGTCATGTATCAAGAAAAATGCATACAGCCTAGATACAGATATTTGAAAAGAGCACTGAAATCATGATTTGCTAACAACTTGGTATTGCCAGCAGGAAGCAGTGAATAAAAGAGGTCACATCCACGTCAAAATTTGGAAAGTGCCAGAACTTCCAAATTTAAGAATAACGAATTTCAAGTTCTTGCCAAAAATACATAAGCCTCCCCCCTCCATTTGCTCCCACTTAACACTTGCATTGAGTCAGAGGCAAGACACTGGATTCTCTAAGTTCCTAGAAGCAAAGTAGCCCATTGAATTAAAATCTTTGGAAGCAGGAAAAACCTTAATAAATTTTTTTAATTAAGAGCTTTTCAAAAAAAGCATTAGCAAACAGTGGTTCCTCAAGGGGAAACAAATAATCTTGTTTCCAGGACAACAGGGTTCTGCTAGCTCATCTTCCCTTGCTTTAGAGTTTCAGGGCATGCAAACACACAAGAGCCTCTGCTTCTGTTGCTTAAAAAGTAACCCAGCAAGACCTTCGCAGCTAGCTCCCTACTGCCAATGTAGACAAGCTCAACACTACAGACTTCTGCAGAAAGAATGACATTGGCCTGCAGATGGAGAGCTACTGTCAACACAGTGCTTGACTGTCCAGGCAAAAGCCCCTCTACCGTCTATGCAGCACATGCAGTCCATGCTGAGCTTTGATCAGCGTATATTGACTTTGTTCATTGTATGGGGGAAAATGTATGCCACTGGGACAAAGCTACAACTTCATTCTTACACTGCTCCATCAAAGCCACATGAAACGGATGATGGTGCATCAGTACTGCAAAGGCAGCTTAAAGGCATTTCTACTATATTTCACAACCATATCCTAACTTAATAAATGGGCAAAAATCTGAAATATGCACCAAACTAAACATACAATCTGTTTCCTTTTAAGGCTTCTCTACATGGGAAAGGAATGATAAAAGCTGGTCTGGAATAAATTAACAGAGGTTAAATGTTCTTAAACATCCTATCACTTTCCACAGTGCACTCCGCTCACTAAGCTCTGCTCTTCAATTCCTGTTCCCTGAATGATGGCACCGTTGCTGAAAAAGCGGTGCTCACCAAAGAGCATGGGTGCACCACATGTCATCAGACAGCAATCACGAACAGACCCTCTGATCTTCGCTTTTTCAAACTCCTGCTAGCAACACTGAAGGGACAATCCCACCTCGGGACGGGGCCTCCTGCACACACAAGTGTTTCTGTGACCCTTCTTGAGCATGAAAGCATGCAGGCGTGGAGAGTGTAGCACTGCTTACAGTCCCGACCACACCACCTCGCCTTGGGGTCACCCTACCACCACCACAACAAATGCGGAGATCGGAATTTTCTCAGGGATGCAGGGCCTGCCAGCCTGCCGTTCTACAAATCCACGCCACAGTACAAAGCCATAAAAGAAGCGTCCAGCCTAATATCGAAAAGCACGGATCTCGTGAAAATACCTGGAAACAGGAATGCACAGGAGCTTTCAAGCACACCCTTAAATAACAAATTAAAACCATCATCATCCTTCTTTTTGATGCCTCACTCTTGCATCTCTTCCTGAGACAGCTGCTTATACGCTCTTATTTATACACGGCAGCCTGGCACGGCTCACGTACGCTCACACGGACGCCCGGGACAAACCTTAATAAAAGATAAACGCGTAACAACAAACCCAATAACGCCGTCAAACACAGCAGCGCGCCGCAGATGACAACAACGATGACCGAAACCGCGACGCGGCACGAATCAAACGCTGGGTGCCAGGGCCTCCCCAAGATGGGGGCTCGGCGGTGCGCGCCCGGGACGGAGGGACGGCGGGCGGGCGGGCGGACGGGGCGTTCTCAGCGGCGGCTGGCGACGAGGCGCGGCGGAGCTGCCCCCCGCCCAACGGCCGCTCCCCGCGCGCGCTGCTACCGCTCCTGCGGCGGAGGACCGCGCCGCCTCCCCCCCCCCCGGAGCTGTCAGCGGCGCCTCCCGCCTCAGCCGTATGAGACCCGCCGGCCCCGGCCCCCGCCGCGGAGGCGCACCTTCTCCCTGCGGAGCCCTCCTCAGAGCGCGGCGGGCAGCTCCCCGGCCGCCCTGGGAGCCCGGCAGGCGCCCCTCGCTTACCTCCGCAGTCCCGGCTCACCGGGCACCGCCCCGCGGCAGCCGCCGTCCCCGCACCCCTAGCGGCTCCAGCGGCCCGACGCGCGCCGGCGCCCGCCCGCTCGTGACGGCACCGGCGGCCCCGCCCCGCCACTGGGCCCGGCCCCCTGCGGCCGCCCGGCGCCGGGCCCCGCTGCTCCGCGCCGCAGGGGGCGGCAGGTGAGGAAGGCGAAGCCGGCAAGTAAAGGGGACAGAAGGCGCGGCGGGGGCAAGGCGGGCATCGCCCTCCCGCCGGGGCTGAAATAAGCCTGCTTGTAACATGCCTCCGGTTACCCGCAGCTGGTCTTCCGGCCTCCGAGCGAGCCGCCTGCTTTTTCCTGCTTTGTCATCTCCGACTCCAAAGGATCCACAAATATTGAAAAATGGGATTCTCTTGTACCACCATGTGCAGCCAGGAATCGGGGATTTCGAGAAAGCAAATGTCACAGGTCTGAGAAGTACCTGCATCATAGCTATGAAGTTTGGGCCAAATAATTTGAGATAATGATCCAGATTTTTTTCTTTTCTAATGAAAACACCAGCATGTTTCCTTCATTCATCCGTACTCACTGTCCGCGCTTGAAGTTGCTTGATAGCTGGCTCAACCAATTCAGCTACATCTGTTGAAACTGCTGTATAGCTGGAGTCTGGGCTCCATTTCTTAATCAATTTCTATACCATGCTGCTATCACTGAAGGATTTAACTTGCTTAGTGTTAAGTGTAATTTGAAAGAATGTAAGAAGAGGTCACAGTCCAGCTCTGGCTCATTCTATTATTTTTACACGGTGCACAAATGCCAAGGGGAAGACAGGTTACTCACAAGCCACCCTGTGGGAACTCCCAGGAGGTACGCGAGGGGCTCCTGCACGCAGGAAACACGCTGAAGGGGGGAATTAGTGAGACACAGACACATTCGTCTGGATGCCTCCAGCCAACTGTGCATGATCTGCAGAGGACTGCTGCCAAGTACCAGTTGAGTCAGTCCCAACACCACTCTAGTGTAAGAATTTCAATTTGCCTGTTGCAGTTCCCGGGTGCTGGAAGCTGCCAGCTCAAGTCCTCAATATGATCTGAATTTGGGTGGAGAAGCCAGGAGATGCAGCTTGAATTTTTCATTTTTCTTTCCACCTGTCAGTGGTGAAATTACATTTTTAGCTGTGCGACAGGGTTGATCCGAGCACTTCTGTTTCAAAAAAGTCAGACAGAACTTACAGAGGAGAGTTTATTTTCAATGCCTAGTCAAACGTGATTTTTAACATTTATCTTTGGTCATAGTTTAGCACAAAGCTAATGAACCATGCCATGTTTTTAAACAAAAAGGAGACAGAAAATAGGAGATCCTCTGCACACCACACAAGCTTAAAGTCATCCTCTCATAAAAATATTAAATATACTTGGCCAGAACAGGCTAGAAAGCAAGTAAACACTGTCACTAGCAGCCTTCAATTTTAATATAGAACTTGACAGTATCAAGAAGCACAAAACATTGTAGTTAATTTATAGCTATGACAATTTTAATCATCATCAACCAAAATATGACCTTTTAAAAACAGCAGGCTTGGACAACTCCCCACCAAGGATCCTGGAAGAACGGTGTTTACTACTGATGTTCACTTAGCATCAGTGAATCGAAACAGCACTAAAACCCAACAGACCAGAAGGGCACTTATGTTACGCCAGCGTTGAAGAAGGATGTGGAGAACCACCACGTCATTTATAAGCAGAGCAGTCCGACTTACCCTGCGCAAAGTAAGAGAAAAAACAGCAGGGTAGGAATGGATAGGGTAGGCAGGTTTTTCATTTACCTTTTTTTTTTTTTTTTTGTAAGATTATAGATTTGTTTGATTAAGAAAACCTAAGTAGCAAACCTCAAAAACTAATTGTTGGGGGGGATTGTATTTGAGTAGAGGTACTGGGAGAGCTGCCCCGGGGCCATTACCAGGTTTAAGACTAATTCAACATTTTCCTCAGAGATGTGGAAGCATGTATGAACTCACTGCTCATTATATTTGCGGACAACACAAAAGCTGGCACTATGATGAACAAAGTACCAGGCCATCACGTAAGAGTTCTGGAATAGCTGATAAAACATACTGTGCAAATTTTTTTTTTTTTTTTTTAATATATATAGCCAAATCTCGGGTTATACATTCAGGAAAAGAATACAAAGCTGTACCTTGAACACTGGGAAAACAGCAGACTGAAAAACTATTGACTCTGAAAAAGGCATCAAGGTCATAACGGACAAGGAATTGAACATGAGATCCCAACTTATCACTGTGACAAAATGCGACATGCATCTTGGAAGCACAATCAATAGTGTACAAAGAAAGAAGAGGGGATTTTACCCATATATATAGATCACTGAAAAAAAACCCGTAACGGGTTTATCTCTTCTTAAAAGATTACACATTTGTGAGGGGACTAAGGAAGACAGGCATAACACAGGATTTTAGGACATCAATCCATGCATTTCATCAAAAAATACTGAGTGTTTTTTTTAGTTTTAAATGCATTCCCAGCAAGAAAATACAAGATACTACTGACCTCTTTTGTAGAGCCCTCCCCTTTTACTGTAAGTGAAAGCTGAAGTAAAATTCTAATCACAAGACAGACATGCGCTCTTAGCAGAGGGATTACTAGCTATTGAAATACACTATCAAATTAAGACACAGATTACATTTTATGCCTTTTTCAAGAGTCAATGCCTTTCTCTAGCATAAAAACTTAACCTTCACAGGAAGTCAGACTAGATGAAGTGTTAAAAAGGTGTTAAACTCTCTTACCTTAACTGCTAATATAAAGCAGGAAGAAAGGGACACTTCACTGGATGTCCAGTCTCTGCTGATAAAGGGCTTTATGTAGTCTCTGTCTTTATATTGAGCAGTGCAAAATTTTAGACAACTGATAATCAGTTTCTGTTCACCCTCATCTTCCTCAGTATGCTAGCGATCCGATGACCTATAACAGATTTCTTCTCTACCCAGATTTCCAGAAACCATCCTGCTATAGCCATTAAAGAGGTATGGCTGATACAGAATCAAAAGCCTGAAACAAGCAATATCTAACAAATGTAGACCTCTGTGACCTACGTACCAGAAAAACTTCAAAACTTCCCCCACCAAAAAAGCCTTAAAAATTCCTGCCATAAATTGACAGAAAAATTCTATATTCCTTATCCTTCATGATCATGAGGAACAACACAATACAATTTTACAACAGCACAGTTTATCATTGGAACTTATGAATTACAAGCCAATTTCTATATTCACTATTTTTTCCCTAGCTCCTTTTAAAGTGATAGTAGCAATATTGCAAAAATAGTTTGGGGTATCTCGTTCTAAGTCACAGAGATTTGCTTGTATCATTTCCTCTGTTACTAAAAATCTTCAAGAAATTATTCCCTTCCATTTCACTGCAGCCCATTAGTACCTACAGGCAAAGAAAGAATATGGCACATGAAAGCTTCCATCAGGACAAACAAACCACAGCTTGATATAAAAAATAATTTCAATGTTTATCTACTAAAATGCATTATTTTAAATATATCACCTGCTATGACATCATTAAGCAGCTATTAAAATGCTAATCTTGTTGCTGCTTCTCCTTTCAATGTTTAAGGACATTGTTAATCAACCTACTGTAAATCCTGAAAATAAAGTATAGTCCGCTTCAAGAAGCTGCTCTCTATGTTGACAGAATTTCCCTCCTACAGAGAGTCAACCAAGTCATCATGGAGTGTACCACTTACAGAAATAACTGGTTAATAATTTTCTGAAGATACCTGCAGCAAAACCATGCCAGAGACAAACAATTCAGCATGCACATTTGCAAAAAGAAAAAGGAGAAAGGATCTTAAGGTTTCTGGTTACTATTCTGTCAAGTACAGTTTATGATGGAAATTAAACTCTGTCTAAAGCTGAAGAGCGTGACAATGAGATACATATTTAGAATAAATACACATATTCTAGATGACCACATATCAAGTGCTAAGGCAGCACGAGTACTTGTGAAATTCATCATGTCAACAAAGCTGCTACAGTTCTGTATTTCTAAGTTTTCCAACCAAAGGCTTAAACAACAGATACTGCTTACCACCTACATTCTGTGGCTGCATTTTTAGAAGATGATTTCACTTAGTGCTCTTCTTATGAGCAGAAGGTGTCAGTCTAGTTTGTTCCAGGCTCCCACTGAAATAATATGTTAAAAGTTTGCTTTGAAAAAAACCTGTATCATCCAACCTGCTACTCCCCAGAAACTTAAAAGTGAAGAGAGAATACACAATCAATTTCTTATGCCAACCAGTCAATAACGAAGCTCTTTGTAATACAAATGCACACATTCTGGAAGCAGAAAAGCTTTCTAAAGTGGTTTTTTTTTAAAAAAAGATGCTTTGTCTTTCCTTTTAAGAGGCATAACTGAAATAATAAATGAATGCATACTTGTTAAATGCCAACCCCTTTCTCTCACTTTCCAATATATGTACACATGGGCCTTCATTAAACAGATTCTGCTTAAACAATATGCTTACCACTTCATACTAACCTGAAAGAACAGAGTTAATGACCTAAAGAATTTTCAAACCAGACTATGGCCTAATTTTTATCGTAATAAACATGCGAGTAGTTCTGCAATATCTGTTTACAGCTATGTAAATACAAACGTGTTTGCAGGATTGGACCACGGAGAGAACCTGTTAATGGATGAAACCAAATGTAGTAACAACACAGACAGGTCCTAACACTGAAGGAGCCACGGACTGTGACGTGATTCCCGACAGCATTCAGCACCCTTTGACTCTGCCACCATGTAAAACGAAGGGGAGAAGTTAGAGCAGCAGTGAAAGGTTTTTGCAGACTGCGTCCTGTACTCATTCGATACCAATTATTAGCACTGCCTATATTTGTGATTCTAAAACCACTAAGAGCCTTTTGGCACCATTTCAACCTTTTGTCCTCAGCAGTCCAATTTCACAGGTTCAAATACATTACATGTTCAATCTTGCAAAATCTGCCATAGATTAGAAATGCATTTTTTTTATTAAAAGCCAGTGGTGTAGCACAAGGCATGAGACTTAAAAATACCAATATATTCAAATAAAAACATTTTGTGTATTAGGAAAAAAGCTGGAATCATATACACAAATTTATAGTACTTAGGGCTTTCCATTAATGAAACAAATTATTTTTCACACAAGAAACATTAATAGCTCTCAAGTAGGACAGTGCTCAAAGTCCCAAGGCAATTATATAATGTCATTTTTAGACGTCTGTTACACAATATTGGAATTGAACAATGATAATCTCTCAATCAAGTCAGTATTTAGGTACATATTATATGTATTTTTATACTGTCCTAAATAGCCTAGTGAACTATTAGAAAGTTTTGACACTAAGAGATTCCACTGGACCAAATAATACAAGTATTCTGTTAAATTAATTATTAAATCCTTAAATGTCCAATAGCAAACATAGAGTGTTAAAATTAAATGCAATCTCCACTGGATCAAGCCAATTACTAAAAATAACTTTAACTAGTTATCTGCCTATGATCCATTATGTGCCTGCTCCTTTCCAAAAGGAGCTGCTGCAGCACCATTAGGTGAGGCTCAGAGATTATGGCTGAGAAAGGAACAGATCACCTGAACCATCAAGCCTATAGTCCCCTGTGGCAGGGCAGACCATGGAAGAGTCCTTGACTACCAAAACTGCATACCATTGCCACTCTTCTCTCTAACTGACACTTAATTACCTGCCAAGTGGCTTTGAATTTATTTTTACTCCCTTTTTAAATTTTCTTTTTTCCCCATGGAGAAGGCTTGTGAGTAATACTTTGAAATTAGAGTGCTAAATTAATACTCTTATAGACATCACATCAATTTATCATTTTAGTATAAATAAAGAGATAATATGGTAACTAGGTTGTGGAAAACAAAGGATGTTTACACCACTTCCACAAATGAACTAGCTTTCACATTATCAAAAGAACATGAAAATGTGAAATCAGTGTTGATTTATGATTGCAAAAATAAAATCCTACACATACAAGGAATATAAACATATTTTGACTGATCACAGAGCAGTTGCTTAAGACAGACAGAATTAAATAATCAACACGCACTCATTCACCGAAGCAATCAGTTTTACAAACAAGAAGTGTTGCATGCATCTGTTCAGACTAAATGTAAATCAGCCACATGGCTATATGCTCTACCCAAGAAAAGAAGTTACTATGACTCTCTCCCCTCTCACTATTTCCTAATCTCATTTCTCATCAGCTTGTCTGAAGTCATTTTGAGTTTCCATATGTAAGAGTTAAACTACCATTTATTTCTTAAAGGCTTCAAAAGGCAGGGAAGGAGGTAGAGACACTGAAGGAAGGAAAAAGAAGTGTTCTTTGAAAACAAGTTCTTAAACAGAACCAGTAAGTATTGGCCACATTCACAGTTTAATCACTATTTAATGCTTGTTACTCCCCTAAATCCCACTTCCTTACCAGGGTGGGGCAAGAGAGACTAATTGATAGATGTTATTTATGTCTCAAAGAACACTGTCATACTGCAGACAGATCTACCACCATCATCCTTGATAGAAGGAAAGCAAAACAGTATTTTCCTCTATCAATTTCGTTGCTTTTTCACTGCAGCTATTTTATAACTTATGAAACTATATAAAATTTGACTTAAGCACAAAAAAATTCTAAAGGAAAGGCAAGTTTTAAGAAGTATACAGCAGAAACCAGTTACAATTTAAATGAATACGAATGGCAGTTTGAATGAATATGAATGGCAGTTCGAACATTTTACACCCCGTGAACCAAAGAATTTAGAGAGAAGTGGGCAACCTGATCTAGTTGAGGATGTCCCTGCTTATTGCAGGGGGGTTGGACTAGACGGCCTTTAAAGGTCCCTTCCAACCCAAACTCTTCTATGATTCTATAAACAAGAAAAATGCTCAGAAAGTAAATTTGTGGAACACGACTTCCTATAAACACAATAAAGTCCAGATCATCATCCCTCATTTGCACGTATGTTTGGATCAGTATTTATACACTTGCTTGGAAAATAATGCAGAAATATCATCCAGGGTCATCTCAGAGGAACTTAAGTACTGTTGTAAATACCTCTAGAACACAGCAATAGCAGCCATGGTCTCCTTAACTGTTGGCCTGAGGAATCCTCTCCTCCCTCATTCAAAGATACATAATTAGCCACATCCTGGCACACAGCTTTCAAGTCATTGACTAGAACAATGCTATAGTTCTCTTGTACTTGTGACAATACAATGAGAAGACTGAAAGATAAATCAGACATCCTTTAATTTAATTTTAAATCTAGTTTTTCAACAAGACTAGATTGTGTTAATAACCATGTACATCAATCATCATATTAAAAGGAATTTGCAGCAAGAGGAAAGAGATGCCATCCTTGTATACGTGGCACTGCAAAAACATTGCCACTCCTACCTATTAGTGCAGGTTTATGGGGTAACAAACCCATTGGGGAGGAAGCAGCTTGCACATACATTGCACAACCTTGGTCAACTCATCATCTCTGGAAACAGCTGAGGTATCCTTTGGGATACCAGTCAAGTGAACTCCCAGTTCCACATCTTGTATTATTTGTAATAGGAAAACATGATCAGAATTAGCAAAACCACAAAAGACAACTTCACTTCAAAACACAATGATAACCTCGGCAGCTTATTCTGGATTTTACATATTTTATTGCAAGTGTGTGACAAGTACCCATTTTGGCCAGAACTTGCAGTTTTATGCTTGCCTTCTTTTTAACATTTAAATGCACATCCAGATCAATCTATTGGAATACTCAGGAGTAGATATCTTCCGCAAAAATACTGCATGAAAGAATGCAGCAGATACAATCATCTTACTTTAGTCTCTGTTTTGCTTAAAGTGCTGATGAACTCTGATTTCCCATGGCTGTGTCTCTTCACAAGGACTTCAGTATCCCTTCCTTCCTCTGAATCTTGCCCTGGTATCCAACTGAAAATTGAAGTCAATATATTAAAACCATACATTTTGCAAAAGAAATACTTTAGAGTGCTTGTGCTACCTTGGCACTTTGTAATACCAGAAGAAAGCACAGAATAAAGCAGAAGTCACTGTAAAAGAAAATTAGTGATGTAGCCAACAAATCATAGGGTTCTTCCAAGGAAACAAACATTGTATTATCTTAATTCTCACACAAAATTAAAATTATGCAATAAGCATCCTGTGCATTCTGAAATAAACAGCGTAACAACACAAATGATAGAACAGCATAGTGGGATGGCAAGGAACACATGAAAACAATGTAGTTTAGACCTGCTTAGATCTGTTTTTCCGAAGTTAACTGACAAGCTGAAGGAGGAAAATTCAGATTGGGTTGAAGTGGGAGTCACTGCAAATGTCTATGAGGACAGGGATTACTTAAATACAACAAGTGTCTAAAAAAAAAATAGTAAAAACTGAAATAATATTCAGCTTGTAAAGTCTGCAAGTTTCTTCTTACCAATTACAAAAAAGCATTTAATGGAAGGCAAAAAATGGCAGTAAAGCTAGAACAACAGCTATGGTGCAGCACTTGCTGAAACTAAATTGCAAGTTCTCTCCCAGTGCAGCAGAAAAACATAATTTGATCTTGGGAGAATTCTTCTGAATTTAGATAGTCAGTCTTGAAGATGGCAGTTACAGATTGAAATTCAGCCATATTCAGATATCAGACTGAGGACGTATCTTTTACCTCCCTTAAATAACCCTCTTTCAGGATTCAGAACTGCAGCAAAATTTGTGAAGAGCTAAACTACAAGATGGCACAGCTTGTCCAATAACCAAGCAGCTCTTCCACTTTAAACCTTGTTCCTACTTTAATATCTAAAGTGTACTGAAGTTTACTTCTCTGATAAGAGATTATATTTCCTTACAAAGAAAATAGCATCTAGGAAAAATCTCTAATGATTTTAGCATATTGTAAATTATATCTGCATTTAGCGTTTACCTTGTTTTTAAATACTCTTTAAGCCTCACGATTATACCAAGGAAGACATTTGGCAGAGCACAATTATTGAAATTTACAGAGTTAATAAGACAAGAAAAAGGTCATTCTTCAGCCTTACAATTTGGAGCAGTTAAATAGAATCATGTAAGAGCCAGACCTCTTCCTGCATGAAAATTAGTTTCATCAGGCTCCCTTAACAATCTACAGACAGAAATACAGGCCTATCATCTGGAGATACATATGTTGCTACTGCAGCATCAAATAGGTATTTCAAGTACTAAATACACAGCATTTTTTCCCATCTGCAAAAATAATAATTTGTCACTTTATGGATTAATACAGTTCATACAGGAGAGGTACAAAAAGCTGCTATGACTTAAGCAAAAATACAGAACGGAAGAAAAATTTTAGGTACAGTTTCAGCTGTATAATCTTCATTATGTATCACATTGGTTAAAAATAAAAATGAGCCCTGCACTACTCATGCTTAGAAAGTTTTAATACCATCTTTGCCACACCTTAACTGTTTTTTAAGTGTTATGGAAAGACAAGTAAGATGTTTCTAGACAAGGAGCTCCTATCAAAATTAGGGAAACTTTATCTAATCACATTTTTACAACTGACTTCTCACTACCATACTTGATAGCTCACTATGTAAAAAAAAAAAATCACTATTCTTTATCATGAATTCAAGCACTCCAAGAAAATTAACAAATGCAAGAGTCTGCTTCAACAGTGGAAATCTCTTTCAGTAGGACATTCTGTTCACTTAAATGTTCTTGGATCATAGGCAAAAAATAGCTTGTCAATATCTTATCTTACAGATACCTGATCTCCTAATATTGTTAAAACCAAAGCTTTACTAAAAAAAAAAAAGTAAAAATACCTACCATTTACATATCACATGCTAAGCCTAATTCAATTTAAATATACTTTTTCCATCTTGTTCACACTCTACAACTTTTTCTTCATGAGAATAGTGTACAACATCCATATTTTAAATGGAGTTCAAAGGCAAGACGTGTTCAGCTTAATGACACAAGTTTTACTGAATTAAAGTGGTTAACTGGTTTTCTTCACAAAGCAGGGAAAACGACAGAAAGCAACCAGGCCGTTAACAGAAGAAAATACACTATGAACACTTACCATCGACCTTTTGCATGCAAAAAATGTCATTTGCAAACTCCTACAGTGTCCTTCCCTCAAACATTGTTTAGGGCTTTTGTTTTCCTGTTAGATGAAAAATAAAGCATTAAAAACTTAGTGGATTTGAATGGATTTGTCAAAGAGACATCAAAATACTTCAGACAAGGTTTGCTCGGGATTTTGCTACGGCACGGTGACTTGCACTTTCTTCTGAAGTTCTACTTTCTTAACCTGCTTAAAACGCTAATTAACAAGCTTGAAAGGGACGAAGTAACAGCTTCTCTCCCCCGAGGGCTGGATCACGCCAGCGGGAGGCCGCCTCTCCCCATCCAGAGGCGCACTCCGCGCCCCGAGATGGCGGGGCTGCGCACCCCCCGGCCTTAGCAGCAGCCTTCCCCCGCCAGAAGACACCCCTACGTCAGGAAGGGCCGCGGGTGCGGCGGAGTCTGCCTCAGACAGCGGCTTCCCGTGCGCCCGGCCCGCCAGGGAGCCGGCCTGGGGGGGCGCTTCCCTCAGGGTTTAACCCGGGGGAGGCGACTGCAGCAGCACCGACGCGAGGTCGGGGACTACGGGGCTCTCTCCCGGGAGAGCGGCAGCGCTCACCTGCAGGACGCAGGGGCTCTCCAGCAGGCACTGCCGCAGGTCCTCCCTCACCCCCCCGCAGGCCCGCCCGTCCTCCTCCTTATCCTCGTAGTACTTGGGCATGGCGGTGAGGCCGACTCTACGCCTCGCTGCGGCCTGCACAGGTAACGCTACTGACGGCCGCCGCCATCTTGGCGCCCCGAGCCCTGCCGCCGCTTCCGGCAGAGGCAGGAAGGGGCGGGGCGACTCAAGGAAGGAAACCGGAGCGCCTGCGCCGCAGACGTTGCCGGAAGGCTGCGGGCGGGCAGTGGCGGTGGCGCCGGGTGAGGCGGGGGTCGCGCCGCGGGCCGGGGCAGCAGGTGAGGTTCCACCCCCTCACCGCGAACTGGGCCGTTGGTGGGGTGCGACCGTTGGGAGGGGTCGGTATTTCCGCCTCACCCCGGTGCTGAGGTGCTGGTCCCGCCGAGAGGGCGGTGGCTGTTTGTGGGGCGGGACGGGGAGGCGGGTGTGGGGGTCATTTCAGGCGGTGCTGGGCTGGTGCAGTCGGAGCGGCGAGCTGGGAGGCTGGTAAGCCCTCCCCTGCCCCCGGCTGCGCGCTTCGGCCTTTCGTCTCCCGGTAAGCCTGTCGGCCGTTAACGCCGTGAATCGCCTTTCGCGGTTGCAAGAAGGCGTAGTGCCGGGAGGGAGCCTGCCTCCCGGGCGCCGCCACCCAGCCCCGCGGGGCCGGGGAGGTGGGGGGGCCGCAGGCCTGGGGCTACCTGACAGGCGGTACTGGAAGCAAAGCTGCCTGCTCCAGGTTGCCCGCTTGCCGCCTCCCCAGCAGTCAGCAAAGTGACTGCCGGGCCGTGGCAGACTCGCCTGTAAATGTCGTAGTTTATCCTCGTGCATAATTTTTGTAACTTCAGTATTGCAGGTGTGGCCTGCATCGTGTGGTTTTATTTTTAGTCCATGTTATATGCAAAAGAAATGCACCTTTTGAAATTCCTTCTTTAGCAAAATGCTGCCAACCACTTCAGTTAATTCTCGGAGCCAGGGTAATGGTGCACTGAGCCCCAGAGATGCTGCGAGGCATACGGCTGGAGCAAAACGCTACAAGTACCTGCGGAGGCTCTTCCACTTCCGACAGATGGACTTTGAGTTTGCTCTTTGGCAGATGCTTTACCTGTTTACTTCACCACAGAGGGTTTATAGGAACTTTCACTACAGAAAACAGACAAAGGACCAATGGGCAAGAGATGATCCTGCTTTCTTAGTACTTCTCAGTATCTGGCTTTGTGGTGAGTGCTGGGGAATAGGCAGCATAAAAGAGAGGGAGGGAAACTTTAAGGATGAACATTCGTGGCCCTTCTAATAACACACACACAAAAAAAGGATCAATCCATATAGATTATCTTTTAATTGAAGTAGAATAGAAGAAAATGGCCTACCTAACCTTTTGGAAGTTAAGGTGGGAATTAGAAAACAGAGGAGGCATAACTAATGCTATGTAGTCTTGAATTAATCTCTCTATTGTAACTCATTCTCTATTGCATTTCAAACTAAGTAGTTCCCTGTAACTTTACAGACAGTAATAAAAGCCCATGCCACGCAGCAATGCTATAGTTAAAAAATACTGCACATTTGGTTTATCTGAATGTTACAGATAAAATACTGTTTTTACAATTAAGGTCCTAGTGAGATTCTGTATATTGCAGAATTAAGCTATAAACAAGGTGTCTCTTAACTTTCAGACTGAACTGCAAATGCAGTAAGTATTCTCCTAGTTGTCTTCTGTTATATAAGACATTGCTGTTAGTATCAAAACTGTTAACTCTGAAATAAAAGTATGTATCACCACATGCATGGTTTGGGTTAACAAGGAGCTTTTATAAAACAAAAAATATTCTATTGTAGCATTCTGTGAATTTTTAAAAAATCGTTTGGGTGGAGCAATACAATTTCCTGTTACATGATTAGGCTCAAGCACAGATGAGCATTCTTCAATCTGTGAAAGGGATTATATTATGAATAAATTGTGTTATACCTAGTATTTGGTGGTAAAAGAAATGGGCTGTTGGACTGAAAATCTCGGGGAGAAAAATAATAAGGAAACTGGAGATTTCGTAACAGTATACTCAAAAAAAATATCGGTTTAAGATCTCATGCTTTCTTTTCCACAGCTAACTTTAATAGTCTTTTTCTCCTTTCAGTATCTACTGTAGGATTTGGATTTGTGCTGGACCTGGGTTTTTTTGAAACAATAAAGCTGCTACTTTGGGTTGTATTCATAGACTGCGTAGGTGTTGGCCTCCTGATTGCAACTCTAATGTGGTAAGTAGTGGTGTCTGAAACTGAGCTCAGTATGGCTCTTAGGACACCGATAGTCCTCTGCTGTTTGCAAGACACTTGGCTCTCTCTCTTTGGGGCAAAATTATAAAGTATGTATTGACTATAGGGTTTGTGCCGTCATGGTAACTGTTTCAAAAAGTGTTGCTTTAAAAAAGAACACATCTCTTTCTTTACTATTTCCTGCAAAAGATGAATGTTCAGAAAGCCTGTATTATGATGAACATTTCATCCTGTTTCCTTTCTTCTTGAGCTGGTTAATCTTCAGCAATAATGCCAAATAAAAAAAATTGGTGATGAAAAAAAATTCTTCATTCCTTATTTATTTTGTTTGAACAGCTTAAGTAATGTAAGCCTGAGGATGATTATGTTTAAGTAGGGCAATATACAATTGGCTCGTGCTTCTTGCTGAAGATTTTAGCTATTTCCACTACAAGTAACGTCCGTTCTATTTCGTGCACGTTGACTTTGTTGCTTTGGTGGGAGTCACTGCTCTGCCTCTCTGAGCCTGCCCTTGGCACAAAGAGTATGTCAGAGAAAGCTACCATGAAAGCTCTGGTCTTTTAACTTCTTATTTCTGAGCATGTATTGGCAACTTCTTCCTCTTCTAAATGGGATAAATTTTCTGATGTCAGCAGAACTTCAGCTGAAGAAAACAAAGTCTTGAGGGTTTTTCCGTAGTCATAATGCCAGGCAGCGCACACTCTGTTAGCGCTCTTCAGTAAGAACAGGCTCATCTCTAAGAGTGCAAGCCTGCCCTCTTTCTGTCCTTGAAGTGTGCCATTTCCTTAGAGATGAAATAAAACATCTCTGTGTGTGTGAGATGTACTGATAATGTACAAGCACGTTTCTGAAGTCATCTCTTGTGTATGTACAAAGTGGCACACTGCCTGAGAACTTGTAACTGCGTTGATAAATTGTAGCACCGATCTATTTTAAAAAAAAGTTCTGGTTCTGCATTACCAGCAGTGTATTTCAGCTGCCCGGTGAATGTAAGGGATGTAACTATAGTTTTAACAAAAAAATGTTTTAACGATGGTCTGGTCTGCATAATTCTTGCCTATTTTTCTCCCAGATAGCAGAAACTTTGTTGGGGTAGAGAGTTAGGATCACGTATGGTTTACTATCTCAAACCAACGTTTTGTCAGTCAGCTTTATGGGTTCACATTAACAACGCTCTCAAATATCTTTTCATGTAGGTTCATTTCTAACAAGTACTTGGTGAAGCAGCAGAACAGAGACTATGATGTGGAGTGGGGATATGCCTTTGACGTCCATCTGAATGCTTTCTATCCACTTCTAGTCATTTTGCATTTTATCCAGCTGTTTTTCATCAACTGTAAGTAGAATATTTTGTGCTCTCTGCTTCAAAGTCATGCTCTACCAAAACAGCTGAGAGCAGTTGTCTCTTTCAGATGTCATCATATCTGATTCTGTCATTGGGTATTTTGTTGGGAATACGCTATGGCTGATTGCAATCGGCTATTACATCTATGTGACATTCCTAGGATACAGTGGTGAGTAACGGCAACTTCTTTTCTATTTGTTTGACTAAAACAAAGAGCATGATCTTAGTCTATTAATTTGATCTTAGTCTATTAATTTGATCTTAGTCTATTAATTTGTAAAGCATAGGCTCAGCTGGGTGTTGAAGTAATTCTTTCTTCGTGGTAAAAGAAGTTTGATAGAAATTTACTAATCCATGTTTCCAGCTGGGTGGACATCTTAACCAAAGAATTCATGTTCTTCACCACACCAACTTCCCTTCTTGTATTAGACCTGTAGCATCACAACTTGTTTTTCTTGTTCCTCTGTAAATCCACTTCAAAATGTTTGCATTGGATAAAAATTCTGTAGTGAGTTTAAGACTATAGTTTTAGGTGAAACAGTTTCCCAGAGCACTACCTGTACCAATTAACTCGAGTACTCTGTGATGATGGTAGGAGGAGTAGGGCAGAGATGACAAACCTGCCCTTGGAAGGCAGCTGGCAGAGCAGTACTACTTTCTCTTGCTGTCTTCCCCTGAGGCCATTCTACAGGAAGCACCTTTTTGAAAGAGCACTACTTTATACTTGCTGCATTGTTGCTTCTGTTTCAGCATTGCCCTTTTTGAAGAACACAGCTATTCTTTTGTATCCCTTCGCACTTCTCATCATTCTCTATTTGATCTCGTTAGCATGTGGATGGAACTTCACCAAGATGCTTTGTTCCTTTTATAAATACAGAGTGTAATAAAACTAGGACTTCATGTATCTAATGTTTATTTTGTTTTTATCTTGGCTGTCTTGATAGTAAAGAAAACATTAGGAACATTTTGTAAATGGTTGTAAATTTCTCTTTATTGTAGATAATTGTGTAAAAAAGTTTGAAGTGTCCTTTTTTATTAAAATATTTACAACAGTAAACATGTTAGCACTTTTGTTCAAATACTTTTGCAGTACATTCCTAAAAACAAGTTACTTGTACATCTCTGTAGCTTAAATTTAACTGCAACAAGTCTATTTAGCATAACTCTTACTGCAGATATTTTGCACATTCTGGCATAAGCTCTATATTATGAGGGTTTTAAGTGACACTGAAAAGCAGTTTTATTTAAGAATAACATTGGAATACCTTGCCTTGGGACTGTGTGAAAGGAAGGATCTTCATAGTGTTGCAATGGTAAAGCAACAACTGTCTCCAGCTACAGAACTGTCCCCTCCTTTTGTGAAAGAACTTGAGAACAGATTTGTTTTAATGACTACTTTGACTATACATGGACAACTCTGGCACAAAGAAACGGTGATGAAAGGCACAATTAACATGACCCATATCAGGTTTCCACATATAGCAGCAAGTCCCCTGGGTATTATTACATCCACCACTGTGAGGGGCAGGTCAATGAACATGGAAGGAAAGTACAAGTTTAGTTTGGCTACAAGAGTGGGCTCAGGGCAAGGCCTGCAGCTGTACAGTCCACAAGGCAGGAGTATGAACTGACCGTCACAAACAATACCTTCTGGAAAATGGAGATGACAACTTTCCAAAGCAGAGTGTTCCGTATGAAACATGAGCACTAGGATTCCATTTCCAAAACAACGCGAGAGTAAACTGGTTACAGTAAGACTTAACATTTCAATACTAGAATTTGATCTCTAAGGAAAAACTATATTTATCTTAAAATACCAAATATGCTGGCAGTGCATCTTACAGTACTATGTGTTTCAGCCACTGTTAAGGCTTGAAGAGCATGGTGTTCCCCTCTCAGCAGACACTGAGCAACATTCCCCTTTTAACAAGGAAAGCACTGAACTGCTGATCCCCGGGCAGCAAAGGATTCCAGTCAGGAGCTGCTCCCACCCTAGCTAATAGCACGAGCTCCTGTCCTGCAGGCAGCTGCTGCCTCACTGTACAACTTTTCCCTAACTGGAATCCCAGCACCAGTGACCACCCACTTCAGTTCAGCAGTAAAAATACTTCATGTTTAGTGCCCTATGGTGCGAACCACAGAAATCAATGAAGGACTCAGGGCCTTGTGTACCTTCCCTTCAGAGAGACTAAAGTTTGTCCCCTTGAAAGAAGGCTTCATCGTTCTCAAAATTAAGCTCCTTTAAGTGTAGCTGCTCACAGCAGAAATCAGCAAAACCCTTAAGAGACCACTAAGGTCAGAAAAGTGACACTCTCAAAGACCAATTCATCAGGTCTGTGTGGGGCATATTTTTTATATCAGCAATAACTGCTAGCCTGAAAAGACCAGTTGTTGAACAGCCTTTCAGCATTATGCTGGTGATTGTAAAGATGATTTTAAAACATAGGGAGTTTTCCCCTTCCTACTACAGTTAACTTGCTTTAGCTTTTTCAGAATACATCCTTCCTAGTAAGAACAAATATAGAACCTAGGGTTAATTGTTTCAGGGGAGCAACATTTGAGGAGATTTAATCCCCCCCCCCCAAATATTTTCCAAGTTGGAAGCAAACTACAAATTACTACAATACTTAATCTGGAGCAAATATTTCCAACAAAAACCAGAGATGACTGAAATGATAATATACTTTGAAAAAACCAAAGGAAAAATGTTACACAGTTGTTCAATTTTGCCAGAGACTAATCGCACTCCAGCCCATTCAAGGAATCATGTATCACATGGCCAAAGTATAAATTACTTTACTCTAAACTGACCCAAGGTATTTAAAATCTGCTTTTGAAAGAGCTAGACAAGCAGTGGTATGACAGAAGAGTCCAGTCTCTTACTGGTCCGTGAATCATATGTTTGTTTATCTGTTGGAATTTTTCTAAGCCATCTTTCAGTTAAGAAAAAACAAATGTATCTATAGGAATATTTTCTATCAATGCAAATAAATGGTTGAGATGCCTGCAAAAGCGCAAAACCTTATACAGTGCTTTAGAAACCCTCTTTAATTAAAAAAAAAGTGCTAATTGGAGATCACATCCTGTTCACATTATTTACAAAGTTTTCAGTAGGACTACCCACTGAATGAGCAAAGCAAGATTATACTGACAGTCTTGTATTTCCTTGGTCCAGAGCAATACTGATCAGCTCAGCATCCAGTATAAGAAGTTAAGAATAATCTGCCTTAATGGTAATGCCTTTGGTTTCACAAAAGTTCTCTTTTCTGAAGCTTTAACAGCATCAGAAGGAGCTAATAGGATCATAGGATAATGCAGTTTATTTTGAAACATTTTCCATTCTTTGATTATTATAAGATTCAGTGGCCTAGAGGGGATTTTTAAGGCTACAACAAAAATAACTTGAAATTAAATAAATGTCGGGGAAAACTCCCCCAAATCAGGTAATAGGTTTAAGATGCTGAGGAACTCCTGCGGTAATACTGTAACTTACGACTGGGACGTGTCAGAGACACCAGCCCCTCTGGAGTATACCCACTCATAAACAGTGCCCGAGCTAACGGCAGCTGCGCCAGACACCCGAAGCAGTCTTATCTCACCGTAACTCCAGGAAGGAGACTTGCACCACTTTAGCCTGACTTGGGGATTGGAATTTGAAAGGTAGAAAGCCCAAAATAGCTGTCTGCAGAGATAATGAAACAGAAAATATTTTCACCGCTTTTTCTATATCTCAGCAAAATTTCCAAGCAAATTTGCAGTACTATCTGATTACACCAGGTCGGAACCTACAAAACGTAATTTGTATTAATGTGGCACATTTATTTAGAGAGCATATAAGCTCAGGAACATTTAAAGTGTTAAAGCAGCCCAGAGTATTTCCAACTCCTGCTAGTACAATGTAACAAAAATGCAACAACCTTTAGAAAAAACCCACATATTTTACCAAGCACTAGTTAATTTGTTGTCTTTGATAAATTTCATCTCAACATTTTTGAAAACTAAATGTACTGTTAACCAGAGTCCTGTAATCAATGTGGTAAGGGTTCTATCTATTTAGATATATTAGCAATGATTCATCTTAACTACTGTGAGACATCAGGAACAGTGGTGCTTTGAGAATAAGCACACAGCTTGCTTAAATAAGTGGCACCAGTAAACTTTTGAACTCATGGAAAAAGATGAAAGTCACTGTCAGCAAAACTACTTATATTAAGAAACTGCAATATCTAACGTATTTCTGCACTCTAAATTGTAATAAATAGCTACAGTTTAAATTACTTGCATCATTCATTCACAGGCACAGCTGAGAAAAAACCTAAATACTTTCTTAGACCTTTGCTAGCTAACGTGTGATAAAAACCCCTTGCATGGCAATAATTCGATGGCATGGCATTATACATACAACACACTGGGCTGTGGCACCACAATAGGCTAGATTCACACGGGATTCTGAGCCTGCTCACCCACGTTCCTAAATCCAAGGATAAACTCCATTTATGAGGCCAGTGCTTAGCTTGTGCCCACAGTCTCTATGGGCAAGAGCAACTTTCCAAGTAACATTTTATTTACAGCATCTGATGCAATCAGAAAAAAGCAAACAAGGCCTGCCAGGTAGCTTTCTATTTTTCTTCAACTTATACCAGTCAGGTTAAACAGAAGGTCTTAAAATCTCTGTGTACAAATCTTGTCTTCCCTGTGTCCTCAGACAACATAGCTAAACCAAAATGACTGTAGAAGTAGTTAAGATCTTAAACTTGAATATTGATGAACTGTCAAAGCTACGACACAATTCTCCAACGAGGCAGAAGAAAAGACGGGCTGACTCTATATCCCAGTGGTGATGGCTTTCAGCTCGCAGTGCTGGAGAGTCACATTTAGGCTCCTGCTCCTTATAAATATGTCATGAAAAAGAGGCCAAATCTATTAGTAGAACTTTCATGCTAGAGATGTGAATTTCGATCCCCGCTCTAGATCAGGGATCCCACAACAGGTTTTGCACATCCGTGCCCTGACCACAAAGATGTTGGGGATAATGGGAGGGTTTTTTTCCGCAGGGAAAACTGGGCCAGCTTTCAAGATATCAGTTCCAGGAGGCTGGTTCACAGCACAGCTGAGAATCCCCAAGCCAGGGCAGATGCCTCCCTCCAGTGTCAATCAGGCACTTCATTCCTATTAAAGAGAAGAATTTCTGCCTCTCTTCTTCCTGACCATTTCTGACTGGGTAACTTAAATCTTCCCATGCCCGTGTCCTTACACATAAGCACCTAAGCAGAAGGACCCTTAAGAGCAGCGGCAGCATTAGCACTGCAGCAATTCCGCTCTGGATTTAATCCAAACCACTTTCTATTCCTGACCAACTTCCTGATTCATTTAAGATCACTGCTGTTTCCCTTGAAACAGAACGGCAGGGTACTAACTTGAGGCCAAATTCAGTTCCTATTAAAAGTTAGTGTGAGTTTATTATCAGTATGAACTTTATTATCAGTGGAGTCACTGATCATTAAAGGAGTCAAACTGAAACCTTGTTTTTGAGCAATGGAAGAAAATAAAAATAAACCGTAACTACTCACTGTAATGTATCTAAAATAAACGCTGCAATAACAGAACTTTTTGAAAGGAGACCTCTGTAGATCAAATGGATCCAATTACTATTAATTCTTTTGATAAAAGGTAACCTCTGTCACTCCAAAGCAAAGCTGGAGAATGTTTTTTTTCAGTACAGAAAATGAATTTGTCCAGGCTAGGAAATGTCTACAAAGATTTTTAGAAAGAACTGTTTGGAATCAAAAAAATTCTTCTAAAATGCAATGGATTCAATCTAAAATCACTGCAGATTTAGTACATAATATGAAACAAGACATTTCAACATGCTTTTTATGTGGCTACAAACTGTACATAGTGGAATTTCATAGCCCCAAAGAATAATGCTCTTCAGAACTCTGTTAATGCCTCTGAACATCATTCAGATTCTGTGTACAAAACTACATAATTTAGAAACTTAATCTAGTTTTTTTTAAACATGGCAGTATATTTGAAATATGGTATTAATTTATGTTTGCATCTCCAAAGAAAAATGTAGAAAGATAACTTAAACTAGAGAATTCATAAAAAAAACTATATCAATTTAAAATTTTACTGCATAAAAATATGTACTTTTCAAATTATTTTAATAAATTAAATATCCCTAACATTTTAATATATATCCCTGACAGTCTATAAAAGAGGGTTCTTGTTATAGAAAATAAATGGAACTCCGAAAGTACCCCCTTCATAAAACATATTTAACAATAATTATATTTTTTTTCTTCTTCAAGGAATGTAACAATATGTACAACTTCTCTATATTACTATACTATCAAAATAGTACAGGTTAAGCGTAGCAGGGTTCTGTAACCATAAGATGGTAAAGTCACATTAAAGTGGAGGACAACTTAGGCCTCAGACGAACATTATCAGTGTGGAGCATCAGTTTCTGGATGGATCCGATAAGAAGGGGTAAATACAATCTTCTCATCTACAGTAGATTTCACAAGAGGTAGAGTTCAAGTGAAAAGAAAGAAATTTGGAATAAGGTGCATGCTCAGTATTTTCAATTCGTGACTTGCTAAGGATGTCAGATTTTATAGAAAGAGTTTTCAAGGATTCTTTCTTTTTCCTCTAAAGCAGATTTCCATGATCAGTTTGTAACCTTTTTAATATGAATCTGGAATAGAGAATCAGAAAAAAAGAAGTCATGTTTTAGGGTATTGCATTTCTCAGTAATAAGAGTCAGCATTAGCCAAAATTTTGAGCTTCAACACACTGAGAGAAGTCTCACATTTGCCGGGTTTATTTTTAACAGGTTATACCACCTCTCACCTCATTCAGAATTGCCCAAACTGCTGAATTTTGTATCACTGAAAGCCGGAATGATGAAATAGGGTTTAGGCTGGGGTCAACTGTTCCTTCAGCTACACCGTTTTCAAATTTCCCTGCAGAAGAAGCAAAAGTGTATCCTCAATTAACTCCTGTTCAACAAACTAAAGTACATTTTTCTGGACACAGATTTTGTATCTGTAGTATCACAATTCACAGGTGAAACCTATTGCTGTTGGCTGTAGGGTTGACTGGTATCATTCCTGAAACAAAAGACAGCCAGTGATACTTTTATATCAGATTCAGTTTTGCAGCAGCAAACAAGATGGGGCGTATCATCAGAGCACACTGATCTGAACAGGATTACATGTGAGATTAAAAACTTTGGAACCCTCTAAGGGTATGAGCACCTCAAACTCTGGGAAGATTTTGGCACAGATTTTCATTTAATATCCTGGAACTAAACATGGAGCCCCTGGCTTATGTGTTTTCAAGGAGGATTAAGGACAAGGGATATCATTCCTGCTTAATGTATTCCTATTTAAAGATCTTCAATAATATTAGAATGAGTAAGAATCCAATTTAAAAGCCCAGTTAGACTTTAAACTTAAAACATATACACAGCAACTGCAATTCATTAAGATGAAAAAAACTTGCTTTTGTTATAACAGGGATGCCCAACCTATGTCCAGCAGACTAAATACAATCCATGAGTAAAATTTCTCTTCCTTGACAACAGGCATCCCGGCACCTTCCCCAACAGCCGCTTGGCTGGAAATGCCAATCTCATCCCATGACAAGACAGCTGACTGTCTGTAGGGCGGGTTCAAATCCAGACCAAGCACAACAGCTCACACAGAGGGACTCATGCAGTCACAGGACAGAAGTGGTGATCTTATACAACCTGGAAATGCCTCTGCAATAATCTAGGCAATAGATCCTGGCAGAGGAGTTGGATGTAGCTGCACTACAACTAAGAGTCACACTAGATCTTTGTTTAAATACATCCGTCTCAGAAAAGAAATATTGGAAACAATATTAAGTAAAGCCTACAAGGTCATGTACCCAAAAATGAATGATCAAAACTCAGTTCTAGGTTTGTCTGGGGTTTAATGAAAATGTCTTAACTGTTGCAATAGTAACAATACACTGTTCTTTCTACTGTGACATACCTATCCTGAAGTAACCATCCTCTAAGCGTTTGTCTTTGGTTTCTTTGCTTAATACCAGTTCTTCATTCTAGAACAACAAAGCACAAATGAGATCATTTATTTTGACATATGACTTTGCCAGGGAAAGACAAATGTGTATGCACTCTTGTTACATATTCAGCATCCATCTTTTCTACTTAATTATGAACCAGCCTAGAATAGTTATTTACAGCCTTAGACAAGCCAACACCAAAAAAAAAAAAAAAAAAAAAAAAAGAAAAAGCAGCAGTGTTCCAGAACTGAACGGTATTTGGCTTCAAAGTAGAAAAAAAGAAGTACTTTAAGTGCCCCATGTAACTTGCATGTTGACTGCCATGTGAACGGTATTCCGTTCTGTGCCAGTATCTGAGCAGATACTGGCAGACACAGCAGAAGAAAAGCAAAGCCAGGATCTTGCCTTCTTTTTCCTGTGGTTGAACCAGAGATTTCTCTCAGGACAAATGAAACTTACAGCTTACTTTTTGATGTAAGACTTTGGACAAGATGAAAAGCCATCAGACCAGCGAGGGAAGCATTGCAATTATCACTGCCTCACTAAAAAGGGATGGGTATCAATAAGTTTTTTTAATAAGCACAGAAAAATGAGATTGCAGACCAGAGCCTCAAGAACAGCTGGAAAATTACAACCAGAATCACATGATCCAAATACTAAAAGACCCACTGTAAGAATTTCCTAGGAATCAATTAAAAATGCTTGACAAAACAGGAGATTAAATCCATCAGCTTTTGGGGTTTGGGTTTGTTTTGGTTTTGGTTTTTTGTTTGTTTGTTTTTAATTTCTACTTTTAAGGGACACTGCTGAAAAAGTGGTGATTTTTTTTTGGTTTGGGGTTTGTTTGTTTGCTTTTTGGTTTGGGTTGGGGTTTTTTTGGTTGGTTGGTTGGTTTTTTTGAGTGTGTTTTGAGTCCCAGACAAATCCAGTCTGAGGGCACTCTGGCTTCTAAGGGTTGTTTTTTTTGCTTTTCTGAATTCTGCTTAGGGACGATCAGGGTCGAAGTACCTGAATAGGCTTCCAGCTCTACTGAAGTCCATAGTGGAGAAATCGTTCCCTCAGGACAGAACCTATCATTCTGCAGCTGCTGTCCTCATATTGGTGACATTTCCTGCTGACACCAATTTTCTGAATTTCCTGTTTACCTTTCCACAAATGGTGTCAATAGCAATGGAAGCTCAGTAGCATTATTTCCTTAAGGGATGCTCCAATTTGAGGGACATTTCACAGCTGAGTGTAGCCAAAAAAAAGAGATGCTTGATGCACATTTTTTCTCATTATCTTGTGCATTTTTGTGGTATCTTGGGCCCAGATGAAGTGAGGACTGCTGCTGGTTTTGTGATTGAATATATTTCCAAAGGTCTTGAGAAACAAACCCCATAAATCTTATAATATGATATAATATCCCACATATCATGTTGTATAATTAGAATCAAACCAACAAACTTCTTTTTAGGGGTGAGGGTGGTCAGAAATTCCTATTTTTGCTCACTCCCAGGAAGGCAGACTGCAAGAATGGAGAAGTGAACTCCTCCATGATAATCTACCCTTTTTTTTTTTTTAAAAAAAAAAAAAGAAGAGAGATTCAGCATATGGTAATTTAGGCACAGATTTCAAGATACCAACACCAGGTGTATGGGAGAAGATAGAAATACTTTGCTATTTTAATACAAAATAAAATAAACTTGTCTGAAGTAATATCTTAATTCTCTGACAGAATTTTGTGATATAAATGGTTAGCTATAATATCTAGTTGAAGAAAACAACCCATACCATCTAACTTCAAGCAAGAATATACTTTATACAGTGTAGTTCCTGAGATAAAACTCAGACTGATTTATGGGAAAAAAAAAAAATCAGTAATCAGGAGAAAGGAACACATTCAGTTTAATAGTCCAGATATTTCAATATCTAGTAAGGTTTGGATATGTGTCAATTCCTGAACCAAGACTTTTTTACTAAGTCAAAAAGCAGATTGACTTAGCTTTCCCATTTTCCAAAATACACAGGAGAGGGAAGATTGGTTATTTTTTTTGTTTTAAATAGTAGCAGTGAATTGGAAGGAAATGAGCTTGTTCACCTCCAAATTACCAAGAGCACTTGTAGCAGACTGCACTCTGAATGGACATCTGAATAGTTCCAATAGTTTTCTGTTAATAGATCCAATTAAAAAAAGAAAAAGTATGAGAGCATCAGAGCATCAACAGTTAAAAAAAGAAGTATTCATGTCTCCCTCATCTTGTTAAAAAAGTCTATAAAATTAGGAGGTTTTGTTTTTATCCTATAATGGAGAAGACAAATCAATAAATTCATACCTGAAAAGGCAAAACTTCCACAGTTGTGTTTAGAAGTATGTCTCCTGGATGCTCTGGATTGCCACTGTGAAACAAGTACCTATAAATGAAAAGGGAGAAATAAAACAGTCTACATATATGAGTTAGAATTAGCTAAGTTACCATCTTACATGTTAATAGTCACATTATAGATGTTACAATGATAAACATAACTTTTATACTGGACCTACATCAGCTGGTGTTAAGAAATGAAAGATGGTGTCACATACTATCGTAACTGAAAGGGCTAAAGTTTTGCATTTTTTTAAGAGTAGTTGGGCAGTATTCTACTCAGAAAGGTAGTTTCCATAATCTGATCTTGACACACTGCGTTATACAAAGTGACCAACATCGTAGTGGTTATTGCCTGGCATGCACAGGTATCCCCTCCAGAAGTAGAAGCCCTGCCTTCCCCCAGCCTCTCCCCTCCACGCGCCACCCCTCCTTGTGCCCACAGGATGAATGCTGGGATCCACACCCTTAATGTTACCTGAATACAAACTTCTATTCCAAAAACAGATTTTTTTTTTTAAACAAAAGCATATATTTGACATGTATACACACACAGAAAAGGACCTTTTTTATATACCTGTACAAAGTCCCCATTATTCTCGTTCAGTTGTGATGTGACAGAGTAAATATGTTTAAAACTGTATCAAAACCATCCCTATACATATCAAGCAGAGAAGTGCAAGTGCTCGAATTCTAGCTGCCCACTCTCAAGCAGCTTTTGCAGTACTGTGCACATGTAGATAATGTTACAAAAGACACAGTTTAATTCCCCTTTCTTTATATATAACACAAACTTCACACTCTCTTGAATAAGTATTATGTAAACAAGTAACAATATTTTTTACCACTAGGTGGTATCAGTGCTTGAAAAATTGTTCATGTCTTATTTTTTTAGTGGACCAGAGAGTTTATTCAGATTACTGTCAAAAACTACCTAGAAGTTACACATATTCAGATGCCACTTTTAACAAACCTATTTTACTTTTAATACATTTAAATGAATATGTAAAAATCTATCAACACATTTCAAATCTTTCTTCAATTGGAACTTCGAGAAATTAACAGTAAGCATCATCTTCAACATTAAATAAATCACCAGCCAGGGACAAAATTAGTTCAGCAATTATCACTTGATTAAAATTACAAACATTAGCTCAATTTGCAATTTATTAAGACATAATTGGAGATGTAAATTCCAGTTTGTCTTTATAGAATATGTCTGAAGCCAGTTAAGTACTTGCCATTAATCCATACTCCATAGCTACAAGACAAGTAAAAAAAAACAGAGCTCTCTGACCTTGACTTAGAAAGTCTGTGATCCCAAAATGACAGAAGTAATTTTAAAAAAATACACACACACACACATATAACATTTCTTTTATCAAGGCTCAGAAAAGGAGTAAAACCAGACACTTGGATATAAGAAAGCTAATTGATTTCTATTGCACTGGTTTCAGCAGAACTGCACAGATTGAACTGCAAAACAAAACTGGATTCAGTAATCTTCAGCATTGCATGTGCTTCAAGAAAAATAATTTCCCCACTGTAGTTTAATGTAAAGCTTAGTCAATTCTAAAGTACAAGCTACCTAAAACATTCACAGTTCTTCCAAGAAAAATCTTGTGATTTTTCTAAGCATTAGTGACATCCAAAAAACCCCAAAGACCTTCTAGGAAGATGCCTTTGTTGTACATTTCAATAATAAGCAAAACAAAACTCTTGACAAAGCTGACCAGAAGACTAAAAGTATATTCTGCTGTCTTCTGACGTAGCAGATCTAACTTGCCATGCTTTAGTCTGTCAGATATCCTAATCGTTACTGGCAATTCTTCTCTTGAAAACACTGAAAATTCTAAGGAGACTATTTTAAAATGCAAGTGATCAAACACTCACATCTAAGGTGCTGCCATCAAACGCTCCAACCAAACCACAGACACAGTGCTTTTCCTCAGTGCTTCTAGTTCACAAATCTTATTTCTGAGAAGACACACCTAAAAAGCCACAAAGAAATTCCTCATGATCTGAGATCACTGTGCTCTCAATGAATGATAATGGGGTTGGAAGTTGCGGGGGAGGGGTAGGGGGTGTATTTTTGGTTTGTTGTTGGGGGGTGGGGTTGGGGGTGTTATTTATTTTTTTGGGTTTTGTTTGTTTTTAAAAACAACCCTGCAACCATACAACCATAGACAACCATCTCTCCTACTGTGCTATCAACTTTCGAAACTGAAGTGCGGTTTCCTCCCTCAGCAGTTACCACTCCATCAGGGCAATGCACTCCAAAGTTGGCATAATGCCAAAACAATTTATGGAAGTAATTAATAAATCTGATTTCCATGTAATCAAACCTGCTTTTTTAGTATGTTTTCTATCACTATCTGTCTACCCATATGCACATACATATGTAACAGATGCATATGTCACATCTTATTTAAAATTATGTTTAGAAAGGAAGGAATATTTTTATATCTGAGCCTTGCTTGAACACTTGACAGATAACACCTATTATGTCTAAACACAATAAATTACACAGATTAAAAACAGAAGTAAGAATACACATACACAGTCAGTTCACACCTATGATGAATCTTTTGCTTAGAAATAAAATTTACAGTGAGAAAATTTAATTTGAAATAAAATTTATTTTACAAACAGATATTCTACAGCTCCTAAAATAAGTGTCATTAGCTATTCTTTTGTAAAACTTGCCTTCCTGACATACTGATAAATCACAAGCTTTCAAGGTTTTCACACTATGACAGGTATTTCTCAATACAGATACTGAAAGACTCGGAAGTAGCTGTGCCTTCAGCTGCTAAATTATTCTGACATCTGTCCTGGGATTTACATGTGACAGTCCATGTAAACAGTAAAAACATGCTTTTTTTTCTTCCAAGTTAACTGACATTTTTCTTGGGATGGAATCACTAAGATATTCTTGTCTACCTGCTGCTTAAACATAACACCTTCTGAACTATTCTTTCAAATTAAAATTCTGAAAGCCATAGACCGCTAAATATAGTAGTCCCAAACACAAATTCATCTAAAGTTAAAAAATATACTACTATTACCTTATGGAATATTACTTCACAGCTTTTTTTTAATTACAAAATACAAACATGGACACATTTGGACATTCTTGATGGAAGTCATCAGAGAAAAGTAACTCTAACTTACAACTGGTAAATATACTACTAATGTATCTGAATCTTAGAGAAGCCTTTCCTCTGGCAGTGTTTTTAGAGAGTCTTTTTAAAGAGTCACAGGTCAAAGATAATAACTAGCTACTGTAGATATTCAAGAACAGAGACAACCTCCTTTCTGCCAGAAGTTACTAAATGCATGAACTAACTTAGATGCTTGTAATCTCAATGTAGTATGAGAGTAATAGAGGATGCTAAGGATTAACACCTCATGTGGCATAAAAAATTACACAAAATTTAAGAGCACTCAATGTTTAAAAAACAAAACAAAACAAAAAACCAAAAAAAACCCAAACCACACAACATCAACCAAAATGGAGAAAAGTCAAAGCTGCAAAGAAAACTTCAGGTTTCATATTCAGTGACTTGGGTATTTACCCAAGTTGAGGGTTTGAATTCTTCCCATGGAGCTAAGTACACCTATAAAATCAAGCCAATTGGGGGGGGGGAGGGGGACACCAGAACAATAAGCTGAAACAAATATTCATACACATCCTAACACACAAAGGGAGGGGAGGGAAGAAGCATGATTATCATTAATACACTGACAAAAGATATCATTAACTTGCCAATGCAGTTAACTGTTATAGTACTTTAAAAGCCTACACTCAGATTCAGAACTCCCCCAGTAGTGGGCACCTGGAAAGATTCTCATCTTTTGTAACATCCCCCAAAAGGTGTGTATAAATTAATATAAATATTACTAATCAGCACTGTTAGCTTTAATATTCTTCTTTGAACAGCTAAACTTTCCTATCACCTGTACTTTGAAAAAAAAAAAACCACCCAACCACACACACCTCTCTACCCTCCTCCTATTTTGCTTATGAAGGGAACGTTATCTCTCTTCTTTCCCTCACATCAAAGCATATTTAGGCACAGAAAACCATTATTCTATTACCTAATTTGTTTTCCTTTAGGCATTAAAAAAATCTGCCTTACTGTCTTTTATATTTTATTTAAACAAATAGAAATGCCACTGATTTTTTTATATAGTGTGATTCTATGCATTTTATATTTTGTTGAGCAGCTAAAAAATAGAACAGAACACAATAACTTTTTCAGTAAACTGTGGCAGCTTTATAAAAGGAAAAAATATACAAAAATTCTTTTAAAAGCACAATTCACATCCACTGTCAATATATTTGGGGTTTGTTTTGAAGGAAACAAAAGACTTATCTCACTTGATGCTAGACACAAATATTCTACAAATCTATTTATGAACGCAGGCCTTTGTGCTCTGTAAACATCAGGAATCAAATCCTTTTCTCTACATATCCTCCTTACGTCTCTTTTTAGAAATGTGATATATTTTAGTATATCCCATTTTCAGAAAAGGAAAAGAGGTAGGACGGCAGAGAGGAAATGTTTCCTTCCATGTTTGAGCAAATTATCCATAGCAACATGCAGCATAACAGTTTTTAATTCTGCACAACATGAATTTCTATAAAAGCAACATTCAGTCAGCAAATTTTTGGCTGTCTACAGATGCCGTCATCCACTGCAAGAGTCATTATTCACCAATTCTATCCAGTATTTTTGATCACTGGATGCAAATGTGGTAAAAGAAATCTAATCTACCTCCTCGCTGCCATTTTCCCAGAATACCCATTAGGAAATGTTATTTTACTGTCACTGGAAACGGGTATTAAGTCATGCAAAATACAAACGGAAGATGAATAATTTCTTTTCCCTCTCTCAAGCTCAATTTCTTCTCCTATCCTTTATGCCTCTTACCCACTGTTCTGCAAAAATTGCTTATACTTCCAAAAAAAGCTTAATTCCTCAAGTCTATATATACACCCACCAAGTACTCACAATAAGTAAGCAATCTAATGGGAGCTTTTCTATCTTGCTGTTATAGTGCCCGATTGGGGGGTGGCCGTTTACTCCATTAACTTCTATGCAAAATGCATGGTAAGATTTCATTTCCTCTGCCAAAACCAGCCAGTCTAACTGTCCATACATAAACTGGGCGGCATGTTTGAGAGCTGCAAGGGATGAATTCCCCATTTTGACAGAAGTGCCGAACCAGCACACCAAAAGCAGAGAACTTTCTCATATTTGTCAAAGGACCACAACGTAGCCTGTGATGGGGGGATTTGGGGGAAGTGGTCTGAGTATTTTTTATCCAACACATACCTAGGAAATTAATTTTCTCACACCACTTTAGAAGTCAATCTAAACCTTTTGATAAGGTTACCCATACCATTTCCTAACTTTCCTCAACTGAGCAGTATGTGCAGAAGGCATTTAGCTGGGTAAGAAAGTCTCCTCATTCCCAGGTCTACTCTTGCTGTCTGTTTCCCAGTGAGGACTATGAGATCAGCTTTCTAAACCTGCACTGTGCTCTCTGGTGTATACACACATCAACTGTAATAGAAAACAGTTTGGCATTAAATTCATTTTAACTATTTTTAATTTTTAGTTTTGGAGGTGGTTTGGGTTTTTTGCTGTTTTGTGGTTGGAGGTTTTTTGTTTGTTTGCGTTTTAGGGGTTTGTTGTTATTGTTGTGTTTGTTTTTTAAGAGAGGGGCTGTTCTCTGTCCTGAAATCTCTGCTCTTCTCTTTAAGGAATTTACTTATTTTTCCACCACATCAATATTAGTTAAAAGGCCCTTATGTTCTTTTGCAAGGTTACTTCTGCTGAATTTTTAATCCAGTGAAATGTAGAAAGGCTTTGGGTTTTTTGTGGTTTTTCATTTTTGGGGTTTTTGGGGGTTTTTTTTGTTTTTAAATATGTTTGAGTGTGCAGATAAACATTTGCTTTTCTTCCCCCAGCTTAATTCTCCAGAAGCACAGATAACAACTTCATTCAGTTTTCTTAAACGTAGGCATTTGCCACCATTTGAGATGCACTTGGGTTTGAGAACTCGTCATAATTGCATCTTGCCAGCCTGTGACATCTCAGAGATTCAAGCCCTTCTGGAAATCAGGTGAAGTATTTTAGGGTATCTCAAGTGGCATTAGACATCTAACATTTAGGCAACAGCATTAAGCCTCTAAAGATTTCTGACTAAGAACTGTAAACCCAGGAACACTGCCAAATACACAAATCTTGAATATTAGTGCTATTAAGGAGGAAGCAGCATGTCCTTGGCTCAGGCAGTTCTTTTCTTCTGTCTCTGATCCATACTTTGGGTTTTGTTTTTTTTTTTCTCATTTTCATATGAATCTCTTGCCTCACTGTTATGGGCAGAGTTCCATGCCCGGAGCAAACAGCATCAGTGACTGGGAGCCTGCCTGCCAAATCCCTGCTGTCAGTGCATCCATTTGAGGATGTTCTACTCATTAGTACAGAAGCTTATGTAAACACAGAAACCAAAGTCCTCAAATTCTCTTTTTTATATATGCTAAAAATATTATCCCACCTGAAATATACTGACAAACACCAAAACATTTAAAATAATAAATTGAGACTTGCAAATATTTCCTATCAACTAACACCACCATTAGAGCTTAATAAAATGAAGATGTTGTTAAAGTTTAATAACCTATAATATATCTTTAGAATCAGAACAAAGATTATTTCTAAATCATACACTGTGTGTGTGCACACATGTGTTATTTCAGCTAAAATTGCCCAAGAAAGGCTGAATGTGTTGCATTGCGCTGAAGGAGAGTTTCTACGCTGAACAGTGTTATGAACAAAGAACAGCTTATACATCAGTCAAATTACAGCTGTATTAAGCTAAAACCCAAGCCATTTTGCAGTTGCCTAGGTTTTAAGGGGTTGTTACTGCAAAAGCAAATGATGAGAAAGTTCCACTTCACTGCCAGTTTTGGAAAACTGTTAGAAAGTCTTTTTTTCCTTTGTAATGCATTTGATCTTGTATCTCTTTACCCACAGGAGGACTTGCAACCCCTAGGATGGATAATTAACTACATTTTAGATACATACATGACCAAGTGCTATGATACTTTTTTTTTTTTAAACTTTGTTCTACTTAAAAAAAAAAAATTAAATTCCTTTTAAGTTTTCACTGCTAGAGAACCTGTTTTAAAAGCTGTGTTTGTTTCCTTTACAACGAAGTGGCAGTAATGACAGGAAAGGAACTGTCACTTTTTAGGCAGGTATTTTTCAGCACTGTCACAATAATTTTAAAGCAAACAAAGTAATGAATATGTTTAGTTACCAGGAGCCCAACAAGATACTCTTCACACACAATACATTGATTTTCTAGCTCAAATAGTCAAATATATATTTCTTGCATGAGTGGGAATTCTATGTTGTGAGAAGATGCCACAGGAAATACATGTGAGGTTAACATCATGTTCCCTGGGATTCCAGGGTCAACAACATGGAAAATTAGATGATTAGTCTCAAATACTGCACATTTAGTATCTATGCCAATATCAGAACACAAAGAAGTAAATGTACAAGCTGGTTTGTCAAAGTATTAAGATTTCAGTTTAAAGCTGAAATTCCAGGCTGAAAGTTCTACCTCATAAAATCACATTATTAATAATCAATGTCACACTAGGATGACTAACTTGCTAAAAGAACACCACAACTACAGGACAACTACAGAGGTAAAAGCAGTGCTGGGGGGGGGAGAAAAAAAAAACCAAAACACAACCACCAACACAACACACAAACACCCCCCCCCCCCCCCCCAAAATCTCTGCTATCCTTTTGAAAATATTCAAAGTAATACTAACAAGCAGTTACACACAAGAAAGGATGAACCTCATATTTTAAAAATATAAAGCAAATTTATATACTGGTGAGGCTGGGGTGGGTTTTGGTGGGTTTTTTTCCTTTTCACAGTATAAAATACATCCTTGTCTTTTCCTGCAGCTTTTTTTTTTTTTTTTAATAAAGATCAGCATTTGAAAGCAATTTATACTGAAACAAACCAGAAGCCCTTTATTTTTATAAATATCTATTCTAAATTCCCATTGCAGAAAAGCTGACAAGTGTAAACATAATCTAATCAAAGCAGCAATAGGTTATGCACTTCCAAGGGCTTCCTCGATGTAATTAGTGCACATGTTCTTTGAAAACAATACCTGATTTGCGTCAGTCACGTCTATAAGGAGGACTCTGAAACTTAGGCAGTCAAAAAGAGATGGTTATGATAATGATGGACAACAGCATCACTTAAGTGCTGCAATGGAACGTCTTTCTGGGATGTGTTTTGCCCTTTTTTTTTTTAAACCAGGATCACATTCAAAATTTATTACCTCTGTTTAAGATTCACTACTCATCCACCAATATTTCAGAGCTTCCTACATAAAAAAAAAACCTCAAACAAAGCAATGTCTAAAGTAAAAAGCTCTTCACAATGAGCTGCTTAAGTACAACATTCCTCACCGACATCTCTGAAGAAAAAGAGTAACTAGTAAAGAAGTATCTTGAATCTATTATTTATAGTGCGGAAAATGAATTTCATTCAGTACTAGCATTAAAGTAGTAATAATGTATGCTTCATAAAGAAACTTAAATATAACAGTCAGTTTTAATAATTAAATGTGTGCTTGGAACAACAGTTTACATACCAAAATAGCAAAGTGGATTTCAATAATTATATAACCACCTAAGGGAACAGAAATTCATTATTGCTTATCTTTATAATCTAGGCTGTTTTGAGCATTTAGAAAACAGTCCATCCATTTATTTAAAAACAAAACAAACAAACAAACAAAAAAATCAACAAATGAAAACCAAACCACACCTTCAACACTGCTGCACAATTTGTTTTCAAGAGGAAAGTCAGTGGATCTACTTTCACTCCCAATGATATGCTACTGAAAGAGAGGAATGTATCTTCTTACTGCAAAAATAAGAATGAGATCCTAGCTTGCTATTAAGAGGTTTCAGTTTTGTGGTTGGAGATCTTTTGCTTGGAAAAAGACCTAAAAAGATTCAGTACAAGACCTGTTACTAAAATGAGCATTAGCCAATTTCAATTTACACATCCCTGTTCTCCAGGTGTGATTTAGAACAAGCACCGTCTATTCGACTGTTCAATATTCATCAGGGATTTGCCAAGCAGGTCTTGCACAAAATAGCCACAAATGTTTCTTTCTGCTCAGTGAAGTGAGCTCAGGTCTCACTTTAAACTATTAAGAGATCCTTGCCAGTGTTACCCCTGACAATATTCTCAGATCTCAAAAATGAAATATTTAAAGACTTAATGAAAGCTAATTACTGAACTGCTATACTCAGCAGAAAATTTAAATTCAGTTCAGCAAAACATTTGGCATGGAAAAATAAACTATAGGAACAAGTTAGTGCTCTGTCACAGTGTAACAGACCTGCCATTCATTCAGTCAGAGTTGTGGTCAATATTTCCATTAAAAAACTTGTTTATCAAGAAGTTATTATGGGAGTTATTAAGCAGCTACACCTCAAACTGACTTGGCAGACAAAATTTTCTGTAAATTCAAAGAGCTTTTCTATTACTTAAAAAAAAAAAAAAAAGGGAAAAACCTGTTGCATCCCTTCACAAACACAAGATGGCTTTCAAAAGCATATTTTCTACTCTTAATTCCCACAATCAGATATATCTTCCCATCAGGTAAGTCTTCCTAACGCTCAGTCCATTTTCCCTTTTCTGTGTTTCAACCTGCAAATCACAGTTTTATTTTTGACTGCCTCAGCAAGCATCCTTGAAATATCAGGAACATCATTGCTCCACTTGACCTTCACCTACCAAAATCTGCTGCTGCTGCTGCTGAAGTTAAGCAGACAAACAAAAACAAGTCCCCAACAGTTTGGAATTACATCATCTGTAGCCCTAATCAACCACTGACTTCAGAAAGGTAAAATACTGCATATTTGAGGACACTGTGGCGATAGAAGCTAAAATCACTTTGAAATGATAGCTCAGACGATGTTAAACTTAAGTCTGAACAGGTAGCATCATTCTAATTGGTGGAATTCCTTCAAGGAAGCAACAAAATACCAGATGTTCCCTTTCTTCTAAAACTAAAATGCATTTCTTGAATAAATAGAAATAACAACAAAAAAATCGTATCATCCTCTACTGCTGGGACTGTTCTTAACACAGTAGTTAGACCTAGCTACCTTAGGCCTAGCTACAATTTTCCAGGGAACAATAATGAACACTATCTTCCCACCTTTTGCACAGATAATTAGTACTTACTCGTTCCCCCAATTCCCTCACCATTAAGGCAACACATATCAAAAAATATTTTCTTCAGACCTGTGCATGCCATTTTTTAAACAACAGTGCTGACCTATGACACTTGCTAGCAATGCTTTCTAAAATTGCCATTGTGCGCTGACTCATCAATCTACCCAAGATCAACATTTGCTGCTTACAGTTACCCTATTCATAACGTAGATGTACGTCATTCTTTTTAAAAAAAAAACAAAACAAACACACAAATTGGACAATGCTTACTTCATAATTTTGAAAAGGAAAATTTGATCAAAAAGAAATCAACGAATTCATACGTCTGAGTTGAAAAATATGTTTTTTAAACTATTGGCACAGGATAAAAAAGATTCTGCCTTTAATCCAAGGAGATATGACAGTCATATTCCTCAACACATGCATCTTGGAAAGCTAACCAGGAAAGTCTTCTAAAGCATAGCAATCAACTGAGAGAGTAATTTGACATCTCAAACGACAAACTTGAATTTCATAGGTCAGACTAGTTTGGAACAACATAGTAACAAGGAAGCTACTGATCCTCACTGTTGCACTAAGCCAAGGTGAAGACTTAGCCTTTGATTATGTACCAAGGCATGGAAGTTGACTAATTGGATTGAGTTCAGGACTGCAAAAAGGGCTGCTTCACAAGAAAAACATCCAGTCAAATTGATCCAAAGAAACTTTGCTTTACCAGACTATAGGTACTGCCCTCAAAAGAACACATAGGGTATGTGAAGAAAGGAGAGAAGGAATTCGCTAATGTAGCAACACTTAAATAGACACTAAATAAACAATTTATTTTATAAGTCTTGGACTACTATGTTGGCAAGACAGTAAAAAGCAAAGCAGCAAATGAGTCTCAATAAAACTAAAGGATGACTACATTCTAAAGCGCTAACTCTATTATCCTTATTTAATCTGACTAGTAGCTAAAAAGAAGTCACCTTTAGTCCTCTAACAAATCACAGATATTTGTATTTCAAGGTCACACCTCCCCTTTTATACTTTTTATTACATTTTAATTTTTTTAAATAGGTCAACTTGGAGTCTTAGCACGGTGACTTTTTTCAAGCCCTGAAGCTACATCTAAAAAACATTACCCTTCAGAGTTCCCAGCTTTCAGGTCTGGGGACATGGTGATATGCTCCAGCAAGATTTCTGATCTGGACAATCAAGGAACCGAGGCCGCAGGGCACAACATACTGTACCACACACCATGCTGTAAAATTGCTCTGTAATTAGAAGCAGACCAACCAAATACGAATAGAATCAAATTGGCTTCTTTTAAATTCTCTTATGAACTGCCAGAGAAGCACTGGTTTTGAATTGCATTTATCAAAAAGGCTCCGGATTAAATTAAAAAAAAAAAATAAAAAAGAGCAAGACAAAATTTACAGTAGTAAAAGAATTAGAGGGAAGACACTAATGATCATAGTTTCAGCTGAACTCCAAAGACTCTACGTCATTTCACTTTAGTTTATAATGACAGCCCCAAATTCTATCTTCAGCATTCCTGGCAAACAAGCAGCTTTAGATATGAGACCAAAGGCAAATAATTACTAACCTTTCTACATTGACTGGCTTGTCAAATTTAAACAGAATATAATCCCCAGCAACTGGTGTGACAGCCCAGAAAAAATCTTCCCCTACGTAGGTTTTTTCTAGCGTATGCCCTTGGTAGACTTTTAAAGATGTCGAAACCTCTGCAGGTGGATTCACGTGGATTTTATGTAGTAATGGTTTCAGGAAGTCTTTATCCTAATTGAAAGACAGACAAACATCATGCTGATCAGATAACCTGTTTTATTATGTTCTTTTCCCAAGTGGTTACACTTAAAACAAACATTCGCATAAAATGGAAAATGAATGCATTACTCATTTTTGGGTGTACCAGATCTTGTATTGATTAATCAAGATGCACATGCCATTAAAGTAAAAAAAATTAGAAAAAAATCTCCTAGCAAAAATCCACAAAAATAAGCTGAAATTAGCACTTCTTATACTCGATAGCAACCAGTTTAAATCAGATTTCATTCCAACTGGAGTACTATACAACATGCTTGAAAGTGCCAGACAACAAGAAAATGCCTGTTTTCTCAAAAGCTACAAAGTTTTTCATTTAATCAGCCTGCTCTGGAAAGGAAGGAAAATTTTAGCTACTAACTGTGAGTTTCTGGATCTTCCCTGCTAGAGAGGAGTGGAGGCCCACATGCTGGAAAAGAGAAGGCCTGAAGCGTATCCGTAGGTTAGATTTCTGTCGATCACAATGTTTCTGAAATGGGGAGGGGTGTTTAAAAAAAAAAAAAAAAAAAAAAAAATCGCATTAGTAAAGCCAACACAAAGCTGCTGAGTTTTTACTGCAAGTATGTGACGTTACATGACCCAAAAAGACTCAACAAGAACCCAGACCTATTTATCCAGTTGTTCTTGTTTTCATTCCAGAAATCTACCAAGACTGCTGTGCAAATATAATACTGTTCAAGGTTCTTGCACAGAACCTGTTTATTCAGTCTTTCAGCAAGGCTGCTACTTGAGAAATGAAGGACCAAAATCCAAAGTTTATTCCCCATTCGGAACCTTCTCTATGACTGCTATCCAAGCAGTGGCATTCTGCAGAGCCTCAGTGGCGGTTACATGAATGAGTTTATTTTAGGACTGTTACACACAGAAACTAACTAGACTTTTGCTTTTCATCCTACTGCATCCATCCCCAAAATCTGAAACAGTAACAGTGATAATGCCTCTGAGAACTGTCTCTCTAAAGATCTTTTTGAGATTAAAATCTCAGTAGGAAGAAAGACTCTTTCAGGACATGCAGTAACCATAATAGATAGTATGCTAGCCTCCAGCTCACTAAAACCAACTCATTCACCATCATGAAAACATCTTAGAAGCTGTATAATAAAAACAAACTTACAGCATCTTTCTCAGGGTTACACACTTTCACCCAGAGGATATGGTCCAGGAGCCAATCAATAGGTTTCTCCTTATAAAACATAAATATGAACTCTACAATAAGAGTGATATCTGGAGACTGGAACATTTTACCTGTGACGAAATTAAGAATAACTGGAGTTATTTTAGATTAAAGACCACATTGTCTTTTGATAGCAGTGAGACAATAGATGATAACTTTGTGCTAAGACAAGAAATGTTAGCAATGAACAACTTGAAATCTCAATGTTATTAAAAGCTCCATACCTTTCACCTATGCAAAACTAAATAAAACAACTATTCAAACAAGAACTCATCATAATATATCTTGGTGCTATCAAAATATTCAATGTATAGTACAACCCAGTCTTCTTAAGAATAGAAATCGTCAGTCTGCAAAAATAGAGAAAGGATAGTTATGGATTCATGTGTCTTATTCTCCATGCCACGTGTAAGCTTCAAGCATCTGAGACAAGGAGCTGTCGCAAGTGTTATCTGCCCAGTCAGACAACTTCAGCTTTTGCAGGTACAAAAAGCAGAGATGGAACACTTACCACTAACTCCAGACCCTCCTCTGTAGAAAAATCAAAGGGAAAGAAGGAAGCTACTAGAACATAACCAGAAACAATGTAATTTAAAAAGAAAAAGAGACATCACATAGCAGCGTCTGGAGTTTTTTCTGAAATGCATAGGCCATCAGCAAACTCACATCGAGGGCATTTCCAACTAGCCACACTCAAAGCAGTCAGCTGCCTAGTAGAAAGTCTAAGTCCTTCCCACAAACAAAAACTGCAGAACTTCTTCGCCAAGTATGGTCATGATTTTGGGGCTTACAAGACCACATACTGCTTGGTCAAGTACAGATGGACTTCTGGGTGACACTGTGCTACAGGATTCTTGGGAACCTTGCCAACTGTGAGGCTTAAAGGAGGCCTCGGCAAAAGAAGGAAACTTAGTATTGATGAAGAAAGTCTATTTACTATCAACAAGAGCAACTTTTTACATGGTTGTGGAATACACATCACTGCCAGTACAGGTGTCTGAAGAGAAAGGTGGTCAATACATTGGGCTGTTTTGTTCAACTGAATGCAGCACTTAAGAAAGGTGCCTTATATGAAGATACCGCTACCAGGAGCGACACGTAACTGGGAGTGGGACAGTCCAAAGCCTAAGACAGACTGACAACAAATGCTTGTACCAGGGACCAAGTGTCAACTAAACTCCCAAAGGCAGTTCCAGATTTGAAGGCAGATTCAGAAAACATCATCAGGTTTGCAGATGAAGTCTGCCTCTGCTTTGCTAGGCTACAATGGAGGAGGCAAGGGAGAAAGACATCACATGACAATGAACCTCTTAGGAGGACACCAGCTGAAGTTATTTAGTTCTGCAGATGGTGTTGAGATGTGGGCAGTGCTGACTTAGACAGGCATGGGCTCTTGGGGCATGTGTGCATTAATGGGTCAGAGTCCAATAGAAGCTCTTCTCCAATGCAAGTCTTCTGTCTGTCCACACTTGGGAGTTCTGTACAACACATTAACACACGTGAAATGGTTTGGTTGTTTTGGTTTTTGTTTTTCCCACTTGTAATCTATGAGGCCTTCATAGGCTTTTTAAATAACAAGTTCCACAAGTGGTAGAGGTCCTAATATTTTCTCCTTCTACCTTTCGGAAGAATAGCTGGAGTAGACATTAAGAACAGGTTCCCCTCTGAGGTGGCAAAAACACTTCCCACACTCATCAGAAAATGGAATTTGTTTCTCATCTACAAGAGGACAAAATTCTTTGGAAAGGCCACTAAAGGAGCTGTATAGGCTAGTCTGGATGACAAACAAATAGGGAACAAAGTTTGTATGAAGCTTAAAAACTAACAGCAGTGTAGCACTCTACTTGAGTAGGTGGCTGAGTGGAAATGAAGAAATTGTGCAAGCAGTCTACCTTATTTAGCTATTAAGGAGGATGTTGACATTTACATAAACAGAAGAGAGGATATACCTGAAGTATCACCCTGAACCAGTACTACACAAAAGGTAAAAAGTTATCTAGTCCTAAGTGACTAGGAACATATATTTCCACTGTGAATGTACATGTGGACTATCACTCAGAGCCAGACATTCAGTTACTTCTCTTTCTTTTGAGGCTCACTGAAGTCTGTAATTCATAGAAGATTATCGCAAGGCAGCATAACAAAAAATTCCAAGGAGCTGGGAGTTCAAATCCCTGTTGTAACAGGGATGGAAAATTTCTCTACTGAAACAGGTGACTGAGCCTGGCATATTATACAATATCTCAGAGCAGATATAGAATGCCAGGTTGTCAGCTTACATATATTAGCAACAAGGATATTTTTAAGGGAAAGCATCAAAGTTGCAGGGGCCCTGTTATGTGTGCTTTGACACTGCCAGGTATCAGACTCTTACGTACGAAGATTTGCTTTGAGAATACCAGGATCTCAAACTGCAAGATCCTTTATTGTCTCAAAAAGAGGATACATACTTAGGAGATCACCTAAAGGGCCTCGTCCTTTCCAGAAAACAGGTCTGATGCGATCTCATTTCCTTATGACTTGTATGAAACTGGATAAGAACATAGCCAATGAAATAATACTTATTTTGGAATTCTGAGATGAGTTAGGAGTGGTCTGAGTGAGGCTATATCATGATGCAGTGCAATACAGAAGCAGCATCTGACAAAAGTCCCAATTATTTCATCTGTTGGAATGATGCTATATTCATAAAGCAGACCATTCACCCAGTGGAGTGGAGAAGTAAATGTGGTAAAACATTAACTGACCTGGCATTGCTAAATCAAAGTTATCCCTTACCAAAACCTTGAATTTGGCTGTTTATAAAGCAAAAACATTGACATTACTTGTAAGTGCTTGTTGCAATGAGATCCACAAATAGGCATCTCCACTTGAAAATACTCTGTAACTAAAATTTGAAGCTCCCACTAAACAAGGAACAACTACTAAGCTAGGGACAACTGCAAAGCTTTCTTCTTTAAAGACATAAGAAAGATGTTACGATTTTTTATTAATGTATTGTTACTATTTACACACTATATTGTTGTCATATTGTTTAACATTATTTGTGAAAGTAAATATTTTAAAATGGGTAGGAAACAATCATATGATTTGTACAATGTTGTGTAAAATATTCATGCAGAATAACAGCTCTTTCAGCTTGTCACACTTCCAATTTAATGGGCTCCCAATTTTCCTGGTGATTCATCTCTGCCTACTGCTTTCAATAGCATGGGGCAGGAGAAGAGAAAAATATGAGAAACTCGAATCAAACACAAGCTGAAAAATGGGACTAATCAGATGTTTCTGGGATGTTTATGAGACTGAAACCATCATTTCTAGATGACACCTGCTGAGGTAGTCTGTCAGTCACACCTGCTTCCATAGGAAGTGGACCTTTCCATGTGGTGCCAGAGAGATACACAATACCATATGATTCAGAAGACAAAAACATCCCCACATTATTGCTCCAATCTCAATGGAAGCAGACTGACTGAAGAGACAGTTTATCCTCTTCCAGGAGGTATACACAGTCATACTGCTCTGGAACCCTTTTCTTCTTCTACCCAAGGACAGAGCAATAGAACCACACTGTACATTTTTTCCTTTGACTAGCTCATCTTCTGAAGAGCACAAGGATTACAGTCTTCAGTTGTCATCTATGGTGAAGACACACTTGCAGACCACATCACTTATAACCTGAATGTTGAGGTACACGATCCTTACCTACAATTAAATAAGCAGAGAACAAGACTGAAGGTAAGAGTAGGAATTTACTCTTTTCCCTAATTTAAGTTATTCTAATTTCACCTAAAATAGAAATAGGATATCAACAAACAAATTGTTTACTTCCATATGGCAAACTTGTCTAGGCCCAGAGGCACTTTCTTCTGGGCCTAGATTGGCATACTACTGTCAACCATGCTGTCAACCACCCCTGACTCAGGGAATAATCCAGCTAATATGGTGATGTCACATGACATGCCAGGGGAAAAAAAACCCAAAACCAAACCAACCAAACAAAATCCCTGATATATCCAACTGCAACTAGTCAGAATATGCTAGGCAAGCATCAGCTGGCTGTGCCTGCACTAGCATCTTCAGACTGAGCTGGCGTCTCTACATTATACTGCCCAGCACCATGGAAGGGTTCAAGAGCGCAGGCAAAGCCTTCTCACTTTAATTCATAATGACCACTGGAGCGAAGACTAACAGGCAACACCCTGCTCCTGAGACAAGCGCTCGTCTCCCTTCAGTAACCAAGGACAGACATTCACACACTACTTGCTGAAATGCTGTCACCACCTTCCGCACCCAGCTTGGCACAGCCTTCCCCCAGCTCCTTGCCCTTCAGTAGAACACAGCATCCCTCATCTGTCATTTCTGTCTCAGGACACCACCAGCACAGCACAGCACAGCAGTACTGCCATGGATCAACATCCCCCTTTCCTCCTCTAGAACACTCTTCCTACACCAGCTCAAAAACAGGCCTCTGCAGTGAGGCCCCTGGTGAAACAAGGTCTTCAAAGCTCTGGACCCCTGACTGTCCACAGCAACTCCTTGTGATGGAAAGCAGCCCAGTACAACTCCTACTCCACAGATCCGACACCCCAGCCCCTCTGAATCCAGACCACCCAAGCCCTTGCCTAGCCTCTCCTGAGCAAGGTTAGCAGCAGCAGCCTGGCTTCCCTAGGGCATAGCCATAGCCCAAGAACAAGAAACAGCATTTGCCAAGGTCCTGCAGTCCTGTGGCCTCTCATGCAGCTGCAGGCGAGGAAAGTGCTGTGAGCCATGGAGCCATTGAGATGCCATGCAAATCCAGCCTACAGATTGCCCACTGGCCGTCTCCAATTAGCTGGATGATTTTTGACTGCATAAGAGACCTAAGCAAAAACTGCAGTCACCACACACTGCCTCAAACCAAAGACAATGTGTAAAAATTGAAGCAATGGCTCATCTTGCACCTTGTTCATGCACTTGGTACAGTGCATGAGAACAGACATAAATCAAGGAGATTCTGCTGACAAGATTTCAGAGGTTTCAGATTCTGGGTGCATACAACCTACCCTTGGAAAGAAACTTCAAAATCCAAAAGAATTAAGACTCAAAGGTAAAATCTTGCCCCATAAATCCCTAGAGATTTACAAAGTGTGGAAGACTTTCTTCATATTATTTATCTATATTGATAAAAGTGAGAGCCAGGACTGAAAAAAAAATATATTGTGGAACATCTTCTGCTATTTATTGTACCCTGCCAAGACTTCTGTGAGATTTTCTCTCCATTTAAATGCTCTCCTCAGTGAACTATTCTGGCCCTCTCAGTGTTTTGTTGGCAAGTACAAGACACACACAAAATGAAAAACTTTTTTTTCTACAGTTCTCTGAACTGCAAATATCTAAATCATTCATTTGCATTCTTCCACATAAGCATCGTGTTAAATGTAGTCAGTCTACACCAACAATAATTTTATACCTGCAAGCACAAATTCTAACTATAGTTGAAGTCTTTCAATGTTTTCCCTGTTAATGATATGCAAATTACTGGCATTAAAACCAAAACCTCTTTGAAGTTATTTAAATCTCAAATATTTGACTTGATCTACTCTTCCCCAAACTTCAACTATGTGGACAGCTTGAGCAAAACTGTAATCAGAACAACTTAAAATAGTCAGAGCAACAGGCCTTAAAACATCAGGGCATGGTAAGATTCAGAGGACATGTATAAGACAACCAAAAGGCTGGTTTCAGACCACTCCATTAAAAGTTTGTGACAGCTGACATTATAGCTACAGCGCAGAGTATTGCAGATCCTCTGGAAAACACTTCAGCTCACAGGCAGTTGGAAGACAAATCAACATTTCTCATAAAAAGCTAGTAGGACTTTCCTATGTTGTGTCAGGGACCACAGTGCAAACCAGAATCCAGATGAGCAAAAGATGCATCTCCTTCCACAGAGCTTCTTAGGGAAACAGCATACGTCTCACCCATTATTTATTAGATACTTGACAGCACTTAAGACTATGCTTTCAGTATCAAAAAAAAACCAAAGAAAGCAACTTCTGCTCTGTGGCAGAGGTAACAGAATTCTATAATCCTGCTGTCAGCCTAAATAGCTGCATTTGCCACTTCCTCACGTAGTACTTGCATAAATTAGATTTTCAGTTCAGAAATACACTATGACAAAAACCATTTTTACCTAGCAGAACTTGCAAGCTGATCAAGGTTTCCAAAGGCTTACAGCGAATCAGCCATACTTTTCTTTTTTAGAGATTACTTCTAAATCAGTAGCACCTAGGCAATTCAGTGCTCTACTTTCTCTCTTAGACATCTACACATAAAACTCATCCCCAGTGACAAACAACTACTTTTGCGCTTCTCCATAGCTATCTGCATTACCAAATTACCATAGTATCAGTCTGCATCAAGATCCATAAAGGGATAGAGATGAGGCAAATCTACATTACTTGCATAAAATTTCTATGCAATATATGGTTATAGCACACCAATGTGTCTCAAAGCCAGAAGTTTTAGTCACTTCCATGAATACTAATTTTTCTCTCAAAACTTAAAAGCGGGATAAGTAGTTAAATTGGGAGAAAAAAAATGTAATTTAATTTTCTAGGTAGAAAAGCAACATTAAGATGTGTAGCCATAGCTAAATGCATCTGAAATTCTACTGATATCACCTAATTAAAAGGAGGCAAGCAAGTATGATACAAGGAACAAAGAACAGGGATGCAAGCAGCAGTAGCTAACAACTAAATTTAACTACGACTATTTTCAGAGCCTACACTGAAAAAAGTATATAGACAGTATAGAAAAACAACTTTAAAATATTTTTAAACAGTTGTGCAGGTGATTAAGCCAAATCTCAGTATTAAGAACTATCTACCTACCCCTTCTGTCTTAGACACTATAGTCCCTATAGCAGCATGGAGAACAGAAAAGGGTGAGAAATACACAAATAATAAGTGATCTGAAATACACCTGCATGGGGTAGACAGTGCACGTCCTAAACTGTAAGCTGGTTTTACACCCATTTGGACACATCAGTCTTACAAAACTGCAATTTGTAAGCGAGTACACTCTACTACTTAATTAAGCAGATGTAGAATGAATGTAAATTACTTCTGTAGCCCAGGAACTTCATACAGAATTTACATTTAAAGTGCAATTAGGACTGGAGCTAAAACTCTAACCCCAACTAAGCCCACAATTTAAGTTTAACTGTTCAAAAGTAGAAACAAAGCCTAATCAGATGCTGGTATTCAACCAGTCTCTGCAGCCACAGAATCACAGAGAGTTGCAAGAGACTCCCCAACAGAAGAGACAAGTCTACTTAGGGCAAAAGCTCCAGTAAATTATTTAAATGCTTATTTCTTCATGATAGGCAGCTCCATTTCCTGTTTCTCCCTTCCACCTCCAAGGCCACAAAACCAGTCCCATAACTATTTCAGCAACAGTGCATCTCCGTTGGTAGCCCAAGGCAACCAAGCAGATCGGTTATGTGGCGGCCAGGTAGATAAGGAGAATTCCCTCTGCCCATTTCCTCTCCTCCTCTCCATTGTTCCTGTAGGTTAGACTGACAGGCAAATGTACGAAGTACCCTAACAGAGCATGCCTAGGAGATAACTACTGTTTTCCTTTCTACACAGTGAATCTCTGAGACCCTGAAAATCAGGGAACTATTGCCTCAGCAGCACACCTGATGCTGAGCTGGATCATACTTGCCATTCACACGATGCCAACCTTCTCAGTTCTGCAATCTAGATGTATGTCCACTGTTTGCAACTGTTATGGGTCACTGAGCTAAAAATGAAGCCTTTCTCTGGAAAGTAGATCCAAAGTAAAAACAAGAGTACAAGAAGAATTTCCCAGAGAATGACAGAATTCAGGACTGTGCTTTATCTCTTACAGCTAGGACGTTCTTCCTGTTCTGAGCTCAACTTACAGCATTTGCATTGGAATCGTTTGTGTTGACTACAGACAGGAATCTCCACAGTCTGGCTTAGCTTTTCATTTTTCCTCGCGTATCTTCAGCTTAGCGCTTTTAAACAGATCATGACACATCACTGCAGTAATGAAATAAGCTTTTGATTTGTAAAATCCCCTCAAAACTTCTTTTTTATTACTCTTCTGTTAAGTCTAGTACCTCTCAATAAAAACATATTAATGTAAGAGCAAATAACCATAAAGTAATTTCAACAGCACCCTGGCAGTCAATCCACAACAGCCCAAGATGCTGCATTAGTTTCTCACTGTTGTTCGTTGCAAATGACAGATAGACTCTAACTATACCTAAGAAGGAGCAGACTGTCATAACTTCTCCTTGATAGAGTAGAAAGATGAAGAGAGAACAGGCTTTGCAACCAAGACAAATCGATGCTTGCTGACTCATGGAAATTTTGGCACAAACACTAATGAAGTTGTTTTAGGTGGAGTTAGTTTTCATGCTTTTTTTTCTTTACTTCAGTCAGTTCTGTTTTAATGACATTTCTGTTTTAATGGTAGCTAAATTCAAAACAAATCATTCCTTGCAGTTTGACTGTTAGTATTTTTATAAATTAACTAATTTTTAGTTACAAAAATGCCCTCTTTTCCAACACTTTGAGTTTGCCTCAGTCATACAGAAGTATATGAAACAACTGAAAAAAAAAAAAAAAAAAAACCCAAACAACCACCCCACGAGTTAAACCAAAGTTCCTAAAAAAGCCAATGTATTTCTACTTCTTGGTCTATTTCCAGTACAAAGAAGATAGCTTTGAAGTCAGATCAGTATTAATTCACAGTGTCTGAGGATGAATGTGTTCTTTCAAACTACTAAAGTGAACATTTTCTTACCAATGAAACCCAGCTGAGAAAATTCTAGAATCATCCAATCTTCAGAAGCGAGCTGAAGTGCAAAATTTTTTATTGTGCTGAAATAATTCTGCTTGACAACGATGTCATCTTCAAGCTAAAGGAAGGGAGCAGTGATATCAACATAAATAAAAAAACCCACCAGCAAAGCAATAGGAAAAAGTACTGCTAAGAAATACTGATTTATAATATATTGCTAACACATAGCCATTTATTTCTAATGCAAGTGCTGCTATAAAACCTAGATGCTACAGTCAAGAATAACTATTGTAGGGATCACACTCTGTCTGTTTGTGGAGAACTAATCCAGAATCTTTCTGTAGTAAGAATCCACAAATGTATCTCAACTTATTACTTCAGACCACTGCTCTTCCAGCTTCTCTCTTCAAAGAAAAATCATCCATGAAATAATGTTAGACTAAGTGACATCATCAGTAGAACAAGTAGAACATCTGAATTATTTGTACACAAGTGTGACTCTCTTTATTCATGCACGTAACAGCACTGAAAGAATTTCTCCTCTGAGACAAGAAGCTAAGAGACATGTTGTCTACAGAGGCAGGATTCATTTCACCTGGCTTTGGCTCTCCAACAGAAGAGCGGGTGCATAGTCCAAAATAATTATCTACTCTGAGCAGCAGAACTGCCAAGATGTGGTGCTATAATCCCTTTAATTCATAGTAAGTGCAGGCCACTGCTTTAAGGATCCTGCTTCTCCTGTCCTTTCTCTCCATGCATTTATGCTCTCTCCCTTGTGCTGGAACTAATATTTGTGTGACTGTCTCATTTCAAAAAGACTGTCTCATGTCATTGGCTGTGCAGATTTCAGGAGAGCTGAGTCTCCAACAGCTCTCAGAGAGCAGTCAGCATAGCTTTGTAAAAACTAGATGGCATGAGTGGGGCTTTATACCCAAAGGACACAGTCCCAAAATCTAAATAAAGATCGTAAGCACAGTTACTCACTAAATCTGCAATACCTGTAAGTAAGGCTTCTATTTCAAAGCAGCAAGACACAATAGGAACAATTCTGAGCTAAATTAAATTCAAGAAGAATTGCTTAACTCTGTTCTTGAAAATCTCTTTAAAAATAAAAAGTCTAGCACCACATTGAAAATGTATCTATACACAACAGCCATATTAAAGTGACACTGCACTTGCCTTCAAAAGAAAGGAAAAATGGATTTTAGCTAGACTTCCACTCAAAACTATGCTGGTGGTTTTTGCCTAAGCAACTCAACAGTAACTCTTTTGGGGTACAAGTTAAAATCAGTAGCTCAGCTGTCTGCATTCCTTCACTTTTTTTACTAAGCATCTTAAGACAAAATAAGTCACATAGGACAAATTGCTTTCTACTTCACTGTCCTCCACAGATTACTTCCTCATATACCATAACCTCCATACTTAATGCCCTCCTTCAACTATGGAATGTTTTGTGTATGTCCCTTCTGATGTGTCCAACAGCATAATTCCTGGAGGCTCATTTGAAAACTTATCTCACAACAAAGAGAAATTTACCTGAATGTAATAAACCCCCTTTTTCTGGGCATACATCATAAGAAAACAATAATCCAAGTTCTGTTTTGTTCTCCATCTGAAATTAAATTAAAAGCTTAAGTATTATGGAAAAAAGTTCTTTCAATACACACTGGCAATGCAAAGTAAATCTCACTATGAAGAATGACGCATATTAATGAAATGTTAGGACAGCTGCTTTTGGCATTGTTCCCCTCAGGAAATCCTCTGTCTGAAAAAAAGAAACAACGCTTTCGCCTTATACTTTAATAAAGACATAAAACTTGTTTAACTTGAATCTGATTTTGTGAAAACCATCTGACATTTCACTAAAAACATATGTGCATTTTAAATGGTAATGCAGCAGGAATTACTGGGGTTTACGCTGTATTTCAGGAAGAAAAATAGTAAACAAAAAAGTCTACATACGGCAAAAACAGTACATCAAGTCTCAGTTCTCCTCCCAAAATTTAACACTACATGAATTCAACCAAGCATAGCATTAGGGTCTGATCATGCACAGAAAAGCATGCAGATAGGAATGAGGTGGATTCACAGAGCACTTTTAGCATCCCCACACTTTCAAGAATTACAGTAAGAAAATATTTCAAAAATTCACATCCCACTTGCCATTTCATAAACAAAAAGAGTGTGGGTGTGGGAGGAGATGGGAAAAGATCGGGAGGAATAAACTAACCTCACTCTCTCTTTTGAATCTCCAAACGTCTCTTTCAAGTTTGTCAAGTCAGGATAGTATGATGCAGGAGGGGCTATTACTTCCACCAAGCCAGAATTGATCTCTGTAGAAAACCTGTCAATAGAAACATCCTAAAGTCACATGAGAGATTCTCAGTTCTGTAGACTTCCTGCTTGCTTTCTGTTAGTACAGTTATGTCTGGTTACAACAACGACTTAGTCAAATGAGGCATGTAAAATTAAAGTAGCATATAAAAAAATACTATTTTCCTTAGCATCTTCTTCAGAGCAGTATAGCCTCTTGCCCAATAATCAAAATTCTAACTACATTCTAAACACTACTTTTGCCTTTCTTTTTTTCAGAACCTAGTGATTTTTTCCTATAGTTCTCTTTGAACATATGGAATACAAGGCCCTAACACAGATGTCACAAATTTCCAGTCATGTTAAACCAATCCCATCTGTTTATGTTGCACCAAATAATTTAATTCCATTTATTGTTTTACAAGTTAACTGACTGAATCACTGCCCCTTAATTTGTCATCTATTACTTTTTTGTTTGAAAGTCCAAATCCCCAAGAAATAAAATTCATAATCTCATACTTCCAGAATACTTTTTATTACTTATCACAATCTGATTTAGGAAAAAACAAAAGGCAAACCCAGCAATAAGCTAAGCAGTCCCCCATTAAAACTACAACTTACTCTTTTTCCAGGCTTGCAACAACACTGTTAACATAATCAAGATCGGTCTGCAAAAAAAAAAAACAAACACAAAAACCAAATAGAATACTTAACAGTTTTGGAGGTACAGCTTAAAAGAACCCAGTAAAATAAACATTGGAGGTAGTTATAATTGAAAATCAATTTCAGCATGTAAGATATTCGAGTAATACAGGACCACATCACACATGTAACTATGTCTTATGTCTAATGGGAGAAGAAACAATTTTTTTTTTTTGAACAGAGGGGAATAATATTTGCCTCCTATCTGCTTTTAGAGATAGTTCTAATCCAACTGTTGGTATTTTCTTGCAACCTCTCATGCTCTTAATGACAAAATGATCACTGAGCATTTGTGTAGGAAGAACTTCATATTGTTGTTATATTATAATAATAACAATATATATGAAAATATTACCAAAGAAAGCTTTCTGGAAAACACAGCATTGAACACACACTCTTCTTTCAAAAATACATCTCCTAAACTTTGCATTTAAAGCGTGGATGCCTCAACCACAGACAGCAATGAACATGCTGTTTTCATGACTAGGGCTGCTTTTTTGCACCAGAGACTAAACTTGAGGGACTATCAATCCTATTAATCACTCGGTTTTTAAAGATGCACACATTCTAAAAATTCCTTGTTGGTTAAAATACAAATCGTGACATTCTGGAAAAGTCTAGATCATCTAACTTGTCAGAACCAGCCAATTATTTAATTTATTCACTTGGTCTCACACACGCATTCCAGGAAAAGAGAGTTTCATAAATATGACTGAAAACCCTAATCTTTGTTATACTTACTAATCTAATTATTTGACACAATATTTATCAGTTTTCAAAAGAAAATTTACAGTCTATAAATCAACCCAGATTCTGGTGGTTCATGAGGATTCTGGAGAAATAGCTGCCTTTGAAATGCTGGAAACAATGGAAAGTCCATACTTTTTCTGACGAATTTGTAATGCAGATTATTATTAAAGGATTATACACACAGAGAATAAATCCCTCCCAAGCATTTCTACAGAACCACTAACCTTGTTTGATAAAGGTGCTTACCCTTTGATCTTAAAAATCACCATTCCTATTTTTAAAGATTTATTTGTGTAAAATCGAACATAATGCCAGTGACGCACACTTTTCCTGAAAGGACAACAATGGGTTTCTTCCAAAAGCAGGTTCTAAATACTACAAGAACGTGTGAGTAGAAAGCATTTGTCATAAATTTTTCACACATATTTTCTTCGTAAGTGCTATGCCTAGGGCTGGACAGGAGTTCTAATAAGCAGATAAGGTGTTCACAATTTAAAACTCATCCTGAAGTGAGCTGCACACAAGCAGACTCACAAGTCCATATGGACCTCAATCTATCACTCCGTCTTTAAATACACATATGGATTGTTCACATACAGTTTACTACTGGAATGGAGTTCAAGACATAACTTTTTCTGCTGTGTATAGCAGTTGCAAATCAGTGACCACCTAAAAATAATTTTAGTATATCCATCTTTAATGGCAACATTTATTTTTTTGGTTGTTGTGGGTTTTTTTAAACCTTTTAAACATTAAAAATACAGAAATTGTTGTTTAGTTGGCATAGGAAAAAGACAAACAATTTGAATTTCCAGTTGGCATGCCAAACTTCCATTACCCAGTCTAGCATTAGTAACTCATATACTTGTTAAATAGTCCATACTGTAATTGCATAGAAAAATGCAAGATTTTTATACATATATAAAGTATATATACATACACACACAGAGCAGAAACACAGCTAGTTTCTATACAGTATTCCAGAGATTAAAATAAATGCCGAACTTCACCCCTACAGGAAACATATTTGGTGACAAGTCTGTGCCTTAGTGCAAGTCTCCTTAGAATGAACATAGTTTTGACCTATTTTGCAGATACACCATGAAGCCTTGTTAGTGCTTCTGAAACCTTACATGCTTATACAGAACGCACCACAATCAGAGAAAAAAGAAACTCTGGAATAAGAGGGTTTTTTCCCTACTTCCTCTTATTTGTTTGTGTCCTTCACGCGAAAGGTTGGCAGTTTCTCAGTCAGAGCTGCAATCACAATAGCTTCATGTTAAAGAGATGTAGCCTGTAGACCTCCAGCCTTACATTGTAATCTGTGCTGCTGTCACACAAAGTCAAGATGGTCTGGTTTAGTGCTACTGAACACAAGATAGGGCAAATACCACTGCTGGTTTAGTAGGTAACCTTCCTTCTGAATCAACAGTCACTGAATCAGCATAGTGCAAAAGGAGATTCCACTTTTAGAATGAAAAAGAACATTGAGATTAAAAGAGCTGATGCCGTTTTTCACATAAGCAAATGCATTAAAAACTTGATATCCTGCCATTATTTCTAAATAAGCAGTTGTATTTATATCTACCAGCAGCATCTGAGATTCAGAACCAGGATTTCAACACCTAACTCTTCCCCTCAGGATAGCAGGCTGACTGTCATCTTTCCACATCAGAACTTCCAGAGGCAACCAACTCCTCCTGTTACCCAGCCTAACACTAAGCGGGATCTTTGCCAACACCCTTCAGCTGTGGACACGTCCCAAGAAGGTGGCACTTTTAAGTTATTTCACACAACCTCATGAAATAAATATGAGAATATGCAATAAGTTTGATCAAGCTGTGACTATACCCAAGGGAAGAGTTAACTATAGAGAAGACTTTGCAGGGTAGCAGTGGAAGGAAATCTGGAATAGCCAGATAATTGCTCTAACCTAAGGATCTTCCAAGCAGTATTAATAAATTCAGCTAGTAACTGAAAAGTGACAAAAAAAAAAAAAAAACAACCCCAAACTATTGTTGACCAAAATCTATTCCCCATTTTTGAAGAAGAAAGTGTTTACTGCCTTGACAAAGTAAGACCTAAGGTGCTCTTTATCAACCTGCAAGACACAAGACTGATGAAAATAATTATGAACTATATATAACATGAAGGAGTACTGCCTTTGTCTTCTCCAAGAACCTTAAACAGGACAAGACAAACCCAGATGAATCAAAAGGAAGTCACCCATGAAAGAGAAAGTGTAACTGTTCTTCAAGCTTCCAGTGAAGACCATCTGGTGGATACCCGGTTGACTTTGGAGCAGCTATGATGAATTTAAATTCTCTTTCATGGTATCAGTGCTGCTTGCAACTATTGAAAGGAAATGTCACTGCTAAGTCCAATCAAAGTAGCACAATCTGTAAGATTACAGCTATGAATGTTTTTGTCTACCAAATCAGAAAATAGTAACAAAACCAGAATTTTTCCTTAGTAAAACTCTTAAGGTTGAAGATTAAATAATCCCTAGGAGTTTGGGACCCAAGAAAAAGAAGGAGAAATGAACATTTTAAGAACTAATCCCTTTAAAGCAATTAAAGGCAAAATTGTGGTAGGCCACAACCAAAGAGTTAACAGTGCCAGCCACAAAGATGCATCTTATCGATGAATCACACGGAGCCTTACAAACAAGTTTGTCCTGTTAGGTGGATCTCTGGGGACTAATGAAAGGCCTAAGTAGGGATGGTTATTTCAATATCAGCAGTTCAAATTTTTCCGCTTGCTCTTTCTTCCGAGTCATATGAAATTACTGATCTCCGAGAGAAAGCAAGAACACTTGGAGCGAGACATCCTCCTTTTTTCATTCATAGCAGATCAGACCAATGACTGATCCAGCTCAGCATCTTGCTTCCAGCAGTGGCAGCCACGAACAGATACATAGCAAAGAATAAGAACAGGACAAGCATACACAATACTCTCTCCTGCTACCATCCACACTCCGACTACCTTCAATTCAGGTTACTTCCTGAGACAGATGTGATTTTGTGTATTTATTATTCCTTAATAGACTCCTCTTCAAGGTACCTCGCCAGTATGCCCTTAAGCCTACCCAAATTTTCAGCAAGAAAATAAGATTTTAGCTTACGAGATCTATGGAGTTTCATAAGCCTGTAAACATAGCAACATCTAACGTTTAACTCCTTGCATCAGCAATTTTGATGAGACACACACAGAGTGCTTTGATAAATCTCTCTAAAAGAAAACTCACGAGTCCATTGTGGAACAAACTAAAGTTTCAGACTGTCAGTTAAATAAGTTTTTTAATTTCCTCAGTTTTTGCAAGATGCTGCCCTACAATTCTCTGAAGTACCTTCTCTAGTTTAGGTGAGGCTGCATTTCAAATTTGCAATTATTCTAAGGTTTGTCTGAACAAACACTGTTATTCATAACAAACACACAAAGAACCAGAGTAGCAATGAACTTTCCAATCTTTTTAATTGATTTTTATGAGCAAGTGTGTGCATAGCAAAGTAGTAGAATATACTAGCTAGCAGATAAAACAAGAGGTTAGAAAGTTCTGATTAACAGCTAGCCGACTGTCAGACAAAACCAAGATCTCTAGTTTTAAGAATCAACCCTTTTGTACTGTTAAATCCTACCTACTTCATACCTTCAAGAATGACAGAAGGTGGATTGTTTCTCAAAATGTAAGGAAAACCATGGCATTTTAGACCAAAGGTCTATCTACTGTCTTAGCCAGTAGCAGATGCATAGAAAAAAAAAAGATGCACTCACAGAATATCTCAAGTTGGAAGGGACCCATAATGATCATAGAGTCCAACTCCCTGCTCCTCGCAGGACTACCTACAACTAAACCATATGACTAGGAGCATTGTCCAGACACTCCTTGAACTCTGACAAGCTTGGTAACACGACCACTTCCCTAGGGAGCCTGTTCCAGTGACCGACCACCCTCTCAGTGAAGAACCTTTTCCTAATGTCCAACCTGAATGAAGCTGCATCAGGGGGAAGTTCCATTTCATTGTGTCCTATCACTGGTGACCAGAGACAGGAGATCAGCACCTCTCCCTCCACTGCCGCTCTTGAAGTTGTAGACAGCGATGAGGTCACCCCTCAGCCTTCTCTTCTCAAGCTGAACAAACCCAGTGATCTCAGCCACTCCTTGTAAGTCTTGCCCTCGAGGCCCTTCACCATCTTGGTCACCCTCCTGTGGACACACTCTAATAGTTTGATGTCCTTCTTATATCGAGGCGCCCAAAACTGCACACAATACTCAAAGTGGGGCCACACCAGTGCAGTGTAGAGTGCAATAAATGGGGTATGTACAGAATGAACCTTCCTTCCCTTCATATACCTCCCAGTTCAATAGTTTATAATTCCCAGGTCTGACTGGTATCCATACCATTAGATTCAATAGCTGCTCCTGGATCTGGTCTTTGTGAATTTGCCTGATTCATTTCAGAACCCATTTACTCACTCGTATTTCACAATATCCAGTAGCAACAAGGTCCACAATTTAGCTACATACCAAGTGAAAAATACTGCCTATGGTTTAGATTTTGCCTCTTAATTTAATTCAGTGGCACCTAGATTGCACCTGTATCACCATGTCAAACTGAGAATCGGTTCTAATCCACATATGTAAAATCTAAATGAGCAAAACAGTGAGTTGAAAACAGTGCTGGAGCCAGGCTGACACACAGGCAGAGCAAGTGCACAAACACTTTGCATCAGACCATACAAGACACAGTCTTGTACTCTATCACTACCATCAAGACGTGGTACTGCTAAAAGAAACAAAAATAGCCTTGAAGTCCAGACACCTACATTCCCTCGTAAAGCATGGGATTCTTGTCCCCAGTTTTATTTCCTGTCTCACCGCTCCTGCAACAACTTATCTAGTGATGTTGGATACATTACAAATTAAGTTTTCCTTAGTTTACCACTAAGCACTACTCTTACTCCAGTTCCCATGACTTGTCCACTCAATGAGATCAGAAGTGCTAAACACTGGACTTTAGCAATATAAAGTGCTACAGAATGGCAGCTGCCATGGGGTGAAAAAATCCAAAACCACAAAAAAGCAAGTAAAACATGATGGAATGCCATGATTCAGTGCATAAGCAATCTAATTGTAGCATTTTCCAGTTCTGGAAGTTTGACTTCCAACCTTAGCTTTTTTTAAAGCTATAATTTTCAAGATGCATATTGAAATGCTTTGCAAAATGTACAAGTTTTCAGCAGTTGACTCTGCTTTGAGCAGAGAGGTTGCACTAGATGATCTTCTAGAGGTCCTTTCCAATCTCAGTGATTCTCTGAATCTCAGACCTTGCCTTAACAGGCCAAACCTCTGTTTGGATTAAACTTCTATTTCAGTTGTCAAAAATAGTCAGTTTTAGGAAGATAAGTGCAAACAGAAGCAAAGATGGCACTAAAAGTCCAAAGATTTTTTTTTTTTTTCCACAAGCCATTAGGGAAGGAAATTAGATGCACAATATCAAAATACTACAAATTCGAGAAGCTACAAGGAAAGAGGGGGGAAATTCAGACATTAACTGTACAGTACATTCTAAACAATGTGGTTTCTCTAGGCTGTTAGATTATCCAGATCTTAATTCTTAAATGAAACCTATTATAAGTCTTAACTTATTCAAGAACATCTTCCAAAAAAAGAAAAAATCCCTGGGAAACAACCACGTTAATCTGCAAAGCGTGGTCATTTCATTGCTTACTAATTTCTACAGTTTTATTTGATCTTTCATCATCCCTGTAGGATAGGGGTGGAATAATTTTACAATGTATTTTAAATAATAACAAACAATGCAAAATTGAACAGACTCCAGAAAAGGCAAAGCAAACATATATTTGCCTTGAAATAGTTAAAGTACGTATGAATATAATTACCTACATAACAGGCATTAAAAATCACATAGGAAAAAGCAGGCACTAAAGTGGCATTTGGACCTATTTTTGGATACTTATGCAGGGAAGAAAAAGCCCTAAGGAATAGAAGTGCAGCAGTGGTTTCCAGTGATTGCAATAGTGTACAGATATAAATAAAGCCTGTGGAAAAAAGTAATAACATCTGTTAGAGTTCAATAAATGCAGCTGAAAAAAATTATTTTCAGGAATATAGTGTCTGCTTTCAGATCTCAAGCAGCAAGCTCAGTGAATACACATATAAATACAGGGAACACGGGAACAAGATGCAAAGCAAAAAACAGGAATGCAGAATACTGTCATAACGTAGCCCTCTAATGTTACATAAGCAAAATGTAGCCTCTGTGTCCTACATGAGCTAATGACTTCATCCCTCCCTTACTGAAAGTCCCCACACGACCACACAGGTAAGAACTATCTTTCCCTCTCCAGTCATTTCTGTGATTAACCCAATTCAGTTCTGGACAGGGTTTCAAAATGCAAAGCCTTTGGCAGCAATAGCAGGAATACAAGTGTACTCTTGTATCACTCCACTCTCGTTTCTCCCTACCCGTGCATCCTGCATGTCAGTTTGTCAATCATGAGGCCGTATGTCCATATGGATTGTGCTGTAAACCACAGCACCACATCAGAGAACAAGTTTAGCTTTTAAGAAGGCCAGACAGAACAAAAATATCAAGGGACAATTCAAAGCAGGACATTCAGATGCAAGTTATGTCAGTGTCATATAGCCTTCTACTAGTTTTGTGCATATTACAGATGATGCCTAGTTTGTAGAGTCTGAAAGAAAGCAGAATATGTGGCCTGGCAACCTAGGGAAGCTTTGTCTTGTCCTTGGGTGAGCCTGTAAATCGTTGAAAAGGTCTAGATGGTTTGTTTTCCAGAAGATAGGTAGTTGCTGTGGACAGTCAAAAGTACTCTTCTATGATATGTGTTCTTTATTTGGAGGACAGAAGGAATTTGTCCTCATTATCTTTAAGCCAAGGGAGACCACAGTAGCAAAATTTGATAGTGTTGTCCAAAACTCAAAGTCTCAGTTCAGTCAATCATCCAGGTATGAAGTCACCTGCTACAACACTTCTGAAGTAAGATTATTATTGTTTCTTTCCATCTCACAAATACACTACACGTTACTGAAGAGATCAGACACCATTCTGTCTATTAACAGTGATGTTCTCTTACCAGAAGCATCAGAGAGTTACTGGGGCCCAGGTGCATCTCAGAAGGTATCTTATAGATCGAGAAGTATTTCAGTCATTGAAGTCTAGGGCTTGAGAAAACAGCAGAATCCTTAATTTTATCTTTGTGCCAAGATACTAAATTTGTCTCAGGTACATGGAAGCTTTCAAATCCTATCAAGGATCTTTTCTGAGATCTAAGAAAGATTTTTATCACTGGTTTAATCCCATGTAAAAACTTTGCTAGTCACTGCCACGAAAAGAGGAGCATAAAATGCTGTGATGGTGCCCAGTATCAGCAGTCCATACTCTTTGGGTACCAAAGCTTAGGTGCCAAACAAGTGGGGACTGCAACAGCAGCTTATATACCTCAAATTCTCACTGACAGGCCAAGCTACCCTTCCGGATATAAGAGTTGGCAGTATATCTAGAAGCTGTGTTCATCCTGACCAGTTTTGAGTGAGATGTCCAAAACAAAGGCTAACATCTGTGTAGACTTTTAAAATTACCTGGTGAAGATAATGTGTCATTTGACACAACAGCTTTGTCCAGCTTTGATTTTTTTAAAAATATGTATATATATTACATGCATAAATATGCATGCATATGCTAAGATCTATTGGTCTTTCTCCAACTCGAGATGTGCAGTCAGATCTTTTGAGGACTAGGAATACACTCTCCAGGGCAGCTCCCGGAAGGGTCGGCTCTCAGGGTTTCAACAATTAAGAGAAAGAATGGAACATCTCTGTAGCTGGGATGACACTAATACATCCAAGGCTGAGAGCAAGAGAGACAAAATACTCCTTTGTTTTCTATCAAGAGATCTGCTGATTAAAGAGATCTATAATTCAGGCCCAGAGCAAGAAGAAGTGAAAATACAGGCTTGTTTATTTTGCTGGAGAAGTTTTCCATATTGCAGTCCAATGTTAATACATTCAAAACAGGTTCAGCAAGGTTTGACCCAGTATGTGCACTCAGTGCTTAATTTGCTAAGGCTTTGTTCATACCAGCACACACGATGGTACCTTGGCTGGGTGCTTGTGTCACGCTGACCCAACCAGTACAGAAACTTTTCCAAACAAATGATAAAGACAAAAAGACTCTCCACAAAAGGAGGACAGAGAAAACACTACTGAAGATCAACATCTTTTAATTTAGCAGCCAATGTTTACATAAAGAGATGACACAGTGACAGTAAAAGATATTCAAGGTATGCAAGTTTTTCTAGCCTAAAGTGAATTGTATACACATGAAACAACAGCGTAAGATTTGAATAAGCAATATGCAAGAAAGTGTAACATATGGACTAGTGCTCCAAGAACAAGTGGCTGGTCAATTATTGCTTAGTCAGATGTAATCAGTAGAGTATAGAATTAGCAAAATGCTTTTGCATACCTGTAGTGTCTTCTGATTCTTACTGAAATGATTTGTCTTTCTGATATTTTTGGTCAAATCAAGGGCTTATAGTCTTTCCAATATACACTGATTACTGTTTGTACAAAAGACTGTGCTAAGTGCAGTCACTGATTAATGAAGTGGACTGACAATAATTTGTGATATATTTAGAACAACTCTAAGATGCATTTTCTTCATGGTAAATGAGATCTCCCGGCAGGGGGGGGGGGGGGGGGAATGTTTAGATACCAGAAAAGTATTTTAATTTCTCTCATATTCAGTAGCGTGTGTGCATATACATACATATATATATGTCTGTTGATCCACTATGATGATGTAAAGTACTTCAAAACCATGTTTCTCATGTTAATTACAAACCCAACTAAATAAATAGTTTATTCTGAAAGCAAGTTCTCATACAAAGCAGGTTTATGAGATTTGAATCGCTTGCTTCAAAGTCATCTGATGAGCCTATGAACTAGCTACATAGTGAAGGGGAATAAAAAGATTTTTAAGTATAGAGGTATAATGAATCATGCCTATTTATTAGTCATCCTAATGAATACCTGCAAATTATTCTGCAATAAAGTTATTTTAACAAATTGGAGAATACAGACATATGTCAGTTACTGGGACAATTGCACAGTTTACTGTCAAGTAATTCTAGCAATTATTTAAATTGGTGATTAGATATCACATCAGCTGAGATATTTTAGAATTCCTTGAACTTCCAAGTATGGAAATTTACTGTGTATAATTACATTACTGAGAAATATCCATACAGTAAATGAATATGCAGATCTCTTTATTTAGCAACCATAATGCATCTATATTTACTAGCTCATCTGTTTACACTGTTCATGCTGTTTGCAGAAGGCCATTAGCCTTAATTTTCAACTTCTTTTCTAGTAAAAAAGTCAAATTTACAAGAAAGGAGTAAGATTGAACTGCTAAAAAAAATAGCAGGATTAAAAGACAGAGCTTAGCACAAAGAAAGTACAGTCCATGACTATGGCTCCCAGTAACGCTTCTTAAACACTGTTGATTTGATTTCTCAAATAAAGTCAGCAAGAAAATACTAAAATCTTTTAAAAATAACATTTTTCATATAATTCTCTCATAAAAACATTTTTGTAAAGTCTGTCACTTCTTTTTTTGCTGGTACAAGATATAGACAAAGCACAGATAGTAATTTTAAGCTTATTAGCAAAATCACCTAACCTGATGCTATGGCCATTTACTGGTGTACTTAAACTGCACAGTTGCTGAACAGAGACCGTACCTTTTTTCAGAAACTTTTGCCATCATTTTTAATACAAGCATAGTTGGTCAAAGTTCTAATGTATTTTTAAATAAGCCTTCATTAATTTACACATGAGAATGATAGCAATAGTCTAACACATTTTAGGCTAGGAAATCTCACAGACAAAGCTATTTTAAAAGCTAAAGCCCTTGCTTTTGTTTAAGGAGAAACAGAAGTCCACCAGGGGAGTAGGCCTTCCTTCAAATAGCTGGGGAAAATGCTTAATAAACCTACACTATTCATCTTGCAGAACGAAGCTGAAATATACAGCATAACTCAGAAAAAACACAGCATAGTCCAGGATGAAGTATTTACTGTATCGTATTATTCATTGCAAGAGTTCCCTGTAGCAATTACAAAACAAACTATAAGGTATTGAACTTAAGAAAATATAAAACATGGTCAAAGAAACAGTAAAGCAGGAAAGACATAAAATTGGATTGAGTAAAGAAAAAGAAATGCAAGTATAAGGAATGGTTATAACAGGACAAGACTTTAAACTTGGGTTCTTCAAATTTTCCGGCTTTTGTGGCTTGCAGTGCCCACAGCAGATCTGTGGGTCAGAACATAGGGCTGCTCTCAAAGAGAGAGATACAGAGATAAGATACAAAGAATAACAGTAGCCCACTCCGGAGAAAACCACACAAATCTCCTTGGGCACAGAAGTAATAGCCCCCATGTTAAAATGTTCAGTTTCTTCACCATCACTTTTGTAGAATCATTCCCAAGATGAAAGAGAATTTCACGCTATCTCAACGGAAGAAAGTTATTTAGCTATGGAAAACTCGGGTACAGCAATATGGCTTGTCTAAGGCAATAAGAGAAACTTGTGCAGTTTGGGGGGCAGAGTGTGGATTCTCTTCACTCCTATTCTAAGTTTTGCAGAAGACAGAGAATCCAATGATAACACACAGTCTTCACAGATCAGACCTCCCTCAGCAAAATAAAATGAAACTTCAGTTTTAAACCTTGAAAAGAAGCCACACTAAAAGGCAATAAAATGACTCCAGCTAATACAGTGAAGAAAAACCCAGCAGTCCAGTAATTCATAATGAATTCTGTTCTCTTGATATTCTCAACTAACGGATGTTTTAAGAGCATTTTCTGCAGAAAAGCAGTATCTATCCTGACAGATAGTTTTTGACTGACTGTCAAGAAAAAGAAAACAGAGCAATTTATATTAGAAAACCATAAGAATAAGTTCTCAGGTACAGGTAAAATGTTTACAAACTTTTCAAGGCAAGCTTTAAAATGTGCTGTTAATAGAACTAGAAGGATTAAAACGTCTATCTGATTTTCCACTGATTCATCCCTGAATGGACACTGGCTCAGAGGATTAAAACTTTTCACAGTTATAACTAGAGGATTCAAATTTTCATCTGTGAGACTAATAAAACACTCTTTTCACTACAGCTCTATATGGTTAGATGGATGAAGGTCAAACATTTATATAAATTTCCCACTCTCCAAGTCAGACTTTTGAGAAAAACATATAGACCAAAACAAGTATATGCAATTCCCAGCAGCCAACAGAATTATTTCTGAACGCACTCTATCATTTTCCTAAATTTGATTTCCACTAAATCAGAGCCAAACTGACCAAACTGTCCAACTGAACACTGAATTAATCCATGAGAAAGGTCTAGATTTAGAATATCCACACTGTCCAGAAAATAAAATCGGTAACAGTCTGTGCCTAACATCTCAAACTTCAGCACTCATTTGAAGGAGGACTAAGCAGTAGCATGAAGAGAATGGGAAGAATCCTCCCTACAACATCAGAGTACCTTAGCCATTATTTTGATGTTGAAGGAATAAGGTAATTAGCACATCTCTGTCACTAGGTATAAGCATCAGAAGATTTGCAAAATAACCAGTCCACTGAATCTGTGTCCACTATTCCCTTGATAAATAGAAAAAGCTGGGCTCTTCAGGATTGTTTCTCTCAGAAACACAAGACTGACAGTCTCCTTCCCATACAAGATGATGACAGTCATCTGTCTACACCTTGAAGAAAAAGTAGATCCTCATCAATTCCTGAAAGGAGTGGCACTTGTAATTAAAGGCAGATTGGAAATTGTACAAAAATATTTAAGTGATTACCTCTCCTATAAAGACAACCATAACACAATCCAGTTTTTCTTCAGGGGACAGCTTATCAATAAGGGAGTGGAGTGTTTCTGTAAGGTAAGACTTGACTTTTCTTTTCACTGTAGGTATTCCCATTACAATGGAAACTGAAATCAAACAAACCAGAAATGTACTTTCAGTGATTTCATACACAAGATAGAAAACAAAAATCTTATCTCATAATAAAGCATTGCTTAAGAAATGCAAAGAGTTAAAAGATGGAGATAAGAGTAATTAAATATAGTTTAAAAATATACCACCCATCATCAGGAGCATGATAAACATAATCACCAACACTCAGAGCAAACACAGCAAACAAAAAAAAAGTAATCCTAGACATGCCAGACTATTGCATAGGTAATAATCAACAACCATAGTATTAATGAGTTAAGGTACACCAAGACTTATAGAGTGATTAAACTCCCTAACTTAGTTTTATTTTCAAATTGGCATAACCGTTCTTCACAACTCAAGTATTTAACTTCTCAGAAGTCGCCTTTTAAAATGACAGTGCTGTAAAAAAACTCTATTACTTTCCTTGCACCCGATTTGGGTTCTTGTCCAGGTCATCAGGATTGCCAAGAAATTCCTCACTGAAATCTCCTATCCCTGTTAAAAGCACCGCAAATGCAAAGCAATCTGGCCCCAGCTACAACTCTGTTAACACTGTCTTTCAGCTGGCCTTTTGACTCCTGGGTTCCTTAACTTTCCCATAGTCTTTCTTCTGCACCCCACCCCATACCCAGGCCAGGGCTGGCTGCCTACTAGGAACACAGCAGATAGCAGCAGGAACACAGTAAAAGGACAACGCAGACTTCATGGAGTCAGCACCAGCATTCCAAGACATCTGTGTGAAATGATTTACCACATCATGAATATATAAAATCAAACAACTATTAAAAAAATGTTGCTTATCCTTCCTTACAGAGCCTGCTTTGCCTAGCAACTACACATTAACAAGCTCTGAATTTTTAAAACAAACACTCAAAAAGCACAGTGACCAGGAAAGGGGAAGATAGGAAAATAATTTTAACTCAGAATTTCCTCTCTCTTTTTAACTAAATGAACCTGATTCCAATTTCTATTTTGTAATTTCAAACTTCTGTCATATATTTCCAGTGGGATATAATACAGACTCCACTTGAAACAATACAGGAATATAAGCCTTTTCCTTCCTGAATAACAACATTGAAATAAATGGCGTTTCTAGTCAGAAAAATAACCCTATGGCTTGAGCCTGCACATGTGTCACATGGGCATGCCTTCTATTAAAAGAAGGAGCAATCAAACTTACTGAAGTAATGAAAAAAAGAATACAGGCCAGTAGTAACTAATGCTTCTTTCAAAAGCAAGGAGAAGGAGAAAATTAAAAAAAAAAAGGCCTAGTGGACAATAACACAAGCCATTCAAGTCAGATGGCACACAGAGAAACAAGGATTCATTGGTGGGGCCTTCAAGCTTAGATACACACACATATGCTTTGAGGCATATCAGCTTGGCTGAACTTCATGCTATTTATTTTCTAGAACTCCAAGAGTGGGATTCCATGGAGCTATCCTAATGACCAAAGCTCAGAATTTGTGAGGATTAGAAAAAGGAGGGATCAATGACATTGCAGCACAACACTGATTTTTTTTTCCCCTCCAATGAATGTCCACATTTTATTGATACAATTACACCTGATTATCCTAGTTCTCCGAACTCTAAGTTATACACTGAAATTTATTGTTCAAAAAACCAGAAACATCACATCTAAAATAATTATATCCATGCATGGTTGCCCCACAAATCTGAAAAGCCAAAGGGATATGTCCACTGGCAGTTCAGAATCTGTAACGCTTGAGCTTTGTTCCCTTTTACTTAGTTACAAAAAATTCATCCAAACTAAATGCTTCTTAATGTGTACCTTAACATGGGATGGGGTGTGATTGAGATTATACAAAGAAGAGCAAAGCTGAAGCCAAACTCCTTTCATCTTGGATTCAGTGCGAATTTTAAGAGGTATCAATATCACACAAGTTAAATGAGATGTCCTTGATCTACCAAGTAATGCAGTAAATTGTATTAATAAAACTAGAAAGTCCTCCAGATATAAAACATAAAATAAACATCATATCAGCATACCTCCTGTCCTTCCAAGGCCAACCTGCACAGAAGGTTGAAGGCTTCCTTCATTTTTCAACAAATGAGGCAAATGGTAATAGATATTTGGCACTTGAAGAGATTTTCTACTTGTTAGCTCTTTTAACAGCTTCAGCGTCTCATCTACAAACATACATGAAATCAGTAATGTAGAAAACAAACAATATGAAGTTTTATGCAGTGGTAAATAATACAAAAATCCAAGCTTGGTCCGAACTGAAAAACAGAACAAATGATGCATTTTGCTGAGGCACTATATCTTGTGTACAAAGGAAGTCTTTTCTCATTTTATTTTTTAAATAAACTATGGCCAAAATTATTTTCCACTCAGTAATCTTGCTACAGATACAGTTAATACTTACCTGATCACACAAGACTTAGTGTATAATCACAGAAGTAAAGAATGTTCCATTTATTTAGGTTGGATGCATTTTTTCCCCCCCCAATGAATCAAAATGGGAGGCTTCTTTACCTAGATTATTTTTTACTTATGCTTACAGAGTTCATCACCATGTAATGATGCTACTGCAAATAACTTTTCAAAGCTACAAATACATATTGGAATACACTGCACATATGGATACAAAACAAAAATAGCATTAAATATACAATTAAGATTTTGAGTGTTTCTGCAATAAAATGAATGCTAACATGAATCTAATTCAGTCCATTAGAGTACTTAAAATAATTCTTGCTCTTTCTAGAATAACTGCCTCTCAAGATGTCCAGGTGGCTCTCAAAGTTGCAAATAACAGTTTTTAAATTCCCCTGCTGTGCATGTTGATTTTCTTACATCAAGTGTGAAAACAACTCATTTCAAACGACAAATATGATAGCATATAGACCTTTGAAAATTTATGGGCTTTACAATATCAAGTTAAGTAAAAAAACTGTACTCATGGTTTCCAAGAAAAAAATGAATTGTGCAGAAGTGAGAAAAGTAATGTCATAAATGTCACTCCTCTCAGCTTCTGAGTGTAGCTTCTACAAAGCTAGAACGGTTTTGTTGTGGGTTTTGGGTTGTTTGGGGGGTTTTTTGCTTTTAATATTTATTTTTGGGTGAGACTAAATTCCTAACCACTTATAATTTTTTAAAATGCTTTGTAAATAGATGCCGTAAGTGGAGATGCTAATTTTGATAGATTCCAATACAGGTACATTTTACTTTTCCTGCTAACATCTCCTTTAGCTTCAACTGCAAAAGCTGGACTAAAAATTCTCTCAAAATATGACAGTTCTTTGTATGAACGAATAATGTTTGGCATAAAACAATCTGGAATTCTTTCAGCTTCAAAGATAGCAAATACTACATAGTATTATATATACTTAAATATATTAAAGTTCTGAGCACAAAAGCTCAGGAATTCAGTCTTCAGCTGACTTCCCATTATGGCTCCACATGGACAAAAGAGGATGTCCCAGCTGGGATCCAGACATGGTAGAAAGTTTAAAATGTGAATCAGTAACTTCAGTTGCATTAGAAGAGAATAACTCCCTATGACTATATTGTCTATAAGCAAGCTAACTCATTTTTAGAAATAAATGTGGTAATAACTTAATCATATATCCAGTATCAATCTTACGTGACTTCCTCTATTGTTGTTCGCTTTAACAGCGAAAACATACACACAGAAGAGGAAGACAAGAGTTACAAACTATGTTGAATGTAACTTTCGGCCATACCATTCCTGGAGATCCAGGGAACTATGGAGATCAGGTTGGACAGGCCATTCATCCTTAATATCAGCACTGAGGGCCTATAATTGTAACAGACACACACCCCCACCCCTCCAAAATCTATAGATAGTAACCCATAGCACAAATGCAAGTAGATAAGAGATTCAGAAAGCTTGATCCATTTTTTTGATTTGCAAAAATCTTTAGGTTTATCTTCCTCATTAGACCAATACAGTGAAATTTCTGCAACCTACCAAATCAGACCTCTCACCAGAAAGTCTGTATTTATTTGTTATTCATTTTCCATTTAGAATAGTGACTAAAGCAGTAATACTGTGATTTTAAAAGTTAACTTCAAAACAGCTGAGTAGTGCGAAGGCATTCTCTAATATTGCCAAACACAGCTCTCGGTAAACTTGAGCATCAGCCTCCAAAATGGGTAAAAACTTACGGAAGACTTTACCAGTTCAACATTTAATCACCAGTTATTAAAAAGGACATTATCTGTACATTTTACAAAACATAACCAATACCTTAGCCTGTATGTTTTTACATCTTCCATTTGACTTTCAAACATATTTTAATTGCTTCAAGTTCATCCATTTCTTAAACACTGTTTGCTCACCTTTTCCCTCAAGCTCTATTTGAAAAGTGATGTAAATTACTGTCAAAATATATTCAGTATGTTAAATAAGTAACCAGAAGTCTCAAACTTTTGGAGCTAGGCATGGAATAAGTATTCAGTCCCTATAGTCATAAGAATGAAGAGTGGGTGGATCATTAAGAATAGAAATTGGAAAAAAAACCAAAAAACAAAAAAAGACCCACTAGATATAACATATTACAGATTCTTTATTTGCACCGCTGAACAGTTTCATTCCGCTTTCTTGGTATTAATTTCTTATTCTATAGCAATAAGAAGAGATACCAGTAGTGCAGAGTTATAAAAAATAGCTCAATCACAGTATGTACCTGAAAAATTATTCATTGCATTCTTACTCCCATTTGTTTCTGCTACCGCACGCCTGAACTGCTCCAAGATAGCATTCAGCTCAGAAGAGCGTTGCAGAGTGCGATGCTCAGCTATACGAAGACGTTCCTTCAAAGCATGAAATTCCCGTTGATATGCAATCAACTTTTCTAGAGAGAAAACAGATGATCTTGGTTATTTTTGGAAACAAACACCTACAGGCAGATCCAACAAGGGTCAGGGACTGCTCAGCTATGCAGCACCTGAAATTCAACCAAGAAGGGCACAGCCCAGCACAATCCCACCTGAGTTAGGCACCTTGGTATTTACACAGCATACAGAGGGAAGAGTGAGCTGCACCAGACAGGGATGCAAAGCAGACATTGAGGGGGGTATGCCCCTCACCGTAGCCACAGACAGGGGCAACCTTTGAGTCCCCATTACTCAGCACCACAAGGCAATTCTGAATCCTTTCTTGGAACAGATGCCCACAAACCCTTTCTTTTAAGAAGCAGAATAGGAGTGGTACCTTACAAAACCACAGGTTATGCCTTTTGAAAGCACCCTCTGAATACTTTGTAAGAATGAGTGGAATTTCACAATATTTCAGACATACCAATTTCAAATCCAAGTTTTAACTTAATGATATTGTCAGTGCCTGCAAGAAAAAAATTTTGATCAAAATCCTGCTAACATAGATAGAAACATGTATTCTTTGAAAGGAGACCAAAAGGGAGAGGGAAACACTAAAACCCATTTGCTGATATGTTGCCTATGTCCTTGCCACCCAGCAAAGTATCTATCTCTGGTTTCTGCATCTTTCCTTCTTCCTCTTGGTCATTTCCTCTAATCACCATCATCACTCTCCTTCAGCCAATCTACAGATACGGACTGGAGTATCTTAAGTGATTTTATACCTTGTAATCAATATTCCAACCACACAGTTGTCATCCACAGACATATCTTTTTTGTTATTTACCTATTCATTCTTAGCCTTTTGGTATTGCAATGGTAGGAAAACAGAAGTTTCTCAAGCAATTTGAATCTCTTCCTGTTGCTACATTACAGTAACATATGGGGTAAAAAAGGAATTACAGTCGACCTTCCCTTGTTAATAATGCCACATTTCCTCCAACTTCTTTCAATTTACATTTATTTTCTTTTTTTGTAGTTGGGATGTACTGTTCTGATTATGTTTAGAAAACATAATTAGCTAAAATGCCCTCTGTTTTGAATACAGAAAAATACAAACATAGTTCACTACCTCTTAAAAACATTTCCCTTGCCAGCCTTATTTTCCTTTTTTCATTAAAACCAAATGGTTATTGCTTTTGCGCCAACAAACCCAGAACACAGATGCTGGCCCACAATACAGTGCTAGGCACACTACACACTGACGACTAAATCCAGACTGCTATTTGAAACAGGACTTGGTGCTTTAGTCAGCAGTATCGAGAAGGCCAGGAAAATTTTCTGGAGTTTCTGGCATGAAAGACATTCTTACTTGCCAATGATAACCCAAAGAAATCAAAGATTGCCTGGAACCATGTCTACTAGTTACAGTAAGGTTACAAAACATTTTAACAGCTAAACGAATATGGAATTGTATTAGTGTAGATGACACACTCAAGTATGTGGTGAATAATGCTCCCTCCCCAAAATGAAAGGGTGATGGCAGGTTATATAGATCCCTGTTAATTTCTGTCTAAATGGGGAAGAACAGGTGAGCCACCAAAGGACATGCAAGGTTTTATTGAGGGCTTCTGTAGCAGTGGATAGCCTCAGAAGCAGCCTGTAGCACCAGGTCTCCCTTCTTGTCTTTCTTCATGGTATAAGGTAGCAGACAAACTTTAGCACTTTTGTTCTTCCTACTTCGAAAAGGCTAAACTCGTCTGTGGCAGAGTCTGTACTTCGCCTGAGAAAATGGTGAGAACTGTATGGAACCTGTGGTTCAGACTCCAGCATCTCAAGTAGGATGAATTCAGGGTCTTCCTCTCTTGACTTACTTAGACAAATTCTTGGCAGAGACCATTTCTCTTCCTACACTTACTACAAGATAGCAGCACATCACACACACTACTCCAATGATTCTGGTGCTCTAAGGAACAGCAGAGGCCTAGAGGGAATCATTTACTTAGGAATACATCAAAGAGTGGAGAACTGCAGTAGTTCCCTGTCACCTCCACCTAACAAACTGCATAATGCAAAATCAGAAATATCTTATTGCTAAACTCAGCTTGTAAACAGAGATTAAGATTTTTCTACCTCCCTAATTCAGGTAGGTAATACGAAAATGGGAATTACAGGACTCTTGTAATTCAACAGCAAATTAAAACTGTCGTAAACCCACGAGAAACTTAAGAGTCCAACTGTAACGGCAGTTTTACCACATGAAGAAATGAAAACTGTAGTTTCATATTAAGAACTACCAATAAAAATCCCTTACTGGGGAGATGACACTTTCAGAGGAGGTGGCTGTTATAATACCTTTAATTTACAATGAATATGATATGTCAAAAATAAAAAAGGTAATTACTTAATTTCTTTTTAAAGAAATTATAAATTATATATGTAGAAGTAAACTTATTTTCATAACTTATCATAGCAGGTTTTGAGCAAAGAACATAGGATCCCAACTGTGGCACTGTAAATTTTTTTCCAGTAGAAGTATTACAAAGTAGTTCACTCCTGAGGCTCCCAGTGAACAGTACTGGTATTGCATTTATGGTACGTGAGACCTCAAAAGCGTGAATTCCTTTAGGAAATACTAGTTGATTGGTTCAAAGTAGTCAGCTTCTCACAGTTGCTTCAACCAGACGTATCTGGGTTAAGGAGGCTGCTCCGAAAGACACATAAACTCCTGAAACCCATCCTTCAAAAATGTATGACTTTTGTTGTTGTTGTTAGGTCACAATATTATTCAGCCAAGTAAAACTAGAAAATGCTAACATTACAAATATAATCATATTTTAAGTCCTCTACCCTATGAGTATTTTTCTAGTTATTTATGCAAAATGAAGTAAAAACCATTCTTTGCAAGAACTTAAGTCATTTAAAACATTTACATCTCTAACACTACCAGAGCTAGCACTTTTCATGTATTTGGAGATTAATCTGTAATTTGGCCTTTTGGTACTTGTTTTATAATATGATTGCTTGCACTTTGAAACAAAAGAAATTAAATTTAAATTTCTAACAGTTGTATCTTTGGCATACTTGCAGTACTTCAAAGCATTGATCAACTGCTCAGATACTTATTACAAACAAAAACAAACAAAATACCACAACAGCAGCAACATCAAATTTCATCTCATACTGAAAGGCACTTGCAAAGGAGAAAATCATTCTTAGGCTCTTACAGCACCACCAATAGTGGTCACCACCTGTCCCAGACTTTAGAAAAGCAAGCATCCCTTAAGGCATCAGGAATTTATAAATACTCTAATGTGATTTTTCGGAGTTCTTGACTCCTAAGTACTTGGGAATGAACCTACAAGATTAAATTTAAGGATCTATTTTTATTCAAACTTTGACTTAGCTCAAGTTTGGTACTCACTTTGCCCCTCCCCCTCCAAAATATGAAATAATTTGAAAGCTAAATCTTTTCGTCAACAAAATAGGACTTTTTGAGGAGAACATGTTACTACATTACACAGAAGTCCCATTTATATTTTAAATTTCACTTCTTTCCTCAGAAGGAGGAAGGAATCAAAATTTGCAAGTGACTGTAGAAGCTTCTCCAGAAATTCAAGGCAGTCTTTCTGAAATGTGTATGTATGATGAAAAGCCAAAACTCAATTAGAGTTGAAACCGGACAGTGCTGTATCTGACAACAAGAAGGGCTTTGTTAAGTACATTAATAGCAAAAGAAGGTCTAAAGAAAACATTGGACTAGCACTTGTTGATTATGGTCACCTGACTAACAGGGACAAAGATAAAGCAGAAGCATTCAATGCTTGTTTTGCCTCAGTCTTTAATAACACTGATAGACCTTGGGCTGCCCAGTCCTCTGAGTTGGAGGACCACAAGTGCAGGAACAGTGATTTTCCATTTGTGGATGCTGAAATTATAAGGGACCACCTGTGTCAGCTGAGTGTTCACAAGTCCATGGGGCCTGATGGGATTCGTCCCAGAGTACTGAAGGAGCGAGCAGATGTTATGGTATGACCCCTCTCAATCATCTACCAAAGGTATTGGGAGTCTGGGGAGGTCCCTGCTGACTAGAAGCTAGCCACTATTATTACAATTTACAAAAAGGGCGTTAGGGAAGACCCAGGAAACTACAGACCTGTTAGTCTAACCTCACTTCCTGGAAAAATTATGAGAAGATTATACTGGGTACTATTGAAAGGCATTTAAAAAACAATGCAATCATCAGGGACAGTCAACAGGGGTTCACAAAGGGAAAGTCCTGTTTAACTAATTTGATATCCTTCTATGATAAGGTCACCCGCCTAGTGTATGAAGGGAAGGCAGTGGATGCATTTGGGTTTTTTTATTTTAGTAAAGCTTTTGATACTGTCCCTCACAGCATCCTTTCAGACAAATTGTCCAACTGTGAGATGAGCAGGTTCACGGTGCACTGGGTGAAGAACTGGCTGAAGGGCAGGGCTCAAAGGGTTGCAGTGAATGGGGCTACAGCTGGCTGGCAACCGGTCACCAGCGGTGCTCCTCAGGGTTCAATTCTAGGGCCAGTTCTGTTCAATATCTTTATCAACAATCTGGATGCAGGAGTTGAATGCACTATTAGCAAGTTTACTGATGATACCAAACTGGGAGGTGCTGTTGACTCTCGTGAGGGACAAGAGGCTTTGCAGAGGGATCTAGATAGATTGGAGCATTGGGCAGTCATCAATGGCATGAAATTTAACAAGTCTCAATGCTGGATTCTGCACCTGGGAGAGTAACGCCGGGCACAAGTATAAATTGGGAGAGGAGTGGCTGGAGAGCAGCCCTGCAGAGAGGGATGTGGGGGTGCTGGTCGGCAGCAGGCTCAATAGGAGTCAGCAGTGTGCCCTGGCAGCCAGAAGGGCAAACTGCACCCTGGGGGGCATCAAGCACAGCAGAACCAGCCGGCCAAAAGAGGCGATATCCCACTGTGTTCAGCGAGGTGAAGCTGCACCAAGGAGTCCTGTGTGCAGTTCTGGGCCCCACCGTTTAAGAAGGATGTGAAGGTCCTTGAATGTGTTCAGAGGAGGGCAACCAAGCTGGTGAAAGGGCTGGAAGGCATGTCCTGTGAGGAGCAGCTAAGGACTCTGGGCTTGTCTAGTTTGGAGAAAAGGCGGCTGAGGGCAACTTCATGGCTCTCTACAGCTTCCTGAGGAGGGGACGGGGAGAGGGAGGTGCTGAGCTCTTCTCCCTGGCACCCAGTGATAGGACGCATGGGAATGGCTCAAAACTGCGCCAGGGGAGGTTTAGACTGGACATTAGGAAACATTTCTTTACTGAGAGGGTGGTCAAACACTGGAACAGGCTTCCTAGAGAGGTGGTCAATGCCCCAAGCCTGTCAGTGTTTAAGAGGCATTTGGACACTGCCCTTAACAACATGCTTTAGCTTTTGGTCAGCCCTGAAGTGGTCAGGCACTTGGACTATGTGATTGCTGTAGGTCCCTTTCAACTGAGATATTCTATTCTATGACAAGCTGATTTGTAAGCATTGTATACAAGAAAAAGTCAATAGCGTAGCCAATACTTTCAAAACACATTTGACCGTTTTATTGTTCAAAGGTTTCTCTAAAACCTAAAGAAATTGAATTGATTTCTTGTCAAAAAGTATCAAACCACTTTTTTTCATTGCTGTTACAGTAAAAAGAAAAATAGAGCCTAAAACCATAAAGAAAACAGTTGGAGATTAGTGGTCACCATCATGAAAAAAAAGTTTCTGTTTCTACAGTATTATAAATTACTTTTCTTCTTATTATGCTGAAACCTAGAGTAATTTAAGAAAACAGAGGAAGGAATTCAGACAGTAAGTTACTGGCCTTATACAGCTGATGGAAGAACCCCAAACATATCTGTTCTCTGACAAATAAAACATCCCTCTAACAGCAGCTGTAGCCAATATCAAACATATTCGGTCTCCAATACTTTCAGCATGCAGTCATTTTTATTTAAGAATTTACATTGAAATGAGAAGGTGATGCTTTTCCATACTTTGCTCTGGAAGCCAGAAAGATCAAACAAAAATAACTAGCCCTCATATTTCAGATGAAGATATCTTGTTAAGAAATTACTTGAGAACTGAAAGCATTAATTCTTCATTATTTTCTCGTAAACTCTAGTAGTTTCAGCAAAACTCCAGAAGCTAAAACCTAAATATTTTAGCTGGCTTGATGCTGCGCGCTTCTTGGAAAGTTAACACTATGTCAACTCACTCAGTAGTTTGTTTTCTCAACTTTTTTTCCCTTGTTGCAAGATGTTCTCCTAAATATGCAGAACGTAGAACTTGGACAAGCTCACTTGAAAGTTGATGCAGTATTTTGAAAATTAAAAATTCAAATCAAACTGTGAAGGTTTGCGATTTTTTTGACCAGAGATGGAATCTCAGCTCTCAGCCTACTCTTCCTTCTCTAGGTTATTTATGGTTCTCCTACTAAACAACTGTTAAAAAAAGTCATTCCAAAGAGACACCATTAGCCTAAGTTACAAACTCAGTCCATTCTCCTCTTAGCCACAGGCAGTCTTGATTACATCATTTGATTTTTACTCCAAATTTAGACAGCTCATAAGCGAAGTTTTAAACCAGGTGCCAATTTCCTAAGCTCAACATGGAGGTTTCTGAACATCTTAGCATACATCTAGGTTCTTAGTTGGGGGTTTTGTACTACTAGTCTAATCTGTTTATGTATTTCAACACATGATTTTTAAGAGCAAAAAGCTTTCCCTTGGGATAAAAAAGGGCAAAGTAAAGGAACAAGAAAATATGCTGTAGTTTGAATTTACAAAAGCATTTTGCAGATTATCTCAGCTCAACTCAAATAGCAAAAGAACTCTGAATTGTACGTAAATTACCTGCACTGGCAGAATGCTCACTGTATCATAACTCCAAATGAAACACACTGAACAACAAAATGGCAAAAATACCCTTGAAACACAACCAAAGCAATTCTATGGCTATTCAGCTTCAGTGCCATTAAAAATTATCAACAGCTCTTAGTTTTTTGTTCATGTTACTGTTTTAGCAAAATGACTTTTTTTAATGCCCCAAGCCTGTCAGTGTTTAAAAGGCATTTGGACAATGCCCTTAATACCATGCTTTACCTTTTGGTCAGCCCTGAAGTAGTCAGGCAGTTGGACTAGATGATCATTGTAGGTCCCTTCCAACTGAAACAGTCTAGTCTAATATGAAAACTATGTGAGGAAACTACTTTGGGTGTACTTTTAAATTGAGTGGAGTACAGACATCTATAGAATCAGCAAAATTCTGCCGCCTCTGACTATTTGAAGTTTCACCATAAACCACCCACAAAGGAAACGGAGATGGGTCAGTATCAAAGAAAGAACCTACACACCTAACCTTCAATCACAATGCACTTCTGAAACCTGTATATATATGTGTGTGTTGTCATTGATCTTAAAACACAGAAAGTACAGTTGAATAGGATTCCTGGTCAAGATACTGGTATTATTAAAGCAACAATCACCAGAAAATACTCAATTCACTATTTAGAAGTCTGAAGAACTACTTAGATCCACCAATGAGGTTGCAGGTGCAATTTAATATTGTTGAGAGCATGTAAGTACACGACACGACAGTCTTAACTAAAGCTGTACATATATTGATATATGAGAATTCAGAAGATTTTATTTACATATCTTAGGCAGTAGCAGAAGAGGAACACAGAGAAGCACGTATTTAGGTGATATGCATACACATCCATCTTTGTTAACGTTGCACCAGAGAAAGGAGGTACAGGCACTACAGAATCAGAGATGTTTTGTGACCCTCTAGAGAGGCCTCTCTCAAGAAATGGGATAAATAGTGGACAACTATTGGGGGGGGGGCAGAGCCGGGGGTGGTAGAGGAAAACAGAATTGCATGAAGACACTAACAAAATCCAAGAATGTTTCAGCGATTCTCAGTTAGTATTGCCATTCTCCCTCAAGGAAAGCCTTTTACTGTCTGCTAAAAGAAGCACCATCTACAACATAAAAAGCAATATGAAAGCTTTGCAAGCTGTTATTTATCTTATCAATCAAGCAGGTTCACAAATATGTTAAATCACAGTCCATTTCCACAACTGGAAATAGAACATACTGAACTAAGGTGACTGTATGTAAATAAATAAATAAAAAGGCAAGCTATAATTTACTCAAGAGCTCTATGGTGGTATGGTTGGTTGTCTCCAACGGCTGATGCATCAGACAACAAGATCAGAAAAAGCTTTATGACCTTCCCATATCAACAGCAGGCAGTTGAGTCTTCCTTCAAACTGCAAATCAGCTAAATAACCGAAGTGATGGATCTGCCACACAGAGAAAATGGTAACCAGCCACAGACTTGGCACTCATAAAAGACAGCAAGACAAGTACAGAGAGCTTAGCTTTACCACACTGTAGGCCTGATTTATATTTCCTGCTCTTATGCAGCTGAACTCTTGAAACCTCTCACCCCCTTTGTTCGTTAAATAGGAACAGGAGAATTGACTGCTGTCTGACATGCAGACAAAAGGCTTTGGTTGGCAACAAAGCATTGCACACAAATATTCAATTAGTAAAATGGGTAAGAGCAGGAACAGATACCTGATGTGGCAGGACCTTTCCTCTATCCAAGAGGGGGATATTCAAATCATTATTCAAATGAACAGTGTCTCACTGGCAACAGTACTAAATTCACCAATGTAATAGTTAAGTTTATGGCCCACCCTAGTGACAACCCTTTCAGTTTTCTTCTTTCGACCCCTGGGCCCCCTCTCCTTAGACCCTCACTCAAAACAAGCATAGCCTGCACCTTCTCAAAAAAAAAAAAGTGGCTTCAGCTGAAGCAGATCATGCTACAAGTTAAAGGTTCCACAGCAAATGTCTCATTTTTGTGTATACTCTGTTGAAGAGTTATTAAAATGCCATTAAATAAATGTTTGAATCTGTGAGAAAACACTGTAGTAAGTGCTAATTCAGGTACTTTTGTGATTAGTTGTTCCACAACTCATTTACTCCCATTATAAAAATACCACAGTAGTTACAATCATGCCACGGGTCAGAGACAGTAACAAGCTTCATGTATTAATTCATTACACTTTCATCAAGGATGTTGATCAATTTACAGGTTGATACAAAATAGAAGTCTTGATGGACAGAGAGCTTCCACACCGAGTTTTATATAGAGTCAGTGGGTGTAGCAAGAGCAGGTTACTCTTCAATGAATTAGCACTTTGTTAACGTGCCAGCCAATTCAATCTGGCATAGCTGAAACAAAGACATGTTCCTGTAAAAGCTATGTAAGGTGAAAAAATAAGTTCTGTAATTCCCCTAAAATAAGTTCAGATGCTTTATGTGATCCATGAAATTGTGGTATCAAGTACATCAGTATCCAGTAAGTCCTGACAATACCTGCACTTCACTCCCACAGAGATGTATGCCACATGTATTTTTTAGACCATGCTTGATCCATAATACCCAAGTACCTTACAAGCTATTACATTTGTAGTATCACCTGATCGAATAGTCATCTTTGTCCCTCACACACAGATATCCTTTTAAATTAAAATCCTGCTACACTAATATGTGGCAGACTAAATTATTTCCAATGTCGGTCAAAAAAAAAGAAAGACCAAATTCCTCTACTAAATCAGAAGAAATTGTTACTACACTAGCACTTAAGTAATTTTCAACTTCATCTTAAAACTGACACTTTTTTTGACAAAGGCTAGACTTCCTATTTTGCGTGGATTTTGCAAAATGTAACTGTAAATACAATTACCCGATACTGTGACACAAAATCCTGCTCTCACTGCCCTGTACTATCATCCAGCATCCACATAAAGATGCACAGACAAGTGACATTTACTGAGGAAATGCAAACATTGCTTCCATTGCCCTTTGGAAGTGACTTCAGAGCTCAGAAGATACTCACGAGACACAAATCAAGCACTGCATTCTCAAATGTCCAACTGAGGACAGGCGAGCAGAGGAATTGTCAAACCAATCACATAGGCATGACCAAAAAGCTCTGTCCACACAAGAGAGATATTAAAGACATTCCAGCATCCACCTGTGATGTTTAGGCTTATAAAAACAGCAAAACATTGTAACAAGCTGAGGTAATTAACAAGTGTCAAAACCTGTACATAGGCACAAATCATATTTATAACCAGCAATGTCAAACAGTGAAGAGTAAAGAAGGTCTTAACAAAATTTGCCCCCCAAAATTAAATCTCCAGTGTGCTTACAAATCAGATTCTGATTTTGTCTCGAAACTGCCTAAAAACTGATATATGGTGTCCTTGAAATGTTACAATATATTACCATGGATGACTACTCCCCAAAAGCTAATTAGCTTCCTTGCTCTTAAGTGAAATTAAAACCTTTCATAAACAAGTTATGATGAGTTATAAAATCTGAAGCAGAAAAGTAATCAACCATGCAAATACAGAATAAAGCAGTATACTGTAAATGCTAACAACAGACATGCTATAAATAAAAGCTCTTAAGAAAACTGCTCAAGGTCAAATTTTATCAGTCCTCTGAACACTTGATCCTGTGGGCCTTTTCAGTTACAGAGTTTGTAGCTATGCCTACTCATAAAGCTATTCTATTATTTTGAAGGGATTAGAAAACATGTGATTGTTTTATAAGTATATTCTGTGCATTAAAGACAGTAAAGTAAGGTAGATGATTTACATACAAAAAATACATCCTACTAATCATGACAAAACACCTTCTGCTTCATGAAACGAACAAAAAAGGTCTTGTATCAAGATTTAGGAAAACAAGTGGGCAAGTCATTCTTTTATCCCTAATCTTGCTAATCAAATTGACAGGTCATTTCAGCAATCTGGTATTTCAATCTACCAAAACAATCCGGTAGAATTACTGTTTATTGCCCTTGTTTTCCACATAGAAATGTACTTATCAGGACTATAAGTATTTTTAAAAATGTTTATTCAAGTAGCTTTCACTGTGAAGAAGAGCTTATTTTTGAGTGAAGGTTCTGCAGGTTTTCCTAACTTTATTTTTAAAAAATAACCCAAGAATTATAATTACTTAATTTTTCATTGCAACTTGTTCACATTTTGCACTTCAAGGATCTGTATAAACAAAGAGTGTTTTCTGTCCTCTCCAATTCTAATGCACTAGCACAAGTTTGAAGTATTTGCTTTGAAACTTTCAGGGCCTGATCCAATCTCAGTCCAGATACTTTTGTTTAAACATTCCTTTACAGCAGGAGCTGAAGTTGTTTTCACTAAAATTTTTAAAGCAATCTGAATATGACCCTTTGTAATATCAACCGGTAAAACCTTCCTATTCTGAAATGTAAATTTCAGAATCAATTTACTTGTAAACATTCTTTTGAAAAAGTAAAAACCCCTGCTTTCTCAGAGATTTCACATATACAAACAAAGCAGAAAAATGGGAGTACAAAACAGATCAGACTCTGAGAACCTGCTTCTCCCTCCGTTTTTTATATACTTAATATAAATAAACTAAAAATGCTGCAGCTTACCAATCAAAATGAAAGCATGAAGTAGTACATCAGGCAGGTTTGGTTTGGTTTTTTGTGTGTTGTGGTTTTTTTTTTTCTAAAAAGCTACAGAATAAAACCTTTTCCTAGAGGAAAAACAAACCTAAGCAATCAGAAAGCCAAAGAAGCCACACTAGAATTGCGACAACTGATGAATGATTTACTTAAAGGGTATTTTAATAGCTGGATAGAGTCGCCAGGAACAGTTTTAAGTGTCTCCAGATGCAATTGCTCGCCTTTACCTCTATATAGAAATTGTTCGATACAGAAAGGTCACAATTTAGAAAATTTCCCATACAGTTATAAAACCCGCTATGACACCACTTTCAAATCTCCGCTGATGAGGGCTGACAGAGGGTTTGAACGTTCCTTTGGACACAAGGAATAAAAAGAATAATATCTCAGAAAATCCAGACACCCACAACTAAGGAGGTCAAGTCAACAGAAGCATATGGTGTTCTGTCTGTGCACTGGCTTCAGACAATAAGGATAATTAAACACATGATTTGTTTGAGAAGAGCTATTGGCAGCACTTGAGCTGAAGGTCTTCTTTTAAAACAAAAAACAGCGAGCTACAGTGATGGAAAAAAAAATAAAGAAATCTCACATTTGCAATTTCTTTGTCCTGATCTGACTGTTAACTTAACTAGCATTCACGCTTCTTTGCCTAGTAAACAACACTGCCCAGGCTCTATGGATGAATATAATCCTCAGGGTTTTTTAAGTTCTATCTATTTAAGTTTTATTTTATTCCCAGTGCTAAGAAGCACAGTCAACTCTGCTGGCATTTCTTCTTTAAAGGGAAAGTGATATAAAAAGGTCACTGAAATCATATGCTAAATCAGTTCCACAATAAGCAATCAGCATTTAACACATCTCTAGCCCTGAATAGAAACACTAAGGAATAAATGAAAGCTTCATAGATTCTATTCCCAAAAAGCAAAACTGTACAAGGAAAATTATTGCAACTTCTGTTGTAGACATACATAGCACAAAGAGTTCAGTTTAAGAAAATAATAAAATAAGAGCTCAGCTGAGTATGCAATCCATTGAATTCATGTAATTTGGACATTAACTCTTTACAGTGTCAGAAAAATTACCTTCAAACAACCTTCACCAAAACCTTCCATTTTCATATTTCTTACTTGTCTTCCACAAGACTCAGAGTGCACAACAGTGTGAAAGAAACTAGGAAGTGGTTAATAATATCACAGTATTAGCTCAAAAACAGGAACACAATTTCCAGTGACAGCTTTTACAAAGACCATTATGTCACGATTATTTTTTCAAACTAACTGCCAACTAAAAAGCCATGCTACAACTCTGACTAAAATCTTATGCAGAAGATCTACTGCTCAAGCAAGTATGAAGTTCCAGTTTAGGCAAGCGTTACAATCGGAGCACTGAAACACACTTTACTTTCAAGATACAGGGTAGGTTGGTATCTAACCTGCATTCTTGGCAACACTGAAGGACTAAAGCACATTAGCTGAAAGAAAGCATTCCTGTTGCATTTTTTTAACATATTAAAATAAAATAATCTATTGTACATTTCTTCAGAAATGCATGTATTAAGCATACATGTTGCATCCATTTATGTTTGTTCCCATAATTTAGTTTATATGTGTGTATATATACACACACACACACACTTTATTGCTACCAATAAACAAGATTATCTTCTTAAAACTACATAATAGCTAATTATGTTCATTTCTAACAAGACATATGAAAGAAGCCATAACCACTTACGCTGATCCTAGTAGAGTGTGGCTTTATAATGTAATGATCAGCATCTCTGTGTGGTATCAGAATTTCAGCATTGAAAATGATACCAAAATCTAACCCTGGTAAAACACAATTCTTTCACATCTGTTAAAAGAGAACAAGAGACAACCCCTTCACCTGAAATACTTACAGATTTGCTGACAGTGTAAACAAATGTAATTACCCTTTAGGTAATTCAACACCTTACAGTCAGTTTGATTACAAGTCATCTGTGAGATCCCATGTTTCTCCTCAGACCTCAATCAGACAGGTTTTTCAGCTGCTTTCTACGAACGAGCACATATATCTATATTAAGATATCAAATCAAAATATTAATGCTATCTAGTGGTCTCAAATTCCTCGTTTTGGTGTTTGTTCTGCTTTTTAAATGAAAAATATTTCTCTGCATACCACCTTTTTATAAGCTACTGAATTTCTAATTCAATTTACTAAAATAGTGTTGTCTGCTGTAACAGAATTCATGAAAGTACGGTCTTTGATTCTCCTTGTTATTGGCTTGATAAGTTAAAACTGGAAAAGGGATTTGAAAGAGAAAACAAGTTTCCATAAGAGCTCACAGTAAAAACATTTTTGTTGAAAATGTTTATTATCCAAACTAGAGTGCACAAACAGTAAAGCAATTTTCCAAATCAATTGTTAATCATTCAAGCTTCCTCTAATCCTGTCACTCACATCTTGCAAATAGCCAGTCATCAACTGAACCTATATTCTACACTTTTTAAAAAATCTTTTGCATATCTGGTGCCCCCACATCAATTTCCTGCTTTAACAGCTACAGTTATAGCTATATTTTAAGATTAAAGAGATAAAGTTTTAGTCAAAAGGTTACACACATTAGTCCTTGTATTCATGATGTATACTACATATCAGAAAATTCAAAAAACTAACTGATTTGAAATCAACTTGCTTTTTTCCCTTCTTCAGCTCTTGTTACACCAATAAGCTGTGTTGCTAACATGACACAACATTAACTATATGGCTAGAACCAAAGCCAGTCAGTGCCTCCCATAGTGCCTAGTGTTGAGGGACCTCCTGATTCAAAGGATAACATAAAAAATTTTTGGTTAAAAATTGAGGATAAAGTGCAAGTTTAGTCCTTTTCATTCTGGAAGCACCCAAAAGTCTTAAATAATAACCATAATTCAGAGACTATTGACGACAGACAAATTCTAGTTAGGTGGAGCATTATAATACACACAGACAGGTCTGCATTGGAAAAAAAAAACAACACAGAATAAGGTATGGTTTAGAGATGACCATCACGCTAATCAATATGCAATTGTGAGCACTGGTGTATCTCAAGCCTGTAATTAAGGTATTACACCAATTCAAAATTCAGGCCTAGCTGGACAATTGAAAATAGTTCAATCTCAACTCTGACATGGTCTCTATGTATTGTATTTGTTTTGTCATTGTTTCACAGACAACTTTCATATGAATAAAAAGAAAATGAGTAAAAGGTTAAAAAAAAATCAAGGAGTGGACGGGACAAACAGACATATTTGTTTATGTCGTATGCAAATGCTAGAACAAATAATATACTTTAATAGATCAGAATTTCAATCATGGCAAACGAAGTTGTAAACAGGAAAAGAAGGGTCGAGAAGCAGCAAATATGTTTTCGTAAGGTTAGAGAAGGCACTACTTGGTTTCTAGTTAGTCTTGACTAAGGCCATTGGAATACATCACATGGTATAAGAAGCCAAAATTGTTAATTTTTTTGGTGAGACGTAGAGAGTCTCCAAAATACTCAGTGTAGAAAATTAATATTTTGGTTTAACTTTCCCAAATCACTGTGTTAATTACATATTTTTAATTATTTTCCCATTACACTACTCTTAATCAGTATTATTGAACACTAGTTTGTGATGCTACAACACCACATGGAAATGTGGTTCCATTTGTATTTCAAATGGGTTAAGGTTTCTGAGTAGAATTGTAACTTTCATATCGATCCTTTATATAACAAGGAAGCAAAGAGTTTGTGGAAGAACTAGCACAGTGTAGGAATTATCCTCACAGAAGAAGAGATCCAAGAAGCATTGTGTGGCTATAAACCACATCTTTATTAAGATGAATCGAAATAAAGTATATTTTGATTTTCCCTTACAGGAAAGACTTTGGGTTTTGCTAAAGATGTGTTCAAAAAACTTTTTGCACTACAAAAATTGTATGTAAAATTCCATTTTTACTTTTGAAAGATGCAAATCAATACAGTCATAGGACAGAAGTTACTATTAAGTGTCCCATTACTTTTATGCCATTACTGCAGTATATAAATCAATCTGCTATAAAGCTTTTTTTGAGAATGAAGGGTAGTCAACTGCATCAGCCACCAACTCTACAGTTTCACTTAAATACCACAAATGGCAACATCCCCTTTAGCTTAACAATCAGCCTCCTCCATTTAATTTCCATTTGAAAATGAATCTATAACATCTCAATAAACACCATAGCAAAGTAGCCATGAATGTCTTTTTCTTCTACCGCACATTTAATGACGACAGTAAACATGTACAAACGGTAAGTTAAGAGGCACCACAAGACCAGATACAGATAAAAGCAAACAGCTTAAGCACAGATTCTTGCCAGATGCAGAAGGCTATTCTCCACCAATTCAAAAGAGAACCAAGTACAAAAATATACCCGCGAACCCAATCACAAGCAGTTTGTCCTACACTTTGAAATAGGATTAAAACCAGCAGTATCATGAACAATCAAAAACTAATATATACAATTTATGTGTAAATGTCTGCTTGAGTTTTATTTAAAACAGCTTTCTCAGCTGGCACTCTGGTAATTTTGCGTGCCTAGTAAGAGACAAGATTGTGGGGCGAGGAGGGAACACCCAAACCCGAACATAGATACTGCATCCACACAAGTTTCACAGATTTGTTTTCCTACAGCTGTTTCCACCCCTTCTCACTTACAGGGACTTCTATCCCAGTAGCCCCAGCTCTTCCCCAAGACTGCCATCCACATCCCAGGACCCTCCGTTCCTCTGCCACTATAACCCCAGCCAGCGGAACCAGAGTTCGGGCCTTGGCACATAACTCCTCATGTTGTCCCCGGGGTATGTCTTCCCATACACATACTTCTTCCACGCATTAACAGCATCTGCCTTTAACCACTAGCAAAAGACAGCAGTGCTGCAGCAGACAGAGCTCTGCACCCATTGCATGGCCAGCGGGAACGCCAGCAGTGGCTGCCCAGCTGGCAAAGCCCAACACTGCTGCTGAGCTCCAGCCCTTCCCTCCATGGGGCCAAGTGGAGGCTCTGTCCTAGTCTTAACAGCCTGTTTCCCCCAAACTTACAGGAATACAATGTTACTGACAACACCAAATTTGAACCAAGCGAGGAGGACAGACTAAAAAAGTATTACAAAGGAGTGAAAGAAGGAAAAAGAGGATACAGCGGCATGTCTTACGGCAAAGGAAGCTGCAGTGACATTTCAACTTTTGAAAAAAAAAGTTAACCACAGCCTTCCTACATTTATTATCTGAGTCATTAGTTTATCATTATGACTGCACCAGGGAACAACTTAAAGCCATCGGTACTGAATATACGAACATATTGCGAATATCCTAGCATCAATTTTTTTCCTGCATAAGGACAAATTCTCAACCCAACTCAAATCTTTCATCACCACAATGTATATATAGCTAAAAATACCACAAAGCCCGATGCAACTCATCTCTAGATCCCCAAAATACAAGAGAAAGAGAAAAGTCTTCCATTCAGTTACAGCTCATTCCAAGTTAAAAACTTTATCAAACTAAGTTAGATACAGTTAGGTTTAAAGCAACATATTATAAATACAGGGCAAAGCATTAGTCTCTTTTTCAGTGTCTCCATATAATGTAAAATTGCACATTTATTGTATACAACTGCCTTCTCAGTAAAGCAGTGTGGAGGAGGAGGAGAACAAGGGAAAATGAGTCCTGACCTAAAAAGGTCATCTCTACCTATGAATGCATGTGTCCCATTTACATCAGAAGAGAAAACAGTTATTCTACCATCACGTGTCCACACACAGGAATTTCAGAAAGGTCTCCCCTGTTTCTATCTAGAGCCTCCCTGATCAACAGACACATTTGTGCAAAGCAAAAATGTTTAACCCTGACGCTTCAATGCAAACTCTACAACACATGCACCTCTATACATCCTCCAGAATGTGACTCACAGCACATACGCCAACCAAACAGGCAGTAACTGAGTGGTTGATCCCTCTCAGACATCCAAAAAGCATGTGGACTATTGTGCAATTGCTCAGCAACTACTTATCACAAATATGCACTTACATAAGACTTCCCAAAGGTGTCACTTACTGTGCATACTTAAACAATCTCTGTGTACACAATTGGGATTTCCAGTTGTGCAGAAACCTGGTCAGCAACAGGATGCCTGTGCAGCAGCATCCACCCATCCGGGCCTAACAGGCTCTGCATCTGAAGGATTTCTGCCCAGGGAAGATTTCTATGAAGAAAAAAGTCACGTCCAGGAAAACACAGCTGTATGTATCCCAAACCTTCTCCAAGAATCATCATATTATATGTTCACACACTGTTGAACATTCAGGGCTCAGATTTTGAGAGTTAATCTCAAAATCTGTATATTCTCAGACGGATTAACTCAGCTACAGGCTAATGTGACGAGGAAACAAAGCACGCAGGAAAGTAGAACCATCACACAGAAAGAAAAAGCAACCATTCAGTTCTGACAACCTGAAAGCTGCTGAAAACTTTAACATGATTTGTTTCTATTACAGAATTGTCAATAACTCTGAGTTTCTGTACATGTAAATCAAGATGCTTTAAATCATTCCTTTCCTCAGAAACCAATGAAACATACACATACAAGCCAGGAACTACAGCAAGAAAAGCTAGCTTCCTAAATTAAAATGAGATTAGTAATGGTAGATCCACAGCCAAACGTTTAACATTTTAATACATAATAAGAAAATTAATCTATCAAAAGATAACTGGTCAGAAGAGTCCTACCACCTCACAATTAACAATACTATTCTAAGAGCGGAAACTTAGAAATTCTTATTAGCTTGGGCACAAAATTCAAGCCACTGCAGAAGTTTGTTTCCACACGTGTTGGTGGGTTGAGGTCGCTGATGCTCCTTGTTTCTTTGTGCCTTGACAACTGTGTTGAACAAGCTCTGTTTCTGAGAACATATTCTTTCTAACTTGTCCTTGTTGCAAACAACTCAGGATCAAAGCTTCACCACGCTCCCACATCACTGCAAATTAACAACCACCTCGTAAGTCAAATGTGATCCCATCACATTTGTTTTATTCAAATCTCTCTCTAACAGTACCTCTACAGTTTGTCTCTAGGGGCTGTGCAAGTGAGTATAAAGGCTGTTTATTTGCACAACTACTTTACTAGTAATTTGTAATGGAAAAAAGATTTAGTTCAGCCCATCTCTGAACTGTTTGAGGAAACCTACGTGTTCACAGCATTGATATGTAAGACCATGATGTATCTGTGGGCTACAATAGCAACATTTATGCTTGATAAGCACAGAAAACTTTTAAATTATTTTTGAGCACGAGATAGTAAAATTATATACTGCTGCAAGCAAAAATAGGGTTTCTGTTGTTTACTGTTAGATAGATGGGTGGCATGTCTGTGGGAAGCATCCACAGGAACAGACAGAAAGCTGCGTGAAAGCCAAGGAGACAACCAGTAAAGCAGCTGGAAGCGCAGCTCTAAAAGACTGTTTAGAGTCATTGCTTTTTAGGCAGAGACTAGCTGGAATAAAGCCTTGCACTGTGAGCAAGGAAACCACTTTCTATTCGCTTTCTCCCATGTTCAGGAAAACAAAACATAGTGTATTATAAACAAAACTAAGTTACAGGCTTACCAGTGTCTCATCCTAAAAAGAAACAGCTTATAGGATTCTAATCCTAAAGACTGTATCAATAACAGAAAAAGCTTTTTTGTTATCCAGGCAGCAAATAAAGTCATGATTACACAGCAGGAATAAGGTTACTGAATAAGATACTACTCTAAACCACAGGAGTGAAGGGAAAAAGCAAGAAAATAAAATAAAACTTAAAAAAAAAAAAAATCACACTAGAAAATAAAAACAAGTCACTGAGAGTTTTCTAAAACAATATTTTCATGGTTCCTAGCTATAGAAAGGGTTGTGGATATTAACAATAAAAGGTTAAGTGAATCTGCTAAAATACAAGCAAACATTTTACGTATTTTAAGGGATCAAATTTTTTAATAATAAAGGGCAACTCTCACATATCTCATGCAAACATCACTATTATTTAGTAATGAAATGCACTGGCGTGTCGCTCTTGGCACAAGAGGAGATAAACTTGGCAAAGGTCAAGAATATCAAGAGACTTCTAGGGGTCATCTAGTCCAACCCACCGCTCAAAACTAATATCAGCAAGATAGCTAGTTCAAAGTTAGACGATTCCTGCCAGCTGTAGGTCTTCCCTACCCGAGACTTTTGGAAGTGCCATATTGACATTAAAACCCAGCGTAACTCACTCTTTTTATGCTAACCAAATCTCTGTTGGTACCAAACATGGTACTGGTGTCTTTTACTTGTCATTGCTGGTTTAATTTGTTCTTGAACATGCCTACACGGAAATTCTTCACCCCTCCCAACGATCTACTCCAGTATGTTACTGTACTTGCCATTACAAAAACTTTTTCCACTACCTAACCTTGCTCTCCCTTTCAATTTCAGTCCCTTATATCCTGTTATTCACTATGGCCACAAACAATAGATTATGTCCTTTGGCTTTTTAGGGTTTGTGTTTTGTTTTGTTTTTTTTTTACAAGAACTTTTAAAATATTTGAAAATTATCTTCCCATCTCTCTTCTAACACCTTTCCTTTAAGCTAAGCAATGTCAGGACATTGACCCTTCCCTTACAGTGTAGATTTTCTAGATCTTTTATCACTCCTTGCTCCTTTCAACCCCACCTAATGAATCTATTTTCTTTGCAGTGCACCATCCAGAAGTGGACACAGTGCCAAGCAGAGCAGAAAGAAGACTTCCTGTGTCTTGCTGGAGTAGTAGACTTCATACTTCTTTACTTCCGTAACACTCCTTTTCTGTTCAATTTCTTTTGTTTTCTGCAATAACATGACTCATGTTTAGCATGCCCTTTACAGTAAACTGTCATTCCTAACTAGACTCCCAACACCAAATTTCTTTCCCATTCTTTATGTACACATTTGATTTTCTTCTGCTTTACCGCACCCCATGTTTTGTCTGGGGCACTTTCGCCTACCTTCAACCCTCCATTCACCCCCCTTCCTGACTAGGTCTCCAATTTGCATAAGTTATTTTAAACTTCAATCTCTCTGCCTACCTTTGCTACTCCCCCCAGAATGGTGCTGTTTGAAACTTAGTAAGAAACCTCTCCCTCTCATCACCCAGATTCACTAAGGAAAATATCAACCACCACCAAAACCAGGACAGATCATTGCGAATCCCCCCTTGCTCACTGTTAAAAATGTGACCATGTATCTATTGTAACTACTCTAGGAAGACAGTTATTAGCAAGAAGATAAATAATTGCTGCCTTACAATCCATTGCAAAGGTTTCTTAGTAGATACATTTGTGGATACATCTCTTACAGTGGAGCTGTTAGGGTATGAGCAGGTGTGTCAGATGCAACTTTCTTTCCTGGGTTGGCTAAATTACTCATACGATAGTCTCTGCATGGGAGAAGCAACCAGCGTTTTAGAGGTGTCATGCAAGCATAGAAGACTCAGGCTAGAGAAGCATTCAGAGAAACCATACAGAGCAAAAGTACTGCTTTTCCCCAACTCTGAGGGCTGGGCCACAATCAAGAGCAGTACTTCAAGATGTTGACCGAGTCTGGTCACATTAAACGCTCTGGTAGCAACCAAGTTTTAGAATCCCATAAACTGTCAAGCTAACCTAGCTAGCAGGTTACAAAAAAAGCAAGGGGACAGGGCAGTGCTGCAAAAGCCCCCTTGGTTGCGATCCTTTCCACTGCAGCTCACCAAAATCACTGGTGTCAGAGAAGTATCCTGGGCTGCATCAAAAGCAGCGTGGCCAGCAGGTCGAGGGAGGGGATTCTGCCCCTCTACTCCGCTCTGGTGAGACCCCACCTGGAGTGCTGCGTCCAGCTCTGGGGCCCTCAACACAAGAAGGACATGGACCTGCTAGAGTGGGTCCAGAGGAGGGCCACAAAAATGATCAGAGGGATGGAGCACCTCTCCTCTGAAGACAAGCTGAGAGAGTTTGGCTTGTTCAGCCTGGAGAAGAGAAGGCTCCAGGGAGACCTTATTGCAGCCTTTCAGTACTTAAAGGGGGCTTATAAGAAAGGTGGGGAAAAACTTTTTAGCAGGGCCAGTTGTAACAGAACAAGGGGTCATGGTTTTAAAGTAAAGGAAGGGAGATTTAGACTAGATATAAGGAAGAAGTTTTTCACAATGAGGGTGGTGAAACACTGGCACAGGTTGCCCAGAGAGGTGGGAGATGCCCCATCCCTGGAAACATTCAAGGTCAGGCTGGATGGGGCTCTGGGCAACCTGATGTAGTTGAGGATGTCCCTGCTTATTGCAGGGGGGTTGGACTAGATGGCCTTTAAAGGTCCCTTCCAACCCAAACTATTCTATGATTCTATGAAGTTCTGCTGCAACAGGCACAAGATGAACACAAAGATACTGCAGACCTAAACACTGCCCACCTGAACAGCTGGGATATATACCTCTTCTGCTGGACTCACTTGGGACAGCATGTTCACTACCTGCACAGGACTCTCAGTAACTATTCCAAACCAACATTTCTGATTGGCCTTAATTAAATTCAACTCTGATTTTTAATATCAATAAGCTATATGCCAATTTGTCAGTTTTGGAAACCAAGCTTGAAGTGTATTTCAGATAAAGACCAGAGTAATGTTCATGTGCTGGTGTTAAAAAGAAAAAGGAAACTCCTATTTCCTTTAATTTCAGCTCCTGGAAGATCTGCAACAGAATTTCCAAAGGAAACCAATGCTTCCCTTCTATTTAACAGAAAAGAAAAAAACCCCTCTCTTCTTCACCAAACAAGCTGACTGGCATAAATTGTTATATGCACTTTCTACTTTAGCATCCCATCCCTTCCCTTCCCCTGCCTCCACTCTTCCCAGTTTGTAGTTCATTTAACTTTTTTGGTTGGCCAGTCTTAATTCACATCAGTGGGAAATCAGCACATAACTCTGAAAATCAGAATGTGCAGCCAGAAGATTGCAATCAGCATTTACTCGAATAACAGCTTATCTTAGGATCAAAGCATAAACTAAGGTGGGTTATGGTTGCAAAATACTAACATGTATCTCTCAGATTTCTGATCTACTTTTAAAGAGAATATTTGCATAACCACTTCTGGGGGGGGCAATATGTATTTTTATATATACTTTTTAATATATAGATTATATATATTTTATATAAAAATATTTTTATATTATATAGTTTATTATTTTTTTATATCTATCTATCTATCTATTTCTCCTGTCCTCCTTGCCCCATCTCCTCCATGGTTCTGTAGGATGCTTCTGCCTCCAGGAATTAATATTCCTGGTTCTTACTCCAAAATTTTCCACCATTGGCTGAGGCCTTTTGTTTTAGTCTCAGTTAGGTTTTCTTACGCTTGCTGTTAAGCTTAGATATTTTTCAGCACTTACGATTATTGTGGCTGACAAACAGTGTGGTAATTCTAACTTTATGAAAACAGCCAGAGGAGAAAGATGACAACAGTTTTATTACACAGCCAGGCCATTTTCTCTCCAAATGAGAGAAAACATCAGGCTTAAAACAAAGCAGTAGCTCCAACCATCATTACTTAAGTATGAGTGAATATCCAAGCAAACTAGGAAGCTAGTTAAATATCTCAAAAGTAAAAGTCCTCTTGGAGGTCTTTCCATGTGAATTTAATTTAGTGTACCAAAATAAGCCATACTCATACAGTGAAGAGATTCTATGGTTACAACAACATCCCTGGATGAACTGAAAAACAGAAGGTTTTTCAACTAATTCTTCATCGTTAAAGAAGGGTATCTTTTACATGGGAAAAAGATGAAATACACTACTAGTTTCAGGTTGCTCTGAAAACTACATAGTTTAGACAATCCTGAAGGGTTAAGTTGCATCAGATTTTCACGACACATATTCCATACAGGTCCTCACCACTTCAAGCAGCCAAATGCCTCCTAAAAGTGACGCAAGACACTGCCAACCACTGTCTATCACCAAGAACAAAGCATGCATACTTTAAACAAAAAACTGATTTTTTTTTTTTTTTTTTAAATCAAAGGGAGCAGGATCAGAGTAGGATTTTAATATGGGAAGCAAAGTGATGAGGTTGATGAATGCTTTGCTGAGGAATTTCATGCTACCATGCCTGCCCAAATTCAGCAAAGTTTTTTACCTTCCTTAGCAATTTCTATGCTGGTGACAGGCATCAGGAAGTTTGTTGACCCAAGAAGAAGAGGTTCTTGAGCATTACGGAGCATAATGCTCTTCCCAGAACATTATGTACTCAGACAACTAGTCACATTAAAGATCAAATCATCAAGACTACGCTCTCTACATAGTACACAACAGCTTTGATGCAATTTTTGTGACTGGTGTAATAGGTACACAGTATTGTTTTGTACTGGTTAGATCTTCTTAAGAGTAGTACCTTTAGGATAAAAAAACCTGCATTTCTGTAGCTCACAAATGAGGTGGTGAAGACCTGTGACCCTGCGCAAGTCAGTAGTACCAGAAACCATGACTCAGTCAAAAGAGATGCTGTTAACCATAAAGTTGTCACTTGCGTAAGAGCTCAGTCTTAGGAGGAATTCAAGGACATCTGACACTGAACTGACTAATTGTGAATGTGAAGTGACTGCAGATCCTTTAAAAGTGATCCTTCTGTGCACCAAAGTAATCAGCATTTTGGTAAGATTTGATTTCCAACATCTACTTCATTCATGCTAACCATAGCACATTTTTACCTCCTAGAAAGCAGTCTTACAACTCTTGTTCATGAATCCCACACGAGACGTCTTTCCTAGCTGTATTCAGGGCTTGTACTGCTTCCTTACAACTGCAGTATTTCTAGACATTGCATGGGGTCCAGAAAGTGACAAAGATCTTCGCCTAATTTGAAGACTCTCTCCAACGACCAGAGGTATTTCAGGCAACCTTCTTCAAACACAGTTAACTTTAAAAGTAAAACCATGTAATTGGCCATTTCATCCAAATAACCTTTCACAGGGCAGATATTGCTATTTACATAATCGGACCACTGGGTAAGCTAAAGCCATGCTGTTTCCAGTGATGACACTTCAGACAGAGTATTTCCTTCAGCTCCTGACAACTTTTCAGCATATCCTTGAAGTTTGTAAAGCACTACTCTGCAGAGACAAATTTTTGCACTTTAAACTAGTACCAAAGTCTGTATCACTTTGAAGTGTCTAAATCCTATCCTCTATAGACTGGAACTCGGTATATTTACTAGAGGAAGACATGATCTACAAAAATATCACATCATCCCAGTCTTATTGCTATTCTACAAATGGTTCTGCATTTTAAGTGACAATTATCCAAGATCTTAGTTCCTCAATTAAAATTAATCACTTGAAGACTGGATTAGGGTTGTTAGAAACAAGGCACTATGCTTCTGCTTTTAAAAAGCAAAATTTGTTTTAGTTATCACTGAGAAGCTAGCAATTTGGGGGTTTGCTTTTTCTTGTAAAAAACGTAAATAGTATTTTCTTTCCAAGCGTAGATTTACCTTCCTGTGCAAAGACTGACAAATACCTACAGGAATCTAGTGCATGCCACATAAATGCAATGAATAACAAAAGATGATGATGAGAGTATGTGACACTACATAGCCTTTCAGTGAATGAGAACAGTAAGCACTGTACTTGCTTCTAATGGAGCCACTCAAAAATTGTAATGAAAATGTTATCAATGAATTAAGATACCATCCCGCAAGGCTTACTAAATAAACATAAAATGATATCAAGCTGGGAAAAAAAATTCTTAATAAATCTATCTCATCAGTTTCTGAACCTTTTCCATTGGTGCAGAAATGTCTCTGAATGATTGAAAATGTAGTACTAAATGAACTCCAATCTGTTTTAGTTTTAGACAACCTGTACAAATTAATAAAGTGTTAAACATAAGTTAAAAAGCAAAATAAAATTTCAAAAACAATATTCTATTTATAAATTTCTCTTGAAGCAACACCTTAAGAGCAAGTTGTCTAGACTGGAGCTTCATAACTGTGATTTATGATTAATTAACACATTACTGATGTCTTGTTACACTGATTTTTATTTAACAAATTACCATCTTAATGCTCAACAGCAAGATCTGGAAGAAGATAAATAGAACTTTTATACCAACATTAAGAAAGTATTGATTCTAAGCATTTAGATGGGGAAAAAAAGGTATAAAAAAATAAAGCAGTCTGACCAACAAAAGCTTAAATTGTCACCAAGTGCCACATATACTAGCACTCTCGAAATAGCAGATTTTTGTCAATTTCTTTTAATGGAGACTTTTCTTTGTGTTACACCTTGACAAAAGGGAACAAGACTTGTAAATCATAGGTCAAGGAAGAAAGAAAAAAAAGTATGAGAAAGAATTTCATACATACATATCTTTGCTGAAGTGAAAGCAAAATTCTTGTGAGGTTCTTCAGCAAGAAATGAATCAGTAACATAAAATGTAACTAGAGAATGTGGTATTAGTCAAAATGAAGAAAATACTACTTACAGTGCTATTCAGATATCCTTTTCTTGTCAGTCTTTGGCAGGTCTACACTTTTGTTGTCCAATTAAAAGATCTATATATTACCACACCCTTGAGAGCCTGACATTTTTCCTGCTGCTTGCATTCACAAGGCTAGCCTACCGACCAACTGCTGCAGCAGAGATCACACCACAAAGCATCTGCTTCTCCTACAAGTGCCCAATGGGAAAAAAAAAAAAAATTCAATATGCCACAGAACTCATCTGATTCTTTTATACTTAAATAAGGGTTACAAGTTGGCTGTGCTACAACAGACAGTATTCCTGGAAAACCTCAGCTTGCTCTTATTGGACCTGAGGCACAACTGAAGGTAATATTCCCAGCAGAACAAACCATGTAGCAATCTCACTTGAGATAGAATATGTGTTTTAAAATTACTTGATCTTTGAAGGACATAGTCTACAATTTTTCAAGAGTTCAGATGTTTATAAAGGAAAAAAAAAAAATCCCACCCTTTCTTCTTCTAGAAGCCTTTGCTAGACAAGTTTATTTGCTTTACTGAAGGACAAAACCGAAACATCTTACTTGCAGCAAACAGTCCTGACCCTCAGAAAAAATGAATTTTCCAAGGTTCACATGGAGTGCAATAAGATCAACAAAGATATATAAAAAGGTAAAAGCCTACTGCACAAAATAGTTACTTGATTATTTCATGAGATTGATGCATTTCCCATTACGTGGTCAATTTGCTCATATTACTTTATTTCTTATAATCTGACAAGAAATATTTTACATTTCATTCAAAGGTAGCAAGAAAAGTCTTTCAACAATGTTGATTGGCAGTTTGCCACTGCCATCACTGAATCATGAGGGAAGACAAAAAGCAACACCAAAAATAACATTCTCCAGCCGGGTCCATTGGCCATATGTTACATGGAAAGAAAAAAAGAAAAGAAAAAAACCCAAACACAACAAAAAAATGAACCAGAGAACATATGTTTTTCCAACAACCATAAACCAGGAAAAAACAAACCAAACCACAACTATTCAGCCTGGACCAACCCCTTCCTCCAACAGCAGCATTTGTTTTTCTTTCAGGTACATTTTTTTTTTTCTTTTTAAATTAGGATCACTCCAAGTTAGTTTTCCTGAATCTACCAGCAGGTGTTTATTCCTCACCAAGGTAATACCTTCTGGAGCAGAGCTAGTCAACGATCAATTTACAGATTGCTAACATATAGCAGCAGTGCACAGCCATACAGTCCTGTGAAGGTCAATTTGGTTTTGGAGCCTTTTACTTACCTTTCCCATTTTGCCATGCAGTATACCAGGACAAACTGAGGAAAGTAGTAATGAAAACTAACACGGTGGCCACAGTTCCATTTCGGAGCCTCATCTCATTTCAGCATCACAGTTGTTTATGTTCTATTAGCGACGAGGACCTATCTGTTGGGCTTGCTGCAATGAAGTCAGCTGAAGTCCACCAGCAGCAGCTGGCCAACAGCGACACGAAATGTAGCTCTCACATATCAGGCGTATCATAAATCAATCCATTCCAAACTGTTGTAAACTTTCTTATAGTTCTCATAAATTAAGCTCCTCCTTATTCTTCTAGTCCTGTTTAAAGGAAACAAAATTTTAACAGATTATGCCAAAAATATTTACAAGAGTCCCCCATGTACCAAAATACAGTAAAGAAATACTACTGTACGCCCATTACGGTGGCTTCCACGCATCCCCCTCGCACTGCATCAGTCTCGGCTTGGGGAATAGAACTTGTTAGATTAATTTGTCCTTTTTCTGTTAAGACTGCTTGTATCTGGAGGAGCTGTATTTCACATGAATTTGGTCACTAAAGGACAAACATATACATCACCAACATCACAATTTTATCATAAACTCAAGGCAAGATCACGTGTCACTCTGGCAGGTGATGAACTGAAATAAGAGTTGTTCTCAGAAAGCCAGCCACTCAAGGCCCCACTCTTAATTACTCACTCTGACAAAACCCCTCCGAAATCAGTGAGGCCTAATGTAACTGCAGCAGCAGAAACTCCCCCAGCGAATTGAGAGACCAGAGCTTTACACAGCATTTACAAACCTACATCCCTCATCTTTCTCTGCTCAGTGCAAGAGTATTTGATCCATCCACAACCATTTTTTTCCTGCTTAATCTATACCAACTGGCAACAACCCCAAAGCCCCACAAAATGCCATGATATGACCATATGACTCCTTTATCTCTGCCACAGAGGCGCAAGGACAAAATACAGAAATTACCTACGGTTTGGTTTTATCCCAGATGAAGGTTCCATATCCTGGGATTAGAAATCCTCAACTGGCCAAACACTGCCAGCATCTAACCACACTGTCCTAACTAAGCAAGACAAAGAGAATAGGGACATAAATTAATCAACTTTGAAAGACTGAGGGGTGGGTGGTAGATTTGTTTTTAAAGTGCTAAATCATCCCTTACAGTAGCTCAAACATTAACATTTGACATTCTTTTAAGGCACTGCCAGTTTTTCCCCCACTATAAACTACATCCGATACAAGTATGCTACCCAGCAATAAATAACTTGCTTTGAGTTTTCTTTGGAAGCAATCTCTGTCACTCTCTTGCCTGGATGCATTTAGAACAACAGGGGAAAAAATACTTTTTATTATTATGGTACCAAGAGATTCCATTCAAATCTGAACTTCTCTTCTCAAGCCTGTATTGCAGCACACACTACCTTTACCAAAGAGCTTGCAAAACAAGACATAACCAATAGGCATGGTTAACAAATGAACGGAAGAGAACAACAAAGTTGCAGAACTACATGCTCTAGTGTTGAAATCTTGGTCACAACATCCAAGTTACAGAAAGTGTTTACCTTCGGACTATGATTACCTCACATATCATGCTGGTAACGTGCTTTGTTTCGAGGAACTTTACACACAGATAGCTTTGTGGCTTTAAACATTAACTCAGAAATAGTACCTATGAGGAAGGGAACAAATGCAAGTACACGGGAACCAAACAAAGTACATGGTAAAACTCAGTAAGAAACAAGATAATGAGCAGGAATAGAGAGAACTGTGAAAGGCCTTACGATACAAGACACCTGAATTTAACACAATGAAAGATAGACAACTGAGAGACCTATAGAAAGCTAACATGAAGAGTACGGCATGCCAGGAAACATCATCAGCACCAGCACTTTGAATAGGAGATGGACAAAATAAAAGCCAGAAGGGTAGGCAACAGTAATTATGTGAGAAGATACAAGTCTGGGTGAACTTTAATAGCAAGGAGAGGCAAAGATCTCAAACCCCCAAGGTTTTGTAAGGCCTGTCTACATGAATTAACAGTTTAACATGGCTAAAGCGGCTCTGAAGCAAGGATGCCTAAACTGTAATCTACCTTTACCATTATTTTAGCAGCAGTCAGATCTCTCTGGAGCAGCTCAGGTGTGCATGAAGGACCAGGCTGCAAGCTAGACAGATTATCCCAGTGGGGGCAACAGACAGCTGGTCTGACATGCAAACAAGAGAGGGCAGCCAGGAAAGTAAAAATATCATCTGATAATACAAGGAAAGGGAATTGCCTGCCTTGCCAGAAAATGTGGGCATCATTTTTACATTTGCTGCAATAAAACCAAGATGTTGTAATGAGGGCTTCTTCACTGTGCTACTTGAATCCACAAAAAATACAGTCTGAAAGAATTCAGAAAACAAAAAAATAAACAAAAAAACCCAGTAGCAACACGATTCAATTAGCAGTGAGTATGCACAAAATTGTGTCAAATTAATTATTATCATGGGTTTGAGTTGGCTGGTTCTGTTTTTATCCTTCTCTTCTGGTGTTGTACCCACTCCTCTTAGCACTGGCACTAGCAGCTCAGCAGTACTTCGATGATTATTCAAGCATTTCACTATACCAAACTGCATACATCAAGGCCATGCATGAACCAGAAGTGTTCCAGCTTTTAAAAATGCATATAGTTAAACCAGCAGAAACACATGTGTAGACGCACATAAATTATTTAACCCCCAGGTGGTCACTTCAGGTTTGTTCAATAATTTACAACACAAACTAAGCTAATTTAACTGAGGGGTAATCCAGTTTGAGCCGACGTTATGACAGGGTATAACTAGATAGATGAAGCCTATGATATTTTCCAGCGCTGTTATGACCTGAACCTCTCCCACTGCAGACTGACGGGAATGACCCTGCGAGATGCTGAAAGGCCATGGGTACTGAAGGTACCTGTCACCTCTCAGGTGCTGAGCAGCACCCTACTGAATCACGTCTTAAATAAACCACAAAGTTTATTATGTCATGTATCCAGACACTCCCAAAACACATACAAACCACATTTCCAACCGCAAATCGTAAAAACTGATACACTTCAATGCCCCTGCAAAGGCTCTTTACATAGTTGCTGAAGGGTTAGATGGTGCAGGATCAAAGCCTGAAGAGTGACAGACTTTCCGAGAGGATGAGCCCAGACCCCATCCTGCCGGGAGGTGCGGAAGCACCTACCTGCGGCAGCAGTGCTGCATTTCAGAGGTGGTTCGTTAAGGCACGGGAGAACGGTCCACGATTAAAAGACAACAAGAAGAAGGAAAAGGCGGGGGAGATTTGCTAAACAGGGCCTTTTCCACCTTATTTCCATTGAAACGCTTCAGCAACCCCCGCGGCGCGCGGCTGGGCGCGGGGGTGGCGGGGGCGCCCGCGCCACCCCCCGCGCCCAACCGCGCGCCGTCACCCGCCGCCGCTAACAGCCGTTACCTCAGGCTGGCCGGCGCCTTGCCGTTTCGCAGCCGAGTCCCCTCAAGCCCGAGGTGAGGGGGGGGTCCGGGGCCGCGGTGCCTCCGTGGAAACCGTCCCGAGTTAGTCGGGACCTTTCCCGGTGTCCGCCCCGGGGAAGCGAAAATATCAAGCGGGGAGGTACGCACCGACCGCTGCCAGCTCTGCCGGGCGGCAGAGGGCGAGAGCTGACGGAGACAGAGGGGAGGGAGAGCGCCGGTTCGGGGAGCTGCGCGGCGCCCGGTGAATCGGAGCGAGGTTGGGGGGGGAGGGGGGGGGGAGGACGAGGGACAGGAAACTGCAAACTCCGCCGAACCCCCCTTGGGCTCCCGGCACGCAGGGAGGAGAAGGAGGAAGGGTGGACAGAGAGAGAAGGGGCAGCGGCGGCAGCGCTCTCCCGCCCGCCCCAGCACAGCCCTCCACACGGCCCGCGGGCAACCCCAGCACAGGGCGAAGGGAGAGGGTGGCAGCAAGTCCTGCGAAGGAGCCGCAAGCGCTCCCTACACCACTACCACCACCACCACCACGCAGGTGCATGTGAGCGCAGAAGGGTGCATGCATGATGGGGGAGCAGGACGGCCCCCAGCCTCCCGCCTGCCCTCCCTCCGGCAACACCGCAGAGACCCGTGGCGCTGGGAGGGGAAGCGCCTCCGCTGCCCACCCACTCCAGAGGGTGCGGAGAGGAGGGACGTCCGGCCCTAGCCTCTCAAAAACCCGAGTCGGCTGTAGTTGCCGGCTCCAAGCCGACTCCGAAGGCGGCAGCAGGGGCCGGGGGCGCGCAGAGGGAGCGAGACCCGCGACCGCCGCTGCCATCCTCACCTGTGCGCTGCGCTCCGGCAGGGGGAGCCGCGGGGCGCGGGCGGCGGGCGCGGCGGCGAGCGACTGTGCCGACTCGCGCCGGGGCTCTCTCTCCCCTCGCCCACCCCCCGCCCTTCCCTCGTCAGCGACGCACCCGGCTCGCGCAACCGCCCCCCACCCCGAGCGCCAGGGAACCGCACGGAGCTCCGCCCCGCCCACCAGCGCGGAAACCCCACCCACCGGCCGGGCGCCGTCCCCACCGGCAGCCAATGGGCGCCGCGTAGGAGAGCGTCGCTCACTGGCTGGTCGGCCTGTCGTTCTCTTCGGCCGCGGCTATAAGTGGCTCAGTCTCGCGAGGCTTCCCTCAGTAGCTGCGAGGGGAGTGGGGAGAGCGGTGTTTTGTTAGCGCTCTTCGTTCCGCAGCGTGTTCCCTCTTTGGGCTGTGCCTTTTGGGGTTTATTGTTCTGGAAGAGTCCCAAGAAAGGCTTAGCTGCCCCAGCACTTGGTTACTTGTTGCCCTGTGGCCAGCTGCAGGAGGTCCATCCTCAACTTGGCTCTCTCTGGTCTCTTCAGGGTGGAGCCCCTGGCCTGCTGTGTGAGGGTGCATCTGTACTCCTGAAAGGAAGTTGAGCTCAGCAGAAGGTTCCTCAAACTAACTGTCAGTGCCAAGCAAATCACATGTATTGGTGCCCTGTGTGATGTGCTTTTTCACCAGTGGCAAGAAGTCAAGAGTCATGAATTTTACCATTGAGTTCATACTGTGCTAATCATCTTCTGGAGCTTGTATCAAGAACCGAATTAAAGAGCAGCTTGTTGCTTCGCACCAGTTAAATGAACCCTCTGTCCTTTGTACCATTCATAAGTGTGGCTCTGTGGAGGGTGTTCACGTTGCAATGGCATGTGTGCTGCCCAAGAGGCTGTTAAACAGGTACAGCTTTGGAGGTGTGAAAATGAACTCACTTCCTCCAGAGGGTCATTACTGCTGTGTTGTGCGACCAGTGAAAGAAAGTCAGTGGCAGCTTTACTCTATGGGTCCATTATTTAGGGTTGTGATGTTTCTGTTCTGTAAGTAATCCCCTATCTTCAGTGGTTCGTTTCATGTGTTCCAGGAATTTCATGTATGTTTTGGGGTCTGAAAGCTCCCATTAAAATCAAATAGCACCCTCAGCTTAGGGTAGGATCCCATCTACCTCACAAGAGCTGTGCTCTTACCGTGTAGTGCGAACTGGTTAGCAGTGTTCAATCCTTTTGATTGACTTGATTGCTTCCCCTTTTTTTCTTGTCTTTCACCTAATTTCGACAAAGTCTATAGTATACATTTTTAGTCTCAGTTAAGACTCTTATGCTACATATAGTGGGATAGTTCTCCACTAGAACTTTAGAAACTGTGGAAAAATCTTACTAGTTATTCTGTCTGAAGAGTGACATATAACAAGTCTCCATAGATTTTTTTTTTAACCAACACTTAAACATGTTACAGTATTTTTACACATTCAAGTACCTGCACAGTAGCCCTCAGTGATTTTTGCTGGCTTTCTCAAAGCTTGCAAAGAGGAGCCGGTGGCAACTCAGGCAGAGCGCAAAAGAGAAGCTCAGGAGAAGTTTGCAAGGTCTTGACATCCAGGCTGTTCTGTGATTTTATTCATTGAGTGGTGAGAATTTATTATGTAAATGTGTGCTTCAATCCTCCCTTCTATAAAGCAGTGGAATTAAGTGGATTTTTTGTTAAAAAACAAACTCAGCACAATAACTTTCAAACAAAAATTAGTGCACGCACATCCTCACGCACACACACGCATCTACGGCAGAATTGTCTGTAGAGATCCCAACAAGCTAAAAACATTACAGCCACCATTGTTTGCCTCTAATAGATTAGTGTTGCTTAGGGATATGAATTTTTGCATTTCTGTGCCGGAAAAAAAACTGGTGGAGACATTTTCACATAAAAGTCCTTTTGTCAGGAGAGCTTAGTCTGCTGAAGAAAAGACTCTGTTACAAGATGAGTTTAATGACAGTTACTTCATGAGGACTGTCTGAGCCTTTGTACTTTTTGTTCTTTCACTGATGGAACGTTTGCATTAGGGAGGTTTACTGGCTGGACCTCAACAGTAACAAATTAACTATTAACTTCCCCAAACAATAGAGTAAGTGTAATGTGGTTGTTTCTCAGTTCCTCTGACATCTTCCCCTCAACTTAGTTTCCTGAGAAAGAAGGCAAAGTTCAAGATAGAAAAAAAAAAATCAACATTGCCCTCATCTGACCTACTACAGCAATAATCAAATGCCTCTTGGCATATTCCGGTGCTTGATGCATGGAAAAAGTGCACGGTGAAGGAAAATGCTGCAGCTGCCAGAGGAAAGGAGTTGGGGCTGCTTGGCTGACACACTAAAATGTCGCTTACCTCTGGTGAGGGTGGCAGCTCCCTTTTAGGCCTGAACAATATTTAATGCCAGCAAATTTCCGAATTCTTTCTTCCTGCCGAGTTATTCTTTCATCCCGCAGCCACTGCTGTTCAACTGGAGTATCAGTTTGAAATTGGAGAAGATTAAGCACTTCCAAACACTTTGTGTTTAAATGCAAAGTGCTATAACAACCATAATGGGGGAGACTTGGGGGGAGAAATTGTTTTTAAAATATGGGAAGTTTAAATCCGTGGTGTTCCAGCTTTGATTGCTGAAAAAAAAGACCAAGGAGCTTGCTATTCTATACCAGCAGGAAAAAAAAAACAAAACAACAAACCAAACATGAGAGAGAAATGCATAATCATATTGCGACAGAGGGAAGGTTTCATGCTGGGTAATTTTTGCTAAGGTATTACCTAAATGTCAGAGTAAAGACAAAGTGGCAAAAGACACTCCAGGCCTGCCGTAATTTCACGTATGCTGCAGTGACGGTTTCTGGCACACCTGGGCAGCCTTCTACAGGGCTGTGCGATTGTTGCCCCTCATCAGATTTGGAGCTCGTTTCATCCAGGCACTTTTTGTGACTCATTCAGAAGCACAACAGCGTTGTTGTCCTTGTGTTTCACCATGCTCACGCTCTGGCTTTCCCACGCACTAGGAAAGATGCAGAATAGGTGGAGGTGCTCAGCAGTGGCAGCGAAAGTCTTAACGGTTGCTCGGCTGAAAAATGGCTGTCTGAAAATCGTCTGTGTCTCCTGACTGACAATTGAGTCCTCTCTCAGAGACAGGATTTATTCCCAGCCTACCACTAACCTTGTTTTTTAACAAAGCAAATGCCTTGGGACTCTCAGTGCTTCTACCCCCATTTCACCCCAGTTTTGCCTTTTTCAACCATAAGCCTTTCATGACTGAATCCTTTTTGCTATATGCCAGCTGAGCACCTCGCTCAGTGAAACTGCATTTCTCCTGGGCCTTTGCTGCACTCCCATATCAACATTAAAAATAAAGAGGGGCACAAATACGCCTGGTGTGTATTGTGGAAGGGTTGGCAATGGGTGCCTGCTGCCCCTGCAATCTGTCTGTGCCCCAGGCTCTCTCCTGCGTAAGGTCACTTGCCGTCCCTCCAGCACACGGCTGGTGAAAGGAAAGGCAAACTCCCCTTCAACCACCTTCTTAGGCCTCTTGTGTTGAGGAGCCCGGCTTCAGGTACTGGTGCAGCACGGGGAAGACTTGACGCCCTCAGCTGGCACCATGGCAGGGCAGTAGGAGACCAGCCTAATGGGGAAGGGGAAGGAGAAGGGGAAGGGGAAAAGGAAGGGGAAAGGGAAGGGGAGCTTTCCCATCGCCTCCCTGTGACTAGGTAAAATGGTGTGTACATAACAATACGGAAGGTTTTCCCATCTCACAGACAGGTTTGATGCTCATACAAATTCAGATCTCATTACGGCTTCATAGGCACAAACCGAAACGAATGAATGCTTCAGTGGCTGAGCTAGTTTGCAAAAGACAGGTTTTGTTTTGTAGTACTGTAAAGTTATTTTAGACACAAAGCTGCTAGATGTACAGTTCACATATTAATGTGTGGCTTGTGTAGCACCTATTGTAGTGCTAATACTCAACAAAGAAAGAGATGTAGAAAATTACATTAAAATATGATTGTAGATACAAATGCTTAGTAGCCAAAAAATGCCACATTTAGGTAATCTTTATTCTGCCTTTTCTGTGACTACATTATGAAATAATCTGTTACATGTTGTGATGCTGCTTCTCCACACACAGCTGTGTCTCACTCAGACGTCAGGTGTGATGGTGCCATCCTTTCCAGTAGGTAAATTGTTGGTTCACTTTAACAAGATAAAAACTGAGGTGGGAGAGAGCAAATAATCTGTCCAAGAAGTCTCTCGGGGAGGTAGGAACAGAGCTCGATCTCCAAACTCATGTTTCTCTACCCTCACCCCCACATCACTGTCGTTTCACTCGCTGTGGAGGTTCTGTCTGAGCCGCAAATGCCTCTGCCATATGCTCAGAGGTGATGAACATTTACATTTATTCATCTCCTTCTGAAGGCAGAGGCTTTTAAACGCATTCCTACTATTACATAAACATAAACCTGGAAACTGTGAAGTTCATATTGTGCCAATATTGCTGACGGTAGCTGAGGTCCAACGCCTGGGTAAAGAGCAGTCAGATACAGTTACTATTGAAGAGATAGTCCAAGCAAAAGGAAATCATGTTAAAAATTAAGGATTTTGATTGCCAGCTCATTTTCCATGTGTCTGCTTCATGGTACTCTCTCTCCTAATTTTAAAAGAAAATTTTTCAGGGAAATTTTGGGAACTAGACTTTGTGCATTGGACAGCTTCATCATAAGCAAAACACACTGAGAAGATGTCTCCTGTAACTTACCTTGGGGTAACTTGGTGGTTGGTCCACTGACAGCAGGGAAGCTGCAGTTAAAGGGAAGTCTGAATCAGGCCCTCAGCGAGTATAGGTTTCCAAAGGTACCCTTTCCTAGCAAAAATAAGTACAGGTCCAGACAGCATGGGAAAAGGATTCCGGGCAACGTACATACATAGGCAAAAAATAAGATGTTTTAGAAGGAAGGGTCTCTCAAAATCTGGTATGTTGTCTCACTGGTAGATGAAGCTTTGAGAGAGACTGTGACTCCTGTATAACTCTTAATTTATTTTGTGCAGAATTGCTACAAACTACAAAGGTTTTCCAGCTCCACCCGCTACAAATGCCCAAATACCCACTTGAGCCATGCTCAGTTAAGGCTCTAGCATATTCTCCAAAGACGTGGAGGTTTGTAAAACCTGACCTAAAATCTGCAAAAACAATGCAAATCTAAATTTCTGACTGCCAAGAAACACAGACTAAAACTTCATACTCCAGACTTCTGGCACAGGCTCCCCTGCCAAAGAGTGGGCTGGCTGCACATTAGTCTTTGCGTCATTTTCTTCGTCTCACCTCTCTTCTTGTCTAGCCCGGCCCGGCTCTTCGTCTTTAATCCTCCTTCCACAGGAAGGCAGGGTTGTGCAGGACATGATTCAATCCACTTTGTTAGGACCAGATGTTAAAGAGTCAAAACCAGGCACCAAACTGTTGGCTAAAACCCAACTCTGGGGCAAGTGGCTCCCTCCTACTCTTGCCCCGTCACCCAGGAGATGTCTGGTCAGTGGGTGTCTCTTTCTTCCACTGCTGACTGAAGGACAGATCTGGACATCCCGTGCAGACCAAACCGGAATAAAGTAGTTGCTGCCACATCCCTTCACTTAATGCTCCGTTTCTGATGGCGGTCAACAGCCTGCAAAGTGCCGTGCTACACCAAGAGCTCTTCAGATGGAGTGGGGGGAAAGCTTCCTGCGCTTTCTTGCACCAGCCTGACCTCTTTCTTCATAGAGGGGGAACACTGGGTGTAGGATGGACTTGCACGTTTTCTGCCACTGGAGACAGCACGGGGCAGGGAATGAAAATTCCTTCTCCCAGCAAAAGATGAACGGGGGGGATGGTAGCAACAAGTTAATAGAGGAGGTTGTTTACAAGGATGGAGCAGCCTGCCTCTCCATGAATAACACCAGCTATATGACCCTCTACATTCATTCTTGGCAACCTAATTCAGAGCCAAAACTGTGTATGTGGAACCTGATGCTCGAGACGATGGTTGACTGAGAATTTACACTAACTGCAGTCATCAGCTGTGGCTCAAGTCAGCATTGCCTCAACAAACAAAGAGGCATAGCCCTCGCTCTTTTACCTTCCCTACCCCAACACCCCCTGCTCTGATCCTGCGCCACTCTTCTGTCTTCCCCGACCACTTTGCCTTCATAATCCTGTACTAAAACTGTGAAGAACAACCAGAAATTGTTAAAACAGCTCACACTGGGATGAAGGGAAGAAGAGACGGATTCACGAGTGCCTTGACAAAGCATGACCTTGCAACTTGTGTCCTTCTAATCATGTCCAGCCCCATCATGTCAGATACGGGTAAAAAGTTCAAGTCCTAGGTGCATCCCTAATCATTGGTAAGGGTTTTTTTGTTCTCCCCATCAACCTGCCTATTCTAAACTCTGCCCTGAGCAGCGTATTCACTGTGCATGTCATTTCACACCACAGCAGGGCCCCGGACGAACGGGCTCAAATCCAGCCCAGGGAGGATGAGAGTTGTCATTTGAACCCCAGGTAGGTGCCAAAGTGATTCTGTCAGCAGCTGCTTTGGGGCAGGGAGGGAGAAAGAAGGAATAAGAGAATGATATCTTTAGACCCCCACCTTGCTCAGCTTACCTATAATACGTATCATTAACCTTAACTTGTATCCCTCCAAGACACGGCAAGTGTCAAGACAATCCCTGTGAGCGTGTGAACTCTGCAGCAGTGAAAATAATTATCAAAGCCACTCTCCGTTTAAACTAGCAGAGCTGTTGCTCTGCTGTAATGAAAAGATCTCATGCTTTGCCCTATCGCAGCAGGGATCCAGGCTGTATTAAGTCGTTCTGACCGGCCTGAAAGGCTTTAGTGATGTTTCTTTCATTTGTGCGTTATCTTTCTGCCAATTTAGAATCCCATCTCCTCCCTACAAAGCAAACCTGTAGTTATCCAAGCAGCAGTGGGAGGATGGTAGATGGCAAGGAAAACATATATAGGACAGGAGCATTCTTCATGGCATTTAGAAATAATGAGTGCAATTTCCCGTGTCTTGGGACTTTTTAGACCAAGGTTTTAGGAAAAAGAGAAATGAACCTTAGTCAGACAGGAGCCCTGCCCATATATCTGGAATAACGTGTAAGTAGCAACAAGCTAGGCACTGCTGCGGCTCCAACAGGCAACAAAAATGACAGTAATAACATAAGAGCTTTGAGACTATCAGACAGCTCCATCCCCCAGGAAGGACACGGAGGACATATGTTTCTAAATGAAGCGGTGTATTCCTTTCTTCACAGATTCAAAAGGAGCTTTAGATTCCCATCTCCACGTGCAAACTAGGTGTTCAGCCTCCTCTCAATTGCATGCAGATTACTCTCCTGGCACACAAAGGAAAACCAGCAGTTTAAGAGCAATATGTTGATTTTTTTATTTTATTCCCAAAAAGTACTTTTCAGAATGACAGCTCCCAGTGTGATCCCACGTGATGTGCAACCGCGTGGGCAAATGCTAATTCCACCCACCAAACGCGCAGGTAATGAGAGTGAATGGGACAGGGGCAGGAGCAGACACCAATCAAAGCTGTAAGTCAGTACCGCTGGCAGCCGGAGCACGCTGAGCAATTAATAAACTCTTTCAGAAGTTTGTAACCTGTCAGCAATGACGAGTTTGATAACTACACTGGCTGTATCACTAGCGTATTGCATGCATGCGTACTGTTACTGTTATTCCTACCCTGAGAGGAACAGAGCTGTAACAAATTCCAAGGCTGACACATACAGAGTCCTTTGGGTTTTAAGGCGGTTACACCTTAACCCTAGGTTACAGGGTTGTTGCACATGTGTGCTAACGTTCAAAGTCAGGCCTCAGGTCGACTCATCTCAAGACGAGCATGTTTATGGATAATTAAACCCTAAAATGATCAAGGGCTGGGTTTTGTCCCTGACTGCCAGAGGGGGAAACACAAGGACAAGGTGGAGAGCATGACATTGGGTGGAGCGCACCATGTTGGGCCCAGGTGAAGTGGACTTGAGTGGAAAGCACTGGCTTTCCTCACCGCCTCTCCCACGCTGGAGGCTGTGTCGCAGGCCACAGCCCTACTTCTTCCCTCCGCATTTAGGTGAGGTTGCCAGCTGCCAGAGGGCGAGCCCAGGGCTGGTCTTGCTCCCCAGGGAGCACAACTGGGATGGTAGGTGGTTCTTGGGGGAAAACGTCCCACCTTCTCCTTTACAGAGCGTGGCTGTAGCCCTTACCCTCGTGCTCGTCCTGTTTCATCAGAACCTGTTTATATTTTTAAATCACAGTAATACCGTATCTGCTGCTAATTACAGCCCAACAATACTAACTCAGTGTGCAAACAAGGCCATCATCCAAGTATTGTTTTGCGTAACCAGAATGCTGGGGTTGTGAACATTTGCATAATGTTTAATTATTTAGTCAGAACATAAAATTTGTCTTCGTCTCAAAAACATTTTTGTGAAATGTCTCAATAATTAAACACCACTATGTTTATTAACAGCAGGGAAGATTCATAAAGTGTATTAGTCAGAAACAAGCAACTACCTACCTCTCACTACAGTAATCAAAATACGCCACTCTGAAGTAGGTCCCCAAGCATGGCAAGCACCAGCGTGAGCTCCTACATGCAACCGAGCAGAATACGATTAAAAGCATAACAGTTCAGCGGCTGTACCTTGGAGGGGTCAGGGAGCCAGAATTCGATAGCTTAATTCACTCATTAATCAATATATATAATTTTGAGAAGACTGGTTCAGTTATATTGAGTCAGCTGAAGTGAGCCCTGTGTCTATGAAAGGTAAAATTGGGGGTCAGCCAGAGGCCCGTGCGTGGTGCCGCAGCCTGGGGAAGGTGTCTGCAGGCTCCTGCTCCGGCACGCTGCCCATTGGAAGGCGGCGGGACCCGCGCACCGGGGGGCAGGCCCACGTTTGCACCCCTTGTGTGGGACCTGGGAGCAGGAGAGGTTCCTCTATGCAATTCCTATCAAGGCTGAAAAAAAGTAAAATGGAATCTAGAAAAGTACCCAGAGGCATGTAATAAAAACATCTGCTTTGACAACATAGGAAAGGGGTTCCTCCTGCAGCGTTTCTGCACTGTTGCTTGCTGATAGGGAAGAGGGGCTAGCTTTGACCTCAGTTATTTTGGTGTGTAAATAGAAAAATTCCCCTAAAATGAATGGTCAGAGTCTGGGCTGAAGTTGCTAAATGTGCTGGGGATGTCCCCGGCACCAGGCAAGACGCAGAGGTTCTTTTAAGCAAGTAAAACTCACAGGCTGCAGAGGAAGAGACGAACACTGGCTGTCACGTATTGGACTCCAGTTGATCAAAATAGCTTCTGTGCCCAAGTGTAAAAGCTGCAAATTGTACTAAGTTGTTTGAAGGGAAGGCAGAATTCAGGACCAGAAATTGTTTCTTGTTAAAGGAGTAATCGCCCACTAAATTAGGAGGAAGAGTGTCTTATGTCCTGGGAACAAGAATTCGCCCTTAAAATCAAATATTTTAATAATTTGAACTTACTAACTTACACAAGAGAAGCATAAAATTCAAAGGTTATTTTATTTAGGCAAGATGGAGATTTTTATTCTCCCTTTTAAATTCAACTTTATACTTCAGTTGTATTTCAATAACATTATGCAAGAAATTAAGCTTGTGCCCTTCAGCCCTCTCTGAAAATCACCTGTTACTTGCTAACAAGGATTCCAAATTACTCGAGACAATTTCTGAGACGCATATAGTTAAGAGGCTCCTTTTTTGTCCATCAGTTACATAAAAGCAGCCAAGGAAACCACCTCTTCTCCTCCCATATCCTTGGAGTAACTTCGAAGACTCAGTCTGAGTGTTGCTATTTTGCAGCACTGTGCCGGGGGGCCGTGTCAAACAGGAGCTGGTGAGGGTACAGCTTCCTTTGTTAGGGAGATTTGAGGAGCTCTTTGTGCAACGGGGTAAAACAAATGGGAGAACCAGCACAAGTCTACCTGTTCGAATAACCACCCTCTGCTTTCCCCGCATGAAACGTAAGCCCGCATAAACGGGCTCTGACAGGGAACGCTGCTGTTTTCCTAAGCCAAAGCAAAACCCTCCTTCCCATCCTGCTTTGGGGAAGTAGGTCACAGTAAAATCTGCCTCCCATGATCTCCTGTCCACGATCACAAGGTACGATAAATTATATCCTCACATTAATCGGGGAAATTGTGGCGAGAAAAGGCGATTCAAAAGCTCAGTGTCTCTCTGGAAAGCAGCTGACAGCCCGATCCACCATCAAAAGTGCCTTGCAACCCACTGCCCCAGGCTGCTCGTGCCCTGCTCCCCGCTGACGGACGGAGCTCAGTCGCTCGGATCGGATCAGGCGATGAAGAAACGCAGCCACCCTTCGGCGGCAGGCAGCCCACTGCAGGCTGCTGCAGCGCACCAGGAAAACAAACCAAAAATCTCAGAGGAGGAGGAGGAAGCAGCAAAGAAATGGGGCAGTAGGACTTCCCTGCTGAGCAGGGAAGGTTGCTTCTGTTACCTCTAGCTCCAACTTCTTTTCTTTGCATTGTTTTTTTTTCCTTCCAGGATTGTAACACTGTGCCCACCAAATTACCGTGCGGCGCAAAAGCACGTGCAGCACATCCAGTCCATGGTGAACACACACTCCCGCGCATGTTGCACGCCCGTTTTAGTAAATGTGAATTTATGCTCGCCTTCTACTTCTGTGCCAGCTTTCTGCTGCCCACGGGAGGCCTGACAACACGTGCTCCAGCATGACGCCTGCCAACCGGGGGTCATGCGGCATCGTGCAGTATACGGTTTGCAGCGTGTCGGCGGGGCCTTGCCTCCGTTGGCTCTTGTGTTTCCCAGTGGGTCCTGTAAGCTCTGGAGCTGTATTTACACCACGTAGCCCAGGGGTTTGCAAGAGTGTGCGGGCGAGCTTTGCAATGCCACGAGGCCGGGGTGCGGGGATTGACTCGCGCCACGGCTCCTCTTCCTTGAGAGACTTTTTTTGTGCATCAAAATAAAGGCATGAACCAAACAAAAGGCTTCAATAAGCAAAAAGCAATCCCTTTTGCATAGTCGAGGCAAGTGCTGCAGGAAGAGGCAAAGTAGTTAAGTCAACCCTTGTTTAAAGGAGTGGCCAGATGGGGAAGATGATGTCTGTTTTGCCTGGACAGGCTCAGGGCCTTATTCTTTTGCCTTGTCTGCAGGCAGCCTGCCCATCAAAATTGTCTCCTGTGCTGAGTGCAGAGAGGGCGAGCCAACAGCTTATTAAGGAGCCTCTGTTATTTCTGCTGAGAAGGTGGCTTTCATTTTCCTGAAGGGTTATTAACTGAATTCTCCTCGTCATAACTCTGGGTGTTTTCCTCTGCTCTTTCCAGACAGTTCTCCTTGGTTCTTTGACGTAGGCAATGGTTTGGAGGGGTTTACTGATAGTCTTGTTAAATCTGGAGCAAGAGGAATAAAAATAATGTGGGAATAGGATTTCTTTGGGAGACATAATCACCAGAGCATGACTTTGGGGCAAACTTGACTTTGCAGTTCAGCGACTTCCAGTTTGTGATACGGTGTTGAAATCTTTACAGCGCCTTGGGCTGCCACTCGCACAAACAGTCCCGTGACTGGAGCTGGAGCCCAGAGACATGTAAATATTGTTGCCTCACCTCAACGCAGTCTGACACCAGCTGCTGGTTGAGAAGGGGGCAGCACGGGTGGTGGCTGGCAAGAGGAGGGTCTTGCCGGATTCCTCTGCCTCCTCGCCATCTCTGATGGGGCCGTGCTTTTCCACAGTCTGGCCCAAGAGCAGCACAGGTGGCCTGGCTACCTTGTCCTCCTGGAGCTGCTGGCATGGGTGATGAGTGACAGTGTGGAAGCCACGCACTGGTAATTGTCACAGGACCCATTGGTGCCAAGTGCCATTTTCCAGTAGATGGTGAACAGGGATTTCTTTCTTTTTCCTTTTTTTATTGAAATGTTTCTCAGGCAGAGTTGACTTTCAACAGCAGGGGAATAAATTACATGTCAATTCTAAACTTTAGAAATCAACCCATATTTGGGAAAAAATGACAGTGAGTTAAGACGCCCTCAGATACCACAGTACCTGGCTCAGCATCCTTCAATAGGCTTCAGTGGAATTATGAACCTGCAACATATACCATTTAATATGCAAATAAGTAAATTAATGAAGCAAAAAGAAATCAACAATGAAAGTACTCAATGTGAAGGTGTGTGAGATGGAAGGAAGGAAAATTGTCCTCCATCACTTTGCTTCAGTAAAATCTCACACACTCTTAGCTGCATTCCTAACAGTTCTTAAGAAAGAGAGTGATTTGGGATCCTGGAGAGGGAGATAGGTCAACATTTTCCTGAATGCCTCCATGCTGCCTTAGGTGAGCCAGAGAGGTTTTCTTCTGGGAATGCAGCCAGTGTATATAGAGAATTAGAATCTGCAGCAAAGGTGCTGCAAGATACTGCAAAGGAAGGAGATCTGAATGGGCTATGAATACGTGTCCCATAAGTCTCCAGCTTCAAAGTGCAACATGAGGCAGGGAATTATCTAGGAGTAATAATCCATTAAAATCTTCACACAGTGTTTATTTTATTGTCAGACATATATATATATATATGCTATAAAAACTCAGCGGTTCCTGTCGCTTGTTGAGCAGCTTGCTGAACGTCGGGAATATGTGAGCCTGAGACCTGTGCCCACTTGGAACCGAAACGCCTTCTCCTACAAGAGTTAATCCTGTGCAGCCACTCCGTGCTGGATCACACAGGGTTACAGTTCTCCCTGGGGTTTTCTGAGACATGCAGCACTGCCTACTGTTCACAAATGGCTTTTTTTTTTTTGGACTCTATAACAGTACAAAAGTTATCTTCTAACCGCAAACACAAAATCCTGTAATTAAACCTTTGTTACCCACAGCAGAGTGCTCGTCATGTATACAAAGCAAACATTTTGGCAAGTTTATTGTGCTCCTCAAGACTAAGAGGGAATTAATGGCATTGCAAAATTACAGCAAGCTGCTTGCTACGCCTCTGCTGGATATTTTCACTGGCAACAAGATTTTGTATTCCTCTTCATCTTGAAAAAAAATGCAACAGATTTAGTAAACATTTTTACTGTCAAAGGCAACACAGTGCAAAACACCATATCAAAGTAAGGGCCAGAGGGATATTTTGGCCTTAAAAATTTATTACACTTCACTGTACATTAAAAATCATTTAGTTGTAATTTTTTACTTAAAATCACTAAACATTAGGAGGTAGCTAATTAGGATAATCCAACTAGTAAATTGCGTAAGTCACCAAATCTAGAGGCTTTGCGCTGAAAGACACCTGATACATGATTTCATTTGCATTGTGCACGGTATTATTTCACCAATGTGAAGGACAACCACTTGCAGACCGTCACCTTCCTCATTAAATGGAAAGCCAAAGATGCATCATGCAGCACTTCTGGGAAAGGAAACTCTTCCATTTTTCAAGTCCATTTTGTTGTTGTTCTTTGACTGTAATTCAAACTATGTTAGTTTATGTGCATGAGTCACAAACAAAGGGTGAATTTTTACATTTTTATTTCACTGTTAGATGCTATACCCCAACAATATATATTGCAGCTGCCTGAGCAAAATGGATCAGCCTGAGTCAGTCATATTGCTTCTCAGCTGGAAAAGTACAATGACGTCCTTAGGAAAGCTGATCAGATCTGAAAGGCTTTTCTGGTGGTATCAAGTGTGAAACATAAATCACTGTTCATACAGAGAAGAAAAACTTATTTGTATTTGCATCTTTCCATTGCAACAAACAAGCCATTGGAACAAAGAAGAATACACAGGCTCAAAAACTATTTTCTGCCTACCTGTTGACAGGACAGCTATAGCAAGACCTGCTTGTATGACCCTTTGACTTAGAATGAAGAAATCTGGGTACAGACCAGTGCCATGAGAAAATAAAAATTCGCCCAGTCCTTAGATCAGAGGTCCAGGTAGCCAAGTGTCTTCTCTTGCACAAAGGCCAGGGCCGTTGGCAGTGGCAGGAGAAAATGAAGATGACAAATCCACCAGTCATCCCACCTCCCAAAGCCTGTCGCAATCTTCCAGGCCAAGGCCCTGGCTTTCGTGTTGAGTGGCACTTGATGGATTTTGTCTTCCACCAATTTGTCTAGCTGCTTTTTGAAGTCAACTAAACCTTTGGTGTCTACAACCTCCTATGGCAATCAGTTCCAGTGTAATTATACATTCTGTGAAAAGAAGCACATCATGTTACCGCTTCTCTGAAGTATATTTTGAGATACTTAAATTCCTCCGTAATTGTGGCAGAATTAGTCAAGATCCTGAGTTTGTCTCACGTAGGCCTGAGCAGCCTCTGGGGCTACAGCTCCATTCCCGTTGAGGTCAGGTGAAGGTTGCTCAGGGGCCCGCAGGGATCCACAAAGCTGGCTGCCACCACTCGCGGCAGCCGTTTGCACCCAGTCGGCGCTAAAAACTGAAAGTGAGTCGAGCCAGCGAAAGCCCTAACGCAGCAATACATGGACCACGTTGCAGTCAATAGCAAAACTCAGGCTGATGTCCACGCCACACTTCCCACCTCGGTGTGCTCCCAAATTCAGGTCCCAAATGCTGCATGAGGAGTAGGGCTGCGCTCCGTGAAGAGCTGGTCCCTCCTCACCGCCTCTCCTCGACACAGCTGCAGGGAGGGGGACAGACAGGGCTTGTTCTCCTTGAGACTGCGCAGGTCATGCCACGATACCTCTGCCTTTCGTCTCCGTTGTTCCTGAGCATCCGTCTATGAAAACAGGAGATGACAGTCCAAGAGATTTGTACTCTTCCACATACAGCTGCACAGGTCATGCTCCAGGAACTCAGTCATGATTCAACACAGTTTTAATCATTTTAAACAAGGAGAGAATTGTAAGGAAACAGACCGTACCTTTAACTACATTTCCTGAAAACACTGTGCTCTTTGCATGGAGTGGCAATAACTAGAGAATACAAATTCGGTCTTTTTTTTATATAGTATATTCCTTTAATACACAAACTGGGTTTTTTTTCAAGATTGCTACAAAAGGTAATAGCATATCTTCAAATTACACTTTATGCTAATGAGTTATTTATTACAGAAAGGGTGTTTTGGAGAGAGAGGGAGTTAAGATGGTTTTTATTGTATCTGAAAAATGTACCTATTTCTACTGTAGGTCCTAGAGTACTATTTGAATACCCCCCAAAATCACTTGAGATTAAGGACTGCTCATGCATGCTCACGGGGGAGCAACGTGAAAGTTGTTTGCACAACCAGCCTTCGGGCAATTGAGCCCAAGGTTGCGTGTCCTGCAATGAAGTTTCTATTTCTGTTTTGGATCTGTTTAACAGAGACCTGTTTCGCCACTTCTGATTTCAGCGGGTATGTCCACGCTGCTTTTTGTGATCTGCAGAAAGGAGAAAGCCCTGGGCCAGTTGGCAGAAACCAGTTTTGAGTTGGGCCCACTGACAGCTACTGTGATGGGCTGGAGCGGGTGCGTGCAGCGGCTGCATCAGGCCTTCAGCAGCCGTGCAGGCTGACTGGCTTTATCCAAAGGCAAATAATATAAAACTTGTTTTTCCTCCTCCTGTTTTCAACAATGAAAGATGACCTGTCTGAAAACCCTTATCAGTGTCTTGGATATTCACATGTTCCAATGCCCCATTTCTTTATTTGTTACAAAACACAATTGTCATTACTGAGGGAGTTTCCTCCCCACCTCCTTAGAGAAGAAAATATTTCAAAACTGCAAATGCAGGTGTTAGGAAATCCTAGGTTTCCTAAAGTCTCCCTACATTTTTCCAAAAAGAATGTTAATGCGGCAAGAAAAACAAAAATCACAAATATATACATAAATAAACCTAGGGAACGCAGTGCTAAGGTAGTACTTCACACATATATACGTACACAAAGTGAATGTCTTAGCAGTGCGGCATTTAGTTTCAAAGAAATTAGCCAACAGAGTTTGTTGTCAGCTTCTTTAACTCACAGGGAGGTCTTAAATATATTCAGAGTGGTTTCGGTCAATCGGCAGCAATGATTTCTCTTCTCAGTCTCGTTAAACAGGTGAAGGTGAAAAGCCGAGGAGACTTCATGAGCGGGAGTCCCAGACTGGTGGGGGAGACTCAGGCCAATGAGCATGAGAATCTTATATGAAGGTAGTAAAGTACAGAGATGCTATACATTACCATTTTTTTAATGAGGATAATTATGTAGGGGGTGATATGTGAAGCTGATGCCACAATGAAGTTCACAGTTTTCCCAGCATTTCAGTTTGGGCTCTAGCTCAAGGCTTTTCAGTTCTTTTTTCTTAAACTAAATTCATAAATTATCCATCTCTACTAATACTATCCTCCCAGTTGAGAATGATGTTTTCACATAAAGGAAAGCCAGTTGCAACCAGATGAATTCAGGTAGGAAAGTAACTGTGAAGGCATTAATGAGCTTCCAACTGCAATTCAGTTTCCTTACTGCTCGCCTGCTTGCAAACATTGTGCAACCAAGGTTGCTCACAGAAGGAGCTGAGGAATTTTTATTCATGGTCACGCATAAATGTGTGTATTTGTGCCTCATGAAACGTAACCTAAGCCCAGAAACTGGACCACTTGGCTCAGCTAGGCAAACATGCAGCTCAAGCAACACATTTTAATGGAGTACTCACTAGCAGCTATTCATGAACACCTCTGTGGGCCAAGCAGCTTTGATAGAAAGAGTGTCAGGCGATTCCAGTGAAACACAGCAACAGAATCGGGGTGTTAGTGCACAATTTATAAATGTAAACAGAGAAAACCATAAGAAATAGAAGTTTCCAGCAACATCAGAAGTTCAGCAAAGTTTAGCAAAGATGCTGTTTCAATGCAAACGTCATTAAAAGCAGAAAACGTGGGAAATATGTAAGGCAAAAGTTTTATTTTCCAAAGTATAAGTATGTCCTTAGCATAATTTAGGTAATCCATTGCCATTGCAATCCTGATTGCTACAAAGTTGAAGGTAAACTTTTTGACTGCACCTATTGCACACTTTCTCCACAGCTGTATAATAAAACCCTTCTCCTGTATCAAGAGATCCTTCACTGTGATTAGCTGGTCTGTAGACGTTCAGTTAAGTAGTTGACTTAATTAGGAAAGATGCTATTTGTTTGCATCGTTCTATTTTATAATCTGTGGCATATCACTCCAAGCTTGCGATTTCTTTTTGGCCAGTTCCATCCACGATGGCTGATCTGCAGCAGCATTACTGGCTTTCTTAAAGTGGCTTATTTCCTCTTTATCCACCAGTGCCGGTGATGGAGCTACTGTGAATAAAACACAGGACATTTTATATTTGCTTGCTGTGCAGCTATACAGTCTTGCTCTTTCATTAAAAACTTCCTGTGCCTTCTCCTATGCTAGAAAATGTTTACATTTCACGTGGAATCTTCTTCTGCAATATGTTATTGAGGCAATAACCATTCTGTGCTTAAAAGAATACAGTGGTTTTCCCATCAGTAATATCTTTTGGTCCCTAAATTTACCAAAACCAACAGGATGACCTGGATTCCTTGTCATGCCCTGTGTTAACACCCAGGCCAAAGAAGAGAGAGTCTTTTCATTAGCAAGACCATTCATTTGCAAATTCCTCCTTTACCCAGCCCCCAGGAATTTTATTACCTTCCAAACTTCTATCCTTCTTTCAAATTTGAATTTACCAAATGGATTTGAAGTTATTGTGGAAGGACTGATGGGCAGACAGTTTGTGATCACATCATTCCAGTTTGCTGAGGAAACCACATTAAAATTGAATGCTATTGAAAATAATTTTGCATGCATTTTCCATTTTACGCAGGGATAGTGCATTTGGGACCCCATCCTGTGAAACAGCCTAGCGCTCTCAATTCATGTTTCTTTCAACAAGTTTTGACTATTGTGTAATCAAAGCGGTAGAAGGAAGATGCCACCAAATAAAACCCCAGACATGAGTGCTGAGAGTTTGCCTTGCTGATGTGGGGCTGGGGAAGAGATTAGGATCTAGCCCCTACTCCTTTTCCAGCACACTCAAGCAGGATTTCTTCTGACAAGGTTGTGAGATAACAGCCTACATTTTAAACATTTTATTTCCTACCAGGAATATAATGTGACAGTGAGTTGGTTCTCAGCAGCGGCTCATTCACTTCAGACTTTGTCTCTTTCCTCTGTTCTTCAGAAGGGGTTTTAGGTGCCAAGTGTGAAGGTTTGCTCCGTTGCTGCTTCACTGACCCCTAGGCACAGAGAGGGACAAAATCCAAGTAATGCGGAGAGAATGAGACCAGTTTGGAAGAACAGGAGCAAAAGGAGTGGGTGCAGCACCTGTCACGGTCCAAAGACCACGCACACTCATGACACATATTGGTCCCAAATCTCTCACTTGAGCTGATACCTGTTCATAAAGCTCCGGTGGTTTCGCATTAGCATCCACGATGCTCAACTTTACAAATTAAAACTGTCCCTCTGTATCTCTTATTCATAATGGTATCTATGAGTAGCTTGTCATAGTTTTCAATGCAAAATGTATTCCAAGCCCTTGCATACCTCTACTAACATATACAGGATTTGGAAACAGCCTTGTTCTCTCATGTTTTCCTTCCACCTCCCAAATTTTGTGGGTTAGGGCACCGTATTTTTGGAGGGTTGACGGTAAATGGATTTTCCATAAAAAAGAAATCGAACACATCCTCCCATGGATTTTCTTGCCAGTATCAAAAACTACCCTGAAGTGATAGTGCCTGGTGCCATGTGGGAGAAGGAGAAAGTGGGAGTAGTGCAGTGGCACCAAGCCTCATGCACTGCAATCAGGAGCATCTTGGCATGTTTCTCTGTTAGCTGATATAGGGAAATAAAATGCATGGCATGAATTTTAGGGAACATTGCCAGCTAAAATCTGGAGTTTCCTCTTCTAACACAGAAACTGTATTTTTGGATCATTTAAACCCTTGGTGTTTTCAGTGCTGTGGCAATATGTCGAGCATTATTGCAGTTCATAATCTTGCCTAGACATTTTATTAGGTATTATTTCTTGTTAATCTAACCACTGCTATTTTTCATCACCTAGAGATCTTCTCTTATTCCAGGATATAATACAGCTATCTGGGTTTCTAACAGTACCATCTGAAGCAAGAAAGTAGGCCATTTGCACTGGGAATGCCACACTGGTATAGGACACACACGCTCCTGCATCAGTGCGGGGTTCTTACTGTGCAGGAGGCGATACAGGCAGCACTCGCACGCTGCTGCCTCCGTGAGCTAGCCCAGTACCAGGGAAGCCTTGTTAGTATTCTGGATTAACGCCAAGCGCTTCTGCTGGCACAGCTTTGTCATTCGGGAAGATCACTTGCTACAGGTATCACCCTCTTTTGCATGGGATCTTTGAAGAGGCAGCGTCGGCCCATATTCCAAGGCACCACATGGGCGTCCGAGTTATCCATATACAGAGAACCAGAATTTATATCTTGGCACTGTCTGCAAGTGCAAAAGTTATTTTTAGCCTATATTTCACTTCTCAAGGCTCTAAAATTTGTTACCTAGAAGCTTCTGGGACCGAGCTGTTCATTCAGTGTTAAATCAATCAGGATGTATAGGAGGTTCAATGAAATGCTGTGCTTAGAAGGATAGTTAAAGAGAATGTATTCCCTCTGTACTGAGAGAGATCTGAGACTGTACAGCACCTCTTTGGGGGTATTTTAGCGTGCAATGCACACATTCGATCTGGTAAGTATGTATCGGGCACCCAAGAAATTGTACACACCTCGCATAGTTCCAGGATTTCGTGGAGATATAAAATTATGTATCTGAACAATCAGAGGACTCTGAATCTGTAACACATTTCCAAGAGCAGTGTCTTTGTTACTTATGATTATACTCATTAAGTATCTGTAATCACTGCGGCATGACTTGTAATATAGCAGTACATCCAAAGAATACTACAGGAAGGCGATACAAAAGCATCACAAATTTGTGCTATAAGTACCTCTGTTTGTTCCTTCTCTTTATTCTGTTTCTCCGTATCTGATTTAACATCTGGGGCCACAGGTTTTTCTCTGTCAGGTTCCTGCTCCTGCTGCATGCCCCTCTGCTTCTGTCTTGCTATGGAAATCCAGGCTGGCCCTGCAGGACTGTCGGGATCTCTTCCAGATTCTCCAGCAGCCACGGGGGAAGGCACGCTTCTCTCTGTTGACAGATTATTTATGTACATGGTTATATGAAAGAGTGGTAATTAGCTTCAGCTCGCAGTTGCTCGATACGCTGATTGGTCCCAGGACGTGTGACCAGCCTGGGTAAATAGGAATTCTGTTTAGTTTGGCCTCCAGAGAGCAATCTTCCTGTGCTCGCTGTTTTAAGTTACCGTTCTACTGGTGAAAAACTCTTCGCACCTTTGTTCAGCTAGAGTCACACTGTCACTGCCCTCACGTGAGGGAGATGCAGAAACGTCAGTCGAGCTTCATTAATCTACCCGTTTTCCAAGGTCTCCCCTTCTGCTCCCTCCTCCCATCTGCTTCATGGCCTCTTAGAGACAAGCAGCAGCCGATTCAAAGCTGGACACAGCTGGAACACGGTGTGGCAGAGGCAGCCCCCTCCCCGCTGCGGCTGCCCTCGGCTCCCGCTCTTCCACTGCACCCAAAATTCAGTTTTCCAACTAATGTGGAGCCTCTGTGTGGTTTAAAAGAGGAACAAGAACAGTAGTAACACCCTTAGAGCCACGTTAGAGGCATGACAGGGCCTCAGGGAAAGATGATTTAACCTTTCCCAGCCATTTCTGGCCACTAATGTACCCAAATTTACAGAAGGGTATTTCAGAGCAGAAGTTAAGCTTCTCATCCTCAAACCACATGTGGTCCTGCCCCTAGGAGAAGTTTGTTACCTAGTTAGCATCCTTTGCAGGGACCCAGGAGGAGGCAGACCCATCCAGGAAGGATTACTGCCCCGGTGTGCCAGCCTCCCTCAGGGCTCAGCTGCTGTGCTGGCGTAGAGCTGGGCCACCCAGCCACAGGACCCCGTGGAGATGACAGACGCGTCTCTGGAGGGCTACGGTCGAATTTAGAGGAATCTGGCCCTGATCAGGAAAGCAGGCAAATGTCTCTGAAGGCACATTTGAGATGCCTCATACTGGCATAGGAGATGAAAGGGATGATGTTCTCCCAAGAGCTGGAGTCAGCAAACTCAGGCACATTATGAAAGCCCACAAACTTTCTTTGCTCAGGGATTTTCTCAAGTCGCTGTTGTACCTCACTAGAGACAGACTAGTTATTTGAGCAAGAAAACATTGTAAAGCCTATGTCAGCTAAAAAACACAAAAAGAGAAAACACAAGTTTTGCTTTAAGGCCAAAGCAAGATGTTTTGCCAGCTCATGCCTGCATTTCCCTTCACGTTCACCTCGTGATCCTTCAGGGAAACCTCTTGAAAGAAACAAGCCAGAAAGTCCAGCTGTGCAAATGCAGCACAGTAAAGCAGGGTCCCTGGACACTGAAAGAGCTTCCCTCGCTCTTGCATGGCAAGTTACTCCAATTCTCTGCATCCCACCTATGCCCCGTCTTTCCATGCCAACAGCTGTTCCTCCCATAATCTTCCTCCCTTCTCTTCACTAGCTGCCCTCGCTTCTTTTTTGTCTCATTTTACAGGATGATAGAGAATAAGACTGGGAGAGATCTCAAGATGTCAACTAGTCTATCCTTCAGCTGCAAGGCAAGATCAGTTGCAAGATCAATTTCACATAAACTGTTTCCTGACAAATACGTATCATCTAACCTGTTCTTAAAACCCTCCAAAGACCGGACAGATCTCAGAGTCTCCCTAGACAACCTATCCTATGGCTTGGCTCTTCTTTTACGACTAGATTTTTTCCCTATTGGGTAAGTTACATCTTTCTTGCTCTAATTTAAATCCGTAACTTCTTCCCCTGTACACTATGGACATGAGCAGATTACTCATAGCCTCCTTGCAGCAGCCTTTTATGCATTTAAAGACTTAGACCGTGTTTTCCCCATTTTTTTAACTTTTCTGATTAGTCATATTCTCTAGATCACTCTTGCTTTTGTAGGAATTGTCCTATTTTGGTCCAAATCTTCTTCAAAATATGGTGCTCAAAACTGGCATGTAGCACTTGAGAAGAAATGGTGCTAGCATCAGGTGAAGTGGAAGGACTACCCCACTTCACCTGAGATGGTCTCCTGTACACGTCAGGCAGTATGATGAGTTTCTTGCAGCATTATGTTATTCCTGTTTTATATTTAGTTCGTGAGCTCCAGATCGTGTTACTTCCCCTCTTCCATCCCCCATTTGTATCTGTGAATCAAATTATTTTTGCACATATAACAGAACTTTCTAGTTGTCTGTAATGAAAATATTCTTTTCAAACTATGTTTCCCCTTTCTCAAGATAACCCTGATTTCTATTACAGTCCTCCAGTGTGCCCACAGGCTTTCCAGCTTGGTAATACTTGCAAATGTAATAAGCACGCACTTAGTTCTGCCACCCATGTCCTTAAATATACTGAATAGTGTCAGACCTAAGATGGCCACCATCTAATATGACAGTGAATCATTAGTTGGCACTCAGTAGCTTTGCATCAACCCAATGAATAGCCTCACCAAGACTATATTTATAGGAATGTCATTATATTTATAGGAAAGCCCTATGAGACCAGTTATCATTTGATTTGACTGCTCTTGACCAAGCCATGTTGGCTAGAATTTATATCTATGTTATCTTGTAGACATTTAGAAATAGCTTAATTATTCCTTTCGGTATTTCATATTAAGTGGTATGTAACACCTTTTCTTCTTCTCTTCTCTTCTCTTCTCTTCTCTTCTCTTCTCTTCTCTTCTCTTCTCTTCTCTTCTCTTCTCCCACCCTTTTCAAGAAGTGCCAACTTCTGGAGTTCACCACCAGCAGCTCAAGGACTGCTAGCCCATCTTCTCTGAGTATCTTAGGACAAATTTCATTACGATCGTCATCAGTAAACCCACACAGTTGAACTGATGTGATGTCTGCTAATGCATCTGCCACCATATTCTCTCTTTTGCTTGTAGGCCATGCCCTTGAACCCATCTGCACCTTTTTAGGTCATGAGCAATTTGGGCAGGACCTGTTAGTGCATTGCCCAGTAAAGCCAGGTGCCACACTTCATCAGTTCCCAAAGTGCTACTGTGATACACAGATTGACTGCCACTACTGAAGGTGATGGAGATGTCTAGTCTTCCTCAGAGGTGAGGATCCCTCACGCAGTACATAAAGTAGCTTTTCACTTCAGTTACCTCCTATCCGAATTAGTCAACTTGTTTTCCTGCATCCTGTAATGAATAACCATGCAACAGTTAGGCTCAGTATTATGAAGATGTTTCCCCCTTGAAGCCTCCCTGTGCCCTGCCGGACTGATCCTGTAAATCTATCCCATCTAACATACCCCTTCCTCCTAGGTACAGACCTTTTCTCAGCCCAGAGAAGACAGGGCTTCTTCTGTGACTGTACAGCTACAGACACACCACCACACACATCCTTTTCCATCACCTTTTTACCTTCCTTCACTGTTGGTAATGTCTCGGCGCTCACAAACACCAACATCTTTACGCTGAAGGTCCTTTTCAATCCACCCACCAGCTTCCCCATGATACTGGGAACCTGGCTTCTGCCTTGACGCTTCCACTGATGTACTTCTTAGTCTCTGTGATTCAAAATCACCCTTTTTGTTTTCTCCCATTTTCCCTGTCACACCGCAGGAGCTTTCTGTAAACACCAACTGAACCGCACGTTGCTCTTCTTCTGCTCCCACTGCACAATCAATACCGACAAAATGACTGCTATGCCCAGGCTCTATTTACTGCGCTACATATAATGGTATTATTGCTACCTGTGCTCCTGTTTCTCTGTCATCCTCATGGATTTAGAATTCATCTTTCCGTTATTTCAATGTGCATTGCCTAGCACAACAGGGTTCCCAGTCCCACAGTCTGGAGGCCACTATTATAACAATGTTTTTCATAAGGCAGATACTCTTAATGAAGGCATCAAGCACTTTGGCTCTTCGGACCATTCTCCCTGATGAGACACCAGACATCCTAGCCATCCCAATTAAAAGGCAGCCAAATTAGAGCCAAGTATCAGCCCATAAGAGATGGTATCAGAATGCCCCTGTGATAGTAGGGAACAAAAGCTCTTTATCATCATCTTTAAAGATTTTATATGTATCTGTACGGGCCTGACTTAGGACAGCAGAGTATTATCACCTACAGAGGATCAAGAGCTGATCTGCTTCTGGGAGAGGCTTTCTTGGTTCTTTAAGCAATTACGTTCTGCCCTTCTTCCTGTGAGAGTGTTTGCTGCAGAAAGCCAGGCAGGCAGAGGAAATGCCTCCTCTACAGCGAAAAACCATCAGATGCAACTCGTGCAGGATTTGCTACCTCATCTGTCAGCCAGAATTACTGTAAGAGGTAGAAGAGGTGTGTTCACTATTTATTATCTTTCCCATTGCCCAGAGGTCCTTTACATCCTCTCACCTCCAACTAGAGAAGGCTTCTTGGCAGTATACATGCACTGCTGTTCCAGCCGGAAGGATGAAAGGTGGTGAAGTAATCTAGGAGATAGCATGGTGATGTAAGTTGGCAGTTTAAGGTGATCTGAGAGTCTCCTATGAAGCTCTTGGTACCCTGAGGGGCACCAAGAGGCCAAAAGCTTCCTTGGGAAGCGACTATTCACAAGAGAAGTGCTGCTTGCACATCTTCTTCCTCAGTTCCGTGACTGATCACCTTGAACAAGCCCTCCCTATCTTATCTCATCCAGTCATGAGGTAGTCTGCGCGCTTTTACGGTTCATCACATGGCAAAGCACAGCTTTTAAGCAACCGGATAGCCAGAGTGGAACCAAAAGTACTCAAAAGCACAATCTAATTCCTGCTTCTGCTGCACGTCACGTGCACAGCAGCTAGTACAATAGTTCCTAGCTGGTAAATGCCACTTTTAGGGAGACAACGTAGTACGAAATGCAAGCAGCAGCATCCTCCATCGGAAGCTGTGCGAGTTCGACAGGCCACAGCCACCACAAACGCCCTGTGTTTCACTTCGCTGGTAAAGCAGGGCTGAGCCTCTTGCTTCCGCGTTACACTCCAGAGATTTTCTGAATAAAACTAAAATCTGAATCGTATTCTTCAGTTCTTATTATGACTTGTTATTTTAAACAATATGCTATTCAACTCGTTACTTACTAACTTCGTAAGCTAATAAAGGATATTGCTGGCAGCGATTTGCATCTCATTCACTCAGAGTTTTAACCTCGTGATTGCGTCTTTCCCTGGTTTCCTTGGAGCTGGCTTGGCCTCAGGCTTTTTGAAAGACAAGCGACTCCCTTCTTCCCCTTGGGATAAGTCACCAACAATGGGAAGATACCAGGTCAGAACTTGTCAGGCCACTCTGTGCACAATGTCACCATGTATTAAAACTAGCATTTAATGTAGGCTGCCGAGGTCTTCTGCTGCCACTTGAAACCACACCCAGCAGCTGCTGAAGGCCTCCCTTCACCTCTCTCCCACAGCCACCAAACACACGTGGACAGTCGCAAGACCAGCCGCTCCGTCCGTGTTCTTCACCATTTCCGCAGCTTCCAGACTGACCACCAAAGATAAGCCCTGAAGCCAAGTGAACCGCAGCCACCTGCACCATAGCCACCTGCTCCGTTCCCTCCCGCAGATCAGAATCACCCCAGCTCTCCTCAGCCGGGTCCGACAGCGGCAGGGCTGGCTGCCTCAGTGGTCCCGAAGCGGGGAAATTCCCCTGCTGCAGCCCCACTAAATGCAGGTATCTGTTTCCTTCAGTATCTTACTAAAGCAGCTTTTTTTTTCTTTTCTCAGAGACTAATGCTCTGATTGCTCTGATCTTATAGATGAAATTTCTTCTGCCTAAATATTGTGGAAATGAATGCGTACAATTGTCATTGATAGTTGGATATTATTCTTTAATGTGTGTCAGACTGGCTGTGTGAACAATAAGATGAAGATAAAACATTAATCTTTATGTGTAAAAGGAGATCTATGATTGACTTGTTATTGCGCATTGGTTTATATACACACATAGAAAGTGTAAGAGAAATACATACCGATTTCTGTCTGTTGACAGACAGATATACTCAGTGTATTCAACTGTATCTGGGGGTGCATGTGCTGGTTATATGGATAATCACAGCAAAGCCATATTTAAACATTACCCAGAGATTTAGGGATTGATTTTTTTTTTTAGAGATGGCCTCAGATATTGTACCCATTTCCTTTAAATCTAAAAGCCTTTGTGTGCACAAAATATAGCAGAGGCTTTTTATAACATTTAAATCTCATATCTGCAAATGAACATCTTACGCCTGCAAGGACTGCAAAGAGTGGTTACTCTTGGCATACATCTGTGCAGGCGAAAGGTCAGAGGCAGAATATTCGAGCCTTTTGAAAGTCATACCTCTAACAGCAAGCAAAGCTAACTTGTGGATTCCCTGCGTATTTTAAAAGCAAACATACTCGAAACTAATCCAAACAACTTTACACAGGGAGATACCCCCCCCCATATACAACAGTGTCATTGTTTTATAACACCGCTTATGCATGCATATTTAATTCCACACTGTTGTATCTTTGCTCATTTATAAAACAACAGTTATTTTAAGAAGGGCTTTACAAATACACATGGCATTTAGTGTACCCTGGCCTACATATTTCCCTTTGTTTATTAAAGCACTACGTGCATTTATGTCAGCGTACACACCCAATGCCTTAATTTCAGACAAAGCTATTCTAAAAGATTGGCTAAGTATTTTTGACATTTCTTTCTTCTCTAAGCTGCTCTGAGAGGGATTCGACTTTTGGTTGGATCTATACGACCGATGCCAAGAGAGTCTTTTTGACAAAAGAAACTGCTATGTTTGCATCAAACTCTATTTCACTGCTGGAAAACAGCCATATTGCAAAATAGCCTGACACAACTGAAAAAGCAACTTCTTCTGGGGGGAAAAAAAAAAAAGACAGCTTTCTTTTCAGCTATAGCCAGGACAGCATTAAAGCAATGTCTTTTTTATGTAGAGAGAAACATTTTTCTTGTCATTTCAGAGCCTGTATCTGCCAGACAATACACACCAATTTCATTCACCGTTACGTTCACCATCCCTCCCCGAGCTCCTTTTCTCTGTTAGAGCATGTGTCCCCGCTACAGCTCCTCAGCTGCTGATTATATAAAAATCCTAATACGCACACTCACACAGGTATTGCTTACGGTTTTGATCTTATAATAATCTGTTAGCATATGTTAATTGTTTCTGCCCTTTACAGGATTTATAGCAAAGTGTATCAATCCCAAACGACATAGCTTAACCTTTTAATTCTTGCAAAGACTTGTGCCTTTAGCTCCAGAAACTTAAAAATTACTCCTCCTGGGGTGACTAATTTCACGCAGCCATTAAAGAGCCACCTTGCAGCCCGACAGAGGCCAAGCAATCCCCAGCTAGCTCCCCAGAAAACTCTGGAGAGCAGGAGTGCTGCTTTCGCCTGGGGTGGTAAGCCAGCAACCCACCAGCCCTCTCGTCGTCCTTGGTACCAGGAGTGCTGAAAAGCTAAAAATTGAACTGAATGAACCAAATTGCTCCTGCTCACCCCGTCACACAGCAAACTGACTTTTTCGAGATGACTATACATGAGAAGGGAACTGCACCCCCTTACATCACCATTTCACAGCTTATCTTCTTGTTCAGCGCAGGGATTTCCTAACACTCAGTGGGAAGAAACTCGCTCACAGCATAAAGTGTCTCCTGACAGTAACCACAGCTCTTTGAAAGGGCTGATGAACTCAAGGACTACGAGAGGGCTGGGTGGAAGCACTAAGGGTGGTTGGACAAAAAAAAAAAGAAGTGTGTGTCCCCGCAGATCAGGAGGCCAAACACGGCTGGCAAGCCACACGATCCACAAAGGGCCGTGCTGATTGCGCTTGTCAGATTTCTGCTGCTTGCAGTTGCAAAGACATACTCTCGACTCACTGCGCTGAGGCAAATGTTTCAAAGAGCTTAAAGTGATGTTTGGGCAGGGGTAGTGCCCACTAAGTCCTCATTGCGTCCCATGGCTCTCCTACATCTTGGAGAGCAGCATCGCTTCTGGGGTCACTGTGCAAATTCCCCCACCAACGCTGGTGCGGTGCCAGGGCAACCAGAGGAGGTGGGCAGACCTCATTCACCCGTGACTTCAGGCGGCCAGCTCAGGCTGATGTCATAACTTAGCACAAGGAGGCGCTTGGTCAGATGTCTAACGAGAAAGGTCTGCAGTGGGGTAGGAAGGACCCCGGGTCAATTTGGAGCAGGCTGCTTTGTATTTAGAAGTAAACTGTTTCTGAGTCCTAGCATGCCGACATATCAGAACCCATTACAAAGCAACTCAAAGCTGGAACTACGTGGAAAACTGTAGCAGCTTTGCTTAAGGTGATACAATAAGAATGGTGGGGCAGTAGATAAGGAAGACGACTAATTACCATCACAGACCAATCTGAACCACTGTGTTAAACAACCTCAGGCCATACAGATTTGGTGTAATACTGTCCGGTGGAGAGGAACATGTCCAAAATAGGGCTCCTCGACCTGCAGCCTCAGGTTCAAATTCCAGGTGTGTGCACCCCTGCTGGGGGGGGGGGGGGGGGCGGGGCAGGACATTGCTCTCACCAGCAGACTCTATTTTGCAGAGGACAGTCCTGAGCCTGCGGGCAGGGAGTCTCCTTTGCCTCAGGGCTGAGAAGCAGAGAAGCCTGGAGGAGAACTGTGCTCCATGGCTTCATTTCTTTCCCTTCTCCCTCCTCCAGCACCCACCATCTCCCGCCCCGGAGACAGCTCCCGCTGCGGACAGACACCCTGGGACTCAGCAAGAGGGAGGGGGAAAAAGGCTGTGTGCAGGAGCGCTGGTACCTCTGCTGCTTTCCCCTGTCCTCTGGCAGACCAGCCATACTGTGCTAGGTCTCCTCCTCGCTTGTTCCTGGTATGACCCTCCCCAAAGTCTCAATCGATCAGAGATTTGGGCGTCACTACAAATAATCAACTACTTCTCAGGTCAGGGCAGAGGGGAAAATGCCTTTAAAGGGAGTGTTGGGATTATACAAAGGGAGAGCGCCTTGCCCACAGGGTGCGGGGAGGCTCTGGCTGTGGGAGCCTCGTCCGGCCGTGGAGGCCAGGAGCTGATGAATCCCCTCCTTTATGGCCGCTGGGAGAGCAGGAAGCTGTAAACATGGCAAGAGCCCTGCAAAAACATCTGCGATGCTGCAGCAGATGACAACTGGAATCAGCTGTCACTCAGGGCATCAGCAGGTTGCCTTTGGGGCCAGGAAGAGGCTTTTGTCACCCTAAAGGACAAGTAGCCTGCTGTGCCCTGAGGTCTTCTTCTGGCTTGGTGTTTCCCCACTCCAAAGCTCAGAGACTGACACCAACCGGAGAAGAGCAACCAAAGGGGAGAGCTCTGCAATGGCACAAAGAAACCTTTTCATTTGCTTGGCCAGCATCTCCTCCTCACATCCTTAACATCAAACCCGTGACCAGACAGATTCAGGGCAGGGAAGAAGTTTCTCCCACATATCAGAAGACCTAAAGATTTTTTTTTCCCCTTTTCGCTGTTCTCTGAAGTGAAGAGCAGAGGTCTCCTGTTAGAACTGCTTGAGCGTACTTCACCTAACTTGTTTACTGTCATTGCAAAGACCTCAGACAGTGGTGCCACTTCCAGTCTTTTCTGTTCTCTGTCTGTAGCACACAATGTATTAGTCTCCAGAGGACTGATTTTTTTTAACTCTAACCCAATTATATAATACAGACAACAGGGTGAAATTTAACAGTCTACAGTAGACACGATCTTGTGGTCTCTCCTGCCTTTAAACTCCAGGAAGCTGCAGGGTAGTTAATTTTTTGTTTTTAAACAAGGAATGAGTAATGATAAAGATGGATAAATGAATAAGCAAAGCTCACAGGAGACAATAAATAAATGGCATGTTGAGCATGCCAGGCAGTTACTAGTATTTCTGCCTCAATGCTATGGTGAAAAAGAAGGTCTAGAGGTCTGAGTCACTCATCCCATGCAGGGCACTGCACTTAATATGTGCTCCTGGCTTTTGAATTGCCATACAGCCGCTCTAAATGGGGACACTTAGTGGCTTGATATTTCTGTTTCACAATACTTGCTAATGCACTTTATTTTTTGAGTGCCACTTTGAACATCCCTTAAACAATGCCCTGAAATGCAAAAACCACAGGCAAAAATATCTTATTCTGTCTGCTGCTTCTTCCCTGCTGTCCTTCTGATAATCTTTTCAGCAAAGGAAAATCGGGGAGCAACATCACTGAAGGCAGAGCCGTCAGCTTGCACTCACCGGCGTTGTGATTGACACGACAGGGCTGCCTCACGCTCTCTCACAGATAAGGTCATTCCTAGTGAGTTAAGATAACTTTAAAAAGTATCGTGAGTCTTACCAGGCAATTTACAAGGATTTGACTTTTTCTCCAAGTCTCTATCTTCATTTCTGGGTTCGGGAGAGTGAATAGCTTTGTCCTGCTTCTCCCTGTTTGCAGTAGTATTTGGAGCAGTTATGTTTTGCAAGGCTGGCTTTTTAGGCAACGGAGGTTTGCTACTAAGCTGTTCAGAGGACTTTGCTTTGGGTTTGATCTTTTCATTTAAAGAATCACCAATATTTGTACTGGCTGGTTTTTTGATCTGTGCCTTATCACCTTTTAGAAAGGAAGTCAATCCCTCATTTTCTAAATTGAATTCTGCACTGTATCTTTTAATCCCTTTTGATTCTGGTGATGAGTTGTCTCTATATTTCAAGGACAGTGAGGTGGATCTAAGTTTCACTTGAAAAGGACTTTTATCTTCACAGCTTGGCTGATTCTGAGATACCACCCAAGAATCGCTTGGCATTGGCACCACATCAACAGCCGGAGAAATGCAGTCAGCCAAAATTTCTGTAGATTGGCCTCTGTTCTCAGAGTCGGACTCTGGCAGCAAAGCCTGCTTTTTGTTGCTACTTTTTTCCTCCTCCAGATCTGATCCCTTCTGCAAGTCTTCTTTCCACTTCTCATTTGTCGAGGAGACCTTTGCTTTGGACAGGAAGAATCCGGTATTTAATGGGCTTTCCAACTCTGATCCATCTGGGAAGTGTAGGCTTCTGGTCCTTGGCCTCTCCCGTGCAGAGGAAACAGAAAACTTTCTCAAGGCATTGAGTTCATTGACTACTTTTTCAGCTTGCTTTCCCAAAAGTTCCTCCTTGTGGACCAGAGACTGACTGTTCTCCTTACCAGAAGCAGCTGCCTCTTGTGCAGTCTTTGTTTTCTCTAGAAAGAAGGAAGCAGATGATCCCATCCGCATTGAGGAAGTAGGATGTGAAACACAGAATGAGTCCGTGGGCTGGAAAGAACCTATGGAAAATTGCTTGCTGGACTCTGACAACAGAGCAACCTCTTTCTTTGCCTCCTTATTACAGGGCGTTGCCACAGGTATCTGATCATCCTTCTGTATATTTTCTTTTGATCCTTCCAAGCAAACAATACTATTCTTACTAATTGACCTATCTTCTTCGGATGGTATTTTATTTACAGAAAACACAGTAGGAAGCTCCTTATTTTCTTGATTTAAAATATCGATTGACCGGTCAGTCACGTCCCCAGACAACAGAACCGGTGTTTCTGAGGAATCTTCTTGCTTTTGTACGTCTCTGGCTGGACCGGAGTAGGACGAAGTTGCCGAGTCTTTGCCTTCTAACAGCAATGAGGACTCAGACTTCACACACGTTGTTTCCAGTGTTGGTTGGCAGCCCTCTGGTTTATTCTCTGGTAGCAGGGCTTCCTGTGCAAGATCAGACTCAGAAGTAGGCTGAGTCATCGCTGGTCTCAAAGCAGGGGGAAGGTCCTCAGGCATTCTGGGCTTCAGCCAGGAAGCCACATCCTGTGCTGCAGCTGTGCCGCATGGCAGTTCTTGATTGCTGGGTTTGAATACAGCATCTGGCAAGTCTGTCTGCAACTCCTTTTCATCATCCTCCTCTTCTTCTGGGGTACAGCTCAAATCAGTCAGAGATTCAGACTGGGTCCTCTGCAAGAAAGAAATTCAGAAAGCCCCATCACCATGCACAGATTTACTTTTTTTCTTATTCAGCATTGCATTTACAACCAATACTTGCCTCCAATGCTGAGCTCGCTGTTTTCTTAACCTACATACTGGATGCTTTTTTATCTAAGCAGATCCTGGAATAATGTATTTAACCAATATAAAAGCAATCAGTGACACTTCCTTCTGCACAACTAGTGCTTTCATGCCTTTGTAGATGGGAACTTCATCAAAACAATGGCCATTGGACCATCCTTGGCACTTGATTCCCCAGAGCATACTGGATATGTTGTGTTGCTCTTAGGCAAAAAGCAGCACTTGAAAGAGAAAAATCTGTGCCTTTGTACTTTGCTACTCCATACTAGCATTAAAAATAAAACAACCCATTCTTCCTAAAGCGTGACTCTGAAGAGGGAAGGGTGCATAGAAGGAAAAGCAAAAACCTAACAAGTCCATCCAGTTATGACACTCTATGCCAGCTGAGTATCTACCCCCATATGGCAGTCTTCTGTCTAATCACACTGCCATACAGCATTATAACCTTGCCTCCTTTGCATAGAAGCCTTCTTTTTCTTTCAAGAGTTAAACGAGTTGATAAAAGTTTGTAAATGCATACGTACTTATCTGTGAGGTCTTGCGATTAAGCTTCGGGTAAGGATTGGCAAAATATACAGGATTATTCGAAAGCACGTTATTAAGCTGCTGAATATGCATTTTCCTATGGTGCCTGTATTAGCTCACTGATTCACTGTAGTTTGGATGCAGGCCCTAATTCTAAGAACACAAACCCTGCATTCGGAAGGTACTTTTAGGGTTCTTCCAACCTCTTGTTTTGCAAGTGCAATCACAAAGACAGAGCTGCAATGCCACCTGCGTTCACAATCCATATACACAGGAACATAAAAGCAGAAGACATCAGTTAGCCAGAAGCAAAGTACACAGGCAGAGTCGGGCAGGAAAATATTAACAATTGTATTATTGAAAGATGTAAACACTCTCCATGGAAAACCAGGAGGGCTCAGTCATCTGGCAGTTTATGGGCAGACTGGACAAAGCAATTATATTTCAGTAACAATTTTACAATGGAAGAGGAGGTTTGATCAGTGAGTTATTGCTTTACATGCATTTCTAAATAACTGGCCTCATCATTGTGTTGCTCACAGTGGTGCTCTACTGAGCCCAAAGATCACTCACAGATTTTGAAAAATACAGAATATCAGCTAAGTAATAATTACAGACAGAAGGGATAATATTCCTGGTGTTAAGCAAGCCAATGTAATGGCTTCAATGTATTTAAAACATTGACAGAAACCGCAAACAATAAAGTGCAAATACTGTAGCAAGAGCTGCAAACTTTAGTTCTAAAAAGAGGAGAGAAGGAAGAAAAATTAAGCTATGCCCTTCATAAGATATGACAAAAAATTAGATAAATGGTGTTTTAAAAAGATGGTTACAAAAACTTTTTTTAATAGTATACACTTTTTATAGTTTTTGTTTAATAGTGTACACCTTTTTTTTTTTCTGTGGAGACTTCTTTTAAGTCTCTGGAGTGCACATAAAGGGTTTACAAGTTTTGGGGCAGGGAGAGGGGTGAATTCAGAACAGGCCTAATATACAGAATTTGGCTCCAATTAATAGGTCACCACTTATTCTTTCTCTACTTTTGGAAAATACAAGCCCAATTATATTTGGAAAGTTTTAGAACAGCTCCTCCATCAATAGTCTCTCAAAGACTCAAGATTTTACAGGATCTTTCAGACTACAAAAAGTGCACAAGTTGATCATAACACTTTCCAAAAAATTTTTTTAAGTAAGAAATGAAGCACTCAGCCCCAACTTCCGCATTGCAAACAAGACACTAAATTCTACTGCACAGTAAATTTAAGAAGAAATTGTTACATAAACTGCTGCGTCAAGAGTTAACAAGTAATCTCATAATATTTAATCTGTTGCTAGTGTCTACTCCAGATACGTAGCCTCATCAAATAACAGCTATTAAAACCCAATGAAATATCCATGCTGCAACCTGAATTTTCTTATCATATCTGAGTTTGAAATACAAAGTCCAGTAAGAACTTCCTGGTTTTGTGTCAAAGGTGACACTGATTATTTTCACAAGTACCTGAGAAAATCTTCTCATTTTACTGGATCTCTGGTTCCGGGGTTTTATTAAAAGCTTGTGTTTAGCAGCAGAATTATCCAAGCAAGAGGAAAGCTCAGGTGGAGTGTCAAAATTGGCTGTAGGCGAGATGATGCTGTCAGGTATCTGAGGAGCTCCAGTTTTAGCACTTCCACGCCTGGGGAACAGCTGACCATCTGTAGAGTGATACCTAGAAGGACCCAATGTAATCTGAAAAAAAAAAATCCCCAAATAAAGAATCAAACAAAGAAACAAAGGCATGAGAATGACTATTCTACAAAGAAAGGGCCATATTTGTTGGCATTTTAAGGTTGCCTGTTTTTCTTTTTGACATCTCTTTAAAATACATTGCATTTCCTAATGTTGCACGTGGAGTACTGGTGTTAGCAATTCTGCCCTTTTAGCTGCTTGAATATCATGGTATACTGTCCAGAGGCAAGAACCAAGGGACACTTAACTAGAAGATCTAAAGCACACAAATACATGGCCAGCATGTTTTAGAAGACAGGTTTATGAAGAGTACTCAGTTACAGAACCTAAAGGGCCAATTTCCCTTCAGGGTCTGTCCTCCAGCATCTGTGTGTAGGTTCCTCCCCACAGTTATGCTGGGCTGGAGCATCTCCAGCTTCCTATACTTCATCAGGTCCCTTCCAACTCTACAACACCCTCCTAAAGACAAAAGAAACAAACATCGGTGGCATTGACACTGAAGTCGGCTTGCGTTTTTTCCTCATGTGTTTATACCTGCAAAATAACTAGGGACTTTACCTGAAATGTAAAATTTCATGTATAGACTATTCTGGGGAACAAAACGATGGATAATTCCTACTAGAGGCCAATAACCCGTCCAGAAACAACTCCTGAATGCTCCAAGGGGTGCAGTACTTTCATGAAGCTGGAATCCAGCTTGCCTGTGCGCTTCACCAAAAACTACCCTAGTCCCAGGGCTGATGCAACAAGCAGACTGAAAAAATTGTAAAAAATTACTCTAAAAAGGGTTCTTCCTTTCTGTTGGATTCAGTTTTTGCAAACAGGCAAAATGATATTTCCAAACTATCTGTCATGGCATTAACATGACCTCTGACAACTCGTGACAGCACTCCCTTCGTAGGCTTGAAATTTCGGTTCATTTCATTAGAGGAGCTTTCTTCCTTTATCACACTTTCTTCTTCTTTCTGCTTTTCTTCTTCCTTCTTCTTTCTCTGGAAGTGGTATTTTACTGAGGGGGGGTAGATGGGAGAAGGAGAGAGCAGGATAGTGTTCATTTTATTTAAGGAGGGAAAAAGCATCAGCGTTTTCTGCAAGTAGAGTTTTGCATTATGCACTGCAGCCAAAAGATACTCTGTAGCGTAGCGAGGGCCTGCTACTGCTTCCTCAATGGCCAGGGGAAGATTTCCATTGATTTTAGCGGAGGCTGGATCCACAGCTTCCGATCATGCTTTCCATTTAAAAAAAAGAAAAAGTAGCTCAGCGATGCTGAATAATGGATGCTTTCATTAATTTTCACTCTACAGTATCTGCAGTCTAGTACTCAAATATGACTAATGTACAACAAACGATACGTGGCTGCATTATACATTAGCACCTAACAGTGAATACATTGACATTTCAGCTCCATGATAAAGACGGAGCACATACTCTCTTTCAAGGCACATCATTATTTGCCTGCCTTTCTTTAGGCTTCTGCTTTTCCTCGAGAACTTTGCATGTCTTCCCGTTGGCAGTGCTCAGTGTTGGCCATTATGCTGGAAAATCAAGAATCTGGTTTGTTACTTAAATTTCAGCAGCCTGAGTGAATGCCAGCTCTGAGCCAGCTGCAGAAGTCGCCTGTCCCATGAAGCCTGGCTCTGTCGAAGCCTGCTAGAGGAGGGGATGGCTGGCAGACCCCCTTCCCCAAACCCCATGTGCGCATGGTTCGGTTGTCCTTCAGCTGGTCGTGCTGGGTGGCACAAGGTGGGGGGCCATGAGGGAGCCCCATCTCCAAAGCCAGGATGGGACTGTTCAGATCTCTTCCTCCTTTCTTTGATCCAAGAAAGCTTCCAAGACACAGCAAGGTGTCACTGCCGCCCAAAATCTCAGGGTTGCATTGTGCAAAACTCCTCAGCCTTGCCAGCTGGTCTCCTCTGACTTGTAGAAGCAGGGCTAATCTTTCCAAAATGCCAGGTAGTAGACCCTGCGGTCTGGGAGGAAAGCCTTCAGATGGGGCTCCTTTCTGGCTGTGCTCTGAAACTGGACTGGGATGAAGAGAGCTCTGAGCTAAACGATGGTGAATGTGGAAAACACTGAGCAACCGCGTAGTCACCACCGTGTCTCAGGAGTCAGCGAGTGAGTCAGAGAGTGATGTTAATGGAACAACAGGGAGACATAACTCCTCCTTTAGTAAACATGCATCTGGACTGGACAAATTTACAGGGAGCCTATACCAGTTTTCAAGAAATACCTTCTTGACATGTTCTGTTGTTTTTCTTTAAAAGTATTAAAATTTCACTGTTTTTCAAACAGCTTCGTGTGGAATCTAACAACTATGGCCAGAAATCTTTGCTAAGCCTGCTGCAGCTGGCCTTGAAATACATTTTGCATAATTACTAAGGAATAGTCAGCTCAGGACTAGCTTCTCTATTTCCTTTCTGCAATTCCCCTCCACCCCTCCTCCTATTTCTAGAAAAAGCTTTTCCCTTTACCCCCTGTGTTGTTTCCACCATGACTCCAGCTGCGGACAACTAAAAGGGACTCTTCAGAGCCTTTCAAAACCGCCCTTTAATCAGCCAGAACGGCTGGCTGCTGATTGAAGAAAGCCATCTATTTGCCTGTACTCAAGTCCTGAAAACATCACTTCAGCAAAATTCACAGCTCGCGCTGGCTCACGTGGCCAGAATCCCACTGAAGGCTGAACCTCGGACTCCTAAGCAGCAATGTCAGCCACTATCATCAGGCAAACACTTTCTATACGAGCACGAGGTAACCTTGTACTTAAAGCAAGGGGATGGGCAGATTTCAGAGGATCTAGATTTTGTTCACAGCTCAACAAGCTTCCTCCCTTATTCTATGCATGTAACCCAAGCAGCCTTTACTGCAATTTCCCGTCTTTAAAAAAAAGGGATACTGTTTCAGTGTCTAAATCTGGTTGGTTGTGTTTGGAGATTAAATCATGTCTGTAAAGTTTGCTGAAGGATATGAACTATTCTAGAGAGCTTGATTATTATCAACGGGAGATTACTTGGCATCAGAATTATGTTGATAAATGATCATAACTTCTACGTTAGACGGACAGGCATTAAAAAAGCACAGCACACAGACAGGCATGCAATTACATACATACAAGGTTGGTTTTGCAGCAGACGGGCAACAAAGTAGTATTTATGTCTTACATTTCTTTAAAAGACTACTATGCATAATTGCTTGGCCCTTAAGACATTTGGCAGAAGTTACCTGTTCTTCTTCTTCACTGCCTGTTCCAGCTAAACTCAAAGAGCTAAGGTGCTTGTGAGAGTCAGAGAACTGTGGGATGGAATGAGGAAGAGATTCAGTAAAAGATGACAAACGAGATGGATATACTCGCAGAAACCATCTACACAAAGTGCACACAGATACTGACAATGTGAGTTGTTTTTCTCTATAGTCTTAAGGATTAGCAAGGACACTGCAAACATAAAGTGTAAGACATGCAGATAAAGAATGAAATAATGTATAACAAAACTATCATTTAAAAAGAAAAAACAGTTTCAAATTCTTTTATATTTCTTTTTACGATGACAGCCTAGAAAAACATTAAAGAAGAGAGCTCTCTTTTCAGCACATTCAAGGGGGAATACAGATTTTTCAGCTTTTTTTTTTTTTTTTAATGCCTGGCAGCTCTCTGTAGTCCCTAAAAAAAACCCCTGCATCCCCATGCATGCACACAAACACATCCTCTCCTTCCTAGGTCTGCATTTTCTGGCACAATATTTATATTTTAACAGGAACAGAGATTCTAAGTAGCTGTTTACACAGAGCGAGAGCATTTTCCCATTTCGAGTAAGGTATTTCTGAATTGTTCAGAGATAACACAGTGATACATATAGCAAAACAAATAATTTATTCTGCCATCCACACGTAAGTAAAACAAGTCATTAAACACTGATTTTTGTCAACACTAGAACTACTCACTCTTGTTGTGCCTGAATTTAGGTTTTCATGGAGCAAAGACATTTCTGGAGGGCTCCTGGGTAATCCATCATCTTCAGAACTGGTCCCAGCATCCTCTGTTCGCTTTGCATGAAGTCCAAATGGAGGCGGAGGTCCCAATTTCATGGTAGGCTGGAGTTTCAACTGCAGCATGGCATAAAATACATTAGCGTGTGATAGCGATGGAGTTTTCCCCCGTACATTTTTTAGCTCAGGTCAATGAGTTACCTTTATTTTAACTTCACAATTGAATGGTCCAGAGCACAGGACATCTCACTTTAAATGTTTTCTTATGGAGCCAAACAACTCTACATTTTGCCACTATCATTTAAGGAGAACCAAGATATGATACCGCTGTCTAATTAACAAATGCAACGCTTAATGTAAGCTGCAGGCAGATCTTACTTATTAATCAAATGTTCAACCACAAATATTATCCCAAAACATCAAGCCTGGAAAGACATTCCACCTCTTGCATTTGAAAAAATTACGTTGTGTAAATTACCTGCAGAGCTCTAATCCGATCAGAAACATTTTCCTGAGAAAACACTCTTACTGGTCTTGCAGGCTCTTGCCCAGTCTCAGGGATGAAAATGCTGTCGTGTGACAAAGCTCTGCTTCCCATAATGCCTTTATGTGTCCTAGAATAATGTAACAAATGAGTGAAAACATACAGACTTTTTTGCCAGTCCTATTACTCTTAACTCAGGTGGTCTGTTGAACGCGAAGTGGGAGATAGGTGAGCGCAGCATACATCAATCAGATTCCAGACTTCCCCATGAATATAATACAGTCATTCAGGCTAATCTAGGTAACACCTTTAAAAACCAAACAAAAATTTGCAAATGCTGTTATCTGTCACGTTAGCAAACTGAATCAAGGTTAAGGACAGTTTAATCCCAGCAATTGAGTTATATCTTAGGGAAAAGCTACTGCCCCTTGGGTGGAAGCCAGCAGCTGGGAGGCGTGACAGTGCTGCAGGCAAGCCCAGGTGCAAAATGAAGGGAGTTAACATAAACGAGCCTTTAACTGAGATGGACTAACTTCTTGCTAATGTAAGAATGTGTCTTGCAAATGACTGACCATTACCATAGGAAGAATAAGTACCTTTTTCTATCTAAGTGTGGCACAGTATTTAAGGTATCTCTGCCATACAGGTCATTAACAAAAATATTCAAAGCAATATAGTTCTCACATAGAATCATTTGCATAAATCCTTACAAGATGCTTACAGGGTCTTGTGGTCTATATCAAGATCCCTTATGAGCCTGGGGGACACATTTTTTCACGGACATTCTTTGTGGGCTGGTGAGAGGAAGCAGACGATGCTTTGTGGGTAGCTTCTCTCATATTCTGTTTCCTACTTTTGATGCATGTGGTATGTAACTTCTTTTGTAAATGTTACACGTGGGGCATGAACATCTTGTTTCCTCATGGGAGTGGTACAGGAGACCCGCGGACAGACAGCTAGCTGCTAGGAGGTCTCTTGTGCTCATTTTCCTCAGCTTAGCTCATAGCCTAACTGAGCAGGGACCAGAAATGTGTCCACGTGGCATTTCTTCTAGGACTCCCTTCTTTTAAATTTTTTAAATAAGACAGCTATGAAATGGCAAACCAGATTACAGAATACAGAACTGTTTGGGTTCATGTAACTATCAAGTTAATTGAGCAGACACTCTAGAGAAAAAAAAGAAAAAAAAAAAGGAGAGGAGCTGTGTATTTTTGGATCCTAGATACTGTCATAGGGACATTCTGGAACATAAACAAACATGGCAGAAAGTAACATTTTCCTTGTAATGGCTGCTATAAATACGTTTGATAAAACAATAGCAGGAAAAAGTTGATCTGTATTCCTGCTGCAGAAGGAAGGAAAGCCTGCTGCTTCTGCTTAATGTGTTAGAGACATTAGAAGAACAATTTATCTAAGTGAAAATGTGATCTCTGCAATGCATCCAAGGTCAGACAGATCTATAGCAATTTGCAAAGCAAGTGCCAGTCAGGGCTGCGATGGCTGCTCAACGCACCGACATTTTACAAAGACCGCAGCGGCAGCCAGATAAGCAGTGCTGTTGCATGTGCACATTTATCCCCGCGTGCTACCTTTGCTTTCTCTTTCTAGCAGATGCATACATCCCGGATGCATAGTGGAGGTAACCTAGATGTCTCCTCAGATTATGAGTGCTCAAATTAATTTTCCTTCCTTTCAAGGAATTTCCTGTCTAAACAAATATTAAGAAGCAAAAATGTAACAACCCTGCAAGTAACGGCACAGGAACATGGCCAAAACAGCCAAAGATCATACCCACTCGGACATGACCTTGTTGAGCCAGGCACGAGGGAGAGAAAATCTGACTATCCACGTCTTAAAAATATGTTGTCAAACAACAATGCGATAGCCCACTGTTAGACCTGGTGCTGCCAGCCCGGAACTCCTGGGGCTTCAAGCTGGACTAATATTACCGTTGCCAATGCCACAAAACACCACCCCACCCCACCCACCCCCCCCCAAGAAAAAAAAAAAAAAAAGTGTTAATAATGTCTTTTGGTTGTTTGGCGCTGCCTGGTGGCCGTGTTGTATAATGTCGTTTTAAATGGCCGGGATGGTTTACCTTTCCCATCCCTGGGCACAGCAGCATCTCTCGCCTGAGGACCAAGAGGCTTATTCTGAGAGGCACAACATCCACCAACGCAAGGACTTGCTTTTTAGGCAGCCAAGGGGCTCTTCAGTCCATCTCTCCATCCAGGAACACATTTGAACTTTAGACCTGGTTTGTTATGGTTACCTTTCAGTAGTGGGTAACATTTTTGGCAATGCCTGAACGAAGATGGGATTTTCAGAGGCAGACAGATACCCAGGCAGGGTATCTGCCAGGTATTCACCTGGCCTGACTTCAGACGTTAAACCACAGGTATCTACATCGGAGCTGGTCACCTGCAGCTCCCGTTTACATTCAGTGGGGAGAAATAGGCACTTCTAGAGTCTGGTTCATCTGAACAACTTCAGACAAGAATGATGCAAGCTTTCTTAGTAATGTTGACTTTTCTCTGCTCGTTATAAAAGGCAGCTGGTGAGTAACTCAGATGCAGGCATTTGTCCTTTGGTCAGATGAATCCCATGTATACCGAGGAAATAATGTATACCACAGCCTCTGGTTCCTGCTGATTTCAATTGCAGTCATCCCCTTATCCCTTCTGTGCTTTCAAACCCCAGTGTAAATGGTTAGGCATCTAAATTTCTTTAACAATCCTTAGGAGTTACATCTTAGGGGCATAAGACAATCCTGGTAAGATATAAGCTGAGTACCTAATTCATTTTTGAAGATGGGAATTACATTCTTTTGAAACAATAACCCAAGGCTTATTTATGATTAAATGAAAGCTTTTTTAGTTATTATTTCTTGCTGCACCCCATCCAATTCCCTTGCAATTTGTCTTGCGTCAGCCATTTTAATTTGTACTGTCCTGAAAAAGGCAACTGTTGGAGAATGCACCATTCTGAACAAGAGGAGGAGGCAATTTTGGGGTGTCTTTAATCTACAAACATCGTAGCAGTTCTGTATTTGTTTACCAGCCAGAGTTCAAAGACTTACTCAAGTTCATCTTCAGAATCATAATTAAGGTGCATGTCGTGAGAGGCTGCGACATCACTTGTTGACTGGAATAACTTCAGACCACTGCTCCCAGAAGACGACGTCTCTTTCCTTTTCTTTTTACCAAAAAACTTTTTGAAAGTTTTGAACTTTGATTTTTTCTTTCCTAAGTGAAGAAACATAAAGAAGATGCAACCAGCAGCATGTGCAAGTTTTTGGAACAATAATAATTCCTTTATAATTTCTGCATAAGTGGATTTTTTTCCTGGAAAATGTAACACAGTCCGCTTTTGCATTAATGTCTTTCAAGACTACTGATAGCATGAAATTACTATTATCTTGGCGAATGGATTGCAATGTTTATGACACATAAGAAATAACCTACAGTGTAGAATCTTTCCTAATAGAGTTTCTACTTGCCTCTTGAGATAATTAGACTGTGAAGAAAAACTTTGCTATTAAGAGCTTGGGATACAGACAAGAAATTACAACTTGGAAACCCACTGCCTTTGTTCAGCAAGCTAAATAGTGATGATAAAGACAATGTTGTTACCAAAACCAATTTAAATGTAGAAAAGGCTTACATAGGTGGAATGTGCAGTGTCGGGAGGCTAATGCTTTTAAAACTTCAGTTTTATAATACATCCCAGAATATTTTGAATGCTAATTACGAGACTCAGTGGATCACAAAGTATTAAACTACAAATCAAGCAATAACCTTGAAAAGCAATGCTAGTCTGCTCAGTGAGGAAAGACCTGAATTAGGATCAGTTGCAAGCTCTGTGAAGGAAACTACTTAAAATGAAATCAGCGTTTTGCACAAGACATCCCAACAACTTGTGCCTGTCCCATATAAGTTGGCATGACAGCACTGTGAGGCATCTCTGTCAGCATTTCACTTATCGTTGGATCTTGTTGGGTAAAAAAGTTAACTTGGTCACAAGATGCTACAAAAATCTGATTTCAAGCCTCTGAAAATGTCGAAAATGTTACAGCTCTTGGAGACAGGAGGAGGGAAAGGGAGAATGCGTTCTCTGGACAAACAGATTCACTCCTGTGACAGAGCTAAGGCACTGAAGCTCAAGAAGTCACAGCACCTTTCATTCACTGGGGAAGGGCGCAATCCTACCTGAACTGTCCTCTCCATCTCCTTCCGTCTCTCGCACCTTAGGGTCCATTATCCTTGAGGAACTCATGTGACAGTCACTAAAGGAGGTAGAAAAAGTGTCAGTCATATCAACAAAATCACAGTACTTCACTATATATATGTATCCATACGTACAGGCAAGTTACTAAAATCTAAACATACAAAATATTATGTGTATGCTTTTATATGTAAATACATAGACAATATTTGTCTCTATATATGTATTATATCTCTATATAAATATACATAAAATATAAAAATATCCCATAGCATGAAGCTTATTAGGCTAAGGTATAATAAATTCCAGAGAATATTTCCAGTTTCAGAAGACAGTAGTACATTACGGTTTAGTTAACCAACTAGCCTCTCCTGATTGAAAATTGAGATTCTCAAATGCTTCTAAAAGCATGCATCAGAGGAGGTGGACTTCTGTGGCTCTCCCTCTCTGTGCCTATTCAGGACCACAGACAAAACGCCTTTGTGATAATTACAGCATTTGGATAACGTGTAGAAGTAACATTAGTAAAGAACCACACATCTTTTTCCTTTATTTACATCCAATTTGAGGTATATCATGGATTATAGTTTTTCTTCTTTTTTAAGCAACTTGTGAAAAGGTAACAACTCTTTTCATTCCTTTGTTCATATAGACAAGAGAAAAATAAAGTAAAAATAAGTAAAAATATAACAATCGATTTTCTTCTTTTCTTCTTTCTTCGTTGCTTTTTGGAAGCAAAATATCACTCTGATTATTAAGGTTCCTAAATTAAAAAATATTTCCAAAATCGTACATGTCCCAAGCCTGAGCACAGAATATCTGTAATTTAAGATGCATTTTCAGAGCAGTAGTCTGTTTGTGCTCTCTTTTCTTCATCTAGAAAACCATAATTTCATGGTCAAGGCAGAATAAAGTCATGGATGCTGTTGTCTGGATGGTGAGCTAAATGCTGTAGAATAACTCTTTGGGCTGTAACGGTGACAGACGCTCACACCGCAACCTAGGTGGAAGGGTGAGTACACTGGCGGCTGTTTTGATCCCCTGAAGCACCAGCAGGCTTAAGTAAGGAGGCTCATAAATTCAAAGAGTTCACAAAATGGAAATGAAACATTTATTACTCAAGTTTAAAACACGACGCGTCGCCTGAACCATCGGCAAACGCTCGAGCCGGGCGGTGACAGACGGCTGTATGACAGCCACAGCAAAGGCACCTCTGCTGCCTCGCGGCTCCGGGGCTCCTCCGGCCGCGCTGAGGACCTGCCTCCCCCGCCAGCGTTGTAAAACACCCCCTGCCACCACCCATTGGGAAACCGAAATCAGACTTAAACACAAAGATGAGCAAGAGCAACTTTTGGTCAAAGGCGTCTGCCTTATGTAGGGAGAATTAGTAAGGAACCGGCCCTAGAAAAGAACAGACTTGGATGATACATATATATACAGATAAATACGTATTGTGGGCTGTGGCACATCTAGTCAATTATTAAACAGGCTCAAGGTGTCTCAGATTCATGCTGTCATGTCACAATAGCAATGGCAGGAGTGCAAATCAATACCTTTAAAGCCTCAGCTGTTGTATGCACGCCCTGTAGCATCTATAAGCTATATGCATCCAGAGGTGGGATCCTACAGTCTCTGTATAAATTATGGATGCTATAACTCAGATCCCCAGCTGTGGCCCACTGGCACAGCTCTGCTGCATCCAGCTGCACTCAGGTGAGGGTGTATTTTTTTAATCTGAATGTTTGTATGTCATACTTCGCCAGTGCTGAATAGCAAAGTCACTGGGGGATAAATATCCACATAATGGAAATGTTAGTTTGAAACATGCAGGCAAGTATAAACAGGTTCCCTCTGGCAAAATCCTAGCAGATAATATATTTCTGACAATCCAGAAATGTGTTGTTGTCCCATCTCAAACCTTAGCAGCCAATTTTCTAGAGAATAAAAAAGATTTTAAAAAAGGTTAGCTCCACCATAATGTCAGAGAAGATTTGTGTGATTGATGTGTGACATCTGAGGTCATAAAGAGTGTTTCCACTGGGTGTGCCAAACATTTGGGGACAGTAATACGTGACGGGGGGTACGGCATACTTCTCCTCACTTAGGAGAAACAGAAAGACACTGAACTCTGATGAACTCTCTCCTTGCCAGCCGTGTGTCTTGAAGCAAGGTCCTTGCTCCCCTTCTGACCTCATGTGGCCGTTCTTCAGGTCTGCCACATTTTTGCTGTTTTCTAAGGTTATTTTAAGAATTACTGTGTCTTTCCAAAAAGCGCCCAAGATCTGGGGAAGGCATCCCACCACCACTGTGCTTTTGGGGATGTCTCTTGCAAGGGCACAGCACGGGGTGCAGGGCTGGAGCACCAGCTTGTGAGAAGGAGCCAGGTCCTTGGCCAGGTCCCACCACCGCTGCTGGAGTCATCCCTGGATGGCTCCCTGGTGTCGCCTGGGGGAAGAGCTGGCTGCTTCGCTGCGGGAGAGCTGCCGAAGAGATGCAGGCAGTGTGCGGGGAGGAAGGTCGTCCGGGTAAGATGACTTTGAAGTGAAGCAGAAAGCGACCAAAGGTGTGCGTCTGAGGTGCCCGGAGTGGAGCCGACACCGGCACAAGCACCAGCAGCCTCGGCCTCCCGCGCAGGAGCCCAGAGACTCCGATGTCCCCAGCAGAGACGTGGTTATTTGAAATTACGGTAAATAAATCCTACAAGTTTGGGTCAGATGGGCAATACTGGTTTTGCAGTAGGAGGACTGTAAGGCTTTCATAAAAAATGCATCTCAACTCAGCATGCAATTACAAGGACTGGGGAACTGTGTGGACCTTTCACTGCCCAGAGCTTGCGAGTGGATGTACCTCAGGTTTTCAGTTCAAGAGGCAAGTTTCCAGCCTGAACCCCGGGTTTGATTTGACTCTCCTGGGCCCGCGCTGGCTCATGTGCGGGGAGGAGGCGGCGGCAGCAGTGGCAGCCCTTGCCGCAGTCGCCGTCGTGCAAACACGTGCTGTGATGAGGACCCTGGGGTGCAGCCACCCGCCCAGCGCCCACGGTGCGGGAGGAGTTTTATGGCTGCTGTTACCAAGGGGAGACTTGTTTGCGTCAAGGGACAAACGGGCACCCTCTTCCTTAACCTGAGGACAGTGAAGGGGGTCAGCAAGCGGCGGAGGGGACTGGAAGGAGTTGTGAAATGCTTGGCGGACGGTGCACTGGTAGCTGGGTTTTTGGAAGTACACTCGAAAGTCAACAGATGATTGTTTTTTAGCAAACCTTGATTTTAAGCAAATACTGAAGCTGAGACTGAGCCACTTGCTTGAGTGTTTTGCCGAGCGACAGTTTCCACTGGAGCAATATCCCAACACAGCGTGAAGGGATACTGGCCCCTGCTGAGCATCCGATGGCTGCCAGAGATCCCTCTGCGCCGCTCTGCAAGCAGGGCGCTGCTCGGCTTAGCATCTCACCAAACCTAGCTGTAGGCAATCACATTCATTTCTGCCTTAATATTTATGACGACATTTTTATTGACCTGGTGGAAAGTTGGTTTTCCTTTTAAACTCTTTCTTTGCTGATTGCTGTTAGACAAATGCTGGTTTTCACCTGCTTACCACCCATCATGAGATAAGTCTATTTTCTTTCCCAAATATATGAACTCAGGGAACTGTTCAATCTGTATCTCCCCTTTTTCCTTTAGTATAACCTATTTTAACAGTATCTCTAGGCGGGTTTTCAATCTTTCAAGCTTTTTCCTCAGCGTCTGTAACAAACGCTCCGGTATTAATACATTAATCATACAAAAGATTCGATTAAAACATGATACTTAAGAGAAGGAAAAAAAAAAAACCAAACATGCCAAAGTTTACCCTTGGTATGACTGTAACTGCTTGTCACTTCCCTGACGTAAACAGGGATTTGATTATTTGCTCTGGAGTTAAATTTTGTCTTCCTCAAAGCTTTGCCTGAAATCTCTGACAGCCTGCAAGTTTAATAGTTGCGCAATGAAATGCTGACAAAATCCAGCAGCTTCGAATCGGCACCCACCGGCACGGGTGGTATTCAGTGCGCACTTGTGCTTGGATCTGGAGGCTCGGCTGCGGAGCGGGGCTGCTGAGCTTTCTCATTTCCAGTTTCCCCAAGGATCTGCTAAAGTCCATCACTGAGTTAAATCACCCTGTGATCTGAAGACTCAGCAGGATTCGCATCCTAGAGGAGCCGTCTGCATCACTTCTCCGCCTCTGTTAGCAAGGGCAAGATTTACCACACTGCTGGCAGTCGTACTCTTTTCCTCTTCTTTTTTTTTTCCTTTGTATTTTATGTGTGTTTCTTTTCACAGCGGAATACCAGAGATACCTGGTTTATTAATTTATTATGACATTTTATAAGCCCAAAATGTCTGATGATAAATTACTAAATATTACCTGAGTTTCTAACAGTATTTTTTCTATATTGGACTTTTCCCAGCAGAGACTTTTTCCACTTTCCTTCTTCCTTCCCATGCCCCTTCTAGATGAGCTAAGATACAAGAAATATAGCTGAGACTACATGAGTGCAGAGAATAGAGAGGGAATATGGCAACACAATGGGTGTTTATACCCCTTCCTATCCCTCCCAAATGTCAGTACCTTCAAAAGCGTGCATCCAAAACATTACAGCTGAACTGAACGACAGCAATTTACACCTTTTATTCCTGTGTTGTATAAGAATATTCTATTTCTAGCAGGCAAAGAATCATCAGGAATTAAAATTATTTTTAAAAATCTGAATTTAGGGAAATTATTTCACATGAGAGGAAGACCTGCCCTTTTCTCTCTCCAATATCATGATATGCACTAAAATTCCTACTGGCATTACACGGCCTTGTGGATTTGGGAAAGAAAACGCAGGATTCTGGGGATATAAAGAAAACCCAAATACTCAGAAAGACTCCTCTAGCTGAGACAGTAACCAAACTGAAAACATCCTAAATACCAGGGTGAAGACTGAGGCAGCTTTTCCTCACCCATCCCCTCTCTGAGGGCTCAGATCTGAAATGAAGGCACCATCCACGGGCCATGCAGCCCCTTCTCCTATCACATGGACCGCAGAAAAGGGACAGCTCGAAGTTTCCAAAGAGAGCAAGCCCAGGGCACCCGCTGCGATCCCCTGCCAGCAGCAGGTGCATCAGCAGAGCTTTCACACCTCTGGAGATGCTCCAGCTCCCCGGCACGTCGATTAGCACCATCCGGACGCAGCTCCAGGATGCCACGCCTTGGCGTAGTGCAGGTCCAAAAGCGTGTTGTGATCACCTGCCTGCCAAGCAAAGGTTTATCCCTGCAACTCAGGGAGACAGTGTGCTGAAGGCATTGCGCAACGGGGTGAGCTAGAAGGAAGTGTAGGAGAGCGGGGTAAGGAGCTTGTGATGGGGAGGTATTCACACAGTGCAAGAAGTGCTGTTCAACACGCCTCTCTGCTCAGACCTTTTCCTACTTACAGAGATCCCGACATCACCCCCCTTTTCAAGCTCTCAAACCACTTTCAGTGCTCCCAAGTGATAACGCTTGAGCTTAACCAAAACTAAATCTCTCACAGTGTGCCCAATTATAAAATCCTTTCCAGAAGTCATCCATCATCTTGAGCTTACGTTACTAAGATAAACCTCTCCTCTCTACCTCCCCTTCTGCAAGAGGAGGTCTAGGAAGCACCATGAAGTGCTCCCCCTGAGCTAGCTCGGCACATATGAGCCCAGGTATTAGGAGTGTCCACATGGGCGAGATGCAGGTCTCTGGGAATCCAATTAGTTTGTATAAACACATCCAAAAAGCTCACATAAAGGGACAGGAGAATTTGATAACAACTGCAACGCTATTTCCAAAGCCATACATCTTCCTGTTCCAGATCTCTCTTTATGTCAAAGGAGTACAGATTTCACTTTTTATTCGGCCTCCAATTTTTCAATCAAATGAACAAATGCACTTGAGTGCATGCTTACATACACACAGCCATCCTAGGAGCTTTATCCGGAGTCCCAGCGGTGAGACTGAAGGGCCACCTTGCATTTCTACTATATGTCAGCACCTATACAGTTGCACATATTCTAGCCGCGTTCCCATCCTTTTTGAATGGGCGATGAATTAAAAGTAATTTACCCAGAGAAGACCTATTTTCTGAGAAAACTGCGTTATTTTCCTCTAGTATACCTACACAAAATATCAAAGATAAACTTCATGCCAAACCAAGAAGAAAAACACCCTGTCACTTTTTATATACAACTTTGCATTCTGTTTTCAAAGTTGGGCAGATGAGTATCTCCTTCCATTTTGCTTGACTGTTTTGAATCAGTAAATGAAAAGTATTACTTTGCAAACTCCCTGACTTCATGTGTTCTCTGCTGGTTTAATAATTTAGTGAGGATGCTGTTAGCACCTACTTGTTTACGCTATGTCCATGGGGACATCATCTTCAAAATGTGGTATTTTCACAAATGGTTTGCTGTCTAAGTTCGTTATCCATCTTTGTCAGTCTCAAACTGAACCTGGTACACCTTCCCCATGTTTTCTTATCTGCATTATTGGTTAATAAAAGCTTTGGTTTCTTTGCTTGTGGCTGACATTTTCTCCAGCTACCGCTACCCTTGTAGCATGCTCTCATGTTGTTAGAAAATCTGTATATTGCACAACCACGGTGGTGTGGTGAGAGCCTGAGTGCCACTCCTCGTGCTCAGAGCAAGGCCGGCCGCGAGTAGCTTTGCTTCCAGCATCCTCTCCCTGGCTGCGTGGGTCCGATACCAGCATCCAGGTGAGAGTGCCCAGCCTGAACACAAAGCCAATGCCCTTCTTTTTAAACTCTGCCTTTTAAGGATCCTCCCATCCTCTTCCCAGTCGCTGTCAAAATGAGTAGAGCTAGCTGTGAGCGATTTGCCCTTTCTCTCAGAAGTGACTAAAAAAAGTTAGTTGCACCAACACATCATCTCTTCCAATGCTGCTCCCTATGCCAGAGCTCGCTATTCCTCCACCTCCAGCATCGGTGAAGGTGGAGGAATAGCAAGCTGTGGCACAGGGACCAGATACATATAACTACTGACACGCTACTATCTCTCTGCACCAGCCCTTTCCTTTGCAGTACTCACATCTATAACTCAAATCCCCTGTTGCATACTGTGTAAACGTAAGGTGGTGCCCGATGTCTCTGTGAGCACTGATAGAAGAGACATCAAGGGAGCTCAAATAATAAAATACCTGCTAAAAGGAAGATGGGAGAGGGGAGATAGGATACAGCTCACTGCACGGGCTCCCCTTCCAAGCCTTTGTGCAAACAGGGTGAGACCTGCCATGACCAGCGGGTTGGACTTCACGGGCTACGACAGGAAAAACAGAAGAGGCAGCAGGTCATCTTCCCAAGCCTTCCAGTGGGTTTTCTGGGGGTTCAGTTGTCTTCGCTTGCTGCTTCTTTCACTGCTGTTGGGCAGTGTGTGTTTTCCTTCGCCTAACCAGCCCAAACTCCTCCCTGGTGCATCTGTCCCTGTTTGTTCCAAAGGCTGTGCAGATTCTCATGTTGGATCCTCACCAGCCCTTCCGCCGGGCCCCTGCCAACAGTACATTCCTTTCTCTATTACAAGCACAACGCATGTCCAAGGGACGGGGGGAAAAACCCTGCTCTCTCTACCTGTTTTTTTTCAAGAACTGATAGACCTTCCTTCCCCCATTGTTTCTGAGAGAAACGAGAAACACTCCATAAAATAAACTTTCCACCCAAGCAGCTTTTGAAGGATGAGCTTTTTGTTTTTAAAAAAAAGTCCATTGCAACAGAACACACAAGCATAAGAGGTCAGAAGGCATCACTGGGATTGCCCAGCCTGATGTCCTGGATAGCACAGGGAATAGGCTGTCCCCCAGAACGGTGAAGGGAACTCTGCTTCCCAGATAGAGCTCAGTAACTTGAGGGTATACACCTTGTCAAAGGTCACATTTTGTTCATGGGAAAAGTCTTAGCTTGCATGCTTTCTTTAAACAAAAAAAAAACCAACAACAAAGCAAACCAAACAACCATATAAAAGAATTAAAAGGAGGGAGGGAGGAGTTTACATTGGCAAAAGAATAAAGCAAACTAATGAGAAATGTCTTATTCCTATGGAGTAACCCCTTCCTTCTTGCTTTCAGTTCTCTATTTTTTGTGACTTAATAGAGGGACCAGGAGATCTACTCTACCAACATGGAAAGCATTATTGTTAAAAGACCTGTTAGAGTAATAAAGCCACATTGGTTCTCCTTCTTCTTTCTCAGCACACAGGGATAACAAAGACATAGCTGTTTAACACAAAGACACAAGACCTCCCCCAGACGGCTTCCTACCAGAGATCCTCTGCTATATTTAGGAGCACAAACAGCTTGACATACTACCAGAGGTTTAGGCTTGTATCAGCCATCTTTACTGATAGAGGCATAATCTGTATTTTTAACTTAAATAATATCGAGTGTTCATGTAGAGTACTTTGACTAATAATGTTCTGAAGAAGTTCATCTTTTTTGTACAATAGCACGCTAACGTCACTCAAAGTCAAGGGTCAGTAAAGTATTAAAAATTCACTGTGCCTCTCCTTGAAAAGCAATAGAAAAGAAAGTAAAATGTCTTGCTTTAGTTAGAACAAAATTACATTTGATTCTACATGTCGCAATTGCAATTATTCTTTAATTCAGCACTGGGAACATTCCTGAAGCTATTTCACAAAAACAATTATACGAGGTCTTTTGGTATTCAGAATGAGTAGAAAAATCAACCTTGCTATGAGGTCTCAATGCCTTTAAATTCAAGGAAACATAACAGGCTTTCATTGATCCTTCCTTCCTTTTTGGAACCATGAATACAATAAATTGTCTATATATGTACACACACACACTCTTACTTTGTGGCAAAAAAAGAATAAGACTCACCTGGAACCACAGCAAGCCCTGAGGAACTGCGCACTTACACCTCCTGCCCCATCAATTAGCCTAATGTAAGCGTGTTCTTGTACAGTGCAGAGGTTAATGGGAGTTTAAGATGCAGAGAGTGTTTAGCACCACCCAGATGAGATCCTTATTCAGCTTTATCTGCTACTCAGAAGAAAACTCAGTGGGCCAAGTTAACCAGACAATGAAGGCAATTGCAAACATCAGAGCTGAATGTGGCCCAATTCTCATCCATTCTGAGCTCATCTATACTCATACTCATGGAGTATTTACTCTCAGCTACATAATATGCGGTGTACTCAACAGTGTCATTTCAACAGTTTTATTAAGTTTCTTTAAAAGTTAATGACAAATCTTTTCAAATGTCACGTTCATCTGAACACAGAATATAGCTATATCCCAGGCCTACTTCCAAATATTTTGCCATTAGTGTGATGAAAAATACAGTCCAGTTTGGCCAAACACAAGTAATGAGGAAAGTGCATGAAATAAAGAACTAGGCTGGGCTTTACCGGGTTCCTTGGGAACTCCTATGCTGGAAGGATGAATTAATCATTGGGATCATCTATGAACCATGTGCAGAATAGTTTTAATACTGAATACTTAAAGTAGAGAAAAAAGAAAGGAAGTAGCGAATGCAAAGAGAATTAATTAAATATTCTAAGAGAAGCCTGAGCCCTTCCAGGCCGAGATATACCAGCCTACCAGCTGAGACTAGCCAGAACATAAGCAAGTTGATTTCCAGGAGCTGCTCATTGAAAGGTGCCATCAAGGGCCCTCAGTCCTCAGCACGCCCTTGGCTGTGCCTCGTTTCAGCCCACACCGCTCTGCCGAACCAGCTGCAGTCGTGCGCTAACCTGGAGTCACCTCGGATGCAGGGATAACAAGAAGCCATGTCTCCAGCCCAAGGACCAGTTCGCCCTCCTGGGTCATCCTAGCACGAAGGAGCAGCAACGATGGAGTGAGATCCGTCTGGAGCTGTGGGAGGGCAGCGGGAGGCGGTGGGGATGGGGAGCATATTCCCCTGCATTCCTTCTGCAGGGCTCTGGCTGCAGACTCAGAGGCCAGTTTCTTCCTCAACATCCACACAAACCATCCAAGAGGCACAGCCACTGTCAGCGCAGTCTCAATCCTCTGAAATTTCCCCAGGGAACAGCGCTCACATATTTCAGCAATAACTGCTACCTTGTAAACACATTCCACATTCCTGTTGCATTAAACCCCACAGGCCAAATGCAAAGCTGAACAGCCTCCTGTCTAACTGTTGTACGAGGCTCGCTCTGAAGCGATACATGTGGCAGGCTTTTAATTGGGAAGGATCTTATTTAGCATCTTTTGACCCTTCCTAATTTAATCCCTTTCAACTTTCAATTGATAATCATTTTCTTGATCCCAGATGGGAGAGAGATGAGCCATGGGCTCCTTTCTCTTTCCTCCACCCAAGTAACACTCAAATCACTTCCAGAAAAAAGAGCATGAGATTTTTAATGCAAGGTCACAGCAATACATTACTACTGCAGGGGTTTCAGGTAGGAATCTAGTTAAGTTGGAAAATCTTCCTAACCCAAATAATTTCTTATGTGAACAGGCTGGAATGCTGCTTTCTGACCATGCCACAATAAACAACATTGCTGAGTCTTTTCATCTTTGCTCAGAACCTTCCTCCACAATCCATAAGAAAAACACAATCAGGATTTCACAAATGTAAGAGCCTTATTTTTTTTGCCATTTACGCCCTCATAACATTTCATTTACTTCCTCACGACGTTTTCATTCTTACTCTCCATTCAGGACATATTTGTTATTTAGTGTTTGAAAGAGAGGAGATATTTTCCTGTAGCTCTTCGCTCCTCATATACTTACCGGTCTGTGCTCCAAACCACACTCTTGTGCTCCAAAACAAGGATATGAGCAAATGGAAATAACCGCCACTTGCTCAGATTCTCATTTTCCCCTTCGCTTCTTCCCTGCAGCAATAACCTCAGTGAAAATAACCCCTGGCGAGTCACTCCGCACGTTTTACCTCCAGTTGCCACTTCACACTTGCAGACTTTTGGAAGTCAATACTCTGAATGCAGCTTAATAGTTTTTACTGCTGCCTTGTTAAAAGTCCAGAGCCAAGTCTCTAGTGCCCTACACCACCTGTGCAAACCCACTCATTCCTTTGGAGTGGGAAGTAGAAAGCATTTGCATGTGCCAATTTGTCCAGGACAAGTAACAGTGAGCACGTGTGCTCATAAATTTAGAAGATTATATGTAAAAATGCTACGTGCAGAACAAAATGAGGAGAGGGGACGGGATAAAGTACAAGAAAGGACAGCACGGAAGAGCTCAAACCTTCCCTGACAGTGTTTGTAATAGTAAGGGACATAGTCACTGGGAGGGCTCCTGCTCCTTATCTATCCAGAGCAGCAGAACAATACACTACCAGTCACAGTGTCATACCGATTGTGCATCCTCTCTCATCTGCAAAACAGATGGATCTGGCCCTGACAGCGCTTTCATCTTAAACCCGTGTAGGAGGATAGGTGATAAACATCACTACGCGATGCTGTTACTCCTTAGGTTTAATTTCCTAAGGAAACAACGTTTATGTGACTGCACTGTCTATCCTGCTCCATTTTCCCCTGTTTCCCCACCACTTTTGAAGCCGCTGGTCCTTTTCAGCTGAGTTCAATGGAGAGCTGCATCTCAAAGCTATGAAGCTCTCAGCAGTTTTGTAAAAACTGGTGACTGTGCAGAGTCCCCGCTGCGGGAAAGCCGACAGCAGGAGGAAAGCAGTTGCTTGTTCCTCTTGCTAGCCAGCTGGGCAGCCAGCACACCCGTAGCCCCGGCGCAGCCCCGAGGAGCCTCTAGGCTGGCCGTTAGAGGATACGGACAGTTCAGGGCATGGCGGAGAGTCAGGAGGGAAAGGGAGGGACTGAGAAGCGAAGCCGTGCAGAGAGCGCATGGCGGGGATGCATACCGCAGCGGGGGAGCATTACTGGCCTGGCGGAAGCCAGCCGCTGTTTAGAGAACGACGCTGATGTTATCATGATGCTGCCGCTTTACTTGGAGGTGGAGAGAAGAAAAGAGAGTAGAAGAGGCAGCTGCGAGCTCTTGCGGCTCTCTCAAAGACCTGAGCTTCAGACCTGTCCCTGACCTCAAGTCACGTGGGACTTTCTGGAGAACATCACGGGGTTTCGAGAAACTGTACTACAAAGACACAGTTGTTTCCATTCAGACCACTACAAAGCCTACCATGATGAATTTATGCTGAACCAGTTCATACATATACAATGTTGGGGTGACAACCAGCCTACAACTTGAAAAGGCTCTCCAAAGGGGGAAAAGAATTGTTGGCACCCGCATTTTACAGATGGGTACAAAAGTATGGAGAGATCAAATGCTTTTCCCGATGCCCTTGAAGAGGCATCTGTCAGAGTAGGGACCAGAGCGAGCCTGTCATGCAGATGCGGTGCTCAGCTCCAGGCCTGCCCCTTGGTCCAGCTCTGCTGGAGCCGATGGCACAGACTGAGGTGCCCTCTCTGGTCCAGAGCCCAGCTCCCCATGGCTCCCCATGGCACCCCGTGGCGCAGTGGAAACCAGGAGGCAAAGGGAACTCGATCCTGCTCCCTGGATCTCCCTTGAAAGGGGACCCATGGACCACTGGTGGGGAGTACACTGGGAGAAATGTCCCCATTTTCCCACATCACCACTTAGCCTCAATCTCTTCTCACTTCTGCCACTGGGGCAGAAATTCTCCCTATCCTCCTCTGACCTGAGGAGCACTTTCCTTGTGAAACCCCTTGTTAGTTTAAGATCTCTTTGGCAGAAAGCTCTCATGTGCACATTTGTCCCTGGCTGCATCTCCCTGTAGGCAATGGAGAAAAGAAGACACTTCAGATATTAATAGGTCTAAATCACCTTACTCCAAGGAGACGCCTCTCTGCGGAGGATAGAGGGAAGCCAGGGTTACCTAGCAGCTTGTAGTTAGGTGCTCTGCATTCCCATCCCCACCGTCCTACCCCTGTGCCAAGTAAGCCCCACAGGCTACAAAGGAACCTGAAAATGATATTTAAAAGGGGCAGAAAGGAAAAGACCCATTCGGAGGCTTATCCCATTTGTCCCCAGGCTCCCTTCTTTGAATACACCATGAACGTTTCACTTAAATACTCAAAAGCCTGATGAGATGCAGGTTATTAATTTATGACTATGACAAGATTATTATGGTTAATTTAACATGTGCAGGCACGTAACTAACTACTGTTGGGAAATATTTGTCATTAATTCAAAAATTTCCTGCCTGCAATTTGGCAGATACAGTGCAAGTGAGCTGCAGAAATCCAGCATGACATAAAGAGCTCTCATCTGCCACCACCTTTACACGTGACTGTACAATACTTGAGCTTTGCCTGATTTAAATAATCACAACAAAATGTACTGCAGCATTCATAAATTAAATGGCATTGGCATTCAGATGCTAGAAAAATCTAACTTAAGAGTATGCTCTTCCAGACGTAGGAAGAGGAGCAGAGAGGCACACAACCTCCCCATGGGGAGCAAAAGGGACACTATTGGGAGAGAGGGTGGCAGAGCAGCATTCCTAATCAAAGCTCAGAAAGCAAAGCTGTGCGAGCAAAAGCTGCTTGTGTGGGCTTTCCTCCCACCTCCTCTGGGTCTGCCATGATCCCAACCAAGCCAGGTGGTGCAGAGTAAAACCACTAAAGTGGTTTCATTCAGGAGCAACCTGTCTCTCAGGCATGACACAGTCCTCCAGGGCCATCTCACCACTCCTGGGGAGGGAATTCCCCGCCTCAAACTGCTCTGTTTTGCTTACTCCCTCCCAGGGAGGCAGGCCAAAAATCTGTGTGTACAGAGCTAGTTGCAGCAACAAATCAAAACTCATGTCCAAAATGACCAGCCTCATGGCACCTTTGAAGGGTCCCAGCACTTCTTGGCTTTTTCTGATCCCTTGGGCAGGTCCAAAGTCAGTGATGAATCATTTTGCCCACAAAGGCTCTTTAGCTCTGTGTTTTTGAAAGACCTATCACTATCAGATGTATCCCACCTATCAGCCCCTTCCCAGCGCAGGGGCTCCATGCATTGCCTGGACTTTTTCAGTTCTCTCATATGGTAAAGTCTCCTGAGGAACGGCATGTTTTGGTACACTTAAATCTTTGAGCTTCACATAGGTGTGTCAGGATAAAACTTGGGAACATACTACCAGAGGGGACTTCTTGAGCATTCAGTCCCCTGTTGTTTCTGGCAAACACTCCATATAATCCTTTCACAGGCTGATTAAAGTCTTATTTGGAAAACTATTCCATTTACCCCATCCCTTTGACTGATATACTATTACAGAACTTTGTAACTCTGATGGTTAGAAATTCCCAGACTAAATGGCCAGTCTATACCTGTTTATGTTTGTACCAATGCAGTACTTTCCTTGAAGCACCTTTTCTCTCCTGCCACGGGTATTTAGAGAAGACAGCTGTCTCCCCTTTCAGCCTTCATCTGCAAAGCCAAACAAGCCACGGCACCTTAATTTCCTCCCAGAGATAAGCTCTCCATTCTCCTGGCCGTCTTACTAACCCTCCTCTGCACCCGTCCCACTCTGACCTCACCTCTTCTGGCAGCCAGATGCCCAGAACCAGACACTGGATCCCAGGCAGCCTCTGTAGCTAGATGACACAAAGGTCACTCTTGGATTTAAGGTCCTCAGCTCCTAGTTAGACTTGCACGGGTTGGCAGAGCGGCAGAGAAGAAAGCATTCCCCTTCTGTCTTTAGCCCGCTCTCTGTTGCAGAGTCCAAGGACATGTTTGAGCCATTTACTATCAAGAAATGCTGTTCTGTGCAAGGTCTATATTCCAATAACCTCCCCAGACTTGGCTCTTTCCTACATCCAGCCACCCAGATTGCTGATGCTGGCTGCCAATACCAGACTACAGGACCCATTCCAGTTTCTTTTCAAACCCCGAAGCGCCGGCGTATGCTCCCTTGGCTGGACTCGCAAGGGCCCAGCCATCTGTGTATCTGCAGAGTGTCTCTCATGTAGGTGTAATGGGAAAATATTTAGCCTTTTACATGCAGTTGGCAAATGTACTAGCTCAAGCTTGAGGAAAATCTGACCCTCTTTGCTTAGGGGCCTCCTTCCTTTTAACAGTTTTTTCAGACATTTAAAAAATATTTGTGAGTCATGGCAATGGGCAGGGAATGAGATGTCTAGCAGAGCTCCCAGCTCTGGCAGGCGAGCATTACTAAGAGGACACTGTAGGGCTTTGTGAACAGAGGAAAGATCAGGGAGTGCTGGACAACTTATTATCTCAGGTCCCATGCTATCCTCTGAGGGTGCTGCTTTACTAAAACAGCTAGATCGAAGTGACTAAAGAGGTTTCTGATGTTAACTGTCTCCTGAAAGTTGCTGACCTTGAGATCGGAACAATTAAATGAAATGTGAAGCACCTCCTCAAACAGGTATTTCTCCTTCTCTGTCCTACATCACCTAAACACACAGTAGTGTGAAGTTACACACTTGGGAGAGCCCTTTGTAATAAAGAACAACCTGAACTGCACAAAGATCCTGCCCTGGTATAGATTTTTTCTCTCTTCTTAAGAGGACACGTGCACTGTGGGTGCTAGGAATGGATGTATGAGCTCTCCCACAGGTATGATAGATACAAAAAGCTTGGGATACCGAAGTGGACATGTACACTTTGAAAAGCAGTCACTGTATCAGGTATGCAATGTGATACCCTGGAAATTGTTTTTCTGAATATGAAGTGTGGAAAATATCAATTGAAACTGCATTTAGTCTCTCTGAAGAAATCAGCTCCTGAATGCCTTAGAGTCAGCACTCAAACAGCTTCACATTAGAGACAATTAAAATAGATGGCTTAAAAATAATCCGATCTTTTACGTCCCTATTCAGAATCCACCGCTGCAGCCTCCTGTGCAAAAATCCTATGAACATGCTTGCAGTGTACCTGTCCTAGAGATGTGCAGCCAGATCTTTGGCCGATGTCACTTGGCAGGCCTCTGCTGAAGTTAATTGGAACTGTACCAAATCATATCGCTGAAGAGCTGGAACATACTGTTTATAGACTTCTGAAAAAGGCAAGTTAAATAGCTTGTATGCACCTGGAGACATTCATTTCCACATTTTTCAAAATATGTAAACTGTATTTTCTGTGAAGAGTGGTCCTTCAAAAAACTATCATGCCAGCCCTGTACCAGCACTAGATACGAATATACTCTGGTTTAATTCCCACCATCTCTGTTACCTATGAGTAGAGAAGAGAGGCTACAGCACAAAGAAGACAATTTCTTTTTTCCTAAACTTTTTTTTTTAGAATGGCACATCGCTTTAATTTTTACATTCATCAAAGGGTTTCTACTTGTAATCTATCAAAGAAAAACAAAAAGCAATAACAAATCCCATTGTGTTACCAACCAGCGGCAATGATTGCCGGCCTCTGCAAACAATACATAGTTAGAGGGACCTGCTGCTTTCCATTTTGTAAATGTGCTACAAGGAGCCAGTTGCAGCGAGAGCGTGGCAACTGATAACTCTTGATCACTTAAGGATTTTTCATTAGCCAATTCTACAACAAAGTAACTAGAGAAGTTTAAAGGTTGTTTTCAACACTTTATAAACGGACACCACAAGGAACTAGGGAAGACAGTTCCTCTTTCCACTTCACTTTTTTACTTACCATCCGATGAAACTTTAATAAATACAAAGGCAGGTCAATACTCCCACAACCGAATGTTGTGCACCTGTGTAACCAAGAAATGCATTACACCTGTAGGAAAACAACCTTTAAAGCACCTCAGACAAACTTTCTTCAGCTGCTTACCTGCGTACGTTCCTGTTTGCCAGATTCAACGTAACACAAAAGGCTACTGGTGTTTCAAAAGCGATCTGTCACCTTGCCAGATATTTAAGTGGTAGCAAAAACAGCAGAGGCACTTTCAAGTTTGCACGGTGGATTCTGAAAGTCTTGATTCCGTTCGACTTGGATAGTGCACCTTGCGTCTCATCAGTTACCCAGCACCAGGCTACGCTCTGCCTTCCTGAAGTGTGAGTTATTAGCACTGCCCCGATCCCTTCACCAAGTGATCCCTGTATCGAACGCGGAAGGAGTCGGTCGGAGGAGAAAGCACCAGTATCCCCCAGTTGCTAGGAAACAAGCAGGGAGATCCTGACCTGAATTCTTAGCAGAGGCTGATGTTGCTCAGGAAGCTTAGCTGGGTCCTTCCTGGAAAGGCAGGGATGTGCCGAAAAGTTACTCCTGGCTTTGCAAAGGCCACTGAGTAGCACCACCCAGGACAAAGGGACAGCAGATGAGCTATGTTTATGACAAAAAAGGCACCTGTTGTGAAAACGGGAAGCACACGTGCAAAAATGGAGGGTGAATTTTCTGTTCTTCATGCCAATGAAACTAGAAGGTTTTTAACCTTAAAATAAGATCTTTGTAGTTCAAATTTGATCATTAGATAAAGCGGAAGAAACCACCCACCACACGCACAGCCTCATCATTAACAAATGCAACGACAGAATATTAAACATATGAAAATCAAGAAATTAAGGTTATCCCAGACATGTATACATAAGGCATAATCTAAAGCCAAACTTACAACATAGAAAACCGAAGAGAAGCAAACCAGGGAAGTTAATGATGACACCAGAACTCTGCATTTTCTGACCTTTTAAATATTTTAAGTTACTGCCATGCCATTGTATTAATTACTTTGTTTAGCTTGCAACCTCCTCAGCATGCATTTTCTAGAAGATGAAAAGTAAGAGCTGAAATAGACCTGAAGAGCAAAAGCACCTCTGGGTCCCTTGGATGGGGTATACCTGACCCTAGTTATCCTGTCTAGTGGAAGGAAATAATGACTCCTCAAATGCAGCATAATGTAAATGTCTCACACAAATGCGATTATCTGCAAAAAATGTCTGTTTGCTTTCTACTGACTCCAAGCAACATCCGTCCTCTTGGCAAAAACGGCAAGAAAGCGATGCTGCGCACACCACGCACGGCATGGCTCCCGCAGGCTGGAGGGGCCAGCGAGACCGGGAGGGATGAGAGGTGTCGGTGCAGAAACAAGTCCTTTCATTCTGTCTGGACACTTGCCCATCGCATCTGGGCATGTTCTCACAAGTGAGCAGATCCCTCCTTGCTCGGGTGGATGCTGCCAGTGCCGGACAGGAATATCTGTGAGGACCTGCAGCCCAGCCAGGGCAGTAGCTCCAGTATCATCTTTGTAGGGCACGCTCTGCATGAGAGATTTGCAGCGGGTATACCTACCACTCAGCCACCACAGGGACAAAAGTTCTTTTCAAGAGGGGTCTCAGGCACAGGAGGACTGGCCTGTCATGTCTAGAGAAGTCCAGCTACGACCTTAACAGAGAATTACTCCACAACTTACGATAGCCTTTTATCTGTTAAAAACCAAGCAAAGCAATGTTTTAATGGAAGGGAAATGCACAGAAGTGTCTTTGCAGAAACGCCAGGCCATCTCAGCTGTGCAATGTCACACCTAATGCTTACTCCTAATGTGCATACCCCTGAAAAGGCTCTTCTTTCATTATAACATACAGCCAGGTTCAGTGAGTGGCCCAATACAGCTGTGTTCAACACAGGCTCGAGGTCAGGCAACAGTCTCTTAGCTATGCTTGAAATCTCTCCCTCCCCCATAAATGTCCGTATTTACCCAGGGAATCAGTCTATCCCTGCAGCAATTATAACTGCCCAAAAGCAGATGAGTATTACGGTGCTTCAAGTACCTTTCTGAACAAGAGCCAAAGCCCGTCATGTTGATCGGAAAATTATAGTTCTTTTGTTCCTTTCCCTTCTCTCATCTTTTTGCAGAAATAGGAAGAGCTCAGTGTTAAGTGCTATCCCAAAAGCACTTAAATTTCCAGACAAAATAGTTACGGATGTCATGACCCAGGAAGTAGCAAAGCTGAATTAATCCAGGTTTTAAAGAGAGTCACAATAAAAAAAATCTTTATAGATAACCAAGTGCCATTTGGAGGAAATAAACTGAAAATTTAAGATGTTAAATATACACTCACCTGCTGCTAAAGAAAAGCTGATCACGTAACAGAATACTGAGTGCAAGCCAGAAATCGTAGCTCTGTGCAGTGCAACTGCATTTTAAGTAGTGCAGGTATTCTGAAACAATTTTCTTTATGAAAAGCCATCTCTAAAGACACCATCACCAGAAGGCAAAATGATGCAAAGAGCCTGCTCACAGAAATATTTGTATTTTAGATAGCGCTAAATTCATTTTTTTACTATAGATTCTTCTTTTGCAAACCAAGTGGAGTGGATGTCACTTCAGTGCATTTTTTTCCTACAAGTTCTTCCAAATGGCCTTAATGTTCAGCAACGCAACAAGCTGACACTAAATAGCAGAAATTAGAGAAACCAGAGGAAGCCTGGCAAAATGAAAGGTGCAGCAAATATAAGCTTTTAATAATGAGGGCCTTAATAGAGGCAAAGAGAAATTTAAAGACACAAGTATTGAAGATTTGAGAAGAAATGGAGAATTGCTGAGCCTGAAAGAGAGAGGGAGAGGGAGAAAGCCTGTCAGGGACAAGAATTTCATATGTGAAAGGGGAGGAGGAAGATGAGAAAAATATCTCTGGATTTTTCTGTATACAGACTGAAGGGCATTTACGAGGATTGTCATGTGGGTAGAGAGCCACGGGAGATACTTGCTGAAGATGACAGTGCTTCTGGTAGGTGCCAGAATCCAGTGATCTCCTGGCCACAGATGAGCAAATAGCTCAGTCAGTGATTTGTCATTGACACTCTTGGCAAAGCTGCTAATTATCGTATGGCCATTGAGTTTTTTAGGTGTTTTCAAGCATAACCAAAATGCTGTGAAGACTCATTGGAAGTTTTAAACTTCTCCTGTGCGGAAAAGCAAGTGTGAATGGTACATGGAACAGAGTGATAACAGGCAATAAAACAGTGAGAAGCACAAAACAATAAAGCAGTTTTATATAAAAGTTAGAAAAAGGATGTAGATGGGAACAATGCTGCTGGAAATGCTGATTCAAGGGAGAGCCCAAACTGGGCACCTTTCCTGCCTCTTAACATTTCCTCTGGTCATGTCTTGAACAGCAAGAATGGGTGAGTAGTAAAATGGATCTGGGTGGGGTACAGAAAAGCCATTCCATCGTGTTAAAAATAACCTGTCACATCCTCCTATTGTCTAAACTGGCATAACTCCATCAGCTTCATTTTATGCCAACTTAAGATCTGACCAAATGCACTGAGTCAGAGGAAGGTGGCAGGTCCTCTTACGTGCTTCACTTTGCCTGCAGGCATGTTTCAGTAAGGCACGTGTCTATTCCAGGGGAAGATACTTAATGAAGGATTGAATCTTCCCGATGAACACAGAAGGATGCTAAAGTACCAAACTTGTCAAACACACCTTGCAAAAAACTACATTGTTAAAAATTCGCTTTACCCAGCTACGTATTTGTAAAACCATGTAAAACAGACAGCTCGAAACAGCCTGACTTCAACCGCTGAAAGTCAAACACTGCTGTCCAAATCTCTCTGCAAAGGTATAGTTTTACAGTAATTGAGATAGTACGTAATCCGGTCACATCTCCGCGTACATCAGTAATACACTACCGAGAAGTCTCCCGCTTGTTCAGACGCAGAAGGAGCCTCGTGAAGCATTGATTCACGCTGATGAATTGTAACCAAGCAACACTGCCAGCATCCCTCCAGCCCATTGTTCCTCTGAGCTGGGGAGAATAGCAGCAGAACAGCACTGAAAACCTGCCAAACTCCGGCTTCCCCAGTTAAAGGATACCATCCCTCTAATGCTAGATACAGCAAACCCTTTAACCAAAATTTAACAGAAATAAACTGTTACTTCCCGCTCGGTAAAAAGATAATTAACATGCTTGAAGGCAGCAAATGAATTTCTGCGTGTCTGCAGCTGTCTTGTAAATAATCTTTACAAAAGAAACAGTTCAAATTTACTTTACACAAAAAGTGCAGGGCAATGAATTATTCATCTGAGCAGAGGGACAGAAATACTGCCTTTTTGTTAGTCTGGCTATTAGATGCTGAAGGAAACTAAAGACAACTTTCGCAGATACAATAACTAATCAGTAACAACACAGATGAGATGGAAAGGAAGCAGATACTTGAAAAAATTGTTCAGTGAGAGCTGGCAACCATGTTCCACGTAAGTGTCTGAAACCTATAGTTAACGCACAAAATATAGCTACTACATCATCATTGACATGAACCTCATTATCAACAGAGGCATTAAAAAATGACGTTACAATACGGAATTTTTTCCTTTTATTGCAGTTAAGTCTGAGTGGTGGGATTATTTGTTCTGTTTAAAGCCACAGGCCTGGACATCAAGATCAAAATTCACTGTTAAATGATTCACCGTTGCTCTTTATGGGAATAAGAAGACGATAGTCTGCCAACAAAGCTGTCAGTTACTAGAGAACCTGAATTTTCAAGATGTGCCACAGTCCCCCCATTTTACCAGGGGGAAAAAAAAAACCCCACATGTATAAGTTAAGAATAAGATACAGAATCAAGTTGTTCTTATAATGTAAAAGACAGGCTAGCAGCTGTGTGCATGTCTGAGAGTATAAAAAAAACAAAGCACTGACCTGTAAAACAGAAATAGTAATAACATCTGCTAGACTTCTGGGCTCTGAAATCACATTCCCTGAGAGCAAGTTTCCAAAAGAAAGGCTGGGCACTTATGTAAGATACCATTTCCCTTTTCAATGAATTGTGCTTGTCTTTTGAAACTTTACTTAAAAGCCTGAATGCAAAACCACATACATTTCTCTTCTCTGGGAATAAAAGTAGTAGGGCAAAGTAACAAACTGCCATGGGATTGGCATAAAAACAGATTTATTGATGTCTTTCAGAATTTGGGATACATTAAATCACCCTCCTTGCTTACTCCCTGCCCTTCTTTTTAGTCCTTTTCTACAAACCAGGTTCTTAGATGTGGTCTTCTCAATCCCATCGTGAGGGATCAAGCAGTCCTGTATTCACTATTCTACATGGAGTATCACTGGGATCTCACACAGGCAGAAATGCTGCTGCTGCTTAGGCTCTCTCTGCTTGGCAATTTAGGGTCTTTCTTCTAAGTCCTCAATGCTGCCAAAGGTTTTGACACTCCACAGTACTTCTTACAGGGTCAAAGTCTGCTCTCCCACGGCATGAGTTCCCAGCAACTTCCTCCCAGTTGTGAGCAGATATTTAAAGCAGAACTTGGTCTCATCTTCTTCTTTCCCCTCATATGTTTGACAGATGGCTTTATTTAATTTCGGTTCCCTGGATTGGCTCTTAGATTGATTTTTTTTCCTCTACATTTGCCATCTGCTGGTCCAAACAGCTAAATGATACACTTGCTTTTCAATCTCGCAGCATTGATTCATTCTTGCTGTCTACTTGGCATCCAAAATAGTATGGCAGGCAGACAGGCAGGTCTGGGTAAGGCCTCGTTCCACCAACAGGAATTTTCTCCTTCTTGTGCCTTTGAGAGCCATTACCGCAGGAGCAAAGTTGTAAGAGGGAGCAAAGCACAAAGCCAGAGTGAAAGACAAGTACCAAGAGGAAAACTGAACCATGTTGTCTCAATGATGGAAAGTGGTCTGTGTCATGGCTCTCGCCTGGAAGCAGGATTTGCAGCCCCAGCAGCTGGCGTTGTGCGGCCTTGTACAAAGAGAAGACATCATGTTGTGCAGTGGCTAATGGCAGAGAATTGCATGTGCATTTCCAAAGGAAACAAATGCTGAATGGAAAAAAAATTTTACTTAGATCCTCCAAATCATTTTCCAGGGGCTTTGGGTACCATCTTGCTCTTTTCAGTGACAATGTACGGGGACTCTGTTGAAATAACTGATGTGAACACGGGTACCATGCCCATGCCCGGCTTGGTACGCAGCCTGGGCAGCACTCCAGGGGAGAGGGAAAGGCAAGCGACCGCTGGTCACCCCAGAGCTCTGGCAGCCAGGACAGGGGCCTGCGAAACTGCAGCAGCAGCTGCCTGGGACCGGTGTGAGGAAGAGGACAAAGGCAGCACAGAGGGAGGAGGAAGGGAAAGGTGCCAAAAGGTCTTACTATGACCCCACCTAAATGCCTAACAGCCAGGTATTACTGAGCTGACTGATGTTTTACCCATCTTGCTACTTTAAACTCAGAATCTTTTAGAGACGATTCCGTCTCTTGAGTGTTTGCACAGTTCCAAGCACAATAGCTCCTTGTGCTGGCTGAGTCCTTTCAACGCTATGAGAATACAATTAAATAATAAGAGCAGTAAAAAGCTTGGTGCTATTCATACTTGAGAAGATCTTGCATGGCTCTGGACAAATCATAGCCACAGCAACACTCTCAACAAACACATTTTCTAATCCTCTCATTACTATTGTTGCTCTCTCCTAAAGGTATTTTAAAGACAGAAAAAAACATTCCTTTCATGAAAAAAATATTCATTTCATTTCATGTCTGAATTTCACAAAAGACCAACAATGTATCCAAATAGTCTAAGTGAACAAAAGCTTGAGAACTCCTAGTTCAATGCTTAAATTTGCATATACACTTGTCTTTTTCTGATTCTCTTGTGGATTTGGTGGCTCAGCTGACATCCAAATAGCCTGGCTGCTCTCAGGTTTGCATCACATGGCGAAGTAAGTGGGAACAGTGTGAGGTCTGCAGCATCTAGATCTCTTAACATTCAGATAAATGCTGACACCACAGACCCAGTCCTACTTTTCCAGAGCTTCCCACCTCAGTTATGAAACTAATAAACCTATCCCAGCTGTTCGGAGTCCTTGATCTCAGCAGCTCTGATCCAATGCCCATTGAGGCCAAAAGAAAGATTCCCTAATTACCCAGTGAGTGCCAAATCAAGCGCAATTAGACTCGAGTGCAACTGAAGAACAAGATGTATAAATTCTTTTGCAATGCGAATTCCTTCGCTACCGAACTGTATTGCACTGACCCGCCTGCTCAAGGTCTTCGTGTAATCTGATACTTCATACACCACCCAGCGTTCAAGGGAGTGGTGCTGAGAAACAGATTTCTTGAAATTCCCAAGCTGCTTTATGTACTTCATGTTAGTGGTTCACAAAGAAACGACAATCAGATTTCTGGTTGTCACCATGAATGGAAGGATAAAAATTCAGTGACAAGTTATGAAATGTTACATCTGCTCGAGAAGGTAGAACAACCAGCCAAAACCAATGTGTCACAGAAATGTGTAAAACGGCACCAGATCTAGCCAGATACAGCACAAGCCAGGTCTATATTTGAAAGCTGCACTGGTACAGATGTTAGTAGGTGTACTGAATAAAGGACAGGAAGACTGTACCACCAGTCTGCATATCCATGGTAACCAAGAGAGGATCTCCTGGGGAAAGGAGTGCTGAGATGGGGAACAAAGGAGCTTTATTCTTTTCCCCTTTGCATTCAGGCTAAATAGCTTTCACATTATATAGTGAGATTACTTAGGTTGGGGCCATGTTCACCCTCGGGTAACAAGAGCAATGAGGAAAAAGAACAACATGAGTTCACCAGTATCTTCAGTCCTCAGCGGGCTTGTCTAGCTTGCACTGTGGTCCATGTCTCTGCATGTTCACAGCTATGGTTCCACCTAAGCTGAAGTTGATGGAAACACACCAAGTCACATTACAGCCAACCCCTTATACACAATAGAGTACCCAAGACATACACTGGTCAGTTGGGGTATGCAAGCTGAAGAAAGAAACAATGGCCTGCTATGCAGCCGTCAGTATATAGTATTTAGGTACAAAGTACCAGTATAGCTCATTTCTCTTTGTGTATACGAGTATATTCTGAATACATTTACGATGATGCAATCGCATCCGCTCTAGGCAAGGTTTGACAATCTTTACTGTCTTATAGCTACTCATAAAAGTTCTATTACTGTCGAAGGACAACATCCAGAGAAAGAACGAGCTATTGCATAAGCAATGAAATGACTGGGATCTCCGTACAATGCATACAATACCAGTCTCCTCCCACATGTGCCTGCTGTGGCACACCATTACTCTAATGATTCAAAGGGCAAGCCCTTGAGCTCCCGCTCCTCTGTGCGCCCCAAACAACCCTCGCAGAACCACCATCTCTCTCCATTTCCTTCCAGTTATCATCGGGGCAAGAGGCGGCGCTGCGGCCGATGCTGAGCTGAGCCCACGCGTTCTAGCTGCCAGGTACCTGCGCGCCGAGCTGCCAGGCAGCGAGCCGAACCGACCAAAAGAAATAGGCACTGTCTGCCCTGTTGCTGTATGCAACCTCTGAAGTAGCAGGATGAAAAATTATTACAAACACAGTTACTTAGTTACTTTTAATAATCTCCTCTTCTTATTCTCCTGCCCCTGCCACAAATTTCGGTTTATTCCATTTGTGAGTCTGACAGCCCTCTGCACGTGGCCCATTGCTCTGGCTCATTCCTGGTGCAGGTTCTCCCTGGGCTTCACTAGAGGCCAGAAACAGTGACATCAAAAAGAAAAGGGGAGAGAAAGAAAACCGAAGCAATAAAGCCTCAACATACTCAAAAAGCCATCTGAACATCCAAACAGGAGCAGAAAAGCTCCTTCTTCTTTTCAAATATATCTTTTGTTTCCATGCTATACTATCTACAGGATATTTTTTTTACTACTCTGTTCTAAAGTAAGTTGGGCATGGTCTTGTTACTAAATATTGTATGATCTGATAATCATACAGGGGAGCAAACTACTTTCCTAATCTGGAATAAATTCTTAAATTCTTCAGTGCCTTTAAGAAAATGACGGTTAAGTACCTTTTATTTCTCCAGTGACATATAAGCCCAGGAAAAAAGTAATTTTCTCTCTATTTTAGTTGGTTTTGAAAGTCTTGGAATTGACAATTGTGTGTAAACAATTTACACCACTTTTACAGCTACATGAAATCAGCATTGATTTATGCAGCACACAATGTCTTTATTTCTTGATTAACTTCCCTTCAGGCTTTCACTGGAAGCCAGTGATATTTTATTAGAGATGATGAGATAACAGTGATACTCGTATTAATTTCCTTCATTACATTCAGTTGCTTGTAACTTTGGCAGGTGGTGTAAGTTTTAGGTCCTTTGAGTGGGGGGGCAAAAGGCTGAATAGCTTGTGATGGTGTAACTGAAGTCCACGCAGCATGCAAGAGGAGGGTTACGGCTGCGCAATGAACCTTGGTTCTGACACGCTCAAGTTTGAGCTTTGACTCAGCAAAGTAAATAATGCTCTTTTCAAGCAGTCTGCACAAAGTTGTCAGGGCATTCTGGTTTAACACACGGCACGTTATTAGACATTACACATCCAACACAATGAATTAAAACATTTAAAAACTGAAGTGGTTTCTCCTGGTACTTTACAATCTGCTGTTCCTAAGTAAAGTGGCCAAGAGTTTAATAAGAAACGTCAGGAAGACTAGTTAAAATCTGAAGTTTGTTTTTATTAAGAATCTTCTCATGTAACTAGATCACTTGCATGTTCCTGTCGCAGCAGCAGCCTCACCTACACTAGCAAATGGCTTTTGTTTCCTTACCCTAACCTATTAAAGTAGATACTGTCTCCAGATCACTACACGCTGTACAGACCTGTTGCGAAATATAATATTGTAATGACAGCACAGCAAACTCTTGGGCAGAGCTAATATAAGCCCTCAGCTTTAGTCCAAATTTGATAGCAAAGTAAACAGAGGATGATGCTGAGTGCTAATGTAAATTCCAGCCCAATTCCATCCTGAAGAGTGGATGGAGAAAATAAAATGGTGTAATCCGTTATAAACATTACGACAAAAACTGTACGTTCGTCAGTTTTATTTTGCCTTATGCTTCAGAAATAGAGGCTATTAAAATAACAACTAGTCAGACGAGAAAAGCTAATAGGAAATGAGGCTTTATATTGTGGAGATACCACTGACAAAATTTAGTGCTGTAGGAGCAGATGTGGTTGGAAAAAGAATCTGCAAGTTCATTTTGTGGAGACGGAGTCAGGAAGCCCCTGCTGGAGGCTCCCACCAGCATCATACACAGATCCAGAGTCCTCATGAGTCCAACAGGAAGGTTCATACTGAGATGTACCTATTTGCACACACAATCCTCTGTTATAACCCAAATTATTGTTGTGATAGAGCTAAATCTTGTGGCTTTCATTCAGAATAAGACTGCAAAGCAGCTGAGCTGGTTTTTAAACCAGATAGTTGAAGCAACGTGAATAAAAATTACAGAATTAGACTTACAGGTTACAGTCTAATTGCCAGTAAACCCTTTTTTTTTTTTTGCTTTGACTAAGAAACTTTCTACAACAGGCTCATTGCAAGAGTTGCAGAGAAAATTTCTGCAGTTACAAGAAAACTGACCAAAAATCTTTTGTGTACACATAACAAACAATTTACAGTGCTCTCTGCTCACAGAGTCATTTGGCATCAGATTCACAGGACCAGCTTTTACTAAAAAATCCTCTCACCATGAGAAAGGTTATGGAAACAACCTCTTTACTCTAGAGCAGATAGCATTTCCTTAAAGCACTCCACCAGAGTCCAAATATAAACCCTCATGTGCTTGTGCTAACAGTGCTGAGTTACACAAGAGATGGTAACCAGCTGAAAGAGCATAATTTTGTCAAAACAGCGGGTCAGCTAGCATTATCCTTCTGTATACTGCAGACTCACTGCAAATGTCAGAGAGAAGCCAGACCGTTTACTTGGTTCAGATATCTCCGACATTGACCAACCTTCAGTCCCATAAAAACTTTGAACTTTGCCTGTTCAAGGGTTGAAGCCCACTTGGGGATCCTGGAATATCAGATATGCAGTATTAAACTATTACACATCCATGATGTCAACCTGGTTCTAGGAAAAAAAAGTCTCCCTTTTTCTCCTATCATCTTCTACTGTTAAATTTCAGGCTAAAAAAACAATGGGAAAATTAGTAACCCAAGTTATTGTCGTGATTGAGCTAAGCATTACTGAAGCAATGGCTATAATTCAGAACAAGTGTAAAATGCAACAGAGCTTCTTCATCCAAGAAGATAACAAGAGCAACAGAACCATCACCTACAGATGCATGGCAAGTCCAAAGAAGCAACTGATGTTGTGGGCCAAAGGAATGTCCCTTAAGGTTGCTATCACAAATGCAGATATTTGTATGGCAGAGATGTTTCTGTGGGAAAGAAAGAAAGAAAGGAAGTAGAAACTCTATAGGAAAAACAATACAGGAAAGGTAGCAGAAAGTCTGAGAGAGAGCGAGAATAGTTGTTGGGAAAACTTCCCTGAAAAGGCCTAATAACAGAGCATCACTTCACTGGTGGCAGAACAAAGTAAAGAGTGATGCTCAGAGAAGCCTCCCTCCTCTTAGCTGAATTCTACTTCATCCATGGAATCAAGGTTTGATTGGGGTTTTTTTAATTATCAGGATTGGATCTGGCTTCATCACCAGAAATCAACATTAACTAAAACTCATTAAAAATTGCCTGGTTTTGACCTAAGTTTTGACAGTCTGAACTCAAGTGAATCCAGGGTCACAACCCCAATTCTGACCTTGCAGCAGTTCCTTGTTCTGTCTTGCCCAAGTATGGTTTTATTCGTATACTCTGCTCTCTGTTCTCAAATGCCTGTTCAAAAGTGGAAGCAGCAGCAGTAGATCCACTTTCTGGTGAGTTTTGTTGATTTCTTTCACAGCTGTGGCAAGAATTCATAATGGCAAACCTGTCAAAAGAGGCTGGTGAGCCTGTTCTACAACACAGAGGCTGCACACAAGAGGACAGCTACGCACCACACCAACCAGTGGGACCCAACACTCGCAGGAGTTGCTAGAAGGCCCCCTTCTGCTGTGCTGAACTCTGTCAGTCTTTCACAGGAGCCTGTAATGCTCCTCACTGTATTCTGCAGCCCAGCTTACCAGACACGTTACCTTCACACCATCATGGCACCCAACACGGCACTACTTCAGACATGTGTACAGGGAAGGTACCTGTGAAATTCTGTCCAGCAGATAGAAGAGCAGATTTCCTGAAGTCCCTTTGGCTTCTCAGCTGATTGCAGTATGTGCCACGGTTTCTCAAAACTAATCAGTCGTTTCAGAGAAAGATGAAACTTATGAGGAGAACGTTTCAATTCATTCACAATATATGCTCCTCTACAAATATGTAACACAGATTGGAACTGGCATTTAAGATGACCCACACCCTATATAAGCCTCACAAAAACTGCCTAGTTATTCACTTTTCCAGCTTGGCAAACTAAGCCTCCATACTCAGTGTCAAGCTAAAACATTTGTTAAAATAATTCTTGGCTTCCTTCCACTCCAAACAAATTCATCATTCATCATTTCAACTCATTTTTGACTCAAGCAAGCAGAAGTAGGGAGGTACAAAAGTAGAGGTATAAAAGCCTTCATTAGCTAGAATATGATTTTTTTTTTGTACACCTTTTTCTTCCACATAAGGATAATGGAAGGTTTCGGCTATTTTTGAGGTCACTGTCTCCAATTAAGAGTAACGCATGAGCTTTAAACAAATCAGACAACCGTGGAACAATTTTAATCCCTGAGTGAATAAATCCCTTGGGGGACCTGGCTGCAGAGAAATCAATGGGCAATTCTATTAAGCCTTAACAGCAAGTAAGGGACAATCTGGCTTCTACAATGAACCTCAAAGCCACAAATCCTGTCATAAGAATTTATCAGATTTGTGTGATCAGTCATCAGTGTACAGAGCCCAATTATACCCAGAATGTCTTCTGCTTACAGCAGCTGTTGGAACAGCATTGTGCTAGATCATCTTTGGGTTAGGGGCTATAATCTTATGGGGAAAAATAAGACAGTAATAAACATTAACTGGGTGAATACTCATTTGTTCCAGGGAACTCCCACCCTTATCAGCACCCTGCTGCCCACTGACCTTACCTCTAGCTCAGAAGTGTTAAGAGAAGCGTCAGCTGTGACTGCGAGAAGCTCGGCATTTGCTCCCACAGCCTTTCACAGCAACATATAAATGACCTCTTCTGCCCTACAGCCTGGAAGTGCTCTCTCTAACGGTGGGATCAAATACAAATCATTCATATCATGCTACAAAATACACGACAGGCTGGCACAGAAAATAGAACTGTGCTTTAAAAAAAAAAAAATCATCAAAACAGAAGAGGCAATTCCCCCACCCCCAATATAACTAAACCCTCACCTACTGACATCTCTCAGGTAAGGACAAAATCAATTTGCTTGGTATGACTGATACAGCCTAGCCCATATCTAGGAGCCTCTGCAGCGTGCCTCAGGCTGCATCTGTTCTCCTGAATGACGTGCTCTCAGGACCGTTCTATGGAGCCAATGGTTTGAAACCAGACTGCTAAACTCACACGGTCCTCGGAAGAGGGCGACTACATCCACTCTGCTTGTTGAAAGTCATCACCAACCTATCTAACCAGGACCATGTCCAGGGCTGTTCTAACAACCCAAGAGGATAGGTGATCGGTGACAGCCTGACTCAGGAACGTTCCCTGCACTGTTCAGTAGTACAGATGCATCTTTCCTGTCCGGCTACCCAAAACTGTTCAGATCTGGGACATGTCCAAGGAGCATGACAGCTGCCTCCTGGCTCGCAGAACCAAATTTCCTTTCCTTGAAGCCAAGGCATGTGAACAAGGAAAGAGGGTGAAAATAACACAGATACAGCTACTACCCAGAGAGAGCTATGATACAGACATGGCACACCCCATGCTCAGAAGTTCAGAAGTACTCACTCCAAGCATCCACTCTTTACATATATAGTTCTAGAGAGTCAAGTTTTCAGAGCCATTAAATACTTAAAGATAGAGATGGGAGCCATCACTTCTTACAATGAATAGGAATCATTAGCTGATAAGATGTACAGTGGGATTTTCAGGTTAGGTGCCTCAATCCTATTGCAGTTGACTGGAATTATATCCCTGAAGATGTTAAAAGCCTCTGTGTAAGAGAGATGCCTCTGTTATCCCTCAGCACCCAAGTAAAATGTGTCTAATCCCTTTTGCTGGCTTATGAAAGAAAGAAATATGGAAGTAATACTACCAGCAAATGTTTTCCTCCTTCTCCTGGGTAAATAAAAGATATCACCTGCATATTTCAGCTTTGAGATCTTGCTTCAAGTCTATCTCTGAGCAAATAAATGGAAATCCTGTGGAAGCTGCTGAGGTAAATTTCAACATTGCCTGGTAGCGTGAGACACAAGACAGGCAGAAAAAGTTACGTGGTTTTATTCATACTGGTTTGGCATTCTGTCAAAGGGTTTTTGCGGAAGTAATTAAAAAAGGGAACCCGAAGTCATTAGAAAGAACAAATACTTTTCATAGTGACACTTTACTTTTTTCCCCAGCTTCCTTTCACTGATGTATGCTATCCAGAACTCTGTAATTTGCACTATCAATTTAGAACACCAATATACAGTTATTACCTCACTTTGAAAAACTAAACTAGTAAAGAATCACAGCACTCTTCATCAGTCGGTTCAGCAGCAATTAGATAAACTGGCTTTACAGTCTGCAGCATACTTTCTTCTTACTTTTACTTCACTTACAGAAAGATGTGAAAAAGAGCTAGGCTATAAGATTAAAAAAATCATACCTATTGTCTACCATAGCTCCCTCTATTTTGAATCAAATAAGCTTTGAGATAATTACATATTTGAAGTGAATATTTGAGAGCAGTAAGTGGACAGTATCTTCTTATAAAGCAGGTTGGTGAGGAACAAGAAACCCATGGACCAGATACAGCCTATGACTTCACTTCAATAATTTGGGGCTGAGTGATTTTGGGGGGATGCATCTGGACAAGAAAGAAAGTGAATCTGTGCCCTGCCAAATGGGTCTGACAGTTTGCCCTGGGCTGTGGAAAAAAAAATTCTCATTTCTGCTATGAAGCAATTAGCACACTAGGAGAAAATGATAGCATACGCTGACACAAGGTAATATACCACATTAACTGTTCCCATAAACATTAGGAGGGACAGAAATAAAGAATGTTATCCTCCTTACTGTAACAAGGGCCATCTTTATCAAATGTAAGTTGGATGCATTCATGTTTGGAAGCCAAATTTAAGATACCTGAAATAGGCTCCATTTTCATAAACTGTTAAACACTCCTCTCTGAAAAAAAATCAGTCTTTAGAGTCCATCTACCTTCAGTGTCCCAAAGACATTAGCCACCTAGGAAAATTCAGAACACTTCACTCAAACACACTACCTTGTCTTTCTTTAAAAGCTCCCTTTCAAAATCCTGGGAGAATACTGCTGCTAAGGATGGCCTTGTTTTTTTCCATGCTTGGATTATGTGCCAGCGTCGCAAAATCCAGCTACCACTGCTGGCCTGAACAGACCAAGCAAGATACTGAGAAGCAGGATCTCTGCAAGTCTGCATGTTCGTTCATGCTTACAAAACTGAGGACACACAGACTTAAGAGATTGATTTCACCCATTTTAACTGTTTGCTTAAATGGTGATCAACTCCAACAAGTTTCTCATCTGCTCTTTTTGATTCACACTCTTCTGTCTATTCATAACACAGTGTTGAAGGAACTGAAGACTGATCTCTGTTTGGCTAAAGACATCAAGTAAACTCTATTTTATTATGATGCTGCCACCTATAGTCTTTCTGAATACCACACTATCTCTGCACAGTTTTGATTTTCATTTAAATTTATAAAAATTACATTGTTTATCCTTTGATAAAACCCTCAATGTCCCTCTCCCCCCAAGAGAAACGTGAAATAAAAGGTTTGGGGGGACAATCTTTTGTCACCTTGCCTCTGTGATTTCCAGCCCCAAAGATCTTCCCAGTTTTGCCTGCTGTGATGTCCTCTGATGAAGACTCTGCTGTCAGCAGGTCTGAGAAGAACAGATGACTCTGAGGTGAATGCTTACCAAACTAGCATGAGTGGTTACTTCCAAACAACAGAGAGCATGCCTGACCACACTACACGACCAGCCTACAGTGCAGAAGACAGGGATGGAAACCAAATCTAAAGTTTCTGTGAGGCCAAATGGAGAACTCTCACCAGCTACTCCTATATATACTTCATTCGTGCTCTGCTTCTGTGCACTGATTAGTACCACTAAGCAGTGACATTAATTCTCTTCCTCTCCCAATGTTTTTCTGTACAATAGTCTTTTTAAGCTAACATATAATTAAGTAAAAAAAAGGATCTTGATGAGACCAGACTTATATGCCTTTTTGCTGCAGAGCAGCACACAAAGTGATGTAAATTCAGAATCTCTCCGCTTTGTAGTCTTACAAGCAGAAATCTAAGCCATACGGATGTTTTGCACAGCGGTCCTAGCTATGAAACTGTCAACTCAGTGGTGATGCATTAAACACTATACCAACTCAGAAGGCCTGTAGCTACAGAAATTAGCAGTTCATTCTTCTTCTAGGAGTGGAAGTGGTTAGGACAGACAGCGTGTCTGTCCCTTCTTAACTTCTATTTTGTCCAAGTACCTATGTCCCTCTTGCATGTTTCCATGGTCAGCTGATGCAGTGCAGCCCTTGCTTCTGCCCAACGCCCCAATACCTTGCAAAAAGCTTAATGGTAGGAAAGAATGTCACAACTCTGAGATTTCAGGAGTTACTAATTTTGATGGCATACAGTGCCCTTTTATCTACACATCTGAGTTTTCTTTTAAGCTCCATGTTATACTGTATTTATAGCTTCTTTCTTCAGTTCTGGAATATTTTCCATTTTAGGAATGAAAGAAATCTAATCAAGTGTAGAATCAAATAAACCCCATAATTCTAAAATACAGGCAGCTGATAGCATTGTATTAGACAACGAGTTAGAAGATGAAGCTGTTCCTTTGTTATTCTATTTTTCTTTAAATAGCAGAGTTGCCAAAGCTGATGTGATAAAAGAATGACATAGAGAAAGAGAAACTGGGTAATCTTCCCATCTTGCTTATCACTTTCGGATACAAAGGGGTAAAACTGCAACTTGTCTCCCCTGCTCAGTACCTTCATGTGCTACAGATAAAAAAAACCAAAGCACACTGAGTTTTTAGCTTTTCAGGGAGGCAATATTAAACACCACCATTCAAAATAAATTGACTTTCAAAAAAAAAGAAAACCAAACCAAACTCTTTTGCTGTTTAAAAAAGTAGAGCTATTGTGTATTTTTATCCATAGACTATAATAAACTGTTCATGGAGACTGTAGCTTAGCAGTGCGAGCTGAAGCATTTTTTATAACTCTGTGTACTCTCAAGAGTGTGTCTCCCTTGTAAATTCAGACTTGCACATCGTACCCAAAACCATAATTGTAGCCATAAAAGAAAAAGCTGTACTTGAGTACAGTCAAGATATTTTCCTTGGAGGATTCTTTTTAAAGCTACTTCTGTCTTAGCTTAGCAACAGACCTCATCAGAAAACCAGCTGGTAGAGGACACCACCAAAAGTACGTACCACCTTGCACACACATGGGTTTCCCGTACTCCCGGGGCTGACTGATGGAGTCTGCTCTGAAGCAGCTGAGAGCACGGAGAACCACGGGACTGAGAATTCCGAGAAACAAAACGTACTGGAAGAAATACCAAAGAAATCAGTGTCCTGTTTTATCTCATTCTCTTTGAACATCAACAGACACGCTAAAAACCTGTTTGTCCTAAGTAAATACTCTTGTAATTACACTTCACTAGACAAGGTCACAGAGAGTCAATGGTGGCAAACTCCTAAAAAAATCCCACTGTCTCTCTTATACCTGTTTTGACACATATTTCTCCGAGTCATCGATTTAATTTTCCTCTTGAATTATTTCAAAATTTGTCAGAATTTAAGGCATCACCAATGCATACAGCAAAACCTGCTCCCAAGGTACGTTTCAAACATGCTCTACAAAGGCAGATACACCATCTGCTGTTTGAAGGGCTCCAAGACAGTTTTCTGTTAGTTGAATTCCTACAACTACTGGATAAGCTACTACTGCCAAGAGGAATTTTGTTGGCTCCAGCTGAGGCTATACAGAATATGGGCGCCAGGAGTAGTGGGACTTGCAAGAGGTATGAACACAATAAAATGTTACCCTTGAAATCAAGACAATGATTATTTATGTCTCAGCTTCATTAAAAACATCACTGCTGACTGTTTCTGCAGAAACATCTACTAATACATTTATGCTATACTCCCAGACTGCTGTCTGTATTTTCACTGTATTTTCACAGGTGCTGACAGACCCAATTGCTTCTTTTTGAACTGCCAAGATTTTTAGTTTCACCCTGCTATAACTCATCAAACAGATGTAGGCATTTTACACTCAGAATTCTACGATGCACATTGTTCACACTTTACAGACACCAAAATTTAAAGTACTCCAGAATTACTGTACTAATTGCATTGTTCACTTTTATGTTTAATTTTAAAACCTTTCATTTTAAACGTATTTCAGAGCAGCCAAAGACCCCCTTTGCTTCTTACATTGCACTTTGGAAGAATCCACAACATCTACCTGCAAAATGTTAATCTAATTTGCTACTGAATTAGAAAGATCTTTCCATTCATGACTACATGAGATCACATACATTTAATGAGCATATCTTAGCTTAGCCCTCTTCATGTAGAGTGATGCAGTGAGAGAGGCTGCAGTACTACACTGAGAAGGCACTGGGGAGGGACTTGTGCCAGTAGTAGCTGATTCAAAAACATAAACTGAGAGGACCTGACCTTATCAAACCCAAAGCTGAAGGGTGGAGAAACATAATTTTGAGGGAGTTCTGCTGACTTTAGGATGAGTAGCAATCCACAGAAATGCTTCGGTACAGATACAGCCATCTTCCTTAAGGGACAATTTTGTCTGTGAATGGATATTTCACTATAGCGAAATGGGTAACTAAACGGTCTCCTCTGACCTTTTTGCACAGCCTCTCTTTTCTCTTCAATAATACAGAACCATAAATCTCTCAGTAAGAGAAGACTGTATATTTAATACCTTGGATACATTACATTTTAGTGGTTTATGATTGAATTTCCATCTCTCCTGTGATTGTTAACTCTCTTTCAGAGTATGCAAAGCTGGGAAATGAAGTAGCTTTTTCTATACAAGTGTGTTACAATCCTGGCATGTACGGCCTTCGTTCTACTGCCTTCCAACAAAGACTTCCATGTTCAAATGGATGTCCTTTAGTATTTTGGACTGATATAAACCAGACACATTCAGTTCATCAGCACCTACAATCCCAGAAAGGCACCTGAGGTATCTGAAAACATAAAGATGAATGAATTGTGCATTGCTGATATATACTACATTTAATGAGCCAAAGCCTGCTGTTAGAAGCAAGACCTCAGAGGGCGAGAGAACTGATGCACTCCAGCTGTGCAGGATACTGGACAAGATATTGATGACACTAGTAAAAACAGACTTAGGAGACACCTTTGCTTTCTGCACAGTGAGTGCTCTGCAGGGTCTCTATCCACAACGTGGTTTGGTTATAGTGCCCCAGTCAGAGACCGGTGGTGCTGGCAACGCACCTCTGAAACCAAGAGTGGAACAGCCGGATGCTCTACGAGGCGATGGCCATTTATTACATCTTCACACAAACACAGGGAGAACTTGTCTCTGTGTCGTTAGACACCGATGATTTCACTTTAGTCCTGCCAAATCTGAAACGTAGCTTTGCTACTGCAATAAATATTTGCCCGACACATTTCCATAATGTAATCATGATTTCAGTTCCTCAGGAACAGTCCAACGCCAGTCCCTGCTATTATGGAGTTCTTTCTGTCCTCCTCTTTGGTACTCTTCCGTCATGACTATAAATACTGAATCTGCCAGCCAAATGTCCCGCATGAAGGGGTAGCAGAGGACGCCAGTACCGCTACAGGCCGCGTGTGAGCAGAGCCCTTTTCTCTGGGGAGCTCGATGGCAGGCAGAAGGTACTCACATTGCTATGCGCTACCTTAGAAGCAACACTACCGCAGTCACTACTGCACAGGTTACTTTTTTTTTCAAGAGAAGAATCAAGACTGTATCTATCCGCAAGCATACTTCATGCTAAAGAAAATATTTTTAATTAAAAACACAGTAGAAGTAAAGTTCACAAGGTCATTGTGAAAGCCAAGAAACAAGACCTTCTACTGTCTATAAACTCTGCCGTCTGTACATAGACAAATTAATTACCCATCACTACAACCACAGAAAGTTCCTACTTCATCACTGGAACAAGCTAAATGCACCTGCTCCCTTTCCTTTAATGATAAGCCAACTCCTAGCATGAAACTGCCTTCTTTCAATGATTAAAGAGCTACAAGGCAAGTGCCAGTAATAATGTTACATCTTTTCCTTCTGTAATCTGATCTTTGCCCTGTAGAAACTGCTGATGAGAGCTCGCTTCCACTTAAAATTTACATAAAAACAATCCATATCACGTTGCATGGAAAAGGACTGGCGCCCCAGTGTTTATGGGCACGGCGATACGAGGAATGAGAAATGACTCTGATGCAAAAATGATATACAGCCTTTTATCAGTATCAAACAGGCTTTGATGCACGGTTACTATTTTTGCAGGCTAATGATATGTGAGTGATAAAGCAAATGAACTTTTTAATGATGACAAACAAGGAGAATATACAACATTACGTAGAGAACATGACGTCCAACCGAAGAAAGATTTATGGGAGCTAATTATGGTATGTTAGATTTATAATGGAAAAACAGTAGAGGAGGAAAAACGTCTGGAAGATCTTGTGTGTGTCAACTTGGAATAATGTTTTACTTTCAGACAAAGGATGTAACGTATAGTCCACTGCACGCTTCTAGCTGATATTTATATCGCTTTGCTATTTGTATGCATACAAAGCCTAAGACATGCATAATTTTATGCAAATTAAATGCAAAAAATGTAGGTTTTTAACCAGTGTGAAAATACGCAAATAATTAGTGCTTATATTGGTATTAAATATATGGGTTTTTTTTTCAGTTAATCATATGGCAAAACTGGTAGGATGATGTCTCCACAGCTAAAATAAATTTCATCGAGCTCTTAAAGCTTTTTTAATTGAAGAGATTCCCATACAGTGACCTAAGATCTATCAGTGGCAATTAAAATTCAATACACTAACTATACTATTGACGGTAAAGTTTGGCAATAGAAGCTAATATAATGACGAGAAAAAATGACTGGTGATATTTCAGGTCTCATGTCCAAAAATATATTAAAGAGGGGAAGAAGTGACAACGATTAAGGATAATTTCAGGGCATAGGATCAGCTTAAAGATAATTTCAGGCCATGGGATCAAAGATAATTTCAGGCCATGGGATCAGCTAGCACTTTGCGAGGCGCCCGGGGAATGGGAGCGGGAAAGCCACAGCCTTTCGGGGTAAGAAAACAGGCCCACAAGCTAAGCTCGGCCTTCCCGAGTGGCGTTGAGCGGGTGGGAGCGCAAGCCTGTTCACCTCAACCTTACTCACACCTTTGGTAAACCTCGAAACGCTGATCGCGAAGGAGCCTTTTGTGTACGTGGAAACCGTGTCCGCACCTTCCCGCTCTCTGCCTTCAGCCCCTAATTAAACGCCTGCTTTGATTCAGATTAAGCGTCTCCCTTCACTGTGCTCTCTGAAGACCGGGCTGGGGAGAACACAACGGGAAACAGAGCCCTTCCCCGCCGGTCTGCGCTTCCCGCGCCCTCGGCTGCCGCCGGCCCGGCGGGCGGGCACCGCCGCGGCGGCCAGCCTCCCCGCCCCCGCCGCCTGCGGCAACGGCTCCAGCGGCAGCGCGCCGCCACCTCGGCCCGACGCCCGCGGCTTGGCAAGAGGGAGCCGGCGTGCGGGGCTGCCCTCGCCCCTCGGCGCCGCCGCCGGCGGGCTGAGGCGGGCGGCGGAATCCCGGCAGGTGGGGCTGAGGGGAAGGGGGATCCTGGCGGGCGGGCTGAGGCGAGGGGGCAGCGCCGGGCGCCCGCCGGGCTCCCCACTGCCCCCTCCTCGCGCTTCCACGACCGAGCCCGCAACAAACGGCCTGCAGCGAGGCTGCCCCCCGCAGCGTCCAGCTTTGGGCACCTGCCGCCGCTTCCAGGCAGGTTTCCTCGCCTCCCGCCGCGGGGGGCCGCCGGTACGACGGGGAGCGGCAGAGCCGCCGAGGCCTCCTACCGCTCCGCGGAGACTTACTTACACGCTGCCGGCGGCGGGGCGCCGTGAGGGGCTCCGCGCTGCCTTCACTCACCTGGGGCCCGTGCGAGGAGCGAGGGGGCAGCCCTCCGCCGCCGGCCGCGGCGCAGCCCGGGGCACCGGCAGCCCGCAGGCGGCAGGAGAGCGGTGCCCGCGGCTGGCAGCGCCCGGGAGGCGACGGGGAGTGAGTCAGGCGGCACCGGCCCATCCGAGCGCGCCGCGCCAGAGCCGCTGACCTGCAGCCACCTGCCCGCAGCCCTACCTCACTCCTCCCCGCCCGGCCCGGCGGGCCTGGCAGCCACCTGCGGCGCAGGACCCGCCCGCAGCCGCGGTGCCAAAGGCGAGGCAAGCCGGCAGCGCTGCCCGGGGAGCTGCCGGGCGGGGTGCGGCGCGGCGCTGAGGTGAGGGGCCCGGCAGCCTGGGCCCTCCGCCTCGGGCCGACACTGATCGCGGCCGGGTCCCTGAGGTAAAGCGGGGCTGAGGAGAAGAGAGCAGACCAGACCAGCAAGTGTATAAGAGCTATTTCACCAGTAGAACTTTCCGCCTTGGGTTTTCTTTCCCCTGCGCCTGCCGTCAGTGGTTCAAGGTAGCAACTGGCCATCACAAAGGTCTTTTTTCCTCAAGCAAGTTAAAGACTGTTGGAGTTGGCGGGGTAATAGCAGCATGTAGCTACAGTCAGCAGGTACGTCTGCTAAAAGCAGATCAGATCCGAATTAAAAATCAGTCAAGATCCTTACAGTGGTATCAGAGTGAAAGGCTCTAGCTGAAGCTGCTCGCAGCCGTGAGCAATGGTACATTTGGATATGCAAATAGTGTATTTGAAGCTTAGTTTCCGTGCAAGAGGCAAGAAAGGAAGGCTGGAGGAACTGGCTGGAAGACTTGACAAAACATCAATGGAATAGTTTCCCACTTTGGCATCTATCTATTTCAATAAATTTCTCTCAAACTTGTGCGTTCTGGTTTCGGCACATAGCATCTATGTCTCTACAGACAGTCTCTCTGGTGTAAAGTCGGTGAGTCTGAGAGCAGCAGTTTTGCATAGAAGACACGAGTGTTGCTTGAAAAAAGAAATGCCACACTACATTGTCTTGCAGTCCAAGGTAAAAATGTCAGAATGAAAAATGCTGTGGAGCTCGATTGTTTCTTACAGCAGTGATAAGGGGAGCAGAAATGAAAATGGAAAACTGGTGCACACTTAGTCTTAGAATGAGAAATCATTTCGACGTTACTTCTAGAGCAGCCACTGCAGGTCAAAAAAAGGAATTCAATTATAGGTTTTATTTCTGTTAAGTAGCATTGTTTTTAAAATACATATGCTATTCTGGCAATGGTAATTTTATGAAATATTACCATGTGCAGCAAAGACGTACCCTTGTGTAAAGCAAATATGAGAAGCGCATTGTTCGCCTGCTAGATTGCACTGCAGCTCTGACAACAAAGAAGTTTTCTGCTTTGTGTACTCTATATAATTGCTTGGGTGGAGGCTGCATTCAAGATAGAAAAAATGTTTGTTCTTTTCCCACCTCAGGAAATAAAAACACTGAAAATACAATGTAGATGAGAAGCACAAGCTAGGAAACTTAAAACTAAGCTTGGACTTTTGCATCTGCTGAAATAAATAATTAAACTGCTTCATGGATTTTAATCAAAGTCAAATGTGGGACAGCCTAGAGAAAAATCGAATTGCAATATATTAGAGAGTCAGGTCAAAAAAATCTATTGGATGGAAACATCATTTCAGGCTAGGTCTTATACATAATGTTTTAATTATAACCAAACTTTGTTTTTCCAAAGTTTATAAATAAAAATTCTGATCTTTGTCATGAAATAAGGATATATGTTTTGACATAGTCAATCCAAGTCAAGTCACATGAAAATTTTATCCATCTTATCAAGCTATTTTTCTTCTGTGTGGAAAGTGTGCAAAATGTAAAACTAACTGTGAAATATCTTTCCACGTGTTCAGATAACTGTCTACGTTAATATCACAACAGCTATGTATGATTCATTCATCTTCATTTTACGTACTCCCTCTGCTGGAAATTAATGTGAAGGTTCAGTGGATGAGAGGGAAGATCATTAAAAGATCAAGATACATTAAAAAACCCTCTTGCTTCTTTTATTAAAAGAAGATCACACTTCTTTACAGACACTCCAATCTGTATCAGTAAAACAACTTGTATTCCTTGTTGCAAGGCTGTTCATACTGAAATCACTAAGACGTGGAAAGAGGAGCTAATGCAAATTAACTAGTTAAACATTCCATATATACTAACTTTATATGCATTCTATTGTATCATTTAAGATCTGCTAATAGCAAAGTCCAATTAAATAAATATACAAAAGCAAGTGAGTAATAGAGCTCCTAAGGTATATCTGATGCTGATAGCCATGAGGGTCTCTCATACTCCACAGCCTACACTGATACCAGCTGGGTTAGTTGCTCTCAGAAGAAAGGAGGGTGATAAAATAAAACACTCAGCTCTAGTACTACCCAAGAGTACCCTACACCATGAGCATTCTTCCTGATCAAAGACTGAAACCACTTGCTTTAACACTGACAGCAGAACCTTAACTCCGGTTACATGTTGCTAGAGTTCAAGCTTTATTAGTGACTGAAAGGAAAAAAAACATAGATCTGGTTTTCTCTGAGTGAAAACAGCAGGATAAATCACACAGATCCATGGTTCCAAATGCTGCTGAAAGGTTGCTTGCGTAGATTTTACAAAAAGCAGTGAAATACTTCTACCCAGCAACATACAATGAATTCTTCTTCCTTGGTGGGACTATACTGGTAATGGAGACACTGTTCTGTATACATAGTAGCTCCTGTTTCTTCTAGGATGAAGAAAAAGAGACTAAGGAGGAAGGATACCAGAGGCACTGAATTCTTTCTTCTACAAACCCTGTAAACCAGTTACGCTCAAGTAAAATACCTTCTACTGATTAATGGTGACAGTTTGCACTACCATGGGTAAGCAAAATCAGTTGGAAACAACTCCATAACCAGTAGCTAGAAAAATATTACTGCAGAAGAGCATGAGTACATTTTAAAATACTATAGGATTATTTGTTATGCAAAACAGATAATTTTAGATCATCACAGAGTAGCTGAGAACAAGTTTACCGTGGCTCTTATTTCACATAAAACCACAAATTGTGTTTTCAGGTTTGCCTATGTAAAAATATTGTGGTAAAAGGCAATTAAAAAAAATGTACAGAAATCAAGTATAGCATCGCTCACAGTTGCAAATAAGTGTAACAAATGCAAACAAATGATAAGTAGATTTTTGATGTATGTTTCTTTCTAGCCAAAGTCCTGTAATAAAGCAACAACAAGAAAATGTTTTTACTCGTGATTGTTGTTACCATGAGTAACCCACATTACGAGGAAATAAATAGTATCACAAATTGTATAAGACATTTCAATTTGGGCATATTCAATAGTACTTCCTGGTTTTTGAAAAAGTTAAGGTGTGTTACAGATTAGAGAGTTTGCAAGCAAAAGCAAAGAACTGTAAATACTCTGTTTGAGCTCATTATCTATCTTTACTTAAGGATGAAGCAAAGTTTCATATTCAGCAATGGTCTGAAGGATTTTAGAGTATACTGTTGGAGAAGTACATACCATTCCCAACCAACAAACACTGTTCAAGTCCTCTTGGGCTATTACTACAGACATTGCCAACAAGCAGCTTTTTTGTTAAACTGAAAGGTATTATTTGCAAACTTCAGCAAATTCAATTAGTTCTTTTATTTTTTCTTTGTTTCACTTTCTGACTTTGTGTTAGGTCAGATGTAGGGAGGTTGCCACTACAGTGGTATTGCTCTCTGAATATACTCACTTGAATGATTTTTTTTTTTTTTTTTTTTTTTTTACCCATCAATAATTACATAGCAATTAATTGCTGTCAGAAGTCACTTGAAGTCTATATCCCATCACCACTGACAAAAGTTCCTTTGGCCCCATCCATGACCTGATGATCCCTTTGCAATTTGCCTACAGAAAAACAAGGTTGTCATTTCCATAATGTTTTCTAAACAAAGGCTAACCCTAATAATAAAAGCTATTACTTTATCAGAGTACTCTGTAAAAAGCCAGTTTATTACATCTTGATAGATATAATCTCATATTCCCTTAATCCTCTCTACTTAAGAGAAGAATTTAAAAGTCCAAATTGCTTAGGAATCTTGAGCTTTTACTTTGTAGGGGAGCACCTAGTTATTGACTTCTTTATGATCTTATATGGAAAAGCTATCATTATTGTAACTAAGGAATTACATCATAGGACATGCGCCTCTGCACAGTATATCTGCTCCCCAAAAGAACTCAGTTTTATCTGCTTCATGTTTATCTAATCTCTCCTTCTCATCTTGTAAATGGTAGGGTATTTGTTTTATACACTAAGATCACATTTCTCAAACTTTTTGTGATCATCTTCTAAAAAATCAGTATGGCAAATCAACAAGTCACTGTCTCATCTTCTGGGATGATGAGATGATCATCTCTCATCCTGGAAAAGTGTACAATATGCCTTTTAATAACTGCATAATGTGGAATTGGTTAATATCATTATGTCTGATCCTACAGTCTTTGTTACTTGCAAGTAGTCCCATTAACACTGGTGATTGCTGAAATAACTTCTGTGGCTGTCCCCCAAATAAAGAATGAAGAATCAGGACTTACAAATTAAAATCAAGTCACCTGTACTGAAAAATATTGTTGCTCTTATGGAAGATAATCCTAGAATTTATGTTACAGGTATACATTTATATTTCACTTTTTTTTTTTTTTTACATTATTCATCAAAAATACTTTTACAGGCTTTTTAAAGCTACCTGTTCCTAAAAAGCATCATCTCTGCAGCTCATATCAACAGGTTTTAAAAGGCAATTAGGAGCATTCATATGGGTTATGCAGTCTTTAATCATTACTCAAAATATGAATGTTGATGTTTAGTAGTCAGGTTATCACAAACCAAATTCATATGAAGGAACGTATGTGCAAGATGTACGTTCAAACCATTACCATGACCAACGTGCCTTTGCTTTCAAAAATAAACTGGAGACCTTTTTTAAAATTCTTTTATGAAGATAGCAAGAAGGATGAATCTATTAAAAAAATGAATAATTTAATGAATTAAACAGGAATTACTTCTCTATTTCCAAATACAGAAGTAGAGATTTCCCAGATGATTTACAGGAGAGAATTTTACATTTTCTCTTGCATTTAAAATGTGAGAATATAGAACATAGAAAAATGTTATGACATAAAGTGCAGAAATTCTGAGCAAGTTTAAGTGCCAATAACTGTCACCAAACAGTACTCACTCATCTTAAAGAACTCTAAGGAGAAACTTAGTGCAGTTTTAATAAAATTCTTAGAAGTTGAACACACCTCCAATATGTATGGAAACATACAGGAAAATATGTATCTTCATAGATGGATATCAAAACACTGGTATCTGCTGGCATTAATATCTTACTTATACAAATTAATAAGTCAGGTTTGAAGGGGGGGAAACCCCCCCAAACTCTTCCTATCTTGAGATGGCACAGCATTCTCTCAAGCATAAAACTCAACAGATCAGCAAAAATACATCCAAATCATAACACCTGAATATAGACACTTCCCCCCCCAATAATGTTTCACATTGTTATTTTCTTTCCCCTTTTTTTCAGTTATATCAATAACCTTTTGAAATTATGCACACTTTTAAAATAAAAGCACACTGTCAGTACAGTTGATGGAACTTGCGGGTTTTTTTCCATTTACTGAGATGGGCCATCTCACACAATAATACAAGAGCTGGGAGAGGGGTGGGAGAGGAAGCTATCTGCACTGATTTCCTGCCACTGAACAACATTAAGAGCGATGAAAAACCTGTTTGTGAAATAGATTTAATGAAATTTAGCACTCAGCAGGGAAAGCGTTATGATTAAATGAGCATTAAACTTGAACTCTAACTCTCCAGATGGTGTGCAGAATCTTCACAAGCCATTGTGAATATAACATTACAAGTCCTTGAAACAAGAATTCCTAGAAAGAAAAGGAAAAGAAATCTAATTAGTTTCGTGTTCAGTGGATACAGCAATACATTCTGATGTTTCCACGTGCAAAATTTTAAAGTTTTGATTCTGAAAGCACTTTGAGCAGGCTTCCCAGTCTCCTCAACGGTCAATCCCGATCATATGAAGGATTAGATTTTATTGTACAAAAGTGCAATAATGCTCTTTGAAGTGAAAGGCAAGCTTTGGACTCCTATCACTTAAGAAAATCAGACAGAAAACGTCTTTCCCACTAGGTCTGCAAGACAAACTACAAGGCACATCCTTTTCCCTTTATTGAAACAAGGAGTCTTGGTGCAATAAAGACAGAGAGAAAGATGGAAGAATAAGAAAAAGTTACTGTCCAATTTACTTCTGATATCACATTCTCAGTAAAATAAAAAGGTGATTGCCTCGTCTCCCATCGCAATCTGTCTGCTGAAATAGCACCAGAACACCACCTGTAGAGGAGGAAGGATATTAATGGTGATGCCAGCACTGCTATCTCATTATACTTCAGGTACTGCAGAGTCAGACATTGGCTGTGGAGGAAGCCTTTCTGCCAATGAATAGTTGTTTCTACAATACCTTTTTCAATCCCTGGTAAGTTATCTTCAAGCAATTGAAAAATGAAATTTCACCTCCTGGAGGATTATTTCTAGTAGTATTCTGCTTTAAATCCAACAGGAATTTACACCTAGATTGTGTTTCATCAATTCCCCATATATCTATTTTTAAAGTCTTAATTCTGTGATTCTGCTGATGATTACACCCAAATATTTGCATTAATATTTTTGCTTTTACTCTCTGTCAGGCCACACTTTACATTGTTTTTTCTTTCATTCTGATCTCAATGAATTTTTCTGAATCTTTCTAGACTTAGCTGGGAGGGAAATGATTTCATCATCCATAAATATTTCAGACATTTCTACTATGCTGTCTTTTTCTTGATATGGACTCAAAGTTCTTGACATAAAATTTATCAAAAACTTTACTATTCTGGACATTAGAGCACTCACCCAGCCATAGGTAAATCAAATGTAAATCACTTATACAAAGCAGACAGATCCAGATTCAGATCTTTGCTCTATCTCAGGACAACCTTATCGAACAGGCTATTTTATTCATCACTGTATCACCACACTACACAAACCTGATAAATTCTTTCCAGTTAAGCTTTTAGAACGTAGCACTGACTGCCAAAGTTTCAGTTTTTATTGCACGGGGTTTTTTAATGAAAACAATCCCAAACCGTTCAGTATAAAGAAGTAGGTAAGTCTGGAGCAGCCCTGGTCCTTCCCACTTAGCCAAGAAAGTATAACAAAGAGCTGGATGAGGAAAAAAGTTATGAATTATATTAGTATCTTGAGCACTCAAAAATGGAAAATAATTAAGCAGAAAAAAAATTGAGTTCATTTGCACTCAAAAGCTACATTGATTTAATTAAGAAAGATTTAGCTTAATCCAGCTCAGGATTTTAAGCAAACAAAGTATTTATACCTGGCTCACATAGTTCATTTTTAGTCCTTACTTAAACTCATTGATCCCCAGGAATGTGCAAAAGCAGATCATGCCACATCAGGCCAGCCAGGAGGAAAAAAAAAAAAAAGAACAAAAACCACAACACCTCCCGCCCCCCCACCCCAAAAACCAAACAAGAAAGCTGTTGAATTCATAATCTAGTTTGTAGAAGATTAGTCTTGATTTGGTATTTAGCCAGAAGTTTACTAATTAGAAAGGAATGCTATCACCCTGAAAAGGGAGTGATGATACAAATAGAAAAAGCACCATAATCATTAGATTCGGTGTGGCGACTACATGGATTGATCCCGCTTTTCTTTATACAGTATCAAAAATAGAAGAAAATGTTATGGTAATTAAAAGTAAATTAAACCGCTCCAAATGATACAATGCTTATTTCAACAAATTTAAGAGCTATCGCTGTACTCAGAACCACATCTACTCCTCCTTAGTCTATCAGAGGAATGAAGACTCCCTGTACTTGCTGTCAAGGACTGGCAATAGCTACCAAATCATGGTCTTGTGCAGCTGTGTTTTCCAACTAAGGGCACCAGAACCAGCTCACTGACCCGAGGAAACTTGTCTCATATTCTTAGCACCTCTGTTCTTCGAGGAGCCTTTGGTAACAAAGATGAATCAAGTGCCAAAGCTAGTAATCTCAGTTACCAAAGTATTAACAAAATTCATCTTGGAAGTACATAACCATCTCCTGCAGGTCATGAATCGAGAATTTTTCCCCCTGAACTGGCAATTTTTTTTAATGCATGCTGCCGTCAATCTACCAAACTGGTGTGATGCAACAAGCATGCAGCTACCAAATGTGAAACTAAGCTGAGACTGAAACTGACAGGGGAGTAGCTGTGTATTGGGGAGGCTCCGTTTCACTGATTGTTAAAAGGAAAGCTGGGCTTGCTCCTCCTCAGGGTTACAAGCATTTGAAGACTTCTAGAATGCATTTGTTTCTTGTAAAAAATGCACATAGAGTAAAAACTATTCTGAAAATTATTAGAAGGAGAAAGGCTGGATAGTTATAAGCTTTTATGTAGGAAAGATGAAAATATTTACATCTACACTTGCACAAAACAGTGGCAAGTCAAGATTTTCTGTAGCATTATTTCTATTACTGTTTTAAGAATTTATGACTACAGCATCCCAGTGCAAGTAGTTGCTATTAACCATATAGTTTTGATACAGCTCAATAAAACAAAATAAAAGGAGAATCATCAAAAGATTGTGGCCCTGTATCTTCTTGTAACTTTTCTTGGAGCAATGGAATTCCATGGAATTCAGCCAATATTTCAAGAAGAAATGTCAGAGTTCATCCTTTTATTCACACACCACCCCCCCACCCCACCCCCCCACCCCCAGTGTTTGGAACTTAAATGTTGTTGAACCACTTACCCTTCCAGGGACCAGTCCGGAGACCAATCAGGAGATCGATGATGGGAATGTTCAGGTGATGATGTTCTTAACGTAGAGCTTAACTGATATGAGATTGTACGATTCTGGCGTCGAAGCTCCTGTACAGCACATTCCCTAAATAAACATTATTTTAGAGTGAAACTAAGCACTTTTCAAAAATCATCAAATGATCTCATAGTCATTATAATTTTTTTTTTTCTATTTAAGATTGTCAGCTTTTTTATTTTATTTTATTTTAAAAGGAGATGTGGTATTCATCGTATACTTCTCTGAAAGACAGATTGGTGACTCTCTCTGTATTACTCCCTTACTCAGATTTAGTTCTACATATCCGTTGTCTCTGTTTTCCCTAAAAGACAGAAGCTAGCCACGGTTGCTGCAGATTAAACTCTAAAAATTGTAAAAATCTTCAGGGAAGAGGAGCCTAATTTTAAGGTTATTCACAAGTCCTCAGCATAAGGACAATCACTAAAATCAGCAATGACATTAATGTAAGAACAGTGTTGCTTGCGGTATTCTTGTGCTGCTTGAGTTGGCAAGACCAGTGGACTAGAGTCTACCTAAAGCGCCCTGGAGCTGGTGGATATTCAAGAGATGCTGGACTCCTCAGCAGGAAGGTTGTAAAATGGTAGTCTAGTCATTTTGACTGCAAGAGGTGGGGCCTGGATGCTGGATCAATCCCTAACTCCTGCATCTGGGCGTAGGGGGAGGAAGTACGTGGGATTGGATAATACATTGCAAAATCTTGGAGGTACATAGTCATCTGGGATCCTGGTTTCAGGCTGCCAATTGTTTACATAAGGAGAATCTAGTCTGGGTTGGATTGGGAAACTATGAGGAAGGGTGGCTACAACCACCCCTGAGTTTCAGTGTATAACCCCAGTAAAACCTGGACAATCGTTCATTATAAATGAATGGGTGTATTGGGAAGATAGCACTGATCCTGGATGGAAAAAAGGACTCCAAGTTGCCCAAAACCTTGCAAATGAAGGTATAACCAGGACTGCCCGTATGGTATTGAACTGAAACTGACTCCAGTGTGACCTAGCCATTACCACAGACCTACCCACGGAGCGACCACTGAAGCAGAGCACCAAAACCTCCAGGAGAGGGATCAGATCCAGCACCAGCTCATGGATCTGAATCTACAGGCAAGAAAAGGGCTCGCTCTAGCAGCAGGAGCCCAGTGAGACGGTAACAGTCTTCCACCTAGCTACCAACATCCCACAACCTTGTGCCTGGGGAGGTGTCATATGCGCTGTAAAGACTACGGAACCAGACTTATCTACGTTGAGTGGTAGTCTTACTAGCATTATTGCTTTCAAGGGCTTTTCTATGCACGTGCTGTCCTGTCTTTAATGGTCAAGATGGTGCTGGCAATGGTGGGAAGTCAGAGTGTAGCTGCTTGCAGCTCTTACAGGTAACATCGCCCTGTAGAATACCAAGTTTGGGTATGAATGTAGAAAAACTGTGACCAATGGGGAAAAGTAACCATGGGCAAGTTTTTTATTTGGGAGGAGACTGGGGCAGAGAAAGGGACGTACAACGGCAGCAAAAAGGAGAAACGGAAAGGGATAAAATGATACGCAAGTCGTGCTTAGGGTTGTCCAGGGGTATCTGACAGTCAGTCCCTGTGCTTGGTCACCACAATAAATCAAACCTGTTGTTTCCGCATGAGTCCAAACTGCTTCCGCAGTCAGGAGGATGCAAAGGATGGGGAGGTGTTTTTCCTGACTGGTAAAGAAAAACCCAGACAGATGGATTATGCCTCCTGGTATCACTGTGTTGGTGCTCATTCAAGGCCTGACAGCATTGGCACTTCCACCTCCTAATTTCAGGCATTATTTCATTCTGCACCAAGGCAGTAAATCAATACAACTAGCTAAATCAGTTTTAGAACAAGGATATCATCTACCCACTTGTTTAAACTCACAACAAAAAACCCCCAGTCAGTACTGACATCTGCTGCTTCCATTATATACTATCATGATACTGACTTTAATGATACTCTCTGGCTAATTTTCTGGTTTTCACGTGCCAGTACCAGAAAAATACATTGGCTGTAAGAAGCCAACTTGGAGCTTTAATCCCTTTCCCTGCAAGCATGAGAGATAGAACAGAAAAAAAAAAAATTCTTGCAACTGTTGCGGGACATTGAAGGGACGCTGTTTTGATTTTATGAAAAAGCCAAAAAACCAAAAGCTCTAGCCTTTCAAAGACAGCTAAATCTAATGTCAGCCTCAGATTTTTATATGAGAACATTTCAGTCTTTGCTATCTAAGATTTCTGCATATTGTTTTTGCAACTGACTTACAGACTGCATCATGGAACCTAGCTTTGTTCTTTCCAAAACAATTCAGATAATTATGCTTGTAATTCTCTTGAAGTAGAAGAGAAATTCTCTTCAGGAATGAAAACTGGCGATCTTTGCCTCAGCATAGGCTCACTCTAATATTTGTTTTGCTAACCAACTGTAAACTAAGTCTTGAAATTATTGCAACTATAAACAACCACGTGAGTAAAATTATCCTTAACTGGGAGCAGAGATTAAGTATGGAGGCTGATTCAACTTTCTGCCAATGAACACTTCAAGAAGAAACACTTGCAGTCCCTACCGGGGAGCACCGATACACCATGAGATGGATGCACTCACACAGGGGGAGTAGAGAAACAACAGTCTGAAGAAGATTGAGTTTCTTTTAAAACAAAGGTACTCCTATATTAGCATACAGTCTGGCTCATTCTATGCAGCTGAAGAAGCACAAATGATGCCACCTTTTAAACTGACTTGCACATCTAAACCAAACGCGTAGCAGTTTTTGCCATGACTTCAGGGTAAAGGAGAATCCAATTTGAAATTGAAACATACACTGAGACATTTAAGAAATCCATCTTCAAAAGACCTAACATCAGGTATAGAGATGCCCCCTCCAAAACCCTCATCCTTACCTGTGAGAGAACAGACTATGAACAAAGTAATTTACTACAATTAAACAAGACACGTGATTCCCAAACCTGTGCTGTAATCACATCACTCTGCTTCTTTTAGCCATTTCTGTAACACACCCAAAATAATACCTGACATGGTAATATTTTATCCTGGATACATTCATGAATTAGAGAAGTACTGTTGTTTCACAGATGATAAGAAAACTATTTAAGACACTGAGACTACATAGATAAACTAACTCACGAAGCAGGCCAGGGACCACTCTGGTACTGTGGCCAAACCGTATGAAACAGCTTATACATGTTGTTAAACTGTCTTCCCACAAAAACAAACACACACACACACACACCCCCCCCCAAACAACAAACAAACAAAAACAAAAACAAAACAAAACAAAACAAAACAAAAAAAAGAAAAGAAAAGAAAAAAATTTACTTTGGCCATACTGCCATTTGGGAACCATCCCTAGCACCTTCTGTGCCCCAAGCAGTACCTGGGAGCAGGCGGGTTGGTATGGGCTAAAATCATTCCAGAGTGTGTACTAACAATGAAACTGTATGGACAAGTATACAGGTGTGTGGACCCCTCAAGGCAGTGCTCTGACCTGGGTGAATTCACTACTACAGTTGTAGCCAAAAGGTAGCCATTCACACTGCAGAACTTAGTAGTCTATAAATCACTTGTCTAGCCAACCAGTCACCTCGACTCTCACTATAGATCAAGACAGGCATCACTATAAATAAGTGAAGACAGACGAACATCTTCAGGAAAGTGATCCATCCCATCCTAAAACAGGCAATTCTAGAGAGCAGTTTATCTTACTGTCTCGTTCCATTGTCTATTGCCGTAGTTCAACCCCAGATGGTAACCGAATACCACGCAGCCGCTTGCTCACTCCCCTCCCTCCCCAGTGGGGTGGGGAGGAGAATCGGAAAAAAACAGGAAAACTCATGGGCTGAGATAAAAACAGTTCACCAAGACAGCAAAGAAAAAGACAATAATAATTATATTATCATTAAAAATAATAAAATATAATGATAATAAAATATATAAAATGAACAATGCCCAATTTCTCACCGCCAGATGACCGATACAGCCCGTCCTGAGCACCAATCACAAAAAAGGAGTATTCCTCAGCAGTGATCTCAGAACAGCAAGTTCCAGAGAGAGCGAGCGAGGGAACGAACAGCTGAACGCATGAACAAAAAGGCACGAACAAACGAAAAAAGGGAAAAAGGGAATGGCCCACCGGCCAACCCCCACTTATACTGGGCATGACATCTATGGTATGAAATACTCTCTTTGGCCAGTTTGGATCAACTGTAGTGGCTATACCCCTCCCAAGTTTTTGCACCTGTGCATTAGCAAAACCTGGGAAGCTGGAATATGTCCTTGATCACTTAGCAGCAACTAATAACATCACTGTATTATCAACATTCTTCACACACTAAATCCAAAACACAGCAGCTACTAGAAAGAAAATTAGCTCCATCCCAGCCAAAACCAGGACAGCTATAAGGCAACCTAGACAACTGATTTAGACAGCGTGTGTAACAGCTACACAGACTGATTTCAGTGGCATGAATAGCCTCTGAACACACAGGAGATGTACAGCAGAGCAAAACCAAACTTTGCTGTTTATCCTACTGATTAGTCTAAGTCTTAGAACTGTATCGCATTTCACCCCAATTAGATGCAGGAAGTGCAATACAAAAAGATATACTTGCCTTTCAAAGCGTTCAGTCCCCAGCTGTCTTTTGGTGATATCCAGTTCCGACTCTAGCTGAGCTGCTCTATTTCTGAGCTGAGTAAAATCTCGACTCTGCACAGCACTGTAAAGTCCATACACTTCAATTAGATAGCAACTATAATCCTCCAAGTATTTTACCAGATACAATTATCCAAAATTAAAAGGGCAGCTATACCGTGCAATTGAGATTAAGAACATTTTTTGGAGTAGAATATAAAACTACGCAGAAACGCAGAAAAGCCTATTAGGGTATAGCTGAGGAATCAGAAGCAGGTTTTTGGTATCTTCTGCTGTTAAAGTAACCAAGGTACATTGGCCATTTGAAAATGCAGCTAGATATAAAACCATCTGTGTGTATATACACTTGGGAAGAAAGAAAAAACCTGCAATATTCTCCTGGTCATTTACTCACAGTTTATTTTCTGCTAAACAAAGCTGTTCCTTGAGAAACTGAATTTCAGAGTCTTTTTCTTGCTTTGCTATCTGTGACTGAAGTTCTTTCTCACGACTGGACACAAGCAAAGATTCCAGATTTTTCATAGATGCTCTTTCATTTCCTAGTTGTTTTCTCAGTAGCTCTATTTCAGAATGGGATGACTCATACTTGCTCTGCAGCTAAACAGAGATTTTAAAGTTTTATCTATCTATTATGGTAACTTAAAAAAAAAAAAAAAAAAAGAGAGAAAAAGAAAAAAAGGAGGTCTGGGATCAATGACCAAAATTCGCTCTCACTCCAAGATGGATGATTAGTGTTATATTTGCCCTCATTCAGAATCCTGTGTCAGATTTATAAATTCACCCAATGTATATATCAGAATATAAATGTACTTGATAGAAACAACAAAATGCTATGAAATATACAGATCAATGGATACAGCCTGTAGACAGAGTCATTAAAGAAGAGGAGAGGTGTTCTACATTTTGTTGAGGCAAGAAACTACTGATTAACCATTTGCATGCAGGAAATGACACCTGGTATAACAAACCAATATCTGCATCTCCAGCAGAGTGAGATTACACTTACTTTACTTAAAGGAGCGTGAAGAATAAATTTGGGAGGTAAAGGGAAAATGAATAAAATCCAAAACGAGATTAGGCATCTATGTACCTTCAGGGAACCTAAAAAAGAAGAATACCCATAAACCCTAGTATGTTCCACTGAAAAGGGAACAATGGATTTACTTGAGACATAACTACATAAAAAGAAAATCTGTATTGAGTCAGCTACAGAGACACAGAAAGCTGCCTGTTTTAATCTTAGCGTAAGCAAGCTAGATGCTATTTTTCCTTCATCTTTTCTTGTATGCATTTTAGTATGTCTGAGTCCATTTGGGCTACTGCAAACACTTTTCTCTGTATTTTACTCAAACCTAGTTTACATTAAGCACAATAATGCTCACCCAAAGGTCACAGTAAATCTATGAACTGAGACATTTTAACAAACACTGCACCTCTCCAGCACATTCTTCAGAATTTTCAGAGGATAACCATTTACATGTTCAAACCAGGAAGATACTGAGAGAACTCAGGTCATAGGCCAACAGGGAAAAGAAAAAAAAAAAAAAAAAGAAAAAGAAAAAAAAGAAGGAAAAATTGAAAAAGGGGCGGGGGGGGGGGAAAGCATTTTTAACTTTCCAAAGCGAAACTCAAATGGTTTGGTTATACCAAGCTAAGCTAAAAGGTATCTTCAGTCTGAAAGATCCAATTTTCTACTGACTGTCAATCAAAAATCTAGTTCCTTTGCCTATAAACAGTTTTGATATTCTACTTTTCTATTTCAGAACAAAAGAATACTGAAAACTGCAGACAGCATAAGTTATAGGAAAATAAAACAGTATTAGAAACGCTGAAAGAACAATATTATTCAGCACCAAGTTTAATTTCCACTTCTGAATATACATATGCTGCAATCTAGTAATGCAGATTTCTGTATTACAATACTGTGTAAAATAAGAGCCCTATCTGAAGGTTATACATGGCTGATGAAAGACTACTGGTTGAAAAATATGAAAAAATTAGTGAAAATTTCCCAACTTCAGACTTTTCTCCAACTCTCCAACTGTATTTCTGCATTTTTCTCTCCTGAAACTGTTGCTGCTCTCCACAGTCCCAGCAAGCCCCTTCACTGACAGTCTCACAGAAGGATCCAGGAAGGCTTAGTCATATTAGATCTCACAAAAGCTTCAGACAAACGTCATATGCTGGAAATCTTCCCTATCGAAAGCATCCTAGAGGATTCCAAAAGCATACAAAAGACATCACACACATTTGGCTGGAACAAATAACCAACTGTCAAACAGCAGCTTTACCCATGGCGTATGGAAAAGGCATAAAGGTCAAAAGAGAATGCTGGAAGCCTGTAAAGAACAAGAAATTATCTCAGCTGGCGCAGAGAACGCACAGGACAGCAATAGAATCATACTAAAAATATCTGAATAATCTGAGTATGTATGAAAGATTTTTCAGAGTTTATCTAAGTGGAGTTTTTAAAAATTTGCCTATCAAATATTAATTTTGTAGGTTTTGTAAAAATCAAGGTCAACAGAAATTGATTTTCAAGGGAAATTAAGGAGCGATTATTAAAGAGATATTGATACTTCCTAAAACAGTCAAGCATTTTAAAGTCCATGTCAATTTCCTTTTCTAAGAAACTACTCCAGCTATTCTGCTCACTTAGTGACTAGATGTAAAATCCAAGACATCTTTTAAGAAAACAACCAGTAATTTTAAACCCTGACTTTTGAGTATTCATAGTAAAACCTTGCAAAGCAGTGAGCTTTTCAAAAAGTATACAAAAAGTATACACCCTCTGAGGAGTAAGCCCCTGAGGAATGCCAAATGAAACATTCAAAAAATTTAAACACTAATCATCAATAGGGATTTCTTTGATCATTCTAGATCCCAAAGTAGATTTAGATCACTTAAGTATAATGTTAACATAAACTTATTTTTCTAATATATTTCACAATCCCTTTCTACCTTCTCTGCTGTGTAAGTGAACTGCTGATTTAATTGTTCTTTGACTGCATCTAGTTTAATGCAAAGTTCTTGTGTAGATGTGAGATTTGCAAGTATAGAGGCTCTCTCCTGATGTATGTTTTGAAGCTCTTCTTTCATTTTCACAAGAGACTTGCTTAAGGCAGAAATCTGATACTTGTATGCTGCTTCTGTTGTTCAATGCTATAGTAAAGCAATATCAGATCATCAAAACTCTACTGCAAAGAAAATTTGAAATTGCTTCCAAAATCATACAAAGATATCTCTATGTAATTGTGGTGAATTTTAAGAGGCAGCAGTCACTTATTCTGGAACAAACTTTGAAGTTATTTCTTTAAATAACTCCCATATATAAAAACTAGAAGAGTTGAGTTCTTGCTTCTGACAGCAAAATCAGCTACTGACACTTCAAACTCTATTCCTAGAATTCTACTGCTTCTCCAGAGCTAATAAGGTTCAAAATTCTGCCATGGGCCTCATTCCATTTTCAGATTAGAACCTCTTATTTTAGCAATAAAATGTGTTCTTGCATGTAGCTGATCAGTGAATGCTGAGACACTGTCAGCCATATTTATACTGCTGTCACCTGTAAATTCAGGCGTGACTAAAGAGATGACAGCAGTCACACTGAAGAGAAGTCCACAAGCCAGCAGCAGCAGTTGTGACTAAAGTCAATCAGAATTTTGCATATTTTAAATTAGCATAGTCTAGTTTTTTTCCTTTTTGAAAAATGCCTGTGCTTTGCCCTGTGACACCTGACTTGTATTTCTGGTCACTTTTAACTACTTAATTTTCAGTAGGTGGCAGAATGAGTCTGGGAGGTTGTTGACAAAAGCAAAGAGAGAGATAAAGCACTGTGGCTTCCTTGAAGGATTTCTTAGGAATGAGACCAAAAGAGATGATCGTAGGGGGAGCATGTCACATTAATTCTAGCTCTGTCTTGCCTAAAAAAAGCACAAGGAACACAGGGCACTGGTAAGCATGTTAAGATTTTTGAATAAAAACTCCTGTGTTTTAGATATGTGCCTTACATGTAACTGCTATGAACCTGAACATCTGGAATTCTGCCTCAATTTGTTGACACAGTTTTCATGAAGAGGCCTGTTTATTGTGATACTTAATAGCAGGCATGTGGGAAGGAATTAGAAGGATGAAATCTCTACCTGTTTGAGGCCAGCTGGACAAACTAGGACCGTGTACCTATTTAATTATATTGAAAAAATGTCAAAATCTACCACACAATCTTCCTGTGCTGTTTTGCTACTGTTACGTTCTCATCCATTTCCTGAACAGCAGCAGCTCAGTTCCTCCTGGCTATCTAACGTGCACGGGTAGTCCTCAGGAGCCTATGTGATATTCAGGAAGCAGAGGTGATCTGTGACAAAACCGGTAACAGCCCCAAACCAGAAGATAGTTTACATATGTTTGTAACATATTTTCAAAGCCATGCTGTGCATATCTCTAAGTTCTTCAGATTTTCAAGTGGGAAGAGGATCTTTGGGACACCTAAAGCAGTGCAAAGAAGGTTGAAAAGCTGGAAGCAAGAAAAGCAGGGACAGGACTGTAAGAGGTGACAAAGCTCCAGGTATATTTCAGGTATGCTGTGGAGTTGTGTGTGACATTATGCCTTCAGTCATTCCAAACATGAGAGCATTTTATAACTTTTTTCCCTTGAAATATGCTCTTATTTTTTAAGATTTTTTTTCCAAGTGTGACTAGTGGAATTCTAGTCATGTTATTAAATAAACTCAAACTCCATACAGTTCATTGTAGCAAGTATCTCTAAAATATGAGAAGTGGCATGAAGCATAATTTTAAACAGCTGCAGGCTTAAAATACTACCAGACCATTTCAAGGGTGAACTATGGAAAGAACAATTTCAACTTACTTGCTCCATCTCTGTTTCAAGGGACTCCATTTTCTCTTTCAACCTGCGGTTCTCAGACTCCGCACTGATCAGTGCCTGTCTAACAGAGCTACAATCTGCTTCTGCTTGATGGCATTTTGCTTCCCAACTTTCTCCTTGTTCACGGGCTTTCTGGTAATTCTCCAAAAGCTCGCAGTTCTCTCTCTCCTAACACAGAAAGCTTGTTTGTTTAATAATTTACAGTAAGCGTCATAAAATAGGGATATCTATACATCTACAGGTATGACATGGTATTGGATGTTCTCTTTCCATTGAAAACTTTGCCATTTAGCCAAAATATTGAGACACTTCTCAGGAACCAGTGTTTTGTTTGAGACGGCTGCATTTTAATGCTCAAAAGATATCTGTTAAAAATGGCTACGTTAACATTACAAATATGAGGTATAGCAATATATTGCAGAAATATTTTTTTTGTTTACTATTAATCCCATATGGTAATAAAGAAAAAAGAGTCACAAGTCTCTGTATTATTGACTGTCTGAATTCTAGAGTTTAATAAACACACACACACACACATATATATAAAAAAACACAGTGAAATATACTTCTTGTGTACTGCAAAAAAAGCTAAGAAAATGTGTTCAAACCATTAAAAACATCTTAGTAGAATGCAATTAAGTTTCAGCTAGGGAGCAAATTCTTCCATGGAAATATGGTTAATATTTCATTTTTAGTTAAAACAACAGCTTTTATTGACAGGTTTACTCCATATACTCACTTTAGACTTCAGTACACCCTTCAGCTTGACAATATCTGTGTTTGAATCCTGGGCTTTTAACTTCATATCATCAAGCTCATTCTGGTACTTTGCTAGTTTTTGATATAGTACCTATGAAGAAAGATTTGTTTCATAAGGTTAAAGTATACTGTTTATACCTTTACAGAAAAAACAGAATTAATATGTATCTTGCACCTATAGCTTTATTAACTAGTTATTTAAAGACTACATAAAATCTAAACCACGTATATTTCTATAAATAAAATTTTTGCATATGTCAAAAATACTTACATTCTTTGACTTACAAATAATGCTAAATCTTCTTAAAAAGAAGAAAAATGTCAATAAAAGAATGTAGCGGTTAAGAAGAAAAAGACAGATGGTTTATTTAGCAGCTAGGTGGTCATAACAAAATAGCCTGCCCCATTTAAGGAGCAGGGCTCAGAGTCAGTTCCCTCTTTTTTACATGTTCATCTCTTAAAAGCCCACATTTGAAAAAGCAGAAGACAGCTAAAAATGGAATTAACTAATTAAGTGGTTATCTCCTTATCAGGGGAAATAAAGCCACAAGTATTAGGAGAATGCACACAGTTCTGGCAACTATTGCTTGAGAAACAGAACAGAGTGAAGAAAAATCTCTCCAGAAAGGCTGTCTTGAACTGCCCTGTTCAGAAACTCTGCCTTCCTTACAAAATTACTATGAGAACACTGAGCTGCAAGAACTGGCAGGGGGGGAAGCAGACTATAGAGAAACTCCTGTTCCTATTGTGAAAAGGCTGTGAATTGCTGAGAAAGGTTCTGTGAACTTTTTCAGTAAGCCCAACTGAAGAAAAGGGAATGCTACTTTAAATACTTTGAATATCACCTAAATTAATGGAAGAACCTAGAGGAACCATTACATATTATAGAGGCAAGCCCATTAAAAAGTAGGTGATCATTCTATGAGGCTAAGACTTTTGTTTCTAACTGCTTCTACAAGCATCCAGGCACTGCAAAGAAAACCATGAAGCTTTCAAAAGTAGCTAGAAGCAACAGGAGCCTTTGATTTGTACCAGCTGACCACATCAGTATCGACTGTGATTCTGAGAGAAGGTAAAGCATAGTGATTCCCTGGAGTAATCTCTTTCAGCAATCCATGTTTCTGATGACACTCACTACCTACCTTTGGTGGTTAAAGCTACTAGGACCTTGACTTTTCTAGCATACTCAAGGTGGGCACCAGGGAGAAAAGATTAATGTGTTTGAGAGAAGAGCTATTTAGCATGGGAGATGTCTCACCTAATTTTTGCAGCGCAGAATTAGGCACCTGATCTAAACTAGTTAGCTATGCTTCCTCTATAATGAAGGGAGAGAGACAAATAAAATGAATCACTTAAAAAACTGGGATGGGATGAATCTCCTTCTGGAGGACTTTTCTTCACTTAAAAGGGAGCCTTAATAACTCAAAACTTTTATATAGCTAAAATCAGGTGAAGTTAATCTGCTCCTTCAAAACTGGGTAGGGCTTCTAGAGGAAGATAAAGCCAGGTGAGCAGAAAGTGTTTTCAAAGACAAACATATCCTAAGCAGTAGAATAAGTGCAGAGAAGAAAGAACAAGTGTTAGAAAACCTACATGAAGGCAAGAGGTTGAACAAAAAGAAGAAAAACTAGAACATTGCACAGTGATGAACTACTACAGGTATTAAGCTTAATTTCTAGCTGCTTGGAAAACACATTGATGCATGAACATTGTGTGTGCATGAGATGACACTTTAGTTTTAAGTATTTTAAATACTTTCACTAGTAACTGCACACAGGTAAATAACACAGTAGATGATGTAATGTTGTATTATAACCAAATATTTCCAGTATCTTTTATCCAAAAGCCACTTTAAAGGAATGTAAATAAACACAATACTATTAATATAAAGTTTTGAACCTTATTAAAATATGCACTGTGTTTAATTATTAGCAAGTCAAATTCATAAGCTTGTAAGTGTTCTGGGCCAGTCACAGCACAGTATAAGAAATACTTGCTGCCTCCTTTATAGTACTTTTCCATATAAGCACTAGTTATAACTACCACAGTGTTTTTACATGAAGATGAGGGGAAAAAAAAAATTAATTAGCTGTTCCTCAAGATAAACATCCAAACCATTGCATAAGAATAGCTGGTCCTCTTTATACAAGTGAGCTGAGCAATAACTGAAAAATCAAGAGTTTGAAAAATGAGCTTAAAACTAGTTTGCAGATTTACTTCAGATGAAGGCCCAACAATTCTATGCACTACTTTAAAAATACACAATTTTCCTATTTAGTCAAGGGTTCTCTGTATAAATATACCTGATTTTCTTGCTTAATATTAGAAAGATGCTCTTGTAACCTGTCATTCTCCTGAGCTAATGATTCTCTGTTCTTGTTAGTCTGTGCAAGTTCTTTGTTGGTTTCTTGTAGCTGTTGATGCAAACTGGTGATATCTTTCTCACAGATACAGAGTGCTTCAGCAGATTTTCTATGCAGCAAATGATAAATACTTCAGGTATGACAATACCGCCCAACCTAATACAAATTATAGCTTTACCAGTGGTTAAGTTTGCAAATCATGAAACAAAGCTGTAACATTTTAATATTTAATAGAGCAAAAAAAATATTTATACACTAGCACATCCCATGATTCAATTTTTGAATTAATGTTATAAATGAATCAAAATTTAATAATGATCTTGACATTTTATCCTTACTTTGTGGAATGTTCCAACTCAGAAATCAGAATCTTGAAGTCCGAAATTACTTTCTCCTTGAAAGAAAATACAAAATTAAAATAAACCTCTCACCACTCCTCAGTATAAATGGAAAAAAAAAATTAAATAAGATTATCTATATTTTCCTTCTTTTCAGTTAGCTGGTTAATTTAACTATTTAATGCAAAATGGATTGTGGCTTTCTAAGTTTCATCCTGTACTGTTTAGAGCTGAAAATTCTGATGATCTAATTTGACAAATAAAGGAACAAATATTATCTCCCGTAGAATATAATAAATTAAATTTTTTAATCCTTTGTGGTTCTAAAGGTAGCATTTGGCTCACACTCCCAAAACTAAATGATGTCTTCTGTCTATTAGGTAAGTTATCACAGCTTTTCTACAATGATTAAACTACCAGAGTCTGGTAGTTTTTAATTGATAAAACAAGAATTCCATCACCGTATTTCCATAAAGAAGGTAGCACAAAGTATATCACTTTACTCCCTTGTCTTTGGATACAGATATTAAAAGAAGTTCAGATAGGCTAAGGAAATGTCTTCCTCTGGATACACAAGAGAGGTGAGAGACAGCCATCTCCTCTAAAATGGACACCATTTTACTATCTACAGTTTTTAAAATACAAAGTCAGTGCTTATGGCAAGATGATTATAGCCTGTCCTGCAATATACTTTCTTTAACATTTTGTTAAAAAATTAGTGCAAATTCTTGAGTTAACAATCACAACAGTTGTTAAAAAGTACCCTCTTTATCCTAAATCAATAACCAGATGACTTAAGCTGAAGTGAAAAACAACATTTCAGAACGAAGAACTAAGCAGCCTCATTATGTACTTTGAAATCACACTGTGCAATAAACTGATGCAATTTCCTTAGGTAAACTAGTACCTTAAGGTGAAAAGAATATAATTCAGATGCTTCTCCAATGACAACAAAGGCAATATTATTTGACACCCTGCATCTAACATCAGTTGACCCCAAGGAAGAATTTAGGCTAAATTTTATGATAAACAAAGTATTTTATTGGCTAATTTACTCTTTTCCACTTCAGGAAAGTACATAACATCTCCTCTCTTGATAAGTATAAACCATACAAAACACCAAACATGAGATGCTCAACACTGCTCAAACCTACTGCTGTTGAAGTCAACATGAGTTTTATTGTTGCCTTGAAACTGGAGCAGAACTAGGCGAGCACTGAGCACTGTGGCAGATAGCAATAGAAGATAGGAGTGATGACCCAACAGATCCTTCCCCTATATATCTGTTGTGACTATGTGACTATTTAGTTGTTAGAACATACTTTAATTGCCAGGCTTTCCTCAAAAGTAGCAATCTTCTCTCTTGCTTCTTCCACACAGTCTTGCAAAGTTGCCTTCTCCTTACCAAGTTTTGCAATTGTTTCTTTGAAAGCACAGATTTCCTCTTGTTGTACAAGACTTTGTCTTAAAAAGTTATCTGGGCACAAGCAGAAAGGTCTCATTTTTATTAATTCAACCCATTTGAAATAAAAATTCTTTTGATACACTTCTACATAAAAGAACATGGCAAAAACTCCCCTTCAAGAAAACACTGAAACGTACCTTTTTGAAACATATCAATAATCCAACTAATACTTATAGAACTGCAGTCTTCCTTAGATCAAGGCCTTAAATTACTTGGCTCAAAATAAATCTATCTTTAAACAGCAAATGTTTAGATCATTAAAAATTACTTTCTCGGGTATTATAACAATAAAGGCTCAAACAGAATTACAATAGACAGAAGCAATATGTAGACTACAGTGTGTAACGACTGATGAAATAAAAAAGATTGATATCCTGATATTATCCAGTTTTTCTGAAATATTTTTTTATTTAAATGAACTGTATGTAAAAGTGAGTAAGAGTAATGCATTTATAAAATTCAACACCACTTAATAACGAAAAAAGCAATCTACTCACTACAAAACCAAATTCTAAAAGATGTCTCTCCCTATCTTCATTCAGCTAATAAGGTGTTACGCACTACATTTACCTTTAAGTGGTCAGAGAATCAATCCTTATATGATCTACATACATTGCATTTGCAGAGGAGAGACACAGAAATCCCTTCTTACAGCGAAACTTACATCTCATAAAAACCATGCAGGCTGCAAATTACTCTTTAAATATCAGTGTAATTGGGCTTATTGAATGATACTTATTAACCACTTCCAGGAGATAAAACATCCAAAGTAAAATGATCTGTAGCTCAGTTTTTCAGGGACATCATAGCATATATTCACATTCTATTTTTTCCACAGAACTTCTCCCTATTTCAAAAGGTGCTCAGATTTCCACCCCATACTTTTGGATGCATGGCTCTGGAACCTACTAAGACACTGTTCAAACCTGGCTCTAAAGAAAATTCTGATGGAGCAACTAATACTGGAAACCATTTCCAGGTACATTAAGGACAAGAAAGTCATCAGTAGTAGTCAGCATGGCTTCACCCAGGGGAAATCATGCTTGACCAACATGACAAACTTCTATGATGAAATGACTGGCCTGGTAGATGAGGGGAGAGCAGTGGATGTTGTCTACCTTGAGTTCAATAAGGCCTTTGATACTCCCGTAAAATACTTATTTACTTTGATACTCCCATAAAATACTTATTTCTTAGACAAGCTGTTGACATATGAGCTGGATGAGCCGACAACGAGGTGGATTGAAAACTATCTGAACAGCCTGGCCCAGAGGGTGGTGATCAGTGGCACAAAGTGTAGTTGGAGGCTGGTAACTAGTGATGTGCCCCAGGGGTTAATACCACTTCCAGTCCTATTTTAGATCTTCATTGATGATCTGGATGATGGGGCAGAGTGTACCTTCAGGAATTTTGCTGATGATGCAAAACTGGGAGTAGTGGCTGATACACCAGAAGGTCCTGCTGCCATCCAGAGGGACCTTGACAGGCTGGAGAAAGGGGCTGACAGAAACCTCCTGAAGTTCAACAAAGGAAAGTGCAAAGTCCTGCACCTGGGGATGAACAACCTCAGGCACCAATACACACTGGGGGCCACCCAGCTGGAAAATAGCTTGGCAGGAAAGCTGGGGGTCCTGGTGGACGCCACGTTGAACATGCGCCCTTGCTGCAAAGAAGGCCAACAGTATCCTGGGCTGCATTATGGGAAGTATTGCCAGCTGGTCGAGGGAGGTGATCCTTCCCCTCTACTCAGCTCTGATGAGACACATCTAGAGTGCTGGGTCCAGTTCTGGTCTCCCCAGTACAAGATAGACATGGACATACTGGAGAGAGTCCAACGAAGGGCCATGAAGATGACTGAGGGACAGGAGCATCTCTCCTATGAGGAAAAGCTGAGAGAGCTGGGACTATTTAGCCCAGAGAAGAGAAGGCTTGGGGGGAAGTCTTATAAATGTATATACATACCTGAAGGAAGGGTGCAAACAGGACAGAGATGGGCTCTTTTCAGTGGTGCCCAGTGACAGGACAAGAGGCAAGGGGCACAAACTGAAACACAGGAGGTACCCTCTGAACATCAGGAAGCACTTTTTTTACTGTGAGGGTGACCAAGCACTGGAACAGGTTGCCCAGGGAGGTTACGGAGTCTCCTTTTTGGAGATATTCAAAAGTCATCTAGACACAGTCCTGAGCAACTGGCTCTAGGCAGCTCTGCTTGGGAAGGGAGGTTGGACAAGATGACCTTCAGAAGTGCCTTCCAACCTCAACCATTCCGTGATTCTAAGCAAGGGTGTGTTATTACCATTTTACAGAGAAGGAATGGAGGCACAAAGATCAATTGAAATGCTATCTGATTATTTTGGATGCCCAAACTGAGACCTAAGTTTTTAGGATAGAAAGTATTACATGTTCAAAAAAACCAACCATGGATTGCTGCCACAGCTGTGAGTGCTCAACATTTCTGAAAATTAATAACCGAAGTCTCAAATCAGGCACTCTGAAAATAGGTCATACGTATAGTTAGTGAGCAATTCTGAAAAGTTTGGTTGTGCATCACCCCAAAATTCTAATGTACAGACAGCAATAGTATAAAATACTGCATAACAATATTTAACAGTTTAAATAGTGCGCACTTTCTCTTTCTGCAATTACCTGCTTTATTCACTGTATTTTCAGTTATGGAGAAGATCTGACAGACAAGCTTGCTTCACTAGACAACACTGATTTACTCCCTACAAAACTCTGCAAAAGTTGGCGCAGAGGCTCTTACAGAAAAACACCACATGATAGTGTAATTAAAAACAATACCATAAGTTAAAAAAAAAAAGAACAAACAACCTGGGGATAATTTATTTAGTGCAGACAACCTTAAGACTGGCATTCCCAACTTCTTAGTGTTTGTCTCTGAAATAAGTTACTTAACTTGTGGAAAAACAGAAAGCACAGTTTGGATTCCCATCATGTGGCACATGACATAGAAGACGAACCATCGGGGACTATGCTGCTGTTCTCTCTGCAGACAAGCACTGGAAAGAGACACTTTGCCAAGTTTACATTATTTTGCTGACAAGAGAACGTACACAAGACTTGGAAATCCCGAGTTCCATTCCAGACTCCAAAAGGGAAAAGCTTCTCTAGTGGGAACACACACTTTCTTTCCATCTTCTCCAATTCTACCTCTCCAAGAAGATACCATTAGCAGCTCGTCCTTTCTCTTCACTTTGGTCAGCCCCAAGTCTTAAGGTTTCTCATCCCAGACTCCTTCCCTACCAATCCTAAAGCCACATTTTCCATCTCAATCTCCTTTTACTTCCAATCTTTCTCCTGCTTTCAGCTTTATTGTCCAAGTCCTAAATATTCTGTGTGTATAGCTGCTCACAGGTTCTAATCACAGTGCACATCCAATACCTCCAAGTCCTACTCACAATCTCTGAACTAGTCATCCAATTTTAAGAATCTTTCCAGTCTCTTTAACCACTTCATACTAGCTCTCCTCACTGGATGTCTCTGATCCTTCTTCACTCCCTCCCTTCACTTTATTAATTTTCAGTCTCTGATTTCTTGCATTGCCCCACCTTTCCCTGGTGCTACATCCACACTCTGTTTCTCCATTCACTGACTCCCAATCTCACTGTTTCCTACTTACAGTCTCCTTTGATAACCAACCCCCCTCATTGCAAATTCTTCTCCAGCCAATATCCTTATTCTTCACTTGTCTCCTGGCCCTTTATTAACTTTACTTCTCCTACCTATTTCACTAGGATTATGCTGCCTCATCCAAATTGTAATCTCAGTATCCTCTCCTTATCGATCCTGCAGTTAAAACCTCTCAACTTTCTTCTCTCTGCACATTCTCTCCCCACACCTACACTGTAGTTCCTTTCCTTCAGCATCTTCCACTGTTACCTCTGTGGTGACAGGTTAATAACAAAATACAGTCTCCATTAATTTCAAGATTCTTTGCCTGGACTTGTCTCACAGTAATGAAAAATCCTAATGAATCTAGATTGGAACATGCTTCAGTCAGATGATGTGAGACCTCAGATGCCAAATTCTCTAAAGTCTCTATTCAGCTTTAATGAACTGATGTTTGGGGTTTTTTTTGAGGCTTAAAATACACTTAATTTGGACACATTTCCTGGAAATGATCAAAAAAAGCATGCAACAACACATAGACTAACATGCCTATCAAACATTAAGTCCCTACTTTACTGTACCAGGGGTATTGGACTTTTAAAACAAAATATGTGGATTTTAAGGTGGACAAAACATCGTTTTCTCTAGCCTTCTCAGGAGTGGCTTAAACACCTTAGCCAAAGCATTAAGAAAAATTAAGTTCACTTTGAATGAAATGCTTATTCATTTGAATGAAATGTTCATCTTGAAGGAAATGTTTAAATCCAAATAACTGGAGTTTGAAATTTCTAAGTAACAGAAAACAAGATATTTTAATAGCATAAGGCTGTTCTAATATTAGATGTCATTAGCTATAGGTTAGCTTTATTTTCCCTTCACAAATTCAGCACTGCATTTGAGAATAGATTGTCAACCACATCTATAGAAAATAGTAAGACTTCTAACACAATGCAGTTGTAATTTTGGAAGTGAGAACATATTCCTTGGCACTACAGGAAGAATAATTCCTGTATCCGCCTCATTTACTCTCATAATATAAAAAAGGTGCAACACACAATATAGGATATATATTATAAAGGATGTTTTCCAGATTACATCATCATCATCTTATGATGCTGAGAGGTGCTACTACCACCTTAGTGGATCATAACTATAACTGATATGCTTAGACACTGCACATTGGTACCAACACATATTGTTCAGCTGACAGTATGTACTGTCACTGAAACTTACATGCAAAAGCTTTATTACATAATTTTAAAATGCAAAAACCTTCCATTAATGGAAGAAAACAGATGTTTTGCACTTGGAATTTTAAAACTGTCAGTATATTTATTTGCATTCAACACTTTTTCTTTCAACCTGTAGGAAAACAAACAAAAAAGCAGTAATATAACAATTAGCCTATTGAATTTTATTACAAAAACTGTATCTGTCACTCACCATTTTTTTCATCCAAAAGCATAATTTTCTCTTGGGCAAGTTGTATTTCATATCTTTTCTCAACAAGGCTTCGCTGTGTCTCTGAAAGACTCTGTTCTGTTTTTTCATTTAATAAACTGGAAAAGTAGAAGCATTAAACAGGAGAATTCAGAAGTTTATAAATTAATTTCTTCCTTTTTGAAATGTCACTAAAATTGCAAAAGTTAAGAAAAAGCAAGATTCTTCTGTATATTTTAGACTATTTGGGATATTTTATTAATGTTACCCTTAATCTCTGGATATTAAAGTCTGACTAGTCCTGTAAAGAATCACAGAAAAATAAGAAGAATTCTTTACAACAGGTGGACATAAAAGCTTATCAAAAATTATTAAAACAAAAATTATTACTTCGGACATACACTGGAATGCTTGACCTATTTCAAGTTATACTCAAGTCATACGTTCAAATCATGTAGTAATATTAATGATTCTCAAACTGTTGAAGAAACTGAAGAGAACTATCAGCCTGGTTTGGGGGAAGAAGAGAAAGATATTTTAGTAGCAGCAACTAATCTTCAACAACTCAATTTTTACAGTGTTCATAAATCTGACAACTTATTATAAAAGCAGCAATAACTTAGGACTGGCTTTACAAAGGAGTTCATGTTATTTTAGAAATCACTTTATCCTTAGAAAGGTATTGTGGGCCAGCACAATACTGCACACTAGCACCCAGCATTCCCACCGGTCAAAATCCAACAAAAAACCTACAACACTCGTGTCTGTAAGAGACTGAAAAGCTGAAAGAGTTAATGTCTCAAACACTCAGCAAGGAAGGACCTTGCAGATGGTGCAAGAAACTGAGAAGCTGAATGAATTATTGTCTCAAACACTGGACAAAGGAGGATCTGGTGTGAAGGATGTTACCACACTAACAAGATAGATAAGGTGCAGCTGGAAGGGAGGATCTTGCGGAGGCAGGATAGTGCTTTTCTGGGCCTTATCTTGAGTAATTGCTTACAAAACCAAAGAAGCCTGAGACAGTGTCGCCCCTGCATCTCTGACGGGGGTGGGGGGGCAGGGGGTGGCACTGAAACCACTAGCCTCAAACCCCCCAACCCCTCAAACCCCCCAACCCATTTTGAGAAGGTTCGAGAACAACAGACTATGCATGCGAAGTAATTAGCATATGCAGTGGGACTGGAGCTATAAATAGCGCAACTCAGAAGGGCTGAGTGCGCGCGCCTGCCATCCGAAGGAACCAGACCAGAGACATTGCTGGAACCCCGGGTGGTGATCTTTCCTTTACCTCTATCTTTCCTTTACCTCTATCTTTCTATCTTACTCTTTCTCTCTCTCTTTTCCATATGTTACAAGCCGTTACAGCCCTTCATACGATTCAAGGTTTAAATAGCTTACCCCTTTATATGATGCAAGGTTTACATAGCTTCTGCCATAAACAAAACTTTTCTGTCGATTGTTTGGTGTTAAGTCACCTTAATTTAGCCCAAGGGTATCCTCAACATCAGTTATCTCAAAGTGGTTATCATCCAGGACGGCCCTCTCAGGACATGATATACTCCTTTAGACATAAACCATTGACCAAGTCTGGGACTAGGACTGGATCCAGATGCACCCAGACTCCTCTCTGAGAAGGAGTTTAGAAAGCAAGGGGGTCCTTTCTGAACCTCATGACTCAACAGGAGGGTATCCCTGAACTCCGAGTGAAGTGCACCACTTGGTCTGCGACAAAAATAGATGTAGTCAGCAGGATACCCTTGTTTGTGCTAAAACGATCGACGGGACCAGGATCCTTAGGATGACTCCTTCTCAACTAGGGTCCTTAGCGTGACCCCTGCTCTGAGAAATACCATATCCCAGGGGAGAATATTGGAATAGTCTGCTGAGGACTACTAAGGGATCTGTTCCCTTATTTATAGGCTTTTTACAGCTTCCCTGAGACATCCGAGTAGGCTGTGCCACTACCTGAGAGGAGTTGTACACAAGAGGAAATAATCCTCCGAGGATTGAGGAGGGATCTGTTCCCTGTACTGTAGGCTTTACTATGGCCTCCCTGAGAGGTCCAATTGTAGGTTGTACCCCTCTCCTGGAGAGGTTAGAGGGCTATAATGCCCCAGCTTCTCCCTCTGGCATGGTTTGGGCCCAGAATAATTAGCATGATCCACAGGCAGTAGCTGATAAGATTACCATCTTAGCTGAAGAGTGAAAACTGAGACGAAGAAAAGGGAAAGCGTTGGTCTGTGCGGTACTGGGGGTTGCCTTGGTCGCCGCCCAGCAAAATAAACACATAAATCAACAGGCAGAAAGTGAAATAATAAGATCACTGCAAGACCTAGTAAAAGCTCTGCAAGAACAACTGGGAAACGAGACGCAGAGCCTTTCCGATCGGCTTGCTGCCAAATGGATAACTAATCAGAGATTGCAAACTGCTTTGCCGGAATCATTAGAGAGGGAAAAGATACTATGGGAGCAGTTAGAGGGGACTCATTCCCTTGGTGATGAAGAAGAAAAGGTGTCTAAATTATATCCCTCTGATGATTTGCAGTGTGTGAAGAAGTTATACCCCTCAGAGGAGGAGGAAATTGTAATTCGGCCCCTAATTAAGATGGAGACTATTGATAATGATCAGGGTGGTGCTCAGCAAGTTACCACCCATACCATTCCCTATTTCCGCACTGATTTGGCTAAAATTCAGGAAAAATACTCTCGAGGCCCCTGAAAAACTGAAATGTGTGGAGGGTGTCTCTCACTGAGGGCGGCTACAAAATCAAGAACTACCGTACAGAGAGTAGAACTGTGGGAAAATCGCCCCCCCCCTCCCCGAGCCTCAGGGGTTAAAAGGAATTTATTGTGGGCTGAGAGAGTGGAGAAGGGAATTCTCTGAGATTTAATGGATGGAATGTCTGCTGCGGCTTTAGAAAACCTTATCCAGACATTGAAAGATAAGAGGAAGGCACCCCACAGGAGTGAAAAAAGGACGTAATTATTCCTGTGCACTCTCCCTACAATTCTCCCCTTTGGCCTGTACGCAAGCTGGATGGCAGAAGGTGACTGACAGTCGATTATCAGTGCCTAAACACCAATACAGGTCCCTTAACAGCCTCTGTGCCAAACATAGCGAAACTGCTTGCAACTATTCAGGAACAAGCCCACCAGATTTTTGGCAACCATTGATGTAAAAGACATGTTCTTTATGGTTCCCTTGCGGGTGTTAATGTAAGGATTAAATATTCCTTATCATTATCTGAGTGCTCTGTACTGAAAATGCCATCAAGTTCCTAATCTGCAACTAGACTTGCATTTTCTACTTTGTCTGGGTTTTCATCCAGTCCTATGAAGAACGTATTTACCCAAAAGTGAAACATTTTGTCCTTTTTCAACATCTTGTTCTGTTTGTGGAAAAATTCCACTTTGATATTGCCACATACTGGTAAAGGTTGAGGGAATTCAAAGTACATATACTTGTCCTCATGTCTTGAGGGTCCCGAGGGAGAAATGAATGCCTTTACCTTTAGCTGGTACAGCACAAACTGAGGATTGCAAATCCTGCTGCTTAATATGGGAAAAAGCAGTGCCACTGGGCTGTAATCCAGGTGATTCTTTGACAGGTAACTGTAGTAGTACATGTGGTGTCTCTGACTCCACCGAGGCGTTAGCCTCATGCCCTCCCAACTCCGCCAGGCACGGGGCTTGCCTCTCGCCTGCCTGCGTCACAGCACGGGCCACCCTCCGGCTTGTCTGTCTCGCGCGCAGCTGGTGCTCCGAGCCAGGCTTCCCCTTCCCAGGCTGCTCCTGCACCCACTCTCCCAACAAATCCTTCCCTCCCAGCCCGCCTGGGACCACATGCTGGGGATGGCTGACACCAGGATGCTCCCTGCAGCCTGTCTCAAAGGGGCACAACCCAGTGCTGGCTGCAGCCGCTGCTAATCAGCTGCCTTCCTCAGGCTTAAATCTTTTCTTCATTCTGCTGTGTAGCAGGGGCTGCCCAACCTGTCTTTCCACGTTTATAGTGGATTGCTGCAACATGATTGTCATCTTCACTTAGCCATTGGTCAAGATCCTCACAAAAAGGTTTGATGGGCTCTGGCTGTGGCGGGTTATGGTCCTCAGGGGAGTGCTGTGCAGCTCTGCAGTTGAATTTGGTGGTGTTGTGCTGTCTTTCAGCACATAGATTGTGTGTCTTGTGATGGTTTTTATGCTTTGAATCCAGGAACCTTACTGCATCATCAATGTTGTTCCGGTGTACTCCTTCGGGCCTCTCTGCAGGAAGACCCATGGCAGTTATGGATATGGGTCAGGTCCAGGTTGAAGCCATCCTCCTGGTATTGCCTTTTGTTCCTGCTGATGGTCTCTTTGATGATGGTGGTCATGTCTGGCCACAGGGTGGTCCAAGAATGGGCAAAAGTCATACCCCCTGCTATCCCCAAGCTAACGGGATAGTAGAAAGAGTGAATGGGTTGTGAAAACCTGCCCTCATGGGTGTCCTAAGCTTGCTGCCTTCTGTCCTGAACCCCCTTCCTTGTTGCTGGGAAGAAAGTGTCACAGACCAAGTGGTGCATTACACTCGGAGTTCAGGAAGACCCTCCCATTGAGTCATGAGGTTCGGAAAGGACCCCCTTGCTTTCTAAACTCCTTCTCAGAGAGGAGTCTAGGTGCATCTGGATCCAATCCTAGTCCCAGACTTGGTCAATGGTTTATGTCTAAAGGAGTATATCATGTCCTGAGAGGGACGTCCTGGACGATAACCAGTTTGAGATAACTGATGTTGAGGATACCCTTGGGCTAAATTAAGGTGACTTAACACCAAACTATCGACAGAAAAGTTTTGTTTATGGCAGAAGCTATGTAAACCTTGAATCATATAAAGGGATAAGCTATTTAAACCTTGAATCATATAAAAGGCTGTAAAGGTTTATAACATACGGAAAAGAGAGAGTACGATAGAAAGAGAGAGACAAAGGAAAGATAAAGTTAAAGGAAAGATCACCACCTGGGGTTCCAGCAATGTGTCTGGTCCGATTCCTTTGGATGGTGGGCGTGCGTACCCAGCCCCTCCGAGTCACGCTATTTATGGACTAGTCTCACTGCATATGCTAATTACTTTGCATGCGTAGTCTGTTGTTCTGAAACCTTCTCAAAATGGGTTGGGGGCTTTGAGGGGTTAGAGGGGTTTGAGGCTAGTGATTTCAGTGCTGCCCCCCACCCCCGTCAGAGATGCAGGGGCGACACTGTCTCAGGCTTCTTTGGTTTTTTAAGCAATTACTCAAGATAAGGCCCAGAAAAGCACTATCCTGCCTCCTCAAGATCCTCCCTTTCAGCTGCACCTTATCTTGTTGGTGGGTTAACACTCCTTCCCCCTTTGTCCAGTGTTTGAGACAATAATTCATTCAGCTTCTCCGTTTCTTACACCACCTGCAAGGTCATCCTTTGCTGAATGTTTGAGACATTAACTCTTTCAGCTTTTCAGTCTCTTACAGAAAGGAAGGCAAAGATCCAATTAAACCCCTTCACTACCTGGGCTAGCCAGTCTTAGTCAATCTGCCAACTATAGGAGAAGTGCCCCTCACTCTAGAAAACCCCACTGAACCTTTATGTGTGGGTAGCTACCAATGCCCACGGAAAAGACCATGGCATTCACTCTCAATGGATAATCCCGTCCTTCCAATCCTTGTGTTTTGTGTATATATGTACTACAGGTTATCCGAAGAAGCAAGGTGGGACCTATGTTAACTCTGACTGTGTTGATCATTGTATGCATCTTTTGTCTGATTATAGTTGTGATCTTTGTGTGTTATAATAGGGAAAGGTGTTTTGGGCAACCATCCTCATTACCTTCAACCTCATTGGTAACATACAAGGTGAGGGATCCCCAAATTTAACTTGGGAATCGATACAAGGGTTTATACGTGTATAAATTATACGTTTATATGGAATTATACTGACCAAGGGGTATGAGTGGCCCTCCCTAGGTCAACTCAGGAGGGAATTAGCATGGGACTGCTTCCTATAAATCTCACCCATTTTCTGTGGGGAGTAGAGCAGAGAAATTCCTCCCTGACTCTACCATCCGAGTTATGGACAATGCCTAAATTATCCCTGGAACCCTCAGGGAAGCCCCACTACAACCAGTGATGAATTTGTGTTTGACTATAATTTCAACTGGAACTCGCAGTGGTGCATCCAACTCCCAAATGTCTATAATTGGACCTCTCTCAAGAACAGGACACATTACCAGTGGGCCTCGTCCATAAAACAAATTAAACAAAATTAAACACAAAGGTTATCAACTGTACGCATAGCCTTGGGGATCGCCCAGAGACATAGTACCTTATGGATCTCAGAATTCTCATCTGAGATATGGGCATGTACTGGGGGTATCCCTCTATGGGATTTAAAAACTCTGATCCGCATTGTAATGGGACAGCAAAGGATGATGGTGTACATTTACCCCGTATGTAACCCTTAAAAGACACTAATTTGTCTTAGATCTAAAATGACATTACAAAATAGGTTAGCCTTAGATATGTTGTTATTAAAAGAGCGTGAAGCTTGTGATGTGTTAAATCATACTGAAGAAGAACGCTGTGTTACAATCCATAATGCCACTACCTAGATTGAAGAAGCTCACACTAAAATGAAGGAAATTGTTGACCAAACTGGAGAACTATTCTACACTATGCAGCCGAAGGCGGTGAATGAAGCCTAACTCCTTGGCTCAAATCTCTCTGGAGTTCATTGGGACTCACCGGATGAGGGAAGCGGCTGCTGAATATTGGACTAATACTGTTATGTGGATTTTCGTTTTTGATGATTGGCTTAGCAATAGTGTGATGTATGATTAACCGTTTACTCTCTTCAGCTTCCTCTTTCCTTTCCTTTTTTTTCCTCTCTCTTTCTCCTACCTCTGTTCACTATGTATGGATCACTACCCTAGAACAAGATGAACTCTACAGGAATGAGATTTGACCGACTGTTTGAGCCCCGGGGTGGTGTAAGAGACTGAAAAGCTGAAAGAGTTAATGTCTCAAACACTCAGCAAGGAAGGACCTTGCAGATGGTGCAAGAAACGAAGAAGTTGAAAGAGTTATTGTCTCAAAAACTGGACAAAGAAGGACCTGATGTGAAGGATGTTACCACACTAATGAGATAGATAAGGTGCAGCTGGAAGGGAGGATCTTGCGGAGGCAGGATAGCGCTTTTCTGGGCCTTATCTTGAGTAATTGCTTACAAAACCAAAGAAGCCTGAGACAGTGTCGCCCCTGCATCTCTGATTGGGGGTGGGGGTGGGGGTGGCACTGAAACCACTAGCCTCAAACCCCCCAACCCCTCAAACCCCCCAACCCATTTTGAGAAGGTTCAAGAATAACAGACTATGCATGCAAAGTAATTAGCATATGCAGTGGGACTAGTCTATAAACAGCACAACTCAGAGGGGCTGAGTGCGCGCGCCCACCATCCGAAGGAACCAGACCAGAGACATTGCTGGAACCCCGGGGTGGTGATCTTTCCTTTACCTTTATCTTTCCTTTATCTCTATCTTTCCTTTACCTCTATCTTTCTATCTTTCTTTTCCATATGTTACAAGCCGTTACAGCCCTTCATATGATTCAAGGTTTAAATAGCTTACCCCTTTATATGATGCAAGGTTTACATAGCTTCTGCCATAAACAAAACTTTTCTGTCGATCGGTTGGTGCTAAGTCACCTTAATTTAGCCCAGGGGTATCCTGAACATCGGTTATCTCAAAGTGAGTCGTCCAGGACGTCCCTCTCAGGACATGATATACTCCTTTAGACATAAACCATTGACCAAGTCTGGGACTAGGACTGGATCCAGCTGCACCTAGACTCCTCTCTGAGGAGTTTAGAAAGCAAGGGGGTCCTTTCTGAACCTCATGACTCAACGGGAGGGTCTCCCTGAACTCCGAGTGAAGTGTACCACTTGGTCCGCGACAGTGTCGACTACACCAGTCACTTGTAAGGACAGATAGGTTTAGGAGACCGTGTGCCTGACTGAATTATATTTAAGGAAATACAAGAGGAAAAAGTCACAGTATCTTCTCTTACAGTCTGTTCACTCTGTAGCCTAGTTCAGTCTGTGATCTAGTCTTCCTTATCTCTCCGCACAAACTTCACACATGCTTGATCTTTCCCTCCAGTCAGTAAATTATCCTTTTTTATCTTGCACTTGCTGACCTATGCCTTCTTCCCTAAAGGCTTCAATTGAGTCTAGTCCTACTACACACTTCTGAACATGGTTAGGAACTCCATTTGATCAGCAGGCCATAAACTCTATGCAAGGCTTCAGTTTTATTTCCTCTCATGAAAAAACTCCAAGACTAAGAAAAGGATGTTTGAAACTAACTACACATGACACTCATTAGCTTATGTGTGTTTGCTTGCCTCTATAAAAACAATTCATACACAATTTACCAAAAAACATCAATCCCTGCAGCTCCTAACTCTAAGTCAGAGTGAACTTTACTTTTTCACTGAAGATGGTTTTCAGCATATCATGATATCAATAAGCCAAGAACATTTACATATAAATAAGCAATTCCAAAAAGAAGGATGGCTCATAAGAACAAATACCATAAATTCCTTTTCCTTTGAGCTATATAACAGTTATGAAAACTAACGAACATAGGCTGATGTTACTTGTCAAACTAATGCAATTATATACTTTTACTTACCTAAGTGAAGCATATTCAGCTTCCTGTCGGCTCAGCTCAGTTTCAGAGTCCAGTGCTCTTCTTGCCAATCTTTTCATCTCAGTTTCCAGAGAATCAATGGTGTCTTTCATTAGAGCCACTTTGGACATCTGTTCTAACCGTTCACTATCTAACTATAAATATAAATAAACATTAAAAGCCAAAAAAAGCTGATTTACACATAGAATTTCTCTTATTAATTCAAATTCTACTCCATTTATAGCACCAATCTTTTACCGAAGGAGAAATGTCCAAGTATCTCATTTACTCAGGGCCTGACTCCAGGTCTACTGAAGGTAGTTGGCAAAGAGCTGAAATGTGATTTTCACTTCCTTTGAAGGACAGTTTCCTGTCTTTCAGATCTTTGGGAATGTTTTCATTTATTAATGTAAATTTTAGGTTGGTAATTATGCCCGAGGGCAAAAATGTTTGGCATTGGTCAACACTAAAATTTTTCAGTGCAAAATAACATAACAGAAAACATTATTATGAGTATATGAAGGGAGAAATCACAGTTTGGGATACAACACTACCAATGATGGATTTAGGCCTCTACTAAGTTACATAGCTCTGCCGATAACTGGATAGAGCAATCACTGTAAAACATTTGCATAAAGCACTATATGACCAAGTTACCACCATGAGGCCTTTAGGTAGAACAAAGAACGGGTCCAGAAACTCTTGCACAGACTCCAGCAAAGCTAGTTTGAAATCTCCACTTTAAAGAAAGCTGTGTTTCATGATTAAAATGCTTACACTTAACATTTAAAGAACTGTCCTGGAGAAACAGCTCTTTTAAGGTAGAAAATTCGCACCTCATCTGTCTCCTTACTTACTGATTCTTTCAGTACTAATTTCTGTGTTACTATAATCAAAGGTCAGACCACTGAAGAGCAAGTCAGTAAGCCTCTGGTATGCAGTAGCTTTTTTAATACTAGTGCCATAAATTTCATATTGATGTTTTGCCCTTAAAGGGTATCAAATGAACTGAAGAAATAAGATGATGTACCTAAAATAGAACTATTCCAAATATTCACTACACATCATATGTCAAGCATGTGATTAAATCTAATTTACTACTCAGAGCTATTTAAGCCTACAGTGTATTCTTCATCACAGATGCACTCAGTTTAATATTATAATCCTTGGAACTATACTTATAAGCTTGGTAGGATTTAAAAGGCTGAAGGTGAAAAAGAAAATGAACTAGAATTTACAACCACAAGATCTAGAAGAAAGATACACTAAAGAAATCAATGTTAATCTACTTAAAAATCAAGTTCTACCAAGACTGTAAATATATTTAAGATTTATATTGATTTTATTAATGTTTTCATTTTCTATTTTAGCACCATATGTTAGCAAACAATTGCACACACAAGTTAACTTAAAACATATTAAATAGGACTTGCCAAAACAGTACAATGACATTTGGTTTTGAAGCATCAGGTCTTAATAATATGCAATCATAAGATCATTCACATCGGAATGGACTCCAGGAAGTCTCTAGTCTAAACTCCTGCTCAAAGTGGGGCCAGCTCTGAGGTCAGGTTGCTCAGGGCTTTGTCCACTCCGGTCTTGAAAACCTCCAAGGCTGGAGACTGCTTGACTGTCCTCATGGGAAAGAAGTATTTCCTTGTATTCAGCCTAAACCCTTCTCGTTTCAACTGATGCTCATTGTTGCTCATCCTTCCACCATGCACTGCTGTGAAAAGCCTGTTTCTGACTTCTTGATGAGTACTGGCAGGTGGGACTCAGGTCCCTCTTAAGCGACCTCTACTCCAGGTGGAACAAGCCCAGTTCCACCAGCCTCCTTTCATATGGAAAGTGTTCCAGCCCCAAGTATCGTGGGAGCCCTCCATTAAACTCGCTCCAGTTTGGCAATGTCATTCTTGTACCATGGTGGCAAAACTGGATGTGGTATTCCAGACGTGGTCTAATGAGCCCTCAGTAAAGGTGGACAGTCACTTCCCCTGAGCTACTGGCTGTGTCCTGTTCACACAGCCTAGTACATTCTTGGCCTTCTTTGCTACTGCTGGCCTTTTCAGCAAAGCTGCTCCCAAACCCATTGGTCCCCAACCTGTGTTGGTGCCAGTGGCTCTTCTTCCCAAATTCAGAACTTGGCATTCGTCCTCATTGGACTGCATAAGGTCCCTGTTGTTCATTCTTCCTACCTGTCATGGTCCCTGTGGATGACAGCCCTGCTCTTGAGTATATCAACAGTTTTCCCTAATTTGGTGTCACCTGCAAACTTTATGAGCACACATTTTGTTGCCTCCTTCAGGTCACTGATAAAGATGTTAAACAGGACAGGCCCCAGAACAAACCCCTGTGGTGCTCCATGTTAACAATCTCCAGGCCAAGTACAACCCATTAACTGCTACCTGATAAGACTGACCATCCAATCAAATTTTTCCCCATCTAGCTGCCCACGCATCCAGACCATAACAGCCGAACCTGGGTACAAGAACACTGTGGGTAACAGTGTCAAAAGCCTTGCTACAGTCCTGGTAGATAATGTCCACTGCTCTCAGCCTGTTTTTTCCTGATAGAAAGCAGCCAGGTTGGTCCTACAGGATTAACCATGAACATCACCTGCATTACATTTGCAATTCCATAAATCATTATTTTCCCTTACATTTTGAATAGTAGTTTCTAGCTCTTCAATTCTCTGTTCCAAATGAGCCTTTTCATTAAATGCAGTGTCTTGGAAAATCTGTATCAAATAACAACAACAAAATCACACATCATAGAACAAGTCTGAACTCGCCACAGACATGTAATGCAATTAACTCTCAGGATCAGAACAGAAATCTTTAGCAACTTTAATTGCACGACTAAGTAGTTCTCATGTTAAAATAACCTTGGAGGGGGGCAGAAATCAAACCTTTAACTGCTCCCTGAGGCTATCACGTTCTGTAGTCATCCTTCGGAAATCTGACAGTGCTGTATCCCTTTCTGTCTCCACATGTCTTAACATAGCTTGAGCTTTCACAGTACTTTTAGGAGTCCTGGGGCATTTGATAACTTCCTGACGAAGTCGGGAAATCTCTTCCTGTGCCTGTGTTTAAAAACAGCAGCACAACAGAAATACAGAATAGATTATGTAATATACTACTGTGGCATATGGCTGGTAATGCAGAGCATCCCAGAAACTGTGCAATATCAAAAAGGAAGTAATGATTTGTGCATATATTCTTTGATTCAGGAAAGCATTCGTGACTCAGGACAGCACTTACAAACTTGTATTTAACTGACAGATTCAAATCAAAGAATTTCCATGACTTTTTTCCTATTTTTTAAACAAATGCATTGCATTTTTTTCTTTTTCACACAAAAATAGGACTTTTTTTCTTGCACATCATCTTAAGTTATTTTAATTAATCATACAAATATAAATAAAATTACCTGTTCATAAAGATTGACAATTTTGTCTCTCTCAGCTGTTAAAACTTTGAAGTTGCCCTGAATTTCTGCCGCATGGCGCTCATATTTTTTCAGAGTTGACTTAAGTTCTTCACGTTCTCTCAATATTTTCAAAACTCCTGGATCAGAACTCACTCCCTTAAAGAATAAGGTGATATAAGGTTAAAGTAGAGAAACTAAACTTGATACGCTTTCTTATTATATCTGGTTTGGAAATTTCTATGGAAGATTTAAGAAGCCTTCAACCTAGTAACCTCTAGATAGTCGAGACTGTACGTATATATTTCTTAGTATTAGAGACCAGATATACAGACCATTTTCTAAAATACACATTTATTTTGAGCAGCAAAAGTCTACCACAAATAGTACTGACAATCATGTTAATAATTAGAATGTAAGCAGTTGTCAGTAACCATTTAAAGTGATATACATGCATGCAGTGTAAAGTGGCAGTTAAGTTCACATTATTTGCCCATTCCCATCTTGTGCATTCCTCTGTTTATAATCAATTTGTTTTTCTTCTAGGTAATTATGGCTCTGGTAATTTAGCATAAGATAAATCAAATGCATTCCTCCTCTTCCAAAGTGCTTTCCAAGCTCACCTGGATGGATGAAAATTTTTTTGACATGCTGCTACAAGTAGAGGTTCACTTAGGACTTGAAAATGCGTTTCTAAATACCTTCAGCAAATTCTCAGTCTCACTTTTATAGTAGTCTCTGTCCTCTTCCAATGTCTTAATAAAGGCATCAAGCCTTGAAGATGACTTCCCTTGCTTTATTTCAGCTTCTGTTTGTAAAATAACCTGCATGTACAAAACCAATAGAATTCATTCACTGAAATAGAACTTTTGTAATGAATGATAGTTCAATGTAAAATAGATAAACACAGTCTTCAAAACAAAGATGAAGCAGATATCTAATTAAAATAAATATCCATTTAACACTTTAAAGTAACTTCTGAATGTCTGCATTTTCTCATTTTTGTTATATTGCAGAATATGTCTGAATGTCCTTCTAAAACAGATCTAACAGGACAGAAAAGGACATAAAAGCTAAATGTTAATTAACTTGGAATATATCTTTTTGAAACTAAGGAGGACAATTAAGTAGATTTGTATTGGAATATCAAATGAATTTTTAAATATGAAAGAAATTAGGCCGCTATGTTTGCTTAAGATCAATGAAAGGTGAATTTTTGAAATGGAAATAAAGTAACGTGCAAATGAGTATAGTTGAAATCCAGGAAGTCATGTAGGGGCCTAAAACAGATTTTGAAGATGAATTGCAATTCCGAAGTTTAAAACTGCACACCAAACCCCCCTCTGTTACAATCTATCTGTTGGAAGTATCTGGACTCATGAAAGCTTAAGCACCTAGGGAATACTAAACTCTGCAAATTTATTATTTTTGTTAAGACACACGCAGAAGTAAGTCTTTAAATCCCTGAAAAGTTATAAATTAATCACCTAAATCTCTCAGTGAATCTAGCTCTCAAATCCCAAACTTTCTAGCTGAAGGATTGAAATCTTTCTATGGTAATTGAGCGGTAAGCTGCACATGGTGAGAGTGTTTTTTTTCCAGAGGAGGTTCTTTGCAGGATTGTGGCATAAGCTCAAATATTTTATACAGGAAAGAAGAAAAATAACCCCTCTGACCCCCCTTGAAATTTGAGACAAATCTTTAAATTACAGTAAGAAATTATCTTGAACACATAAAAAAGTTCCCTATCAATTTATACCAGAAGCAAGTGAATGAGTCCACTTAATAAATTCAAATGTTGATTTAAGTTAGATTTACCACTGGTAAACATTTCTACAATTACAACATTGTATAAATTTCAAAATATTCCAACAGTATCATAACACCTTAAGGAAGACAGAACATTAAGATAAAAATTTTAAAGAAAAAACGTTACTTCTTTCTGGTTTGCAAGTGATTTACAAGGTATTCAAAACAGTCATATGCAATTTAAAAAAAAAAATTATTAAGATTCTCAAAATCAAAATCATTACAGGCTAGTTGCAAAATAGAAACCGATTCCCATCCATGTAGAGACAGAGAACTACAAATTAAAACAGGTATGTTTATCCATTCTATAACTTGTCTGTTACCAGTGAAGGCAAAGCAAGTGAAATACACTTGTACAAGTATTAATTTCACGTGGAAATGACCTGATTTCATAGCTGCATTTATATTAAAGATACATGTTTAACTCACAGATTTTAGCGTTTTCACCGTGTGTTCCAGTTTCTTTATCTTGTTCTGCTGGTGTCGAATTTGAATCTACCATAAAAAAATTGAGAGCAACAGATGCATTAATTTTTATAGTCATTAGTGCAAATCCAGCATTTTACCCCAACTGTTCTAGTCCAAATGAGCATTTTGTACATGTTTTCTCGCTGACTAGGCTGAAAACATACTATTTAGTAACAATTAATTTAATCTAGAAGGGAATCAGTTAAAAGTTTTATCTTCAAATGCAGTCCAGGGTTAGGAAAAACAGTAACAGTTGAGTTACTCTCAGGTGAGTGAATGAAAAAGGAAGCATGAGATACCTTTTCCCAGAACTGTCTTACCTATAAACTTTTGAAAATAAGGACAGTTTACCTGTGGGCTAAAGAAGTAAGTATGTCGTTACACTAAAGGCAAACAAAGAATATGCTTTCTCCCATCTGACCACTACTACTAAATCACATAATTGCATGTGCATGGAATGCAATTTTCCATTATCCTGTGAAATCAAAAGCAATTTGCACTGAAATTACATTCTTTCCAACTGCAAGCATGATTTTAATCCTTGAACCATTCTACACTTAAAAAATACCACAGTGGCCAGAACCTACTCCCCCTTCATCCCAGCAAATATACTTCAAAGTAGAGATGAAAGCTAGAAATTCAGCCCAAAAGGTCCCCAAAACCCCCCCAAAACAGTTCCCCATAATATTAGCAAATGTTAAAATACCACTGCACAATATTAATTCTAATAAGTACATACCTTTGCTTCCTCAAGCTCCTTATCAGCAGTATTCAACAGCAATTCTTCTTCCAGCTGCTCAGATAGTTTTCCAATTGCAGCAAGTTCTTTACAGAGATGATAATTTTTACAGGTGAACCTATCCACTTGACTTTCAACCAGTTGCTTCTTATCAAGCAGTTGTATGACGTGTTGCCTTAGCTCACTGTTTATCTTTTTCAGATCTTCTATCTATGAGGACAAGGAGGAAGAAAGTATTTTACTTCAGGTTCAAGGATTTGCAGGGAGTATTTCATGGTAAGTAATTTACACTTTAAAAACAATCAGTATACATTATTCACAAATGAAGACTATGTACACTCCCAGCAGCATTTTGAACAGATTAATTTTGAAGGGTTCTGGACAATGGAGAATCTGATCCTTAATGTTTATGCTAAAAACTGTCTCAGGCTGGGCTGCCGCTACAGTTATTCTCCCATAGTACTATGAGAGGAAATGTCTCTCCAGGCCTGGTCTCAATATTCCAACCTTACTCTCTATGGCTCTGATGGATCTTAGGAATGCCCTTCAATCATTCTCCCTGAGTTGGGCGCATACCCTTCACACATACTTCACAGAGTCCAGCAGAAATGTAGTAGATCAAGTATTAATACTAATTCGCCAATTAATCAATATAAGATTAATAATTTTCCTGAAACAATACTGTCTTTTAAAAAAAAAATTATATGGCCTTTTTGTAAGAAACCAGAAGCTGCTAACTATTTTAGTACTATCAAATTATTGTAACATCTCAGTCTATAGGAGCATTACTGCCTCATACAGCTTTTCAATTTTCTGAGTCCTCAGATTTCTAAAATCCCAGCTGAATCAAAATATGGATGCAGTGCGATGCAGAAACTCCATTGTTTGCACAGGCTGATCCTGTAATGCAGGAGGAATCAGTATTGCTGAATACTGAACTCTGCGAGGTTCACTTGATTCTAATAATCAGAGAGTTTTCTTCAGGTACTACTAGCAGTGCACAAAAATACGTTTTGAATTATTTAGGAAGACCTGAAAGACGCTTTGTGACAAAAAGCTTTCTGGGTGGGCTCTGTCCTGTGACATTCTGTAGTAGTTAATTTTGCCACTTCTTCTGTTCAATAGGTATACAAATATATTAGGAGAGTCAGTGAAAAAACTATGAATTTATTTTCATTGTAATTTTATTTTTATGTTTTCACCAAGCTTGACCCAGCTAATGCTACAGAATTAATAACAAAGTACAGTTATAAACCTGAAAACGTGATAATTATGGATTGGTTGAGTAGAAAAGTAGTTTAGAAAACACCACCACCACCACCACCACCACCAAAAACACCACAGAAAGCATCCAAAAAAGGGCAGTAGAGACAGCATCTGTACCTCTGTGTTTTGGGATTCCCACGCTTTTTTATTGAGTTATAAAATCTGGAGAGAATACAGCTCTGCTTTTACTGGAGGAAGTTCACAACAATATCTGCTTTACATGGTGGGAACAGGAGTGCTAATGAAGTGCAGGGAGGCTAAAGCCTACTCTGCATCTGAATGTACAAGCAACACTTAAAATGACAAAATTGAAGTCCAAGTCAGGTCTACGCCTTCAACCCTCAAGCAACTGTCTCACCGAAAGTGGTTTTGTTGCTCCATACAGCCAACCTGCGTCATATCTTAAGGGTCTTTTCCAACCTAGATGAATTTATGTATTTCCCTCATCATCTTCTCTTGGATAATCAAGAAAGTTCTGGCAAGTACTCAGAGATACCATATTAAGACTGCAAAATTAAGGGTTCTTCATGGAAAATACCATTTTAGCAATTTACTCTCCTTTATACAGACAGGAATTATAATTTGAGCACCTTAACTAATTACAGTTGTGCTCACAATGCTATACCCTGACAACAGTCTGTAAGCATACAAAATTACCGATCACTTAAGGCTTTACAGACTCAAAAACCAATACCAGACTATCAAAAAATACTCACAGCCATCAAAAATCATAAAGAACAACCAGCCTTCGCTCCTGTCATGTCACTGCATTCTGCTCTAGCTCACAACAGCTTGTTCCAGCAATATAAACGGGCAGAGAACGCTACCATCTAATGTCCTAGGCTCAAAAGGATGCAGAAAAGCATCTTTTTGTATTTTAGCTACATCAAAATAGAGGAAACGTGATAATAAGAAACATGGACATAACTTATGAATTATCTCCCTCTATCAGCATCCTTTCAAATATAGAGCAAGGCCAGAAACATTTGTAAATGTCCAAGTTCTGTTCAATTCAGCTGAACGCATGAAGCTAGTTATCATCAACTCATAGTACTGCTGCCTGTGCTTCCTCACAAATCCACAAACACTTTGAAATACAAGAAGGAAGAGAAAGATAGAGCACTCTGGCACCTTTCTCAGAATAACTATGACAAAGTAGGGTTGCTGGAATGAGTCCCTCAGTGAAAGGTGAATGAGCCGCAGTTGTCACGTCCCAACTTTCTGCCCGCAACAATGCTGCGTCCCAGTTCTGGGTCCTAACTACCCAGGGAAGCGGTTGAGTCACCACCCCTGGAGGTATTTAAAAGATGTGTAGATATGGCGCTTAGGGACATGGTTTAGTGGTGGACTTGGCAGTGTTACGTTAATGGTTGGACTCAATGATCTTAAAGGTCTCTTCCAGCCTAAACGATTCTATGATTCTAAGCACATGGTGGAAGAGAAGAGGAAGGAGTGACTCAAGTTTGCAGATCTACTTTGTTGGAATTGAGCACAAATGGTGTTAAGGTTCACAATTCAGGCATTCAATTTATTCATTCAATACCAGAGCATACAAATCATCATTCACATAACAGAAAGTTCACCAACTGCTAATCCTGCTTTGCAGTAAAAAGAAAGAGATAAGTGGGGAGGAGGGAGAGGGAGAGAGACAGATCACCAGTCCGGGTTCCAGCATTAGTCCAGCCAACGGGGGTCTCTGGTCCGTAGGAGTGCTCATCCAAAGGGTCCTGCCAAATGCCACTTGCCTTCCTCTTTTATGTCAGTCGTTTCTCCTAGACCATCCTCCTTATCTGCATAAGTCTCGCTGCCCATGTAGATTAGCACGCATGCTCACAAAGGGGAAGTTTTGAGTCAGAGGGTTTCTCAAGTTGGTGGTCCTTGAGTTGGTGGTCTCGATCTCCCCCTGCCGCCTTTACCTTTCACCCGTTGCTGTGGGTTTTGCCGACTTCATGCTTAAGCAATCCCCTTACTTTTAGTTTGCGGATGTTTTAAGATGTACTTAGCACGTTTCAGGGACCTCCTGACAGGTTCCCCTTATGTTTCCGCAGCCTCCGCTTATCTCCCAGCCCAGGGGTGCTCCAGTAATTAGTCCATTGTTGCAGGGGGGACAGGTTGATCTTAGACTTAGATTGTGAGTTCCTTCAGTTGGTCTCCTACACCACCCCGTGGCTTAAACACACGCATATAACTCTCTTCCTCATCCATCATGGTGATCCAGACATAGCGAACAGAGGTAGAAGAAAGAGAAAGAAGAAAGGAGGCAAGAGATCATACATTTCACTACCACAATACTAATTACTACAGAATTATATAAGACCTATATTTGCCAGCCATTTTCCCCACCCCGTGAGTACAAAGGATTCCAACAGGGAGGAAAACCACTATCTGGGATCAAATCTATCAAACCAGTGAGTGGGTTGTATTGCTTGGAACAGTTCTCCGGTCTTATTGGCGATTTCCTTCATCTTTGCGTGTGCTTCTTCTGTAGAGGTGGAGGCGTTATGGATGGTCATACAACATTCCCCTTCAGTTAAATTTAGCATTCCACATACCCCATGTGCCTTCAGCAATAACATATCTAAAGCTAATTGATTTTGCAGAATCATCTTTGATACTTGTTGAACTTGTAGATTCATTTCCCCAAAAGTATATCATGTCCAATTACTCAAAACTTGTACTTGCCAAGTTAAATTCTCTAAAACAGATTGATGCTTTTTGATGGTCACACTTGGCACAAAGATTGCCTCTATTTTTAACACAAGCATTTGTCCAAAGGTATAATAATTGGGTATTTGTATTCCTGTGATTTCCTTCCTTGCATCTGCCGGGCTACCGAGATCTCTACGTGCCCTATTTTGGTGAGGTGTATAATTAAATATTCTGGAGAGACACATTGAGGGGAAACCAACAGAACACTGCAATCTGGCCATTGTATACATATTTAACTGTGAATACAACCTTCCATCTGAACATGCCCATACCATTCCTCGTGGGGCTGAGTATCTTGCCCGAAAACAATCAAAGGGGTCATCTCGGGGTGTCTCCTGTCGCTTTCCGTCAGAGCTCCAGACCTTCTGTTGATCTGGGCCATGCGTGATTGGAATGCCACAGGAGAGTGCCGTTTGGGGATCTTTATAGGAGCCATTACATCAGTCATGCCAATTCCGATAACCATAATTTGGATACCCCCAACAAGTACACATATCCCGAATGAATGTTCTCAGTTCTGGAATATACCAAGTTTCAAGTGGGTCACCTGCTCCTGTAGAGCAGTTTAATACTTGGGAACAGTTCAACAGAGATTCTCCTGCTGTGTCCTGGGTGACGCTTCTATGTCGTCGACTGTTCCAACATAGGGTTTCCCCAGTTGGAAGTTTAACTTGGTTATACGTACAGGGTTTATCACCAACCTCCCACTGAATGGTGGTCCCATCAGGGAGGTCAGAAGTGGAAGACAAAGGACGGTTAGAGTTAAAGAGTTGTTTCAAAGACCAGGCCCACTCCTATCTAGTACGGTTAACAGGGTTAACTTTCCCTGATTTGTTAGGGATCTGCATACACCAATCCGTGTCCCAACGCACATTGTATTTGTGTTCAAAATAACCACTTCCAGAGGGGGAATCCCACCACGGTACTATGGTACAAGGAACAGAAGCAGAGGTGACATTATTTGTTTCTATATCGGAAGTTTTGTTTACAGATCGGTAACAAGTTTGATTCCACAAATTTTCCCAAGTAGAATTGTTCGGGAGTTGATACAAAGCCCTTGAGTATTTGATCCATATCCCGTTATTCCTCCATGGTTGTCCCTCTTTCTGTTCAAGAAAAGGGGACTCAACTACTCCCCAGGTGATGTTTTTCCCTGTTCAGTTAAGACCTTTTAATTCGTTTTCCAATATTTTTGTAAGATTTAAATTAATTATTGCAAATTTGAATCCCTCTGCTGCCGAACCAGGGAGGGCAATGCATACCCCCTGGTCCATCTGGTTCCAAATATGCATAAACACTTGTATCAACTCCCAAGACAAATTGGGGGATTCACCCCATGATCCCATTACCCCAACAGTGATGGAGAGGAAGCAGGTTTTCCAATCCATCTTCCCCTTAGTACAATACAAAAATATTTCTAACAAACAATACAAAAAACAATCCACTCTGCGATTGTGAACATGGGTCCCACGATGGTTTGTCCACAACCCTCTATGGCCACTCCTGCCAAGCGGGCAAGTGAGTCTACCTGATTGTTCAAAAGTTGAGCTGGGTGATCTCCAGTCTGATGTGCAGTGACCCACCCTACTAAAAAAAAGACTTCTGTTTAGCAACATTTAGGATTTCTTCCCGTTTTTCTCACTGCCACACCGGTACCCGATTAACTTCCCACTGGTTTTGTTCGCAAAATGGGAGCCATTTGGTACATCCCTTGAACACAGCATATGAATCAGTGTAAATAAATACTGGTTCTTTGCTCTCTGCTTCCCTAATAATCACACTCCATACGGCTACCAGTTCTCCCACTTGAGCGCTTCCCTCCCCTTCCGTTATTATCCGGTCCCCTGAATCAACACGCAGTGCTACTGCTCAGTATTTCCGTACCTTACCCCCTCTTCTAGAGGATGCATCAGTGAACCATATATTCTTTAGGTGGGATTCAAATGGAGGAGCAGGTTTTATATAGGAGCGAGGAGGCTCCTGGTCTGGGTGATCAGAGGGCGGATCCTGTATCTGGAGCAGCTTGTGTGTTCCTTCCTCTACCTGGCGTACATGGCAGTAGTGATCTAACTGAGCATACCACTTCCTCACTGTCTCTCGCTGTGCCACCCCCACAGGGAGAGGGCAACAAATTGGTTGTTGCCGTATGATTTTATCAGCTTCTTGTAAAGCTAGACTAACCACAAAAAGGCCCTTCTCCCAAATTGAGTAATGTTTCTCTGCATCTTTAAAACTGCACAAGTAAAATCCTATGGGATGAGTTGGACCTTCAGGCCTGCGTTGACACATATGTATAGATAGTCTGTGAATCGCAAAACCCCGTTCGATATGGAGTGGGTCTGTCAGCTGTAATGGCCCTAAGACCTGATGTACCCCAGCCTTAAAAATTAACAACTTCAAGGCCTCTTCATGAATGGGGGTCCAATCCCAGGTGGCTCTTCTGCGTGTCAAATCATATAAGGGGCAGGCTATGATGGAAAAATCTGGAATGTGTTTGCTCCAGAATACCAGCAGGCCTAGGGCATGTTGTAGCTCCTTCTTGTTTCCAGGCATTTTTACTTGTTCAAGGGCAGTTAAGGCCTCAGGGGGAATACATACTGTTCCTCCCCTCCACCAAATGCCTAGAAATTTTACCTTGGAAGAGGGAAACTGTACTTTTTCTGCTGGGCTGTGGAGCCCTAAATTTTCCAAATGATCAATTATTTCAGTTTGGGTCTGTCCTACTGTGGTGGCATCAAGGCCGACGATCAATATAGCATGAATGCATTGATATATTTTCACCCCCTCAGCTGGGGAAACTTGGGTAAGTTCTTGTGCCAACGCATAGTAAGCAAGGGTTGGTGAGTGGCGGTATCCCTGGGGGAGACGTGTAGAAGTGAATTGCACGCCCTCCCATGTAAAGGCAAAGCAATCTCTGTCTGTTTCCTGTAAGAGAACCACAAAAAAGCTATCTTTCACATCAATGGTTGCTAAAATTTGGTGGGCTTGCTCCTGTATGGCCGCAATCAGTTTGGCTATGTTAGGCACTCCAGCTGTCAAGGGGCCTGTGTTGGCATTTAGACGTCGATAGTCAATTGTCAGTTGCCATTTTGCATTGGTTTTATGGACTGTCCACACCGGGGAGTTATAAGGTGAGTGAGTGGGGATGATTATCCCTTGTTCTCGCAGCTCGGTTATCACAGGAGTTATTCCCTCTGGGGACCCTAAGGGAAGAGGGTAGGGCTTGACATTTACAATTTTTGAAGGGGGCAATTCTGGTGCAGGTTGGAGCAGCTGTACTGAGGCAGCTGGGAGGCCAAACACCCACTCTTTTCCCCCCGAGTCCACCCAAGCACACTCTTTAAGCAGATCAAGCCCCAGAACATTCGTCGGTAAAGTCCCTAGGATCATTAGAGTGTCTACTGCAGTTCCATCTCCAGGCAGCCAGCATTTAACCCAAGCCATCAGCCAGGGCCAAGAATTTCCAAACATGTCTGTGACCCAAATTTGTTTTTTATCAGCAACTATTCCACTGCGGTTAGCAACATTTATTCAGAGCGCCGACATTTGAGCACCCGTGCCAACTAACAAAGTAACTGGGGTTTTAAGGGGGGCAAGAGGGAAGGTGATAAGCAAATCCCCTTCAGCAGTTTCTGTGAGCCTCCTTAGGGGAATCCACTGGCCGCCCCCCAGCTCACCTACTGGGGATGGCGGGTCTCATTTCCCAGCCCCAGGTCAACCCCATGCCCCGCAGGGGTGGTATGTGCCTCAGGGGTCTCTGCCCACACGCTCTCCCGAGCGGGCGGCCCACTCCTGCGGGGTGCCCCCCTCACGTCTCTCCACGTCTGGATAAGCTTTTCCAAAGCCACGGTAGGCATTCCATCCATTAAATCTCGGGGAATTCCCTTCTCCACTCCCTCAGCCCACAATAAATTCCTTTTAACCCCTGAGGCTCGGGGATGGAGGGGCCGATTTCCCCACTGTTCTACTCTCCATCCGGCAGTTCTTGATTTCGTAGCCCCCCCCGTGAGACCTATTCTCCTACCATAATTTATCAGTTCCTGGGCTACCACCCTCCAAGTCATGGGACTTCTTCCCCAGGCCTGTCTCCCCCTGCATGGCGCTAATGTATCCCGCAAATGGTCCTGTAGTTGTATTGCATACACTTTCAAGGAATCAGGCAGCCCCTGAATCAGGGGAGTCATTCTATCAGGGTTTGCATTTAGCAGCATCGGGGAAGGTTGTTTGGGAACGAGGCGCCTGTCGTGCATCAGCTGGAGGCAGGAAACTTTCTGTAAACTTTCGGTTAATTGATTTATATTGGGGGTCTCAATAGACACCGGGTCTCCTCTTTCCAAGGGGTCTAAACCTCCTGCCCAATAAGCGGCTCGCTGGGTTAGCGACCATGGCTCTCTTTGATCATCCGTAGTTAAAAATACACTGGGGCCCCAATACCCTTGGGCTTCATCCTCTGAGAGTAGGACTCGATCTCTGCCCATTAACGAAACTCTCCATACATATTCTGTCTCCGTCTCCTGAGCTAGCCTACTGTATTTCTCCTGAATCTCTGATAATTCAGTTGCCGAGTACGGTACCGTTTGGGTGGCAACTTGCAGGGCTGCCCCCGCTTGTCCGTTATCAGTAGCTTCGGTTTTAATACGGGCCCTCGTTGCCGCCTCCTCAGTCTCGGGGTAAAAAGTTTTTCGGCTGATTTCTAGTTCCCCAAAGGGATACTCAGACTTTTGGTTCTGTTTCCCGGCTAACCATGCCAAACTTGTGAATGCCGGTTCACTATCCGTAACGGAGCCAAAATCTGACCCTTGTTCCTTTTCCTCTAGTTCGGACGGTAAATTTTTTTCTCGGTCCAACGCATCTGACAGAGTCACGCGGAGCAGCCGAGTGGTGTCACGTTTGGCAGTCAGTTGGCTCTGCAGGGTGTTTATTTGCTCTTGCAGTGATTTAACCATTTCATCGTCGGCTTTCTTACTTTCTTGAGCTGCTACTAGTGCTGCTCCCAATATTGCACATATTACGGCTTTTCCTTTTCCTGGTCGCAGCTTTTTCTCTTTCACCATCATAGTGATTCTTTCTGTTACTGCGTTTGGATTTTGCCAATTACTATAAGCCCAGGTCATTCCCAGTGGGGAAGGGCACACCTTGTACTCCTTTAACTTTTCAATAGCAGGGGAGCAGTCAAGCACCGGCATTTCCCGGGCAGCCATGACTTGCCACTGCTTGAACCTCTCCCGGCTTATAGCTGAGAGGTCACTTCCCGGCTCTCCCCGCCCGCGCTTACCGGGTGGAGAGTCGGTATCCCCCTGTGAACCTTCCAACACAAGACTAGATCCTGTCCGTGACACCAATTTTAATATCACGTCCCAACTTTCTGCCCGCAGCAATGCTGCGTCCCAGTTCTGGGTCCTAAGCACACGGTGGCAGAGAAGAGGGAGGAGTGACTGAGGTTCACGGATCTACTTTGTTGGAATTGAGCACAAATGCTGCTAAGGTTCACAATTCAGGCATTCAATTTATTCATTCAATATCTGAGCATACAAATCATCATTCACATAACAGAAAGTTCACCAACTGCTAATCCTGCTTTGCAGTAAAAAGAAAGAGAGAAGTGGGGAGGAGGGAGAGGGAGAGAGAGATATCACCGCTCCGGGTTCCAGCGTAGGTCCAGCCAACAGGGGTCTCTGGTCCGTAGGAGTGCTCATCCAAAGGGTCCCGCTGAATGTCACTTGCCTTCCTCTTTTATGTCAATCGTTTCTCCTAGTCCATCCTCCTTATCTGCATAAGTCTCGCTGCCCATGTAGATTAGCACGCATGCTCACAAAGGGGAAGTTTTGAGTCAGAGGGTTTCTCCTTGAGTCGGTGGTCTCGATCTCCCCCTGCCGCCTTTACCTTTCACCCTGTTGCTGTGGGTTTCGCCGACTTCATGCTTGAGCAATGCCCTTACTTTTAGTTTGCGGATGTTTTAAGACGTACTTAGCACGTTTCAGGGACCTCCTGCCAGGTTGCCCTTATGTTTCCGCAGCCTCCACTTATCTCCCAGCCATCCCCCATCTCTGGGGATGCTCCAGTAATTAGTCCATTGTTGCAGAGGAGACAGGTTGATATTAGCATTAGATTGTGTGTTCCTTCAGTTCGTCTCCTACAGCAGTGAGACAGGGCGAGTGGAAAGCACACCAGTGCCTCACAGCGCTACTCAATGCCTGACAGCCTGCTCTTGTTATAATACGGGAGGTAGCCCACAGGTCTAACAACAGAACATGAACATTCAGTTACCCGCCAGCAGGAAGTCATCACCACCAGCATGACTACAACAGCTTCTCTCCATGCTCGGGTTCAAGAGTTTCAAGGAAATTTAGGGCAGCTGGTTCACTGAGTTATTTATTTCCCTACCACATTCAACTTCATCTGAATCAAATGCATGTCCAGAGAAGGGCAACGAAGCTGGTGAGGGGTCTAGAGCACAAATCCTATGAGGAACAGCTGAGGGAACTGGGGTTGTTTAGCCTGGAGAAAAGGAAGCTGAGGGGAGACCTTCTCGCTCAATACAACTACCTGAAAGGAGCTTGTAGAGAGGTGGGGATCGGTCTCTTCTCCCTAGTAACAGTCAATAGGACAAGAGGAAATGGCCTCAAGTTGCACCAGGGGAGCTTTAGATTGGATATTAGGAAACATTTCTTCACCGAAAGTGTTACCAAGCACTGGAACAGGCTGCCCAGGGAAGTGGTGGAGTCACCATCCCTGGAGGTATTTAAAAGATGTGTAGATGTGGCGCTTAGGGACATGGTTTAGTGGTGGACTTGGCAGTGCTAGGTTAACGGTTGGACTCGATGATCTTGGAGGTCTCTTCCAACCAAAATGATTCTATGATTCTAAATCTCTGCCACCAGCTATCAGCCTGACCATCAGCCTCAAGGTATTTTTAGCACCAATATAAGTGATAGTTTTGTCTAGGAGTAAGCTGACTTAATTTGGGATATCTACAAAGTGGCATTTCTAGAAAGTGATTCCCATGATCGATTTTAGGCATTCATCCTAAAATTAATCATGCCCTAGGGGTACCTCTGACAATAAGACAGCCTAGACGTCTCTATTACAGTCATCATCACCATTGACATGTCAAATTAGATGAGGTGAATCCCATCCTAATATTCTGTTCTCTCTGAAAGAGGCACTCAGTCTCCAGTTATATGCACTGCACTAGTCTTTCCAGAAAGGGAAGAGAACAGATCAGAGTAATTTGCAAGCTGTTGGTACCTTCAGTACCTCGCTGAGCACTGAGGACTCAAATTTACAGATGGAATACATAGTATTTGCTCACTCACAGTACTACTTTGACTCAACTTGTGAAGGAGAACTTTTTGCAGAACATGATAATGTTTATATATCCTAAAGTAACTATTATTTATGCTTGCCATAAAGTGGTAAGACTTAACTACCGCTGTTGACACATTTCACCACCATCCTCTGAACTGCGATAATGCAGCCCCCTTGCAACCGGGATGAAACTTCACGTGAGGACCACTCTAAGCTTCACGCAGCACTAAGGACACTTGCATCAGGCCTTGCAGCACGACCAAAAGAATTCAGAGTTAGTACTAACTTTTTGGACTGATTAAGTCCCCAAAACTACTTTTGAGTTCCACGTATTTCAGTGACTAATCGTTCAAGATGCTCCTTTCCTCCTTGTTCTCCACAGTGTACATAGCACCAGTACCTGAAATGCCCGCACGCCCTGCACCGCCGCCCTCCGCACCCCTCGCCCCCGGCCGCTCGGCGCGCACACCCCCCCACCCCCGGCGCCGACCCCCCGGGCTCACGGGGCGCCGAGGAGAGTCCCGCCGGTCTCTACCTTGGGGCGACTCTCCGCTCTCCCCCCGCGGTGCCCTGGGGAGCGCCGGGCGCTCATGGCGGCTGCCCGGGCCAGCTGAGACACCCGCGGCTGCCGCTGCCCGCCCCGCCGGCCCCGCGCCCTCACCCGCCGCCGCGCCCGCTCTCCGGACCGGCCCAATGGGGAGCTCTCCGCGCCCGCCCGCCGCTCCCGCCGCTCCGGTCCGCGGCGGGGTGGGGAGGGGGGGGCGGAGGCGCCGCGCCCCAACGGCTGCCTCCCTCCGCGTTCCCTGGGCGCCTGGCAACGGCCGGCGGGCGGCCGCGCCTCCCAACCGCGGCTGCGGGAGGCAGGAACCGGCGGCGGCGGGAGGGCAAAGCCGTGCGCTGTCGTTCGCCTGCCCGCGGCGCGCCGCCACGTCTCTGAAGGCTGTCTCCTCAGCGCCGGGGACGGCCTCTGCGCCAGCAGGCATCTCCCCGCGGCCGCGGCGGGGCGAAGCTCTCCACAGCGGGAGCACAGCTAAGGCGGGAGGTGGTTCGTCTTCGTCCAGGTAGCTGAGCGAAGCCTCGGCTAGTCTGGATGGTTGTGAAGAGCCGCAGAAGCCCCGACTGCCGCTCTCCCCCTGAAGGAAAAGCTCTCGGTAACCATTACATTCTCACACTATTGCCCTTCCCGCCGAGGCTGCCCCGTTTCCTTGGGCTGGGGGTCCTGCAGGACAGAAGCCGAGCAGCTGTGGTGGATGTACCAACTTCTGGCACAGTACCAGCACAAGGGCTTCGCTAGATATAGCTCTGTGTAGCGAGCACCCAGTCTCTGTACTTTTATTCTCTTTAATCTTGCTTTCAAAGATGGTCATAATACCTGTTGTCCTTACAGGTGTGCATGACTGAAATGCTAGAGGCAAAACCAAATGAGAGGTTAGAAATAATCCTAAAAAATCATAAAAAACCCTGATGCGCTGTAAAATCTTGTACAAAATTATCAGTAAAACCCTTTTCACATTAATTCTGATATAAATATTTATGAGCACTGCCTTCATAGAAATTGTAATTATTTCTCTACTTGGTTTCATCTTGGGAGGTTTTTGAGTAACTCTTATTCATTGAAATTAATCTTTCAGATATCAGGTTTATGACTTATAGCACAGTTCCTCAATAAACATTACCAAAGTCAAGAAAAAGTGCTCATATTTCTTTTTGGTTTTAACTACAAATGAATATTGAGTGGCGGGTCGCTGCTATATCTTTTTGAATGGCTTTTTTGTTGGGGGGGAGCTAAGCCAAGCCTCTCCTCAAGTGACATAATGTTCTCTCCAGACTTCAACAGATAAAAAGATAACTTCCTCAAATAATAGTTCAACTTAGATAACTAAGAAGTTATTTGGGGATGGAGACAGGGAGGTGGGTGGATATCACAGATTGGCATACTCTGACATATGCAATAACACCTCCCACTGTTGGTTTGAGTGGAATTCTTTGGTTTTAATGCACCCTTAACTACCTTTAATTCAAACCTCCCTGGGCCCAGCTGCATGCATGCAGAATAGGCCTCACCCCTGATTAATCCCAAAGCCTCAGCGAAAGACAGGGAAAGGCAGCACAAGCAATGCTTACAGGTCAGAAGATGTCAGAAACAAAGCCAAGCAGCCGAGCCTTGTCAGTCCAGCCACAGGAGAGAAGACAGGTATCCTAAAACTGCCACAGCTGATCAGGTGGGACAGACAGGGACCTCAGCCGAACACCTCTACTCTAATTAGGTTCATCTCTTTCAGAAACTACGTAATATCCAAGGAGACACTTTTACAGATGAAAACTCTTTTAACAGTTGCCATACAATCTCTCTGGCTTGACAAGGTACAAATCAAGTGTTAGATAAAAAAGACTTAACCTTGTGCAATAGCCTTCTTTAATGAAACCTTATCTTCTATCCAAAACCCTGTCTAATTACATATGTATTTGTAAGATGTATGTGTCAGTTGTATTGTCCAGAATAAGCATTACCTTTAACATTACACTTGTTTCTTGACAGGTCAAGCATGAGCTTTGCACATATAATAAACCCCAGTCTGAACTCATTCCTGTTTTTTTAGTGCTCGGACTAACATATTAACTGGTTTACAAACATTGTAAAGTTAAAACGCCAAAGTATTACAAGGCTAATTACTCTTTTCTTTATTCCACTAACAAAATCATATGAAAGAAATTACTTCTTATTTTTCTTATACCCAAGATAGGAGTTCTTATTTACAATGCCTCTAGCTGCACATCTCTTTTTGGAATAGCACAGACAGGGACGAGAAGACTGGCACCTTTGAAAAAAGTGATGTGAAAAGGGTAAGGACGCTGTGTGAATCCTGTGGCTCCTATTGCCTGCTCACGTCTGGCATGGGTATAAACAGTCGCTGAAAGAGGCTGCTTTAGGTAGCCCCAAAGTCAAGCTGAGAAACCAGAGTAAATGTACTCTCTTCCCTGTTAGGCATTAGCACAGATTTTATATGCTGGAGAAGAAATTGGAAGATTTTAACTTCCAGAAAAAGAGCAAGAGAAACAGTATTTTTCTTTTCCTCTCCGCATCCTGAATTTCTTATAAGTCTTACTTTCTGATTCTGGTATGGTGGAAATCATCACAGAAGATTCTGCATTATCATGTTCATCTCCAAAGAGATGTGAAAACAGCATTTCAGGTTTTCATAACTTTATCAAAATTATTCTTAATGAAAATTCATTTTAGGAGTAAAATTATATATTTTTAGTTGGCATTGTTCTGGCATGTCTATGGTTTTCTCTAAGTGACGTACAGTGAGTTCTCTCTTATATGGTAATGCTGGTTAATGTTGTGCAGAACAGTTGCTTTGGTTTTTGTGTACCAAACAAAAATTTGTTGATCAAGGAAAGAATGAAACTCACAGGATTGTTTCCAAAAGCAAAAATAATAAGTGCTATATTTTGCAGATACGTGATTCATAGGATCGTAGTTAAGACGTAAGAAATTTTAAAAGTCCCATCCAGAAAGGTTATTGTTTAGGTCCACAGAGAAGATGGCATTAGTATAGCTTTGCATTACCTCTCTTACACTAACCTCCCCCTCCAAAACTCGCAGCTTCCTACATACGGCAGTCCTCACTAGACTGAGCAAAGACAGAAGTAAATCATGGTGTGTACACTTTATCCATTGTGAAAGTATCAGATGCCACACTTGGAAATTTGGGAAAAATTAGGCCAGATACGGAAATGTTATAGTTTCTTCCAAATTATATCGATTGTTGGGGCTAGGGCAGGCATCGAGGATGTGTTTCTGTAACAGAACGCACGGCCTGTTTAAGGAGTCAGAAGGACACCAGTCCTGTTAGCCAACATAACATGCCAGAGACATTTTCTTGTGCTCATGTTAATTTGATAGACTTGCCCCTTTCCTGTGTTTCCAGTGGAGAAAAAAACCCCACATTTTTATTTTAACCTTTTTATTAGTCACTGAGCTGGTTGATGAGAAGTTCAAGCAGTTTACATTGACAGCGATGTGAACGCAGCGAACATGAATGCAGAATTGCTTTGGGGGCAGCTGGTCCGTAAGACCTGAAACCACAGCAACAGCATAAGTCTGGCTTATTTACTGGCCCGTGAAAAACAGAGACCTCTGATGGTTACGACGTTCTAAGGACTCACAGAAAATGGGGAAAATCTCTCTAAAATGAGTTGGGAGAGTGCTGTATTTCTGAAGACTTTTAAAAGTTTGAGATTTATGATTAGAACAGCAGAGCTAAGGTGACCAAAGTACCTCTTACTGTGGCAGTCCTGCTGGCAAACTGGACATTTAAAGTCAAGTCCAGAGAGGTATTGTATTAGTTGGGTCCACAGGGAAGAAGATGGCGGCATTGTTATGACTTTGTTCAACCTCTCTTCTGCTAACACGAGCCTTCTTCCCTCCTCTTGCCTCAGCCACATTTTCATGCATAATTCAGCTCCTGCTAGAGCAAATGAAGAAAGCAATAAATCCTCTTTAGGCTGCTGCCTGAGGGTCTGTGAAAATTAACATCAGCTACGCAGGTGGACGTTTGCCTCAGACTTCCATCACAGGAGGGCAGCCCAATGGCTTTGGGATTCCGCACACAGGGATTGACCCCAGAGTTGCAGTCCTGAGAGAAATACTGGAATAAGTGTCACTAAGATAGTTTTTGCTGGATCCTACCATGGGATAACTCTATATTCTGAGATTTTGTGTGTCTCTCTCAGGCTCTTCTGCTGGCTTATAATGTAACATCATCCTGTTTATAAATTCATACTTTCTGCTTATTGCCAGAATATTTCTAATTATCTTGCTGAGTTTGTCTTCAACAATAGCCACTTTTCAGGAAAGGTATTTATTGCTGCATGTCTATTTTATCCTTCAGCGCATCAGAAACAGACCCATGGCATTTTTACCTGTCCACCTCGTATTCTGCACACTTTACATTTTCAGTAAATTCTGGTTCTAACTAAAGGAACAGAGAGTTGCCTTGGTTAGGCCCACAGTTTTCAACTTGAAAAACACAGAGTGTAACAGCTCACAGTATGTTTTTAGTGACACCCCGTGGCAAAAACGAAGGAAGGACACAATACAAATTTCCAAGAGTTAAGTGCCAAACCAGAACCAAATGGTCCTGCATTTTGTTTGTTTTTTATTAACATCAAAAGTCCCACAAGATGCATTTCACTTCCTCTGACCAGTGTTACAGTGCCCAGGTTCACTTTTGCATTCTGCCAACTGCCTCAAAAGCCGATCTGCCAGTATTTGGAACACTGAATCAACACATTTTTAAGGACAAATTCCACGTGCAATTTACCCTATGCATTACAGAACAGTTCATCCCAGTGAAAAGTTATCACCAGTCTAGTTTATCAACAAGTTATGCCCATTTCAAATGGCTTAAAATAATTACCAACTTTTTTTTTTTTTTTTTAATGTGATAGTACAACCTGCCAAGTGCTGGGGCTCCTTCTGGTCTGTTTCTCCCACTAATCAACACCAGCACGCACGCGGTGATGTTTGTTACTTTTTACTTGCCCTATTACACCCACACATTTCTTTTAAGAGTTTGGTAAGGAACTGTCATGCTCTTAATGATCCAGTTCCTCAGTAGGAAACAACCCCAAGCTCACATCTTTAATCTCTGAAGCCTTTCGGCCTTTACCACCTTCTTTTCTCCTTCACCTTTCAGGGAATACAGCTATTCTATAGTACTGTTTCTTCAATCAGAAGGTAAAGGCCATTCAGGCCCCATCATGAACAGTTTTCTTCATTGGTAAAGCAAACATATGAACACCCCATGCCCAAAGCCAACTTGCTTCCTCAAATAATTTCACTGTTTCACCTGAATAAGGATACCGTCTTGGTGTTTATTCCTAAGCCACCTATTTCTAAACTGGAAAGAAAAAATTAACCTGTAACTGTTCCTCTTCAAGACGGATAGTCTTTGTGAATTATCACAACCCACTGTCCCACCCTTTTTCTCCACAATTCCTCCATGTCCTGGGACTCCAATATTGAGGAGGAATGAGAGATAAAAGCATGTAATGTATCCTTTATGAATACATGTACACCACCAAGAGGTATATAGCACGTATTTGCCCATATAGATACTACTATGGATAAAAACTTCAACTAGTAGTGCTGAGTGTTGGCCCACGGTGTAAACTTAAATACAGACGACAGCTCTTGAAGAAGAGTTATAGCTAAGGTCTGGCAGACTTTAAGAATGGCTTAAATCAATGCAATCTGAAAACTACCTGCTGCATGCAATACATCTTTAATTATCTAGTCTTTGTCCATTTCCAGCTTGTTAATGAATTATGCTATCAACATTCAGTTTCTCTATCTTCATGAATGCCACGGATAGTTTCTATGTATTTGACAAGCCTCTGTGCATTTCTGTTAACTTGTTCAGTCTCGCTTTGAACTCAGGAAAGCTTCTGGCATCCAGAACATCCTGTGGGGAAGAACTGCACAGCTGGGTCTCGCACGAAGAATCATCCATTTTACCCGTTGTGCACCTGCCTCTTGCTGACATGATCTGATGCTTCACAGTTATCGGGCTGGGAGAGGCAGTAAAGATCAACACCGACCTACTTTCTTTAATACCACTTACCTTTTTACAATCGCTTACCACAGGAGGTTTGGCTTTTTTTTTTTTTTAATACCCGGCGGAAGAGTCTCAGCTTACTTAGCTGCACGTTGCACTGCAGCTGGTTATTCCCGCTGCTTCTCAACTTCCCCCAGCTGCACCGCGTCCTGGCTGCGGTGTGAGAAGCGGTACCCGCTCGCCGTGGGGCCACCCGCTCCCCTCAGCTCTCACCCGAGCAGCCACAGCCCGCTTGCAGCCCTCTTCCGCCAGCGGGGCGCCGGATCGCCTGCCTGCCTGCCTGCCTGGCTTCACCCCGGCCGCCCGGCCCCGTACGGCGACGCATCGCGCCGCCCGGGCGCCCTCCCCCCGCCCCTCTAACCTCGGGAACCGGAAGGCGCTCCGCAGCGCGCTGAGGCGCCGCCGCCGGCTCTCGCGGGCCTGCACGCGCACGAGCGGCGCCTCGCCCCTCCCCTCCCGGCCGTGAGTAGCGACTCGCGCCCCACGCGCGCGCAGGGTCGGCCGTTGAAGGGGGCGGCACGCAGGCGATGGCGGGCAGGGGTGCATCGCCTCGGTGCAGCCCCGCGGGGGGGGGGACGGACGGGGCCTGCTGCCGCTCGGGCTGCCGTACGGTGAGGGGTGGCCGCCCAGGGGAGTTGCTGTGGCACTGCCTCTCGGGAGGAGCCGCCGTGGCGGGGGGAACACCTACGCCGAGAGCGAAATGGCGCCCGGGACGGCAGCGGGTGGTACCGGCTACCGGTGACTCCGCGGGCTTGCCTCGCCTTGCCTTTCGGTTGGGCGCTGCAGGCTCCAGGGCAGCAAACCCTGCACCTGGCCGGCTCATCGCTGACCCAACAAGCTCGTGAACTTGTTGGTCCTCTTTTTTCTTATCAGATCAATCAAAAATATTAATAAAACCAGACTGCTAGAGTTAAGTTTGGCAAAATACACAAAGTGAAATTGTATTAGCAAGACTGTATTGAGTGAGGGGAAAATGCACAGTTTAATTCTCTTTCTTCCTTTGGTCTTTTAGACACCGAGGACTGTGAGGAGAAGCTACTCTGACAATCCCAGCCTTTATGTTAAGAACACATCAGGGCTTGAACGGCATCGTTAGCTTCAAGAGGAGAAACATGCCTTGTAACTCAGGTCAGCTGAGGAGCATTGCTACTTTGGGAAGAGCATGACTGCATCATGACTGCCACTAGCAATTTGTTTCTGTCACAACAGCAGGTTGTGCACTTGTCCCATTCAGCTGTACCAGATCAAGCATTCCTTCTGGATACTGTCCAGTTATTAAAAACATGGTACTCCAGTCATCATTAAAGAACTGCCTTCAGCTATCCTGCATCCTCAGGACTCCAAAAGCTGGCTTCAGAAGCACAACTAGTGGAGGTCTCATTATCCAGTCTACTTCTAATGATGTTTACCAAAATCTAGCTGTGGAAGACTGGATCCACGACCACATGAATTTAGAGAACCGGCAGGTCCTTTTCCTTTGGAGAAATTCCCCTGCTGTGGTAATAGGGAGACATCAGAATCCTTGGCAGGAATGCAACCTCAGGCTAATGAGGCAAAAAAATATAAAACTAGCCAGGAGAAGAAGTGGAGGAGGGACAGTTTACCATGACTTAGGCAATATCAATTTGACTTTCTTTACAACCAGAAAAAAATATGAACGAATGGAAAACCTGAAATTAGTTGTGAAGGCACTGAAAGCCTTGCGCCCCCAGTTAGATGTACATGTCACTGACAGATATGACATCTTGCTAGACAGGCAATACAAAATCTCAGGTACTGCTGCAAAGCTGGGAAGGGCAACTGCTTATCACCACTGTACCTTGCTCTGTAATGCAGATAAGTTTGTTTTATCTTCTGTGCTAAAGAGTCCTTATAAAGGGATAAAAAGCAATGCCACTCCTAGTGTGCCTGCCTCAGTGAAAAATCTCTTTGAAGAGGATCCTAGTTTAAGTTGTGAGATGCTCCTGGATGCCATTGCTGAAGAATATGCTACGCAACACCAAATAGATCATCATATCACCTTAATAAATCCAGCTGATGAGACTGTGCTTCCTGGAATTAATAATAAAGCTAAAGAACTACAAACCTGGGAATGGGTGTATGGAAAGACACCGAAGTTCAGCGTTAGCGCTTGTTTTAACATGGTCTATAAAGATTCTGTTCTTGACGTTAAAGTAGATCTGGATGTAAAGCATGGAAGGATTGAAGCCTGTAACATTGACCTGCCGGAGCAGTGGCTGCCACCAGCACTGTGCAGTGAGCTGGTGAAGAGCCTTACTGGCAGTAAGTTTTGCCCAAATGAAACCACTACACTAGCGACAACATTACTAAGAGTGTGTCCACAAGATGATGAGTTGCACAGCCGGTGGAATCTGCTATGTGACAATATGATCACGTTAATGTGACTTGCATTTTGAAAATGTAAGTCAAACTTCTGCTGCTTTTTTATTTATTGAAAACAAAATTAAAACATTAATTTCTGCACCCTGAATTTTTCTCTTATTAGTCATTAAAACTGTTTGATCTTGTGCTTTTGCTTAATATTACCTACTAGCAATTAGATTTCACACTGCCTGCACCCGAGGTTCCCAAACCGTAGGATGTAAGCTGCTGTAATAGGCTGCAGCCCTGTTTCACTCTGTGCTGGCAGACATCATCGCTGCCTAAACCAGGGAAAATGGTGGAGGCATCCCAAACTGGCTCCGTAGCAGAGAAGGTACAAATGACTGAGACAGATGGGATGGGGCAGATGGAAAACTGCTGCTGTGCTGCTGCACTGGATGCCCCAGCCTGCATCCTGCTCCTCGCGGATGGTAGCTCAAAGGCCACGTCTCAGCCCCCGAGCTGTGTGGAGAGGGACGTCCCCCTGGTTTCTGGTCGCAAGTCCTTTCTTGCAGAGCGCTGATGACCCTCTCCCTCCGCTGTGCAAGCACGGTAGTAAGCTAAGCTCGCCGCTGCGTAGTGAAATCAGTCCAGCAGTTCCACACTGGATTAGGGCTTTTGTCCATGCGTGTCGAAAAGGGGCGGGAAGGATTAGGAAGTTCAGCATGGGGGTTTATGTGATGAGGGCAAGAGAGGCCAACTGGGACGGAGGCCGTATGTGCCCCCTTTGTACCTGCGCTGCCTGGCACAAAGCTGGGCGTCACTGCGGCCATAGGTGCTGGTATCTAAATGGGAATACTTCCTCTGCATTAGGAAATACACTTGTAAATACAGACCTAGGCGAAACAGGTTCCTTATGTTACCCCCTAGTGCAGAAAAAAATTCAAACAGATGACTAAAACTACAAATAATAAAAAATAACCTTTATTCCCATTAAAAATAGGCATATATTATACACAGCTGAATAAAACTGATGACAGTGACTAGAAACCTAGTATCACAGCAGCAAGCCAGGGAGCTTCTATGGAATGTTTGCGGGGACCGACTGGTGGCGTACAGCTTCTGTGGCACGTACGTTATTCTTTTTGCTGATGTAACTGAAAAGCTGAGATGTTATGCAAAAGGATAAAGAGCGCAGCCCACTGGCAAACTGTGACCCAGAGAACAAGGCAAAGACCAGCTCTGTTTCTTCTTGATAGCTGTGCAATAGATTTGTTGTGTGAGAGGCAAGACTAAAGTAGCAGCATTAGATGACAGAAGGTGAAAGAATAATAAAGCAAATGATAAGAAAAGGATAATGGAACACCAGCCATCAGGAAAAAGAAACAGGAGAGAGAAAAAGTTCTAGCAATGAACATGCTACTAGAATATGGAGGCATATTGTATTACAAGATGCAGAAAACATAAGGCACCTACCAGTCCTGAGGCTGAAAAGATTTTGATGGGATCTGCAAAAGAGGCCACTGCCTGTTCTTCATGTCAGAATGTACAACTTTGCCGGATCCTTGCTGACAATGATCAAGAACTCTTGTATTAGGAGAAAAAGCAGCAGCAGCTCAGGTCATACCTTCTGCTCTCCAGAGGATGAAGGGAAGACAAGAAAAGATTTTGTCTTTTTTTCCAATTAGCATATTCCTTAGAATCCTTAGAATCAGAAAGTTTCAGGGTGTCCAACTTCTGGAAGATCTAAAAATAATTTTTTTTTAGGGGACTGTCTTAGTAGTAGGGAAATAGCTTACTGCAGTTCAGACTGGCGTGACTAGCTGGAAGGACGTTAAACTTGCAAGTCAGGGAAAAAAAACTGGGAGAGGATCATACAACCTTTTCACACCTAATGCAAAGGATGGCAATCAGGAATATGACCATACATCATGGAATAAAAGAACATATAGGAGTGACAGGGAAAAGAATACAGCCGTTCGTATCCTTTCCAGCCCAAAATCCATCATGCAGAGACACATAAGACAACCCTAGGATGTCTGCATATTGAACACTACAATGTTTGTATGCAACAAGCTTGGAAAATGGAATGTTAGCTTTGGGGTTACTAGTAAAGTCTGTGAAATCAAGTATTAAGGAATTGACTAAAACACAGCAGAACAGTAGTCATGACTGGAGTACAGGAATTGAAGGAAATAAATAAGGCTGCTTATAAAAAAGGACATGTGGCAGCCCAGCTTCAAATGTTTGTGAGGTGGTCAATTAAAGATATAAAAACCAAAATTTGCTCAAGACAAATTAATAGTAAAAAGAAATGACAGTAAAGAGGCCTTTGAGAGACAGTATTGAGGGTCTGTTATGAAATCAAGATCAAATTTAGATATGGATTGTGTTAATTAAGATTATGGGAGAAGTACAGTGGAGGAATTGTACAGTTGTGTTTTCTCAGACTGAAAAGCATCAAATATTCTTAAACCTATAGATTATAAAAGCTGTGCTGGACTAAGTACTTTGAAGAGTTGCTTCTGAGGGTAGACAGCTGGACTCAAGCAGCATCTTCCAGTCTTACATTTTTATGCTTATAAAAACGCTTATTAAAAGCAGTCATATTTGATCACATTTTCTTTGTATGTTTAGTATGAAAAACGTCCACTGTTGTTTCATGACAAGGTCGCAAGTCAAAGTCACAGTATCCAATGCTGAAACGACCCTGCAGAAATTAACAGAATTGACATGGTGAACACAGAATGAGCTCTTCTACAGTATAAGCGAATTAAAGATATCAAAGCGTTCTTACCTGTGGTTTCTTAAAATAATCAAGACCCCTTCCAATCTTAATCATCCATCCGTTGTTGAATCTGTTTTAAAAATTCACAAATGTGAAAACCATGAGTACATTGAATAAAAAAAAAAAATAGTTATATCCACATGACGCACAAGCTCCTCGTTTCAATCACAATTATTTCCTAGTGTAGCCGATACTTGTACGAACCATGGAAGGTACTGTTCTGTATAAAAAGACATCTACTATTATGTTCACAGTTAGAACACATGAAACTATGGAGGGCTGATTTTACCAAGTGAGGGCCACTGCCTTCCACTTTGTTAACCACAGCTGTAATTAGAAATTGTCTCAAAAGTTAGGGTTAAGTAGTTTGACTTCAAATAACTAGCATTCGCTGATTTTTTATATCACCCACCTAATTTCTCGATCATGGATTGAAGACGAAAATGCAACATTCAGCGTTACTCCATAATTCCTCAATGATTGTTCTATTTCTTCCAAGCCACTTATCTGCTGACTCCTCCCACTGCCCTATTAAAAGTAAAGTAATGTGTCAGTGGTTCTTTTTAACCATATATGCTACTTGTGGTCACTTCTTCCTACGCTCTCCAACAAAACCCTTTTAGTAGTAACTTAAACCCAAAGAAAGTCACTTGGATGAAGGCAGATTTGCAGTTTCGAAGACAGGATAAAAGTGGACAGATTACAAGTACACTTGCTAAGGGATGTGGAGGAGGAGCTCACTCTCAGCCCCTTGAAACTAGATATGTGTTACTATTTGAACCAAAATAAATACAGTGACAGTGTGAGAGGTTTTAGCTCATCAAAGCCTCTAAAATGACAACTATATACAGCTGTTCAAAGAGAAAAAAAAACGTATCTCAACAGATGTCATCAAAACCAAAACATTCCACAACAAAGCTTTCACAAAACACCTTTCCCATTTAAGATGCAAGAATCTTTTAGTTATCAGAAAACTCGGAACTTATGAAATTACTTATGTTCAACTATCAAACATTTATTTTGCTCTTCATCTGTGTTTTCTGCTGAAGGCATCAGAGCCTCAGTCTAACAAGTATGTTAAGTAAGAACAAATCTGTATTCAAAAATCAGTATGTGCGTGTGTATACATATTTGCATGTTGTATCACCTGAGTACAAGGAAATAGAAACCAAAATCTAGGCACTTACTTCATCATAGGAAGTGAGGAGGTGGATTGTTTTAACTTTGCATGGCCCCTTAACTAGCATCTCGCAGAATCGTAGGAAGTTATACAGCTGTAAAAGTTTTATTTAATTTAGTATCTTGGAATTTTTTTAGTAGTTACATCTGTATCAGTTACACTGAATATCTACTTGCCTGATGAACGTGCCTAATGTATGGGTCCTCCACCCAAACTTCAGAAACAATCTCAGTAAGGTACTCTTGGAAAAGCTTTTCGTAGCCGAAACCTGTTGCATTTTCCTCTATCCTGATTTGCTTATGGTATTTGCCATCTGAAAAGAGAAGCCTCTTTTTCAGTAAGGATCATGACACAATTCCTGCGTTAACCACCTCGCCTGTAAAATGTTCACGTAACAACAGGTATTTAAATGCGACCAGGTACATCGCAGCTCCATACCTTGTTTCTCTTTTTCAATGTGTTTTTTGATGTCTTCGGCTCTGGTCATGTACTCGATATTTTCTGCCGGTAACGGTGCTTTTTTGCCTCATCTTTCGTGGCTGTGAATCAAAAGCACACAGGCCAGTTTCCTCGGGGCGGGGGAAGCGCGGGGAGCCGAGCCCTGCCTGGCGCCCGGTCTCCCGGGGAGAGACCGCCAGCTTTCCTCTCCCTCCCCGTGAGCCGACGGGGCACCGGGGCCGGCCCTCGGCGGCAAGCACGGCTCGCGTCTCCTCAAAACCACCCCCGGCTGGCGGCCCTCCGACAGAGCCGGGGTGTATTTAACAACTGACCGCCCCAATGGTTGCAGTAAGCTGCTGCCACACCGCCCCTCGCCCGGCCGCCGCCCCGCCCGGTACCTTTCACCACCTGCAGCAGGAGATCGATGCCCTCCTGGTAGCACACCAGCGACTCCTGGAACCGAGACGCCAGGTCCAGCTCCACTGCCCGCTTCACCGTTTCCGCCCCCGCCCGCTCCAGCGCGGCGGTGCCATCGCCCCCCGCCCGCGACATGGGCGCCGCGGCGGGGACAGGCACGCCGACCGGCACGGGGCAGCCACGCCTTCGGCAGCGCCGCGGGCGGGGGGGCACGGGGACACGCTGCGCATGCGCGCCGCCTCACCCGCCAGCGGAGGAATAGAAACCGAAGCGGAGGAGGAGGGAAAGGGGCTGTGCCTCACCGTCATCCTTCCGCCGGCGCGGAACTGAAGTGCTGCGGCGCCGGTGCCCGGCCGGAAGGCTGCGCACCGAGATGGCGGCCGCGGCGGGCCGAGCCGGTCTGGCGCACGCAGCCGCTTGGCAGGTGGTGGCCCGGGCTGAGGTTTGGTTCGGGCGCGCCACGGCACTGGCGTCGAACCTCTGGCTGTGTCGTGCTCTGCCTGCGGCGGCGGGGGGCCTCCCCCGTGAAGCGACGAGGGGCGGCGGGGAACGGCCCTGTCGCGCCCCGCAGCCGCCGCTGGGAGGGGCACGGAGAGAGGGGGGCGGTTACGGGTGGTGCGAGGGGCCAAGCTTCACGCTGCTGCGAGCTTCGCCCCCTCGGGGCGTCAGCGCCGTGGGGCCCGGTCGGTGCCGCCCCCGAGAGGAGAGCGCGGCCGTTGGAAAGGCCCAGGAGCCTGTGGGCGCCTGGTGTCAGCACAGTCTGTTCCTCAGCCACCGAGAGGTGTAATAAACGCGGGATATGTGCTCACCCGGTCTGAGTTTGAGTGGCTGTGTAATCTGTTTGCAAGTACGAAGAGCTGTAAGGAAAGTCCCGACAAGCTATGTCCTGCTCTCTTTGCAGGTGCTGGGGAAGAGGATGGAGGGGATGGCGTCCGCAGTGTGGGTTCGTTGTCTCTTTACCAGGTCGAGAATTCCAGACTCGGTATGTGCCTCAGTAGTGGAGAAACTGAAAAATAGGTATTAGCCTGCTTAATTCTGTGCTTTCTGTGGTATGACATATTTCTAGATACTGTGAGATGAGCAGGTTCACGGTGCACTGGGTGAAGAACTGGCTGAAGGGCAGGGCTCAAAGGGTTGCAGTGAATGGGGCTACAGCTGGCTGGCAACCAGTCACCAGCGGTGCTCCTCAGGGTTCAATTCTAGGGCCAGTTCTGTTCAATATCTTTATCAACGATCTAGATGCAGGAGTTGAATGCACTATTAGCAAGTTTACTGATGATACCAAACTGGGAGGTGCTGTTGACCCTCTTGAGGGACAAGAGGCTTTGCAGAGGGATCTAGATAGATTGGAGCATTGGGCAGTCATCAATGGCATGAAATTTAACAAGTCTCAATGCTGGATTCTGCACCTGGGAGAGTAATGCCGGGCACAAGTATAAATTGGGAGAGGAGTGGCTGGAGAGCAGCCCTGCAGAGAGGGATGTGGGGGTGCTGGTCGGCAGCAGGCTCGATAGCAGCCAGCGGTGAGCCCTGGCAGCCAAGGGGGCAAACCGCACCCTGGGGGGCATCAAGCACAGCAGAACCAGCCGGCCAAAAGAGGTGATTATCACGCTGTATTCAGCGTTGGTGCGGCCTCACCTGGAGTCCTGTGTGCAGTTCTGGGCCCCGCCATTTAAGAAGGATGTGAAGGTCCTTGAATGTGTTCAGAGGAGGGCAACCAAGCTGGTGAAAGGGCTGGAAGGAATGTCCCATGAGGAGCGGCTAAGGACTCTGGGTTTGTCTAGTTTGGAGAAAAGGTGGCTGAGGGCGACCTCGTGGGTCTCTACAACTTCCTGAGGAGGGGACGGGGAGAGGGAGGTGCTGAGTTCTCCCTGGTACCCAGTGATAGGACACGTGGGAATGGCTCAAAGCTGTGCCGGGGAGGTTTAGACTGGACATTAGGAAGCATTTCTTTACTGAGAGGGTGGTCAAATACTGGAACTGGCTTCCTAGAGAGGTGGTCGATGTCCCAAGCCTGTCAGTGTTTGAGGCATTTGGACAATGCCTTTAATAACATGCTTTAGCTTTTGGTCAGCCGTGAAGTGGTCAGGCACTTGGACTAGATGATTGTTGTAGGTCCCTTCCAACTGAAATAGTCTAGTCTAAATGAATAACTAAAACCAAAGAAATGGAAAGTTTGACTTACATTGTACGTTTCTACATTTACATTTTTAGCTTATCTTTTGCAATATACCATCTAGTGTCAGTTGACTCTTTTTTCCTTAAAATCATTTTTAAAGCCTGTGGAAAAAGACTTACCATTCAGAGGCTAAGCAGAGGTTCTTCAATGAGATGCATGTCAATTAAGTGTTGTGCTGGTATAGTGTTGTCCATGTATTTCTATGCGGTTGTATGGCCAAACTCAAGAGTGCAAACCATTATAAAAATGTTTGACTTAATGTTATAAAAACTAAATTTGAGGTCACTTGTTGCTGCTTTGACCTTCTGAAAAAAAAGGTAGTTAAACACATAAGAATTTTTACCAAGGTTGAAGTATGTTTTGGAGAGTTATTTTGTAACTATAATAATCTGGATATTTAGGTTAAAAAACCCCTCTGTTTTTGTGAACTTCTTATTCTAGGTATTTCAGCCGCAGCCTGGGACCATGAAAAGTATGGAGGTGACCCTGAGCAGCCGCACAAAATCCACGTTATCACTAGAATAAAAAGTGTAATTGGTCGGCCGTATTGGGAAAAGAAGATAATACATGATCTTGGACTGGATAAAGTATGATTGTTGTTCTTTCTACATTTCTGATGCACACAATAAGTATAAACATAGGGTAGAATTAAGGTGGTGGGTTTTTCAAGGACTTCAGTTTTGCAGTCACAAAACTCGGATTGCTTTACAGCTGCTATAAATGTAGTTGAGAAATCTATGATGTGTTGAAGGGCTGAGAGGATCATTAATGGCAAATGCCCCTTTAGTGGGAACTCAGAATATCACTGTATGGTATTGCTGTGCGTGCCTGAGGAGAACCTTACCTTGAGAATTCTGCTAAAATAGTAAAAATAGATTTGTAAATTCATTGAATTCCGTTTTCTCTGTGGGTCGTATTATTCAGATACTGAGGGTAGGCAAATAAGACTCATTTATTAAGGAAAAGGCTTCCAAATCCAAACGGGAAGATAAATTTTCAAACAGACTCTCAAGAGTTTGTGTCAAAGATGGGTTTATCCAAATTTTTTAGGGCCAACTACACCTTGTGCAAAAATGTGTCTAGTCAGTGTTATATTACAGGGGAACAATGTTTGCTTGATCAGTTTAAGATCTAACTGAAGCAAGCAGTCTAAACTACTATATTTACATCTATAGCATTTTTAACAGTTGGAAGACATTTGAATATATTGATAATGTAATGGGAATAAAGCTGAATTTGTCAATTTACTGGAATCGAGAATTTGATCAAATTTTGATTTTGTATTTTTAGGTATGTTCTTGATGCATAACTTATTTCTCTAAATCTTCTCTTTGCAAATACGATTTATATTTTTACTGATAGCGTGAAAAGTTCAGTGAACAGAGATTTGGAGTTTGGCAGTGCATTTGTAAAGCCTTTTCTATCTTTTATATAGGCACATCAGCCAAGACTGCACAAAAATATCCCTTCTGTGAATTCCAAACTGAAAGTTGTTAAACATCTGATAAGGTTTGTTAACTATTTGTTTAATTTGGAACACTTAAGGTAACCGTATTCTAGTCATAGGACTTCACTAAGTAAACTCTTTTGCTTGTAGAATACAGCCACTGAAACTACCTTATGGGTTGCCAACAGAAGAGGAAATGTCGGACACCTTCCTTACAAGCAACGGAGAGCTTGTCATTAAACGGCATCTGAAAGGTGTGGAGCAGAAAGAAACTAAGTCATAAGGTGTGCTGGTTGGATTTATATTTTATAAAATAAACAATTTAACTCCCAAGTTAAGAGTTTGTGTATGAAATGTAAGCTTAATTCTTACCCTGTCCGGTGAGTGGCGGAGGTGACACTTATGCTTAAAGAAGGATTACATGTGTACAAATATAAAATTAGGTGTTGGTAATGTTTGCCTGAAATACTAAATGAATGATAGGCTTTCTGTCCTTGTGTTTTAATTTTGTGGCTAGATTACTGCAGTTTAGGGCTAGCTATTAGAGAACTTGTATAAATAAAGTCAGATAAGCAGAGAAATAAGTAGACTAGACCTAACTACTGGTGTGAGGGCATTTCCCAGCTAACAGTAAAGGTTTACAAGGGTGGTGCATGACCTCACCTTTACTGTGCGAAGGAAGGAACTGGGATTGAAAAGCCCTCTGTTTACCAGTTACACGAGAGTTGACTGGCTATCCACCGAGAGTGTCATTTGATCGAGGCAGGCGTTTGGGTGACTTACCTTTGTCATCCAGATCTCTTGTTCCTTAGCAAGCAGTCTGTCATCTGGCCTCCTCTGTAGCTTAAAAAGTACCCGAACTCCCCATTTGGGAGCAACGGGAGGAGTGATTCACATCTTGGTAGGTTGCATAGTTTGTCTTTCAGGAAACATGCTATCTCACTTCATACCTATTTCTTGATCCTAAATGTTTAATAGTAATAGCCTAAGAGCTGCAGTCTGTGTGAACGCTGATGCTTTTCCTGTTCTAAAATTGCAAACTTTAGAAACCTGGAGACCCTGAAGCATACCTCTTTGATGCAAGTTAGTAATTATGGGCTGCAAGTTTATAAAGTAACACCTTTCACTGAAGGATCGTGAATAGTACTGTGTGCATATTTTTATTTACAGTTTTAAGAATTGTGGTCAAAGTTAAGAAGCTGCTGCTGTATCAAATGATAAAGTAGTTTTCATTCCCGTGAGCGTGAATTCCATAGTTTACCACACTGTGAGCCTCTCCCACACTAGACACGCTGTAGAGGAGTTAATGTTAATGATTGTATGTTGTGAGAAGAGCAGAGGGATACAGTTGCTGAAAATGAATGTTTATCTTTTCTGCATGCTTGCAGAGAAGAGGAAACACCAGTAGGTTCAAAGGAGTAGACATATCAGGAGAGGGACATAAAAGCTGGAGATGCTGTGTGCAGGAGAAAGAAGGATAGGCTATTGTAGTGGCATTCAAGACTGTAATGGCTTCTATGAACAGGCCAAAAGCAGAAACGCAAAATTGAGCTGAAAAACCTCAATTTCTCAACAAGATAGAGGCTGTAGTCGTAACGACACAGAAAATACTGGTGTCAGTCTGACGTCTATAGAATGGCAAGGCAAAGTGAAGCAGATAAATGAATGTTGCTTTTCTTCCCTCCCTCCTTCCTTCCAGTATCTGCGTAGCGTCTTGCGCTGCAGTGTGTTATAACTGCAGTCTGTGGGTGGTGTTGACCACGTTCCCACAGGGAGGTACTTAGTAAAGCTGAAATTTCACCCCTTTTGAAGGACGTGTGTAGTGCATCCAAGGTACAGGGCATGCTGAAAAGAGATGGCACAAGTACTAGGGCCCAGAAAATTAGGCAAGTGGGTCTTGTTGCTGAGGGACAGCAAATAGAAGTCTTGTACCAGGCTTGGTGGCCCAGAGCACCAAAGCGAGGGTGGCTCAGCCTTACCAAGCACGTTCGGGATTTGTGTGCACGGCACTGCAGCCTGGTGAATCTCCAACAGAGGGAGCGCTGCCAGTTCGGTCATACACGGCACGTGTATGAATGTGGATCTCCTAGTCATTGCACTGTACAGATGCTACAACCTTCAAAAGTACTGCAATGTAAACCGGAAAGAATGTGTTAATGAACAAGCTTGCTTGGTACTGTGCACAACTTCAAAAGTGCGTGATAAAACTACCTAAGTTAGAGCAGAGCCAATAACTGCTTCCCAAGTACAGAAAAGGGAGAATGCTTTAGACAGTACCTGTTATTTCTGGGTAAGATTTAGCTACAAGCGATGTTTACGGCTGTGTTTAATTGACAAGCTGGCAGTTTTCATGAAAAAGGAAAGTGTGTTTTCTTAAAGTTTTTAGCATATCTGTAGGTTTGGGTATTTCTGAAATGGTATTTCCTCCAAGGTCACGACTGTCATACAGTCAATCTGCAATCCCACACCTTCTCCGTATGAGCATATGTTCTCTAAAGGTTTGCTCTCAGGTCTAAAACCTGAACGAATGGGGTGCACAAACACAGCGTGTGTCTACGTCCTTTCATTAATGGAGCATTGTAAATGCTTCCCGTAAATCTTCATGAAGCACTGGTAAGAGATACTGCCTTTTTGTGCAGGGAACAAACAGGCTGACTTAAGATGATCGCAAAATTCCCGTTGGAAGGTACTTTGCAGGTCTCTGGCCCAACCTCCTGCTCAGCACAGGGCTGGCGCTGAGGTCAGACCAGGTTGCTCAGGACTTTGTCTAGTCGAGTCTCAAAAACCTCTTGAGGACTGGAACAGCTCAGCCTCTCTGGGCAGCCTGCTCTGCAGCCTGGCTGTCCTCATGGGGAGAAGGTTATATGCAGAATCATAGAATAGAATCATAGAATTGTTTTGGTTGGAAGAGACCTCCAAGATCATCGGGTCCAACCATTAACCTATCACTACCAAGTCCCCCACTAAATCATATCCCTTAGGGCCTCATCTAAACATCTTTTGAATACCTCCAGAGATGGGGACTCTACCACCTCCCTGGGCAGCCTGTTCCAATGCCCAACAACCCTTTCGGTGAAGAAATTTTTACGAATGTCCAATCTAAACCTCCCCTGGCGCAACTTGAGGCCATTTCCTCTTGTTCTGTCGTCTCTTACTAGGGAGAAGAGTCTGACCCCCATTTCTCTAGAACCTCCTTTCAGGTAGTTGTGGAGAGCAATAAGGTCTCCCCTCAGCCTCCTTTTCTCCAGGCTAAACATCCCCACTTCCCTCAGCCGCTCCTCATAGGACTCGTGTTCCAGACCCTTCCCCAGCCTCGTTGCCCTTCTCTGGACACGCTCCAGCACCTCAAAGTTTTTCTTGTAGTGAGGGGCCCAGAACTGAACACAGTACTCGAGGTGTGGCCTCACCTCGAGAACACAGTCTTGCATCCAGTCTAAACCTCTCCTTTCAGCTTATGCCTGTTGTCACTTCTCTTCCCACCTTGCACTACTGGGAGGAGCCAGCCTGGCTCTGTCTCCTCCATTGTCCCTCACAGGTGGATACTGTGGGGCTGCTGTTAGGTCCACCTGAAGCTGTCCCTTCTCAAGGGACAAGTGCTCCAGCCCCAGCCACCTTGGTGGTTCTCCACTGAGTCCGCTCGACTTAATTGCTCTTTCCTGTGTCAGGGGGCCCAAAACTGGACACTCCTCTAGATGTGGTCTAACAAGTGCTTAGTAGAGGCATGTAATCCCTCCCTTGGTCAAGCTGTTCGTACAGCCCAAGGTGCCCTTAGCTGCCTTTGCTGCTGGGGCACACAGCTGCTTCACGTTGAGCTTGCTTCTTGGGTAGGGACCATTTGCCCTATCTACCTGCTGTAGCGTTTAAAGTATATTGAAACAAATCTTTGGTGCGATACTTGGTAGCAATGTGGAAATGTACTGTTTTAAGAATAAATTTCTATTTCTGTGCTATTGCTCTGTTGCAGGTTCACTTACTGTTTCAGATTTGGTAATTGATACTGTAGTGTGAGTAGATCAATACAATTCGAATAATAGCATCAGGATATTTTTAATCACAGGTACAAAATACTAGCTATAAAAAATGCCCATATTTAAAACAACCAACCAACCCACCCCCTCCGTGCTCTTTGTTATTTCTCCTTTAGCCCCTAGTGATACTCTTGAGGGTTCTTTTTAACCACTCTAAACCACTTACTTTTCTCCCCTGTGTCTTGAAATGGCTGAATGAACCCAACAACTCTGAAGCTAAGGCTCCCCAAAAGCTTTACTATATGATTGATTAAAAGGATCTGTTTGTTGTGCGTGAACTTGCATCAGGTTTTATGAACTACATGCCATTTTACATACATGACGGAATGTGCATATTCTTACTCCAGACCCTGCACTGAAGCGAATATTAGCTTCAATAGAAGCATTCATTACAGCAGCTTGAGTTTTGCAGATTGTTTGCAACTGTAAAGGCTAAAGTGAAGTAGTATCAAGGGCAAAAAAAAAAGTTAAGGATAGCTTAGTATTTTCCCTCCTGTCACAAGAAACAGCCACTTTGGGTCACATCACCAAAGTTAAGAGCAATTATTCTGAAAGGATATGATACACCGTGATATACTCTTCTGGCAGAATAAACATATACAATATTTATTGCAAATATTCAATTCCAAGATTGCACATTGTTAACAACCAATTTCCTACTGCTGTTAGACACGTATTGACAGATAAAATCTAAGGCAGATAAAATCTGGTTAGGCAGTGTTGTAACTTTCTTGCAGCATTAATCTGCTGCTTGAGAAACTGCAAGCACAGATGAAAACTCTGCTTGAATATTCTCGTGAAGTGAGGTCAAAATAAATGACAAAAGATAGGTTACAGTTTGGATTATTAGCAGTGTTATCTTTTAAAGTTATTTTTTAGCCTTAGCTGAAAAGAAAACAATCATTGAAAGCTTGTGCTTGTTTCTGGCTTCATTGCCCTCCCCCATTCTTACTGCTTCTGGGGGAAAAATCCAGGATTTTTTTTAATTAGCAGCAAAGTGACAAATTAGCAGTCAGTGACTCAAATCTAATACTCAGACATCTCAATAGCCATTTCTCTTATAAAACTTGGCTCTTGCAACCACATCATTGGCGTAGTCACTGTGTGTTGTGCCAATATCCAGTCTGTCATAGGTGTGGACACTGTTAGGTCCTGCATTATAGGCTGCGATCCCACCTGAAGTGAGAGTGAAAGGAACACATGAACAGTGATACTTTGTCAGTAAATAAGCAAACAAACAAAAATCACAACATAAATGCATTGCTTTAGTTTGTAGCTCTTTTTTCACCAGTATGGTTGGCCATAGTGTTACCATTTCCAGCTATTTTGTCACTGAGGTGTTCCTTTTGTGTTCTAACTTTGTGAAGAAATCATGATTTCCTCCTTTACATCCAGACTTTGGCGGTCATTGTCCCTTTGCTATATTTTGCTAATGTTAACATCTTCAGTTGTATGGCTGTTTCCTTTTGCGCATATTCCTTCACGCCTACCTGCATTAATAACCTCAGAGATATTTGTATTGTAGTTGGAATAAAGGGACCCAACCATAACGGCTGCTTCAGCTGTAATCAGTGCTCAAGAATATAACCCTGTTTCCTCCAGAGAGGACCATACATTTTCAAAATCAACGTGTTCCTTCTTCAGAGGTTCCAGGACAGTAGCTTTTTGTAGGGGCGTATAGAAACACAGAACAAATGAATTGGAGAGAGAAGGGGAAAAACCCACCCTTACTCCTCACAACTGAAAAATGTCATGATATTTGCCAAGTTTTCCAAAAGCCTGCTAGAAAGCTAACCCGATCTTATTCCTCTGTTCCTTTTAGTGACTATAAAGGAATATTATTCCACACCTCAGTAAAATGAACAGAGGGACTGGTGTGTTTAGTTTTCTGAAGTGCTCGGTTTTACAGCGTTATCGCGCTTGACCTTTTTATGTGTGAAATGTTTTAAAGCTGACAAAACTACCTTTGAGCTGCTGTTCCTTTGTCCAAGATGGGAATTTCTTCTGGATTTCACTTATCATCCAGCATAAAATCTCTGTGCCTTGGGCTAAGTGCTCTTCGCTGTCCCATGACCCGACAATGTTATGGTACCGTTTGTCAACCTGAAAGTGAGACAGCAGTATCAGCACACCAGAAACCTCACTATTTATCCAGAGCTCTTCATTGCTTACAGGCTGCTTGTATTCCTTTTTATCTTGAATCTCATCATTTACCTCTTTTGTAATCGCATAGAGAGGAAGCAAGCTCAGCTCAAGGTGTGGGTGAAGCCAGCAGATGCGTGAATAGCAGACTATGGGGGCACTGAAGAGGAGTGCCTGCCCCACCTCATTGTCTGCCAGAGCCTTAAAAAACCAACACAGCTGCTGCTGCTGTAAAGGTGGCAGGGTGCAGAAAGCAGGCTTACTGCTGCTTAAGCTTTTCCAGCTGCAAGGTGACTGCTCCTCTCCTCCCCATTTTTTCCAAGGGTGGAAAAACTCCTGTTTCCTCCAGGGATCTCCCCTGGATCTCTGCCCCAGTTCTCTCCTTCTCCTTCTCCTGCTCCACCTCCTGCTCCACCTCCACCTCCTGCTCCACCTCCACCTCCTTCTCCACCTCCTTCTCCACCTCCTTCACCTCCGCCTCCACCTCCGCCTCCACCTCCACCTCCTTCTCCACCTCCTTCTCCACCTCTTATCCATGGGGTAGTAAAGCGCAAGCCTGAGGGGGCTGGAGCTGTTACAAAAGCCAATCCCAATGCGTTCAGCAAATGTTTAGGGATTGTGCGGATAGGCGTACAACTTAGCAAACAAGCGAGGCGTGAATGTAGGCATGAATAACGAAGCAAGATCCCCCACGAGCCAGGCCCCTGTGGTGCATGTAGGGTAATTAACCTGACTGTATGTAGCTGCAGCCTACAGGCCTCCGTGCTTAGTTTAAAGAAGAAACGCTTTTTGAAACAAGACTTCTTATCTAAAGGATGAAATAGGCACAATTAATCTCTTCATTCCCAGGAGAGGGTGGGAAGCAAGCGGTGGTTTCACGGTGCAAAAGCAGTCTGCTCATGTCCTGACACTCACCGGGATTCTTCCCCGGTGCTGGGAGCTGACAGCCAGGTCAGCATCAGCTTTATTCTGGCCAAAGAGTTGGCTGAAAAGGTTTAAGGAGTTGCCTTTCAGTGGGGCCCCTGCTGCTCTTCTGACTTTCTGCTTCAAAAGAAGGATGAAGTTTGTGTTTTTAAGAAGGTTGACCGTACCTGCATTAAACCAAAGGCATTTCCATAGTCACCCCAGCCGTCCTGAAGCACCGTCCCAGCATGTGACTCTCGAGAGATGATACCAGCAATCACAGCTGGATCTACACACTTGCTGTTGCCAACTTTTGTAATCATGGCTTTGTATTTCTGCATGTTCTGCAAATCTACCTCTGCAATCTTCTCTGAGGCAGGAACTCCTACGACACAACGTGCATGTCTTTCACTTTCGTTTTTAAAATGAGAAACAAGTTGTTCTAACAGTCATTATGACGGAGCTGACATTTGGAATCCTTCTGAATCTATTTAGGGAGAAGCAATGATAGAATTGACCAATTTTACTGAAGGGTAAGTGCCCTAGAAATCAATACACAGATATAAAAGATGTTTTTGCAAATGGAGAGGGCAGTTCTCCAGCGTGCAGGCTAAAAGGCGGGTCTTCCCATTTTAAATCTAAGCCTTTGGGTGGATTAGTGCCAGATTTAGTTCCTTTTAATTTAGGACTATAAGGAGGAAATGTTCAGAAAGTTAAGTCATGAGGGAAACTCTCTTAAGGGACAGAGAAAAGCAGGCTCGATGGCAGGGGTTGGATGCACCCAGCAAACCTTGCATTTTCTCTCTGACGGTCTTGAATATCTCAAAGGCAACTCTATTCCCAACATAAACTTACGTGCACAAGTAGGATCTTTGTCGGTTGTGGAAAAATCTGCTTGCACGGCAATGACTGACGGCCAGAGACCAGGATCCGTAAGAGGCACGAGCTTGTGCGTGGATGTAAGGGAGATGAACAATCGAATTAGTGCCTACCTGCATAGCTCAGACCTTCTGGTCTCGCGGTTGCCTCCGAAGCTCCGGTTGTGTCAACATTCAGGATATTCCCGTAACGGTCCAAACAGCCTAAGAGCAGTATTTACAACCAGATGTCAGGCCAGGGCAGCGTGTGACGCATGCCGTTAAAATGTTTTCAGATCCATGACTGAAACCCACGGCATCATTTCGATACTAGTGCAGGCATTTGTGCTAGCAGACGCGGTCGTGGTACCGTATGCTCTGGCAAGGATTACCTCTCGGTCCTGCTAGCATAAAGCCGCGGTGTAGCTTGTGAGGTGAACTGGTGCAGTGTGCACAATTCATCTCCCCTAATTTTAGCGTACCTAAAACTTAGCTGTCTAGTCTAAGCTTGTGACTTGGGCTGCCCGCATAGCCAATGCAGAAATGCACCTCCAAAAGGCGTTTTTTTCTATTCCAAAAAAAAAAAAAAAAAAAAATCTATGAGAGTCAAAAAATCCTGCCCTACTTACCGGCTCCAGCTTGCTTTTCCATAGCTACTGTCAACAAGAAAAATCGAAGAGAAACATCCCTCAATTACATCCATTGCAATTTATCTGACTTGCCGTTCGTTTGATTTGCAATTTATCTGCATTTATCTATTGTCTAAAAACGCCGTTGCAGCAGGGAAAACACTCAAACAGCAACTGAGAGGAACAATGCTAACCCAAGCCCAGCAGGTAATGGAAAAGAGACTTTGGTACAGTGAATTATTTACAAGAATATTAGACAAATATCACAGACCTGACATGTTTGCTGCAGGATGTCTCCCCACCTTCTCGCTGCACTTCCTAGAGATAAATGGGCTTTTTGTCTGCTGGTGAGATTTTGGAGCAGCTGACTCACTGACTTCCCGCACACTGCTGGTATTACGGGAAACAGGCACACCCAACGACTTCTTGTGCATCCACCCAAACACAACAGGGTTTCTGCTCTGCAGTACAAACACAATTACCATTTTAAAAATGAAATACCTTTTAATTTAATTTAAAACCTCGTGGCTAACAGTTCGGAACTGAGGGGAGCCTTGTCTGAAAACAACTGCCCCCCCTTCAGTTGCTGGGAGCAATAACATACTGACAATGGGGAAACAGGAACCTGCGCTTTTGGATGTAATAAAGTTTTTGCAGACAAAGGCTCAGCAACAACAACATGACACAGAGCTGCAACCGCTGAGAATTTGAATATGAAGAGGCTATACCACATCCCTGTTGTTATCCCCTCTCGTACAGCGACAACAAAGGAGAAGGTGCAAACCCAACTTGGCAGGCAGCGTGGATCAAGGCTACCGTAGCTGTTCAGCAGTAAGGAAAAAAGCCACTAGCTGGCAGACTCCCCATCGCTGCTAATCCACCCTGACACGCTTCTCCCCCACGGCAGATTTGGTGAGGGTGAGGTGCTGTTTTGCTCTTTCATCAGCTCTTTCCCATTTTAAGCTGGGAATTCATCCCATGTCATTGCATTGAAAGATTCAATTCTGCAAGTTTTTCCTGTACTGTTGATACCTCCCATAGAGAACCAACTGCAAAAAGCCACAGCAGCCCACGCGTGGAGCTCTTCACGTTCATGATTACAAGTGAGTTTAAAGAAGGTTGAAACAGAGTGAAGTACGTCTGGCAGGAAGGAGGATAGAACAGATATGGCTCATACAGAAGTGACATTAAAAAACCAAAGAAAATTCAAAATATCACTGAAGATGATTCAGAAACCAGTAGCCTCCAAATGGCCTGTGCTCCCTTATTGCTGGGGGAGAACCGTAAAGGATGTCCTAGTTTGCTGCTTCTACATCACAGTAATTGAGGCAGGCACGTAGATCTCCCGTGTTTTCTGGAGCCCTATCCAGAAATCATAGTTGAATCATATGTAAGCACGCACGGAGTCTCACACGTCCTGGGAAGTGTTTCGCTCGACAAACCTGTATTCAGACAACTGGGGAAGAATGGCATGTCCGCACGGCGGTTCCTAACAACATCCCTCTCACCCGTGCCATGTCGAGCAGGCTGCGGCTTGCAGGCTCCAGCGAGAGCTCGGGAGCTGCTGCGGGCTTGGGTCTCCAGGGACAGAGAACCAGTTACGGCTTTTGACAGTGCTCTTTGCAGCATCTCTCACTTGTCCCATCACTCGCTCGCCGCAGAGGAGGCAGTACGTAAGCTACGTCCCATTGCAATGTCTCCTGCTATGTCAGGGGTACAGGTGGTGGCTTTGGGCAGCTTCAAAAGTGCCCCAGATCGTGGTTTATGTCCTGGATTCCCCTCGTATTCGCCATGAGTTGAGTCATTCAGCAACCTCCAACTCAGATCCAGCTCATCCTAGTTTTTCTTCATCTTCCAGAAATGCTACAAAAAGCCTGTCCGAGTGTGGTTCTGCCATGAAACTTGGGTTCTGGTGTTGACCTCACCACGGGTCGCCCTACTGCACTGGTGCTTCTTCCCTCCCCAGAAACCGCCGCTGAATTCAGTCCATTTTGTCTGTGCAAGGGCACCGAAGGCAGCAGGTAATGGGGCTATACACATACACGACCGAAGGAATAATTTAACTTGTTGATCATCTATTAGGAGGGGAAAAGGCTGAAAGAAAGAGTAGGAAGAGGGGGAAGAGACCGAGTCAGTTAAATCTGGTTTCCGTGAGTGAGAGATTTATCAAGACAGAAACTTACTTATAAACTGAAAATGTTTGGTGTAAGAACTGCGATAATAGCTGTGGAGGCAGGCCCTGGCGTTTTTCAGAAGGAGATTATGCATTAATTGAAAGGGATTCAGAGAGTCATTTCTCAGTGTGGGAGTGAGTGTTGGCTCGTCTGCAAAAGCTTCATCTGAAGAACACGCAAGTTAAGCTCCTGAGAGGACAGGCGATATCACACAGCCTGGGACAGGGTGGCTTGAAAATGTTTTCAGTTAAAGGCGAGGCAATGACTAGCGTGCTTTTTTTTCAACATCATGCTGCAGAGATGAACGAAGTTTAGCCTATTTTTAATTAGTGTTTAACTATTTTATATTTAACCGCTTTTTAACTGTATTTAGATGTTTTTTAACTGTAGGAGTGTGACTTGCCTTGTTTCTACTGGATTTACTTTTGCTTGTGTTGTCCTTAGGTGTGTCCTGTCTGGCTTTGCAGCATTTTTGATGGCCAGAGAAACAATGAAATAGTGACCCTTCCTGAGTCAGAAGGTGAAAGTTGGGTAACCCTGCTGGGAAATGGTTAAACAACGCACAAAGGCAGTTGTGATTTCTGTTACTTTTAGCTCTTGTTTATCTTCGGTAACGAGTAGTAAGGACCTATTCTCATAAAATAAAACAAGTCTCTCTTCCATTCTGGTAAGCCAGTAGTTGAGAGTTTTGGCATACCTTTAATAGAAGTTCTCGCCGTAAAGGAGAGAGACCCAAGGAGGTCAAACAGGACCCGTCTGATACAAAACAATGTTTAAGGCAGCATAAAGCAAATTAAGAACATACTTTTAGGCCTTTCCTACATTTCATAAGAATCACACAAGCCCAACTGTAATAAAAATTTTGAGTGGATTATTCTTGACGAGTTTGACTGCTGCAGAAGCACTCATGGTTTCTCAGTGTTGGATGTGGGGTTAAATTGGCTTGGATCAAATGGCACTTCTTTTTTTTCCCCTGTAATTTTTAGGTAGCGTAGTCCCATCAGTAAACTATACCATTTGTGATTTTTGAGTCTCAGCTACTGCTTTAGTAAATTCTTTTTCTTTTCTGTAATAACGGTTTAAGACACCAGTGTAGCAAAGCTCAGTTTTATAGTTTAGCATTTAAGCAATCAAAAGACGTTAAGCCTGATTGAGAGTGCAGATCCAACAGAGTACTGAAAGAAGGAAAGCAGTGGCTGTGGCTGTTACAGGGAACAAGTTGCACCATATGTTTCCAAACCCTGCTGGTTTTATTTACTGGTTTGGTTTCAAAAGTCCCCAGTAGTTTTTGCGGAAGTTCTACTTGTCCCATCAGCAGCCGTAAAGCCCCATGCCAGAGAGTGCAAACGGGACTGAGACATGAAACTTACACAAATCACACAAATTTCAGTGTCTTTTGTAATAAGTTCATTTTTGCGAGCCTTGGGTCTTGCAAAGCTGAGTTGAGACTTCTCAATTCTCAGGTATTTTGGAAGTCTTGTTCGTGACAAACAGCAAAGGCTGTTCTTGTTATAAGATAAATACTGAAGAGCAATACTTAAATGCTTTGTATTGGTTGCTGATGAAAAATGAAAGCCAAATATGGGAAAGTACCTGCATTTTTCCATTTATGTATGTGTACCTGCTCTACTCTGTCCACATGGACACGGCAAACCTGTTGACTTCTTTCCCTTTGCTGGTATCTATTGCACAGCTGTAGACACATATACCTGTCCTTAGCATGTTTTTTCTTGTGTAAGCCATCCCAGTTCTGCAGTCTCTTCAGGTCACATTTTCTTCAATTCTGATCATGGTTGTTGCTGTGGGTTTGAGGTTCTCCAGTTGGTCTCCACCTTCGCTGAGCTATGGCTACCCAAACCGAACACAGTCCTTAGCTGAGGCTTTTCTGGTGCTGATTAGCACGAAGACTTCACGTGTCTTGCAGAGGGTACGCTATGTTGTGCATCCTAGTGGGGCTGTTGCCGTTGCACCACAGCAGGACACTTCTGGCCCCCCCCCCCACTCCGGTCTCCCACCCCACTGCCTTGCTCTGTCCCCGGGCTAGGGACGCTGGCAGTGTTGGTCCCTGGGCCGGAGGGCAGGAGATGGTGGATGTTGGAGATGAAATCCCCTCTGTAGCTGTGGGAGGCAAATCCTGGTGTGTGGAGCGCGGCCCACCTCGGTGGCATGGATGGGGAGAAGGTGAAGTTGCCACCCATCCACATGGAGGGATGTCTGCAGTGAACGTCTGCTGTGAGGTTTGCAGCCATCTCCGCGTGTACGTAAAGAGGACCTTGTGAAGATACATTTTAAGCCAATTATATTTTTGCTAAGGCAAATTACAAAGCTTTGGAGGTTTTTTTCTGAATAAGAAACAAAAAAGCAGGATGTTTTTGACACCTATTTATTATACAACTACTGGAACACTCCGCTACATCAACTGCCAGGAGGTAAAAAATATCGAGGTGCTCATGTTTAACTGTATTTAATTGCACAACCTCACCTGACATTGGCTGTATGGGCTCGGAGGGAGTTAGTATGGAGATTGCCAGTGCTAAGACCTTGCCTTCAGATGTACTACTGAGGAACTTGGTACAAGGTAAGACAGGAGAAGGTGGCTTTAAAGCGTGTATGTTGAACACAGGTAATTTCATAGCAGCTCTAAGCTGAAGTGTCAGCAAGGTGCTTTCCAGCTAATGGAGCCCATGGGTTGGTGAGCCCTGGGACAGGGACATCCCTCCGTGCTAGTCCCTGGAACTAGTGGCATGAGGCATCTGCAGAAGCGATTGACCAGAGTCAATCTGCAGGACTAACAGGTGGATCTAAGAGTTGAATAATGATCAGCATTTGTTACCTCTGGGTGATTTGTGTAGCCTGCATTTAAAAAAATCAAGGGAATCACCTGGGTTTCCAAGCATATACTGTCAGACAGCCACTTCTCCAGGGTAGCAACAAGGCAGACACCTCCCAGCCTACCTTCCCATGCAAACTGCTCACAGCACCACGGGGGCTGTGGTGACGGCACGCAAGGTCTTTCCGAGTCGAGGTGACCTGCTAGGACAAGTCTGTAGTAACAAGACAGGTTCAAGAGCAAGCTAGGAAGGAAAGTCAGTGAGGCAAAGTCAGGATTAGTAGGTTACAAAGCTAGGCACAGGATAGCTGACTTCCAGTGCAGCTCAGGTGAGGACCCAGGGCAAGGTTGTGAGCTTAAATGCAGCTCCTGAGCCAGCAGGCAGAAGGTGCGTGGGAGGGGAGAACAGATGAGGCTTGTCATAGTGCAATATCAGAGCTGACCTTCGATGCAGGCAGCCAGACCCCTGGGAGAGAGGGGGGAGAGGCTGCAGAGCCCGTCAGCGCAGTTAGGCCCCAGACAGCATGGTCAGCCTGAAGCTGACTCTTCTCCAGGCTGAGTGGATCCAGCTCCCTCAGCCTCTCCTTGTGTGTCCTGCGCTCCAGCCCTTGACCAGCTTGGTGGCCTCTGCTGGACTCACTCCAGCGTGTCAGTGTCCCTCTTGTAGCAGGGGGCCCCAAACTGGATGGAGTGTTCCAGGTGTGGTCTCACAAGTGTGAAAGAGAGGGAAATGATCGCTCCCCTCCCTGCTGGCTAGAATTTTGCTAATGCAGCTCAGGGTGCTCTTAGTCTACATCTCCCCGAGAGCCCATGGTGTCCACCAGGACCCCCAGGTCCTTTTTTGCCCAGCTTACTTTCTAGACAGTTGCCTCCCAGCCCATACTGGTGCGTGGGGTTATTCCGTCCCAGGTGTAGGGCTTTGCCCTCGTCTTAATTGATCGTCATGGGGTTACCATCAGCCCATTTCTCCAGCCTCTCCAGGACTCGCCATTTGGTATCATCTGTGAACTTGCTGGGACCGCTCTCTGTCCCTAGTCTGAATTGCTGCTGAAGACGTGAAGCAGAACAGGCTTCAGGATCCATCTCCGGGGGATGCCACTAGCAACTGGCCACCAACTGGACCCTGTGACACTGACCACCACGCTTTGGGCCTGGCAACTTTCTAGCCAATTTTTCGACCCAGTTATCCAGTTCATGTCTCATCAGTCTGGCTATAAGGGTACTACGGCAGGCAAAGACCTTGCCAGGTCAAGGTATACCTTAAGGACTGCTATTTTCCCAACTGTCACTCTTCTACAAGCAGCAGAGAGGGAAAAGAATTTTATGAAGTGCAAATCTGTATTTCATCCTGTCCCTTCTCAGTTTCTCTCCATCTGCCTAAAATTAACATCGTACTTACCCAAACTTTGCTAACACACATGACAAGATGAGTACAGTGGAGTCCTGCTTCATTTGCTAGTAAGACTTTTATTCAATTTCTGTTTGCTTACTTCTGTATGACTGAAAACATGCATTTCTGTTCTATGCATTTATACGAAAAATTAGCATTCAGAAAAAAATGACTGCTCTGCAGCATAATGTAAATATCAAGCACCTTTGAAAAAGTAAATCATGAATATATACCCAAGGAAATATTTTGCCTTTTGATTTCTCAAGAGAATGACAGATTTTGGCAGAAATATGTTTTAAGATCTGGAAGGCAGCAAATTATCAATAGCAAAACAAGATAGTCCTCATAACTCAGAGAAATATGTAGACAGCAGAAAAAAAAAATTAAGATTTTGGTAATATTCCCTTTGTAAAATCCAAACCATATTGCTTGTAAAGAAACTACATGACCGGTCTCTTACTGAATATTGTTTTAAAAATTTAGGGCTGTAGTCTGCAAATTCTTATTCATGTAAATCATTCCTGTACATTTGCAGCTGTAGGGGTTTGCAGGGTACAGCTGCTCTGTGTCTCGGCTCCCTCAGGGGGGTCATGCAGGTGATGGTAAGGAAGTTACTCAGTAGAGATTCCCGAGTCTAGTATCCGTGTTCTTGTAATACTGGGCTCGTGCAACCACATCGTTGGAGTAGTCATCGGGGTGGTGCCGATGTCCAGTTTGTCATAGGTTTGGACGTTCCTAGGACCGGCGTTGTAGGCAGAAATCCCACCTGAAATGAAACACCAAAAGAAGTCATACAGACTTTAAAAAATAGGGAAAATTGCAGCCTGATGTGTTCTACTTTTACTGGTTTTGAAAGCTTTCACTTATCGGGACTTCAGAAGGGGAGTAGGTGGAGTTATCAGAGCTTCTTTGACTTAGGTGGGGCTCTGCAAACAGCTTACAGTTATTCCTGAATCCACCAAAACATCAGAGAGATACCTGAGGTTTTGTGTTCACAGCTATTTGCAGCTTGATGAACTTGTACCATTTACCTGGCCCAGCACAAGCCCTTCATTTACACTGGGCTTGTTCAGAACAGAGTAGAATAGAATAGAATAGGATAGTATCGTATTATATCGTATCACATCATGTCATGTCATATCATATCATATCACATCATATCATATCATATCATATCATATCATATCATAATATCATATCCAACATCCTTGTAACTTCTCACTCATCCTTGAAAATTACCTCTCTTAAAAGAGAGTTAAAACACACTCATACATTGCATTATCTTTGTCTCGCAGCTGCGTATATGCTACTCCATGTGCCGTGTTGAAAAGCAGAGGTGTCTGAGGTGGCTGTGAAACGAGCCCGCCGTGGCACCCCAGCAGTCCAAGGGGGTTGCAGGGTGCAGCCTGCTTTGAAGCAACTGGCTTTTCCGCGTTGCGCAACACACTTCTGCAATTCCCTGAGAGCAAACACTTTGTCTCCTTTGTCAACAGAGATATGGAGTGAACTGCTGGCCCTGTTCAAGTAAACCACAGAGCTATTTGTTAACCTGAATGGCTGTGGGAGACTCCTCATGGTCAGATAAGGAAAGCTCAGCTCTTATATAGACTAGATTTCAGGTGTATAAATATTTGCCACATGGAGGTGGCAATTCAGCGAGGCTGCCATACTGAGGACAGGCAAAAACAACACAGAATTGAAAAAGCTTGTCTTTTCCTGGTGAAATAAAAGAGGGGTGAAAAGCTAAGCGACAGCCTGTTAGAAACGTGGTTCTTGAGGAACATGGGAACTAATTCAGTATGTTCTCATCTTAAAGTCTTTCTTCTCTCCTGGACAAAACCCGGGGCCTGTACCTTACCTTTCAGCTGTTGATCCTTTGTCCAGCGTGGGAACTTCCTCTGTATTGTCTTTATCATGTCGACAAGTATTTTTGTGCCCTGGATAATATGAGCTTCACTGTTCCATGCTCCCACAGGTTTATGTGATCTTTTGTCAACCTAGAAACATCAACCAAGCAAAAGAAGTCATTTCCCTGCTGCAATGGATGATATATCTAGAAGGCTTACTTTTATTTATATGGTATTTGTTTATCAGGTTTGAGTGGAGTATAAGCAAATACCTGCATTAAGCCAAATCCATTTCCATTGTCACCCCAGCCACCCTTCAGTATTTTGCCGGCATGAGATTCCCGGGAGATGATGGCAGCAATCACGGCTGGTTCGACGCACAGTTTTTCACCAACTTTCTTAATGAGGCTTTTATATTTCTGCATAGCTCCTAGGTCCCGTTCAGCAATCTTTCTGAAGCACGAACTCCTGTAATTAAAATCAAAAGTAAAGATATTTGCTTAATAACTTTTAAAACTCAGAATTGTCTCTCATCTCTCTCCTTCTAATATAGACAGAATTACATCAAAATTTTATTTGCCTCGCCTCTGAGAGGAGGCAGATGATCACCTATAGGGATATTATGCAGGCTCAGCAGCTAGTGTGTGTTCAGCACTTTGGAAATGTGAAGGATTTGGGATTATTGTGCCATGGAGAAATGCAGCTGTCTGGCGGAAGAGGGATACTCACCACAGTAGGATAAACGCTCTGGCTTTGCAGTTCTGCATGAAGCCCCAGGGGTTTTAATTCTGTTTACACTGCCGTAGCAATCTGTGCGGCCCTGGGAGGCACCTGCGGAGGCGAAATGGAAAGGCTTAAGCAGTAAAAAACCTTTTGTGACTGCAAGTGAAACCCAAGGGGAGGCTGCACCCTGCAGAGGACGGGCTATGGGGCGCAGGAGCTGCATGGGGCTGCCTCTGTCGCTCCTTGGGACGGAGAGGAGGCGAGGTCCTGCCCTGCGTCCTGCACCCTGCACGCTGTACCCTGAGCCCACCCGACCCTCAGAGGCCACCCTCCTTCTGCAAGACTCGCAAGGGGACCCGAGCACTCTCTCCTCCGATAGAATCTAGTGGCAACCGAGATTTTGGGGAGGGGGGTGAGGAGGGGCATCAATGTCTCCTGTTTCCCAGCCCCGGGGAGCGTGTCCCCGGCTGCTTGGGGCGAAGCAGCGAGGGATCCAGACTGACTTACCCAGGAGGGCAGCAAGGCCCAGCAGCACGAATATCGGGTACATGGGGTGGTTCTTCCTGAGCACGCAGAGCAGCCTGAAAAATCAATCATCAGTCAGCATTGGCACGCATGAAGACACGAATATATCTCACTGCTTGCCGAATAAACACAAAGAAACTCTTTCTGAGCTGATGGGGTGTTTCTCTTGGTTGGGTAGGCAAAGCAATACACAAATGGAATTGCGTCTCTTTTATAAGAGACCCCAATGGCAGCTCTCCTGCTCCGCACAAACCAGGCTGCAGCCACTCACAAGAGACTTGTAACCTCTCACTTCTGATGGTGTTTCAAACCCGTGTCTTCTATGACATCTTGGTAACTTCCTCCGAGTCTCAGACCCCACTATTTAATTCAGAAAAAATAAAATTAATGTTCAGTGCCCTGTGCTGCTGTGCTCCCACCATGAACGCCCTTGTTCCCTGCCCATATTCTGTGTACAAAGTGCCTTCGCCACACCTGGACAGCTTTGCCTGAATCTCCTGAGACTTTCTTTATACTCAGAAATTGGCGCTTTCAAGATGCAAGCTGTCTAACTCATTGTGGCTATCATCTCCTTTAGGGTGAGTTAGACTCTGGGAGCACCCATTTCCCATCACTGCTGTGAGGGGAGCCTAGGGAGATGATAGGCTCACGTACGGATGAGAGCCATCTAAATTTAGGTGAGCTAGATCCAGAACTACAGGACAAATCTCAGTATCCTTATTCAAGCAGAAATCTCATGCAGCAAAAAGCTGCAGTCCCTGGCCGCCGAGGAGATGGTGTTGCTGAAGGGAATGAGAAGAGCTCCCACCCTGAGCGGTCGCATCTTACCTACTTGTCCACAGCTCAGCTTCTGGCACAGGACTGAGGTCTGGGGAAGTTTAATATATAGGGAAAGCTACCTTCCGTTTGGTGGTAATCCGACACTGTGATGAAATGTATTGGGCTGTGGTGTGGTGAGGCTTAACAGCATTTTTCTCTAATATAAACAGAACCTGTTGCACTATAGACATTGGCATGGTGGCAAGTATGTTCTTGGGAGTGGCATTTCCCAGATTTCCAAAGGAAAAAACCTACCCTATTTTTCTCTGTGTGTCTCTCCACCTACATCTTGTATTTCACACCCTATTCCTGGAGGGAACCATGGTGAGGGCTGAGCTAAAGACCCAGCACCCAGCTGTTCTGCAGGTGTTTGCCCCAGTTCCGTCTGGCATCCTGGGCTGTGTCCCTACTGCTCAAGAAAAGACAGCTGGGACTGACCCTCAGATATGTAGCACGGAGGGGCTTGCAGCCCTGCCGCCCGGGCTAGCACGCTCCTGAGAGACTGGCCATGTCCGCACTGGTGGCCCATTTCCCCTGGCCTGGGAGGTGCTCCCATGACAGTGTCCTCTGCTGACATCGCTTGTCAGCAGAAAGAAATAATGACGCCTTGTCATTTCAGCTTTTTTTTTTTCATAAGAGCTTTTAAATGAGCCCAACACATCCCTGAAATGATTCACACAACCCTTTGCCTCAACATTTCTCTCTGCTGTGGGGGGGAGAGGTTTCTGGCCTACGCCTGCTTGCGAGTAGAGGGACTGTAACGAGCCAGGCGTTGCCAGTCACTGAAACTGTGTTTGCCACCTGGGGACAGACACCAACGCTAAGGACACTGGTGTCACTTCAGTGAGGGGTTGTTTGCCTGCAGTTGCCTAAGTCAGAGGGTCTTGCCTCTGTCCACCAAGCTTGTTGCCTGCCCTCGAGAGATCTCTCCCTCCCTCTGCTCCCCAGCCACGTTTCTGCACACTCACAACCCTTTCCCCACCACCTCACACGCCAAAAATACCACAGGGGGGAAAAGTATCGCCTGCTGTGGGTGGGGGAGTCTGGTTGGTGTCTTTGGAGGCTGCGGTCAGTCTCCAAAGGGTGCGTAGGGGGCAGAAAGCAAAGCGCACAAGTGTTTGTTGGGCACAGCTTTATTGGTGGTGGGACTGACTCATTCTGCCGATGCCTTCCTTTGCAAGCCCCCGTTTCCTCGATGGTGTGGATGTATGGGGTCTCATCCCACCTGTGTCAGTGTCTTCACAAGATGGAGCCGCTGCACGAGGCTGGCTGTGATGAAAGGAGCCGTATGCTGCTCCCCTAGGTTTACTTTTGTTAGTTAACACCTGGGCAGCGGAGTGCCTTATGGACCTGGCATATTTGCTTGAGAAGATCGATATTTTAACATTATCTCTTGGAAATCTCACGGAAGAAGCTGATGAATAGCGGAGTGGGGATTTCCCCCACTTTTAGCTGGAGCAAGGCAAATAACACTGCGTCGGTTATTAACTGGTTGCTGTGGTCGCTGTATTAGCTGCACCTGTCTCTGTGCCCTCTCTCTGTCTTCTCTGAGGAACCCCTCAGGCTCCACAATTTCACCTCTCTCACGGGGCTCCTGCTCCTGTGGTGGACCGCAGTGCCAGCTTTCCCAGCTGCTCTGCTCTCCTCTGTCCTCGCAGTTTATTCTCCGTGGTAGTCTGCAGTCAGAGCAATGAGGTGACCCAAAACAACCTTCTTAAAGTGTTGCCTCTTTACCTCTAAAAGCAAAGCCCAGCTTTGCAGGGAGAAGGGCTACAGATGCTAAAGTGCCACTTAATATTTTAGGTGAGCTGTTTCAGTGCAGGCCCATTACACCTGGGGTGCTGGCATCACTGTTTTGCTGACTCTCCCTTGCCCATCCCTTGAATGACTGATGCCTAAACTTTGTTGTGCTCCCAGAGCCGACGTGGGGAGCTCCTCTGTGGGGTAAGCTGTGCAGCATCCGTGCAAACAGCTCCTTCATCGTCTCTCATCATGCGTGCCGAGAAGATTACATCTACATTTTCCATTCCCTCATCTTCACAGAGCCACAGAAGCACAGAGTGACCAAGGTTGGAGAGGACCTTGGGAGGTCTCTAGTCCAACCTCTTGCTCAAAGCAGTGCCAACTTTGAAGCTAGATTGGGTTTCTCAAGTCCTTGCCCTGTCTTGTTATGAACACCTCTGAGGATGGAGATTCCCCAGCCTCTCTGTGCAACCTGGCACAGTGCTTAACCACCCACCATTTTTTGTGAAAACCTTCTTTTCTTTTACCAAGTCCAAATGTGCCTTGTTGCAACATGTGACTCTTGCCTCTGACCCTCTTTCTGGGCACCTCCAAGAAAACTAGGCCTCCCTCTTCTCTATAAGCTCCACGGAGGTAGCTAAAAATGTCCTCCAAAAGCCTTGTCTTCTCCAGGCTGAGCAGACCTAGGTCCCTCGACCTCTGCTTGTAGAACTTGTGCTCCAGCTTGGTGGCCTGCACTGGCCTACAGCTCATTAGGGTCCGTTTTATACTGGGGAGCCCAAAACTCAGCACAAGTGCCGAGTAGATGGGAAGGATCATCTCCCTGGCCCTGCTGGTGATGCTTTTCCTAACGCAGCCCAGACGGCTGTTGGCCGCCTTTGCTGCAAGGGTGCATTACTTGGTGGTTAACTTGCTGTCCACCAGGACCCCCAGGGCGTCTTCTGCAGAGCTGTTTTCAAACTGGCTGGTCCCCAGTATGTACTGGTGCCTGGGGCTTTTCCGTCCCAGGTGCAGGACTTGGCAGCACCTATAGTTGAATTTCATGAGATTCCTGTTCAGCCCGTCCACGTTCCTCTGACCAGCAGTCCTGCCTCATCAAGCACCTGTGAACGTGCTGGGAGTGCTCTCTGTCCCTAGCCCATGCTGGTGCTGAGGACACTAAACAGTACTGGCTGCAGGATCAGTCCCCGAGGGATGCCACTAGTAGCTGGCCACCAGCAGACTCTGAACTATTGGCCATCAGCATGTGGCCACAACAGCCCAGCCAGCTCTTCAGCCTCCGTATAGAGCAACTCAACAGCCCTGCTACTGACAGAGCTCGGGTATGTGGTAAGTGCACGACACCCACCTATAGTACATGTAGACAGGGCCACGATGATCCAGTCAGTAAATAGTGTTCATGAACTGTCAGTAGGCAGCTCTTCATCGATCACAGCAGTCACATGGGAGGGACAGCTCTGGTTTACCCAGAAGCCAGACTGCAGGGCATTGCATCAGATCTGGTACCAGCTACTCTGTGCTCTCCTCTCCTGTGTCTGGCAGGACAAAACTCTCTTGAACTGTGTCAGTTCCTTGATCTGAATCAACGGAGGTGTGGCTGAATAGGCTGGGAAATCATAAAATAAAACCTGATTTAAAGGGCAGAACTGGGACCAATTTTCTCCTTGCCTGCCTTGTAACAAGAAACCTTTCCAGTTGTTGGAAATGAGGTCTTTCTGGAAGGCCAAGGGCTGCAGCGGGGTGGCTCACGGGGTGAAGGCACTAGAGAGTCTCAGGTCAGCCGCATTCTCACTGTGTGGGTTTTTTCATGCTCTTGAGCATTTCTCTTCTATTGCTAATTAGCTTAATAAGGATAGGGTAAGAATGAGTGATCCTAATTATGCCTTCAGGGGAGAAACTGGGCTGATATAAGCTTCCCAAAGCAATGAAGCCCATTTAAGCTGTGGGAGGTTACCCAGCCCGTGGCAGGGAGGTGGGATGCTCTGGGTGCTGGGAGCTCCCGCACTGGGGACAGGTCCCTTGACCCGAGGTTGCACCGTGGCCCTGTGGGGAAATGCAGGGGCTCGTAGATGGTTGAGGCATGTGAGGAACTGGCAAAACTTCATGGATGAGAGGAGCAGCCTAGAAGGGGTAGGCTGCACCTGAGCTGTAACGCGGCCAGGCTGTGGCAGTGGAAATTAAAGAGCTTGTAGAGGAGCGTTTCCACTAGAAGCAGGGGAAAGCTGACAGATGTAGAGGACTACCTGATTTGGACTGAATGTGATCTACAAGGTGGACACAGCTGACATTCCGTTTACCTCTGAAAAAAAACAGGAGGGAAATAAACAGCATGATCACAATAAATGAGAAAGACAAAACAAACAGAATACAGTGGCAAGGGTTTGGCACATGCAATATTAAGCAATGAAGTGAGGATAAACTTAAAAGTCCTTCTGCACGGTTGCTACCTGCTTCAAAAACAAGCCAGGAGAACCCAAATGCCTGGTGCCAAACGACAACCCTGAGAGCAGGCATCTCAGCTACTTGGTGGAGGCTAGAAAACCAAAGAGATACAGCACTGCCAGCCTCATAGGAAATGACAGAGTAGGATGTAGAGGTGGAGGAGTGATGCCGTATATGAAGGCTAAAAATGTCCCACTGAAATGGGAAAAAGCAGGCCATGTGCACCCAGAAAGGGAGTATTTGGTTTCAAGGAAGGCACTTAAATAAACTGAGGCAAGCATTAGAAACAACAGTCTCCAGCAAAAAGGAGCAGCCCCAAACCGAAGAAGGCTGCAAGCACCCTGGAGGCTGTTAAAAAATACCATGTTAGAAGCCCACCCTAAAAGCATGCCACAACCCAAAAAGAAAACAAAAATGTTGCCCCCTCAAAGGAAAAGTTAGGGTGACTACCATAGGGAAAAGGCTGCTATTCAGGAAATGGAAAACTTGTCCATATGAGAATTGGTGGTAAATTGACATAAACCACAGGAGATCACATATAAACAAGGAAAAAGACTGAAAAAGGCTTTGGAGAGTGCCTTGCAAGGGATGCTCACACTGTTAGCAAAAAGTCTTCAAATACATCAGAAGCGGCTAGGGGCTTGATGAAAAGGGTGTGGAAGGCACACTCAGGGGTGACAAAGCCTTAGTAGTCCTTTGTAGCCTTTGTGCCAGTCTTTACTGTGGAGGCCATGGGCAGGTTCCCACCCTGGGACAGTTGACAGGAGCCAGATTAATTCAGTACAAATAGCAAGTACTGGAGCAAACAGAAAAGCTCCCTGTCAGTGAGTCCGCACTGGCCGGGATGGCTGGGGGCACTGAGCTGTGCCACAGCAGAGCAGGCAGCCTGGGCAAGGGCTCTGCTGCCGGGCGGCATCCGTGCTGGCGTGACGATGGGCGGCCGGTGTCACCCCCAACTGCAGCACCGGCTCCAGAGGGGTCCTTGGGACCACAGGCTGGTGTCTGTCCTGGGCAATATAGGAGAGTGTATGTTAAAGATAAGGTCACCGAGGTGATGGATAAACCTGGTCAGCGGGGAGACGGTCAGCCCAGCTCCCATAAGGAGCAATCCTGCCTTGGTTCCTGGTGGTCTTCTGAGACGGTGTCAGCGAGCATGTGGAGAAAGGCCAGTAGGTGAAGTATAGCTGTGTCTTCAAAAAGGATTTTATAAAGATTCAAACCAGCCATGGCCATGGCTTTGCCGCCCAGGAGGCTGTGGAGGCCAACAGCACCAGCACATTCCCAAAGCGACTGGATGGATTCATGGACAACAGCACCATACAAAGGGTGCATGCGTCTCCTGCCACCCTTGTTAAACAGCTGGGGATGCTGGAGGCATAGGAGGAAAATGGACTGTATGCAGAAAGCAGCCAAGCTCACGTGTCCTCCCCAGGCAGCATCTCCACCTGCTGCTGCTGGAGACAGACTTCAGCGGTGACCGACCACCAGTATTACCCACATTGCATTTCTCATATTCATGTGATGCCTCCAGTTTAAAGGGGGGTCAGTGCTGCCCTTTCTGGCCTGGATAAAACATGAGGTTGTTTTTATCAGGAAGAAAACCCCATAAGATGAGCCTAGTATTTGGGGTGTGGTCCTGAGTGTGTCCAAGGCAACCACCAGAGAAGCACTGTCCTGGGAACAAGTTGCTGGCTAGGAAATCCCAGGCCACTTTTTCAATGAGTAACGAAGCGGAACAAACTCGGTTATTCAGCGCTGCATTGCTGTGGTGGCATTTCCCTTTGTTTTCTGCATCTCTCGGAGAGAGAGACATGGACATGTGGCTCAAACCGATCCAACTCCAGTGGTCAGAGTCAGTCGTCAGAGCAATCTGTTCACGCACGTGGCTTACGGCTGTGGCCCATGGGGACTTGTTTTGGCAGTGGTTTCCTACTGCTTCGGTTACTGCTGAAACAGGTTGTTTAATTGCTCCCTCTGCCTGGCGTCTAAGAAAACCAGACAGTGCAGCCCCAGACTTTAGATAGATCCCTGCCCGAGCCATGGAGGGGTCAGCCCATACCGCCTGCAGCTTAACAAGTTGACGAGAGAGAAAGCTTGCCACCTCACATTTGCTGTTTATTGTAAGAAGCACATTTAAATACATTTCCCAATACTGGCATCGGTTGTAAAACCAAAGTATAGGACCCTAACAGAGAAGATCTTTCTTCCCTGTCTGTAATTTGTTGTCTTTTCGATTTGCTGACTGCTGATTCTGATGCAGTGATGTTAGCCTGGAAAGGTCCTTGAACAACACCTATTGCATGTCCCTGCTCCACAGCAGCATGACATACAGCTAGTTTTACATGTTGGTCTTGTTTGTTCTTCAAAACACCCACTGAATGTTGCATTGCTTCATTACCTGGGAAGTTTTTTGAAGTACCCAACGCAAACCTGCCGCCAAACTGAACGCTACTTGTCTTACTCTCAAGGGGAAGGGAAGGACGTAGGTCGTTGCCCTCCATTTCTTTTGCATATTAGAAAATCTTAACTGTGTCCTCTTTCTCTTTCCTGGACAAAAAGAAAATCTAATTCCTTGTTTCCTATAGGCTGTACCTTCCATTTGAGTTGCAATCCTCCTGAGCACATTTTTGTTGGTGCGACAGTCTCGCACACTGTAGCCGAGCCTCACTGATGCTGACAGCTGAACAGCTCAGAGGACAATTACCCCAGGTGCTTCATATACAGTGCTATGATAAAGATAAATCCCCAAATGGGATTTTCCCTCTTCCTTTTTTCTGCTCCTCCTCCCCCCCCGGCATCGACTCGTTCCGTTCCCACTGGATGCCCCAGCCCTTTCTGTGGGATGGTTGCCCGCCCGCTCCGCCCCTGCTTACACACCTGCTTGAGCTCCTCGAGTGTTTTGCACCTGTGTTTACATTATTGCAGTACTTTTTGGTTCCTAACTGGTTTTTGTAGTTTTTAACCATCAGTGGAAGTGCTCATGTTCCTTCTCAGCGTAGCTCATAGTTTGATAGCTCTTGTCCACCATTCATTTTCCAGCCACAGATTTGAGAGAAACTGGTGTAGGACAGACTTGTGTGGCTCCACTTGAAATGTCTCACCAGTTTGACCACAGCTGCTGATAATCAGTGCTTTTTGTACTTATCTTAAGGCCCTGCATATATGAGGGCACTTCAGATTGCTGCTGAAAGCCTTATCAGGCTCATGATATGGCACAACCATGGCTTCTCTCTTGGCCACTTACCCGGTAAGATGAGGACTTTGGTTGGCCTGAGGTGGTTTTTGCCTGCCAAGCCAGGCTGCCAGAGCCCTCCTGACTGTTTCCTGCTGCTTTGTCATCCCCCAGGTGCTTGCGGAGCCATCATTCAATCCTTTATTCTAGCATCTTCCTTGGTATTGCAGCCAGGTGTCCTGGTCTGTGATTCCATGGACCTTTCTTTCCTCTCTGATTTGTCTTTTCTCTTTCCTTACCTGTTGTGGTGAGTTGACCCTGGCTGGATGCCAGGTGCCCATCAAGCTGCTCTATCACTCCCCTCCTCAGTAGGATGGGGGAGGAGAAAATAAGATGGAAAAAACCGCCGTGCATCAAGATAAAGGCAGTTTAATAAAGCAAAAGCAAAGGCTGTGCACAGAAGCAAAGGAAAACAAAAGATTTATTCTCTACCTCCCATCAGCAGGTGATGTCCAGCTGCTTCCTGGGAAGCAGGGCTACAGTACGCGTAGCGGTTGCTCCAGAAGCCAAATGTCGTAATAACAAATACACACACCCACCCCCCTTTCTCGTAGCTTTTATTGCTGAGCAGATGTCATACGGTATGGAATATCCCTTGGGTCAGTTTGGGGTCAGCTGTCCTGGCCACGTCCCCTCCCAAGATCTTGCCCACCCCCAGCCGACCGGTGAGGGGGCATGTTGGAGAGGCAGCCTGGATGCTGTGCGAGTGCTGCTCAGCAGTAGCCAAAACACGGGTGCGTTATCAACACCTTTCTAGCTACTGATACAAAGCACAGCACTAGGAGGGCTGCTGTGGGGGAAAGTAACTCCATCCCAGCCAGACCCAATACACCTGTGCTTCTGCATTTTCTGATACAGAATCATAGAATCATTTTGGTTGGAAGAGACCCCCAAGATCATCGAGTCCAACTGTTAACCTATCACTACCAAGTCCACCACTAAACCATGTCCCTTAGCACCACATCTAAACGTCTTTCAAATACCTCCAGGGATGGTGACTCCACCACTTCCCTGGGCAGCCTGTTCCAATGCCTGACAGCCCTTTCAGTGAAGAAATGTTTCCGAATATCCAATCTAAACCTCCCCTGGTGCAACTTGAGGCCATTTCCTCTTGTCCTGTCGTCTGTTACTTGGGAGAAGAGACCGACCCCCATCTCTCTACAACCTCCTTTCAGGTAGTTGTAGAGAGCAATAAGGTCTCCCCTCAGCCTCCTTTTCTCCAGGCTAAACATCCCCAGTTCCCTCAGCTGCTCCTCATAGGACTTGTGCCCTTCCCCAGCTTCGTTGCCCTTCTCTGGACATGCTCCAGCACCTCAAGGTCTTTCTTGTAGTGAGGGGCCCAAAACGGAACACAGTACTCAAGGTGTGGCCTCACCAGGACCAAGTACAAGGGGGGATGATCACCTCCCTACTCCTGCTGGCCACACTATTTCTGATACAGGCCAGGATGCCGTTGGCCTTCTTGGCCACCTGGGCACACTGCTGGCTCCTATTCAGCTGGCTGTCGACCAACACCCCCAGGTCCTTTTCCACCAGGCAGCTTTCCAGCCACTCCCCCCAAAGCCTGTAGCGTTGCCTGGGGTTGCTGTGTCCCAGGTGCAGGACCTGGCACTTGGCCTTGTTGAACCTCATACCATTGGCCTTGGCTCATCGATCCAGCCTGTCCAGGTCCCGCTGTAGTGCCTGCCTGCCCTCCAGCAGATCAACACTCCCTCCCAATTTGGTGTTGTCTGCAAACTTACTGAGGGTGCACTTGATCCCCTCAACCAGATCATTGATAAAGATATTGAACAGAACTGGCCCCAGTACTGAGCCCTGGGGAACACCACTTGTGACCGGCCGCCAACTGGATTTAACTCCATTCACCACAACTCTTTGGGCCCGGCCATCCAGCCAGTTTCCTACCCAGCGCAGAGTATGCCCATCCAAGCCATGGGTAGCCAGTTTCTCCAGGAGGATGCTGTGGGAGATGGCGTCAAAGGCTCTACTAAAGTCCAGGTACACAACGTCCACAGCCTTTCCCTCATCCACCAGGTGGGTCACCATGTCGTAGAAGGAGATCAGGTTGGTCAGGCAGGACCTGCCTTTCATAAACCCATGCTGACTGGGCCCGATCACCCGGCTGTCCCGTATGTGCCGCGTGATGGCACTCAAGATGATCTGCTCCATAACCTTCCCGGGCACTGAGGTCAGGCTGACAGGCCTGTAGTTCCCCGGATCCTCCTTCCGGCCCTTCTTGTAGATGGGCGTCACATTTGCCAGCCTCCAGTCAACTGGGACCTCCCCGGTTAGCCAGGACTGCTGGTAAATGATGGAGAGTGGCTTGGTGAGCACTCCTGCCAGCTCTTTCAGCACCCTTGGGTCGATCCCATCCAGCCCCATAGACTTGTGCGTGTCTAGGTGGCATAGCAGGTCACTGACCATTTTTCCTTGGACTACGGGGTCTTCATTCTGCTCCCCATCCCTGTCTTCCTGCTCAAGGGGCTGGGTGTCCAGAGGGCAACTTCCCTTGCTGTTAAAGACTGAGGCAAAGAAGGCATTTAGCACCTCAGCCTTTTCCTTGTCCCTTGACGCTATGTTTTCTCCCGCATCCAATAAAGGAGGGAGATTCTCCTTTGGCCCCCTTTCATTGCTAATGTATTTGTAGAAAGACTTTTTGTTGTCTTTTATGGCAGTAGCCAGGCTAAGTTCTAGTTGGGCTTTGGCCCTTCTAATTTTCTCCCTGCATGACCTCACAACATCCTTGTAGTCCTCCTGAGTTGCCTGCCCCTTCCTCCAAAGGTTGTAGACTCTCCTTTTTTTCCTAAGTTCGAGCTGGACCTCTCTGCTCAGCCAGGCCGGTCTTCTTCCCCGCCGGCTCGTTTCGGCTCATGGGGACGGCCTGCTCCTGAGCCTTTAAGTTTTCACTTTTGAAGAATGTCCAGCTTCCTGGATGCCTTTGCCCTCCAGGACTGCCTCCCAAGGGACTCTACCAACCAGTGTCCTAAACAGGCCAAAGTCTGCCCTCCGGAAGTCCAAGGTGGCAGTTCTGGTAACCCTCCTCCTTACTTCTCTGAGAATCGAGAACTCTATCATTTCGTGGTCACTATGCCCAAGACGGCCTCCAACCGTCACATCACCCACAAGACCTTCTCTGTTCACAAACAACAGGTCCAGGGGGTGCCTTCCCTCGTGGGCTCCCTCACCAGCTGCGTGAGGAAGTTCTCTTCCACACACTCCAGGAACCTCCTGGACTGTTTCCTCTCTGCTGCATTGTATTTCCAGCGGACATCTGGCAAGTTGAAGTCCCCCATGAGAACAAGGGCTAGCGATCGTGCAGCTTCTCCCAGCTGCCTGTAGAATACTTCATCTGCCTCCTCATCCTGGTTGGGTGGTCTATAACAGGCTCCTACCATGATATCTACCTTGGTGGCCTTCCCCCTGATTCTTACCCATAGGGACTCAACCCTCTCATCACCGTCCTCGAGCTCAAGGCAGTCCAGACTCTCCCTAACATAGAGGGCTACCCCACCGCCTCTCCTTCCTTGCCTGTCCCTTCTAAAAGTTTATAGCCATCCATTGCAGCACTCCAGTTGTGCGTGTCATCCCACCATGTTTCTGTGGTGGTGACTATATCATAGTTTTCCCCCTGCGCAACGCCTTCCAGCTCCTCCTGTTTGTTGCCCATGCTCTGGGCATTTGTGTAGAGGCACTTCAGCTGGGCTAATGATCCTGTCACCTTTGTGGTGGGAGAAGCCCCACTTCCTACGTGTCCCATCTCAGGCATTTCCGTGGTTCCTAACAGATCAATGACCCCTGTGTCCCTGCTGCCGCACGGGTCTCTCTGTCCTACCTCATCTGAGACGGCTGACCGAAGGGCCTCGCTGGCACGCCATCCCTCATTCATTGGCGTGACACCCCCAGGCTTCTCTCTGTCAAGCCTGGTTTTATCCCCTTCCCCCTTCAGATCTAGTTTAAAGCTCTTTCAATGAGCCCTGCTAACTCCTGCGCTAGGATCCTTTTCCCCCTTTGGGACAGGTGCCCCCTGTCTGCCGCCAGCAGGCCTGGTGCCATGTAAACCGACCCCTGGTCGAAGAACCTGAAGTCCTGCCGGTAAAATGAATGTTTATCCTTTCTGCATGCTTGCAGAGAAGAGGAAACACCAGTAGGAGTTCAAAGGAGTAGACATATCAGGAGAGGGACGTAAAAGCTGGAGATGCTGTGTGCAGGAGAAAGAAGGATAGGCTATTGTAGTGGCATTCAAGACTGTAATGGCTTCTATGAACAGGCCAAAAGCAGAAACGCAAAATTGAGCTGAAAAACCTCAATTTCTCAACAAGATAGAGGCTGTAGTCGTAACGACACAGAAAATACTGGTGTCAGTCTGACGTCTATAGAATGGCAAGGCAAAAGTGAAGCAGATAAATGAATGTTGCTTTTCTTCCCTCCCTCCTTCCTTCCAGTATCTGCGTAGCGTCTTGCGCTGCAGTGTGTTATAACTGCAGTCTGTGGGTGGTGTTGACCATGTTCCCACAGGGAGGTACTTAGTAAAGCTGAAATTTCACCCCTTTTGAAGGATGTGTGTGGTGCATCCAAGGTACAGGGCATGCTGAAAAGAGATGGCACAAGTACTAGGGCCCAGAAAATAGGCAAGTGGGTCTTGTTGCTGAGGGACAGCAAATAGAAGTCTTGTACCAGGCTTGGTGGCCCAGAGCACCAAAGCCAGGGTGGCTCAGCCTTACCAAGCACGTTCGGGATTTGTGTGCACGGCACTGCAGCCTGGTGAATCTCCAACAGAGGGAGCGCTGCCAGTTCGGTCATACACGGCATGTGTATGAATGTGGATCTCCTAGTCATTGCACTGTACAGATGCTACAACCTTCAAAAGTACTGCAATGTAAACCGGAAAGAATGTGTTAATGAACAAGCTTGCTTGGTACTGTGCACAACTTCAAAAGTGCGTGATAAAACTACCTAAGTTAGAGCAGAGCTAACAACTGCTTCGCAAGTACAGAAAAGGGAGAATGCTTTAGACAGTACCTGTTATTTCTGGGTAAGATTTAGCTACAAGCGATGTTTACGGCTGTGTTTAATTGACAAGCTGGCAGTTTTCATGAAAAAGGAAATTGTATTTTCTTAAAGTTTTTAGCATATCTGTAGGTTTGGGTATTTCTGAAATGGTATTTCCTCCAAGGTCACGACTGTCATACAGTCAATCTGCAATCCCACACCTTCTCCGTATGAGCATATGTTCTCTAAAGGTTTGCTCTCAGGTCTAAAACCTGAACGAATGGGGTGCACAAACACAGCGTGTGTCTACGTCCTTTCATTAGGACTCCAGCCTGGAGGTGCCGCTGAGGACTAGCCAGCCTAGGGCCTGCATCAAAACTGCCCCCACAAAGGGAAACAAGAGACGGGTCATTGTCATAAGTGACTCCCTTCTGAAAGGAACAGAAGGGCCCATATGCAGACCGGACCCACTGCTTAGGGAAGTCTGCTGTCTCCCGGGGGCCCGGGTCAAGGATGTGAGGAGGAAGCTTCCCACCCTAGTAAGGCCCTCAGACTACTATCCCCTGTTGATCTTCCAGGTAGGCAGTGAGGAGGTGGCAAAAAGAAGTCCTGGGGCAATCAGGAGGGACTTCAGGGCCTTGGGTCGACTGGTTAAGGGATCAGGAGCACAGGTAGTGTTCTCCTCTATCCCTCCAGTTCTGGGGAAGGATGAGGGAAGAAACTGGAGGAGCCAGCAGATCAACACCTGGCTCCGAGCCTGGTGTCACCGGCAGGACTTCAGGTTCTTCGACCACGGGTTGGTTTACATGGCACCAGGCCTGCTGGCGGCAGACGGGGCGCACCTGTCCCAAAGGGGGAAAAGGATCCTAGCGCAGGAGTTAGCAGGGCTCATTGAGAGGGCTTTAAAGTAGATTTGAAGGGGGAAGGGGATAAAACCAGGCTTGACAGAGAGAAGCCTGGGGGTGGCACGCCAATGAATGAGGGATGGCGTGCCAGCAAGGCCCTTCGGTCAGCTGTCTCAGATGAGGTAGGACAGAGAGACCCACGCGGCAGCAGGGAAACAGGGGTCACTGATCTGTTAGGAACCACGGAAACACCTGAGATGAGACATGTAGGGAGTGGGGCTTCTCCCACCGCAAAGGCAACAGGACCATTAGCCCAGCTGAAGTTCATCTACACGAATGCACAGAGCATGGGCAACAAACAGGAGGAGCTTGAGGCTGTTGTGAAAGGGGAAAACTATGATATAGTTGCCATCACGGAAACATGGTGGGATGGCACGCATAACTGGAGTGCTGCAATGGACAGCGATAAACTCTTTAGAAGGGATAGACAAGGAAGGAGAGGCGGTGGGGTAGCCCTCTATGTTAGGGAGAGTCTGGACTGCCTTGAGCTCGAGGATGGTGACGCGAGGGTTGAGTGCCTGTGGGTTAGAATCAGGGGGAAGGCCACCAAGGCAGATGTCGTGGTGGGAGCCTGTTATAGACCACCCAATCAGGACGAGGAGGCAGATGAAGTGTCCTACAGGCAGCTGGGAGAAGCTGCACGATCGCTAGCCCTTGTTCTCATGGGGGACTTCAACTTGCCAGATGTCCGCTGGAAATACAATGCAGCAGAGAGGAAACAGTCCAGGAGGTTCCTGGAGTGTGTGGAAGAGAACTTCCTCACGCAGCTGGTGAGGGAGCCCATGAGGGAAGGCGCCCCCTGGACCTGTTGTCTGTGAACAGAGAAGGTCTTGTGGGTGATGTGACGGTCGGAGGCCATCTTGGGCACAGTGACCACGAAATGATAGAGTTTTTGATTCTCAGAGAAGTAAGGAGGAGGGTCACCAGAACTGCCACCTTGGACTTCCGGAGGGCAGACTTTGGCCTGTTTAGGAGTCTGGCTGGCAGAGTCCCTTCCGAGGCAGTGCTGAAGGGCAAAGGCGTCCAGGAAGGCTGGACATTCTTCAAAAGGGAAATCTTAAAGGCGCAGGAGCAGGCCGTCCCCATGAGCCGAAAGATGAGCCGGCGGGGAAGAAGACCGGCCTGGCTGAGCAGAGAGCTCCGGCTGGAACTTAAGAAAAAAAAGAGAGTCTACCACCTTTGGAGGAAGGGGCAGGCAACTCAGGAGGACTACAAGGATGTTGTGAGGTCATGCAGGGAGAAAATTAGAAGGGCCAAAGCCCAACTAGAACTTAGTCTGGCTACTGCCATAAAAGACAACAGAAAGTGTTTCTACAAATACATTAACAATAAAAAGAGGGCTAAGGAAAATCTCCCTCCTCTATTGGATGCGGAGGGAAACTTAGTGTCAAGGGATGAGGAAAAGGCTGAGGTGCTAAATGCCTTCTTTGCCTCAGTCTTTAACAGCAAGGGAAGTTGCCCTCTGGGCACCCAGCCCCCTGAGCAGGTAGACAGGGATGGGAAGCAGAATGAAGACCCCGTAGTCCAAGGGGAAATGGTCAGTGACCGGCTATGCCACCTAGACACGCACAAGTCTATGGGGCCGGAGGGGATCGACCCAAGGGTGCTGAAAGAGCTGGCAGGAGTGCTCACCAAGCCACTCTCCATCATTTACCAGCAGTCCTGGCTAACCGGGGAGGTCCCAGTTGACTGGAGGCTGGCAAATGTGACGCCCATCTACAAGAAAGGCCAGAAGGAGGATCCGGGGAACTACAGGCCTGTCAGCCTGACCTTGGTGCCCGGGAAGGTTATGGAGCCGATCATCTTGAGTGCCATCACATGGCACATACGGGACAACCGGGTGATCGGGCCCAGTCAGCATGGGTTTATGAAAGGCAGGTCCTGCCTGACCAACCTGATCTCCTTCTATGACATGGTGACCCGCTTAATGGATGAGGGAAAGGCTGTGGACGTTGTGTACCTGGACTTTAGTAGAGCCTTTGACACCGTCTCCCACAGCATCCTCCTGGAGAAACTGGCTACCCATGGCTTGGATGGGTGTACTCTGTGCTGGGTAGGAAACTGGCTGGATGGCCGGGCCCAAAGAGTTGTGGTGAATGGAGTTAAATCCAGTTGGCAGCCGGTCACAAGTGGTGTTCCCCAGGGCTCAGTACTGGGGCCAGTTCTGTTCAATATCTTTATCAATGATCTGGTTGAGGGGATCAAGTGCACCCTCAGTAAGTTTGCAGACGACACCAAATTGGGAGGGAGTGTTGATCTGCTGGAGGGCAGGCAGGCACTACAGCGGGACCTGGACAGGCTGGATCGATGGGCCGAGGCCAATGGTATGAGATTCAACAAGGCCAAGTGCCGGGTCCTGCACTTGGGTCACAACAACCCCAGGCAATGCGACAGGCTTTGGGGGGAGTGGCTGGAAAGCTGCCTGGTGGAAAAGGACCTGGGGGTGTTGGTCGACAGCCAGCTGAATAGGAGCCAGCAGTGTGCCCAGGTGGCCAAGAAGGCCAATGGCATCCTGGCCTGTATCAGAAATAGTGTGGCCAGAAGGAGTAGGGAGGTGATTGTCCCCCTGTACTTAGCCCTGGTGAGGCCGCACCTTGAGTACTGTGTTCCGTTTTGGGCCCCTTGCTACAAGAAAGACATTGAAGTGCTGGAGCGTGTCCAGAGAAGGGCAACGAAGCTGGGGAAGGGTCTGGAACACAAGTCCTATGAGGAGCGGCTGAGGGAACTGGGGATGTTTAGTCTGGAGAAAAGGAGGCTGAGGGGAGACCTTATTGCTCTCTACAACTACCTGAAAGGAGGTTGTAGAGAGGTGGTGGTCGGACTCTTCTCCCAAGTAACAGACGACAGGACAAGAGGAAATGGCCTCAAGTTGCACCAGGGGAGGTTTAGATTGGACATTCGCAAAAATTTCTTCACCAAAAGGGTTGTCGGGCATTGGAACAGGCTGCCCAGGGAGGTGGTGGAGTCTCCATCTCTGGGGGTATTCAAAAGACGTTTAGATGAGGCCCTAAGGGATATGATTTAGTGGTGGACTTGGTAGTGATAGGTTAATGGTTGGACCAGATGATCTTGGAGGTCTCTTCCAACCAGAACAATTCTATGATTCTATGATTCTATGATTAATGGAGCATTGTAAATGCTTCCCGTAAATCTTCATGAAGCACTGGTAAGAGATACTGCCTTTTTGTGCAGGGAACAAACAGGCTGACTTAAGATGATCGCAAAATTCCTGTTGGAAGGTACTTTGCAGGTCTCTAGTCCAACCTCCTGCTCAGCACAGGGCTGGCGCTGAGGTCAGACCAGGTTGCTCAGGACTTTGTCTAGTCGAGTCTCAAAAACCTCTTGAGGACTGGAACAGCTCTGCCTCTCTGGGCAGCCTGCTCTGCAGCCTGGCTGTCCTCATGGGGAGAAGGTTATATGCAGAACACAGTCTTGTATCCAGTCTAAACCTCTCCTTTCAGCTTATGCCTGTTGTCACTTCTCTTCCCACCTTGCACTACTGGGAGGAGCCAGCCTGGCTCCGTCTCCCCCATTATCCCTCACAGGTGGATACTGTGGGGCTGCTGTTAGGGCCACCTGAAGCTGTCCCTTCTCAAGGGACAAGCGCTCCAGCCCCAGCCACCTTGGTGGTTCTCCACTGAGTCCGCTCGACTTAATTGCTCTTTCCTGTGTCAGGGGGCCCAAAATTGGACACTCCTCTAGATGTGGTCTAACAAGTGCTTAGTAGAGGCGTGTAATCCCTCCCTTGGTCAAGCTGTTCGTACAGCCCAAGGTGCCCTTAGCTGCCTTTGCTGCTGGGGCACACAGCTGCTTCACGTTGAGCTTGCTTCTTGGGTAGGGACCATTTGCCATATCTACCTGCTGTAGCGTTTAAAGTATATTGAAACAAATCTTTGGTGCGATATTTGGTAGCAATGTGGAAATGTACTGTTTTAAGAATAAATTTTTATTTCTGTGCTATTGCTCTGTTGCAGGTTCACTTACTGTTTCAGATTTGGTAATTAATACTGTAGTGTGAGTAGATCAATACAATTCGAATAATAGCATCAGGATATTTTTAATCACAGGTACAAAATACTAGCTATAAAAAATGCACCATATTTAAAACAACCAACCAACCCACCCCCTCCGTGCTCTTTGTTATTTCTCCTTTAGCCCCTAGTGATACTCTTGAGGGTTCTTTTTAACCACTCTAAACCACTTACTTTTCTCCCCTGTGTCTTGAAATGGCTGAATGAACCCAACAACTCTGAAGCTAAGGCTCCCCAAAAGCTTTACTATATGATTGATTAAAAGGATCTGTTTGTTGTGCGTGAACTTGCATCAGGTTTTATGAACTACATGCCATTTTACATACATGACGGAATGTGCATATTCTTACTCCAGACCCTGCACTGAAGCCAATATTAGCTTCAATAGAAGCATTCATTACAGCAGCTTGAGTTTTGCAGATTGTTTGCAACTGTAAAGGCTAAAGTGAAGTAGTATCAAGGGCAAAAAAAAAAGTTAAGGATAGCTTAGTATTTTGCCTCCTGTCACAAGAAACAGCCACTTTGGGGTCACATCACCAAAGTTAAGAGCAATTATTCTGAAAGGATATGATACACCGTGATATACTCTTCTGGTAGAATAAACATATACAATATTTATTGCAAATATTCAATTCCAAGATTGCACATTGTTAACAACCAATTTCCTACTGCTGTTAGACACGTATTGACAGATAAAATCTAAGGCAGATAAAATCTGGTTAGGCAGTGTTACAACTTTCTTGCAGCATTAATCTGCTGCTTGAGAAACTGCAAGCACAGATGAAAACTCTGCTTGAATATTCTCGTGAAGTGAGGTCAAAATAAATGACAAAAGATAGGTTACAGTTTGGATTATTAGCAGTGTTATCTTTTAAAGTTATTTTTTTAGCCTTAGCTGAAAAGAAAACAATCATTGAAAGCTTGTGCTTGTTTCTGGCTTCATTGCCCTCCCCTATTCTTACTGCTTCTGGGGGAAAAATCCAGGATTTTTTTTAATTAGCAGCAAAGTGACAAAATTAGCAGTCAGTGACTCAAATCTAATACTCAGACATCTCAATAGCCATTTCTCTTATAAAACTTGGCTCTTGCAACCACATCATTGGCGTAGTCACTGTGTGTTGTGCCAATATCCAGTCTGTCATAGGTGTGGACACTGTTAGGTCCTGCATTATAGGCTGCGATCCCACCTGAAGTGAGAGTGAAAGAAACACATGAACAGTGATACTTTGTCAGTAAATAAGCAAACAAACAAAAATCACATCTTAAATGCATTGCTTTAGTTTGTAGCTCTTTTTTCACCAGTATGGTTGGCCATAGTGTTACCATTTCCAGCTATTTTTGTCACTGAGGTGTTCCTTTTGTGTTCTAACTTTGTGAAGAAATCATGATTTCCTCCTTTACATCCAGACTTTGGCGGTCATTGTCCCTTTGCTATATTTTGCTAATGTTAACATCTTCAGTTGTATGGCTGTTTCCTTTTGCGCATATTCCTTCACACCTACCTGCATTAATAACCTCAGAGATATTTGTATTGTAGTTGGAATAAAGGGACCCAACCATAACGGCTGCTTCAGCTGTAATCAGTGCTCAAGAATATAACCCTGTTTCCTCCAGAGAGGACCATACATTTTCAAAATCAACGTGTTCCTTCTTCAGAGGTTCCAGGACAGTAGCTTTTTGTAGGGGCGTATAGAAACACAGAACAAATGAATTGGGGAGAGAAGGGGAAAAACCCACCCTTACTCCTCACAACTGAAAAATGTCATGATATTTGCCAAGTTTTCCAAAAGCCTGCTAGAAAGCTAACCCGATCTTATTCCTCTGTTCCTTTTAGTGACTATAAAGGAATATTATTCCACACCTCAGTAAAATGAACAGAGGGACTGGGATGTGTTTAGTTTTCTGAAGTGCTCGGTTTTACAGCGTTATCGCGCTTGACCTTTTTATGTGTGAAATGTTTTAAAGCTGACAAAACTCTACCTTTGAGCTGCTGTTCCTTTGTCCAAGATGGGAATTTCTTCTGGATTTCACTTATCATCCAGCATAAAATCTCTGTGCCTTGGGCTAAGTGCTCTTCGCTGTCCCATGACCCGACAATGTTATGGTACCGTTTGTCAACCTGAAAGTGAGACAGCAGTATCAGCACACCAGAAACCTCACTATTTATCCAGAGCTCTTCATTGCTTACAGGCTGCTTGTATTCATTTTGATCTTGAATCTCATCATTTACCTCTTTTGTAATCGCATAGAGAGGAAGCAAGCTCAGCTCAAGGCGCGGGTGAAGCCAGCAGATGCGTGAATAGCAGACTATGGGGGCACTGAAGAGGAGTGCCTGCCCCACCTCATTGTCTGCCAGAGCCTTAAAAAACCAACACAGCTGCTGCTGCTGTAAAGGTGGCAGGGTGCAGAAAGCAGGCTTACTGCTGCTTAAGCTTTTCCAGCTGCAAGGTGACTGCTCCTCTCCTCCCCAGTTTTTCCAAGGGTGGAAAAACTCCTGTTTCCTCCAGGGATCTCCCCTGGATCTCTGCCCCAGTTCTCTCCTTCTCCTTCTCCTTCTCCTTCTCCTTCTCCTTCTCCTTCTCCTTCTCCTTCTCCACCTCCACCTCCTGCTCCACCTCCTGCTCCACCTCCAACTCCTGCTCCACCTCCTGCTCCACCTCCTGCTCCACCTCCACCTCCTTCTCCACCTCCTTCTCCACCTCCACCTCCTTCACCTCCTTCTCCACCTCCACCTCTGCCTCCACCTCCACCTCCTTCTCCACCTCCTTCTCCACCTTCTTCTCCACCTCCTTCTCCACCTCTTATCCATGGGGTAGTAAAGCGCAAGCCTGAGGGGGCTGGAGCTGTTACAAAAGCCAATCCCAATGCGTTCAGCAAATGTTTAGGGATTGTGCGGATAGGCGTACAACTTAGCAAACAAGCGAGGCGTGAATGTAGGCATGAATAACGAAGCAAGATCCCCCACGAGCCAGGCCCCTGTGGTGCATGTAGGGTAATTAACCTGACTGTATGTAGCTGCAGCCTACAGGCCTCCGTGCTTAGTTTAAAAAAGAAACGCTTTTTGAAACAAGACTTCTTATCTAAAGGATGAAATAGGCACAATTAATCTCTTCATTCCCAGGAGAGGGGTGGGAAGCAAGCGGTGGTTTCACGGTGCAAAAGCAGTCTGCTCATGTCCTGACACTCACCGGGATTCTTCCCCGGTGCTGGGAGCTGACAGCCAGGTCAGCATCAGCTTTATTCTGGCCAAAGAGTTGGCTGAAAAGGTTTAAGGAGTTGCCTTTCAGTGGGGCCCCTGCTGCTCTTCTGACTTTCTGCTTCAAAAGAAGGATGAAGTTTGTGTTTTTAAGAAGGTTGACCGTACCTGCATTAAACCAAAGGCATTTCCATAGTCACCCCAGCCGTCCTGAAGCACTGTGCCAGCATGTGACTCTCGAGAGATGATACCAGCAATCACAGCTGGATCTACACACTTGCTGTTGCCAACTTTTGTAATCATGGCTTTGTATTTCTGCATGTTCTGCAAATCTACCTCTGCAATCTTCTCTGAGGCAGGAACTCCTACGACACAACGTGCATGTCTTTCACTTTCGTTTTTAAAATGAGAAACAAGTTGTTCTAACAGTCATTATGACGGAGCTGACATTTGGAATCCTTCTGAATCTATTTAGGGAGAAGCAATGATAGAATTGACCAATTTTACTGACGGGTAAGTGCCCTAGAAATCAATACGCAGATGATATAAAAGATGTTTTTGCAAATGGAGAGGGCAGTTCTCCAGCGTGCAGACTAAAAGGCGGGTCTTCCCATTTTAAATCTAAGCCTTTGGGTGGATTAGTGCCAGATTTAGTTCCTTTTAATTTAGGACTATAAGGAGGAAATGTTCAGAAACTTAGGTCATGAGGGAAACTCTCTTAAGGGACAGAGAAAAGCAGGCTCGATGGCAGGGGTTGGATGCACCCAGCAGACCTTGCATTTTCTCTCTGACGGTCTTGAATATCATCTCAAAGGCAACTCTATTCCCAACGTAAACTTACGTGCACAAGTAGGATCTTTGTCGGTTGTGGAAAAATCTGCTTGCACGGCAATGACTGACGGCCAGAGACCGGGATCCGTAAGAGGCACGAGCTTGTGCGTGGATGTAAGGGGAGATGAACAATCGAATTAGTGCCTACCTGCATAGCTCAGACCTTCTGGTCTCGCGGTTGCCTCCGAAGCTCCGGTTGTGTCAACATTCAGGATATTCCCGTAACGGTCCAAACAGCCTAAGAGCAGTATTTACAACCAGATGTCAGGCCAGGGCAGCGTGTGACGCAGGCCGTTAAAATGTTTTCAGATCCATGACTGAAACCCACGGCATCATTTCGATACTAGTGCAGGCATTTGTGCTAGCAGACGCGGTCGTGGTACCGTATGCTCTGGCAAGGATTACCTCTCGGTCCTGCTAGCATAAAGCCGCGGTGTAGCTTGTGAGGTGAACTGGTGCAGTGTGCACAATTCATCTCCCCTAATTTTAGCGTACCTAAAACTTAGCTGTCTAGTCTAAGCTTGTGACTTGGGCTGCCCGCATAGCCAATGCAGAAATGCACCTCCAAAAGGCGTTTTTTCTATTCCAAAAAAAAAAAAATCTATGAGAGTCAAAAGAAATCCTACACTACTTACTGGCTCCAGCTTGCTTTTCCATAGCTACTGTCAACAAGAAAAATCGAAGAGAAACATCCCTCAATTACATCCATTGCAATTTATCTGACTTGCCGTTTGTTTGATTTGCAATTTATCTGCATTTATCTGTTGTCTAAAAACGCCGTTGCAGCAGGGAAAACACTCAAACAGCAACTGAGAGGAACGATGCTAACCCAAGCCCAGCAGGTAATGGAAAAGAGACTTTGGTACAGTGAATTATTTACAAGAATATTAGACAAATATCACAGACCTGACATGTTTGCTGCAGGATGTCTCCCCACCTTCTCGCTGCACTTCCTAGAGATAAATGGGCTTTTTGTCTGCTGGTGAGATTTTGGAGCAGCTGATTCCGTGACTCAGGGACTTCCCGCACACCGCTGGTATTACGGGAAACAGGCACACCCAACGACTTCTTGTGCATCCACCCAAACACAACAGGATTTCTGCTCTGCAGTACAAACACAATTACCATTTTAAAAATGAAATACCTTTTAATTTAATTTAAAACCTCGTGGCTAACAGCTTGGAACTGAGGGGAGCCTCGTCTGAAAACAACTGCCCCCCCTTCAGTTGCTGGGAGCAATAACATACTGACAATGGGGAAACAGGAACCTGCGCTTTTGGATGTAATAAAGTTTTTGCAGGCAAAGGCTCAGCAACAACAACATGACACAGAGCTGCAACCGCTGAGAATTTGGATATGAAGAGACTATACCACATCCCTGTTGTTATCCCCTCTCGTACAGCGACAACAAAGGAGAAGGTGCAAACCCAACTTGGCAGGCAGCGTGGATCAAGGCTACCGTAGCTGTTCAGCAGTAAAGAAAAAAGCCACTAGCTGGCAGACTCCCCATCGCTGCTAATCCACCCTGACACGCTTCTCCCCCACGGCAGATTTTGTGAGGGTGAGATGCTGTTTTGCTCTTTCATCAGCTCTTTCCCATTTTACGCTGGGAATTCATTTCAGAAATGCTACAAAAAGCCTGTCGGAGTGTGGTTCTGTCGTGAAACTTGGGTTCTGGTGTTGACCTCACCACGGGGCGCCGTGAGCCAGCGCCGTGGGCTGCGGGTCGCCCTACTGCACGGGTGCTTCTTCCCTCCCCAGAAACCGCCGCTGAATTCAGTCCATTTTGTCTGTGCAAGCGCACCGAAGGCAGGGGCATAATCTGCAGGTAACGGGGCTATACACATACACGACTGAAGGAATAATTTAACTTGTTGATCATCTATTAGGAGGGGAAAAGGCTGAAAGAAAGAGTAGGAAGAGGGGGAAGAGACCGAGTCAGTTAAATCTGGTTTCCGTGAGTGAGAGATTTATCAAGACAGAAACTTACTTATAAACTGAAATGTTTGGTGTAAGAACTGCGATAATAGCTGTGGAGGCAGGCCCTGGCGTTTTTCAGAAGGAGATTATGCATTAATTGAAAGGGATTCAGAGAGTCATTTCTCAGTGTGGGAGTGAGTGTTGGCTCGTCTGCAAAAGCTTCATCTGAAGAACACGCAAGTTAAGCTCCTGAGAGGACAGGCGATATCACACAGCCTGGGACAGGGTGGCTTGAAAATGTTTTCAGTTAAAGGCGAGGCAATGACTAGCGTGCTTTTTTTCAACATCATGCTGCAGAGATGAACGAAGTTTAGCCTATTTTTAATTAGTGTTTAACTATTTTATATTTAACCGCTTTTTAACTGTATTTAGATGTTTTTTAACTGTAGGAGTGTGACTTGCCTTGTTTCTACTGGATTTACTTTTGCTTGTGTTGTCCTTAGGTGTGTCCTGTCTGGCTTTGCAGCATTTTTGATGGCCAGAGAAACAATGAAATAGTGACCCTTCCTGAGTCAGAAGGTGAAAGTTGGGTAACCCTGCTGGGAAATGGTTAAACAACGCACAAAGGCAGTTGTGATTTCTGTTACTTTTAGCTCTTGTTTATCTTCAGTAACGAGTAGTAAGGACCTCTTCTCATAAAATAAAACAAGTCTCTCTTCCATTCTGGTAAGCCAGTAGTTGAGAGTTTTGGCATACCTTTAATAGAAGTTCTCGCCGTAAAGGAGAGAGCCCCAAGGAGGTCAAACAGGACCCGTCTGATACAAAACAATGTTTAAGGCAGCATAAAGCAAATTAAGAACATACTTTTAGGCCTTTTCCACATTTCATAAGAATCACACAAGCCCAACTGTAATAAAAATTTTGAGTGGATTATTCTTGACGAGTTTGCTGCAGAAGCACTCATGGTTTCTCAGTGTTGGATGTGGGGTTAAATTGGCTTGGATCAAATGGCACTTCTTTTTTTTCCCCTGTAATTTTTAGGTAGTGTAGTCCCATCAGTAAACTATACCATTTGTGATTTTTGAGTCTCAGCTACTGCTTTAGTAAATTCTTTTTCTTTTCTGTAATAACGGTTTAAGACACCAGTGTAGCAAAGCTCAGTTTTATAGTTTAGCATTTAAGCAATCAAAAAGACGTTAAGCCTGATTGAGAGTGCAGATCCAACAGAGTACTGAAAGAAGGAAAGCAGTGGCTGTGGCTGTTACAGGGAACAAGTTGCACCATATGTTTCCAAACCCTGCTGGTTTTATTTACTGGTTTGGTTTCAAAAGTCCCCAGTAGTTTTGCAGAAGTTCTACTTGTCCCATCAGCAGCCGTAAAGCCCCATGCCAGAGAGTGCAAACGGGACTGAGACATGAAACTTACACAAATCACACAAATTTCAGTGTCTTTTGTAATAAGTTCATTTTTGCGAGCCTTGGGTCTTGCAAAGCTGAGTTGAGACTTCTCAATTCTCAGGTATTTTGGAAGTCTTGTTCGTGACAAACAGCAAAGGCTGTTCTTGTTATAAGATAAATACTGAAGAGCAATACTTAAATGCTTTGTATTGGTTGCTGATGAAAAATGAAAGCCAAATATGGGAAAGTACCTGCATTTTTCCATTTATGTATGTGTACCTGCTCTACTCTGTCCACATGGACACGGCAAACCTGTTGACTTCTTTCCCTTTGCTGGTATCTATTGCACAGCTGTAGACACATATACCTGTCCTTAGCATGTTTTTCTTGTGTAAGCCATCCCAGTTCTGCAGTCTCTTCAGGTCACATTTTCTTCAATTCTGATCATGGTTGTTGCTGTGGTTTTGAGGTTCTCCAGTTGGTCTCCACCTTCGCTGAGCTATGGCTACCCAAACCGAACACAGTCCTTAGCTGAGGCTTTTCTGGTGCTGATTAGCACGAAGACGTCACGTGTCTTGCAGAGGGTACGCTATGTTGTGCATCCTAGTGGGGCTGTTGCCGTTGCACCACAGCAGGACACTTCTGGCCCCCCCCCCCCACTCCGGTCTCCCACCCCGCTGCCTTGCTCTGTCCCTGGGCTAGGGACGCTGGCAGTGTTGGTCCCTGGGCCGGAGGGCAGGAGATGGTGGATGTTGGAGATGAAATCCCCTCTGTAGCTGTGGGAGGCAAATCCTGGTGTGTGGAGCGCGGCCCACCTCGGTGGCATGGATGGGGAGAAGGTGAAGTTGCCACCCATCCACATGGAGGGATGTCTGCAGTGAACGTCTGCTGTGAGGTTTGCAGCCATCTCCGCATGTACGTAAAGAGGACCTTGTGAAGATATATTTTAAGCCAATTATATTTTTGCTAAGGCAAATTACAAAGCTTTGGAGGTTTTTTTCTGAATAAGAACAAAAAAGCAGGATGTTTTGACACCTATTTATTATACAACTACTGGAACACTCCGCTACATCAACTGCCAGGAGGTAAAAAATATCGAGGTGCTCATGTTTAACTGTATTTAATTGCACAACCTCACCTGACATTGGCTGTATGGGCTCGGAGGGAGTTAGTATGGAGATTGCCAGTGCTAAGACCTTGCCTTCAGATGTACTACTGAGGAACTTGGTACAAGGTAAGACAGGAGAAGGTGGCTTTAAAGCGTGTATGTTGAACACAGGTAATTTCATAGCAGCTCTAAGCTGAAGTGTCAGCAAGGTGCTTCCAGCTAATGGAGCCCATGGGTTGGTGAGCCCTGGGACAGGGACATCCCTCCGTGCTAGTCCCTGGAACTAGTGGCATGAGGCATCTGCAGAAGCAATTGACCAGAGTCAATCTGCAGGACTAACAGGTGGATCTAAGAGTTGAATAATGATCAGCATTTGTTACCTCTGGGTGATTTGTGTAGCCTGCATTTAAAAAAATCAAGGGAATCACCTGGGTTTCCAAGCATATACTGTCAGACAGCCACTTCTCCAGGGTAGCAACAAGGCAGACACCTCCCAGCCTACCTTCCCATGCAAACTGCTCACAGCACCACGGGGGCTGTGGTGACGGCACGCAAGGTCTTTCCGAGTCGAGGTGACCTGCTAGGACAAGTCCGTAGTAACAAGACAGGTTCAAGAGCAAGCTAGGAAGGAAAGTCAGTGAGGCAAAATCAGGATTAGTAGGTTACAAAGCTAGGCACAGGATAGCTGACTTCCAGTGCAGCTCAGGTGAGGACCCAGGGCAAGGTTGTGAGCTTAAATGCAGCTCCTGAGCCAGCAGGCAGAAGGTGCGTGGGAGGGGAGAACAGATGAGGCTTGTCATAGTGCAATATCAGAGCTGACCTTCGATGCAGGCAGCCAGACCCCTGGGAGAGAGGGGGGAGAGGCTGCAGAGCCCGTCAGCGCAGTTAGGCCCCAGACAGCATGGTCAGCCTGAAGCTGACTCTTCTCCAGGCTGAGTGGATCCAGCTCCCTCAGCCTCTCCTTGTGTGTCCTGCGCTCCAGCCCTTGACCAGCTTGGTGGCCTCTGCTGGACTCACTTCAGCGTGTCAGTGTCCCTCTTGTAGCAGGGGGCCCCAAACTGGATGGAGTGTTCCAGGTGTGGTCTCACAAGTGTGAAAGAGAGGGAAATGATCGCTCCCCTCCCTGCTGGCTAGAATTTTGCTAATGCAGCTCAGGGTGCTCTTAGTCTACATCTCCCCGAGGGCCCATGGTGTCCACCAGGACCCCCAGGTCCTTTTTTGCCCAGCTTACTTTCTAGACAGTTGCCTCCCAGCCCATACTGGTGCGTGGGGTTATTCTGTCCCAGGTGTAGGGCTTTGCCTTTGTCTTAATTGATCGTCATGTGGTTACCATCAGCCCATTTCTCCAGCCTCTCCAGGACTCGCCATTTGGTATCATCTGTGAACTTGCTGGGACCGCTCTCTGTCCCTAGTCTGAATTGCTGCTGAAGACGTGAAGCAGAACAGGCTTCAGGATCCATCTCCGGGGGATGCCACTAGCAACTGGCCACCAACTGGACCCTGTGACACTGACCACCATGCTTTGGGCCTGGCAACTTTCTAGCCAATTTTCGACCCAGTTATCCAGTTCATGTCTCATCAGTCTGGCTATAAGGGTACTACGGCAGGCAAAGACCTTGCCAGGTCAAGCTATACCATATCCGCTCCTCTCCCCTTTTCCATAAAGGCGATCATCTCATCGCAGGAGGCAAACAGGTTGGCCAGGCCCTATTTACCCTGTTTAAGTCCATGCTGGATGTTTGCAGCATGGTCTCTAGTTGCTTCTGGGAGGATGCATATCATAACTCTGTGCACTGTTAATGGCTTTGGATTGCATTTTTTGGATTGCATTATTTTGACATATAGTTATTCCTGGTCCCTGAAGGTGTGCTCATCGTGGAAGAATAAAGGCAGTTCTCTCAGCATGCAAACGGATGCTGGTGGGACAGGCGCGGCTTGCACTGCTTGCTGCCAGACCAAACTTACGGACTGCTATTTTCCCAACTGTCACTCTTCTACAAGCAGCAGAGAGGGAAAAGAATTTTATGAAGTGCAAATCTGTATTTCATCCTGTTCCCTTCTCAGTTTCTCCATCTGCCTAAAATTAACATCGTACTTACCCAAACTTTGCTAACACACATGACAAGATGAGTACATTGGAGTCCTGCTTCATTTGCTAGTAAGACTTTTATTCAATTTCTGTTTGCTTACTTCTGTATGACTGAAAACATGCATTTCTGTTCTATGCATTTATACGAAAAATTAGCATTCAGAAAAAAAATGACTGCTCTGCAGCATAATGTAAATATCAAGCACCTTTGAAAAAGTAAATCATGAATATATACCCAAGGAAATATTTTGCCTTTTGATTTCTCAAGAGAATGACAGATTTTGGCAGAAATATGTTTTAAGATCTGGAAGGCAGCAAATTATCAATAGCAAAACAAGATAGTCCTCATAACTCAGAGAAATATGTAGACAGCAGAAAAAAAAAATTAAGATTTTGGTAATATTCCCTTTGTAAAATCCAAACCATATTGCTTGTAAAGAAACTACATGACCGGTCTCTTACTGAATATTGTTTTAAAAATTTAGGGCTGTAGTCTGCAAATTCTTATTCATGTAAATCATTCCTGTACATTTGCAGCTGTAGGGGTTTGCAGGGTACAGCTGCTCTGTGTCTCGGCTCCCTCAGGGGGGTCATGCAGGTGATGGTAAGGAAGTTACTCAGTAGAGATTCCCGAGTCTAGTATCCGTGTTTCTTGTAATACTGGGCTCGTGCAACCACATCGTTGGAGTAGTCATCGTGGGTGGTGCCGATGTCCATTTTGTCATAGGTTTGGACGTTCCTAGGACCGGCGTTGTAGGCAGAAATCCCACCTGAAATGAAACACCAAAAGAAGTCATACAGACTTTAAAAAATAGGGAAAATTGCAGCCTGATGTGTTCTACTTTTACTGGTTTTGAAAGCTTTCACTTATCGGGACTTCAGAAGGGGAGTAGGTGGAGTTATCAGAGCTTCTTTGACTTAGGTGGGGCTCTGCAAACAGCTTACAGTTATTCCTGAATCCACCAAAACATCAGAGAGATACCTGAGGTTTTGTGTTCACAGCTATTTGCAGCTTGATGAACTTGTACCATTTACCTGGCCGAGCACAAGCCCTTCATTTACACTGGGCTTGTTCAGAACAGAATAGAATAGAATAGGATAGTACCGTATTATATCGTATCACATCACATCATGTCATATCATATCATATCATATCATATCATATATCGTATCCAACATCCTTGTAACTTCTCACTCATCCTTGAAAATTACCTCTCTTAAAAGAGAGTTAAAACACACTCATACATTGCATTATCTTTGTCTCGCAGCTGCGTATATGCTACTCCACGTGCCGTGTTGAAAAGCAGAGGTGTCTGAGGTGGCTGTGAAACGAGCCCGCCGTGGCACCCCAGCAGTCCAAGGGGGTTGCAGGGTGCAGCCTGCTTTGAAGCAACTGGCTTTTCCGCGTTGCGCAGCACACTTCTGCAATTCCCTGAGAGCAAACCCTTTGTCTCCTTTGTCAACAGAGATACGGAGTGAACTGCTGGCCCCGTTCAAGTAAACCACAGAGCTATTTGTTAACCTGAATGGCTGTGGGAGACTCCTCATGGTCAGATAAGGAAAGCTCAGCTCTTATATAGACTAGATTTCAGGTGGCAATTCAGCGAGGCTGCCATACTGAGGAAAGGCAAAAACAACACAGAATTGAAAAAGCTTGTCTTTTCCTGGTGAAATAAAAGAGGGGTGAAAAGCTAAGCGACAGCCTCTTAGAAACGTGGTTCTTGAGGAACATGGGAACTAATTCAGTATGTTCTCATCTTAAAGTCTTTCTTCTCTCCTGGACAAAACCCGTGGCCTGTACCTTACCTTTCAGCTGTTGATCCTTTGTCCAGCGCGGGAACTTCCTCTGTATTGTCTTTATCATGTCGACAAGTATGCTTGTGCCCTGGATAATATGAGCTTCACTGTTCCATGCTCCCACAGGTTTATGTGATCTTTTGTCAACCTAGAAACATCAAACCAAGCAAAAGAAGTCATTTCCCTGCTGCAATGGATGATATATCTAGAAGGCTTACTTTTATTTATATGGTATTTGTTTATCAGGTTTGAGTGGAGTATAAGCAAATACCTGCATTAAGCCAAATCCATTTCCATTGTCACCCCAGCCACCCTTCAGTATTTTGCCGGCATGAGATTCCCGGGAAATGATGGCAGCAATCACGGCTGGTTCGACGCACAGTTTTTCACCAACTTTCTTAATGAGGCTTTTATATTTCTGCATAGCTCCTATGTCCCCTTCAGCAATCTTTTCTGAAGCACGAACTCCTGTAATTAAAATCAAAAGTAAAGATATTTGCTTAATAACTTTTAAAACTCAGAATTGTCTCTCATCTCTCTCCTTCTAATATAGACAGAATTACATCAAAATTTTATTTGCCTCGCCTCTGAGAGGAGGTAGATGATCACCTATAGGGATATTATGCAGGCTCAGCAGCTAGTGTGTGTTCAGCACTTTGGAAATGTGAAGGATTTGGGATTATTGTGCCATGGAGAAATGCAGCTGTCTGGCGGAAGAGGGATACTCACCACAGTAGGATAAACGCTCTGGCTTTGCAGTTTTGCATGAAGCCCCAGGGGTTTTAATTCTGGTTACACTGCCGTAGCAATCTGTGCGGCCCTGGGAGGCACCTGCGGAGGCGAAATGGAAAGGCTTAAGCAGTAAAAACCTTTTGTGACTGCAAGTGAAACCCAAGGGGAGGCTGCACCCTGCAGAGGACGGGCTATGGGGCGCAGGAGCTGCATGGGGCTGCCTCTGTCGCTCCTTGGGACGGAGAGGAGGCGAGGTCCTGCCCTGCGTCCTGCACCCTGCACGCTGTACCCTGAGCCCACCCGACCCTCAGAGGCCACCCCTCCTTCTGCAAGACTCGCAAGGGGGCCCGAGCACTCTCTCCTCCGATAGAATCTAGCGGCAACCGAGATTTTGGGGAGGGGGGTGAGGAGGGGCATCAATGTCTCCTGCTTCCCAGCCCCGGGGAGCGTGTCCCTGGCTGCTTGGGGCGAAGCAGCGAGGGATGCCAGACTGACTTACCCAGGAGGGCAGCAAGGCCCAGCAGCACGAATATCAGGTACATGGGGTGGTTCTTCCTGAGCACACAGAGCAGCCTGAAAAATCAATCATCAGTCAGCATTGGCACGCACGAAGACACGAATATATCTCACTGCTTGCCGAATAAACACAAAGAAACTCTTTCTGAGCTGATGGGGTGTTTCTCTTGGTTGGGTAGGCAAAGCAATACACAAATGGAATTGCGTCTCTTTTATAAGAGACCCCAATGGCAGCTCTCCTGCTCCGGCACAAACCAGGCTGCAGCCACTCACAAGAGACTTGTAACCTCTCACTTCTGATGGTGTTTCAAACCCGTGTCTTCTATGACATCTTGGTAACTTCCTCCGAGTCTCAGACCCCACTATTTAATTCAGAAAAAATAAAATTAATGTTCAGTGCCCTGTGCTGCTGTGCTCCCACCATGAACGCCCTTGTTCCCTGCCCATATTCTGTGTACAAAGTGCCTTCGCCACACCTGGACAGCTTTGCCTGAATCTCCTGACACTTTCTTTATACTCAGAAATTGGCGCTTTCAAGATGCAAGCTGTCTAACTCATTGTGGCTATCATCTCCTTTAGGGTGAGTTAGACTCTGGGAGCACCCATTTCCCATCACTGGCTGTGAGGGGAGCCTAGGGAGATGATAGGCTCACGTACGGATGAGAGCCATCTAAATTTAGGTGAGCTAGATCCAGAACTACAGGACAAATCTCAGTATCCTTATTCAAGCAGAAATCTCATGCAGCAAAAAGCTGCAGTCCCTGGGCCGCCGAGGAGATGGTGTTGCTGAAGGGAATGAGAAGAGCTCCCACCCTGAGCGGTCGCATCTTACCTACTTGTCCACAGCTCAGCTTCTGGCACAGGACTGAGGTCTGGGGAAGTTTAATATATAGGGAAAGCTACCTTCCGTTTGGTGGTAATCCAACACTGTGATGAAATGTATTGGGCTGTGGTGTGGTGAGGCTTAACAGCATTTTTCTCTAATATAAACAGAACCTGTTGCACTATAGACATTGGCATGGTGGCAAGTATGTTCTTGGGAGTGGCATTTCCCAGATTTCCAAAGAAAAAAACCTACCCTATTTTTCTCTGTGTGTCTCTCCACCTACATCTTGTATTTCACACCCTATTCCTGGAGGGAACCATGGTGAGGGCTGAGCTAAAGACCCAGCACCCAGCTGTTCTGCAGGTGTTTGCCCCAGTTCCATCCTGGCATCCTGGGCTGTGTCCCTTCTGCTCAAGAAAAGACAGCTGGGACTGACCCTCAGATATGTAGCACGGAGGGGCTTGCAGCCCTGCCGCCCGGGCTAGCACGCTCCTGAGAGACTGGCCATGTCCGCACTGGTGGCCCATTTCCCCTGGCCTGGGAGGTGCTCCCATGACAGTGTCCTCTGCTGACATCGCTTGTCAGCAGAAAGAAATAATGACGCCTTGTCATTTCAGCTTTTTTTTTTTTTTCATAAGAGCTTTTAATGAGCCCAACACATCCCTGAAATGATTCACACAACCCTTTGCCTCAACATTTCTCTCTGCTGTGGGGGGGAGAGGTTTCTGGCCTACGCCTGCTTGCGAGTAGAGGGACTGTAACGAGCCAGGCGTTGCCAGTCACTGAAACTGTGTTTGCCACCTGGGGACAGACACCAACGCTAAGGACACTGGTGTCACTTCAGTGAGGGGTTGTTTGCCTGCAGTTGCCTAAGTCAGAGGGTCTTGCCTCTGTCCACCAAGCTTGTTGCCTGCCCTCGAGAGATCTCTCCCTCCCTCTGCTCCCCAGCCACGTTTCTGCACACTCACAACCCTTTCCCCACCACCTCACACGCCAAAAATACCACAGGGGGGAAAAGTATTGCCCGCTGTGGGTGGGGGAGTCTGGTTGGTGTCTTTGGAGGCTGCGGTCAGTCTCCAAAGGGTGCGTAGGGGGCAGAAAGCAAAGCGCACAAGTGTTTGTTGGGCACAGCTTTATTGGTGGTGGGACTGACTCATTCTGCCGATGCCTTCCTTTGCAAGCCCCCGTTTCCTCGATGGTGTGGATGTATGGGGTCTCATCCCACCTGTGTCAGTGTCTTCACAAGATGGAGCCGCTGCACGGGGCTGGCTGTGATGAAAGGAGCCATATGCTGCTCCCCTAGGTTTACTTTTGTTAGTTAACACCTGGGCAGCGGAGTGCCTTATGGACCTGGCATATTTGCTTGAGAAGATCGATATTTTAACATTATCTCTTGGAAATCTCACGGAAGAAGCTGATGAATAGCAGAGTGGGGATTTCCCCCACTTTTAGCTGGAGCAAGGCAAATAACACTGCGTCGGTTATTAACTGGTTGCTGTGGTCGCTGTATTAGCTGCACCTGTCTCTGTGCCCTCTCTCTGTCTTCTCTGAGGACCCCCTCAGGCTCCACAATTTCACCTCTCTCACGGGGCTCCTGCTCCTGTGGTGGGACCGCAGTGCCAGCTTTCCCAGCTGCTCTGCTCTCCTCTGTCCTCGCAGTTTATTCTCCGTGGTAGTCTGCAGTCAGAGCAATGAGGTGACCCAAAACAACCTTCTTAAAATGTTGCCTCTTTACCTCTAAAAGCAAAGCCCAGCTTTGCAGGGAGAAGGGCTACAGATGCTAAAGTGCCACTTAATGTTTTAGGTGAGCTGTTTCAGTGCAGGCCCATTACACCTGGGGTGCTGGCATCACTGTTTTGCTGACTCTCCCTTGCCCATCCCTTGAATGACTGATGCCTAAACTTTGTTGGTGCTCCCAGAGCCGACGTGGGGAGCTCCTCTGTGGGGTAAGCTGTGCAGCATCCGTGCAAACAGCTCCTTCATCGTCTCTCATCATGCGTGCCGAGAAGATTACATCTACATTTTCCATTCCCTCATCTTCACAGAGCCACAGAAGCACAGAGTGACCAAGGTTGGAGAGGACCTTGGGAGGTCTCTAGTCCAACCTCTTGCTCAAAGCAGTGCCAACTTTGAAGCTAGATTGGGTTTCTCAGGTCCTTGCCCTGTCTTGTTATGAACACCTCTGAGGATGGAGATTCCCCAGCCTCTCTGTGCAACCTGGCACAGTGCTTAACCACCCACCATTTTTGTGAAAAAACTTCTTTTCTTTTACCAAGTCCAAATGTGCCTTGTTGCAACATGTGACTCTTGCCTCTGACCCTCTTTCTGGGCACCTCCAAGAAAACTAGGCCTCCCTCTTCTCTATAAGCTCCACGGAGGTAGCTGAAAATGTCCTCCAAAAGCCTTGTCTTCTCCAGGCTGAGCAGACCTAGGTCCCTCGACCTCTGCTTGTAGAACTTGTGCTCCAGCTTGGTGGCCCGCACTGGCCTACAGCTCATTAGGGTCCGTTTTATACTGGGGAGCCCAAAACGCAGCACAAGTGCCGAGTAGATGGGAAGGATCATCTCCCTGGCCCTGCTGGTGATGCTTTTCCTAACGCAGCCCAGACGGCTGTTGGCCGCCTTTGCTGCAAGGGTGCATTACTTGGTGGTTAACTTGCTGTCCACCAGGACCCCCAGGGCGTCTTCTGCAGAGCTGTTTTCAAACTGGCTGGTCCCCAGTATGTACTGGTGCCTGGGGCTTTTCCGTCCCAGGTGCAGGACTTGGCAGCACCTATAGTTGAATTTCATGAGATTCCTGTTCAGCCCGTCCACGTTCCTCTGACCAGCAGTCCTGCCTCATCAAGCACCTGTGAACGTGCTGGGAGTGCTCTCTGTCCCTAGCCCATGCTGGTGCTGAGGACACTAAACAGTACTGGCTGCAGGATCAGTCCCCGAGGGATGCCACTAGTAGCTGGCCACCAGCAAGACTCTGAACTATTGGCCATCAGCATGTGGCCACAACAGCCCAGCCAGCTCTTCAGCCTCCGTATAGAGCAACTCAACAGCCCTGCTACTGACAGAGCTCGGGTATGTGGTAAGTGCACGACACCCACCTATAGTACATGTAGACAGGGCCACGATGATCCAGTCAGTAAATAGTGTTCATGAACTGTCAGTAGGCAGCTCTTCATCGATCACAGCAGTCACATGGGAGGGACAGCTCTGGTTTACCCAGAAGCCAGACTGCAGGGCATTGCATCAGATCTGGTACCAGCTACTCTGTGCTCTCCTCTCCTGTGTCTGGCAGGACAAAACTCTCTTGAACTGTGTCAGTTCCTTGATCTGAATCAACGGAGGTGTGGCTGAATAGGCTGGGAAATCATAAAATAAAACCTGATTTAAAGGGCAGAACTGGGACCAATTTTCTCCTTGCCTGCCTTGCAACAAGAAACCTTTCCAGTTGTTGGAAATGAGGTCTTTCTGGAAGGCCAAGGGCTGCAGCGGGGTGGCTCACGGGGTGAAGGCACTAGAGAGTCTCAGGTCAGCCGCATTCTCACTGTGTGGGTTTTTTCATGCTCTTGAGCATTTCTCTTCTATTGCTAATTAGCTTAATAAGGATAGGGTAAGAAATGAGTGATCCTAATTATGCCTTCAGGGGAGAAACTGGGCTGATATAAGCTTCCCAAAGCAATGAAGCCCATTTAAGCTGTGGGAGGTTACCCAGCCCGTGGCAGGGAGGTGGGATGCTCTGGGTGCTGGGAGCTCCCGCACTGGGGACAGGTCCCTTGACCCGAGGTTGCACCGTGGCCCTGTGGGGAAATGCAGGGGCTCGTAGATGGTTGAGGCATGTGAGGAACTGGCAAAACTTCATGGATGAGAGGAGCAGCCTAGAAGGGGTAGGCTGCACCTGAGCTGTAACGCGGCCAGGCTGTGGCAGTGGAAATTAAAGAGCTTGTAGAGGAGCGTTTCCACTAGAAGCAGGGGAAAGCTGACAGATGTAGAGGACTACCTGATTTGGACTGAATGTGATCTACAAGGTGGACACAGCTGACATTCAGTTTACCTCTGAAAAAAACAGGAGGGAAATAAACAGCATGATCACAATAAATGAGAAAGACAAAACAAACAGAATACAGTGGCAAGGGTTTGGCACATGCAATATTAAGCAATGAAGTGAGGATAAACTTAAAAGTCCTTCTGCACGGTTGCTACCTGCTTCAAAAACAAGCCAGGAGAACCCAAATGCCTGGTGCCAAACGACAACCCTGAGAGCAGGCATCTCAGCTACTTGGTGGAGGCTAGAAAACCAAAGAGATACAGCACTGCCAGCCTCATAGGAATGACAGAGTAGGATGTAGAGGTGGAGGAGTGATGCCGTATATGAAGGCTAAAAATGTCCCACTGAAATGGGAAAAAGCAGGCCATGTGCACCCAGAAAGGGAGTATTTGGTTTCAAGGAAGGCACTTAAATAAACTGAGGCAAGCATTAGAAACAACAGTCTCCAGCAAAAAGGAGCAGCCCCAAACCGAAGAAGGCTGCAAGCACCCTGGAGGCTGTTAAAAAATACCATGTTAGAAGCCCACCCTAAAAGCATGCCACAACCCAAAAAGAAAACAAAATGTTGCCCCCTCAAAGGAAAAGTTAGGGTGACTACCATAGGGAAAAGGCTGCTATTCAGGAAATGGAAAACTTGTCCATATGAGAATTGGTGGTAAATTGACATAAACCACAGGAGATCACATATAAACAAGGAAAAAGACTGAAAAAGGCTTTGGAGAGTGCCTTGCAAGGGATGCTCACACTGTTAGCAAAAAGTCTTCAAATACATCAGAAGCGGCTAGGGGCTTGATGAAAAGGGTGTGGAAGGCACACTCAGGGGTGACAAAGCCTTAGTAGTCCTTTGTAGCCTTTGTGCCAGTCTTTACTGTGGAGGCCATGGGCGGGTTCCCACCCTGGGACAGTTGACAGGAGCCAGATTAATTCAGTACAAATAGCAAGTACTGGAGCAAACAGAAAAGCTCCCTGTCAGTGAGTCCGCACTGGCCGGGATGGCTGGGGGCACTGAGCTGTGCCACAGCAGAGCAGGCAGCCTGGGCAAGGGCTCTGCTGCCGGGCGGCATCCGTGCTGGCGTGACGATGGGCGGCCGGTGTCACCCCCAACTGCAGCACCGGCTCCAGAGGGGTCCTTGGGACCACAGGCTGGTGTCTGTCCTGGGCAATATAGGAGAGTGTATGTTAAAGATAAGGTCACCGAGGTGATGGATAAACCTGGTCAGCGGGGAGACGGTCAGCCCAGCTCCCATAAGGAGCAATCCTGCCTTGGTTCCTGGTGGTCTTCTGAGACGGTGTCAGCGAGCATGTGGAGAAAGGCCAGTAGGTGAAGTATAGCTGTGTCTTCAAAAAGGATTTTATAAAGATTCAAACCAGCCATGGCCATGGCTTTGCCGCCCAGGAGGCTGTGGAGGCCAACAGCACCAGCACATTCCCAAAGCGACTGGATGGATTCATGGACAACAGCACCATACAAAAGGTGCATGCGTCTCCTGCCACCCTTGTTAAACAGCTGGGGATGCTGGAGGCATAGGAGGAAAATGGACTGTATGCAGAAAGCAGCCAAGCTCACGTGTCCTCCCCAGGCAGCATCTCCACCTGCTGCTGCTGGAGACAGACTTCAGCGGTGACCGACCACCAGTATTACCCACATTGCATTTCTCATATTCATGTGATGCCTCCAGTTTAAAGGGGGGTCAGTGCTGCCCTTTCTGGCCTGGATAAAACATGAGGTTGTTTTTATCAGGAAGAAAACCCCATAAGATGAGCCTAGTATTTTGGGGTGTGGTCCTGAGTGTGTCCAAGGCAACCACCAGAGAAGCACTGTCCTGGGAACAAGTTGCTGGCTAGGAAATCCCAGGCCACTTTTTCAATGAGTAACGAAGCGGAACAAACTCGGTTATTCAGCGCTGCATTGCTGTGGTGGCATTTCCCTTTGTTTTCTGCATCTCTCGGAGAGAGAGACATGGACATGTGGCTCAAACCGATCCAACTCCAGTGGTCAGAGTCAGTCGTCAGAGCAATCTGTTCACGCACGTGGCTTACGGCTGTGGCCCATGGGGACTTGTTTTTGGCAGTGGTTTCCTACTGCTTCGGTTACTGCTGAAACAGGTTGTTTAATTGCTCCCTCTGCCTGGCGTCTAAGAAAACCAGACAGTGCAGCCCCAGACTTTAGACAGATCCCTGCCCAAGCCATGGAGGGATCGGCCCATACTGCCTGCAGCTTAACATGTTGACGAGAGAGAAAGCTTGCCACCTCACATTTGCTGTTTATTGTAAGAAGCACATTTAAATACATTTCCCAATACTGGCATCAGTTGTAAAACCAAAGTATAGGACCCTAACAGAGAAGATCTTTCTTCCCTGTCTGTAATTTGTTGTCTTTTCGATTTGCTGACTGCTGATTCTGATGCAGTGATGTTAGCCTGGAAAGGTCCTTGAACAACACCTATTGCATGTCCCTGCTCCACAGCAGCATGACATACAGCTAGTTTTACATGTTGGTCTTGTTTGTTCTTCAAAACACCCACTGAATGTTGCATTGCTTCATTACCTGGGAAGTTTTTTGAAGTATCCAACGCAAACCTGCCGCCAAACTGAATGTTACTTGCCTTACTCTCAAGGGGAAGGGAAGGACGTAGGTCATTGCCCTCCATTTCTTTTGCATATCAGAAAATCTTAACTGTGTCCTCTTTCTCTTTCCTGGACAAAAAGAAAATCTAATTCCTTGTTTCCTATAGGCTGTACCTTCCATTTGAGTTGCAATCCTCCTGAGCACATTTTTGTTGGTGCGACAGTCTCGCACACTGTAGCCGAGCCTCACTGATGCTGACAGCTGAACAGCTCAGAGGACAATTACCCCAGGTGCTTCATATACAGTGCTATGATAAAGATAAATCCCCAAATGGGATTTTCCCTCTTCCTTTTTTTCTGCTCCTCCTCCCCCCCCGGCATCGACTCGTTCCGTTCCCACTGGATGCCCCAGCCCTTTCTGTGGGATGGTTGCCCGCCCGCTCCGCCCCTGCTTACACACCTGCTTGAGCTCCTCGAGTGTTTTGCACCTGTGTTTACATTATTGCAGTACTTTTTGGTTCCTAACTGGTTTTTGTAGTTTTTAACCATCAGTGGAAGTGCTCATGTTCCTTCTCAGCGTAGCTCATAGTTTGATAGCTCTTGTCCACCATTCATTTTCCAGCCACAGATTTGAGAGAAACTGGTGTAGGACAGACTTGTGTGGCTCCACTTGAAATGTCTCACCAGTTTGACCACAAGCTGCTGATAATCAGTGCTTTTTGTACTTATCTTAAGGCCCTGCATATATGAGGGCACTTCAGATTGCTGCTGAAAGCCTTATCAGGCTCATGATATGGCACAACCATGGCTTCTCTCTTGGCCACTTACCCGGTAACATGAGGACTTTGGTTGGCCTGAGGTGGTTTTTGCCTGCCAAGCCAGGCTGCCAGAGCCCTCCAGACTGTTTCTTGCTGCTTTGTCATCCCCCAGGTGCTTGCGGAGCCATCATTCAATCCTTTATTCTAGCATCTTCCTTGGTATTGCAGCCAGGTATCCTGGTCTGTGATTCCATGGACCTTTCTTTCCTCTCTGATTTGTCTTTTCTCTTTCCTTACCTGTTGTGGTGAGTTGACCCTGGCTGGATGCCAGGTGCCCATCAAGCTGCTCTATCACTCCCCTCCTCAGTAGGACGGGGGAGGAGAAAATAAGATGGAAAAAACCGCCGTGCATCAAGATAAAGGCAGTTTAATAAAGCAAAAGCAAAGGCTGTGCACAGAAGCAAAGGAAAACAAAAGATTTATTCTCTACCTCCCATCAGCAGGTGATGTCCAGCTGCTTCCTGGGAAGCAGGGCTACAGTACGCGTAGCGGTTGCTCCAGAAGCCAAATGTCGTAATAACAAATACACCCCCCCACCCCACCCCCCCCCCACCCCCCCCCCCTTTCTCTTAGCTTTTATTGCTGAGCAGATGTCATACGGTATGGAATATCCCTTGGGTCAGTTTGGGTCAGCTGTCCTGGCCACGTCCCCTCCCAAGATCTTGCCCACCCCCAGCCGACCGGTGAGGGGGGCATGTTGGAGAGGCAGCCTGGATGCTGTGCGAGTGCTGCTCAGCAGTAGCCAAAACACGGGTGCGTTATCAACACCTTTCTAGCTACTGATACAAAGCACAGCACTAGGAGGGCTGCTGTGGGGGAAAGTAACTCCATCCCAGCCAGACCCAATACACCTGTGCTTCTGCATTTTCTGATATAGAATCATAGAATCATTTTGGTTGGAAGAGACCCCCAAGATCATCGAGTCCACCGTTAACCTATCACTACCAAGTCCACCACTAAACCATGTCCCTTAGCACCACATCTAAACGTCTTTCAAATACCTCCGGGGATGGTGACTCCGCCACCTCCCTGGGCAGCCTGTTCCAGTGCCTGACAGCCCTTTTGGTGAAGAAATGTTTCCGAATATCCAATCTAAACCTCCCCTGGTGCAACTTGAGACCATTTCCTCTTGTCCTGTCGTCTGTTACTTGGGAGAAGAGGCCGACCCCCATCTCTCTACAACCTCCTTTCAGATAGTTGTAGAGAGCAATATGGTCTCCCCTCAGCCTCCTTTTCTCCAGGCTAAACAACCCCAGTTCCCTCAGCTGCTCCTCATAGGACTTGTGTTCCAGACCCTTCACCAGCTTCGTTGCCCTTCTCTGGACACGCTCCAGCACCTCAAGGTCTTTCTTGTAGTGAGGGGCCCAAAACTGAACACAGTACTCGAGGTGCGGCCTCACCAGGACCAAGTACAGGGGGGACAATCACTTCCCTAGTCCTGCTGGCCACACTATCTCTGATACAGGCCAGGATGCCGTTGGCCTTCTTGGCCACCTGGGCACACTGCTGGCTCCTATTCAGCCGGCTGTCGACCAACACCCCCAGGTCCTTTTCCGCCGCGCAGCTTTCCAGCCTCTCCCCCCAAAGCCTGTAGCGTTGCCCGGGGTTGCTGTGTCCCAAGTGCAGGACCCGGCACTTGGCCTTGTTGAACCTCATACAATTGGCCTCGGCCCATCGATTCAGCCTGTCCAGATCCCGCTGTAGCGCCTGCCTGCCCTCCAGCAGATCAACACTCCCTCCCAACTTGGTGTCGTCTGCAAACGTACTGAGGGTGCACTCGATCCCCTCGTCCAGATCATTGATAAAGATATTGAACAGAACTGGCCCCAATACTGAGCCCTGGGGAACACCACTTGTGACCGGCCGCCAACCGGATTTAACTCCATTCACCACAACTCTTTGGGCCCGGCCATCCAGCCAGTTTCCTACCCAGCGCAGAGTATGCCCATCCAAGCCATGGGTAGCCAGTTTCTCCAGGAGGATGCTGTGGGAGACGGTGTCAAAGGCTTTACTAAAGTCCAGGTACACAACGTCCACAGCCTTTCCCTCATCCATTAAGCGGGTCACCATGTCGTAGAAGGAGATCAGGTTGGTCAGGCAGGACCTGCCTTTCATAAACCCATGCTGACTGGGCCCGATCACCCGGTTGTCCCGTATGTGCCGCATGATGGCACTCAGGATGATCTGCTCCATAACCTTCCCGGGCACTGAGGTCAGGCTGACAGGCCTGTAGTTCCCCAGATCCTCCTTCCGGCCCTTCTTGTAGATGGGCGTCACATTTGCCAGCCTCCAGTCAACTGGGACCTCCCCGGTTAGCCAGGACTGCTGGTAAATGATGGAGAGTGGCTTGGTGAGCACTTCTGCCAGCTCTTTCAGCACCCTTGGGTGGATCCCATCTGGCCACATAGACTTGTGCGTGTCTAGGTGGCGTAGCAGGTCACTGACCATTTTTCCTTGGACTACGGGGTCTTCATTCTGCTCCCCATCCCTGTCTACCTGCTCAGGGGGCTGGGTGTCCAGAGGGCAACTTCCCTTGCTGTTAAAGACTGAGGCAAAGAAGGCATTTAGCACCTCAGCCTTTTCCTTGTCCCTTGACGCTATGTTTTCTCCCGCATCCAATAAAGGAGGGAGATTCTCCTTTGGCCCCCTTTTATTGTTAATGTATTTATAGAAACACTTTCTGTTGTCTTTTATGGCAGTAGCCAGGCTAAGTTCTAGTTGGGCTTTGGCCCTTCTAATTTTCTCCCTGCATGACCTCACAACATCCTTGTAGTCCTCCTGAGTTGCCTGCCCCTTCCACCAAAGGTTGTAGACTCTCCTTTTTTTTCCTAAGTTCCAGCCGGAGCTCTCTGCTCAGCCAGGCCGGTCTTCTTCCCCGCCGGCTCATCTTTCGGCTCATGGGGACGGCCTGCTCCTGCGCCTTTAAGATTTCCCTTTTGAAGAATGTCCAGCCTTCCTGGACACCTTTGCCCTTCAGCACTGCCTCGGAAGGGACTCTGCCAGCCAGACTCCTAAACAGGCCAAAGTCTGCCCTCCGGAAGTCCAAGGTGGCAGTTCTGGTGACCCTCCTCCTTACTTCTCTGAGAATCAAAAACTCTATCATTTCCTGGTCACTATGCCCAAGATGGCCTCCAACCGTCACATCACCCACGAGACCTCTGTTCACAAACAACAGGTCCAGGGGGCACCTTCCCTCGTGGGCTCCCTCACCAGCTGTGTGAGGAAGTTCTCTTCCACACACTCCAGGAACCTCCTGGACTGTTTCCTCTCTGCTGCATTGTATTTCCAGCGGACATCTGGCAAGTTGAAGTCCCCCACGAGAACAAGGGCGAGCGATCGTGAGGCTTCTCCCAGCTGCCTGTAGAATACTTCATCTGCCTCCTCATCCTGGTTGGGTGGTCTATAACAGACTCCCACCATGATATCTGCCTTCATGGCCTTCCCCCTGATTCTTACCCATAGGCACTCAACCCTCGCGTCACCGTCCTCGAGCTCAAGGCAGTCCGGACTCTCCTTGACATAGAGGGCTACCCCACCGCCTCTCCTTCCTTGCCTGTCCCTTCTAAAGTGTTTATAGCCATCCATTGCAGCACTCCAGTTGTGCGTGTCATCCCACCATGTTTCTGTGGTGGTGACTATATCATAGTTTTCCCCCTGCGCAACGGCTTCCAGCTCCTCTTGTTTGTTGCCCATGCTCTGTGCATTCGTGTAGAGGCACTTCAGCTGGGCTAATGATCCTGTCACCTTTGTGGTGGGAGAAGCCCCACTTCCTACGTGTCCAATCATCTCAGGCGTTTCCGTGGTTCCTAACAGATCAATGACCCCTGTGTCCCTGCTGCCGTGTGGGTCTCTCTGTCCTACCTCATCTGAGACGGCTGACTGAAGGGCCTTGCTGGCACGCCATCCCTCATTCATTGGCGTGCCACCCCCAGGCTTCTCTCTAGCAAGCCTGGTTTTATCCCCTTCCCCCTTCAAATCTAGTTTAAAGCCCTCTCAATGAGCCCTGCTAACTCCTGCGCTAGGATCCTCTTCCCCCTTTGGGACAGGTGCCCCCCGTCTGCCGCCAGCAGGCCTGGTGCCATGTAAACCAACCCGTGGTTGAAGAACCCGAAGTCCTGCCGGTGACACCAGGCTCGGAGCCAGGTGTTGATCTGCTGGCTCCTCCAGTTTCTTCCCTCATCTTTCCCCGAAACTGGAGGGATAGAGGAGAACACTACCTGTGCTCCTGATCCCTTAACCAGTCGACCCAAGGCCCTGAAGTCCCTCTTGATTGCCCCGGGACTTCTTATTGCTACCTTGTCGCTGCCTACCTGGAAGATCAACAGGGGATAGTAGTCTGAGGGCCATACTAGGGTGGGGAGCTTTCTCTTCACATCCTTGACCTGGATGCAGCAGACTTCCCTAAGCAGTGGGTCCGGTCTGCATATGGGCCCTTCTGTTCCTTTCAGAAGGGAGTCACCTATGACAACAACCCATCTCCTGTTTTCCTTTGTGGGAGCAGTTTTGATGCAGGACATAGGCCGACTAATCCTCGGCAGCTAGCTGAGCCATCAGCCTTGTCCTTGTTTGGCTCCACTTGCAGAGCCTCGTACCTATTGTGCAAGGGCACCTGCGGAGGTGGGGTAGGCGCTGAGGAGACACGCCTGCCTCGCCGGCGAGGCACTAGTTGCCATTGTCCCCTGTCCCCTAAGTCACTGTGTTCAGCCATGCGGGGAGAGGATCAGGATTGGGAGTCCCCTGCGACAGGCACCGTGGCTGCCTGTTGTGCCTGTCTCAGGGAGGGCAGGGTGCGAGCCCAGTCGTCGATCTCCCTCTCACACTCCCTGATACTCCTCAGCCTGCTCACCTCCTGCCAGAGCTCTGTCACCAGGTGGAGGAGTTGCTGTCCCTGGGCGCACCCCCACAGGTGTGCTTGCTGCTGCTGCCGCCTGGTACTGCCATCAGAGCAGGGCACACCCTGCAGCCTGGCACCTGGCCGGCAGCGTGTTCCACCCCAGCTCCATCTGGGGAGCTGCGTCAGTCGTGGCAGGGGCAAGGCTTAGAGTGGCCATGGCTTTCTGCCACGTGGACACCACTGCTCCCTCGTCCAGCTGGCGGAGCTTCAGGGCCCTCCCTGCACGCCCTTCCTGCGTGAACTGCTGCTTGGTATTAGATCATTTGCTTTGCAAAGTGCCTGGTTTTTTTAATAGGCCATGGGTCAAAAGGGTGACCAAGAGTGTGACCGCAGCAGCCCTGCGTACACCAGCCAGACGAGTAACTTCCAGTAACATGGACACGGGTGACCAGGAAAAGATTGGAGGGGGAAAAGCAATCTGAACCCACTGTTTCCTGAAGGAAAGCTTTTGCTTAAATCTTAAGGCAGTGTGCCAGTGTTAAACTTCCTGCCAATTTATCAAACAATTATATTTCAACTCATTTTCTGCAGAGATTTTCCTTATTCACTACAAAGTGCTGTAGCACCCTAAAATAATATTTGCAACAAAATACGGAATTCTCGTAATCAGGATTTAAAAGTAGACTTAAAAAATAAATAATCCTTTGTGTCAATGCCGCACAAGCCAGCAGGCAGGTCTGCAGGCCCTTGGGTGCTGCTACCATAATGTGAAGCAGCACCTTCATAGGTAACCCATGCAGAAATTGGACTCCTGAGGAGCTCACAGATCTGCAGGGATGGCAACAGCAGTAGTGGTGACAGGGAGCTTGCTGGCAGCAATTAAGGGCGACATGAAGGGAACCAAAGAAAGCTCCACTCTTGTTCACCCTGCAAGCTCAAAAAACAACTTTATACACATAGGCAGCAATGAGATTCCTTGCCCCATTTGAAGTTTCTACTGATCTACCAAAAAATGCATTCTTAGGTTTTACATAAGAGGTTTGTATAACATAGAGGTTTATATAACATAATGCACCAAAGACTTCAACCTATGAATTTTACATAAGTTCTTTCAAGTAGAAGGGATCAAACCATGTGATAAGTTTCATAAGTTTGTACTACAAAGTAATGATTTTACTAAAATTATCTTAATATAGTGCAGGATTCACTGAAGACTAAATAATATATAGTTTAATACCCATGGTTGCTTAACATTGAACTGTTTTCTGTAGCCTTAAAAAAAAAAAATCAGTAATGTTAGAGACATCCTAGACCTCCCTCTGGTCTCCAGAGATGATAAAATGAGTTTGCTTGCAAATACATCAATCATGCACAGCCCGTGCTGTGTTGGTAAGCAGGTGAGTGACTGGCCAGACAAGGAGCACAGCATTAAAATTGCTGCGCTTGCAAAAGCTGTCTCCAAATCAGCTCTCACGCTGCCTGCGTTGCCCTGCCCGGCAGCCCAGGCACACATGCAGCGCAGCCCGGTGCTGCCGGGCAGGGACTGCCAGGCACATCACTTCTGCATGGGCAATGGTGACAGCCAGCAGAAAGGTGCCCCGACGCCTCCAAAATGGTTATTCAAAAGGCTAAATGTGAACATCCTTATTCCCCTGTTCACAGGTATGGGGTGAGAGGCCGGCTCGGGCTGCCTCACGCCCTGCCTCCCAGCCCAGATCTTCTCACTCACCCCAGTCTGCAGCACCATTTTCCTCTCCCTGTTCTCAAGTTGAGTTATAGACCCATTCCAAGAGTACTGAATTGGGTTAGTTACTCAAGTTGCAGGCTGCTGCCCACTGGGCCCCATGAAAAAAAAAAAGATTTGGATTCAACATTTATCTTTATTTTCTCTCTTATTCTCAGTAAACCTAAATTTGCACCCAGACCCATCCACATTGAAGAACACTTTCGAACAGAGCTTATAAACCCAGAGCTAATTCACTCCTAATTAGAAGTTGGGATTCCTGGCAGAGGGACAGATGCCGAAACGCTTTTAAACTTGGAGGAAACCCTGCGTAAAGGTGCCAAAGCTAAAGCAGGAAAGGTTGTGGGTTTTTTTTACCAACACTATTGTTGTGATACAGCTCCTGAGGTGGATACATATGGGGCTGGCTCCTGCTCCAAGGGGAGTCAGCCCCGAGGGCTGCTCTCTAATGGAAAGGTGTTTTGCATGCCTGCTATGGCACTTGCAGTACTTCCCATATAGAGGATTTCCCCTGTGTGAGGCTGCTTTTCACCCTGAAGAGGCCACCAGCCCCACCACGGCCGTGGGCTCCATGGCTTGGGAGACTAACAGAGCATGTTTAGCGTTGTCCCCCCCAAGGCTGGCCACAGGAATACACAGCTAGTGTAGAAACATGCAGAGACCAGAGGCTCATTGAGAAGTCTCTTCATTGCCCAGTAGCTAGCACAATCAAGGGGAAGCAAAATTTCAGTTTGGGGGCTTCTCCCCCTTGTTGGCCAGGGAGAGGGAAGGAGGTGGATAGAAGAGACGGGAAGAGCAGAGCCGATGCCCATAGAGAGCTGCTTGCATGTCTGCACCTGGGGGATGCACGAACAGCCCTGGGTTCAGCTCCGAATGAGAGGAGGCACCTTCCTCACCCAGCACTTAAACATCGTTGGTCTGTCCCCGCCTGCCTTTCAAGGGCCCCAAGCTCGTGGTTTCTCGTCCCTGCAGGTCCCCTGGAAGGCAGTGCTGAGCTCGCCCACCGGCAAGTGGGGAGCTGGTGTTTGCTGGAGCGAGCAAGGTGCCGTTGCCGTTACCACCAGCATCGGTCCTGCCAGGAGACCTGAGGAACAGCTCTGGGTACTATGATCACTACTGGGCTAGTCTATGTAGAGGAGAGGTTTGGTGATGGTGTGGGTTTATGAACTAGAACCCATTTCTCTTAAAGTACTGGGCTCGCCTAATCACGCTGTTGGCGTAGTAGTTGTCTCTGTCGCATGGGTCTTCCTCGTAGACCTGGACGTTGCCCATTTTTGCACGGTACATACAGATGCCCCCTGGAAAGAGTTAAGAACGGGTTGTTACAAGCTTATAAGTAAGAAACAGAGATTTAAAAGTAAAAATTCCTAGCCAAAAGGGTCACGCATCCCACTAAACCTACATAACTGCTTGGGAAATTGCTAATTGTGCATTATTGTCGAAAAGTGACTGATTTTGCATAATGCTTATTTCTATAGTGAAGGAACCCATGACTTCCTCCCAATGCAGGTGGAAATGGCACACTGGTCCCAGAAAAGTGTGTAATCTAAAAAGACAGTGGCAGAACAAGGATGGGAGAGTAAGAAATAGCATAGGGTGAACAAACCAGCGTGCAGATAACACGGACTACAAGCAAATCTGGATCCCAAGCTTCCTTGGTACAACAGCATGCCACGATAAGCCTGTTGTGTGGCCGTGCCTCAATTTCTGCCTTCCCCAGTGGCTCTTGTTTGGTTGTTTTCTACCTTATTTATCCACCTTACAGCCATTTCACTTGTAGGATGAATAGATAAGAGGATAACTTGAGACATGTTCACGTTCACTGAGCACAATGCCTTTTCCAGGAAATTTAAGGAGGTCCTGGATCTGGCCATTCACCAGCGGTGGCCGAGCCGCTCAATGTAGTGGCCCTCTGTAGGCGATGTCAAGGGGCAACCTGCCGAGGCTGTGCGCGACACCTTTGCCCAGCCCTGCACGGGGTGCCTCCATGCCGCTGCGGCAGCTCCCAGGCTGCGCTGGTCTGCTGCTGCTTCCTACTGCAGCAAAGCTGCCAAGGAGCTTGGCGCCCCACCACAGTCCTTCTTCTGCAGGCAGAAACATGGAGGCCCTGTGGACAGTGCTTTGAGCTGGGAGGCTGTGTCTATATTCAGACCTCTTGCCGGTCTGCTGTTTTGGGATTGCCTCTTTTAAACTGGAAAACTCTGGGTTTGTTTTTTTTTTTTTTGGTAAGAGATGCTGTAAAATCTGCCAGACTGATGCTCTTTTTCCCTTAAAAGTGACACCAACAAAGGCCCAGCACTCCCATCACTCAGTGTGTCCCTTTCTAGTATATAGCCCATTGTGTACCTCTCAGCTGCTGGTCCCAGGTCCAGGTAGGATGTCTTGCCCGTACTTCATTAATTGAAACAACCAGGATAGTTGAGCACTGATTTATGTGTTCTTCACTATCCCACACTCCAAAAGGTTGTTGCTGCCTGCCAAGCTAGAAAAGTCAAGCAAGAAAATCGGTTTCCCTCTGAACACAGCCACCACTGTAGCTTCCCCTCTTCTTTGTACTCCCAGGCTGTGACTCATTGCAAGTGACCTTATTCGGGACATCACTTAAGCACAACCTTTGATTCAGAGGGAACACATTTAAGTGCTGTCTTGAACACACAACAGTCATTTGCTAAGGTAAGGCCCTGGGATATACACTACATTACTGTTCTCTTACTCGTACTTATCATCCCAATGTACCTGCATCAAGCCGTACTTGTGCCGTTCCTGGTCCCAGCCGTTGTTCAGGAGCAGGCCGACGCGGCTCTCCTGCGAGATGATGGCAGCGATGAGTGCCGGGTCCAAGCACAGGTTTCTGGCTACTCTCTTAATCGGGATCTCGTATTTCCTCAGGCGTACAATGTCTGCCTCAACAGTCCTCCGTAGCGTGGCAAGTCCTGTGGCATAGGAAAAGGCAGACTTACATACCCTTCTGTCCAAAACCCTCGCTTTCCCCTTGAGCAGGTGTATCAAAGGAGTAACTCCAGTTTTGAAGAAAATGCAGCTACACTGAGTTGGGCAGTGGTGCTGAGGAACAAGCCCTATCAGCTCTGACCATGGCTGGGGAGCTGCTATGCCAGTACCCGAGGGCAATGAGGGGAAGAGGGCAGCTTCTCAGGAGGTGAGACTGCACGTTCATGGTCCTCTTCTGCTGCTACACCGCTGGAAATGTGGCTCTGGAGTCAGAAAAGTGAAATTTCAAGTTGCATTTGAAAAAAGTGAGAGATGTGTTACTACCGACCGGCCAAACTGCAGTAACAGGTACATTGTTAGTCTGTGTATAGAAAGGTGGGGTTTTTTTAAGGTAATTTTGGAACAGCTTGAAAACAAGCAAGCAGATCCAGATCCATGCTTGGACACCTACAATCAGGTGTCTGCCCCAGAAGTGTCTACATCCGAGGTATGTAGCAAAGTCTCTGGACGTCTGGGCCCTAGGAACTTGAGGCAGTCAGCTATGCAGTGACACAGGGCAATAACACAAGGCAAGAAAGAGGGAAATGGGAAGGAGTTACCAAAAATGGGTCACCCAGAGGTAGGATGGCTACACACATGAGACCTTCCCCCTGCAAAGTGTGTCTCTGGCAGGTCACCAATGGCCAGCTCAGCCAACATGCCAGAACCTGGCTCTGCACATCTCCCCCTTCAAGCTGAGAGGCCCCAGGGTTTTGTGAGGATGTTGATGCTAAAGTCCTGGCTGATGAAGAAGCTGTTTTGACTGAAAAGGGGTTGAGCCATTTCACTTTACTTAGAGGCTGACGATCCTGACTGTGGGACCTGAAGTTTGTCCTCCCACTTCCCACCAGGTCTGGAGGCTTCACAGCACCTGCCATTTGGGGAAGGGAGGTGTTGCTTTCTCCCTTTTGGCTAATTGAATAGTTGCACCACATTTAATGGAAGGGGGAGCATCTCTCTGTCAGGTACAAACAGGTTGACAAAGCAAGCAATGAATGATACCTACCACAGTCTGGGGCTCTTACGGCTGTACAGGAGATCGTGGGGGCTTGAAGAGTGCTTATATCGCCATAGCAACTGTAACTCATGGATGGAGCTGAAAAATTAAACGAGGTGTTTGAACACATAAGATCTCAGAGCAATATCGTACAGCGTGCTGCAAGTGAGTACAAGTCAAGCATGAGGGATTCATCTAGACCCATAATTCACATCACCTTATGTTGGCCATGCTTGCATTGTTGCCACTGTTCTCCATCGATAACGTTATCAATGAAAGCTAGAGAACAGAAATTTGTTCTTTTCTAATTGAGTAGGTTGAAGTGAATGAAGATAACGACAGTTTAGATGAATAGGCGTCTGCCCTGTTAGATCTAAAGGCTGGTGTGGGAGAGGGGAATCGCGGCCTCTGCATTTATTTCAGAGGAGTTTTCCCGTTTGATGCCCTCTGATGTCCAGGACCCCTCAGATGACAGCTGGTGGTACCTGAGCATCCTGGCTGGGAATATCTCCTCTATCTCTCTGTAACTTGGCGAGGAATTAATTCAGGAGAGTGCTTGCCTCAGCCTGGGCCAATTACCCTGCTTCCTCAGTAGCTGAGGAATGAATAGCTTCCGTCAAACCGCCTGCGACATTTGCGAGACTATTTCTGAGTAGGCAGAGAGATTGGATAAGGTTAATTGGGAAAATCAAGAGGAGGTATGTCTATGACTCCCTTTTGGTATCAGTCCCGTACGCCAGATGTGCTGGTTTAAAGGACGCAGGTGGGCGGCGAGCAGCCTCCTACGGCAGCCGAGGACCTTCAGCCACACAGGGTTTTACAGCGCCGTGCAGAAAGGGGACCGCAGGCCTGACGGCATGCCTCCTCTCCACAGTCCCTCTGCAAACAGTTCCCAGGGTGCTGTTGACAGCAAACCAAACCCAAACCCTGGCTCACCGACAAGGGCCGTAAGGCCTAGCAAGAGCAGTGCGGCGATCATGGTGGTGGCTCTCCTCAGCTGCTGCAGGAGACCTGGAAACACAGTGGTTTGCAAAACGTGAAGAAACCAGTGCTGATTTTCAACAGCCCTGTAGCAAAGTTTGCGTACCAAAAGCTTCCACCTCGAGGCACTGGACGGGGATGGCATTAGCTGAAGAGGGGTTGGGGAGCAGAGGCCCCCTCTCTGCAGCACGCTCCCCACCTCACCCCCAGCGCAGGACGCAGCCACCAGGCTGAGAGAGCGGTGGTGGGAGGAGAAGCAAGTGATGGGACCCCCATCTGCTCCTTATTTCCTCCTTGTCTGGGAGATACAGGCTTCGCCTGCGCCTGAATGTCTCCTCCATCTTGTGTGCCACTACACCATCAGGTCGAGAGGGAAGGGACGAGCCTGGGGAGCTCGGGAGCACGGAGGTCCCCGTCGGCAGCCTGGGCCAGCAGGGATGTTTTAGCCCCTGTCACTTCATGTGGCTTGCTCACATGGCCCCTTCTGAACACTCACAGCATGTCTTTAGGATAAGAGGGTACAGTACCTTTGCTTTAATTATATAGGTGTTTGAAGTCTGATGTGCTACAGAGTGCACGCATCCTTTGCCTCTCTGTTCAAAAGGCAACAGGATTTTTGCTTGGCTTTTGGAAAAATGAGTTTTCAAAAATCAAGCAATATGACCCTCTCTGCTAAGACCATGCAAGACAAAGATTTTGGTGGTGAAATAACACTTCTGCATTAATTTCTGTGCGTGATAATGGCAGATAATCACTTTAGTAATAAATATGACTATTATGCTTATTAATAAATTCCAAAATGTCATCAGATAGTAGCTATCAACCGGAAAAAACATTGGCTGTACTTGCCTTGCTAGTGAGTGCATTTAAACTGAGCATTTTTTATGGCTTACAAATGTTTCTTTTTCCCCAAGAGGGTTTCAAATGCAAAACACACCATGAGTCTTGTAGGCAATCATCACGCAATGCTATTAACACTTTAAAATGCCTTACTGATTTTAAAAATGTGTGACCTTTTCCCTGGTCTGTATTTCTACTGCATGGATGCACAAACACAAATAGTCCACCGGTGTCATTGGAAAGACTCCCTTGTCCTGAGCGAGCTTATTCAGGCCAGCAAACACCCATGGCTGGAGCTGAGTACATGCAGTAGCTCAATTTGAGCTCTAAGAGTGAGTATTTGCAAGCTTGGATCAATACAGCTGGACCCAATACCTATTCATTCAAAGGCAAATCCATACGGGGCCCCATCAAAAGCTACAGGCTGTAGCTGTTTCCACATGCAGAAAATTGCCATATTACAAAGTTTTAAGTTATATCAGCCTTTTTTTTCCCCCTCCCATCACAAAAATCGTCACAGGCCTTAAGCAGAAAGAGCATAACAATCGTCATATCAACAAAATGCTAAATCAAAGCAAAATCAAGGCTTCTGCCTCTAAATAAATATTCTATGAGCAAATTCAGACTCACCTTCAGGTCTTCAATCGGCCTTTCTCTGAGGCAGGTCAGTTGATGACTTTTATATATATGTGTATGAAAAGGTACCCACCCTACGGGCTTTGGAATGTTAATTCCTACCTAGTGTGATGACACTTGCTATAAAGTACAGTAAGTAATATTAAGAGCTTAGTATTCTTATGATTCCTTTCATCCAAAGATTTGCACAAGCAGTGGTTAGTTAGACTCAGGACAACTCTGTGAAAGGAAATAAATACTGGTTTTCCCCCATCAATAAGCACATTGATGCACAATAAATGACTCGCAGGAAGCATTGCAGTGATTCAGTGGCAGAGGCCAGGCAAAAATCAGATCCTTGTCTGGTGCTCTCCTTGCTTTGCATCTCAGATCAGTTTGAACACATTTCTGGAAGGGTTTTTGTCTTGTTTCCTCAATGATTTCAGATTGGCAAGCTTTTAATTGAGTATCATGCTTTCATATGAATTCCAAAAAGGACAATTAAAGAAAAGCATCTCACTGCTTCATTGCTTGCAGCAAGCCTAATTCAGGAGGGTGACTTGAATACTTTGAGAGCAGAGGCACGGTTTGACTTTCAGATTTGGGGAGGCAGGATGCTACAGCTGAAATGAGGAGGAATGGAACTGGTATCTCAGCAGCCGAAGCCAGTGGGGGCACACAGGGGGTCTCTGGAAGACTTGCACCGTGTGGCCGAGACACTTTTCAGGTGTGTAAAACATCCGAGTCACTTGGCAATTGAAAGACGGCCTGGGAGGCCAATGCCCTCTAAGCCTGTCCCCTTCCCCACATTTTTCTCTTCACCAGGCTCTGCACAGCACGTGTGGAGGCTAGGAAAGCAAGATTTTCTTCCGCTAGCTGCCTCTTCATTATCACAAATGAAGAATTTTCTCATCACAAATCCATTTATTCCCCTTGCTCTCTTTTGAGCTTGAGACGTGGCAGGTAGGAAACAATGGTTTGGCCGGATACTGATTACTGGGTTCAAAACCAAATGATGGTTATTAGTCTGTAAAGCACAGGAGATGATCAAGTGGGCCTCATCACCCCAAAAAATCAATAAACACAAATATCATGGACTTAGATCCTGAGATAGTATGAAGGAGGGAAGCTTCACTGGAGAACCTAGCCCTATTTTTACAGGAGGATTGAGATATGAGTTAAGGTGAGTCTTAAGTATAAAACTCATTTATTTGGGTGAAACATGAAAATAATAGACATCTTCCCAAAGATTACAACAAGGCAGGTGTTCATTCTTCATGTACAAACCTGATATCTTATTGTGGTGTCTCAAACTAGACTGTCACTTAATCTTAATTCTTTTACTGGGGTTTAACATTTTGAATAGTAAAAGGTAAGTTTTGACATAATATAAGGTAATAATCTGTGTGGTATCTTTGGAAATAACAGGTAGAAAATAAAGATGTCACATGTACAGGGTGGCTTTAATTCTTTCAAAAGGAAAGAGTGACCAAAGAAATGCTGGAGGGGAGGAAAGCCAGAAGAAATGAGCTGGGAAAAGGTCAGAGTGCACAGCTTGATGGCAACAAACCCAGTAGATACATTCATTTGCCTTCTATAGAACAAGATCATCTCTATTAGAAAGAGATGTGTTCTCTCAAATAGATGAAAATAACTTAGTATTAACATCCAGTTACCTTTTATAAAAATGGTAGCATGCTAGTGACAATAAACTAGTGTTCCTCTGTCACTGAACCTGTGTTCATGCTGATGACTTGGGACCTTTTTTTGAAAAGTAGCCTCCGACCGTACGTAAGATTCCTTTCCTAATGCGTTGATCACTTGCTGACGGTCCTTAAGATAAAGTTTGGAATTTAAATACTGTATGTCTTTGCTACGTATATTCTCTCTCGTTTCTTACCCAAGTAATCACAGTTTTTCTACATTTCACAGTACTGTCACATGAATTCTTAATGCCTGCTCTGCATTACATTGCTCTTTATTCTCTCATTGAATGGCGGATGGTATGTTTTCAGTACAATTATTTTTATCTGTGCTGCTGTATACTCTTAGGTCCCTGGGGCAGATTCCTTGTGTTCACATAATTTCCAGAGTAAGGCCAAAGAAGAGGATATTTTTTCAGCAGCATTACGAATGGGGCTTTTTTTCGCTAAGAACCTCTTTATCCTCACAAAATTTGCCAACTGCCTTTTAGAGCAAATGCAGAAAGTGGGCAGCCTCTGTGGAAACAAGGTCGTGCTCACATACATTGAATGGGGCAGGGCTCTAAGGCAGGGGGCTTGTCCAAGGCACCACCACCTGAAGGGACCTGCAGGACATTAGAAAACATGATCTTCCGCTCAGAGATCTCTGTGGGACTGTAAACTCAGAGCATCGAATTCAGGTGAACCCCTTCGTGAGAGTGGGCTGCGTCTGTCACTACGACAGCACCACTTTTCATTTTTATGCTAGATTCAATTTGGAAAATGATGTCAAGTGTCAGTTACCTCTGACAGCCCATGACTCAACAGAAGGGATGTACACAGCTGTGATATGATGCCACTTTTGACAGGCTGAAGAGGGAATGAGTTAGAAGGCATCTTTCTTTGTGTATATGACTAAAGCAGCTCTTTCTAAATGGCTGGACTGCATAAAGAGATGTCCAGGAATGCACTGGACTGATGTCCCTGAAAAATGTTACCTTCTCTCATAATACTACTGTACCTCTTTTTATATTTTACTTTATTATTCTTGGTATTTTGTTCAGAAGCACAAGTTTTTGGATTCATATGATATTGTGAGACTCTCATTTAGAAGGACAGCAAGCTGCTAGCCTTCATGGCTGATAGTAGGGAAAATATATGAAAGTCATGGAAATACGATGTAATTATGAAGTTAATATTAAAGAAAAAGGACACAAAGGTTACCATTTAAAAAAAATATATAATTTTAAGGCCATTTTGCTGTTGTGTAATTTTTAAAGACAAAGGATGCCAGGACATACACTCCTTGTGCTGGATTTTGGTCAGCACAGTGTGTGATTGGGAGGGAGGGGATAGAAGGTCAAGGAAAGAGGAGGCGTTCACTTATCAAATGGTATCTGCATCTTCCTAAGCGTAAGAAGCAGGAAAGCTTCCTGGTATTCACAGGGGCATCCTGGCAATGAGCTGCAGCCAGTGACCACAGGCACAGCTTCCCCAGGGTCTTTTGCTGACACTGTTAGCTACACTGAGCTGAAGGGAGTACAGAGTGGACAAAAAACGCTCCCCGAATAGCATTTTCCACTTGTTTTACATAAGCTAGAAAGGAGCACACCTGAGATCTAAAGCACGCCAAGGTTCAATACCACCAGTTCATTCCTACTTACAGATTTATACGTTTTATTTCTTTTTTCCTCATGCCAAGTGATCTACCAGGGTGAGGTTTTTTTTTCATTCCACTTAGTGGAGATGTGATCAAAATGGAGCATCATTTTGAAAAGCATTATGTATTGCACAGGCTGTTCTCCTTCAGGTCAAGGGTGATATCACCATGTTGCACTGAGTGGTGAAAATACTATCATCTAAAATTACTTGGAACAATACCCATACTAATTACTGTCTCTGTTGTGAGTTTCAGCTCTGGTTTCATAACATCGGCAGGCAGATGCATTTCTCAGGTTGTTCCTTTTGTCTGGGATGTAATTATAGGTAACACCAGGTATTCACAGTCTTGTAACTGCTTTATAGGGAAGCTGCCCAGGACAGCTGATGTACATTGGTGCCTACCACTAACTGGCCAGTTAAAGGTGCATCATCTCAAGCAAACCCTCTACAGCAGTCTGTCCCAACTTTTAAAGGGATACAGCCAGTTTAATAATTACATTTCCATAGATTTTCTTTTCTACATCTAATGTACCTTTAAGTAATGATAGCAAAGGTCTTCAAACTTGTAAGACATGAGGCTCTCAGTTTTCACTGTGTTCAGGAGTGAATGGGTGCTGGGGGCCCCAATCTCTTCCCGTATCTTGCCTTTCTGAAAAATGCAGGTGGGCATTGAAATGACATCCTGCTCTGCACAAAGCATCTCTCTAGCCATTGTGTAAGAGAACTAAGACCAGAAGTGTTTACGAGGGGGGAAAAGAAAGTATTTTCCTTCTGTTCTCTGAAACAAAACTCTGAATTTTACTGTAGGAAAGGTGTTCTAGCAAAGAGGTCACTGGACTGGACCTTATAAGACCTCAGTTCACATCCCAGCTTAAAAACAGATCTGTCACCTAAAGCAAGTCATTTGAAGGTCGAGCCAGGAGAGGGTTTATGCTCGTAAAGCACGAAACAAGGCACTGTCACGCTCCAAAGCTGTGTTCCAAGTACTTGGCTGAGACATAATTCCGCTCCTGTTTGAGTCTAAAGTGGCCCGGCTGGAGGAGCTTGGTCCTTACATTCCAAAGTCTGAGCTCTGGCAAAGTCAATGCCAAAATCTCTGGGTGAGTGGGTGTTTACAGCACACACTCATGCATTTACTCACAAAAAGTGGCTGTGATGCCCACTTTGTTTAAACCATCCATGGCAGAAGCAAGACCAATGTTAGAAGATAACCTCACAAAGGCAGAAACCTACACTAACCTCCCTTTTCTGTAAATCACTTATGCCCCTCACCAAGACTGCATGCACGTGTGTTCACTCTTCAGCCTGTTGGGGTTGTGTTACTGCACAGCGGAGAACACCAGAGCCACAGGGGAAGTCGGTGGGAAGACAAGAGAACGGCCCTATAGTCCCTGTAGGGACACAATTGCATCAGCTTCATGTTCCTGAGACTGCCTTGGTGTTTCATATTGAACAGAGAGGAGGGGTGAAAAAAAATCAACACAATATTTTGTAGTAAGTGTGGAAAATACACAAAGCACTGGGAATAGGGAGGAGAACCCCATCTCCTCTCAAGTCCATAAGCTACAAAGTCACATTTTTCTCTTGCTCTTTCTTTCCAGTCCCACAAGCCTGACACTGTGCCGTACAAAGCTTCAGAAGCGAGGGTGGAGAGGAATGATGCGCTCGGGTAAAACATTTTGTAGTCACTCACTTTGGCAGCGCTCAAAGGCCTTCTGGATGCCTTGGATCCTGCCCCGGGGCACCACCCACTGGAGAGGAAACGCACGCACCTAATTCCAAAATCTGCATTCCAGGAAGAGATTGAAATTAGATACTGGAGCACCTAATTCTTGATGTTCCTAGGTCCTTCAGTAGAGCTAGTCTTGTTTTAGTTTCTCACATACAAAATGAGGATAGGACATTCATGACTCAGAGGGATGTCAAACTAACACCCATTAATAATTAATTATTAACTTTACCCATTAATCATGATAACTATTAAGAGCGTTTCTGTGTGGCTGGAATTCATGCTACAAAGCATTGAGGCCTGCCAACATTTTGGAAACCAAACAGGAAACAATTTCAGACTTTTTTCTAGGGCAGCACACTAACAAAAGAAATAATTAGCAAGGAGGAAGAAGATCAGAAAAGGAATTAACGTGGTTTTGTGTATTACAACCACCTGATTTTCATATAATGTCATCTTGGGAAAAGCCAATGGTTACTGAAGATTACATGGTTTGTGAAGCAGGTAAGTTAATTTTTAAACCTTTTTTATGAGAGTCACATGTTGAAGTCATACCACCAGGCAGATGATGTCTGAACAGGTTGTGTTCGAAAAGGCAAAGCACATTAACACAGATCCAACACTGAGCTGACACAGCTACATGGCTCCTGGATCAGTGGTCATTTATTTTAGGCAGTTCAAGCCATGGCTGTAACAGCTAAACCAAAAAAACGTAGCCTTAGAATATGCACCTCATGGGATCTCTAAGAGCAAGTTTTCTTTACTACCTCCTTTCTATCAACAAGCATCAAATATCTCTCAGTGTACATCCATTTAAAATTAATCCACCAAATTTGAACAAGACTTTTTTTGGTGATGCTCTGGTCTCTTACGTACTAGTTTAGCCAGTTTGATGCGTTAGCTTAAATTGATGAAGAAGGTATGGGCATATGTTCCCTTCTGCAGCGTATGATACAGAATGGTGCACTCCAGGGGAACAGATAACAAGGAGCATCTGGGAGACTGGAATGTCTTAGATTGTCACAATCACATTTGACGGGCTTAACACTGAAGGCTCCAAAGCATGATCCAAGAACAAAAGATCAGAATAGACCTTGAGAGCAGTAATTTGCTCAAATGTGGTGGAACCTATCTATCTATTCATCCTTTAAAGGGGGCTCAGGGACAACATCCCCCTCAGAACAGCTCTAAACTATTCTACTGTAACATCAAGTACCCTCCACTTCCAATTCTTTAAACTCTGGAGTATAACCCTCACTCTCAAACTGTCGTATACCGCTGTTCTAAGGAAACAGACAGATCAACCCACTACTGACACAGAATTTTCCTTTAAAAAAGTGGAATACACAGCTGTTGAATATGCAATGAGTACAAAAGCCATATTGGTTCTGCATCAGCTTGTGCTTGCTTGTTTGTACTCGTGTGTGTGACAGACACAAAATGACAGCATCCGTCACACTAGGCTGAGGACACTGGCTTTATTCTTACGTGGAAGACAAAGGGCTTGTTTTAGAAATTGTACTGTTCAAAGCCCAAATTTTCTATAGAAATTTCTGTAGAAAAGTATTCCTTTTAGAATTTCTAGATGGGAAATAGCACAATGTGGATTACTTGGAACAGAGGACTAGAAGGCATCAATTAATCTTTCGAGTCGGCCTCCCTCAGTGACCCCTATTACACTTGCAGGCAATCCAACCTACTAACGGGGCTGAGAGCAGCTGCTCAATTGTCACCCGCTCCAGAGTTTGTTTGTCATCCCTTCTCTTTCAGGGACCAGACTACTTCACACTTCCCAAATCCCGAAGTTCAACTCAGCACTTAACTTCTAGGTAGATTTCTTGAGCAGACCATCACAAGCATAACGTGGGATCAATCAGCGATCAACGAGTGCCCAGTCACGTTCAAGTAATCTAGCATTAAGAGCTGAACAACACAGATCTTGTTTGGTTACTAGTCTCCATGCATTTCTTTAATGATTACTTCATGCAAGCATCAAGCACAGACTTAAGCACTAATCATTACTAAAGTTACGTGCTGAGTTCATGCATAAGCCCCATAACTTCATAAGCTATACGTGAATGTTTCTCTTTATTGTATAATACCCTTTCACAGCTAACACATGCCACACCAGGTACCATTTAGTCTAGGCTCAGGAACCTTATTTAGTCATGTCTTTACATATACCATCTACCTGCTGTAAGCAATTAATCACACGCAACCTGTGTCCTTTCTAGATATTGCATATCATCATCATCATCATCATCTTCTTGTTTATCAGCCATATTGCCACTAGATCATTGTTGACAAAGTTAAGCTTTGTGGTTTTCAAGTCTGTACAGCTCACATTTCTTTGAGTTGGTGTTCTCTGTATTGTTTATGCTTCTAGCTTGCTGACCCAGGTCTTATTATCACAGACACTTCATTATTTAATTTGCACTGCAAAATTACTGAGCTCTATTGTAGAAGAATAGTTTCCTCCTTACTACTCAAACTAGAAGAATTTTCCAGTTCTTAAAGAATTTTTAAGTTTCAGCCAAAATAAAATTCTCGGATTTGGATTTCCATCTCAAAGCAATATGCAGATCAAGAATGGAGATCTTACCAAGAGGACCGTTCAATAACAGTTTTAATCTTCATTCAAGATGGAAAATGCAAGCAGACATGAAGGTAAAGACTTGAAGCATATAGATCTATGAGGCTGCTACTTCAAAATAAATTTAAACTTATTAGTAGCGTTTCAACTTCCCCTTTTACCCAAACCACGCATTCCTGCAAACTCCTTGTATCAGCACCGGAGTGTGTGTGGCCATATTACAAACCAGATGAAGGAAGAGATCCAACTGAAGAGTAACCTAGAAAAAAAATCAGCAGCTTAAAGTGACATGAAACCACTGACTCTGATTAGGATTTGCATTGAGTTTGTAATGGGGCTGTTCACACATGGAACTGAATAACCTCTAACAACAGACCATGCTGGAATCCTGACAAGCCCACGTGTTTCCACACAGCATGCAACTACGTTAGACATGATTTTATATTTCCATGGCCTATTCAACATAATTAGGACTCAGAGATGAGTCCTGCTGAGGCATTCTTAAAAAAGTTGTTGGAACATTGGTTTCCTAAATTAAATTTCATGCAACCGGGTTAAAAAAAAAAAAAAAAGCACTTTCTAGTGCAATTAGATAGTTTGTGTATTAAAAAGGAGATCAGCTCAAATCAAGTCTATTTTATGCTTCTAGTAGATTAATGGGCAGCTGTGTACATCTGAAGATGACTGCCTTCTCAAAGTGATGTCTTGATGTCAGACAGAACTCTATGTAGCTTGCTAGAAATCTAGAAAAAGCACATGCAGCTTTCTGGACCTTATTAAATGAAAAAAAAAATCCACAGCAACTAGACCACCTTATTTGAAAGGATGCAAAAGTCAACATTAGAATTAAAATAATTTTATTTCAATGTGCATGAACAGAAATAAAATATAATTTTTTAAACTTAGAGATATATTGCTGGGCTGGCCCAATCACAAGTGTTCTCCACTACAAGGCAGCGAGACTGACTAGACCCACTTCACTGCTTTTTGGGCCAACTGGATTCAAAGTACCACCTCAAAAAGGTCCTTCAGCACACAGCAGACTATTTTTTTATGAAAACGAAAGGAAAACTCATCAACTCTTCACCTAGTCAGAAATTTTACATTGTGTTCCAGGGAAGATCTCCCTTGAAAATGCTGTCCATTACTGAAGAACAGTACACAGTATGCTGCGCTATATCTAAACTTAACGGATCAAGGTTTCTCCCCAATACTTTTCTCTATTCTACTCTCTTGTACCAAGCATCTGCTATAAAATCCACACATTCAAAACCACAGAATTATACAAACCTGTGAACAAGGCTGTTTTCAATATGCTTGTTGCTATGTGCTATTACCTGCTGTATCAGCTTTAACATGCAGCGTACGTAGATGGCAAAAGGGCATTTCTCTTGACCATCTATCTCAGAATTCACAGAAGTTACGGTTCTTTTTACAACTTATAGTGCAATGTAGTTAAGTTATTCAATGTCATGATATGGCACCATAAGATAAGCAATCAATTGCTAAAATGCACAATTCCTTTACTAATCATTTTGTGGTGCTTTACTGATAATATAAGTAGTAATAATAAATTTTAAAAGACAGCTGGAAGAGAAAGTGATAGGGAAAGATCTTTTTAAAAAGTGTCTATCATCTCCTTTAATAAAGAAAATTAGACAAAAACCTGGAACTGTCAGATTCAAGGAAAACAATAGGAAGTAGTTCTTCACAACACAGTTAAACTGTGGACTCCTTGCCATATGATGTGGATGCTAGGATACTATGAGGATTTAAAGAGATTTTTCTTTCAAGATTTTAACCAGCAAATTCTCTCAGATGCAGAGTTCCCCAAGCCACAGATTGATTAAAGTATATTCTGGGGAAGCATTGCTATCTGCTCATCCTGTTTTTACTCTTCCTTGTGCACCTCCTTTTGGCCACTGAGACTGGATGCTGGGCCAGAGGGACCTTTGGTCTGACTTGGTACAGTTGTTTCTAACAGTTAGTTCAAAACACTTCATAAACTTATACTTAAGACAAAGTCCATCATTTGCCACGTTATTTAGTTAGAAGGATTGAATTACAAATGACATCCAAAAAAAGGAAAAAAAAATTTAAGCTTTTTTCTGCTATGACTCAGTTGTATAAAACTGTATAGAAAAATGAGCATTATGTGCAGATGTAATGAAAAGCAGTAAGCTTTATAAAAAACATTCTTAGAAATGTACCAAGCATAAACAAAAGATGATTTACAAATACATTTAGCTGTTGTTCTAGTCATCATCAGAATCTGAATCATATTTCTTTCCTCTGATGGTCTTCTTATCCAACTTTGTAAAGCTTGTTCCAAATTTCTTTTGGCTTTGAAAAGGTGGGTCCATCAAGTTTCCACTAGAGGAAAAGAGTAAGACATGTTGATTAAAGCTGTATTCATGCAGACAGTAAGTAGCATCTCTAATTACCTGTTTCTCCAGAAAAACATTGTAAGAGAACACAACCCTTACTCCTTAAAGGCACCCTAAGTAGCATTGCTGTGTTGCTAGCATAGCACATCCTGGACAAAATGGTCTGGCTAACCGTAGTTAAGACAGGAATATGAGCGTAAACAGCACTTGTGAGCAGAGCTCTAGAGAAAAACTGTCTGAAAGGGCTTTTGCTGCAAACTGATTATGCTAAAACCAAACACCTGTCAGGTTAAACAGTAACCAGGGAATTAGAGAGACTTTTCACAGACTTATAGAATCATTTAGGTTGGAAGAGACCCCCAAGATCATCGAGTCCAACTGTTAACCTATCACTACCAAGTCCACCACTAAACCGTGTCCCTTAGCACCACATCTACACGTCTTTTAAATACCTCCAGGGATGGTGACTCAACCACTTCCCTGGGCAGCCTGTTCCAGTGCCTGATAACAGAAAGTTCTGGTAAATGATCCACCCGTAAAGTTAGGCTATGGTGGTGACAGTTATCTTCTATTGCCTTCTATCCTGTAGTCTTAAATGTGGGATTTACGATGATTATATCGTACTGCTACACAAATAATTTATTTGCACTTCTGCAACTTATTTTCACTTTTTGTACTGTTCACTGGAAAAAAACACCCATATTCATGTATGTAATATGGACTAAGGTGCAGTTTAAGGATGACTTGCTGAGTTTTCTCTGAAGTGGATTGAAAATGCTCAAACTTTACTGCGTTGCAACTGTGACATCTAAGCATCTATAGCCGATTTAGAAAGGATTACATTAGATGCATGACTTTGAGAGGCCATATCAAAGCAGTGTAGCTACTCTATACACCTCACGGCAAGAACTCTGTTTATTTTTATTACTGTACAAAAAGGACAACATAACGCTCACTGTAATGTCTCAATACTTTGCCAAAGCGATGCTCTCTTCTTTCCTTTGCCAAAGTACACAGATTAAATAACTGGATTGAACTCTTGTGTGTCTTAAGCGTACAACGTATCAGTCAAAGTTACAAACTTTTACAGATTCTCCTGTCTGCATGTTCTCCTTGCGCTGTATCTGAAAACAAAGCAATCACAAAACAATTAATTACCTGTAATTAATTATGTCTGCACAGCCTAATCTCCATTCTAAGGTCTCTGTAGTGAAGTCATCAGTGTTACCGAGATCAGTAAAGCCCACAACATAGTCTTGTGTTTTTCCATCTTTTACTAGTGCTAGAGTGGGAATTACTTTGATGCGCAGTCTCTCGCACAAGAAAGGAGATTTTTCAGCATTTAATTTCAAGAATTTTGTCTCAACATGCTTTTTTGCCAATACAGTCAAATGTTTGTCCATTATTTGGCACCTGTGAAAAAACACCAAAATGTAGGAAGTGTTAGAATCAATAAGCTGAAGAACATGTATTTTAGAGAAAGTTCAAAAGAAACAGTAAAGAGCTAGTTCTATCATGTTAATTCCTCTGATACAACTTTTGTAATGAAGAATTTAGTTTCAAGAGAAACTGTGTTTCAAAGGTAGCTGGATTTAATGACTAACAAAGTAACAGCCTGGAGCACCTTTATTACACAATTACACCATCCATTTCTCTTATTTCTTCCTAATTGCTCCCACATACATCCGAAAGCCTCTCTCATTTCTTGAGGCCTGCATCTATTGATGAAATTTCCCTGACTTCTATTCTTCCTGCTCTAGCTTCACTGCCTTCACAACTGAGATGCAGTAACTCACTGTGCAGAGGGGAAAAAAAAAAAGAAATAAAAAGGTGATTTGCACAGACTGCTGAAGCAGTGCTTCAGGCAAAAAAATTTCACTGTTCTGTTGCAATGGAATAGGAGTGAGCATACAATTATTGTTTCTCAGCTAAGGGTCAGTAACATGAACCGCTCAAAATACTTGTCAGATGGCAGAGATTTGTGGACTTGTCACCTGCAATCTCAATTTTCTGGATTGTTGTCTTTAAGTGGTTTGGCTTAGCTGCATGAACTCTGTGATGTGACTGTCCTTTAACTCAAGTGGAGAGCCGAGTAGATCAAAAAGCTGGAGCGGGCAAGGATGAATGCAACTTGATACTGTGGTTGGTAAACCCGACATACTAGCTTCAAGCTGGTTGTCAGCATGACACATTTTACAAAGAACTTTAGAGAAAGTTCTTTCTCCTGTCTGAGTCTACAGACTTTGTTGGTTCAAGAAACAAGAACCAAACAACCCAAACCTGCTCTAAGCTACTTTATTTGCAGAGACACTCTTTCAACTTCTTTGAGTAAAAGCTAGCCAAATACAACTGCTTCAGATATTTCTGAAACTTAAACATTTAACTTAGAAAATGCAGGATGCAGAAACCTCACTGCATAATCCAGCTTTGACCTGTTTCAATTTCTCACATTGAGGCTGTTTCAGTTTATATTCTATAAGCTAGAGAGAACATAACACCTTGGGAGGAAAAAAAGAAAACAACCAAGCAACACCAGGACAATTGGCTCCTCCTTCAACAAACTACTCTACTTTGCAACTGCATTTTAACAGACATTGAAGACAGACCCACTGACAAACAGCCTACAACCCAGAATTCTGAAATTCCTCCAAGGAAGTGGGAGATCTTTTTTTAGGTTCCTGTTCCGAGTCAGGACGTATTCTCAGATCTATGTCTCTCACACCCTAAAAAAGTGACATAATCACAAAGGCACAGGCACAAAGGGAAAGCAGCTGCAATTGGTATCCACAGATCCTTTCATAGTGAAAGGTTAAATTCTGAAGATGCCTAGACAGGCTTTTGTTTATATTTTTGTTTTTGTTTGCCAGAACTGTCCAGAATATCTCTGTCTGGAATAACCAAAGTGATCTTTTTGAAATGCTGCTCTTTTATGGTCACTATGTTTACAGACCTGGCTCCCCCAAACTAAATCAATAATAAAAACAGCACTCTCAAATATTGTCAAAGAAGTTACAAATTTGTATCTAATCAACTATGTAACAGAGTGTTAATCATTGTCAAATCATGTCCAGATTAACTGAAATGGAAAGAAAAAAAAAAAAAAAAAAATCAAGTGTCTTGAGAAGGGAGCGAGATTTGGAAAATGAAGGAATTTGAATACTTCTAAAAATGCCTATTTATTTGTGGGATTTGAAAGAACAAAAGAACATGCCTGTTTTTGTAGACATCTATAAACAAAAGGTTTCTTGAGCATATCTTATTTACTATACCTGAAAGTTGTATCTCTATAGAAATGGCAAACCACGTTTTTACTTTCTTTGACTTCTTGGAAAAAGTCTCTCTCACTTGGGATTTCTCTGTATACTCCATGTCCTTTAGAAAGCCACTCCTTTTGGAAAACATGAAAGGAAATAATTAGTATGGAGTTTGTTAGTCCTGCACCTGTCATGCAAGCTCTACAGCTTTTAAGAACAATAAAGGAAGGGGCCTGCAGTGGGAACCCATTTCATACAGTAACAGAACGAGAAACAAATTACTTCCCCTCCTTTAGTTCTGTTTTGAAAATACGCAAATGCCACTAGGCTAGACAATACTTTTGGGTTGCCTCTTTCTCAACAACAGATAGGTGGTTGAGCAGTAAAGCTACCTTATGTATTTGGAAACACAAATCTTGTACAGAGCTGCATAAATTTCTGCAGCGCAGCCTCTCAGTAAGACTAGATTAGTTCAGAGAGAACACCGATGATGGAAAATTCTCAGCATTTGAAAACTGCTAATTGACAGCTTGGGCTACTCTCTCCAAAATGTTTGTGTACACTCAAAGAACTCTCGTCTAAAACTGATTCAAGTCATCACATGTATTAAAATGGATTTCTTCTAATTTTTCCCCTCTATGAAAAAATCAGGGAGAAAAAAGCCTACTAACTCACCTGCAACACGTAGATGTTTATCTATCAAATATACACTGAAGGTATCTTAATATGAACCAGGTTTCCAGAAAAACATTCAGAAAACACATGCATACTGTTAGTCATAAAATGTATGGAGAAACAGAATTTCACAAGCTAAAATTTACAGGCAACTTCAAAAACTGCCTGATTAAGCGTGCAAATACAGTTTAGAAAAAGCTTATTTTCTAGATTTTCAACAAATGTACTTAAGAAAAAAACCCAGCTTCTACAATACTGGAAGTTAATTGTAGTGTATTAAAACAAGTACAAACTAAGCTAAATGATTAGAAGTAGTGCAGTATGACAGAACTTGACAAAAAACTTAAGTTTCCAGTGAGGGAAAAGAGAATTTAGATAAATCACTGTTCTTGATCTTGCAGTTTTGTCTTAGCAGAGTGGGGAAAAAGAAAAAAAAAAGGTTTCCAAGCAAACCAAAAATATCCTGTAAGCTAAATTAGGGTAGAACAAAGAATTTCCTGAACATTGTACACATTAAAAATGCATAGAAGTATGAGCACATGAAGAAGTCATCATGATGCAAATCAAGAACTGACTTATCCTTCAACAGTAGGTATGCATTAATTCCCCTCTGCACAATCCTATTCCAGAATAGTGTGGCAGCGTACTCCTTTTACTGAGTAGCATCCCACTTCAAATTTGCATTTGAAAATGAATGAGAACAGTGACTTAAGATCAACTGACATGAACAAGTTTTCGCATGAGAACTACCACATGTTCACATCCAAGCGTTGACTTCTGAAAAAGGAAAACACTAGAATCAAATATAAACTGATCTTCTGAAGACAAGCAAATAGCGTGCCACTTTCTCTACTTCCGTGTTTAGAGAATCAAAGCCGCTAACACTGCCTCTCCTCCAGCATCCCAACCATGCCATGACATTTTACTGCATTCCCATTTCAACGCATGGCATTAGCTTTTATGAGTTCCACCACAGCCCGAGCATCTCCTTTCAACCCAGTCACCTCCCCCCCAGCCCCATCTATTTCTTTGTTTAGGTTTGCTTAGATGGAGTAAGCTAAGAAACCTATGGCTTCCCTACTTACAAATCAGGTCTCACACCATATGTTACCAAAATTTTGGTGAGAACTAGGTTCAAAGATACTTTTTTGGGAGCATAAAGACCACAATTTAGCATGAAGTATCAGAGATCAAAGCAGAATTTCTTTCCTGCAAGAAAAAATAAGCAGTCATACAAACACAACATTTCATTGGGTTAGAAGGAGTGGGACAAACGATTCCACCCTAGGAACAAGGAAAGACCCTGTATCATTCTGCTACAAAATACCTCAAGAGAAGAGCATGCATCACTTACATGCCGTAACTAACAATCTCCAGAATTCAGAAGCTTAAGGAGCCTAAAGGCTTATGATTAGGTTGCCTACAAGGCTTATGCTTCCAGATAGCAATGTTCAGTGAATATGGACACACTCAAATCTTTTTATGAGACTCTTTATCTTATTCTTATTGCAAACAATCACGGAGGTTCTTCTCTCCTCCTGCTAAAAAACACAAAGCATGCATACATGGACAGACACTCACTTTTCTGGATAATTCAAAATTACTAAGTACAGAAAGGTGAGGAAGAAGGGGAAAAAAAAACCCAAACCACAAACAATCCCAAAACACTTAGTTCACACATACAATTTCCTTAGGATTTCCAAAAAGTCTGTTACACTGTACACATCAAGAGTCTACATTACTACAGGAATTACTTGTTTCTGCTGCTGGGCCTTTTTTAGTGCCTCAAGTCTCCTTTGTTTAAGGCATTCCAATTCATCTTCATCCATTTGGTCCAGCTTCTGCATTTCAGCATCCAGATGTTCTTCCACAACCTTGGTAGTCTGAAGTATTTCATTCTCCAGAACTTTTTGAAGTATTTCAACAGAGGTATCAGCAGCCATCTTTAACTAGAAAGTGATCTCTTCAAAGCTGTGGAAATAGTGATACACGGAATTAACATTTATACAAACACTTAATTAAAAGCCTGGCCTCTCTTACTTGCAGCTCACACTGTAGAGAAACAAAATGCTATGCTATTTGAAGATAACAGTAGACTGTTCTTTTCTATATTGCAATCCGCTTTGAAGAATACTTTCACAATGAACACAGATGGCAACAATGATACCAGTCAAGTCTTATTCTCTCAATCCCAAAGGCAACTGTTGAAAGTGCACAGGAACCTGAAATTACTTGTTGATATAAAGAAGTAAAATTCACTGGTTCCAAAGGGACACTCATCTTGAGCCAGATCCATGCACTTTTAATAAATATTCTGAAACTAGAAGATGCAATTGGAAAGGTCCAGGCTGCTGGGAGGAGGTGTAAGATGTCTCAAAATAAGTCTAAGCAATGCTCAGTATATAAGTTTCTGTGAGTAGTTTAAATGCAACTACTTTAAGTACCTGATGCATATTAACATATTTAAATCTGAATTAACACTCCTCTCCTCAGCTAAAAAAGAGACAGGGCGCTCAACAGCAAGCCCTTCAGGCCAATACACTCCTTCAATTAGTACAAGAAAACTGCTATTGCAAACACCACCCTATGGCAGCCAGCGAAAGGATTTAAAACCCCCCAACAACCACTACCTAATTGCTGTGTGAAGAAACACAGCTAAAATCATTTTCTGTAAAGTTCCCCCTGCCCAAACACTTCAAAAGGCACAAAACACTAAGAGTGGCATGCATGAAGAGCTGGTACAACATAATTGACTTTTCTCCCCAATAAACTTACGCTACAATAAACTATCACCGTAACGAGTGACCGTTTTAAAACGGAGACAGTGCAAAGTCACCCTAACCAGATTCTCAACCTGCAGGCCACGGATTTGATGTGCTGAATTTGAGTTCCAGAGTACTCTTGGCTGTATTTCAAAACAGCCAAACTACTGTGCCATTGGCTTCGTAAACACCTTGCAAAGAGGCAAGAAAGCATTTTAAGTAGCAATGGGCAAAGTACCAACATCACAGCAGCACCCCAACTGTAATGCAACATCAGCAGTGCTAAGCCTGCTGCCACACTCCACACGTGTCACAGCCACGCTTGCTCTGATCTGCAGCACCTTGTCTTGAGTGTCTCTCCCCGAAGCTGCTAACTACAAAGTCTCTCCCTTCTTGTATTTCCAGAGGAAATAAGAACCTTGCTAGCGCAGGTCAGAAACCACGAGGTCTTCAAGAGAGGGAGGGAACCCTGCTCAGCTGGAGCAAAGGGAGGCTTGTCCTCCAAGCAAGCAGGAAGGGAAACGGAAAATCAACCCCAGCCAGCCTCCGCTACAGCCTAAGGTGCCCAGAGGGCTCCCGGCTCCACAAGCGGCGGAAGCCTGGGTGCAACAAGCGTTTCCTACGCAGCAGGGGGCCTGCGCCCAAGGCCCGCTCCGGGGGGACTCAGCACCGCTGACGGGGCCGCGGCCCTGCCCGCCCCACCACGGAGAGGCGCCGGAGCCCAGCCGACACCGCCCGCCGGAGACCGGCCGCAGCGGGGCCGAGGGGCGCCGCCGGCTGCGGGGCGAGGGGGGCCGGCACCCGGCGGAACACCGCGCAGGCGCCGCGCGCCTCCGTGCGGCCGTTACAGACAACGGGGGCCCTCCCAGCTCCTGACGAGCTCTCCAGGGAAAACCTCACCGCCACCGCCACCTCTCCCGTCCCCCAGCCACGACGCCGGCCGCGCCGCGCCGCGCCGCGCCGCCCCCCGCCACAATCAGCCGAGGCCCCGACAGGCAACCGCCACTCACCCCTCCGCGCCCCGCGCCACGCCCGCGCCTCTCCTCTCCCCGCCCCTCCTGCCAGCCGGCCGCGCCCCACCCGCGTCTCGCGAGAGCCGGGGAGGGGCGGGGCCGGCCGCCGCGTGCGCGCGCACGCACGCAGACCTCCCCGACGTGTTCATTGGCTGGGGCGGTGGGCGCGCCCCTAGGGCGGCCGGCGCACAGCGCGCATGCGCCGCGCCGGTATGGGTGTTGCACCTGCGGGCGGCAGCGGGGACCGCGGGCGTGTGCCTGCCCCGCGGGAGGGGCGCTGCGTGGCGGGGCTCACCCGGGGCCGCTCCCCTTCCGCGCCGTAGCTCCGCCCCGCGGGGACTATCTCTGCCGGGACGCGCTGCCCACCCACGTCCCGTCCTCCTAGCAACCGCGCTCCTCCTGGCATGCGCAGCGGCTTTCTCCACCTTTCCCTCCCTGACCCGCCGTACGGACACGCCTGGGGGGCAGCGCGGCTTCCCCGGCGCGCGGAAGCGGGGCCGCTCTAGGCAGCTGGCCTCCAGCCACCGCACTGCTCTGGGCGGGGCTTGGCCGCAAGGGGGCGTGTCCCGCCCCTTCCCTCACCTCAGTGTGCGGCTACTGCGGGCGGGTGCGCGGCGGCGGCGGCGAGTTGGGAGGGCCCGGCCCGGCGCCGCCTTTCTGGGGGACTCCTCCTCGGGGTTGGGCGTGAGACCGAGGCCGAGCCCCGCAGGGAGTCGGGGCGCGGCGGGGGCGTAACGGCCGGGAGCCGCGGGGCTGGGCTGGGCCGGGCCGGGTCGGGCCCCTCGAGCGATGCCGTGAGGTAAGGGCGGCCCGCGCGGCGCCTCAGCGCTGCCCCGCGCCAGCCGCTGCGCTCGGGAGGGCCGGGGGGGCTGGCAGGGGGCGGGCGCCGGGCTCCGGCGATCTCGTTACGAAGACGGCTGTGTTTGAGTACCCGGGGGTTGTCGTCTCTTTGCTCTTCTTGCAAGTGTAGTGGAAGATCCACAGATTTAAATAATGGGATATTAAAGTGTGTTTTAAAAATCCCGAAGTGTTCTGCTTTCTTTTTGTTTCCTGGAAATCTGACTCCCCGGTACTGAAGTATGCTGATGAGGAGGGTGGGGCGGGAAGATAAACTCCTGGGCTTATCTGCAGTCCGCTGGGAGCCTGGGTGGGAGAGGCTGATAAGGAGTTGTAGCTGTATAAAGGCAGAGGGAGGTAGGAAGTGAGGATTGTAGGGAGTGAAGCAAGATGGAGGTGGTGATCCCGAGGCTGAAAGATGAAGGGAACCGTGAGGCTTGCTCTGTCCGCAAAAAGAGTTACTGTAACGGGGTGATGACAGCTACAGAAAACGTGCAGCTTTCAAAGCATATTAAGTCGTGTGATGTCTGTGACCACTGTTTTTCTTGATCCGTCTTGCTTTGCTCTTGAGAACTGTGGCCAGGAGGAGATGCGGTTGCACCCGAGAGCCCCTCTGCCATAATACACAGTGTTTGCTGTCTAACTTCCGTGCCATATTTCTGTGAATTTAGGCCGTCTTCTCCCACCCCACAGCAGCAGTATCCAGGCTCTCCTGTGAGAGAGCGCAGCACCGTTTCAGCTCTCATGCTGCAAGGCTTCTTGGAGGGGAGAGGGAAGGAAAGCTTTGTACACGGAGGAAATCTGGCGAGGAGGGAAGGAAATACCATACTTTTAACGTTGCTGGCCAGCAGGCAAACTCCCTGCAGGGGAATCGCTGTCCCTGGAGCTGAGTTTGATCGTTGCCTCTGCACTGAGCCGTAAACCCAACCCTCTGACCCCCCGTTTTGGCAGGAGGCCAGCCACCACAGGGTCAGGTGGCGGGCTTTTCTTGTTTACACTTCACCTCTGGATGAAGGACCAGCAGAGCCCCGCGAAGGGCTGGGGGAGCGCAGCTTGCGTGCACGGAGGGAGAACGCCGAGGTCTGCCGGGCAGTGCCCGCCAACGTGCCCCGCTGCCGCGACACACCCTAAAAGCTTTCCCCTTAACCTCCACGCCCACCGCGTTGACCCAGCTCTCCCATTTGCCTCCAGATAAAAGCTTTCCCAACGTGTTTCCTTTATTTTGGCTATTAGGTCGGTTTTTGTGGCCAAATGGGCTACGATCCTGCCAGGGGTTCTGGGCCTCTGTGCAGCCCCCTGGGGAGGCGGGAGGACTGGAGGGAAACTACAGGTTTGGGGCATGACTGAGACATTTTCCAGGGCTGCCTGAGGACCAAGCCGATTTCAAGAAGCCGGTCGCTGCAACCCCCGAGAGCAGCCGTGTCCCTGGCGAGGAGGCCGCCGGCGCTGGCCCTCCCCTCTCCGGCCTGGGCCTGGGCCTGGGCCTGGGCCTGGGCCTGGGCCTGGGCCAAGCAGCGGCGCCGCCTGCTTCCCCTCCGGCCGGCAGGGGGCGCCAGCGCGCGGAGGCGCTGCCCAGCCGGCGCTGCGGCCGCCGCTCGTCGCGTGCCGGCGCGGGGCAGGCCGGGACGGCGGGGGCGGGGCGGGCGCGTGCGCGGCGCGCGGCGGGGCGGGCGGTGGGGGCGGCTTTACCATATGCACGGGGCTGCGCGCGGGCGCGGGCGGCCGGGCAGCGCTGAGGCGGGGGACGAGCGCCGGGGCCGCCGCCATGGGCAAGAAGCAGAAGAACAAGAGCGAGGACAGGTAGGGCGGCAGCGCCCCCCTCTCATCGCCCCCCTCCCCGGGCTGCTGACAGCAGCGGCGAGCGCCGGTGCGGCGCCGCTGAGTCAGGCCCTGCCGGGGCTCGCGGCCTCGTCGGAGGCGGCGGGCAGGCGGGGTTCGCCAGGCCCGGCCCGGCAGTCGTTGGCCGGGCGGCAGCGGGGCCGGAAGGCCCGGTCTTGTCGCTCGCCCAGGGGAGCGGCACCGGCTGTGCGTGCGGGCCCTGCCGGCGCGGGAGGCCCGAGGGGACGGTGGCCGCAGGCCGGGCCGCGGCTGGGTGTCCCGCGGGCGGCGGTGTGGAGGGGGAGGCTGGTGGCCGCGGAGGCTGGCGCCGGCGAGAGAAACTTGGTCCTCGGCGCTGGAGCAGCTGCGTTGCTGCCGCCGTCTTGGCGCTCACTCTGAAAGGCGCTTCCCCGAGCCTCGCCCGGGTTCGCGGGGAGTTCGTCCGGCAGCAGGCGGTGGCAGACGGCCACTGGTTGTGAGCGCGGATCTCGATCGTCAGCTGGAAATAGCTTCTTGGTTCTATTGCAGCGCCTGAAGTGTGTTGTGTGCGTTTTTTCTTTTTTTTTTTTTTTAATGGGAGACTGTACTATAGGTCATGCTGTAACTTAGGAATTTATGCATGCTTAATAAATGCAGATGTTAGATATTTTAGTGATTGCAGGATAAGAGAATCCCTGCTATGGTTATGTGTATATCATCTGGGAGTTTGTCCTGTCAATCAAAATTTTTTTTTTTTTTGGTAAGAGATTCTTAGAACAGCGGTTACATTAACCATATGGAACACTGACTGATTAATGTTGCGTGTACATACGCTAGCAGGAGAGAACATGTTGTTACTTTTCACTATAAAATAATAAATACAAAGATACAATTAATTTGGAGAGTGTTTTTAGTTGTTAATACTAGCAAGGAGTTAAAATCAAAACTGCCTTCTTAAAACGTGTATGAACTAGAAACAGTACAACTTTTTTTCCTTACCTAGGCTGCTCATTTTGCATATCCTTTTTGAGTCATTGTTTCTTTTATGAAAGTACTCCCTATGAAGGCTATTTCACAAAATATTATTTCCTCTCTAAACATTTTTTACTACCTAGGTGTGTATTGCATTAAAATGTTAATGTTAGTGACCTAAGGTTGTTACCCTTTACCAGGTTAGGGTGTAAACTGTTTTAGTTTCTCTAGTCCTTTCTGGGTAGTGAGTATTTTGCTCATCTGACTATGTTTCCTCACACCTTTTGCCATGCCATGTATGCTGCTTTGTAGTGTCTGTTGTTATCAGCTTCTTTCACGGCTGTATTTCACAGGTATATCTTGGAGCAGCTCTGGCAAGGACATGAGTCAACTGTGATTTGAGACAGAAGAGGGAGGGCTTGGATTTTTGTGCTCTCAAGGAAAGAAGGCCTAGTGCTTGTCTTTGTACCTGGTGTGGTAGATGCCAGAATCATGCAGAAGCCTCTGGGTACTGGAGCATCACTGGGGCCCGTCCAGTGACAGTGGCTCGTGTGCAGGGGAAACTTTGAGAGTCTTGGTGCCTACCAGATTCCTTGTTCTCTTGTATGTCTGTGTGTCAGTAAATTACTGACCATAGGTCTCTGTTGGGTGCTGTGTGCAAAATCTCATCTATGTTTCAAAAATGGAAGCATACTGTAAAAAAGAGGCCAAGAATTTATTGTTAGAATAATTGAAATCTTAAGATCCTAATGATTATTAGTCCAGATCTAATTGTTACAGAAAAAGAAATAGCAATAATGCAGTTAAAATAGTTACATTTACCATCTCACTGCTGCTCTGAGTCCTAAGGTCAGTGGTTTCATCCTGGTGGTGGTGAGCTATTACGACGAATTGCCAGCATCAGGTGTCCTTCACGAGGAGCAATATGATCGTTTGTGTTGATGGTTTCATCTTCCTCACTTTAGGATCCACTTGAGATCATTTTTATATGCTTGTTAACATGCTTACGTGCCTTTGCCCGTCGTTGTTTTGCAGCTCCGTGTTATATCCAAATATGTAAAAGGCATTATATATTAGATACTATTTCTTTCTTGTTTGTTAACCCTAAAGCCAGTTTTGTCCAGGTCTGCGTTTCTCTTAGCCAACCGCTGGTGAGTCGTGGAGTGTCCAGTGCAGAGTCCTGTACAAGCCATCTTTCTTTATCCCATGTCTGTGCTCTTCGCCGCCGCATCCTGTGTCTCCACTTCTCAAGGCCCCTGCTACCATACCAGGCCTGTATTTCTCTACACTACATCATTGTGTTAGAGTTGTGAATATCTCATTCTATACAGAGTAATTGCTTGTTACTGCTATCCATATGAAACTATGGTTGCAGCATGCCTGGATAAACAAAAGTAGAACCAATTAGGCATAGGCATCTGGTCAATTAGAGAAATCGCTGTCACAGCTAAGTCAAGTAAAAGTTGCAGGCAGGTCAAGAAAAGTTCAGCCAAAGTAAGCCTGACAGGCTTTAGTCCTAAGGCCTTGCAAATGCAGTACAGCGCTTATGGACTGCTACCAGCAATGGCAATACCATGTAACAGGGCTACACAGTTGTATGGCAATGGGAGGCATGGTGTGGAAGAACTCAAACGGATACGTGTTCGAGAAGAAGGGCAGGATAGTTAGACTGGCTGTATTTTGTAGCAGGGAGTTTGAGGGGATGGGAGTGAGGATGGACCTGGAAGGCCAGTGATGTTTTGGAATAGGCTCAATCTGCTGAGGTACCCTCATCATCGGGTGGTGTTGGTTCTAGCTGATGCTCCTGTGAATGTCAGTTTCCCTCGAGGCAGAGGCTGCATCACGTGTTTGAATCTGTAGCTGGAAGTTGGACTTCCACATCCCCCATCAGTCTCCCTTCCATTCCCAGTAGAGTGAGAGGAATGGCACTGTGAAATCAAAGGCTTCCAGTCAGTTTTGTCTCTCACATCTTCAGTTCTATGCTATGCAGGTTTATTAGTTTCCTCCTTCTTTTCCTCCCTTTCCTTTCCCAACAGCTGTGTTACAGATACAATCCCTTACATCCCTTTTGGCTGCCTCTCCCAAAGCATGCAGCGGCTCAAGGGCATAACTTGCAGTGTGGAGGAAGCACGTGGGAAGATGCAGGTGGTATGTCTGTTGTGAATATTGGTTTGAGAATTGATGTGACAGGAAGGAGATTTTCTGCTTGTCTTCTGATGTACTGAGGCAAGTTACAGAAGGTACAAGTCATCTTTACTCTGCTTTTCTCCCCTCACTCCCATAGCTTTGACTTCTGTTGTGTAGTTTTCCCCTCCTTTGTTTCTGCTGATTACAGTAGAGGTCATACTCATAAGTATTGATATACATCTGGGAAGTGTGCTGGTAAATGAGGGTGAGGATGAATTTTGTCATGGGAACAGGGTGTAAGCACATAGGGACAAGACTCTGAGCGAGGTGATAGCTATGGTGAGCAGGGAAAGAATGGGAATGCAGGACCATAGCCTGTTATGAATACAGATTGCTACCTGAACAAATATACCTACAAATCTGTTTCTGCTATACCAGCACTTCTGTTATATTCCTCTGGAACTCTGTTATTGACTTGTGGCACTTGATCACTGTGCATGTGTCCACGAAGAACATATTTATCTACAATGGTCAGATATATGATTGCTGTAGGGAAAACTCAGTGTGGTGTGTTAGAGAGGTGCTTTGTAAAGGTGGAGAGTGTCTTGGGTCATAAATAGCTCCTAAGCCATATGGAAGTTGCTTTAATTGTTTCCTCTTTGGAATTTTTATGGTTGTGTTGATCACTCTTTTTCAAACGAAACTTCATAGCAAACTTTTCAATAAAAATATGAGGCATCTGAATTTCCAGGCTTTCCTAATGGAAGTGTGGGTGTTCTGATGTGTAGTCTAGCTCCTCCTGGGAGTGATGTGTTATGCTTTGGTTCTTGGATAGAGCTGTAATGGCAGAAGGTATGTCAAGGTTCTCCCCTGCTGTCTTTGTGGATTTATTATAGAAGTTTTTTTTAAATGTGTGGGAAGAAAGGCTGTTGTAAACTATGGAACTGCGCTTTGATTTCCAAGTAAGTATGCTATATGCTGTATGTTACAAATTATTTCCTGCCTGGAATATCGATCTTCCCCTTGATGGTGTTAGCTTTTCATGTGTTTTTCCTCTTTTCCCAGCTTTAAGTCATCTTCCTCTTCTTTTAGTAGTTTTCCTTAGCTTCCAGTGGGTAGTCTTTAGGTGTGTTTATTCTTGTGCCCTTTAATATTGTGAACTGTTGCCTAGGCATACCACTCTGATCATTCATGCATATTGCTTTAGAAGTTACAGGTGCCAGCTGGGATTCTGCAGCCAAGAGTGAACACTGCTGCTAAAATAAGACTTACAGTGCTGTTGCTGATGCTATATATTGCTTTCTCTTCTGCAAATTAAATTGCTGGCATTGTCTACTAGCCATTCTATTTGGCTCTTTTTTATTAGTGTGTTAAGTAAAATCATCTTAATGTTGCGTAGGAAAGTTCTGTGAAGCCTACAAACACCTGTAGTTCAGAAACATTCTGTACACCAGAAAATTTACAACAACTCTCTCTATCTGTTTCTCAAAAATATTTCCACAAGCAACGCTTTCTGCAGCTCTGTCAAGGAGAACAGCTGATAAACTCTCAAAATCCCTGTTTTGCACATCTCATTTGAAAGATGCCAGGATTTTGTACTGAAAGATGGAGTAAAATAATGCAAAATAATTTCTCCATTACAGAAATTTATTGACCCGTTCTATGCAAATGTATATGTCTGTTCCCCTCAAACCTATAGTTTTTAATGCAGGCATTTCATATTTATAAGAAAACTATTTTTATACATTTGCTGGATTTTTTTTTAAGCAAAAGATTGTTGTAAAAAGACTAAGGATCTTCAAATATTTGTGATAATGGCAACATAAACCAAAAAGCACTGCAGTACACTAAGTAGATTGTTAGAAGCAGCTTTTCTTGTTGAAATCTTGATTCTCTTCATCTGTTACCTTCATGAAGGCATTTAAACCTTATGTATAACTACTGTTTATGAAAAGAATGGAAATAGTACATTGCAAGCCAGCAGGAATCGCAGAAACTGTTCTTTCAGTTCTCTGAAGATCTCTGGAAAGCCTCGCTCAGAATAGAGGTTTACGGTAAGTTAAGCGTTGCTGCTGTTGTTGACGCTCACAATATCGAGCCAGACAAGCTGACAGCTCTACATACCTTTGATGGTTTTAATTGCATTAGTACTGTCGTGTTGTTCTGACTCTGGGCACACATGCATCGCTGTACATTTGTTCTGTGCTGTTCATCACTTAAAAGCTGCCTAGGAGTCAAGGTTACAGTTCTGGACAAAATCTCCAGTTTAATAACTTTTAATGCTTGCATAATATTCCTTTTCCTCCTCTTTCTGACTCCCTCCACAAAAATAGTTCCCTAGACTGGTAGAGGAAATAATTTTTCTGCACACAAATTATGTGCACACGTAATTAATTCTGTAATTATTTTGGCTTGCTAAAAAAGTACAGTGCAGTCTGGTGGGTGTTGTGGTCTGAAAGCATTTGGTATCTCACAGAAGATGTGTGTTTTGATGATCCTCATGTTTGCAGCACTGATGACTTATTCTTCCCGTTTGTCAATTTTTTTTCTTTTACAGTAGTCTAGTGGAGATTTTAAACATGAATGTGCTATCTTAACACTGAAATATGTTTCTTAAGATACACACTGTTAGATGAAGTATTGGTTTTAATTATAGTTAATGTAGGTGGGCATCCTTTGCTCTTCAGGATTATAGACAATCTAAAGTGTATTTCATGAAGTGTTCTAAGTGGTATTTTTGTGATGTATTTTGATTTTATACAATGAGAGATACATAGGACATAGAAGTTGTGAAACATTGGGCTTGGAGGTAATTTCTGTCATCTTCGCAGTTTTTCTAAACAAAAAAAACCCCAAAAAACTAGTTCAGGGAAGACCGAATGCTAGTTCTTTACTTAGTGTTTCATATTCCATGCTTTTAGTCATCTTGTTCTCTTGAGATGTAAACACTTAAACTGAACCTTGAAGAACTGCTTTCTTCCAGAGCTCTGTGTTGCCAACTACTAGCCACAACAGAAGCTTTTTATCTCGAAGTTTTGCTGTATCTTTGTTTAAATGGGACTTTTAGGTTGCGGTGAGCTTTTTGCCCTTTTTTTTAAAAAAAAAAAAAAAAAAAAATCTGGGATGTACAAAGGAGACTTTCTGTTTTTTCTGGAATCTGTAGGGGTTAGAAGTTATGTTTTCTATGTCTTTTTCAGAAGGTTTTGCTTAGCTGATAGTTATTCCACTCTTCTTTTTCCCCAGCCGAACTTGAAAGAGAAGGTATGACTCTTTAATATTAAAAATGGAATCATTGTCTTGGGAGCCTGAATAAAAAGCAATTACCCTTTAGTCAAATTTTACTTCCTTGCTGTCTCATGTAGTTAGGTAGCTTCACCAGCTTCCTTCATCTTACTAGGGAAAAATAGCTAAGGTGTGGATTCATATCGCACTTAATTCAGTTGAGCTGTCAGACGTTTCAAACCTTGTGGTCTTACTCCTGCTGTCCCCAGCTGTGTGCTGTAACCCTCCCATTCCATTGGATCCAATGCTTATGTGCCCACAGTACAACTCAGGTGTGAGATTGATCTGCTGCCAGAAAAAGTGTTTTCTGCAAAGACTTGTGGCCTGAGCTGATGAGAAGGGAAAGTGTGGCTGGGAATGGGGAAGGAAGTCACTTCTCCCCTCCCCTGCCCCATAGTTTGAGGAAAAGGCAAGGAGAGGGTGGCCTCTTTCTGGGGCTGTGATTTTTTGGTTTTGGTTTGTTGTTGTTTGTTTGTTTTTTTTGTAAAGCACTGTCAGCTACAGTGGTGGGTTACGTAGCTGGTGCTCACATGGACACTCCTTCACTTCTTGGGCTGATGGAGTGCAGTTCATTCTTTCCTGAATTTCAGACTGTCTCGGGCATATGTAATTTAAATGTTTTCAGCAGGAAAACCAAGGTGACTACTTCTACTCTAAAAAGAGAAGTTCATGGTGTTCATGTTCTTTGATAGGTAAGGATGAGAAAAAGGCCATGGCTTTGTTTTCATGTTTTGAATAGCCTTGCTGAGCCAGCAGATGCTTGCGTTTTCAATTTCATAGCCCACTTAAAGAACGAGTTGGTGGTACGCGATTTTGAACAATTAAATAATTACTTCCAAAGTGGTTTATGTTCTGTAGCATTTTAAACCAGTTGCTCTAAAAGAACTTTTTTTTGGAAGAGAGAATGCCAATTTATCTTAATACCTACAAGTAAAAACAACAAGAAATATGCCATTTGTCATTGGTAACTTGCTAATTTTGGATAAGCTTGTATTTAGAAATGCATCCTTATTTCTGGGCTTATGACCCACGTATACAGAGGATGGGTAAGGTGCTCTAGGGGAGTAATGGTAAAGACCTGTCTAAAAGTATTCGTTTTACTTGGTCTAAAACTATTGCAAAACCAAACCCATGGAAACAGATGGTTCAGCTTCTTTTCAATCTTTTTGAAGTTCAAGGTTGTTTTTTTTAAGCGAAAGAAGATGACTTAATGACAGTGATGTTCCTTTGAAGGTGGTTAGAAGAGCTGGTGTCATGTAAATGATGAAATATCTCCAAAGTTGCCTCAGCAAAAATAAGTCTTCTGATTATGCAGGAATGTGGGCAGTGAGTTCACAGTAGTGATGCAACTTTCTCGCTGTGTCGACTTACTGACTCTTCTGCCCCATGCACATGAATGGGTTTTTTTGTCTGTTTTTAATTGTAGAGTGTTTTTTGACATTTGAACTTCATCTTTATGGAGACAGCTTAAAACCAATCCTAACTAAAATATTTTTAGCGTAATTTGACTTAGCTTGTTATCTCAGCTGTAAGGTGAAGGCAAGCTTTAGTAATCATATTTGTGTCAGTCAGTGCAGTGGATCAAAAAGTAGTTGTAATCTTTGAGTCTGCATGTACCCTTCAGTTTTAGTTTCAGCAGGAAAGTGTTGTCCTGTTGACTTTGTTTGCAGAGCTGGATGTTGGGTTTCCAGTAGTTAAGGGCTTCTTCTCATTTTAAGCTGAATTCTTCCATTTAATTTCTGCAGTTTCATTTAACTTATTTCAGTAGTCAAATTGATATAAATGAGGGCAACTCAGCTGCTTTGTATACTGCTAATGAATCCTGTTGCTCCACTCTTTCAGTTCGTGTATGGATTAATAGTTTCCTTTGCTGTTTATCTTGCTGCTGCTTAGTCAGGATGCCATCTCTCTCACAGGTAGACACATGGTGCCTATTTATAATGAAGTTCTGCTCTGGTTTTGGGGATATGTATTGTAGGTACTATAAGTGTACTCAAAGTCATAATTGTGTATGATCTTAGGAAAGAGCATGAGGAAAACATGCATGTTTGCTGATGGTCTTGCTAATATAATATGCTTGTCTGTTTTTAGAGAGTGTCTATGAAATGCTGTTGGTGTCAGTTGGCTTGCAAGGCTATCCTTCACTAGGACCTGCGTGGAAAGCTGGAGGAGCTTGTTTGGCAAGGAAGGGCAGTTACGCATTTCAGCTGCAGAAGTTCACTGAGCAAAGAAAAACACTAGAAGTCTATTGACTCTTATTTCGATAGCTGTGGTCCTGTCTTCCCCACGTTTGGCCTTGTTTTCTGGGGCAATGCTCAGGAAGTCTTTCAAGTTTCTTATGCCTAGATTTGTCTGTTACGGAGACTGTATTGCGTGCAGTATCTTTCCTTAGTATAGAAGCTTCACACTGTGAAAATCCCTAGTGATGAATTAACTATGCGAGTACTTGGAGTCATGTTTTTAACCTTCCATGGAAGAGAGAAGTGATAGATAATTAAAATGTACTTGTAGCTATTCTGAAATACCTTGTTAGGAAGCTCTGATGGTTTTTATCTTATTTCAGAGTTGTAAGTTTAAATCCTGATTCGGAGCATGGCGACTTCTGTTCTGGTGAGATGTGCACTAATTAACTCCTGTAATATCTTAGACTGCAAAAGAACAGGTAAAACTTCAAACCTGAAAAATACATCTCTCTTATTGTGCACAAGTGTTAGAAACTATGAAACTTTACAGTTTAAGTGTTTGTAAGCAAAATGGCAGAGCATGCCCTTAAAAGACTAAAGCAAACCCTAGTATGTGGAAACTAGGATTAACGTAAGCTTGAATGTCTGTAAATCAAAGCTTGTGTTAGGGTGAACTCTGGCCTCATGATTGCTTCCACGGGGACTTTCTAGGTTCTGGCTGTTGCGAGCCATTGCATCAGAAAAAGAACTTGCTCCAAAACTGCTTGTTTCTCATGTTTTAAACACCCACCCCCCCCACCCCCCCGCCCCCAAAAAAAAAAAAAGCCCAGCACGTTAAGGTATGTGCTATTTTAGTATTTTTTCAGCAGATACTATGTAATAGCTGACTGGGTTTTTTATTGTGGTGGTGGTTTGGGGTTTGTGGTGTTTTTTTTTTTTTTTTTTTTTTTTTTTTTTAACTGGGGCTGTAGTCTTAAATACTGTTGCCTTGCTGTACTGGCAAGAGAAACACTGTGATGTTTTTTCTGTAGACCGTGCATCTATCAGTCACGGGGTTTTTCTACTTTTCTGACTCAATAGCTTGCAACTGTGTGGGATCTTATAAGTAGGAGAGCTACTGGCCATCTTTTTACATCTGACTGAGCAGGGGTAGGTGACAGTTCTTCATTTATTTCCTAACTCTGCTTTAATCTTCATGCTGAAAACGTTTCATACTTTCTCTTATAGGCAGGATTTGGGATTGTATCTTTATTTGTCACAGGTTTTGCTTAACATGTAACACAAGTAGCTTAGATTGGATTTTGCAGTGTCACTTTCTGTTACTGAGCTGATTTGATGCTTTGATTGCATGAGAGATGTTGTTGAATTTCCTTTGTTGACCATGCCTGTCTGAAAAATCTCCAAACACTTATTTGGGATCATCTGGGTATATTTGATCCTGGTTTGCTACTGAATGATGTGCTAGCACAGCATTTAACTAGTGACCCAGTGAATGTTCAGGAATCTATTCATAACTGACTTTCTCTATGTAATGCAGGTTTTCAGTAGCCTATGCGGACATCTTGTACTGAAACCCTTGTGGGCAACAGATGATTTCTTAATTTCATTTCCAGGGCAGTAAGGTCAAGATTTTTCAGTGTGAAGTATGTGAATGTTTCTATATGCTACTTTTAAAATGCTTTGGAATATTTTGAGGTCTTATATTGCCGTAATCCTGCTTAAATGGAAAAAGGCAGCGAAATTGAATAGAGGAAAGGCAGAACACTTTTCTTTTTTGATCAGTGATGTAATTCTAAAGAAAAATAGTTTTGCTTGGTATCTGAAATGCGGTGATCTTTGCATACTTGTTATGGATTACTGCCATCTCCTTTAATTAGCCTGACTGCTGTCAGGCTCCGCTGCATAGTTTTGCCCTGTATTAGGCATAGACTTCCATGGAGGAATGTCTGCAGGCATTTAATGTTTTGAAAATTGCTTGTTTTGGTTTGTGAGTGAAGTACACCTAACTCTTGCTGTAATTTACTGTATTGAAATGCTGTATTAGGAATATCAGAACTCCTTTTATATCTGGCAGCAAAAATAGAGGCTGGAATCAAAAGTGTGTGAATAAGAAAGGTGGCTCAGGCTTCACTTCTGAAACAGAGACAAAAGAAAATCAGGAAAATAACCCCTTCCCAGCAGTGCAGTAGCACTTTGCTTTCAGTTTCATGCTTTCCAGACCTCCTTGAGCCTCTTGTGCTGGGGAAACATGGGGTTATCTTGATGCGTGAACCCGATCAACAGCAAGCCTGCTTTGAGTCCAAAGCATTATGAGCTCGAATGGCCTACAGTAGTGAGGCTGTGAAGTCTGTATATGAAGTCTTCATGCAAAAGCAGTTTGAGGTCTGAATTGAAAACTGTTTGAACATACTGATGCTTTCAGGTTCCTCTGTCAGGCACTCTTAGCATTGGGATTTGGACCCTTGCAAAGGCTGAGTGGACGGGCAAGACAGGATGTGTGGAGACCTTTTGGAGGACTCGGAGGAGGAGGTTCCTGCAGGAGTGTTTGGGTTTCTGAAATGTGTTTGGGGACTGCTTAAAAAAGTTTACAGGAAGAAGTTTCCTAGGTGTGTATTCCAATGCTAAAAGGAAAGAAGCTCTCCTGTTATCTATCTAAGTGCACTGTGTTCCTTATGACATGAGAATCTCCCAGGAAAAGAGGAAGGGCACCTTCTCAATTTTCTTTTCAACCTTCTTTTATTATGAAATCCTAGTGGAATATTATTAGAGTTTTAAAAGGTAAGGAAAATCAAGGGTCGGTATGGGAATAAACTCCTAGTAATGGAAGCCAATATTTGAATTCCTTGGCTTTCTAATAATATTCTTGCTTTACAGTTCTTAAGAAGAATTATAACTGTATATATTGCTATATATATAAGTGCATGCAGCCTTAATTTTACTTTTTACTTCATCCAGGCTCAAATGTTTGAAGCCTGCTGTGTCACTTCTTAGTAAATGGAAATGTAGTGGAAAGTATAGATTTCTTGGAAACCATTGACTGTTGAACAGTGGAAGCCAAGGTTGGAGAGGCTCTCGTACTATATTTATGCCACTATTGTGACAGCTGAACAGTCTTCATTATTATTCCTAAACTGTTCTTGCTGGTGGGTGTTGAAGCTTAATGTCTGTGAATTAGGTTTTTTCAGTGTTTGATTTGAGAGATTTTTTTCCCCCCAGAGAAGTTTGCTTCAAGGTTCAGTTGAAGTGAGTTGATTAAAAAACAAATAAACCCCCTCCCTCTTAAAGCCTGTATCCCGGAAAACACAAGGTAACATAAGCATCCTCTTTGCTAGTAGCATAAAAACCATGTGGTTTATGTTTGGACATAACTTTCTGCAAAGTTGCAATGTGAAAAGTCAGCCTTGAGAATATCTGTGTAAAATATAAGCTTTTTAAAGGCTTGGCTCTTTAATATCTGTGCAACCCTATGGTGAAGTTCCTGTAGTGTTGGGAGCAGTACAGCCATGGAAGAAGTAGTAGCGGAGCTTATATTTTGGCCTCTTCAAAATATTTCAAACTTGGATTTGACTCAATCTCCTCCATTAACTCCTAGAGTAGAAGGAGGTAAGCGAGTGTGCTTAATAAACTGATACGCTGCGCTTAATGCAAAAAGAAACGTGAGGGCCTGTGTGTAGGCCTAGGTGTAATATAGTTAGCCTGATATTAGGGCTTTAACTCTAGGTGTAGAGATGATTGTTGACATTTTTATTTCAGATGTCTAAGCTACTCCTGGTGCACAGCCAGTTAACCTGCTTATAAAAACAGCTCTTAAATTGCTGAAACATCATTAGCTGTTCTTAAGGTGGAAATGGCCAAAAAGTTTATTCTTTCCTCTTGGGGGAGGTGGGGATTGGTTTAGAAATCTTGCATTAGCTATTTGAGAGTTACAGTTCTTTGAGAAATATATTACTTATGTCAGTGCATAAGAAGTACTACTAGGTATATTCAAGGTGTGTTTTTTCCTCTCTTGACTAAAATTATCTCTGGTAATAAAGATGCTGTACAGCGAGGTGCTTTTTTGTGCTGCTTTTTATTTGGTTTGTTCAGTCTATATAGAAGAAAATTTAAGATCTTGAAAATACAAATAATCAGTCTTGGCTTACTTGTGCTATTATCACATATAGACAGTATTTGGTGACTTGCTTATGCCCAATTTCAGGGATAAAATGGGTTTGTGAATGTCAGCATTCACTTAAACTTGTAAAATGATTCTCTCAGCCCTCTCCTTTTGCAAAGGGAAATACAACTTAGACTTAGTGAATTTCAGAATCTTTAAAGGAATAATTAAGTACTTGATTTTCTTTATTAATATTCAACTTCTGGGTTTGTAAATTGGCAAGGCTGAAGCTCTGGTAGTTTAGAATTTGCTGATATGTTGGAGGTCCTGAATTTGGAAGAAATTTATTTCCCTTATTTTCTGGATAGAGATTCAGGTATTGGGTGGGTCAGCCTTTGTCTGACTGTTTTGTCCGAAGTGGGTGGTAATAACAGAGACGGTGAAATTGTGAAACAAAGAACAGTTTTCTGCCCACCTATCTAAGAGGGGGTTAGATGAGATATTAATAGCATATTGATTAAATGGTTTTTGAAACTGTAAGCTGTGATAAAAGTAACATCCCAACATCTGCTACTTTAGTAGACCAGTTGTGGTCCAAGTACCGAAGTTCTAAGTGTGAAACAGGGAATAGGTAAGTCTCCTTTCTTATAATTGTATTGTAAGCATGACTAGGTGGAAAAACTCTGGACACTACACTTAGCCTTTGCTCAATTCTTGTGGTATGAGCCAAGAAAAAAGTGTAACTGACCTACAACCATTGATAAAGGACAGGAAAAAAGCCACTTCTACTTAGTTGGAGATGAGAGGTTGTTTATATCAAGAAGAGAAAATACTTTTGAAAGAGAAACTTGATATAATGAGATCTAATGAGGAAGGATGCATATTTCAGATGCCTAGTGGAACTTCTTTTGGCTTCCTTTAGGCCTGGGAGAGGTAATACTAAGACAAGTGGTGGAAATGATTGCTTGCCAACTGCATTGGTATTTTTTATGATCTGCTTTAGAGTCTGGCTCGGGGCTGAACTGTGTTCCTCCATGTGACTTCTTTTCTTGAAAGATAAGAATAAAACTTTTCAGTCTGATGGCAAAGCATAGGCAACTCTTATCATAAGTTGGAAGCTGTGAAGAACTTCCATTTATTTGCTAAATAAAAATACAGTAGCTTTTTTGTTTGCTAAAGGGTGTTTAAAGGAGCAGATAAGTGCTTCTTAATAGAATTTTCTGGTTACTAAATTGCAAGATTTCTTCTATTTGTGGTTCATATTTGGACTTTGATTGTGGGGACTGCTTTTCTATCAGTGACACCTACTGTGATTTGAAGGGCTAAACAATTTATCTTTCAGAGGAACAAAGTGAAACAGTCTAGTTACGTTCTTCCAATAAGTTTTATCAACTTTCACATCTAAACTTTTAAAGTCAGTGTTACAAGAACTGAACATGTTATACTGTTCCACCTCCCTTCAAGCAGATGACACGTGTGAAGGTTTTTCCTTTTCGTCCTACTGGGTGGAATAAAGCCATAGTGCATAACGGTTTGTCAAATGTGATTTTTGCCCCTGCATTACTTATGTTTTGTGATTGATTTTACATTTTGAAGCTTTTGGTTTTTTTATGCAGATGGCTTCTACGTTTGTAAACTTAACATTTGAACTCTTGATAACCCTGTTTTCCTTTTGCATTTTAGTGCAAAAGATGATATTGATATTGATGCCCTTGCTGCTGAGATAGAAGGTGCAGGAGCTGCAAAGGAGCAAGAGCCTCAGAAATCCAAGGGCAAAAAGAAAAAAGAGAAGAAGAAACAGGATTTTGAGTAAGGGTTTTTTTTTTTTCTATCTGTCTTATTTTATTCCATTATACAAAATCTCAGTTACTTAAGTACCGTAACTTCTTTCTTATTTTAGTGAAGATGATATCCTGAAGGAGCTGGAAGAACTGTCAATAGAGGCGCAAGGAGGGAAAGTTGAGAGGGAACCTTCTACAGGAAAGGTGAACACTGAGAGGGAGGTGGGCTATTTAATAGGAAATAGTTGGAATACGAGACACCTCTGTCCCAGAAGAGTTCTAGTGTTGCAGTGTAGTTGGAGATCCTATGTGAAACTTGGCAGCTAGCATATATTTTTAATTATACTTGATCATATTTTCGTAGTAAAGTCAATTGTGAAAGATTTTATGGGAAGCCATGTCTTCATGCTGATAATTATTCAAAGCCAATCAGAATAAATTTTAATTGTGGGCTGAGGTGTGTAGTACACTCATCAGGAATAGTTACTGTTTTCAGACTTTGTCTTCAGTAAGAGAAGTTTTTCTTGACATCTCTCAATGCTACTTCTTAGCTCACAATAGCAAGTAATTTTTCATGGCTGATTATTTAATTGTTTAATTACCAGGTTGAGAATGACAACGAAGAAAGCTTATCAAAACAAGATAAAAAAAGGAAAGGAAAGAGTAAAAAAGCCAATCTGGAAAATGACTATGACAGTGAGGAAGTGGAAGATAAAGATAAAAAATCTAAAAAAACTCAGAAAGCAAAACAGGACATGCTTTCTGGCAGCGATGATGATGATCATGAGACACAGCTTAAGAAAAGCAAAGGGAAAACTCAGAAGTCAAATAAAAAGCACGATCTGTCAGAAGAAGATGAAACTAACATTAAGAAAAGCAAAGAGCGTGGGGGTGCAGTGTCTACAGGTGAGAGCGGTGACGAATCAGATGAGGTCTCCCAGTCTAGAAAAGGACAAAAGAAAAACCAAAAACCAAAGTCCGCTCCTGCTGCTGAAAGTGGGGATGATGAAGAAGAACCTTCATTCAAAGTAAAAACAGTGGCTCAGAAGAAGGCAGAAAAAAAAGAACGTGAAAGGAAAAAACGGGAGGAAGAAAAGGCCAAACTGAGGAAACAGAAAGAGAAGGACGAATTAGAAGGTGGTAAAGAACCAGCAAAGCCGAAGGAAGCTCCAAAAAAAGCTGAAGAGAAGGCTTCTCCTGAAGTCATGGCAGCCCCTGTCCCTGGGGAAAAAGGAGAGGCTCTTCCAGGAACAGAGGGTTTGTAACATCGTTTCTAAAACTGTAATTTAAACACTGTAGCTTTTATAAGAAGGCCAAAGAGTTGGCAGGCGGCGAGGGTGATTTGTTGCTTTATTCTGAATCAGGAATACTAGACATTTGGTAGCCTTGTCTGCCTCTTTGTGTTGGCTCACATGTGGCTGTTTTTTCTGGCCTGTAGTTTGTTCAGGTACATGGGAAAACAAAAGCCAGATGGCAAATTCTCATTACGATACATTCTTACAGTTCTATATTGCAAACATACTTTTTTCACTTCCCAGTTATTCTGTTACTTTAAGACTTCAGGCCCTGACTGTGTAACTTAAGAGACAGGTTTTTTTTTTTTTTCATTATGAAGTGCTTATGTAGTAGCCAGTCAAAATGTTCCTCGTTTGGTGTTATTTATCCTATTTGAAATGTTAATTGTATTTAGAGTATCTTTAAAATTTCTGAGATCTTTGAATGTATGCCTCTTCTTTCTGCAGCTGATGACAATGAGGGGGACAAAAAGAAAAAAGACAAGAAAAAAAAGAAAGGTGAGAAAGAAGAAAAAGAGAAAGAGAAGAAAAAGGGTCCCAGTAAAGCCACAGTTAAAGCTATGCAAGAAGCCTTGGCTAAAATGAAAGAGGAGGAGGAAAGGGCAAAAAGAGAGGAGGAAGAACGCATAAGACGACTGGAGGAACTAGAAGCGAAGCGCAAAGAGGAGGTACTGTGTGTTGTACTCTGAGGATAGAATAAGGGAGAGGGTAATCTTGGTCTGTACCCTTGCTGGTACAGTTGGTGGATTAGTCCTTAATATGTTTCTCATCAATAGAATATACACTTGGCCAGCTTTTGTGTAAAGCATGCTTTAAAATTTCTGCACATTTTTTAACCTTTTCCTAGGAACGATTAGAGCAAGAGAGGAAAGAAAGAAAGAAACAGAAGGAAAAAGAGAGGAAGGAACGTTTGAAGAAGGAGGGAAAACTTTTAACAAAAGCTCAACGAGAAGCCAGAGCCAGAGCGGAGGCTACTCTTAAACTACTCCAAGCTCAGGGTAAGCAGTAAAGTTTAAAATAATAATAATAAATAAAAAGTCATACCCCTTACTGCTCTGTGTATGTTTTTTCTAACTGGAGCTAGGAGGGCAAATACTGAGTAATTCCATGTAAAGCTGCTCTGTTGTCAAGGAAGGCAGTGTGTGCGCCCCCTTCCCCATTTTTTTAAGTAGGTTTACATGTCTGTATATTTTCATCTTACACTTTAAATATACAACTTTTTAATACATTCCACTTCCAGTTTAAAGATGTTAGTTATGGAACTTAGGAAAAACCACTTCTTTCCATTGCTTAGTCCAAAGGCCAGGAAAAGCAGATGGCTGTGCTGCAGGTCTTGGAAGACCAGTGATCTGGATCTTCTTGGATTAATTCAGGTGCTCACTTAAGCAAATGCATTATTTTGCCTCAAGTTAGCTAGCCCATGGAAACAGTATATTATCCTCTTGCATTTGCTTCAGGAAAAGGGAATATAGGAGCTTTCCTGCTTTTCTGTCAAATATAATCTGTTTCCATTGCAATGAAGTAAATGTATCCAATGTATTGTAAGCCCGTGTCCTGATTTGTTCCTGGTAACTAGTTTGTGGCTAAGGAAAGAAATGAATTCCTGAGTGCCGAGTACCCTTTTTTTTTTTTTTGTATTTGTGGAGAACACTATCTGACACTGCTGGTAGGTGGATGTGTAAGAGTAGGAATCTCTGTAGCTAGTAAAATGTTTGGAGCTCTTAAACATACACAAAGGCCATTTCTCTTCAGTTGTTGCTGTAGTTATTAGAATCCTTCTATTTGTGTGCTGCCACAACTGGATTTTTATCAAATCTGCACTGTAAATCACACAGTACCTGAAGGAATTTTAACTGTTCAGAAGGTGTAGCAGTAATTAAATTATTAATTTCTCTTTGCACCAAACTTCTGTTTTTAATTGAATCCCTTCCAACAGTGCTGTCTTTCTGGTGAGGTGAAGATGAAGCTGATGAATTGAACCTGGCATTATTTTAATACCTAAAAACATCTATGTGGGTAAAAAAACCCAACCCCCCCAAAAACCAAACCAAAAAACAAAACCAGCAAACAAAAAACAAACCAAAAAACCCCCAGCACTAAGCAAAAGGGAAAATACTATCTACTGAACAACCTTAAGCTTTTAAGAAGAGCTATACCTCTTAACTGCTCCAGATTGTCTGAAACTAGGATGACTGGCAGACTGGTTTTAAGTGAGTTTTAGCGTAGCAGACTTTAAATTGACATATGCTTGTTAAACCTGAGGTATGTGTGTTCATGAAATCCTCTGTAAGTATGTGATAGCTTCAAACCTGGAGTCTTAGGATCAGATTGGTTTCTTGTTTGTTTTTTTTCCCCATTAGTAATCTAACTTTTTCTTGACAGCATTCAGAGTATCTGAAGAACTATACTTTGCTCAAGTTTTGCAGCTTTTGAAAAATCAGACTTTTTAAAAAGATAAAATATGCTTTGAACCTACTTTCCACTCTTCTTTCCTGAACCTACTTTCCACTCTTCTTTCTTCCACCTTGCAATTCTGGAAAATGGGTTCTCATTTAAACTAAAGCTTATGCTTAGTAATTAATCACCTGGATTTACTTTCTAACATGTTGGGTTTTTTTTCAGGTGTTGAAGTGCCATCCAAAGACTCTGTGCCAAAGAAGAGACCAATATATGAAGACAAAAAGAAAAAGAAGCAGCAGCAGCAGGAAAATAAAGAAGGTGTGGTTTGTATATAGGGCTACTTAATAGATTAGTCACATTTCGGGAAGTGTTTGTGGAATAAATCAGCTAATACTAAACTAATTGCACTTCAGGGTGCCTGTGAGGTTCTTTTGACACCCCTGCCCCCACATGCAAGTGCTGATGCATTAGCATCCTAAAGTTGTGTTGAAGACTGCTCACTTAATCCTTTGTTTTACAATCTACTTGACTATTATTTTTTTCCTATCCTGGGTATTTTCTTTAGAATTTCTAAATGCTGGAGATGTACAGAATGTAAAGGCCTCTTATGAATGTGAGGTTGAATGCATTTAACCTACATAAGCACACAATGTAGTGTAAGTAATAATGACTTGTAATTAAGTCGATGTCCCAAGATGAAAGGGGATTGATCCTAATTCCAGTACTTTTCTTTTAAGTTGGAGACAGTTTGTTTGTTTTCTTGTATATAAAAACAATTTTCAGTTTCCAGGACATGAGTAGTTCAGAGAGCTTGCATTTTAGAAAACTTAGAATTTATTGCACTAGTGAGACATAAATTGAATGTGTCAGAATGTTTTACTTTTGTACTTCATGGCTTTCCTGTGGGGGTATTACTGTGACTCTTTTCGAGACTATTCCTTAGTTTAAACAAAACAAAAAACCCCTTGCATCAGGGGGGTGGGTTTTTTGTTATTTAGCTGGGGTTTTTTACATTTAGCATGAGTTGTGTGGCTGCTTACCCCTTAAGGATTGTGTGTAATGAATTGAGAACGGTGCTTATCTGAATTATATCAGTGATTTTTATTTTTTTATATGGAACAGTAGAGCAAGAATGGGCAGTTCATTAGTATTACTTCATTTTCTCATGTCTTTTAAAGAAAGTGAGATTTTTCTTTTTGATGTTCAAAAGCAATGGTAATCCTCTTAGCCAATAACTGACCTATCACCTAAATCTGTTTAACTGCTTAGAAAGCCAAATTTTTTTCAAAGAAGCCACATGCTCTAACTTTCGTTTTAGCTCAGTAAGTGGGAGTTCAGTTAGTTTGCTATTAATAAATTCAGATTTTGTTTACTTCTAACAGCACAGCTTAAAAATAGAACTTAAATATGAAGCTGTATGTCTAAGTTGGTTTGCACTGGGGAAGAATGTAGCAACCAATTTGCTTTCTTGCCGTTTCAGAAAGTGTGGAGGTAACTTCCCCAGCTGAAGATGCTGTGGAACTGGAAGCGCCAGTAAAAGAAGAGACTCCTGTTCCAGTAGAGCCAGGTTAGTAGTAATGCTAATAAACTTAAAACACATAATGAGACTGTGTGGCAGTACTGCATGGTAGGTGTGTGTCATACCTTGTCGGATGGGGGCTAAGTGGCCATCCTTTCTTGATGTAGTTGCTGTTTCTTTCTTTTCCTAAGGGAGGAACTGATGTAATTTTATGGAATAAAAGGGCATGAAGCTTCAAAATGACACTGTAAAGGTCCCTTATTCTGGGTGAACTCCAGTGCTTGGCTGGCTTAGGCAGCTGTCTCAAATAAGGACCTTATGATTAGCTCCCTTGACTTTTCATTTGTTTTCTAAAAGGCTGTTCTGTCAGTGGTTAGGTGGGGGTAGGGAGGAAATATGCTGCTTCTAGTATTGATATTGCAATATTCACAGTGAGTGTATTCTTGATTCCAAATTTTTTGCTCTCACAACTGCTGAATGCAGTGGATATGGGTTAGCTTGTGAAGCAAGCTTAGCCTAGCAAGTGATTGTTACCCTCATTTTTGCCTACACACAGTACTTGTTTTGGCAAAATCATATTGTACTGGACTTCTTCCTCAGCAAGGAGACTGTTTCAATTTTTGCCCTTAGTCTTAAGTCAGACAAATACTGACAAAATTTCCAGCTTTTTAAAAACAAAGCTGAATGTGTACTCTAATTCTAGCTTGACTTATCTCTTGAATGAGCAATTCCATTGCTATAAGAGAAGGGCTCACTGGCAGAACATTAGCAGTCTGGAACCTACTCTTCATTTCAAAGAGCTGAAATTTCATGACACTCTGTGCTGCAACATATATATTGTTTAATGCCTCTTTTGGAGAGGGTTAAAACTTTGCGTTTTTCCATTCGTGTGTTACCAAGAGCTACCGTCTCTTCATACATCTGACTGAATTCTTGCTGGGTTGAATATGTTTAATGCTTCTGGAATCCATGGTATAATTATGTTAAGGCACCTGGAGTCCTAAAATAGCACTTTTTATAGACAGTTTATTTTCCCCACTTGTTTTCTTGTTTCTCTGTCACTTTGTTACACATAGCTAACTGTTAATTGGGCAGCTCCTTTCAAGGAATGTGGTTGTGGTAGAGATTTGTGTGGCATGCATTATGCAGGCACTTGCATGATATGCAGACAGGAACTGGATGAGTAGTTAAGCTATGTCTTCCAAAACTACGTTTTGCTAGGCAAAGATGCTAGCACTATAAGATTTTGTGGAGAGAAATGAAGATTATTTCTTAAGTATGCAGCATTTTCTATTTAGGGAACACGGAGATAATTTGGTAGAATTATGGTAGCGGCAAACTTGTAAGTGGCAGTTGTCAATGTGTCAAAGGAAGGGGCATCTAAAAATGTTGTATGTTGCTGGGCTGTTTCTTTCTTTTCCTTTAATATTGTATTTCTTAGTTTCAGAAGAAAAGGAGGAAGAAGAAGAAACAGAAGATGCGGGTTTGGATGACTGGGAAGCTATGGTTAGTGATGAAGATGGAGAAAAAGGTGGGCACGTAAATACCAAACGGATGCCTTTTCTGCTTAAGAGACTTCTTTGGGCCGAGTGTTTTGTTTCTGTAGAAAACAATATTGTATTTAGATTCTGCCCCTGCCCCATTAGATAAATTTTAAGGCAAGTGTCATAAGAAATAGATATAAGATCCTCTTCACAAAGGCAGAGCTTTCAAAAACTGCACAAATACTGCTCAAGAAGACCCTTTGGAAATAGTGATATGTGCAGTTATCACCTAAAATAAATCAGTTGTATTTTTTTTGTTCATTTTTACGGGAGTAAAAATCCTCTCCTCTTAATATGTGTTTAAATCACTTCTGGGAGTCTAGAGAAACCTTTTACCTGGTACTGTATTTCTCTAGTAACCATTCCAAAGGCATAACAGTTTTACTACACAAATAGCAACATCTAGGAGACTACCTTTGAGGCAAGTTCTCAAAGAAGTGGGGGACTACAATGATGTGAAGGTTAGTGTGCATGTATTATAGTACGTTCTAGATACCTTCTCTCATCTGCTTCTTTGAGAGGCAGGTGCAAAAGAAAGGGAAGAATTGCCAGAACATTCATATTCCTGCGTGTATGTGCCAAAGCCCATATTCTGTCTGCGGCCAACAGCAACGTTTACGGGGAAGTTAGAGCTGCGCAAGAATGAGGGGATAACTTCTCAGGTGTTTTCTTCCAGTGGTGGAGAAAGCCGTATTGCTGCCAGTCTTCCTGAATAGGAGTTGATTACTGTTCTTAGCACTTCCGTGATGCATCTTCATCGTTTCTTAAGATCAAAGACTATTCATCAAGTATTTTTTGACTTGCTCAGCCCTATAATTCCGGCACCTGTGCTTTCAAGTGTAATGCTTTATATACATATATGTACAGCAGTATGGATTTTATTTCAGCACAACTGTGTGTTCCTCTGGTGCTGCACTGTTCTACTTGGAGTACTAAGGGCTGCTCACCTTCTTGAAAGTCTGTTTTAGTCTATCGCCACTGTCCTGGGGAAAATGTCACATCCCACTTCTTGCTGCTTGGATTTGAAGGATCTGCCAATGTGAGCCAGAAAAAGAGCCTTCCTGGGAATTAGATTTAGTGTATTACTAAGCTGATGGACTTTCAGCATAGCAAGGAAACATAACTAATCTCTAAGAGCAATGAGCCTACTAGCAGCTCTGTCAGGAAGAGAATGCATGGCTTGAAAGTGTTCGTTAGCTTGTCTCTTACGATTTTGCAAGTATGATAAGTGGGAAGCTTTCAAAGAAAGAAAATTACTTTTTGGTAGTTCTTTTTGTTTGTTTACTGAAGAATTCCTCTGAAAAATATTAATCTTCTCTGAACAGTCTAGGAAAACCTTAAGATGAGATTTTTAAACATGTAGAAGAGACCATTTGTTCTGATTGTTACTTCTGGTTAAATGTGCATTCCTGATCAGTAATACACGGAATCCATATTTTGTTGAATTTCGAGTATTTTGGCTTTCTATTTAAAGGTGTTAGTGCATTCATTCCTTTATGAAGTGCACACAGCTTTAAAGAATGTCGCTTTATCTGAATATTTGCAAATGAGGTCAAGCGAAAGCGTGCTGATAATATCATTCCTTCCCCCACCCCAAACTCACTCTGCTTGCACAGATTCTAAACACAAGTCAGCAGCTCTGAACATGAACCACTTTTTTTTTTTTGTATTGAAAGTTGAAAAATGATCTTCACTAGCGCTTCTTGAATGGAACCTACTCTCAGTCCTCAATCTTCTGTAGTAGTTTCTCTTTGGTTTTTTGTTGCCCTCTCCCCCACAAGTGTGAATTTAATACAGAATTTTTACTTTAGATTTTTGGTTTTTTTTGACAGAGACCAAACCTGTCCACATTGAAGTCAAAGAACAAAATGAAATGGATGAGGAAGAGGAGGAGGAAGATGATGAGGAGGAAGAGGAAGAAGAGAGTGAAGAATCTGAAGATAGTGAAGGGAGTGAAGATGAGGATGAGAAGACTTCAGATGAGAGAGAGGCAGACTCCCAAGCTATTGGAAAACAATCTATGGAAAAAAAGCCCAGCAAGGAAATTAGCTCTGATTCTGAGTATGACTCTGATGATGACCGCACGAAGGAAGAACGTGCTTACGACAAAGCTAAACGGAGAATTGAGGTAGTGAGATACAGCTTTATGTGAACAGCTGGACTCTTGTGTTGTATATGAAACAACTTAACCTTCAGTTCATTGAAAGGCCTTTTAACCATATTTGTCAAAACGATGGCTGCGTCATGACTAATATTTAGGCATGTCCAGAAATTGGGTTAATTAAGAAAAAAGACCTCTTTTTTGCCTGAAGCTGAAGTATTTGATTTTAGACAACTTGATCACAAAGAATGTGCACTTCAGTATCGTTGCCCTCCACCTCTCCCCCTCCTGGAGAAAGAGGCTTTTATCCTTTACAGATAGATATTTCAGAGTTTTAAAAGATGTATTTCTAAACCGTTCAGCATTTTTGTGGCTGCTACTGTCCTTGGTTTCCTTACCCGAGATGCTTCTTCAGAATGCACCAGCAATAAAGCTACACGTTAGTGGATATAATAACTCAGCCTACTAGACTGTAAGCAAAACCAAAAAACAATCAAAAAAACCCCTTAACTGTTAGTTGTAAATTTTTGATTGGCCAAAGGAGGGATGACTGACCTTGAATTGCCTTGAAAATTTAAGTCCTACAGTTAACTCTGTATGTATGTAATGAAGTCAAGAGGTGAGTTGTGGGTTTTGGTTTATGCTTACCAAATTTTATGTGTCTTTTACATAGAAGCGACGAGCTGAAAACAGCAAAAATACGAACACTGAAAAGCTCAGAGCGCCAGTTATCTGTGTCCTGGGGCATGTAGACACAGGCAAGACCAAAATTTTAGATAAGGTAAGATGTGGAATGTGAAGGCGCTGCCTGTGCATCTTGCTTATACATGTGGGTTTTCTGGTTGAAAATAGAAAGAATTAAAGTATACTCAGAGATGACTTTAGTCTCTTGCATTTAAGTATTTCTGGCCTTTTTTTGTCTTTAGCTCCGCCATACTCATGTACAGGACAGTGAAGCTGGCGGTATCACTCAGCAGATTGGTGCGACTAACGTTCCCCTTGAAGCTATTAATGAGCAAACTAAGATGGTGAAAAATGTAAGTTACAGCACTTCAAAGACTGTTTTTTAAAAAATACGAATATAAACTAGTTAAGGCTTTGTGAAATTTCCCGACAGGGGCAGATGCACTTCCCCCCTCATCTGTAATATTGAGGTTGACTGTTTTTTAATTCCTATCCCCACTCCCCCCCCCGCCAAGGGGAGGCGGTCTCATTTTTTGCTTTAGTTGATAGATTTGGTTTCAGTTCATGCATTGCCACTTCTTCAGAAAAATACACAAATACTGCTCACTCTGTTCTGGACAGTACCCATATGTACATAGACTGCTTATTTGTCAATGTTTTGATTGTAAATTGAGACTTTTGAACTTACTGAGTATATTTTCTGTTAAAAACTTACCTTTTTACTGTGTGCGTTGAAATTGGGCCAATTCCTAGGTGATGAATTTTATTGTACAGAAATAGTAACTGTTCTGCACTGTTTGGTTTGGATACTATATCCTATTTTGCTTGCAGCAGCAGCTGACTGGAAAAACCTTGGTAGTGATGGCTTTTTCCAAGATTTTACTCAATTTATTAAAAATGTAAAGTCGGTGGAGAGCAGGAAATGTTCAAGACAAGGATGATAAATCTCACTAGCCCAAACTATTTTTTCCTCTGTAGGCTGCCTTGTCTTACAAATTTTATCTGAGCTTATGGCTGCTTGCAATTTAGGGGAATGTGCCACATGATTTTTTTTTTTAACATTGAAATGAGCTTTGACTGATTTGGTTTATGGAGGATGCTGGCCTTTTTTAAAATACATATCTGGATTTTTGAAGTGAAGGCTGTCAGTAATGCTGCCAGCTCTTAGTGGTTTTTTGTTTTGTTTTGTTTTTTTTCTTCTTGTGTAATCTTTACAAGATGGCTAATATTTTGAAATGTTAGTTTGACAGAGAGAACATAAAAATTCCAGGCATGCTGATAATCGACACTCCAGGACATGAGTCTTTCAGGTAATGTTTTCTCACAATATAGTACTTTCCAGAAGTGATGACTAAAGCATCTGGATCTATTTTTAACAAAGTGCTAGGTCTTTGCCTAATCCTTTGTGTTTCTTCTCACTTTAAAAAAAAAAAAAAAAAAAAAAATCTAAAGTAGAGGAGTAAGTGGATTTGCTTACTTTGCAGGTGCTTTTTGTATCTGGTTAATTGCTGGCCGTTTATATCTGATTAATTTTCTGTCTTCATGCCCATTGAGCCATGAATAGCTGAAAAAGCATGTAAATAACTTTTTTCTCAATAGTTAGTGTAAGAGGAAAGACGGAAGCAGGAGGCTAGCTGGAGAAGAAAAGGTGAGGATTGCAGGTGACCTAAGTACTCTGCTATGAAAAATTAGAAGTTCTGTCCTAGCCTCCAGTTCATAGAGTCCCAGTTAAGGTAACCGAGTTCATAAGGCAATGAATAAGACCAATTGCACAAGTCAGCTGATTGTTAGCAGAGATCATATGCTGTCTAGGAACACCAGTGGTGTGCAGGCAAGCCGCTAAATCAACTTTTAAGTTTAAAACATGATATGCGCAACTGTACTCACTGAGGTAGTGCCCAGGTGAAATCCCCAAACAGAACGATTAAGAAAGACTTTGATATGATATTCTTAAACAGAAACCTCTGCAAGCATTGAAATGCCAGGTCTTAGGGCATTTGGTAATGTTCCGATCAGTTCCTTGGCATCGTACCACTTACAGCTCTTCATCTTCTAGCCAGGTTTTGTTTGGCACCACAGATGTCTAATAATATTAGTGTTTATGTAGTATTGTATAATAAACTGTCTTGTTCAGATTTTGCACTCCTGTATTTCACTGTAACCGTCTCAATTCTCACTTAGAAAAAATCAGAACATCTCTTAACTTGTAAAAATATGTAATAATAGGAAAACTCTTGGGAGAGTAATAGTTTCTTATCTTTGCTTACATGTACTCTAGTATATTCTGTTAAATGGAATTTCCACAGTGTGATTTGAATACTTTTTTGATATAGTTTACATTTTTGAGAGAAAAAATAACTACTTGATCAGCTTTAGCTTTTTGGTCTATGCGAGTTTGACATTGTATTTAGTGTTTTTATTGAAATTCTGTTGCTACATGACTGATTTTTAAATTTTTTTTTTTCTCTTTCAATGCCATAGCAATCTAAGAAATAGAGGAAGCTCACTTTGTGATATTGCTATACTCGTAGTTGACATCATGCATGGTTTGGAGCCACAGACAATTGAATCAATAAATCTGTTGAAATCGAAGAAATGCCCCTTTATAGTAGCTCTTAACAAGGTAAGATAGCTTTTTACTCTAATAGTGTGTTTTGCTACTATAATAGTAATATGTATGTAATAGTTTCTTGGATTTAAGTCCATCCTGCTTTGAAAACTTACTTAGGGAAGTATTTCTGAAGTATGCAGTTGTGTCTTTTGAGCAAGCCCCCTGTGATCCCTTCTCTGTAGCAACATGGGAAAGGGTCCAAATTCACCAGTAAGTTTTCAAAGTTCTTTGTAAAACTAGTAGTCTCTTTTCGGGGGGGGGGAACCCTCATGGCTTTTTTTTTTTTGTTTATGTGAAGCTATGCATGGGTCTCTTCTGAATGTTTTACCTTAAACTTGATGTAATTAATGTGTATAAACTTTTCTCATATGAACCTAGAATATTATAACTTGAATTTTTAAAACCTGAAGTAGTATTGCTGTCATGAAATACAGTTCGACTTTGGGTAAATACATAAACAGAGATAAATATACCAGCTAAACCAAATAAAAAGATTTAATTTGATTACCGTAGCAAATAGATGGCTAGCTATGTTGCCTGGTAAAGTATTTCTTACCAATGATGTGGCATAAGCATAAAAATGCCCTTTAGTAAGCTGCATAAGATGACATATTACTGTATTTTTCAAGATTGATAGGTTATATGACTGGAAAAAAAGTCCAGATACAGATGTAGCTGTCACCTTAAAGAAGCAGAAAAAGAATACAAAAGATGAATTTGAAGAACGTGCAAAAGCTATCATAGTGGAATTTGCGAAACAGGTAGGCTGGAATGTTCAAGGCTCTTTGGTTAACAAAAGCGATGGTAAAGATGATGGGTGAGTGGGTGGTTTGTGTGTGTGTGTGTTTTGTGTGGGTTGGTTTTTTTTTACCTTTCCACAAAACAACTTGGAATATCAAGAAAAGCGTCGCATCTCTTATGACACATTGATGTTTACCTCTCGTAAACCAATCTTTGGTGGTGTTAAATTAATCTCTTAACTGCTCCATCCTTAGAGTGCTAGTTTGGAGAAAAGTAGTAGCTCATTGCTGTGCGAGGTCAGTGGAGTCATGAATAGCAGATTAAGTTTTCTGTCCCTATTCTTTCTCTCTTTGGGAATCGCCTGAGAGAATCCCATCTGTCTCTTGTTCCCTTGGACGCTGGCAGGGCATGAATCATATAAATTCTGGAAACTTCTGTTGGCGGCGTACAATGCTGTCTAGAAGCTAGATGTGGTAATTAGCTTTGTAGAGTTATCCCATACCGCTTCCAAGTGTGGGTTGAGGCTTCATGTTCCATAGCGTGCTGTCAGTAACAACATTTTTTTTTTTAAATGGGGATTTAAAAAATGCAATAGTAATTGCCTGGGGTTGAATGTTACTGTTCATACTGATGTGTATATATATTTTTCCCTCTGTAACTATTAATCCTGATTCCAGGGCTTGAACGCTGCCTTGTTTTATGAAAATAAGGATCCCCGCACTTTTGTTTCTCTTGTACCTACCTCTGCTCACACAGGGGATGGCATGGGAAGTCTGATAGCTCTTCTCGTTGAGCTAACGCAAACTATGCTGACCAAGAGGCTGGCTGAGTGTCAGGAGCTGAGAGCTCAAGTCATGGAGGTAATTCAGCAGCTGTTCTTTGAAATTCATCTAGAAACTTCTCCCTTCCCTAACCCCTTCTTCCTGATAAAAAAAGGTGTGTTTGAAGGGCTTAAATAGGGAGTAACTTTTTTCTCCCTTTCATTCAGGTTAAAGCACTGCCAGGCATGGGCACTACCATAGATGTTATTTTGATTAATGGACGCCTGAAAGAAGGAGACACCATTATTGTTCCTGGGGTAGAAGGTCCTATAGTAACTCAGATTAGAGGTCTTCTGCTACCTCCTCCTATGAAGGAGCTACGAGTTAAGGTATGGAAACTGGTTAGTGTATCGGCATTTAGAGAAGATTTAGAACCAAAAAACCCCAAATCAAGTTTTATAAAAAATGAAAATGTAGTAGAGTGCAGTTATATTAGCAGTATCTAAGGGTGACGTAAAGGGGAAGACAGTGCGCATCTAGTGTTTTTGTGAATGCGCTTGTATATGTATATGTGTGTCTGTTCTAACAGTGGCAAAGAAAAGGGCCAAGGAGTTGTCTTGCAGTGAGGATTAAGATGCGTGTGCTTTAATAAGGGACTCAAGCATGTGGCTACATGTGAGAGGGAGATGCCCATCTTAAATGGAAATTGGAGTGTACTAGTACAGTGACTTCTGAGTTAAAGTATATATTATTAGTAAAAGGTTTTTTTAATAACAAAAATCATATACGCTTAGATTTGAGAAAAGTGAACAAGTGAGTTTCTAGGAGTAGTTGGTGAGTGGCGATGACCAGGACCTCTGCAGCATCTGCAGCCTTTTGTCATTTTCAAGAGTTGCTGGAGGTTTTGCTGCCCTAGTCTTAATAGACCAGGGAGAGACACTGAATTTGAGATCCTGCCTGTATGGCTTTCTGTGAAAGGAGGAGGAGAGCCACAGAAACTAAAGGCTATAAATACATTAATACATACATTAATATTAATACATACAATTCAAAGATGATGAAAAGAGCTGCTCTGATTTTTCCTGTTTAAAAGGGAAGCAATAAGCGTCTGCTCAGATTTTATTTAAGGCAAAGAAAACCATACAGGTAACCTAGGTGAATGTAATAGGACAGGCCTTAAAGGTTTGGTTTAGAGGTGGAAAACTAATGTCAGGATCCTAATCTAAGGCCGTAACAATTGCGGTGTGCTTCATTTCATTGGAGAACTGTGTCCCTGGAGGCCACTGCAGTCCTTTGTGTTTAATTTAGTTCCTTTCTGCAAACTTGGATACTCCTGTAAAGTAGTACTAATGATTGCTGGGGCCTGGGCTGACGTTGGCGTGTTCTCTCTGCCGTGGTGATCCTCTGTTGTGAGACTGTTGTGGCCTCGGAGGTGCTGAAGGATGCAGTGTTGACGTTGAGGGGGAATCTGAGCAAGAGCTTCTTGGCCTGCTTTAAATAGGAAGACAAGAGCCGCTCTTTCCACTCGTGTGTCTGTCGGTCTAATGCAGCGGTGGGGTAGGACAGTTGCCTTGGAGCATCTAAGTCAGGCTTCCTGCTCTGGAGCGCAGCTTTACAGTAATAACTTGATAATGGCCAGAGAGTGGCAAAAGGAAAACTGACGTTTATGCTTAGGTTGTGTTCTCTGCTTTGTTGGAAGCTGTTGAATATATTCTGGTACCGTGAGGAATGAATGGAAGGCATTTCTGTCTGTTTGCTTCCCTTTATTTGAAGCAGAAGATAAACTGGTGTGTGAAACTCTTGTGAGACTGAAGTTTTTTTTGTGGGACTAAAAAGATCATAACAGATCACAGGTTCCCATCAACAAGATCTCAGATGAGTTTCTGTACTTTGGTGGGAGATACAGGGTACCAGCACCAAGATGAAGAACACTAGATTTGGGAACCTTTTGCTGGGGAAGTGGGTCTAGGGAAGCTGGGTGGGTTTTTTTGGTTTTGGGCTTCTTTTTTTTTTTTTAAGCAGGCAATGAGGATACATTTCAGTTCAGCCTGTCCATGGGGAGTTGTCGTCCTTGAAATAAGAGCCACATTTTGGGGTGGAGGGCTAAAGAATAGAGGCTTGCAGGAACAAAGTGCTTGCTGAGGAAGAAAGCTGCCTTGCAGTTTCAAGAAAAGGATAAGACATCTCCTAAACAAATGAAGAAACAAACCAGAAAATCCCTCCAACATTGATCTAGAGGTCTTCAGAAATAACTGCTTCTGTGATGCCTTAGAGCCATGCCCTGAGTGGGGAGAGATCTTCGAGGTTCCCCTGGCTGGGGAGGAACACCTGGGAAGTTGAGCATGGAACTACGTACATGAGAAGGCTGGATGGGAGGCCTCCAGTGGGAGAACGAGACGGCTCTTCCTGCCCAGAGCCTTGGGCTCTAGCAGCAAAGCTTCAGCGCTTTAGTTGAGCTGTCGGCATCTTCCCCTTACTTCCCTGTGGGGCTGAATTTGTGGGGTTTTTTTAGTGAGCAGCTGCCTATTGCTGCTTGCTCTTTTGTAGTATGTATTCCTTTTTGGCCTCCTTTGTTTTTAGATGAATCCCCCTGCCCTGCCCCCCTCGGTGTGGGGGAGGTATCTGATGGCAGAGGAGCATGCAGACTGAAACATGCATGCCAGGAATGTGAAGTGGAGGACAAATCACTGATGAAAGATGGGAGCTGCTGGACTTCGCTGTCCGTCCTGCTATCTGCCGTGCTTGCTGGGGGCAAGCTCTCGCGCTGCTCGGCACTGCTTTGTGCTGCCGTGTAGCATCTATGTGAACTCTTTGCTCGTGTGTGTTCTCCTTTTCAGAACCAGTATGAAAAGCACAAAGAGGTCGTTGCTGCTCAAGGTGTGAAGATTCTTGGGAAAGATTTGGAAAAAACACTGGCTGGTTTGCCATTGCTCGTAGCTTATAAAGAGGATGAAGTCCCAGTTCTCAAGGTGAGGGTTGTTGAAATAAGACACTTAAGCTGAGGGTCACCGAGTTCCCTGGTCGTGCAGCTCGTTCAAATGTTGAGAGTATGCAAGTAACTTGCTTTTTTTGTTTGTGTGTTAAAAACTGTTGCAACAACATGCTGTAGCCTTGTGTCCGTGTGAAGCATTAGTGTGGTGATGGTTTTAGTATCTTGACCCTTAGCTTTTCCCTGATATTTTGCTGGGGTGTCTCTGCTGGTAAAATAAGGTTTGAAAACAAGTATCATAGCATTTGACTATGTTTGACTATATGTTAATTACTGATTTGGTATTTGTAGCAATTTATGCATATATTTCAATGAAATTATATCTGCTAGTGGAGTTCTTCAAACTATCATAACTGCAAAGCTGATTTAAGACTTCTGTAGTAAACTTCTTTTGTGACTTACACTTCAAAAATGGTAGAGGAAAGAACGTAGCTATCTTCAAACCAAAATTGAGATGAGATACTCCTCCCAAGTCAGGAAGTTCGTTTAAAAAGGAAACTCCCATGTTGATAGTTTACTTCAACCATAGTTTTACTTTAGCCTTCTGTCTACTTATCTTTGCCTCTTAAGGGAGGTTAATCTTTCAGGTCCTCCAAATGCAGACCTTGTTTCTGAGTACGTATGAGTATGTAGTAAAGTGTACTACTAGTAGTAGATACGGGAGGGCTTAAAGTAAATGGCAACACCCATTCATCTGGCAGAGGGAAAGACTGAGTGGGTTCAAAAGGCGTGGGCTCTTAAAAAATGTGTTTTTAACTTCTCTGAAAGCAGCAGCATGGCCTTGCTGCTCTTGTATCCTCTGTTTTGTACCTAGGCCTAAAGAGCGTTCAGAATCCTGTCCGGCTCGGGGCTTTAGGAGTGTCTGCTCTCATTGTTGATCCTCGGTTAGGCAACCAAAGACATTGCCACACTCTGGGGGGGTGTGTGCGCGCTCAGTCTTGCCAGTAGAAACTTCCAGTGCTGGGGAGAGCAATGTGTAGTCTGCAGAGAAATGTTTCTGACTCCCAAGATGGGCATCTGCTTTGTGTTACGCAATCACCTTCTTGCAAAATCCCCGAGTCTTAGTGCAGTATGGACTTTTCTAATGCCAGAAATGAGCAGTGGTATATCACAGGGCTGTGTATGACCTATACTGTAAGTCTGTAAGTTGGCACCTATCACTATGGCTGTCACATACTTTCAGCAGCTCATGAACAGAAAGACTTTGTACTCTGAGGCATAATAGCAAGAGAACTAAAACTAGCTTTTTTCCCTTTTTTTTCTTCTCCTGAAGGATGAACTAATACATGAACTGAAGCAAACACTGAATGCAATCAAATTAGAAGAGAAAGGTGTTTATGTCCAGGCTTCTACTTTAGGCTCTTTAGAAGCATTACTTGAATTTCTTAAAACATCAGAAGTGCCAGTAAGTACTTCTGTGCTGAACCTGATGTTGGTTGTTTCTGTGTTTTACTTGACAACTGTTTCCCTTTGACTCAGAAAGATGAGTGACTGACTTGTGTGGCTTTCCTCTTCAACAGTATTCAGGAATTAATATAGGTCCTGTCCATAAAAAGGATGTTATGAAGGCATCGGTTATGTTGGAGCATGACCCACAGTAAGTAACTTATTTGCTTTACTACGTTGATAAATGCGCGGTGGTGTTTCAGGAAGGCCCCCTTCTTAGTTCTGGTTCTGTGGTCTGTCTTGTAAACTGTTTGACTTCATTTTTACTTACAGATATGCAGTCATTCTAGCATTTGATGTGAGGATTGAACGTGATGCACAGGAAATGGCTGATAGTTTAGGAGTTCGAATTTTTAGTGCTGAAATAATTTATCACTTATTTGATGCCTTCACAAAATACAGACAAGACTACAAAAAGCAGAAACAAGAGGAATTCAAGTAAGTAAGAGTAATCCTGTTCTGGATGCTTCCCAGACAACAGTCTCTCTTAATTGTTTTATTAGAAATGAAACTGCATTTAACTTCTTGTTTCCATATTATTATTTAGCATGTAATTCTGATGGGAAGGAAGGAAAGGAGGAAGAGGATAGGACAATAACTCCAGTCTAATTGTTTACACCTGGGATTAGGCTTAGTAGGGTGAGAGTTTGTGAAGCAGTTGTAAGATTTAGCTAAAACTATCACATAATATGGAGTGTTCTTATTAAGGTTTGCTTTGTGTACTTGGCTTCTGTTCCTAGTTTGTGACAGATGTGTTAGTCTTGCAGAGAGAAGAAAACAAAACTAAAGCGATTTGGATTCTATTGTTTTGTAGTTATGCAATTCGAGTGTGCAGGGCTTAATTCTGACTGCAGTAACATAAATATGCAATCCTTTAAGAATTTATAGGGACCCAGAATTAATTTTTCAGTCTGTGTCATTAGGTGATCCTCAGTAAAGTAAGGACAGACAAAATAAATGAAAATGTATTTCATTTCATATTGATCCCAATTTGAGTTTGTATGCCTCAGCATTTGAACATATTTGTTCACTTTACAAACAAAAATCTTAAATTTTTGGAGTCCCTGCGATGGGTTGAGGCAATATTATTTCTATTCCTATGCTCTTCTGAGGCTACAAGTTATACTGTAAAATTACTGTTCCTTTGGTCTGGGTCTTAGTTGACTGCCCGAGCCAGTCAAAATAAAATCTGTGCCAGCCATGCTTGGTTATTGTTCCCTACAGTTCTTGAAGATCAAGTATGGACTAGAATTAGCAAGATTGGAAAAGAGCGTTTTTCCTGCTTGATTTCTCCCCACGTGACACTACTAGAATAAATGCCCAAGAAGTGTGGGAGAAGGCAGAACTGTTAATGTTGTGTGCGCTGTTCCAGCATCTGTTTCAAACTGCCTTTTCTTTGTCGTCTTCCAGGCATATAGCAGTATTTCCTTGCAAGATGAAAATACTCCCTCAGTTTATTTTCAACTCCCGTGACCCAATAGTGATGGGTGTAGTTGTGGAGGCCGGCCAGGTGAAGCAGGGGACTCCCATGTGTGTACCTAGCAAAAACGTAAGTAAGCGCCTCTTCCCACAGGACGTTTTTGATCTACCTGGTAGTTCCTGGGACGACGCACCAGGAAGCCCTTGCGTGTGTTTCCCCAGCGTACAGAGTTTTGGCAGGAGATAAGAATTCAGACTCTTAGATCGAGTCTCTCTGCCGGCGATCAACCATTTTACTGTTCTCTGCTAGAACAGAGTCGCGTCCTGTGGCGAGGCTCAGCCTCCCGAGTGCCGCAGGGCCCTGCCAGGAAGCGAGGCTAGAGGCTGTCTGCCAGTCGACCGCCCTCCGTCCCCCGCTGCAATTCCTCTATTGTGATATAAAGTAACGAGCAAAATTGTCATTCCTAAGGAGCTAATAAGGGGGGGTGGGGAGTCAATTCCGGACACTAAGGGGTAACAAATTGACATCCCAGATGAACTGCGGATGGTTTGATGTCGCTGCCCTTCTCGGTACGGCGTGCTTACGGTGCAGTATGTATGGCTTTGCCGGTTCTGAGGCGGCTGCTCCGCTAGTGCAGTACTTCATCTGAGCAACTCTGTACGTACAAACAGGAATCGAGAGACGCGTGCTTGCACACAGGTTTTGTGGACGTGTATTACAGCTTCTTCATTGTATTACAGTTTGTCGAAATTGGAATAGTTACAAGTATTGAAATAAACCATAAGCCAGTGGAGGTTGCAAAAAAAGGCCAAGAAGTATGCGTTAAAATAGAACCTATTCCTGGTGAATCACCTAAAATGTACGGACGACATTTTGAAGCAACAGATATCCTCGTCAGTAAGGTAAAAGCAATCTGCATTTTTGGAGAGGGCTTATGACGTAGCGGTCGCTTGCTTGAAGTGGAAATGTTGCGTGATGCCTGAAAAACATACGCTGGGAACCTTCCATCAGAGACTGAGAGAGGCATGAAATGTTTCATGGGCGGCATTGTTCAGCCGAGTTTCTCTGCAGCCCGGTTTTGAGGTTTGTAGTAGTGCCCCTCAAGGGGACCGAAGGGACGATGTACTGCAGCTAAAAGTCCCTTGCAGCTTACTGCACCTGAGAGGGTAAAATGGTAAATTAGCTATTTGCATACCGTTGCATGTAGCTGGTGCTCGGAGCAGCTTAGCAGTCCCCCGTGGCGTTGGAGCATGATTGGGTTTGCCTGGCTTTGAAATTGTGCAATACACAGCAATACTTCAGTTGTCCAGTTCTGGAACACTGGGATTAGATGAGGAGATGATCCCTTGCTCAGTTTTCTGCTGTCGGAGGCAAAGGCGCAGCTCTCCACACCCCTAACCGCTTTAGTTAGCGTGTCGTAAGACGCCCTCCGCCACGCACACGCTGTGGGCACGTACCCACAAACAGGGGGTGAGCAGCCACAGGGGCTTCTCGGGTGGAGAGCAGGGCCTGTGGCAGCGACTGGGAGGTGGTGCTGGTGCTGCGGGCTCGGGGGGACGCGGGGGATCCTCTCTGGTCAGAGGCTCCTGCCTTAGCGCATGAGGTGCCAGGTGCTCTGTGCTTCTGCAGTCTCTGAAGACCCGGTAAGGGATGTGAGGAGGAAAGAAGGGAAGCGCATGGGACGGGTCACGCAGCGGAGTGGTGGCAAAACTGGGATCGGAAGGAGCTTTCCTGCTGTGCGAACTGATGCCTGCCCTTTAGATCAGCTGCCTCCAGCGCACTAAAAGCTGCCTTGATGAGCGCGCGTGTGTGTGTTTCTGATGGGTTTGTCTTGTGCGTTACAGATCAGCCGTCAGTCCATCGATGCTCTGAAGGACTGGTTCAGGGATGAAATGCAGAAGTCTGACTGGCAGCTTATAGTAGAGCTGAAGAAAGTGTTTGAAATCATCTAGATAACTTTTTACAGCAACGGGGAGGCAGGAATAAACGCACTATTCCTGTTCCAAAAGTTACCAACAAAGTCATATATTGAAGACAGTGTTGGATATATGTTGGGGAGGAAAATATGTGGATAAAATGTTTTCCATGAGAAACCAAGAAATTTACACTGGTTTGACAGTGGTCAATTTACATGTTCCCATGGTTCCAATGTGCCTGTTCACCTCTCCTACTGCCCTTCCTAATACTGGCTGCTGTTTTAAAGTTTGCCCTTCCTTCTCTTACACCTTCCTTCCGCCCTCTTTCCCTCCCTCTCTCCAAAAGAAAATAAAATAAATTGAATTTTTATTACAGAACTAAAGCTCTTTCACTTTTATACTGATGAGATCAGTACTGCAGTATTTGATTAACCAAGCTTCTGCAGACTTTGTGATTCTTGGGACACTTTTGATGTAAGAAGTACTTCTTTATTTATGCATAACTCTTCCCTTGACTCTCTTTTCCAACATTCTTCTGCTTTGTGCCTATAGAAATTTTTTTAAATAGAAAATTAGGCAATTGGATATTTCTGTATTTGCTTTGTGTGAAACAATGATGTAAAGCATAGTTGGCCGCCTTTTACTGCTTGTACAGTTCATGAAAGTCAACCTGTAATCATTATGACGCAGAGCCGCAAATAAAGGAGATGGACATAGCAGCCCATTTGTTTTACAGTTTGCTTCAATAAACGCAGTTTCACTTTGTGGGCTGCGACAGACGTGGAAGGGCCGGCGGGAGGCTTGCCTCTCTCTGCTTGGCAAAGTCACGGAGGCGCTGTCCAGCAACGGCGCTTCGTCCTCTGGCTTCGCTTCCCCTTGCGCAGCGCGTGCCGCGCGCGGTGGTGGCCTCGGTGCCTCCTGTCTCCTACCGGAGTTGCAGGCCGGGTGTTTAGCAGGTTGCGACTCCCGGAGGGGCTCTGCTGCGGGGAGCTCAGAGGTGGCGTCTCTTCTCCAGCTGCTGCTCAGAGTCCTGGTAAGCACCTGCAAAAGGGTTGTCCGCAAGTGAGCGGCGGCTTCGGAAGCTGCACCAGAGCTGTTGAGTCATCCGGCACCGCGGGACTGGCCCCGTTCGAAAGGCGTTTGGTTGACGTTGCCTGTGATGACCAGGAGTTGGTCTGTAATCCCAGCATTGTCCCACCCTGCCTTCCCCGTGGTTCCCTGCTTAGGATGACGGCTTGACGTACCTCTCACCGGGCAGTCTCCGGGCAACTTACAGCTCACGGTGAGAGGAGCTCAACAAACACCCTTCAAAAGCACAAGCTGAGACAAAGTTGATAATGATCTTTCACGTAGCTGAGATTTTTAGCATTTAAAATAGTTACAAGAATTTCACTTGCAATATGCAGTTTGATCAGATTTGTTCTGTCACTTTTTTTTTTTGTTGGAAAAACCTGAATTTTGTAATTGGGATTGTGCGGATTCCATTACAAAGGAACATTTAATAACTTACCTCCTTTGGCAATGGAATTTAAATCACGGGAATTTGGGGGGTTTGTTAGACTTCAAACTTGCCGTTGAAAAGGACCTTTCCAGTACGGTGGCCACGTGGTGCAAATCCACATCGCTGGGCGTGTCGGTGGTTCAGAACAGAGTGATCACAGCGAGGAGACTGCATTTGTTGTAATTTTCTTTTGCAAACTATGCCATCATGAAAACTACAGTAATAAAAGAAGTTCTTAAGAACCCAGATGTCAAACATTGTGGTCTTGATGTGTTCTTGATTGGTTCCCCAAAGAGGGAAGGTTGTGCTTCCCACAGGTAAAAACTCTGGGAAAAGGGAGATGCTGTTTTTGCAGGTTGCTGTTGTGGAACTTACAAAAGACCTTCACCGAAAGGCTTTAAGGAAGCAGGTAACTGTTGAAGATAAATATTTAAGGGCTTGAAGCAGGGATCACTAAGGGAGAATGAAAATAATGTAATTACAAATAGCTTCACTTGGTCAAGTAATGCTTTGAGTCCTTTTTTTAAAAAAAAGATGCTAGTTTCAAGTCGGTCTTGAGCAGCACTCACCACACCAGAGCTGTGTACCTGAAACCTAACTGGTAAAATACTTGCTTGAATTTCAGCAGATACATTGCTCTATGTGAACAGTTAGCATGCCAGTTTCCTTAAATGGGGAAAAAAAGGCAGCTTCAAAAGCAGCAGCTCAAGGGGCGCTGAAAGACCCAAACTAGAAACGGGTGGAAACCGAGACAACTTGATGCAGATAAGGTCCCTCTCTGTGGAGGTAAACCCACAAGTAGAGGCAGTTACAGAGCCAGATACCTACAAGCCACCTCGAGCTGCAAAATCAGTCTGGTTGAGGTTGGAAGGCACCTCTTGCAGTCACCAAGTCCAACCCACCCCTGCTCAGGGTAGGGGCAGTCAGAGCAGGTTGCCCAGGACTCCGGTTGGGTTTTGAGCATCTCCACTGAGGGAGGATCCACAATGCCTGTGGACAACCTGTTCTGGGGGGAGGGGTGTAGGGGGTGTGTGTTTAAAACAGGCGGGACAGTGCCAGCTCTCCCAGCTGCTCCCTGTTTTGCAAGAGAGGCTCCGTTCCCTTAAGCAACGTCGTGGCCCTGCGTTGGCGTTGCTCTCTATGTCCATGTCCCTCTTGTACCGAGGAGCCCAGAACTGGACCCAGCACTCCAGCTGTGTCTCACCAGGGCTGAGCAGAGGGGAACGATCTCCTCCGTGGACCTGCTGGTGATCTTCCTCCTGCAGCCTGGGAGGTGTTGGCTGCCCTTCCTGTGAGCGAGTCCTGCTGGCTCCAGCAACCCACGGGGCCTCACCTGCAGAGCTGCTTTCTAGCCAGTTGGCCCCCAGCGCCTGGGGTGGTTCCTCCCTGGGTGCAGAACTTCACACTTCTCCTTGCTGAACTTCATGGGGTTCCCACCAGCCCCTTTCTCCAGCCTGTTGGTCTCGATGCAGCGCAGCCCTCTGCCCCATCAGCCACTCTTGTGCCAGCAGCAAACTTGCCGAGGGTGCGCTCGGCTCTTCACCCGGGTCATGGATGAAGCTGTTGAAGAGGCCTGGACCTGGCACGGAGGGTGTGGGCACACTGCTGGGGCCTGGCCTCGAACAGGACTGTGTGCCGCTGACCGCCACGCCCGGCGCCTGCCTGCCCAGGCAGTTTTCAATCCCCGTCCCTGTCTCTAGCCTGGACTTCATCAGCTTGTCTGAGGGTGTTACAGGAGACAGTAGGAAAAGCTTTCTGAAGTCAGGGGAAACAACATCTACCGCCCTTCCCTCATCCACCACCTTGCTGTGGAAGGCTGCCAGGTTGGCTCCTCTCCCAGGGTGCGTTACAGGGGAAGCCTGGGCAGGACCTAAAGCTAAAACAGCTGCCACTGCTGTAACCTGTGCTGTGGCCAGGGGTGACTGCAGAGAGACCCCTGCTCTAGCTGTACTGTTGCTGCAGCTGAGTGCAGCAGCTCCTGCCCTGTGCTCAGCTAAGCCGGTGGTGCAAATCCTGCTCTGGGGCTAGCTCCAGTTTGCACTCCAGCTTTCAATTCTGCGGTCAAGGTGGGTCCACACCCATCCAGGATTACATGGGGTACTTCTGATTTCCCCCCCCCTTTCTTCAGAAAATGAAAAGCTGCTTCTTACCACCTGGGCCTTCTTCAAGTGGTCTTCACTTTTTCCAGGCACCTGAACAGCCCTGCTTCAAGGTACTGGGCCAAAGACTGCTACACGGGGCTGGTGTGCATCTGGAAAAAGCCGACTTGCCCCAAACACAAACTGCAGAGATGCAAGCATAGCCCCCTCCCTCCCACGGACACAAAGAGATAGGGCTCTACTTCAGGTACGTACCCACCTTTGATAGTCTTCTGCTACTCGCTACAACCCATTTTGTTACGTTGCATAAAGGAAACACGTGTCACAGGCTGGGGAGAACGATGGTATTCTAAGAGTGGAAGGTGGCTCTATCCTGAGCAGGAGCAATGCACAGTGCTCCCTGTTAGCGACTCCCCAGCTGCTTTACAGTGCTTCTTTTGGGCAACGGTCTGAAGCTGTCCCTTTGTTTCCCTCCACCAGCACACATCTCCAGAGGTGACAGGACAGCGGAATGCGCAGAGCTCAGACAGCAGCTATGCTTCAGCTAACACCGCGCGTGCTCTGCGAGTGGCTGGGCCACACTGGTTTCTGTCTTAGAAGGATTAAACTGAAAACGAGCTAATAGTCTTCCCTCGGCTTAAAATCTGCAATGGAGTCGTCGTCGGAGAAACAAAAAGCAGCCAAGGGAAGGTACAGCAGTTTCCTACGCATGTTGAGGCAGTGTCACTGTGTAAAACTGTGTGAAACGAATCAAAGCTTTAATAAAAGGGCTTAGCGATATTCAAACTGAAGCATCACAAAATAGAATCAGTACAAAAATATACATACAGTTCTTTATTAAACAACTGTAAACACTTCACTGTAAAAATCCATAAAACTTTATAAACAAACATTTTGTAAATAGATTCTATACTACAATAAAAGAATTTTAACACAATTATTTACATGCAATACTGACAAATTTGGCACTTTCTGAAAAGAAATGTACAAAACACTTTGTTGTTTAAAAAGAAATTTGAAATTATAAAAACTCAGGGCATTACTATCATGCACTTTGCAAATACCTCACAAGCACTTATGGCACAGCTAGCAGAGAGCTCCAGGCTCTCATCAAGCTCTTTACTACAAGGTTCAGATAACTTTTAGTGTGCTTCCGTAAGTTTGTTGTAAAACTACCTGAACATTGTCAAGAATGAAGTCAAATGCCATATTCCAAACTGATTCCACAGATGACTGCATTAACCTGAGGGGGAAAAGGAAGAAGAGGGAGAAAATTACGATTACGGAACCAGGCCTTTTTACAATACGTTTTGGTCTTCATACTGGAAAACAAGATCACAACAGTTCATGATGAATGGTATTTTGATTCAATCTTGGTAAAGCCCTCTCCAAATACACCAAATCTCATCTAATGCCACAGATTCCTCTGCCATTCAATGGTGAAATTTCTGATTTGAACGGTGTTGCTCCAACTGGTAAATGTTAGCATTCTGCAGTGGCGGTAAGCCTGCGATTAAAGCAGGGACCTTCTACCAACCTCACACTGAAGAATCAGCAATGGCAAGCTTCTGGATCCTGATCTTTCCTTCCTCACCCCAAGACAGACATGCTACCAATGAATGCCAAGGGTGATTAAGACATTTAAATAATAGGTTTTGGGGGCACTGTATTGTGTTTGTTGCTAAAAATGGAACCAAATAATGGAGGCCCACAGAGAGCTGAGTTACTCCTATCATTCAGCTGCTACTAGAAGCAAATGCCCAAGGAGAACAAAGCAGCTCTGTACTCTCAAAATCCCCTTCTAGATGACTCTTACAGGAGAGCAGAGGGCTCCTACGCATACAGCTTTGGAAGACCTAACATCAGTAGCATATGGACAACTGCCCATCATCCAACTCCTGATTCCTTGTTACCAGGCTTTGGAGAGACAGCGTGTCATCAGTGCGAATCTCGCATACAGGGACCCGGAAGGGGACGTGATGCTTTCTGAAGAGTTTTATAAAGAACTTGCTATACAGCATTCTACAAAACAGTCAGCTGCACTGTGCATTTTGCATTTTCTGAGGCCTAGACATCCCATAATACAAAAGCATAGTGAAGTTTTTATACTGCTGTAGTCTTTTGGGTGTTGATTAATTCTGTGAAATAAATACTTTCCAGATCTAAGACATGGAAAGCTGAGCTCCATAGTAAAGTATCAGTTAGTAAGCAAGTCATAAATGGAACTTGGGCCTCCTGACTCATGGGAAGAGTAACAGGAGCACAATAACCAAGTAATAAAAATGGATTTAATAGGCTGGAGAGGTGAGACAGGATCTGGATACAGCAGGAGAATGAAATCAGATGAAACAAAGGAAAGATCTAAGGTGCCACGAAAAACGAATGAGAACAGGATGAAGAAAAGGGACAACACTGACAAAACTATATCCTTTGTCTGGAAACAAAAGACTTGTAGCAAATGCTATCAAATGCTACTATTAATTTTTCACAAATTACTTATTTTATCTACCCAACTTCTCCCCCCCACCCCCCACCCCCAATTTTGGGGGAAAAATATTTGCACTCATTGATGGAATGCCTAATAGGCTTGTGGCCTCACATTGAAGCATCTAGTGCATAAGTGCTAACAAAAACAGTCTAAATGTCACAAGTACTAGCAAATAAGCTACCTTTTCATGTACTTAACAACCAGATCTAACTTTTCCAAATCTTTTTCTTCTATTAGATCAGTACAATACTTCACAACCTGTAGAATGTCTTCTTCCATAGGATCTGTAATAAAAAAAACATGAGAGAATTTTTCTCTAAGTGTACTTAGAATATAGTCATAGAATAATTGGAATATAATGAAAGAAGTTCTGCAGTGTTAGCGCATCAGTGGCCGATCTGACAGTTGCTGTATTCCCATACCTCCCTCTAACATCACAAGTTGTGTACATAAAAGGACTGCAAGGTCCTAAAATATCTGTCTTGTAGACCTCTTCTTTTTTTTTCTTCAGTAAGAACAAATGACAGCCAAGCTAATATTAACCAAAGGGAAAAGAAATAGGGATTTAGAATGGAATGGCTGTTTCAAAACTCTTAGGAGAACAGTAATGCCCAGGGCATGAAGGATCTCACAGGTCAGATTTCCCAAGATATTAAGGCATTGCTAGTTGTTTGACATAATGTTAAAATTCAAATTACAATTTAGCAATGGTGTCACACTTTTGCACTTTATTCTAGAATTCTTTCCAGCAGTTATTTTGAAAAAAAACTGCATTGCTTTGCCTCTAGAATGACATCTTCATAAAAGAGGAATTCCCTTCCAATAGCTTTCATCCTAGTGGTTGCAACGTGTTGGACAAAATAAGGCAAACCTCCCACACAAGTAACATCAAGGCGTAAGACAAGGACCTGACAAATGGGTTGAAGAGGGAACAGGTAGATTTTCATGATGTTAAGCAAGAAACAGGAGCTGGCAAAACCACAGAATAACAACTGAGTAGGAAGAATCAAGTTACTCCAAGATTGCAAGGCAGTAGGATTTCAAGATTACTGTGAAAAATAACCAGTGAAAGGAAGAGTGAAGGAAGAAAGTACAAAGAGCCTACTAAAAAAAGTTTTCCTTGTGATGCATGCAAGATCATCACTAGCACGACGTCCCGTACCTGAAATAGTTGTAATCCATTCTTTCAACAACGTCTTTACATCATTGAATTCAACAGCTCCAGCTAGGTTGGGTGCTTGTGGCCTAAATGAACCAGGCTGTTCAGCCTGCAGAGCTGATGGCCCCGACAAATCTGAAGTTGATGGAACTGCTTCTGGCTGTTCCAAACATAAAAGTTGATAATGCTTAGTCTGACAAATATAGTAACACCATATATATACATAGATAAGCGTCTAGTAAAGAATCCCATAAAGAAAACAAACTGCATTTGTGAACATGGACTAAGTCTAAAGAAACGGACATAGCTTTACCGAAAGCCGTTAGTGTTAAAATTACCTGAGCAGCTGTTCCTTCTTGTTTCAAGAAACCATCTATTAGCTTCTGTGGGCTTCCAGATGTAGCCGGCATGTTTTTTGCAGGGCTACCAACGAGTTTGTTTTTCAAAGGACTCTGAATCTTTTTTACAGGACTGCCTGGATTTTTTTTCCTGATTTTTTTCTTATTTTTTGTTGTTGCGTGCTTCAGGTGTAGGAAAGGATTTTTTGACACTGAAAAACACAGGAATAGTCAGTGGTTGATACATTTAAAAATTAATACTTTTCCATTAAAAGGGGGACTCTGTATCTTCCGTAAAAATCTATGGATCAATTGGGAGAACATAACCTAGATAAAGCGACTTTAACACTCACATGCCATTCCAGATATACGCCATGTTTTAAGTATTTGAAAAGCACTGCTAGACATGAGTGGACTCAGAGGATACTCAACTATTCAGAAGCCTTTAATATCAAGCATTTCAGTGCTTGCATACGAGCAGCTGGTGAAATCTGAAGCCTACTGGACAAATTGCTTCGCCTCAGTCAGAGCACTGTCCCACCTAGATACGCGTGAAGACCTCCCACCAGTGGTTATCAGCAAAACCAGCAGCAAAAAGCCCCCCAAACTGCTTTTATCACAGTCTACCAAGGAAACTGCTCTCATTCCATCATACTAACATATCTACATTAGTCCATTGACTGTGAAATCAAGGTTTGATTATAATAATGCAGTATTTAACTGGCAATGAATCCAATGACATTTCCAACCTACTTTATGACAAAGCACGTTCACAAGGAATTAATCTTATTTCTTTCTACTGATTATAAAAAGGAGACCTGGGTGATCAGCTCAGAGTAAAACCATCTGGCTATCAAGACATATGGTGAGATGTATCATATCTCTAGTTGCCTGAAACCCATACCAGTGCTATGGGTTTCAGGGAACCATGAGAATGCTATCTGAACATAGCTTAACTAACTTAGGTACTGAAGATGCAATACTTTAAATCACAAGACATATCAAGTTTAGATTCCATTCTGCAAACATATGGACATGGGTAAGTTTAGTGCCACAGTCCCAATGAATTGAATTAATTACCCATTTAAGTAAAGCTAGGCATCTGTTTGCAAAACGAGACCACAGCTGGTTGTAACTGACAGTCTGTCAAAAAAAAATACAGAAATCTGATTTAACACAGCATCTTCATAGAAGCTTTAGTTATATTTTCCAGTTTGTTATTTAGGGTTGCATAAATCTCTTCGACTAGTAAACAAGTCCTATACAAAACTATTGTACTACTACATATACTCACCCAAAGTGTTAGCAGGTTGCTGCTCTGATTGCTTTTGCCTTTGATCATACGCATCTTTCAGCTCTGCTTGCAGATCAGCAGGTAGTGCAGCAAAAACCTCGGGGTCCACCTGAACAGTAACAAAAGATTGATTTGATTATTTTACCAGTGAGCAACACTGCTTGCTTTCCTCGAGATCACTCACATGAAAAAGGTATTTACATTTTATGCCGAACAAAAATAAATGAGATGTAACTGAAACACTGTAAAATATGTTGTACATTTTCTTCATGTACTTCAGCTTGTAAAAACCATAAAATTTTCCTTTTAATATTACTCTACATTTATTATTTTATAAAATTACTATTTATGGGCCTATAATACACTAACCATCTTTACTCAGCTATTTTATTCACCACTATCTTTATTCACCTACAGTACAGCTATATTAACAGCACAATTAAGCCTAACTCAGAGAACACTCCTTTCAAATTTCCAAACTCAAACACTGTGACAATCAGACTCTTGTTCCTCCTTTTCTTTTGATACTTCTATTTCCTGGAAGCTGCTACACTCCTCAAACAAAATATCCTTGGAAACAGTCTTGCTTCTTTAAGGACAGGAAACACAAGTCCAGCTACCTCATATTTTGAACTAGCGCAAAAGGGTTTCATTTCTTTCTCCCACAGTTGCCCACCCCTTGTTTGACTGATAAAAACACAGTCCCTTCCCACTGTCCTAGGGGCTTGAATTCTAGACAGGAGATCATTTGTTGCCAATCGCCATACACACTCATATGGACAAAATAAAATTTCATGTATTATCGGTTATCTTCCCTCACTGTGTGTCTGAAGTAGCAAATTAGTGACAGACTAGTCTTGTATTCCAAGTTTCCCAATATTATTGGACTGTGTTTTCAGCTCATAATCTGCAAAATCTCATTCAAAAAAGCAAACCTATCATTTAGAGGATTAAATCTGCCGAGTGGGAGAGTGCCCTTCATTTCAGTGGTAAAATTCAGAGATGTGCACAAACAAAAAAAAATTTATTCAAAACTACTATTACCATTCTATGGGCACAATACAGTTTCTACCATTAGCCGAGATACTGTATTTATTATACGTCACTATGCATATATATTAAAAGTTACCTCTTATTTTCAATAGAGATATGATCCTTTTTTTAAAACAAAATATGTACGTTATGTCAGGAAGGCAGGCTGTGCTATTCACACATACGATGTCTAAATCATATAGATAATAAACATGAACATGCTCCCACAGGTAAAACTCATCAATTTAGCACAACATTTTTTCCATTTTTAGAACTCCATGTGCCAACACAAATTTTTCACCACACAAAATATGCACCAATTAAAGGAGGAAATGGGAACAACTCTGACCTCAATTACTGCATAGATTGTGCAGAACAAAGCATTGTAGTGGAATGTAGCCAATTAAGTCCAGAGGCTGAAGTTATTTTTTAAATATAAATTTTATTTAATAAAACTATTTAAAAAAGGTTAGTGTTCTCTGGTTAAGTATCAGAGAGTCAGGAATTTGGGAGGCCCTGAATTAACACTGGTTTTTGTGTACACCACTTAATAACGCATGCAGAAATAATGCAGTACGGGGAACTGGACATGCTTTTGTTATTCCCCGTATCATTGCCCTCTGAAAGTGTAATATGTAAAAATTCAGTTAGAAGAGCCACCAGTCAAGTTCATATGAGTTCTACACTAATTAATTGGAGTTTCGGGTTATTTACTGTACAGCCAGAGTGTCCTAACATAGCTTTTGCATAGCTGTATCACATTCACGTTATGGAGAACCTTGATTTTATAAAGTCATGTATTACCTTAGCATACAGCTATCAGTATTTTTGGTGTGCTGTATAAATTTCCTTAGAAGGAGTCTATACCATGTTAAGACAATGTAAGGATGAGGTGAAAATTTTCCATCAGTAATTAACTCCACAACTACAAATGTCATTCATTTCTAAGCATCTGTAATCTTTACTTCTTGCATCCTATGCTTTTACACAATTCAGCTGCTACAGAGATATACGGCTCTTCTAAATTTTAAGATTACTTCAGCAGCTGATGGAAATAAATGCAACCTATCTGGATTCTTTTTATGGGAGAACCTTACCCAACAGAGGACATTTTCCACATGTTTTCTAATGAATAAATCACTATCAGCCAATTAACTTGGCACCTGGTCATAAAAACACAGTTCAGACAAAAGGAATGAAGGGTTGAAAAACAAACCTAATGAAGCTATAAAAAGATGTTAGGGCATCATTTACATTTGCTGAGTTGATGTAGCTAAAGTACTCAATTTGGAGTGGCTTGCAATATTTCTGTACCCAAAATCTATTACTACTTAGTTGACTGCATCATGTGAAAGAAAGTAATCTTAAGTGTTTGTGTGCACTCATGCAATATACAGTCCCACAAAGACTTTGACAATAAAAAAAATTGTGTCAAACTGTATTTAGACAAAGCTGATATTTTTGAATTAAGTTCATATTTGACTTTAACACGGAAAAAAATCCTCCCGTATTAATGAACTGGTTTTAGCATTTTTCTTCTCCAAGCCTAAGGAAGCTACTCAACCATATTATTCTAGGTATTAAACTTGGACCTAACACAGAAAATGAAAATTTTAAATCTTAGTTCTCTTTTAGCCAATAAAGAAAGCTGAATGGTTTTCAGGAGAAAATCTGGAGTATAAGCATAAGGCATTCTAAAATAGATAGTATGGATATCCCTGACAAATAAATAGGAAGTATCCAATTCTTCTTGAACTACATCTTCAAACAAACAGGCTGCTCTGCTAAGCTGACATTTTTGGATCAAGTAACAGAGTCACAAAATGCATTAGGAGATAGAGACAGGAAAACCACCAGTGCATTTGAGTGTGCAAATTATGTATTTCTAAGACAATTTCAAGAAGTAATGCTGTTACAAAAAAACAACAATCAATTCTCAACTACCTAATTAATAGATAGAGAAAGCATAAACACAAACTAAATGTAATTTTTCTAGAAAGTCATACGTAGTTAAAATTTACCCTGAAAAAAGAGTACTGAGTGGTAAAACAAGTGTGGAGGGGTGTATTTTAAAGCATGGCATAATTTAACACACAAGTCCAAGATAAACTCTTGCCTATGAATGAATGTAACTACATAATTTAAAACAGCTGGGGTATGGAGAGTTCAAATACTATTTGCACAAAATCTCCATAGGGGAAACCCAACTTTGCAGTTCAGGAATAAAAACTGACACAACTGTTTTTGAACCAATGAACTTGAATTAAGGTGAAGAAATTTTAGTAGTACAATAGACTACACATCTTCTAAATAACAATTAAGGATTAACTACTATTTACTGAAAACAGGTCAGGAATTTCTATCCAATTTTCTCCAGATTCTTTGTCAGCTAAGCAGCATTATGCCTTAGAAACAGCAACAAATATCCCTCTATAAATCTGATTAGATGATATCACTTCATTTCAGAACAGCAATGGAGCAATGGCACAGCAAATAAAAAAATAAAAATACTGCTCTATTTTAAATGATACATATGCAAGATATTATATCTCTGGGTAATCCAATCTTTGATTTTTACTTTTTTTTACCCTACATTTGTTCAGCACCATCTTGGATTGAAGGGTGGAATACAATTAGAAGCATCATTACTGCTCCCCCTTCAGGCTCCTATTTCGAGAAACAACTTTTCACTTTCCTCATCCTGGACATGCTGTATATGAGCTCATTTAAAAATTATGGAGATATGCACAAGCTTTAGCCACGCCTGCCTTTCTCCCAGGAATGTGATACAAACAATCACATCTACAGAAGCTAGTACCGGTTGGCTTTACACCATCAAAACATCCACTTAAACAGTGAGTGAGTCTCCTGTGACTAGCTAAGCAGATTTTAGGACTGCTTCAGACTGATGGTGCAGTGTAACTCAGCTGCAATGCAGAAAAAAAGGCTATTTACACACTGGATTGCAAAGCAAAGTGTAAACGAGGAGGTTTTACATTAAACAACAGCAAAAACATAGGCATACTGATGACTATAAATCTTTAATACATACTGTCGTACTATGTTTGTGATAGATCAAGTTACATGTAAAAGCACAGACTTTTTAAGATATTAAAGGACCATAAATAATTTGGTAAGTCACAGATCCTAGCAATGCTGTCTCAAGAAAAAGCTGTTAACTATTCCTATAGGTGGAAAGTCGATGTTTATTGATACCCTGCAAATGTCCTACCTGTGAGAAAGCTGGCAAGGCTATCACATTAATTCCCATATTGGTATTTGGTTCTTGGAGCTCTGGTATTTGTAAAAGCACTGTTCCAACTGGTTGTGATAGAAGTGCAGTGTTACATCCATTTATTGGCTCTTTTTTGCTATCTCCGTAATTCTCTCCTTGCTGAATGGTGTATATTTGCTCTACTTGTTCTCGGAGATCAGGCGGCAGAGCTTCTAGCACAGACTTATCTAGCTGCAAATATATAAAAGCTTTTAGATTTTTCTGAGGAATAGATAACAGAGTTAATTTTACTCAAAAATAGTTCTACAGTTCTTGAATTTTTGAAATAAATACTCATTATAATCTGTTAATGCAAACTTACTTAGGAACCTGACAGTTGTGCTCTGCAGCAGCAAAATGTAAAAATATCATTTAAGACTAAGTAGTTCAGTAAATATGAATGCTCAGTTTTATCTTTTCACAATGTTCAGTGTTCTCATCACAAATCATATATAAGGTTTCCTCTACAACCACCTAGTGATAAGGAAACCCAAATTCTGAGTTCAAATTATACAGGCAACATGTTGATATGAATACTAAATTGGTGTCTGGTACAAAGCAGTAAGCAATTAGTTTCTTTCTTTATATAGTTCTAGGATACATGTTACTAATTTACTTTAATGGTATCATGTATGCTTGCATACTGTCAGACTCTTGTCATAGATTTTGATAACAAAGTAAGCTTTAGATTCAAATTTTTGCTTGCTGTAATTGGTACTTGCCATCAATTATTGACTTGAAACAACTGAAATGACCCCTCAGTACTGAGAAGTTGCTGTATACAATGACAGCTGCACAAGTGACAGAATGCATGTAACTGACAAGCAGATTTACAGCATCATTTTTCTCAGCAGTAAAATTTGAGTAAAACTATGTAGATAAATGCCAGTGTTTGCCTGTAAGTTCTGCTAAATGAGACTCCATAGCAGTGTTAGAAAACTTTATCTTTTACCTTTAAGAAGAAAATGTGGAGTTTATGACCAGATTCTGGATTTACAGAGAAGAACTACAAATTATCTATGAAAAGATACTTGGCTTATGGTAACTGAGAGGTTTTGACAAAAGCTGTATGTATTATTAATCTCTTCAGTCATTCATTCTACATTCTGTTTGTGTTCCCTCATTCCAAATTTGCTACATATATGCCTCTATAAACATTTTCTGGAAATCCTGGGTGTAAAGTATCTTGCTGTTGCTTTCCCAGCACACAGTACACAAACAGCAGTATGGGACTAACTCTCACCACTCCTTCCCTGTACAGAATTTGTGTTGTATTTCATATTAGAATATGGTTACAAAGCAGAAGGAAAGATAAGCATATTGTGCCATAAGGCCACCAAAGCTTTGGGAACTCCCCCACACTTCAGCGTGTGGGGAGGAAATAAGGAGGCTCTTCCTTTGTTAAGACACGCAAAAAACCCTCCAAACCCCACAGAAATATTTTACTTAAATAAAAATTGTCCTCCTCTCATCTAAAAGGCAATATCCTGTACAAATGTTAAGTGTGCATCTTAGCTTCAATATTATTTGAAGAAAATTTGAAAAAACACAGGAGGATGAATAATTAAATCTAAAGACAAGTTTGACATTCTTTTAGACAGAAACTTAGAGCACACCCATTGTAAAAGTATATGAGGTAGCATAAGACTAGTTGCCGTTCAGTTCCTTCTCATTGACTAAAGCTTGAAGACAGATTTATAGTGTCATTTAAAGACTGGTATAGAATACGTGACTTCAAGAAATTATGTGGAGAAGACTACCTGATTATCATTTATTGGCATTTGTGGCAAAGAATATTGCTGCCATAAAGGGAGATGGAAGACATTTGTAAGTTCTGTCTTTATGACAAAGACACAAGTACTTGTCAAAATTTTTCTTGAGCCACTCATCAGTGATGAAGCTAATCAGAAATAATTTTTAAGAGCTAACGTAAGAAAAGGGAATTTACAAATCTGCATCATATCACAATCATATAAACACCGAGCATTAACTATAGAATGTGTCTAATTTCTCTGATGGAAGTTTTCCTAAAGTTTATTTTGTGTGTTTTATAATTAGGCTGTGGGCTTTGGTTGTGAAAGGTGGAAGGTAATGGTTTTTAATATTTCATCCTCGGCATCTTTTCTATTCCTGTTCCATTCCAATCCTTTGGCAAGTGATGGGAAGGGAAAAAGACACTGGAAAATTAAATTTCTTTCCTTTGAAAAAATACTATCTTTTTTGAGTTAGTCTACAAATGACTGCTCTGTAAAAATCCTTTTATTAAGGCAAAATAATTTTGCATCAATAACAGTTTCTTACTGTGCACTGTACTCTACTAGCGTTCTTTTTATTTAAAAAAAAGTGTAACGTAACTTTTTTTGCTCTATCCAAATAAGACAAAAAATCCCAAGTTATTACAATATATTGCAGATATTTTATATTCTCCGATCTTACCTGGGAAGCAGATGGAACCTCAATACTCAAATTAAGCCTGGATTTTACACTGATAGGAGAATGTACGCCATTCCATTTGACAGCAGACTCAGTGGTGTTAACATTAGAATTGAGACCAGATGTGAGATGGGTACCGCGAGACGGAAGAAAAGTGCAAGTTCTTGAATCAGAAGATATTTCAAGGTCCATAGCAGCCACAAATACTATACATATGAAAACAAAATACAGAATGATCATCTAATAGTTAAAAATACTCTGAAGATCCAAGATACAGTGAAGCGAGTTTCCAGTTTTCTTTGCTAAGTAGTTTATACAATATATAGCATAATTATAACACTTTCTATTTTAAAGTATCCTTTGTTACTATTAACTTTTAAAAATGATTGGAATAATGCTATACAAAGTTTTATTTGTAGCATTTGCATCATTTGCAGCAGCAAAATGTGCTCTCAAAGAGTTTATGTTAAATAATTTGTACTGGTATAGTATTGAGTAAGTATTCCAAAAGGTAATCTATGTTGGAGCCCTTCAGAACTGACCATTAACACACATGCAAAGTACAAAGCCTACTGACCTTCCTTATGTTCTTCTTCTGAGCACTTTTTTGCTTTCTGAACATGAAAAAGGTCAATAACTGAATGCGATCCACCAGGTAAGTGTCCAGATTGCACTGATGAGCAAGCCGAAGTGGTTTTACTAATGGGAACTAACTGCTGTACCTGAATTCCAACCTAAATCCAAAACATTAATACATTAATTTTATGAAGTTAAAAAAATAAAAATAAAAAATCTGTAATTCTTTCATAATAGCATTGCCTTTTCTGAAATTGGCTGCCTGTTGTGGGTGGGGGAGAGAATGAATCAAAGTATGTTGAAATACACATGAATAGCCACTAAAAACATCCCAAACAAATCCTAGGATTATCCACCACAATCCAACAACTAAGAAATTACAAAGATAATACCATCTTAACTTCTCTGATATAGAAAAGTGCTGTCAATAGGATCACGAAACAATGCGTTTATTATGACATTTCTTAGACACTAACAAATATAGAAGTACTGACCAGGAAGTGATTAGCATTAAATCTGGCTACCTGTACAAGAAAGGAATGTTTTTCCTGAGGACAATCTATACAAACCCATCACTTCTGCCTATAAATGAGAACAATAATGCTGCTTCACTTCTAGACATAGTTCTTGTAAAGTCTCAATGGATGAAAGTACTTTGATGAAAGTATTCTTTATCAGATGAGGTGTTCCTCATTTTGAAAGACATTCTCACTTTTCATTAACTTTGAAATATCAAATCAACAGGGGTTCAAAAACTGTGTCCAACTAAGAATGTATTGGTACATTGTGCAAGTTTACTGCTAACCCTCCATAATTATTGAGAAAAAGAACAACACTTAAAAAAAATCGTATATAGGACTCAGAAAGCACGAAGGAGCTAGTGTACGTACTTCTATCAGGTTGTCTTTTATAATTACATAGCAAGGATTTTGTTTGTTAACAGTTTCTTGGTTGCAATTAATGGGATATTAAAACTTGCTTTGAAATATTTCTAGGTTTGAGTTCTAAAACTTATAAGAAGCCTTTGAAATACTGTGTTTGCTGTGCTGTACAACAACTTTGCCTTGGATTTTTTTGCCTTTTAGGACAAGCATTTGAATTAAAGTGTTAAGTCTGCGGGACAAGTGAGTGTATTCATCTGCCCAAGTGTGGGCACGAACAGCTAAGGGTATCACTTTAGGACCTTTTCTAGATATTGTGAGAAAAAGGACACTTTAAAGCACGACCCACCTCATGTAGACGCGAAGCTTAAGGGGACTAGCTCCAATATAGACATAGACATTGGATGTGTCTAAAGTCAGTTGAAAGGAATACTACTGAGGGACCTTGGATATATCTGCACTTTATTATATAATCTAGAACTGAATGGCCCCTGCAGAACTGAACAGAGCCACCTGCTCAGAAGTACTACACTGTTTTGCAAAACAACATGTGCAACATCCACGGGATACTAACTTTAAAGAAGAATCCTTTAAAACAAGGGCTAAAGAAATCAAGTGACATAGAACGATATAAGAAGTCAGGAAAGACAGCAAAGGAGACAGACAGATACGAAACTAGAAAAAGACAGGGAGAGGATTGTAAGTATCTCCTCAACTCCAGGAAGAAACCCAAGCCATGGAGCTGACTTTGCAAGGCAACATTGTAAATTAAAACCCTACTTCTACATCTAGATGACCAATGAATGCAGGTTTGTTTTAGAAAGCATCTGTGCTCCATTGTAACAAATGGCTGATGCCAAAATAGTCTTATCACGGGTTCACATTGCTATGACAAAACCACTGAGATGAGCAAGAGTGTTCTAAAATAAACCATGTTTCAAAAGAGCCAGCAATTCACCTTCAAACAAAGGCCAAACCATGGGCTGGTAACTTTTCTGGCTCTAAGACTTGCAATCTAGGGCAAAAACTACTCTGATCTGTATCTTTGATTGGCATTACAAGCAGTATTTGTATTACTTTACTAATAACTGTGCAAAAGTTTACAGAAAATTCTAAGACAAAATAAAATTTACATGTGCTAATAGAACTGTAGAAGATTCAGTCTAACTTTGTTACCTCATGCTGTTTTAAGCTGTGGATTAATCCATACCACAATAACATTTACTCTTTTTACAGTTATGGCTTTGTAACCATGTTTTGCAAAGGTAAACATACAAAACATAATATGATTGCATAGCCTAATTTACATAAACTTTGTATTATCTACACTTTTGCTTAAGTTTGGTTATCGTCTACCCTGGAGAACTGAAAATTTATGAAAGACAACAAAGAAGGTCGATAAAGAGAATGAATTTCAGTTTTCCCATTAACTCACCCCTCGCATATCTGATATGTTCAGTTTCATTGTGTGAAACATGTTTAGAGTTTCCTTCCCAATTACTTTCGCACTGTCTGTTGCATGGTCTAGAGTCACAGTCCTAACAAAGAATAAAAAAATATGGTTAAAAAGGAAACCGTTTCACAAATCCTAAACACAACAATAATTCTGTATTTATTTCAGAGAGGACCTCAAAGAAAGATCGTAATTTCTTGGCATACAGAAACTGAACACTGTTTTTTTGTTCTGTGGTTTCTTTTTAAAGGTAATTAGAACTAAGCATATTCTACAGAAAAAACCCCCAACAGATTATTTACTAATTGAACATTCTCAGTGTGCGGTCCACATGTTGATTTGTCAAACATAGTATATATTTATAGACATGCTATCTATTGAAGTCAGACAAAAATGTTTCACTTTACTCATAGAAACGCACTCATGCACTATCCTTCACTCAAGCTTGGTTCATAAAGAGTTTGCTCGGTATTATTTCAGTTGTCAATTGTCAAATGTCTATAGCAAGAATTTCAGAAGGAAGTCTGAGGGAGAAGCAGATATATGCATATGCATGTGGATTACAAATAACAAAGAACTTGGATTAATGGTAAGTAACTTTACCTTTAAACAACATTCCAAATACACATCTTACGCTGTAGGCAATTTTCTGCAACAACTCTCTCACAAAATTACCTGGTTGTGAGTTTTACAAATCGCCATCTGAGAGCTTGGCAGGGCACTAGTGGTGCTTGGTAGCTCTGGATTCTCTAATGGCACATTTGAGACACACAAGGACAGAATTTCAAATGGCTAATCAAACGTATGTGAGTGATGTAAAGTCTTTTCACTGAGGCAACTGATGAAATTTTAACTCTGATGGAGTGGGCTCTATGGACAAAAGGAAGTTCCACCTTGGTGTTCTGACAGGGTGCCATCCTGACAACTTACTAAACACTTTGATGGTGTCTCCTTAAATTTTAGCCTACTTTTGAATCTGTTAGAAACTGACATGAACAGCCAAGTGATCTCCAGAAAGGTCTGGTTCTGACAATATGAAAAGGAAAAACTTCCCTGCTGTGAATGATATGAAGACCTCTCTGAGCCTTACAGGTTAACATTTTTAAGAAAAAGGAGATCAGTGCGACCATTAAGATGTAACTATGCAAAATATTAGGGAGAAATGTAGGATGGGTCTAAAGGTACACACCATTTCAGAATAATATTTTACAAAGGTCTATGCTGTATTATCAGGACTTGATATCAATACCATTAAAAAAACACCATTAACATCTCAGAGGTTGAATTTGATTTTAAGAGTGTCTGTGAGTCTGAATCCTTTGCAAGACTATGATTATGATTCTAGGGAATCTTGACCTATAGGATGAGAAAGCATAGCAACTCATTCACCTGTGAGGGGGCAAGAAATGGGTCACGAGCTATAGCGACAGAGAAAATCTTAAATTGAAGTAAGACAGAAACTGGTCATCTTTAGCTCCAGTAAATAATCCCAAACTGTTGGAACTAGGCTGTACATAGGGAAAGCACACCTGAGGGAACACCACCCTGAGATTCTAATCTATTTGCCTGGATGCAGCTTCCAGAGTTTATCCTGCTGCTGCTAAAAAGCCTTTCACTGGACTGAACAGAAACGCTCTAACAAAGTAATCCAGCACCTATATCATCAAATAGCATAATTTAGACTGACTGGGGTTGCCAAGCTCATTAGTAAAGCCAGAAGCAGAAACAGAGACACTGCCAAATGAGATCCTGGCATCAGAACTGCTTCAGCTATGTGTGAACAACAGCATCCTTATGTGCCCCCTTACCTTACCTTAATGAAGACTTCATGAATTAGGGAAATTTCGGGGCACATGTACATTAGCATACCTGACCACAGAAATGAGGTCCAAAGCATTGACCTGTTAATGAGAAAGTAGTCTGGCACTAGGTGCCAATACAGGAGGAATAAAGCTCTACTCAACACATCCTCAATCCTAAAAATATGGTCTTAGGCTGTTAAGAGTAAATTGTCAGCTCAAAGAATTCAGGATAGCCAGAAGACAAAAGTATAGACTTATGGATTTTCTTGATATACCAATCCCAAAAGGTGATGAGCTTCTGATAGTGAAAGGTGAATTTTGTAGTTTCAGTTTTTAACACAGCTGAATTGTATGTCACAAGCTCACAAGTATGAGACAGATCCTATGCATGCAAGCCCTACTGTTGAACTCTAACCCACTGAAAGACAGCCCTACCTCTTCAGTTATCAGCAACCCTGAGCAAATGACCCTTCAGTTCAGGAGGGATTCATCTGTTACAACAACCTGAGATGGAAGGCAAAGTAGAAAAGACCTAACTTCGAAGATGCCAAACGCACCCTCACACAAAAGCCAGGATCATCCCTTTACTTAAGGAAAAACTGCTTTGATACAGAAGTGTCTGCTTGAGGAATAAACGTGTATTTAGAAGGTTCTGATACAATCTTATATGAAACAGCATGTAACTACATGATGCTCTATCCCTAGATTCCATTCTTCTGTTTTCAGTTTGCATGCATATAAATAAATTTGAGACAAAAAAAATTTTTAGTCAACATCATCCAGCTGAACAATAGGAAACAAAGAAGAATCAGAAATATATAATGGGTAAGAGTGGACTGCCTAAGGAAGCTGAAGGTCCTACTCCTTTGACTCCTTTGACAGTGACCTATCGACTGACTATCCAGGCAAAGTAACTGGGTTATCCCGCTTCACCAGGGATGGGCAGCTACCACAGGTAGCATCTCAATGAGATCAACAGTGTTGCAGCAAGACCAAGTAGAAAGAGACTTTATTATGTTGATAATGATCCACAAGAAAACAAAGGCACTTCTGATGAGAAACTCATGACTATATGAAAAAACGTAACTGTGAAGGTCAAGAGACAAGAACAAGCTGCCTACTTGAACAGCTGAAACATGGGGCACAGTCTCTGACCTTGAGATTCTGAGATTCAACTTTCTTAGCTCCACTTCGGATCTTCATTGTCTTTTCTCTTCTAGGACCAAAAAAATTCTCTACAGACTTACTGGTGAAACAATAGGAAAGACAGATTCGACACTAAGAAACTTGTCTGTACTAAGACAGACAACTGCAGTCCAAGGTGTCTGATGACAGCTCCAAGCTTCAGAATCCTAAGTGGCCTCTCAGCCTTCTGCAGCAAGTAATTCTGCAACTACTGCCCTCGTTCCCATGCGCTCTAGACTTGAAGGAGAACGGTACTGATCAGACATACTTCTTGACAAGTACAAAGGCAATTTGCTTTGAGCACTGACTCCAACTGTCACAATCAGCATGTGATCAACAACCTGTCAAGGAACAGCAGAAAGCCCTTCAAGCAAAAGGAAAGTACACAACACTACACAGCTCAGGGAGAGGAAACAGTTTGCAGCAGCAGAACATTTGAACTCAGCTGCTCACAGAAAGAAATGAAAATGCTGCTGCATGCGTGCCATAGTGCAGGATGTAAATATGTCTTCTACAAGTACTGCAACGGGAAAACCAGCTCCAATATTGAGCAACCTGGAGAAATGTACACCAACAACAGATGTGTACATATGTATTATTGTTTGAAGACAAACCCTTGAAAAGATCAAACACATTTATTAGCTAGTATTCCATGAGACTATTCTCAAATTAAGGGCAACCTTAATCTACAGATTATTAAAGTCAAAAAGGAAGAAGAGAAAAAAATGTACATCCCTACCAAGAGAAATGGATAGCCACAATAATTCACTGAAAATATTTCATTAAATCACTTTAATTTTTAAGTATCATCCACAGACACACAAGAATACATTCTCTCAAGAAAGCAATTTCAAACCACAAAGAATGCACTTGTGGAGTCAGAGTCCTTCTTTCCCATTCCTGCTTCCTCTGAAAACCACTAATTGTTTCTTCTATGCCCAAAAACTTTTCAACTTGTGATATACTTTCTCCCCCCCCACCCCCCCCCCCCCCCCCCCCTTCTTCTCTTTGAAGAAACTCAAAGGCAAAAGATGACTGTTAAAATTGTTCTCTCTTTCTGATTTGGACACCTCTGTCTCTTCCTTCTTTCTCCTCCCAATATGCCGTGCTTTTTATCATTGGGGGATTTACATTCCATGCCGATGACCAAAAGACCACATATGTACAACCCAAACACAGAGAACTTTTGATAATAATATTCTAGTTCTGATTTTGGTGCAGGTTTGGTATGTAGACAATGAGGTACTAAGCACTTTAAAATTTCTGTCCTGTCTTCCTGTAAGTTTTGGTGCTCAAGATCCTGCAAAAGTGTGCTCATGCCTACTACCGACCATTCTTTTTTCCATGCATAGTTACCTGGCGATATTATCACAGATTCCATGACCTCCATATTTTGCAGGCTCCACTGGTGCCCCAGCCTTTCTGACCATAATTTTAAGGGTCAATCGTTTACCCTTCATACCAGCAGCTTCAAGTCTACGTTGGATTTCTTCTGAGAGGCTCAGAAGGAAAGCTTCTGCTTCCTTAGGCTGAAGTAGAAAAACAACAACATCTTTAGATAATTACTAGTTTTCAAATATTGATGGTAAATCATTAAGGGTTAATGCAATCCAGATTTTGTACACTGAAAAGAGCAAGCTGACTCACAGGCAACTGTCTTATTTAACTTCAAGTGTATTGTTCAGATTGCAGGTCACTGAAGTTAGGCGAGATGGTAGATTCCTATCCTAATGCTGAAATAAGTAGGAAATACCAAGTCCTTTTGGAAATAAGCCTTAAAAAAAAATGCATTTAGAAACCCCAACACAGAATTGCAAGTCTAACTTTAAGCACACACCTAAAAGATGAAGAGTGTAGGGCTTATAAGGAAAATCTTTTTCACCATGAGGCAAGTCAAGCAGTGGAACAGGCTCCTCAGAGAAGCTGTGCAGTCTTTGTTCTTGGAGGTTTCCAACACCCAACTGGATAAAGTCCTGAGCAACTGGCCTGATCTCATAGCTTCCCCTGCTTTGAGCAAAAGGCTGGACTACACAACATCATGAGGTCTCTCCCAACCTGATTTTTCTATAATTTCTACAAATGCTTAAGTTCTCAACAAAGAGCTGAGTTATTTTTTTAATACAATTTTGTAAACAACAATCCCCTCCCTACAATATTTGTGAAAAGTCTAATAAAAATGTTGTACTGGAGCAGCTGGTGATGGTTTCAGGCACTGGCATCTTTGAATAATCAGCATTTAAATGAAGGAGAATGCTAGGTGCTGACAAACCTACCGCAGTTCTCTTTTTCTGTACCAGACTTGTATAATGAATGCAGAATAGCTAGCTAGTTTTGTGCAAGCTTCTTTTCAGTCCAATACTTTTGCAGTCTCTCCTCCCATGTTATCATTTGGTCTCCTACTTCTTCATTTTCCTCATTTCTATTTGGTGGCTAAGGTAGTGTGCTAACAGATCAAAGTGTATGTGAAAATAATCAGAATATGAGAAGATTCTTCTACAGCTGAAAGAAGTCACTGCAGAAAAGAAATAAAGTTTGAATTTACCTGTGTAAACCTTATTCCATAGTTTATTTCTGCTGAAACAGATTTTCTTTCTTTTTCTGTACGAACAGGTCGATCATCCAAACCACGACAAAATCTGTAGAGCATTTGTCCTGTTTTTGGACCAAATTCTTTTTGCAGTTTTGACATTGAAGCACACTGCAGATCTCCACAGGTTTTAATTCCCAAAGAAGCCAGCTTAGATTCCATCGTCCTGCCAACTCCTAACAACAAAGCAATTAATTCTGTTAACTCTACACAACTCTGAGCCAGTCAGGTTTTGAACAAATACAATTTGTCTTTTTAAACCTACACTAGTTCATATGAAATAAATAAATATACACCATAAAAAATAAATTCCACTCAATGAAACATGGTTCAAATGGAAACTTCTGATGTCTTCACCTGTATTTCTTTAATCTGTATTATATATTTAGTTTAAGATGTCATACTGCAAGGTGTTTCTCTTTCTAGGTAAAATGTGAATGACTCCTGCTTGCCAATCTTCTTGACAAGGTCCTGCCTGTTACAGAGTATATAGCTCTCAATACCACAACACACAATCCAAAAAGAGTGTACAACGTGTAATATATTTTGCCAACATATACAAGTGATTTAATCTAAAAGAAAACCAACAAATATTTTGACTACTGTTCCACTACTTCCTAGATAGAAAAATAATATTTCAAGTAGAAGTGATAGCATACCTGTATCACTTGTGCTTTGAATTACCAAGCACTGGAAATTGCAGGTATCCATGGCAACGGCACATATGTAAGTGTGATAAACTTAAGTACATTTCTGGGTTTTGGAGAGGTGGTCTGTTACTTCCGAAAAATATTAGTCCTATGAGTTTACACTACACCAAAGTCAGTCAAAGTTAGACATCTCAGGTAATCAGCTTCTATCTTTCATAATCTGTTTCTTTGTCTAGGTGGTATTATTGACACAAACACTAAAAAGTTTTTACTATGAACATGCAAGTGAAATCTGAAAACTTTAAAATACTCAAGTCAAAGCATAGTACTATATGAATAATTTTCTGGAGGAAAAATATCTCCCATAAGTTATGCCAAAGAGAAATGGTGCTGTGCTTTAAATGACGTTTGGCCATGGAAGGGGATACATAAAGAGAATTTCTAGTAAACCTGCACCTGTCTATGTATGCTATTCCTACCAATTTTCCTTTTCAGTGTCTATTGCTGTCTATTTTTCATTTGCCTTCTCTCTTTTTTTTTTTTTTTTAAACAGAGAAACATACTATTTTGAACATTTAACACTAAGTATGTGTATACACATGCAGGCTGAGCTCAGCTGATCACTAACACAACTAACATAAATCAGCGCTTACCCAGCACTTTTTGCATTATGTCTGTGTCACATTATGCTACTAAAGTATTGAATAACAACACAATACAGAGCTACATGCCAGAAAACACTTTAGCTTACAACTCTTTTAAGTATTTTCCTGGACCAATAAAAAAAAATATAATAAAGCCTGTTTTCATACAGGTATATGTGTCCTTACTGTCTATCACTCTCCCATCACAGTAACTCCAGTTCCCTGCCATCTCTCTGTGAATTCCACTGTGCCTTCAAGAACCTCCCTAAAACCCGTGGGCCAGAAATGCTTCTTTCCTCGCCTCCAGCCTTCTCCTCAGTCTCCCCTATGTCCACAGGCATTCCACTCAATCGTTCCAGTTCTCCCTTACTGAAATACCCTTCTCTCTCCTATCTGACCAAGAAATGCAGGACAAAAAACATGTACCGTGGCTATCTATACATACGATGACTGGGAACTACTACCAAAACATACAACAGTTGAACTTTGCTTGCCTGTCCCTCAAAGGATGTACTCATTTGGATCACTGTCCTCTGTCAAGTTGTCATTTTTCACAAAACTTGTGGAAACATTATGTCATTAGAACATCTCTCTCTCAGTAAGATTTGGCTGAAACTGCCAAACAGTTCATAAAATTATTAGTACTGTCATATTTGAAAATTATAAATCATAATCATTGTTACAATCATTTACTCAGACAACTAGGCAAAACAGTTGGAATCTGACAAACCTGTCGTTCTTCTTTAAAAGAACGAACACATTCTGTCACAGTTTGCAGTATACCATTGACTGAAGATCCTTACACAAAAAAATAGTTCTCAGTTCTAAGCAAACCCTGCCTCTCTCAGTGGTAAGTACCTGATGTTACTCATTTTATTACATTCATTATGATACAGCAAGCTAGCACTCACTTGAAATGACCCATCTAAATAATTTTATTAAAGAATATAAAGTTGCATAACATACTAAACTCTGAGCTTTTTCTGTAGATCACGCTGTGTGAATCTGTAAAATCCTTTACTAAAAAAGATGCTTCTCAAAGATACAAATAGGTCACAGACATTCTTTTAAGAAATTTCAGAAATTTTCAGAAATCAGTATATCTTCTTTTTTCGGATCATAACCATGGAACAGCATCTAATCTTGTTTGATCCAGAACACAGATTTGTAGCTGAAACTGTTTTAGTATCAGGAGGCAAAATGTCCTCTAAAAGAAAGGAGTACCTGGAAGACTGGTAACAAGTTGCCCTCTGATAAAATCATCCACTTCTTCAGGTTTTAAGTGATACTGTCCATCTGGTTTTGCTTTACGAGTTGCCATTCTGGCCAGCAGAATATTGGAACCTGTAAAAACAACAAATTAAAGTATGTCTGTGGTAATTTCTGTCTTCTCAAGTAGAATGCTGCAGTTCAACAGTCAAGGAAAAAAATGCAGAAAGTACAGTTAAATTCTGTATCTTTTACAAAGAATTTAATGAAATATATTCATTTATATTTGCAGTATCTACTTCCAAATTAGCAACTAGCACTATTTGTGATTACAGCAGTGTAACTGTAGCGGTAACCAGTCAAACAAAAAACCACGAAAAAACCCAAAACAACCAACTAATAAGTGTAGGACACTTCACTAAGAGCACTGAATTTATTTGTCTTGGTTATGTTCTGCACACATAGAGGTACAGATAAAGAGATAAGTGCAAATGGCTAAAAAATTTAGAAGTGTTATATTTTAACACTGCAGAACTTCAAAAATCCACTGTGGTCAATATAAATAACATTTAGGTGACAATTCTATCAAGTATATTATATGTGAAATACTGGAATTAAGCTAATATTTGGGCCTGAGTATTCACTAAAAAAAATCCAATGACTTTATTAAATTATTATATGCACTCATAAAACATAGTGGGAACAACACGTATTTCAGCCTTTTTTCTTCCCTGTTTATAGGCTTATTCATACCCAGCCAATAAGATCTCTGAAATGACACCTGAACACATTCATTATCACCACTCAAACACCCTGTTCTAAAATAAAGCAAACTAATAAAAGGTCAGTAGAATTCACAACTCACAGCACTGTGTGTTACTGTTGCTCTTCTCCTCCCACCTATGTTCACATTCTTTTTGTCTATTCTAAAATTTTAGCCAATAAGAACAGTAAGAGAGTTTTACATGCACTGTTTCTCCCGAAAGGTTAAATTGATGAAACAATTAATGACAGATTCCTCATTCAATTTCCTGTTTAACTTTGGGGATCCATGTTTTGTCTATAGAGTACTGAAGATTTTTGATCCTCTTATCTATCAAACATACCAACATAGCCTCTAATACCATGAAATCTCAGTGATTTACCTTCTGCAATGTATTATTCCCACAACACTGAAGTAAAGTAGGAAAAAACTAATACCTCACTTAAGAAATGAGAAACCAAGATACAGGATGTTTATAGATGAGTGTTTAATCTTTCACTAGCATTGTTTAAATCAGTTTAGGTTAGCCACTAAAATCTCTAGAGTAAAAAATAAATTTATTCAACTGGCATAAGCATGTCCTTCTTTAATTTATCTCTAATCAGACAACAGTGTTAAAAGGAGAGCTCAATAGTATAAGAACATCTATTCAAATTTACATTTTATTACATTAGTACAACTTTCCCATTGGGCAACATATAAATCACTTACACAAGATGTATGTTTCTGGCAGATTATGTTTTTGAAAGGTCTCTACATTCATGTAATAGTACAAGTACAATTGTTTCCTCTGATATATTTACTTAATGATGAATTATGAGTGAAGAGACAAAGTCCTTGTCGTATACCTACCATATTAATGTCTAGAAAGGATATCAAAATTATTTTCCAGTATCTCACACAAATATATTAGAAAAAAAAAATTGCTCATAGGTATTTGTCTCTTTCAATCAGTAAGAGAACTATGGTATCAGATTAGAAAAGAATGCTTCAAAAACTAATTCTGCTCTTTCTATAGAAAAAACAAAACACACTAAATAAGCATATAAAAGAGATTACAAATGTGTTTCAAGTCAAAACAAGACACAAACAGGAATCCAGGGAATTACAGTCTCTGTACTATGATATCATACAAAATAAAGCAAGAGTTCTGCTTACAGTAATGAATTTCAGATTGTCTCACAAGTGGATTTCATACACTTATATACACTCAGGATACTTATTTACAGATACTCAACTCTAGCATTAATTAGGGATAAAAACAAAGGAGAAAGGGAGGGGCCAAGTGAAAAGAAATCAAGGAAGTCTTTTCAGATATGTGATTTCATATACAATACCTACTACAAATCACACAAATCTTTGCTTTCAATACCTTCTAATAATTATGTTAAATCATGTACCCCGTAAACTCTCACTGCTACCTCTGATAAAGAACAGAATCTATGCTTATTTTTCTATTTACTGGAAAAATACAGTAGCATTTCATAAAAATGACGGTAAAAATATCATACAGATGGAATTTTAGCATACTGTTCAGATAACAAAGGACAAGTGACAGCAATTTTATAAATTTCTGCTTAAAACTTTCCACTTATGAAGATTTTCTTGCATTTTTATTTACACTAATTTAATGTAAATGGCAATATATTCCATATTGCACAAACACTCAGAGTTTTAGCAATCTTACATAGCTTTGATACACCTAACAATAGCAGGCGCTGCTTGTAAACAGAAATAAAATAAGGTACTTACCCATCCCAACAGAAGCAGTGCATTTAGTTTGGGCTTTGATTTCGGTGCGGATAGCATTTGCAAGTTCATCAGGAGTCAATCTGGTCTCTGTAAGGATTTCAGTGATATCTACTAGTGCTTCATCACAACTGACTGCTTCGATGTTGTGAGTATAGCTATCAACACAAAGTAAAGGAGGTGAAACACCAGCAACAGCTCACCATCTGTTAAAACAAATATGTACCAAATAAAGTCTTCCTTTTGTGGTGGCATTTCCCTGCTTATTTTGTATCACACATCACTTACATATTAAAAATGCTAAAACAGAAAACTACAGTAACATTACTAATGTAGGACTAATTTCAACATGCATCATGATTTTAAAGGAACGGCTGGAGGAGTTTAATACTTATTTTTCATTGACAATAACAAATTTCCAGTTTTGTTCAAGTGCATTTTAAACCAGAAAGTAGCTTCTAATAGATGTTACTCCAATAACCCATTCTTAAGTTACTCAAAAAAACCTCTTGGAAGAATCTCACTACTAAGCAGGGATCTGCTTCTCATAGTGTAATCAGTAAAAAATTTAACAATGACTCCTTTGGAAGTCAGATGTTGACTGTTTACAGGAGTTGGCTTCAAGATAAAAGAATGCTCAGAAGCAGCACAGTGCTCAAAATAACAAAAATACTACAAAAGGAAGATCTCAAATAGGAATGGCTTTATTGAAGCTGAAGAGTAACACGGAGATGAAAATAGTAAAATTGAATAATGGAATTCAGCAGTGGCAAATAAAATATGCTTGATAACCTTACCATGAAAGATCATGTAAACAAACAGCACATTTTACCTTGCTAATATTTCATATACCGTCCGTGCAACTTCTTTGTACGCATCAAAATCATATGAAACTGCTTGAAGATTTGGACATAACTTTTTTGCTTGGCCAAAAAACATTCCATTCTTTATGCCGTTTTGTCTAAAATTAAATAATAAAAAAACCCCAAATAAACACAATACCAACTTTTCCACAAATTAATGAGGTATTTCCAAATGAAGTATTTGTCTTTTTCCACAAAAATGAATTATCAGTACAAAGGAATTTAGTCCAACTGCTAGCAATTTATAGGTAAGAAAAATAACTGCAAATAGAGTATTTGAATTAGCTGTATAATATTCAGGCATGCAGTAAGGAGAGCCGACCTTTGGGAACATGCTTAAGACAAAGTCTCCAGAAAGCACTACTTGCTATCTTCCGTTTCAAATTAAAACCACACATACACTACAGTGTCTAAGGTAACTGGATCTTATATTCCACTGTGCAAGCTTACTTGCTCCCGTAATAAATAAACTCTAACTTTTTGAGATACAAACATAAGCCTGCCTATCCTAGCATGCTTGAGAAAGCTTCCAATGAAGGAATAATTTCTGGAGTATTATTTCCATCAGGGAAGAAAATGGTATTTCCAACACTGTGCTTATATTTATAACAAGTTGTTCATATTCTGAACATTTATAAGCTATGTTATTGGGGATACCCAATACAATCTGTGCGAGAAATGGTTTTAAGTTTAGTAATCACACTTACTGTCTGATTTTAACTAAAACCTTCAGTAACAAAGTCTTCTTAATTCCATAAAAGAATGCAATTTTGATACAAAGAAGCGAAGACAGTATTATGAAATCAACAATATCACTGTGAATGGCGTAAGGTTTTCCTTAGTAGGCTTTGTTTCAAGTAACATGTAGGTTAGGTTGAGAGCTATTAAGCAGCATTTAAAAAGCAGCAGCATCCATAGGGAACACCTCGTGTTAAATTCTAACAACCTATATAACTACAACTTTTGAAAACATAAAAAAAAATTACTCTCTAGATAAACTTAAAGAAACTGACTTAACAGCAGCTATTTTTGGACATTTTATGCCTATCTGTATGAGATTTTCAAGCAACCTGATAGGTAACTTTACCTACCTGGCTTCATAACTACAAGAAGCTATTTCAGCCATGGACAGAACAGTGAGATTGAAGTCAGCTCCATTCACATGTGTGGAATCCGGATGCTCCCAGACTGATGAGTCCATCTTATCAGGTATTCGAATTTCTGCTTGGGAAATAATATTTATATTTGGGTTTATGTTGTTTTTCTTGAGAGTTCAACAGAATGAATGTGAATAAAATAAAAATTATGGCTTTTATTTTATACTGCTACCTGTTGAGGTTCTTAATACTATATTGATTCATATCATGGTCCATAATAAAAAAAAAAAAACAAAACAGAACCACCCCACATAGTAATCTCTCTCTGCATATAGGTCTGTACATATTACTGAGAAGAATATTAAGCTACAGAAAAATTCTGTTTATATTTTCCCCCAAATTACTAGACAGCAGCTTGTTGATGACTACATGCACCATACTGTAAAATAAGATTGATCTCAGTTAGCTTTAATGACAATAAAAATGATCAAACACTTGAGGCTAACTGGTACAACCATATCCTGTAAACAAATGCAAGACACTAAAAAATTTATCAACTGCTTGGCTGAACAAGAAGACACTTTAGCTACAGTCCTTTTTAATAAAAAGCACAACTCCCACCAGAACACAGAAATTAAGTTCAGAATACAAACCCACTTTTTATCATGCTTAGAACCTCTTACTTAAAACTATTTTTCTAATAATCTAAATACCACAAAGTGATTGTTAAGGAGTGAAATAACCAGAATGCTAATTAGCTCAAATTAAAAAACACTCACTAGAAACTTCCATTTCCTTTAACACTCTTATGGGTATATTAATCGACAAAACTTCTGCTGTTACTTCCTAATAATTCTCTTATTAGGACATGTCAACTTCTTTCAAATATCACCATAAATTTATCTTGGATCAAAATGATACAATTATAAATACTGCAACCCCAGACTTAAAATGAGACAGACCTTCCCTAATTCTACAAAACTTTACTGCATGCCCTTAGATAAATTTTAAAGAGCCCTCCAGGCCCATTGCATACTAGGTACTACAACAGAATTCCATGACACTGAATACAGGAATCAAGTAAAGCATTTTCTATTCCTTTCTATTTGGGTTTTCACAGTATGTAAACCTTGAGAGATACATGCCTATACTCTAAATATAGATCAGACTGAAACAATGGCTAGATGCAAAAACCACTATGCCCTCCCAAACTCCCCATGAGAATCAAAACAAGGTATCATACAGACAAAAAGCTTCTATTTACTTAAAATGAAATCCAATATGTATGTTATAGTTCTTTTTCATTACTGTAGTCTATTTAATACCATACACCTTTGTAATATAGTAAACAAGGAGTTTTCTTCAGAGTGCCACAATGCCTAATTATATTTCATGGTACTAATAACTTACACACTGCCAATTTGACTGAAAGGAAACATGGTGCTGTGTGCACATACGAGTAGTTACCAGACCAGAGAAAGTGTTGTAACGAGTGAGTGGAGACAGCAGGGATAGAGCCTGACTCACGTGAAAAACTGCTTTTATTCAGAATTTCTGCTAAATTTGTGCACCTTTTTATGTCTTAAATATTTTAATGTATGATGAGCTCAGTAAGTTACCTAAGATGTCTGCAACTGAAAATTAGAGCAAAATTATGCCCCAAATAAAGATAAGAATGACAAGAACAATTTCTTTAATCCATGCCTTCCTGTGCCCTGGCCTGAGATGATGCTGTCATCTTGTCTATCTTCATTGGACTCGTCGACTTTTTCCACATCGCAGCAGAGCAGATCCCCCCATGAGCTGATGGAGTCACTTCATGTGAAATTCAGGGCAATGCAGAACACATTGTCCTCAATGGAAGGCAAGGTAGAGAACCTCTCATCAAAAGCTGGGAAACTAGACAGGCACATGGTGAATGTGGAGCAACGGATGGAGAAATCAGAGGCCAGGACCCAAGTCTGTGAAAAAGAAATCGCTGAGAATAAATCTGTGACTAATATGATGGTTAAAATCTGCTGCTCTTTAGAATGAAAAAAGGGAGATACTAGGGTTGAGGGAAAGGAAGCCTAGAAAACATTCACATCTTGGGCATCCTGGCCAAGGAAAAGAGACCCCAAACTATGAATCCTGATTAAAATATGTTAATCTTCTATCTTTAGAACATGAATGTTAAAGATGGCACGTATGTAGAGAAGTAATTTCTACTACCCAGAAAGGCTATCTCCATTTTGGAGATTTAGGGCGAGAATGACAGCAAGTTTTTAAATTTAAAAGTTATAAATTTTGGGATGAATTCAAACAAGAAAAAGAAAGTATTTCATAAAAGATTCAAGATTCTATTGACACTAGATATTTGTCTAGCTATGCAGATCAAAGGCAGGAACCACTAAAGAAGTAATTTGCAAAAAAAGAAGTAGCTGAAGCGGCAGAATTCAGTATTTGGTCAAAAGTGATTCATAAGGGTTTGTTTTTGATTGTTTATTTTTGGTTTTGTTTGTTTGTGGTTTTAATTTGGAACATTTTTTCTAATAAGCAAGACCTGGAGAAGGCAAAATCAGAGAACAGCCTGGAAAGCATGAAGTATCAAAAAATGAAGTGGGTTCCATGTTGAAGCATGGGTGTAAAAATATGCTCATGTTCAAAGCTGGTCCCAACTACCTTTTTATTTCATTCATATAACATGTCCCCAAACAGAATTGTGTGTGTTTAACAGCACAATTTGGCATTCTGTATTTTTGATATTTTAGAAAAAGTACTTTTCCATGTGACACATGTGCCTACTGGACCATATTTACCTCTGGCATGGCACAATTAAAAACATGCTGTGAAGTGTTTCCCATACACTTTCTAAGATACTGTGACGTTAGAAAAGCCTAACCTGCAATTCCATCTTTTAATCTAAGACCATAAGTAACTGTAGTTTCTTTTCCCCAAAAGGAAGACAAGCCATGTACTTATGAGAATGCAAGCAGAAACAACAGGTTGTATTTTTTGTTGATAAAAACATTGTACATGGAGTTAAAAATTAATAAAGAGACTAAAAAAATATTATGAACTGCAGCTAATGAGATAGAGACTATAAAAAGAGTGTTAGGAAAAAATGCTTTCACCAAAACAACAGGTTGCGCAATCAGACTAAGTATCAAGAAAGAAAGAGCTAGCTGCCTGCCTGCGTGCAAGCCAGTGAGACTGGATGCTGAAGTTAAAGGAATGAATGTGTGGATATCCAGAAAAAGCTGCTGCAGTAAGAAACTAAGTTCATTATACAATAAGGCTGAAATCTGCTGTACCCTTAAGCAATAAATATAGTAGAAGAGATACTACTGAATTTGTGAATCACAAAGAACATGCTAGATTATCAGCTAAACTTGCGTAATTTAACTGCCTCACTCTCCAAGTATCACTTGATTGTATGAAGTCACACCCTTATCCAGCGGTAAGGTCCTAATAAAAGTTACAAAGACACTGTCTTAAACTGAACTACCAATAAATAGTTCATGCACAAGCTATACTACAGAAAATCCAACTCCGTAAGAAGCCACAGCTATCCTTGTAACGCACTTATACATGCCATTGCAAACAATACAGCAGAAGCTAACTCTGAAGCATCCTGAAAAGTCCTTAAAAAGTTAAAGGCCAGTGGGTTTCACAAACTATATTCTACTTCAGCTTTGAAGTGTTCTTAAACTACAGCAAAAAGACAAATAAAATGGCATCACTTCCTGTAATACCTTGTTTCCAAATGCCTTTGAAAATTGGCAGAATTCATTAGAGGCTTGCTGGCTTGGGTTTTTTTAAAGTACTAAACATTTCAGAAACAACCATGGAAGAACAACCTGTCTTTTTCCACCTCTTGTATCTCACTGAGGTGTAAACTTTATACCAATAGTACTTGCTACCACAAGGTTGGTAAAAAGTGCATATACAAGGGGCAAAGGAGAAACTCAACTTCCAAATCTAAATTGAAATTAAACAGCAGCTGCCCCTTGTATATGCACTTTTTACCAACCTTGTGGTAAAAACAAAGTTTCAAGCTGATTAACCAGACTGTTGGAGAAAAAAAGAGAAGCGAGTTCTCAATCTTTAGCAATATACTTCCTCATACTAAACGCAGTTCAGGCAGTATAATAATAATAAAACTTGTTAATAAAAGTAGGCTTTGTTTACATTAGTATACTACTACTTGAGGACACAAAGTAACAAATTTCTAAATTACTGCAGGCAATTAACTACAACAGATGCCCTGGTTTTGAGGAAACAAAGTATTGGAGAGATAGAACTCATGGAAGTTCCACAGTTTCCAGAAACCTAAAATGCTCTAAGGATCACCCAAATTAACTCATTGTGCAGAGATACTGTACACATGCAATTCAAAAGCCAACTTCAAATAATCAATTTCTCATTGGCCATGTGCTGCCGTTTCTACTTTTATAGTAAAAAAAATTTTAGTAGCCTTTTAAAATTTATTTTGTACCTTCTTCTCTATAATAGACTTACTCAGAACGAAGTGATCGCGGATAATCTGTATTTATTTCTTACTTTAAAAAAATTATTTAACAGTATATCTTCTACTCAACCTCAATGAAAGTGAGTAAAACCTAAAATAACTCTAAAATAATTCACCCATACTGAGCAAAGCTAACTAACAAGAAGTCACAGTGGCATGTTATTACTGAGGCCACAGAGCACCGTGTTGTCCAAAGATATTCCTTTTCTAAGATCGCCCGCATGACAAAAAACAAATTTAACCACCATGCACTTTATTAATAACTTTAAGGAAAAAGTCTTCAATAACAAAAGTTAAAAACATACAGACAAACAAACAGACTTATCTGTACCTGCTTTGCCATTCAATAGCTTATTCTGGTAATATTGCTGCTCAAGCTGGGGGTTTGCACCAGGGCGCAGTGGTGCCTTTCCTGCACCTCTGTTACTAGTAACAGCTACTGGTTTTCCTGCAGAGAAGAAATGCATGTGCTTGTAAGTCAACATCTATAATAGCTTACATTTTAATAATAGCACAACTAGGGTAAGATCATAAAGATGTCTGCTTTATTTTTTAATAGTTTCTTTCACGCTTATACACTTACAGCACTAAGGAGGAAACAGCTGTGAAAGTGACTTTGCATTGTGACTACGAATTTGCTGTCTTAATTGCAGTCACATGTAAAGAAGAAAAGCTTTTAGAGAGTGAAAATACAGCCATACTAGTTTGTCTTTAATAACAAGTATAAATGGAAGCTGTGAAACCTCACCAATGCCCTAATGATTCATTAGTTTAAGACACAGTAAACACTGTACTGATTTTAAATACTTTATCATGTTTATTAGCTTAAGTAAACTAGAAGAGTATACACATAACAACACACTCAGTTCCACTTGTTTAATTAACTGTACAAAATCAAATCTTTAGTAAACTTTTGACTTTTTAGTAGTATCAACACCTCCATAGTTTTTCTATGGGAAGCTAATTTATGCACTGAAAGTTCTGGCAGACTTCCGTGGAACAGAAAAAATATTTGCAGAAAAGTCCGAGGTTCTTTATGGAATGGAATTTGAAACTCGGCAGGAAATAAAGTTTTAAAGAGCCAAACATACCAGGGGTATCTTTGATACAGTTGCTCCTACCTTTGGACAGAAGAGAGCAAAGGAATTGTATACACAGCTTACACTTCTCTCTCAAGGTCTATGATAGCTGGGTGTCAGATGGTCACCACTGAACCAAGTTTAATTCTCAGCCTTGACCTTTCCACTTTTCTAGTTAAACAAAGGTCCTTACATTACTTCAGGAAAATTATTAGGATTTGTTTTGTTTTGTTTTGTTTTGTTTAACAGAGAGTGACCAAACCCCACTTTTGGTACAACTAGAATTTGATCTCTGATTTCTAATATGGTAAGATTTAAGTCTCAATAAGATAAGTGCAATGTTACAGAGAATGGTTACTCCAGATCTTACTTCTCTCTTCTTACTTTAGATACTGAAAGGAGACAGCAAGAATTCCAGTTCTCTCTTCCACTTGCTTTTGGATTGTGAAAAAGTAAGCAGGAATGTAAAAGTTGCACAGTCTGACTATCAAAGACACCAGAAAAAAAGATTAACATGCAAAGTTCATTTTGTAAGTGTGCAAGTTTGGTTTTGTTTTTAAAGGCTTAACTGAGTAAATGGTAACATGTAGAATTAAATACTGACCTTTGAGATCTGGTCTATTTCGGATAGCCACAGACACAAAGAAGCAATCCATATCCAGGTGCATTATACAGCTCTGTGGCTTGGCTGAGCTCGCAACAGACACATTACCTAGTATGAAGATACACCAATAGAAAACTTGAACCCTAATTTATGCACTTTGGTACTACTCACAGTAGTCATCAAGGACTGTTATCAAGTTTTTAACACCTTAAATTATAAAGATTTTTGTTTGTTCTCACCAAGAAGATATTTACATTTACAAAATTCTCAGAGAAAATGTAAACATAGACAAACAGCCTAAGCAATGCATGAACTTAAAGTTTCTATTTTATTTTCTCATAATTAACACCTTCTACCTAAAAGTTCCCCCAACCCAAGGAGATTAATGCATGTTGTGGGAACTGGATCTTAATTTCGCCATGTTAACACTGCATCAGGAACAGAGAACTTTACTCCTTTTTGTTCATCAATCAGAAGACTGTTTCAAAAGATAAAAAAAAGTTTAGCTGCACTAAGAGCTACCATTAATTCTTCATGAAGCATACCAAAATTAGTTTTAAACCTCCCATGCAATTGGATTTTGTCATTGCTGTACCTACACTCATGCAAACATTCAGCAAAGATGACCAAGATAGCTCCAGACTGAAAAACTTACATGCCTAAAGCACCAGAAATACTTATGTCAAGTATTCTAGAAGTTCAAGTCTGCATGTCTATGTTGCTGACCTACCAGAGGAGGCTATATCTAACAACAACAAAAAAATCTTAATTTGAACATTGCATAAAGTGTAACAGTGAAAAAATACTTCAGTACATCAAGTGAATTGTTCTGCTTAACATCTGAGTTAATTACTGAGTAATCAGAAGAATGTTTTCCTGTTTTTAATAATTTACCATTTGAAATCATTCTTTGAAAAATAAGGACTGTCTTATAAAGGGCGTATTTACAAATCAAGTGATCAAGTTAATGCTTAAGAAGCTGCTACTTGTCAACTGAAACACAGTCATTAACTATTTGAATACTCTAGGCCAAATTAAAGAGAAAAAAAAATGTATTAGCTTATACCATATTCTGATGGGAAAAAATACACATTAAGGTAGTTCGTAAGCTAACATGTTTTATAACTGGGGTGTCCTAGCACAAACACAGAATCAGTTAATTTATCTAACAATAATTTTTTAGGATGTGGTAATTTATCATCAAGCATATTTTCATATGATTACAAGTGAATATTTTTACAGCACAATAGAGTCAGAATCTCTTTGATGGTAGAGAGCTAGCCTTTTAATTGAATAAGACCATAAATGAGAGATTCTAAAGATGCAAAATACTTTATCTATACTTGTAACACACTGCATCTCACGAATTACACAAATTTTAATTTTGGCCCTTGATTTAATGACATAAAACGTTTATCTTCCGTCACGTCAGGTTCAGAAGTCTCATATGACACTGCCACTTATTTAAACAGACCCAGAGGTATATAAAACTCTTACTAACAAAAAAAAAATTAGATCTTTAGTTCACTTCCAAATGTTACTCGTCTTTTAAATTTTCACACTGAACTATAAGCAGCAAGGCTTTTTCTTCTGTTTTTTCCCTTTAGATTTTCACACAGCAACTACAGACTTGTGTATTTAGATATATATAGTATTTTTTCCCCCTTGATCAATCCACATATTTTGGTAAAGTCAGGAATATTATTTCTACAAGGAGGAATTGAATATAGACCAGAGTATCACATTAAGTCACATTTTAAGTTAAAAAAACCCAAACAAACAAAACTAAAAGCAGTTGGATCCTTTAGTTTTCAGTGCATCAAAGTCACCAAGCTCTTCCAGATAGCCTGACTGTAACGTGAGTATTGAATACTAACCTACTTGGTCTCAGTTAGCCATTTAACGTACAAAGATATAAGGCACCTTCTCAACATAAACCTTCTTAAACAAGTATCTACCTGTGTCAGTTTTAAGTGCAGACCTGCCTGCTTTCCATTTTTTTAATTTTTCCCTTCCTGGAAAGACACCGCTGTTTTTTCTCTGCAGGCTGTTGACAAACTCTGTCAATTCACACTTCCACGTTGATATATGATGCAGTCTTGAATGTGAATAAAAGTCAGAAATAAAACTACAATCTGAAGGTTTGGACGCAGGTAAGGAAGCTGCCTTGCTAGGAGCAGGTACAGAAGTGCTTTTTGTGCTTGAAGGCCCCTGAACAGTGGAGTGGTGAGCACCATTTATTTTAGCATTACTGTGCAAAGATGAAGATGAGGATGAATTACTCATAGTCCTATGTGGATTCCACGAAAAGTCTGTATTTTTGTTGCTTTGCTGCAACTGCTGCGTTGTGCAGTCTCTAAAGTCAACCATGCCTTTTTCAGTCTTCCTCTCCTCCTGCACAGGGCCTGGAGAGAACCTACTTGCAACACCGTTGCCGGTGGGCACCAAGCAATCCTGTGTCTTTAAGGCACTGGTAGAAGTGTGTGTGTGTCCGTTAAAAATGGCAGCGCTGTCTTTGTGAGACTGAATCCCATTTTGTTTCCGTCCAGGAAGGATCTGCTCCAGCTCCGTAAATCCAAAATCGTCACTTTCTTCTTCCTCTTCTTCATTCCAGCTACTTATTCCATTGGACGTGATCTCGTTTTCCATCTCACACTTTTTAATATGATTTCTGAAACAGATATGATTGTTTAATATCATATCTTTTATAAAAAAAAAAAAGGCACATTTACAGGTCATTTCAAGTGCTAAGTATTTATCTTCCTAATTATTATCAGTATAAACTTGAGTAGTTTTTACATTCTCAAGACAATTATCTCAAACTCTGAGCTATGTCCTCTCAATGTCACAAAATATTGTATTGCCGTACAAAAGATTTCACAGATTTGGTGTATTATTAATGCAGCACTACCAGGAGTTTACACAGGAGTGACTAAAATCATGCTCACATTAGAAAAGCTACTTCCAAGGCCTTTAATTTGACCAGCAGTCTCCAAGTGAATTACAATAATTATTTATTTGTTAACAGAACTGTACTACCATGGACAGCATGAATGGTGCAGGAATATGCAAACCATCACAAGGAGTTATCTTTTTATCGAGATGTGATTTTCCTTACCTAGTTACAAACAAACAAAGAAAAAAAAGGAAGTATACACAGAAAACTTTTTAGAAAATTATTTTAACTTGCTAGATTTATTTTATCTTCTCTGAAGGAAAAATCTGTTCAAGCTCTATAAATCAAACATATTCTTAACTTTTGACAAAAACCTAAACAAACTACTTTTCATCTTTTAAGCATATAAACAAAGTATTCTGCCGCAATTTACATCTACTCTGACAGTGTAGAGGCAAAGCTTTCATTCAAAAAATTAACTCTGTTACAAACCCTAAGTGGAATTAAAACCAAAGCCTTCAAGAGTTGTGCATATTCTTGATCTGCTGAAAAAAACCAACTATCACTCCCAACTCCCAAAGCTAGCAATTTAAGTACACAAAAAAAAGGTGGGAAATCATTAGCTATCCAGTATACCAGGGAAACCAGAAATCCAATTAACTCTGACAACAATTTGGTTAAGATTATCACAACCATAAATTATATTAAACATAATATTTTTGAGGAGTTGCATAGTTGAAAGTGGTATATCCAGTGGTACATATTTAGTATCAGTGGATAGGGCAGGCTTTTAAACTCATGCTTTTCAGACTAAATTGATATTTTTGGAAGCCTGAATATTCTTCTCATTTAAAAAACATTAACAATGCAATAATAAGAGGTGATGGTGATTGTATCACTCATTGTTTAAAATACGGGTAAGAAATACTGCTTAGGATATTCATTTTGTGGCACTGGTTTTATTTTTCCTAAATATAGACAAACCCCACTCATGTGGTAAAGTCTCCTCAACATTATGCAGAACTGCATTTTAAATAAATCAGCGGACTGTGGAAGAATACAGATCACCATTACAAATTGGAAAGTATAGTATCTTGTACAGTACCCTTGGCCCTGTTTGAACAGTAGCGTTGAACCAGATGACCTCCAGAGGTCTCTTCTAGCCTCAACCATTCTATAGTTTTATGATTCTTGCTTCTAAATGACAAACACATGCTTCTGAAAAAGATTTTTTTAAGAGAGTTCCTGCATCTACAGAACAGTCTGTTCAAGTAGAAGGTTTCTTTCCAAATTCCAATTCCTCTGCCAGTTAAGAGTTTCACTGGTGCTTTCTGTTCTATTCCCTTCTCAAGGCCTTTTAAGAGAATTTTTTTATATTGTAATTGGATTTTTTAATCCATCTGCTCTCTCAAGTGTGACTTAAACCTTGGTGTTAGCATACGTAAAGTACACCGTGACTTTGTTTTTAAAAGAAGCTAAAGAAAGAACTTAACAAGTAGTATGCACTTATATTTGTTCTTAGGCACCTTTGGAAAAAGTAATCAAATCATACCAGTTCTATTTTTGAAATAAAGACCTACTTTTCAGTGTCAGTAGCCAGAATCCTCTAATGTACACCTGTTGCTTCCATACAGCTATGCTACATCCTAGGACTCCTAGGTCACGTTATCAAGCAAAGTGTGGTCCAAAGACTAGAGACAAGGCTTGGAGCCAAGATAACTGCAGTTCTGTCCTCAACTATTTGTATAGCTATACCTTATTTTTAAATTTCAGTGCCTCAGAGCTTCCCTCTTATAAAGCTGAACTTTAAAAACGATATATAGTTATAAATGCAAACCCATTATGGGTGAATGATTAGCATCTGCATTATAAGATCAGAAACACTTACACCCTGTTGAGATCTTTAGCTATATTGCTTGGACCTGGCATGGCATCTTCAGGTTTGCATATGCTATTAAAGTTGAGACCTTTTTGAACACTTGACTGCTTGGTGTAAAGCTGATATGGAATGTGCGAGAGGAGACGTCCAGCTTTAATGCTGAAAAAAAAAAAAAAGGAACAGGTTACTACTTAGGACATTTTAAAAAAAACCAACCTTCTTTGCTAAAAAATACCTCATGTACAATAAACTATTACTTTGGTCATTACCTTTTGCTGTTCTGCTATATGTACTTGCAGTTCCTTCCAAAACCCCCTTCCCACTACTAACTGGATTGAACTGGAAAGTAATTTGTGATGTGGTGACTAGTACTCAAAGGATATTTGCATAGTTGTGTTGGTCAGTCATCTATATCCATTTCTCTTCTCCAACTGATACACACAAAACCCAAATACTTAATTTCAAAAACGAAATAAGCAATGCCCAGTCAAAAAAACCCTGGTGAGTGGTCCGGGTTATTTTAACTGAACAATGCTGACTGAGCTCTTCAACTTGGAACAATGCAAATGCCTGTGTTCCAAGCAAATTTGGGTAGAAATTGAAGGTCAGCTAGGATGTGGTTCACTATTAAAGAGGAACTACTTTTTCCATTCCAAAAGGATAATTACCCCTTCTTGTGAGAAAATTCACAGAAGCAAGCTAGATAGAAGAATAATTTCCAAATAGTCCTTCCATAAATACCTACCACAATCATTCCAGTTCTGTCCTATGTGTTCCACTGTATCTCCCTCTTCTTTTTCTTCCTCCACTGAAACTGCAATTATACTTCAATAACTGCTAAATTCCCTTGGGAAGTCACGGACTTTGAAGTGGAATCCTCTCAAAAATACACCACAGCATGATTTCATCTCTCCACCCCAACGCCTGTTGCTGGCAGTAGAGATAACAGCCTTCCCAGCCTATACTTCACCTCTTCTTCATATACAACTCTTCATATTGAACACTGGGTCAGAGGTGGTGAAACTTCTTACAGCAGAGGAACTTCTCTCACATCAAAGAAGCTTAATATTAGCGTTCAGTTTTGAAGATACAATTGGATTCAAATTTTTAAAGAGAATTTAGCTCAATGACAGATACTGTTTTTCTGTTCTTCAACACCTGAATGCTTTCTCTTGGAGATGTGCTTTTTAACTAGCTCAAATCTGTACTACTGTCAAGGGAGCTGGACAGTGGAACAAAAGCCCTTAGGAGCTTTCTTGCTGCAATTAGAGAAGAATATAGTGGGAGATCGCATTTCCCAATTAGATAAATTAAAACTAGTTAGGCATACACACAGAGACCTGGTAAGGTTTCTATGGGGATGGGATAGTAAAAACAGCCTGAAAAATATATCAATTAAATGTTGTTTGATACATTAATATACATTAATATATAGCATTCATAAAGGAACATAATTTACATTAAACATTGCCAAACAGAGTTAAAAATACACATGGTAGAGTTCCAAAGTTTTCTTGTACACAAAGTGGTGACGCAGCAACTAAGTTTTTACAATGCCTGGTTAGACTGCTTCTCGTATCACTGCGTGAACCTGGGTGCATAACCACCCAGGTAATATTTAAAAATCATTACTGCAATTTCAAGATGATTAAAAAACATATTTATTTAAGAACTTGTTCATGCTAAGATTTGAGCTACAGGAGTAGCTGCATTACTAGATCAATACACAGTTGGTTTGGGGTTTTGTCAAACTGTATTAAGATGCAGCAATAGGAATCCTATTTTAGATGCATCATTCAACATCTTTCCCTATTCCATGCTCCCTGGATCACAGAATTCATAATCACTAAAAAAATTCAGTTGCAAAGGACCTCTGGAGGTCTCCAGTCCAAACACTGCTCAAAGCAGAGTTATCTTTAAAGTTAGATCAAGTCGCCCAGGGCTGAGTCCACACAAATTTTGAATATCTCCAAGGGCAGAGATTCCACAACCTCTTGAGGCACCTGTTCCACTGCTTACTCTCTTTCACTGTGAAAAATCTTTTCCTTATACTCAGTCAAAATTTTCTTTGCTGCAACTTGCAACTATTGCCTCTTGTCCTCTTGCTGTGCATCTTGAAGAAAAATCTGGCTCCACGCTCTCTGTAACCTCCATATAGGTAACGAAAGACAACAATTAGATCCCCTTCTAGTCTTCTCTCCAAGCAGAACAAAACCAGCTTCCTCAGCCTCTCGTCATATATCATATGTTCCAGGCCCCTATTCCTGTTGGTGGTTCTCCTCTCGCTCCAGTTTGTCAGTATCTTTCTTGTACTGAGAAGACCAAAATCAGACACAGAACTCCAGGTGTAGCTTCCCTTGACCTGCTGGCTATGGTCTTGCTAATGCAACCCAGTATGCTGTCAGCCTTTATCTCCACAAGGGCACAACTGCCACTCCATGGTCAACTTGTAGTCCACCAGGACCCTCAAGTGCTTCCCTACAAGGGTATGTCCTAGCCACTGAGTCCCTAGCCTGTCTGGTTGCATGGAATTAATTCTGTCCCATGTGCAGGACCCTGCATTTGACTTTGTTCAATTTCATGAAGTTTCTGTCATCCCATCCCAGTTTGTTGAGACTCTCCAAAGGACAGCCCTGCTCTCCATATATCAACTGTTCCCTTCTATTTGCTGTCATCCACAAACTTGCTGAAGGTACTTTCCACTGCATCACCAATGTCCACATTGTTAACGAAGACATTAAACTACATCTGCCCCACTATGCCCCAGTATGCCCTTCAGAAATGCCACTTGTAACCATTTGCTAGTTCAACTCTGAACTGTTGACCACTAGTGTCTGAGCCAGGCAGTTGAGTCAGTTCTTCACTTGGCTAGCAGTGCACTATCCAATCCATATCTCCCCAATTTGACTAAAAGAATGCAATGGGGGACTGCGTCAAAAGCCCTACTGTAGTCAAAGCAAATGGTATCTACTGCTATCCCGTCGTCCAGTCATCTGACCACAGAAGACAACCAGGCTGGTCAGGCATGATTTGTCACCCTAGATAGAGCTTCCAGGAAGTCTTCTTCCATAGTCTTCAGTGACTGTGGTGAAGCTGATCACAGTGCAGTTCCCTGGATCCTTCTTCTTTCCCTTTCGGAAGACGGGCATGACATTTGCCTTTTATCCAGTCTTCTGGAAAATCTCATCTGATTGCCCATGAATTTTCAAAGATGACAGGGAGTGGTGTGGCACTGATAGCAGCCAGCTTCTTCAGCTCCCTTGGATACATTCTATCTGGTACTGTAGAGTTGTATATGTCATGTTTCCTTAAGTGAGCCATAATTTACACTTCCTATACTTTTGCTAGCTTTTCTTTTCTCCAAACTCTGCCACTAGGCACACAGGCCTTCAAGGCATGAAAGTAGACCTTGCCACTAAACACTGAAGAAAAGACAGGACTGAATACCTCAACTTTTTCCATATCCTTTGTCATGAGGTTGCCCCACCATTCAACAGCAGGCCTGCTCCATTTGCTTCTGATATAGCTATAAAAGCAATCTCCTTCCCCTTCAATGCTTTGCTAGTTCTCCCCCCCAAAACTACCGTGTTAAAGGAATGTGGCATCTCTTCTGAAAGCTGTACTGTTTTAAGACTGGTAGCTTTTATTTATTCAAATATTTTGCACTATGAACCCTCATCAAAAGAAAAGAAATGAAGTGTGATGTAACAGACTAATCCCCCCGCTCCCCCCTCCCCCTGGAAATTATTTTAAACTATTTTCTTCACATTAGTGTTAGATTAACACACATCTTTAAGAAAAAAGTTCACTCAATCTGAAAATCAAAATAAAGAATCCACAAATTCTACTGGTAGCTCATTTTAGTGGTTAGTTATCCTCAATCTCTGAAAACTGATTTTATTATAAATGTCAAAGGATGTTTGTTAAAAGAATACTCAAATTTGAAAGTCAAACTCTCAGATCAGGTTATGCCAAAATTTAAACCACCTAAGTAACCTTAATTTGGATTCCACTGGACATTGCACAACAACCTTTCCAAGCTACATAATTGTGTCGTGTATTTTTCAAATAAAGGAAGAAAGATTTAGCAAGGAGGTCTGCCTGCAGGTCTCTTCCTTCATTTGTTGAAGAAATGGAGAGGTAGCAAAAACACACAAGGGGAGTGCAGAAAAAATTTTGTCGCTAAAGCAACCACACATTACTCTGCAATACTGGATTTTGCAAATACTGTTACCACAGGATCTCTATGTGATGCTAATTAAACCAAAATTCTAGAGCTACTTGCATTTAACAACAGGTTTATGAGAGTCTGACTTTAGACCATAGTTCGGAATGTTCACAGTTCAGAATATGCAAAGCTTTTAATGCAGCAATAAACTTCAACATATGCCTCACCATCCCTCTATAACTCTGAAAAATCTTATCTTACATACTTCACATGGCATATTCCAAATTATTGACATTTTTGGTGTTTTACCTTAATGTCTTTTTGGTGGCTCTCAAACAAAAAATGAAAATAATAGCCATTGTAGTAAGTGCCATGGTAAGTTCATTAATCTTTGGAAAGCAGACAGATGCTATAGTGATAAGCACCAATAAAAGACAGGAATTAATTATTCATTCCATTATCAGCAAAGAATTCAAGTCACATGTGTTAAGTAAGGAACAGGGTTACAGAGACAAGAAGCAAAAACCAAGACACTGAATTAGCAATTTGCAACCTGAATTCAAGCTTTCCTGTGAAGTGAATGTGGCAAGTACCATAGCAAAAAAGATAGCCTGTGATCATGTAATTAAGGACTAGATCATAATGTGTGCACACAAAGAAATAAATCAAAGCTCCACAGACAAATGACCTTTTCATTTTGCAAGCTTGGATGCCAAGACTGAGGATCTAACAACACTGCTTTACCAGCAATTTGTGACAGTAACATTTTAGGGTTGATTCTTAACCAAACTAAAAAAACCCAAACCCATCATATTGCACTAACACGATGTGCACAGGAATATTCAAAAATTTGGAACCTCTACATCCACTGCACTGATTTTCACCAACTGATCTACTGAGGAGAACATCATTTGGTATTCCATACAGAGAGATGGAGTATTTAACCAATGAGTGTTCTTCAATACTGGTGAGAGGAGGGGAAAAAATGTTGTTGTGAAATCAGCCTTCATTCCAGATTCTGAGACGAGCCCTGTTCTACTGAGACAGTGAGTTCGCTGTCTCCTTGTGCCCAACCCCATGTATCTGTCTATACTCAGTTCTTCTGACTTACTCTACAGTACAACCTTCCAGAATCAGGAGACGCAGAACCTGAACACAAGAGATTATAAGGAAAATTTTAGGAGATTTCGTACATTAGGTTCTAGCAAGTCTCTACTGAATGTATACAAATGGATTTTTCCAACTTGGTTAAAATCATAACAAGCTTTAATGGCATCAATGAAAACAGCCACATCTTTCAAATAAAAACACACCTACCACCAGTTTTCCAAGTCCTTAAACTCATGGGTGAGGCCCTAAAACTGTTTAAAAAAATGTAACTAAAGTCTTTTTCAAACTGAGGAACCTATCATTCTGACTAAAGTTTAAAAAATTTACCTGAAAGATACATGATATGAAACAGATGAATCCAAAGGACTGAAAATGAGCAAACTGAAAATAGGAACTGCAAATAGGATTTTACAAGTGTGTATGCAGAACAGTTCCCTGCCTGTTTCTGCTGGTTGTCTAGGAAAGAGGCTAGTAAAGAATAGCATGACACTGACAGAATGATTTCCAGAACATATTCCTGCCTGTTCTATTTCCCATGGGTTCCTCAGACGGAAGAAGACAGATGCAAGCCAGATTAACTGCTCTGAGCCTGGCTATCATCTTTTTCAAGGACCTGAGGACAGCTTTAGTTGATCCTATATATTCCAGTGCATGGAGGAACCAAAGAACATAAATTCTTTGTTAATAAAACTTCGGCGGGGTGTGTTTTCTTCAATTTGTTTTTGTTTTGTTACGAAGTCACAACATGATAAATGTTTAGATGGATTATTTTCAATTTTAGGAAAATGTTTTTCAATTGACATTCTTCTTTATTTACAAATGGAAGTAAAACTTACGCAACGCACAAATTGTTAAAAAACAATCACCTGGTACTTATTTAAACATACTGAGATGAAAGCTGGTCAATTGATTGGATATTAAAAGGAATCAACAGGATAATGTTCAGTTTCCTGATATGCCTGAGACTTTCTGAATGTTCTTAGTGAAGTTTCTTAAGGAACAATCACTAAGAAGCCTGTCTTCAGTGTAACACTGATATTTTTACTCAGCTGTTGCAAGGATAGATTTATTTTAAACTAAACCATAATCTCAAAATGCAATCTTCTATAACACTGTTTTTCCAGATTTTTCTCTTTTTTTTTTTTCCCCCGAAAGGAGAAATCTCCAAAAGCAGTAGACCTAAACTTACCTTTCCATGATCCACTCTGGCCGAACTACTTTTTCTCCTTTCAATTCTTTTATTTTGGCATTTGGAAGATTTGTGGCAATGATGTGAGTTGTTTTTGATCTGGAATAATACACATGGTATTGGCCTCCGTGCAACATCATTAGCCGTCTTAATTCATCAGCTGAGGGATCTATAAAATTAAAACCAGAAATATTCCTGTTTTGTGTCAGCAAATACAGTAAGAAAAACAACTTTAGTTGAGAAATACGATGCCATGATCAGAAAGAGTGCAAACCATTGCTTTTCTCCTGAAAAACTTTACAAGTTCTTCAAAGAACAAATCAGAAGAGAATTTCTGAAGAAATGTAGAAAACTGTGTTTCTGAAGAGATTGATTCAAAATGTAAACATTCTACTTGTTATAGAAGATCTTTCCACAACATGTATTGGGGGAGGGGGGGGGAGGGGGAAATACTCAAGTAGATTTAATGCTAAACTACATTAAAAACCACTTTACATCAACATAACACAAAATCAAGTATTAGATTAACTCACTTATCTTTTCACCAGAGTTTGGGAGAGTAGTTTATACCCAGAAGTAATAGAAAAGAATTACTATCAAAAGGGTTTAGCAACAGCACAGAACTCCTACTATACAATTTCTGATTCACTGAAGCAGTTAACTCACTCTTTCCTTACCAGGTTATTCTTGAATTGTTACAGGGAACAGAGAATACCTTAAAAACTAACATCTCTTCTTATCCCCTCAATCATGTTATAAAGAGTACTTATTTTGCAAGCAGAGGTAGGGAAAAAAAAAAGAAAAAGGTTTTAGCTTTTGGAAAACCTTTGCAGTGGTGTCACACTGTCACCAAAAGGTTTGAGTTAGCACAAATAGAATGTTTTAAATAGTAAATCTGGCACAAGATAATAATAATAAAAAAAAAGAGTATATCAATATAGGAAGGAAGAAAATTTTTTTGAAGTACAGTTACAACTCCTTCCAGTGGTCTACTGTCAACTCTCAAAAGATTTCTAACACTTGACTGTACCTCTAACTTTTAACTAAAAATAGCACACATTTTCTCTAAGTCTTACGGTTCCTACTCCAGCCTTTCGGACAACCATCTTGTAGAGCTCTATTTAGGAACTAGTACCTTGAAGAATATGCAAATGCTAGATTTTCACTAAAGAAACTGCCTGTATTACATAACTGATTCAGATGTATTAAAAGTTCAATGTATCCACCTTAACCTTTTTCAGTCCGTTTGAGCCCTGTGCTCAAACCAGCACTGTTCCATATCATAGAAGCTGTATGCATCAGTTATGTAATAGTCACAACATTCCTGGCATAGGTCCCTGAAAAAGGCTTCTGGGAAGTTTCAAAAAGGTTATTAAGCTGCTTTACAGAACCCAGGAGAAATATGAATGTAAGTATGGTAGATTAAAAATCTTACTCCAGCTAACACGCACTATCAGTCCATCACAGACAATGCATACATACGTCTTGCCTCTTCTCTTGTTCCTCCTTCCACTATTAACAGGTTCACTGTCTCAAGCATTATGCCACTCTGAGCAAGAAAACCCCAACATATCCACCCAAACATAAATTTAATGCATACACTCCAAGTCCAGTGCAATCATCAACAGTTTGGAAAATTAAAAATTTAACATATGTAGGAGTATGGAGAAAGTTAAAAGGTTTCATTTCAAATAAGACGACCACGGAAAGGTGGAAAAATTTACTATTTGTATCAGTGACCATTCATGTAAATGATTTAGTAAAGTAATATTTATATTCAGAACCTAAATCTGTTTTTATATTGAAAACCTTAGTCATGAAATACAAAGGAACATAATAGATAAAACATATACAGTAATTGTTATGTATTTACTTAGCTGCAAACTCATGCGTTTTACAGTTCTTTACTCCACTTAGGATGGTAAACAGACATTAGAACAAAACAGAGCAGATCCTTAAAAGAATAAAAGCTTCACCTGTAAAGCCATTGACATAGATGGCGACTCCACTAAAGATACTTGATGAATTTCCATCCCTCTGGTGCTGTATGGCTGAATCTGACCGGAATTGATCCTCCAATTTCTTAACCTTTGCTGACATGTACCCGCCCTAAGTTTTTAAGTTAAAACAAAACAAAACAAAAACCATGAAAGAAACGGGTCAATTATAAGACTGGAAAGGTAAGCAGCATTCCTTCAAATTGATTTTGGTTGACGTATAAAAGACATATTCTTTTTCCAAATGAAAAATAGCAAATCTTCCACCCTAAATTCTTGTCTATGAGATAATTGCATCTTGTTACCAACATGGCAGGATTTATTTCATACTTCTTTTATCTTATTCTATAAGAAAAAGATTCTATCTTCATAAAAATTCTTCTAGAACAAAAAGAAAGAAGAAATAGAAATAAGGGAATGATGCAAGTTTGGATGCTAAATCGGAAGCTCATTGCCTAAAGACACAATGCAGAGAATATTCATTAAGCTCCATGTATTTTCAGTTCTTAAATATACATGAGACAGTAGTATCGTAAATATTTATGTAAATTAGGTGCCTCAGTTATTGCTTGTCCAACTATATAGAATGTGGTGGAGACAATCATAAATAGTTTTAAAATTACTTAGTTTAGTTTTTAAATGGTGATTCAAAGCTATTCAAGGGTCTGCACTTATTAATAATGCAATTTAGTGGATTATTGTGAACAAAGACTTTAAAACTTGGCAATTTAAAAATTTTCTTTTGAATTTAATTATGTGTTTTCAAGTGAAGCAAAATGGCTTAATTTATAGCATACCTTTAGCATATATAACAAAACTGTAAACCCTTTTTAACCACAGTGCCATTTACCTCTTTGAAGGAAAAAAAAAGCCACTAGGTTTTGAACGTACCCATATTCCCCAGCCATCGCCATCACCAGCCCGTTTCCGCCATCCACCCCGCCTCATACTGAAGCTTCTGCATAGGAAGAAAAATGCTTGATCAATTAGATGTTTAGTAATATCATCAGTGGCATTTCAATGATACATTTACAGGCCATCTACAGATTATCACAAAGATTACATTTTTCAATGGGCTTCACTGAAGTACATGAGTTACACAGTTAACCTACAAATGAAAAATCACATAAAAACCTAGTTACTCAGTTTTGTAGTAATGCATACTGTAGCTCCTGCTATGTATCAAAACACACACATGCACATTTTGTTCTATTCACCCAGAATACAAAAACCTCATTAATGTTCAGTTTCCATTATGATTTATTAAATTCTTCCCGTTCATCATACATCTCCTATAAAAAAGGAGTAATAAAAGGTTCTTAAATACAATTGCTACCGTTCATGCAAAATATTGCCCAAGTCAGGAACAATCTTTTATTTCCTATTTGATACTACCTACATGGTGGGACGCAGGCTAACACCTCCTGGTACTAGAGACTGGATCAATTTCACCAATGGATTTACAGCTAATCATAAAAGGTCCAAACACTTGTTGCTCCAATGCAATACATCACATAAAAGGAAAAAAACCCAAAGGCCATCTTATGGTCAATGAAAAGCCAATTGTTTAAATGACCTAGTATGATCTATAGCTAGGTTTGTGATTTGTTTCTTTAGGTTGGTTTGTGTTGCTTAATAATAAATAAATAAATAAATAAATATACCCAACCAGCCAAATTGCAGTTTTCCTTTATGCAAGACACTTATCCCTGGACCACGAGCTGTACACAGCAGTGTCCCCAGATGAGCTATTAGTTGGCTAAAACAGAACTGGTGGAGAGAAAAATAAACATTTTGGACTGTGGCCAACTGTTCACTGCACCCAAGTGATTCGCATTAACTATAGCTGTTGTAACACTGATTTTAAAATATTGATTAATGATGAAGTAAGATCATGAGGTCACTGCCTGCTAATACATCTCTTACTTTCTACTCTAACCAGTTCCCTAAATAAAACCCCTGTTTTGTCTTTTAGGGCTATCAGCTCTTAGAGTGTGAGGACAGGACTCTGAAACTACAAGGAAGAAGATTTAAGCCAGTCACCTTTATTTTATTAAATATTTATTTTCTATTCCTTTATCCTCCATAAAAATGCACAAAACTACAGTTAATACACAGAAGAAAGTCAACTGGGTTTTTTCATCCTTGTCTGCTTTTAAGAAGATATCTATTCTCTGGACTATCCATAGCATCGTCCAGTAATGAAGCACAGAAGCTTCACTCAGTCTCCAGCCTACCAGAAAACACATACAGCTGTGGATGGAGATAACAATGCATTTTGGTCATTTTCCTATCCAGGCCTTCTACTGCACTGTTCTGGAGACTGCCTCATTTATCACATTAAAATTTTGTTTCCTCTGAACCTGGCCGAAAGTTGAATTCCTGCTTTCGTCTCTTAAATCCCGTTTGTTCTAGAGCTACCAAGCAGCCATACTCTGAAATCCAGTTAAACCACCCTGGATAGCAGGCCAGTTTGATTGCAGAACAAGACACAGCTGCAGGTAAGTTTTCATAAATATGACCATTTTCATGGAATACTGCTAATATGCCAAATTAGACAACCATAGAATTATAGTTAAAGCAGGTATAACTACCTTGAAAAGACAAGCTTCAGTTGTATGTTTCAGGACCTCTGCAAATACAGGGAGATCATGATGCACCTGGTTCTATTCTTCTTCTATTTGCTGTAATTTGATACATAACCTACACACGTGTATATAATTATGAAGATTAATCACATGTCAAGGAGATGAGCTCTACACCAACAACCAAAACAAAGCAACCCCTCCTCAGTATGTTGTATTTTCTCTCTAGGTACCCGTGTTTCTTACCCAGAGACCAATTTCCAAGACATTGGGCTTTCTGAAATTAGTTTTTAGTGGTTTGGATTATCTCTAATAGATACCACAGAACTCTTAAGGAGCAGTGAGAAAAATGAAAGGAGATGAGCTAGATGACCACATGAAATACAAAATTGACTTTTTTCCTGTAGAGAACAGTATATACTGGAAATGGCTAGATGATTTCTTTCATACGGAAGATTTGTATTTTTCCATCAGCTGATGTCAACTGTAGTTCAAATCTATCACTTCTAGCTAAGAAGTTCTTGGAGGAAACAGAAAAGTGTAAGTTCAAGAAAAAAACCCACATTTATTCATGAAAACATCATTTAGTGTTTTTAGGTATCATAGGTATAAATATATGAGCTCATAAGAGACACTAGAATTTCAACTATTGATTACACTTTCTCCTTCTTAATAGAGGATGCCAAAGTCTTAAAGGGTGGCTACATGAAGGACAGAGGTTCTCTCTTCACAAGAATGGATGGATGAAAGGCTGGACATGAGCCAACAATGTGCACTGGCAGCCCAGAAGGCCAACCGTATCCTGGGCTGCATCAAAAGAAGTGTGGCCAGCAGGTCAAGAGAGGTGATTCTGCCCCTCTACTCTGCCCTGGTGAGGCCCCACCTGGAGTACTGCGTCCAGCTCTGGGCCCCTCAACATAAGAAGGACATGGACCTGCTGGAGCGGGTCCAGAGGAGGGCCACAAGGATGATCAGAGGAATGGAGCACCTCTCCTATGAAGACAGGCTGAGGGAGTTGGGCCTGTTCAGCCTGGAGAAGAGGAGGCTCTGGGGAGACCTTATTGCAGCCTTTCAGTACTTGAAGGGGGCCTATAGGAAAAATGGGGAGAACCTCTTTAGCAGGGCCTGTTGTGATAGGACAAGGGGTAATGGTTTTAAACTAAAGGAGGGGAGATATAGGTTGGAAATCAGAAAGAAGTTTTTCACAATGAGGGTGGTGAAGCACTGGAACAGGTTACCCAGAGAGGTAGTAGAAGCCCCATCCCTGGAAGCATTCAAGGTCAGGCTGGACGGGGCTCTGAGCAACCTGATCTAGTGAGGTTGTCCCTGCTCATGGCAGGCGGGTTGGACTAGATGGCCTTTAAAGGTCCCTTCCAACCCAAACTATTCTATGATTCTATGATTCTAAGAAGCCACATGGAGAGGACAAGAGGCAACAGGTACAAGTTGCACCAGGAGAGGTTTCATCTTGATAGAAGAAAGAAACTTTTTACAGCGAGAACCATCAATCACTGGAACAACCTCCCCAGGGACATGGTAGAGTCCTCATAACTGGAGGTTTTCAAGTTGCAATTGGACAGGGTGCTAGATAATCTCATGTAGGCTTCCCTTCCCATGAAAGGTTGGACTAGGTAGTCTTTCGAGGTCCCTTCCAATCTGGGCTGTTCTATGATTCTAAGCCTATCAAAAAGAAAATCTCATACAAAAAGAAACTCTTACTCTGAAAAAAACCAAAGAACCTTCAAGACTCTATGAAATGCACACTATAAGTCACGACAACATCAGTCTAACAAAGATGTTCTTCATTCCAATCATCGAGTTCTTGAGAAGATAGGATTTGCTAGGTAGTTACTCTGACCCCTATATAGACAACCTCTTCCTTAAACTAAAATATCTAATGCCTGATAAACTGAAGAACTGCCTTTATGAGAATATGCTTTTCTGAAACCTCGAAACACATTTAATTTTTATTCAGGACACTGGGATGTAAGGAAGATCTCTAGTCTAAAATTCATTATATCAGAACACCACAACCAGTGGGGCCAATCAAAATCAGAAATTGTGGGTACCTGCCTAGTTTGATTAAAACTAGAAATCAGAAAAAATAAAATTACTTTAGCTTAGTGTGTTAAAAAATGATGTATCAACTGCTCAAAAGTTGTCTTCCTAGAGCCTGCAAAACTAGAGAAGCTAGGATGTAATGCCTACTTACAACATCCGATAATGATTTACCATTTCTTTGGCAGATGTGATTTTTGACTCAGCCAGTCCACTTGAATTCTAAACACACAAGTTAGGAACATGGTACTTCAGTGATTACTAGATGCCTCTGGCTCAAGTCTTGAGAGTCATGGATTATTTTCTTAATGCTGATATGAAAACCTGGGAGACTAATTTCTCCCTTTGTAGTTCCAGGAACTGAATGATGAACCAAGGCTTCTGGACTAAGGAGAATCCCCGCTGCTAAAGACTTGTGCTTACAGTGCAAATTTTTCCTTGAGAATGAAGATAACCTCTAGAGCTGCCTTGCTGAAAGCTAAGGAACAAATGAGTGTGAGAGACATCTTGCACAGGATATATTAAATCAGAGAAAAAGTTAAGCAAGATTTGAAACTTGCTCACTGATTCATGAAATAAGAAATGTAAGGATGATACGATGCTCCCTCTATAGGAATCATGATGAAGGGATGAGTAAGGCAAATGCTTTGTAAAGAACCACTGAAGTGGGGGTGGGGGGAGAGGGGGAGGAAATCAACATGGGGACTTAAATACCCACCACAAACAGGCCAATTTTGGACAAGAGTTTATCTTTCTGTGATTATAGTATCTAACTTGTTTCAGAACAGTTTTCTCTGTTTTCACAAATTCAAGAGCACAAATGCACAGTGAAAGTGAACCACCATAGTTACTGGTTTTCAGTGTCTCTCTAGAGCCTGAAGGACAAGCTATAAAGTGACCCTTCACCCAGAGAAAAGCTCTTTAAATAAAATTGAAATGATCATATTCTGGACCTGTAAACACAAAGAAATCTTCTTCAGCAATTAAAAAAAAATCCCAACAAACTCTGAAACTGCACAAAAGCCTGTAAAGGTAGAAATCACATTCCTAGGAATAGAATCCAAGTTTTCAGTGCAAAAGAAACAACCTTTCAAGAAAAAAAAAAAAAAAAAAGTCAAGTTAAGAACTCCTGTGATCAAAATTAACATGATTTGGCCCTGCATCTCCTTCTGGACCACATAGAAATGGTAAAATCTTACTCTTATACAAAATAGGGTACTTTAACTAAAATCCAAATTTCTATTGGGCGATCCTTTTCAAAATTGAAGCTAGAAGAGAAACTAAGAGTTTTGATGCTTTGTACATGACCGGCGGCTCAGAAATACTCCGTACAGCTCACTAGGAAAAGATATGTAACACCCCTTTGTGCACTGCCTCATAGGCCTAGCATTATACTTCCCAATCCACAACCACTTAATCCTATTATTAAAGGCTATTAATCAAAGCCTACAGATCAGGTAATGGAATGAAACATTAAGTCTACATTTTATGAATTCTATAAACATGACTGTGTGTATAGAAGAGCTGCACAGCAACTATGAGATTTTAGATCGCACAACAAGGAATGTAGATGTGAACGTTGATGTTAACATTCATTTTAATCTCATTTGCAGCACACACAGGCTGATGAAGGAATGTTATTTCTTTAAAATACTTTAAATTCAGGATGGTGTGGCTGTAAGACAAGTGGCTTTCCATTATCTCGGGCAGTTGGGATAACACAGATAATGACAAACCCAGACCAAAACCACAGGTATTATGGGGAAAAACGCTTGGGAATACAGAATACAGATCTTGATGACTCTCTAAGAAGTGAATGTGGATCGTCATGGGCTTTTTAATTCCAGGTCAGTACTAGTCCTGCCCAAACTTGAGTTGTCTCTGCCATACTCTTCAGCATTCCCTTTTCCAGGTATATGGTGCAGAGACATTTCTGCTGCCTCTTCAAGAAGCCAACATCAATCTGGCAGAATATACACTTTATGGCTCTGCACTACAGGAAAGCATATGAACTACTTCCAAAGACAAAATGAGGCTGCACTGTGATTCAACAAATAACCCTGCCAAACTTGTGTCTAAATACATGGCACAAGTAACTTCTAATCCAGATAATCCAATTTCAGGTGACTGAAAGCTGAGTGAAAGTATAACATGTTGTAACAGCTATTTTGCATTTCTGACCAGAGTGAACATCCTGTCAATGTCCTCTAATGCAAAAGAACTTGATTTAATTAACATATTCAAACACCACAAGCCTTATTCTTGAAGGTGTAACTCTACTGCTAACAGAAGCATGGACATCTCGGGCCACTGCTAATGAGTGTCAGAATCTTTTGCTTGAACTGTAGATTGAATCCATCCCAGCTCAGCAGGGCTTAAAAGTTGTTTCCATCGAGTGGGTATTTTGTGGCCTGTTTGAGTTTCATGCATCTACATACCAGCTCCCACATCAAACTCACCACTCTACTTGGCACTAGTCTGCAAGCTCTTTGAGGAAAGAGCTGTCTTACATGTTTACACATTTCTCAGCACAAGAGTCCTATTCTTGGCTAAGTCTTCTGGAAAAGAGCTGCTGCTACAGGGTCTAAAACTCTTTTCTACCACCTATTGAAAAGTTCAGGATCCAGCAAAAGAACTTCAAAATAAAAAAAGATAGTTCAAAAGATTTTTTTAAGATACTGTATTTTTAAATCCCCATGATTTTAGACACTTCAGAGTTAACACTACTGTTCCACATTAAAATAAACTAATTAGTATGTTGCAAAGCAACTGAATTTTATTCTAGGCGGGAAATAAAACTCTCAGGGTGAAGTTTCATAAGATGGTTGAGTCAACTTGATGGCTGACTGCCACCAAATGGGATGCTTCTGCTCCTCAACCTCTGCTAGCCTAACAGGCTTTATCCCTTCTTCCCAACCTCTACACTACCTCCAAACTCACATGACCCCTATGTTCATGCTGGTGCTATGTGCAAGTCAGCTCACTAAATCAATAGAAAAATGACATAATTTTACGGGTTAGTTTCCTGCCAGTTCAGCAAGCTAAACTGACTCACAAAAGCATCAGACAAAGCCAAAACAGACAGGCCAGAAAAGAGGAATGGATGAGACTGTTCCTTTCATTGCCAGTGGGATCTTAAAATTATCTTAGCCATTTCTAGAAACCGACTTTCAGGGTCATGGCTATAAACAACTAACTGTGGTGTAAATGTGGATACAGAGTTGCAATGAGCTAGCTACTCTTCACTAACTAGCCCTGCTTATGTTTTTTCCTCCCAACAAACAAGAGGGGTAGGCTACCTCACCTTTTCCATAGGGTAGGAGTTTTCAAAGACAGTTGCAATCGAACAGTTCCCCATCTTAAGCCACGTGTGCCCATACAATAATCACTTCTAACTACAAGCACCTGACATCACAGGGTCAACCAGCAAGTTCTGTTTTGCAGTTCAATCCCTGATAATATTTTAAGGCAATAGAAATGAAATTAGCTGAAGGACACTTGAAAAATATCTGTCCCTAAAAACACCCAACACCACCCCCATCTCCTGTGAGTGAACCTAAGAGTATAAATTAGGAAAGAACAATTAGTAAAATCTTGGGCAAATTAAATATTAGACACAAACCTGTCAGTGAGTATGAGAGATTTAGAAATCGTATTTTTCTAAAATATGAACATCCATGGCATTTGCTAGACAGGTGAAATACCATACAACCCACCTAAAGCATGGAAAAAACCAAGTCCTTCAGAATCAACTCCTTATGTGTAGATGACTATTCTAAAACTGTGTTCTGTGCATACTTTCATTTGAGCTTAACAGCAAAGAAATGATACTCTGACCTTCAGTTCAATCACTCCCCCAGAAAGAGACACAGGAACTCTTTGCTAAACTAATCCAGTTTCCAAACTGCCTATTTTTGCAACTCAAAATGGTCTTTATTTCAGATCAGTTTACTTTAACATCAAGGACTAAATACTTTGCATACAAGTAACAACGAAGAAATATACATTTCTTTTGCTGGCGAATCATCACAATGACCTAAAGCAGTTGTACAGCAGGTAACCATTTATAGGAGAGCTGTATGGGACAAAAGTGTTTAGACCTTTTCACAACTGACTTGGAGTCCAGGACAGACAATGGTTTTAATTGTCACAACTTGAGGAACCATGAGCATGAGGTACAGAAAACAGCATCGCTGCAGTCTACACCAGCTTTGAGCAATCTGTTTTCAAGAAGATACTCTTTTTGCTTTTATACATGGCATTTGAGATGGTTAGTTCTTTGAAAAATAGCAAGCCAGATTCAATTTGAGACCAACTGTCAATGTTTCATTCCCCTCCAGGCATAACACTCAGTAGCAGCTACAGTCCATTTAGAGCTTGTCACAAGTAGTGGTTTAACTTGGTTGAATTTTTCTTCTGCTCACAGAAGACTCTGGCTCCAGTTTGAACATTTCTGCACGGTTTGGTAAAATTTCCCTCCGCCTTCAGAGTTCCTCAGTGACGAGTGGCTCTTCTTCCTAAATTTTCATTGCTATATTTAACCATGTAGCTCAATTCACTTTTCAGTTCAAATATCACCTCTTTAATACCCGGTCACAAGTGGTGTTCCCCAGGGCTCAGTACTGGGGCCAGTTCTGTTCAATATCTTTATCAATGATCTGGACGAGGGGATCGAGTGCACCCTCAGTAAGTTTGCAGATGACACCAATTTGGGAGGGAGTGTTGATCTGCTGGAGGGCAGGCAGGCACTACAGCGGGACCTGGACAGGCTGGATCGATGGGCCGAGGCCAATTGTATGAGGTTCAACAAGGCCAAGTGCCGGGTCCTGCACCTCGGTCACAACAACCCCAGGCAACGCTACAGGCTTGGGGGGGAGTGGCTGGAAAGTTGCCCGGCAGAAAAGGACCTGGGGGTGTTGGTTGACGGCCGGCTGAATATGAGCCAGCAGTGTGCCCAGGTGGCCAAGAAGGCCAACGGCATCCTGGCCTGTATCAGAAATAGTGTGGCCAGCAGGAGTAGGGAGGTGATTGTCCCCCTGTACTTGGCCTTGGTGAGGCCGCACCTTGAGTACTGTGTTCAGTTCTGGGCCCCTCACTACAAGAAAGACATTGAGGTGCTGGAGCGTGTCCAAAGAAGGGCAACGAGGCTGGGGAAGGGTCTGGAACACAAGTCCTGTGAGGAGCGGCTGAGGGAACTGGGGATGTTTAGTCTGGAGAAAAGGAGGCTGAGGGGAGACCTTATCGCTCTCTACAACTACCTGAAAGGAGGACGTAGAGAGGTGGGGGTCGGACTCTTCTCCCTAGTAACAGACGACAGAACAAGAGGAAATGGCCTCAAGTTGCGCCAGGGGAGGTTTAGATTGGACATTCGTAAAAATTTCTTCACCGAAAGGGTTGTCGGGCATTGGAACAGGCTGCCCAGGGAGGTGGTGGAGTCACCATCTCTGGGGGTATTCAAAAGACGTTTAGATGAGGCCCTAAGGGATACGATTTAGTGGGGGACTTGGTAGTGATAGGTTAATGGTTGGACCCGATGATCTCGGAGGTCTCTTCCAACCAGAACAATTCTATGATTCTATGAATACAACTGGTCTTATTGCCACAATATACTGGCAGCAGACTTCAGCAACTGGCTTCATTTCTCTTCTGCACTTATATTCTTTTGGGGCTTCAACCCCAAGAGGACTTAGCACACTCACGATCTATATGCCAGCTTCTAAATGCCTAGATTCCAGAATAAAATCTATTAAGTAAAATCAGAATAAGAAGCATAGCTTGTGGAATTAGGACTCTCAATAGCAACATAGTGAATGGATTGTAAATCACCAAAAGGAAATTCTCTTTCTCTCTTGGACTTGAGTATCTGAAACAACAAGCAAGATGAGTATACAAGTTGGGTAGTCTTCCTTCAAGCCCCTATGTTTAGCTGTCTATAGTATTTGAGAACAGAGAACTGTGTTACTCTTTTCTTTGAAAAGGAAGAGCGGGATTTTCATTTTTCTACCTCATAAATCAACGGAACTGCTTTAGGAAGTTTTTAGTTTGTGCACTCCTCAGCCTGACAACAATCCAGTCCCACAACTCATGTCTTACACAAGAAGCCTATGCTGAGGCATAGGTCAGGCAGTTGGTAGGTAGCATAAGTAAACCATGATCCCTCCTCCCAAATAATGAGAAGAGTTGTTGCTGCTGAATAATTTAGGACTTCCCAAGACTTCCTACGCACAACTGAAGGAAGTGTCCTTATAAAGCTAAAGAAAAACTTAACAAGGCAGGAAAAGTGGGTAAGTGGAGGTATAATCATTTGAAATAAATAAACGGAAAATTTTCATGAGGTGATCAAAGCAAGGAATCTGTGAATGCTCTGAATTTTTTAACATTGAATACAGAGGAACTGTCCTGGTGAAAACCTTTGACATACACTATCTTCAGCTTCCCCAGATTCCCTAGACTTCAGGCCAGCAGACTGGTCAAATCTTGTCAAAAGAGACTACATAAAATCAATCAAAAATATGTATTTGTTTGGATATACACGTGTATATATTTATGTGTGTGTGTTTGTGTGCGCACGCGTGTGAAGGTATATACACGCAAAAAACTTATCTTTGTTGCCGACCGATTTGATTGCTTACTACCCAGATTAACCACCTTGGCAATAGAGAATGGCATGGAAACAAACCTGCTCTCTGGGCCAACGCTCTAACTAATGTAATGAGAAGGCACCACATTTTTTTTTTTTTTTTTTTTTTTTTAGGAGAAGCGCCCAGGGCAGTTGTGCTTTATGCTCAACTCAGTGTTATCAGTGTACTCTGAGCAGATGCTGATCAGGCCAGGCTTTTCGGGGAAAAAGAAGAGATAAGACATCCACTTTGTGAATCTCAACTGGTAGCTGATGGAGGACTATCTCTCTACTCACATACGGGCAGCACTAAACACGTACAGCAGCAAAACTCTAAGAATTCAAGTAACTTTACTAGCAAAAGTATTGATGACTGCAGTTTCAGTATTTAAATAGGTACATTTTCTGTTCATGGCAGCTTTTGAATGACATTGCTTAATTCCAACGGACATTGCATAGTCAGGTTCCCAAATCTTTTTCTGGATTTGTCTTTGAAACTCTCAAAGCTGCAAAATCTTTTTTTTTAAGTAAAATCTTCACAAGATATGGCTTCTATGCTTAGCCTTGAAGTTTTAAGTTTCTACTCAAGTTTTCTACATCTTTCGTTAGTCCATGGGTATTACTTTTATCATCAACTCAGACTAACAAGACTAGGAGGAATGAGATCAAAATAGTAAGTGGAGTGATCAAAACAAATGGAAGTATTTTTTTCCATCTACTGCCTAGTTTATTTGTGGATTCTCTGACACAGGACACCAAGGATGCTAAAAGTCCATATGGGTTGAACAGATGAATGGAATAAAAAGCCATTAAAGATTTTTTTTTTTTTTTAAAAAGTAACAAACTACAGGAACTCAGAATATAAAGGCAAAGTATCTCAGTATGTTTGTTTCTTTACTATTACCTAGGTGAACTTTTGATCTGATCCAATATATTTTCAAGTTTCCCTTCTAGATTTAGAGGAAAGTGAAAAGATACAGTATTTCTGTGTTTTCCTGGAAAAACATAGTTCTAAGTTCTTCGGACAAAACATAAATGCTCTAATTCTTTGGGATCCCTAAGTAAAACTCAAATCTGAATTGCATTCTTGGCCTGAAGTGGTTTTCAGTTGGTATTTTAAGTACCTCTGCCATTGAAACAACAGTGTTACACTGCTGCTTAGTGGAGACAGATCGATACAAAAAGGCCACAGAGAAAAAACTGCTTACCTCAAGCAAATGTGATCTTTGTAGAACTTAGGTTAAAAATCAACATAGAAATTATGGGAATCATGAAGGAGGGGCAACACAACTTCAAATTCCTGATCAGCCAGAAATTACAGTGAAAAGTCATTACCCCTTCACCCCTCCATTTGTTTTGTAAGAGGATTCTTGGAACTACTTACCAAATAACACAATTTCAGCATGGAAATCTAGGAAATAGTGACTGAAAAGCCCCTCTTTCCAGTTTCCCAATGCTCTAATGTTTCCTGAAAACAACAGGCAGATTCAGACACCAGGAACAGCATCCTTTCAATACAGACCATTATTCTAGTTCTTTAATTCAACTGGGAGTTGCATTCAAAAGCACAACATGGTAAAATACTCTTACTCTACTTGGTAAACTGCACTAATCATTTACCTTGCATGCTAGGGGGTCATGGGCTTTCCTATTTGTAAGAATTATCAGCAATTTCATGACTCCCTTTAAACAGCAACAGCTCCTAGGTTTCCAAAATGATGTAAGCGGAGTACAACCATTTGTCCAAGATGCTGACTCATCATGCCTTAAACTAACAGCTGATCTGAGTCACCTAAAAAAGATGAAGTCATGAACATGGTGGACAGAACTTCATTTGACTTTGGATATTCACTGACAATTAGAACCTGACCAAAAATGTTAGCAACAGTCCCCAGGATCCTGCCAAAATACACTGTACACCTCACCCTGCAGCATACTACCAGTTTCTAAGTCAATATGAAAAAAAACTTAGAGCAGTTCTCAACCCTACTCTGCGCAGCTTCAGCTGTGTGTTTTGGCATTCAAACCAATCCACATGCATTTGTGCAAGAATGACTCTGCAAGGTACCTGAGTAGTGTCTTCTCCTAAGCAAAATTAGCTTTCTCTTTTTCAGGATTATTTACTTTCATAAATCAAGAAGCTGAAAAGGTCTGCATGAATTCAAGCAGACCAAATAAGGAGGTTACAGCCAATAATTTCCTTATGTTGGGATTTGGTTAAAGTATTTACAGATAGCTGGGAACAGAAAGCAAAATCAACACAGAGGAGTTAGCCACGATACAGCTAAGCTTTACTAAGCAAGCAACTAAATTTCAAACCACCAGCTTCAGCACTATTAAATAGGCACAATAACAACTGGGAGACCTGAAGTTTTGAGATAGGAAAGGAGTTCCCCTCCCCTCAAAAAAAAAAAAAAAAAAAAATTACTTTCCCCAAAAGCTAACACTGAAATTCATGGATCATGGTCTCCTTAGGCCTTCACAGCAAAGAATATGGAAGATACAACCACCCTTTCTATGGCTATACCAAACTAAAAGCACCTCCTAGATGAATTGAACGGTCACAGATGCCTTAATTACAGTAGCAGCAGTCCTTCAGTTAGTTTTGAAAATACAAGCCACAGGAATGGAAGTTATCACCACAGCCCAGAATTTAAAGCTGTTCTACACACTCACCTCTCTTCCACTGAAGAGCAAGGAAGAAGAAGGCTTTCCTAATTCTGACTTCTATCTTATGAGCACCAGTTACTCCACATGAAATACAGAAGTGGAGGGACCACAGGCATGGGAGGCCCTCCTCCCTAAAAACATTTGTGTCTCCAATTAAAATGCTGTCTGGTTCCCACAACAGAGCAGAAAGCTACTCTTGGGGAGAAGCACTACACCAATTTATCTCTTAAAAAAGACACTTCCACAAGTACACTATATTACACATGTTTGAGAATTCCTCACGCATTTTTTCACCCACTTAGATTTGCTCTCTTATTTTCAACTTTCTTTATAACTCCATGGCCACTCTCATTTCTATTTGCTTCCAGTTTTTCCTCATTTTGCTATGCTTAGGTAAACACATGGCACCAAATTAATCTACACTGTATTCTTGAGGGAGGGTTTCAACATTTGGACATTTAGCTCCCTTGTTATATCTACACCAAGCAAACACATCGCTAAGAGCTGACAGAGATCTCAGCGATAATAATATACACCTTTAATTAAAACAGAAAAATGTTCAATACAAAAAAAAAAAAATCATTCTTCATGAAATAAACAATAGCTAACAAATTAAATGGGGAAAGCACATGGCAGGGTCAGGCAAGTTATTCTTTTCCTGCTTGTCCTGAACAACTGATTTATTAAAAAAAAAAAAAAGGTCTGTGTAATCATATTAATTTTTTCTACCTACTCAAAACCTGGTTTTGTGTTTGAATCATTCTTACTTTTTTTTTTTTAAAATCTCTCTAGTAACTGAAAGGGATGGTAGAAAGACTGAAAATTTGCCATGAAACTTCTTTAAAAGAGACATCCGGGTCAACGGATCAGGAAAGATTCACCAAAATCAGCACTCAGTTACAACACACTATCACTGCATCAGAACAGGCTGTGACTAAGAGTACGTACATACTATCCAGAAAGATGGACTGGTGCTACGTTTCAAAGGCCAGTTACTGAATAATGTCTTGAAGACACATACACCGTACACAGAAAAATGTACAATCAGTTTATGATCGAGGCTTGAAATATGCTAATGTATTTTTCCTATTAGAGCTTTACTTTTAAAACAATTTATCTTCAAGTAGTTAAACATCAGTAAGTGACAAGGCAGGTGTCTGCACTGTGCCTCTACTAATGCTGTCCTACCAATGACCTCCAGTCTGACAGCTTGGGATTATTTACTAACAGGGATTTGGTACATTGTCCAGTGGAAGAAATGGACTGAATGAAAGACCAATATGGTGGGAATGGGTAACGACTACATGCTTGAGACAAGATAGCAAAGAATTTGTCAGAGATATGGATTTCTGTGTTCAATGTCATAAACCTTAGTAAGACAGAAGTATTCCAGAAATAAATTGTAACTATAATCTCTTGCAACTAATGGTAATTAGGCAACTGTTTTACAACAGTTCTACCTCAGCAACAATAGCGTCTAAATGAATAAAGAATTAGGATTGTAAAATTACAATCCCCTGGCTTTGCTTCTTTGGACTACAGTATCAAATCTGAGATTGGACTTAGATTTTAAGTCGAGATGCAGAAGAAACATCAACTCATCTCTTCATTAAGAAAATCTCTCATTAACACAAGCAGAGTATTCACAGCCCTGTCATTTTGAAGACTTTGACGTTGATCTTAAAGCATCAGAAATAATGGAATATTACAGCATACAACACGCAGATTTCCTACCAAAAATTCACGTGCTTGTGATATTATCTTTCTCTCCCTTCTTAAGGTTAACATGTCATCAGCACGCACCTCCCATCAAGGGCTTTTTGCTCAGTATGACAGGTCAAGTCAATGGTAACTATATAGCACAATGCATCAAAATCAGACGGGAAAAGGGTGAAGAAGCATCAGTGAACACATTTGTCCCTCCGTGTTTGTAAGCACAGGCTTACTTATCAAGCACAGGTCCTCCTCCTTTCCGCACACTGGTTATAGCCAGCACTATTGCTCAGCAAATACAACTTGTGACAAACACGACGGAAAACCGCAGGCAGACACACGCTGCTACGGCCGAGTGCCACAGCGCGTGGTGTGTTCGAGAGGGCAAGGCTGCAGCAGGGCTTGGGCTTTCCTCCTCCTCCTCCTCCTCCAACCTATTTCCCTGCAATGACCCCTTAGCTGGCAAAATACTCGCAGCATCACTCCGGCTCTGCCTGGGGAACCGTGTTGTGTCTGAAGCGCAGGCCCCATGTGACAGGCACACGCACACACAGGTGCCGTAGCTGGCGGCGGGCGGGGGAGGGGCAGGCGAGGAGCGGGGGTGGCTGACCCAGACATGCACACACCTGGCACACCCTCGGCAACTTGCAGCGCGCGCGCGCGCCCAGGGGTCCGTCCCCCTCCCCCCCCCCCCGCCCCCCCTCGCGCGCAACCCCTCCCGCGCGCGCGGGCAAGCGGGGCTGAGCGAGGCCCCCGCGCCGGTTACATAACCCCGCGCGCCACCCTCCCCCCTCCGTTCCCCCCCGCGCCGGGGAAGAGCTGCGGCGGGGAGAAGGGGGACGACCAGGCCGCGGGCCCAGGGAGGGGCTGAGGCAGGGCAGGGGCTGCGGGCCCCGCGGCTGCCTCAGGCTCCCCCTTCCTCCCCCCCCCCACCCCGGAGCCGCCCCCCGCACGCGCGCGCGCTCACGAGCGCCGGGCGGCCATGGGGGCCGGGGCCGCCGCGCCGCGAGGGGGAAGGCGCCCGCTCCGGCAGCCCCGCGCCGCCGCTCACCTTTCGCCGCGTCCCAGACGCACATTCCCGGGGCGCCGCCGCCGCCTGCCCTGCCGGGCCGTGTGGGGGCTTCACATCGCGGCTCCCCCCGGCACGGACGGGCGCAACCACCGCCTCCTGCCCGCCTTCCTCCTCCTCCTCCTCCTCCTCCTCCTCCCCAGCTCTCAGCCCCGGCCGCGCTCTCCCTTCTCTCTCTCTCTCTCTCTCTCTCTCTCTCTCTCTCTTCCTTCCTTCCTCCCTCTCTCCCCCCTCCTTCTCCTCCCCCTCTCGGTGTCCCCAGCAGCAGCCCCTCCTCCCCCCGCCCTTTCTGCGAGCGCGTCACGAGAGAGTCTCGCGCCACCAACCGCCGCTCGGTCAACAAGCGGCGCGCGCCGGGCCGGGCAAGCCAGCCGGCCTGCCTGCCCGCCCGCCCCCGGGGCGCCCCCTAGCGGCTCGCGCCCCGCGGAAAGTCGCGTGCGGCGCCGCCGCCGCTGCGCCGAGAGGGCTGGGGAGCTCTCACACCGGGCACGTGACGGAGGGGGCGGGGCGGGGCGGGCGCGAGCGGCTCGCGCGCCTGTCCGGCTATTTCCTCCCCGCCTGGGTGGGCTGTGGAGGGCGCGGGGCGGTGGCGCCCCCTGGTGGCCCCACCGGCGCGCCGCAAGCGTGGCGGCTGCCGCAGCGGCGGCGCGGGCGGACATTTCGCACCGGGACGGGACGGGGGCGGAGAGGATCGTTGTGCTGAGCGTAGCCCGGCCCTCCCGCTTCCAGCGGCTGCCGGGAGCCGTCGGCCGGCTGCCTGGCTGGCTGAGGCAAGGAGCGCGCGCGTCCGCCTGCAGTGCGGCCGCGTCTCCCGTAAGCGCAGCAGGCGGCGGCGGCGGGCAGGACCCGGGGAGGGCGGGCGGCCTGCGGGGAGGAGGCTGGCAGGTCTGCTGCCCCCAGCACAGGCACGGCCCTCCTGCCTAGGGCCGGGCCGCGCCGCAACGGAAGGGGGAGCGTCTGCTCCGGCGGGGGGCAGCACCACCCCCCTTTCCACCGCCCGTTGCCGCTCCCGGGGCCGCCGTTCAGGGCAGAAGCGCGCGGGGAAGGCCCGAGTTGGGTTGGGGCAGCGGCGCTTCTGGCGGCGCCCCCCCCCCCCCCGGCTGCGCCTCGGCTGGGCCCTCCGGAGGGGCCTGCGCTAGGCCGCCCCTCCAGCGTCTCCCTCCTGACCGCGGTCCTTGGAGGGGATGGCGGGTGGGGGATCACGGCCCGGCCTTGTCCCTGCCCCGGCTGGGTCCTGGTGGCTGAGGTGGGGCTGAGCCAGGTTCAGGCCTCGCTCACCAGCCTCACACTAGCAGGGGTTTCTCCCACAGGAAAAGGCCCCTCACTCGCTGGGTACGGGAACAACACCCACTGGCTCCTCCCGTGTGAGTCTGCATTTTTAATTAGCCAGGTTTCTAAAAGAAGTGCAACAGTGCTACCCGCTCTTCCCTGGTAACTTTAAGATCCAGTAGCCGTTTCAGCCCAGTTTGACGAAGGGATCTCAGCCTCAACACTATGAAGCTGTACAAGTTTCATTAGAAAGAGCAGCGGCGAGGTAGCGTGAGAGCCCAAGGTAACTTACTCGCTGAGCTTTCTAGCGCCAGCCAGCACGCTCCCGTGCCAAACCAGTCACAGCGGGTGGGCCCTTCTCCAGTTCTTCCCCAGTTAGAGCTCATGGGAGAGCATTGGGGATAGTGTGAAGTGTGTCTGTGGGGAGGCTGGAAAGAAGGAAAGACCAGTTGTTGGGGAAGACATAGGGTATGTGGGGATCCTTGTATAGGAAAGTGGGCATTATTGTGCTATGGGAATGTAGGGGAAATAAGACACAAATCCTTAGGAAACCAGGCCTTATTAGCTGTGCTATTTACAGAAAACTTGTTTGTTACTGAGCTACCTGTTCTAATTCTGTTATACTCAATTTGTATTATAAATAGAAAATAGCTCCAGTCCTACAACTATACCCACTTAGATAGATGTGCTAGGAGTCCACATTGATACTGGGCAAAACTCCAGTTTGGCTAGAAGCACATCAGTCTACCCACATGGCCTCAGTTTTAGGGCTGAAACCGTACATGTCTCTCTCTGTAAGAAAAATGCTTATGTCGAACCTTCTTTTCTCCACCTGTATTGCTAGAACAGAGGAACAGTTGTCCCGTTCTGTGAAAAATGTTACAATTTCAAGTATTTTTGTGCTTTGCACTGTGTGATAAAACCAAGACCTTTGTGAACATCCAGACTTTTCCCCATAGCTAGTTACATACTGCTCAAAGTATCCAGGTAGGATAAGGAAAAGTCAGGTTCAGGTCTACCTAGGTCAGTTGACCATCAGCTATTTTAGCCAGGATGTGATTTCTTCATTTCACTTCGAAAAATATTTATGGGAAACCTAGCACCTTCATGAGAAAACCACAAGTATTCGGCTTTTGCTCAGTATTTTAATAAAACTCCTTTTCAAAATATGGGTGTTCCCTGCCAGAGGGAAGCACTAACTAGAGTTTTGACCAGGTTCAACCTGTCAAATTTTAGAGACACTGTGACTGGCCGCTTTCTGTCTAATTTTCATGAGCAATTACATTACTTGAAAAAAACAGGCTATGAAAAATACTTTGTTCAGAAAAGTTATGTTATCTAAAATATATCCATTTCACTGGGCCAGCATTTTCCAGTTTTGCTGAGAAATGCCTCTACCAATCTCAGTCCGTGCCAGTCTGGAGCAAACTAATTGTTAAAAGTACTGCGTGAGTGGATGTGTGTATTATTTTTTCCTTACAGAGCTATTTCTCTAGGGGGCAGTTGTGGAGCAGAAAGGCAGAAAGACAAGTGGAATAGGGATTAATTTAGGTTAGCAAGAACAGCTTTAAAATGGTTAGTCAATGATTATATTTTATTTTTAAATAGAAGCTGACATATAAGCAAATTATAAGAGGAACCAACAATTATTTAGAGAGGCATGTGGGGACATCTATTTTGTTTTGTGAAGTAAAGCTGGGGTAAGAGCAGTGAAAAAGCCTGAAGTAGCCATACTATACTTTCAGCAAAGATTACATACAATTAGTTAAAATAGGCCAGCATTAGGTTAAGAAGAAACAGAAAAAGGAAAGGAATTAATGTTAAAAAGAGGATAAAAATAGGAAAGTGTAAGAAAAGGGCCAAATACTAACAGGAGTAAATGATCTTCTCTGTCTTCTAAAGCCCTCATGTTGCAATGCATCTGCACCAGCAGGCTCCTGAACTGACAGAGAAACGTCTTAGGTTATAGTAACCAGATTGGGAACCGGGTCATATGCTTATTCATCGGTAAATATTTACAGGGTGAAGCCTGACTTAAGCGTGCTGATTTCGGTAAAAGCGTTCTTGCTGTCTTCACCGAGTTCGGAATCGAATCGGACTGGGGAGAGAGGCACTGCATGTACAGGCCTCTGTTCAGCGGGACTATGGTCTTAGCTGGGGCATCTCAATGAGGTAAGCATTATTGTTGAGCAACCTTTACATATAAATCCCACTTTCTGAGTCAAAATCTGCTCCAACTCACAAAAAGTACGTCTGATGTAATTCCAGTAACTTCAGCACAAAGGAATTTCCAGGTGAAATACGAGAGGCTCGGTGTCATGCTCCTTGCAGCCTCATGCGGGCGACGTGACGGAGCAGTGATTGTGGCTGCTATGGCCTCTGAAGGCTGCTGTCATAAATACAGAACAACTCTGGGTCTCTGATTGTCAGGAAAGGCATATAAAGCCCCCGACGGAAGATCTCTCTCCGTGCTGATACTTCTGTGTGTTCCTTCTAGTCTCCTGCATTTCCCAGAGTGATCTTGGGCTGTCATAGTACGTATAAACACAAGGGCCAACAGAGAGTCGATCTTTTGCTGGTCCACAGAGGAAGGAGAAAAAATAGCATTGGCCATTCCATTCATTGCTTGCTGTTTTGCGGGTCTGAAGGTAGCTGTGTTTAAGGGGAAAAGCACTGCCAATTGCTTGACTCTAGTAGAGTCAAGCTGATCGTACGGTAAAAGGTGTGCTCACCACCCTCATCCCATCTCCAAACAGAGAGGCTCAGTAACGTGCAGCTGACAACCAAGTTGCTGCTCTCTGAATTTCCATGCCGGTCACTGGCCTGCAGCTTCTGTAGCTCTTGTTCTGTGGCTGCAGTCCCCCACAGGCAAGTAACCAACTGAGAATGGCTGCCACGTGAGACCTAATGGACTTCTTCCTTGTCGTACAGTAGGTATGTCCTTACTTCTCACTCTAGTTCTCCTGGTCAAGGAGCTCTTGGAAGAGTGACCTGTGTGGAATCCATGCCAGGTGGGGGACTCCCCAACCCGGGTTCAGTTTTCAGCAGTAAATGTGGAGGCGCTTTTTATCCAGGCAGCACAGAAATGAGAATGGGGGGCGCTGAATTTGCCTCAGAAGTGTTGGCTGGGCTCTCCTGACCCTTTAATACCAACAGGTTCAGCGCTGTAATTCAGCAGTTTGATACAGCGTATCCACCTTCATTCCCGCCCCCCCCCGTCCCCCGCCCCCCCCCCCCCCCTTTCTACGCACGAACCACGCGATGCTGGTTTCGTGCAGATGTGCGTAGTTACCCCCAAACACACCCAATACAGCCGCCTGGGAACGGGCCCGGCCCTGGCTGTCGATGTGGTGCCGTTATACGCGCCGAGACGTGTGTGCGCACACCCCTGCTGCGGCAGCCCGCTGCGCCCAGCTGGGGGGACTGATCCCGGCCGCGGTGACCCCCAGCCGCAGCCCAGCGGAGCGGATGGGCGCAGGGCTCTGTCCCGGGGTGCCGCGGCGCCGCCCGGCCGGATCGCTGGCTGCCTCCGCCTCCCGGCAGCAACACCTACCGGGGAGGCGGCGGCGTTGCAGGGGAGCCCGGGCGGCGCAGCCTCTCCGCTGGCGTCTCCCGGCGAGGCGGTGCTGCATTGCGGGCCCAGCCCGCCCCGCCTGCCCCCCCCTCCCCGGGCCGCCGGTCTGCCCCAGCGCCGCCGCCGCCCCCCCGGCTTGCGCCCTCCGGCGCGGCGCGGCGGGGCGGGCCCGCGGGTGAGGTGGGTCTGGCAAGCGGCCGCCTCGGCGGGGAGGCGGCGCCGGCCGGGGGCGAGGCGCTGCGCTTGCCCTGGTGCCCTTTAGCCGTGCTGCGGGGTTACGGTGAAGCAGCCCCGGTGGCAACGCCGTCGTCCCCCCGCCGGTGAGCAACCGGCCGGCGGAAAGGGCGCGTACGTGCTCATCTGCAGTTCCGCGCGTCTCTCGCAGGGCAGGGGTGATTAGGAACGGCAGAGACCCGTTTCGCAGCTCCTGCAATGCTGTCTGACACAGTCCGCTGTGGTGGTGCCCTAAATATTGACATGTAAAAGCTGCAGGATTGTTGCAGTAGTTTCCTGACCGAGCACTATTGTTTCGTGGTAACCAGTGAAACTGCTGTTGTAAAATCTCATCTGCAGCATTTGAGTCTAGCGTTAATACGTTACATAAGGCCTGTCGCTACGAACACGTACTTTTTAACCACGATGCCAATTTTTGTTGGCTCCTAAAACACAATGTACTGAATATATGTTTTATTACAATCATAATTAATTAGTTCTGCTAAGCAGGGCTGCTCTTGCTCTTTCAAGAGAGAAAGAAGCTAAGGAAGATTTCTAGCCAGGGATAGAAATCCCTGTCTCTCTTGCATGCGTTTTAAGCATCACAGAAAAAAAGAAATCTCTGCAGGATAATCTACACTTGCAAACAATCTTTTTTTTTTTTTTTTTTTCTTTCCCCCTTCTTCTGAGCATGTTACTAAGAACAGTTCTGAAAGGATAAAACAACATAAGATCAAAACTTGCAGAGAGGGGCAGTCTACATTTGGGCCTGGCATTAGGGGAAATGGCTGCGGGGCTCTTTGCACAGAAGGCACTCTCAAGACAAGAACAAAGATCTAGGGTGGGAACAAAAAATGGTGGGAAGCAAAACTATTATGAAAAACAGACAATCCTGGAAAGGCTGTTGGAAAGAACTGGAGCCAACAGTTAGCTCCAGGCATTTTGCTAATGATGGAGCAATACGGCTGTCATGTTACTGCTGCAGTCCACAAGACCAGGGGTTGACGGGACAGGTGTCACCAATGGATACTTCTGTGTCTTCAACCTGCCCAACTAAGAAGAGCAAAAATGCTGGCACGTGAGCCTGTTCCGATGGCTTTATTTTACCAACCTACTTTACTCCCCAGTAGTCATTTTGGAGTGGTGCAAAAGTGGCCAGAATGGACCAATGCATCAGGCCTATTTTGCACAAAGTGTGGATTTACTGGAGTTTAAAGATCCCTCAGCCCTCTCCTCCCCTTGCTTATTACTATTGGTGGGTGCAACACTCTAAACTGGTGCTGATTCTGTGGTCACAGCTGAATGGTGAGGAGTCCTCCCCCAGTCATACATCAGGGCTGCATCTGCCCTTGGAACTGGGAAGGCTCCATAGAAATAAGTTTTATTTTGGCTAATTTTGTGCTGAAGCAGCCTAGGACGCTGCAGTGGAACTTATTTTAGATGAAAATTGCACATCTGCAAAGATTCCTACATCATCCTGTTAGTGCTCTGGCATCTCCATTTCAGCAGCTCCCTCAATGCAAAATTGGTTTTGTGAAGAGCAAATATACATGAGTGGATTGCCACCTGCAGCCCCATTTTCGATGAATCCGAAACCATGACTCAGTACTCAAAGATATTGTTAGGTAATAATATACTATCTATGTATAGATATAATATAATGAGTGCCTTTATGCCATTGACCTTTTCTTTTCATAGTCTTCCTAGGCTAATATTCACTTATTGATTATAAGTTCTGTGTCTCCACTTCGAAGAGAAGTTGAGACGGAGTCCTGGATTTCAAGTGCTGTGTTTCTTATTACAGTTTTTTCTTCATTTCCAACTGAGCTTCGAGTGTTGTTGGACACAGACATTCTTATGGAGTTTTGCCAAAAGCAGGTGCTTGCTACAACACAGGATGGTCTATTCAAAACAACAAAGTCACTGTTAGGCAACTGGGAAAAAAACCCAAACCAACCACAAAACACTAGGTAGGCATATTGGATCACTATAATAAAGCTGTGTCTCTCACCTAACTCCCCAGTTTCTTTATATTCAGAAATGTAGATGTCTTCACAGTGACCAAGCAGATGGACTCCCTGCTGACTGCAGGACTTTGCAGAGCCTTGTTGGCCCGTTTGCACGTTGCACGGAAGGAGAGTTCTTACTCTCCGAAATGTTAGTTCTCTGCTGTAAACTCCAGGCAGTCCGTATTTGTGTTACAGCAGGGGAAGGATTTTTCTGTTACAAGGTCAGTTACCCTCAGTTCTTTTTGTCCCTTTTTCTACTTGGAGTCAGTGTCTTCCTTCTCCTCAGAATTGTTTGAGATCTCAGTTATATGGAAATCCATACATTTTACTTCTGTTCAGTGCTGCCAAGGTTTTTTTTTTTTCATTGTGATCAGGGATTTAATGGGTGCCATGGGCAGCATTCAAACGGGCTTACATATTCTCTTCTTTCTGCACAGACGGCAAGGTGTTATTGCTGGGGTTCTTCCTCTATAAAACCATAGAAGAGCTCAGCTTTTCAGTGGTGGAAATTAGTCAACACATTTGTTCTGTCCCTCAGGGTTCAAGGTACCTGAATAATGGTGAGTGCCTGTCATGGTTTAACCCCAGATGGTAACTGAACACCACGCAGCCGCTCGCTCACTCCCCCCCTCCTCAGTGGGGTGGGGAGGAGACTCGGAGAGAAAGGAAAACTCGTGGGATGAGATGAAAACAGTTCACCAGGGCAGCAAAGGAAAAAAAAATGCATTATATCTTGATAATGCTAATGATAATAATAAAATATAAGGATAATAGACTATATAAAATGAATGATGCACAACTTCTCACCACCTGACGACTGATACAGCCTGTCCCAAGCAGCAGTCAGGGAACAGGAATATTCCTCAGCAGCTGTCCCGGAACAGCAAGTTCCAGAGAGAGTGAGCGAGGGAATGAACAGACGAACAAATGAACAAAAAGGCCCGAATGAACGAAAAGAGGGAAAAAGAAGGGGACTGGCCCACCAGCCAACCCCCATTTATACTGAACATGACGTCTATGGTGTGGAATACTCTCTTTGGCCAGTTTGGATCAACTATACTGGCTATACCCCTCCCAGGTTTTTGCACCTGCACATTAGCAAAACCTGGGAAACTGTAAAACGTCCTTGATCGTTTAGTAGCAACCAACACCATCAGTGTATTATCAACATTCTTCACATACTAAATCCAAAACACAGGAGCTGCTGGAAAGAAAATTAGCTCCATCCCAGCTGAAACCAGGACGGTGCCATATCCGCAGAAACAAGTTACAGAGATTCTATTGCAACTTCCAGTTAACAGCCAGGAAGGATCCTGAGGTAATTTGGAAGACGGAGCTGCACTCTGGCATATTTTTGCATGATATGTCTTGTGGTATCTCCAAGAATGCGAGTGTTGAAAAATGCCATTGACATCAGTGAAGTGGATGCAGTGGATTTAGTGAATGCTGACACAGAAAATGCAATTGGAACCAGAAATGAAGGATTGGATTGATTTCTCTTGATTTAGATACCTACAGCTGAGCTAGCCTTGAATGTACCTGTCTCCACTGACTATAAAGAGACCCTAGGGCGACTGGCTCATATGTAAAGGTCTATACTCTGGAATGTTTGATATTAACTAAGATGAATCTTACTCATAAAAGTCAGTCTCTTATATTCATCTCACCTTTCTGCCATGCATCTCAGTCTTCTTACATGAGGTCAGATTATGGGCTACAGGATCAGAGCCTGTCTCTGATTTGCAAAAGATACAGGAAAAGAAAGGGGTAGGGAGAAAAGAAACAATTGGATAAGGCAAAATAAATGTCTTTGCTATAGATCCAGGTATCACATATAACGGCTACCTGGGAAACGTGCTGTGGGAGAAATTAATGAGTCTGAAATGAGAAGAACTTGGTAAGTAAGACAACGTCTTCAAACTCAACTCTGGACACTCCTGTGAATCCTGCAAGTCTCAGGGCATCAAAGGCGCATTAAGGGCAATAGGGACCACTTTATCCTTTGGCTGTTCTGGGCTGCTGGGAAACCCGCTGGCAGCTCCTGAGGAAGCAGCCTCCTGCATTGCTCAGGCCTGCTCTGGCTCCCAGGCCAGCATGGAGCCCCAGGGAGAGACAGAATTGTCACAACACTTAAGGAAGGGATAAACAAGTAGAATGTGGATGGTGGCGTGGGGAAAAGAGGACAGCATGTCTGCAGGATGAAATGGCACGAGCGTTACAACCGAGCTAGTAGTAGAAAGTAGTAGAAAAGAAAAAAGCTTGTGCTGAGGCTAGAGGTAGGAAAAGATCTGGAGGATGTTTGTGAGCCAGAGGAAGAGACTGATCAATACAGCAGTTTTTTTGCATGTAGACAGAGGCCTCTGCAATGCTCTTGGAGAGAATTTCAATTGCTTCAGATGATGAGATAGGGAAAATCATACTTTCATTGAGGGACCATTGGAATCCTTCCCTTTTTGCAAGATTCCTGTCTTACTTTCACTGGATGCAAATTTGCCGGAAGGGAAAGCAAGACTGAGGTGCCAGGCTGTGTCTAAATGTTATGGTAGAGGAGGTTTTCAAAAGTTCCAGTGAATCGAGTAATATTACAGACGCATGCTCAAATCACACTCCTGAATTCCAGGCAGTTCTATGAGGCTGCATGCTGCACAAATCATACAGCTACAATGTGCAGGAACAGGTCTAAACCAGATTGCAGGAGTTTTGTTGTTAAAAAAGGCTGAATATTGGCTATTACTGTTCTCCCGGAATGCAGACTCTTCAGATGTGAAACTAAGTGAAATTTGGCTTGGAGCTTCATTCTCTTAGAGACCTGAGGTGGACTATGAAAAATCTTTCCACTCATGCCTGTGATGAATTCCTCTGACTTACATATTAATAAAGAGTAAGAGAACGCTACCATGAGTTTAGCAAAACTATTTTTTCCTACTACTCTGTCTTAGCAGAACAGAGGATATGAGTGTAGTATGGAGCAAATGTTGATTTTTCCATGCTCCAAGAGGTAAAAATTGTTTTTCTGAAATGCTGAGCACCTAGAACTCCAGCTGATTTTGAGTGTGCAGAAAGTTTGGGATAAAATGTAGTCTCTCCAATCACAATTATAGCCGAGGGCAAGTTAGTTAGGCTGGGTATGCTGGTTTACTGCCCGAGAAAGGCATAGCACGAGTTATTTCCTCTGACGTTTGTAGCTTATTGAAGATTTATCTATGTTTTGCGCTCTTAACTCAAATCACCGTGTAAAAACATTATAAATGGGAGCAGCAAATGTTGTTTGAAATCAGGCCCAGTCTATCTGAATTTGGCATTCAGAGAAGTCAATGCACTTTAAAGAAAAAATAGATCTTCTTACATGTAGACCATAAACCAGCTGCAAAATCAGCTTTCTGAACTGACCACTCTGTGGTCATTTTCCACATAAATAAATGATTAGAAAATTTGCAATAAAATGCACAGGTTGCCTAGTTATTCTCTTACCTGAATGTATCTTGGATAGGCAACTGATAATGCCTCAAGTGTGTGCAGTGCTTTCAAGGGAAGACTGGAAAAGATCATCCAAAAGATTGCTCACTCTGGGTAATCCCAGACAATTTTTTCTTTAAATGACAAACAAAATAAGGCAAAGGCAATAGACCAGCAAGTGAGGCTCGCTGTTGCTAAGACAGGAAAGAGTTTCCCAGAGAATGCCATGTGGCACATGCATCAGCACAGCATAAGGCTTGCCCATAAACCCTGCTTTAAAAGCATCAGTGCTTAGCCCATACTATTCTGGTGCTCAGAGCTGGGAAAAGAGTGTGTGTCCCCAGCTGACCCCAGCTTCTTCCGCACACATCTGGCCTTCCACGCATGGGACATTTCCTGAGAGGGTTCAGAACAAGTTCTTTGTTCTGGATTTTCAGAAATGGCACTGTTGGGCTGAGTGGAAGCTTATAGTTTTGCCTATGGGGCTATAGTGGTGCTGTTTTCTATATGGGTGAAGTCTCATTTTGTTTCCGTGTTCCTCCTTCCTTTCCCCCTTTCCCCGTGTGCACGCATGCAGACACACACACACAGACAAACGGGACGCGGTGCGAGGAGGAGATGTGGCGTGTCCCTCTCCTGCCAGTACTAGTAGTGAGAGTTATGAGATGGGGAGCGGAGTATGTGCTGTATCTTGGTGTGGACACGCCAGATGTGGTCTCTGAAAGCTGCAGCAGCCCATCCGCAATCTTTGGGATCCCTCGTGTAAAACACTGCCTTGCACTGTCCTCCAGCGCAGGGCCTGGGCTTAAAGCCATCCTTTATCTCAAGCAGCCTGAAGCATATGTGACTCTAATTTTTGCCAAAGCTAGCCCTTCTTTTCTATATGAATGCAGCAAGTGGCAAATCCAGGCAGGATGCTCTACTCAAGGTGTGAGAAGATCCTGTGGATTCCTGTGTCTCTGCTCCTGTGCCTCAGCTGAGCTCTGCGTGTGCGAAATCTGCGCCGGTTGGATGGTAAAACTGGAAGCACAGAGAAGCGATAAGGAACAATGCAAGCGGATTCAAAAGGGATTTGGATCATTTAGTTGATGAGCCAGCAGATGGCAAATGCTGCTTGGTATAGAAAATGAAAAGTAATTAGTCTGGGAACAAAGAGCAAATGTAGGGAATGGGTGTTACATCCAGCACGCTGATCAGAGAGAGAAAGGGGTTACTCTGGAAAAAAAATCATACAAACCGTCACTTCAGTGCACAGCTGCAATAAAAAAGGCAAACAAGACACTAGACCGATGGAACAGTGAGCTATAATGCACCACAAAAGAGGCAATACAGTCCTCTGGAAGATGGTTATTAGGCCCCTCCAGAATACTGCACGGAGCATGGGTCACTGTCTCAGGAAGGTTATGTTTGGAGAAAGGTGCATTATAAAGCAACTAAACTCTAATGGTTTTGACGATTTCAGTTCTGAGGCAAAGCTAAGAGGCTCATTCTGAGGGGTCAAAGAGACCTTACAGAGATTTTAAAATTATAGTAATGATCAGTACAGTTACCAGACAATACTCTAAGTGGTATGATACTATAAAAATTAAGGCAGTGGTACTGAGCAGAGAGCAGAAACTTCACAAACTGCTGCACAAAAAAAGACAGTTACCTTCTGACTTTATTGAGTTAGCTAAGGGTGAATACAGCTTCAGGAACACACAACTCAGTCAAGAGAGTAAGGGACAATTACAGTACATGGAACTGTTCTCTGGAACAAGCAGGAGGACAGTAAAGGCCCAGATAAAAATAGCAAAATGGTTTAGGGGAAGAATCCCTCCCCAGGTTGTTGGGCTGCTGCTTATGAGAAAATGGGCCAGGAACAGCCTGAATTGGAGTTCAGCAGGTAGTTTACAAGGCTAGGGAAGGAGGGGAAAACTGGAAGCATGTGTACCTCCAAAAGGGGATGTAAGCATTTAAACTGCAATTAAATAGGGTTCAGGCACCTAAGTCTACCAGAGCTATGTAGAAAATCCGTGCTTGGTTGTGTAGGCATCAGAGAGGCACTTGAAGTAAATTTACTGACATGTGCTGTGGTGCAGATACAGAACTGCTGCCACTGCAGCTGGGCTGAGCTGGATGGAGCCCGTGTCTCCTGCTTAGCCCTGAGGTCCTGAAGCTGGTAGATACAGTTTAGAGCATACGGATTAACTGTACAGACCTTGACAGAAAGCCTGGGCTCCTTTCATTTAGTGCCATGGCCAGAGGAGGCAGTATACCACTTCTATTAGAAAAAGTTAGTTCTTCGGGGTATATCGGTCAGGAAATAGGACGTTCATGGGCACAAGCCTCCTAACAGAGAGCTACTTGCCGTGAGTTAAGCTTAGGCCATGATCAAGCTTTGCCCTTTCTGTAAAAGGGAATGCAAGACAGTGAAAAGGAGCAGGCAAGACTGAGCTTGACTCTGGGGTGAGGTGAGGAAGGTAGCGAACTCTGTCATTCCATGTCTGCGTGGCTGCAGCTCCACAGTCGTAGCCACCCTATGTTAAAGAAAATTGTGTTGTGATAAAAATGCCTTGTGCTGATTTACGACAGGTGGTGCCATAGCTGTATCACTAGTGGAAAAATGCAGGTTTGAATTTGCTGACATTGTTGCAGCTAGACAAAGCTTTTCAGTGCCTCTGAAGCTGATGTGGAAGTGGGAAAATAGAAATTGTGTAGTTCATGTAGACCGATGATCTGGCCTTAAAGGGACAAGCGTCAACTGTTTGCAGAGAAGATAGAAGGACCTTAGAGAAAGATACGGGGTAATCTACCCCTAGAGAAACCTAATTTTAACTCTCCCATGGTCAGGTATTGGCTTAAAGTCTGAAAGCCTGTCTTTATACTTCTTCCAAAGTTTATCATAATTGTTCTGACTGGATATTCCTGTGATCCATATAGCCGTCCAATCCTTCTTTGAATCCAGCACAGTTCTTGACTTCAGTGCTTCCTGTGGTGATATCTTCCACTGTCCAATTACACATTATGTGAAAGAGAATTTCCTTTGATCAGCTTTGAATACACGAGCTCTTCATTTCATTGAACGTTCCTTTATTCTTGTGCTGTGCAGCAAGGTAAAGAGAAGTGTCAGATACTTCTTCTCTAGAGTATTTGGTATTTTATCTTACTGTGTCCCTTCTTATCTGCCTCCTTTCTGAGATAAACAAGTCTCATTCCTTTCAGTCTCTTCCTGTGATACTCCCTGCCTCTGCCTCCACCCCCCACTTGCTTATTCTCATTCTTACTCTCTGACCTCCACTTGTTTCTGCAGGATCTTTTAGAGCTTGGGGAGGGGCGCGGACAGTATGCCAGAGGAGAATTCATCACTGATTGCTATAAAGGGAGAATATTTTTTGCATTATTCACCATCTCATTCACTGAGTAGCCAAACATCTTGTTAGCTGTTTGGGTTGCGGCTGTACCCTGAGCAGATGTCTTCGTTGAGCTGTCTGTAATGTTTTTTAGGCAGTTGGTGCTGAGCTCATCACCTCAGACCTTAATTACTGTAACCAGGTCCTCTCTGGCACCTCTAACATTCATGCTGTCTCACTTCATTTGGCAGATATCTTGCTACCCAGGAAGTCTGCATTATCCAGTATCCTGACCTTATCTCACCTTCCTGAATCCTTTTTTTCTACCATGTCAAGAAGAAAGGTCCTACCCTTATTTTAAAAAGGCCTTTGTAATGCTTCTTTTTGCTATCTGTCTGCTTTTATGCCATCCTCAAGATATTCATGGCTTCCTTTTCATGTATTAGTAGTTTTGACATGCTTTGCCCATACAGCCCATGCAGTCTCCATGGTAAGAGCTTTTCCGTGCCAGTCTACAAGATTTCTTATTATTACCACGTCGTAGTCATTCAGATCATCCTTAAAGTCTGGTTTTCTGGTAATACCTCCAAGACACAGTGAAGGGCAGTAATGCAGGGTCATCTGGAATTCCATAGCATGCCTATAAGACGTGCCCAGCTGTGAAAGCACGTGCAGCACAATGAAGGTGGAGCTCCCCTTGATATTTAGCAGGAGGTAAGATCCCTTCCAAACCAGTCAGCCCAGGTTGCTACATGGAGTTGTAACACAAGCAAAGCCAATTTGTGCCTTCCATGTCAAAAAAGCCACAAGTGCTTCATCATGTATGCATTTGCCCGTATGTACTAGATGCTCTGATGGTGAGGCGCTCCATTTTCTGGCTATGCTTCCTTGCTCATGTGGATTGCTCCTTGGAAAGTCACAAATAATTCGTGTAGCATTAGACAGTGACCTCCAGGGCTGTCAGGGGACCAGGCACTCAAACGCATCTCGGTTACATAGATTATCCCACTCCCCATCCCGTTCCAACTCAGCGTGGAAAGCTTTCTTGGAGTTTTGGAGCTGAAGGTGTCTCTCCCATGCAGCTCTTGTGGGCTGCGTTTTTTGTATAGGAGCCCTGTTTGCAAAGTCCTGTCTTCTAGAGCTAAAACCCCAAACATTCTTGAAGCAGAAAAAGGAATTGACTTTCAAGTGTTTCTTGTTTTTTGAGCCTACTTCAAACTATAGTGCTGTTTTGCTGTGTTGGCTAGATAAACCAAGGTGTCTTTCATATTAGTATGTAATATTGGAAATGAGTAAATTCTCAAAGGTAGAAAGTTGGGAGTGAATTGGAAGTTGACTGAATTAAGTTCAGGAAGTACCTGAAGAATATTACCTGGGAAAGTGCCACTGAGAGGATTTAGTGCTGAGGTTGTGATACATTGTGCTGAAATCCACAAAGCATTTATCTCTGCAGTCTTACTCGAAAAGGAGCAGTAGAGATATTAGGATCTGTCCAGTTAATTTTAGAGAGGGCAACTAGAATTGTGAACAACTTGCAACACAACTTAAAATTAGGAAGACACCAGTTAGTGGAGTCTTTTTATTACTTTAATAAATGCAATGTAACCTGAACGTCATCTCTTTTCATTATGAGACAGTTGTGCCTGACACAGATGTTTTAAATTGGCACTTGTAAGGCAAATGGAAAGGTGAATAGAATAGCTGAGCTGAAGAAGCAAACCCAGTTGGGTCACTTTTGTTTCTTTAGTGTAAAATTTTCAGAACACATGCACAATAAAGGCATAATCAAAAGAGACTTTTGGATTGCTTTCAGGGTTCCAACTGCCTTCCATCTTCTCAAAGCACCTATTCATGCTTTCACAGGAGCTTTATGAAGGCATGTGAAGTGGGTATCAATTTACCCCTATCTTATGCTTGGAGACAGACAATATAGCTTTATCCTCTTCTTGTGGCTTTGTCTGGATGATGATGATGAGTTTTGTGAGACTGACCTAAAGCAGCAAGACAAGACAAAATAATTTTTTTGTGTACACCTCATTCGCTGAATTTAAGCTTAAATCCTCCACTCTTGCAGTGTTTTAACTCAAACAACTTAATACACAGCAGAGGATACCTTATCTTGTTTTGATTAGAAACTATTAGCTCAAGCTAGATAACAGGACCTAAACCTAGATCCTTAAATCCCTCCCTAGTCAAAATTTATGTTCTGATGAAGCAAGAACAAATTATGTCTGCTCCATCTAAACCTTTTTGAAGATTTTACTCCATGAAGCATCATGAAGAGAGCTGAAAAAAATCCACTGAGTCCAGATTGGCCAGGTTGCAGCCACTTGCCAAAACAGATGATACCTTGTTTATTGTTTTGTGTCCTTGAAGGTTAAAGAACTTTTGTCACTCTTAACCTCCTCTCTTTTCAGTTTATCCGTGAGTTTAGGATGCCAGTAAGAACTACTCTATTGATCCCATCAAAGGACCATTTAGCCTAATGAATTTTTTTCTGACTGCTGCCAGTATGGGATGTGCAAGAACGGAGGTAAGGAGGAGCACACACGCTGTGGTGGTACACGTCCCAGACCCTTGGCGGAGGGTGCCCTGTGGCTGGTGCTGGGACTGTGGAGCCTGCCTTGGGAGTGTGAGTTTCTACTGATTTGATTTTCTGTAGTCATTTTTCAAACACCAGTATTACAAATAAGTACTTGGTCACAATGTGCAGCTTAGAGTAGGGTCTCTTACTGAGAGAGGGCCTTTTATGTTAAGAAAGGCTTGCTTCCAGGTTGTAACAAATAACCCGCTATATTGACCTGCAAAAAAAAAAAAAATACTGGAACTATTGCCTTCTGGCTCACTCGTTTCCTAAAAGGTTTGCTCAGTACCCTGAAGAATGCCTGTAGGAACATACTTTGCCTAGATCCGTCTGGGTGGAAAGGCTTGTCTGTGGCCCTGCATCAGGTGCTGATGCTTTAGTAGGGACTGGAGTTTATTGCCCTGCTCAGGCACTGTTACTTGCCTGGATCCAGGAGCTCTTCCCTCAAGTGAAGGTTTTTAACTGTTCATCCAAGTCATCCAGATCCCTCCACATAGTGCATAGGGTGGCCTTGGGCCTGACACAGGGTTTTGGACTCTGTTTGGGGCCAGGCACCTAAAATAATGTGCCTTGTTACAGTGCCTAAACCTTTAACTAGCCATAGCTGCAAAAGCTTGCTTTTAGTACTTTTTGAGAAGCGTTGTAGCAGTGAGAGGGCTGGGGATATCTCTTGAGGCAATATTTCAAAATCTTTCAAATCTTTCCCCAGCTGCTTTTCGAAATGGATGTACTCCTTGTGCTTAGTGTCCACTCTCTCTGCTTTACTTGGAGGCATTTGTAAATCATAAGCTGTCCATAGCACTGTGGGACTGAGAAATTCCTTTCTGGGGAACAGGAAAAAATAAAGAAAGATCTCTATCTGTGGGATTGGGTTTTCCATTATTTTATACTACATGTAGGCATATGTGCTATCAAGTCATAGTTCTTGACCTACGTAACTGTAACTTCTTATAGCTGATTTGTAGGACTGGTGTTTGAAAAATGACTAAAGAAAATCAAATCAGTAGAAACTCACTCTCTCAGGAGTTGCACAAATGGTCCTAGGAGATACTATGACAGTACATCTCTACTGATTTGTAATTCCTTATAGTACAGGAGATTTCAAGCTAATAATCCCTATCCAGAGAGTTGGGCAGCCTGGGTTTCATTTGAAGAAACATCCACACATGCTGCTGGTTCCTATTCTTAAATTAAAGAAAATGTAAGTGTTACGTTATTATGAATGTGAGCTTGATGCAAATGTGAAAAGACCACAAGAGGGTGAGGATCTGCATTTCAGCAGTACTTGTTGCAGTGTTTCCTTTTGTTGTCTGCGGGCTTGCATGTCTAGTGAACAAGACCACAGCCCATTCTATTTTGGAATAGCAAATACTACTGTCTATACATACTTTCCTCAAATTAAGAACAGAAACTCCCCTAAAAGGCAAAGTTTCACATATTTCCCCCCCCCCCCCCTTTCTTTCAGTACACATACTCCATCTTCAGGTTTTGAGTTTTCTTTTTTTCTGTTTGGCTTTGCAGTTGGCTTTGCTACCATTCAAAGTGAAGCCCTGGGGCAGAATTTTTAGCAAATAGCAGTCCAAGAGCTGTGGTAAATTCTTCATTGCTCTGTGTCTTTAAATCAAGATTGGGTGCCTTAATAAAAGGTTAGGCTTCTCTTCATCAAGTTATTAGCCTTTGATAAAGGAATCCCTTGATGAAATGTTATGGCCTGTGTTTTCCTGGGAAGTAAGACTAGATCATCATAATGGGCCCTCCAGGTCTTCAGCTCGGTGGTGCCTGATTTCTTTCCTGACCTTGAATTACGCTGAGAAGAGGAGGTTTTCGAGGAACAAGTCAGGAAGTAAAGTTCTGCATGACTATTTTGCAGGGTTACCAGCAAACCGCTGAGGCGTTCAGGGAGAGAGGCAGTGCTGAAGCAAGCAGGTCCAACCTAGCAGAAGTTAACGGAGCTGTGTGTGATGTGTAGGGCTGAACTGTCACTGGTGTGGGAGATGGCAGAAGCGAGCTCACTCTCAGTGGTCTCAGAAACACAGCTACACATAACTGTCCCTCCGGTGCGTGGTACGTCAGCTTCTCAGCCACCGCAGGCAATGCCTGGGGAAGCTGTCTCCATCCTTCCATGATGGCAGCGCCTGGGGAGACCATTCATTGCCTGTTCTCCTGGCCCAACAGGAGACTTGGGGCAGTGACGGGGAGCAGCAGTGTCTTGTGTCAGCCCATCATGAATCATTGCACGTCATAAGCCAGCGCTTGTTCCTGAAATACATTCCCCGCCCTCAGCAGCAAAAGCTCTCCGTTTGTGTGCTTCAGTATGCCATGGTTACAGTCCATGAAAGGCACGTGGTTGTGTATGGTGGTGAGTCACAAAAGTGCAGAACATTTTTGGGGAAGCTCATTTCTTCTGGCCTGCCCCTGAGATGTTCAGCCAATACCTGCCCCGGCTGTCAGGTGCCGCTTGGGAAAACGGGATTTCCCCAGTAAGAAGTAGGAAAACATCCAACCCCCGACTCCCCAGGTACTGATGGGCAGAAAAGAACCACCAGAAGCTACCGCTTGCAAATGGTCTTGTTAAAACAGCAGCATTTAAGTTTTGGCCCAAAAAAGCATGCTGGAATAAATACTTCTGAGAGATGGCAATCCTATGTGGGAAGAAGCTGTAGGAATCTTGAAATAATTGGTGAAAAATATGTGTGTGTGTGTGTGGACAGGGGAAGGCAGGATGGAGAGTGACTTGGTACTTGTATCTCTTGTGGCTTTATCATAATACTGGCCTATAAATTGTGAACTGCTGCTCAGCAGCTGCTGAGGTCATGGCTCTCGTGGCACTACTTACAGACGTTAGTGGTCTTAAGGTACAGGGGCTTGTCTTCTAAATCTAAATAAAGAAGTTTGGATTGGTTACGTACTCATCCTGTGCCTCACTAAAAAGTCGCAGTGACTCTGTTCTCCTTTCCCTGGAGTGCTGCCTCTTTTTGCCTGTTTGGCTCTGTCAGACACCCAGTTAAATCCGGTGCCTTGTTAATGATGAGATCTGCTTTGACGAACGAGCCTTTCCTCCTCCCTTGTATGAAGGTTTCAAACGAGCTGACCCGTGAAGGAAGTGTGGACAAGGGCAGGTGGCTTAGGCAGGAGCACAGGCGACTGCGATGGGACCCGAAAGCCGTAACACAAAACCAGGCAATTTTTTTCCCTCAGAAAAAGGTTTAAGAAAGAGACAGATGAGGCATAATTGAGACAGAAGGATGTTGATTTCATGGTTTATTGTCACATTAAAAAAGTAATCTTACTGATGAATTAATATTTGCTTTTTAATATAAAAGTGCTTATTCTTACAAATCCTTAAGGCTCATTCTGTTACTTTACAGTAGGATTTTTCACCATCCCAGAAACTGTGCTACATGAGTTTTATATGAACTGTGGACATAGCGAAATCTCCAAACAGTAAAACAAGTCATTAATAATTTCATCGCCTTTGTATGCATGGACCTGTTTAATTGTGTAACATAATTTAACATCAAAACAAACAAAAGCAAAATTTTCTTGTATTTTCTGGTTTGACTCGGAACTGATCCCCAAAAGATTTCTATATTTCGCTTGAGCAAATGGAACAAATACAATTGGTTTCGAATCTCAATTTTTTACTCATACAGCAAAAAGGAAGGAGGGAGACAGAGGAGCGTTACAGATGTAGCGTTTATCCGATGTTTGTTACTAAAGAGAAAAGGAATGACTACCAAGCACAAGTACTGTTCATACGTGATGTACTTATTTTTGTAATGTCCCTATGTTGTACTTTTACTTAGGCAAAGCTCCCACTGAAGCCAATGTGAGTTTTGCCTGAGGGAGGAATAAGACCAGGGCTCTCACGGGGAACATTTTAGATTAAGTAAGTGGTTTATTATTTTTTTGTCTCACAATGGAAGAATGAAATAGGTGAAAGTTACTAAAGCTCTTGTTGTTTGTATTGATCACAAGTGGAATACGATTTCTGGCATATACTATAATACACAGATAAGAGTATACCGTATTTATTTTTAATCATAATCAGAGCTATATTAGTTGGATGGGCAGTGAATGTGCTATTTCTACTTAAATTTTAGATCTCTATTTACTGTAAAGACCTTTTTTTTTTTTTGTCAATAATTGGGTCAAAATGCAGTAACTAAAAAAATACCTAATGCAAAAGATAAAAATAATTTAAAGTATTCTGGAGCAAGGGGGGAAATGCTAACCGATCTAATAAATAAGGCAGTTTAAAGCATTTATGACTGCTACCATGATATATGTACATACTTTACAGCATAAATTACTGTACAGAATACTCTGTTTATTAACCTGTGTAAACAATATTGCCTGCTGTATGGGGACATATTGTGGGATTATGCTCATTGGAAAGATAAACTGCTGTAGCTTTGGCTGGGTCGGGGAGGCCTCGGGTAGCACACCCTCAGAGAGAAACACGAGCGATGTTTTATGAGCTGCAAATAAAGCCATCCTGACTCGAATGATTTTACAAAAAATCTGCTGACGTTTGTTGCTGTAAACGAAATACGGAAATGAATCTCTGCGGTTTGTTAGAAAAATAATTCTGGTCATAAGCTGATCTTTGTGTACCTCGTCTGGCCAGGGACCCTCGCTTAGAAGTTCGCTGCGCGAGAAGCGGGGGTGGGGAAGAGTCGCAAGGCAGCAGCGTCCCGCTGTCAGGAGGACGGGCGGTGGCTGGAGCCCAGAGTGGAGCTGGCGCGTTGCCTTTTCAGCCCCTGCCGCTACGCGCAGCGTGGGAAACGCGGAGGGAATTACGACAACTGCGATTATTGCTACTGGCTGGAGAAGTAATGACAAATTTATGGATCCTGTTATTTTGGCTGCCCTGTACTGTCTTCCCCACCCGTTTGTTTCCTTCACCCACCCGCAGCGTGGTTGGGTTTTGGCTTCTGCATGGTGGCAACTCTGTGCACGAGAGTCTCTGTAGGATGCCTACCGCAACGTGGCCCTGCTCAGCGGACACCACCGCAGCCCAGGTTTCCATTAATAATACACCTGGGAAGGCAGGGAGTTGCCGAAAGCGAAGCGTGTGCGTGCGTGCAGCCATGATTTGTTACACCGGTTATGGGCTCTGCCTGCCACGGTCAGCACGGAGCGATGTCCCTGCGCAGGAGGACCAGGGCTTAGCCTCGGGCTGCCCGGAGAGCAGCTCTCACACCGCCCGGCTCCTCTGCCTCGGCTCCCGCTCCTCCTGTTGCCCTCTGCGGAAAGGGACAGCCTGCCCGTGGCACCGCAAGCGCACCTTAATCCGCCTGCTCTGAAGCTCTCGGCACAACGCTGCTCCTTCCGCCTCCACCCACAGCAAGGGACGCTGCCTGGCCGGCCCGCGGAGCCGCTATGGGACTGCTGGTCTGCAGGCACGCCACGAGCTTTAGGTGGCCCTGGGTGGCCTCCAGGCTGTTCATCATGGATAAAATTGTCGTTTTCACATAATGAATTGAAAAATGCTGTTGAATTTCCATAAAAAAGAGTAATATTGGCCTCGTGTGGGCTCACGGCCAATCTCATCTCTTTCGCCATCTACAGAAAAACTGTTTCTTCTGTTTAAAGGAAGCCAGTTCTACTTCCAGACAACATATGGAAAAAGTGCCTTCGAGTGTTTACTAAACTGTAAAATATATTTTCTTGATATTTCAGTAATCTTAATAGAAGAAAGGTGCACGTTCCACCCTTGAGGAACTACTTAACTTCTTTGGATTTGGCCCTAGTGAATTAGAGAGTGGGCAAGGGATGGTCCAAGTCTAAAACGTATGCTTTAAACATCTCAGAAATAAATGTATTTACCACATACCTATTTTCCTGCATATTTGCTCCCTCCCAACGTGATCTCAGCCCCTTCCTGCATCGGTGCATCCTAAGATATTTTACCAATTTCAGTAGGCACTCTCATTAGCAACAGGTACGATCATAAACCTGGGGTGGGATTTATATCACCTGTCTCTCTGAGCTCATCACCTAAATTCCCTTTGTAGCCAGTGGACAGAAACAAGCACTTCTAAGGCGTGATTCATCATGCTTATCTTAGACCTTCAGTACAAGATGAGGTGAATCCCACCTTCTGTGTTTAAATCAGGACCTTTTTTTCTCTCCCATTCCACCTTCTCTTGCTATTTAACCGCAGTGAATTGTTACAAGGCTGATGGTGTGTCCTCAATGGCCTAAAAAAGGCCCTTGCACAGGTGTGAGACCACCAGTTCCTGCCGGTTCTACTGCAGGGCCATGAAGCGGCAATGGCGATTCAAGCAGATCAGCAACACCATGTCAGGCAATGGTCTGGGCCGGGAGATGCTGCTGTAACCCCCCCAGCTACACTGCTGGTTCACATGGGGTATGTGAGTCACCAGCGCTAAGGGCTTTCGGTCCCCAGATTACTGGTCTCTCCCATCCGCCTTCCGACGCAGAGAAGAAGAGCTGGTCAGAAATCGTGCATGGAGTCATCACCGCTCACTGCCTCTTCCTCAGGAGGGAACTGAACTCTTGCTAGGAACAATGGGAGAAGGTGGGCAGCAGTCCCACAGGTGGGGTGGGAACGAGAAGAAAGCAGAAAGGTCCTGAGCTGCTCGGAGCAGCTCTGCACTGCCCTCCATCTTTTTTCCTGTGAGTAATTTCAGCTCTGCCTTGTCCTGTACGTCACAAGCCCAGGCTGGGAGACGGGCTTAAGGAAGAGAATGTCTAAAACTGCAGGAAGAGCCAACTGTGGGACCAGGAAGGCAAAATGAAAAGCTGAGGAGATAAAAAATGAATTACTGTATTGATCATGACACTAGTTAGCTACGTGTGATTTGGTGGGGAAAGCCAGAAGTCCCCATCTTCCCATACAGCACCTTATGCAAATGGAAGACAGACTTGTTTGTCATTGGTGAAGGCAGACCCCCAAAGGGACTTTGACAGACTTGAGAAGAGGACCCGTGTGAACCTCATGAGGTTCAATAAGGCCAAGTGCAAGGTTCTGCACCTGGGTTGGACCAAGCCCTAATATCAATACAGACAGGGGATGTACTGATTGAGGGCAGCCCTGCCGAGAAGGACTTGGGGGTACTGGTGGATGAAAAGCTGGACATGAGCTGGCAATGTGCGCTCACAGCCCAGAAAGCCAACCATATCCTGGGCTGCATCAAAAGCAGCGTGGCCAGCAGGTCGAGGGAGGGGATTCTGCCCCTCTGCTCTGCTCTGGTGAGACCCCACCTGGAGTCCTGCGTCCAGCTCTGGGGCCCTCAGCACAGGAAAGACGTGGACCTGCTGGAGCAGGTCCAGAGGAAGCCACAAAGACGATCAGAGGGCTGGAGCACCTCTCCTGTGAAGACAGGCTGAGAGAGTTGGGCCTGTTCAGCCTGGAGAAGAGAAGGCTCCGGGGAGACCTTATTGCAGCCTTTCAGTACTTAAAGGGGGCTTATAAGGAAGACAGAGAAAGACTTTTTACCAGGGCCTGTTGCAATAGGACAAGGGGCAACAGTTTTCAACTGAAAGAGGGTAGATTTAGATTGGACATAAGACATTTTTTACAATGAGGGTGGTGAGGCACTGGAACAGGTTGCCCAGAGAAGTTGTGGATGCCCCATCCCTGGAAACATTCAAGGTCAGGCTGGACGGGGCTCTGAGCAACCTGATCTAGTGAAAGATGTCCCTGCCCATGGCAGGGGAGTTGGACTAGATGATCTGTGAAGATCCTTTCCAACCCAAACCATTCTCTGATTCTCTGATAAATCTAAACTGCAAATGAAAATAACCTTTTTCAATACAAATATTTTCCAAAACGGAAGTGAGAAAAAGACTAAGAAGTGCCTGTCCTTTGGTAAATGTCATCTATGTCTAGCTTGTTCCCGCAAGGAAGTGTTTCCTTTCTTGTCTGTTGACAGGGTGAGAATTCCGTATCTAAGAATGCCAAGTGGAGGAGAAAAGGATAACTAGTGCTAAGGAAGGAAGGATTTGTTAGTATTGCCTGAATAACATGGACAGCAATAGAAACATTTTGTTGATTTCACTGATGTTCAATCCTTGGTGAAGTGCTTTATTGATGACTTCTAGAGGTAATGTGTCAGAACAGAGCTGGGAGTTTGAGCCAGGGATGCTGGCTAACGATGGTGTGATTTGGGAAGGTAACTCCCTGAACATTGTGCTCCCAACATATCTCTGACTTCCCATCTCAGTTACCGGTAATGTGCATCACAAACAGACACATATTTTGTTATGAGAGAGACATTTTTTTTTTATGTTTCGTTAAGCGATGAGTCCTCTGCAATGCACCATTCTAAAAGAAAATTTCCATTGATTTGAAGTTATTTGAGGCTGGATTTGGAATAACAAATGATTTGAATACTTCTGAGGCTGTTATGAGAAACACACGTGGTACAACTGGGGAGGCAAATTTGTTTCACAAAAATACAAAGTGGCTCAAAGACATAAAAAGATTTGAAATTCTTAGGATGGATACACAGCACTTGGTTAACCTGTGCTGTTTGTTCCATTATGTACTGTTGTGATTCTTGCTCTCTACTAGGATCAAAGTTATAGATACTCTGGGAACAGCAATTTCACCTAGGCTGTGACTCCCCTCAGCACTAAGCACAAGTTTTATATACTCGGGCGCTTACATTGAGAGCTTACATGGTATTTAAGGATTTTGAGGGTCTTGTAGCTCTGGACTCAGGGGTGAAATTCATCCAGTGTACTTAGCAGTTTTTTCCCTAGCTCTTCTACAGCACTTTCCTTCCGAGGATACAAAGTGATTTGCAAACATTAATTAATTCTCATAAAGCCCTATGAGGCAGATAAGTGTTAAGTATCCCTGTGTTAGTACATACGAGAAACATGAGACCTGAGTGCCTTATGATCCATGCTGTTCTCTACATTCACTCCCAAAAAGGAATATGTGCCTTGGGACAGAGGAAATCCCCGGGTTTTTTTGTCATTCTCTTGTTTTCCATGGACCCTCTGGAGTCCTTCAAGGGGAGCAGGGATAAGGCTGGGATTCAAGCTACCAGTGTGTGAGATTCAAGATACACAAATCGGAAAAGAGAGGGAGCCTTGCTGTATTTGCTGCTGGTTTTTTGGGGGGGAAAGCAAGGCCCTTTATGCAACCTGTGGGTTACTTGCTTCATGCTCCAGCATCCCATTTGAAAAGTAGCTTGGGCTGCCAAAGTAGAAAACACTCCTGAAAGTGCAGGCATACCTGCGGACTACCAAGAGCAACGGAGCCAGACAGCAAGCAGAGGCAGAGGGATTACTTGAAGAAATAGCCCCAGCTGAATCCTGTCGTCTCCCTGAGGAGAACCACAGTCTTTTGAAAGAACGACGGAGCCTTGGATGCTCCAAATCTTAGTGTTTTTCCTCTCTGTAGCTTTAGTGAGGTGAGGGCAAACAGAGCCTAAAGTGACTTTCCCAGTTTGTTAATTAACCTTAAGAACAGTTTACAGCATGGCAACCAGTAATGCTGGAAATGGAGTCTTGGCCTTATTGAGGGCAAATGGCAGCTTTATGAGAGACATTAAAGTAGCCAATTTTTCATGCTAACAATATTTGGTGAGAGACATTGTTCTCCAGTTTTCGAGACAGACTAGACATAAGATCATCCAAATGCTTTTCTGAATGCATTCTGACAAATTTATCTACGGTTACATGCCTTCCCAGCCCTCAGTGCACAGCACATAAGCTAATGTAACAATTATAATTATGATAGTGATCAGACCTACCAGGCCTTTTTAAGACATAAAAATCAGACTAATTCTCTAGTTTCAAACACAATGAGTTCAAATATGTGATGTAAATGCTAACGAAAAGATACCAAAATGAGAGGCATGGTAGGTCTGTGCCCACCAAACTTCTATTGTTATCTTAACAAGTCCATATTCTTCAGGCATTGTTTGTATTTCTATTGTGCCGGGAGATTTTATTCTTTAGTTTGAGCATTCTCCCTGAATGGAGGAGGGAAATGTTGCTGTCGCTGTGAAAGAGAAACATTTCTTTCTGACATATTAAGCATTAAGAGGATTATGTAAAGGCAAGGCATATTGCAGAAGGAGATGTTCTTAATATAGCTTTGACCATGAACCCATGACCCTCCAGAAAATTTAGGAGAGTTAAAAAACCTATTGCTTTGACAATCTTTTCATTTAAAAAAAATCTTCTTGTAAAAAGATCAAGGAATTAATCCACTGTTATTTACATAAAATTCAACCTTTCCTGCTTAAAATCATGAATCATTTAATGTCACATCTGCAGGATATCTCAGGCAGATGCCATTAATCCAAGTCATTTCGCAAATTCCAATTTCATTTGGATTAAAACCTACAACTAAGTCAGTGAAGAGTATATACTGTACATGCGTTAAGGCTGGTGACTACTAAAGTCTCTTGGGTAGATAAACTAAGCACAGATTAGCCAGGTCTAAGTATATGTCCTCATCTAGGGAAAAGAAGATATCCTGGCATTTCAGTGATGTAGATTTGAATCAGTAGCCATGAAAAATGGTTGAACATTTGTATTACAAAAGAGATACTATGGCACAGTCCCAAAGGTGCATTTCTTATAAATTAATTAGCTGCACAAATTATTTTGATAACAGTTACTGCGCTTCTGAGGTGATATGGCTGCTCAGTGATGAGTATTTGATGATCAATGGTAGGCACTAGTAATATCCTTCATGCTGAGTGACTTTTATTACTATTTAGATATACAGTATATACACATATGTTTGTATCTACACTTAGGGCTTGATCTTCTAACCTCCTTTACCTAAGGTTCTCTGTTCACTATAATCTCTTCCTTTGGAGCCCTGTGATATTTGGATAAAAGAAACAGGCAAACAGGGGGTTGGGGTATCCTGCCATGCGACAGGGAGGACTATGCTTGGCTTTTGGCCACACTTGAGCCTCTGCATATGCTTTGTTCTTACCTGTCTTTCATGCCACCATGGAATACTATAAAGGATTAAGGCCAAGGGGTCTGTATGATCTTGCTGTCTGTGAGGATCCTATAGGTTGCTCTGCATTTGTTGCATCCACCTGCAATACATGGTTCCTTTGAATGCATTCCCATGGCTTTACCAACCCTGACTGATTCAGAAGCCTCTGTTTATAAGCAAACCTCTCCCTCCAGGCATAATCCTTTTGGATTTCTACAGAACGACTTCTTACTTTCACAACACGAACCCGAACATTACTATGGTATAAAGAAGCCTGCGTGTTCCGGGACTTTTACAACAGCTTAAAACAAGTAAGTGTCTTTCATGGAACCCCAAAGAAGAACAGTCTCCACTGGTCCCATCCAGAACATACAGAGCACCTTCGACTCATGGTGAAGTGCCTAAGACTATTCAGGGTCTTGACGTGGCGCATATGCTTGATTGGACCAGACCTAAAAGCCACATGCACTTTTCCAGACCAAGTCCTAAGAAGATGAAATGAAGTATTTGTTGTCATCGTGCCACATTCAGTCATCTAAACAGCAGCAACCATATACAGCAAATAGTCTGCACAGAAGAGTATTCTATTCTAAATAACCTCACCAAAATAGTATAGCTGCAAGAAACCCTATGGAGAGAAGGCCAAAACCTCTAATCCGTTTATATGTCTAGATATGTCTAGTTGGTTTAGATGGCTGCTATTTCATCCTGTAACACCACCAGACGTTAAGGCTCAGTGTGCTCATCAAACAACACAGATGATGCCAGCACAAAAACTAAAAACCAGTGTGTTTTTCCATGGAAGCAATGGGTATTTTAGCTGGAATAATTCAATATAAGAACAATGTACAAGAAAGGACAATCATCTACAAGAGATCCTTAGTACTTGGAAATGTTACAACAGGACAGCATTAATTCTTGCATTTCTTTGAAGTTTCTTGACATATTACATCCATACAAAGAGTTCATCGTGATTAAGAAAAATATCCCGATCTTAGTAAAATAAACATGCTTCAAAGTTCCATACTTGAAACTCAAATGCCACATGTGCAATAAAACTAAACTCCATTTAAGGCAAGTAATATATGTCACTTCTAAAATTTCCCAACATTAAATAGCAGTAAGGGCTCCCAAACCCCCAAACTTATCTGAAGATAAACATCATAGGCACCATCAAAGAAAACAGAAGCTAATCTAATTGGAATTTCACTTTCCTGATCTGAGCAGAAATCCCATAGTACCTTCATATGGTATTGAAGCAGCTGACAGAATCCATCGCTACTAGTCTAGTAAATCATGGCAGGCTTCCACAGCCAAAGATCAGGCAAGTAATAAACAGAAAGGCACCGATCAAGTTCTCCACGATACTTGTGACCAAACAAATTATGTTGCTTCTGGGCAAGAGACAGACTTAAGAGTGATGGGAGGACTCAGAGGATGTGTATTTTGTCATTTAAAGGCAGGTCTGTGTTCACTATTAAAGCCAGTCACGCTGTAACACTCAAGTCCGTGCTAAGAGGTGACCACAGCCTGAGCTCAGGACTTCTCCTGAGGGGAAGCATCTGAGCACTAATGGGCACATGAACGTTGGCCCAGGATGGCTTGGGGGTGAGCAGTCCCTCGGTAGCTACCCCGCTGAGCTGCTTCAAAGAACGGGGTGAATGCTCAGAGCCTGAGCAAGAGCTGGAGTTATGGCAAGCAGCCTCAACAAAAATAATGCAGGTACGTGGGGCTCAGTGTGCTCTCAAGCCCGCTCTTTACCACAGGGTACGTACAGCCTGTGTTACCAAAGATGTTTTACTGGGAAAACATGCCACATGGTTTGGTATCTTTTTTTCAAAATGCAGCTCTTCAAAAATGGGGGAGAAAAAAAAAGGCAGCAAGGACCAATCAATCAACCATCAATATCAGTGGCTACTTCTACTTGTATCTTCTATTCAAAGAGTCTTTTGTACTCACATTTCCTTAATACATAAGTAAATTAGATTAGAAAACAACAATCAAAGGGCCTAACCAGTGACTCTGACAAGAACAGTCCATTGAAAGTCACCGGAGCTGCTGACTCGAGTAAAGGCTGCAAATCTGATTGCAAAGAAATTATATTTCTGATACAGAAAAAGAAAACTAAATGTGTGAAAACCACTGAAAATGAACACAAATGCACTGAATGCAATCACAGTTGATATGAACTGGCCTCGACCTCAGCTGACCCAAATTAAACTCCAATTATTGTGGGATTAATTCTTCTGGCATGAAAAACACAGCCTGTCAACAGAAACTGAAAACATCCCATAAATCAAGAAACGTTAAAGCCTAGTTGAGGATTATGCATGAAGAGTGAGAGGATTATGATAGGAAACAGTTCTTAGCCCGATGAGCAGCAAACTCAGCTTCCCAGATAAAGGAAATTGCATGTAATGCTCCCATACAGCCTAGAAGAAAATGCTGCAAGCTTCTGCGAGATGAAAAAGATCTGAAAGTCACAATCTGTGGGATGAAGCCTTCCCATGCAAAGCCAACAACTGTTATAGACATCTCTCTGTCTCTGTGTGTACGCAGCTGAAATTAACACATTTTCTTTACTAAGTGGATTGCAGTTTGCCATATTTTTTCATTTGTCTATTTACTGTCAGTAACAGAATGCAATTTTCCACCATCTCGTTTTAAGTTCTTGCTATCAGCATGTCTGTTTTCAGGCTTTTTGCTTGATACTGTAGGTTATACTGTTGATGAGGAGCTGAACGAGAGGTAAAGTTATTTAAAAAGACAGGAGATAAAGAAATACATGCAATTTGTTGAAACTTATTGCACATGAAGGAATGCCATCTTTCTCCAACTTAATGCGGACCACGCAACTCCTCTGTGTGCCCCAGTGGGGAAGTAACAGGGAGATGGTACATTAATATTGAAACTTCTGTGACGTGTCCACGCTTGCAGTAAAGGTTCTCCATGTCTATGATTTGCCCTCATTCATTCCAGTTCAGGAAAGCCCTTGTGTATGTGCTTAAGCTCTGCTGAAGTCAACGGGATTTCAGTACAAGCTTAAGGTTAAGAATCTATTGAGACCTTTCCTGAATAGGGATCTGTGCTTATTGCACTTGGTTCAATCAACCCATGAGATTTTGGTTTCTGAGTTTCTCAGCACAAGAATAGAAAGGGTATGTTTTGTGCATTAAGATCAGTTCTTTCCGGTATTTCTACTGCATGAAAATGTTTGGAGAGTGGTACAGAACAATTCATTCTGAAGAGACATCATTGTATATTGTACATACGCACACATACATGTCTACACTCAGAAAAATTTTGCTCAATATTGAAGAAATATTCACCTTTGTTTGGATCAATGCTGTGGTTGACTATTTCTGTAGCACAGTGTCCAGAATAACTGAATTATCCATGAAAGGTATACTGTCCATGCGAATGGCACACAGTCATTATGACAAGTGAGCGCTATTCCGCACCCAGTGAAGTCCTTGTTGAGTGTACTGAACTAAATGCTCCATACTGCTGTGCAAGGTGATAGGTCCCATCAATGCATCCAAGTCGTTAAAAAAATCTACGGGGAAAAAAAGATTCAGCATCAGAAGAGCAAAGCTGTATTTGCTACTTGTCACCCTTTAATAGATTTTATTCTCTTGCAAATTGAGTCAAGCCGAACATTTCATGGGAATGAAAGTTTAGTGCTGGTGACATTAATTTTAAAGCCCTGTGGTTCATGATGTTACAGGCTGATGCACAACAATTTTCTTTTTAAAGAACAAAACAGTGAGTTCTTCGGCTTTGCTTTTCATTAATTTCCATTGAGTCTTGAGAAAGCAAACAGATGCTGGGCAAGATTTATTTTGAGATTAAGGACAACTAAATCAAAAAGTCTACACACAAATGTCTATCTATACATATGCTAGATATCTAAGCTACCGTGATGGACAAACAGAGGCCTGTATAACATGGTCATCCCAGCCTAAAGAGTAATTTGGCTAACTAGCTACTAAGGACTAAATTCAGTTGCCTACTTAGAGGCATGACGTGCCCATTTGAGATGCCCTCAGGCAGTTGATACAAACAGCCTGGACTGGCAGATCTAACGCAGGACGTACAGGAGACTTCTGGAGTGGCAGTGTAGGTAAGGATACCTCAAATGGCATTTGGCAGCTATGGTTAGGCAAGTGAGTTGTGTCCCTGTCTCTCCCTCAGGGTGAACTGAACAGCTCTTGGAGCTCTGCTGTTTGTATTGAACAAAGCTCCATCAACTCCAATGGGAGATTAGCCCCCCAACTCATATATACACACCTACACTTAGGTGTCCTCATTTTGACTGGAATCCTGCCCACGCCCCTGCCTTAAGTACATGAATTAGCCTGAAAACCAAGGAATACTTTATTATCACGTCAGATGCTGAGGCACTTGCTCATGGAAACCAGTTCAGCGGAGAGAAGTTTGCTTTGAAGAGGGAGCGAGGCACCTCGTTACCCTCTGTGTGTGCTGGGATGGGGGGAGGGCTAGGGGGCTGTTCATTCCTGCCGCAGAAAGGAAGTGCGCTTCTGCTTTTTGACGTGGTCTGGCTAAACGCAGCCCATCCCACTCCATGACTTTGCGGGGCGGGAAGCTGCCTTGCCTCCCACAAACCCTTCTCTCCAGAATGACACAGATGGCAGTGAATGCTACCCACAGCTATGTCTGTGACCTGTCTGTCACCAGTCCTGATCAGCCAAATAAAGAAAAAAATTAGATGCTTCTGAGCGAGGCAGCTATCAAAATTGCCTTTTTGGGCCGTTTTGGAGCAGACTAGGAGCAGACTGAAGGAAAAATCACCTCTGCAGTCCTGCTTTGCAGACAAGATTCCTATCAAAACAGTTATTTTCCTGATGAAAATCATGTGACAGTCTTCTAGAATCGTAGAATCATAGAATTGTTCTGGTTGGAAGAGACCTCCAAGATCATTGGGTCCAACCATTAACCTAGCACTACCAAGTCCACCACTAAATCATATCCCTTAGGGCCACATCTAAATGTCTTTGGAATACCTCCAGGGATGGGGACTCCACCACCTCCCTGGGCAGCCTGTTCCAATGCCCGACAACCCTTTCGGTGAAGAAATTTTTACGAATATCCAATCTAAACCTCCCCTGGTGCAACTTGAGGCCATTTCCTCTTGTCTTGTTGTCTGTTACTAGGGAGAAGAGTCCGACCCCCACCTCTCTACAACCTCCTTTCAGGTAGTTGTAGAGAGCAATAAGGTCTCCCCTCAGCCTCCTTTTCTCCAGACTAAACATCCCCAGTTCCCTCAGCCGCTCCTCATAGGACTTGTGCTCTAGACCCTTCACCAGCTTTGTTGCCAATCTCTGGACACGCTCCAGCACTTCAATGTCTGTCTTGTAGTGAGGGGCCCAAAACTGAACACAGTACTCGAGGTGCGGCCTCGAGGTGCGGAATAGTCCAGTGCCTTGACTCACTCACCTCTGTTTTCCTTGGCCAGGTTGTCAGCCATCTCCCAGTAGTCATAGCTGTGCAGGATGCTGTTGGTGATGCTGACGTGGTTGGCGGCCATCTGATGAATGCGCTGCGGGATGCTGATGATAGGAGATGGGGAAAGGGCCCCTGTGCTCCCCTGGGATCCTACAGAGCTGACTGGAGAAGGGCTAGGGGACATCGGTGATGGAGTTCCTGTGCTCCTGAAATCAGATGTTAACACAGTTACTTAAAAGGGTGTCGGGATTAAAAACATGAGAGTATCAGAACATACTGCAGGTAAGAAAATATAATTTCTGACTGCCAATCTGGTGTAAGTTTCTGTGTGACCTGTGAACTTACTTTCCACTGGCACCCCAAGGAGATGGGTTCTGGGCAGCTTTTGATGAATTCTGTAAAGGAAAAAATAATTCACAATGCATATAATTTATATAAGACTATGAAATGAAGAACATTAAACAGTACAAAAGTAAAGAAATGTAAAGAAAAAATTGTGCAGATAGAACTATTGAAGTCTCATGATGCAATAAACCCACTCAGCCTAGTTTGGTGTTGTGGTGAAGCAGCGCTGCAGCACAGACTCAAATCACAGCCTATTAAACACCCTGGGATGGGGGCTGATTACGAAAACATGTTAGTTGAAACGGAAACTTTTCGCAGAAATCCTGGGAGTTCAGAAGAAAGTGCTGCCAGGACTCTTTGTGAGGTTTAGGCTGGAATTTCTTGTGATAGAGAAAACCAGAAGGATTTCCTCCCACTCTCCTGCCCCCAAAGACAAATGTCATTCCCTTAGGACCTGCCAGACTGTGCAAGTCTACTCAGCCCGGCTGACCACAGGGATGTGAATATGAGGCTCCCTCAGCTTCAGTGGGTGTTGTAACCACCAGGCTCAAAAATCTCGCTCACGATTGCTCCTCCTGGGGCTCTTTCCCTTGGTCTGAATATGGCAGCATTCACAGGGCCAGAGAGACTGCCCTTCTTGACTGGTGGTCTTTCTATAGCTGAAGGGTTCCCCGGAAGCCCCCAGGAGGGGACATTAGATCATTTAGTGTGCTCTCTTGTATACCTGCAGTCATTAAGACTCTCACTGATATACTGTGCTTAGGCTAAAGAATTTTATTGCTTGAGGAGAGACTACCGTGTACAAGGACTACGTTTACAGAGCAGGAGAAATTCAGTGTCCGCAATGGTGGAAACTGAATAGCTAAAATGATTCCAGTAGTTAACCTGCAAGAGCTGGTGAGAATTTACTGGCAGGTTCCTGCCCATTTGACCTGTGGAAAAACTGCTCCCCTCTCCCAAATGTAGTGACTGATTTAATCCTGGGCCTGTGAGAAAGAAGGACATAAAAACCAGAAGTCTAAGAAACAAAACTTTTCTGGTCCATCCCATCCACAGCCTCATATTCAGCAATGGCCAGTTTCTAATTCTTCAGAGGAAAGTGGCCTCCTCACACCCTCCCCTGGAACCATACATCCAGATGCTTGTGTGCTGGAGAACAACCCTCCCTTCTCAACAACCACGAGAGACCACGTCAAGTCCTGCAGCTCGAGATCTGTTTACGGATATTGTTTAAATGCTGGGCTGCAGGTGTTGCAAGCTGCAGGTGTTACAAGCATTAACAGCAGTACAAAAACTCTTGGTCTCCCAAGGTGTAGGAAGGAAAAATGATAAACAAGGGGCTTCAGAGCTTCGCAGATTTCAAGGGCAGGAGTAATTCCCCAGGACACTCAATCTGCAATTTCCCTTTTCCACCAATCATGGAACTTTTATCAGAAGCTCAATTAGTTTTAAAATTAATTTTTTTTTTTTTTAAAAAAAAGGATATCTAGTCATATAGAAATCCTACGACACTCTTTATCCTCCTTGTTCTCCTGTGTCCTGTGTCACAGGCCTCACAGTTAGGAAAACAGATTCTGTTTCAGGGTTTCAAGACTGAATTTTCGGAACTTCAGTGCTAGCTTTTGGATTTTGTTGGTCTAGTGCCAGCAAAACTGCATGTCACCTGGTATTATCAGCTCTGTTTCCATATACACAATGATCCCATCCTCTCTTAACCTGTTCTGCAGTAAGCTGGACACATCTCCTCAGCCTCTCTTCATAAAAGAGGAGGATTTGTTTTCTCCGTTTTGATGTGTCCTCTGAACTGCCTCTTGTGTTCCCACATCTTTCGTGCGCACACCAGCACTGGCTGCATTTTAGCAGTGATCACATCAGTGCTGCGTGTGCCCTGGCATTCTTCCTGCATTTTGACACAGGGCCTTCTACATCCCGGGTAAATGGTATGAAAAATAAGCTTTGGAGTGTCCCACAGGGGGTTCTTCCTTCAATGGGTTTTCTTTTATTTTGGCAGGAAGGGCTAAGGTGTGAAAGATGATAAAAAATGAAAAGTTCTCATTCACCATCTTAAATAGAATCAGCCCGGGAATCCTCGGCATTTGCTCCTCTTACAGAATAGTTTCTTTTTTTTTTCTTTTCTTTTCTGATCTGTCTCTGAACTACTGGCCTTCATCTTTCTAGTGCAACAGAAACTGAGTGCATGTTATTTACTTAGAGTTGGAAGCAGGAAAATATGAAAATAGAAGTGGAGTCAAGGATACTTGTGCTGTAAGTTTAACTAGCCTCTGCCTTACTGTACAACTTCCCACACCTTTTTTTCTCATGTTTTACGTATATTACTCCAGCTTCCTCTCAGTTCTGCACCAGATAGGTGGGGGTAAGGATTCTAAAGAGTGTAATGTTGTAAGGGACCATCTCTTATACCACTTTGCTTACTGCTACCCGTTCTCCTGGTTTCTTTATGCTCTCAAATGTGTCTGGCCCCTGAATACCTGTGGCTTCTTGTTTAATTCTCTGCTGCATTATTTTTTTTTTTATATATAATGGAAATAAAATACTTAAAAGGAGATTTAAATAATCATTTTTTCTTTTCTAAAAGAAAAGCATGTCTAATTTTGCCTGCAAATGTGTGTGACAAGGTTTAAAATCTTTCTTTGATTGATAATATATGTGGAAGTTCTTAATGCAGTCAGCATTTCACGTCACTTGGTTTTGAAAGCTTTTAGATACCAAATATGAAATGAGTGGAGAATTGGCTTGTTTTCCACTGAAAATTATAGCAAATGGATTTTTTTCCATTTTTACTTTCAAAGGTGAGAATACTTTCTAATGTGAAACTATGCTATCATTATATCAGCAGGAGCTCTGCAAAAAACCAAGCTCATCTTGGCTATAGCAGAGTGTAAGTCCATTTTATGTTTGCTGTGAAACAGTTTCTGCCTGCTAGTAGGAGACATTTTACATGGTTGAGAGCCTGACCATCCTGCTCTTAATGCAGGTATTCTCTGAACTGGTCAAGAAAAATAAAGTGCTGTAATAGGCACATATTTCTTTGCCCTGAAATCAAGTCATTGTTAGAGAAACATAATGAGTTGAAATATATATTGCTAAATTTTTAGAAGCAATTACAGTGACTTCAATTTCAGTTTGACAATAACTGATCTGTCAGTTTCCTTCACTGCCTTCATGTGTTCAGAATCTGGTCGTGAGCATTCGTGCTTGTATTTGAGTTTTTTTATTAACAAAATGTCAAAGGATGGATGTTTTTCATTTCAAGGTACGTCCCTCTGCAAAAAAACCCCAGCAGATGAACCCTGCGTTCAAAGACAAATGGCTGTTCAGGTGCCCCAGAAGAGTTTGTCTTAGAGCTTGTACTTTGTAAAGCTTGTACATAAGTACTTGTATGCACACATTATTTTTTTAATGAGAAAGATAAAGGCTAGTTTTGTGTTTGGAGATGAAATGCTGGATGGACTGACTGCTAGGTGAGCTGCACCTGAAAGATTTTGTTCCTGAGATACTTTCCAGAGAAAGGCGGCCTGTCAAATAAAATACATTAAAATACTTTGAATGACTTCCCGTCTTATTCAAAATAACCAGGGTTTGGACCTGGCGGAGGGTGGACAATGGAAGCAGTAGCAAGCAAAGCAAAGCAGGAAGGGGAAGCCAGCAGTGCCGTGTCAAGAACATGGCAGGCGGTTTGGTTGCCCTCCGATGCTTTCGTACAACTCTCACTGAAGTCAGCGTGGGCTGTTTGCCAGGTCCTTGGGCAAGCACATGTCCCACTGCGCTGTCCTACCTGTCGCTGCTGCTAAGTGGAAGCCCTGCAGCTGAGGACTGATCTAGATCAAAGTCTTCAACTCACAGGTAGTCTGGTGGGAAGTGTAATCCTGGGGGGGATTCTTAGAGCAAAATCTGCAAAACCTATTTGCAACAGAGCTGGATAGCACTAGAAAATCAACCAAGAATAATCTGAAAATACCTGTTTGTTAGTACAATAAATTTCTCATCCTTCATGAAGGGACACGGTGTGTATTTTGCAAAGGGGGGCCCTTGTGAAGACAACAGAACTGACTAGACATCGAGTGTTGCCGTGGGAGTCTACGGTAAAACTCTACTGACTTCACAGGGGAAGAACTAAGACGAGCACAGCTACTGTTTTAGTAAGATGCTGTATTTCCTATAATGACACGCCGATTTAAAAACATGTCATAAAGATTGCACCTTGAAATACTCAATAAGCGCTTTCGAATACTTGACCGCATGGTCTCTCTTGAGTCGGAACATCCTCCAGTACAGAAGGGCCAGGCAGCGGTAACTAGAACAAAAGGGAGAGGAGAAGGTAAAGCATGCCCCCTGAACAGAAATCCCAATTAATTATCTTAAATCCTCAAACTAACACAGAGTGGAAGGCTGACAGCACCTTGCTTACGGTTTTTATCACTATTTGTTTACAGTGCTTCACACTTTGCCATGGATTCATGAGCGAGGCTAGGTATTACAGCCAGGACAGGTCACACTGACAAATGCTACCAGTGAGGTACTAAACCAGCTGTACTCACAAGGCTTTGTAGGTTTGGGTTCCCAGGCCTTGACTCTGACCTCAAGTCTGCACACTTGACCAAAAGCCTCTCCCGTGAAAAAGTCATTACAGGCCTGGAACCCAACATACGCATTTTTTGGTATTTCTTTTTGTAAACGCAAAGGCAGCCTTTTGGGGTGGCTTATCCTGGGACTTTATTACAACAGCCTGGAGCCTGTATAATGAACGAGAGTTATACTGGGTGTATTTTGTGTACACCCAGTGGTTTCTTCCAGCAGCTGGAGGTAGCTGGGAAACCTCGGACCTGCCCAGGTTTCACTGGCCAAGCTCCTCTGTGGGAAACTAGAACGGAGATTGTACTGGAGCCTGGAGACTATTCCCAGGCCACCTGCCTGATTTGTTCCCCAGAGGGAACCAGCAGTGGGCTGAAAAACTCAACGTGCTGTACTGGAACTGTCTGACCCCATGCTCCTCGTTAGTCTGCAGAGAGCTGCACACCTTTAATGCTATGTAATTAAATGAGAGTAATAGGTATTAACTATAATTACACATCACAATAACTGATAATCAGCATTCAGGACACACAAACTCTTCTTTGCTATTGGCTTTAGGTGCACTGGTCTGTTTTCCAAATCAAGAATCTTCACCACCTCTTCCCAGCAAGCTTTTTGATCGCAAGTGTGGGATTGCCCCTCGGTAACACAGCTTTCGAAGCAAAAATTCGGTGTGTTTTGCGTTTCCTTTGGCAGCAGAGGCCTTATTTTTAAAAGCAGTATTTAGTCTCGCAGCCAACCCGCAGCACCAGAAGGTGCCTTCAGTTCGGACGCGCAGAGCGCTCCCCATCTCCCCGCGCCCGGGAGCTGCCCGAACCTCAGCGAACCCCTCGGAATTTAGCGGGTTGCTCTCGAAAACAAATCCCAGCCAGGGTTTCTCAGCCCGGTTCGCCTCCTGTCCCGAAGGCGGGAGGTGAATTTCTGCCTTTGGCCGCTGGAGGCCAGTCTCTCCTTAGGAGAAGCGGAGGCGGGCGCGCCTGGCAGCCCGCCCGGCGGGGCGCGGGGGGCAGCGGGGGGATGCGGTGGCCTCGCAGCCACCATCACTCTCACTCTGTCACCTTCCCAGGTACGGCGCATATGCAGATGGTGTCGGCTCGGCTGCTGGCTGCCAGGCGGCGAGTTAGGGGGGCTGCTCGTCGGCCCGGAGAAGCCACCGGCTGCTTTTCCCTCGCCCTGACCTTTCTGCTGAAACAGATGCGGCGGCCCCGGGAATTTGGATGCGGTTCCGCGCGCGCCGAAGCGCTCCGGCGGTTCTGAGCAACCCTTCGTAATATGGCTTTATTATTATTTTTTTTTTTTAACCGTTCTTTAGTCATTTTCCCACCTAAGCGTTTTCAAAGCCATCGCCGTGGATGCATTCTGTGCTCCTCCCAATGGCACGGCAAACCGGTGACAAAGAAAGGGCATTTAAAAAAAAAACCCATTGCATCTCTGAATATTTTGGTCTTTTCATACAAATGATTAATCAGGACTCCTTATTTATGGAGGCTAAGGATGCATTTAATTTGGATTTTTAACAGATGGTTAATAGATGTTAAAAACACACTTGCTGATTGTAAATGTCCACTTACTGAGAATCAGTAACCATGTAATAGGTATTTTATGTATTAACTACATAGATACTAAATTAAAATTTGATTTTAATAACATTTTAGTATTTTACTAGCAATCAGCAACCATCCTATAGAATCTAAAGTGTGTGCATATATATCTAGAAATCTGAATTTAGAAGGTAATCCAAGAGGCTTAATTATCATCATCACTGTATCTCCCTTCATATAATGTATAAATATAATTTATGATTACTGAGCCTAAGAAGTCAGTCACAAAAGAAATTACCGAGCTATTGGTACAAAAGTACATCACTCATAAAAACACCGAACCATCAGGCATTTAAAAATTAATTACGCTGACGTACCATAGCTGACCTGTCACAGTCAATAAGTATGAATCGCTTATTTACAGAGACAGAATGCAGCGATAGAAGGGCTGGACCTTCCCGGAGCAGAAAGTATTCTCTTAATTTCACTAGACAACATAATCCTATCTGGCTGCACCCAGCATCTGATTTTCAAGAACTGGCTCACTGCAGAAAAGAAGCCTTTTGAGGAAATCTTGATCTACTAACCATAATGCTGCCAGCTGTTTGTCTTCTGGCGTGGCGTTGGGGCCTGAGTGGGTTTTTAGTCTCACTGCATACCTTAAGCAAAAGGAAAAAAGCCAATGTGAGTTAACTGAGACAGCTTTATATTACCGATCAGAGAGCTAAGCTGGCCGATGTCATTTATCTGCCCCCTTATACATATTTGCTCAAGTTACCAGACGAACATGTGCTTTTTCTGGTTGTGTTTCAGAGCTATTTTGCCATTAGCAGTGCCTCCCTGCGCTCTTTAAACAGCAGCAACTCCCTTGAACATCCGTCAGTCCAGAGGGGAGCCTAGCTGGCGAGGCGATGCTGTCCTACCAAAATAACCTCCGCTGCCGTGGAGACCCAGTTACACAGAGTTCATGCAGAAAGGTTCTCACAGCGTTGGAAGGCAGACGACAGCCTGCCTTGAAGCTGGTGCTGCCCTCACCCTGCCAGTTCTGAGCGTGTCTACCCAGATTTGCTCCTCCAAGCGGAGCACAGCAGAGGGGGAACATGTGGCTCAGAGCTATTCTTGCTCATACGACATTACATTCAAATTCTATAAATATTAAACATCCACAGAGGTAGCGCTGCTGTTCCAAGAGTGTATGTGCTAGGCAATCACAAATTAGTTTCTGGAAATCTCAGCTTCCAGCTGAATACCTGAACAATGGACAAGGTTAGGACAACACACAGCACTTCTGGGCTCGCTGCCAGAAAAATACCCGGTCCCCATAATTAGCTGCTTGTGTTTTTTCTTATCTTTGCTTTTAAACTTTAATCCTGATACCTGCGCAAAGATTCGGCATGAATGTTTTGTTTCAACAGGCATACCTAGTAAACCCCTTATTTTTCTGAGCTGCAACAAGTGAGATCAACAGCAATTCACACTACAACACAACCACAGCTACACACTTATTGAAAGCTATGGATCTGCAAGCAAAATTCATTTCCAGAGTTAGGAAGTTAGGACCATATATTTGCTATAATGAGGAAAGACAGGGCAGACAAAGAAATAGCTTTCTGCCTTTTGAAAAACACAGAAGGGAAGAATTGCAGAGATAGGATGTACTATTGTCTTACTGAAAAAAAGATTTGATTTTGTTTAATAACCTTCCAGTTAGAAAGCTGTCCTCAATCCACTGAAATGCATGAGAAGACAGCCTTAAGTGGAATAAAATGCCAATGGAATTGTTAACGTGCGAGTAAATCATTGCATTGACACTAAGTCCAAAAGTATGCAATTGTTTTCGAAGCTTTGCTCCATTATGAATATGATTAAAAATTAAAATGTTTTGCTTCCTATGAACTTAGTCCTGACAAGAGCTGCGTGGTTGACTGTGCTGAGGAATGATGCCATGGTCACTGACAGCGCAGCTTTCTCTGCTAGTGTGGCTGGCCTCGCTCTCTGGCAGAGAGAGTCACTCAGCTGCTGCGATGACTTTGACCTTTGTGTTCTCTACGGACACATGTTAACTATTAGTACCAACTATAAAGGAGGAAAGGACTTAAGAGACAAACTTTCTTCATAGGGCCTGAGGGTGGGACTGAATTCTAGACTGTCCTGTTTGGAGAGCCATGAAGGTGACCAAATACAGGGATCTGCTTCAGCGTGAGCTGGACTGCATTTGGTGCTCCACTGGCTACAGTAGGAGCATTCACACCTAATGGACCTTGAGTGTCCCTTTTTCTATCGCTGTTCACATCTTGTTTCAGGTAACCATTAAACTGCAGTCTTAAACACATTGTAACATTTTGCAAACTACCACTCCATGAGAATGTTTTGGTATTATGTATTATTATTTTTTTTCCTTTTGAGTAGCACGGGACTTACACCATGAAAGTCTTGAAGTAATTTGCAACTCAAGTAATATGAAAAGCTTTGGGTTTTTTTTTTTTTTGCATTCTACACAGTTTGCTGATTTAATTTCCATAGAAATCACAGATAATACATACGTATTACATCTGACTGACCAGGCCCGTGGGAGGACCTCGCTTCTCCCCTTTTACTGTATCTAGGGAATTATGTGATAATGTAGATGAGCGTGTTTGCACAAACAGAGTAACCCCTGAGGTCATCTCTTCCCTTCCTACCTGATGAGTTCAACTGTTTCTGAATACATGGTATAAGGGGATTTAGATTCCATTGGGCCTTGTTCCATTGCATTTCCACACTCAATAAACGATAGTGCTGCTTCTGCATAATTCAGTGCCTTTCCAAACTTTTCCACCTAGAGGAAAAAAATAAGGACACAGAGAAATAGTGTAATCATTAGGATATGGTTACATTTGATGGGATTTTTCTCAACATCAATTGTAAACTTGACGCAAGTTGGTATATCTTCAGATTCACAAATTTTCCTGCAAGAAAGCTAAACCCCATCAAAACCTGTGCATCAGTCAAAATCATAAGATACAGAACATAGAGCTGAAAAAGGCTACAAAATGTTATTTGGTCCACGCTCTTGTGTCCAAAGAAGGATCAACTCTGCCTAGGACATTCCTGACAGATCTTTGTCAAAGCTCTTCCAGTGCTGGAAATTCCACAAACTCATCAGGCCTTTTGTTCCAGCTTTGATTAAAAAGAGTTTCACATATGTTTGCAAATGTAGTTTTTCATCACTCAACAAAGGTAGGTAATGATTATTGTGAACTAAGAGAATCAGAAAGAACACTTTGGCTACTAACTCTCTTATTCAAAGGCTCATCTCTGTTCTCATGTCTTCTTTATCCCTACCATTTTCATCACTGCTTGACCACACTCTCCTCTTGTCAGGAATTTGCTTTCTAGATCCTCCTCCTCTTTCAGGGACTGCTCTGCTCCCTCAGCTTCTCCAGCCGTCCTTCTTCCTTGTCCCATTTCTTCTCCTATTTTCAGTACTTCTTTGACTCCATGTGTGTGTGTATTTGTGTACTTATACAGATATATGTACACATATGTCCTCATCGACAGTGTATATGCAAATGTGCACATAATGTTCATATGTGTACACTTACATACACCTTATCTGCTCTCAGAATTTCATTTTTGATGTGGATAGAGATGAATCATACTAATACATCTCTGTCCTGACTTCTCTTTCCTTCAGTCAGAACTCCTGCGGTACATAAAGCCCATTAATGGACTGGATGCATTTGGCTGAAATCTGATGCACACAGTGAAAGGTTAATGGACCTTATTCTTTTCCAAGGGATAAAGATTTTAAATAGTAACTTTGGAATGGCACACTGGCTTCAATCTATTTTAGGTTCTTATATGACTCCCATTGCAATCATACCGGAGAACTTCACAAACTTTTTATTATATTTCTCTCCTCGACGCTCTTGTGCGGGTGGAAGTGCTATTATCCCAATTTCACAGATGGGGGACTAAGAAGTAGAGAGACTCAGAGTAATTTTCAGGCTGCTCACTCTAAGTGCCTATACTAGGTATTGCAGTGCCAAAGTAGGAGGTATCGAGCCCAGCAAGGTGATTCAAAGTGCCTGGAGGCACTTTGGCAACATGGCAATTCCTCCAGGATCCCTACACAGTCAAGGAGGGAGAGGAAGTACCTGCAAAGGGGCGATTCACAAAGTGTAAAGAAGGTGCTGGTCCACTGTGTACAGAAGCTGAATGTGAAGGATGTTTCAATCACCTAACACTGATGGGAGGCTGTTTAAACTGTGCCTGAGTGACTTTCATGCAGGAAACTTGTGGCAGAGCAGAGAATAATGCTTGCACCTCCTGTTTCTGGAAGTCTACCATAAAAATATTTCTCTTCAGGCTAAGAATTTCCTTTGCATATTAAGTGATTTTTTCCATTCTGTTTAAAGCAACACACTAAAATGCACCATTTGTACTTCTCCACAATATTTTCTGATTTAAGGCTCACTTTAGAGTAATATGGAACTGAATAAACCATGGAAATTTGCACTAATAAACTTAGGTAGAGTGTAAAACTTGGTGTTAGTGTCCTAAATTAAGGCCTGCTTCTGCTTCTTTGGCCTTTTTACATTCTGCACAGCTGAGAAAAAGAGGTGAAGAAACAGAGGCTCTGAGCTACCTTTCTTCTTTCCGGCTGCTGTGACAACAAAGCGTCTGTCTGACAGAGCAAGGCAGGACTGCAGCTACTCCCACCTGCAAGACAGCCATATGAATGCAGGGTCCCACCCCATATATTGCGTCTGCCATCCCAGGGGCCTAATGTTTTTCAGGCTGCGCTGGCTTCTTCATAGTGCTGGACAAACGTAGCCTTGGAGAAAGCTAAGAGATGGCTAAGCGGAGCTCTCCTGGCACACTGCGTACTTCGTTGCACCCATTTGTTTGGAAAGACAAGCATCTCTTTAGTGCTCCGTATAACCTCAGGTTCCTCTTTTTCAAGAGGGTCTTACCGGCTACATTTTTAGGCAGGTCAAAGCCCAGGCCAAAAATCTGTTTGTTGCAACAGTCCTTTGTTGCAAGGTGTTCTTCTAGGGTTACACAGATTCCTTGCGTGCTTCTGATTATGTTAGGAAATGTCTGCCATGAAACCAGGATTCTTTTGGCACCGAAGAGCCAAAGCTCTTTAAAAAAAGTACAAATATCTCAGCCACCAGACCAAATTTGGGGATACAATTATAGGAGCTAGCCAGCAAGTTAAACTGAGAAGATAGGTATGTGGATCCCTTACACAGCCTCCATTACTATAGTTACTAATTAAAGCAAAGGAATAAATGGAAAGTTTTATTTATCCAGGCCTTTATCTCAGTAAGTCATTATTTGTTAAGTCATAGTTTATTGGGCTATGAACATTTGATTATATAAACATTTCTTAATTTAACAAGCCTAGCCATCCTTATAATAGATTTTATAATTACCCCAGCAATACTGCACTGATGAAGAAACTGCATTACAAAAATAATTTGGAGCAACATAAATGGGAAGGAAATGTTCTCACCATTGCATCTGCTTTATGCTTCTTCCGTTTAGCTTCCTGCATAAAGTAATCTGCATTGCGTGGCCTACCAGGGGAAAATAAGAAGACATTTTATTATTTTTTGAAGTGCAGAATATTTTCAAGTTATTTTTCCCTTATTTTAAACCTGATTTGCAAACATTTTTTATGAAGAAAATACACTTATCATGTAACCATGCATCTTCTATTTCCAAATTGCTGCCTGTGGAGACAATAGCATTTATGGCTGTTCTCATTCTTTAGAAGTCAGTGATTCAAAGCAAAAAAAAGCTAATAAAATGTGGTTTTATGGATTATATAAACTGCTTCCCAAATTAGTGCAGTTTTGATCTGCAAAACGGATGCAAGCGTTAAGCAGAACAAGTTATTCCGTCTTCTCCTCTCCCTGGTGCTTGCTTACCTCTTTTTCTACTCCTTTCTGTACACTGTCATTTGCCTTGGCTTCTCCCTCCTCTCAAAACAAGTGTGTGTTTAATCTCTCCACTTTGAAAACACACATTGAATCTGTTTGCCTCCACAGCTACCATCTCACCTCCCTTCTCCCTCTTATCTGTAAGTACGCCGAGAGTGCTGTTTACTTTTGCTGCCTGGAGTTCATCTCTGACTCAGAGCTGGGCCGCCTGCTGCAATTCCACTGGCGTTGCTCGTGCCAATTTCTCCATTGATTTCTCCTCAAACAGATCTCAGAGACTCCATCCCTTCCTTAACCTCCCTGACCTACTGACCGCAGGGCACAAATTCAAGTGCTGTCTCTGTGCTGAAATTCACAAGTCCGTTTCTGATCCAGGCTTAGCCACTTCCATTCAAACTGAGAACACAAACTGATGTCTCCTTGGCAATGTCTGGTCACCACCTCAGTGAGCTCCTCATGGCTGAAGCAAATTTCTTCATCTCCTCCCACAAGCTCTCCCTATTGCACCTTTCTCAGTCACTGTGGAGAACAGCCATTTGCCATGTCACTTCAGCCCATAACCTTGCACCTTCAGTTCAAGCCTCTCATAAAAGTCTTCCCATTTCCTGACCCTGCACAGATTCTTACAGTCTCTTATACATGGGAGATGGGTGGCTTCTTTCTCTACTCAGCTAAAATATGTCCTTGTTCTTCTCAGCTTATGCTGTGGTTACTGCCATGTCCTCATATATCTCAGAGAAGGAAGTTTCACCTTGCAAAGTAGTTTTCTTAGTATTGGTTAGAGTGTCATCCCTTTGCCCTTATCTAATGAAAATGAGCTATTCCTGAGTAGTCCGAGCATGAATTCTGATGTTCTTACCATTCATACTTTTAAGTGCTTGGTGTTGTAAATGATAGGGTACTACTGCCACTCAGCAATCTGTTGTAGGTTAACCCCGGTAGGTAGCTGAGCTCCACCCAGCTGCTCGCTCACTTCCCCCCGGAAGGATGGGGGAGAGAATGAGAAGGGTAAAAGTGAGAAAACTCGTGGATTGAGATAAAGACAGACTAATAGGTGAAAACCAGCAGAATAAGGAATTCATTCACTGCTTCCCATCAGCAGGCAGGTGTTCAGCCATCTCCTGGAAAGCAGGGCTTCATTGTGCTTAATGGTGACTTGGGAAGACAAACGCCATCACTCCAAACGTCCCCTCTTTCTCCTTCTTCCCCCAGCTTTATATGCTGAGCATGACGTCATACGGTATGGAATACCCCTTTGGTCAGTTGGGGTCAGCTGCCCCAGCTGTGTCCCCTCCCAACTTCTTGTGCACCCCCAGCCTCCTCGCTGGTGGGGTGGGGTGAGAAGCAGAAAAGGCCTTGGGGCTGTGTAAGCCCTGCTCAGCAACAATGAAAACATCCCTGTATCCCCTTGTGGTCACAGATCCAAAACACAGAACCATACAAGCTGCTATGAAGAAAATTAACTCTATCCCGGTGCAAACCAGTACACAATCCTCATGCGTTCTTTTGAAATTGGGATTTCTCAGCACGCTTGTTTAAAAAAATGTTTTGTGTCAGTCAGAGAAGATACAGATCTAAAAACTGAAGGATGGATGAGTAAAAAGTTCTTGCTGATAGCAGTAAGAACATGATCAGATCCATAACTGAGATCAACAGGAGCAAGGTGGAGCCTCTTAACAGAAGATGACAGCCGTATATACTTACTTGAGACCATAAGGCTATTTGGCAGTGCTTTTACTTAGTCTGTTTCCTTCTACTTATGTGCACACAGTTTCAAGGACATTTAATTGCATCATGGAAGGTGAGTCAACCTTATTTGGAAGAGAAGGAAGGCTAAATATCACTAGATGGAAATAAAATTCAAAGTCTGGCTAATTTTGAATGACCTCTGCCCTAAAAAGCTTGTTGATATGAAGAAAAATAGTTCCTTTGCTCTAACTTGATTTAAAATATTATTCTCCATCAGAGTGGAATTTCCCCCCCAGCTTACTCTAGCCAGTAGGTCGGAAAGAGGTCTAAAGACGGGTTTGTGTCCCAGTATCTCATAACCTACTGCAGCTGCCAACGCTTCCTGTGCCCAGCAAGATGCTAACGTTATCTCGATAATACAAAGCATCTGGACTTGGTCTTGGTCAATTATGAAATATTAGACATTGAAACAGTGGTAGCTTGATATAGAAAAATAACTATGTTTTCAGAACCATTGAAAGAATTCTTAAAAAAATGTAAGTCCCGTCTCTCTTCATCCTGTGCAATGACCTAGGTAAGATGGTTTACTATGAAGTGCCAAAAAGCAAAGCAAAGCAGAGCAGAGCAAATCAACAAAACAGTGGTCTCGTCTCTCTGAAATGATCAAAGTGATGAACCTTTACATGATCCTTTCAAACTCAGGTCATTAAAATATGTCCTTTGCAACATCCCTGACCATATATCACCCAGCACTATATGTCTAATTTGCTTGTTTGAAGCATGGTAAGAGGCTGTAAAAACAAGGTGAGATAACACAATGTAATTATGGTCTACTTATAAATAAGTTAATTGTAAAATGGTTTTCAACTAGCAGGACTTATTCTCCCGAGTTATAATTAGCAATGAGGGTATTAGCAAGAGGCATGCACATTACTGAGCCAAGAAGCTTGCTTTGAGGGTCCTGCTATGGGGTGATTAACCTTAATGCAACGTGCAAAAATTGAAGTCATGGGTTTGTACTAAGTCCAATTGTTTTTTGGTATGCCTAACATAAAAAAGAAACTATTAAGAGGCCGTTTTAAAGCAAAGCATATATATTCCTAATGTGATTGTTTAGGATTTCCATAGGAAAAATACAGGATTGATTTACAAATCAGGGGATACCTAACAGAAATTAAGATTCACTGGGAAAAAATGGATAGGGTATGTTTTCTTCTAGTTTCTTAAACAGTGCTTGTTCAATAGTGTTAATAAACATGCCAAGTCAAATTCTGATCTCTTTATGCCATCGGTGAAATACTATTCTTCAATTTATCACTGCATGTTAATAAACTTTCTATTCACATCACTAATGTTCATGTTGGGTGAAAATGGAAAGCTGAAATGTCCTATAGATTTAATGTATGTTTATGTACATTGCATACATTTTGTATATCATTTTAGTAACAAAATAAGGGTGTGCTTGGATTTAATTGTTTTCTGATTTGTTAATGAGAAAGAAAGTTTTCAAATTCAGCTTTGTTTAGGTTCCCACTGCACATGAACACCATTTATTTTTTAAATCCAGTATACTAGTTTAAATTATTATGTTATGAAGTAAAAAACCCCCACCAAACAGAAAAAAACCCTTCTTCTCTAGGCTCCTTGAAGATAACAGGTTACTTCAGCTCATGGACATATAAAGACAGATGAGAAAGGGGATGCATAAATTAATTACTCAGGATCATTCTTTTGCATGCTGCACATTTCATATCTGTGAAGTTCACAAAAGATTGTTAATCATATTCTGATTTTATAGTGACTGAGAACCCTTATCTGTTACAAACTTTAAGGTTCATCCGAATTTCCTCTGTAACTTGGTCTTTTTAGTGAAATCTGTGATAATCTCTGACTGGATAATTTGCAGGTAATCTCATTGCATGCTAACTTCAGATACTATATGTCACTGTTGAGAGGCATCTTGAGGAGAAGGAAGTCTGTTTTCTCACTGATGAGATTCAGAAAGACCTGCAGCTAAACTCCTTTTCAGGTCTTTGGTTTAAGGTTTGCAATCCCTCTGCAGATTATAGCCTCGCTACAGCCTGAGGACCCAGGGAATAAGGAAAATTTCTACAGGGTTAGAATGGTACCAGGCTACTGGTTGAACTGGAGCGGATGTGAGTAGCAGAAAAAGCACTGGAGTCTCTTTGTTAGGCTAAACAGGATACTGGTCATGAATGTGAACTGAAGTCCCAAGGAAAGTTATTCAGTGACTTCTGGTTTTCAGACAATTGAGTCAGATTCTCCTCTTAAGTTATTTATAACTGTATGTATCTATTGGTGTCAGCACTGTCGCTCCAGATTTACAAACAGAATTCAAACCTCTTTTAAAAAAAAAAAAATTAAAAAGAAGTCTGAGTTCAAATTAACAGGTACAAGCAAGTGTTTTATCTCTATTAATAATCTTGACTGCACAAGAAAGTCTTTTGTTTCTGAATATCTGATTGTTGGTACTTTTAGAAATATAGTCCTCTTCAACAAAGCCAAAAAGTTCTAATACACTGCTCTAATGCATCTCATATATCTCTCTGAAAGGCAAGAGAAAGAGCGTAAAGCATCAGTGCCAACTAAGTCAGGCTGCTGGTGAATTCTCCCTGGGATCAAGTGTCATTATGTGAAACTGGCTGCTCTCGAGGAGAATTTACCCTGCTATGTTGATTGGGGAAAGCAATCAAGTACCGCTGGAACCAGTTCAACACATTCTCAGTCAACGCTAGCCAGTCACCTAGGCACTGCAACAGAATCCAGCCTTTTACAGAATACCCCCCCCCACGGCTAGATCTGATAGTACAAACAAGGCCAGGCTTCCTTTTCAGCAGCGGCATTCAAACCGTTTATGACTTTGACAAGGGCAGCCTCAGCAGCATGGCTGTGGCTGAATCCAGGATGAAATTTATCAAACAATCCGCTACTGTCCGGAATTTCTCTCACTCGCCTTGCCACCACTTTCTCTGGGAGCTTGTCGAAAACCAGCAGGAAAGACAGCGTTTCCATTGCTTGTTATGTTGTGCGGGATCCCAGCGTGAGGTGAGATGGCTGCGGGCATGGTAATTACTCCCCTTCCAGAAGCAGCCTTTCAGAATTTCCGGGCTGTTGAGCTCCGAAGAGTGACGTTACCATTACCCAGGTGAAATGCTTGTGTGTGTCTATGTTTCTCTGATCCTATTTAGCTCTATGCCATTACAACGCAGCTCTGCCACCTTTGTCTTTTGCTGCCTTCTCTGAATTTAATTTACTGCAGTTTAGCAGAAAATTGCAAAAATGTAAACTCGTGCAGTAAAAAAAAGGGAAGAGAATCAAACAAAGTGAATCAATAAAAGCCTTACTTCGTACAGTAATTTATCAGCGTCTACTGCAACATAATCTCCTCGGAACTCAGCGCAACCGCTGGTATTTACAGAGCATGGTGTAGCTTAGACTCCAATATACAATTTTAATTATAACTGCATTCAAAACCACATTTTTCATCTAATTTTTATATTTTATATGAACTAAATGCTAAACTATAGCATTTTCTGCTTCATTTACATAATCTACCACTTGTACATTATTTCTTACTATGGTATGGTGCTTTATGAGGATACATTAAAAAAAACTAATAAAAGTTCAATTAAACATCATAAATGTAGCCAAGTGCATATTTTAATACCCTTCAGAGATAATGCTGCTGAAGTGTTATAAAAAAACAAACTAGTGCTTCCTCAGTGTACAACAATTGCACGTAATAAAAGCAGCTTAAATCATAATTCTAAATATAGGATCGGTTTCACAACTTTAGTAATCTAGACCCTAAAAAAAGTGAGTGTGTGGAAGGGAGCAGAACAGCGAAATAAGCAACTTTAAAATATGATCAGAGCTAGGGGCAAATCAGAAGAAACTGGCATAGGCAGGGTTAGCCCATGTCCAGTTGTGAAGCTGTGCCAGAAGGCCTTGAACTTTTAGTCCAAGAAGAGAAGAAAATCCTGTAAGAGCAAGAAAACCACGTAAAGTGAAAGGTAGGTGTATCCAGCCCTGCCTGTTTGCTGTTTCATATTGGGACATGTGTCAGGAGCATGTCTGACATGCTGGGTCACAGATAAGGATGGTCATCTTGGCGGTAAAGGATAGAGCTGAGAAGGTATTACTATACAAAATAGTGTTCTTCCCTGATGTATCATGGCCTCCTGCCCATTCCACAACTTAAAATAAATGCTGTTTTATGGGACGTGGGACGGCTGTGTCTGGGGCATGGCGCACATGGTGGCACACAGGGTGGGGGAGAGCCCATGGCACTCTACAAGGTGGGTACCCAGTTACGGGAGCCTCATGCTCACTATGGCAGACTCAGCAGGTCTGGAAAGTTCAGCAGAGGAACATACAAGTGAAGAGGGCAGAGGGAGTATTTGTGACCCATTTAAATGATAATGCTATAGGCATTTCAGAAAGACAGGAACAAAAGATCTGATTAGAGTCAGGCCAAATGTAAGAAAAATTTACTCAGTCACAGAACTACAAAACTACTATCTTGTTGGGCTTAGTATAACAAGGTCAATAGCTTAGATTAGATGAATAGATGAGTAGTACAGATACTTAGAGAGGGAGTTACTGTTGCAAAAAATAGCAGACCACATTAAAGCCTGGCACCTAATTTAAATTAAATAACAAAAGATAAAGTAAGGGGGGATTCCTATTTTGGCAAAAATGCAAAATCCCCCAGACTAACCGTGTCAATGTAGTGAAATTACAAAAGACCAAGAGAAAGAGTCAAAATCCACTCTGCCAAATTCCTGGGCATGACCCACATTCATGACTTAAAGATATCCATGTGAAATCAATATCTAGACTAAAACATGCAAGGGCAAAGTACTTGTGAAGAGAGAGGAATGAAAGAAGTATTAACAATAGGCACTTGAGCTCCTGTATTAAAAGCAGAGGGGGAAAACATGACATCCTTGCAGATAAACTATGGATGTGTCTCTTTTCTTGTATGTTAAATAGAAACTCTGAAATCACCTAATTTTAGTCAAAGGTGGAGTGAAAGCCTTTACAGTCAGAAGTAGGGAGAGAGGGCAGAACCACAGCAGTCCAGATTTATAGTATTTTAAAATTCCATGGAATCACACCCTGAATTCCCACGAGGGAGCTGAAAACCAAAGACAGAAAGATCTTTCTGGGACAGGGCAGCTGTCCTGGCAGCCAGCTCTGATGTTCCCAGCTTTGACAAGTGAGAAGCCAAGGTGTGGGTGAAACTGCTGAATGACAGTCTATGTGAAACCTGAGCCAGTGACTGGGGTACCTACACTGAAAGGTGCAGATGATCCTGAAACAAAGACTCTGTCCAGGGCTCTGTCCTGCAATGCCTTTCTAAGAAACTTCAGTAATCATAGGATTTGAAAGAAATCATAATGAGGCACTAGAAGACCAGGAAAGCATCCGACAGGGATTTTGAGAATTCATATTCTTCATGTGCATTAAGTCATCACAGCCCCTCTCCAGCTCCATGACTCATTGTTGGTTCTCAAGATGAACAGGGTACTTCCAGCCTAAAAATGAGTTTGAGCAGTCTGCCTGTGGTTCTCTAGGCTAAAGTGGTTATGATCATTTGCTAGTATGGGTCATTATCACTGGAAGATGAAAATATCCTTTATATGTTGAAGGAATGATCAGGAAAGCTCCCAGGTTTCCTTGGGGGATCCCAGCCTTTGCACCCTAGGGCCATTACAGTGAGCCTTCTAGTCCAAAAGGGAAACGTCTGGGTAATTATATTGTGGAAAATGGACTTTAAGCACATTCTTCAAATGTATGTAAAGATATTTTCCACTGTCACAGGGCCAGCAAAGCTGACTTAGGAATTAAGCTGCGAATAGAGGCATTAGAATATCTCTTACACACCACACCTGTGAATCCTGGCATTGAAGGTGATGAAAACTCACAGCGCTCTGTGATCCAGCACAGGAAGACAAATCCTGAGTCACACTGGGATGGACTTTTAGCTCTTTGAGGAGAAACCAATGTTTGCTCCCAAACCCGAGGAAAACAAGCTCTGTCAAGAACCAGAGGTATGGTAGAATGGTAAATACCATGGGAGGTTAGATGAGACTTCCTCATATTCAGTATGAGACCTAGCCTAGTCAAAGAGCTGCAAAGGGGTTTGGAGGGTGCTCATCACCTGCTGTAGGCATCTGCTCATTGCTCACCAGTTGCAGAGGTGAGGAAAGACTGGGAGAGACTGGTGGGAGAGACTGTCCTCTCCTGTCTGAGAGGTTCAGCTCTGCTGCTGGGACCTGGAGGAGAGTTTGCTGAGCCTGATTAGAAGACCCTTGTCCTGCTCACTGTTATGATTCACTGTGGACTAAGGGTATTTTCTAGTCAAGCTGTAGAGTAAGAAAAAGGCACATCAAAATCAATTGATTCAAACAAATCCTCTTTCCTGAGTGGCAAAATTATCAGAGGCTATTTCAGATCTGAGTCTGTCAATAAAACCATTCCTTGGCTATGTCTGTGCAAGTGAAATAAGCAGGGCAAGGATACCAGCTCTATCGTTTGATCATCCATGCTGTTTAATTGCTAATACTCTCCCTGGCATAGTTTCGAGCTCGGTCCCAGACAATGCCTGGGCACAGCTGGGGGACAGCACAGGCCAGGGACTGTTCTCAGGAGGCAGTGAGTGTTCTTTGTTTTGGGGAGTGAAGACAGTTTAATCACATAAACATAAGCAGTGCTGGACCACTTGCCCATAGGAACAGAGGAGGGGCCTGGATGTAGCCTGTAAGTTCAAATGAGGTCCACAGCTCTGGCTTTTCTTTGATGACAGGGAATGGTGGCTATAAATTCTTTACCCTCTGAGAATCTTCTGCTAGAGCTGATTAAGCATCTATTTCCTACCAGATCAAGCTCTTACAAAGTGTCCCTAAAAAGAAAGGGGGTAGGTGGTCTTGCAGAGAACAGGCAGCTTAATTATCTAATCGTGGGAGGCAGTGTCTGCTGTCTAATAGTCTAATGTTATTTTCTCATGGGCCGTGTACACATGAGAAAATTCAGTGCAACAAGTAAGAAGGGAAGGGGAAGAGGAATGAGATGGTCGGATGAAGTCTTGAAATCTCCCAAAGCCAAGAAACTGGGAGCAGTCCAAAGTAAGCATATAAATTTGTGAGGAACTTAGGGTAGTAGATGTTGGTCTATCTGACCAGTGATTTTTTAGATTGCTGATGAGAAGAAAAAGGAGCCAAGCTCTTTTCCTTAACTGTGCTCCTGAGGGTGTGCTCAGCACTACAAAAGCTGCTCTAAATACTTCAGAAGACCAGCAGTCCTTGAGGCATTTTGAGCAATGCAAAGCGAGATGACTTCCAGATGTTGTATGGGAGTCACAACCCAAGAGCACCTTTTCCTTTCCACTCTGAGGCAGAAGAACAAGGAAGAGGAGACTGAAAATGAGAGACGTGGGGTTCAAGCCAAAACAAAGACATGTGCCAAGAAGTTATCATCTTTTGAGCTCTTCATGAGCTCTATGCATAACACCTTTACAGGCTCAATATTTTCTGGGTATATGGTTTACTGGTTGACAAACACACACAGGAATGCTATCTTACAGCAGGATATGTCCCTTGGACAATGTAAAGCTGGTGACTGTGTGTAGCACCCAAATTCATAAAGGTGGAACAAGCATTCAACAAAATATGAATTAAAAAAAAAAAAAAGCTTAAGATGTATTATCTTGCTCCTATAAGGCCAGAAAAAAAAAAAAAGAAAATAAACGTAAGTGAAGAAAAACCACACCCCAAGTTTGAATGGGTAACCCACAATGCAAGTGAGAAAATAATCCTGAGGAGCACGTTTTGGTTTAGCCATAAGGAAAACTGGGAAGCTGGGTACGCTCTGCTCTTTTTTATACCACCATGCAGTATTTTGAGGAGGGTTGTGGCACTGTGCCCTCGGGGAACCACAGCATGTCTGCGCTTATCACTTCAAGGACAACAGACTTCGTTCCTAAATGCGGTTATTGGGAATTCTATCATTCAGTGAAATTACAGCAAGACTGAATTTGGCTTGAAGCACTATTTATGTAGCCTTGAAAATGTCCTCTTCATAGAGTCAGGAATGGCCAAAAATCCAGGAAATCTTGTTAAGAATTAATAGTGAAAACAGCATTGATGTCACTTATACATGTGGCATGCTGGGTACCTCAAAGCATATTTAGAGCAGGCAGTAAACAATGGCAAACCAGGGGAAGCAGGATTTTGCCTGCCTTTTGAAGACTGTTAGCTGTATTTACTTTTATATTGCGATGTTATGTGTATACAGCACTCTGCCAAGCAAGATATACTTTTTATTGACCTACTTGTGTTCCAATTTATTGCTAGTGACAGCTGTTGTCAATGATCTGGAGAAAATAAATTGAGAATAAAGCAAAGACAGACTGATTGGTCAAAAAAATTAGTTGTTTTAAATCAAATATAAGGGATTTAGTCTCTTACAAACTATATATTCTGATTAAAATGAAGACTTTAAAGCCATGGCTGGATTACAGTAATTCAGAACTTCATGGATTATGAGATGAAATACTTCATAGGCATCATTTTGGACAAAATGCTGCCATTAGGATTACTACATAATTTTAGACCTACTGTATTGCCTTTCTTCAAATCCTCTGCTGTGGTACTATAGGAATTTGAAAGACACTGGCTGCCATGTTTAATTTGATCCTTCTAACATGTGAATCAAATTTGTTGTCATTTAACATTTGCAGCCAGTCTAATCTGCTACATTTCAATGACTTCTCTGCACAGTAATTTCAGAATCAAGGTCTAGTATAGCTGGTATTCTGGTGGTGTTTCCTAGATACAGGTTGTGGATGACACTTGTAGTACATGAAAATCTCCCTTCTCTAGTTAGCACAATGGGCATTTAACTGTTTCTGGTTTTTAAGGGCAAATTAAGACATATTTGATTCTGTGTTTTATCTTATTTGGCTTTTTAGATTGCTTTTTTTTTAATGGGCCACAAGTTGCTTGGGGACATTCTACATGGAAGGCACTATACACAAACAGTTTCATTGTGTCTCTCTCTGAAAAGGTGAAACAGTTTTGCTGAAGATGCCTGCCAGAGAAATCACATGTATCACTAATGGAGAAAGCAAGTGATAAAAGCCTCTTAGATGATAGAGACAGTGAAAAATGCATTTTTCCTATGACAGTATTCTAGGGGAAAAATGAAACAAACCATTCCTCCTGGTTTTTGTCAGCATCTTGAGGGAAAAATCAGATGAAGATACAATAGTTGTAGCTGTTTCTGATTGTAGTTTTTTCTAATCCAAACAGATGAGCACATCCTACAGTTTTGATTTTTATCAGGCTCACTGATACCTTTCTGCCTTGTATATACATGTTTAAACTGCAGAAAAATTGAATGGTTTCAAGTAAATTATAGATGATAAAGTATTTTAAGAGAGATGAAGAGTTAGGTAGTACTTCTAAACAGTTTCAAATTTCTTCAATGGAGATTGTTGAATAAATGCACTGGAAGAGTTAAATAACATGGAGGGAAGTGGAGAAGGAGGGAAAATAAGGATATATACATAGGGGAGGGTTATCTCCAAAAGGGGCAGAAAAATTGATTGCATTTATTCAACTTACATCTCCTTATGACTGCCATGAATACACACAGAAATTAATCTCACTGGCCTTCTTTTCTTGACGTACGAAACAGTTACATCTTTTTGAAGTCTGTAGGAATGCTTTATACCTTATAGTAGGAAATCTGGATTCTCTTTATGAGAGGCTGCTGTCCCTCTAGTTGTCCCTGAGACCAGGTAGAGTGAACAAACCCTACTACTACTACTACTACTACTACTACTGTTATTATTATTATTATTATTATTATTATTATTATTATTATGATGATTAAATCCCAGTTCTGGTAGAAAGCAGTGCCTGAGAAAACAGGGGTGTTATCCCAGGGCTTCCTTTGGTATAAAAGAGTTAGAGATGTTGTGGATGAAAGTCTGGGAGTACGCAAGGCGTGTCAAGGTCACACAGCTTACAGAGCTCCAGGCAGTCTGAGGCATAGCTTGAACAGAACCTCTTCTACACTAGCCAGAAAAAAAAAAAAAGTCAGTATTTTCAGACCAGAACATTACCAAGTCAAAAAGAATCTGGATTTTCTAGATACTAGGATTTCAACCTTCAGTTTCACCTTTATACCTTATCTAAATAACACCACATCCTAAAGGACCTTGGGAAACGAAACGGCAATTTTAATTTACCAAAAAGAAAAGAAAGACAATTACAAGGTGAAATTATTTTCAGAGGAGGAAAGCAGGGGATGTTTGAAGGACGTAGTGGAGGTGGGGAGGGCCAGGTATCCCTCCAGGTACTCATGCTAACCACTGCTGCTTCCTACTCGCCCTGCCTTTGTGATACCTTTTTCTGAGCTGCAGTAGCAATGACAGCAGCAGCTGTCAAGGCTCAGGGATGCAAGGCTCCCATATGTCCTCTCCCCTTGCTCCAAAGGGCGCAAAAGAAGGCTGCCCCTCTCACCCTACCTTGCTATGGTTCTGTATATATTAGTAGTCTGATGTGTGCATAATTAATGCCAGAGCCTCAAGGATACTAATGGCTTTAATGGCCCTAACCTGTTTCATGTGGGGCCTCCCCCCGCTCTGCCCATGGGCCAAAGAAATCCATTTAAGCTCAGGTCTGGGTCTTCACTCCCTGTCCAAGCTCATTGTTAAGTGTGCCTGTCTTCAGCCCTTTCACAGCCGTGCTTGTGCCTGGCCATGGCTCTCACTCATCTGGACCCTGACCTGGGGCCTGTCTTCCTGGCTGAAGCTCAGAGCTGCCTCGTCACTACGCACGCCTGGGGGTCACTGGGCTGTGCCCGACCCTCACAGGGCCTGGTCCTGACCTGACTTCCTGCTCTGACCTTGGACCTGCATCATCACCATGGACTTGCCTGAGGATCTGGGCTCTTGTTTGAACCTGTCTCCATCCTTGGGCCTGCCCTGCTCACCTTGTTTGGGTGTTCTGGGACCCGACCCTTGGCTGGCATGGCCCCTGCCCTGTCAGATGTGTTCTGCCCCTTGGCTCCTGGCTCCCTGTCCTTGAGGGAACAGCCAGTCCTCACTACTTCCTAATGATTAGAGGCTTAATTTAGGATGAAAAATGAAAGTTTATACAGTATGTCTCATTCATGGCTCAATGCACAGTATTACTATAATACTTTTGGCCATGATTCAGCTCCTGTTGGACAAATTGTATTTTTCTGTCTTCAAATGCAGCAAATGACATTGTTTTCTTTATTTTAAAGTCATCTGTACTTACATTTCATCAAAGATAAGCTTTGTCCTTCTGCAGTCCCTGGGTGTGCTGGACAGAGGTGACCAAGGCTCTGTTTGGGACTGGGGTTTATTGCAGAGAAGAACGTTTTCTGAATTGATGTGAATTGCTTTCTAGACAACAAACAGCAGAGAAGACATTGAGGAATTGGCTACTAACTTCAAAAAAAAAGCAGCTGATAAACAATAGAGTGTCTTTGCATTGTGTTGTAACGTGGCAGTTAGTTTTCCTCCTGTTTTAGCATGGAGTATGTAAAACTATCCTGTCACTGATAGCCACAAATTCACAGATATTGCTCAGAGCACTTTGTAAAGGGCTCGAGTTTCAATGTGATATACAGAAGAAACAGAGCTGAACTATTAGTAACTATCAAAACACTCTGAAACACAGTAAGTGAAATTATTAAAGAATAGTTCTGTTGTGGTCATTTAGAAGATCAAGTTATATCTGTAGTCTTCAGCTTCCAAACTAGCATTGTTCCTTGCCTTGGGAGAGCAAGGCTCACTTGTTTGACTCGTTTCACGCCACACTGCTGATGTGCCTGTGTGGTATGAATTTGTAGCCCAAGGTCCAGGTTTCTTTCTGCTGTAGGCCCCTGATCAGCTTGAAAGATCACTGCTCCTCGCCACAGGGGAAGCACATGTCTTTTGGCAGGATCTCACGCATTCCCTCGGCTGCGGCCCCGTTCTTCCTGGGGCCTCAGGAGCCCTTCGTCCCACCGAGTGACCTGCCGTGTGGGCTACCGTGCACTGGCACAGCGCAAAGCAGAGTGACCCGCGTTGCTTTTGGTTGATAACCATTGCCAGAAAACACTGTTCTTCCTCCATCAAGTGACAGAAACCCAATAGGGAAATGGACAAAAAGCTCAAGCGGATAAAAGCCACTCCCTGGCTTGTGGTCTCTGACAGAAATTCAAAGGACTGCTTGGGCACGCCAGTTAGGTGCCAGATGGGAAGACGGGATAAAACAAAGCTACCTTTAACATTTATAGTTCATGAACTCTCATCTTCTCTATGGCACATCCAGATCAGTTCAGCAGGCTAAAGTTTTCAGATGAATAACCAGATACATAAGAATTTTATTGCAAAGGTTGTTAAAATGTTGACCAAATGGTGCATTGCTAGGCTATGCAGAAAATCTCAGTGAAACGCATTTGCTAAGGGTGTGGATCATAAAGCAATCACCTTTTACTTTTGATTTCCAGCACATTTGCCTGTGAAGGAATTTAAATTGTTTTCAAGATACCCAGTGAAGAATCATATCATTATAATTCTGAATGGGTTATAAACCTCTGAACTTACGTTTTAGAAGTTAAAATGTTTAAAAATTTACATTTAATCCACGAAAAAAATATTAATGACTATGATATGTTAAAATGCCTTTTTATTGGAATATTTTTATGTAATTAATTTTATTTCAATTTACCAAAAGCCTCTGTGAGATAGTCTTGAAACACACAATTTATGATAACTTGTTTTTGAAAAAGTGTCCAAAATTAAGATTATAGTTACTACTTCCCCCTCCACTCTCAAAAAATAAATATATTTAAGTATATACATATATACTTAACATATACTGTGTGACCAGTTACCCCCACAGCAAAAGTGGCTGGAAGAGACTGCTGCTACAGCTCAGGTAGTTTGCTTTCCTGAAAGTTGCTTAGGCACTAATACCTAGGCTTTTGAAGCCTCTTATGTATCAAATAACAAATACAACAAATAGATATCGGATAAAATATATAAACGGCTTTTGTAGCAAGGAGAGGAGCATGGGCCTTTCTAGCAGCAGCAGAGTGCCCTAACAGGTTGACTAGATGCTCCAGCAGTGGACATCAATATGATGGTACCAACTTGCTGCTTCTAGGTATTTCACACAAAGCAGAACAGCTTCAAGGGGAGGACGTGACAATATTCTGCCCTTGATCTTCTACCGGCAGTGTCCTGTAGGCTGGGGAGTAGGGTATGATTTTGAGAGGTGAGAGGGAGAGAGAGATGTGAATTCCCTCAATCAGAAGAGCTAACAGGCTCTTTACTCCAGCATCCTAATCACAGAGCTCATGCATAAATGGGGACAGCATCTACTGCTCTCTCTCCGTGCTCTGAAGGCAGTGGCTACCACGCGGTGTAGTAATATGGACTCATCTGGGCGAGCGCTCTGGACACATTTAGTGTGAGCAAGACTCTCTGATAAGTATCTGAATGCCTGGGCTCTGATGGAGCTGAGTTGTGAGGCTGTTCTCCGGTGTCAAGAGTAAGCAGAAGTGTCTGAGAAAGTTGGTTGTAAGACATGTAGGAGAACTTGTCTGCAGGCACACTCATGGTTAGGCAGTGGCTGAGTAGAGGCCTTATACAGTAGAGGCCTTATGCACCACACTTTTGGATGTAGGAGGCTTGCATCGTGCCCAAGCCATACTCTGGAGGCCTAAAGCCATTCGTTTTGGGCCATTAGCTTTTAGCTTTTGCGTATGTGGCCTTTGTTATTTGTCCGCTTTACAGCCTGTCTTCTTTCCTTTCCTCTGTGCCTTGCTAAACTCCAAACCAGAAAAACTCAACTTACAATACAACATTCATTATGACAATTTTTTTGCATAACATTCTGCAAAACTATCACAGACTGCAATACGAAGTGAAAAATATACAGCTGGGCTTTGTATTGTGAACAACAGCATAAACTTACATTGAAGTCTCCGGGATGTGGCTGTGACTGGATTTCACCCTTATGTTTTTTGCTGGAGGAGATGGAAGGTAATAGACTGCTGCCATTAGGTCTGCTGGAGGAAGTTAAATCATCGTTGGAGTATTTGTGTTTTGATGCATCAGAGAGGGGAGAGACGGGTGACCGAAGCATTTTCTCATTTTTATTTATTGGTATTGCCAAGCTGGAAATGGAAATTACAGTAATGGAGTGTCACAAAGCTGGCTTTGAGAAAGGTAAATGTTTTATATATTACCAAAACTTTGAATTTAAAACCTGCTGGCAGGATAAAGTCTATTGGTATCTGGAAACAAGCTTACAGTATTGGGACCAAGAGTTCATTTACAAATTTGTATCATGTTTCTCCTCTTTCCCTTCAAGGCAAATTGTAATTCTGGAGTTAATATAAAGTCTGTATCAGAGTACTTGAAAAAAAATACAGAGATAAATGGCCACTTGCTCACCGTTTCTTAAGGGATAGCTGGAGACGAAGATTAGGCTCTGAAGTGTAAGTTCAGGTTATGGAGCCCTATTTCACCATTACAGGTGACAATTTATAAGCCATGGCAATAAAACCATATGTGAACTAAAACAGGAAATGTGTTTAAAGATGACTGGCTTGTCTTTGTGCTCAGTGCCCAGCCTTTGGTAGCACTGTTTATACTAATCTAATACAGATTTTCAAGACAAAGAAAGATAGGCTGGTACTGCAGACAAAAGGAAACATATGCAAACAGTAGATGTAGAGAAATGTCAGCTGCTCTGTCTTCTAAAGAAGAAAGCTCTCACACAGACAGTATTTTCAGCTTTCATTTATTTGGGAGAAGCTTTGGATGAGGAGAAATCAGACAGACCGTAAAAATATGCCCAGAAATAAACTTCAGATGCACTAATTTGAAGAAAATATTTAGCTGAAAATCTTAAAGCAACACCCACAAAATAAAAGTTTTTTTAAGGAGACAGTTTACATTAAGACTAAAACTGTGATTAAGGTCAGACAGACTATTTTAACACAATACCTTTCCCTGTCACATTCCCCTTTATTCAGCCTATTACTTTTTATGGACAATTCTCACTTCTTTATAGTTACTGTATCAGACAGTATACACTTAATGGAATCGCAAAAAAGAATATGGTACAAACTATACTTTATTTCTGCACATCATTTCAGGGAACAGAGCTAATTAAATGTGCTCTTATCATACATTTGTCCATTTATCTGGCAAGTCTTTAAAACTAGCTGTGAAAGAAGCCATGAATTGCAATTCAGAACCTGTTCTGTTTCCGACAGTGTAGTACCTTTAAAACACAACACGAACTGTTTTGCTTTAATGACCAACGCTGTTTACGAAAGCAAGAATCAGGGTGGGTAAGACGGACAACTGTGCCCTTCTTCTCCCCCTAAGAAAAACAAGATCTTTAGCACTATTTTGAATGTGCAGGCTGATGCTGTCATTTCTTTTCCTCTTTTCCAACATAAACCCATGCCTTGCCTAGCCATGTTTATATATCACTGTCAAAGTGCAGGCCTAACGCATCCAAGAGAAGCCATAGCTCTTTGGAAGTGTACGCAAGCCTCAAAAGCTTGGCTCAGAGCTTGTGAGGAGTAGCTGCAATTTCTAGTTGTGCTGCAGACCTTCTACATGGCCTTCAGCACATTGCGCAGGGCCCACCTAAGTGTATTGCGAGCAGTCAAACTGCAGCAGCACAATCATCTTATAGAACCATAGAATTATAGAATCGTTTAGGTTGGAAGAGACCTTTAAGATCATCAAGTCCAACCGTTAACCTAACACTGCCAAGTCCACCACTAAATCATGTCCCTAAGCTCCTCATCTACACGTCTTTTAAATACCTCCAGGGATGGTGCCTGAACCACTCCCCTGGGCAGCCTGTTCCAGTGCCTGACAACCCTTTCGGCAAAGAAATTCTTCCCAATATCCAATCCAAACCTCCCCTGCCACAGCTTGAGGACTTTTCCTCTTGTCCTATCACCTGTTACTTACGCTGAGAAGCTGTGCAGAAGAACCTGCAGTGAGCTCTGGTCTGCTGGGAGTGGGCAGATTGTGGCACCCGATGTAGGTGCAGGATATTTGGGGTTTTGACATTTTTTGACGCTGCAGCCTTTCTTGTCAAACAGGACCTTGCTCAGTCTGCACCTCAGACTGTAATTCCACAGTAGAAAATGCTCATGTCTGAAGGTGTTTTCGCTCCTCTCTTTGCTACCAGCCCTCAGCTGTGCTGACAAAACTGTCTGTGTGGCTCTGCTGGGAGCTGAATAATAATAACCCAGACCCCCCCAAAAAAAGAAAAAAAAAACAAGAAGAAAGAGTTCTGGTTTCAGACAAGTTTCTTGAATGAATTTACAGGAGACCCTCACAGGCAGCTATGGTGGCATAACTGGAGGGGGGATGTGCCAGCATGAGCAGCCGCCGGTTGCAAGAGGGACAGGAGGTCCTGGTATCTGCACTGCTGGGTTAGCTACAGCCTCAGCAGCCCATCCTCAGCTGTGGGGATATTAGCATTTGGTATCATGTCCTACGGTAGCATAAACCACAGAAACATCTTGGAAGCAGGGCAGACCAGGGAAGAATCAGGAGGCAAATATACATTTAAGACCTTCCTTCTTCTTTGTTTCTTTAACGTACAGTTGCTACCAGGAGTAGTGAATATAATGTCAAGCAAAACACGAATTATTGTCCTGCTTCCAGGAAGCACAGAATTAACCCTGTGTCACAGCAATCTATGACAGCCATGCTATTCTCTGAAAAAATTCTCTGACGTAAAACATATGACACTGCGGTAACAGGAATGGCATGCCTGCATGCAATCATCCACAATAAACCAAACTGTTCTGTGTATTGTTTTCACTTTATGAAACATATGTGACATGTCAGGACAAAGAAATTGAATGCATATTTTTGAATAAGCACTATATATATTAGTTTTCTCCATTATTTTTTCCAGTATTAACGACAAGAATTGCTCAAACTCATCGGTGATGTGTGCAACAGAAAAGCCTACTACAACAAATACAACTGTTCTCTAATTTTAGCAGTTCCACCCCAAGAGATACCCTGATACTACCAGAAGATGATTTTTTTTTAAAATACTGATGACCAGCATGTACTAAGCAGCATGCAGCCGAACTCTGAAAAGATGCATGTCTAAGTTTGAATGCTGGAAGCCTCCAGAGAAACTCAGTGTGATTGATTTGACATTGATAGGAGTCTGTGTGCATAAACCGTGCCAGCAAATGCTAAATATTCATCATTCGTTTCATGCCCTGCATCCTTTGAAAATCTCATTGTTTTTATAAAAAGTCTGAATTCTTTGTCCTAAAATACCTACTAATTACACGGAATACATTGCTTGTAATCTCAAAAATATTGGATCTCAAATGTATTCTGGAGCGGCGTATTGCTGGCATTGTTACGAATATTTTTCTCAATCTTTTCCATAGAGTTTATAGATAATTGTATTTATACAGTCAAACTTTAAGTTTGAAACTCGTAACACCGTAAGGAAAGAAAAGGCTATAAGATGGTTGCCTGTGTGAATTGGTACCTACAACACAGTGTTTGGGAATACGTCTCGGATGATCGCACTGCTCTAGCTATAATTACTCATTCCATGAGCCTCACACTTGAACTCACAACTTCTTTGTGCAATAGGACAAAAATGCAAGTATATAAATGTGTCAGGAGCTGCTAACTTGTTCATTAAACCAGAAGAAAGGAGAATGCAGTGGGTAATTTTTCAACATAAAATGTGATAATTAAAAAATAAATCCTATTAAAGGAAAAAATAACACACGGCATTAAACTGCAACTACTTGTATGACTCAGTGGTAAATAAGAAGGAAAATGCTTACCTATTTTCATTCATATTGCAGTGATTTGCTGTTGTGATGCTGGGCGCAGAGGCAGCTAATCGTGAAGAACTCTCTCGCTCTAAGTGAGTCTTCTTGATGTCTCTGCACTCTTCCTCATTCTCACACTGAATAAAGAGAAAAATAATAATCCTGTAGGTTTTGGATTTCCTACAGATCCAAAAGTATTTCAACAAGTCAGGGGCTGGCATTGTCTGGCATTTTGGTATTAGTGATGACACTTTCTTTGAGCATATACCTAACATGGATTAGAGATGATTAATCCATGTCTTAAAAAAATAAAAACTAAAGAGGTAGTGTGTAAACAAAGGTGTAGAATATAAAACTTAAATTGTTCCAACCACTTCCCCACTTGCACCTCGGGATATTTTTTCTTTATATTGCCCTCTTTGCCCATCTCCTCTGCGCTCTTCTCTTGCCTGGTCCTCAACCTCATACCTCTTTTGTCTCTCCCTCTCTTTTCATGGCATCAGGGACTATGCCTATACTAGTAAATACAACAGATCAGCAACTGGTCCTGAGGCCAGCTGGCACGGCACAGCTCTCACCCATGCACTCATCTCGCTCCTCCTTCAAACCAAGGTATGCCACATTCAGATTGCCTTTTGGGAGGGGACCTTAGTCTGGTCCTGAGCGAGGGCCAGACACTGTCTGGAAGAACAGAAGTTGACCCAGGCCAAAACCAAGGTAGCAAGCATGTTAACAGTTAAATAAAGCGTGTGACTGCATGCCACCGCTTGGGACTGCACCCTGGCCCTATCTGACCTACTAGTATGAACATAGCCAATGTTTCCTGCCACTATTTAATGTCATGTTTTGTTCCTTAGGTTCTACCGTTGGCTCCCAATGGCCCTGCTTTCCCAGCCTCCTGCAAGGTCCACACCCTTTTCACTTCTAACACTTCTCCAATTTCCAGTGCTGGCTGAGTTTTACTTGTGATCTGGTGATTCTGCTGTATTTATTGCCTTGCTGCATGGCAACAACATTTTTGTGTTACCTGCTGCCACTGTGTCTACTGCTACAGGGTTAACATTGTAGCTTATACTCCACAGGAGTGAAGATCTTCTCACACCTCAGTGCTTAACCATCCTCCTCTGTCTCTAAGTTGCTCATCTTGAGATCATGACAGAGGTGGAAGGAATAAGGACCTCTTTCTAACTTTGCAGTTACACCTGGTAATCCATTCTTATTAGTCTTATTCTTCAAGTCTTTCGGGAAGGGGGATTACACATTGTGAGTTTGCGTGCAGCTTTCCCATTGAGGGTCTTATTTGAGGTTGAGGGGCAATATGGTACTCCAGGAATGCCTTGTATTTATTATATCGCTAAACCCACAAACAACAGCAATGCTTTAAGACAGAAGAGTAGAAGATAATATGTGCCACAGAAAGTTGGATTAAGCATTTCTAGCATGATGATTGCATTTATTTTGCTCTTCTGTCATGTCCTCCTGTTTCCTTCTGCGTGTACAGCCTGGCACTATCCCACTGGCATCGCCTATGACAGCAAACATAAATCTTTTGCTTCTACCACTCTTTCTTGGCCTGTTCCCCATCATTGTGTACTGTACAATTATTTCCATGCTACTTTCTAAAGAAAATGCAGACAAACGCATCTCAAAGCTTATCATGGCTCTCTGTTATGGCTCTACCAGTGGCCAGAACAGGGTTGCCACCTTTCAGATACTAAAAAAAAAGAACCAAAAAATGGAAAAAGATAAAAAAAGGAAAGACTGCTTTAGATAAACAGTCTCCCAAAATATACAGATCAATCTGCACACGTACAGTAGCTCAGAGGGCAACAGATGACTGCACAGACAAAACTGTCCAGAAATTAAGCAGATGGCAATTTTGGGGGCAAATCGATGGCAATTTTGGGGGCAAATCAGTACAAATGGACCAGAAAGCTTCCTTGGTGGACAGCTGTGGCCATGGGATGGAGGGGACTTGCTCCTTGGCTCAGAAAGGGTGTGGGAGAAGCAGGGCGGAGGGGTGGATGTGACCAGAGGGCTGTGCCCACCCGGCTGCTGTGACGGTGCTGCTGGGGAGGGGGCAGCTAATGGACTACACTCCCACTTCTACACCTGTCTGAGAGCCCTGAGGTAAAAAGGGGCCACCGGCGTGCGAGGGAGGCAGGTTGCAGAGCCAGGCAGGTCCCAGGTCTCTGCAAGCACATCCCCCACGAAGCTGGGGCTCCCTGCCAGGACTGAAGGGCTCACCTCTTATTGACAACCCGAGGGGAAAAAAAAATGCTGCCTCTCCTTTTTCCACACATGCAGTGATACCGTGCAGACTGTGACAAGATACATAGCTGTTTATATTCCCTTTGCCAACCTAAGCATCACCTCCAAATGCTCAGGTTTTGAGAGAAGCCTCAAGAGAGAAAACTATCCTACTAAAAAGGCAGTGCCTTTGCTAAGGCGTGGAAACCTGTGTGCCAGCAGCAAACGCTGTCTCCAAGGGGCTGTGATCCCTCGCGGCCAGGAGTTTCATCACCTCCTGGGATGGCATCTCCCCTGGGGCTTGGCCAGTTCCTTCACCGTGAGCAGGGACAAATCCCAGCTCTGAAGTGCTGGCCCGGAGAAGACACCGCCATCAAGCACTGGACGCGGGCACAAGCGATGCTTGCCTCCCACTTGCCGGAGGCCCCCCTACCCGCCCCGATCGGTCCCCCTGAAGCTCACCTTGCGTTTCCTTCTAGATTTCGGTAAACCCTTCTCTGCGGGGGGGTCAGCACTACTACCCTGCGGGAGGCTGGCCGCCTGGTTTGCTCCGGCGCTCATGGCCAGCGGCTCTTCAGGCAAACGCTCTGGAATCCTGGACAAAAGAGCCAAGTCAATGTTGACCCACAGCGACTTTACCTCATCACTGTCTTTCAGAGGAGAGAGGAGCTCATTCCTACCGAAAGGAACCAGGGTGTAAAACTGTTCCTCCAGCTCCTTTGCTATTTCACTACTAGTCCTGGCATTAATGGAGCCAAAGGCACTGCAGCCGCCGTGGGGTTTGCTGGCGGCGCCGGTCCCCGCGTCCTTGGCGCGCGGCTCGGCCCCGGCTGCCGCCGGCGCCTTGGGCAGCGGGCGCTCCTCCCGCTCCGACTCAGAGCCCGAGTCAGAGGAGGATGACGAAGATGAAGACTCGGTCTCGATGAACTCCTTGGATTTGGGCGCCGTTTTGCTCGGCCCCCGGGCCCGACGCTTCTCGCCGGCTGCAGCCGAGCGAGGCTCCCGGCGATGCCCCGCTCTGCAGCCACTGCCACTGCTGCCGCCACCGGGCCGGGCCCTCGGCGCCTCCCCAGCAGCGCTTTCTGGAAAGCTGTGGCTCCCGGGGGGCTCCTCCGTGCCGGGGCAGTGGGGGCCGTCGCCGGCAGAGGTCCTCTCGGCCCGCCGCGGTGCCTTCTTCCCCGCTGCCCGCCTCGGAGGCCCGCCGTCAGCAGCGGGGGGTGACTTTTGCCGGCTGCCCTTGCTGCCTGGCGCTTTGTTGGCGGTCCTGGGCCGCGATCCGTCCCCGACGGCGGCGGCGGCGGTGGCACGGCCCTCCCCACTGCGGTGCTCGGCCGGGCCGGTGGCCGGGGTCTTCTCGCTTTCCTGCCGCTCCGCCTTCACGTGGCCGTAGTAGGGATGGGCCTCCAGCGCCGGGCCGTCATGGTGGGTCAGGATGGGTGCTTTGTGCGGGGTGACTTTATTCAGCCACTTGTCCAGCTGCCACTTGTTGGACGAGGGCGGCTCGGGCTGAAAGAGAAACAGATGGCAATGAATTTAGTGTCGAGACCCTGCTGCCCTCGCCCCGGGCCTCCCTCAGGGACACTGAAACGCCGGGTCCCTCTTGGTACCACAGAGATTTTCCTCTGGTCAAAGAGCCGCCCCCAAGCCATGGCAAGCCCCTGGCACTGGCCCTGCGTGGCAGGATGGGAGACGTGGGGCATGCCTCGCAAGTGGGGATATTATTTATGGTTTCAGAATGAGGTTGGGAAGGAGGACGGCTTCCGTGATTCATCATTTCTAAGGATGATTCACGCAGCGCTACTGGCATTGGCTTTACTGGGAAACTCTCCTAAGTTTCCAAATAGGAGAAAATATAGTGGCGATAGGAAGGGAGGAAAACAAGGCGGGGGTACGGCTGAGGCTAAGGGAGGATAGCTAGTAGGAAAGCTAGGGATATGTATTTTGTGTCTTGTGCCATCGCAATGAATACGAAAAGTATTTAAAAAGCATACAACGAGGCATGTAGTGGGGAGCTGGAAGGCTAACCAGGCAGTTCACGTAATTTGTCTGGTATTGACATTATAATCCTGCGAGACCTCACAAACATTTGTTGTGTGGTGGTATTGTCAAGTGCTCATTTTGTGAGTATTGTGCGGCTGTTAGTTTTTCTCTTCGTTCCTGTCACAACACGATCACGTTATAAGAGAGCATCTAGAACATAATGGTGTTTGGACAGTGAAAAAGTGGGATAATTATGATTTCAAATGTAACCACAGCTCAGATAATGTTATTTCAGAACAATGTGCAAATGTTTCCTAGTGCTTCTTGCAATCAGTAATTTGAATGCAATAAAATGAAGAGGAAAGGCAAAAAAACCCCAAAGAAATAAATGATGGAGTAGATGGCCAGCCATAACCTAACCCCAGAGAAGTCAATGTGAAAAGTCTCCTAATTGCCTTAACTGGAACCAAAATTTCATCCACTAGGCTATTGCATATGAATAATCAAAACGCGTGTCATGAGTCTAACGTGAAAACCATCAACGCTCTGGAAGAAAGTTTGCTCATGAGAGAATATCCACAGTCTCTAACTTAAAAGAGTCTCTGACTTAACTCCTTATTTGAAGTAGGTGCCTGAGGGCAACACAGGTTTCCTGCATAGCCAAGGGCATCTCCAGAATCACCCACTGAGGGCTGTATTCACTCTACATGGAGCAAAGGCTCCTAAAATAAGCAAAAAAGTTAGACATCGGAATTCATATGATACAAATATTTCTTCTCGCAAAAATGTCTAATTTACTCATTATCGAGCTAGCCAATACCTATGGGAAGTTTGCTGGATTGCCTTAAGTTTATTTTTTCTTAGGCATACTCCCTAATATATTGCATGAGGAATTTCTTTCCTGAACTGTAATTCTTGAAAATGGATGGGCAGTATTTCTCTTGGATGAAGATATATTTTTACAACTCCTAACTCTTTATCTAAAATAAACAGCATTTTTTTTTTGTTTGTTTTTGCTGAAAATACAGATACATTTGTTTGGTGCCGTTCACTGTGCACATACTGAATTTCCTAGTTATATAATAAAAGGTTCACTATACATGGAAGTCTTTCCACTGTTCAGGTGTATTTAAGAAAAGGACATACATCAGAAGCACGTGGGGAAAAATATACCTCTGCCCATAAGTATAGGTTAGAGTGAGGGCAGCTTGAAAGTTCAAAAAAACTTCCAGCTTTTCTGTTACATCCCATTCTGTCCCTTTATGAACATTGCAATTCTTGAAAACAGTGGTTCACAAAATATGGATTTGAAGGGATCACAGTAAACCAGCAGAAAACAGTGATTAACTGCTACAGTGTCATAACCTGGCAACGTGGTACTTTCCTGGAGTGATATGTCTGCTATTTAGGCAGAATAACTACAGTCCAACTATAAGCCAACTATGAAGTCTAATAAAAAGGATCAACAATGTTGCCAGCTTTACTAATTTTGTCAGGAGTTTCAGGATACTCATTATTTTTTCTTAAAGCCTCAATTCTCAGAATCATGGGCTCAGATGCACTTCCAAGTATTATTTAAATAAAAATTCAAATTCTTGCGGCTGCTGAAAAAAACCTTAAGACATGTCTGCTAAAAAAACCCTTTAAGATGCATCTGCTAAAAGTAAAAAGCCTGCAGCCCATCAGGTAAATTAAAAGAATCCAAATTTAAAAAATCAGAATTTTAAAACTTTTGTCTCACTGTTTTTGGGCCCTGACACAGTTTTGGAATATTTCAAATTGTCAGTGTACATGAGTGATGCCAATTCACTTTTGGAAGTAATTTATTCAATTGATTGCTCTAACTGAAAAGTACTGTACTTTGAAATCACTTAAAAAAACAAGGTACCTTGCAAGAGAACAAAATCATGACAGCCAAGAATGAAGAACAGGCCTGGTAAAAAAAGGGATTGGGAAAAATCAGTTGAAAGTTTTCACTAGTCTGCTTTACATGGCTAACTGCAGTTATCTGTGGGAGAAAAAGAAAATCCTTAATTCTTCAGTCCACATCACCCCCCTGAGCATGTCACATACCATTCTATGGAAGGAAAGTTGGTTTGCTCAAAGTGGGAAATTTTCAGCAGCACGTAAGGATGGAAATATATATGAATATATATCCACAGTGATCAGATAGCAGAATGGTGTCTGTCCCTTGGCTTTTGTGTCACGGAAATATGCTGCCCTCGAGGCCTTGTAGGGAACTGGGCAGTTTTTAATTGGGGTAAAGCTGGTGGTGCCCAGATGGGCGGCAGTAATAGGAGTAACGGTCTGTGATGAAGCTGACTTGCACGGAAATCGGGGTTTGGCATGAAAACCCTAACCAGGAAACTTTATGAGACAAAGATAGTTTCAGGGACCAATGCACCACAGATGTACACATGTGCCAGGCTTCATCGAGAAACAGAAGGATGTGATACACTTCCTTCAAAATTGTGGGTGGATTCATCTGTACAACGTAGACACCTATATCTGAGCTAGTCAACGAGTTCCTTCTCCAGTCAGTGGACTACTCTTCTAGGGTGTGAAAAATTCCCTCTCGAAATAGACATCTGAAATAGGCCAGATGAGCTGGGCCCTAAAAACGTCTATTTCTCTCCACCAACTGTAAAGGGGAGGCTGAGGTGATGAGCAGATGTAGGTATCTACAGTAGAAGTGTCCAAATTTAGGTGGGATGACTCCCACACAGCACATCTATATATCTCAGATCTCTTCAAGGCTACAAGTGCAACCAGAGGCATGAGTGGCATGCATCCAAAAGAAACCTTTGTCAAAACATTATCCAGAAACACTTTCTGGGGTAAAGGGCTGTTAAACAATGTAAGTGTAATGGGGTCACTCTACACTTGTTCTTACAAAGAGGGACCGAAGGTGTAGCTAATACCATGGTAAACTTGAAGCATGACACCACTTTCATTGAGAGATGAGATAGCCTATAATATGTGCATGTACTTAGCCCACTGTGGGGTAGGATTGAGCTATCCGTCATCCCTGCAGTATACTCCACCTATTGTAAATCCACATACTTAATTTACCCTTGTGATAACTTGCTTGTGCTGCCCTGCTATCAAAGATTTCATTCAGGGCAATCCCCATACAAATGTGGTGCCTTTTCATTGTATTTAAGGCATAGATGATGATGATGAAGCAGATGATGATGATTATTATTATTACTACTACTTTATTGCTACTATTAGCACCACTGCTAGCGCTTTATCAAATCAGAACTGGGGATTCCCATGTGTTAGGCACGGCACACATATACTGGAAGAGGTGGCTCCTGCCACAAAGAGTTTTCTGGAGGGAAGGGAGAGTTTAGCTTGTAGTCATTGTCAAAAATAGTCCACGGGACAGCGAAAGCCCATGAATCCTATTTGCAAAGGTAGAGATAGTGTCTACAGTTTGTCTAGTGGTAAAATCCCCTTTTATTCTGAGTGTAGCCGTCAGGAAACTGAATGATGGCTATACTTAAGATGGGAAGCAAAAACTTTTTGGAAAACAAGACAGATGATACAGAAAACGTACCCCTCCTACCCTGCAACCCTAAAACTACAGCTCCTCTTCCCCTGCCTCCCTAATGGAATCTATCAGTGAAGAAAGGCCGGTGAGGGACAGGAGCACGCTCACCAGTTAGCTAGTCTGTTAGATACGCACATTCTTCCTATTTTCCAAGCTAAAGAGAAGAGAGCCAATGCCACAGGGCACCCGAGGGAACAGCAGGGATTCACAGGCAGTGGCTCCTTAGCCACTGGTACTGATGTCCAGGCACTTGAAGGACTTGATGCACGGTGGTCAGGAGGTGGCTCTCTGCTGAAGAGAGAGGAGGGTGGGGAAGAGCATAACCCTACAAATCACTTCAGCTTTGACCTGGTCAGTCACAACGCGGGGACTTGAGAGGAAAGAGTATATCCTGTGATGATGGAATAAGCATGGACAAAAAGTATATTGAATCCTTGAAAAAGAGGAAAAAACTTTAACGGTTGTGAACTACTCACAACAGCAGAGGCTGTAAAGGACATTGCATCTGGTGCGTGGGGCTGGCAGGGCCCAGGACAGGACACCTCTCTCTTCTGGCCTGGTTACTGTTGACTAGCCACTGATGCTTTGTCCCGTGCGATGGCTTCTCTGCTTCCTTCCCGCCCATCACCCCCTCTAGTCCTCCCTGCGTAGTGGGAATTCCCGGTTGTCTAACCAGATTCAGCCTTATTAAAGGTCTGCAGGATAATTCAATGGAACAAAGAACAAACAAACCAAATTCTTAGCTTTTGAAATGTAGCTCTTTCTATGGACTTGACACCAAAGTTTTTTTTCTACCATCTGAAATAATTGCAAGGACAAGACGTCATTGTTTTCCAAGAGTCCTCATTTATGACATTAATTAAGGTCATGCAAAGAATTCATGGCCTCAGCAAAGAAACAGGAGATAGAAGCCTCCGTCCCTTGTTCATAATTTCAGGGTTGGCAGTCCACAAAACTGTAACTACTCACATTAATGTCTGAGGCACCTTAATTTGTCCACATCACTGAAACCAGTCTGAATGTTGTCTCCTGTTCTAGCTCAGCCATTATTCTTAGTTTACTGCAGACATAAAGTGTAGACAGCTGAGCTAGTCACTACAGGCTCTAAATAGTCAATGGAAAGAAACAGACACTTTTAGGGTGCAATTCATCTAATCTATTTTATATGTATGCTTTACAATGAGCTGCTTTTACACTCCAGGTAACTGCATTTAGACACCTGAGAACAACTCAAACATCTCAAAATGAGATGAGGAAAAAAAAACAGAAGAAATGAAACAGCAATTGAATTTCTATATAACCTCAAATGCAGAAGACACACTGTCCTAGAAATAAAAATCTTTGAGCATATGCATCTAATATTTCAGATTATGGGGAAAAAAAAAAAAAGAATGAAAGCCTCATAATGGTCTGCAGATTTCCAGATTAAGTTCCTCGCAACCTGGAAACATGGATTTCCCACCCAGCATTGTGCTGGAGTACTGAAGTTCACTGTACCTGAATTTATCAGTTTATGCTAAAGCAAAAGCAAAGATGTATTTGCTTTTTCTGTCTTATCCAATAGATTAAATTCATTTTAAGACCAGGACTGGAATTGAGTCCACGACTTAAATTTAGGTGGACAGGGCCTCCCTTTAAAGAGCTTCCAAGGACCTGTCTCTCTCCATTTACTGGGTACGAACATGGCATATACTTTAGAAAGATGGCTTCACTGGGTGCATAAATGTAAGTTAAAGCACTAATGCAAAGCAGACAGGACTTCCAGTCAGAGACATTACATAAGCATGTTTTGAACTGGTGCCATCAGTCATACGATGGGCCTGGGAAAGCGCTGGCCCTTGGGGTAAGCACAGGTATCCTACTTCCCTGGGACACCCTGACCCTGTCCAGGTGTGGCCTCTCCCATATCCCATCAAGGCGTGACCTATGAAAACCACTGCATCCATCACATTTTCAGAGTCATTTACATTTTTGTATAAGCATGTTTCATACAGCATGTCCTAGAAGGCAAACGACACAAATATAACGCAAAGAGACAAGCAATCTGTTGGAGCAGTGCAGCTGTTTCGTGAGAGTGATCACTGATAACTCAGGCTCTGTGCAAAAGTAGTTCCACAGATCTCGAGAGGATATGTATAAAATGCTTAAGAGGAGGCACTTCCTCCACGTTTCCGTGACTCTCAGTCCCCTGCTCGACTTTAAGAAACCCACGACCTGCCTCAGTTAATTAACTTCTCGCATTCCCCGAGGAATTGCTGCTCCCAGGTCCAAGCAGCATGGGTGTCTGCCTAGACAGTAAACACTCCTGCCTTCCTGGGTACTGTGCTTCTCCTCCTTTTATCTCATATTTCCTTCCCCCCACAATGCTTCCTTCTCTTTCTTCTCTTTGTCCCTTTTCTTCCACCTTCTGAGATCCCGCAGGGAGAGGAGAGACCAAGCGTGAGATCTCTGCACTAATTCCAGCGGGGAACTAGGCAGAGAGAGCGAGCAAGGTCTCAACGGGTCGGATGAGAGAGCTCAGAATGGGAAATAAGACATGGGGTAGCGCAGGGAGGGCAACAGGGAAGAGAGACTGGAAGGAAGAGAACAGAGATGAAAGGAAAGAGAACCAGGAGAGAGATTTAGGAAAGGGACAAAGTGAGAGGAAAATTAACTGGAAATGGATCTGAAAGTACTGTGAAGGAAAGACAGAAAGGAAGATAAGTGTTAAATAAGGAACAAAAGTGACAGAACCTGAGAAAAATATATTAAGGATGTTTCTGCGAATGCTGCATTTTGCCTGATAGGAAACATGGCCCTAAATAACCGAGCAAAAGATGAGAAAAGGCTTGCTGTTCAGTATAATTTTCAGTATAATTTTTCAGTATAATTTTTCAGGGTGAGAGAACAGGTGAGGCATAGTTTTGGGGGGAGGAGTCTGGTGATAGGATGCTTTACGTGGAGAAGGAAAATACACTGACTGTATTTCGTGTGTATTTACAATCTTGCTGCTAGATTTTTGAATATTTTTACATACATTAATGTGTGTGATGTGGCTGTGGAGTTCACGGTTTTATACTAAAGGTGTGTAGTGACCAAAACATGTAAAAACGTCAATCCCGGTAGAAAAGCAGAGCAGAGAAAGCAGCCTTGTCGTGTCTGTTGAGCACTCTGCAGAGGTGAAAGCAGAAGGTGGCATAGCACTGGCAGCTTAATTGTAATTTGGCTAGGGCTTGTCTACATGTGGAAATTTTCAGTACTAGCTTCCCAGATGACAAGTTTGCGCTTAATGCTTTGCACCATGAGTAATTCAGTTTAGTCCATTTTGGAGGTGGATTAAAATAAATCACACAAAGGCAGCAGTAGCACAGAATAATTCACTTAGAGAGTGAGGTGAGGGGAGTGCGTGAGTGAAAAACAACTGTTTTGCTTTAAAAATCCACCCTCAAACTGATTTTATAATAGCTTCCCTGTGTGGAGAAGCCTTTAGTTCCCTTGCAGTGCTGGGAGCCCACATCAGGACTTACGCACTAAGCAAGCCATTGCTATGGAGGCAGAGTTGCGTAGAACTTCAAGCAAGCTGTGAGCCTTGCAAGGCGCTCCACTCATCTCCAATTTGAAGAAAATATCACAGGGTTCTTTCTTTCTTCCTTTTTGTTTCAAATGCTTTAATCTGCCCCAGGATCCCCTGCCACTAGCATTTCACAGCGTGCCAGGAGGAGGATCCCTGGGCCTTTCTCTTCCATTTTTTTGTGCATCTCCCCACAGCCTCCTTGCGTTGGCTTGGCTGGAAAAAGGTCTGAGTGGGTGTAATAACGGATTGCCACCCTAAATCATAAAGAGTACAAGCCCTTACCTCTGGGCTGGAGTAATGAGAGGGCTTGCTGCCGTCACTCTCGCTGGAGCTGCTTTCGCTCTCCGAGTCTGACTCTGAGCTGGTCTCGGATTCACTGGAGCTGCTGCTGCTCGACCCCTTGCTGGAGAGTCCCGAGGCTCGGGCGTTGGACTGCGGCACCACCAGGCTGCCAGCCCCACACACAGCCCATCGGGGAGCGGGGAGGGAAGAGAAGAAAACAAGAACATAAAAAACCCCACATGTAAAATCCATGGTGTTTTAGGGAGCGCACCTATCTGAATGCTTGTGAGCTTGTCTCTGCTACTAACGAATGGTGAAGGGCGTTCAACATTACGTTATTATAACTGGGGGAAAAAATACGGGGTTACCCTCGTATCCATTTAAATCCATAGCCTTTGCCGTCTCTTCTTCATCTGAGGGAGGGTCAGGTTTTTACTTCAGTTTGTCCCTTTTCTCATTCAACAGACATTTTAGGATATATTAAAAATATCAAACATGTTAAAAAACAGAGTATAGAAAGCAGTCTTACAGTGTCTAATGAGCACTCTGCACAGAGGTGAAAGCAGGAGATGAAAAAGGTGAACAGTTAAGCAGCTGAACTGAACTCCACAGTACCAGTCATTTATAAGTAGTCATAGCAATAACGCTAATAATAACAATAATAATACATCCTCACTGGAGCTTCCGACCCCCATCTTCTGTTCTGCACATTTCTTCACCTACCCGTAAATGATGTGGTTACCTGTATATACCATCTTGATATGGACAACTGCAAGATCTAAGACTCTGATCCTGCAAAAACTTGAAGAGCTCAGGCTTGTGTCAGCGCGTCAGCAGTGCAGCGCTGTCAGCAGAGCTACTTGCCTTCTTAAACGTTACGTTTGCATGCAAGTGTTTGTATTATCAGGCCTGACAGCAGAAGAAATGTATACTTTCCTGAAATAGTTGACCATGCATATTAAAAATATCACAGTCATAAAGACTTGAGTGTGAAATGTCCTATTAAGTCATCCAGCTTATTCCCCAGGCAATGGAAGATTGTTCCCTATAGGAGGGTGCATTTTCTAGTGAGTTGTCCAATTTGATTTTAAATTACTTGAATGCAGCTTTTACTTTTACCCCTGGGAAACTTCTCTGCAAACTAACCCAAATTCCACTGTCAGAAATTTCTCCCTACATTCAACCTGAAGTTGCCCTTTTAAAATTTATTGTTGTTACTTATTATTTCATCCTATTACTAATAGTTACTATGATAAATTATCCTCCTCCCTTTTTGCTTTCACATATTTGCAGACTGTTTTCCTGCCCTACTTCAGTCATCTTTCAGACAAGGCCTTACACATTTACTTCTTCTGATCTTTCTTCATAAGTCATTATCTCCAGGGATATGGGATCATTTTTATGGCTCTTTTCTGAACTCATTCCAATTTGTCTATATCTCTGTGATAACAGGATGCCCAAAACAGAGTGCAGCATTATAGATGGGTTCTTACTAGAGCCCTACAATGAAGGGCTATTACCTTCCTGCTCCTTGATGCGTTGCTTCTGTAAACATATACCCGAGCTGTGATGGAATATATAGCCCATTAACACTCCTACATCTCTTTCAACACTGCTTTCTCCAGAATTCCTCCACTGATAGCTACATTTTAGATTATTTGCTTCCAGAGAGATTAGCTTGCTTTTTTTCTTCATACCAGATCTCATTTTCTTCTTTACTGCACATGCTTCTAGCTCCTTTTGATTTATTTCTCTGCCCTCGGAGGTGTCTGCGGCAACTTCTAATTTAGTATCAAATACAAACTTAATTAAATGGTTATTCACTTCCTTTTCCAGATCATTAATGAGACTGTTAAATAAACCCCACATGAAACACACCGGTACCCTAATAACCATCTCTTCCCAACTCCATTCACCGGTGTTTATCATTACCCTTGTTTATGCTCCATCAGTCCAATATTGTGGCTAATGCAATGTGATCTTGGAGATGCATTTTGTGAGAAATAATATCTAATAATTAATTACAGTTCTGCTATGTTGCACCTAATGAATTGTCTTTACCTGCTAATGGTGCATTTCATTCTGGAAAACTGGTGCCTGACACAAGTCACACATGACAGGCAATTTCTGGGGCTTTGAAAAGAGGCCAGGCCATCAGAGGTGCAGTTTCAACTCCACGATTCCCCATGGCTGCACACTTCCCGGCCCTATCCCCGCCTTCCCTAACATATGCCAGCCTTTCCCCACCGGACCACCTGTCTTGCACAAGCCAGTACTCCCACCACGTCGCCTTTACTTATAGCGTCCCCCTTGCCTTTTGCTAGGAAGCGGCACAGCTGCCCATGGCTTTCTTGCTCCAGAGAGTTTCTGGTTGCCTGGGGAATCGTGCTGCTGCTGGAGAGCTTTCTGCTCCCTCCGAGGCACAGCGGGGCCAGGCAGCGCAGAAAACCTCACCTGTGATCGCACCTTCCCAATTAAAACAAGTAAAGTAAACAGGAGAGGGAGGACCTGACATGCATTTATATTTTTGACCTTATTTCCATCCTTGTAACCATCAGGCGGTAGAGAGAGGCCAGAGTACAAGCTCATGCTCCAGCAGGACAGCTCGGTGGTACACGCATGTTCGCAGAAGTGCCTGCCAACTCTTGGGTGGCAAGAGGTCTGTCATGCACAGGCATTAAATGTACCAAGTACAGTGAGTGCCTTTAAAAACTTGCCCTCTGCTATTTTTGTTGTTATTCGTGATGTCTCTTTGTCTAGCCAGGTAGGTGTGGCAAATACAAGATTTTCAGGCAGCCATTTGTGTAACAGCATTAAGGCACAGAGGTTCCTGAAACAGAAACAGCTTACAAGCTTGTAAAAATTTTCCTTCCCGGAGAAGGAAAATTGATGTTTTGTGCACTGCTTTGGGACAATGCAGTTTTCCACTTGTACAGGTTGCCCAGTAAACTCTAGATATAAGTTGCTCACTTATATTAACAGATTACAGTCAATCCCTTGCTAATAAAATAGTGAGAGCTATATAAAGGCCATTGTGAGTAGGTTTTCTGGTTTTGATTTTTTTTTTCTTCTTTTTTTTTCTTGAGGGAATATGAAAAGGTAACTGCCTTTTCTGACAGCGTAGCTTAGGGAATGCTTTTGACAGTGTCCAACTCTGATGGATTTCCAGTCCTCTCCACAACAGCATTGTGACTGTTGCCTGAAAAGTTCTTCAACATCACAAAACATCTGCACATTTATGTCCTACCCCTAGTGACTGTGGTTTTAATTTTTAAACCGTCATTTTTGTTTGGCATTGACTGAAGTATTCAGAATTGCTAGATAGGGGATGAGGGAGAAAAAACCCCCACAGTAATATTTCTTTCCTGTTGTGACATGAAATGTTTTTCTAGGCTGCTGAATAGAAATTGTTACTACAGCCATAGATATAAAATATAACTGTTGGACTCTTCACAAACATCTGGAAATCTATGTTTGCTGCTCTAATGGTAGCCAATATACTGCAAAAATTTGACATTAGAATATTTTCCCATTTATGCTGATACTGTTGAAGTCTCCTGTCCCCCTTCTACCTTTTTCCATTTTTAAATATAGCATATTCTTAAAAGGAGCCTCATTACATTATAGTGACCAGGGTGAAAACAGTTACAGGTTTCTTCACGAATTCTTATTAAAAAAACAACCATTATGTTAAATTGGTGACTTCCATTTTGGACTGTTCTTTCTGAAGTATGTAAGCAAGATCATGCAGTCAAAATAAAAGACCAATTTACATTTTAATGACTGTGGCACATAACATTCATGCATATTTTGCTACTGGCTTATGCCCCAGAATTAATTACTACATCATAGAAATGATATTTTTATTTTAAGCAATTAAACAACAATTTGGGTAAGAACCACTTTTCTTTAAAGCCCTTGATCAGAACATGCACTCTCTGACTTAAAAGAGAGTAAATACCTTGTAAAGTTGCCAGAAGTTCAGTAATAAGATCACTTAATAGCCAAAACACCATTGGAAATTTCTGATCAGATATCTCCCATCATCCTGGCTACATGGGACTTGGGCACCTAAACACCGTGCAAGTCTCCAACAACCTGTTCTCCTGCACTGCCTAGTGGACAAGTCACCCTTCTCTGAAAAACTGCTGAATACTTGTAGCCTCAATTTTTCTCAGATGTGTAGGTTCAGAAACACAGTGATTTGGGGAGATTAATACTTCTTCCCCACTCAGACTAATTTGTGATCCAAGTTGAGAGGCGGAGCCATCTCAATCCCTGGAGAAGCCTCAGAGGTTAGTTGTGGTGGGACCCGTTATTAGCTCCATCAGACTGCATGGCCACGGCCAGCCTTTGAACAGCACCAAGGTGGTTTAAACACTTGTGCAGGAGGGTGCAGGCGTTTGCTACTCAGTCAGTGGAGAGAGATTCCCAAATCAGATTGCCTCAGTGGCCCTCAGGAGACCTCTTGAGGTTAATCACGCTGGATCTGGGTTCTAGTCTGTGCTTCTTATTAAGCTGTTGCTTACAGCTGTACTACTTTCCATGATAATAAATCATGGCATTTGGCACTGGCCACAAGAAGTTCCCAGGCAGTTAAGCATATGCTGCATTGCAGGGATTCAGTCCCAGTGTTTCAAAAAGACAGACAGCATGGATGCCTGATCAAGGTACAAGTAAAACAGATGCAGTTCTTTATCAAACTGCAAGTATTTGGTAACAGTATTAAATGGACTCCCAAGAGAAAAATCCCTCCTATGCTAAAGAATTTGTGATCCCAATTCTTCACTGCGTTACAATATGAAGGCACTTTATACCTGCTTTACACAGGTATGAATGATTACAAGAATGCAAAGCAAGGGAGAATCAGGTCTTGAAGAAAAGACTGTGCCAAGAAAACATATCAGAGTGAGCCTCTGAAATACTTTTCCAGCCACAACAAAGGCTATGCAAATGCTCATGCTTCATATTTTGGAGTCCAGTCAGTCTGTGTAATTTCACTTTGCAAGAATTGTATCCAGAACCTTCTTATCAAAAAGCTCAGTAACACTATCACACACTATCTGCTGTATTTGTTCTCATATCTGGAGATGGGACAATATTTAGCCAGTGTCATCTGCATAGCTGTGATCATCTAAACTATTTTTCTTCTACATCTCACCCTATGGTACCATCCATCAAGCACTGTGGAACTACCAAGTGGCCCCGACTCCCCATAGGAAAGAGGAATGCAACAATTAGTGTGAAGAGCTCTGAGGCCCCCAACACAAGAAGGACATGGACCTGTTGGAATGACTCCAGAGGAGGGCCACGAAAATGGTCAGAGGGCTGGAGCACCTCTCCTATGAAGACAGGCTGAGAGAGTTGGGCTTGTTCATCCTGGAGAAGAGAAAGCTCCAGGGAGACCTTCTACCAGCCTCCAGCACCTAAAGGGGCCTACAAGAAAGCTGCAGAGGGACTTTTGACAAGGGCATATAGTGATAGGACAAGGAGTAATGGCTTTAAACTGAAAGAGGGGAGATTTAGAATAGATCCAAGGAAGAAATTCTTCACTGTGAGGGTGGTGAGGCACTGGAACAGGTTGCTCAGAGAAGTTGTGGATGCCCCATCCCTGGAAGTGTTCAAGGCCAGGCTGGATGGGGCTTTAAGCAACCTGGTCTACTGGAAGGTGTCCCTGCCCATGGCAGGGGGGTTGGAACTAAATGATCTTTAAGGTCCCTTCCAACCCAAACCATTCTCTGATTCTATGATCATTGAGAGGTAAACATGGAGAAGGCGATCTGAATTTGCAGATGCCACAAACGTTCAAGAAAATCCCACGAAAGGCTATATGAATGCTTGCAGTATTTGAAATACCCAGAAAATCTATCACTGTCTGGAAGATCAAGGCCAATTGTGGGAAAACAATACTCTGAAACAGACACCAGTCCCTTGGCTGGTATAACCTGTCATAGCTGCATTGACTTCAACTAGGCTACACTGATTTAAATCAAATAGTAAATCTGACCAAGACTCTGAAATGATATTTCAGACTCAGTGATGAGAAAACATATTCCACGATTTAAAGGAGCTCTGTTGGCAGAGTCTCTATTTTTATTCCAGATTAAACTATCTGAAACACCACTTCCTTCTTCCCTTGAAGCCAACCTAAAACCCAGCGAAGGTCTTTTATGGAAAACTCTTTATCCCTTTGTTGCGAGAAGCAAATTCCACATGGTGCTTCCTCAAAGCACAAACTGAGAACATTGTGCCAAGATCTGTATAATTATCCCTGCTGCCTGGCATTGAAGGTATTGCGTGTCTCCCATGCACACAGTAGGGAATTCCTGTGTCGATAATTGTGAATGAATCACAGAGGCAATGGAAATGCCCACTTCTTGCTGCTGCCCCTGTGTATTTTTCAAATTCTGTTTCAGCGAAGATATCTGAAGCATGCTTACCACGGGGGTCTATCTGGACTTGCAGATCAGGCCATCCCAATGTTGTAACAGAACATATGGGGATATTTCCTGAGGCAACTGTAGAATGCCAAGAAATAGCACCATAAGGATAGCCTACAGAATGAATGTGGATGTCATCCGTTCCTTTCAGGTGAAAATCACGCTGAGAAAAGCGAGATGATACCATAAACTCTAGAATATGCACCCGCTTGAGGACTGCCGGATACCTCCATGGTTTAAAATATGAAGGCTGGTTCTGTACTTAACATACAAACATGAGTATAAGGAGCCTCTGCTTTAGTTTTAGCTCTGCCACGCTGAGTCTGAACGCCCAAATCAGTTGACCCTACCAGGGCTCTGGTGACTATCCTAGTCATACACGGGGATGACCGAACTTGCCTACCTTCAGTGTGCTAGGAGACGTCCTTCGTTATTCTTTAAAAAGCACTTGGATATCCTTGTTCCGAACACAGTACGGAAGTGAGACAAATTTATGTTTTTGTACCTTTGCTAACTGAGAGCATGAAACCAATTAACTGTCTGAGTTCTTGACAGTTACTGATTGTCAAAACCTACTGTTCACTAACAAAAAAAGCAACTAGCCCTGCCACAGTCGGCTGTTCGGGCCTGAACGCAAAAAAATGAGGCTGGGCACTTCCCTTTCTCCAGGTAAACGATTTCCCAGGAGTCTGTTAATATCTTTAGGAAACAGAGAAATGTTTTCATACCTCATTCCTGTAATGGATGAGGTATGAAATGGGAGTCATGATGAGTGAGAGTCCTGGAGGTTGTTCGGCTTGTCACAATATATAATGCTTCTGTGAAAGCACTGCATTACCTTAGCCGTACCACCTTTGCACAGCACAACTAATAAAGCACAGCTGCCAAGAACAGAGTTCATAGACTCCACCTATATTTTAACACTGTCCTTGGGAGTTGCTTAAATAGTTTGTGCTGACAAGACTACAAGTATCATCCGATAATGCAAACCTAAGGTAAATCAGGTCTCTTCAGAGAGTCAGATGTGCCCTGTGTGATTGCAGCTTAATTGCCAGAATAGTCACCGAAGAAAAACAAATTGATAGGAACGGCTGTTTAGAAAAACAAGCTATGAAACTCATGCACACACACATACAAAAAACCCTCAAGAAAATTCAGTCTGGCAAGGGGGTGTCTACTTAAGGCCTGGTTGATACTGGAAGCAGCAGAATCACAGCTCGTACCTTGAAGGAATATGGTAGGAAAGAGAAAACCACTGAAAAAAACCTTGGCTAAAAAACCCCTCCTAAAGTAAAATGCTACATAACAATTAATAGTGACATCTCTGTATAAATAGCTCTATCAGGAGAAGTGTGTGCCGGGGTATCTGAGATGAAAGGGTCCAATAGACCTGGAGCAGCATTAGCGTGGGGATGAAGTGATTAGTCAGCAGGCTGACAGCTGTGCTAGGAGCCTGGTGCCAGATTCCAGCGTATGCTTTCCACCGCTGCCAAGTGTTTGCTTGTCGCTCCAGATAAATGGAGCATCAGCAGTGTTTTATTTGACCTGCTCACAAGAAAAATAAAGCAACTCTGACTTCTTCGGCATGTTTGTCGTTGACCTTGCATCAGCTGAATATGAGCAGAGAGATTCCCCGGTCCAGGAAAGTTAACTCTTTAGTAGAAGAAGAGTGATAGAGTCTTTTTACCTTGGTGATATAATTAGTCTCTTAATGGCTCAAAGCATGGTGACTTGAAAGGAAAAAGTGTCAGGCACAGCCTATGTGTCCTATACTGTCCTTGGAATGTGCCCTTGGAACAATGGCCTGGAGAACGATGAACAGCTTTGAGAACAGGCTGTGAACAGCCACCCTCCTGCCCCCAGTGTGAAATGAGGAAACCATTTCTACAGAGACTTTTTTTGGGGGGAGTGTGGGGGGAAGAAATAAATTGTAAGTGGATGAAGTTGTTGAGAAGATTCAGTCAGACAACACCACTTTTGGTTTCCCCCTGAGACCAAGGGCAATGGCTTTTGTGCGTTTTCCTTCGTATGTACCCCAGAAGTTTTATTTTTCTCTCTTTTCTTCATCAGTTTGGTCATGTTAGGAACTTGGTATTTGAGATCCCCTCTCTGTTGCCTGGTCAAGGCCATCTTCTGCTGCTGGGTGGAAATCAGACACAGTGTCTTTGAATTACTTGTCTGAAAGAGAATGTACAAGACATACTTTTTTTGACCTTTAATGCCCTCTATGTGTGAAGGTTCTCCTTCGTGGTGGCTAAGAGTGACAACCATACTCTGGAAGCAGCATTACTTACAGGACTCTCTTGGGAGATATACCCTTTCCTCTTCTCCTCTAGGAGTCTAGCCCTCACACCAGATCAAAAGGCCCAGGGAAGGGGTAAGAAACCTAGACGGACCTTGCAAGAAGGAAAAAGGACTCCTTTAAGCACTTGTAGATATACGGTACTAGTGGCTGAGACTGTGGTCAGGCATAGTTTTTCCATATTCAATAATACTGAAGCTTTGAATGCCTTTCTGGGACTCATTGATTCCTTGTAATAACCAAGTGTGTTCTTCTGGACACTGCTACACTCCAATCTTTCCTCTTTTCCACCTGTCTCTCCTCCCCTCCTCACTTTGAGGAAGTTCCTTTCCTGGCAGCATCAGGAGTTGCTGCATACAATTGCCAATGGCCTCCAGAGAACATGAGTTCATTTGCCCGAGGGAGATCAGATTACTTAAGTTCACCGAAGAAGGTAAATATCACTAGAGATGAGCTCTGTTCCACTTCCCATTACATGAGTTAAAAACATGCCTGCATTTCGTTGGTTTGCCTGATAAGTCAGATACGGAATAGGAGCTCAGGGCTCAGCTGTCAGAAGGTCTCACTAGAGTGGGCTAACGTGAAAGTAAAGATGTCACGAGGCTTTGCACAAGTTCTTTTGGTCACAGGGAAGCACTCAAGATGCTGAATCCTACCATCTGAAGAATGACTTCTGGACCGATGGCCCTTCAAGAGAGAGGAAAGGCTCCATAGGGGTCACTTTTTCACAAAGTCTTGATGTCACATATGACAGTAGGAGGAGAGATCCTTGTGCTTTAGCAAAATAAAAAAATAGGAAGTTACATCTGAAATCAATGAAAATAGGCTCTAATTTAGTGAGAGGTGAAGGGAAATATGTATAGAGACTGCAAATACATATATTGAGTGCAAAGAGTGACGAGGTCTAAGGACTGTTTAAAGGTCAACTGGGTGGTCACTTAAAGACCTCAACTGAGCCAGTTTTCTAACTTTGCAAACAATAAGTCATGTGACTCATAGCCAGGACTCCACCTATTGTGCAAGGCTTAAAAAGGCTAAAAAAGAATGTAGCTGAGTTAAATCAAGGGGGAATTGGACGCTCTCGGTCAGATCTTGATGTAGCTGGCCAGTGAAGTAGAGGATAGTGGGTTTGTAGGCATACAGTTTTTCTGCCCTTAACTTACAAGGGGACCTAACTACTGCCTAACTTCAGCACTCAAAAATGCCCTCTGAAGATTCCTACCTCTCTTGATGGACTAGAGGGAATCTAGAATCCTAAGGATCGCTTAAACAGTATGCCTGGTATGCCCAACACCATGTGCATTGTGATCTGTATGGGAAGCAAGGGAGATTTAGTTCAGATTCCTCTTCATAATTTCCCTTTCAGGGTTCAGTCAACTCTCTCCACTTGTCCTAAGGACTGGGAGTGGCATGCAATATGAAGACCTATATCCACTCCCAACTCAGTACTCCACTGTTTCATTAGAGCACTATTAGAAGCTGAGCCCCTGAAAGATTCAATTATATCAGTACCACCTATCTCAGGAACAGATCTTCCACTAACATTTTGAAGGTGATTCCAGCAGCTTGGTCTTTGGTGGGATAGGCTTCAACCTGCTGGGAGAGATGTTGCAAAGATAAAGGTAATTTAAGCACTGGAACAGATCATCAGTGAAGATATGGAATATCAGTCATGGCAGTTTCAGAAACTAGGTCAGGCAAAGGAGCAATGCAAAACGTTCTGTAGAGTGGCATTAATCCACCATCTTCAAAATGTCTCATCAGGAGAATTTGATACCACTTCTCTGGAAATTAGCCTGGGTGTTGCTTTTCTTATCTCATTTATTTCCTAAAACACGAAGTATAGATGTACTTCTGTCCAAGGAAACAGCAATTTTTGCTTGTGAGTGACACCTTCATCAAGCCGCAGAAGACAACCACCGCAGTGCAGACTAGGAAAATCCTTGTCTGCATTGGCCTACCATCACCTTATTTCAGAGTTACTGTTGACATAACTCATGCCGTGGCTGGCCATCTAAACGGACAGCCTTTTGTAATCTTCAGACACAGTTGTACCTCGCTTCAGCACGGCAGTCTTTTGCCTTAGTCAGCAGGGCCCTGGGTATGGTTCTGCCTTGCAAGACCTCTCGCTAAGCTCCGAGAGTCCAAATACAGATGAACTTGTGCAGATAAAATTACTAACTACCATAATGGCTGTCCAAATGGGTGCAATAAATTTCAGTGTGAGACAAACTCTCTCAGGTTTTACTGACTCTTAATGTTGCTGCTGCCAGCTTTAGTGTTACTCTTTGACTCAAGCCACATTCTGTTGTCTCCGAAAGGTCTTTTCGGCCCGTCAGCTCTAATCAATATGCTGCCGTGAGAAGGATCTTGTTTTAAGTAGGTTTGCTCACCATAAAGAACCATATAAAGAAAATTTGACTTCTACTCCTTGTCAGCATATATCACTCCCTATGCAGAGCAGCATTTAGATGGTCTGTTAGTTGAATCCAAGTACTCTCTTTTATATGTTTCAAGAAATGACAAATGCCTGGAAAAAATGCATAGTTGTTCTACAGAAGACATTAGGCAGACTCACGAATGGCAAGCAGAACAGCTAATAAAGCCCAGAATTGTAGCAGGGAGGATGTTAAAAGCTAATTAGTTTGAGATTATTTGAAGACTTGTAAAAGGTTCTTCTGTTCTCCTTTCTGATGTAAGTACAGCCTGTTTTCCAGCAACATGCAAAACTATTTTAATATGTTTTTAGAAAGAGTTGCCTGGGACATGCTGTTTAACTATTATTGACATACTAGCTCAAAATAAAGGATGTTTAAAACCAATTTTCAGCTGTTGAATATTTGCCTGTGGTGCAGCCTCAGGTTTTCAGGGGTCTGAGCCACTGGGAAAAAAACTTCTCCCATTCTGACCAGGCTCAGATTCTTGACCCCTTATTCTGGCTTAGAAGCATCACACTTTACAGCTTGGACTGGAGTACCCAGAAGTGCTCCTGAAGAGCAGGAACGGTCTGTCCAGTGAGGGTATCAGGATCTGACCCACTGTAACCCAACAACACAGTGTGCAGATACTTGATGAAGGATTTTAAAATAGAGGGCAGCCCCTACTAGTAAACTTTGCTGTGCCTTCCTTAGGTATAATGTGGCCTGTGAAAAACAATGAATACGTATGACAAGCACAAACATATTTGTTAAGAAAGAGTTATATAAATTTCCCTTTACAAATCAAAGGAAAAATCAAATGTGAATTGCATCCTTTTGTTAGATGTCATCCGTGGAAAGCAAACTTGAGGTCTGTTCATGCACAAACAGATGATGAGGGGAGGTAGAAATAAAATACAAAGTAAATATAATTTTATTTGCTTTATTAATCTAGAATGTGGTACCAATGTGTCTGGACTCAGTGGCTCCCCAGCTGCACCCTCCTGCAGGATGTTATCAATCCTTTATTTCTCTGAAATGTGCTACCAACTAGTAGGAAAAGCACTAGAACTGTATAACATTTTAATAAAAAAAAATTTGTCTTACACCATGCTGTGTCCTGATGTAGTTAAACTTATGTCTTCCAATATACCTTTCAGTCCATTTCTCATATATTTTGCTGTTCATTAACTGCCATGCATCTTTTTAGGTTTCTTATGAATTTACAATACCACTAAGGCATGCCTAGGTGCCTTTGCCTATTCTTCAATGTATCTTTTGTTCTCCCTGCCTCTCCCAGAGAGGCAGAAAGGAAATGCAGACATGATAGTGGGGAGGGGGCATGGGAACAGGGAGAAATATCGCTCATTGGTGCTGCTTCGCCTCCCAGTGCCATGACAAGCTGTTGCTGCCTTCTTCCTCTCTCTGCCCCCAGGCCAATAGTCCCTTTCTGGCACTCTGGTCTTACTGTAGTAACTCAAACACCCTTCTGTCTGCCTGAGGTCCTGCGTGGTCTAGGATGTGCTGCGTGAAGTGGTGGGGCCTCTTCAGAGCATGAATTTACATTTAGCAGCGTGATCCAGCAGGGAGACTATTAAAGGTGTAGGAGTCAACATGTGCTGCTGCTAGGAGTTCAGCACCCAGCTGTGAGGATATACGGTCAGTATTTCTTTAAAAGTGTATCAGGTCACCTACCTGCAGCTGGGAAACAGCTGGGGGAAAGCGGAAGATTCTGCACAAGAACTTTGCAGAGAAGACGAGACTGACGGAGAGATTTCCGGGAGAGTATGGTTTTCCATAGTCAGTGCAGCAAGAAAGTGACTCTTTGGGATTTTTTTACCACCCCAGCATGACCTGCTAGACAAGCCTCAGCTCGGGGAGAAAGATCAAGAATTGGGTCTTTGCCATTAGCTTAGACACTAGGGGAAAGGGCTAGATGACTTTGTTGATAACTAGCTTGAAGACCCCAGCAGGCCTTCAGACAGTTTTATTAATCATAAAAGTCATTAAAAATAGCCAATTCCTCAGGGGCAAAGTAAAAACAAAACCTCAGAAGAATGAATCAGGGCAGGCATCTCCCATTCCTAAGAGCACTGTTCTTCGCCTTCTGCGCAGGGAACTGAAAGGGAATACTTAGGAGTGAAACTCCCAAGCAATATAACCAAATGCTTTCTCAGGGAAGGGGCAAGCACTTTCCTATGGACTTAGACTGCAACAAGGAAAGATATTGATTTGTGTACAGCTCAGAGGCACTGAACTTTCAGACAGTTGACTCCGAGGCTTGTGTGTCACATCCAGAGTCAGCAACAGTTTTCCCTTTTGCCTTTGTGCTTGGCCTTTCCTCTTTCTCTTTTTTGCTTTCCCCTTGCCTCTCTCTTTCCCCCTTATCTTCCCCTTTTTCCCTTGCATTACCTTGCCGTATTTTTAAAAAATGGATAGAGATAACATTTATTTGCCTCCATGCACCATCCAGCACCTGTGCTTCTATCTCAGCAGTCTTGAGCTGCCTTTACCATATGAGCCTGTTAGGCCCCAAAAGATTTCTTACATATCTTTAGGGCTTCTCAAGTGACTTTAGATGCCTGTGTTAAGGTACCTGAATCATCTTAACTTTGTCACCTCACAGCTGGGAAGAAATCCTTCCAAAAGTAGCCCAAATGTGAAACAAAGCATTGCTATCTTCCTGGGTCTGCACACAACCAGAATTGATTCTGGTTTTATTTATTGATAAAAGGTATAAACTTTCCCAGCAAAATTAGCTTTATAGGGATGCTGGCTGCAAAACGCAATGGTAGTTTAAATGTAAGCATTCATTTGTCTTATTTTAACTAGAAAGATTTCAATGGTGAAAAAAACTGTGAATGAAGAACCGGGACATAAGGCAGGCAAAAAAGAGGATGGAGGAGAACCGTAGGTGGTGGGAAGGAGAGGACGTTTGCAGAGCCAGTTTTTCTGTGGTCTGTGGAGCTGGTGACTGAAACATGTACAATAGGTGAATGATGCAGATCTTCTGCCCAGCAACGTGCCTCCCTGCAACTCTAGACATCATTTTAGACTTCTGTGACCCGGGCTTGGGAAGACTTGGGCGAGACTCCAGGCACCAGTATAAGCAAAGGGGATCAACTGCCTGGAAAGCAGCTTTGCGGTCAAGGCCCTGAAGGTCCTGATGCACACCAAGTTTACCACGAGCTAGCAATGCTCCCTCGCGGCAAAGGCGGCCAACAGCACCCCAGGCTGCAGTAGGAAGAGCGCTGCCAGCAGGTGGTGGGATGTGATCCTTCCTCTCTGCTCGGTCCTGGTGAGACACATCTGAAGTACTGGATCCAGCTCTGGGCTCCCCAGTACAAGAGAGACATGGAGCGACTCCAGCAAAGTGCCATGAAGGCGATTAAGGGATTGGAGCATCTTTCACATGAGGAGAGGCTGAGATGACTGGGAGGGATAAATACCTGATAGGAGGAAGTAGAGAAGACAGAGACAGGCTCTTCTCAGTGGTGCCCAGTGACAGGACAAGATGCAAAGGGCACAAACTGAAATATGGGAAGTTCCATTTAAATATAACAAAAAACTTTTTTTTTGCTGTGAGGATGGTCAAACACTGGAACAGGTTGCCCAGAGAGGGTGTGAAGTCTCCATCCTGGGAGATATTCAAGAGTCAACCGGACACAGCCCTGAGCAACTGCTTTAGCTGACCTTGCTCTGAGTGGGAGTTGGACTGGATGATCCTCAGAGATGCTTTCCAGCCTCAGCCATCCTGTGACCCTGTGGGACTAGCTCAGGTACCACAAACTATGGTGCTCTCTGGGAACACAAAGCTCAGTGGGGTATGAAGCCCACCCAAGAAGCTTCATGGGCACTGAATTGTTCCTGAGCTCCATTTGGCCATGAATGTCCCCCCGTTGTGTGTTTAAAGCTCACTGAGATGGCTACATAAGTCATTGCCCCAGCTTGACTGAAGTGTAGACTTGGTCTCGGGCACCAACACTACAGCTGAAACCATGTGCCAGCTGCATATCACACAGTTTATGGCAGCTTTACCCATTGCTCCATCCTTTTGCAGGCTACTCCATGCTTGTCAGAGTAAAATGGACTCTGGGGGTGTTATTAGGTTTATTTGCTGCATTTGGTGTGTTTTACAGCAGGTGGAAGGTGCAGCAGCCGCAGGCTGGAAAACTTCCTTCTCCTTCAAACATTTCTCGATCTGCTTCCGAATGTGGTCAGCAGTGTCTGAGGCAGCCCATCAGGTCATGCTTTATTTATTTAACTGTACTTTACAGCACCTCCCTCATTCTATAAAACCTTGCTGTTAGGAGACTGCTTTACATTTCGGGGGAGTATCTCTCAAGTGCAGTTGTCTAGCATCACTGCCCAGAGCAGTTGCTGACAATGCCAATGCACCGAGAGCTGCAAAATCCTTCCTTTCAGAAATCAAGAGTAGAAAAGATCATCGTGAAATAATGGACTAATGTGGCCATTCTATCTATGCTGCTCATAAATTACATTTTGAACCTGGCAATTGCAGGGTAATTAGGAGGAGAGTAGCTTTCCTGCAGGAACATATATTTCCTATTCTGCCTGCCTGACACACTCCAGTTTAATTTTTCCTTTGTTCACTCAGCTCAGAGAACAGCAATTACCAAAGGTGATAGCCTAGTGGCAATTTTTGAATCATGAAGAGACTTAGCACAGAAATGAGGAAAAAAAAAAAAAAAGGACAGGTATCACTAGTAATTAAAATAATTTTGAATTAAAGGGACTATTTCAATAATTGCTTTTGTACTATAATCGTTACCACATAACCCATCCTTATGAATTACTAATACAGTGAAATAACACGACTGTGGAGAGTGAGCTTAAAAAGACAGCTGTCCTAAACACGTAGCCTGATCAGTGAGAGATAAGTAACGTTTGGGCAGACGTTTTGGAATGGTAGGTGATGCCACGGCTCTGATCACTAACAGCCATGCGATTTTTAAGCCCTCCTTCCCTCTTTGGCTCTGTCAGAGAGGCACAGGAAACAGAGCAGGAATTCCCATCTCGGGTGGCCAGAAGAAGGTTTCACATTATTAAAATAGATGATTTCCTTCATCTAAGAACCTCTGAGGAGCATAAATTACAAACAACATCAAAGCAAGTGAAAAGTTTTAGAGCAGACTGTCAAAAAGACTGCTGGGGTTTCCTTGGTAGATTTCCATTTTTAAGGAGTCTCAGCAATTTACTTTCTTTCTCAAAACAATTCCATATGTCTGTGCATTATTTACGGTTGTTTTGATTTTTGTTGTCAAGGGTTTTAAAGAAACAATATTGCAATTATTTAACATGGGGAAATAAAGTTAGACAGACAGCGCCTGCAGTAACAAATTACTGGGATGATCTCATGGACTAAAACTTTGCAGACTTGCTCTGTGCTCTCCAGGGTTAGACTGCATGAGTTTAGATACAAAGAAAAGCAGTATAGCCAACTGGAAATAAGTATAAGTCTGATGCTGTACAAACACAGCAACCAATTATTCATGTTGCCGTCACTGATTTTACAGGATGAAACGCCACGGCCAGCGTGCCACAAGAATAAGGGCTGTGAGATACGTTGGCGCACATTTGAAGCAGACCTGAGAAAACTTTGTTTAATGATTATTGGAATTCATCTGATAAAAAGCGCAAAGGCCAGCTGTGGTCTTAGGTGAAAAGTCATCAGGGCAAGCTGTGAACGGATTCATATTAGCTTCCTAACTTAGGGTAAAGAAGTGACTATTATTAGAAAAGGCATGGAGAGACTCTGTGCTGACGAGGTTATTAGCTAGTCCCGAGGAGGCGGCTCCTGCTGAGCGTGGGTTTTAAGTGCTTTCCCCGCAGGGGAAGGTTGTCATTAGTCGCTGGGACATGGACCGTGCAGGAGGCTGGTGTGTCACACCTCAGCCTGTAGTTCCTGCCTGCAAGGCCACGGGTATATTCAGCAGCGATCTACAAATGAGATACCAGGCTGTATTGACCACATGCAGGAAACCGGGCTCCATCTATGCAGGGAAGTAAGCAGGAAAAAGGATGGGGCCGTGGGAAGCATTGCTGCCTCTCTGGCTAACCAAGCAGGAGATGCCGGTCTTAAGCTCTGTCGTTACGCTGGCCTAAGCTTCTGCTCTGTTGTGCTGGCAGCCAGCAACCACATGAAATAAAGATCTTTAGGAAGAAAGCGCAAGTCCAAACACTTTATTTTCCTTTAAGGGAAGGATTCCTCTTTATTTCACATGTGCATGAGCGCATAGGTGTTTGGCCAAAAAAAAAAAGAAAAAGGGAAAAAGGTCTATATTAATTGTTTCCAAGCCTAGCAGCAAATGCCAGATTCTTAAATCTGTCACTTACTGCTGGTGAATTATTCCGAAAGTTATTCATAGTTCTTACCTAGTAATTCTTCAAAAAGTATTTTCATAAATGTTGCATCAATAATTTAAAAGCCGCAACAGCCTATGATTTTCAGAGTGACCTCTGATTTGAGTTTGGTGGCCAGGAGAGGATAAGAGCAGAAGACTAATCATACGTGACAATCAGGTGACGCGAGAAGGAAATGCTAAACTGTGCATCGCTAATGAGTTCGCTCTGATGGATGTACTTCCCTGGGCCGAACTGTAACAGCACCAGTCCTCCAGGCACCACTGGCAAGGGCTGAAGAAGATAGTCTTTGCCTTACTCAATGCCTTGCGTTGACTTGAGCGTTTGTGAGGAGCTTGGTCGAAACATGAGCTGGCTTCTCTGCAGTTTTTCCTGATGCGAAACTAACTGGATGTAGTTCCACCTCATGTCAATCTTATAATTTAAAGCTGATTACCTTCTGCATTGAATGTGTGTGTGTGATAACTCAAAGCTCTGATTCATTGGTTCAGGTCTTGATTGTGACCTTGATTTGATGACTGTGCTGTCCACTGTTAATTCGCTCGTTGTGGTTCTGCTAATATGGTGATGTGTTTTACATTTGTTTGCTTATTTTTAGTATACAGGGTTGGCTTATTCAGTCCAATTGTAACATGAGTCATGTCAACTAAAGATGTAAGTAACTTCAATAAGATACTTCCCAGCCATGTGGCCCTGCAACCAAATAAATAACTCTACCCCCTACAAGATGGTACCGGGATTAAAACAAAGCTATTAAAATGCTGTCTTAGTTAGCAATTAAACTAAAAAAAACCCTCAAGGTTGCAATACTACCTTTAACAAGCTCTTTACCAGGTGCAAGACAAACCTAAGGCAATCGCTTCCTAACTAAGCAAACCCTGTTTACATCTCAGCTTTGGAAACATATGTTGTTAATTTTAGAATTGCAGTTGCCATGTGAGCTGGGTGTCACTTCTAAAAAAAAAAAAAGTGCGACTTTTGGGGGTAATTATTTTTTCAGCACAGGTGCGGAAAGTGCATTTGAACGCCCTAAACATTCACCCAAGCTAAGCTTTGACTCAATCAAACTGCAGCCTATCACGACCTGAAAACAGTATCATAAAATCTATTCTTTCAGGCATGGTATGGCCTTAATAAAAAGTAGTGTAGAATTTCTTAACTTAACAGAGGCTCATCTTTTCTTCTTCCAGATTTTACCTTCCCTCCATGATCTCCCTTTTTACACCAGCCACATTACCCACATCTTTCACCACTTCTTCATCCTTGCAGCTCTTGGGTTAACTGGAGAAGTGACTGGCGGGTCCATGCAGTTATGGAGTTTGCAGTTACCAGCCCTTCCAAGCTAACCTCCCAGTTCACAGCTGAACACTGGTGCATGATATCCCTGTGGAGCTCAACTCCAAAGCGGCCAAGAAGTGTGTTGTGACACTGTAGTATGTCTTCTCCATGTGGGGCAGCAGGAATTCATTTGCCATACATTCCCTTATTTAACCAGAGAAGGTATTCATAGCGTTTGCTATAATGTATTTAAAAGGCTGATGTGGTAAATTACTGACACACGAACAATTCAAACCAGATCCCCAATTTGCTGCTGCTCCATAGTGATACCAGACTTTTGGCCATAAAAACAACCCTAATAATTTGGGTAGGGCAACTCTGAGGTAACCGCCTGGTCTAACCAACTCATGAGACCTTACACAGGCAGAGGAGGACAGCAATGTACAGTGGCCAAAGACAGAAATTTGTAATGGCTCTTGTAATACTAATAAATGGTTAATGCTACATTTTGACCAAATGAAAGAAAAGAATAAAATACTTTTCTTAGAAAATAATGTGGTGTTGGCTCAGATTAGCTAACTACCTCGAATGCTAAGGCACTCCTCTGCTTTAACAGTGCCCTTTGTCTGCACATATAAAGAATATGCATGGGGATAATGCAAGGCTCCAGGCGAGGGGCAGATATCCTTGCAACACAAGGGAGAAATTACTGGATAATCAAGTGTCAACCTGGTGCTTTTCCCCAGCATTAAATCCCTTATAATTATTTAGGAAAATACGTACATTCTTACACAATACGCAGAAAATATCAGCAGTCTGAGGTTAAAATTTGGTGGCAGCTGACAAGCAGATAACATGTTAATACGGAAAATGGTATAAAAGGAGAAGTTGAACCAGAGGTCACAGTACATCTCTCTGTCAATTAGAGAGTGATAATCTCAGAGGAGTGTTTATATTTTGCTGTCTTCTCAAACTGTTCTCTGGGTTTGCACAACCGACTTTGCAGTTGTTGCTTTCCTCTTCAGCTTTAACAGAGAGAGGTGCTGTGCTGTGAATCCCTCCAGCTGGAGGAGGAGGAGGAGGAAAGCTGAGGGTGATCCGACAGCTGGAGGAGCCCCAAATTATGTTCTGAGAGCTCCGCCTTTCAACATCCCTATTGCAAAAATGTAGGCTACAGCTTTCATGTCGGAAGCCCAGCACTCTTCTGTACACTGCACCTCTTCCCACAAGTCCTGGGAGGTATTTGCATGAGGGAGGTTTGCACCAAAAAGTTTCAAACTGGAAAAATGAGTGTGCTTGTTATTAGGTTCAGCAGACTGGGAATCTGCCAGGCTTTTACAAAACTGCTCATTTTCTGAGTCTTAGCTCTTCTAGCAATTTTTTTTATTATTATTATTGAGCGGAGGACAAGCTCTATCTTATTAAGTGAAAACAATAGAGTGAGAAGTTGGAAATTGCCAGGAAGCCTGGGAAAGACCGACACTCAGCTGAGATTTCATTCCATGTTTTCCTGTTGACCTCACAGGCTCTCGACACAAGAGCTCTGAGTACATTAAAGAAAGGCCACAGTCTCATTTGGTCCTGTGAACATTGGCAATATGTTATAGGGACAATATACAAGCTTGAAAGGGAAAAACCGCAGCAATGTCCCCATGCCCTGGAGGTTTTGTCTGGTGCAATGCTGTTTAACCAGAGCACTGTGAGGTTTTAAATGGCCATATGAGATTTATAGTAGGTCATGACCAGATCTCTTTTCAGGGCAAAGTTTGAAAAGTCCATTTGTCTCAAAATTTAAAAAAAAGAGTCTGGTAATTCTCCAAGGTTTTTTCCTCTTCCTTCAGGCAACTATTTTTGCCTGGCCAGAGTTCCTAAACCCTCCCCAAGAGCCCTTTTAATGTGGGAAATATTGTCCTAGTGTCCGCTATCAAAGGAATAATACTGAAGATACAAATATTTACAAACCCACTCTAACTCCACATGGTCAGTATCAAGCTTATTAAGTTTTAGAAAAAGGGACACCATGACCTGAAAAGAAGCGGCTTCAGGAAATCAGTATTCGAGGGCATTATTAGCAGGGAAGAGTGATGGTTATTGCGGGGAACTGAATGGAAAAGACTCAAGGTGCAGGCAGAAATCCCCTGTGTCTGGCTGATGGTGTGGCCGCCCCGCGCCGGGGCTGGCAGCCGAGGGGCAGCCCTGGGTGGGTGGGTGGCAGTGCCAGCCCCCCACCGCTGCCCGGCTGGGCTACGTCCCACCACGTGCCAGCAAAACACACCGGTGCCTATGGGGCTGCAAAATGAGACAACGGGCTGGCCCCCCGCCGCAGCTGCTTCCCCTGCGCAGCAGGAAGACAGGTTGTCCCTCTCCAACGACGGGGGCCACGTCGACCTTTCGGCAGCGGATGGTGCTTGGGTAGCCTCCGCCAGGCTTCACGCGTGATGCTGCTGCAAGCCAGCGGGACTTCTGTCCCGCTGTGTGGCCCTGAGATTAGGGGCAGCTGGAGGAGACTGGTGGGAGATGGGAGTCCCGGGGAGGGCTCCAGGCACCCCGGTGGGGTCAGGGTGGTTTTGAAGAATGAGGAAAGGGCAGATTGGGCAAGCAAGATGACAAGCGGCAACAGAGGCTCTGGGACAAGGTCCCCCTGGGAAACATGGAGAGCCAAAATTGTGGATATCTGGGGCCAAGTGGGGGAAGACACTTGTGACAGAGGCTCTGTGTCTGGTTTTCCTCTTTTCTCTCTAAAGGGACTCTAGGAAGGAAGAAAAGGAAGATGGGAATAGCAAGCAAAGTCCCGTAGGGCTGCTGGGAGCGAGGCACTAGCTGCCCCCTCGCCCCCCAGCCGCCTGCACCATCAGCAGCCATCACCTGCCTGGGTATGAAACAACACAGACCTCCCCGGGTACGTGCGATGCCAGGGCCAGTGCAGATCCTCGCTAAAGCATATTAAAGTGTCTTAAAGGATCATTGCAAAGTAAGAAATTTACTTGGCAGGTCTCTATGACTTTTCTGGGGTGATTTTTATCTGTTGTGTAAATCAGAATCATGGGATTTTTAACTCTGCTCCCTCGTTTTTTTTTATTTGACAAACTGTTTGTTCATTTAGAGCAGTTATGCTTGATTGTGCCAGTAAATAATAAGTGAGAGCTATTTGTGAATTATTTGGCTGCTAGATTTCCACAGAGAAGGGTCTATTCTCTTCTGTGTGAATGTGTGTGTGAGGCAGTCCCTCAGCGTGAAGAAAAGTTATGCGTCTGAATCAAGAATGAAAAAGACCTTTAAAATCTTTATAGCAATCTAATACAGAAGATACACTGGTATGCAAAGTAAATTTCATTAGGTACAAAATACCTACCTTTAAAATAAATAATTTTCTTTTTTGCTAAAATGCCAGAAGAATGCAGACTGTATTAAAGATAGCATGTGTCTTGTTCAAGTCATACCCCATGGAAAAATACCTAATTTAATTTAAGTAATTTCTATTTATTTCTGCCTTTCAAAATGATATCATTTTCAGGTTATAAAAATGTAATGTCTGAACTTAGACTCTTTACACCTAGTTTCAAGCCAGACCTAATTTTACTTCTAAGTTAAAAACACATGAGAGCACAGTCATAATATGATCTGGCCCCTCTCTGACTGCAAAAAGGGCAGCCTACTATAAATAGAGTCCTTGAGACAAGGAAGGTCTTCCATTTTGAGGAGGATTTCGAAATTTCATGCCATTCCAGTTTGGAACAAAGCTCTCCAATTCTGAATTTTCCCATGAAACAAACAGAACTCCAAAAGAAAGCAGTAATAATGAAAAATAAAGCAGAAAGTGTGTGTTCTGATCATTTGTAAAGACAATGCCACCAGACAGACCTCCTGGAAATGCTGACTGAGCAAAAAACCCTTGCAACTTTGGAAACTGAGCCATCTGAGACTTCAGGGTCTTGGTTTGCATCAAAAAAGCTCCAATGGTTCGGGAGCCCAGTACCTTCCCTGCAGCCCTACTCATCAGATGATTGCCAGCAAGGGTGTTGGGTGAGCTGGCAGATAGTCAGGCTGAGCTGAAGTGGAACCGTAACCAGATCCTGATGCCTGTGCCACACGCCAGGTGCGTTCCTTTAAAATAGTTCGCTTGTGCAACCTTTAGAAGTGCAAATAGGCAGGGTTGTGATTTTTAAAAGCTGGAAATATTTCCAAAGTGCTAAGGTCAAATCCTCAGTGGGTGAAAACTGGGGTGATGCTACTGAAATCAGTGAAGCTATTTCATTTTGTACCGGTGAAAATCTAGTCACTGAAGTTTAAAACATTGTTCAAAGTCTAGAGCCAGTGTAAAGTAAGAATCATTGCTAGTGTGCACTGATCAATGCACACTGAGCCATCAATGAACCACAAAGAGAATTACTGTGGGACTCAAAATGTTAAAAACAATTATATGATTTAAGCTTTCATTTGATACAGAAAAAAATCTCTCAGTCAAACTAAAACCAGAAACTTGTCATTTTTCTATTTACTTTTCACATTTACCATGAAAAAATGCTCCCTGCTGCCACAAACTACTTGGGTAAACCAAAAGCGTTGCATGCAAAGCCAATTTGTCAGCGTTGGCTGAAAAGTATATAAACATCCCTCCTTCTCCTGATGTCTGCATGAAAGACTCTTCACATGCATGGAAAAAGTATTCCTCTTCAGCCAGCTCAAGCCCTACAGCTAGGTATAACATCTTGCCTGCCAAAAACTCCCAACAATTTTTATTTGGCTTCTGGGTATATCAGGAATGCGGGGTCAAGTCCCTACTTTGGAAGCTCTTCAGGGTATAGAAGTTCTCCAAATGTGGCCTTGCTTCAGTACCTAGATTTCAATGCACTGCACAGAAAGAAAGGAGTTGGGTTTTTTGTTTGTTTGGTTTTGTTTTTTTTTTTAGGCGGAAGAAAAGAAACAATTCCTTGGAAAGGAAGAAACTTTTGCAACCACTAGAATCTCCAGGATTCTGGGAGTAAGACTGATGGGGGTCTGTAATGGGGCTGTGGAAGAGTATCCTCTTCACTGACTTTTCAATAGGAATTTGGTTACAAGTACAGATGGTGGTGCTCAGGAGACTCAGATGGTATTTTTTTGGCCCAAAATCTCAGGTAGCCATGAGATGGTCTGCATATATCTGCACTGATTCTTTCTGGTAAGGGAGGAAGATGGAAGCATTGCCAAAGGAATAAGAGTCTGGGAGGAGATAAAAATAGTTTTGTGAATCTGATCCTTTTCTCATAAAGTTCTGGATATGAGTCTTTCCCAAGGCTTTCTTAGCCAAGGGCTTCTCTAGAGGTACTACCAAACATGCCTGAAACCTTTCAGCTGTGATGTTTTTCAAGGTAAAGCATTTCTATGAGATTTGGTGGATCACACCGAGCTATAGGACTCTACTGGACTGCTGCTGTACCTTCACACCAGCATATGTGAAATAGCCAAGTGGGAAACTGCTCATCCACCCTAAGAGCTCTGTCAGATTTCACAAACGTTCCAGTTTTTCTCTGGGAGGAAACCCAGGCTGTTCAAAGATCACACTTACATTTTCTGTCACTGAAATGCAAGAAACCTAGAACAGTATGAACCCTTCCTCAATGGCAGAATAAGTCCAACTCTTCTCCAAGGCAAGGAGAGAGGAAAGGATAAAAGTTGTCCTGCAACCTACATCAAAATTGAGGCAGTCATGGAAAAAAAGGAGGTGACACCTGGATGAGACTGCATGGGGCAGCAAAGTATCTCAGTCCATGACAATGAGATCTCCTTGCAGGAACATCTCAGGCCCGATTCAGCCACACACTAATCCCCATGGGGAAATCCCAGGGCACCTCGTTCTTTGTACACACTCACTTTTTTTTTTTTTTTTTTGCCTGCAAAGAAACTGGCCACGGTTCTGCTTCTGTGCAGTGTTCTCTTCACCCCTCAAAGAGCAAAGGGCCAGCCAAGGTACAGACGGTGTGTTGTCCCCACTGGGGCCACATGAAGACGCTGTACTGAGGAGTCCCTCGCCCACCCTGGGGACAAGCACAGCCCTTTCGTGGGACTGGCCTCCTGCAGAACGTGCCAGCTCTCCCCCAGGCAAACCAGGGCTCCCCTTTCCTTTTTGCCTCCATTGTTGCCAGGGTCAGAACAAAACCAAGAGCAAGGAGAAAATGCTCTTGAAACTACAATTAAAAAATACGGAGGGCAATAGGCAGATAGCCTTACCAGTGACAAATGCAAACCCAGAAGTTTGCAAGAGGCAGGAACAACGGGCTGGAGCGAGCATGTTATCCACGGAGCTGATGCCAGAAAACCCTGTTGTGCCTGGCTGATTACTGAGCAATTAAAGCTTGAAGGGGGGAATCTCCTTCCATCTGCTGCATGGACTACTGCCTCACTGAAAGGGAATTGAAATTTCCCCTTTGTGTTGCTGCACCCGCTCTGGAGACTCCCTGAGCTACAGCTGGGGCACGATTCACAAACACACAAGGGACAAAAGTCCCAAGCTAATGTCCGGTAACTGGACCAGGCTGAGGTGCTGCTGCTTGCTAGGGATTTCCAGCTTTTCTTAAAATAAGGTGGCAATGAAAGTGCGACGATTTGTGGGAACAGCGTGGTCCCTGGTTTCCTGCTATTGGTGCTGTGTAAACCTGAGCTCTCTTTCTTCAGACTGCCAGGAAATAGGTACAAATGTATTTATAAGATTTCACTTTTGCAGCATAGCACTAAAAATAGCACAATACATCATTCATAGTAGAGGTCTCTCTATTCTCTTACCCCACTGCTGAAGAAAGGCAGGCATAATGTTATCAACTAACTGTCCTCCTACCTCTTCCAACAAAGCAAGTTTCAGCTACCGGAGTTACTATCAAGGTTAAAATCCCCTTTGTTTTACAACATGTTCGTTGCTTAGGGGGACTGTCATTGCCCAAAGGGAGCATAATGTTCAAGTCTCATTGCAATATCGTAAGTAGTATCAATAATAAGGAAAACAGAATTCATTAACAAATTCACTGCCCATAGCTATGTACTCATGATATATGGGAGTGGTGTTCAGAGCATCAATTCAACAATACTTTAAGTCAGTGCTCCTTTGACCCACGCTGATGAAGATGGACAGATAGGTTAGACAAGATTATGCCTCCAAGGGTCATAAAAATGTAGAAGTTTCCCAACTGCAAACTGATTTTTCAAAGACAATTACCTGCACGATTTAACCAGACGGCCATTTATGCCTTCCAGGTTTCATATCATTAATGTTTGTTTCCTCTTGGATTTTTGCTGCTTCTCCTACTGTCACTCTTTTTTTTCCCTCAGATACATACATTAAAAAACCACTCTCACACTTCTTGTCCTATGTGATTTATTCCCAAGAAATTAAATTACATTTTTATAAGCCTGTGTTACCGCAAATGATAGCTGAAGATTTGCTGAAAAAATTAATTCCTGATCTGTTGCCGTGAAGCATCCTCGCTAGCACTGTACTGAGTCTGTCTTTCAAAACCAGATGGAAGCAGTCCAATGGTATGATTAACTTCTTAGTCCCTGCAATTTCCTATTGCTCTACTTGCCCTAGATTTCAGGATTGACCTCCTGCTTCACTGCAAAATGCACAGTTGCTCAGTTTGATAAATCACATGAATACTTTTTTGATCGCAGTTATCTACTATTTACTACATACCCAGTGAGGTTAATCATATGCTGAGGCACTTCATATGCTGCACACATATACACTCTTCTTCCCAATAGCACTTTGCATATTCTTCATGCTGCCAGCCAGCAATGGGACCTGTTTTCTCCTTACTACTATGTGAAAGACCACAGACTTGCACCTTGTCTCTTTTTCCCCTCCACATTAATTCTGTAATTATCCACACACTGATTCTTAAAAGACCTAGCAAGCCAAAGAAAATACACGAGAAATTACTAGTCAGACCTTTCTTTTAGCAGGTAGATATTTTTCAAAATGCAAATGTTTCTGGGAACTAGAACCGATTGTCTCCCCTCAGGTATCTTTGGGGAGCCCTTGCGAATGCAAGGGGTTGCCCACAGGGAGGTGGGAAATGTTTGGCTGTCGTGACAGCAAAACGCTATCACTTCCTTGAAGAAAAAATAGATCTTAACTTTTCTTTTTCTTTCTCTAAACACCAAAGGAATTTCAGTATTTAGTATAGGGCTCCAAATTGCTAAAATTCCCTGGCACAGCTCTGCTCCACCTTCTCACGCAGTGTTGTAATACATCCAAATCACATCTCCGGTGCTATGGCACAACAACTCTAAACAAACACCAGCAACAGTCAAGGTATGGGAAAACATCCAATAGTGAACAGACGAGTGCTACAGATCTTGCTCACAAGGTAGATAAAGGGAAACGGAGTCCCAGTTTCACGGAGATATCTATTCCTTTTCACTCCAAGCCTTCCACACAGGCTCTTCTTTTAAAGCCCCTTTTCACTAATGCACAACAGTCTCCAATATTGGCAATAGCGTCCTATATACAATACATATCATTACTCTTCCTCCTTCGAGTTCTGTAACCAGGAGGGCTGAGACACTCTAGACCATTTCTGCCAGAACACGCAGCAGCAGGCACCCTTCGCCACCCTGTACCGTGTGGGAGGGCTGCAACTGTGGGACACCAGTGTTTCCAAACAGCCAAGCTTTCATGTAAGGCTTAAATGATAAATCCATATCTCCTGTCGGAAGTATTCTCTTTTTCCTCGCAAAGATAATCCAGAAAGTTTAAGCAATGTGCTAACGCTGTGAGCGCCGTGTGTTTGTTTCTGTGGCAGCGAACACCGTGCGTGCACGCTCTTCTCCTGCCAACCTTCGCCTCCTGCGGAGCCCGTGATCTCAGTTCCGTCATTCTCTGCTGGGACCCAGATCAGCCGTCCCGAGCCAAGGCTTCCCCTCGGCTGTCGCTAATTACACAGACCCGTCACACGAAGCCTTCCTGGCCAGCCAGCCAGCTGAGTCACTCCGCTGATAAGCTGACCGCATAGCTTCTCATGTGGAGGACTCTCATGGTGTGAAAGGCGATGTTATCGAAAAACTCAGGCCAACGCAAACACAAGTATGTGAGTGACACGAAGCACATGGGTATTTTTGCTAGCTGCCACTGGACTATTTACGTACTTCAGGGTATCACAAGTTTAACTGCTTCGCTTAGTCACAGCTCAAGCAGATACTTGAGAACAAGAAATCTTTGGCTCCGTCCACTGAAAGTTTTAATGCTGCTTGGACAGCTGCCTTCTCTGCTTTAAGTGATCTATTAAAAGTCTAAATTGCCTATTACTGTTGCCTTAATACTTTACAGGTAGTCCCTCCCCAGGCCTCCTAACCCAAATGGTGTATCTCAACGTGGCTTTGTCTGAAGGAGAAGAGCCATGCTACACATCCCGCTGGACTAATCATTGATCCTGTGGCTGCTTACAGGATCAGGGGAATGGACTGGATTGTCCCAGGTCAACCTTTTCCATTCGATTTTCCCTGCAGCTGAGTGCTCAATGTGTGCACGCACCCATGAGAAGCGGTGCAGCAGCACCTCTGCTTGCAAACATCTCTCTCCCCACAGATGTGGGGCTCTGCTGCTTCTCATGACCTGCTGCTCAGCTCCCCGAACCCTTCACCGCTCCAGAGGACAACGGAGAGTATTTGTTTTTTGCCCTTCAGGATCTTGAGTGCAACTGGCCAGACCCTTTAGGGTAAACCAACTCATGCCTGGCACAGCCTGCGTGTCAATGTCCTAACCGTGATCAAACACGGACAGACAAGGCATGGTTACACAGAAATGCAAAGTACTACCCCTTCTGCCTGACAGGAAGGCGGACCGAAGCTCACACAGGCTGTGTAACTCACCAAACATCATGAACAGGGCTTGTCTACACTGCCAAATGGATGTTAGCATTGAGACGCCTTGTCTATCAACAGCCCAAGGTGGTAAATCAAAACGGCTTATCATAGCCTGTATTTGATGGTTCAGGTCTGGATGACACGTATATATTAACCAGGCGCTGAGTGTAAGCTCGTGAGTTGGACTCTTTACGTGAGTTATCAGCTGGGACGGGCACAGCCATATGGCTGCTGGGCTGAGCGGGTTCGGCTCTCCCTCTGCCCTCCACGCCTGCGCTGAGGGTCGTACGGGCAGAGCTGGCAGGGTCTGCCTGCGTCCTCCAGCCTCAGTACACAGAAAGGAGAATAGACTGCAACTGTGCATTAAGCTTATCTCACAAGTACCACCCAAGCACCGCAGTGAATGAGCTCTTTCCCCTGTTACGACGAGAGAAGAAATTCAGCGGTGGTACAACACTTTCCGCTAAGCATTCAAAACTCTTCAGCAGACCCACTTGGCCTACACTACAGCACAGAGAAATAAAAGCAGCTAGGGGAATAAAAGTGCCCTAGGACCACTGTAAATCTTTACTTCATGGAAAATCTTATCTTGCACATGAATATGAGCTGCGAGTAAATTTAATGTGTGGATTAAGTACTGTGCGGTCTCCCTCATGGTGGGCTTTTCAGCCTAAAAAGAACAAAAGAATAATAATGAGTGTTGTGTTTGGGTATGATTACAAACAGCTGTAATTTACAGCTGGACATTCTCCATTGCAAAAGTATCCAGCAAGCAAGTGCTTCTGGGTTAGTGGAACAGACTGCAAAAAATTAGCTTTTAACTTCAGCCTGAAGGTCAGAGTTCTGGGACCATGGGAGTCAATAATAAAATCTATTTAGCTCAACGGGATTAAGCAGGTTTAAGACCTGGCTTAACCACACTGCTTACTGTTAAATAACAACAGAACACGCTGAATATTTTAGTTACAGACATTTTTCTTCATTTGAAAGCTATTCAGGCAGTGGATATAAGAGTCAGACAATTGAAGATATGCTAGCACTATACCATTAAGGTATATGAGTTAACTTCTTGCTCTTCTGTGTCCCAGAAACTGAGCAATCTGTATAGTTAGACCACTTTACTGAAGAGCACAATAAAATTAGAACCAAGCTGTGCTGTATAAACACCGAGGGTTTTTCATGAGAGAATGAAAAGCTAATGGGGCCAGTGCATCTTTCCTGACAAAATAGTCGGTGCATGTGCAGAGCAACCTGTCTTCTGGAAGCAGAAAAGCTGTTTCAGTCAAGCTTCTGGGTCACTAATCTTTGTGTTTGCACATAAATCTACTGGGGGTTACTGTGTCATTCTGAAAACAAGACTGAGTGCGATACACTAAAGAAATCAATGACTACAGGTTTAAAAACTCTCTTTTTTTTGTTTGGGTGTTTTTTTTTTTCCTCCTCTTTCAGTTTGGCTAACTGTTACCTTCTTGACAGAACCTGAAAGCAAAAACTGCTGGAGAATATTTTTCCAAAAAAATAATGGGCAAAATTACGGAGAGCTTTATTTAAGCTGCCGTCTCCCTTGGCACTGGGAAGCGCTGGTGTGTGACCGGGAGCTCTTAGTTGCTACTGGGACACAAGTAATGAGCAGCAATATCATAGGCATCCTCACTTTAGCCAAGACTAGACAGAAACTGCCGTCACAGCGTGGGGTTTTGGCCCCCTGCCCTCCCGTTGGCTCGCTGCAGCGAGGTTACGGGCGGCAGGGAGGCACCCCCCCACAGGCTGCACCCGCAGCCTTCCCAGCACCCCCTCCAGAGGGAGGGGACAAGGGTGTCCCTATGGCCAAATGTTTGCAGAGCAGGTGGGGAAGCTGTACTCTCCGGGCGTGCTTTTAGGGGCAGAGATCATAAATACTACATCCGAGGTGCGACGGGTGACATTTCAGCCCTTTTGCCCCGAGGATGAGGGCAGCCTGCGCCCAGCTCCCTCACCACCCCCGATGAGGTAGGGACCATCTATCCATCACCACCGCTTTTCTTTCTAGGGGAGATAGAAAGCGCACGACGGGGTTTGGGGCTTGTTAACTACCTCCAGGGGCAGTCCTGCAGGAATGCTCCTCATTCAGCCCGAGGGAAGGATGCTGAGAAAAAACCCCCCATGTTTTCTTTGGTCACGGTATTGTCCCCACCAAGCGCAAAAGCTGCTTTGCCTCGGGGGCGAGCTTGCTCACCTCCAGGGAGAGGGGCATAATGCTGACTCCGACTCCTCTTTCTTTTTGCATTCGTCCCAGTTACAGCAAATACTTGTGTTCCCTACAACCTCGCCAGCAATTTCACCCGCATCCCATATATTTCACTCGGGAATTTTTTTCCTTGGCGGGGGGGGGCTGAAATTCTAAACAAAACGGTGTTTGTAAACTTGGGGGGGGGGGAGGTCGATAATTTTGGCGGTCTTAGCCTCCGAGCAGAGAGAAATGTTATTCATCCATGCACAACATATAATTCAGCCTAAGTGACAGGCTCTGCTCTGGAGAAATCCTGGCCTGAGCTGGCTTCCAGAGTCAATTACCGCCTATTCCCAGGGAGGCGGGGGGCGGGGGGCCAGACGGAGCAGAGGGGGCTGCCAACAAGGCAGGGGGAAATTTACTCTGTGTCAGCCTGCATGACACAGTACCTCATTTGTGGATAAATGTAAATCTGCTAGTTCTTTTTCACAGGCACTAAAATGTACAGTCTCTCCCCCCGCTTCCCTCCCCCCGTTCCCAAAACTGGAAAAGAAATCAGGACCATCTTAGAAAGCTACCTTATATTTCAATCAATCCTCTTTCATAAAAGTCATTTAAGGTAAATACCTGTGCAGACCTACGGCCCAACTATAACATTTACTATGGCCCAAATCCTGAATTCCGCACTCGGGCAAGTTTCCGATTGAAGTTAATGGATTTTTGCTTGAAAAAGAGCTGAGTAAAACCTGAACACTGTCTAAGGATTTGATCCCCTGCTTATCTGCCTGGAGCACTGCTGCAGTTCCAGAAGAAGTGAAAAAATGAATTAAATTCCTCCAAAACACCAGTCCCTCAAAACCTAAGGGGTAAAAAAGGGCATTGTTTTTGTGCATAAAATGTACAGAGAATCTCATCAAAAGAAGAGTAATTCCCAGGGAAAGGATTTGGAAAAAGTCAAAAGAGAACATCTCGGAATAAATGAAGTACTTATTGCTGAAAAATGAGCTCAGATATATCTCAGCAAACTCTAAAGCTCAGAATTTACTGCATCATTCATGCCTTCTCCAGTAAGTTTCTTATCTCTCATTTGGTATCACAACAAGGGATTCTGCATACTCTGTATGAAATACAACAAGACTGTGATTTTTGCAGTAATAAACTCTACACATGCATGACAAATCCAAGCATGCAAAATGTTTAACATCCCAGTTCACAGATACTTTGGGGACAAAATCCGATTATGAGTTATATGCCACAATAAATAGGGCTCAACGTTTCATAAAGCAATTTATAGTTCATAAAAATGACAAAATGTACCTGTCAGATAGAACGCGGAGAGCAGATCTCTGTGCTGCCTGCTGGAAGAAAGGGCAGAGATGTTTATTTTATATTCTGACTTGAAAATTACGAGCACAATCAACACTTTAAAAAATGCGTTACACACATTTTTGTCACGTGTCCAAAATGTTAAAGTACGAGCAAAGTAGCAGAGAGTCTATAGTCAAATGGACATTCCAGCCTAGTAAATGTAAGAACACTTTGTTAAGAACGCCATAAACCAGAAGATTGTCAAAGCACCGCACGGTATTTGAGGTCTGAACTACTCTATTTAGACGATTTTTTCTGCGGGTCCCTGAAAACTCGGCAGGGCTCGGTTCTCTGCCTTCCCCTCTCCCCGCTTCCGCACTCCCACTCCCTCTCCTTTACCATTAGTCTCCTCCCATTCTTCCACAGAAACAAACATCACATATTTGGTTCCTTTTGCGATGAAGCCCGTAGCTATAATTATAAATTTTGCAAAGCTTGCCAGAGCTGCTGCAGACTTTTCATGAGCGCTGCCATGTTAATCTGCTGGCAACTTTTGACTACACAGTGCAGGATTGACCTGTTGCTGGTTTGCTCCTCAGTTTTTGCCTAGTACAACTCTTTGGATGGGGTGGGGAAGCATGGTGCTTGTTCTTGTGTTAACCAGCAGTTCTGGGAATAGAAATCGTAGCCTCTCAAGTTTAATAGGACTCCCAAGCCTATCCCTGAGCTAGTTTGCCACTTTATTATTATTATTCTTTCCCCTCCTTCAATCACTTCAAGTGGTGTGATTCATGGCTTCGGCACAGTAACCAGCTGCTAAGCAAAGATGAAATCCATAATGTTTTGAAAATCTGCTTTAAAGCCTCCGTTCTACTTGGAGCTGCCCAGAGTGTCCCCTTCCCAGCCGTGCCCGTCCAGGCTGTGCCTCGCCTGGCGCAGAAGGGACACAAAGCCAAGCGGCGGGGAGAGTCAAGGGGCAGGGAATTAAACGTTGATTTTCTCTTTGCAGTTATCAGTAAATATGTTTTTGAAACCATTCTCCCTGGCTTCTCAGGCTGCTGGGGGCTGCATCCCTATCCCTGAACAAGCCGCACGGCTTGCAGGCATCTCGCTCGGCACCGGAGAGCGTGGAGGTAACCTTTCTGGCTAGTCAAAATGCTGCTGACAGGCTGCAAAGAAAAACTTGATAAAACCTGACTTGCAGTTGCAGTTATGGAGCAGTTCACAGAAAGGTGTGAAAAGATCCCCCGAGTGGATCCCTGCAGATCTGACAGGAGTGCAGAAATGCTTTGGGAAGGGTTTCTACTTGATTTTGGAAGCAGGAGTTCTGCTCAGGGAACTTTCTGGAATAACTTGGGCCTCCTGGGTTCCCTGGGGACAAGCAGTTTGCTGTGTATCACATACCAAATCGTCAGGAGACGACGGCTATGCCACATCCCTGCGGCTGGCACGGCTTGCAGGAGGGGTTTTTCCTTAGCATTGACTTGCTGCAGTGGGAGCGGGAGCGTGCCCATGGCGGGAACATGCTGGTTTTAGTGTTAGGAAAATAATATGAGGAGTCTGGTATTTTTCACTGTCTCCAGTAAGTCATCCTATTTGCACGCACTTTGGATACAACCCTGTCCACGCCATCCAGGCCACTGGGTAGAGGGCAGGCCTCCGCGGGAGCAGCCCAGTTCAGTGGGCTGGCACCATTTTTACTCTCTCCTCTGCAAGGGGCTTATTATGACAATTTCATCCCGCTTCTTGTACATAAATGCAGGAGAGACCCAAAACGTAGGTCTTATGGCTTAATCTCTTCTTTAATGCCCTGGGCCAATGCAAGATCATCTCCTCCCATGTCTAATCACCGCCACTAGCAGGAAGCTATGTCCATTTTGAGCTTCAAGCTGCCCAGCTTCGATGCTGACCCCTGTGCTGTGTTATGCCTTTGCCTCCAAAACTCAGGAGCTTCCTCTCACTATTAGAGCCCTTTTCCATGGCCAAGTTGTGTAGACACCATTCAGGTCACCTCTCCTTCTTCTTTCCCACCAGCAGCCAGGGCTAGTCTTTCCCTCACAAGCAGCCACTACGTGGCAGAGCTGTTTAAACCACTTTTGCCGTTTCCCACTCTTGGCTCAGGCCGCCACAGGTGCTCATGTGTTTGTGCAACGCAACAGGTTGGAAAACTGATCCAGCTGAAAAATAACACTTTTCTGTCTTTTCTTTTTCTTTTTCCCCAGGTTATTTGAAAACTGGATCTCTTCTCGGAGCTGCTTCCCCAGGGAGAGGGCGTCACGTCGCAGTGTGAGAATGGGAACGGGACTGTGGGGGCAGCGTGCAGCGGAGACCCTGGCTGCTGAGATAAGGGCATGTCTGCCAGTGAGGCTGCTTTCACCTGGCATCGCTCTCCCTCCCTCCTGGGGAGCTGCAGAGCACTCCTGGAGCAAGGTACGTGGTGACTGCAATAGCCAGAGGGCACCGAAGGAGACAAGCTGCTCTGGAGCCACAGGCCTCGTGCACCTTACAGAGACCTCAAGAAAGCAAACGTGGACTTTGGTGACACTAAAAGCCCCTAACGTGGGGATGTGGGGTGCGTATCACTCTTGTATTTCCCTAAAATCCCTGATTTTGAGAGAGGGAGAAGAGCTGGATACTTTCTCATCCAGCCTCGATGAAAGCTGCCCTCAGGAGGGAAGAGGAGAGGACCCTCATCCGTGCTAACCAAGCCAGCCATGTGGCGTGGGACTGCAGTCTCAAGGGCCAATCTTCAGTTTCCATCTTGGTACGTCCAGTTGCTGACGGCTGTGAAAAGGTGATCCATTCTGGGCAAGAAAGTGGGTTCAGATGACAGGCAGGGCAGCAGAGAGGAATGTACAAGTGCTTTTCAGTGACACCATTCTACTTTTTCCATTAGCTTCTCATTTTAAGTCCTTTAATAAATGTCCTCCTTCACCAGGATGCAATGCAGATTGCATGGGGCACCTCACTCTTTGCCTGGTGGTTGCATATTCTATAAATAAGACTATTGATTTCTTTCTTACACAGTTTGAAAATACAACCGTGTTTGATTGCATATTTGTGTGACCCCCTGAGTTGGTAATGGCCCCATTTTTAAATGATGGGGGAATAAGATCCAGTCGCAAGTTTATTCTTCCTCCCTGGAGAAACAGATCTATTGCCTGCAATGAAAGGCAGTTAGCAACTATCCAGCAATTTTAATTCTAGCCTATATTGCTCCCCTCTCCTGGAGAAAGTGAGCTGTTGTAATTAAAAGTAGTTAGCAGTTCCCTAGCAAGTGTAAATACTTGCAGCCACTAATTACAGTCTGCTCTCCTGTTCCCCTGCTAGAGGATTGGGCTGCTCAACTTAGGGGGAAATATCTGCCCTTGCTTCTCGCTAACAGTTTTTTTGTGACCCCTTTCAAACTCATTCATGAATCCCCATGGAGGGTCATGACCCATAGTTTGAGAAAGTCCCGGCTAGAGAAACAGCTTTCTGTGATTTATTATGTTTCTAATATGCTGGTATTATCTATGTAACAATGTAAGCAAAAGGGGGGTACTTAGTATCATATACTGCCTGCATGACTATTTTTTTAATAGCTTGGTTTTGATTGTGCTATTTAATTTGCATTTTATTTTACATCGTTAACAACTTTACTGAGGCCAACTCATCATCCATCAAGAAAGATGAGAATATGTTCTACAGTCTTTATTATTCCTGGAAGTAAGTGACTATGCTGGTTATAGAAATTAGGGATAAGAAATAATTTTGAAGTTTGATATTGCTGACAGATTTTAAAGATCTCCAAGACTTACCACTAAAAACTGCTTTATGGGAAGCTTAATATTCTCTTGATAAGTGATTGAGTTGTACTTCGATGTGTTCACCAGCAATGAGTATAATCCTGAATTTGCAGTTCTTGGAATCAGTGGCATTACTGCTGGAGGAAGGTTCTCCTCAATATGAACACGGATATTGGAGGCCAACCCACCACATAATAACTTTAATGCTGAGTAGGAAGCAGGGAAGGGAAAAAGAAAAAATCACTTAGGTGACTCAGGTACTTGGGCTTGAGAAACCAGCCACAGTAAATGAGATGAATTACTCCTTTTCACTACATCAAGAGTTGTAAATGACAGGATACTGGCTGGTTAGACTTCTTCGGCCCCCACCTGAGTTGGTTATAGATACATTTAGGGCAGAGTTGCATTGATCTGCCTATAGTTCATTAATCATTCATGAAAGATTCTAGCTGAACCCCAAGACTACTGGGACAAAACAAGTTTTCAGCCAGCAGTAATCATGTTCAGGTTCTCAGTCTCTGGAGATTGCATCTCCTTTCTCCATCCTTTATTGCAATGAGCCAGAGCTTGGGAACATAATCAGCAGATATTCAGGTTTCAGTGTGTGTTAAATGAGCTACCAAAATTACTTGAAGTGTCACAAGTTGCAATCTGTTGTTGAAGGGAAATCAAAGAGGAAATTAAATACTTTCATTGTAATTGGGCCTGAGCAGTGAGCAGAACAGGTTGAATACAGCTATTGAGCTGGAGATACAGGAGTGTTAAGAGTGGTCCCCAGAAATCCCTCTTCCCCCCCCCCCCCTTTCTTTTTTAATCTGGTTGGAGCGGAATTGCTTCATAAACTGCTGGGCTTGCAGGCATTTTTGGATAAGAAGCAAATGAGGACTACTGCAGAATGTTCTGCTGGGCTTGGAAGAGTGACTTGGAGGCACTGCAGGCTGACTGTGGATACATTTTCCTATACCTCACCCACGGCACGCTTTGGCAAATAAAAGCCAATAAATTGACCGTTGGCAGATTCAGACGTTTTGTTTTCCATTTTTCCTGTCCTGTGGATTAATGCTGTTACCGCGAGAGAGCTCAGTTACAGCAATTGTATGGAGTCACACCAGTTATACCAGAGACTTCACTGAGACGGTGCGGGTGTACGCAAGGTGAGAATTTGAACCATTTCTTCGGTGACAGTGTAATACAGACTACCTGTGCAGGAGTAAATTGCATTGCTTCCAAAGCATCTTGTTTGTCTTCCTCAGGTGGTAGGTGTTGCCCTGGAACTGTGCAGTGAATCATTTATGCTCTAAGTCATCGTGTCCCGTATTAGCAACCACCCAGCCTGCTGGATGTCACCCTGTAGTGGACTGCAGTTAGTGAGCTGTAGATGCACTTTTTCCAAGCCTGGGTTAAGGAAAGATGTCATTACTATATACTGCCATTTGGGAACCAGACCAGAACAAATACTTTTATATCTGTCTTCTTTCACGTTTCACTCTTCATATGACTTCCATGTTGATTCTGTTTTAATTTCCTAAGGTCTTGTTTGTTTTTAGCTTAAATGCAGTTTATTCCTAAACTAGCGAAGCCAGGAAGAAAATTTTGTGAAGGGCACAACCTGACTGCATGCCATAACTCGGGCCACAGGACTCTCCAGAGCTTTTTTCTGCTTCAGATCTGGGAGCCACTGTGGACCTAGAGCAAAACTTCTGGATAATCCTCTTATGGTGAACCCACCTCAGTCCAACCACATGCATGGTTTTTCACCTTTCGTGTTAAGGTGTGAGTTTAGTCCAACTCTGTTTACAGGCACCTTCTTGCGCTGGAAGTTATACCTTTGCCTGTGAGACGGAGCTGCCTTCCAGCCTCACTGCTCTGCTCCCTGCGCAGGCGTTTATAGACCGCGATCAAGCCAGCCACCAGCCCTGCTTCAGACGAGCTCGGATCATTGCACAGATCTCTCTCACTCCAAGGCATGTTTTCCGAACGTGTTAGGCATCCTTCTCCCTCGTCTTGAAGCCCTCTCCGGTTTTCAGTGTTCTCCTTGAAGAGTGCAGAGCTGCACAGTGTTGCAATGATGCTCTCACCAGGGCTCAAAACAAAGGCAATGAAACCTTCTCGCACCTACAGACTTGCCCTGTTTAAATGCCCGTAAGTGTCTTGTGGCCACAAGAAGTTGCCCGAGGAGCTCAGGTCAGGCAATTTATCATCAGTGATTCCTAATGTGCCTTCTCTCACTGCGTTATTCTGTACTCCTCGCTGCTCCTAGGGGCTTTGTTTGAGGATTGCTTTCCAGTGTGGATTTCTGAGGGATTTAAAATCACTTGTAAACTGCAGCTTGAGTGTTTCTCTGTAAATTTGCAATATAAATGTGTGAATGTGATTTTCACTGTCCGGTTGATATTTATTTAAGATTTACAGGCAGTAAGACTTCAAAGGGTCTCCCTTCCTTCCCCTTTTGGAGTTGGTTATCATCAGAGACACATCTTTTAAGAAACTATAAAACTCTTTCTGGATTTCATGATTTCTCCAGGCCTTTCAACACCTCAGTATTCATTTTTAACCCTGGAGTTTTGCTATTATATTTCTGGCGTACATTGTTCCTTCTCCTCTGCTTTGCCCATTAATCCTCATTAATCTTCAGGGGCAGCACAGTCTGGTGACTTGAACATGGCGCCTGGGAGCGAAAGACCCAAGCGCTAATCCTGGCTTTGCAGCTGACTTGCCATGTGGCTTCAAACAAGCCACGTCTCAGTCTCAGTCTCCCTGTCAATTCTACAGAGATAATAATTCTCGCTCAGCTCTACCTAAATACCTCTCAGGGGCATTGTATTAAGTAGTTAATACTTGTTAAGTGATTTGGATCTCCAAATTACTGTATAATCAGCGTGAGTATTAACCATACAGAGAATTTTATATATCTGTAAACGTTGAGTCTTCTGTCCTGCATCTGTTCAGATTTCACCTGCAGTCTGGCCCCAACAACCACGCAGGGTTTCAACGCACATGAGTTAACTGTAATCCTTTTCAGTGGAGACGAGCAGAAGGAAAGTCCTTGGTACTTTACATTAATAAAATGGTTAATTTCGAATGACATTGGAGGAAGGTCTCAGTCATTGCAAGCGAAGCAGCGGTCACCTTGGAAAACCTCCTCTGTCTCCACAGAAGTAGTCTCCTTATCCAGGAAAAGGTAACTTGATTAAAGTGCTGCTTACACTTAGGATATCGCAGACAAAAATTGTCAGTGTTGTGCCACAGGCTTTACAAGATTTATTGGGAAGTCTGAAAGCTCAGAAATTAAAGTAGAGTTTTTCCAAAAGCCCATATATGTGAAAATAGAAGAAATACAAGCCTAAATTCCCCAAATAGTGGTAACTCTGCCCAGGGAGGTGCTACGTCAATCGACTATGATGCATTTGCTGCTACCCAAGTATCTGCTTGGATTGTGCTAGGAAATAAAAAAAGAAGACAGAGGATGACATCCTAGGTTGATTGAAATCAGTGGCTAAATTCCTGCTGACTTCAGAGGAGAGAGATTTCATCCCAGGTGCAGGAGAAATTGTAGCAATGGTTCCCCAGTCCCTTTTTCTTAAATGCTAGTTTTGATGGATTGGCTGCTGGCTCCTTTTCCTTATTTCTCATCGTGTTCTAATATAGCTGCTACTCCCTTTATAATGTCCTTTTCCCCCCCCATTTCTTTTCTTCATTAATTTCTTTTTTATTCCCTTAATCCCTTTCCCTTTTCATGTTCCTTTTGTTTTCTGACATGCTCTCAGCTGCCTCTTTCTCTGTTCCTGCTGTCATCCATCTCTGTGCGCCACGTCTCCTTCACACAGCTCCTCGTGCTGACAGCACCCCAGCCTGAGCGGAACGGCCAAGGGGAGCGAAGTGAGCTTGACCTTCTGCCTTGCAGAGAGCAACAGGCAGCTCCTACAGAGGCTGGGAGTCCGTGTTCGTGTGCGAGAGATACAAGCAGGGTATGTTCTCCTCTTGCAGCTTTTAATAGCTGCAATATTACAAACGACACTAATTGGTGCTCTGAATTATTTGTGACTGCTGGTTATTTAACCGCTCTCTGACAGGCACGCTGGAATGGATTTGCCTGAGGGCAAACAGACGCTTCGTGGCCACGCTGGAGCGGGGCGAAGGCTCAGGCAGGACGGCTGGCCTCTGCGAGGGCTCTCTGGAGCAGGAGGAGCGGCGCGTGGGCCGACGGGCTCACCGGAGACAGGGACAAGGGAAAGGCAGCCTGGAGGTGTGGGACCTAATCCATCTGTACACCCCAAATCAGCCGGCATTGCTGAATTGACGGCATCGGGATATGTTCCCACGCCAGACAAAACAGATGTTCGTACAGTAATTCCAGTTCGCAAGGGGAAAAAAGACCTAACCAAAGATTTCAAGAAGATGGGATTAAGGAAGTTACAGTAGATACAGAGAGAAACTGTTAGACTTGGAAAAAGGAGATACCAGTGGAAAAGGGCAGGCTTCGGAGATTTACTAGAGCTAAAACTTAGCTTAGTCACGGCATCCACATGAAGAGACAAGGAAGATGCCCTTGCATTTTAAGTTTATTTTCCAGTCTATTTTTAGAGGTTTGCTACTGAGGAGCATGGAGATCAGAGTGCCCTGTTTGAATTTCCCCAAATTTTGTGCACGTCCAAGAGCCAAGCTGATCTCTAACCTTTTTCACTGTCATTCATGGTGGTGGCATTCAAATTTAGAGCTTGATCCTGCCTGCCAGTGCATGACAGACATTGAATCTGATTTTGTAAGATAGGCAGTGATGTGAGCCAAGTTTGGCAGGACAAGACTGAGCCCTTATTTTGTTTCATCTGACAGTTTCAGTGAGGCAATCTTGGTCTTCTTGTCATGCCTTGTGGAAGTGCAAATTTAGATGTCACAGAGATTTTAAAATCAGAGCTGGCAAACCACAAAAAAAAAAAAAAGCTTGGCTCAGCTGGCTTAAATCTTACTCTGGATTTTAGTTAAGTTGGATACCAAAAGGATTGCTTCTCTAATACACAGGAAATAATGGACTTACCCGAGTTAAGTAAGGCTGTTACAGGGGCTATTCCTCCAGTCTAAAAACGCACTCACATTATAGTGACAGAGGGCTGAGCAGAGCATTTGGATTAAGTACAAAACCACCTGAGGTTCCAGCCGTTCCTTGACCCAAAACTTAATTTTTCCACGTTTGCTTATCTCTGCTTTGTGCAGTTTTGGTTGCAGACTCGCACGTGGCCAGCCTTCATGAAATAAGTTTCCTGTGCTCAGTGGAGTGAGAAACTTCTCATCAGAAAGATTCCCCCCCCACGTTTATCAGGGCACTTTTTGAGAGAGAAATTCATTTGCAGCAATGATGCAGGCTCTGTGCTTTTTTTTCCAGGGCTGAGTGTTCTCATCCCTCTTTTCACTCATTTTCCCTTCTGATCAAGCATCAAGTATTGCAGTGATGAAGAGGTGAATAAAAGGGAGCACAACACTAAAATGACTTAATGTGGTTAAAATATTCGGACATGGCATATGCGAACGCAATTAGCACTGCCTAAAAATATTTCTAATGATGAACAGGGCTATGCAGTGGCATGTTATAATTTGCCCAATATAACTCTTCTCTCCAGATGTACCTGACTCTGCACTCTGCTCGCTGATCTTCGACTTCAGAAAGCGCCGTCCTAACAGAGGAGGTCTTATGGAAAGAAAGCTTGTAGCCACTTTGCCCCTTTTTCAATTTGTTTCAAAACTCATTACAGATTGCTTCAAATTAGCTGGAATATTACATTTCATATGCAGAAGCAGTGCTTATATAGACTCTACTAAAAATTATTCCTTCTGAAAGAACGTGTATGCATGATCGTTCATTTCAGGATAATTTTTATCTTTTCGTTGATTGTCAGTCCATGTCCAAGAATTGAGAGAGAAAAGTCCTACACGTTATTAAAAAGATTGTCTTTAAATACATTCTTTCTCTCTTGTTTCCGGCTACTGTTAAAGAAATGAAGCATGATTTTATGACTTAAAAAACCCAAATCGTTTCCTAATGCTATTTATGTAGGGACACGGCCACACCAATTGCCGTTGGCCACGTAGATGGACTTTTGTCCTGTTGCAAGGACAGGATGGATTTGACTGGTCCTAAATTCCTGTGCTACAGACAATCCTGCCAGAAGGACGCATTTATAGCACTGAGCCCTGGCATCCCTCAGCGCATACGTGACAAGGAGGAAACATAGGCACGTATGTCCCCACCGGAGCAGTGGGTGCAACTTGAATTACCCTCAAGCTTTCCGACTCAGCCACGGCCAGGGTGACCCTGGAGCACGGCTGGGTCCCCCGGGGCCAGCAGCCCACCCTGGCTGTCCCCAGGCTGCCGTGGGCAGGGGGCAGCCCCGGGACCCCCGGGAGGGCTCCGGGCTGGGTGGGCTGCCGTCGCCCTGTGGGGCTCCGGGTGGTGAGCCAGACCAGGCTGCCGAGACTTTTATTTTACTGCGCTGAAGCAGTTCCTGGTGAAATTTCTCAAGGCTGCTCTTCCCCTGAGGTCTCCTGTGAAGGGACATGGCTTTCTGTTTGTCTTGGCCTGCCTGCGGAGGGGCCGGTTTCGCTCACACCGCTCAGACCCTGCAGGGCCAGCCCGTCCCCGTCCCCATCCCCTCTTAAGGAGGGCAGCCGCTCGCAGCCAGTCGCTGCCTTCAGTCGTCCTTTGGCGCAGGGCGCACGAGCAAAACTAACGAACCCGAGAGGATTGTTCGCTGCCTCCCTGAGCCCTGTGTGCGGAGGGTGTCTTCAGCATTTACCTGCTGCCGCAGGGGGATAGTCATACGGTTATTTAAAAAAAAAAAAAAAAAAAAAAAGAAGTACTAAAGTTGGTCTTTCCTTTCGAGATACAGCAGGGACTGGAATGCGGAGCCAGGTCCCTGGGAGTGTGTTCTGATTGCTTCTGCAACTTCTGTTTATACAATTTTACAAAATTTTGGCAGGAATCAAGAGCACATACCAGGGTGTTGGCTTTTATGAATCCCATGGGATGTGAAAGTCAAGCTGACTGGATGAACTTTGGTTACATATTCCAGACAAGCACAATGACTCTATTTATTCAGACTTGGCAGCCAGAATGCAGATTGACTCTGTGGGTAATAAATTTTCACAGCCACAAAACTTCAGCGGCAACCAACCTGATCCTGCGCAGAAAAAATGCATAAAAGGAAGCAGACTTGGGTTGCAAAAATATGTTAGATTATTATTCCATGTATGCGTACCAGTCAGTTAATTTATTTGGCTATTGATTGACATGATTTGCACAAATGATGCCAAGGATCTTTTTCTCCTTAAAGGAACTACTTTCTATTACAAAATTTTCATATTGTAAAAGGACAAGTGGGGGGGGGGGGAAGAGAATTGTTCATATTACAGTTGACAATCTCCTTTTAATATTTCACCCAAGACTGATTTAAGTTAACCAGTGACCTCTACGGAGAAGAGCAGGGTATTATAATGGGGACTCTTTCGTGTGCTATGCCACACTTCAAGGAACCAAAAGGCAATAACCACTACGATTCAGTACTCCGAACAATCTTAAGTACAATTTTGACATCTTCATGCTACAAAGCTTCAGATGCTTTCTGGGAGAGATGATGATGAAATTATTACTCTATGTGTTATAAATCAAAATGAATTGGCTCTTTAACTTGCAGATTTATGTTAACTACCTTGGTATCTGTTAATTGCATGCTCTTCAGATATTGATTGGGGATTAAAAAGTATATTTTCTTCAATCTGTGTGATGTAAAATATGCCAACAGGAAATTTTCCCTCTGCATATTAGATCCTATGATCACTGCCTGTAAAATTAAAACGATCAGTTTAAATGGATAAACTATGCTCATTAAAGAGGAAAAATACATTTATGTAATTAAAATTAAGAGACTAATATGTGTGGATAATGTAATTACTGTGGGCGCACACACACTCAGCTCAAACCCAGCCTCTTTTGCCTCTCCTGGGTCTGCGAATCTCACTACCTTAATTGCTGGCACGGAGGGAAGGGTTGGGAACGCCTTGCCCGCTGCGGGTCCTGAAGCTCTTAATCATGTTTCTGTCTTGCGTTTGGCCTCCCTTATCCATGGCGCACATTCCTTGGGTCAGTCACAGCCCTCCAAATGCCAGCCCTGGGAGCTCAAGGGCACCTGTCCCCCTTTGCACCGCTTCAGAAACTTTCCATTTGCTGCCCGGCGATTTCACACGCAAACGCAACATCTCCTCCGAAGTTTTCAAAGTCTTTCCCCTAAACTTTTCCATTTTATAAATTAGCAAAATGAAAAGCTTCCCAGTTCTTGCACAGCTCACCTTCACCTCTTTGAGAAACTGGACTACTTAAGTAAGTCTGATTGCTCAAAGGTTAATTTACTACATAAGGAATATCTGGGAATCACTCATGTACTGTTCCTATCCCTTCATCTTTGATTTCTTTCTTTCCTGTTCCTGAGCTCAGGAGGAGATCTGAGATTAAAGAGCCTCAGAATTAGGAAGTAAAAGGAAAGGGGTTCTCCCACTGACATTTAGACACAGATCCATGTTGTAATCTGTGCATTTACTGGCAGAGGGGGTCTGTGTTATTCTTTTTTGGGACTATTTCCTGCTAGCTAGATGGAAACGTAGTGTTTTGTTTATCCAGCAGGCATATTTATTTAGGATTGTTCGTTAAGCAAACCTGCAGGTCTCAGCTGAGGTTCTGCAAAGCACTTCACGTAGCAGGAGCCAGCCTGTGCCTCCAGATTTTTATCTGTACAGTCAAGTTAGAAAAAAATGTGACTAGGAAAGGGGACTAAATCACAAAGTAATTGCTGAAGGTTGCTCACGCTAGGGCCCGTGACGATTAGAAGTGAGTAATGGGATCTCAGCTCTGCTCTTTGTCGCGCGGGTGGCAAACTCTGTCTTGGCTCTGCAGAGCTTGTTTGAGCACCAAGGTGAAAGATCCAGGCTATATCGGCTGTACCTTAAAGCTCTGGTTACTGAGCGAAGACCTTGCGTAGCGCACATAGCACTGAGCAATCCAAGCGCATGAAAGATGTTCATAGTCGTAAGTGGCAGCGCTAGACGGAAGGTAACGTGTGCATGCCCAAACGGCAGTACTTTTCCACGATCCCTTCTCTGCCTAAACCTACTAATGTTCTTTTATCTCCTGCACAATATACACTTTCACATGTCCTTTTCTGCTTGTTATGAAGCAAACCAGAATTTCAGCTCTCTGGCTCTGCCGGCCTGTTCCCCGCTGACATCCATTACGCAGGATCCCATCTCCCTTCCTATCCGAAGGACAAGCCCTCGCTCCTGACCGCTGGCGCTTCCCTCCCCTACCACCCAGCCCCTCGCTGCAAGCACCATGGCATCTTGGTGTGCTATTGTTATTCTTCAGACATCCCTTCTGTCCCTCACTTCACTTTGCCCTACGCTGTCTCTGCGCTGTATTTTAAACTATCTAGACAAGCAGGAAGAGTAATTAAATGTGAAGTGTTTCGGGACGAAATGCATTAAACGAAAAGAAATTTTATAAATATGTAAATAATTGAATCCCTGTGCTGAATCTTCTTAACACCAAGAAGCTTTGCTCAAAATAGATGAAATAATGGTTTAGTATAAATATCAAAAGGTTTTGATTTACCTGTTGTTTGGAATATATTTTAAAATAGAGACTTATAATAACAAGAGTTAAAGAAAACCCTGGAAGAGATTCATGCCTACATACCTAGAATTATTTGCCTAAGATCCTGAATTTCAGAAGTCTAGATAGCTCCAGTTAACCTTGACTGAAATAATCACATTTGAAAACCATGTTATGTCCAGGTCTGGATCCATCTGTGAGATGCAACCGGGGCAGTACTGCCCTCATACGCTCCGGTGAAGGCACGGGACGTGCATTTCAGTGCAAGAAGGAAGGGAAGTGGCTCTTGCCCTCTCATCCCCAACCAAATCATCCATGCCCATATACTGAGAAGGACAGAGCATGATAGCACCGCTTGGCAACAAGGCACTCGATCGGCCATGGGAAAGCCGAGATCCAGCCCTATTCTAGGGAGTACTTAATTATTTAGACAAAACACAGCAATGCTTTAAGGAAAAATTGGGAGATATCTCCCCCTCGCCATCAAAACCCAGCTCTCCTGACACATGGAAAACTTTGGCTGACGTATCTGCTCCCAGCCAGGTAGTCTGGGGTCGTTAAAACCCAGGCAAGTGCCCTAATTGCTGTGTTATGGAGTGAATCAAATGCACAGCCAAAGCTTTCTCTCAGCTGTCCTTAGCTCTCTTAGCACGCGCGGGCCACGCAGAGGTGGATCGAAAACGCTCGCAGGAGAGGCGAGGGCTGGGGGGACGCCGGCGAGGCTCTAGGCAGGTAAGAAGCGAGCAGCCCAGTGGCTAATGCCTGGGGCCAGCTCGTGCTTGCAGGGTTTGGCGCCTGAACCCTTAATCCAGAATTCTTGTTTCTCCCCCCCCTTGGCCGCTCTTTAAAACAAAACAAATTCAGATCAGAGGGAGACTGATACAAAAACCTTCTGGGTCGCATCAGGGTAATAAATCAAGAGCACTGCAGACCGTTCCCCACCAATACAGCAGTTAGCACACGTGGGCTGGCTCCGAGCAGCAACATCTGTTACTCCAGTTACAGTACTGCCATGTATTTTGATAACCTTTATGTATGTTTTGAAAAAGCATTAGCAAAATATTTGCAGTAGCTCAGTCTCCACATGAAACATGCTACAAGTGACATGTTAGTTGTCTGCTTCTTACCTGGTCATTCTCTTCTTCGTCGCTGCTTAACTTGAGGTCATCTTCTAGCATTCTGGAAAGCAAGCAGTAGAATAAATTATAATTTACCAAAATGCTTTAGATCTGATATTTTCTCTGAGCTACTGTAAACATTTAGTCATTTGAAGGGAAAGAAAATATATTTTATCCCAGTAACTCTGTAGATGCGACATTTTCTTTATAATTTTTTCTTATCCAGTTGCTATCAACTAACTTTTTAATTCATTTCCTAGTATTGCCGCCTAAGGGAAAATGTTTACTAGAGTAATAATGGATTTTGCAAAGATTCTTGTTATTACAATCACTGACAAACAATTCTTATATGCTAAAAATAATAATTTTGATGCTGACAGGTCAGTAGTCTCTCTGAAAGGAAAATTTTGCTCCATTTGGCTTTGAGCTTACGAAACAGAAGTAGATATTTACACTGGCAGTACTGCAGCACCAAATAAGACTCAGTGATGTTTCCCAAAGGCCATTTTTACTTTATTGCATGTTTGATGTCAAATTGACATTGACTGAAACAATTAAAACTAAAATATATTGTCTCAGTGCACAAGAGTATCCACAAGGATTTCACTGTCATATAAACACAGAAAATAATGCATAGTTTCTAATGGGGATTTCATCCTCCCTTCCTATAGCCTTTCCTCAACTTGCTTAAACTGGCTCACAAAGAAGAGGAGTTCGGTTTTACCTCCACGCATTTTTTTTTTACAAGCTAGGGTTAAGTAACCAGCAGTTAAAGGAGCTGAAGAGGTGCAAAGAATTCCCCCAGTGCTTGAAAGGTCTTCAAGAATGGGATCTATTTTTAAAAAAATGCCTCTGTAATAATAATAATAATAATTCAGAAATTTGCTAATTTTTCTTGCGTTCTGGGAAAAGAGAATCTGTAATTTCGTCTCGACTCCAGAAGAAAGCTTGGTGAGCAATTCAAACACATCCTGTGACGTGGGTGGTCCCCGGAGTGTAAATATCTCAAGAAGACATATGTAGTAATTTCAAACCACCTCCTTGTACTTGTGCCTGGATCTTCCAAGAGCGAGCCTGAAAAGCATGACTCTTACACGGGCGACATGGTGTGCCGTGTCTTAAAAGAGCACCGAGCCTCACCACCCTCTCCTCAGCTCCTCGCTATACGCGCAGTCCCTGCCTGTTGCTGCCGTCACAGCTGCTTCCCTATTTCCCCGCGGCACCTTTCGGGGAATGTAGGTGTATAAGAACAGGATCGAGGGTCAGAGCAGAAACTCCCACTAGTTCATCTCTTAAAGACTCTTGCCTTGCTTTTTTCCCACATTTCCTTCTACTTGTGCCAAGATTTTTTCCTCTGTAAAACCAACATATCAAATTCAGCAAAATCTCATTGCGATGCAGATGTACCTCAAATATATAGGACACCCATTGAGTTAGAGAGACTTGACAATGCCACAGCAAGACTTGACCGTGTTTTATCTGGAAATATGTCCACAGGCAGGAGAAATCTCACTCTGCCATCTCCCGAGTCAGCAACAACTCCGGTGGCCGTATCAATGCAGCCACTGGCCAAGCTAACAAGCCCTGCTGCCAAGTGGGCAAATGGGACAGGTACGAATGACGTGGGATATAGCTCCTAGGAGCTAAAATATGTCAGAGAGGCAAAGCCTCCTGTAAACATTGCAAGATCCACATTGGGTTTGGATCCCACCACTTGCAGGGATCCAAACAATCTTGTAATTGCTCATTTTTTTTAGTTAGATCTGTTTAGGGCATCCCTGAGAAAACAGTGCTTGAAAACAGAAAGCTCAGATCTGGGATCGGGCACTATGTAATTAAATGCGACGAAATCTGCACTGATAGTGATTTAACAAGAAAGAGACGTGCTTATTGTGTGAAAAGCAGAGCACCCAGGGTGTCACTGCCTGCTCTCCCTTGAGTTTGAGTGCGTGAATTTCTGCTAGTGAGGTGGTATTTAAGTACGTTATTTAAGATTTAGCAATTTAGCTCTTCTCCTAAATGGAAGTTGGAAAATCAAAAGCGTATAATGAAATGGTCAGGGTAGCTCTATGTATTTGTTAGTGTCCTGGCTTTTTGTATCAACATAAAAAAAATTGTGTATTGTGAGTCTGTGATTAGAAGCAACTGTGGTGCTTCGAAGCCTTCAGGTTGTGTGGAGGTGTGAGTGGCGCTGAGGTGAGGCACCGGGAGTGCAAGCAGGAACCGTCCACACAAAAGGAACAAGAAACTGCAGCGCTGGCTCATCAATCTCTCCTTGCTTGTATGTTTTAGCCTGTCTTTATTTTCCCTGTCTGTTTCTCATTTCAGAAGCGCTGCTCTCCAAGAAAAGCAATGCCTGCCCGGGGCTCGTGGCCCCTTTTGGAACTACCGTCAGCGTACAAACAATCTCCTAACGCTGGGGATAGGAAAAAACAGATCATCATAAAATGCTTACTTGCTTGCTTGCTTGCTTTTTTTCCCTAGACTGGGATCTGACCTGCCTGATCCATGTGTTTGTCGCAAGGGTGTCTCAGGTTAAAGGACAGCTTGCCAATGTAGAGGTCTACCTCGTAAAGGCAGGAGCTGTGCAGGTATAACCTCCGTGCCTAAAAGTCTCCGCTGGTTCCCAGACTGCTTTCACTGTCACGTGAGGCCCTCAGCCCTGATCTACAAAGCTACAGCCAGAGCAGGACACACCGTCACCGGCGCCTTCAGCTTCCCCTGCCAGCAGTCCCGGAGAGGGAGGCTCCTGCGACCCCAGGCAGCTCTCACAGCCCAGCCTGAAGCACACCCGGGGTGAGGAGGAGGTTTCTGTGTTATAGGGACTCCAGTTTGCAGTAAGCATCTTAAGGAAGCTAGATGAACTTTGAGTCTGGATGCTTTTGAGGAACGCTTCTCCTCAACAACTCATTTCCACCATGGCAACGATGACAGTTAAAAGAAAAAGTCCGTAACTGGACCGGCAGACCCCGCTTGAACACAGCGAGAAGAGAAGAGAAATACTTTAAGCTCACAAGAGGCATTACATTAGATTAATTTGTAATAATTTATCTGAAAAGCACTTTGGCACAGACTCAGCACAGAATGAGCTTTGGTACACCCTATGTTAGCGGAGCACTTCAAATCATGTTTGAATCAACCCCTGCTCGGGATGGAATTTCTTTACGTATTCTGGCAAACTAGTACAAGTACGGACAGACAACCACATACAAGCTCACGTGCAAACACAGCCTTTTCAACACAGCCTATCTATAGCTATTTTCTATAACACCTTTGTCAGAATACACAAAATCCAGGCCAGTAAGTGACATCATCCACGGGCTTTAAGATTTTTCAAACTGGACTTGACTTCGACGTGCTTGGGCACTGGTAAAAAGATAAGTAAATATAACTTTGTAAGCAAAAGCTAGAAAAATGAAGTGGTACTCGAAGCAGCTCTGAAAAACACAGACCACCACTTAGGGCTTCTGCACTTGAAAAGAGCGCACACGGCCAGGAAGCCACTGCGCAGAACCTAATTACGCATTTTTAGTGAAACCTCCGTGAGGTCGCGGAGGCAGCGAGGGGTGGGAGGCTCGGGCGGGAGCGCTCACTGCACTCTAATTAATGCATTTGTTCCTTTCTCCGCAACGAACGTGACAGGTAGAGACATAATGAAAGGAAATGAGGATGAGTTTGGGATATTGAGAAATTCCTCAGCAAGCCAGCTGGTTTCTTTCTCCAGTAACCAATTAAAGGGTTGCAGCCTGGGGTGCTGGGCCACTCAGTTACGGTGGGAAAGGAGGAGGGTGAGGGGTTCGTTACATGCAATGGAAAATAGAAAGTCTTCTAGAGGGCATCGATAGCCAACATCTGCCAATTTCAATGTGACTGCGTGTCCGAGTCTCCTACATAGCTTATCAGAAAGCATGACCTGTTTTACCTGGGGCTGCTCACTGCACTGGTTCAGTAGGCTACCGGGGCAGGGTGACCATGTGGGGCACTGCAGAGGGACCCTGTGGGACTCCCGCTCATTCCAGCATGTCAAAGGGCCCGGAGATGCTCCTGGTCAAAAGTACCCGGGGTTTGGGATGGGAGGTCATCGCAGGCTGCCCGGGAACCACCTTGCTCAAAGGGAGTGGTCAAGTTGAGACTTGCAGCTTCACTGTTTTCTCTGTCTGTTTTTTTTCCTGATTTGTTGTTGCTGGAAAGTCAAGTCCCAAGCAAGGATTATCTTCAGCCCCCAGCCAGAGTCCAGGGGATAGCAGGAAGACATCTAGTTTCCCCTCCGGGAAGTAACATCAAAGTAACATCAAGTTTCAAGTGTGAGGGTAGAGCCAGGGCCCAGGTCAAAGATTTTTGAGTTTGAATGAGCTGGAGGAGAAGGAGCTGCTGGGGAAGGAGATGTTGATGGTACGGTGTCTGGGGGAGGTGGTCTTCAACAGCCCGCTGGGAACCAGTTGCAACTTTTAACATCTGGAGCCAGTCTGAGACCCTTCCAGCATAGCCCTACTTAGGAGGATATCTATTTTCTTCCACAGTGAAGACACGGCCCCACCCGGGAATTATCCTTCACGTCTGCTGGTGCACATGAAAGAAGCAGCAGGCATCACACCTTGCATTTTACTTTAACCTCTGATACATTTCACATTCCTTGGCCTGATGAATTCTTTCCTTCCCACCTGCAAATTACTTATTGAGGCGTAAAACTCTCAATAAATGCCTCTGTGGTTTTGTTTTGTGATTAGAGACATTCCCTTTTGGCACGTAAATCAAAGGACAAGAGAAGAGGCCCTGAAGATTTTCAAGAGAGGTTATGAAAATGAGGGCTCAAACCCGCCCTGTGTCCCTCTGGTGGTCTAAGCTACTATATGAGATATGGTCTTCATGATAATTTTGATAATTAGAACCAAAAAAAAAATCGAGATGGGAAAGGAACAATATTGACAGTAATTAAATCATTAACATTAATGCTTCAGGAGAGAACATGCCAATGGTTTGCAAGCCCAGGGCACAAATATATGTATGTTGCAATTGTCATTTAAATAAATTCAGAAGTCACCATCTTTGCAATTTGTGAAAGATCTCATGAATGTGTTAATCTGATCAAGTATATTGTTCCATTTTAATGCTAGGCAGCATCTCAGTCAGAATACTGTGTTTATTACGGACTTTTGTGATTTCTGCTCATTATGTAGGAAAAGAACTTCAGAGGTGGAAAAATACTTTGATTTTAGCTGAAGAGGAACCCCACAAAGCAAAGAGTTGTGATGAAATATGAAAATCAGATAACTAAGTGCTCATTTGAGGTTATGCCACCACAATGTTTCATCTGAATTAGACTGGTTTTGGAAAATTGTCTTATTTTTTAATGCCCAATACTGACATTTTATTTTCTTTCCCATAAACGCATAGTGACCTTTCAAGAACTGGACATTTGTTTCAATATTACCAGAAACGCAGAAAGAAAATAGATATTATTCTAAGTAGCAGTTTGCTAGCAGGATCTCAGGCTGGCTCCAGATGTTTAAAGTCACAACTGATGCGCTGATATAGGAGAAGAAAAGTATTGCTTCACATTGTAGAAAAACAAAACAAAACCTTCCTGGAGGCACAAGACTCTGCAAGACCTTTAACTCTTGTTCCCAGCGAAATGAGAGAGAACGCCAGGTGGGAATCTGCCGTTCCCATCCAGCCTGTGCCCTTATGTTGCTGGGATTATTTCAGCTACGAGAGCTCACGTATGTAATATGACTTAAGCTCCAATATGACAAATGTACCTTTGGTTTCTGGCTGTCTTTGGTTGCTTTCTAAAAGAGAAATGCAAGGAAAAATATGCCTGGTAAGAAATACGGAGAATTCATAAGAAACAGATCAACATGTTTCCTTCCTTAAAAAAAAAAAAAGGAAACTAATGTTGTTGCTATTACCTTGGTTACTTGCACATAACAGATGGCCAGTTATATCTGCTACTTACCTACAGCCAAAACAGGTATTTCAAATAGCTTTGTTTACTAACCCTAAATACAGGAGTAGCTGTTTTTATACAGTAGTAATTTTTAATTAATTAGATTCTGATTGCTGAAATTATTTTTCACTTCAGTGCTATAACTGATGCAAATGTTTCACTTTAAAAAAGCTCATGCATTTATACTATCTGAAAAGTGTAGTATTTATTTGTGTTTTATACGAAATAAAGTCAAAAGCTTATGGATTGAGGTAAACAACTAGATCAAGAGGATATTTTACAAATGCTGTAATAGAGCTTTCAGCGGGCTTGTAAGACCTCTGCAAGCATTGCTTGCAGCATCTAAAATTCACTCTGAATATATGATGTTTAAGTTGTAAAAACCCCTCAACAAACAGTTTGTGCAAGTTCTGCTACACAGAAACATGTAGGAAAACGCGATTATATAGAATGCCGTCAAATCTAATTAAAAACAGAGGGAGAAGGCCAGTAAAATCAGGCTGGTGAAATATTAATGTACTTAATGCTGGAATGAAGCATATATATCAATGTGAGATTTAATTCCAGAGTGTAGAATTTAAATGCCTGAAAACGGACTCAGTCTATAGAAATAGAATTAGCAATTCCAATAAAAAATAGATGCTCTGAAGGAAAAGTTTTCTGTCCTTGGCTTGAATCCATCTAGGCTGGTCTACGCTGCTCTCCAAAACCATTTAAACCGGCTAAATGCTCTGCTAAATTCCCATTACACTGACGGTCTCATTAGAAATGCAAGGCAGTCCTCTCCGAGCCATGCAGCCATCACTCTCTCCTACAAGCAGAAGATGAAATAAGGCTTCTGCAGCAGCTGCCCCGGTGAGCGGCTGCGTTTGCCCCGGTGATGTTTTCCCCCTTTAAAGAAAGGGAGAACAAATGCAATTGAATCATACCCTGAGTTTTCGAACTCCTTGGCAGGGTGGCGAGAAAGCGCCCCACAGTCCACAGCGCTTCCCAAGAGTGATGTTTGGGCAGAAGGACCCAGAGTGCCTCCTTAAAAATGGGAGAAATTCTTCAGAAAAGCGGGGAAACGAACCCGTGGGAGCCCGCTCCCCGAGCAAGGAAGCCACCTAAAACCGCGTGAATGCTCAGAGAGAGGGAGGAGTGATGAGCGACGTACTGGCAGCTCAACGCCTAAGCACCCGCCTAAGTAGTCCAATCACTCGGAGGACTTACCAAAGTTTCATGGCTAATCATGCTCTGTATGACAGGAGGAAACACATTTGGGGAATAAAAGTTTTGAACGCGCCGCTCGCAATTTTCCAATCCATTTCTTGCCTCCCTGCCCCTGCTCCCCCCAGGCTCTCCGGGTGTGATTAGCAGTTATTTACTAACTCTCTCCCTCTGATTTCCTAGCAATTGCTGATGCTGCCGTCTACAAAATATTCATTTCAAATGTGAAATGAAATAAGAGTGCATGAACTGCACTACCGCCTTGTGTGTCAGAAATCTTGGGGAATTTAATGTGTCTGAGACAGAACTGCCACTGCCTCCCCGCTGAAGGTGCAGCATCTGATTTTGTACTCGATGATTATTTCCTTACAAATAGCCTCCTTCTGCCTAATCCCCAGCATCATAAGTATCTGTCCTCATGCTGGACATTTTTATTCTCGTGCTCCCTTGCAGATGACCGCAGCCATCTGTATAACGCTGCCCGTTCATTTAGCAGCTTTCATACCCGAGGCTGCCGTGGTGCTTATTCCTGTCTTGCTGGTGGGGCCAGGGAAATGAGATCGTTTAGGCTGGAGGTTCTCAAACTTCGCTGCGCCGAAATGCAAAGTGTCTTGTATCATCAAAGCGATGGGGAAAGCGGCAGCTCCGTGTCCCCATGTGATGCCCTGGGCCGGGCCCCGCACGCCGGAGGCTCAGGCCGTCTCTCTGCGCCGGGGCGTCCTGCCGGTGCCGGCTTCCACCCGCCCGCTGCCCTCCGTCTCGCTGGCGCATTCGGAGTTGCAGCTTCCCAGGGTGGAGCCTCCACTTTGAAATGGAGTCAGGAGGACATTCCTTGTTCTGGGATACACAACTTCGTGTTGGTTTCTTACAAGTCTCCTTTGTTTAAGTGAGGCTGAATTATTAAATTATTCAGACTATGTGATAACCTGTTCCATCCTCACCGTTTCTTTCTTGGCCATCCTCCGCAAATTTTCACCATCGGTGAATATAATTTCCTACCACATCCTAGTTACCAGCTCTTCACAGAATGAAATCAGCTTTGGTTGATAAGAACTTACATTTTTTTTCCTTGAAAGTAAAGCATTGAATGCAAATATTTATGCTTTTATCCTTCAGTTCCTTAGCGGTACTAAAGGAACCCTGTTTGGGCTCCCCCAAACTTTGTGTGTAGTAGGAGGTGCCAGGCGACCTGTCCTTAAAACTTGGACTTCCTTCCTTGGCCTTTTGGCATATTGCACAGCATTAGCCGTCTCCTGGGGTTTACCCCGCATTTCAAGGTACATCACAAATGACCCTCAGATTTTGCTAGCCAGTGGCCTTCACGGCTATTCGGTAGCACGGGAGATCTGAGGCTTATGGATACTTGTATCTAGGGCAACCGATTTTAAATCATTTATTGTCTCTAGACACTGTTCAGCTTCCTGCCTGTCTACTAGGCACCCTGTTTTTTCTCATATAAAAAAATATTTATTGACTCTAATATTATTAACAGCTTTAATATATCCAGCTAATAAGGGGCTATTGCTAGAATTGTTGTTGTTGAATTATTGTTGTTGTTCTTTATATACCTTAAGAAAACCCTTATTCTCATTGTCCTTGAACTTTCCTCTGCTATCCTCAACTCTGTTTATCCATCTTCAGTATTTTATAGTTTCTCTTTTAGATTGTTATCTTCCCCTTTCATGTTACATGTATTTTATATTTCATCTCTATTGCACAGATTGCTTTTTCATTTCTATTTGCTACTTTTACTTCACCGCTGAAGCTGAGCCAGCTTTCACCAAAGTTGGGTTTTTCCTTGATTGTGGAAACGCAGCCTTTTGCTAACCTAACAAGCTCTGCTTAAAAATTTCCAAACTTCCTTGTTTCTAGGTTTTTCTATCCCATCAATTTCTGGTCAACAATTTTTTCCACTTGGGACACCAGCCTTTCCTTGTTGGGACGGTCCTTTATTTGTCTAGCTTGGACATAAGAAAATCACGATCTAGTTCCCAGGCAACCATGTGCTTCCCATCCAGCGACCGATTTATCTTTATTCAAAGCAGGGGTGAGTATGTCCGGTGAAATGTCCTCAGTGCTAGAAAAGCGCCACAAAGACCATCCACAAGCTTTATTTCAATTTCATGGCCGGCTGTGCTGGACCTCTGGTGATACCTTCAAAACCACGGCCTCTGGTATATACCTGATGGATCTGCCTTTGCTTTACAGATTGGTGCCAACGGAGCAGCTCCGTCCCCTCCTGTAACTGGAGTTGATACTCATTGATATTGCGGCTTTGGGATAAAGGAAAAGATTATTCGATGTCCCCAGCTGGAGCTTTTCATGTCAATAAAGGTTAGAGGAGAGGAGGAACAGGCTAATTCGGTCCCTCCCAATGGCACATGGCTGACAGGCAGACACGGAGAGGCTATTGCAGAATACATATGGCACTGAGCGGCAGGACAGGAACATATGGGAACTATACCTCCTCCGTAACCTCCTGAGCTCCAGCCAGTAGAAGCACGGCTGTGAAAGACACACCAGGACCCCCAAAGTTTTCAGCATTTCCTTTTAAATACTTTTCCTAGCCATTTCCTGGAAAGCCACTATATGTATTTTACTCAGTCCTGTCTGCAATACTTATAGCTTCATTTAGTTTTAATATAGTTATAAATGGGCTGTAGCAGCCTGCTTCTTTTAATAACTAAGTAAATGAAACCCTGTCTGTAATAATAAATGAACCATCCATCTGGGAGGCCTCCAGTAAAAATTTCAACAGGTATTTATTGCTCCTTTATGTAAACAGTACTCTGGACAATACAAGTGATTATACTCTCTGTCAGCCCTGTCAGGAAGGAGACAGCATAGTTTTGGACGAGGTTCCATAGCGTACACACTGAATTTACAGGTTTATTTGACTAGATGGAGAAAAAATGATTAAAACAAGCAAATAAACAGACAAGAGCCCAGTTGGCTACTGTGAAAGGGAGCATACCATTTCTTCTAAAGATATGGGCTGCAAGGATAAAATACAGAAAATTGACAGGTCCATGGTGCGATAGACTCCTCACAACCCCAGATGCTTCACAGACACCCCCCTAAACGAAACCACCACCACCACCACCCCACCCCTCCCGCATAAGTGGAAGGAGTTTCACTATAAAATCAATACTTTATAGAGACTTTAAAACATATTGTGCCCTCGTAGGTTCTCACGGTACGGAAGAGCAGTGCCTCGGGAGAATCCCTGGCCGGGGCGCAAGGGGCAGCAAACCACACTATCCATCCCCGAGGGTCATTCCTTTCACCCACGGACACTGTTGCTCACACACTGGAAAGGGCAACAGCACGACACTTTTGCAGTAATGAAATTTTAATTAAAAAAAAATCTCATTGCCCAAATCATCTTCGTACCACTATTATATTCCGCTTCCTAATTAGATACCATTACATTCCGCTATTGTTGAAATAATAAAATGTCAGAATATATTGTCAAATAATTAATTCGACGTGTGGCAAGAGGAAAAAAAAAAAAAAAGAAACAAGAGGCAGAAAGACCTGAAAGCTCATGTATGGCCAGATCGATGTGCCATCACTTGATGCTGAGGAGTGGGCTGCAGAGTTGCGTGCATTAAATTTGTAAGGGCTGCTGTGATTATTGTCAAAATTTCCAGCCCTCAAATTTCTGCAGGAATGGGCTTAAAGCTCTCCCACGAGCAGGTTTCTCTGTGCCTTTCATTTGCAGCCAAGCTAGACATAGGGAAAAATGCATTTTTTTCCTTACGAGACAGACTACAAAAGGAAACCAAAGCTCTCGGCCAAAACGCCAGGCAGTATTCTGCCCCACGGGGCGCATGAATCGCTGCTCATTACGGAGACCTGCCCCCTGTGCGCTTGGCTCAGAGAGAGGGGCAGCGCTGCTCCCGAAGGGGCTGCCTCCATGGCCACGGTGGCTCCAACGTTTGTACTGAACTCGACACGCTCACAAACTTCTTAGGAGCTGGCGCATTAGTCATGTTCTTCTCTTTTCTCCTCTCTGCTTTTGATCACGAGGTGCTGAAAGGGGAGAAGTTAATCCCAACGGGGCAGACATCTCCGAATTGACAGCAGCCCCACCAAAACACAGGAGGAGTTGTCAGGTTTTCCCGTGGAGGGGCTGAGCGGGGGGAAGGGGCTGCTGAGGCAGCGCCGGGGCTGGGGGCAGAGGCGCAGCAGGGGCAGGGGAGCGGGGGGCAGGCGCTGGCACCTGGGGCCAGCACGTGGCCGCGGGCTTCGCTGCTCGGGGGAGAAAAAACGCGTGCCATCTGCGGCAGCGGTGGCCAGATAATTCCTTTGCTTCGCACGGAACGGCACTGAAGGCACGGCTGCTCACGTGGGATGCCATTAATTCAAATTGCATTTTGCAGCTCTGGTGGAGGTGCGCGCTCGGGTTGTCCGTGGGCTTCCTGGCACAGTCCCTCAGCTGCCCTGGGGTCCGATGGCACCAGGCGCTTCTGGCCTGCTTGTTTCACTTTGAGATAACCCCTTCTAGGAGTCAAAATGGGAAATTCCTCTTCCTTAGAAATAATCTCCTTTGGGCATTGCAACAGCAGAAATAATCAACTGAGGGCTGCTCCTTCAGAGAGCTTTACTCCCAGCATTCAGATCCTGCACGTGCTGTGCAGACATACACCACCTGGACTGCAATATATATATATATATATTTTTAAAAAGGATATGTTTTTTCTTTAAAAACACTTTTTGGAAAAAATTATGAAGTTAGCTCTCAAACAGTAAACCACGCTATATCTCCTTTCTAATGTCTCTTTTTAAATATACACCGGGGAACAACTCTCATAACTCACTCGACACACACTATCTTATGAGTTATAGGTCAGTCTTCTACGCATGGGGTGTGTGTTGCACTTCTCCACACCATTATGAATTTTCCATCCCTCATCATTCACATCGTGTCAGAATATCTATTACAACCCCCTGTTTGCAAGAAGGGCTTCTATTTTCCCCTTTCATTTTATCACTGCTCTTAAATTTTCTTCTGGACACCAGCTTGGCATGCTGGCAGTACCATGCTGGCAGTTTCTGAGAAAAAGTCATATTCAAAAATCATATGTCAGGGCCGTAATGTCACTTCCAAAGAAATATCCTTTTTTAACTAATAGGAGTAGTGTATAAAAATGAATTAGATACAATTGTATTCTGATTGCCAAATTCCACCACCCAGCTGCTAACTACCACAACCATCTTGTAAAAAATAATAATCTGGAAGTCTAAACGATGTCTGATAATGCTTTCTGCCGTCCTAAATCTTTGGAAGTGTTAAGTCATCTTGAGAAAAATGTCGACAATCATTTTTCACAAAGGCTTGAGTGTGGACGAGGCTCTAACTAGAGTCTTGTGTGAGGGATTTAGAGCTGAAGGGAATTTTCTCACAAATAGTTCAGCCATCAAGAACAGTGGGAGGACTGGCCAAAATGCTTGGCAATTACTAGATTTGAGAAATGTTTTCTCCCAAATAACTAAAAAAGTTTAATTTCTATGTAAAATGATTAATTTCAACATTTCTGAAATGCTATGCTTTCATTTTCTCCTTTCAAAAACACTATTTCAAAATATGCTTGTATCTAATGCTGCACTAAGGCTGCCCAAGCCCTTTCTGGAGTGAGGTAAGCTAAATGAAATGATTAGCCCTGAATGTATTTTTTTCATTTTGCCGAGAAAATGAAGGCAACTATTTTTTTTTTTTTTAGTTGACCCATATGATTTTTTATTGTATCAAACAAAATATCAATCACCCACTCTGATTCAGAAGTTAATTTAATTCAGTTTGCAAAGTACTGAAACTAGCCTTGGTTTGAGTTTCGTCCGCATCCACAAAACATACCGGCTTCTTTCCTTTTTTTCCACTCACTGGCAGTTAATTGAAGCTTCTGTGAAATATTTTTTTCGGTCAGACTGCCATCCGTAGGAGCAAACTTCTATACCATAGCAGTGTTGTAAGCAAGTGTTGGTATGAACCAAGCATGCAGGAAACATGTTTTGGTTTGTTTTGTTTTTTTACAAAATCAGATTGGAATTAAGACCACTTGCTCAAATCTGCTCCATTATACAACTGGTTGGTTGGTTGGTTGGTTTGTATGTTTGAAATTTATGATTATCTGATACTGAGTTTCCAGGAACTGAATTCTACATAGTCTCCTATAGGATCTACCTACGGCCTCCACCTTTGAAAAAATGGCATTAAGTATCATTTAACTTGTTATTATTTGATGTCAGATCAAGTCCAATGAAAACAATCATTATTATTTCAGAAGTACTTTTGGGTGTGGAAATAAAATATGCAGGACTTAATATTGACAAAGCTGTGAGTCATTATCTGTTTGATTTAAGTAAGAATAAACCCTACAGATAATAATGTGTTAATTTAGTACAACTGCAAATAATTAGTAAGCAAATATTGTGTCTATATTATGCAATATGTATTTAAAAAGTCATATATACGAGGGATGACACTTGACTTCTAAAGAATTCAATTTAGTAGTAACAGTGTCAATGGTCAAAAGTGGATCTCCTAAACTAAATATATTGGGTTAGTTTCATCATCAGTGTCACTCTAGTAAAACCAGTTTCATCAGCAATTAATTTAGCCCACTATATTACCTTCAAGGCAAATGATTTTTTACTGATAAGAGAAAATACTTCAGATGCACATGGTTTATCAGGCACTTAAATATTTTTAGTGCACTGAAGACAGCAGAGACGGCTGACGAAAATACTGAATAAAATAGGCAAAATGTAGGAGACTGACAATAAAAACCTTCGAAATATGTAAATAACTTTCCACAAGTTCTATAAACCTTTAAACTATCTCCAGCAGAGTCTTTATTAGTCTAAAGAAATTGTTCTGGATTTTCCAGTGTACTACTATCCTCACACTAACAGCAGAAAAGCTTTTACTGTTCCAAAGATGCAGCAAACAGCCCTCACTACCTATTTTTATAAACATCTCGTGCTTGAAAGTCTATCTGCAATTTAAAGCAGTGCCAGGGAAGAATCGGGAGTGAGCGAAAGGTCTGCCAGAATTTTCTTATCGATACTTTCTCCAACTCTTCCTTGTAGCCGAACACCAAAGCACAAGGACTTACTCTCCTTATTACCGGGACCATTAACTGGTATGAACTAGGACCCATCCTATGCAGATTTAATATCGGGCTGTATTCTATCACACTATTTTCTAGTGAGAGATCTCCGCGTGGGTACATTTCCCAACACCCTGTGAGGTGAAAAGTAAACAAACCCGTGATTATTCTCATTCAATGGGAAAGAGGAAACTGAGGCAAAAAGAGATTCACTGTTTTTTCCAAAACCCCCCTGTTCAATCAGATCCAGAACTGGGGAAGGAAACCCCGGGTCCCGACTGGGAGCCCATCGGCATTGCCTCAGACGTACCCGTGACCCCACATCTGATGCTGTTCAGCCTCTACTTCGCCTTTGGAGCCTGTGCTAGAGGCAATTTTAGTGAAAGAAGGCCGAAGACAAGGCGGGAAGGTGAAGAGGTGCTGAAACAGTATTTTTCTATGTACAACACCACCTCTTCTATCAGAGCACAGCAGAGCTACTGGAGCAGAACAGGTCAACGTTTAAGAGTCTGTAATTCTCTGGCAAATACGCATTCCCGCCTGAAACGGGGCAAGCGGGTTTTACGTAAAGAACGCATTTATTCATCTGTAAAATGTTACAAATAAAAAATAAAATTGGACCGGACGATTTGAATTTCTTCCAGAGGAACCCATAACTTTTGACCTATTTTGGTGTTTTAAATCAAAATTTGATTATTTTAAGCTACATGTGAGAGATCATTCATTCCTAACAAGGATTTGTTATATTGCTTGTTTAGGATTAAATAAACTTTTGTCACGCTGGGACTACTAACTTTTGACGTTCTTTACTGCTACGCTCATGTAGTTGTTAACTCCTAACAGCCTTTGGTTTGGGCTGCAATTGCTCCTTCCATTTGTTCTTGTGAGATCTGAAGCTGCGCTCAGAAGTCCCCTTTAAATCCTCAGTTTTTTGGTGGAGCTTTTCCCCCGTCCTTGTAAAAGTCACGACAATTCGCCGCTAATTATTCTCACGGGATATTAAAAAAATACATTTCAGCAGATGTCCGAAGCAACGGCAGATAGATGCCCTCAGTGCCCCTGCTTGGGACCCCCGGGGCTGCGCGTGGGGTGCCGACCGCAGCCGGGGTGACGGTGCCCAGCCGTCTGTCAGCCGGGGCAGGGGGCCGCCGCGGGCTGTGCGGGGACCGAGGCTGCTCCCGACTCGGCACAGGTACGGCTCTGCGACCGGGCAGGCGGGCAGGCACATCCAAAATCGGCCAAAGCCAAGGGCCGTGCTGAGCGATGTCCTTCGTCACAGTGAGAAGGGGAGGGTGAAAATTGTCTGTGCCCTCTGAGCTGCTCTGGGGTCCGGTGGCTCGGGGACGAGGCGGAGCGGCGCCCACAGCTTGCAGCAGCCGCCCCGCGCTGGGTCTTGGGGCTACTTTGGTTCCTGAAGCAGCTGAAATACCAAGTACGGAGACTCCTCCCCACAGCCCCGGCTCTCGGGCTGGCAAAGGGGTAAATGGGTCCGAACAGCAGGTGCCCTTCTCCAGCCGCTTGCAGCTCGGGGCCCATCCCTGAGGAGAGCTGGGGCGGTGCTCGGGGCTGAGGCAAGGGCCGGGGCAATCCCCACACTGCCTTTTGCTGGGTGGGACCCTCGCTGAGCCTCCCTAGCCCGCTGCTGCCACGGCACTGCTACCACCAGTGACACATGGCCCGAAGAGCAAGTGGCAACCACACCGGGGGCTTGAAATGGTTGAAGACCTGGGTGAAAGCCCACTGAAATGAATGCCTAGCTATTTAACAACAAACATGGATATTCAGGACTGAAACCCAGGCCATAGCCCTGTTTTGGGGGTTCAGGCATATATTCAGTTTGCGTGGCAAGGTTTTGGTAGCAGGAGGGCTACAGGGGTGGCTTCTATGAGAAGATGCTAGAAGCTTCCCCTATGTCCGACAGAGTTGATGCCAGCTGGCTCCAAGATGGACCCACCGCTGGCCAAGGCCGAGCCCATCAGCGATGGTGGTAGCGCCTCTGGGATAACAGAGTTAAGAAGGGGGAAAAAACCTGAGCAACTGCAGACTAAGAGAGGAGTGAGAAGATGTGAGAGCAACAACCCTGCAGACACCAGGGTCAGTGAAGAAGGAGGGGAGGAGGTGCTCCAGGCGCCAGAGCAGACATTCCCCTGCAGCCTGTGGAGAAGACCATGGTGAGGCAGGCTGTCCCCCTGCAGCCCATGGAGGTCCATGGTGGAGCAGATATCCACCTGCAGCCTGTGGAGCAGGTGGATGCCCGAAGGAGGCTGTGACCCCGAGGGAAGCCCGTGCTGGAGCAGGCTCCCGGCAGGACCTGTGGCCCCATGGAGACAGAGGAGCCCACGCTGGAACAGGTTTGCTGGCAGGACTTGTGACCCCGTGGAAGGGACCCACGCTGGAGCAGTTTGTGAAGAAACTGTAGCCTGTGGGAAGGACTCACATTGGAGAAGTTTATGGAGGACTGTCTCCTGTGGGAGGGACCCCACGCTGGAGCAGGGGAAGAGTGTGAGGAATCCTCCCCCTGAGGAGGAAGGAGCGGCAGAGACAACGTGTGATGAACTGACCGCAACCCCCATTCCCCGTCCCCCTGCGCCGGCTGGGGGGGAGAAGGGAGAGGAATCAGGAGTAAAGATAAGCCCGGGAAGAAGGGAGGGGTGGGGGAAAGGTGTCTTTAAGATTTGATTTTATTTCTCATTACCCTACTCAGATTTGATTGGTAATAAATTAAACTAATTTTCCCAAGTCCAGCCTGTTTTGCCCGTGACAATAATTGGTGAGTGATCTCTCCCTGTCCTTATCTCGACCCATGAGCCTTTTGTTGTATTTTCTCTCCCCTGTCCAGCTGAGGAGGGGAGTGATAGAGCGGCTGTGGTGGGCACCATGAGGCACAACACGAGCCTCTCGGGAGCAGGGCTCTCCTGCAGATTTGCTCCAACACTGCTCCTGAGGTGCAAACACCCTCCGAAACCCGATGGCGAGAAGAGGTAGGCGAGCAGGCGCTGGGACACCCTGCAGCCACGCTGCAGCCAAGCTGCTCTCCGTCCTCTGAGGACTCTGCCTCATCTGCTGTGCAAAGATCAGAACCCGGGAAGGAACAAGAAGGAAAGTACCAGCGAGAGCACGCTTTGTGTTTTTAATTATTACCATCTTCAGTGCTCTTCGAAGACGGTGATGCTGCCGTATCGCATTAGCTCCCTGTATAGGTAATGAACGGGAGCTGCATCTGTGAGCATTAGAGCATCAACCTCAAAGAGATTTAGGGGAAAAAAAAAAAGCATTATACACACTGAAAAATAAATATATGTAGCCTGGGAAATTCAAGTATGTCTCTTCTTCAGAATGCTGATTAATGTTGCATCAAATCACAATAAAAATAGCCCCTAAGGCTCATTTTTCTATTTGTAAAAGGGTAATAATGATAAGCTTTACCAATGTTTGTAGCAGGCTTTGAGGGGGGTTGTGTGTTCAAAAGAAGTACTAATGACCTGAGGAGGTCATTATTTTGGGGATATTCTGCTGGACCAGCACCAAATCTCCTAGGACACTTTCTGCCTAACAAATCATACAGCAAAGAGTGGACTTTCATCTGCGTGAGCTTCAGGCATATTCAAAACCACTCGAATGTAATTGCAAAGTAATTTTATTCCACTGTTTTATAGCAGTTTCCATGCTCTGCCAAAGGCAAGACCGGGGAGCCCTTGAAGCACAGGAGGCTGCTGAGAGGGTTGTTTTGTCAGGTCCTCCCCACTTTTCTGCACCAGAGGACTCACATCATCTCAACAAACACCCCATCACACAGGACCACCACCACAAGCCCCACCAGCAGGCAGCAAATCCCTAATTTATACCACTGGCACTTGGTCTCAGCACCTGATGAGGTGCTAACTATAGCACGTCTGTGTGACATGACTATAGTCCTAGAGGTAATTTCCTACACCTTATTACCACATAATAATGGCCTCTTAACAACCAGGCTAATCAAGAATTAATGAGGCACTAAAACATTTTAAGGAACAATGAAGGATTTAAAAATTTCTCTTATGTGTTTTATTTAAAAAGCAATTCATTTAACAGTTACTGCCCTTACTTTGGAGTCATATAAAAAGTCTTGGTACTTATCATATGTATCAGCTGAAAGGTTTTATTCATTTATCAGTTATTTACTTGTGTGGGGCTGCCATAACCACAGAACTGAAGGAAACCTAAAGGGAGCAGAATGAGAGTTGGGCCCTGCCGCCTCCCTCATGTCTGTGTGTCCGTCCGTCTGCTCAGGCACTCCCCTACTCTCACATGGGGAAGCCTGTTTGTCCGACAGTGAAGTGCAACATCAAAACCAGAACGAAGTCAGCCCAAATTAACACGTCTGCCAAAAGGGGATTTTGCATTATCTCTGGAAAGCTAGGACTGTCTTTTTTTTTTTTTTTTTCGGGAAGGGAGGGTGTGCTTTAATGGGGGAGCCATCCTTGATGGAAGTGTTGAGAAACTCAGAGTGAAATAAGTGGGGAAAAAAGTAGGGATAATTTACGCTAGTAAAGGATTTCGTATCAGTGACTCAATGCTGAATTAAAGCCTGAAAATATGTGCCTTTACCATCAGCCTGGAAGGGAAAATCAAAACAAAAACACGTTCAAATTTGACTTATTTTTTAAAACTTCCTTCTCTGGTGAAAGGGTGGGGATATATCTTGGTTTGCTGAGAAAATCCCCAAATAGATCATTCTGTGACAGATAACTGTTATGATTATTAATTCCACTGCTGACATTGAAATTAAACTGATTCCCAACATAATGGATGAGTAAATAGCACATCAGAAATTCTCAAATGCTTCCACATTTCCTATGCAATCAAAAAAAAAGAACTCCCTCATTAAATAATACACTGACAGAAAAGGCAATTTGATTAAATAAACCTATCTGCCAATCATGCTGAAAGTTATAAAAGGAAAGCATTTTGTAGCTAAGTAAAACTTTTCTCCATATTAATCTCTCTCTCTCTCTCTTTTTGTGATTCTTAAAAGAGAAGTAAAGGAAAACTATGTGCCCAAAAGGAAGACTGGGGCAACGCATGGCACCTGACAAAGGACTTAAAAGTTAGTCTTCAGCCATCAGTGATTTACCATGAAGCAAAGACGACACGATGGAGGAATCAAGGGACAGAGGAGAAAGCAGCAGGTGACGAGGCATATGCGCTAATCCAGGAACCCGAGCCGCTGTGGGTGTATTTGTGTATCCCTTGTTACATATATCTCTCTATTTCTTTTCTGTTGTCCAGGAGACATGGGGACACGTTTTGTGGGGCAAAAGTGGAGAGGCGAAAAGCAAGGGGAAATGAGGCTGCAGGTGTCAAACCTGACAAAACCAGGGATGGGATGGTAGGAGAGCAGCAGAAAGCGTGCAGCAAGAAAGAAAAAAGAAGGAAAGAAAAGCAGAAGGGGTGGTGGCTGGCATGGGATGCACAGCAGGTAACAGGACAGGGAAAGAGAAATCAGAAATCATCCTGTGCATAGGGTCTGATACCCGGAGAGCGGGCAGGGATGTGGGGCTGCAGAGGTGCTCCCCAGGGTTTGTGCTACCGGGCTTTCCTCCGCCCCATCCACAGAGCCCCCACTACCAAAGCAGCAAACACGTATTCTCATGTAGCAGCAAATGAGGCCACACGTTACCCAGCTGCATTCCAACAACGGTGGGGTTAATTTTTCATGCTATTTAATTTCAGCAACTCTGTGGGCTGGGGAGAGGGGAAGAGTTGTGTAACACGGTGTGATGGGTGGAAAGTCTCCGAACGTCACTGTGTCTGGTGGCCAAAGATGGGAACGGGGCCTGGCGGCTCCCTCTCCTTGGCTTTGGGAGGCAGCAGCTCCTCGGGACATCAAATACTTAATTAACTGAGCTGCAGAATTGTGGGATAAGATTCATGCAGTTGCTTCTCTGCTGGAAACCAAGAGTGTCAGCCTGGACCGCTCTGTTCTTGGTGAGTCTTTAAAGCTAATGCAACTCATATGGAAGATGTTCTTTGAAAAGAACCAGAGATTTATTTGGATAAAACTCTGAGTGGATGACAAGTGCATGCAAAGAAATAAGATGAGATTTTAATTTTTCTCAAGTAGAAAAACATAAGCGGCTTGAGCAAGAGGTATTTGCTTTCCAGCTAGGCACCAAGGCTTTTATGTTTTTCAGGGCACAGAAAGAGTTGCTCTTCTCCTAGTGAATTCATAGCTCTGCAACGTCATTGAGCCAAATGGGATCATGCTAAAGATGTACTTGGCCACTCCTGCTAGATAAAAATAAATCAAGATAATTTTAAAAGGAGGGCTGTTGCTTTTTACAATCTTTCCATAATGCCTGAAGATGATGGTTATTAAGTCCTCCATTTACTGTAGTCTTAAGGAAATATATGCAAGTTGGGAATAATATCAATATTTTAGGTTCCTCTACCAATCTAACCTTCATCACCCAGCTTTGCACCCACCTCTCATTGTTTATGTGTCATATACATCTTTGTATTTGTTTAGTCTTATGTGTTACGTGTAATAATGAAACTCCTAAAATCCCATTTAGCTGACAAGTCTTCTGTTACTATACCTCTAATCTTCCCCTTTCTCTCTTTATTCCACCGTCTCCCAGGCTTCAGAGCTGGAAATCTGGTTCCTGACTCCTGGCTACTCAGCATCAATCACAAGAGGCTGCTGTGGGTGCCGCAGGGCTCCCTACGTGAGCACGCTTGCTGAAGAGTGGTACCAGCCAACCGCTCTTAGACGGCAATGAAACCTACGGAAAAGGCTCAGGGAGAGGTTTCTTTCTCCTGAAGACAAAGCCTGAAAAAGTAAAGCTCTTCAGGGGAGGAAAGGAAGCCCCTCCCGAGTGACCGTCTGTCTCCTGGCCTCGGCGCTGGACCGCTCGCTCACCAGAGCTGCACTGGGATTACTGCGCCGCGGGACACGATGGTCAGCGTGCTCGTGGCAGCTTGAGGGACGAGGAGAAGACGCAGACCTCTGCCCTGACAAACACAGGTTCCTCTTTTTTTTTCCTTTGGTCTCCATGTGCAGTCATACTTTTTTTGACATTTGTAACTCATCCTGCTTTACTGAGACTGCTCCCAGTAAAGCACGCAGTTCACAGGGAAATGGTTTTTAACTGGAGATTTTGGTCTTTCAAACAATAATGCTGAAAGAAGTCCTGCTGGAAAGCATCATGCTTGACTATAATTATTTGTGAGACCACAACCTTACTCTGCGACAGAGGAAGAGCCCAGGTTTTTTTAACAGTTTATGGCAAAAGACGTCATCCTTTCTCTCACAGAAGTCTACAGAAACTGGTGTTGCTTACAGTGATTGCAAGTATTAAACGGTTTGTGTCTCATGTTACATTTACTGTATAAGTTATGGGGAAAACATGTGGATTTTACATGAGCAGCCACATGAATTTTTCTCTTAAGTCCAACAGTTTAAAAACAGTAGAAACGAGAGTGATGACAAAGTACTTGTGAGGTTACGTTCTGCGATGTTCTGGGGTTCCCAACCAGACCTTTTCCTCGCTCTTTGCTGCACTGGGCCTCCATCTGAACTACGTCAAGGCAGGCTGCACGTCTGGGCTGCTTGCCTCATCTCCCCAGGCGCCTTCAGGACAGGCGGCCTCCTCCACCCCCCCAAACTTCAGCCATTATAAATGGCACCAAAATTGGTCATCAAACAAGGCACAAAAGGGTAATTTGCCCTTCGTTTGTATCATGCTATTGAATACTTTAAGAGATTGTTTGTGTTGATTTGTCTGCTTTGCTTTGATGGTAGGAAAGCTGATGGTGAACATATAGAATTTTCACCCATAATTGCACTAAATTCTAATACAATTAAATACATAGCAAGTCCACATGCTCATCCGGTAGCAGATCAGTTCTGTTTTAATTTAGTATACCTGATCTATTGCACCTCTAGGAGTGTACCTCTGAAGAAGTATGTCAAGAGATTCCTTCTCTCTACCTACAATTGCTTACAGTTTATGCCGTGAAAGGGGGAATCAGCACAAATGAATCCTGACAAAATATCTTACAAAACTAATAAAAATCAGCATGCAGAAATGCCAGCGGTAATTGCACTGTTTTGCCATAAAAGGTCTGTGGGCCAATCAAACCATGGGTTTTTTTCTTGGAAAATCTTAGCTTTTAGCTTTGTAAGTCTGTGGTACAGTTGCCTTGATTTTGGAATGATCTGTAAGTATAACCCTTTTAAATCTCAGGAACAATACACCTCATCCAAACCTTTGTCCTGATTCATCTCCAGCTTTGATAGCTTCGGTGTGTCACCCTGCTTGCTTGTCAAATCTGTCATCAATTCTAAATTGCCAATAAATATATTCCACATCTCTTTCGGGAGATGAAGCTTGTCTGCATGCTAAACAAAGAAGAGAATGCACAAAGCCGAGATACACACCAAGATATAATATTCTCCCTCTTAAAATACCGCAGGTGAAAAGATAATGTGGAAATATTCTTACCCTGAGGAAGGCAGACTCCAGTTGTAGCTTAGCAAATCAAAGACCAGAAAACTTGCTTGCAATAACATCCTAACAAATCCAAAGAGTTATTTTTTTCCCCTAGTTAAAAAATATCCACACTCTGACATTTAATCCAAATCCAGAGATTAAGGCAGAAGAACTTCAATAATTTGTTTAGTTAGGTATGAAAAGTAATTTGTCATGAAACTGTCAGCTTGTTACTATAAAGGTTTAAAAAAATCACAGCTATTCATGGCTGAACAGTAGAACTTTTCCACACAGGAAAATTCATCACCATTTCAGGTTTCAGTATCTTTCTGTATTTTGCATGGCAAATAAAAAGTTGTCCACCAAGCTTGAAAAGTCTCTTTTTTTTTGAGTTGGTCACTCTGTGGGAGAAAAAGCCATTTCTTTAGATTCCCTTAATTTGGTCTTCGTAGTTGTAAAATAAGTTAAAAGCAAAATGAGGGAGCTTCTCATTTAAAACCTCACTTTCTTGTAATTAAAAAAAATATATCTATGTACCAACAAAGTAGAAAACTAAGGCACTTCAAATTCCAAAATCTTTCCATTCCTGGACGAGCTTTAGTGTTCAAATGTTAATAGGATGCCTGCATTTAAAAAAAAAAAAAATCCCACAAAAAAACTTGGCCCGTATTCAGGCTCAAGAGTCTGTGAAACAGACTTTTTCCATACTATGACCTCAGTCTTAGGATTTCTCTTTTGCAAAATGTTAGTTATTTTTCTTGGCAGGTGGCCAGAACCCTGTATCTCTCTCTCTCTCCCGCTCTCGCCCTCCTCCTCTCCCCACCCTCCAGGCGCACACACACCTCTGTCTGTCCATCACCCAGCGATTCAGCCCCGGGACGAGGTAACCCCCCGCCCTTTGGCCGATGGGACGTGGCGATGGTGTGGGGAAAAAAATCAGGTTATGAGAGCCTGGAAGTATCAAACGCTCCCGATCGCCTTTCTCTTCTTTTCGATCCATTTTATTTTGTTTCCCTGCCTAAAATCCCTCGGCGAAGCCAGCAGCCCCCCGCACCCAGCAGTGGCGGTGCCCCTGCCGAGCATCAGCCCCGGCGGGTTTCAAGTTGCAGCGGCTTTCGCCCAGGGTAAAGGATTTCCAAAACGTGTTACCCCGGCAACCAGGAATTTTAGCCCAGCAAAAACACCACCACGCACATCGCGACTCCAACGTGCGAGACGCTGAGCTTCCATTTATCATTTTCTTCAGAGAAAAAATACGGAGCGGGGTCGATGGTGCCTGCCTTCCTGGCGGCGTTTCCGATCAAACAGACTTCTTCCCAGGTATTCGCATCTCCTGATTTTCCTGGCAACCCCTCTTTAACCACCGTATTCAGAGCTAATATATAATACATTCAAAATTCCCAATTAGTCCCTTACAAGTGACAAAGTCCAAGGAAAACAGTGCCTAAGAGAAAAATAATACGCTTTCGGTGCAATACAGGAAAACATTTCCTCAAGCATGACGGTATTTTAGCCAGTTAAATTGGTCAGCTTTATTCTAAGTGACGTTAAATGAACACCAGCGTTACAGAAGCATTTTTGACTTGATATAAATTCAGAAATAATGCCCAGCGTCACAGTAAGTTTTCCAACGGGACAAAAGCTGCCGTTTCAAAGTGAGGGTTTCTCTTGCATTAAACCACTTTCCCCTTCAGCTTTGAGCCAGGGTTGGCATTAAAACGAGGGCAGCTTCCCACGGCTCATTATTTTTCTCTCCGGTGTGCAGAGTACAGGTAGATAGTAAAGGTGAAGGTGCAAAACAAGAGGGCCTGGATCAAGGGGACTTTATAAATAAAACTCTGCGCTGAGCCCTGCAGCAATAAGGGCAGTTATCTCGAGCTATTGGCTATATCTGGTAAAAGAGAGGGCTAGCATTTAAAAATAGGACAGCGAAGGCCCTATCTCACCCCATGTAAGTCAATCAGAAAACTTCCCCAGACCTCAGTAGTGCTTTTATTTAGAATTCATCTATCCCCATTCCTGTTGACGTAGAATCACAGAACGGTTTGGGTTGGAAGGGACCTTAAAGATCATCTAGTTCCACCCCCCCTGCTATGGGCAGGGACAACATCTCAGATAAAGCTTTTTTTTTTAGTCTGACTCAAACTCCACAGAAGCTAAATTTTGTCCCAGGAAAACCACAGCTGCAATTAAGGTCAGATTGGGCTTCCACATGTTTTCTTTCTAAACCAAAAAAATAAGCCCCATCTTATCTGCTTTCATGGACATCATGTTTTTAAGATCTTTTAATGTGACTTTGTATGTTATTTAAAGATTTTTTACTTGTATCGTTTTCAACTGCTGTGTGTCTATAATTTTGACATGGCAAAAAAAATCACCAATGATACCAATTCATTCTTCCTCCTTAACTTTGCTAAACCTCAAAGATTCAGTCAAGACTTGTGTGAGCAAATGTCTTCCAAGAAAAGCTCTTTACAGCATTTGAAGAAAATAGATTTGTTGGTATCAACTTACAATCTTTTTTTGTGAACTATCAGCAGCATTGTACATCGCAAATCCAAAAAATCTGTGCTCAGAAAAGGTTAGGAATTAGCAGGCAAGGCTCACACTAGCATTGTGACAATACCGCAGCGGCTCTGATGCATCCCATAGGTGAAATCGCTTTGTTTCTTGGGGCGGGAAGTTATGGTGGAATTGTATTTTTTAATGGTCTATGTATTTAATACACAGAGAAACGCTCTGTACACGGACTGAGGGTAATTCTTCCGAGGAGAGGGCAGAAAAAAGAACTTTTTCAGGGGAATTTGAGAGCTGAGGAGCGTGTTTTAAAATTTTAGCTGTTCTTACCGGACTGGCTGAGCAGAGTGACAGTCTGGCAGTGTTAGGGGTTAGCTCTGCAAGCCGCGGCTCAAGTAAACAGGTGGAATAGTGCAATGAAGCCAGCCTTCTTCTTCTGCCAGCGACTTGGTTCATGGATAAACACCAGACATTCACTTCTACAGTTTTCAAGACCTCCATCGCTCTGAAAAACACTGCCTGCATTCATCATAGTAAGAGGTTTTTTTCCCTTCTTTTTTTTTTTTAGCATGGACTGCAAGACTTCTCTCAGAAACATCACAGATGTACATTAAAAGCCATCGATGCACTGGTGTTTTCAGAAACAATACATCTCAAAAATTAACTTAAAGGATGTAATTTCATACCGTCTACCATCCCTTGAAAGTTGTGTTTCTCAGCAGAGGAGGGTCATCTGTGGCTCATGAGCAGGTTGATATGCTCATGATGGCCCTCAATAGAGCCTGTGGAGTTACTAAAAGAGGTGTCACCAAATCATTGGCCAATACGTCTGCTGCCGATGTCCTTGCCAGCTAAAATGCCCACAACTTGAGCTGTGGAAGACTGTTTTGGAAGTTGCCCTGGTGTCTTAATCTGAAAGCTGAAAGTGGATTATACCCCATAAAAGTTTGGGCAGCCCTTTTCTTGGAACTGACTTCCACAGTTGCATGGATTTCACCCTTCCCATTGTCCTCCAGACCCATCTGTTAGCTATTTTCTGCTTCAATTGACTTGACCTGTCATGGTCCTTTTGGCAAACAAACAGAAGACTATCGAAGATGTACCACTGGAGGGGTGTTTACCTCTGCAGCTTGCATGCTTTGCCCCTTCCCTATTTGCCATCCCTCCCTCCAGTTCAGCGAGACAAAAGCCAAATCCTTCTAATTTAAATCGGGTGGCCCCTGTCCCAAGATTGAAACTCTGGGAGGAGGATGGGGGAGTGGTGATGGGTCAGGGGCTGCCTGTGCTCATCAGGTCTGTGGGCGCCTGGGAGAGGCAGCAGCTCCTGCTCTCCCCTTCTCCCTACACCTGGCACTCCTCAGGACATTTACCACTTACTACCCAAGTCTGTCTTTAAAAACTTAAACTACCGCTCATTTCCTTTACTGTTCTGGGTGAGTAATCCTTAGTCATTTTTACAGAACATTACATTTTTCAACACTTTGTACAAATATTAATGAGATAGTCTTCATGGCGGTCTAATTATTATTTTAGATGGGGGAAAGCCAAGGCTAACTTTAAATAACTTGCACCAGGCCTTTCGGTGAAGTGAGGTGGGATTAAGGCTCCTCTCCCAACTCCAGTGCTCAATCAGGTTGCAGCTGTTGCCTGAGAGACTTAAGGTCAAGACCACACGTCAGCCAGACGCAAGAGGCCAAGCTCCCTGGGGGATAAGAGCTGGACAGTGCGTTGGCAGCACTCACTCAAAATGATCTCCTGTACTTGAGACTGGTCCTCTCTGTTCTCTGGAGGCACCTTGTAACCCCTCTGCCTCAGTCTTCCCATCTGTGGGATGGGAAATCAGCAGGAGGTTTTGGCTGTTGAATAACTATCTGTGAGTCACTCTGAAGATACAAGGGGCAAGACAGAAGAGAGGAAGAAAAGGCAAGAAACCAACAAGCAACGCTCGTGCCCATACAGACGTAGGTCACACCAAGCAAGAACAACAGTGACGTTGCTCCGAGTACCCATTTCCTACTTCCTTCCTCAAGGAGAATCAGGGTGATGAGAACGATGAGCAGCTGCTGGATGGGCAAGAGACTGTAGCACTAATGTCTGCAAATAGGCAGCTTGGAAGCTGCTGAATTTAGTACTGTTAATGAAGATCCCCCTGAGCAAACTATTCTCCAGGTGATGCTGGGGACCGGGGCAGGGAAGGAACAAAGCCAACATCTATTTCTGCCTGGCAAAAGCAAACAAGCAAACGCACACCCCGAGATTGCCGCGATTCTCAGAGAGTATTAGCAAAGGACAAAACTTGCATAACAACTGCCATAAATTATAAAAGCCTCCCTCAATCTTGGTTAATTCTCTTGTAAAAAGGGAGGGAAAAATCTGGAGCAGCTCAGCATGAAAACAATTGTGGGAGGGATAATAAAGAGACAGCACCGAGGTATCTAGTTGCTAGCCCTGATATCATTAAGTAAGTGCACTAGAAATGTCGAGGTAAATGCATAGCAGTGAATCACAGTCAGGCATGATTAACCTTGGGTAGTCTGAACTGGAAATCATTTACAAACACAAAGGTACTGAAGAACATCACAACAGACAGTACATCGAAAGTCATCCCAAGAGCAGGAGTCTTGCTGAGCGCTTTGTGTGTTTGTGCCATTTTTGAATTACTGCCTTATTTTGCACGTGGGAGGATGGAAGATCGCAGACCCCCGGCTCGAGGAGGAGTTTCTATGGCACCGCAAGGTCCTCTGAAACACGTGCACTGGTTGGAATCACTTTTGCTTGCACAGAAATTTTATAAAATTAAAAGTTTTAACTGCAGCGTTCCAAGGTTTACTGAAAGGATCTAGTTTTTTGCCAAAGAAAGACTAAAATCCTGTATCTGAAAATATTAAAGAACAAAAGAGCACTCTTTCTTCATCCCTCCCCAACTCCTTAATGCAGCCCTTCAGACTATAACTGGTAAAACCACGGGGAGAAAGGATTTTAATAAAAATTAGGTGTTTATAACAAAATCTGTGAAAGTTTTCTGACCATTGAAAATTGAACCTTTTATCACAAAACCAAAAGAATAAAACATTGCTGAATATTTCTGAACAGTCCTAAAAGTTTAGAAATGCTCAGCGAAGCTGTAACCAGATGACCCATAGAGAGCTATATATATTAAGAGTAAAACAACAACAAAACCCCTTCAAATCCATAATTCTCGTGGCTTTAAAAGCATTCAATTACAAGGAACATGAATCAACTGGGGAAGACTCCAGACAGCTTAACACCTTTGTATTGTTTGCACCTTTTATTGCAATTTTTCAGCGCCAGGTCAGGCGATTATTGTGCGTGCCGTGGCGGCGAAGGCCACAGGAATATTGTGCAAAAGGATACAGCTCTGCTCAGACTTCCTCCCCGCTTTCGCATCATTCTCATTCTCCTACATCCATCTCAGTTATCTCTAGCATTGTAATAACTGCCCTTATTTATCTGCCTCATTAGGATGTTGCATCAATTAATGTGTATCATCTAATGCATACCAGTTTCCTAATGTTTAATACTATTATCAGTGAGTCTATCTAGGGAGTTAATACACACAGGAAAAAAACTCTATGCATAATGCTATTCAGAATGATGCATTTACCGTACCCAAACCCCTCAAAACAGACCACCACATGTCCTGCGCTCTAGGTTTCTATACCCTTGGAGGTTACGGGTAGCACCTTTGGCCCCGGGGCTCCAGGTCACGGGGTAATATCTGGTTTTGAGGACCTAGAGCCCAGTGGACAAGGCAGGAGGAATGTCTTGAGGAGAGACTTCATGTAAATGCTCGGTTCACAAGTGCCTCGCTGCCTGATTCAGGAGGGTAATCAACCTGTCCTTTGAAGCTGCGTAAATAATGTTTGGATGGAGGTAGTAAATCTGCACCAAGGATGAATTAACTGCCATTGAGGCACATAAGCTTGGCTTGAGTGTGTGGCTTGTAACATGCCTGAGGAAAATAAAAAAGACATTTGCAAGGAAGAAACATTAATTTGCTCCTCCCGTCTTTTCTGTTATTTTTATCTAGGCCAACATGACTTGCTTTGTGGGTTTTTCTGTTGCTGTTTGTTCCATTTTCACAAGGAAACACTGATTCACGGTGAAACAAACCCACAGTTTCTCCTGGTCACGCCCAAATGTGCCACCTCTCCTACATCAGTGTTCCTCCTTTTTAGCATCCCTGCCAGGAGATGCCAACCGGACTCCTTCAACACTCTCGGGGGAGTGACACCTTGCAAAAGGGTGCAGGATTTTTTACCCATGGGGACCCCTGGCAGCGTTCGTGCCCCTTTGCACGCCTCTCCCCTTGCACAGCCCTGCTGGCTCCCAGCTGCAGGCCTGGGCACTGCAGGGGTTTTGTCCAGCTGCGCAACGGCACGGTCTTCTCCGCGTATGCAGGGGAAGAGTATGTCCATTACTGTAGATGGACCCAGGCACACGTGCTCACGTGTCCATGTCTACGCGTGCACTGCAGGTCCTTCTGGATGCGCATCTTGTGCACCCGTGCGAGCTGCTACATTCCCAAAATAACAGGGAAAGCCTGTATTCACGACTGCCTGAGAACCAGGGATAAAAGCCTGTCCTAGAAGAAGGTGGAAAAGAGAAGAAACCCGGGGAAGGTCAACAGAAGGTAGCAGAAAGAGAACTGGGACATCAGTGTGCACCTACACATCAACATATGTTAATTTACTTCACTGTAACACTCAGGTATCCAGCCCTCTATTCAATAACACATACATTTTAGTTGACTAATAGCTTTTGCTCATATCGCGCTCTGTTCTTTCTCGTTTCCAATGTTTGACCTCTGGCTTTCTCTTCCGTGCTCTCAGTTTTGTATCCCTTTCTGAAAATTTGGCGTTTGCAGTTCCTTTTCCTCCTTCTTAGCTGTATCCCTCTCATTTTCTTCCTCTTCTTTTGGCACAGCACTCGCTGGTTCCCTTCCTCTCATCTCCTCCTTTCTCTCCTGCCTCCTTTTCCACACAATTTCTCTAACTAGAGGGGCCTCTGCTTCTTGAATGCAGTCATTTATCAGTGGCGACCAGTCATTTCTACTTCTAAAAATTGCCCTGGGAACCAGTATCTGCTGTGGGGTAGCCTTAGCATATAGTAACAATTTAAAGATAAGCATTATAAATATACTCTAGCTAAGCATTATAAATACACTCTATCTAGTAGACAGCACAGTTTCAGGAGGTTTTACTAAGATGTCTTATTAGTCAAGGAACTTTTCACACCTAACCAGATTCTGAAGTCTGCTGCATCTAATACAGCACACTATATGACACAGTATGTAGTCTCAAACCAAAACCACACACATATTGGGGCATACCTCTGAGCCCATATTGTGGGTTCAGAGATCTTACGGGATTTTAATCCGATGAAGGAGAATTAAGGAAAGTAAAGAACATTCCTCATGAATAAAATACCACCTAACTAGAGAAACCACTTTGGAGGATGGCTTATGTTTTACATATTGCTAAATATCAGCAAAAATAAATGTGTTCATTTCTCCAAAATACCTCCAGATGGCATTAAAACCCTTCTTCTTTTGGTCTTTATTGCGATATTATTTTAAAAAATGATAATTATTGGAATCATTCTATTAACCATTCCCAGCAATCATACTATCAGAAGGCATAAGGCTGCTAATGCTTAATTCATTTAGTAAGTTTGGCTAAATATGCTCACATAGTGTAATTACATTCCACAACACAATATGCAGGACAAGCCATTTCTTACACCATGTCAAATCTTTTTCTAGATTCATTTCCACAAGATTTTAAATGCATATTTGCAGCAGAAATCAAAACATCCCTCAATAAATCACCGTTATTGTATCTCCTTCTGTGACTACTTTTGGCCATGTAACAAATGGTGACACCTTGAGAGATTTACATGATATAATGCTCTGAATTTAAATAACAGGAATCAGAAAACATAAATTATGGGCAAGATGCACTCTAAAATTCACATGACTGACTGTTACAAGAACTTCCTCCCTCAGATGGGATTAAAAAGGTGAACGGTTTTGCAGAAATTCATAATGCTCCTGCCTGGTAGTTATTAAAGGAATTCACTTATCTAGCTCAGTTTGGGAGACTGATGCTATTTATTTTTTTTAACTTGCAGCCCATCTGTTTCATAGACTGGTTTATGTTGGCAAAACAATTCAGTCCTTTGTATACTAGAGTTAAAAATGGTAAAAGCTTCTATTGTTGCACTAGAGTGAAGGTGAACACTGATATATTACAAGTGCCCGTTCCTATCTATTTCTTGACTTCTTTTGTTAATTCAAAAACATCAACAAAATCGTGAGAGAGCAGAGATAGCTGTAATTGGATTTCAAGTAATTCAGAGGTGAAGCTGCAGACTGCAGTCTTTTAAAATTACATCAGTACATCAAAGGCATATGTGACATGATGTTTTTTAGCAAGTGTGACAAACTCCGGCAGCATTAAGGTAATGTTGAAGTCAGGTTGTAAAGGCCAGCCTCGCACACCCACAAAAATCATCTCATATCTATTCAGCGTGATATGGAGCCATTTCACTTGCAAAGATCTCTGACTTACTAGCACGCAAAAGTTCTAGGAATAATTAATGTTTAGTCATTATCTAAAAAGCCGTTTTAAGAAAAGCATCAGTGAAAGAGCTTTATCTTAATGAAAACAAACAAATTCTATTTTGCCCAACAAATCTGATAAAAACACAGCTGCCTTCTCCGATCTTAAACGCAAAAGTGACTTACGACGTATGGGTTGCGCTTTTCTCTGGACTCTTTGGCTCTACATCACTTTTCCCTTTAAAAGAGAAGAAGAAAATGACATCAGAAATGGGTCAATGTGGAAACTGCTCAGATGTGACACGTCAACGCTTTATTCATTGCTGACACTGACCGCTCTTGCCACACGTGCAGACCGCTGCCGAGGCAATCACAGGGCTGCGGGGGCACTGCTGGAGCATTTGCAACCGGGGACTCAACCCTGACTTGACTTTTCTTGTCACTGCCACATGTACTCTGGAAATGTCAGGCAAGGAAACTCCACAGGAGAGGCTGCTTAGAGGACACAAGCTTTACCAGGGATAGCAGACCTTGGAGCAATGCAAAGGATTTCTCTAGGGCCCTACAGCTCTGCTATTGAGAGCGTACCCCATCCAACATGCACGTGCTCCAGAACCTTGCTCCAGGAACAGTAATGAGTTCATGCAAAGTAAAACAGCATCAGCAGGACCTAGTAAGGCAGTGATCAGGACACAATTCTGCCAATGGATGTGTTGGTTCACATTCATTTTGACAGATTAAGGATCCAATCTTTAGCTCCTGTAAGTGGGGGCTGGGGAAGCCCTCTTTCCTATATCGTATATTTTGGCTTAGGCACTCAACCCCAGGGGAAGTCAGGTACCCAAATGCTTGAGAAGTATCAGAGGCCCAAGGGATGCCTCTTCACATTTCCTTACGACTCATATGGGTCCTGGCATAGCATGTTGGCTTGTGATGATCCCTTTCGTGCGTCCAAAATCATATATCTGCCCAACACGACTCAGTTACGTAGCACAGACACCGGGGAAGCAGGCTGCTAGCTGATGGGGCGGTACTGCTTCTGCTAAGTCAGGCCAAGTCCTTCTCCCTCCTTTCTCCCCACCCCCCCAAAAGTAAGGCTGATGTTGTTTGCTGTAATTATTGCTCTCTGAGTAACCTGAGAGAGTTGCACTTCAGTGTAAGATTTTTGCTTAGCTCTACCATGGACGTACAGGGTATGCCACTCCACTTGAATCACCTTGAACTTGAATTCTGGACCTAGCGACTGTGCAGCTGCTGCTCCTCTTGTGTGTCGCTGGATGCTAATAACTGTCTACACATGAGTTTATGTTGCCTAGCAGACAAGGAGGCGCAGAGGTTGAGTGTGACTGGTTTACTGATGGATGTGTTTTTCTCCATTACCTTTTAATGAGCTTCGTTAAACCAAAATCTACCTGTGCCTTCTGAAAAAAATGTGAGAAGTGCTTATTTTGGTGAGGCTGTTTTGGTGTTGTCTGATTTTCTGCTCATTGACTTGAGTTGAGTGGGTTTTGGATCAGCCCCCAACCTATTCCATGCACATGAGCATTACACGTCATCCGTGTGCTGCTGACAAAGTCCTCACCCTCAGCTTCCATACAGCACTGGGGTGCCAGCAACGGCTGTAAGGGGCACCTCTGGAAAACTTGCTGTTGCCTTCAGAAGAGGCAGGGTTTTGCTACAAATGTCCTTCCACTGCTGTACAGAAGCAAGCTGAAGGACTTACTCTAGACAGCAGCCTTCTGGAAGCGAGTGTCTTGTAGAGGAGTTTCTGGGTATTGCAAACAACCTTGCCGTGGTGCTTTTAGCTCTCGTCCTCCCCTCTGGAAGGGTTTGTGTCTACCCAACTTAGGTGCCTAAACTTTAGTGAACAGGATAGGGGAAGCTCTGGATGACTTCGAAACCACCGCTGCCTCTCTGTGGACCTCTAGGGAAGCTAAGCACTTATCGCAGGAGGACAGCTAAAGGAAAGCTAAAATTTAGGCATGAGTGGGGCATCCACACAGGATGGAATACATCCACTCCATAATCCCTAGGTCACTTTTCACTTTTAGAAGACACCTCAGAAAGTATATCCAGATGACGAAGTCGCTGGCTAGAAAGCTGTTGCCACAGTGTACGTTTGTCAGCCTTAGGGTGCCTGGAGCCCTGGAGCTCATCTGCATTATGGTAATTTGGAACAAGAAACCAACAGTAACAGTTGGCATATATTCAAAGATTTTCTATTCGTAACTTAGGCTTTTTATAAGTGATGAATTATTAGCATGAACACTGGTTTGTTTGAGGGTGAGAGGGAATATGGATTCCTGAGTGCTTTGCCAGCAGAGTTCACATCAGTTCTACTTTCAGGAATGTATGTTAATGCAGCAACAAGGGAAACAGCGTAAGCACTGTGAGGAGAGAGAAAAGGGAATCTCTGTGATTTAGCCAAACTGGATATTAATGAATTACCCTACAGTAAGCATTTGCAGCTGCTTTTATGCTAATCGTCACTTAACATACTTCTGTGTGGAGGGGGAGGACGAAGCCTGTACAGATGGTAGAAACGCATCGGTCCGGCCTATCAGAGTAGAAAATCTGGCCATTAATGCTTTATCAGTTCTTACCTACTTTGTTCTCACTTGACTGAATCATAGAAACTTAAAAAATGTGTATAGACTAAGCATAGTTGAATGTCACAGATACAGTACAGATAAGATTTTTGGATAAGCATATGTAAAAGGGAATTATCTGTCAGAACAACTTGTTTTTTTCACACTCACTCTCGGCCAGACTAAGATTTGTTTTCCATTTTCCATGTAACCTGCCAAATGCACGCAGGTGCCATTGTGGGAGGCTGGCATTTGCCGAATTGCTAAATCCTCTCTAGCTCTGGCTTCTTCTTACGGGCAAATTTGTGTCGTCCTTTGTTTTTCTTAGTCTTTTTGGAATTGACAAAGAATAGGCTACCCACCTCGCTATGGGACTGCTGTTACCACACTTTATTTCAGGTGCTGAGCACTGTCTATGTCTCCTGAAACGTGTGTGAATGTGTGTGTGTGTGACTGTATGTCGGTGTGTGTAGGTATACACACGCCTCCAGAAACACACGGTGGAAACCATTGGTCCTCAGATCCTTAGCCACAGAGTTGGGAGTTCTTTGCTAGTTTCTACCTCATCTCACACAACTCCCTTCCCAATCTTTTCAGATACAACCAGAGGAGATGTGTCCAGATTTCTCACGTTTCAAAATAAATTTCAAATGAACTTTTATAGGATTTCCCCGTTGAATAGTGCGTGGCCAGAGAAGGAGTTCTCTCCTCTGAGTTGGAATTTGAGTGAATCACTCAACCTAGCCAGGCCAAGTTTCCCTTTCTGGGTAACAGGGATAAATAATATTTATTGTGACAGAGCAGTATAACTTCAGCCATTATGGGTTTTTAAATGGTTTGATTTCCTTGGCGGGGAAGGACAAGAGAAATGCAAGTGTTATCCATGAGAAAGACAATGTTTGCAGCTGGAGTAAAACCATTGCAAATGACAGGCTCAGGAGCTACTCCAAAGAAGACACGGTGCAATGGGAAATAACAGCTAATTGGGACTCTGAAGATGTGCATTTGGATAACACAATACACAGGCTATTAGATTTCTTTCCCATGTAGAGTCATTTGCTAACATTTCCTCACATTTGAATCCTTTTTTTTCCTGAATTTCCTTTGAGTTTGACGTACAGGACTGGTAAGGTCTATGTCTCATTCTAACTGTGTCTTATTGATGTCTTATTCCAGAACCTTGACAGGAATCCTCATGGATACAGGTCTCAGAGGTAGTCAAATTCCCTCTGCAATGTTGGGAAAAGTGTCTGGCTGTCTGACAAGCAACCCTTACTTTTGCCCCCAATGAACAAAATAGTTCTGCGTGGGTTCAGCTGTTCTTTGGTTTGGTTGCCATCAACCAGGCAATCCCAAGTGCAGCTCCAGCCCAGCTGCAAATATATGCTGATTTTGCTGAGCAGGATGAATGAGGAGATAAGAAGAAGCTGGAGGTGCTGTGGTGTGGGAGAGCAGATGAGGGAACTGGAAGTAAAGTGATGTCAGAGACCACTGGAGTAAGGAGCAGAGGAAAGTTGTAAGGAGGTAGGACCGATTTCCTGATCCACAGGAAAGCAGGTTTCATTAGATCAGCGGAACAACCTATTTTATTCGTGTTGAAAGAAGAAAATACTCAAAACGGAACTATGACCAAAGCTAGCCAAACACTGTGGCCTCTGATGTCATCGCGAAGCCCTCAGCTCAGCTCGTGTGTTTGCCACGCTCGTGACTCTGCATGTGTTTGCATAGTCCTCTCTATTACGGCCCTTTTGTGCTTCCTTCTCTCATTACTGTATTCATTATTTTCTGACAGAACCTCATCCCCTTTGCCTTTTATTATTTCCTTAGTGCTGGTACTCGCAGCAATATCAAACCAATGCCAGCAATTAAGTGACACCACTGCATGTTTCTTCACAACATTATCTTCCGCACGCCGACCCTTCCCCGGCGAAGAGCCACACCGTTTTAATAGCCTACACCTCCCAGCCTTGTCTCTCTGGATGTCTTCTCCCTCATGCAGTGGGTGACCAGCCATTTTCAAAGCCCTACCTACCAGCTCAGGGCATTTTTCATCTTCAGTCACAGCCCTATGATTTGCAAACAGGGCTCTGTGCTGGCTGACAGGTCAGGAAGCTAGCAAAGTAGTTCTTTTGGTTGAGATGATTTTATGTTGAGAGCAGGATAGGATCATGTATTTTTAATATGCAAGACAACATTAACAACAGTCAGAGGTGTCAGGGGAGAGGATTAATATTTTGTTTCGTAGAACAATTCAATCTTTCCTTTCGATACAGCTGCTAAGTTTTTTACCATAACTAAATGTAATTAAAGTGCTGCTGATCTGCACCATGATTTGTAAATTGGAGTCCACTGAAAAGCCCCAACCAGGAGCCACACACTCCCCTTCCCACACTGCTAGCCAAGTGCACATCACTCCCCTTCCCACACTGCTAGCCAAGAAGACCCATGGCCATATGGTCTTTCAGACATTATCTGGTGTTAGTTTGGCAGGATTTATGTAGCTTATTACTGTGCAATGGCCACAAAATATACCATTGCCTATAAAAGATAAATGATAACAGGTATTCCTGCAGAATTTTCTGGCAGTCTGGATCTGGTCGTGCAACTAGGTCAGCTCTTTTCTGGCTTTCTAAAAAAGCCACTCTTTTGCCCTTTCAGTCTTTCTCATCTACATAATGAAATGGCCATAACGAAATGAATCCTTTCTGTTCTTCCCAATCCACCAGAAGAGCTGACATTTTGACGGTCACTCTTCAATTCAGTTCCCCCCACTTGGCCACAGCCGAGTACTGCCTGCTGAGGCTCTGCGCTGCCCCGGTCTGCTGCTGGTTCCTCACTCTATCACTCACTCGGTTTTCACAGTCATTGTCATCCCCTCCACCCAGTGCAGCCAGAAAATGAGTTGGTACTTACTTGTATTGCTGTGTCCCGTAGATCCCTGTTGTGACTCCTACAGTGACAACAGAAAAAAGGTACGGTGTGTTATTTTTACGGCAATTTTTAGCTGCAATACTTACTTGAACATTACCTTCACAGTACAAACAGCATTGTTAATTGTTCCTTCAGTTTCAAAGCAATTTTCAATTACAAGAGTAAATCCAATATTTCTTCGAAAATCCATTAATTCTAAGGCTTGTAAACTTATTTCACAACAACCCTTTAACAGTGCAATTCCTTGTATAGCTATTACGACTCTCCTGCTCACTATTCATTTATTGATCAGCCAAAACTCGTCTATTATCTTCTACAAGTTTAGATGAGAAGACAGAGGGAAGACCAATATTGTTTCATGGACCATTGGATTCCTGAGGTAGTAGCACAGCTGGTCTTTCCTTTTCACATGTTGATATTGACAGCACCGGAGAATGGAAATACAGACTTTAGTTCTGGGTCCTCGAGATTACAAGGTCAACCTTGTATCACAACTGCAATAGCTACAAACACGGTGCAATAAATTGGACCATTTTTCCCTCACGTGCAAATGTTCACATATTTAGTCACAGAATTTGTTTGCATTCATAAAAATATAAAAGAAGCCTATAAATAGAAGGGAAGTACAAATATAAACTGTAACAAAAAGATATTTAAATTAAGGAAAAAAAAGAACACTTTGCTATGGATGACAGCAGGGAAGATGTCCTCCATGTAACTCTGCTTCTGAATAACCCAGACACGCACAGGAATGCCACCTCGTATACATACTGCAGTTACAACTGCAGTAAAGTCTGCTCGGGTAGGCCAGGCACCCACAGCAACACACGCGGTCATTTTTGGGGAGGAATCGGGCGCTGCACCAGATCCCTGGTCCACAGAGGCTGAACGATGAGCCAAATGCGGAGTTCATCAAGAAAGGAACTGCAGGTCCCCAGAGAGCTCAAGGATGCTCCAAGTCGGCCGAGCTGAGATGTTGCTGCTGAGTCACCCAGAAGCATGCCTCAGGGGGTCGGGGCCCCAGGAGTTTCTTGGCATCTCTAAATGGAGGTTGGCTGGACCACAGGCACGGGGGTCTCGAGAGCTCGGCTAATCAAATCCCCTCGATCTGCACCATTTGCTCTGGAGTCAAGGCTCTGCACACTGCACGGCTTTGATCTGTAATTTTTATGCTGTAAGACACATCTGCAATTCACTACCATCCTACGCACCTGAAATGCGAGAAATTAAATTTTTGGGCAAGCCCTAAGAGTTTCTACCTTCAATTGCAGTATGAAAAGATCTGTACCGTTTTTCACACGCCGACAATAATTTCTCAAGAATTTGAAATTGTCTACTTTTGACAAATTGCCCGAGCTTTTTGTGAATGCTTCTGATGAAGGGATATTAAAGCCTGGGTTTTTTTCTGGTGACTGAATGTAATAAGAAGTCAGGATCAGCTTGCAGTGGTGATGTAGTGACATGTACACTTGGATTTAAATGCTATTCTAGTAGCCAACCAGGCTGCCAATACAAGTAGGCTATTAGAGCATGTTCAGTTTCCAGAATAGTGAATTTATGTACCTAGAGAAGTTTGGGGGAATACAATAATTTTAATGGAAATATCCTTGGGTTTGTAAAAGTGTTTGAAACTGCTAAACAAGGATCTCGCACACTCTTGCGCATTTTCGTCAGCCCCGGGAAGAATGCACCCTCCCCTTTAACTGCCTAGCACAGAATCTTACCTCTGCCACTGGCTCTGCACAGTCTCAAATTTGACATCAGCAAAACAAATGAGCTGTAACATTTTCACTTCTCCTTTTAACTGATTCTTTAAAATAAGTGTCTTGATTCTCAACAAATTATCCTTAATAATAAAGGCTAATAGAAAAATCTCACAGTGAAATAGAGAATGCTCCCACTGAGGTAGGAAAAAAGTACGACTTTATGTAACTTAAAAATCAAAGGTGAAGTCTTCACTTGTGGAGACTATTTCCTAGTGCATTTGCTCCAGCTTGTTAAAATCAACAAGAAAGGAAAAAGTAAATGAATTGAGCACATAAAGAATAACATCACTATGATAACTTAGCTTCTGCTGAGAATAATCACCCAATAGCTTTGTGACAGGACACCGGTTCTCCTGGAGCGGATAAATTAATTCTCAAATAACAACATGATGGCTGGTCCCATAATATCACATACACATAACTAGAAATCAAACACCTGATCCAACTTTCAAGACATGAAATCACAGTAAAAATGAAGAAAGAGAGCAAAGCATGCAGCAGAACTAACAGCATTTTTTTCCTGCACAAGAGTAGAGAATTAATGCCTGAACATGAAAGCTCATTCGCACAAGCATCAAGTGAGCTCTTATTTACCAAATTTAATTATTCATTTAAAGTTCACTTATTAAGATGTTTTTAATAAAATTACAATCAAATAATGCCTGATCATTTGTACGTAACAAAGTGTGACAGAGATAGCAGAAAGGAAAACACGCGCAGCCTGTCACATCACACACCGATTCAATTATCCTTAAGCTTTGAAAAACAAGAAATAAAGAGACTGTCATTGCCCCTTCCTAGTAAATTCAAGAGTACAAATTAATTCCACAGAGAAAGAAAATTCAAAGTTAAGGATGAAATGTAACTTTATGCCCTCTATTACATCAAGGACAGCAGCGCTGTGCTGGGAAACCTACCCACGGCACTGCCGCACGTGTCAAACCTGGCCCGGACTTCCCGTCCATTCTTGTGCATTAATGCAGACCGCCCATGTTAATGAGGTCTGACTTCATATACAGGTACAGCATATGCACATACATCCCCCCCCGTCCCCCAAGCATATAGTTATATAGATGGACACATCCACACGCGCAGTTTCAAGTATGCGATTCTGTTATATTTGTGATATATCAACCACAGTTATTTAGCTTTTATTACTAGACTGATTTCAAAACCAGTCTAGCTATAGTTGCTGTGGCCTTTGCAACTTTAATAGCCTAATTAATAAATTTCAAGTTTCAAGCTGTCAGATCACTAATTACTTGAGCTGCAGGTTAAAAGCAGCGTGGCATGTATGGGAACTAATGATGCTGACACTCAGTTTTTACAGACAGAAAAGTAAGGATGATTTGCATCCTTGCAACAGGGCAGGAGTCCTACAAGCTTCTCTTTTTCTCATTCCCAAAATGATGAGTATCTTTACACTTGGGAACTGTCTTCTGTTAAAAAAGATTGCAGCCTACTTGCTTCGCTGGCTGGAAGAGTCATTGCAAATGAACTGAACTGATCTCCCAACACTGCCATAAAGACTGAAAATGAATTCATGGTACCGTGCATCGCTTGGAAGGAAGAGATGAAGCCAATGCCCTGAATTTAGCCTTTTAGTCTCTTTGCTGGCCTTGGCCACTACTTAACTGACAGGCCCATTTATCTGAATAACGTGCGATCCACAACAGTTTGGTGTAGTCCTTAGGTTTTAACAAGGTGGGACAGCTCCGTAGCTTACCTCTGGGAAAGCTTCCTAAGAGTTATGGAGACATCCCCTATGAGATCCAATAAAAATTTTACACCACACTTTGTGAAAAGCAATAGCTAGCTTACAAATGTTTCAAAAACACGTCTGAAAAATTAGGAAACCATTCTTTGCATTTTGGAGCCTGAAAAGCAGATGCCTTTTAAAGTCTGCGACTGTACAGATTCAGAGTAAGCCACAGAAGTAGCTTTTAATTATTTTAAACTATTTTTAAAATAGAGGTGGTGTCTAACATTAACATGATCTATGAGCAGCAATGCAGGATTTTTCCAGGACTCTGGTGAGTTTTGTTAGGTACTTCTTCCCCATCTCACACAAAGCACTCCAACTCCTGACCCTGCAGACCAACCAATACAGTTGTGATGTTATTATTATATGTGCAAAAGTATGCTCATATATTATTAGATGAAATCTTGTGCATCCTAAGCTTAAATAAAATGGAAATTCTACTTTGGTAAGAGAAAAGGAAACCACCTAGAAAAGGCTCTTTAAAAATGAATGGTAGATCTTTAAAATGGCTCGGCAGTTCAATCTATTAGAATATTTCCCAGGGAGATGGATGAACAGGCAGAGAGAAGATGAGAAAGTCAATATCAACCATTATTCACATATCTTTGTGTATTTGGTTTGCATGGCCAGGTTTTGGTAGCGGGGGGGCTACAGGGGTGGCCTCTGTGAGAAGCTGCTAGAAGCTTCCCCTATGTCCCATAGACCCAATGCCAGCCGGCTCCAAGATGGACCCGCCGCTGGCCAAGGCTGAGCCCATCAGCGACGGTGGTAGCGCCTCTGGGATAACAGAGTTAAGAAGGGGGAAAAAAAACCTGAGCAACTGCAGACAAAGAGAGGGGTGAGAAGATGTGAGAGCAACAACCCTGCAGACACCAAGGTCAGTGAAGAAGGAGGGGGAGGAGGTGCTCCAGGCACCAGAGCAGACACTCCCCTGCAGCCTGTGGAGAAGACCATGGTGAGGCAGGCTGTCCCCCTGCAGCCCATGGAGGTCCATGGTGGAGCAGACACCCACCTGCAGCCCGTGGAGCAGGTGGATGCCCGAAGGAGGCTGTGACCCTGAGGGAAGCCCGCGCTGGAGCAGGCTCCTGGCCAGACCTGTGGCCCCATGGAGACAGAGGAGCCCACGCTGGAGCAGGTTTGCTGGCAGGACTTGTGACCCCGGGGGGGACCCACGCTGGAGCAGTCTGTTCCTGAGGGACTGCACCCCATGGAAGGGACCCACACTGGAGCAGTTCGTGAAGAACTGTAGCCTGTGGGAAGGATTCATGTTGGAGAAGTTTGTGGAGGACTGTCTCCTGTGGGAGGGACCCCACGCTGGAGCAGGGGAAGAGTGTGAGGAGTCCTCCCCCTGAGGAGGAAGGAGCGGCAGAGCCAATGTGTGATGAACTGACCGCAACCCCCATTCCCCATCCCCCTGCACCGCTCAGGGGGAGGAGGTAGAGAAATCAGGAGTCAATTTAAGCCCGGGAAGAAGGGAGGGGTGGGGGGAAGGTGTCTTTAAGATTTGATTTTATTTCTCATTACCCTACTCTGATTTGATTGGTAATAAATGAAACTAATTTCCTGCAGTCCAGCCTGTTTTGCCCGTGACAGTAATTGCTGAGTGATCTCTCCCTGTCCTTATCTCGACCCACGAGCTTTTTGTTATATTTTCTCTCCCCTGTCCAGCTGAGGAGGGGAGCGATAGAGCGGCTTTGGTGGGCACCTGGCGTCCAGCCAGGGTCAACCCACCACACTTTGCCCTACGGTCTGTGGTTCTCCTGTTCCTATATTTATCACAATATATTTAGTTGTGAGGAAGTGCATTCATGATAGCCACACAGATACGCTGACAGGTGCATACCTTGCCCATGCACATCTGCACGCGTGCCACGCAAGCACATCGCATGGTGATAATTATGGCAGAGCTGCAAGCACCACTTCGTTTTTGTCATCCAGATCTGGACACTTCACCTGCTTTTAAGATGCTGATCCATCTGTTTCCTACTGGACTTGCCCTAATGTAACAAGCCTTTAGCCTGCCTGCCATCTTCAATCAGCTGTCTGCCTTCAACGAGCAAATAGTGAGTTATTTCCTTCTTTTTCTTTCATAACATGCCAGAGATGTTTTGGTTTACACCCCTGGTACTTCAAAATCATGACACTCTCATCCACAGTAAAGCTGTTTTAACTGTAGGCAAATCTTGAAGGTTTCTTGGCTTTGTGGTTATAATTATTCCCTGCACTGAATTTTGCAGAATGGACTTAAAAGTTACCAAAGGAGCTTGCTTTAACAGGAGAAAGGCTATAAACAGCATCAATACCATCTTTCAAGCTTGAACACTTCATGAAATACGCTTGTGGCGTATAAACAGGATATGGTGATACAATGTGAAATTTTTATTGGCTCTTGCATAGGAGAGCTGATTTCATTCCCTCCTGACTTCCCAAGCATAAATAATGTGGTTTCCCCAAGCTCGTGCCGATGAGCTTTGCCATGCCGCACTGCATCCTCCTTGGGACACGCATACAATAGTGGAGCTGGTTTCAAGGGACCATCAGCAGGACCAGTGGCCTTGGTCCCTTGAGGGACCAAACACTTCCCTGGCAAATACTTCTGTGGCCCCTCTGGGCATCATGGCACTGGGCTGCCTTCCTCTCTAGCAAAGCTGCCCTTGAAGCCAGGTTGGCGGCAGGGGATGTACGCCCACTCCTCAGCCCCCGACGGCAGAGATCAGTGTATTAGTAAAGCCCACCTCAGACCTCAATGGTTTCAACAAAAATCTTGGCTAGTGAAGCCAAATGAAGCAGGAGCAACGGATGCAAGCAGGAGCTTCTTGACTCGCAGCCGCTGTATATGCCCTGAGGTATCAGTCAGGAGCCTCAGCAGGTGCCTCCAGAAGGCACCACATCTGGACACCCCACCAGGGGCACCTGCGGTTTTGCCTTGCGGTGAGCAACCAGTGACCCACAAATCAGCATCAGTGCTGCTGCCAGGAGACATGCAAACAAGACCGTGTAGCCCTGCAGAGGCTGTAAGCAGGGAAAAGGCAGGGGATACTGGCACACACATGGAGAAGGCCATCAGCACGGCACTAACCTCAGCCCAGAGACCTCACGTGCTTAGTCAGGGCTCACGAAGGACATATTTTGAGGTGCAGGAGGCATGGTTCTACATGATGTTGCGTGTCTTACCTTGTTTGGGAAGGGAAACTTGCTTTGTTCTGCCTTTCCTGGTGTGTGAATAGCTGACAGTGGTGGAGGCCATGAATGGGTCATCTCCTGAAAAACAATATCGTACAGCAAACTGTGTTTAGAAAGTCAATGGAATAGGAGACAACGATAGTATATCAGTAGCAAGAGTGCCTGGGTAGTGGAATATTTAAGTTACTGCAGCTTCTAGGAAATGCCCAGTTTACATATAATCTAGACAATACATGAGCTACATTGATTTTTATCACAGACTCTTGAGAGCAGTTCTTAAGCACTGTTTCATTTTCCTGAATAGTTAATGCATCTTAAGTGCAAGAAGTTTGATTTTTCTGACAATCTGCAACCACATTTTAATCATGCAATGTATTCGGGCTGGTGAGACTAACAGAAGAAGTTTTTTTTGTAGCATGGGAACAGAAATTTCAGTTCATGACCAAGTAATGGGGTACACACTATGAACTGATCACCAAATAGATCTCATAGACAAGGTCAGAATGATAAATGCTTAACACTTTCTCAATGGTTAATTCCTAAAATTGCCTTTATCATAGTAAAGGAGTTGAATACGTTCCTAACTGCAACGTGTTTGTGCCTTGCAGGACACAGACACGTGGCAAGCCCTAAACAAGGTGTGCCGCACTCCACCTTTGTCTCCTCCCTCTGTTGTTCTGAAGGACATTTTTTAATAGCCGAGACATACGTAGCTTGACCTGACTTGCATGCAGTCATCCTTGACACAGCTTCAGGTAGCAGGTAGACACACGTTCAATACCGTTATCATTCAAGCCTGAATGAGTTGGTCTCCAAAGCAAGGCTGCTTTTGGGGAGGTGTAAATTAAACACTTCAGACATGAAGTTTGTTAAGAGAGAGGCTTCGTATTCCTCTCTAGTGCAGGCTGTTAAAGGATGGACATGTTTTTTGACATGTTCAGCACCAACAGCCATAATATTTGGGACACAGTAACTTAACAGAATTAATATGAGAAGTAGCACGGAGTGTGACAACCCTGAAGAGTCGACCCATAAGTTTCAAGAGCTGAAGAGCAAATAACATCCTGCCTAAGCAGGGGGCTTGCTGACACTATCAAGAATTCGCCTGGCAGATGCTTTGCTGGGTTTTGATACCATTAGCTGACTGTGGAATTGTTTCTCAGTGATATTCCAAGGAGTCGTGCTGTGATCCATGATCAGTCCCAAAATAATACTGGAGTTATATTTCCATGACTCACTCCTTTTTAAAGAGAAAAGAAAATGTTCTTGTTTAAAAAAAGGTCCGAGTGAGTCTCTTGCCCATCCTTCATTAGTGCTGATGGAAGTGCTTCCTGACCTGGCACGGACCGAGCTAGGGCATTTTTTACATAGAGGAAAGTCTCCGGCTGTTCTGCCAATGAAAGGATGAGCCTTTTCAACATAGTTTATTAGTAATAAATGTCACCTTTAAAGCATTCTTGATAAACAGTTTATTTCCTAATAAAAACTGCATTCTTTTATTTCATTTGAGGCTAAAAAGTTACATGATTTATTATACTTCTGTAATCTACGTGCATGCCTCTAATGGGAGCATCATCTGGTTTGCAGTTTCGGTATCAGAATTGCTTTGCTTTTCAGTTCTTTGAGGCAGATTGTTCATCTTATGACTTCCTTATCTGATAAGTGCCAGCAGTAGCAGTATATAGTAATTTTTAATATACAGTAAGTTCTTTAAACTCAGGCAACAAAAACCACAGGCAACCAGATTGCTGTTTGCTACAAGTACCTGGCACACGTGCTATTGTTTTCAAAAGATTAAGGAATTACATATTGAGAAATATTCCAGCAGTAAAGGTTTATGACAATAAATTGACGAAAAGGAGATTTGCAATGTGGACATTTAATCCTAAGGCTGTGATCTAAAGAAGTATCACTTTCTCTCCTGCTTTTCTCTGCTTTCCCCTTACAGGACCATTTGCTTACTTTGTAGAAAATGGGATTTTGTGCATATAGGCTGAAGGTGTTTCCACTGGTAAAACCCCGTTCCCAAACAAACAGTGTGTTTTTCCCTAAAAGTTGAGGTTGCTGAGCCCAAAAGTACGCATAGGAACGAACTATGCGTCCCTTTCCTCTGAAGGGCAATGCTTTACGTTACCTCTGTCAATTGAAGAATCGGGGCAGCCAGACTGGGAACGTCTGGTGGCTTTGACCTAAAGTTATCCTACTTGTGAAATATGCTATTCAGTACTTATGATTTCCATTTGCCCAAGAAGCAGTTCCTCCAGGTTATACGGTGGCTGACCCCCACTGTCACCTTCAGGGAAGCGTCTCCTGCGAAGTCTGCCACACGCCATGCAGAAACCAATCTGTTACAGCAGCAGCGCTCTTCCCTCCCACCTTGCCTGCCCGACTCTGACAGTGATGCCTTCATCCAGGGCAAGGACCAGAGGGCTGATTAAAAATAAGGGTGACCTTTTTTTTTGACACGTCAAAATCTTTCATTTCTTCTTTTCCCCAAGATGATTTCTCATCCACACTTCAATGAAAAATGGCCTTAATGGCCTTTTTTTTTTCCAGCTAGCTTCTCTTCTCCCTTTTTACTTTGAGTTGTGGTATATAATAAAGCTTTCTACATAATTTAAATTTGATGTAACCCTTTCTGACACAAAGATTTAGTAAGACCACTGATATTTGCCAGGGTTAATAATTGCCATTATCATGAATATCTGAACGTGAATTTACTAGAATAATATTTTGAGTTGTGATCATATGGTGTATTTATCACTACCCTTTGGAATTCAGACAACTATAAAATGAAATCAAACTAGGAAAAAAAAAAACCAACAAAAAACTAACATGAAAAATGCCCCAAACTATAGGTTGTCACCACTGAGGAGTGGTGAGATTTAAATGTAATAAAATATTTTTTGAAAAGAGAAACATTAAACTATGTACACAGTCTCCTTCTGGCTGCCAAGAACAGAATCTCAAAAATTAGGAGAAAGGATTTAGGCGTCCTGCAAGTGTCAACACTTTGTAAGGTCAAACAGAAACAAATCCAGAATATGTTCCTGTGTGCCAAATCTCGTGATTTTAGACTCTATCTGAAGATATCTGAGACAGATTAAAAGCACTAGTGGTGACATATGATTATATCAAGATCTTTTTTTAAGTACATGGTGTGAAATGTTTGAAAATGTAAGCCCAAACGGCAACTATCTAACTAACTAAATAGAGAGGACTCAATTTTTAGTGGTAAAATAAACTTTCATGCACAGCTTCTCTTTTCTGCTCAGCTAACTTGCCTGTCTTTGGAGTTTGGGATTGGCATAAGGCACCCACTGGACTGAAAACAATGTTTCAAATGGACTGATGAAAATTTAAATGCACTTAAGAGCCTCACCACCTTCAAATTGGTGTTAGAACATTGATTGACACAAAAGATTTTTGAAATTAGAAAGAGAAAAAAGCAGGGATTTTTTTTAGCATAAATCAAACAAAACATAAGTCCGAAACACCGGGCACCAGAAAATGTTCCAGCCACTACAAGATAATGGCCTAATTTAAAACCAATTTAGATCTTTCTCCAAACTTGATTAAGTTAACCTTAAAGTCCTGAGCAATGTTAATTAAAGGAAGCACCGAGAAGCCATTTGGGGTCCAGAAGTGGGGAAAACAAAGATTTCTGGATCAAAGAAGACAGCCCTGACGAGACTGCTTAAAAATACATGTGGATGAGCACGTGTGCCCAACTGCAGGGCAGCTTGTTCGAAATGCCGATGACTGCCCTCCCCCTCCTGCGGCCAGAGGCACAAGACCGAGGGGTGGCTCTGAGACCCCCTCTTTTTTTTTTTTAACACATTTCTCCTTGCGAGGGTTGCAGCGATGTTGCTTCATACCGACGTCTTTGTGGTGGTGGCGACAGCACGTCTCATTCACACACGTATTGTAACTCTGCAAGTCTACAACTCTACTCGTCTCCACCTGTAGTAAATCAGTTTTCAGCAGTTATACATAAATGTCCAGTTTTACAAGCTATAAAGGTCCAAGCCTAGTTAATCTTAGTCAACGTGCCGACTTGGCTTTTCTTCTTACTGAAGGGAAAACCTTTAAATAAAGAAATCTATAGTATTGCGTATCCTTGCTCCAAATTCAGTTTCCGCAGCAACAATTAAGTAATGAGACATTTCTTGTGGATTAATGACTGCTCGGCAGTGTTTTGTTTGTGGCTTTTAACCCTAGCTTGTAGGTAATTTTTCAGGAAAAGTACCATGCAGAGGTAAATAATAGTATTCACTCTAGACTTAAGGCAATGCTATTTATCTAGTGCCATCAATCTTGCTGTGTGGCACATGATACCAGGAATGGTTGAACTAATCCAGAAAAATTGTAATTAATAAAAAGCAGGGAGACTAGTATCATCTAGATTTGAAGTCTAGCCACATGTATTATCTTGCTGTTCATTCGCTGCCAAAACCAGAACTTATCATTGAGCCATTAAGAAAATTGACTGTTTAATCCTCCTCTTTGCTTATGCTCACCTAGCCAATTTTTGATTCATAATATTTTGTCTCTCCACAGATGATGATTTAAGAAATGTTTGTAGCGTCTCATAAAGGACCCTGTCAAACACCTTTCGAAAATTATTTTAGCTGGCTCAACTTCATCCACTGCTCTACTGACAAGTCACAGGAATTACAGGAGATTGGTGAGACACAATTTTCCTTTGCAAATACTCTGCTGGTTAGCTCACGGGGACCGCAGAGGCTCTCTCTTTGTAGCTACCTGCACTAAAATGCAGATTTTAGGGAAGCATTAGATATATTTATTCAGCTGGAAGTCAAGGCAACATGAAGCTAACGCAGAGCTTTCGAAGAGCCTTTAGCAAGTGATCACAGGACACAGTTTGAGAACCTCTAATTCAGTTACTCTCCTGTCTTCACATAGATTTTTTTTTTTTTTTTAACCACAGGAGACTCTCTCTTTAACTGCTGTCAGCTGGCAAAGATCCCTTTCAGTTCAGTGAAGCTACACTGCCACTAGCTGACAACATGGCTATGATTTTAGTGTCAAATATCCAAAGCAAAGAGTCTGACACTGAAACTTTTGGAGACTATGTTGAAGCTGACAGCATTTCACTATGATAAGGTTCCCATGATGTGAAAAGCAAATTTTCTTTTTTTAAAATTGATTCCTCTAGTATCTGTTATTGCTGCAACTTTTCTAACCCAAACCTCAAATATACACCTGTAAAATAGAAAGATAAAGCTGTTTTCTCTTGTTTCTTTACGATGTCACTTATCCAAACTACATCTACTTAACTCTTTTCTTCTTCCTCGTAAGCCCTGTAGTTTCCTTTGAGCACTTGATAAGTTTCCTCTTTCCATTTAAGCATCTTTTATTTTGTCATTATCCTTTTGGTAACAGAACCACCACCATCCAACAAAATATCTTGCCATTTTCCAGATTCTGTCGTTTCCTGTTTTACTTCCTTTCCATCCACTTATTTGGGCAGGTTTTAATTGATAGTTAGTATTTATGTCACATATGATGCAAAATGCTTTCTAAACTTGAGATAAGTGACAAATGTGCTTTCACCCACCCACTAACTGGAGGATGAAATAAGGGAACTACCATGAGCTCCCTGTCATGGAGCTGAAGCAGCCGTAAGGACACCATTTACGCCGAGCTGGGGGCCAGTTCAGCACTGAACCTCAGTCAGCAGTTCTTCTGCCTCCCCTACTCCTGCTAAAATGATTTCAAGGAGTCACTTTTTTCATAGCAATCTGCTGCAAAACACATTCTACCACATTTCCCCTTTGGCTCCGGTCCCAAGACCCTTCAAATGCCCTGTTGGTTTCTGTAATATGAATTCCTTTCAACAGGCTTCATTGGTATAACATCCAAACATATATGACAATCCAGGGGAGAGTGCTTGTCAAGGAATTTTTTTGTTCTAAGCAAAGAAATAAAGGTAATTGTGTAGCTTCTGACTGTGTCATTTGTGCCGTGCTTGGTTCTTCAGACCTGCACAGATGGGCATCAGCTGAAATTGCTTGATAGAAACAGGACTCTGTGTGTGTGTGCGTGTGCCTGTGGGCTGGGGAGAAGGAAAGGAAAAAAGAGAAATTAGGCCCTTGGAAAGGGAGAAGGTCAGAGATTTTGCAGACTGCAGCATTAAAGAATGTGTTCAGCATTAAATCTCCAGATGTTTGGTATCTACAGAACTAAACCATTCCAAATCATGAACATTTGCAACGTGATCTGTGGATCAATTCACTCTACAGCAAATCACAAATGCCAGTGCAATAAGTTTCTGTTTGGAATACGTTATCTCTGCTTTAGTGGAACCATCCTGCAAATAACCTGCAACATTTAGTCAAGGTTCAGCAATCTAGGACAGATAAATGTAAAAGAAGGCTACAGATGCTTACTTGTCAAACTGACATATTTAGGTCCTTCATTGTATGGTTATAATTCTTTAACAAAGAGTCTTGCAAATTTTTATTCATTTTTGGGGGACTAAATGAGCCTATAAGCCCAGAAGAAGCTATGGATATCCAAGAGAAATGTGGTTTCATTCTAAAATCAAGTGTTAATTAGGGTATAACCCATGCCATGCTCTCTCATACCAGGGTTTAAGACAAAAAGATTTATTACTAACTATCAGGAAAGGAAGAATGTGCCCCTTTACAGGTAAATCATAGCATAGAATTTAGAGGGTTTCCTTAAAAACTTTTAAATATTCTTCACTGAAATGAAAAAAAAAAAAAAAGGACAAAATAATTTCTCCTTTAGTCGCAATGACGAATATCTGTTCTTAGCTAAGAAGCTATGTTTTTAGATGAATGCATTGGGCCATATGATATGACAAACTGCCTGAAAACCAGCCTTGCCTGGGTAAGCTGAGATGATGTGGTTAATCAAGGTACAATCTTTATTAGTGCATTAACCTCCTGCACCCAAGGACTGTGGATTCTAATTCCTGAATTGCCATGCAAGACTGATGCAGCTAGTTTTCTAGTCTCCGTTGGCAGCAAGCTAACAGAAGTGGCTAATGAAGATGAATAGCTGCCTCTTGGGAGCGGGGGGAGGAGAAAGAGGAAAGGAAAAGACCTAGGATACTTCAAGGTCCAGATCTCCGCATGATTTCAGATAATAACGAAAAAGTGCACATAGTTGACATTTTCAGAGATCGTTACAAGCATGTTAATTCTGCAGTCTGCTAACGAAGCAACGGTAGTGGCCTCAGGATTGCTCTGGAAACATTTCGAGAAGTTAGAACAATGGCTATTGAAAAGAAAGATCAGGACACTGGTCAGGGTCTTACCCTGGTTTTGATGGATGATTGTATTAATATGGACAAAGGAGCAGACAAAAAAAATGCCCAAAGCTAAAAACCAGACGCATTGACTAAGGAAAACATCTGTGGTTTGGGGAAGACAAAAATACCATCACGGTAAATATTTAGCAATACTGAAATATCTTTGCCACAAATGCATGTAATGTTCTAATATAAACATCCCTTTATTCCAGACAAAAATACACTGCTAAATGTAAGGAGGTCATCAAAGCAAGATTTGTGGGGGAAAAAAAATCTAGGTTTTTTGAAACTAGACAAATTTTTCAAGTTTCTTATTTTGTGGGAAGCTGGAACCCACATTAGTGGTCCTGGTTCATCCCCTGGACAGAAGGTGAAACAGCAGGTCATCGGCTTGGCCTAATTTGTTCTTAATTCCAGTCTTTCATACTCCTGAAGCCAGTTTAAGAGAACTGGGGGTAACATAAAAGACTTACTTGGTTCCTGGGAACTCGAAGGCTCGTACAAAGAGCTCTTTTGTGCATCTACAGTGGAGATTCACCAGTGGGTATGAATTGATAATTTTAGCTCAGGTTGTTGAGCCAACTGATTGAGTATTTCAAGCTTCACGAACTTATGGGTAACACAGTAGTGCCTGTGTGCTCTTTGCACAAGTTACGGGCAGACATTACATGAAGAAAATACCTTGCGCTCCGGGTTAAGGTTTAAGGTGCTACCAGAACTCCTTTCGGCTAATGTACCTGCGAAGGCTGCCAACCATAACAAGAAGAAAGCAAGCTTCTGTTCGGTGCTACTACAACAAACTTCTTGGTCAGTGTGAAAAGATGATAGAGAGGGTAAGAAAAGACCATAGAAAGAAAAAAGTCAGAATGAAAGTATTAGAAGTTAAATTGCTGTCAAATGTGGCTCTATAAAGTGTAGCTCCAAGAGGTTTTGCACTTGTGGTTTCTTAATGATATTAGATGAAATGTGCTCAATTTACAGGTGAAAATTACACCAGGCTGGGACCTCAGACTGTGGAGCTGAGCCTCAAGGCAGGGCCTCTCCTTCTCTTTTCCCTGCCGTCGCACAGAGAGGTTCTGCAAGGCAAAGCAGCCTGTAAATCCTTCCCGGACAACCTTGCATGGATGTGGCTGACTGCAATTAGCAAACAATTTTGTTTATGATGCTCTGACAACTTGGGGAATCTGTTCATATACAAGTCATTTATTCTGAATGAGATTAAGAAATCAGTGTAGCACTGCGTGCTTCAGTGTGTGTGAATTCAACCATCTGTTCTCAAGGTTGCATCGTGTGCCTCCTAGATCTGAATTGACAGAAAGATGTTAAATCTTGATGGTTTGTATTCTAGAAGTAGCACAGTGGCACAGTGTGATGGCTGAAGCTGACAGAGACCAGTTCAGCTAAGAGTACAGAGGTGTACAGACTTGAACACAGACAAACTCATGTCCACAAATGAAGAATACCATATATACCTGGTAGACCGGGATACTGGACCCGGAAAGGAGTGAGAGATCACCAGAGGACAAGCAACTGAAAATAATCTCCCAACGTCTCATGCTCTTGCCCAAAGAGCTCATTCCATCATTGTGCATTTGCAAATGGAAAAGTAAGTAGCACAGTAAAACCGGTGAGGCCAATGCTGGAATAGCCTGTTTCTTATCCACATTTCTTCAAAAATGCTGGAAATTCTGAGAAGGCGAAAAAAGGAACAAAAAAGATCACAGATATTCATAGAGATCAGCCCTGTTAGACTAAGAGCTACTATGCTTGCTTTGCACAAGCATCTTCATAGGGGGAAAAAACCCTCTAACATGACTTTTAGAAAACTTATTTGTAGCCAACTGTCAAGTGTCCCAGGGTAAAATGTAGAACGTCTACTCAACACCTTCAACAGGATTCACAGGAAATGACTGAAAAAATCAAGGTTGTTAATGCTTAATAAGAGTCCACGTATACAAAATTTCCAAATAGGTCTCAGTGGAAAATGTTGTTAGTTCACAATAATAGGAAAAGATGAAAACCACTAACTTCTTGTATCATGAGCCAATGGACAGAAGGACAAAAAGGCAAACTGAAGTTAGGAAAAAAAGAACAACTTCTCATGAGTTGGTGGTTGACTGTTGTGATGCAGTGCTACAGAAATGCCTGTCTTCATCTCTTGAAGTCTTAAGATCAAGACAGGACGCTTTTCTGAATGATATGCTTCAGCCAAATACAAGATAATGGGCTCAAAACAGAGGAGAGTGGCTGCAGTTATCTGGCTTGTGACACAGGTCAGAATGCTAGTCAGACTGGGTGATAAAATACACCATTCAGACTCACACCTAAAATGTACCTAAGTGGGATTCTTGTTCTTTATTTTGGAGCTTCTTTTTCAGTCCATCAAAATCCTTAGCATTTATGGCTCTCAATACAGGCTTTATAAGTCAAGAAAACATTTGAACCATTTGTGTTCACATGTGAATGTTAGGTACTGACCACAAAAGCAGTGATTAAGAGAAAGGGATGTTCCATTGTGTTTTAGAAAAGATAGAAACAAAAGTTTGCTCTCTCCTTATGTATCAGCAATCTGTCGCCCATAGTTGTCCCCTGCTGCTTTTGACTGTATAAGGTTCAGACGCAGCACAGTTAACCTTGGGGGTTTAACTGAGGGGTCAACACGATGAAGGCATCTGCCCAACAATGTTGCTATAGTCAGCAGAAAGACTCCAGCATGGGGCACATCAGCGGACCTAAGATCTGGAGTATCCTCTGGAAGTGACTTTTTATGTTGTCTAGAGAGAGAGTCCAGGTTGTTGTACTCAGTCCAGGTTGTTGTACTCAGTCCTAAAGTGCCTCCAACCTGGGGGCTGAGTCTGGCCTTGTGCCCCTTGGAGGAAAGCTTTATTTCTTACATGTTTGTACGGCACCTAGCACAGAGGTTTTGATCAGTGCTGGGCCCCTCTAGTTGCCACAATCACACATACAAGTTGAGGGAGAACTCAGAGATGCCTTCCTGGCAGTGCTATTATTTCAGCTAGGCTGCCCTGACACTTTTCCTTAGATCATCTCTTAGGTTATGTCTCTGTCTCCAAATCTGAGAACGTTACCGCATTTCTGTATCTTGGCCATCTGTTTATCAGGATGAGAGCCAAGCACTCATAAGGCCCTCTTCCCTACCCTCCCTATGTTTCTTGGAAACATATATACTCCATGTGACCTTTTAATATCTTCACATTAAGAAGACATTGCTGTTCCAGAAAGGTCATCTGTGATCATCTAAAATCTTTTCCTTAAATATACAGACAACTCATTATTAGGTTTTCCAGTTTTAATGTTGGGGGTAGTGAGAAGGTTAGGCTATCATATTTTTCTTCTAAAAAGTTGCATTTGGATTCTGTCTCAGCCTGTAAGAGCAGCTGGACAGCAGAGGAGGGTTGAGGTGCTCTCTGTCAGGTGCCTAGCCTCCATCCCTGGAACTGGGACCGGGGTGTGCAGAACACTATTCCAGCAGGTCCATGTAGGCACAGCCACTACCCAGGGTGACTCTTTACCTCCTGTTGTCTTCAGTAATGCACATGTCCTCCTTCCCCTGTAGGTGTAGAGGAAAGAGGGTCTCTGTACTACCAACCTCTCACCCCGGGGTCTGGGGAATGAGCCCTGGCCAGAAGTGGGAGCCAGGTGCAGACATCCTCCTCCTCCCTCCAGGGCTCCCCGGGGAAACAACGCCGATTCTCCTGGAGAATCACCCACCCACACTGGAAAAAAATGCAGCAAGGTGGCAAAGCGGGGCTGGGTGCTAGAGCCAGGAGGCTGGTGGGCCTGCTCCAAGGCTCTTTGCGATGTAAAAGGCTGGCCAGATCCTGCTGCACTTGGAAAAGTGAGTTAATAGCACTCCCTTTGCCCCATGTGTAGTCCAATTCCTGTATGTATATATAGGTTATAATCTCTCTGGGATGAGCACTATCTTGTAGCATGTACATGGCACTGTGCATAGTTAGGCTATGATTCTGTTCAGAAGTTACCAGGAGCAGCAGGTTTTGTTGACTTTTACAGTGGCAAAGATACCAGCACGACTGGGCAGAGATTCAGAGGCTAGTCCCTCTTAGATAAATTACTGGATAACTTTGAGACTCAATCGGCAGTAAAAAACTAATTCACAAACAAAGCTTGCACAGTGAAGTGGTAGAGGTTCTCTACCAAGGATATTTCATCCTCTACCAAGGATGAAACATGTGGTTGAACCTCCTCAAAACTACTACTGCACCTTGAACTGCTGAATTTAGTGATCTGTGAATTGAGAACACATTTGTGGACAAGATCATCTGACAGTATTTTAGATTGGTGAAGTGATTTCCTTTTCTTTTTGTCATCTTCCGGTGTTGATGTTTGAAGGATTTTGTCCCAAATGTGTGTCAAAAGCATATGGGATAGGAAAAGAGGAAGAAAATATGTACTGGAAGACTCCTCAAAATAGCTGAAGAATTTAGTAGAGAAGTCCCAGTGGATGTACTCTCCATCCAAAGTCCTTTGAGCACTGAGACCCCCATCCGTGCACATCGCGAACCCTGGCCAATGCAACCTGGCTGCAACAAGGCTGGAGGTTTCATTGTTGAGAGCAGAGGCAAAATTAAAGCCTGGAAAGTGATAAGACCCACGTCCTGCTGCTATGTTCCAGTCTTTGTGTGGCTTATGGAGGCAAAAGCAGATAATCAGGGCCTTCTGCATCACAGTAAAGGGTTTGGTAAGCAGAGCACACTGGGCTCCTGTTATAGTAATTTTTATCTGTTTCACAGAGTCAAAGCAACAAATCAGCAGGCACAAACAGACTATTTTTTTACATTAATCTGCAGGTTGTTTTGGATGTTTTGGAGAGAAGTCCTGCGATGGGGCCAATCGGCGCGTGAGCGCACGGGGTGCTGCCCCTGCTTGCAGAGCCGGCGCAACCCCAGTCCCTGCACTTCACGGGCTGCAGCTTCCTACCGCGGCAGCCTCGGCAAAAAGATCCAGACCTGCACTCTGAAAAGACAGACTGGCAAGGGTGGGGAGAGGGCTTGAGGCCAGTCCCTTGTTGCTGTGTAGAAGAACGTTAGGCTTGCCAGCAGCACGGTGCTTCTGGGAGCCCTTGCGAGGGCGTTACGCGCAGGCGGGGAGCCTGCCCGGGCTGCTGCTGTTCACCATCATGTTCTCGGGAGCCAGTGCCAGGAGCACGAAAGAGCACTTGCGACTTCTCCCCGCTACACATGGGGTGGCCTTTGGGAAGCTGTCGGAGGCAGAGAGCGCCCTTTTGTTTGCCCCAGTTGTCCCTAGGCAATCTGGCGTTTCTTGTTAAAACTGATTTGAAATTGTGCTTCTCTCTAGCTGCAACTACGCCCGTGGAGTAGTGAAGGAGATCGTTCTTTAGCTGTGCAATTCACACTTATCTAATGTTTATTGTAAGTGGGTTCTTCAAAGCTATCATTGTCTCAAGCTCTGTCAGCTTTAAGCCCTGAAACAATATTTAGTGCTTATTGTACACACCGGCTTTCATTTGCAAGGTATTCTGCAAACCTGAATTAAGCATCGCAGCACTCTTGTAATCTCTGTAAGTACCGTACTATTATTACGAGGTAAAACACATAAAACTGGAATTAAGGTTGAAGGAATCTTGAGTCAGAAAATCCCGTAAGAAAATCCTTCTCCTGGCACAATTGGTACCGAGGGTGGCAATGCCATTCTATGACTCCACTTGGAAAAAACAGTAGAAGGTACGAAAATATACACTGAAGCCTTAACTCTGCTCCTAAAGCACATGTTCTGGCTTCATCCATTATACTGTTGATTTCATTAAGAAGCAGAGTAACACTAGTATCTTACTCATTATTGTAGGCATTGCCTGCATGAGAAATTTGCATCTATTTAAAAACTGCAATGGTTTTAAACCACTTTAACTAAAACCAAATGCATTTAGATTTATCTAAACTGGTTAAAACCAAATTAAATGAATGAAAAGAAAAATAAATAGATCTTTGAAACAGTTTGTAAGTAGACTGCTTATGAAACAATTAAACTTGAAATACCCCTATGCACAGAAAGCCTACACGGACTAGCGTATCACGCTGCCTCACCATTTCTAGGTATTCTCCGCCGATGTCGTACCAGACTCTCAGTACAAAGACAGCTTGGTTTTACAGCTAGAATGTTATGAAAAATGATGCTAACAAAAGTTTTTACAACTCCCTAAAACATTCCTCAAGATGTTTGCCAGCAAACAGTAGGTGATTATGAAATTATAGGCTGCATCGTGACAGAGGCATGCAAGGAAGTAAGATGGTTACAAATGCTTGTTTATTTTTAAGCTCTTAACTACACATGATTTACTTATCCACTTTACAGCAAAATTAACATTCTTTTGCTGTCATTTAAAAAAATGAGGATGTATATATTTTCTTTTTTTTTTAACCTCATAGAAATCATGTGGAAAAATTAAAGTAATACATAAAGAAAAAGGAAACAGGACATACCATTACCACTTTTTAATTATGTTACCTATTTTTTAGAGAGCAGGGAATCAGCAACAGCTGCCTTAGCATTGGAAATTTAAAATATTAAAAGTCCTGAAAGGTTGTTTTGTGGCAACAAATGTTAATTTCTTTTGATTTCTCTTCATGAGAACTGTCAAACTGCAATTCATTGCAATAAGAAGGTCCACACAATGTCTATGTATCAATTAAGTCCCACTTAAGCCTTCAATGACTTTCCTACCCAGGGAAGGATTTCACCCCTGTTGATTAAAGGTAGTCCTTTAGGTCAGTTCTTTTTTTACTTTGAAAAAGTTTCTTAGTAAAACAAAGCAGTGGATATATCTTTCAAAGCTTTAGTATACGTATAGTCCCATCAGAAGAAAGATCACAACATAGAGCTTTTTTTCCCTACCAGCAATAAAAACATAAATAAGGAACACCCTCAAAATGAAACGGAGACAGTTGGAGATTACTACAATGGTAAAAGAGTACTGTAATCACGCACATTTCACGCTTTTTGTGTGAGAAAAACGGGATCCTGGAATTATGCCAGGCGGCTTAAAATAATCTGCATGCGCAAGGCAATTGCATCCAACCCATGTATGTTGAGAGGAAAAACGATGATCTAGAGGTGACTCAACTAATGTAACTCTGTGTCCAGAATACCAGACATGCAAAATACCGGTGGCACAAACCCGGTCCATCCCCAGTGCTGAATTACACCAACCAAAGGGAACTCTGGTCACAGCGAGGCAAAGCAGGGTGCCCTGCCAGGGGTTTTGCCGATTGTTCAGCAAAGAGAAACACTCGTAATACCTGTGCGCGAGACAGACCGAAGTTTTAAGACAGGGCATGTCATAAAGCGAGATGAGAAAAGATAAAAACTGTACTTTCAAATTAATCCTTTAATGCCAACTAGCAGTAAAGCTTTAGTAGAGTCTGTTTGGTTTTATTGATAGGTTCAATGTGTTGAATCCCTATCCATATTTTAGCCCCAGTGCCTAGATTCACATCGCCATTGGTTTCTGATGCTTAATCTCATTAGTACGGCTATTTGTATTGATATACCCAATAAGGTTGCTAATACTACCTTAGATAAGTGTTATTTATTGTATCTGTATATACAACAATATTAACACAGTCAAGCATCAGCATCGGCACTTGAGGGCACCATTAAATTCACCCAGTGTTCAGCGAGAGATTTAATGATGGATTTAATAGCATTAAATAGGAAAAAATGCCCTTGGCCTTTACATTCTCATTTAAAAACATATAAAAGAGTAGTAATTCAGGCAGTTATACTTCTTTCAAAGATTTTCCTTTAAATCACGCTCAGCAATATGAGATCGGCTGTACTTTGGCTGTTATTGTATCTTGACCAAAGACAGCAGCCCCCGACCTACCAGAACTACCAAACTGTTGGCAAATTCAGCTCAAGGTCCTACGTCAAATATGGGTGAGTTTACTGCTAAAGCAATGAAGACAAAGATTGGTGGGAAATTACCACAATGGTGTTGCCTGTGAGCTACATTACAGAGACTTCTGTTAGCAACAAATGTAAGCAGAGCCGTGAAATAACCGAAAGTTAGGTTTTTATGCTGATTTTTTTCATGGAATATAAATAGGTTGGGGATTTTTTGTGCAGTAGTGTGCCTGCTGAATTTTCCCACAGCTTTCCCATAAGATGTCTGTTACGGAATGGACCTACCGATGTTCTCTAGCCCATCAAAGAGAGAATTTCCCCCAAGAAAGGCATGTGAATGGCTTTTTTTCTGTCTCTGAAGCAATTGCACCCTTCGGGTTGAAGGAACTAGGGCTCAGTCCGACACTGGAAACTTCTCTCGTACTCTGCCCAGCCGAGCCTGTCCCCTGACATTCAGTTTGAAACCACCAAGTGGGTGGAAGAAGAATGTTGGAAGACGAAGATGCTCTCTATGTGACCCTTGCCAGTGATCAGAGGGTCACCCAAGCACCTGTGAGTTCTTCTTAAGCTTGGAAACTGTGGGCCATATGCGCAGGCTCTCAGCGACTTCCATATGCAGACCTGAATTTATATCACCATGAACGAGCAACTGTTCAGTCGTAGGCTTTTTTTTTACATATTTTCAGCGCCTATCATGAAAAAGATTATACAAACACTTATACTAGCAATATGAATACTGACAATTAAAAGATAACAGTAAAACCATCGTATTTGCATTTGAAACCAAATTAAAAAAGTTTTTTTTTCAGCAATTTTGGCATTAAAGAGAATATGGATCAAATCAAAATTATACTTCCACACACATGGGTAATAACACTTAAAACTAGATCCTTAGCAGCAAATCATGCAAAAAAACAACAACAACAAAAGCCCAAGTGACTGCTTATCAGGGAACATTCACATTTTCCTCTGAAATTTCCCTGCTTGTGAATAGTTCTACCGACACAGCTACCGGGGCATTTTGAACAAACTCGCTATATAGCATCTCGCAAGATAATGCACCTAGTTTAAAGCATGAGTTATGCAACAGAGACAAAGAAAGGGACAGACCATTCTCTTTTCCTCACACATCCAGACACGCTGGATTAATTATAGAGCGTTACATAAATGTGGATGTGTTTGATTCCACAGTGCTTTCCAAAACAAGGGTAAAATATCGCTGACGTTCAGCCACATCACTGGTGGGAAAAAGCCATATAGGGTACACAGTTCACTGCACAACAGGGAGGGGATGGGGAGTAGGTTAAAGGAAATATTATCCAAGGATGAGAAGAAATCCCATTTCTTATCAGACAAGCCCCCAGGTCTCTGATGTCATTTCAGAACATGGGTCTTTGGCTGTTACAGATACAGCTAACATCCTCATACGATGAAACATACGCTTCTCAGTTTATCTATTTCAGAAAAATAAGCCAGTACAGAAAACCAGATTCCTGTTCGTGCCGTTAGAGCCAGGACTCCTGCATCCACCTGCATATTCTCATGGTTTTGGTGCACGAGACCTTGGGTGGATCCACCGCTAAGGCTTAGTTTACACATCTGTAAGTGTGGTGCATATGTAATACGCATATTTTGCACAGCTGTTTTGGATAATGAGGAAATAATTTTTAATTAATTTTTAAAAAAAGGATCTTAAGTGGTAAGGTTTGCTGAGAAAGTACCAGTACAGGTACCACAGGGCTGTCTTCTCTCGCAATCGACAATGAGATTTTTTTTTTTTTTTATCATCTCTAACAGCAGGCAATCCGGTATTAGGCACTCCTGATATGGCTTTGTAGCATTTTGCCATCTTTGGATGAGATACTTGTGGTGAGTCTTTTGGACGCTCTAAGTTTTACTGCTGTCTATGGGGGCTCAGAGACAGCTCCCATTGAAGTTAATGGAAGCTGAATGCCCATAAATAGGAAAAAAAAGTAATTTTACTAGTGGCAGTAAGGATTTAAAAATGCTTGAGTAGGCAAAATCCCTTCCTCCAGCAGGCTGCTAAAACGATATACTTCTAAGAGATTGAAAAGGTTCATCTAGAATTTGCTCTGTTGGTTAAATAATTCTTACACAGGTTTTTGCATGCCAATTATGTATCAATTATTGTATAATTGCATCATTACTTTAATTAGATTAAACTACATAATCGGGATGTCTAATTACAGAATGAGAGGGGGAAAAAGGTAACTTACCCGACATTAACTGTGGTTCTGGAAGAGGGGCTGTCCACACAGATTTTGCTCCAGGGGCAAGTTTCTGGCTCAGGAGACACTGGTTTCCTCTACAGCGGCAACACCTGAGGCGGCCCCAGGTGCACCATCCCCCATCCAGACCCTTTCGGGAGCACCGGCAGAAAGGTTGTCATGGGGAGGCCATCTACCACTTGGTACCTCACCAGTGAGGTATGCCAGAGCACCGGGCTCCAAGTCAGCAGGGAGGGGAGGTGGGTGGTGGAGTCTGTGTGGAAAACCCTTTGTGAAAAACCACAGTTAGTGCCAAGGAAGCTGCTCCTCTCCTCCAAGCGCCCGTCCACAGAGACCCCATTCTCGGTACCAAACACACTGCATTTTAAATCCAGATGTGAGAGGAGAAATCTTACCCAAAGAACAACGGGGGACAACTTTACCAGCACTGGCCTCTGATCTACCAGCTGGAACTGAGGACTTGGAGAAGTAAATGAGTAAACAAAGCATTAGGAAGCAGGTCTGAGTACCTTGGCAAATGGAGAACGGGCTCTGTCTGGAGGATACACTTCAGTAACCCATGGGAAACAGGAATACAGTACAAAATTTACCCAGACGAGTCTGCATAGGAATAAATTGGCTTCTAACCATTTCTGACTGGACACCTGAGCAATTTGGGGGGATCACGAGAATGCGCCAATCCTATACACATTAAATGACATCTCACCATCTTACTTTGTTGTGAGTGAACTGAGATTTTAGGCAAGAAAACAAGTAGAAGGCTAAACTAATGGAGTTGGAGATGGATGTGAGATCTGCAGAAGTCTCTAAAACTATCTGTAGGTTGTGACATAATTTAAACACAACATTTTCAGTGTTGAACTTACATTGTGTCCGGTCTTTATTGAAAGCTCTCCGAAGAATGAATGTTATACGGTGGTGAAGTGATTATATTTTTTTTCCCCAGATATACAGGTTTTAAAGATTCACTTCTGTACCTTCAAAAGACATAGTAAGAGCCTGCGAGGAACTCCATCCTGAAGCTGGAATGGCCTGGTAAGGTGGGGAGATCCCTGGGGGTAGAAAGGCCTCATGAGAAGTGAAGCTACAGCTATATAATTTTTGGCAAAGGATCCTAAGATTTGACACCTCTCAGAATCTTTTGAATTTAGGAAACAACTTCAGATGAGGCTGAACTTTGTTCTTTAAAGGATGAGGCAGGGGGTGGCCAAACCAACAGGTCCTGGATCTCTCCACCTTTCTGTAGGAAAGGCTCCTTTCAGGCTGTTGCAAGCCATGTTGAAATGCCAAGATGAAGGGTCCCTCCCAGCTAGGAACACAAGGTCTCTGCAAATAATCTCACTTTGGGATGTGAAACTACATGATAATTGTGAACAGGAGGTGTAAATGCCTAGTTATGGTCTAGACTCCTGGTCTGGACCTGCTCAGCAAAGCACCCCAGCCAAACACTGAAAGAGCAGCTCCTGCCCCAAAGTGCTGGCAATCCAAACACATGAGATGAAACTCAAGACGGATGCAGACAGAGGAAGCAACACAAGGAAACAATGACTTAATTTTAACTACCAAAATAGTCTTAATCTCACTATAATTATGTAACAGTATTTTGGCAGCCCAGCTGCTACTAGGCATATTTGCTATTTTCATTTTTTTTCCTAGAAGTATCACAGCACATTTAACAAGTGGGCTGATCAAAGGCATCATCCACCTCTATATCCTATCCAAGAGATGATAAGTAAGGTGGAGGCAAGACCAGCAAGGGCCGAGAAATGCCATGTTTGACAAGATAGGAAAATGGATGCCAGCAAAAACATCCCATGGTTGAAGCTGCAGATTGGCTCAGTGTTCCTTCTTTTTTTTTTTTTTTCCCCTGGCAACTCGGACTGAAATGAAAGTGGCAAGACCAAAAGCATCGTGACGTGAGCTGGTGAGACCGTACTGTTGGGCTCCAACAACAAAGCTGATAGATGTATTCTGACTGAGCTGATCAGAGAGCTGCTGGGAAGCAATCCAGTCCATACACTTCTTACATTCAGCTTTGTAGAGGGTTCTGCACTTGGCGCTAAGATGTTTTGAAGAGTGTTGGCCAAAAAACCTCGGACTATCAGGTTTTGGCTGGCACCAGGTGTCAAGTTTGGCTCTGGTTCTGGGAGACTAAGATTCACAGAAAGGCAACAGACAGGGCTGGTGGATTCATCATGCTGGAGAAACAAAATTATCCTGATCCTGCCTACTTGAGTTTTCTAAGAATTATGGGCATCCAGAGAGTCAGTGGGGAAGCATGGAATTTATTGGAGTAAAACATCCAGGTTTTTTTTAATGAAGTGTATAGCAAATAGAAGTTGGTAACATGGCTCTTCCCGGTCACAGACTTTTTTATCCACAAATTCCTGGAGAGCCCTGAAAAGCTGAGTTGATGGGGTACGGCATTTTACAGACCATGCCAGTGGGTGGCAGCCACAAGTACGCACCATCTTGAAAGACATGTGCCTCCTTCACAATATGGAAAAAACCCCTTTTTCCCTGGGATCCAGGCAAAGTGTTTCGTGGCTGTAAGGGCACAGGGCTAAGGTTGCCTCGCAGCACCTGAACAGCCCTGGAGTGGGGATGGGGTGGTTTGCAGTTTCATGCCTGCTGGTGAGTGTCAGAGGGAGGTTGTCACTTCACCTCCTGAGCTGACCACCTGCCGATGAGCATGAGGAGAGATACTGCGGTAGCTGGGAGAGGAGGTCGATGGAGAATCCCGCTGCACATCTGGCCTGCTGACCAGCAAGGATAGCCTTTCCGAAGCAATGAGAGCCAATGGATCTATAGTCCATTTGGAAACCAGCGCTCAATTTTTTATAAACCAGGGAAATACTGTACAATGTAGGTATGGGACATGATGTGGCATGTGAGTTGGAGGCTCATCTTCTGTTTTGTTCTGAGGTATCTTCCATTATGTTCTGGAGTTGTCGAGTGAGAAGTAACAACTTTTTCGGTACTCACAGGGGTGCTCCTGTTGTCCCGTGACACTGTCTCGATTAATTCTTTAATCTGAATGTGGATTAAGAGAGAATTCTCTGTCCTTTGCACGGAAAAACAACAGGTGACTAACTGAGCCAACTCAGCTACCTATGGCAGAAATTTCCCATGAATGAAACAATCATCCAGTTAAGCTGATTCTGACTGATAACTGAGTTCACTGGCCATGAGGGGATGCAATCACCTTTGCAGGGGTTTCTATATAGACCAAAGGAGCTAACAAGAGATCAACTGGAAAAACCGCTCAAACAAAATATGACTTTATGGATAAACAGATACTAAAAGAGAGGCTGATTCCTCAAACTCCTTTCTTCTCTGAAATGGAAGGAAGGTTCCTCTGGACACTGGCAACACTTCCCGGACTACAGTGAATTGCATCCGTTTTAACAGTGTCTCCTCCGAGAGATCAGAGATGGGGGGGAAAGGAATTAGACCAAGCTGGGCAGGTTGGATATTCACCACTCGCTATTATCAGGGCCAGCCAGCGGTGCGGAGCAGAGGAATTGTTAGTGGGAAAACACCGCTCATGTTTTCACTCATTATGTTGGAGGAACAGAGCTAAAGCTGTTGTACGATCCAGAGGCCCAAACGTTAAAGGCAAATTGTGTGGTTAGAAGCAACGGAAGAGTAGTGTGAGGCCACCCTATCCCTTCCCTTGCAAGCTACAGGGAAGCAGGCAGGGTGCAAATGGAGCCACACGGTCGCTCAGGAGCAGCCCAGTGCGCTCCAGGGGTGAAATCTGCGTGGAGGCAGTTGCTCAAGAGTGAACAGGTAACTGTCATCAGTGTTAAAATGTTGTCAAAATTATTTGCAGACATTTTCCAGGAAAGTACATTGATTGATTGTGAAGTTAAACATTTTGGCCTTTGCGATTTCTTTTCTTTCATTTACAACTTCATCTATTAAAATTTCACAGACCTAATTAGTCCCATTATAAATTAATTCTTTGCGCATTTTTCCTTTAAAAAATAGGCTTCAGAGCATAGCAAAGTTTTATATCTATTTTTAACTCTTCTACAGCTTAAAAAATAAGAGAATGAACTTCTTCCATGCTTCTTTCACTCCTCCCCTCCTCTGGAGCACACGCCTTTAGAAATAACTGCCCTGATAGCGCATGCCAAATTCTATCTTCCAAGGGAGAGGTTAGACGAAATCCCGTTGATTTACTGGTTGTTGTTGTGTGGGTGTGTACCGAGGAACAGCATTTTTAAAGGCTTTTAGCACGCCAGCTTTTATCCAAAACAGCTTAATTAAAACCTGAAATTATAATAGTACCGTTTGCCCCAAAATGAACAGTAGCTATACCGACCGCCACTGCATTAAGTCTGGTTAATGAAAGTAATTACAATATGCTAGTAACAAAGGTATGAGGGATGAGGATCACGAAGAGGCATTTGCTGCACGCGGAGGTCTGCGGAAGCCCCCGGTTCCCCCCTTGCCTGGTGCTGGCAGCCCCTCCACGTGCCCTGGCTCCACGTGAGCCTGCGGAGGCATCTGGGGGGACACGTGCCAGAGCCACCCCTGCCTCTGGGGAGCACATATGGCCCTGGCAGACAGCTCTCCAACTCAAGGAAGCTCGGGAGAGGTGGTAATGAAGGGAATATAAACGCTAGCACTCGGGGAAGGAAAAAAAAAAATGTTATTTTGTTGTGCAGAAGATACTTGTGAGCGATACTGCCTGTTATTACCAACTGCGTTTTTCCGAAATAGATTTGCCTTCTCCAGGCGAGAATGAAGTGAGGCGATGAAGTCAGCTTGGTCCTGTAAAGCCTCAAATCTTGCAGAGCCTGACCCAAGCCGAGGCAAAACTGCCCCCAGATTTGGAAATGCTAATATAGCAGGAGTTCGCAACAGCACTATGCTGAAGCAGGAACCACGGATTATTTTGAAGAGAGAAAGAAATGAGTTTTAAAGGGAATTTTTAGATTTTTCCCAGAACACAGCAGGTAGCCCCTGCTTTTTGTTGTTGCTGGTTTTTTTAAGCCTAGCTGTCATAGGCCGTATCTTAAATACACCACCACCCAAATTACTTCTCTGATTTTGAATCCCAAGTGAACGGAAACACACAGCTCCCTGCATGAAAACAAATTGCGATGAAGGGGGAAACTAAAGATTAGCACTAATATATATGCTTTAGGTTTCAACCCCAAATTCAGTTAATAAAAAACCTGTTATATTTCTCCAAAACCTTAACGGATGAAACCTCAATCAATAGATATCTGAGGAAGTGGGATAAGATCAATAACAGAGCTAATTTTGCAGAATTAAGGAGCAACATGAAGATTTTTAACGAGGAAGCAGACACCTTTGCAATAACTGCACTATGATATGTTGCCTAGCAACAAGATATAAAAATGATGTATAACGCCAGTAACTTCTTTCACATATGAAAACAGCACCCTACCAAGACAGCTTCATAATGTACTCTTACAAACTAAAAATCCATAGAGACCATTAAAGCCTCCATCTTCTGTAATATACTCTGTTAAACAATCATGTGTTTTTGTTAATGCAGTAAAACACTGAATTTATTTAATGATTACCCAATGATACATCAGCAGCAGCAAGCAGGAATGTTTCTATTTTAAGCCTGCAGAATCCATCCCAAGATATCGCACTTTGACGGAGAACAAATGCAATGAGCCAGACCCGTGCAACCCCCGGGATGGCGGGGGAGGGAGACACACCGTGGATGCTTACGGGGGGTGAATTAAAATCACCCTCGGTGTGATAAAAAATAGCATTATTGGAATGCATGGGAATGCATTTACTGCTTTTAGCCACTTTGTTCTGCGGCTTGTAGCTTAACACAATATTGCACATGGAGTTCCTCCTGCTTCCCAGCTCCGGAACGGGAAAGGCGAGGAGGGTGGCAGGGTGTGCTCAAAGAGTGGGTCGTTACCGAATAACATCTACTATAAGTAGTACCGTGAAGATGGTTGGGCGGGACAGGGGGAAGGAGAGGACTGTTGGAGGGCGAGCTGCCGGGTGCTGCCCGGGCCATCTGCAGCCCGGGCGGCGGGGGGAGCAGCTGGCACCGGCAGCCCCGGCCCCGAGCGGGAGCAGAGGCAGCGCTCGCCAGCCCAATTACGAAAGATGGTCCGCAGCCAAAATGCAAGCCCTGCAGCCAGACGGCCGTGCCAAGGCACCAGGTCCTCGCCTCTAGGAGGGCTTGCGGGGGGACAGAGCGAGCGGGGAAGAGCACCCCGCGCCCTGGGGAGCCTCCAGCACGTTCCCTCTGAGGCATCGCACCCGGCAAAGCGGTGGGAAGAACAGCCTTAGCAGAAAAACACAGCAAGTAAAACCAGGCCAGAATAACCCAAAGTTTAGGATTGGTAACATGTCTTACAAGGCTTCTTAGGAAGACATCTCAGAGTAACCAGGGTCCCTGGGAGTAACCAGGTTTCTGGCTTATGGGGCAGTTTTGTCCAGGTCAGCGTTACAGAGAGGGAAAAAGAGACTTTGCATATCTGCTGGGAACGGGCACTCGGCTTGGGTTATCAGCTTGCGCTGATCCCGAGTCCTCATGGTGGCAGGTGAGCTGTGAAACAGCCCTGCAGCCCAGCAGCAGCATGGCTCCTGTGGGAGAAGTCCCCCTCCCACCCTCCGGTCCACCCCTCCCTGAGGTCCCTGGAGGTCCCTTCCCTGTCCATGGAGGGTCGCCCTGCCTCTCCTTTTTGAGAGTTATGTGCCGAGTATTTCCACAGTACGATACCTGCAGATTATCTGAGGTAACACGTTATACGTGTCTGGAAATGAAGCAGATGAACATGGCACTTAATCCTTCGCTGATCTCACGCCTTGAATTTTAATCTTCACTCTGCCACTGACTTGCTTTTCTACCTTGAGCAAACCACAACAGCTCTCTGTACCTCAGCCCACCCATCTGTTCAAACGTATCTGGCGATGTGACCCGCTCTGGCTGACCCACATTTTATGGCACGGCTGAGAGTCTGCATTAACACGGGATTAGATACTAGGACGCTTTTGGATGAAAACAATAACCACGTTGTTGCACAAAATAAGCGTAAAGCATTCTTGCATTGAACTGTTGGAAGTATTAAATATATATAAAGGATCATTCTTCCACAAACACAGCAACACAAACCGGAACCGAAATCCAGATCATTGGGATTTCGGTGCTGGTAATGTGGTGAATTACAGGATCCCAGGTTTTGTTAGGAGCAGACTAGCGAGACTAAGCAACTGAACCTGGGTCCTGGGTAAGTAGAGAGAGGGTAACGTAGACAGAGGGGAGCAAATTGGGCACAATCCTGTCCAACTGCCACGATAATTTCTGCTGCAAGCCTTTGAAGGTGAAGTGCTGAGAGAAATTAAAAAGTCCCATTCTTCATGTAGTACTGGGGACCTGCAAAAGTCCAATGTCAGGAGACAAATATGATCAAAGAGAAGCTTGTGCGGTTTTCTTTAATCTAAGTGAAGGCCAACTTTTGAACTCCAACAGAGAATTTCACTGTAAAAGGTATTATTCTAGGCAGTTATGTGGATTAAAGGTAACTGGAAAGATGGAGACATTGGCAAGATATAGAAAAAGATATAAATATGTAAATGCATAAAGGGAAGTCAAGTGTGACTCCCTTTCCTAATTGCCTAACATGATTCCCACTAGATGCATAAATTACAGCTCCTATTAGCAGCACTATGAATAATAATCAGTTTACTTTCTGGCTTGTATCTAAATATACTTTCTATATGATTTCATCTTTTATTCAGCTGTTTAAAAGCAGAACATCTAATTACAGTTCCTATTAGTCTACATTAATTTTTTTTTTGCCACAGAGCATGTGTGATGACTGATTTTCTAAAAACAGACAGAATTTTTTAGCATATGGAAAAATCATGTTATTATTAATACATTCCCACATGACTCTACATTTCAATTCCCTTAATTATTTAGTCATTGCTGATTACGTCTTTTCACAATTCATTATCCCATTTCCTGCAACGTGGGCATTTTATTCATTAAGTGTCAAAATGAAGGGCCTGACCTCCAGGAAGATAATCAGGAAATAAGTGGCAAGATATAAAAGGTCTGGGTTTCCCTTAAGTGCTCACTTATTTCGGTAGCTACGCCATGTTTTTAGCAAGCGCTGACAGAAACGAACTGTTGTGGGTAATTGCAGAGAGGCGCGGGGCTGCCAGCCTGCACGAGCTCTGCCGTTGCCCACGCGTGCCGCTCGCATCAGCCGGCGGTTTCCAAGAACGGGGCGGCGTGACGGCAAAGCGGCGTCGCTTACTGTGTGACGGCACAGAGCAACGCCGCCTTTCGCATCGTTAGAGGTGGAGAGCGCGGAGGGCAGAGAGGCTGGTCGGCGCTCCGCTGCTCGGGTCAACCTCGGGAGCGGGGACTTTGCAGGCTCTCGGCGGCCTCGGGTGGCTCCTGCTCCCCAGGAGACCTTCAGACCACACGAAATGTTGGGAGGGAACACTGCCCGCTCCCTCCTGTTGAAGCCGGACCTCTGGCAAGGCAGAAAAGCCCAAGCCAGCAGCCCAGAAGGCAGGGGAAGGGTCGCATTTCCAACCTAAGGGTTAGAGCGTGGGGCTGGGGAGGGACAGCCCTGGGGTGTCAGGCCAGGCGTTGTGCTGCAGGTTTTTTACCAGATTAAAAATAGGTCCACGCTGCACCCAGACGCAGAAGCACGTGCCTCTGGACTTCTGCAGAAGCCTAGCCTCGGCCACCGATGGGCAGATCAGTGTCTTAAAAAACAAATGCTGATGGAAAGACACCTCCCTGCATAAGCATCGCTCCCTGGCTTCCCATGTCTGCTGCCAAGCCGACCCATTCAAAGGTGACCCCCCCAAAAAAGCTGAAGGAGCTCAGCAGACAGACGGGACCCTTCTAGATTTGAAAAGCCGACAATATAACCTGTGAGGAGCAGGGATGTTCCATCAGTGCGCCTCTCTTCCCTCTGCCATAGATTTTTGTCAAATTCTGTCACGGCAAAAATACTATCATAACATAACCAAGTAACAATTATTCAGCACACAGTCGCACACAGTAACAATTAAAATGTGAATTTGAAGATGATTTAATTAGCCTGAATAGCTGCTAATAACGCATGATAATTTTGCAAAGTTGTGACTGAATGTTTGCGGTATTTATAATATATAATGCATACATATGTGTATCCCCATATGTGTGCTTGCATATATATAAAATGCATATATCATGTTTTATTTATGGGGTTTCTATCCGCAAAAATTAATTTGACAAGCTTTAATAGACGTTACATTAATAGACAGTAGTTTCCTAAATAGCCTCATAGCTAGACAAATACTTTGCCTAATGCCATTTCATTTTCTGCCAGCTGCATGTGATTTGCTTTTGATCTGGCACGCGCTTCGTTATACATTATTAAAGAGCCAATCAGCGTGCCCCTGGAGTTAGCATCCTGCCCCCTGCTTATTTTTTAACAAATTTCCTCTTTTCTTTTGTACCACAGTGATTAATCATTTCAGCTAACGGCGCACTGTTTATGATCTGAGTCAGTGACTTCAGACCATCTTAATCTCCCGTTAGGCAGGTTTTAATGTGCTGGAAATTTACTTACAAGCTTTTATTTATAGCACAGTATGCTCTTAATTTCATACAACAACAAAAACAAAACCTGCAAATAGCACTCGATTTCTGCTTTTAATGTCTCTGATGAACTTCTACGGGAGAGAAAAGCACAACCAAACCATGAAACAGAAACTCAGAAGGCAGCATGATAAATGCTTATTTTTCAAAACTGTCTCGGTTTTTATCCAGTTGTCTAGAGAGAACCTGTTGCCTTCCAATGTCTCTCTGCAGTCAGATCGTTTCTGGTCTGGGTTATTTTGTACCCTCTGGTTGTCTGCAACAGTGCTTTTAGATGACTCGCTTATTAAAGCGGAATCCTCTGGGGCTTCTAAAGTCCTTATTTGCAGCATCCTTATTTGCAGCATGGTTGGCAGAGAAGCAGCTTTGATTCTTCTGTTAATATTACAAATATTTCCAGCTAACTTTAAGATCTACGCTGAAATGGCTGACCTCTTTTCTACGTTATAATAGCAGTTCAAGAGACTTTTTTATTAAGCCAAGTGCCTGACCATTATTGTTTTTTATTGTGCTGTAGTTTTCTCTAATATTAAGGGAAATGATTTGAGGGGAGAGATAAAGCATCAAATGGATTTAGTTATCAAAAACTTTATGATATCTTAGCTTGCTGCAGGAGTAGTCTGAATAGATTTTTTGGGGAGGATTTTTATTCTTTTCTAAGCAAAAATTATATACCTGTTACAATGCTCTCCATCACATGGACAGTGCCAAGGACCACAGGCTGGAGATCCAAGTCTGCTTAAATGAACACTGAGCAAGGCAGAGACAAGGTGTCTACAGAGCCCAGCCAGGATGACACAGAAATGAGGTTACAGGGTCAGGATCTGCCGTGCCACTTTCCCAGAGCACCCCCTTTAGGGCCACCCTATGGAATTCTACATTTTTAATGCCTCCAGATTTTTTCTTTTGTTTCCCTTTTGCATCATAATGAACCACACCCCAGACTTTTCTACATGGGAGAAGTAAAAGGCAACATCTACACTTTGGCATAGGGGAGGGCACAGCGGCAAAGGCTGCACGCACAGTTTAGGAGATTTGTGGTCAATGATGCAGGGAGACAACTCTGCGCTGCTCTGGGAGGCAGAAGAGAGAGGTAGGAGCCAGGATCCACTGGTCACTTCTCCAGTATCGTGTTTGCTTTTGTCTTTCTTGCATGTATTTTTAACCTCATGATTTTCATCCTCACTCATCTCTGTCCACATTTGTTCTTTTTCCTAAAGCCACACTGAGCATCCCATCATGGCTCCTGAGCTTGTCTGTCTCCTTGCTGCAGTTTGGATATCAATGGCTCACTTTGAGAGACACTTTTTCATGTTCATGAGCTGTTCCCAAAGGCAGATGATCAGTACAGACTTCATGCTTCTGTTCTCCAACTATCTTCTTCTAAGCATTGCCAACCAAATGGCTGGTGGGCCAATCATAACCTCACAGTACTATTACTTGTTTCTGGCTTTTTTCTTGTTGAAATGTTTCCTATTTACCATTTCCCAACAACAAACTTTAATCCCTCTTAGCTTTAGTAAAAAAAAAAAAAATCACTGGCCATTTCTGCAAATCAACTGGGATCCCTCTGTAGTCAGCGAGGAGAGAGGCATCTTCAGAGGACAATTTATCCCATCCTCTCTCCCATGGCTACCTAGGGAGATTAAATTCCTAACTTAGATTAGATACCTGTCTTCAAATAACTGCAATAAGGTGAGATAAATTCCATCTCAACTCATCACCTAACATTCATGCGGTAGAGAACATCTTATTTCAAATGCTCTCGTTTACTTTAGACTTCGGTAAACCTGTACAATTTAACATGTTATGTTTAGATCAAGGAACGCGTTAGTGAATTCACTTTTGCAAAGTTAATAGCAAACTATCAACTTGTGTAGAACCAGCAAGATGAGTAATAAATGTTACAAGAACAGCTTTAGGCATTGCATATTAATAGCTGTGGTAGGATTGACTTGCAGCGCCTTGGTTCTATGATCAGCAACAAGATAATTAGTAAAATTATCCTGCAAATTCATTATCTTGATTCCTTCCACTTGTGCATTTTATTCATTACATATCAAAATGAGGAGCTTTGCCTCCAGACAGATAATCAGAATGTAAGTGTCAGACACAAAAGGTCTGAACTTTCTTTAAATATGCTTTGTAGCTGTGACCTTAAATAGTCCCCGTGATACCAAGGAATTTACAGTCATTATTCCAAACAGAAGAAACCCTGTAATTTTGCAGAGAAATGCAGTTGTGCATTTTATAGGCTTTCTCACACCTTAATTCTATTTTGAGATAAATGACTTAAATATTGGATAGTTCTGGAACATAACGATTTCTGTCTGGCTTAGTCTAAATTCACCTGTGCATCGTTCTCCATGCTCCTTGTCCTCCCACTACCCAGATCCAAGAACCAGCCGAGCTATATTGGGACTCCCTTCAACCCATGCATCCAGGGAGTTTGGGGCTGAAACTAGGGTGCAGGAAAGTTGCACGGACCGATTTATGCAGGTCTGTTGCCCTGCTGTACAGTTAGGACACAGCCAGACATGCGAGATCAGAAGTACCTCTTGGCTACCACCAGTTCAGATGGAGTCAGACGGACCAACAGTGTTCTCTTAAACAAAAAGTATTTCATTTTGCAGATCCTTATAAAATGTTTCACATTTTAGATCCGCCAGGAGGTTCGTGCATCCCTCCTGCTCGGAACTAATGCAAAGAGTTTAGCTGTCAGTGCTGTGCCTGTTTTGCAAGGGGTGCTCAAACTGGCCGCCTCCGACGCTGAACTCGGGGCTAGGTGCCTGCTCCTTCTAGGCTCGCACAGGAATCGGCGAAGGAGAGCAGGCGGCAGCATGAAGGTGATTCACAGCAGGAGCCTGACTTGTTGCACACCAGAAAAATAGTGCAGTGCTTGGCTGGGCTGACCCTGCAGCCATCTGGATTCAGAAACAGCAACAGAGCAGTGGAGAGACGAGCGGACGTGAGCTGGAGCGGAATGGCTAGGGTGGACGGGTGTATGATCGGCTACATTTTCCCTTTTACCTCTGCTGCCTTCGGCATTTAATTCCCCTTATCTTTGTCTCACAGAATGCTCCATTTTCATATACTTTAACACACTTTAAGTTGTAGGATTCATAAAGTGCTTTTATTTTGGGATACGGGCTTCGTAAAAATGCATCTGCCAAGCCAACGATGCTTTAAAATCCTTGCTTTGTATTTTGAAGACACCTAAGTTTTTACTTGTACAACTTGATTCTATCACTGCTGCAGGAAAACTCATGTGTAGGGTGAGACAGGGCCTAAAAAATTTAGTAAAAGCAGTATCTTTTGTGGAAAAGTTGAGGACACATTGCAATGGACCATATAATTACGGTTCCACCATAATTAGGTAATTCTCGCTGGCCCCAAATCCTGCATGGTTCCTAGGATGTACTCTGCAATGATTACCAATCCGATAGCTCTTGGCCAAAATACAGGCACTTGAACAGACAGAACAAGATGCATCACAGGTCAGACCATTTCTGCACGTGTTGAGCTTGCTAGTACTCGCACACACTATTTAGCTGGCATGGCTTTTTCAGTGCCACATGACTTTTGAATTCTCTTTTGCCAAGTGAAGCGTGTGAGAAGGGACATTCTCAAGCTGGATTCGCAGCCTTGCACATCCGCAAAGCTGCTGCAGCCAGAAATGCTGCCAGGGGCTACGTGAGAGTAGCCAAAGCACAGGCATCCCTGGTCAAGCTGGCTCCTTCCCTGGCGTCACGGGTTCAAGAGATGGGACATCGAAACCAAAGACTCGGGTCTATGTCTGTCTCAGCTGAGAACGCCCTCCACCCGTCCATCCAACCTGTGTGGTTTCTGCTGGCAAAGTGGGACAGAGAGAGGGGTAAACAAGCAGACTCCTGTCGGTTTGTTTTAAACCAGGACTCAATGAAGTCACAAAAAATAGAAGAAAGAAGAAGAAAAAAACCAAACCCATGAAAGCTTAGATGACAAGATAAGGAAAGGTACATACACCACAGAAACAATAACTGATAGAGAACATCCTTTACAGAAGGGAATGTTTGATGATTTGGGGAATCTGCCTATGTATAATTTATGAATTCCTTATGGCTGTTTTTTCCTGTGTAATGCTTTATACTCCATGTGCTAAGAAGACAAGGAAAAGAAGTTAATGTCTGTTCATGAAAAGGTCGATAGCTAAAGATTATCAGCACCTGAATAGATCTTACCCAAGGAAAACAAAAGGTTAAGGGCCATTTTTTTTCCCCTGCCTCTCCACAGGGGTCTAAATTTGGATAGCGGAAAATCCCAGACAAGAGAAAAAAGATATCAGATACTAATCCTGGGTCTTAAAAAAAAAAATCACAGAGCCTAAGTGACTCCTGTGAGACTCCAAGGGCCCAGAGACAAAGGCAGCTTGTTTAGGAGAAGAGAGCCCGGGGGCAGTTCTCTGAGCAGGGAGACACCAGGGAGGATGAAAGATGCTGCTGCCCGGGAGGGGAGGCAGAGGGAAAGCCAGGCTGAGCCTGGAAGACAGGGTGGAAATGTCATCTTCAGATGCAAGGGAGCTGAGGAGTGACAGCAAAAAATGATGGGGAAATTTAGACGAGGCAAAGCGTGCAGATCTTTTATTGCTTTCTCTAGAGATGTACGCTGCTTCTCCAGCTAATGGGGAAAAGCCACACAGCCTGGAAAACGTGATGCATACGGCAAATTTGGGTGGCCTCCTCAGGCTAAGGGAAGCTTGCATGCCTGTCGGCCCTGTGTGGCGGGCCCAAACACAGCAGGCTGAAGACTGTCCATTCGCTTGGGAAAAGTCTGAAGCGTCTGGAAGCGCGAAGTCGAGCTCATGCCCTTGTTCCCAGGAAAAAAAACTCTTCAAGCATCATCTTTCTTACGCTGTGAGGCTGCTGCAGCTTCCAGCTTCCCTGTCTGATGAACAAGAGAGGGAACCGGCTGCCGCAGCAGCAACTATATTTAGCAGTCTATTCTGCTATTGATGCATATATACCTGGTTCCTATTGACTATAATGAGAATTATTCTGACAAACCACAAGGAGAATAGGCCTTTTAGGATTCAGTTTGTGCTAACGAAATGTCTAAGGAAAATTACCCTCTTTTTGTCCATGCTAAATTATTTCAGCTTTTCATTAATACTCATTAAGTTTCTAAGGGCTGGCATTTTTAGCAAAAAAATAGTTTTCACTGACAGAAAAAAGCCACCCAGATAAATGAAGAAAATGTTTACTCAATTTAATAGGCATAATTTTCTCTTTTGGTGCTCAATTCAACATCAGGATCTGAAGTCAACAAAGGTTGAATCAGGGTCTACAATTTTTTTAATTGGGCTCTTCTCATTTACACTGGAATATGTTGAAAACTCAGGGCTATAATGAACCATTACATATGCGTACATGCAATGCTAGGAAAATTAATAATGTCTTGAATTTGCTCTGTATTTATTCAGCATTCATGAGTAAATAACAAATAACTTGATAATATTAATGAAAAAAAGCCTATGGAAAACCCACACAGCTGGAGAGAAACTTTTTTACTGCGTGAAGCCCACTTTCTCTCCCACCAAGCTATTGTCATTGCTCTGAATAACTTTTTTCTCCCCAAGGGTAAAGTGACAGGCTTGCAATTTCTATATAAAATTGCATGTTTTTTAACTGAAGTTTGTATGTAAGCCCTTTTATGTCCGGGTGACTTTAAGTGGAGTCAATATTACAGCAAAGAATATATATTTTTAATTAAATTAATTCTATTGGCAAAAATTAAGTTTTCAGAAACTGTCAGAAATGTGACGGTTTATCATCATCTTCATTATAACCTGTACAGTGGTACTGTTTGGACGACTGAGTCAGAATCCCGTCATTTAAGGCAACATCAATGATTTGTACATGAAATAATTGGGTCTTTTCCAAGTACCTCACTTTTGAAGCACACCTGATAGCACTTTACTTCCTAAGCTACTAAATCCAAAATAACTCTAAAAATGACACAATGCACCATGCACAGTAAATGGCATTTAGCGCTGGTCGTAAAGGACAGATACTATGGCATTTTGGTTGGGGAAATCTTGATCAGTATTCAGTCAGTCTCTCTTAAAATATTCTATTAACAGCACTTTGCGTCCTGCAGACAAATGACTGCGTATGTTCTTGTCTTCCCTTCAAAAAGTTTTTACCTTTCACATTTTCAAAGAAAAAACCCCAACCCAGTATGTCCCAAGGGCATCGAACTGCAATGGCAAAACCATACCAAAATATATAGAATAAAAAAATGCTGGAGATTTTCGATCACAATTTTTGCAGTGTGGCTAGTACCGTATTCCCCAAGATCTTTGAGTTTTTGCAGAAGGCAGGAGGAAGCCCAGCACATCGTATAGAAAAGTTAGACCACGCCTCTGCTAACACAGCGACGGGACCACATACCTCAGCGCGGGCCCACAACTGTGCATATCATTAAATCACTGCCAGCAGCACGGATTTGACCGGGGCCAACTCTTGCAGAGAAAATCCCTGCATGCCCAGGGGCCTCTTCCAACAGGCAGCGTGGGTGAAGCCACTCTGCTTCGTGGCTGTAAGAGTTTAGCTCTTTGGACACGAGCCAAGCTACGCTGATTGGCCTCAGGGTAAAAGAACAGTTATTAGTCCATTTTACTTATTAGTATAGACATTGCAATGGAATATTCTTGAAAGCGATTTAATTTCCTTTTAGCAGACTCCTCTTTTCTCTCACAATTTCCTTAAAGTCTTTCTGCCAAGCGAAGCTAACTGCTAACTCATGTGTTGCTCCTAAATATGATTAAGTAAGATTAACAAAAGAATATTTGTCTCAGCTCCCAGATGAGGAAAGCTGCCTCTCTCAGACATAAACAGAGAGCTCACGCTTCCTGGGTCAGACCAAAATGTGACAGTGGTGGGAGAGTTCCCGCTGATCATCTCCAGTTGTGGAAAATCAGGCACCACAGAGGAATTTCCCAGATGTAAGAGCACGTCTACTGAAAATATTAGTGTAGGAGACAGCAAAAGGTGCGCGGCCGAAGTACACGCGTAACATCAGCCACCGAAACCCACAACTCGATCTAATGCAGGTTTTCAGAGACGCAGCTTAAGGTGGGGATGGCAGTAGGTCTGTCACCCTGCGGGCTCACAGGGCAAACCAGGGCTGCGTCCTTCGGCGTCGGGGGCCGTGGGGCAATGGCTGCCCGGCTCTGCAGCCACAGCTGCAGTCTACAGCCCAGAACACACGCACACCACGGGAAGCCCCCCCGTCTCTCCCTCCCCTACTCTACGGCCATCCCTGGAAACACGGCGAAGAAAATGGGAATGTTAACTTGGGTGGAAAATACCTCATATGACGGCATCTATTTGCATTGTCCGATGAGTCTACTTCCCTAACGCCCGTTTAATCAAGGAAGAAGCCACTGGCACCATAGGGTTTACCGGAGGATGCTGCCATCTCAAGTCACACCTCCTTTGTGGTCTCACTTTGTTTTGAGTGAATCTTGCCAAAGGGTAAGAAAGGAGGTTGTTCTCTAAAGGTGGCAGCTGAAGGCACCAAACCGCAGGCTCCCAGCAGTGCGGATACCTGCTATTGCCCAACTTTTATTCTTCTTTCATGAGGACTGATAGCACAGATCCTTTCTGGTATTAATATGCATAATTCTGTTGGCCTCAGAGGAGCTGTGGCAGGGATATACAAAACAAGGATCTGTCTGGCCTTTTGCCATTAATGACAAGGAATCATTTCTCTGTATTGGAACAAGATGGTGATTGTGCCTCTTTTCCAGCTTTGTGAAACACTCTAAACAGAGGGAAAAATCAGTAAGTATTTTACTGTATTATTTTTGTATAGCAGAGAGGCTGGATAATTCATTCTGGATTCGCTCTTGCTTTGTCAAATAACAGGGTGCATACACTCACTACAAAACAGCAATTTTGAAAATTAATTCCACCACATTAGCACGACAGTATTTCACCAGCTCTTTTATACTGGCCTGCCTTTTCCTAACACAAAGCCTTCGCACATCGGCTACTTGTGTTCTAAAAAGAATATGGGTCTTTTTCCTCTGTACCACCCTATTCGATTCAAAACAGATCAGATTTTGCTGTATTTGAAAATGTCAGTGCCCTGGCACGTGGGTGGCTAATGTCACAGAAAGTGCCTCCATGTCATGCATCGGGACCTGGAAAACTGAAAGGCCGATTGCCTTTGAGTGGCGTTTGTTGTAAGTCTTATTCCCACCATAAGAGTTTCTAGCTTGATCTCCTATTTCCACTAAAGTATTTATAGTTTTTGCCTTTTTAAGGTGGTATTTTTTCACTGACACCAAGATTTATTAAGTTCAAGGTTTAAATATACAGCATACTTCAAACCTCAAACTCCTTTGAGACACTATTTTCAACAACAACAGTGACAGCAGCAAAAATCCAAGTGTGACAATTCAGGGGGGCTGTCGATGCACAACTAATTGATGGTTGGTTGACATTATCACTGTTCATAGAGTACGTTAGTGCCATTTTGCATGGTGCTCTGTACCTCAGACTCTGTATGTTAAGGGCCAGGGAAGTGATGTTTACATGTCGGAGTTTAACATGTTGGCTGTGAAGGTTTATTGACAGTTGAAAACCACAATGTGGGCAATAAAAAGCATGATCCATGCGTGGTGCCCAAACTAGGAGCAGTTTCTGTTCAGATGAGCTGACAACAAGTAACAGATCACCTGGAGAGAAACTCTGATGATCTGAGAAAGCCCAAAAAGGGACAAAAGCTGTGAAAAGTGAGGAATCTCCCTCCAGCCTTTTGGACAGAGAAAGAGGTAATAAAGAGACCCTGGCTGCAGTGGACATACTGAGAAAGTCCAAGGCACCACATACAGACGGTGTATCCTGAAAGCTGCCAAGGTGTGAGGAGTCAAGGGGACGATGGTGTACACGGGTGTGCCTCCTCTGTAGTCACTGCAGCTTACGTGGACAGAGCCAAAATATCTTTAGCTAGCTCTGGTACTGCTGCTAATTTTGCTGTAGCAGCACAAGGTACTGCATGGACTGCTAATTCTCACCGAGAAGCTGGAGAAGCTCCAGGCAGAGCTTGCTGAAGCTCCACGGTGCTGCCATCCACACCACTAGTGGTACCCAGGCTGGCTGGAGGAAAGCTGACCTAGGTAAATCGCTGCAGTCACTGCTGTAGAAAAGATACTGTACAAATGAGTTGGATGTTACGGTGCGGTAAGGAGGGCGATGTCAATAGGTGAGTATTGGAGGTTGGATTAGATGGCTTAAACTATGTCTTAATGTTTCTGGGATTTAGTGCCTTGGGTGAAATGACACGTTTTCCAAACACTCTTGGGTATGCTTTTTCATTTATTTGAGTAAGAAAGACAAAAAGAATAATACTGAAGAAAGGCAATGAACAGTATACATCAGCCAAAACAATGCTTTAATTGCTCTGAAATTTAGGATACTAAAAGCAAAGCCATGCTGTGAAAGTTCTCCTGAACGATTGCAATGAAAACAAATGATATTTTATGCATCTGATACATTTTTAATATGATTCTGACACTTTGTAGTACTTCTGTATTCAATGAGACTGAGCAAGAAAGGTACTGTCAGCACACTGGGGCTGCTTCTAAGTCTCCGTACCTCCTCTCTCCCCTACCGCCTCTCTTTCGCCTCAAGTTGCTGTGTTCCTCCTGAAACTTTTCCAGGAGTTTCCCACCGGGCTCAGTCACAAAAGCCAACCCAAATTTCCCCACGAAGGTGCCGTGCTGAGGGCGGCCTTCTCACCTCCCTCCCAAAGTTGCCCAGCAATTTCCTTCCAGCAGCGAGGCTGCAATAAAACGCTCCGCTGGTGCAGCGGTAGCTATTGCACTGGCGCCGCGCAGCAAAGTGGGTCTCGTTCTACCTGTAGGCTTTTTCCTCCGCTTTGGAAAGCAGGAGGAGTGTTTAGAAATATACTGCTGATTACCATATTTGTGTTCTGTAATCCTTCACATGTCCAGCTCCACCAGGAGCTTAACTGCAGCCAGTGGGATCTTACAGTCATTAACATTTACAAGGCAGCAGTTCACAGTCGTTGAACTAACAACCTACCTCTAAGAAACTGATTTTTCTCCCCTCTAAGTATTGACACGTGCTCCACTGACTGTGATGCTTATTCACAGTGACAGTGTGTTTGGTAGGATTTCATGTTTTCACAGGATTTGTCTTGTGCAGACAGTTTCTAATTTACCTCTGCTCTTGTTTTAATTCAATCAGCTGATGGAGTGCAGCTGATCTCACGGCACATATGGCTGTTCACGTTTGAAAAAAAACCCTGAATATTTGATGGGTTGATCCTTAATGCTTTCTGCTAAAGAATTAGCAAGCCTGCTAATGAGCCAAGGGATCCCAAGTGGGGATGGGGAAAAATACAAAATTAGATTCTGTTTTCATTCAGTTTTTTACGTTGCTCAAATAAGAAGTACTGTGCTTTACATACTCTGATTAGTTTCACAGGGTAGAGAGATTCCAGTAAATTACTCATCAAAGCCATCACACTTAAAATGTCATGTTTTCCTAAGTGGATGTCCTGTGGCCACGGGGAGTCACAACCTATTTGCAAGGGCACCTGTGGGTGCCCACCCCTGGGCAGGAGGCCCGTGGCACTAAGCAGAGTTGTCCTTCACTGGGAGGGATGTTCGTGGAGAGAGTCTCAGTCCTTTCACTGCCTCCCCAACTGCTTTTTCTATCTCCCCTGAAAGAAACTTATCTGTCCTCCACCCCACACCCCATCCTGCCTCCCCACTGCCCCACGCCATCCCAAAGGAGGTGGCTTCTTCCGTGTTAACTGGCCGTGCTTGGTTTTCCTCCAGCCCTTTCTCTGCATTCCTGTTGCTCCATCAGCTTCCCGCTGCCTCCGCATCCCGCAGCCAAACACCGTGTGCAGGCCAAACACTCCAACTACGTCCGTCTCTCCCCAGTTCAACATCACCTCTCGTGTCAATACAAAAAAGCCCAGGGAATTCACAAGGAACATCTTCAGCAATTAAAAGCTCAGCTTGCCTGTGGGTTTCCTTTCAACAAAGCTACCGCAACTCTAGGAAATCGCATCTAAGACTGTAAGACTAGCCGGATCAATCTCCAACCACTTATCTTACAAACCAAGAACTGTCTGCACTCGACACACTCCCTTTCTCCTTAAATCCATAGCAAATATAACCAGAGTGCATCCGATATTGGTTGGAACAGTTAACTTAGTGGAGAGGCAGGACTCTTGCTGTTCTCTTTTTTCACAGGTACTACAGCAAAATAAATGTTCAGTCCAAACCCCGCCACTCGTAACAAAACACACAGTTCTACGCACTAATAAAATCAAACAGAAATCAGCCAAAATTACTAATCTTGCTTAGCAGGCCTTTGTTTTAGTGAGGAAGTGAATAGGTTGGCTTTGGCGGCGTCTCAGGAACGCAGGTAGCAACTGCTCCGGGCATGGTGGAATAAAGGATATTTGTGTAGTCTTAACTCTTATTTTCCACTTCAAAGTTTCCGCTTCATGTCCTCCACCAACAATGCAAAAGCTTACAAGGAACTGCTGTTTACAGCTACCGTCAAGTAATGAGGCTTTTCTCTCTTGATTTGACATTACATCTGTAACTTGGTCTTACTGGAGTTATTTACATCGAAGGCTCTCTTAGAAGTTGCTCTACCCTCAACGTGCGTGCCTGCAGCTGGACAGAGAAGTCACTACACTTTGAAGAAGTTGCTATAAATTAGTGCATGGGGTTAGATGAGGTTCAGGATTCCTGCAGCGATTATAAACTCAGCAGGAGTCCTTACAACAGCTCCGATCTCAACAGGGTTACTGTCTTGTTACTCAACCTCCTTCAGGACTGGAAGCGGTTCTGCGTCTCAGTTCTTGGGGGCTTTCTCTGGAAGCTGCAGTTTCATGCAGAATGATCTGTCAATTTACAAAGTCTACAGAGCGCTGATACATTTGGTAAAACAACATCAAAAAAGGCTAGACTTAAGCCGTGGCACCCTGCGTTGCGCCAGACAGCACAAAGGCTACAAATTCTTGTCACAGTTAGTGGAAAATAAGGTTTTGTGATTTTAACGCCATGCCTCAACTGATTTTGCAGCCCAGGTCCAGACGTCAGCTGTGGCCATGTCCTGAAACGAGAGGGTGACGAGATCTGTGCACAAACCAGCACTTGCCTCCTCTCACCCGCCGGGGGAAGGAAACAGAGGAAAGCAGATGGAACGGACTTGGGGCACCCTCTCTGCTGCCCTTGGTCTTGACTGGGGAAACACGGACATGCCGTGGAAGTACCTATCCTTTGGAAAAGCCACAGCCTGACTTGTGCAGGGAACACGCTATCTAGAAAGAGAGGATGTTTTCTGCTTTGTGTTGTGCAAGAGGCAGCTAAAATAGGGTGCAATGTTCCTTAAAAAGATACATTTTAAGCATGTTCTTCCTTTTGCTGACGCTCCGTACAGTAGAGTGGCCCTTCCTATGATAAACACATTTCAGTGCGCCAGCAAAGAGCCTTGTTTTCTGAGGGGAACACAGTGACTGCAGCTCCTGTGGGTTTTCTTTGTTTGCCTTTGGGCACCCGTATGGGAACTGCATATATTCTGTCCGAAAAGGAGCTAAACTTTGGCTTTACTATGTGAATAGCACCTCCAACAAAAACATGGAAATGGCATTCCTTATAAACAGTCTGTCACAGAAAACCGGAAAATCTGTGTTATAACTGAATGGATCCGTTCAGCACAAAAAGAGGGCAGAGAGAGGGCTGGAAAAGTCTGGATGCCAGTAATTTACAAAGTGAGTAGCAATGGCACATTATTACTGTTGCTGCTTTCACTAATTATCAGTAATAGCAATCACTGCTGATACGGATTTGTATTGCAAGAGTACCTAAGAACTGCTTTTGTACTACACAGCAGTTCCCTGACAGAGAAAGTTCACTTTTCAGGACAAAAGAGAGCAGATGGATTTATCTGACCTGACCGGCCACTACAAGGGACAAGTGGGACAACAATGTTGAAGCATGAGAAACAGCGGCATAGGCCTGACCTCACCACTGGTTTTCCACAGTCCTTGTGAAAAAAGAGGCTCTTAAGAGAGGACATGAAGGTAGGTACGGAGCTAATTGGGAAAGTGTTCAAGGCTCTTCCCGGATCTCAGGGGAAGCATGGGAGAAATTAATTGATGTAAAACTTAGCAACATTGTGACGGAGGCTGGCATCACCAGGTAAGCTAAAGTGGGAGCTAATACGTTAGCATGGACTGGTAGACTTGAGGCCTTAAAATCAGAGACAAATAGCTGGACTTGATGCGATAGAGAAGGAGATGACAGTGGTGAGATGTGAAGACAAATGTCTTTGGGCAAGATGTCAAGCTAGGAAAATGCTCTGCGCAGCAGCGTGAACGGAGGTGGGTAACATTGCATTTGTCAAAACCAAGAAAAGGATGTTGCAGCAATCAAGGTGTGTAAGGAGAATTTGGACCGGAGACTTATACCTTTGTGAATAAAGAGCTTCAGCTAGAAATGCCATAGAGTAACAGTCCACAAGATTTACGCGTAGTCTTAGACACAGAGACACAAGGGAAGTGCAGAACAGAAAGTGATACCCAAGTTGCAGACCTGGAGGATGGGCAGACTGGAGAGGTTACCCATGGTGACTGAGTATTCATGTGAGGACAAGAGCTAGGGGGTGAAAATGATACACTCTCTATTTTAGCCATGCTAAGCCTCAGCAGATAGCGAGACACTGATGCGAAGTGTGGCTTTTGAGCTGTGGGTTGTTTTATTCAGTTTTTAAGCAAAGTGAAAGAATTTGTGAATAAATCTTCACGAGCAAAAGGGCCCTACCCATCCAAGGATGTCCTGAACACTTCATCATGAAGCTTCTCAAAAATATTTCTTGAGGAACGTTCCCAAGGGAAAAAAAGGAGAGAGCAGCAGCTGGGTTCACCAGTTTGGAGATGCACCTTACCATCCCTAGTCATACAGTGCATTTTTCTTCTCAGCTGGGATCTCTAACACATCCATGTTCCTCTGCGTGGAAGGAACCATGTCTCTTCTACATTTTTTGGCTAATTGCATAAGCCAAACTGCACAGCCTAAGGAGGAAGACCAGCTGCTTTGTTCGTTTTAAAAGCCTTGCATAAAAAAGGGGCGAATGAGCCTCACATCACATCATATACTTAGTTCATCGTGAAAAATGTAAAAAGCTCTCATGAATTATACTATCTGCTACTAATTTGTAACAAAACAGCAGGGACTGAGGCTAAGGCTTGTTGAATATGCGATTCAGTCCTACAAGAGCCTACTTTGTAAACGTTAGCTAAGTAAAAGCTTTGCCGGTGAAGTCATAAGCAATCCATCATCATCACCCTTCGATAAACTCTTTGTCCAGTTTAAGAATTAAAAGCTGTATTGAACATACTCAGGGAGAATGGAGAAATGCCTTTAGAAACAACAGGCTTAATGCACTACTAAGCTCTAAACCAAATATTTATAGCCTCATAGTTTATAAACAATCTGAAATATTTGGGTAGTGGGTATCCAAGAGGTGGAAGCGCACACAGTAATAGGGAGGTTTTACCATTCCGTCTACCTTGTTTGGTGTTTCACTCACTGTTATACCAGATTTATAAGCATTGCAAATTATTGAATTATCAGTTTAGAAAAAGAACAGAAAAAACCACAAGTTAAAATACATGGAAATGTTTCATTGTTTATAAATTTGTCTGCCTCAGAAAATAAGCAATACCAAAGATGATTCAAGCCAAGATCTGTCTGGATGTGTATTAATTTGCTCCATGAAAATAAACTAGAAATTACTAAGATAAAAGAAATAATAATGAAATATGGAAATAACTACGGATTTTGCACATTGTCATTATATAATGGACATAATGGACATAATGACATTACATAATGGATTCTAATTAAATCCAGGTGGAAAATGACCTTCCTAGACCTCCCTTCAAAATTAAGATTTTTGACAGTCGTGATTAATGGAAACATGCACTTTGCATGGTTTGTAAACCTGAAACATCATTGTACATTTCAGTTTATAATTTATCCCATTATCTGCTTCTGCATGCATGAAGGTCAGCCGTACTGGCACAAAGTAGCAGTGAAATCCAGAGGCTCTGGAAGGTTGTTTTCACAGATTTTTCAATTATTTTTCATGAGGAAATAATTTTGCCTACTTCTTCCTTAGAAAGATGACAATCTAAAAGAGTAATATTTTTAACGGTAGTAATTGCAATATTCTTGTTATTCTCTTGTCTTTTTAGAGTAAACAAAATGGCACTGGAAGAAAATGGCTTTTTAAGCATTCCTACCCGCAATATTTCTTCAATGCAGCTGTTATCTCCTGTTCCACTGTCCTGTAAACAAAATGAGAAAATAGTTTGTTTGTGTTTTAAAAATAAGTAACAAATAGCAGGTTTGAGGATGTGGTTGTCACATGAAATATATTCCAACCTCTATTACAGTTTCGAAACGAGGCCGAGTCTTTCCAGCATCTGAAAAGTTGCACTCCTTAAAATTTTCAACTTGTTCCCCATCAGCACCACAGGAAGATGTAAGATTTGCAGTGTTTACATATGATTGCAACATATTTGTATAAATTCATACGATTTTGTTTACACCACTTTTGGGTGCGGTTCCTGCTGTTCTGGATATACTGCGTACGAGTAAGCATAAGCAACACAGTTACTGCATGTACATAGATCCAATATGTGCATTTATTTATCTTAAATAAACATCTCTCCGCGTCCTTTGTGCAGGAACGACTCTGCAGCGACAGTGCCTATGCGAAGGCTGACGACGTACAGGGTAGAGGCACCTGGGATGCTGAGGGCAGAGCTGCAGCGCCTGCGACGCAGGCGGCCGCACGGAGCGCGGGCGAGGCGGCACAGCAGTCCTGAGCAGGCTGCCATTTCCTGAAATGCTCACCCTAAACCCACCCATCCGTTGTGGGACCGAGGGCGCAGAGGAATTCAGCTCTCCTCAACGGTATGGCTTCCTCCAGAGCCGTTCTGGAGAGGGGGAATCAGAGATTTGGCAGAGCAGCTATGCCCCTGTAGGAACCATCCAGCCAGTGCCTCACCTACATACCCAGCTTGGTTGTTCATTCGGACCCAAACTTCTGCCAGCAAAGACGAGGCACCGCAAGACGCCGGTCTGCCATACCTATGCCCCCCCCCCGCTTCCCGCCTGCCCCCTGCACTGCCCAGCACAGCTGGGAAGAGAGGGCACACCATGGATGGAGGTTCTGGTGCTGAGGGGTGCCCGTCTCCTGCAGCTCTCCACAAGATACAGGTGGCTGCTGCATGAAGCAAATTTTCTGGGGATTTACTTCACCTCACTAAATTCCCTGACAACTCCCCAAAGAAAGGTTTTCTTCCTTTTGCAGAATAGAACTAACTCAGGAGGCAGGAGACGGGGGCCTGAGGTCTTCCCATGTGGGAAGGGGGGATGAAAACAAAACCAATACGATTAATTAATCATATAATAACTGGACAAGCTTGAGAAGTGGGCCTGGTCGAACCTCATGAGTTTCAACAAGGACAAATGCAAGGTCCTGCACCTGGGTCAGAGCAACCCCTGGTATCAGTACAGGCTGGGGGATGAAGGGATCGAGAGCAGCCCTGCCGAGAAGGACTTGGGGGTACTGGGGGATGAAAAGCTGGACATGAGCCAGCAATGTGCCCTCGCAGCCCAGAAGGCCAACCGTATCCTGGGCTGCATCAAAAGCAGCATGGCCAGCAGGTCAAGGGAGCGGATTCTGCCCCTCTGCTCTGCTCTGGTGAGACCCCACCTGGAGTCCTGCATCCAGCTCTGGGGCCCTCAGCACAGGAATGACATGGACCTGCTGGAGCAGGTCCAGAGGAGGCCACAAAAATGATCAGAGGGCTGGAGCACCTCTCCTGTGAAGACAGGCTGAGAGAGTTGGGCTTGTTCAGCCTGGAGAAGAGACGACTCTGGGGAGACCTTATTGCGGCCTTTCAGTACTTAAAGGGGGCCTATAAGAAAGATGGGGACAAACTTTTTAGCAGGACCTGCTATGACAGGACAAGGGGTAATGGTTTTAAACTAAAAGAGGGGAGATTTAGACTAGACATAAGGAAGAAATTTTTTGCAATGAGGGTGGTGGAGCACTGGCACAGGTTGCCCAGAGAGGTGGTAGATGCCCCATCCCTGGAAACATTCAAGGTCAGGCTGGATGGGGCTCTGGGCAACCTGATGTAGTTGAGGATGTCCCTGCTTATTGCAGGGGGGTTGGACTAGATGGCCTTTAAAGGTCCCTTCCAACCCAAACTATTCTATGATTCTATGATAATTACTGTCCCCAAAGAGCTAGCAAGGAGGTGAGCTTGGTCTTTGCCTCTCATTTTCAAAAATCAGCCTGGAGGTTCTGAGTTTTCAGGTGCCTACGTGAAGACATATCAAAGCAATTTGATTCTTCCAAAGTGCTGACCTCTTGTCACCTGGAAATCAGACTTCTCTACCGCATCTGCATTTGGGCACCCAAAAAATCACAAGGCACTTTCAAAAGTGCATACCTTTGTGCCTGCCAGACTCAAATGATACCCCTAGCCAGTTTGTGCAAGTCCTGCTCCTGGACACTGTCACCGCTGCTCCCCAGCCTGAGCTGAGTCACTGAGGAGGTCTGGATCTGCAGCTGCTCGTAGCCTAACAGCTGTAACCAAGGTCAGAAGCACGACAGCCATGCATATGCAAGGGAAAAATTTATGTTTCATAATTTTTTGTGGCTGTTATTCCATAGAAAGTCATAAGTGCTTTATTGTCAGCACTCCTGCTAAATCTTTGCTGAATATGGCCCTTGATTGTTAAACAAATGAATTGCATTAACTCTTTTTGGAGCAACGCAGTCCGTCAGCTTTACAGGCACTAGGAGGTACACCACTGATTTCAAAGGGAAAGCAACTCGGCGTGCTATAAAGTCAGCCTTTGGAGCGTTACTCATATCTGACGTAGTGACGCTGAAGAGAAGCTGCAGTCCTGCGCAGATCGCCCTGTTCCGATCTCAGCCCCGTCCCCAAGGAGCCACACAACACCGCGTGCGACCTTCCTGCCGCTGGAGCAGGAGTGCAAGAGTTCGTGTTGCCAATGAAGGTAACAAGACGGACAGAAACACCACAACAATCTCTGGATATTTAAGAATTTTAAAATTCATATTAGCTAATTTTTACTTCTCTCGTCTGTGGATTTCCCTCCATTTTCTCCTTTTCCTTCCCTAAACCCTTGCCTACGTCTTGTTACCCTGTTAACAACAGTGGAGAGTGTAAAGCCCTCATCATAAAAACCTTGTTTACAGAGCAATGAATTTACTGCCTGACCTCAAGTTCGCTATTTTAGTCCATTGCCATCTTACAAAAAGAGGGATGAGATGACCTGTCATCTTATAATGTATACAATACATTGAACATATGGTAAAATGGTGCTCTTTATTTTTGTGTGAAGGCAAAACTACTGAAGGTAAATTTGGCAATAGGCTATTTCAGAGTAGGTTTAGAAATAAGCTTTTGTTTCAAAATCAAATATCCCTCCTAGAAGTGTAATGAAGTAAGTCTGCAAATACTCATCAGCAAGAAATTACACTTTCCATTACCACAGAACTAAAACTTTAGCTGTTCTCCCTGGCACATCATATCTCTGGGCAGGGAGCAAAAAAACTTTTCACGTATCTCAATATCATCACACCGCCTTTCAAAAGGAAAAAAAAAAAAGCAAGAAACACAAACCAAAAGACAAGATACGCAAAACCAAAAACAGTATTTGGAAAAACCCCTCCATTTCTATATTATCCTCTTTGTTCTTTATCTTTTGAATGCCAAATATAAATTTCTTAATTTATTTTTGGTTTGAGTACTTGCAAGGCTCTTACATTACTGTTGATATCAAACTTTCTAGAGTAAGCGTGGAGAAGTTAAGAGACTATGCTCTACACACAGCAAGCAACTTCAATTTCATACGGCCTGGGGCCATTTTTATTTTTTCTTCATGATATATAATACAACGCAGAGTGTTATTGTGGGACCTAAGGTATGTCTGAACAGTGTCTTTAGAATTCTTATTCTAAATGCTTCCTTCTCCGCTACATCTCTACTCATGTTACAGAGGAACCCTCACTGCCCATGAATCTGGCAACCTGAATTTAACTTCATGGCCATATTTTAATTAAAAAAAAAAAAAAAAAAAGATGGTAAATGTTTCTTGAAATCTGAATTAAAAGACAAGATTGCATTACCCGCAGGCAACAAATAGTACAGAGCACTCCACGCGCTATTTGCATCAGTGGACTTGCCTGATCCAAACACTATTGCGTCAGCGCTGGCTGCGTGACGCAGCACCTGCGTAAGGCTGATGTCGGATGTGCCGGCAGTCTGCACAAAGCAGTCCCTCCACCCTCTCGATAGCCTGCACGCCACAGTGCACTTGTGCAATAAGCGTTTTAATTACTTAAACCAAACAAAAAATTAAAACAAAATACAGGTTTTGAGGCTGCTGTTCCCAACTAAGCCCAGGAGCTGCCACCCTGTATTTATCCTGACATTGATGAACCCAGCTCATTTGCCTCCCTTTGCATTTTGCGATCTGTCATAACAAACTCGCCTCACTGAACCGCCAATGAACCGTCAGCGAAATACTGGCGAGTCTCGGGGAGCTGTCGGGGGAAGCGGGCTCCAGCCTCTCCCCTCTCCGACGCTCTGCCCATTACCTTCGTTCCTCAGTGAGCGCAGCCTGAAGAACGCCAAACATCTGCGCACACGTGTGGCGGGCGCATAGTCTGGCAGGAGGATGCGAGGAGCTGCCGCTGAGGATAACGGCAGCGGCTGCTGAAGAAATAGCCGGGAGCATCGCACCGCTGATAACGCGGAGCAGCTAATTACCATGCAAAGCACAGAGAACTGTAAGGAACAAGGCTGACTAAAGGCTACATCGAATTCTTGAGAAACGGGATGTCATTTCAAAAAAAGCTGCATCTATACAAATTTTATTTCAGAGCATTACTTTATTTTTTCTTCCCTTACCAACAGCTTTCACAGGGAGATACATAAAGAAACCCCTCTGAAAGGAATTGCCTAGCTGCGATACGTTTCCCTCCTTTCAAATCTTTGTGTTAAGGAAAGAAAGATCTTCTGCAAGTATCTATTTCCATTTTAGCCTAAGAGATTTTTACGGTGTGAGCTTTGGGTGCTGTTATTATTTGGACTGTGCTAAGTGTTCTCACGAAGTCTCCAGAAGTTGTTGGATTTTGTCTCTGTTACACATCAGCCGTGACTAAGACCTGCAGAAGGCCGAGGCACGCACTCAGCAGACTCGCTGGCCTCTTCCACCCGGCGGGAGCCAGGCTGGCTGCGTCGGCGCTTGAACGCCGGTCATCTGCAACCAGCGGCACGGCGGCCACCGCCACGCGTCCACCCTTTGGGTGCCGCCGCCGCCGCCTCCGGGGCAGCTCTCACCCCCGCGCCGCACAGGCACTGCACGGCACCACCCAAAACGGGGCTGCGGGATTTCCCCTGGATTTAGGCAATAACCCAAATCCACGATAAAAAAAATAAGAAGAAAGGGAAAAAAGCCCACGTCGATGGACCTTGATCTGAAAGCATATTAGGAATGCTTCTTTGCCAGGCAAGACCATGAAAATATGGAGATACACACACACGCATGCACGTATGTATACATAACATTTTCCATACAATCCATTTGCTAGAAAAGGAACTTCCAGTATTGAGAAGCTGAGTAAAGTCCTTATCTTTTTACTTATTTACACATGTGGCCTCTGCCTGTTGGGTAGTGGAGAACCGTTGCCCTCAACAAAGTTTCCCCTCAATCGGTTAAGATCTCTGAAGAGATCTTAACACCCTCAAGTCGTGGAATAAAATGTTGAAATTTAACCGGGAGATGTGCCTGAGACCAGAGAGGTGACTTCTGGGGTTTCTGTGGAAATATAGCCAGGCTGTGGAAAGGTATTTTTTGGGAGAGGTCATTTGCAGATGCCCAGGAAGTGTTTTTAGACATTCGGGGCTTAATGTGCTGTTGATTTCCTTCCCTGTGCTATATCCTCCAAAAGGCTCTTTACGGGATGGCTGTGCTGAACCCACGCTGCTCTGGGGAGAAAAGGCAGGACCTCAGGAAAGGTGGGCCGGTTAAAAGATTAGACCTCAATTTTTTGAGTCGTCAAAAACTCACTTTTTTGTCCCTCAGGAAATGCCCACTTTTTTGAACGTATTTTCACTCTGATTTGGGGGGCAGGCACCTACATGTAGATTTTATCCCATTGGCTGTGCTCCCATTAAAAATGTAATTGTGTGACATCATTACCTTCAAAATGAGATTTTAAGACCTGTTCTTCAGTTCAGTTGAGAAATGAACATTTGATCAGATCAAAACACTGTAATGTCAAATTTTAAGAAATATAAATAAAATTTGTAGTACAGAATTTGTAGTTACAGAATAAGATATGGCCTAAATCAAGAAGTCATTAAAACAAAATATTGAAGTGTTTCACTCTGACTCCAACTTTGGTAATTTTTCACTTTAAGAAAATATTTTCTTCAAACAAGAATGAAAATAGGTTTGGTCAAAATCAATATAGATGCAGACATTTTCAGTTCTGATAAAATGGGACGTCACAGGAAAAGGACTGAGTATGAAAAACCTCTGACATGAACAGAATTAAAAAGGGCATTTCTCTTTTTGGGTGTTTTTTTTTTACCAACAAGAATGGCATCCATCTTGACGGGTGACAGGAGACCTACCAGCCACGCTTCCATCTACTTTAACAACAGGGCTGGACTTCAGGGAGGCGCGGCATACTGTCGTCCCCCTCATTTCACCGATGGGCACTAGTAATGCCGTGCGCTTCACAGCCCTTAAACGGAGAAGACGCCTCGTCTCTCCCTGAGGATGAAGGCAAGCACGGCTGAACCGGGTAGAGTTATGCCAAGGAAAGAGAAATGAAGAGCCTGCCGAGGAAGCATGATTGTCTGTTGTTCCTGATATTTAAAAGCTTTACTTTGCACTCGTGCCGTTCCTCACTACTAATTTGGAGTGCCAGCGGCCACGGTCTGTTGATACAGGAGCTTCCTCCTGCGCTCGGCGCTGCTGTGAGTAGGAGCCGTTTGGCTTTTACTACAAGGAATTGCTGCCGCTTCCTTAGACACGGAGACAGGCAGGAGGGAGATGGGGATGAACGGCTGAATTCTCCTCGAGCTCTGTGTCAGAAAGTGTTGCACTAATTAAAGTTATTAAATCCATCTAATTTACAGTGACTGTTAATAAACTGTTACCCTTAATAAGCACATTCTCTTTCGAAATGGAGCCTTCATATTTATTACGGGGATTATTTTTCCTACCATGGGATCTTGCAACATTGTTCTTGGTTCAAAAGGGAAGAGGAGAAAGGTTAACAAAGATTTTATTTCAAGGAAAAAAATGAATAAAGAGCAAGAGATGAAAGTCACCTAGCTTTGCTTCAATGAAAGTATCTGGCTATACTAATTGGGGGTGTCACTGCAACTGGAATATCATGATGCCCCAGCCTTGTACCAGGAACAGGGAGATGTTCTGGCTAATCGAAGATGAATCAAAAATATCTGTAGATAGAGAGAAGTGCCAAATGATCCGATAGACTTGCCGTGCACACTAGAAAGGAGACGCTAATTGGACAAGAGCACGTTTTGCTCTTGATGAGCGATACTCGCTCAGAACAGCCTGCTCAGCAGCTCCCCCACAACCGAGGCAGGACAGCAGCTTTGGGAGGGCACAGCCTCCGAGAAGGAAGACCGCAGAGGAGTTTATATCCAATGTACCACCAGCCTGAGGCTGTGCTGGCCCTATATGAGGACCTATGGGGCCAGAGTGCGAGAAAGGATCCTGCCTCGGAGGTTCAGGCTGACGTCTAGTTGAAGATGGATTTACTGTGGATGTGTAAGTAAAGGCATTTGCTGTATTGTATTTTTTTTTTTTTAAATAGCGGGGAGACGAGGTTAGAGCATAACTCCTCCCGTGCATGCCCATGGCCTGCCCCAGAGCTTGAAGCACCTCCTGCCCACGTAGCGCCTGACCTGAACTACGTGTGGAAAGCCCGCAGTCGGAAAGCGAGACGATGCTGAAGGGCTGCGGTCCGGATGGCTGCTGGGCGCTTCACGCGAGCTTAGGCACCTGCAGCTCAGTTTGGAGGGGATTTAGAAGTGCTGGGTCCAGCCACGTGTTGAGAGCTCCTCTTCAAATTGAGGAGATGGTCTGAGTCCAAGTTCTGGTGTCGACACGACAAAAAAATCTAGAGAATTAAAGGCCAAGAACCTTCTGAAACCTCCCCATCCTCTCCACCCCTAAATGCCATTGAACAATCAATGACTGGAGCTGCACCGGTAACATTTCATCTAATAAAAGATGCTTGGGAGCCTCAATTGAAATCTACTGGCAGATCACTGGAGCAATTTTATAGGCTTTTACATTACATTCATAAAAATAAAAAACCAAACATACCAGAATTACACTGTGACCCAGAACAATAAAAAGGAGCTGTAATGGAGAAGAACTGCATTGTTCTATTAATAAAATATAAAGGTTTTATTGTTATTGGGAAAGATTGATTGTATCAAATCAATATCATGTCACAGTATATTAATGTTTTTCTTCACTAATGAAAAAATAGGGTCTGATGTGATTACACTCTCTTGCTACTCATTTGAAAAATATAATGGGATAGTAATAATGAAGATTGCAACTTGCAATTTTACTCCTTGCTACGTGCTCGATCCTGGGAGGTGCTGAGTAAGTGACCTTGGCTTTCAGTGAAGTCAACAGGAGCTGAAGGTAACTAGCATTCACCAAAATGCTGTCAACAGCCCCCTGAACGGACTCCACAGCCCCTCTTCCCACCCAAAAACTGGAAACAGCCAGTGGGATCCTCTGGAAATGCCTTCAGCGTACTACATTTTCTGCAGCACTGGATGCATGCTCTGAATGTATTAAGTGACTGGCTGCTCGCCACAGTGGTCTATTTGTTGGAAAGTTTCCATTACGGAGTCCAGAGCCTTTTTGGTTTTGCAGCAGGACAGGCTTTTTAGCCAAGACACGGGCTTCTCCCCTCAGCCCACGCAGTCCTTCAACAGCCGCCCCAAGGACCCTGCCCTGGGAGCGACAGAGACCAGCTCTTCTCCCCATCAGATGCCTCTCCTCCCTGCTACACAGATGCCCAATTAGTGTCAACTGCAATGTGGTCTTTTTAGTGATGCGGACACTGGTCCGCTAGGACCTGGACTGAGACCAATCGATTGCATTTAATATATCGTCTGTGTTTGTTTGGGGAGAATATATAACATCTGTAAAGCAGCAACAGTTGGAAAAACAAGTATTACGGCACTGTTAATCTTTTTGTGACATTTTAATGTGAATATACCATCAGCTAGTATAATATTCAATAAATTAAATGGATTATTTTGCCAAGAGATCCTTTAAAAATGTTAATTAACAATAAATCAATAAAAACTATTCAACATGAAAATCAATTACATCCCTGTTTACATTATTTAACTCCAAACATTTCTATTTTGTGTGCTTGTAATTAGCAAGCTATAAAAGATGCCATAAATAGGCGCATAATGAGAGGAACTGTTTATAAATGATAATTGGTATTCATTCCCACTGAGCTAAAGGTTATGTGATTACAAACTGTTGCGCAGAAAGGGTTAAACCTCTTACAGATAGAAGGTTTTACAGTACACAACTCCACAGAAATCTCTCCCGCAAAAGGCCCCTGATGGAAGAAAGCCCCTCCGCGTGAGTGTTTGATGGAAAGAGTAACGTCTATCAGGTGTTCCTTAAAGCCTATTTACATCCATTTAGAAACGGCTCATGGGGAAAACTCTATGCCCTTTGGGCAGTGGCGGAGGGAATAAGAAATAGAGCTTGGCATGAGGAATTCAATATCGATAAAACATCATCACCTGAGCAGTATCTCTACTAAGTCAAAAGGAAAGATACTGACATTGAAATGCTATTAAAAATCTGGGTGACCATCCTGTTCACAAAGCTGAGGACAGGATAAAGCAAACAAGGGTGGTTTCTGTCACGATGGGTAACACAGATGCTGCTCTACCCAATACTTCACTCACAGATTAGGGCCAAAGAGGGTCTGGCTTTCACAGAGGGCTGAAAGAGGATTACAGGATCTTCATGTGGCAGACGAGCGCCCAAAACACTGAGCAGCAGCCTGTATCTCCAGAAAGTAACACCAGACTATTTCTCATGATAGGCTGCTACACAGAGCTGAAAATACCTGTTTCCTCGGGAGAAACAACCTCTCATTAATCCCTATTGCTGAAAACGGCCTTCTCAGTTTCAGAGACTGAGACCTGACCTAGACTTAACAGGCAAAAACCCCACAATCCGCAGACCAGAGTAACATTTGGCCTTCTACTAAAGCCTTTTGCTAGTCCAAGGAAGTCACCAACATCTGACAGTTTTGGCTTTGACAATGTCTCCTCCCCAGCAAAATAAATCCCATTCTTTCACTGTAACTGCTTTCGTGAGGGCAACAATCGTCAGGAACCCTTTATGGAGCAGGTCTGAAGCACAGGCAGACCAGTGAGCATCTAGCGATAAAGCCAGGAGAGTTAAACAACCTGTTTGCAAATCCAGAGCGAAACCACTTTTTCTACCTTGTCTGGGCACAGCTGATGCATATTTCCTTTCTTTTCTGGATCATGACTTAAAAGTGAATTAATTTTGGCCTAAGACACTCACATTGCACTGTTTTCCTTGATTTGCACAAAATACAATTATTTCATGGAAAATATGGATCAGGATTGGGAGTTTAAAAAAAAAAAGTCTGTTACGTGCAAGGAACAGAGCATCATATGCATTGGTTTGAGAATGACTGCTCAGTGTCATTGCTAAGACTGCAAAAACAGATTCTGGTCATGGCAATTACGATCTGGACACCTATTTGCCCAAGAGGGATATAATTTGCTACCGGATACCCAAAGCTTTATCAATGAAGATGAACAATTGTATGCATCTGCATCTTTAAATCAATACCTTGACACCTCTGGTCAGCTTGGGTGGATTCTCTTAAAATCCACAGAGAAGTTGATAAATAGTACAATTCTCCAAGCTGCAGCGAAAATCTCAGTGGAGTTTTATTGTGCTCTCAGCATTCCTGAAAGTCTAAAGAAAAATCCAGCCATACTGTGGTCACTGACAGCCTGATGGAAACGCATTCACTGCAAAGCTACTGAAAATAGTACTCTCCAAGGGTTTTGCAGAGTTAATAGGACACGTAAAATTCCAAATAAAATGTCAGTGTTGCAATGTCTTAGGGCTCAGACCTGTAAGTTCCTTCCAGTTAAGAATGTACGTGACACCATGTATATATCAAGGTGTGTATATATATCCATGTGTATATATATATGTATGTATACACCATACAAAAATCCTCTGCAAAAGTTTCCTGAAAATGCCCAAACCAACCAAGCAAGTGTCAGATCTTATCAACTGTAGCCTTAATATGGGAATCAATAAATTCAGCAAATATATAAAGTTGCAGAGTAGACAAATACCTTTGTTATTTTTCCTATTCTCTCTTTCCCAAATACCACCGAAAGATTTATTGCCCATCAATTCATCGCAGGCCCGATTCAGTCCTCTTTGGTGTGGGACAGAAAGCCCTTTGGCCAGCTAGGCAGGGACCACGCACTGCTGGTCTGCCTTGCAGAGGACTTACCTCCAGAAGTTAGGATACCTCCACATCTGTAAAACCATCTGGCCCAAGGAGTGGCAGCTGCTCACCACTTGTCCCCACGTTCCTGTGGGCTCCGTGCCAGCACCCTACTCTTTGGGCAATCACAAGACCAGAAACAGGAGAATAAATAATGTCCCAGGTTTGGGGAAGGTTGTAGGTAGCTCCCAAGCAGTCGTATGCTACTAGTTAACATTTTTTGATGGAAGCCATACTGGTCCCTCAGGCTCGGAGAACAAAAGGTTGGCTTAAAATGATCTTAGTCCATTCTCTTTTGGCTTTCACTTTTCTCTTCTTTCCGTATATTCTCAGTTTATCCCCTTTTAAAGGGGATATTGCATCTGAAAGTCACAATGCTTTCTGATTTTCTTTTTGCCTGCTGCTGTTACAAGTAACAGTGAAATACAGAAAGAAAGTAGAAAGAAAAATTGGCTCAGCTTTTCCAGATTTTGTGTCTTTGAAAGAGTTTGCTTGTCCTTCCAGTGGAGTGCACATTTCCCAGTTCCCAGCTGTTTTCATTGAGCTCTCCCACACAGATAAAGGCTAATGGAGCACCACGTATAAAACCCAGAAATACAAAACTGTACAAACCACGACTCTTGGCCGTGTTACTCAGGGACAGGAACCACTTTTCACTGTCACATTAACAGTTTTCTTTTTAATACAGAAAACGAGCAACAAGCCACTTTATAACAGCGCAGTGTCACGGGGGCACGACTGCTGTATGGACTGCAAAGCTCTGGCTGGTGCCTACAAAGAACTGCTCTCCCAACAGCCTTGCTGCCAAAAAACGATTTTAAATCCTCTATGCACCAGCACTCACGCACATGCAACACACAACACAGTGGGGGGAAAGAAAAGGAAGAAATGGACAGTGACAGCAGAGTTTAATTTTTACTGGGTTGCAGACCAAAACCAGTACTACGCTGCATGAGAGGGGTTTGTGATTTTTCTCTGAAAGGTTAGGTTGCCCTTAGGTTTGGTTTGGGTTTGATTTCCCAAACTTTCATTGGAAAGCTTCAAAAAGGTGAGCTGCCTCTTGGATTTCGATTTTTTTTTTTTTGAACAGATGAGGCAATCCTCCACCTAAAAACAGGTTATTTTGTCTCTAGAGGAAGAAATGTTCAATGTAGCCCCATTTCATTTTAAATGGAAGCTAAATGGAGAGAAAATCTCTAATACTGCTTCAGCTTACAGACATTTCCATCTAGGTCAAGTACAACAAATCTGCATTTTTTAAGCGGCAGAGCCAGCTCTCTGTCCCTGCAAAAACTGGAAGGTCTTGTGGCACCCCAAATTATAACAACATGAACAGGAATACAGTTGGAAAGCCTTTGGGCCGAGAAGCCACATGCTTCCCTTTTGTAATGTGATCTTGATTAATTTATTTCTGTGGCTTTTATTCATGCTTCAGGATGTTAAATCCTTTAAACTTGTTAGTATTTTCCTTTTTTTATTGTTCTCTGCTGCCTTTCACTGTTTTATTTTATTCTTTTGTTCCCTGGTGTAACTGAAGGTAATGCAGTCCTGGGCCTATTACCCTCCATCTCTTTGATATGGCAGTGGATATCAACAAAGAAGTTATTTGTTCTCAACACATTAAACCCTTCTGTGTAGCTTTTTACAAATTCTGTTATGCAACTTTGATACGGCCTGGAACGAGTTGTCAGGTAGCGAAAGGCAGGGGAGCACAAAGACCTCTCCAAAAGTCAAGCTATGAATGGTGTCACCTTGCTGTTTCACTTTCAAAGGTGGCTCATGCGGGTTTGCTGAATAGGAGTCGTTTGACAGCAGACATCTGAATTTGTATTGCAGACTCTAAGACACCTTTATAAGAACTCTGAATATCTTAGTTGAGTCCTGAGGATCAAAGCTTCCTATGTAATAAACCTATCACGGGTTACCCAGGGAGATTTTCAGCATCCGTAACAATGGCAGCTGATTTGCCTCTCATAACAAGCTACCGATAGACTATAAGGGTTGCGATCAATACTTTAACTAGGGAGATAAAAATCTATCTGAAACTCAGGAATTATATTAAGGTCTCATAATTTACTTTATAAACCATCTCCTATAATTTTAAGACACGTGTGCATCAAGTGTTGCTTGAAATACCTTAAATCTTGATTTTTCAAATCAGAATACTAGAATAGTAAGTAGAATTGGCAGCATAAATGAATATAATGCATAAAACACAAAAAGCTCTTGGCTGGCTTTTGTATACAGCATTGGAAACAGAGAAACACACATTGTTTCACAGCGATCTGCATTAAATATATTTGTTATGGGTTTGAAACACCCCGAACTATTTGTTTTGGATGAGAGAGGATGCTCTGCGTTTATGATATATGATACCACATTGTCATCAATTGTCATGCTTTGTTTATAGGACTGAATAATTTGTAATCATCAGATTACTATGTTTAGTCTGCACTCTGGTTTTCAGGGAATGTGTATTAAACAGATCAAATCCTTGTATCTTTTATTTATTTGTTTGTTTATGAAAGGAATGATGAGCGGCTCATTCCCCTGAGAATTAACTATTTGGTGAAGGGTTCGGAGTTTCAGGTGCCGGTTGTTCTTGGAGAGGAGAGAAGGGCAAAACTGCTCTTGGGCTCTGAATTTTAATTGTGTGCCCATATTGCCACGTAGGGACATTAGGTAATAATGCCAGAGAAAAATGAAGACGATGCAAAAGGCTGTGCATATTCCAAGGGCTTTCTTCAGCTTTCTGGCTCCCTTTCCCCAGCCATACTTCCAGCAGCATTTCCTGCACGTTCTATCTGCAGATGTCACTCTATGTCACCTGCAGCCCAGCTAAATATTGGGGCAGGTAGAGGATAAGGACAGTGGTGTGGTGGACACACCTGAGGGATGGGATGCCATCCAGAGAGACCTGGACAAGCTCAAGATGTGGGCCCAGGTGAACCTCATGAGGTTCAACAAGGACAAATGCAAGGTCCTGCAACCTGGGTCGGAGCAACCTGTGGTATCAATACAGGCTGGGGGATGAAGGGATCGAGAGCAGCCCTGCCGAGAAGGACTTGGGGGTACTGGGGGATGAAAACTGGACATAAGCTGGCAATGTGCGCTCGCAGCCCAGAAGGCCAACTGTATCCTGGGCTGCATCAAAAGCAGCGTGGCCAGCAGGTCGAGGGAGGGGATTCTGCCCCTCTACTCCACTCTGGTGAGACCCCACCTGGAGTCCTGCGTCCAGCTCTGGAGCCCTCAGCACAGGAAGGACATGGACCTGCTGGAGCGGGTCCAGAGGAGGCCACAAAAATGATCAGAGGGCTGGAGCACCTCTCCTCTGAAGACAGGCTGAGAGAGTTGGGCTTGTTCAGCCTGGAGAAGAGAAGGCTCCAGGGAGACCTTATTGCGGCCTTTCAGTATTTGAAGGAGGCCTATAAGAAAGATGGGGACAAACTTTTCAGCAGGGCCTGTTGTGATAGGACAAGGGGTAATGGCTTTAAACTAAAGGAGGGGAGATTTAGACTAGACATAAGGAAGAAATTTTTTGCAATGAGGGTGGTGAAGCACTGGCACAGGTTGCCCAGGGAGGTGGTAGAAGCCCCATCCCTGGAAACATTCAAGGTCAGGCTGGATGGGGCTCTGGGCAACCTGATGTAGTTGAGGATGTCCCTGCTCGTTGCAGGGGGGTTGGACTAGATGGCCTTTAAAGGTCCCTTCCAACCCAAACTATTCTATCATTCTATGAAACATGGATGCTCTTGTACCATTTGCAGCAACAGGTACTTTGTGAGGAACAGAACTAAATGTTCTTGGCAAAACCCTCTCTTTTTCATGAATCTTTTTCTGCCGGAGAAATACAGCTATGAAACAAGATACTCTAGCAAGGGTTGCAGGCAAAGACTTTTTAGCTGTTTCTGTAGAGGGAAAGGCACAGTCCCGGCAGTCAGGAACTGGCCGGTCGCTGTTGATTGCCGTAGGGCTGGTAGAAAAATCCACACTAAAGAGCAGTCCCCACCTTATTTAAATTTTATATATGTTTATGCTATAAACATAACAGGATTTTAAATACCTGCAGATGGGAAATCAGTCAACAGCTATGGGCTGAATGCCCGTAACACTTAATCCCTGGGGACTGTCTAGGCACAGCAGCCCATTTGCACAAATCACGTACGCAGGTCTGTGCTTGGGCTCTCGGGCACAGGAGGGTAACGGTTACCGCTCACTCACTGCCCAAGCTGCCTTGTTGATGGCACTATATATAAACTCAAGATGCAAGGAAACAATGGGATTACTCATTCCTAGAAAATAATAACAACATCAAGCCATCGCCTTTGCGAAAGCATGATGATATTGGTTCATTTGCCACCCAGAATATCTGTACCTCTAAGCTAAAGAAGAAAAAAACAGCAAGAATGAGACAGAAGCCAAGCTTACATTTCCATCCTTATCTCTCTGTACCGATACTCTCTCGGAGGTCCCTGCTTGCGTAGCAGCTGCTGAATTGCTACAGTTTACAGTCTGGTATATTAAAATAAACTAGCACTGATTTTGGCAATTTGCAGTCGTGCAGTTGCTGCTGCTGCATAAACAGCTGATGGATCTCTACAGCGGAGGTAGGAGCTCTTCATCTGTGCCCACTTGTGCGTCAGACCTCTCAGTCTGCACGAGCACTAACCACGGCAGACACTGCCACGTGAACATACCCGGAGCCACCCATTATTTGTGTCTCATTACGGTCCAGAGCTCAGTAAACACTACCAACACAAAAGATGTGACTTTTGAAAGTGGCATATCCTGCCATTTGATCAGATGGAAAGGATGAGATGGGGATGTTTTGATTGGAAATGGTCTGCAATAATCTGCATTTTGCATGCACGCACGTTACCATGAAGGCTTGTATAGCACTTTACAAGCACACAATTAGAAACACATATGTAAACAGATGCATATGTAATATAGGACATCTAGACATGTAGTGGCATTTATAACTTTAGATAGGGAATATTGGCTATGATTCTGTACGGGCAATACTATATATTTTTAGGAAGGATAACAAAGAGTACATTTTGTAGTCTAAAGGGTTGGAAGTATTTTAGGTAGGCGGAATGTAATTCCCCCAGAAAATTAGGGTATCAGCTGAAAAAAGAAAAGTCTTAACAAACCCTAAAAAAATCCCTTAAAAACCTAAAACGTGTATTCTGAAAACAAACCGGCCTGTCCACAAGACCCCTGCTTTTCCAGATCAAGCCTGCTGCAGACTTCAAGCTGATTCCTCAGGCCCAGTCCTTCACGAGACGGGAGACAGGGCACGGCGCACGCTGGAGCAGTATCCCCAGGGCTTTCACTCGCAGCAACCGGGTCTGGCCATGGGGTGCCACCGAGAGGAGGTCTACAAGGACGCAGTAGCAGCCCTCCAAACAGCAGCCTGCCACTGGTGACCAGAAAGACCTCTAGCACGCTTTGGGAGGAAGAGTAGCCAAACGTTTCTGTCTGCCCAGCGATTACCTGGACATGGTCAGGTCACAGTGTTACAGAAGGTTCCCATAATTTGTTTGCCCACAAAATATGAAACAGCAAAAATCTATGGAATATATTGGTGGCTGACTGGCAATTTCTTCAGAAACCAGAAAGACTAACTAAAATTGGGAACTCATGGTCCAGACGATCAGCACCACCTCGCGCATGGAAAAAGCAATAGGAGAATCTGTAGAATTAGATGTAAGGAAATACTTTTTCCTGCATACTGCTACCTGCTTTACTGTCAGCTGGACTTCTAGCAAGGCATGGAGGATGGTTTTGGAAAGGGGAAGGAAAACAAGATCAAACATTCCCACCTCATATCACAATGAAGAAAGCAAAGCTGTACGTCATCTTGTTTTACACGCTCTCGCGAAAAGCTAACTGAGCAACCGGTGTGCTCCCCCAGCCAGGCAAATGAGATCTTTGACTTGTTTCACCCCCAAGGTCGGCTATCACTGCTGCTGAGCAGACCTGCTGCAGGAAGAGTGGAAGAGGGAACGTAGGTGAAATTACGGTTTGCGCTCAATAGGGGTCTAAACTCTAATGTTTGATACAAAAGCAGTGTGTCTTCTAAGACAAACCGTAAAAATACAATTATTGTAATAGTGTATAATTTACCAAAATATTTTGACATTTTTCCAGAGATAGTGTGTTTTCTGGTATTTGCATACCTTTGACTCTAGAGTATAGGCATGTATAAGCACTGAAGAAGGCAAGACAGCAAGTAATTATTGACTGATTAAGGAGTGGATGGGCTTGAAGTTTGAAACATTAGCATTCCTGTTTCACCCTCATCCTTCCAGAGGAGAAAGGAGGAGACATGAAATAGAAAGTTTTCAACTCGTAGAGATTCCTAATTCATGGCATTAATGCCGTAAATTCCTCCTCTCTGCTCTTTTGACTTACTGCTGTTTCCTGGGATGCCCAGGTCAGCCATGCTCAACTCACATTTACTTTGCTGAGGTGGTAAAGGTTACACAAGTCAAATTTTTTTCCATTTCTAAGAGAAATGAATCCAAACTCAGCTAATTTGTATACAGCTGCAGGCAATATAAACATGGCTGGTTAGAATTCTTTATATAGTATAAGCCTTTGTACTCCATACTTCATGGAAGTTAATAAGTAGGTGTCAAACTCTGAATTAAAATTCCCAGAAGAGGACACAGCACAAAGGACAATAAAAATGATTTTTAAATAATCATAGGGATAAATAGCATCCACTTCTGACAAATGTAAGTGCTGGCATAAAATGTTATTAGGCTACAGAGATTTTCTTTTGTTCAGGAAGTATGTTTTATTCTCCAGCAGTGTCATTCATCATCCTAATGAGCCCTCAAAATGTAAATTAAATAGCAAAGACTGATTCATTCAAAAACATCTTTGTGCTGTGTGTTAAACCATTTTTCTACTTTTATCCTTATATATTGGTTCATTCTTTCATTGCAAAATAACCCCTCAGCCCTTGTATACTTTAATGGCCAAGTTCAAGCAAAGCATATTTTCAGTAAACAGAGTTTATTCATTGGTGCTTTTGGTACAGTAATTTAAAAAAAAAACTCATTTAAAAATGTTGTGCCCCTTGAATTATATTTGATCCGGAAAATCTCAGAAACCTGTGCATGCATGTGGTTTTGTTTTATTCAGCGTCACTTAGTCCAGGGAAATCCTCAATGGAAAAGGATTAGGAGAAATTTCAAGCAGCTCTAATTTACTGAACTGAATACATTAACAACTAAGCGAACACCGTATTTTTGGTAATGGCAGAAAAAAAAAGAACCCAGGGTCACGAGCTAAATTAGTTCAGATTTCTTGTTATCTGTTGATAAGGACATTACACATTCTTACCAGGAACGCAGAAAAGAGGTTTCATACTTGACCTGAATTTATGCATGAGCACACACACAACAACAAGAGCGACAAGGAACAGGGCTTCTCTGGAGCCGATCCAAACAAAAATATAACAGGAAGGGAAAAAACCAGCAAAAGCATGTCTGGTTTTGGTATGATTAGTCTTCAGTTATCTTGTTCTCTGCCTCTTCCCTTCTCTCCCTTTCTCTAATGCTTCTGTAAATCATCTTCAGCTTATTTTGTATGTATGTATGTTTGTGTGTGTGCAAAACGAAGATGAAAATATTAATAGAGAGAGCAAAGTTTGCCTGATGACAAGAATGCCGATATTAAACTGCATATGGAAGATTTAAAAGCCACAATCTTCAGAATAAATTACATAAAATCTCAGCATTCAGTGACATTATGCTTTTATGAGGTCAAAATGTTGGAGAGAGACACCAGGGGTTACAATGAAACCATCCAGCTGTGAAAGAGGTAAGTACATGTACAGTGTCTTGCTGCCAGAGATCCAAAAAATGGCCCTAGACCAACACTTCTTTCATTGCAAACCCAGAGAGAGATGAGTGATGCATTGGTGTAATTGAGTTAAGAGAACCTAAAGACCGGGTTAAGTGTTACAACTTTTAGCTAGAGTATCTTTGATGACAGGTGACCTTTTGAAGGGTTTCTCCTAAAAAAGTTAAAATGGTGATTTATGGAAGTTCAGGGATGGCTCCACACTGCAACTGTTAAAGAGACCATACATGTAATTAGGTTAAACTCCACTAAGCAGAAAGAAGAAAAAAAAAGATCAGGATTATGGTATGAAATATTATCACTTAAGAAAATTAAGCATCATGAACCCTAGCTGAGAGAGCTTAATAAACCATCTATCATTTATCTTTGAGTGCTGATTCAGAAATCAGACCGGCATTCACAACTGCAGTGATTGATTAAAATAAATGCATACACTATAGTAATTTATAAATGAAGACAGTAATTTACAAATTAAGGACAGACTTTATGCCCGCAGAATAAGTTGCTGAAGCTGAAAATATATTTGAAGATACTTCAAATACACTCAACTTGTAGGAAAGAGTCGCATGACGCAAAAGCTATCTGAGCTTTGCTCGACTACTCTTCAAACACAGAGGAGCTACTAGATGAAAAGCCTGCCTTTCGCATGCTTGTGCATATACGACACGCCTAGGTACGCTACCTGTATTTTGACTAACTCCTTTTCATGAACACTGATGCATTTAAGTACCTATTATTACCTCATTTTTTTACACAACATTTGAAACACAGATCCATGGATCCTATATACGGCTGCAAAGGAGAGTCTCTCAAGTCAGTTGTCCAAAACCAAAGCACAAAGAAGGAACAGAGGCTCCAGAAAATCCTCCTGTTAGACCTTTGGCCACCCGAGGAGTCAGAAAAGAGAAAGTAAGCAATGGAAACTCTTTATTCTGACTCTCTAACAACCAGACAACAGTGAGATTATGCATTTCATCATGGTGTTAAAAGAATACTGCAGATTCACTATTTAAAAGCTCATCCACAATACCACAATTTTAACCGCATACTTAGAAATGAACAGGGCAAGGCATTGCAGCTTTTTGTTGTTGTTTTTTATCAGTTTGCATTTCATTTTTAAAATCTAACAGAAATAGCAACAAAGGAAAAGTTTATGGGACTGATCTGCCCTTGAGCCTTCCTGGCTTTCCTCAGCATCACTGAAGCCTCAGTGCTTCTTGCAGGGGATGGAGAGGCTACCTGAAGGTTAGCTGTCGGTGCCACACAGAATTTGTAACCTCTGCTCTTCCTTGGCACCTGCGGCCATTTAAAACATAGCTCAAAATAAACGCTGTCATCTGGGACCCAGGTACGGTCCTGGCAAACAGTGGACTGTTTTGCTTCTTACCTTGCACTTTGGGAACTGAGGTACAATACAAGACGCTGGTCGCTAAATTTGAAATGATGTTTGCTGTTGCTAATTCAGGCACCAAGAAAACCACAGTCCACAGCTACGAAACAGCCTCCAGCTCCTGGCTGCATGCCGCTCGCTCGAGCTACAGTAAGGAAGGCTGATGATGGCTTGGATTACCCTCGGGTGGCAGTTGCCACCTCCATGTCTTGGATGGCTCAGTGGCAAGGTGAAACCCGGAGGCATCACATTTTCCTTGATGAGCCAGAGGCCATCAGCAGCAATGAAACGCCGGGGCTGAGGAGCCGTTCTCTGGACAGCAGGAGGATGGCATGCTGTAGTCCGACGCTTTCATCAATTGCTCCAAATTAAGGAGGAGAACAAAATCAGAAGTGATTTTGTCAGATAAGCCAATCACAGAATCACAGAACGGTAGGGGTTGGAAGGGACCTCTGGAGGTCATCTAGTCCAACCCCCCTGCCAGAGCAGGGTCACCCAGAGCAGGCTGCACAGGACTGCGTCCAGGCAGGTTTGAATATCTCCAGAGAAGGAGACTCCACAACCTCACTGGGCAGCCTGTGCCAGGGCTCTGTCACTCTGTCGCGATGTTTGTTAATGATCCCCCCCACAACCTCTGTCAACCCTGGTTCAGCTCCAGTTGCTTCCCTGGTATTTGGAGGGTGGACAACCAATGTCTAATAAAGGACTTCTACACAGGGACCCTGTGGAGGGGTCGGCAATCATTGAATCGCTCCAGGCTTCAGCAGCGCTCCAAGACCAGCAGTGACAGGCGCAGACAGACCTTTTTAAGGAAATGACAGGACGGGAGGCTGATGGCATTGGGTCAGCAAGGGGGCTACATCCTTGCAGGATTCATCTCGGTGACAATGATGACAACGTTGACAACAATGATGGAAGTGAAAAAGATCAAAACACGAAGGAAGTAGCAGAATTAAGCCCATCTGTGTAAAACGTTCTTGTCTCCCCTGAGCACATGCATCCTGTTCCTCGGCTGGTTTCATGTGCTGCTGCTTGCTGCATGGGAGCTGTTTGCGAGTCTGACTCCGGCAGCATTAGCTGTGGCTCCTCCATTCACTCGGCGGTTTTCTACATTGTACAGGCTCAAAAAATGACTAGTACGGAGGGAATTGGGAAGAAAAGAGAGGGAGTAAGAAGAAAAAAAATTCTTTATACAGTGCAGTTTAGCAGGTTTTGCTATACTGGAAGTTACAAACCTTCTCCAAATATCCTTGTAGAGCACAAAGGAGTTAGAAGCAAAACCCGGCAAGAATGGGTAAAATGTGAATGCTGAAGAAGAAAAAGATATTGAGAGAGCTGCAGGATGTAAATGAACATTGGATATATCAGACTCCTTTTTCCTCACTGCTTTTCAACCTCTACTTGAAGTTTTAGAATCAAAATGAGTGCTCACAGGATTAAAACCAGAGGTTCTGCTTCAAATAATGTGCATGTAGTTAATGTAGTGAGAAATGATGTCTGATAATATATTCCTTAAAATAATTTTAACATGTTTTCTGTCTATACATGCCATTTTCACTGTATCTACTCTGTATCTATCAAAGATTTTTAGGTAAGCCGAGTAATTGTATGATCACATATATGCATGGCCATGCTTGTAAGATATTGCAAGTATGTATCTCATAGTTCTTAGTTCAGCCAAAAATATATGCTGCATTATTTGAGAAATAGTTCATGACCATATAACGAAACATCAAACTACAATGCATAAATCTAATGAGAAAGAAATTAAGATTGCCATTAAGATTGCCATTGCCAAAATTGAGCTACTACTTTACTTCTGAGAGCTTAATTTTCAACTAATTTTGTTCTAACTGGAGAAGCAAGTAAGCAGAAGGCAAGAAGCAGGTTCTGTCCCCAAAACACTGCCATTAAAAGAGACACAGGGGACACCAGGCATGGAGAGGAACAAAACGTACCAGAGAACCGAGTGGACTGGTGATTGGCTCAGATTTGTCAGCCTTTTTAGAGTTTACTTTTAGTGAATAAACATCTCCGGTGGATGCTGTAGGCTAGATGAATTCCTTGGAGATCCTGAATAAGGAAAGAGGGGTGATCTTGTGAGTCATTTCAGCAGAGATGCCCCATTGGCCATGGTGGCATGGAGAAGGGCAGGAGACATGATGTCCCTGCCAGAGCAGGGCATTCAGCTCATTGAGCACAAGGCTGGCGAAGAGGATGGGAACAGACTTATCAGTGGCTTTGAAGGGGAAAATAAGAAATATAAATGTGACCTGGTAGACAAGAAACGGGATGACGTAGCCAGGTGGAAGGTGGTCTTTGTGAGGGGAGTTTGTAGGAGCAGAATGAGAAGACCTTGTCATGAGCTTGGAGATGGGACACACCAAGCCAAGAGGCAGGGCTAGACATGCTCTGTGAAGGCAGGACCACTATAACGCATGGATGAAAGAGAAGCAGTACCTGGGCTCGCTCTCAGGTGCACAGGATGAGAGGAAGGGAAGAGTCAGGTCAGCGCTGCAATACCTCCAGCTGAAGCGCATCAGAAACCTCCTTTTTTTCCTGGCTGGCTTCCGCTTACTGCCTGACAGATTGCCCAGGCTTTTGCAAACTAGTTACAGGATTTCATAAAAAGCATAGTTTTGCCACAGAGGCATTAGCAGACCGAGTCACTAGTATCTCCACCCCTGTTGAGCTACAGGTCATTCATTGAGCAAATCCATTTTCTGCCAGACATGACAGTACGCGTGGCAGAATCTGGCCCTTTTTAACATAACATTGATAAAAGCAGAGGCATTTCTAATGTTGGCTGCGACCCAGTCCTACAGTCATGCTCATATGTTCATGCATTTCATTAAAGGTGATGCATGAAATCACTTAGTGTACTTGACTCCTTTAAATACCTTGACAGAGAGTTAGGTAAATTATGGCTTGTTTTCCGTATAAGCAAGAGCCATAGGGTTATTTCAATATACACATTCATGTGTATGAAATTTATATGCATGCAATTAAAAGTAATTGTTTTTACAAATTTAATTACATGACTCTCGTACCAAATATTTCGCATGAAAAACAGGCAAGAGAAGAAACAAAATGATATCAAATAGCCTATTGTCAGAAGACTGTGAAAAACAATCTGCACAGGGGCTTTTAAAAATACAGGCAGTATTTTTGATAAAATTATGCATCAGTTCAAGGGCCGCTTTCTTCTTTGGCGCACACAGGCAAGTCTTCTGGAATTCATGACCACTCAAAGCCTTTAATGAAAGCTGAGCACATTAGTCAGAATAACCTAATCGCTCTGTCTTTGAAGATAAACTCAGCTTTTCTTGCTCATTCCTACATAGACTGAAATGCAGAGACACTAGGAGTGTCATCATCATGTAAGACACTTGCTATTAAATCTATTCTCGATACAAGGCTGACCTGAGGTATGTTTCAGAAATCTTTCTCTTTGTCTGCTCTAATCCATCAGAATCCTTTCAGCTAAAACTACCACATTTATACATCAAAACTGTATTTTTTAAGTAAAGCTGTCACTTTTAAGGCATGCATCTTTTCAGGAAAATGTCAGGGATGTTATACTTGGGTGTCCTTCTGCCCAAGAGGCCAACGGAGCCTGAACAATGAAGCAAACAAGACAGCTAATCAATAGCAGTCACAGCACTATTTTTCATCCTCCAACATCTTTATTTTCAACTCGGTACACATCATTACAATAGGAAAACAGGACAGTCAATCTCCATTAGGTTCAAGCACTGCATGAAAGAATTAATTTGGCTGCCATAAAAATGATGATACAACTGCATGCCCTTAAACCTTTAAAATTTATTCTAAATTTACAGAAAATACTTGGATAGGCAGATTGCCTAGATATGAAGGCAGGGGCATATTGACTTGTTTTTTCCTGTTGGCACAATGTATTTCTTACCGTGATGATTTCTCTGAGCATTGGAATACATCCTGTACCTTTTTTTAAGGCTTTGGTATAAAGCAATTTCACAAGTACCTGTGTAACTAATCAGATTGAAGGTTCACGATGCCAATTTCTCAGAAGTATGTCAGTGGCACCGAGTCTCGTTGCTAGCTCTAAAAAATATCCTTTAAATTTGGGATTTTCAAAGGAGCCAAGGGATTTAGTTGTCCATAAGCCATTCAAAACGAGTGATGAGGACCAAACTCCCTTTGGCTATTTTGACAAATCCATTTCCAGGAACTACTCATTTTCACATTTAATTTGAGTTCAAAGGAGTCCAAGTTATGGTTCTCCCCCTCCTCCACACTGACTGCTTTCAGCATCTGGCACTGAACACTGACCTTATGTCATTCGCACGTGTATGCATATATGCATATGAATACACACGCAAACACACACAGGCAAAATCACTGAAACGGGCCGGCATATGGCAAGAAGCCTTGCTGGCGCTTCAGACACGTACACTGGCACTTGCCACAGAGGGAACGGGGTAGAAATGAAAAGCATGCAGGGACTTCTAAGTCTCCCTTCCTGTGCGTCTGTTCACATCCTTGTATTTCCTATATTTAACAGAGGATGCACACACAATAACTTAGTTCAGTACAAGCTTTCAGCACCTGACACGCGAAACGGCAGGGGGAACACTGTTCATGCAGCCAGGATCAAAATAATTTTATGTCCAGGACTATTTTGAAGTAAAACTGAGTAGTCTTACAGTTACTAATTATGATGTGGTTCTGCTTGGTCAGACATGCTGATTTTAACTGAAAGTGGAGAAATCTGTTCATTTTTAAATAAATAGTCCCATGTTTCAAAACTTCAGCCAATTTTGAGCCTATTGGTAAATAGATTTTTTTTTTTTGTCTTGGGGTGGTAAGCAATCAATACTCAGTCTATAGGCATGAACTCTGAGAAACAGGACTTAAGTAGAAGTGAAAATGAGAGGAATGTTCCTGTCAGAAAATTTATTCCAGATCTGCAATGTATGTGGTAATTTCCAGCAGGACTTTATTTAAAAATTTCAAAATAGACTTGATTTTCAGCACATTTATAACTATATGTATGACATTAGAGATATAGGACAGGCAAATAAGACAGAACTTTTCAGTGCTTTGGAGGAGCAGCACATCATAGAATCATAGAATCAGAGAATGGTTTGGATTGGAAGGGACCTTCAAGATCATCTAGTTCCAACCCCCCCGCCATGGGCAGGGACATCTACTAGACCAGGTTGCTCAAAGCCCCATCCAGCCTGACCTTGAACACTTCCAGGGATGGGGCATCCACAACTTCTGTGGGAAGCCTGTTCCAGGGCCTCACCACCCTCACAGTGAAGAATTTCTTCCTTAGATCTAATCTCAATCTACCCTCTTTCAGTTTAAAGCCATTACCCCTTGTCCTATCACTACACGCCCTGGTAAAAAGTCCCTCTGCAGCTTTCTTGTAGGCCCCCTTTAGGGACTGGAAGGCTGCGAGAAGGTGTCCCTGGAGCCTTCTCTTCTCCAGGCTGAAAAAGCCCAACTCTCTCAGCCTGTCTTCAGAGGAGAGGTGCTCCAGCCCTCTGATCACCTTCGTGGCCCTCCTCTGGAGTCATTCCAACAGGTCCATGCCCTTCTTGTGTTGGGGGCCCCAGAGCTGGATGCAGGACTCCAGGTGGGGTCTCACCAGAGTGGAGTAGAGGGGCAGAATCACCTCCCTCGACCTGCTGGCCATGATTCTTTTGATGCAGCCCAGCATACAGTTGGCTTTTTGGGCTGCAAGTGTACATTGCTGGTCATGTTGAGCTTCTCATCAACCAACACCCCCAAGTCCTTCTCCTTAGGGCTGCTCTCAATCCATTCTCCACTCAGCCTGTATTTGTGCTTGGGATTGCCCCAACCCATGTGCAGTACCTTGCACTTGGCCCTGTTGAACTTCATGAGGTTCGCATGGGCCCATCTCTGAAGCCTGTCAAGGTCCCTCTGGATGGCATCCCTTCCCTCCAGCGTGTCGACCACGCCACACAGCTTGGTGTCATCAGCAAACTTGCTGAGGGTGCACTCCATCCCACTGTCCATGTCGCCAACAAAGATGTTAAACAGCTCCGGTCCCAATACCGACCCCTGAGGAACACCACCCGTCACTGGCCTCCACTTGGATATCGAGCCGTTGACCGCAACTCTTTGAGCGCGACCATCCAGCCAATTCCTTATCCGCCAAGTGGTTCGTCCATTAAATCCATGTCTCTCCAATTTAGAGACAAGGATGTCATGCGGGACAGTGTCAAATGCTTTGCACAAGTCCAGGTGGATGACGTGAGTTGCTCTTCCCTTATCCACCACCCTGTCACCCCATCGTAGAAAGTGGTAAGCGGAAAACTCAAGGTATAAATCAGCTTTCCTCCTGTTTTGTATCCTGGCCACTTACTGAACACCACACGTTACTCACCTGTGCATAAAAAATGGAATGTAAATTTGAAATGCATATCCAGGGAGTGCCAGCTTCTGCATATTTATATAAAAAAGTGAAGCTCCTTAGGGAAGTTATCTTAGAGGAAGAACGAGCTTTCCAGTAGCAGAACATTTGAGATCTCAAAAAAATTTGTAGAAACTTGCAAAAAACAAGCCATAGTTTGAAAAGTTACTATTTCTTGCCAATTCCTTTTCTACCTGGGATAAATGTGCTCATGTCTGAACTACCTTAATGTTATTTAAGCCACAGCTAGATTTAAATCTTTAATACTCTTCACCAAACTTCACCAAAAAAATAACAGATAGTGAGTGCTCTGACTTGGTTGTCACGCCTTCAGCTGTCACTTTGTTCAATCGTTCTCTCAAACAGGTTTGTTCTGGTTTCCTTTGGCATTGCTCATACAGAAACACAATCTGCCACCAGCAAGAACTAATGATATATGTTTATGGTTCCTTGATGGAAGTGTACTTCTCTCCAACACTCCTATTAAGAGCAAAAAAAAAGGCTCGGTGGCCCTGTACATATTTAGGATGTAGACCAAAAGGTGTGAAAAGCCAGCACAAGCTCTAGCTATCAGTTGGTAGGTACCGCAGTGAGTCTTCAGTAAAGTACAGGTCTTCTGTGAATAAAATTCCCTCCAAGGGCTTTTCACTCATTCCTGTTTCCTGGTGCTGAAGTGTTCAACAAGCCCATCTAATGTAAAAAAAAACCCATTTTCTATGTTTTTTTCCAGTCATTTCTAGCTACATCCCTTGATAATCATTAAATCATCCAGAGAGAATTATCTTACTGTACATTTCCTCCTTCTTAAGACCTGCCAAAAGATTAATTTTCTCCAGAGAAAAGGAATTCCATAGCTTCATGACATCTATGTAAACCAGAAAATCACTTTCCTTCAAAAGACAGTATAATGAAAATACATTTTCAGAATTTGTATGAAAACCAGAAAGTTTTAAGTAAAAGTTCTGATCCAGATGAAAACTAAAATGCATGCATGGTTTTAAAGTTAGCCATTGCACAAACTTCACGTAGACCATAGGTTAATCATGACCTTCACTTCTTTGCATAATCAGGGATATATAATATTAAAAACCAAACCAAACCACAAACCTATTTCAAGCTGTATAGCTAGAAGAGAGCTGCTTTATAGAAGAAAGATCTGGGAGCAGATGACTTTTCAGAAGTTTCAAAAACATCAGGACAGTCATTGTAATGTCCTGGAGCTATAAACAGGACACTGTACAGAGACTAACCAAATATTTTCATGATGAATCTAATACTGAGAAAAATTTTGCCAGAGGACAAAAGAGAGAAAACAGACTAAAAAGCATTCAGAATGGCTGCTAGATGATGGAGCTTTACTCTCCAAACGTTGCAATACTCTTTTTCCCAGAGGCTTTTCCTTCTCAATGAGAAGTGCTATGCTGGACCTTGTTCTCACCAACAGGGAGGGGCTGGTGGGGAATGTGAAGCTCAAGGGCAGCCTTGGCTGCAGTGACCGTGAAATGGTGGAGTTCAAGATCCTTAGGGCAGCGAGGAGGGCACACAGCAAGCTCACTGTCCTGGACTTCAGGAGAGCAGAATTTGGCCTCTTCAGGGATCTGCTTGGTAGAGTACCATGGAATAAAGCCCTGGAGAGAAGAGGGGCCTGAGAAAGCTGGTTCATATTCAAGGATCACCCCCTCCAAGCTCAGGAGCGATGCATCCCAGCAAAGAGGAAGTCAGGCAAAAACATCAAGAGACCTGCATGGATGAACAAGGAGCTGGAGCACCTTTCCTATGAAGACAGGCTGAGAGAGTTGGGCTTGTTCAGCCTGGAGAAGAGAAGGCTCCGGGGAGACCTTATTGCGGCCTTTCAGTATTTGAAGGGGGCCTACAAGAAAGCTGCAGAGGGACTTTTTACCAGGGCGTGTAGTGATAGGACAAGGAGTAATGGCTTTAAACTGAAAGAGGGTAGATTGAGATTAGATCTAAGGAAGAAATCCTTCACTGTGAGGGTGGTGAGGCACTGGAGCAGGCTTCCCAGAGAGGCTGTGGATGCCTCATCCCTGGAAGTGTTCAAGGCCAGGTTAGATGGGGCTTTGAACAACCAGGTCTAGCAGAAGGTGTCCCTGCCCATGGCAGGCAGGGTGGAACTAGATGATCTTGAAGGTCTCTTCCAACCCAACCCATTCTATGATTCTATTCCACCTGTCCTCTTCATCCTTGTCCATCTGCTTAGAAGGGATAGCAGAGTCACATGAAATCTTCCAAGCCATGTAGTGTCTGTTAGTGCATCTTTGCCGAATCCTGGGACAACTATTCTACAACTCGGAGCACATGAGCATGGTATGGCCAGGCTGGAATAGACACCTGATGGCCCCGTCCTGTCCCCCTGCGTCCACCTCGGATGAACCCACACTTCTTGGTCCCTGCTGAACTTGGGCTTTCCAGACCATCTCTGTCCCAAATACTAGACTGCTTTAGGACTACCTGTCTTCCAAATTCTGATGCAATGGACTCCTCTCAGTTTAGCACAACTGAGTAAACAAGTTGTTCTCTGCTATAGTCTGTCCAAACACTGTTTTGGTGAGATCCCCCAAACTTGAAACTGTACGTTGCCCTCAGCAACTTCCTTGAATCTTACCTTTCTCATCCAGTTTTGATACGTTCAAAGCTTCCACGGATAAGAGAGAGAAAATTTTCTTCCATATGTGTGCATAATTCCTGTTAATGCTTTCAGGAGTTAGATCTGTTTATTGGATGAAGTATGTAACTTGTTGTGTACTTTTTCATTTTCTTTCAGGTCACTCATCTTTTCCACCCTTTTATCAAAATAATTGGTAGCAACACAAGACTCAGAAGCATCTTAGCTGTTGCACAAAGTGGACGTCAACAGTATCAGTACAAAAAAAAATTATGTTATGCTGTTTCAAATGCAGAGATAGTATGAAAAAGAACACACAGTGGTGTGCCATGCATCATTTAAAACCAGACACACTCTTCTGCCAAGATCCTTGTCACTGACTGTGTTAGATGTGTGGGTTTTCCCCTTTTACTTTTTACAGGGTTTAAACTTAAGGCTTTTTGGTTTTGCTTTTGGGTGGGTTTTTTTTTTGAAACAAAGGTCACTTACTTAGCTACAGATAAATAAAAATTCAAGCATCCCCAGAAAAATCAATAAAGGTACTAAAAATCTAAGTTGATAATAAATTTTTGTTCCCCCTTCACATAGTTCAGGAATGTCAGTATTTACTGGAACCACTGTAATATCAGATATTTCAGAAGAGTATTGATTTTGCCACTGAAGTGTGACTAAAGGGATAAATAAACTGCTCTTGGGGTCAATCGATCCATTTATCTTTGCTGTTATTTTATAAAAAGTCAAAGCAGCATAAACTTTGATAAATAAATGTTATCATGAAAGAAATACTATCGATATGAAGATTTTGAGAACAATGTGAAGATACCCAGTCTGCTAGCACTGAGCTGCAAAATCAGGATTATATTTATGCTGCTTTGAGTACTAACAATGAGGACAAAATATGCCATTTCACCAGTGATGCACAATGCAGAGTTTACAATTCTGAATGTGGCTCAGTGAATTAGGATGAGTGTCACCATATGTAAAGTAGAATATTCCACAAGATAGGAAATACTCACATGATGGGAAAAGAAAAGGGAGAAGAGCCTTTATTTTTGTATTTGAAATGAATCTGAATCACAGTTGTACTGATGCATTCTGCTATTTAAAAAATAAAACATTTGGTAACAGCTGATGTATTCAAGTTGATGAGATAAGTAATGAGAATGCTCTGAAGTGACTTTATGTAGCTTTAATTGTGAGCAGGATAATAGCTACTTCAAGAAGTCACAATGATATTATGAAGATTACAGTGCAAAAGTCATGCAGAGCCTGCCACAATGTGATTATGATGTGAATTTAAGGTGGTAAGAGAATATTAAGACAAATACGAGGTTTGTGTAAGACATAAGAAAGTGCTGTCATCGTGAGAAACTACGAGCCTACTTTGTAAAGCTATATATGTAAATCAACAGAAAAAATGCAACGACATCAAGATAAAATGACAGAGAATGTGTATAACCCTTTTTTATATGATACCTAGGTGATAGGTGGGTGTTATCCATCTGAATTAAAGTATTTAGAAACCAGACAGCTCAGCTCATGGCTAGTCACCCTCTGCTCTGCTCACAGTCAATAGCAAGAAGCGGTCTCTCTCTGAGAGCAGTTCTTCTTCCAAGGTCTGTGCCTGAGAAAGACCCCATGAATTGCCCCTTGGAGGTACCTGGCTTGGTCTTTTGACTATAAAAGGAGTCTAGGCTACACGTGGACATGCAAATCTTAAACACTGCAAGTGAAGGGAAATGAATCCGGCACAACATGTCAGTGATAAGAAAGACATCCTAAATTCACCAAAGTGAGAGAACGGTAGGTAGTTGTTCAAAAAGCAAAGTTGCCTTTCCTGTAGTCATCAGATTAACACCCCAAACAGGGACATACGGATGGTTTTAAACTTTAGGCAGTTTGAAATGGTTGCAGGAGCTTGAATGAAGACATCATTGATGAGACCGGAACGAACCTCTTATTGTTGTTCTTTTTCTTAAAATCTGGGTTAATGACTCCTCAGCAGGCTCCTAAGAAACCCAGGAGAGAGCTGCTGAAGAGGCTACCACCCTTTTGACAGTGGAAAAGCACAGGGTGTCTCAGAACAATCAAGGTCTCGATTTCACCTCAAGCAGCATACTAAAACTTGCAAGGCAGTGCCCCGCTCTCCCTGAAGAGCGAGCAGTCAGAGAAGAGCTCCTTATCTAAGGTACTGCAGCTACAGGGGAGAGACTGGAAGACATGGAGAGGGAGAAATGAGGAGAGGCAACTTTATGAAAACTTCACCGTGAACAGCCGCAGAAGTCTACAGCGAGAGGCAGAGGTGCTTTCCTACAAAAGAAAGAGGTGAGACGCAGAGGCTTTTGAAAGTCTGCGGGACTACAAAAGCACAGCTAGCTAAATAAAAGCTGCTGATGGGAAAAAAGGACTGTGTTAGGTGGTTAATGGAAAGAAACTGAAGGGCACGAAGAAAACGAGAGCTAACAAAACCTAACAGAACTTAATAAACAAGCAGGTTTCCTTTTGGTTTAGCATGTAAACTTCTATTGAAAGAAAGACATTGACACAGTTCAAGATTGTGCTTTTTAATCTCCAGAAAACAAACTCTGATTAGACATCTCAATTGATATCTGAGAAGTACCACTGTACCCTGGTCTTGGGAGATAGCCCCTCCGGCCTCTCTGGATCCTGCCAGCTCTGCTGTCTAAGGTCAAAATAAGGTAGCCCTTATGTATCCTACAGTCTTACATAGCCATGCCATAGACAGGTCAGGGCAATTAGAGCTGACATCTAAGTTTCTTCTGATGACATTAGGGCTCCACGCACCCACCTAGCTCTTTAGATGACCATCTAGAACCACGGGGCATACACCTGGGAGTGGTTCACAAGGGAACTCTGTATTTTACTGCCTTTGAAAAGAAACCCTAACTTACTGCATAGGCTTTAGCAGTGACAGAGCCTTAATGAAAGCCCATGGAAGCAGCTACTGCTTTTGGCTACCGAGGGACAAACCTCACCTGCGTGCAGGCGACCTCCCCTCGCGGAGCAGAGGCGACTACCAGATGACCGTCACGTGCAGTTTTCCTGCAGTGACACGGCTACACACACGCTCCCACACGTGAACTCAGCTGGAGAACTCAGGAGGGGAAGACGATACTCTGCTTTTCAATAATGAGGATCAGCTAGCTTTAGGGTCCTTCTCAGGCACTCGTCGTGACCCTTCTTTGTGAGATGGGCTTCAAGAAAACCGTTCACGTGTCTGAATCTGGCCACGTGTACAACTTCAGCTTGCTGAATCAACCAGGGCTGGATGCTAAAGAAAACTAACTATGGCGAATCCTTACGTATTCATCTTGTTTAGAGACTAACAAAGAGCAGCTTAACATCGGCTGGAAACACCTACCAGTACTTTATTTCATTTACAGTCAGAAGAAAGGAAAGGAGACAGAAATATTGTGCACAGCATATGTGTGTTTTACTGTCTGTCCTGCCAGTAACAGCTGCCAAGTGGTGATCTATTTGCTTCAGCAAACCGTTAATTTTCCGACAGTAGCTGGAAACAAACAGTAGAGCTATAACATCTCCCATGTTCCAGCAACAATATTCATTTATGATATACAAACATTTTTCAGGTATATTTGGTATAAATATCTATCTGGTATAAATATATATCTGGTATAAATTGATTTCTTTCCCCCAATTTTTTGCTGCCCACTGGTTCATATATGACACAGCGCGTGCTTCCTAAGGCCTGGGATGCTGTTTTGGCTCATGAACCGGACAACTATACAACTCTTCTCTTTCTGTAATGCCGTTCTGTGAAGATCATATGTATGTTTGGGAAAGACGGCAAATCAGCCACACCTCTGAAAGGAAAAATCAGTCCCACAGCCGCTATATGAGATACGACTTCACTGCTGTGCTTTGATATAAACCTGGCTTAACACCAACAGATTGTCAAACGCTTGTTGCTGCAAAGCTTTGAAGAAGCAGCATGTTTCTGAGCAAAACCATAAAGGACCGGGAAGGCAACTGACTCAAAAGAGGAGAGAAATTCTGTTACCGGGGGAGAAAAGAGCCACGGCTGGGCAGAGCTCTGCAGATGCGCCCCGGGACGGCGGCAGAGGGACGGCGGGGTGGGGTAGGGGCGCAGGCAGGCTGCAGCGAGATGGCCCACTCCCAGCCACGGGAGGGAAACCTCCCTCCCCAGCAAGGCAGAGAGTAAGTCTCTGCTGACTCCCACGGAAGAAGGAGCAGGGGCAGTGAAGCTGCCTCGCTTGCATTGTTTTGACATATGCTACACCCATCAATTATTTTTAAATCATGTCGTTTGACAAATCTGCTGAATTCATTCACAATTTCTGATCTGCAAGCTGAGTGTCTCTGCTACTTCTAGGAATCTATGCAAATGGTAACAAGATGCTTTCTGTTTTGCTCTGTATTTTAAAATCTCTACAGGTTGTGACTCTTCCTACTTATCTGTTCTATTTGCTGGCAACTGTGTTAAAGACTGCAATAAACAAACTAAATAATTAACTCATCCACTTCCTTACACTTTAAGCGATGCATTATTTAAGAGTCCAGGCATTAAAGTCTCAGTCCTGAGAACATGCCCTTGGGATCAGTTGCTTTGAAGTCATCTGCAAAGTTAGGCAGGTGTACAAATGCTTGAAGGATCAGATCCTAAAAAAGTTTATCTTTATTGTCATGGTGAGCAATAATGATAACTAATCTGTTTGGTATTCTATCATACATTAAAATATAGCACCTATTCAACTGCCATCAGAAAAGCAGTCGTGTTTCAGTGTTTGTATTCTTTTCATTTGATAAATGAGTTGGCTTTATGCATTTGCTTTATGCAGTGAAAGAATATTAAAGCAGACCTGGTTAACATCATGTTTGGAAGCGTAAGGGAATTGTGCTTTGTGAGGTTTCACTCCTGCCAGTATTAAAGTATTACGAAAAGCAAAATGAACATATGGTTAAGCCAATTTAAATGCACTTGTAATGAACAAAAGAACCCACTTAACTGCATCCGTTAAAAACAAAAATCCCCAAATCTTCCCTTTTAGCATTGTCTGGCCATGTTACCATCATGAACACCATCTATGCTATTGGCTTGATTTCTTATATCTCAAATAGTAAAAATCAATTAATTGGGAAGCCTGCTGAATAATACATATTGCTGGACCAAATAATAAAAAGTAGGTCGTCAAGAATCTGGCTCTGGTTACCAGCAGAACAGCACAAGGCAGAATTTTGCTCTTGCATACACAGACCACAAAACCCATGGCAAGCGTCCGAGCTATTTAGGAAGGATGAAATCTGTCCTTAGATCCACTCAACTGGCCACCCACAGGTAGGGTTTATTTTAGCCCTTTCTTTCTTTGATATAGTTGGTGCTGGTTTTCTTTTAGTTAGTAGCAACGTAAAGGCTGCTTAACTTTTTCATAACACCTCCAGAAACTGAAGAGCTCTTCATTGCTTCTGGCCATTCAGACAAACTCTCCCCTTCCCCTCCAAAGAATCACGATATCAGCAAAAATTCCAGATCAAACTTAACTATTACTGATTCAGCTTCCTAGAAAAAACAGCACTTATGGAAGCAGCAGATGTTACTCTGCTGAATGACAACTTGTGTTAAAATGTGAATATTCAGAGCACTGATTCCTCTGGGTCCCAAGCTGATTCTAGGTATCTGCTAAAGGGTCTTTAAACAATGAAATTCAGTGCCATGACTTCGAGGATTACTGTGCTTTGCACGTGAACATTTGGGCAACAGACGCTCAACAAAATCTGGCTGACCAAATCACAGTTAAATATTTCAAGGGAAGAATAAGAAGAAAAGCAAAGCAAAACAGCTCCCTCCTCAAACCCAAAAGAGTCCAACAGAAGCCCAGCATGTAAAAATGATTCTGAAATGCATGCTTCTTCTGGAGCCAAGACGTATGTAAGAAATATAGCAGGAAATTAATCATCAAAAGCCTGTTTTGTTCAGTAAGGGCTGCAGTCCCTTATACCTGCTATTCATCCCTCCCTCCCCGCTAAAGGGGAATTATCTTCCTCCTGCAGGATGTCACTTGCAGGTGGTAAAGACTTACGTACGTTGAAGCATCCACACTCACATCATCTTGATTCACGTGAGAGTCACCAGAGAGAAATGTGCGCTGAGAACATGTCACTCATCTGGCCTGTTTTAGCTGTCTGCCTTAAGTGAACTGAGCCCGATGAGTCCCTGTTTCTCTCCTATGACGGTGAGGCAAGTCTAGACAATTAGCTTGGATGTCGACATTAAAAATACACATCTGATCAGATGAATCCCATCTTTACAAACCATGGTGGAAAAGAGGAAATGAGTTGGGGTTTTGTGTGGAAAGACGGACAATAACTTAAAAGAAGTTAAGAAAATGGAGCCCCAGCATCACGTAGGACAAGCTGGCTTACCGACTTACTGGCCATCGGCTATTCCAAAACCCACCAAATCTGTATGACATTGCAAGGCACTCGCAGATTAAATAAATGCTGTGAATAACTGTTGTTAAAAAAAATTGCTGTAAGTACACAAAATAGTATTAAAATACCTGCTTTAAGTGTTTTTGTTAAGACTTGGATGGAAAAGGGAAGTTTGGATCGTTAATGACTTAGCTTTGCACGCAGAGGGAAGAGGCTACAGAAGCCTAAGCAGAAGGTTGCTTTGGCCAACAAATGAAAACCATCTCTATGTAACACAAGGCCCAAAAGGGCTCCTGAGTATCACAGTCGATTTAGCTGTCTTTTCTGGAGCATGTGTGCCCAAACTGTTTGCAAGCTGCAAGCTGTCCCCCTCGCCAGCCACGCAGGTTCCTGACCTCGCATTGGGTCTTTAGGTCCCGCTTGAAAACCTGCAGCCTTCTAACTGCATCTGCCTGCAGGGGCCAACGCGCAACCCAGTAGCCTGTATCGCTGGGGACCAGAGAAACCGCCTCTCCTCTCCTCTAGCTGGGGGTCCTCTGTGTGCTCTGGCCTGTTTACAAGGTGAGCAGAGGAGACGGGAAATGAACTTTATTGATGAATATAAGTATCCCAAATCATTTACACCAGTTGAGCAGATGCCACTGAAATGATAGTATTTTGCTCAGGCATTTAAGCTCTTCAAAGCACACCCAGTTCCCCTCTCCATGAACAGGAAGAGTGACAGTTCACGAACTGCTCATTAACCAGGTCAGCTGAACACCCTTTCCAACCGTGTGCAAGTCAATTTGACTTAACTGGATAATAATCGTACCTTAACCATGTTTGCTGCCCTCAGATTTTATTCGGTGTGGTATTCACTTACAAACATCACAAATAACAAATGACAGAGCTCGGAAATACTGAAGTCTTAAGTAATACCTAGTATCCTAACATAACGCTGCAAGTCTGAGATGCTTTGGCTTATGTGTATTGCAAATAATATTTAGGAACTTTCAAAATGAATGGCAACTGAGCAGCGTCACTAAAATAGTGATGTTATTAATAGAAGTCATACGCAAAGACAGTGGATAAGAAGAGGCAAAAATTATTTCATTCCATCATCATCAATCTTACGTGCAATTAATTTTTTGCTGTCTTAAATTGGTCTTTTCCCTACCTTTTTAACAATTTGACAGATTGACCTAATTAACCTGGATTGATCTGCGCATTTGAAAATCAGGTTTCCTTCTCATTCTGTCTGACATGTTCTTTCTCCTTCACCTCTCTAAGGTCTCTGGTCTCTTTTGCCGCCTTCTCCTCTTCTTTTCCCTTCCCTGCTCTCTTTTGGCTTTCTTATTTCATCTTTCAAATTCCCTCCAAACAGGCTTTCAGGTAGGTCTAACCTTTACTTATTACAAAAATTGCTGAATCAGAAGTTGTCAGGAAATTTTGATTTAGCTTTTCCCCATTCTATGGAACGAGCAGAACTGCGTACTGACACTGTAGCTGAAATGCCAAAACGATGGTATTTATGCCTCTAGAAGCCATGATTCCCTAATTCAGATAATATTATACTGTATTTTTATAATACAGTTTGTCTTCAGCAATGACAGTTATACAGTTTTGAATAATAATAGACATTTTTTAAAGACTATACTAATCTCTTATCTTCCCATTTGTTATTTCCTTGTCCTGTCTGTTACTATAATATAATAGTCATGCATTATGGACATAAAAGACTCTATTCCATCATGAGATGTGCACTTCAGATAGATTGTCCCCACCAACTATTGCCAAACAAATTAAACAGCACAAACATGTCCACGGCCATAAATCTCCTATGCCTCCCCTTCAAATACTTCTAAGAATATGACTTTCCTTCTGAACCCCGTGGGACCAGTGGAGCCGGGCAGTACATTGTGCCCATTGGTGTTTGCAGAAGCAGACCTCACCCAGATTGAGAACGACTGAGAGCCTGGGGGCAGCGCTCTGGGACTTCAACATGGGCCAAATTTGACACAGATGCCATTTGCCATCTTTCCTTCATATATCACCTCTGCCTCAGTAAATACGGTCTGGCACCCTGAGGCACATTTTATTTCCAAGGCCTCGAACGGGACACCTGTATGGGGGACACTTGGGCTCAGCCCGTCAACAGTGATCCAAGCAAATGGGACAGATGCGGATTTTAATGGGATTTGTGATTTGGCAACTGGAATTCAGGGGCTTGGTGCAGGCCTCCTATATCACAGGCATTTGCCCGTTCCCTGTGAATGCAATTTCCAATTTGGACAGCCGAGTCTTCCTGGAGTCCATCATACAATGCACAACAAGACCCAGAAGTGAACCAGTAGCTGGTGAGAAGGACAGTGAGCTCTTCACCAAGAGGAGCAGGTCCTCACCTGCCAGCTGCATGACCCATCCTGCCATCAGCCCCGGGCAGGGCCACGACATGTCTGGTGCAGGCACCTTCTCCCCTGCCTACCCTGCGCTCTGCCACCTCTGCCCTGCCTTCATCTCCCTCAATATGCTCCTTCCCACCTGACTGAAATGCCTGAATAATTACATCGTGGGCTGCATGGCATAATCCTAACTCTTTGTAGCTGTTTCCAGTCCTTCTTGTTTCTCCCCTGTATCATGGCTAATTAATTTTATGTTACAAACCAGCCACTTCTGAAAGATCTGTTGAGGTTCAGATTAAATGCAAAATTTCAGCCTCCTTCATGTGCCCTTGAGAAAGATGATTTTATAGCCCTGATGTCAGATGTTTTGGGCACTAATTGTGCCTTTGTTTTACTCGGGTAAATGAATTTGCAACAGTTTGGGTTGGTTTATTTTTTCCCTCTGTAAAGTAACAAGTACCAAATGGCTGGATTTTATTTTCTTTCTTACCTTTATTGGACTATATTAGATACAAACAGACTCATTACTGTGAAGCGCACAAACCAGAAAAAATATTTCTAAGTTTAAATCCAATTATATAATGATTTTCTGAGCGTACCATTAAGCCTATTAACAGAAGGACGAAAAAACATATAAACGCATAAGTTACCAATGTGTAACAGACCAAAACAAAGCGCAATAACCGGACAAATTAGAAAATACAAATACAGCTGATGATACAACTAAATGATGCAAGAAGGTCCCCATATTAAAAACAGAGAGAACCCAAACTGTCAACAGCCCACTGAGAGCAGCCTGTCACTTAGACCCAGTCCGTGCAGCCACAGGCACCTTGGTCTCTCCACTACATGGGAGCCTGGGGTCTTTAGAGGGATCTTTTTGCACCTATAAGTTCCCAGTCCCTGCACACGCTGTATCTTTTTCACCCCTGGATGTTCCAAGATGATCAAAATTGGGCTGCTGTGCTCCCCCCTTCCTTCCACCACCATTGCAAGCATTTCCATGCCCCTTGCCTTGGGGAAAAGGGATGTCCCCCAGTTGGGAAAATGCTGGCTTGGTCTATAATGGGATTTAGGTATCAGTGTGGGCACCACAATTGCATCCAAGTGTCTCAGGCAGCTTCCCATTCGGGCTCTGGAGACATGGCATACCCCACAGCCCAAGCCAAAGCCCTGCAACGGGCTTCCCAGCCCGCTGTTCCCCACCCGCCAGTCTCACCATGAGGAGCCTTCTTGTAACACATCTGCGAGGCCGGTACCACAAAACACGTGACCTTCCAGAGTACGGGTGCTTCCTTTTAGCCAGTGCCTCCATGGCGAGGATGCTCTGCTAAGGTTAGGGAACATGGTGACAGCAGTCTGAAGAGTCACTCTTAAGGAGGAAAAACCACAGTGGGGACAGATTCAGAGCCGTCTGCCCTCAGGGAAGGAGCGGTAGCCGGCAGACGCTGCGAGCATCTAGTAGACAGGTAACACGGACTTGAAAACCTGCCAGACCAAGGAGAGACTGGAAAACGGGCTTTCCCTTTTCCAGGTGGGTGCTCTCACCGTGGAGCTGCTGCTGGAGAGGGAGTGAGTGAAGGCGGTAACAGGGAGCACCTCAGGCAGCTTCGCCTTGGAGAAGGAGCTTGCCAGGCTCCATAGTGGCTCAAGCAAATGAATTCGGAGTAGCTAGGTGCACCTATCTGCAGCCCAGAGTTAGGGGCACAAGCCTCGGTAAGAAGAACAGCCCAAAAATACAGTCCTGTTTGAAGGACTTCTAGCTGGCTAGCTTTGGTAGGGCTTGTGGACCCTACTGCCAGACACACGGGCCTCTCCATGCATTGTGCTTTCTAGATGTAATATATCGCTACTAACTTGAAAAGCCATGCTATAATGTAACAGTTATTAGAAATGTAAAGCGCAATGTATAAAAAATGGTGTGTTCTCCTTATTACAGAGGAGTAAACTTTGATTAGTGGAAGTGATTAGTCTATAAAATTTAACTTGCCATTTATTAATTTAACAACTTAACAACCTGCGGTTATTAAATACCCAGGGTGGGAGCCACTGTGACCTGTGGAAAAGTATTTGCCTGCAAAAGCGCAGATCAATAGTTCTACATTTAGCTAAAGTTTTATGTATTATGCCAAATACAGTTCATAAATGTCACTTCATAATTTGCATTAGTACAAATTATTAGCAAAGAGTCACACTCCTGGCTTGCCACACCAAAGTACATTACTAGTTGTTTCAGCAGGTCTTCTGATTTATAGTTATGCTTAATGATCCTGTTAAAGATACAATAAATAACTTTTTTGTTCTAACAATTCAAAGTCTTTATTTTTTTCAGGTACCGTCCAATGAGGCAAAAGTTTATAATTTGCTGAAGTTTTAAATTGTTAGAAACTAAACTGAATATAGGAATATACAACAATCAAAATCCATCAGGAAACTGACTTTCTACATACGGAAGATTGCCGAATGAATCTAAAAATAAGATAAACTGAAAATACAAATTTGATTGATCTCTAAAAAATGAAAGGTCATTTTCTATAAATGCTTTTTAAAATTTATTGCTTGAAACAGTAGTTTCTGAAAAAATGCTCATAGTGATATTTTACTGTGCATTCAAGTGTCCTAGTCTAACTACCTTCCTTAATTATACCAAGGTTACAGACATTTTCAGTCTCTTATCCAGATATAGTATTTGGGGCAGCAGCATTTGCAAGTTCTGTATCGGAGATAGATCTGAACTTCAGACTCCACGTAGCACGGTGAGCACACCTTAACAATTTTAATTGGCCACAATATCACCGAGAGGTCAGCAGTGAAACCTGTATCCCCAAGTTTATGGCTGTCATTGTATAGATTTTGATTTAGGGTTAGCGCTTGCACAGCAATTAATGATGAAACCGTGATATTTAAACTACTGGTCTCAAATGCAGGCGCTCTTCCTGAGCTATCGGAGACCGTGACAAAACCAAGCAGAAGGTCACAGCCCGCTCCTCCGTGCAGATGTTGTCCCTTCCCTACAGCCGGAGGCTGTAATCCTCCCGGTGTTTGCACTGGATGTGTGCAAACACAGATCTCTCCCGTCCTCCATCCGCCTGCGGCGGTGAGGACCAGATGCATCGCTGCCCAAGCCAGGTGTTAGAAAGGGGGAGAGAGAGGAGCTAACCAGGGAAACCTTCAAAAGGTTATGTTCATGATGACAAATGTTGTGCAAAGGGTCATAAATGCACTTTCACGGAAACCCGCAGACAGAAGGGACGTTAGCCAGAGCTTCTTGGGATGGCACATTCCCCATCATTTAACACCCGTAATGGAACAGCGTCCTCGTATTTCTCATGACACTGTTATTCTTCTTAATGGGGATTAACAGCCTTTGGTGTTATTTCCTGCCTAGATTTCTCATGAACTAACATCCCCACATCAGATATTGTATTAGCCAATAATAAGAATAAATGACAGACTGCATAGTTTCTTGCCTGACAAGGGTGCTGCATTATCCCACCACACAAAGAGTACAAAGAAACTTCTGGGTTTTATTTATTGTTTTGGCTATTACATAAAAATATTACAGAAATAAAAACTCTGAAGAACTAGTATGGTGTGGTATTGCTCCAGTCATAATGTGCTAGTACACAATCAATTCTTATAAAAGCTTTTCTCTTTCACAGTAGTTTAGTTGTCCAAAGGGAAAAAATAATTTACTGCTTGTTCAATCCAGTACTTCTCTCCTATTATTTTAAAAAAATTATTCTACTTTGCATTTACCACATAAAGCATTCTTTGTTTACATTTTGACCATTTTAAATCTGTTTCCTCTTTAAGGACATAGAGGACACCCTTAGTCAAGTGAGCTCACCAACATGATGCTGACGGCTTGAGAAGAGTTCAGGTGTACATTTTATTTTCCTTGTTTCTGAAGCCAGCATGGGCTACCTGGATTTATTTCTATGTAAATTTACACTATTTCCACATTTTCAAATGAAAGCCTTACATAGCTTATAGACACAGACACGTATTCTGAACGCACCTAAATACAAGTTGGATGATGTCAAACTGGTTCACAGCCGGCTAGAAGCTACTCCGCAGTTGACACGGTTGTCAGGAAACTCTGCAGAGAAAGGTCGGAGCAGGTTGCCGACAGCAGAAGCGACCACGGCTACAAGAGGACCGGACGGTGCCGGCCAGCAGAGCCCCCTGCATCGACACTGCCCATGCTCTACCCGCCCGCGGCTGCACGGAGGAGCTTCCCCATCCCCCGGATAGAGCAGCCCCAGCACCTTCCACAACCTAAGATTTCTTGGAGAGGAACAACCTTAAATACTCAAGTACCTCCATTTATAGAGGATAGGATTATGCTCTAGGCATGTAGTTAATGCTTCCGTCTAGCAGATTTTTTCACATTTTCACAGATGAAGTACGCTCAGTAGTTCTTCTAAGAAAAAGTACAGTGTTTCAGTTGGAGACAGGCCTTAATTTATCATTAAGAAAGAAAAAAACCCTAACTTGTACATGATTTCTACACTGTCTTCCCAAATGTTTGCATCTTTAAAGTATGTGAGGAATAATCTTAAAAAGATGAGAATGAAAATGAGTGCATGAAATAGCAGAGCACTTGCCTGTATTAGTGGTATCTTCAGCTGACAAACCCACAGCTTAATTTTTACTTTTAAATTATCATCTTTTTAAAACCGGTTTACTGGTGGGGGAGAAGTCAGTATTTACTAGCAAAATGAACAGCGTTTAGAGGACTAGGTTTCCAATTCAACTTTTCACTTTCACCTCCTCCCCAAACAGACACGTAACTGAATCTAAAAACTCCTGAGATGAATTGCATGACCCGTACAGCCTTTCCCTAAAATCTTTTTAATGACAATGTCAAAGTCACTCATTTACTGTCTTTGGTATCACATAGAGATTCTGGACTGCATTCAAATCTCAGATGTCAGTGTTTTAAAATGGCACGATTACTTGATTATAAAAGGGATCTCTGCCACTGCATCACTTTGAAACGGGCAAAAGAGGTATCCAACTCTCTTCTAAATATGTTACCTATGTTGGCCTTGCTGTTGGTGTGATTCCTTCCTAACTTCTGCTCCAGTGATCACTGGTGATGCTCACGGTCATGGCAAGTGGTCTCTAGGTACATTTGCAGTATTTTCACTGATGTATTTTTCAACTAAAAGTGTGATGAATACACAGTGACCTGTGAATGATTTTGAGGGTTGACACTCATCTGTTGACCCTTAAAACTTTGAAATAACTACAGTAAAATATTTAAAGACAGGAATGAAAGATAATCTCTCTCTAAAACACAATTTAATGACTAGTGGGTATTAAAAAGCAACATGTGTGGCCATCCTAAAATACAGTGTCATCACTCCAACTCCAGATTAAATGTAGCAAAACCCTACTGCTAGTACTGGAATAAATATAATATTAGATTTAATGACTTTCCCATTACATTGCAAAATCCTTGCATCAGTGGCTGGAATTCCTGCTCAGTTTTACGGCCTGTCTATGAGACCACAGGTCCAGGTCACACTGCTGGACAGAACCTTTGAACTATTGCTTGGTTTGGATCTGGAGGTTAATGAAGAGCAGTAGAAATGGAGGTGTAATATAGCTCATCGCCTTAAGAAGCACACTTTTGGTCTCCAAGAATAAAAACCTGGGCTTGCTTTCTGCAGCTTATTGACAGGAACATCATGCTTGGATTATACTGCACAAGGGCTTATGGCTACTCATGCTGTTTCTGCATGGAAATTCAGCAATTGATCTGTGAAGTCCTAGACAGCCTGGGTTACATTCTCGAGACAAGAGATTGAAAATTTGAGGGTAGAAATATTTTACTGCACTGAAAAACTCTATGTTGGCCTTCACAGAATTACTTATAAACTCACTAAATTGTTTCAGGTGAAAAAAAAATCAAGTCTACATTTACAAGATCGTTGATAGCAATCTGTTTACCATTAGCCCCGCTTTTAGCACACAGTATGTATGGGAACCAGGTTCAAATCCACTCGCTAACTTGATTGATTGCAAGCAGGGATTTGAGCCCAGGTCATCACACTTTTTTCTCCCTGGTTCACTGCATGCTGAAGTAGGGTGCAAAAATTGAGTATGTCCCACAGAACTAACTGGGTGAGCCTGGCCCCGCTGTGCATGTCGCGTGCTGAGTAGATGCTCATTGGGAAGACAGAAGAGCTACATTTAGATCCATCCTGGTCCAAGTAACAGCAAGGCTGAACTCCCACTCAGCAATGCGGAGATGGGACATATGCAATTTCTCCTGTTAAAGCTGTTCCGCTTTTTTCACTGAATACTTAATATTCAACAAGAGAGGGAGCAAGTAAGTAACTCTCTTGCTTGACGGGGAATTCATTCAGGGCACGGGATGCCTGGGCTCTGTTCTCTGTGCCAGGGACCAGTCTGCAATGAGAAAGTAGAGCAGCATCAAAAGAAAGGGTGGAAAACCCTTCTCAGTCCTCTCTGGAATATCCTACAGGTTTGCAGTCAGAACAGTCTTTTGAAGGCTGATAGGTGAAAGTACCTGTGCCTTCCAACCCAAACTATTCTATGATTCTATGATTCTATGATTCTATGATTCTATGATCTCTTCCTCATCCCATTTTATCAGTCTAATTTGACGCTGCCTTTGCTTTCAGCTCAAGCGTGTTCTACAGCAGCACTTTACTTTTCGGTTGGAGCAGGATGCCTTGTTCCATTAGAACCAATTTCCCTAATTTTTCATTCTGATGGAAAAAAATGTTTTCAATTTCAGCTAATTCTTAAACAATTTTTAATATATTTTTATTTGGCTAGGGAACTGAAGCAAAGCACATACAGCTTACTCAAGGCCCTGCCCTTTCTTGAAAGTTTCTTACTGCTGCTGACTGTGACGATAGTGGAACTGAACCTTCTGAGTTTTAAGCAAAACAGATCAGTTAACGGTTATTTCCTGAATCGATTTCCTTTAATTCACTACAACTATTGGCTAAAAGTAGCCCAGGAGCGTTACAACTTGTATAGGGGTGGGAAGAGGGAAGGGATTGAGACACTCCAGACAGGTCTGCTCATCACCAGCAGGAGTTAACACTGGCTCCTCTGACAATCAAAAAATAATTTTAAGTTGTTATGCATATTCAGAAATGCCTGAGATCACGCTTGTAGGCACCCACACGCGCAGGATCCTCTTGTCTCCAGGAAAAGCGTGCCTTCCTGGAGGTTGATGCCATCCCACTATAAACCTCCCTGGATTTGATATTTATGTGCCCAGCTCTGGGTAGATCCCAGCGCTGTCAGTGATGCTTGACCTCCCTCAGAGAAAGTGGCTGGCAGTGAGACACTTCCAATGCAGCTCCCTGGATGCTGGACTTTGCTTCTGCTTTTTTTTTTCTTTGTTTTAGGAACTTCAGAAAAATCATCTACCTGACTCTTGTCAAATCCCAAATTCAGCTCTGTGAATTGATGCTATGGGTATGGTAGAAGGGGAACATTTGTGTTTGGGACTGAACAGAACTGCAAACGATAGGCTGAACAGACTGACACAGAGATGCTAATATTAACTGTATCCTCATAAATATTAAATGTCTTTTCTTTGATGACGGAAATTTCTTGTTATCACTCGATGTCCAAGTGCAAAGGTTGGTGCTTACTCAGCGAACTTCTTATGACAAGACATCCAGTAAGACAAAGCCAGTACTTAATGACAAAAAAATAATTTTGTGGCCTGGTGGTCATGGCATTCATCCAGGTGTGAAGACTTCTGGTTTCTGATTTCCCTTCCAACGAACAGTTAATAAATGGAGTGTGGGAAAGGATCAAAAGAAGAGATTGCAACACCTTTTCTTGCTTTTCCTGGGGTATCCTATGTATATACAAACACATATGGATTGAGAATGGATTGAGAGCAGCCCTGCAGAGAAAGACTTGGGGATACTGTAAGATGAAAAATTAGATAAGAGCTGGCAATGTGCGCTCGCAGCCCAGAAGGCCAACCGTGTCCTGGGCTGCATCAAAAGCAGCGTGGCCAGCAGGCCAAGGGAGGGGATTCTGCCCCTCTGCTCCGCTCTGGTGAGACCCCACCTGGAGTCCTGCATCCAGCTCTGGGGTCCCCAGCACAGGAAAGACATGGACCTGCTGGAGCAGGTCAAGAGGAGGGCAATGAAAGTGGTCAGAGGGTTGGAACAACTCTCCTATGAAGACAGGCTGAGAGAGTTGGGGTTGTTCAGCCTGGACAAGAGAAAGCTCTGGGGAGACCTTACAGCAGCCTTTCAATACATAAAGGGGGCTTTAAGAAAGATGGAGAAAGACTTTTCATCAGGTCCTGTAGTAACAGGACAAGGGGTAATGGTTTTAAACTGAAAGAGATATGATTTTTTGGAGTTACATAGAATGCATCTATTTTTAGTTAGACCTGGATATAGAACCCTCTGACAACATTTTGCTACCTTGTAGTAGAAATCAAATAGCTTTAATCAACTCAGCTCTTTCTGAAACATCTAAGGAATATCCTAGCACTTCTCCCACAGATTTCTGTCTGACTAGTGGTCATAGATGTAGTTCCCAAGGATCACATATAGGTATGTGACGATCTCAAAGTCAGTGCTTGATTTCTTTTTAACAGCACCCATATGGAAAGATTCACCTGGACCATCCCAAGAGGATGATGGCTCACTAGGGCTTCCCACGTAACACCTCATGGATGCTACTTTATGACCATAACGCTACATTCTTCAGAGAGGTCCCGGCCATCTTTTTGTCGTCAGATGCTGGCTGTAGCTTTACTAGATGCCCTTTCTGGTGCCCAATGAGCATTTCCGTGCTTCCATTACTGGCTTGGTGTTGCAGCTCTTTAATTCATTCTGTCACTTTCTCCACTATTACGGCTTTGAGAGTTTATTTGCTGCAGGCAACGGAGAGCTTGCACAACAGTGTGACATGAAATGTAGTGCTAGGCGGCTAGTACCTACTGTTGGTGCGCTGCTCCAGTCCAGCAGCACGGTCTGTGTGTGTTTATCTCTTCCGTTTGCCTTTTCAATATATTTTCTTGGCAATCTTGACAGCTGCTTCTGCTTTGCCGTTAGACTGGAGGAGATGCTGAGAAGGCACGATATGGTCAAAGCCTGCTGACGTTGTACACTCCTGACATGCAAACTAAGGGCCATTATCCATAATAACTATTTCTGCAGCCCTCTCCCAGGCAAACTCAGCCTTATGGCCGTCAGTGATAGAAACTGCTGCTTTTTTATGTAAGGGATCCATTTCCCAGCCGCCAACAAAAGCACTCTGCATTCATTAAGGCAGGAGGGGAAAAACGAAGACGAGATGAGCTGTGGGGTTTTGTTTAACCTTATTCCTTAGGGACACCGGCCTCCTTACAGCCGCCATCCAGTAGACCAAGCGCTAAGTAGCTCAAAGCAAGATGGCTCCCTTAGGGAACTAATGGAGTATTTACACAACGAGGCTGCTGACAGCCTGTCTGTATTAATACTGGTTAAAACAAAACTTGAGACACACAGAGCACAGGTTGGCAATTTAGAGGAGTAAGCTGACAGCATTGGAAAATAAAGAGAAAACAGAGAAAAGAAGAGATGTAGTCTCAGAAACATTGGTTTTGCTGAAATGCTGCTAAATATCAACAGATTTCAAGGCCCATGACAGAGTGAGAAAATGAACTTCTGAAAAATTACGTGTGTTCAAAAACCAGCTTGGGACCATTTCTTGTGCGAGGCGACCTACGTCCCTAACGGAGACCCAATGATTCAGCCATCGCCACTGCTAAAGGAAGAGTCCTTTGTACCTGTCAGCTGACATTAGCCGTAACCCTCATAAATGTCTTCACCGGAGACGGGTGTGCACACCCTCCTCTCCAGGCCGCTGGAGGCCGGGGAACGGCTGGGGAGGCTGCGGGGTGCCTGCTCGCCCCTGCACCTCCCTGGCCACGGGGCCAAAGCCCTTCTGCAGCAGGGGAGGAAATCTGCCTCCCTCCCGGCCACACGCTGAATTAAATCGAGGCGCTCACGCTAACTGGCACTCAAGAATACTCTCCTTTTCGATACTGCGGTCAACGTCAGCTTCAGGGGAAGAGGGCTACATTTTAGAGAGGGCAGGGGACGCTCTTAGACGAGATGCATAAGTGAATCGTAATTTTAAACAGCTCTGCCGGGAATACAGCAAAATCTCTGCTGTGCAACCACTCTGTCCTCTGCAAAAGAGGGAGGCCTTTCCACCAAGACACGCAAATAGATGCCACTAGTTCAAGCAAACAGATTTTCTCTGGGCTTCAGTTTCGTTACCAAGACTAGAAGAGGGATCAGCTTCAACTGTGTGTTTTTATCTGTTGAGCTCCAAAAATGTTAAACTTACATTGAACGTAGAAAAGACAGAGCTTTAAGAAGCTTTTGTTTCAAATAAATGAACAATGCTATCAGAAATATGAAGTATGGCATTCTGAAGTATGATATTGCATTTCAATTCCCCTGTCGGTCAGGGATCTTTCATGATGAAAAGTTGTTTATAAATTTAAGGCAATACTAAGACACCATTTTTCTTTTTTATCAAAATGAAGGAAATATTTACATTTATTCTCTTTTACATGGTTACAAGTAAAAACAATATACATAAATACAGTATGGGCTAAAGGGCTATAATTCTGCCATGCACTTATCTTTTATTTTGCATGGTGATTTTGTTCTCCCCCCCCCCCAACTGCTGCAAGTCGTTTAATGGATTTTATGTTGCACAGGTAATCTTAAGGGTTTTAAACTTTTCATTTTCTGTTCTGCTTTAACACTGATCTCATTGTAATGGCAATTTTTTGTTTTACATCTGGGTCATATGTGTCATATGGAATGTGTCACATCATTAGCTTATTCACTCCAGTCTCTGTACACTTGCTAAATATACCTAAGAGAAAGTCACCATGCTGTGAAGATGACAAGATGCCAACACAAATCTACATTCAGTTTTGCTCAATGTCAGGTACGAGGCCACATCTCACAAGGTACAGGTAAAAGGTCACGTCTAGTGAGACCCTTCATCTCGCATCCCTTCCGTCCTCCCAGCCAGAGGAGATCAGACTAGTTCCCTTGAAACTAATGACACAAAGACTTTGCACTGGTGTGTTTCCTTACAGCCTTGTTCATAATTCAGAACAAAATGCGACTTTAAAAAAATACCAGGGTCTCTAAAAAATCTAAATGTCAGTGTGTCTAGGAAAAGTGTAATTAAAGATTTTAGCTTTGTAATGCCACACTGACAGACAAGCAAAACATGTCCTGTGAAGTGTCAGCAGAACAACTTTGACATATGTCAGTGACATGTCCTTCCCTGAAATACTGTGTTTAGTTCTTGCTGTCTAACTCTGGGTTGTGTGAGAACTTGTCAGCTCTGAGGTCCCGATGGCTGTGTCTTGACTGGAGAAGACCTGTTAATGCCCAGTTGTGCAACATCCTTTGCTTAGATTTTTTTAAGCACCATCCAGTGCTTGGATTTCTAGTGGAGAAGTAGGTATGTAGGCAGAAAGGAAGACACAATATTCGCCAGAAATCCCTCTGAGAACTGGGAGATCAGGACTGTGAGGTGCCCCGAGGAACGCAACTGCCCTACGGTTAGGACAGAGACCAAATGAGGACAGAGTGAAAATAGGAGTTGAAATATCTGGTAAAAATGATAAGAGGCATGGGTGGACTTCCAGATGAAGACAGATGGGAAAGATTTGAATTGCTTAGCTGAGGCAAGAATGGGTCACAGATTATTGCAGCAAAAGTCAATTGGATGCTGCCATTTGCCTTTTCTTGCAATACCAACATAAGGGAACAGTTGATGACGCTGAAGACAGATTTAACTTTTTTTAGGTGAAACATAATTAAACCGTGGCATTCACTGTCACGAAGTAATGAGAAAAGCCTGGAGCTTAGCAGGATTAAAGAGGGACCAAACCTTTATATAGGTAACGAGAACACGTTCCGTTACCTTAGTCGGCAAACACAGTTTTCTTAACGAGAAACGTAAAGCCTCACATTTCAGTGTATAAAGCAACTAGAAACCTCGAGACTGGGGAGGCAGTGCTCCCCCCCAGCCAAGTTATTTGGAACCTCAGTGCCTTGTCTTGAGGCCAGAGGCGGGATGCTGGAGCAGACAGACAGCTGGTCTTGCCCGGAATGGCAATTCCTACATTTCAGTGTTTATATGTAAAAAGTAACAGCTCAGTTATAACCAAAACAAATTTGAGTGAGATCAGTTGATAAAGCAAATCCAATCATAAAGAAGAGAGAAAGTATTATGTGTACGCAGTAAATTCTTGTACGGAAAGAAAATAAATAAAACCAGTTAAAGTAAATACAGCCCAGTAAAACTGAATAATGTCCAAAGCGCTCTGATATAATTCTCACAAATGAAGGTGTCTTTCTGTTCCGGCAGCCTGTGCCGAGGCACACAGAGTACAATATTTTCTCCAACAGTAACAAGCAATTGTCACAAGACCATGAGGCATTTTTCTGTTCTTCCTAAAATTCTTAAAGCAGCAGGTCCAGATCGGGGAAAAACACTCTTAGCCACAGAAGACTGCTTCCCCAGCCGGTGCAGATTGCTGCAGAGCCTTTGACGTCAATGGAACCATACCGATTTATACCAGCTGAAGATATTTCTGCTCAGTAAAAACCTTCCGTAAGATGGTATGTCCCCCAGCTAATTTTATTAATTCTTATAATTATGTTTATTCTCAAGTCTGATCCTAGTGCTTGAATGGGAGAAGGAACCACTGAAATTTAATTTTACAACTCTGAAAAAACATTTGTTCACATTCTTTGAGTTGTGAGACAAACAGCTTTTACTCTGCTCCCCCATCAGTTCAAACAAATCTGGAAAAGAGCAGAACCAAGTGTTGTTATATCTATTTGCTGGTTTACCTTGCTTCTTCTTATTAGTTTATAATAAAAAACCCCAGAAGTTTTATCCCCCTCCCCCCCCTCCCCGCAGCTTTAAAGGCAAATTTACAAGTCACTCATATAGGATATAAGTTCAGTCCTTTGGGGATTCTACTTATATTTTCTTTTTCATTATGGATGTTTATTATTTGTTCTTTTTTACTAATGAATAGATTTAATTTAACTTAAATTTGTGGATCATTTTTACTGTCCAATTTTTCATCTTGAGACTGCAGAGGTCATGGCCACAGGAATCTTCAACATGTTGCTGTATAAAAAGCTGTACATGTCTGAATAAAATGACCTAATCTAAACAATTAAATCTTGGAAATGAACGTAGAACAAGGTGGAGAAATGATATAACTGTGCCTCTCTTTAACTAGTGAAAGGCAACCTTTCCAAGTTGAATTTCCACCATATATTCCCTCATAGTTCCCTTCTGATCACTCTCCCATGTAACACTGGATGAGCAAAGTAAAATAGCTTTGTACAAAGAATATTGAAAATACTGGTCTGTGCCTTCTGACAGCAATCTGCGTCTCCTGTTTCTCAGCTCTCGCTTTGAATAAGTGTAGCCTTAGCTGCAAACAAATTACACTGCAGATTTGTAAATCCTGAGATAAATGGCTGCATACAGATGAAGGCAAGCAGTACCAAAATTAAAAAGAAATGCATTACAGTGGTTTGAATGCACAGTGCAACACCACCAACAATTTAGTCCCATAAACCAAATTTAAATACAGCAATCGATGACAAAACCAAAACCAGGCAGTGAAAGACCCAAGCTAAGCCCAACAGCTCCCACACTCAGAACAAGAAGTCCGGGGTTTGCAAGAAGCCTACGCCCGCTATCTGCCCAAATAGATCAGGATGGGAGAGCAACTCTTTGGCTAGTGGCTTGTCTGTCAAAACTGATAAAGGTCAAGCTGACTGACATCCTTCCTGGAGTTTGAAAAGTGAACAGAATACTTTTTTTTCCTCCTTCCTCAAAGAAGAGACTGTGAAAAGCAAGTGCTTGAGCAATTACTTTCCCAAGGAGCGTACTGTGGCCTTCAATCAGCAGCCAGCCAGTCCGGGGTGACTCACTTCATGTCACCAGAGCTACTTCTTTTCACAGTGATGCAACTCAAGTTCTCCACGTTACTGTAGTTTTAATGCACAAGAGCCTTGCAGCCACTCGTGACACACAAGGTGGCAAGTGTACTCCCCGTGAGGAAGCTCTGGAAGTGAGGGACTGCCTCATCCCTAAACACTCCTACTTATTAGGATTTCAATGCAGTTATGCCATGCAAAAAAAAGTACAGAAACATGGATAAAATGTGGGAAACCCTCCTATACCAGGTTCTACATGCTGGTCCTCTGAATGCTGCGTAATACATTGGCAGCTAGGTGGAAGACTGAAACACTTGGTCCCTCAAACCCAGATCTGAGCACTGATGGATGCTCTTGGCTCTACTGAGCTAGTCAAGAGGCAGTATGGTACCCACTGGCACCGTGTGCTTCATATGGACCATCAAGGTGGAAGGAAGAGCTCCTCCAGTGTCCCTGTGTCCATTGGTCTCAGCAAAAAAGAGAGGCCAGGAGAGGATTTTGTCTCCTCTCCCCGCCTCGGGCTGCTGGGGAGAGTCCACACCCTGGCAGAGCTCCCAGAGCCCTGTGCTCTGTCGTCAGGGGAGGGACAAGGAGGAGAAGGAGGAGAAGGAGGAGAAGGAGGAGAAGGACATCCTTGTGCTCTCAGCCCTGCAAATACTCTTCTCTAGCCTCAGTGGGCAGCGAGAGATCTCGCTCCCTGTCACAAGGAGCCTTGGATGTTGCATAGGAAGGGTGGGAGGAAGGCAAGGGAAGGAGAGAGGGAGGAAAGTCAGAAAGAGAGGCTCTTTGCTCACTGCAAAGGTAGGGAAAGAGATGTGAGAGCAGAGGGGGAGAAGGGCCTGCCGTGGGGCTCCCTGAAGTCACCTCAACAGAGCAGATGAGCATGGATGTCTGTGTTTGCAAAATTGAGGCCTCAGTGTCCCGTGCCTAACACGCTGCTGCTTGTCCTGTTGAGCATGTCTCTTTTATTTGGGTAGTTAAGTGGAGAATAAATCTGTTTTAGAAAAGATACCAGACATTTTCAGGCAGCAGCAATTATCCAAACCATGTCAAAGGTTGGTCTAGGCTCAGTTACAGATGATCAAGGGCAATGCTCTGCTTCACAAGTTCAAAAGCTCTGATTAATATTTGCAGCTACTATGCAGCTACAATGCAATACAAGTCTAGCCTTAGGGCTTTTGTGTTTCTTTAAAGCGTTAGCCATTAATAGGCTAAGTTTACCGCTGGGATACAGAGCACTGGCCCAGCAATGCAGCTCGAATGTATTTATTTTCCAATCTATGGTTTTCAAGTACAGTGTATCATTTCTACAAGGCTTTAATGACAGCCAAGAGGTGTACATTATAAGCAACAAATTTCTATTTCTAATGGAGCTCGGTTCAGATCAGAGAGTGATTTATTAGCTTTCCTCAGCTTTTACTTGTATTTTGCTAGAGAGATCAGAAATTTAGATTTAGATCTAAAATTCACAGGATAGCATCAAGAGCCTTGTTTTCAAAGAAGTCAAGATTTTTTTAATCTTAAATTTACAAATGTTCCATCCTGCTTAAGGTCAATCATTCTGAGGAATAGTGAGTATCTGCCAGCCGCTCTGGACTATCTCATTAAAATGAAAGCATTTAACTTCTAAAAGGAAAAAAAAAAAGGTATTTTTGAGAGCATACATATTTAGTGAAAAAGCAGAAGGAAAGACATTTGTCTAAATAAGTAACTCTTAGCAAAGTGTTTATTACTACGGTTATTGTCACTAATAAGAGAAATAACAAGGACAAGACTATTTGTTGCCAGCCAGCGGAGCAGGGACTGCCCTCCGCAGCAGAAGACAAAGACAGCGTCCACCTATCTGTAACCTGTCAGTTGGACATAAAGTACGACCTATTCTAAGAGCCACGAAGCTTCGCCATTAAGTCTAGCACGCGGGGTCCCAACGCAGTCAGCTGGCAAACGTCCAGGAAAGGATGTCTGTTAATTAGGGTTATGATAAAGGGCCTAAAATGATCACTGGATCATTCCGAGATTAGCTCCTGTCCTGAATGGTACGGGATCGAAAGGCAGGAGGAAAACTAGAATAAAGATGACAAAACCTAGAAAGAACTGTTTACTATTTGAACAATTTACAAAGCAGATGTTTCCTGGAGGTGGAATCGAAGAAAGCTTGCCACAGATAGCAAAAACTGTTATTTCTGACATATTGAAGCACTATAAAAGACGTTCCCACTGGAATCAATTCATTAATAAACCACTTAGAATAACACCAAAATTTGAATATTAGAAATATAATGCCACAATGTGCTCTGAATATTAATTAAAGCTGTGCTAAAACCCCCGCACAACCCCCTTTCTTACCATCTAACTGAACCGAGTAAGAAAGAAAAATATTAAAACAAATAGAATACTAACAAATAGCGTATGTTGGTTGTGACAGAAATATTAATGTACTATCTACCAGTGTCATTTATTTTATCCTTGCTCAATCCATTTATTTGTGGTTGCTATATCAGTAAGGATAGACTTTAATATGGAAAAAATAATTAAAAAGTAAAGAGGAGAAGGGCATTTTCAGCTTGTACCTCTTTCTACAACATCTCCTTGACACAAGAGTCCATTTCTGCTTATTCATGGCTCTATTCTGTCACATAGACCTGTTTGTTCTCGCTGGAAAATCTGAGGACAGTAAGAGCAGAGTGACTCAAGTTTACACGATCAGATGAATTTTTTCTTCCTCTAATGGAAAAGACAGACATTAACTCATCCCTCTCTTTACATAGATTTATTATGTTCAATAATTGTCTGTTATTATTACTGTACATTGTAATCTATTTCTAATGAATCCCTCTTGGTTATGGTGAATCAAGTCTTGCATAATAAATTCTAATCTGTTAGTCATTATCTTTGTTAATATTTTACAGTCTACATTTATTACTAAGATTAAGAAATAGTTTGTACAGTGCTTGGTATTTTCACTATTTTTAAGTGCTATCTCTTCTAATTAGCGATCTCTCTGAATTTGCCTTTGCCTTATTAGATTAGTACCAATCATGCTGGAAAGATCAATGTTTTCAGTCTTTTTTTGAAGTCTTCTGCTGGGAAACACAAATTACAAAATTCCCATGTTTTTTTAGAATGGGTGTTTCTTCGTGTGGCGTATCAGCTCATCTGATTGATGCTGCTTGGGTTCAAGGCTGCAAGCAGATGCATGGGACTGGAGCTGACAGGAGCAAAAGTGGCTGCACACAATCACATCTGGGCATTCTCCAGCGATTTCTCTTTTTCAGTTCTGGAAGACAGAGGTTTCTTTGGGGGAAGTAGTAAATCTGCTCAAGCTTTAAAGCTGCTTCCCATCTACCAGTTAGAAGGGTTTGGAGTGCACTCTCCAGTCTCCTATTTGTAATACTTTTTACAGTTACAAATGTCTTGGCATAGAGATAATAACTGGGGAGCTATTATCAGGTCTTGTAATCTCATTACAAAACAGCCGTCGCTGGCTTGATGCGAGTTAGCCACGGAAGAATCCACACTCTGCATTAAAACACTGAGGGATACAGCGCTCAGCCCCCATTTAATTAGATGCATGGTAAGAGTTTGTTTAATGTCACGCCCATAAGCATTACTGCAGTGAAGTGAGGGAAGGGGCCATTTCAGCCGGCTGAATAATTCCTGAACGGTATTATGTGCCTGAAGAACCCCCTCGAGTCCTTCATTGCACATCCTTACGCGGTGGTGAACATCTCTGAGCAGGCTGCCATCAGGGCTGCTGTCGCTAGAAGGGACCAGCAGCGCCTTTGCCAAAGCTGTTTGTGCCTTCTGCAGTCTCTGTTCGGGCAAAGGGTTAAGGGTGGGTGAGCGATGCTCGCTTTTAGTCCCCCTACAAACGCTTATTGGCATTTGGCAATTAGATTTGGCAATTAGAGCCGGCTGGTAAACTTTTGATGATAAGCAATGGAAAATGCTGATTTGTTCAAGCTTTTAATGGGAACATATTGGGTTCGATTAAGTGTTTTTGGAAGGGGACCTTAGGGCACAATGGACTTATGGTAAAAAATTGTAAGCCTTTGCAATAGATGAGTAATTAGGTACTCACCCAAGGTCCCACTTTGCTTTATTGGAGCAGAATCTGTACTTTTATATATTGGGGAAATATCTGGTCTGATCTGATCATGTGTACTAGTGAAAGAATTCTGCCTGGAGGGAGGCAAGGATCTCTCCATCACAGAAATCTTCAAAAGGTCTCAAAGTGAACCTGTACCACCATCCTGCCACAGTATCTGTAGGACAGCAGAACCCCTCTCTGTCCGCCTCTAGGAGCACTTCAATGAGTCCTGTAGTCTACCCATAATTTCTCCTGGATGTCTTTCTTGAGACGTGACCTGTTTTTCAGAGCCCTACCTTTTTGTAGCATTTGTCAATGCTTTTTATACTGCTAGAAATCATTTTTGATTTATCTTTTCCTAATCTCTCAGAAGAGACCGTTTTCTTCAGTTGCCATTGCTCTACCTAATACACTCTATAGAGCAGCTTTCCTTTCAGCAGTTCCAAAGTGTTCTTTAGTATGTGGTCAGTATATAACCATTTCTATTATTACCAGTGTGTTCTTTGTAACCGATGCCCAATGAGCATTATTAAACCAGTGCGAGAAGGATTATATTGAACAGCTGACTCCTCAGCAGCGTCTTCCCCGCTGGAGCGCGGAATCTCTGTCCAAGTTTACACACTGCGTTGCAAACGTTCACAGCAAAGTGGAAGGAAGCAGGAACGGGCAGCAGGCAGAGATGGCTAGGAAACACCGGCTGTCCTTCAACGTGCAAAATATCCATCCCCCAAATCTGACATGTCAACACTGGTTTACCACGGTTATATCAATGAAGAGGAATTAATGAGTGAGACGACTCAGGCCCCTTCCCCCACTTCACTGGTGACTCTCATCCCTGATTTACGTGCAAAATTCACTGTGGTGAACTTAATCATCACCGAAGGGAACAGAAAACACCTGGCAGAGGAATGACAGCCTCAAGAAGTCGTGCGCAGCTGCCTTTTGCTGCGCTGTGGTACGGGCAAATATGCTAGAAAGGTTAGCTTTGAAAGCAGCACACGGCAAAACTCGCATCGCAGCCATTTAAGCAGCAGTTCCTCCAGCTGAAGGAGTTTTCTTTTCTATGGACGTATGACACCTAGGTTATGAAGCTCCAAGACTGATTAAGGCCTTTGGAAACTTCCATAACATAAATGTTTACTCTGAACAAAACTAGTCACAGCTGCTGCACTGATGGAAAAAGATCAACCATGGAAACTAGGAAAAACCAAACAAGAAAGAGAGCAGATAGTAATGTGCACGTAGCCAACAGATCCTCCCTAACTGTGGAGCCTTCTCCGGGACTTGAGAATCATCCGTAAGGTCACAAGTCTCCTGAACTTGCTGGGAAATCATGCTTCGTCACTGCACTTCAAATGGTGGTATCTTCTTTTAAGAATAAAAAATTCCAAGAAATGATTACACAGTTATTATCAGTTCTGTGGTGCTATCCCCATTTCACAGGAAAACCGAGAAACACATGAGGATTCAATGAAAATTCAGAAATTAAAAAGTATGCGTTTTTGAGAGACCAAATTAAATACTATTTTCATCTCCAGGAACGATATTCTCTCTCTACAGAGAAAGGGAGAGAGGAGCACAGAAGTACCACCCCAGACAGAAAAAGTGAAACAAAATACAAAATGCTGGAGCTGTGTAACTTCTGAGACAGGGTATACACCTGGTGGAGCGTGAGAGTTAGGAGAGAGACTTCAGAGGAAGACAGAGGTTTCCTACTCCCTTTGAAGTGAGGAAGAAAGACAGAAAAGGAAAGGGAGAGATCAACGAAAGATTAGAGAAAAAGAAAGAAAGATGAAGTAAGAAGGATCAGAAATAAAGAGGAGGAAAAGTAGCAAGATTCATTCCTAGGGAAAAGAGAAATGAAAGAGGAAGGAGGCAGAAGCCAACAAAGAGGAGAAAGTAAAAATAAAGGAATAAGAGGGAAAAAGTCACTCGTACATGTGCCTACTGAAAGCCATTGAAAATACAGTTCTAAAGTCATCAGAAATATCTGCTGGGAAACATCAGATACGTGTCTGTGCAGGAGAAAATTGGGAGATCTGCTTGCACTTGTGAGATGAGCATGAGGGATATCATTGATAGCCATGGGAAAGAGGATAGCACATATATTTCTATAGTCTTCTGAGATGAGTCTCATATTTCCCCCTCTGTGAGAATAATGCACTCACTGGTTGCATATATGGACATAGGAAGAGTATGCAGATGTGTGCACACATGCACACACAAAGTATAGCATTTAGAAATGCTTGGATTGGTTCCATGGTAGTTGAACAAAATGAGGCTAATAAAATATAATTAAACATTAATTACTGTAACTATCAAAAATAATTGACTTGTACAAAGCACAGCACTCCTATTAAAAAGGGACCTAAGGGTAATAAAAAACATATACTATTCTGTAATGCAGACATAATAATTGCAATGAAGCAATTAAATTTATAGGCAACTGTTAAAATTCTTCTGTGACTATTTAAAAGTGTGAGCACTAGACAGATTTGGTCCAAAACTGTCTACTATAAGGCAGTCTTGGTATTAATAAGGAGTAAATATTACCGTTGAAAAATCAAACCAAAGGTGCACTGCTGCTTGAAGTAAATTTGAAGTAAAACTAGCTGGAGCTGTCATAAAAATGCTGCTGCGTGTGTCCCAACAAGTCATCCTTCTTCTGTCAGCTTTTCTTTCTAAAAATCTTATGAGCATGAGAGAGCCAGAGCTGGCAGATGAAAGCAGGAGAGCTGAGATCTTCCGCTGGTGTGAAGCTACACCACCTCGCTCGCTGCCTCATGCTTTGCTGGTTTTAAGAGTGAAGGAAAGAACTAGCCTCAGTGCAGGCAGAACTTGGGGGGAGACACAGACCAGTTGAACCCAGGTCACAGTAAGTGAAAGCAAGCCCACGTAAAGAAGAGTATTTCATCAGCAAGTGGGGCTGAAGTGGAGCTGCAGACTGAAACAGTTCGTGCCGAGGACCCCCCTACTTGCATTTCAGCGTGTTTGACTTCAGACTAGTGCTTAGCCTGCTTCTCAGAGTGCCCATCAGTGTCTGGAGTGCATTAGGTGTGTTTCTGGAATGAATTTTTGGTTTACTTTCATCTGAAAGGAATCTAGCTTGCGCACTCTAACGCTGCTCTGCGAGGCGAACCAAAGTCTGGTGAGTGGGGACGGCCAAGAGATTGACTTCAGAAGTAACTCCTGATCCAAAACAGGGCACTGACGTAGATGCACCTGAAAAACAGCTTTATGCTTTTTTGTTTTAACTTTTACTTTTAAGGTGCAGGATAGGTATTTCATTCCCTTGTGAAGAGCTTGTTCGCTTAGCTTGCCTTCAAGAAAAATAAAAGTTCAGGGTTTACATGGAATGTTGTCTTCTTGAGTTAGGGGCAGTGCTAACGGCAGGGCACAATCGGAAGGGGCAGCGATAGCGATGAAGACAGCATGAGTCCGTTTTGCAAAGACAAGTGACAACACCACACTGCAGACAGCACTTCTGTGTGTTCTCACTCTGGGAGTCCTCATTCACTCCCTCCGCAGCCTCTCCTCCTTTGCTTTGGCTGCAGCCAAAATTGACTAGTTACTTGGCTGTTCATCGCTCACCTTTCTCATTTAATCTCATATATTCTATTTACTTGGAAAAGTTTTTGTTATAGTACACACAGAATAAAAGAGTTGGAATGGAAACAGACAAAGTGCAGAGCACAAAAGTTCATTTTCCTGATCCTATCTTTAATCAAGGAAACAAGAAGCATTGAAAATTTTAGAAAAAGGAAAAAGAATACATTTCACATACTTCTTAGGCTCTACTCCTTCTCTACTGCTAGTGTGTTGGCAACAGCTTGATAAGTTAGTGACTTCACTCATTTTAAGAAAATGTTGGCATTCTTATATAAAACAACGACTAAAAAGGAGTTAAATTTTTAAGGCAGATGCAATATATCCTTGTGAGTTGGTGGAGATGCCATGACATAAAACATATTTGGCATATGGCGCCTTCACTTGCTCTACAAGAAAAAATATTAAATGTAGCAAGGTAAAGTCAGTTGAAATGGTAAAGGAATGACACTGCCATCTGAGAAATTGTCATTACTACAAGAAATTATCATTACTATCTTCAATTTACTACAATCCACCAATCAAACTTACATCTACCAACCAGCTCTGCTTTTAGGACATTCATTCATTCATTCATTCATTGAAAAATGTGCCATCCCAAGAGCCAGCTGAAGGGGCTAAAAGGATCCTGGGTTTGGCTGTGTCTCTTGGACTCAGTGCTAAATCATAGCATAGCATAGCGTAGCGTAGCATAAGCATAGCATTGCATTAGAATGACAAGAAAGTGAAGAAAAGTCTTTTTTATTTCAGCTGCTCTCCCCCAGTTTTGCATGTCATGCTATGCTTTTGGTTGGGGGTTGGGCTGCTCCTAAGCTATAAATATTTCTCTTACATAACCAATTAATCAGCTAAAAAGTCAAAGAAAACAACTATTTTTAGTATAATATTGCTAGTCATGCTTCTAGAGTGTTATATTTTTGCTTTTAAATAAAAGGACTTCTTCATTCTGCAGGTCTTTCCCATCAATGTGTGGGACTGTGCCAGTTCAAGCAACTTTTCTGTATAAAGAACACTGATTAAGGATCCAAAATTCCAGGCAAGCTTTATTGTCTCAGTGTTGCTACTTGAACTGCTTGCAAAGTTTCTGCAAAAAGATTTAAGCTATTAAGATATAACGCCCTAAGTATTTTTCAGGCTTTGGCTCTTTCAGCCCCAAAAGAATGAACCAATCAAAGAATTTTGAAGAAAAATCATATTGTTAGGCAAAAACTTGATTTTTCATCAAAAAATGTTTTAAATGCAAATTTTGACTAGCTTTCATTCCTACTGGACATGGACTTGGCTTTTAAAATGTCTTCTGCCAACTAACCAGACACAAGAACAATTACAAACTGGCCTATGGAGCCAATCCTCAATTATTTCAACCTGGAATTACACAGTTTTAATTCAAATTGAGGCCTTAATTCTTAACTTTTAAAATAATTTTTAACATTACAAATACAAACTGTATCCCCAAATTCTATACTAAAGCAAATCAAAGTTGTGAATTATAAACTCAAAAGCTGCAAGAATGTGACTTCTTTGTTGACAGAGGGAAGACAGAGTGGTAAAGCAAAATAAGTCTGAAAAATCTGAAACCCAGAATGAAAAATTTAACGTCAGATGGTTTAAGTTCATCTAGTTCACCTAGTTTCAAAGCAGAACACTCGTCTTGAATATATCACACTTCTACCTTAAAAAAGATCTGGTGGCAGCTGCAATCCCCGGTCCAGTTAACGCTGGATCTAGTTGACCACCACGTGGGGTCTGGTGCCATCTGAGGACCCTGAGGTTCCCTCAGCTTTCGACTCCTGTTCCAGACGAGCCTGGGTATCACAGGTCCTAGGCCACATCTGCCCACCTCTTGGGGACACCTCGCTGGCTTACATTTCAAATGACCTCGGGGATACCTACATGGGAGCACATTTCACCCCCATGGGATGTGACCTGGTGGATGTTCATTGCATGGAGCTGTGGACAGAGAGAAGAGCTGAGCTCTGGATGACATGACAGGCCCACTCTGGTCCCTAGAGTATGGGCCTCTGACTCTAGGATCTTTTGATTTCGCACCGAAAATATAAGGGTGCTTTGTGCCTCTAAGGGGCGGATGCCAACGGGAGGGATGAAAGCACTCTCTCTACCCTGCAAAGGTGTACCAGGGTTAGAGGACAGAATCCAGCAAAACCAGCCCTACCTATGGACAACAGCTCCTCATCAATAATATCCACATGTATTAAAACACCACAAAATGAAGCAATTTTTTTTTTCAATATCAGTTTGGTTTCTCCTCTAAGATACAGATAATTTTTGAGCAAAGGTCTGTTTCTACAGGATGTTGTGGTCAGGAAGGTATTGCAGCCTTTCTTCATTCAATAAACGAGTCTCAGATTAAATGAGCACCTGTATCATTCCTGAATGTTTATCTACAACATGAACTTTCATTTTTTATTAAACATTATCATACACAACCAAATGAATAGAATTTTCCTGTATTTATTTGCATGTGAGACTGGATTGAGGTACGGGAGATTAAGTACACTGGGGAAAAAAGAACAATCGATGGTGGCGGTGACGAAAAAGGCAAAATGATTGTTTGCAGCCACAGCGCAGTATTTGAAAAGCAGGGCCTCACCAAAGAGAGCTTGCAGTTTTAAAAGGATCAAATGGCTCCCGTTAGGTTAAGGGTAACTTTCATACAAAGCAAGACGTGAGCGGCAACGGATTGTGCTGTCTGGCTGCCAAGATTTATTGAAGATAAAGGCAGCAAGCTAAATCGTTTTCAGGGGAAATCCACCTCAGGATCTGGGAAGTTCTTGCTGCGTCTGATGTGTTTGCTACATCAGAGGCACAAGAGATGAGCCGGTCTTTGAAGAAGAGAGCAGTCCGTACAATACCGAGGAAGGCGAGCAGCGGGACACTATGATAGCCCCCTCAAAACCAAAATTTTCCTGCTAATACAAATCCCATCTGGCAGGTCAGGCATGTATGCCCTCTCATCCTGCCACGACCGACCAAGACCGCAGCTCACAGCCTATCATGCCAGGCAATACGCAACTTTGTAATTAGTTCTATGGGAAAACCCAACAATCAGAAACTCTCTGTCTTCTCGGTAGCAGTTGTTATTCTTTTCCCAGAGAAACTGGAGACAAATACCACTTTCAGCTATGCTAAATTCTTAAAAGAAGAAGTGAGGAAACTCCACAGAGTGCAATGAAAATGTTCTAAAAATGCAAATAAGGAGTGACATACAACAGAGAAGAAGGGAAAAGCTTTTTCCCAGGGAACATCAACTCCATTATTGAATGTAATCCCAATACGTTTATAATAAACCCATTCCCTCGAACAATTCCTCTTCTTTTTGAATGACCCTTTAAAAATAGCTATAGATCACAGTAGTACTATATTAACAGTTGACTTCTCTGTGTGATTAACCTAATTGTATTACCAAAATATGTTTAAAATGTATACACTTCACACAAAAACGGGGCAATAATAAAAATCTGGTAATGTGTGAAAAGCCTTGTGTCTGAATCTCACCAAATTTAAACCTGCTGAACCCAAGCCTCCTCTTCAAAACACACACAACGAGCAAGGGAGTTTTTTTAATTCCATGATTAACAAGAAAATTATTTCTTGAAAGCTAATTTATATGACATTGCTGCTTCAGTAAAACTGAAGTGAGCCAAGATGACTGCGTGCTAAATTTTGCCAGTGTGGTAAAAGTGATGTCAAGAAATAAGAAAAAAATACCATCATCATGTTCATTTAATGGATAAAACATGAAGTGAGCAGCAGTGGAGATAAGCACCCTGGAGGCTGTTTGGTTTGTCACAACGTGCACACACAGTAATCCCTGACAGTCCTTCTTGGTAAAGAGGGGTTTTTTCCCCTTGCTTTTTGCTAATGCAGAGCAAAGCTGTGGTGATTGCTGCTTACTAATGCATTAGACTTTTAACAGTGTAAACATGAAGGCAGTAATTCAGAGAACACTAAACTTGAAAGACATAGCAGACATGTAAAGTTAATTTGATTTACGGCATAATCAGGAGCAGAGTTCTCTTGCTTTTCCTCCCAATCTAAATCTGACCCCAGAAAAATCAAATTTCTGCCTCCCCACAAATCCAAGCAGCTTCCAGTCCTTTGTCTTATGTGGATGTAAGAAGAGCCAAATTTGACCCAGACCTTGATGTTCTTCAGGGGAATCAGTAATTTTGCTTTGCAACTTGTCTACATTACACTGCCATTATCATCGTCTTCACTTGTTTACTTCAAGAGCATTTCCAATACACCAGGCGCTTCCCAAACAAAAAGCAGATGCTACCTGGATTCCAGACTCTTAAAGACTGAAGGCAGGAAGACAAATAAGAGATGAGGTAGCAGGTAACACAATATAAACATGCACTTGAAAAAAACCAAATAATTTCACTCATGCTATGGCCACAATCAGTCAGCTCAGTTCCTCATGTCGGATGATGCCGTTACAATAAACAGCTCTGATTCTGCTTCTTGCGTGACTTTTGGTGACTTTCAAGCTTGATAGCTCAGACACCCTCCTCTGCTACACGAGGTGGTCTCCATTCCCCACCCCGAGCATTTCTTGGTGGGGTTGGGGGGGAACAGTCACTGCAGGTGATTTCTACATTTCAGAGGGTTGCGTGTGGCCTCCAGAGAGGTGCAGGTGGGGTGGGACGGGATGTGGAGGCTGGATAGAGAGAGAAATGCTTGGGGTGGGGAATGGAGACAACCTCTTGTAGCAAAGGAGGAGGGGACCTGAGCTACCCAACTTCAATCTGGCTGACTGCTGTGAGGCCAAGCACACACAGAGCTGCAAGCTACAGCTGAGTTTGAAGCATTTCCAAGGAGAAAATTTCAAAAACACTTAGCCCCTTCCATGGGCCTAAGCTCTCCCCAGTAGTCTGGAGAGAAGGCAGAGGTGGGATATATGGTGCTACCGTGCAACCACCAAGTGGTGCCTCCAGCTCACTGCCCAGGAGGGGCCTCATTGTGTCGGATACGGATTGATCAAAAGAAGAGCTGCTGCCACTAATCCTGGACAACATGAAGCCAATGTTAAGGGACGACTGAAGCTCCTGAAATATAAAAATCACTGCCTTTCTGATCTTCTGTAGAGCATGTACACTATAGAAAGAAATTGCCTAGCATTTCTGCTTTCCCCCTTCACTGACCCAACATGCCTTTGCCCCAAGTAAATAATCCGCCTGCATGCATTTAAGCTTCTGTGAGGCAGATAGATAGCACAGGCATAGTAAGTATACTAAAATACATTCTCTCAGATGTTGCTGAGATGGTCTACAGGGTCAGCTTCCAAAACTTCTATAGGCAACACTTTGTGATGATTCGCAGGACAAAAGCTCACCCATCTTCTACTGCACCTGATGCAAGAGGTATGCATAAATAGAAATACAGAAAAGAAAAATGTACATCTGCACATGTGCATGGTAATGATTAGACAGGTATCAACAGAAAACAGGGCTAAGCCTGGAGGATTTTACCACAGTCAGATGCATACAATACAGCATAGACCTCTACAAGAGAAAAATACCAGACAGTGAAGACACTAAAATAGAAGGCTGTGAAATGGAAAACGCAGATAGCTTTTGTCTAATTCAGAAGCGTCATCATGGAGGACAATGATTGCTCCAAGGGGACTGTGAGGAGGACAGCACTGGCGCCACCACCCCAGAGAAACACGAAGCCTACGTGGAGAGACAAGGGACTCTCCTGAGATGCAAAAATGAAACTGGTCTGCATGCAAGCTCTCCGTCCTGCTCTATGCAACAGAGAGGTGGACCTTTGAGAAAGCTGCCAGGCAAGGACCCCGAGACTCTGAAATGAATTGTTTACGGGCAGTCGAGGAGATGGCATGAGAAATGAGATAATCACGGGGAGGACTGGTGTGAAGGAGAGTCCCTGGCATGGCAATCAGGAGGAAGCGTCAGCTGTTGGGCATGCTTGCCAGACAAAGGACAAGCACTTGCAAAAAAGACCACGTCCTTTGGCCAGAAAGGTTTCGTCTGTTAAGTGGTGAGACAACACGGCAGAACCTTTAGGCAGTGCTTTTAAGATGTCATGTGCCCAAGCTGGAGCCAGAGCCTTGCTAAATGAAATGCAGGAGCTCAGTGCGATGCTCATTAAGCTGTGACGGTGCTATCAACCTCCCCACCTCTCTGGGCCAGCTACAAAACACTTCACTGGCCCGCCAGGCACGTACCACCCACCGCAGGGAGAGCCTGGCCCCCAGGCAGGTAGGACTGGCGTGACTGAGCCCTCTGCCCTCTACCTGGCTGTGCTGGGGTAACTCCTTTTGGGTGACCCCTCCGCCCCCCTTGCCTGCACTGCCTTGGGGGGCCACAGGATGAACCCCAACCCGGGAGCTACGTGCAAACTGCTCTGGACCTGCATGCAGCTCAGGGCCACGGTCAACCGACTGCAGGGTGACGTAAAGAAGGAACGGGAATCCAAAACCCGAAAGCAGGTATATCCTCTCACCTACACCAAGTCAGCCACAGACATGCTGTACCCCGTCCCTTATACTGTCCAGCCCAGACGGCCGCTGGCGAGGCCGGCAGGGTTTGCTCGGGCAGGCAACGGTGCCGCCGGGGGTGGGCAGCGGCGAAGCGAGACCACCCCTCCTGCAGAAGGGGGGCTGTGGAGGCCAGGGACGAGCCCGTCCCCACCGCCTCGTTGCAAGAGGTGTTAGCGGGCAGGTCCGGCAAAGGCCCGAGGTGCACTTTCTCAGCACGGCTCCCAGGGGCGCACAGCCGTCCCGGGCAGCAGCCGCTGTTTGCGTGCACGCGTACACGCACAGAGGCACACGCACAATTACGTGATTTCAGCGCAATAAGCGTTTTCCAGCCCAAAGAGAAATGAGATCTCCTGCGCTGCCGTACATGTGGCATTTCATTCATCAGTTTTTCCAAACGGAAGACTTGTCATATAAACAAAATGAGTGTGTGTGTGTCATTTTACTGCTTCTGGATGCCCTGCGAGAGAAACACAGCAGAACGCACGCTATTTATCAAAGTCTTGATGGGGAGAAAGGTATTTTTGTTGCATCCCCTAAATATCCTCCGTTTCTGCTACTTTCTCTGCTCTCAGTGACAGCAAACATCGTTTGACAGAGACCAGAACATGGTCGCTGTTTTCCCATCTCCAATCTAGCCTTTTTCTAAAAAAAAAAAAAAAAAAAAAAAAAAAGGGTGAGATTTTCAAGAGCAGTCTTGCTGAATTCAGCCTCCCTCCGCTCACATTCGAGTCAGTGGGAATTGAGGCCAGTGCTGAACCTTTTAAAATTCTTACCATGTATTTACATTATTCTTTTACAGGTTTACTTTAAATAATAACCGTGTATAACATACGCTGTATATATGCAAAGCACACTTTCGCCTTTCCTGGCACTGAACTTTACAGATAATGATCCTCCAAAACGCTTGCCTTTGTAAGCCGAGCAAATGTCTGATACGTGGGGTTTGTCTCCATTTCACGAAGTAAGGAAGTGAAGGAAAGGAACTGGAGAGAAACCACACCGTACTGTGGAAAAGGGCATCAGGAAAGGAAACAGACGGTCTGAACGGTATTGATGAATCTTTGGCTCATCTATAAAATGCGACATTTTTGGAAAACGCTACTCGAAATAATAGGCATTAGGACTTTCAGTGACATTACCTCTTTCAACCACAGGTGTCTGACACAGACATAAGTATGTTTCAGATGACATTAGTTCGCTTAAGAGGAAGCTGTTAGAAGCACATCCATATTTGATAATAACTATGGAGCCAGTTTTATACATAGCAGCTGGAACAAGCAACTTGAATTAATAATGTACATTTTGAGCTTCAGCTGCAGCTCAGGGGCTATCTGAAGAGGGACCATGTTTTCGGAGTGCTGCAGTCGGTCTCACAGTAGTACATTACTTTTGAAAAACACTGTGAACCTCAGACACACATCTCCCAAGCTGGGGTTCCCCAGGCTTGCTTGCAGCTGGACTGGTTTCTTGCTAGTCCGTGTGGTTCCCCGAAAGCTCTCCACGATGGGGAATGATGCTGCTGGGCAGATGAGCTGGGAGCAATCACTACGGGGCCTCCAGATGAGCCAGGGACTTTGGGAGCTGCCTGTATCCCAGTTGGAGGAGCTGGGATATGCCAATAGAACATCTACATTATCGGGGGGGTAAAAAATCTGTTCTGAATAGGAGCACAGCAAATTTTTGAAACATCAAAACTTACTGCAAACTGGAAACTCCTTGTTTCACCCAGTCCTGCCTTCAACCAGATGCACAAGCTCGGTACTTCAACCAGGTACACAGAGTCTGGCTTGAGATGGGGGTTTCTCTTGTGCTCTTGAGGAGTGATTTGAGATGTCCAGACCTTCTTCTGCCAGTGGAATTAAGATATCCCTCCTTAAAAGGCCAAGCTAATCACATCAATTGCAATGAACAGAACGAGTGCTGCCACATAAGAAGTCAATAAGCCACCTGCAATTGCTTTGTCGCAACGTATCAGTACACCTGCACCATTATTCAGAAGTGGTAATGACTGTCATACCTGGCCTTAATATCATTACCAAAATACACTCTTACACACGGTGTGAAAAAAAAATCACATCAACTCTGTGTCTGCCCAGAAAATGACCCAAAGAAAGATGTACAGTTTGCAAACCCCTCAAGTTTCGTGACATACCTTATATATTTTTCGAACGCTTTGAAGTTCCTTTGACCTTCAGATGCTGTATATTGATTGCTCAGTGAAGTTAAACCTGCTCCTCTCAGCATCCTCCACCCGCGCTCATCCCTGGCAGAACTTCTATCATCTCTTGTCATCAGCTACACAAGCAACTCTCGAAAGTAAGCCCTCTCCTCTGTTTTGCAGCTTATCTCCACATTAGCATTAACTGAATGCAAACATAGATAAAGGAGGGATTTTTATAGACGCCCTATTAACAGAAGCTACTTATTCACTGAGTGCAAGCTTTCTTAAAACAAGCTCTGAAAAGATCGTTTCCCCCGTCTCTCTCTGCTGAAGTGCTGCTAATACTGCTAATTCAGACTAGATGATTTTACCCTTACTTGAATCCAGCACAAGTCTCATGTACTTTTGCAGGGGGATTAAACAGGTTTAAAATGATATTTAAAAGGCCTTCTTACAACTCTGCTCAGGGAAGGGTGACTTTTATCCACTACTTTTTTTTTGGCCCATGTTTATCTGTATATTCACAGGTTTGGATCTTGTCAAGGTTGCTAGATAGCCTTTGACAATTTTGTAGCATTCAATGTTTTCAGAAAACATTACCTGGGGTAATATACATTGCAAAAATAAACAATCCCTCAATCTTCTTCTCTCTGCCTTAATTTAAATGCAGTTTTGATTGAGGCTGGTCTTCTGTGTTATTAATTACAAATAAACATTTTGTTCCCTCCTTTGGATTTTTTTTTTTTTTGCTTTGCTTTGAAACTCGATGCTTCTTTTGTTTTCTATTTATGAAACCTTTTACAGAAAATGATTTCTTCATGTATGGGTCTTTGGTGGCACATAGAGCTTCTGCAGATATTATTTTAATTAGGTTGCTTGGTTCCATTTCATTTTTAAATGGCTGTGGCAGGGACCTTGTGTTGTGATCTGCTGAATGGGAGGGAATGTCTGCTGAGGATTGTTCCCTTCTAGAAGTAGTGTATTAATGAGACATTTTCTTAATAACAGCCTTGCGTCAAGTCCTGTAATCAGAACACGAGAGACACCCAAACCAGCAGAAACATTCATTAATTCCAGAGGCTGCCATTTCTGCATTGCATTTAGATATTATTCCAAAAGGAATTTAACCTTAGCAGTGATTTGGGGTGAAAGGAAGTTCATGTGTTACAGTGAGAGATGCAGTTAGTCAAATTTATTGTGTTATATACCGATCGGGTTTCCTATCTATAAGGCTTGTCTTTCTTTAGAAACAAAAAAATCAAAACCTGGTAGATATAGGGCTGCAGTGCCTTGGAGTAAAGAAGCAGTTTAGTACAGGACTTCAAAATTATTACCTGATTAGTCTTCAGTTTGCCCTAACCAACACTGAGAAATTAACTGGTGCCTGACTTTATACAATAGATATTGAAATCATTCTAATTTAGCACACGTGAACTCATTAAGCCTTTCCAAGCAGAGAAATAAAAGTGTGTTATTCAACACTTCCGACACAGTGGTGCAATATGATCACACTGTCTCCAGTGTGTGTCCAGTCTCATCCAAACTTTCCAGGATGAAAAGCCTAAAACATTAATCAAAACAAAACCCAGTCATGTACCTCATCATACTACTGTAGCTAGAAGATAAAATCCTCCAGGGAGATCGAGAGACTGATCTACAAACAATTAACGCAAGTTCTCCTTTCTATGTTCACCAACCAATTGTATTAACATCCCCTATGGAATTAAAACCAAGCAAAGAATAGACAACTGAGAAAGGTATACCTGGTTTTTTGGATCTACATGCCATTATTTGCAAAGCAAGAAGAGCATGATAACAGAAATTTATACTAGTGTTATAATCAGCATTGGATTAGATTACTGTATACAAATATTCTAATTTTTAATAAATGCCAGTTTACATACTGTATGCATACATACACAAAGTAAAAATTCCATTAATTTTCCCCAATATGTCATGCATGGGAGTAATCAAAAATAGTCACTATAATAATTTCTTGCTTTTGTGAGCTCACAGCTTTTCAAAATATTTACCATTTGGGCTAATATGGTTCACATTTGGCCTGATCTGATAAACTGCTTCAGTTAAATCCCTTAAGCCATCTTTAAGCCATGAACAAAAGTGAGTAAATATAGTTTACTACTGTTCTCTGAACAGGGAGAAAGCCCTTGAAACACTGGTAAACATGGTGAGCATTTTTATCAGTGACAGTAAGTGCTCCCGACTTGAGGAAACTACAGTCAAAGTGGTTTAGAAGAGCACACTGAGAAACAAAAAGTACAGTATTTGCCAAAGTGTATGGATATCCACATATAAATATTGTCTGCCAAATGCACCCAGTAAAAAAAGCTTACTTAAGTATAGGGGTAGGTATGTGCAAACCCACAGGTCAAAAACGTTTCTCAGATCTACAGGAGAGGTGAGCAAGTCAATCAGCTGCAGAGCAAAGACTTATTTTCTGCAAACCAAGTACTCCCTGTCAGTCTCTCTTACGCTTCTCTGCAGCCATCAAAGTTCATTTGAACAATCTGATTTGTGCATGAGGCATTATAGATCAAATTTGCCAGTGGTACAGAGTCTCCTTTATTTATTCTTTACAGAATAAAATAACTACTGAAATGACCTAGAAGTTCCCCTTCTCTCACTCAAACAAAATGAATTTCTTGGGAATAATGGGCCTGATTCTCATTATCACTAAACCCTGCCTCTCCTCCTTCATCCTGACAGTGAATCTCTTTACAGTGAATCTCTTTACAGTGAATGTAATGGAATTTAAATTGCAATTTCTACACTAATTTTAGGGCTCCTTTATAATGGAGATAAAAAGCAAGATAAAGGGGCCTTACCATAAATAAAAATAAGGCCATATATAGTTCATATTGATCCGCCTACTTCCCACCTTTCTTTTTTTCAGCGCATCATGCTTCGGAAAATGATTTCATGGATTATTATTTTTAAAGTCTGAGCTAGCAGTTTCAAAATTAGACCCTCAAAGTCTGCGGGGACTGGTGGTTTTCGGTTTCGAGCCTGGGCACTCATCAGCCCCCTGAGCTCCTCCCCGCTCCAGCTGTGGCACTCCTTGGGCCGCGCTGCTTCCGCGCAGAAAAGAAAGTCTCGGGCTGTGATAGACCCACGGAAACTGTCTCCAGCTTCCGAGTAACTAAAGCAACAGCAAGAGCTGCCAAATTAACAGGAAACCCAGCAATCCCCCAAACACGACCCCTCTCAGCATTTCCTGCTCTTCGCAAAAAACTCCGAAAGTTTCGTTTCACATCAGCAGTGGTCACTGGGTGCGATGGCGAATCGACAGAAGAACATCAGGTCAATGCCTATAGGTAAGTATTTAGTTTCCCAATTTTGGAAAAAATGGGCCTAGCCTTCAAATGCTCATATTGTGCAGCAACAAGCGCTGCCAGTACCGATGTCGGTCCACCGCTCTGCACACCCTTTCCTCCAACCTCATGGAAAATGAAGTACAAACCCCACAAGCGAAGCCACCTTTCTCCAGCTTTTCCAGTGCTGCTACAGGAGCTGGTACTGACCTAGCACCAGAGCCCTGACACGCTCAGCAACGCTTTACCCTGCGTCTGCAGCCCGACCGCCCGCAAGGACAGAAATAACCGTCTGAGTGGGAACGTGGCCGGTCAGCAATCTAGTAGTTGGTGCCTTTTTGTTTGTTTGTTTTAATTGCCCCCGCTACTTTGTCCTGTTCTCCTTCTTCCCTTCCATCACTCCCTTAACAATACGTAAAGTGCACCGATGGACGCAATTTGTGCGACCAAAATGCTAGGACTTGATTTACTAAATTTCTTCCAGAGGACACTGTTGACTGAAATAGAAGGTTTTTTAAAAATGACGATTAAACATTGGTTTCCCCCTAAAGCTTAACGTAGGCCTTACTGAAGTGTGACCAAAGGCACACACTTCTCTCGTGCCGCTTGTATCCCTCTTGTCTTCAACAGCTATAGCTTTAGGTCTCCTCCGCCTGATGCGGCGTTTAGGACTTACTGGCCCCAAGAAGCAACGCTCCGCCTTGGTAGGAGAAGGCAGCCGCTCCGATTTGGATGGAGGACTCCAAACGCGATGACTTCTGCAGCCCTTATCTCCGTATTAAAGAAAATGGCCATTCCTGTCCGCTCCACGTACTGCAAATCCTGCCCTGATGCTCCTGGAAAGGTGCCAGCCGGTTGCCTCGGGGCAAAGTTGGGGCCGTTTGTAGTAGCTTGTTCTTTATTCAAAACACCTATAGTCTGGGTTTACGGCAACGCTTTCTCAGCAAATGCTCAAGAAATTAATCACTTTCCAACTTTTCTGCTAATTATTTATTTTCATTGTCACTTTTTCTTTAGGAGAAAATGGATGCATTAAAAAAGGGGAATGGCTCATCAAATACACACAATGCAAAATTCAAACACAGAGACTTATGACTGTGGGAGAACATAGATGGGAAATAGTCAAGTAAGAGTTTAACAATGATACAGAGTTTAATTCTGCAAGATATTCTAGATTTCTGATGGGAATACTTCACAAATGAAAAACACTTTTCAATTTAAATTAAATTAAATTTCCAATTAAGTCACAGAGAGCTGTACTCCAGCAGGAAAACCTACTAAAAATCACATATTTCTTGGCCATGAATTAAACATTTAGTATAGTTCAGTCTACAGTGACCCAAGATAGGAAGGACAAAAAATACCTACTGGGTCCCCCTCCCCCTTCTATTTTAAACCATATGTTTTATAATGAATGTTTCTGACATCAGTTTAAGCAAGACTTTCTTCATTATACAGAGTTATATCTGTAAAGTTTACTTCAGAAAACAAATCTGATAGTCAAGCTACTTGTGTCATACAGTTTGATACGTTCATAAATATTTAAGATATTTTATGCAATATGCCCATCAAGTGACAGGCCAAAATAGCTCCCAAGACTTTACTATGAATTAAAAATGTGAAAATAATGGATTTCCTGGGTTGGTAGCTGAAGTGAAAATTGTAAGGAAAACTGTTCTCTTTTGAGCTGAATATTTTTGGTTTGTTGTTTCTTCAAAAAGGAAAAAAGGAATAGTAAATTAATTATACTACATCAATGAAAACAATTTATTTGTTTTGAAACAAAATGTTCTGATTTCATGATAATTGTATCCCTTGAAAAAGTAAGAAACGAAGGAAAAATTTGAAATGAGGGAATTCTTTCACATTAAAAATTTGAAACATTTGACTTTGAAATTTTGGAATTAACTATTTCAATATTTCTCTTTTTTATTTTCTCCAGTTAAAGCAGTTAGTTCTGTTTGTCTCTACACCAACTGCTTTGGCGAATCTGCTATTCACAAAAAGAAAATTAACCTTGCTCTATCAAAAATAGGCCAAACCTTTTTTAAAAAAAACCCTTGGAGCTCATGAGAAATTTACCTTTGCCTTCAATGGAGCCAGCACTTCTCCTCTTGTCTTTATCTACACAATAAAGATAATGCACTTTTTCTAGAAAGGACTGAGAGTAAACCTGGTATTCTGAATTTTTAAGCCACATCAATGCAGATTTTATGCATTATGCACTTTTCTATGATCTGTTATTTTTTGAACTGTAGCTCCAGGACTCATATAGTTGTGCGAATCATCTGAGAGGAAAAAACTCATGTTATCCAAGGAAAAAAAAATCCCTATAAACATCTTGCAGTGGCAATGGAGCTTACAACATAACCAACGTCGTAAGAACGAGCACATCCCACATGGAGTGGGATGCTGGAGGTGAGTCCCGGGGTATTTCTGTGGGCACCTCCATCAGGGACGCAGGGCTGTCTCCTTTAGCCTTTAAATGTGTCGCATTTGCAGGAACGTGGGGTGGTGGAATGGAGAAGCAGGAATGCAGCAAATGTCCCACTTTTTCATCCCTAGCCCTGGGGGACTGTTACCAAGCTGCTACTGGGATCAGCAGGGCCTGGGCATGGTTTCCTCTCCAAATTCCTGACAGAACACGTTTCTTAACCATTTGGGTTTTGGGGTGTTGAATATAGGGCATCTTCTTCCCTTATCTTGGCTGGCAGCCAGTAAGTTACCAGACAGCAGGAGGTGACATCTATAATACGCCTTTGAATCTTTTCTCTGCCTAAATGGGAAGACCGTATCTCCCCTATTTTCACACCAAGTCATCTAGGGGGATCAAAGATTTCGCTGCCTCAAGTGCTTTACAACCCCACGCCTTGATCCAAACGCAGTATCAGACCTTTGTTTTTATAGAGAATGTATTTGAAAACATTTGCCAACAAGAAAGTAAATGCTTTTTTATGTAATAAGGAAAAGGCATAAAAAGTTGGAACAGACGGCATCCCCGTGAAGATGCCTTTTAAGAAAATTTTGTCACTTTGAAGTGTGATTGCTTGAAGTATTATTATAGTGTCATTTCACAGTGTAATTAGTATCATATGCACCTCTTCTATTAAAGTACCCTCTGTAACATATGCTGAAGTCATAAGTCATAATTCACTGTATCCCATTTTCAATTTACTGTGTCAGCAAATTTCAGTGACATAATGCTACAGAGCAACAGTTCTGTATATTTATTGCTGTAATCACGATACTAAAGTGTGAAGACACCTTGCTAAAACCTATAACCTCTTGTAAATGGTGCTTTTCTGAAGGAAAAAAAAATCCACTAAGTGAATAATATGCAATTCACAGCTACAGGCTCAGTGACTACTGTTCAAAACTACAGTAATTATTTAGGTATGCAACATGCTTGGCACAGCAGCAATAGAAAACAGACACAGAAAGCAAGGGATTTATGTGACTAACTGTAGACATCTATATGTAAGCTAACTGCTCTACGTTCCCTTGCTGGCTGATGGAGAGGGTTACATGCCATTAAGGATTTATCTTATTCTAAATGGACATTTGAGAAGGTCAGATTAATTGCACCTAAAAATAGCCTATTTATTTCAACTGACTGCAATGGGAGCCTTGAGTCACTAGTTCACATGACCACATCTGTATTAGAAACATCTAATGGTAGGTCCAACCAGAAGACAAGAAACGGTCAAAAAAAAACGTCAGAGAAGACATATCTTAAACGTAACTTCAGTGGAAAATCCAGACCTTCCTCACTTCTCCAGTAACTTCATTATGACTCTGGCTGCCCTCCCAACCCTCCTTCTCATGAAAACAAGCATGTGATATAGAAACGTGCATGTGACATAGACAACAAGTCCAAAAAATTCTTTTATGTTCCAGTAGCAATAGCACCTGGGCTTCCTGACAGGAGATGAAGTACCTTTCTGAAGGAAGTCACGCTTAAAGGAAAATATGGGGAACCGGAGAGATTCATGGCTACGTTCTAACAGTCGAGCTAATGGGAACAGTATATGCAGCTCAAAAGGGTAAAATTGGCCATGCACAGGCATCTTGGAAAGCTCAGAAAAATAAAGTAAACTAGGAATTTGTAAATTGTAAGACATGCCATTTATTCCGGTGACGATGCCCCACAGTCACTCGCCACGAAGGTGGCTGCACTGGCAGCGGACAGGCAGTGGTACCCCAAGGTGAGCCTTACTGTGGTACGCTTTACCCGTCACTGGCTACAGCACTATGTCTTCTTGCCTACCTGCTATGTGTTTCTACTATTCCAGTTCCTCACCAGAATCCACTGTATAATCCTCTTTCTCTTTTTTTTTTCAAGTAAACACCTACTTGTGGACAGGATTTCCTGACAACTATCCCATCCTACCCATGCCCATACATCAATTCCCAGTATGCCCATCCCCATGGTATTTGAGCATATTCTTCTACTGAGAAACAATCCATCAGTCAACTCATTTTATATTTACAGATTTACTACTTCAGATAGCTTAACTTCGAGATATCCTTCGTTTATAAGTAAGGTAAAGTTTACCTGCACCCTCTCCCTTTCTCATGATCTTGCATTTCTTTTAGTTAAATGCGCGATTTAAAGGTCAAAAGAGAAAGAGGAAACATTGAATTGCAGAAAATAAAGGGAGAATCCTTCTCTTAAGTGAAGTTATACAATCCACTGAACTCTTTCTGTTTGTGGAAGCAAAAGCAAATTGCTTGTCTCAATAAAGAATGCTAAATTTTGCATATTCTTTCAAGGCCTATACCTGCTCTCACTGTATTCTGGGGCCAAGTTGGCATTGGTTTCAGTGATGCAGGATAAGGCATCAAAAAGTTAACCACAGGGCTGAAATCTGTTTAAATTTAGTGTTGCCTAGATCAAAAAAAAACAAGACATAAAATACCGGTGTGGAAACAATCCAGTGTGAAACAGACTATTAGTCTGTGATTGTAGGGAGACCATAAATGTTTCATTCAGTAGGCTCTTAGCACAGAAGTTTTAGTATCAATAACTTATGTCTTCTTTTTATTCTGTTTTCATTTGCGCTGCAATTTTTGGCCAATTTTTCATTATGCTGTGAAGCATTCTTGGTCGTTTTCTGTGTTGATTTGCAACAGCATTGCCTCATTAACAAATTACTGTAAGAGATCGTGTATTCAGAAAGGAGGGGTTTTTATCATCCTTTTATAATCTTCCCACTCTTTGTCTTTCTTCCTATTATCAAAATATTGAGGAAATAGAGTATTAAACTCTCTGGCATTTACAAACTTCAGTAATCTACTGGGCTCGTATATGGAAACGAAATAATTGAGGAAGGAAAAATAAGCTTCCCAAGTGTTTATCAATACATTATATTAATGCCATCTGTCCCGCAGCTATGATGTCAGACGTTTTTTTCCTTCTTCATTAAGGCATAGTTCGTTTACACGAACTGCTGCTTAAGATACTTGCTGGAACACTTAACAGCTCCCTCATTTGTTTGGTAGTTTTATAGGCCTCTTGTGCTGGAGCAGAGGTACAACAGCTTGCAATGCAGGAAAAGAAAAGATAAAACTACCCCGCTGTGCAGATTTAGTCAATTTTCACTGGCTCTCGCACAGAAAACAAATTGCAACCCCTCACAAAGAGTTCTCTCTCTGCACTGGCAGCCCTGACAAATGCAGACAAAAATGAGTAAATCAGGCAACTTCACATCAGGAGGAAAAAAATGGCTACTGCTCCAACAGCTGCTATCATAATTAAGAACAGATTTCATCACTAAACTCTTGCTGGTTGTGTCTGCAGCAAAACAAATACACAGATGTGGCACATTTGCATACTGAAAAATGTGCACCATGTAACTGAAACAAATTTGCATTTTCAGCTCTTAAATATTCACTTTTTAATATGAAACAATGGGAGAAGTTTGCATGCTAATCCTCTGTCTTTGCTCATCAAACTCATTCAGTCAGTATATGAAATATAATGCAACACTAATACCTAGGTAAGTCCACATTTCAGTCGTGCAATCCAATACCAAAATTTGTTATCATGTCCAATAAAATACAATTTTGAATCGCCTTCTGAACTGTCCTCTAGCACTTCTATTTGTAAATGGCATGTTTTAAAAAGAAGATAAAAAAGGGGAAAATGGGAGAGCGGCTTCTTTTAATCATGACATGCACTAAATTTATTGCTCCTTCATTTATCCACACATTTTAAAAGGTCACCTAGCATCATCTAGTAGAGAAGAAATGCAACCCTTTTAAAGTAAAAAGGGCACAGCATCGTGCCCTGTGAAAGTAGGGTGGGATTATTAATGCAACAGTGACTGAACCCTCACAACTGCAACATGTCCATCGGAAGTTGCATGCAGTATCTCGAGGACCTCTCTTAAAACACAAAAAGACGCTCTAGCTTCTCTTCTCCTCACTCCAAAGATGCATCTTCCTGAGCTATGGCCATTTCATAGCTAAATAACCTAGCTGATTTTATGCAAACTCTCATAACAGTATTCTGGAATTGTTTCCTGTCTGTAAATCTGTGATAATTAAAGAAAGAATGTGATTATCAAGGTCCATAGACTGTTTAAAGAGCAAATCTGCGGATCTGCTGATAATTTGAAGAACAATTTCACCTTAGATGTATTTTAAGCCTTTCAGTCATGCCACTATGCTTTCCCTAGTGAATGCATTTGTTCAATTTAAATCCCTCTGTAGAATTAATTTGTTTATTTTAAGTATTGTGCGGAACTAGATGATTAAGTTGGAGCACAGTTATTTTTCAGACAGATGCATATCTGATCAAAGAAGCCTGCATACAGCTCTTTTCTTACTGTAGGTACTCAAACCTCCATGTCCTCAGTCCTCCTCTTCTGGTACTCATTTCAGAAGCCGATACGCTGTGTATTACAGGCGGTGGGATTTACAATCTGCACGTTGTAGTGATACGCACCTTTACATGGAGGGGTTGGGACTTGTAAAGTGGTCCTGTAGAAAGACACATGCACATCTTTGCATGCTTACAAAAGAAGGTTATTGCTCGAGAACCAGTTTCTAAACAGTGGACACTTTATAAGGCAAATAATTAATGCCACTGCATCATCAGTGCTATTTCACAGCAGTATATAACTATCTGCAAATGGTAAATGTCAAGATTTTAACAGCAAACCAGCGTGCAAAGAATTCAAATGAAATCGCCATTAATAATAAGGGGGCTACACAGCCAGGAAAGCAGAGTGGTGCTGAGATGCACACTTTTTTTCCGTGTACGGTTTGTTCGTGTTTTGCAGTAAGGGCCTGCAGACAATACAAGATATTGCCTTTAACCTTCCGGCTGCCTCTACCACTCTCACCCAGTGTGGCAACACTGATGAGGCGATTTGTGCAGCCCCAAGGACAGCAGCCGACTACTTTCTGTTGCTGTTCTCTGGAAATACGGAGAGCTGGCCATGCGCTCCACAGGCAGCGGGAGATACCCGCCAGAAGGTAACAGTACCAGAAACGGAGCTCAGGTCTCCTGAACCTAACCAGCGCTGCAACTCAGCGTCCTCTTGCACAGGACTACACTGATCCTGCACCAGCCAACCCTTTTCTTTCTTGTCTTACTTGTCTGTTCAGCAAGGGACATGAGAGGTGCCACGCTGTCCGGGTGATGTTACGTTTGAAGACATCTATGATGCCAATACTGGTGTGCAGGGTACTAGACCTTACACGCCGATAATCTGTCAGTTAAAGTAAGTGGGCATTAGACTTGATGCACGGATGCACAAGCAGGTGATTCTGTATCTGTAACTTTGCATGCATAGAAAAATGAGGCCAAACTAGGACTTCTGCAATCGAGGCTGAATCTGTTCCACAAGCAAAATTCTTTGGCATTTTAGAAAGAGCCCTGTGTTTGAACCATGAAATACCTTTGCAATGAAACTTGTTGGCCTGATGTCTTGAAAAACACAGTTTTCCAGATCTGTGCATAACTTGATTATTTGTTCTTTCATAACAGTATTTTCATCTTGAAGAATGGCTCTTAAAAGCTGGTTCTTAAAAGGAAAAGGGTACAGAACACTTTAGATATGGTGAAGGGCCTTTCCCATCTTAATTGCAATCAACACGTAACAAGTAATTTCAGGATTTTGGGGAGTAAACAATATCAAAAGGACCTGCCAGATGAATCAACTATGCTTTTGCATATCTCGTAGCTGTAGATGTGCAGTGCAAGTGACATAGGAGAAACAGCAAAAAGCCCATTTTTGTGCACATCTGGATTCTGTTTTGGTTATCAAGTCCTCATTCCTGTTTGTCTGGCAGATGTTGTGTGTACATTTTTAAGATGGGTTTACAGAGGTTTCCAAGGGGACTCAGGGTCGTGGTTTCTTTTTTTTTTCATCTAGTCTGGTGTCCACTTTATCATAAAGGTAATACCAGTCAACTATTCAAGTCTTTTGCAGTTGTTCCTTTTCTTTATTGTTTTCTTTTTTTAGGCAGTAGGAAAAAAGATAAAGAAGTACCAAACAATCAGAAAGTGTAGCAAAGGCTATATAATCAGTGAATTTGCTTTCTTTATGCATTTAAAATTATTAATTTCTTAGCAACCAGTAAAGTCATCTCTGCAAAGCCATCTCCCCGCAGCACTTAAGTACAGTATTTTCCGTTATATTAGAGCAAACAGGACTCAGGAAAAATTGGTGGGCTGGTTTTAATATCAGAAATGATATAACTGAGCTCAGCTCCAGGACACTTGTATGAGTATTCCCTGATGCATGCTGCATCAACAGCAGTCAGGGAATCGTTTTGCTTTTGAAGGACACAAGCTTTGGGAGTTGGGATATGTACAGTCTAGATACATCATTCCAACGCTGTTTGCATGAAAGTCAATGAAAGCTTAGTTCAAATGTAGTTTTACTCAACTTACTGATAAAATGAAATCCTCATGTTCTTAAAAATATTAATATCTCTAAATTGTTCATCAGTGCCAACTTCGTTTTGTCTGTATGCAAAGAATTAAAGACCAGGGTGGAGGGATGGGCTAGTCACATCTGGACACTTTTGTCAAGCCTCACAGTTTATACGCATTTTGAAATCTGAAACAAATATTTGATTGCAAGTTATTGGGTTGAGGGTAGCCTTCAGTCGCCAGGTATTGTTGTTATAATGGAAAAATGGTAGCATTAGTTTAATGTATTGTAATAGCACAGGGTAATGATCCTTAGCTCAGTAGTACTGAAATACCTTGACAACAGCACTTGAAGTCAATGGGAGCATTGCAAGTGCATATAAAAGTGCAGTCTGCAGACCATTAGGCATAATTTCATCACATCTTTATTGGAATAAAAATTGCACTTAAGCTTCTGCTGTTGTGTTGGCAATTTAGAAATGCTGTATCTTTGTACGTGAATTTTACAAAGACCATCTGTTAAACCAGAAATTAAACTACTGTTAGGGTGCACGGACACTGGGAACTTATTTGGGTGACTTCTTTGCATCTACTAAGAGACCAGCAAGTAAAGAGGTAAATCTCCAGTGTTGGTAGCATGAGGCCAATTTATATCTGTAGAGGCCTTGGTCCATGGTACGTACAAATGCAACATACACGCATTTTGAGCTAGTCTAGCTACTGCCTTTTCAGTCTCAGCACTGCCACGCTGACAGAGCAGAGACATTTATAGAAATCTGCCTCCCCCTGAACAATTCCACAGGTTTGCTTATTAGGGGAGAAACGAGGTCTACATGCAAACAGCCCCCTTGCAAACCATGTCTCTAAAGGTACAGTACGTGCTTACCCATGTACTCTATGTTTTTGCACAAGGTTTAAAGACAGATACAGCTCTGCTAAGAAAAGTCCCAGAGTCTCCAAGCTGGTCACATAATAGTTTACCACCGCCTCGACTGCATAGGGAGCGCTGCCATCCGTTTGCTAGCAGCAGAGGTTGCAGACATCCCTGGGGATTCTCAGCTGGGATGCACCGGGATGCATCCCGGCTCGTCTCGGAGGGCAGGCTGTGGCTGCTGCCAGACTTCCCTGCTCAGCCTTCCTCGCCGCAGAAACCAGTGTACATGGTTGTGGGCTGATGTAGCCCCTGACCCAGCTCTTGGCCTTCAAAACCAACACAAGCTCTGAAGCTTGTCGTCCCTTTCCTGGTGTTTTATTGGAATTGCTTGTTTTACTGGAAATAAAACAAGTCAGAGAAAAACTTTAAGTAATTTACCATTTTTCTGAAGCCTAGGGGGAAATAATGGCTGCTAATTTACTATCTGACTTCTGTGAGAGGCAGCAAAGAGAACACCATCCTAAAAAGTCTTAACAGAAAAATACAGCTTCAAAGAAAAAATTCTTAGCAAAATGCTTACATTACCAAAAGCCGAGAAGGCAAAGGAAATTCCTCTAGCAAATAGCCTCATGCCAATGTCAAAAGTCATGACAAGCCAGGAAGAAAAGAAAATGAGGAGAAAGTAAAAGGAAAAGGCTTAGCTTTGTGTGGTCTCTGGAGGATCGAGAAGATAATTGTCAACATCTTTATCATCTGGACACAGCTATTTCAACTATGCAAAAAAGAGAGGGCCCGGTGATCCCAGACTGAAATTAGCACGAGGCCATTATGCATGTCCCCATTACTCGGTGGAACTACTTTCCATTTTTATCTTTCAGTAACACACTTGGGATTTTTAACACCTTGTGCCTTGAATCTCAGCCAAACGACGCCAGCAGCCGGGCGTCACCGCAGCCTGCGCGGCAACGGCACCTGTAGCACTGCCAGCCTCTGCCGACTCGCTGCAGGAAGCGAGCTCCCTTCAGCGAGAGATTACAATTTCCAGGTCTGACGTTAGCTCTGGAACAAGTACATGCTTTGTGCAATGGGTAAATTTTATTTAGGGGAAAAAGAAAACCCCACGCCACACCTCCTCCTGGTTGATCTTGCCAAAGTCAAAATAAATCCACCAGGAAAGGGTTGTCCAAGCTCCTGAGCAGTCTGCAGAGCGCTACTGCAATTCTCTTGTCCCATATATGAGGAGAAAACCGTTAAAACACGATCACACGGCTGCCAGCTCCATGCCCCGAAAGTCAAAAGTAGGCTTGATTACATAGGGAGGCATCAGTTTGTTCTCACATTCACACTGTGTCATACCAGTGGGGAAAAAATGGCAATTAGTGTGAGCTCCACATCATTTGCTTTAGCGCAGCTTACTCAACACAAATATCTTCTTTTATTTCCTTCCCCTGCAAGGCCTCTGGCTCACACTGGTGGTTCCCCTCCCATCTTATTCTGCACAGCTGCTGCATTTCTTTCCACCCATCTCACACATGCACCCGAGCCATCCAGCCGGATTCCTTCAACATCCTGCCCTTCTCCGGGAGAGAAGTGTCCTTTCAGCTCCAAAGAGTGTCCTTCATTATCATTAAAGGAAATGCAGCGAGTCCTAACTATCTTCTGCCCCTTTGGAGCCCTTTCGTTGGCCTGCCTTCTCCAGCAAGCAGAGTACCAGACGAGCGTCTCCCATACCAGCTTTCAGCTGCACCTTCTCCGTCCTCTCCTCCTTGTCTCGCTCTTCCTCCCAAGCGTGGTCTTTGCTCACCCTATTAAGACTTCCTCCTCCTGAACACCATCTATGTTTTTCCATTTGGGTACCTCTCTCAGCATCGTCCCTATCTCCCTTCTCCAGGTGCGATAGGTTAATTTAGTTTCCAGGCTCCTGTTAACCTTTCCCGTGCCTTTCCAGGGCTGACAGGCTCTATCACAGGAGACCTCTCGCTGTGCGCTTGTACAGCACCTTGCATAATGAATCCTGACCTCGAGCTTTTCAAAAACATTATCAGGAATTTAAGCTTCTTGTCAAACTCAACAGAAAACCATCCCGCTGTACGTTTGCTGAAGAACATCGGGGAAAGGAAGAATACGCAGAGCTGACCTGTCCTCGCGGCTCTTGGCACCATCCTGCAGTTTCCCTCTATCCTGTGCATTCAACCCCCGGTTGCAGTCGCGCACCTCAAAAGCCCACCTGAATCAACACAGCCTAATTTTTAATCTGAGCATATCACAGTTTAATCAATATTTTTTTGTGTGTGCCTACTACTTGTTACTTAATCTGTGAAATACAGTTCAGGGGAAAAAAAAAATCCAGCCTATAAAACCTGTTGGTGTAAAGATAAGCACTTTATTTAATATCCAATTAAATGTGGTCACCGGAGAAATCACAGCTTATGCAACTTTATCAGAAAAAGATTAATCTATTTCAGGCTTAACCCAAAATGTCATAAAAGAACTCATGAATTTAGATAGGAATCCACTTATTATCCAAAGACATTTTCCTATTGAGTAAGAACAGCCTAAATTGCTGCCTATATTTATACTTGGTTCAATCAAATTTCTGTACTCAGTAGCTGTCATTGATTTTTAGGACAATTATCAAACAAAAATGATGAACAAACTGAAGGAACATTATAGAGTCTTTTTCAACTCCAGAGTAATCATTAGGAAATGCACAGCCTGCTCATTGATAAGGGTTTAACGGCTCACAGGGTGACATCACCACATTTAAAAGACAGTCACACCCGGAAGGCAGAAGATTTTTTTTTTAATAGCATTACAATTTGCCATTTTAAAGTTAATTGTATTTTGCTTGGTGTTTCAAACCACACTGCACTGAAGTTACTTTGTTCGTATTATGTGATCATGCCCAAAACCATGATTTTAAAAGAAGGAAGCAAATAGTTGAATTTATTTACTTAAATTAGGCAGACTTTCTTTCCTGTCTAGAAACCGATACTCTTCAGTTCGTTAGCTGAATTTCCCACAGGGCCTGCAAAGGCGCATTTCATTTCTATACTGTTTGATTTGTCTAGTTGATTTATTTTTAAAAAAAAAAAAGTATTCTATATTGAAATTATTGAATAATAACTATTTGGTTTCATCCTTCCACGTTAATTATTACATTTAGTAGGACGTGCATTTCACAGATAGCACAGAAAACTTGGTTAAAAACAAAGTGTGTAGGTGTTATCAGTAGAAGCAGCAGAGCAGCTGTTGGCTGCTGGGGTGCAGCACTTTTGATTTCTGTCTGCCGGGTCAACCTAAGGCAAAGGGTTCAAGTGCAATGGCTAAAAATCGGTATTAAGCAGTGATGTTTAACGGCCTACTTAAAATGAGTTCAGTGAACCAGCCCCGTTCCACTGAGTGCAAAAATACCTATCTGTAGTCGGTGCATCAAAGGTATCATTTAAAAAAGCTACAAGAGTATAACTCACACCTGGTTACAGCGCATTTGCCGAACTGTATCTCCTCCTCTACACTGTAAATTCTTTTGCGGTGCTCTACAAATATGGAGCTCATTTGCAAACTTTGGCATGGATGTCAATTCGGTACAAATTTTGCAAAAAATCTGGAGGATCATTTACGTGGACAGCATCTTCCTGCCCCCGAATGGCAAACCTAAGCTTCACAGAAGAGGTAGTGGATGTCCATTAGTTAGACCAGCCCATGCTCTGAATACACAAAAATTGAGCCTAAGGAAAACAGCAGCTTTGTTTTGAGAGCCAAGCTCATAGACGAGAAGATGGGAGCGGGAAATGCGATCCAGTCCATTTCAAGAGAAATAAATTAGGCCTGCATTTGGGTCTATTTTAGGACAGATAGGAACCCAGCCTGGGCACCGCACCCAGGCAGCGAAGAGCCGAGAAGGTGGGGATTGCTCCCATGCGGGTACGCTGCCGGCCCCGCTGCCCCCCGAGGCGGCAGCAGCCCCCGCGGCGGCAGAGCCCTGTCCCAGCCCCTGCCTGGCGGCGGCTCTCGCCCGCAGGGAGCTGCCAGCCCTCCGCGCCTGAGCTCGCGAAGCTACAAAGGCTTCGCTCGGCGGAGCTCTGCCGTGAAGTGGCAGCAGCAGGATTCGCTCCTCCGTGAACCTTCAAAGATTTGTGGCAGGTACTTTTTAGTTGAACTTCCTCTGTGTCAGCTCTTCATCCCGTGCTCTTTATATAGCAGCAATTAGCATATCTGAGAAATCCCCGTTCGGCGTGTTTTATGGTCTCTTCGCTGTGTATTGAGATAGTTCTGTAAGTTATGTGCAGCGATATGCCATAATTCCTAATGTACAACTGTCAGGAAATCACTCACGTAGATTTATTCACTGAAGAGCTGGTGAGGAAACTGATTCTGAACAGGGAGCTAGAAACTTTAATTACAAGAGAGAAAAAATGACTCAAGCACCTCAGACTGGTCAAGAAGCTCCTCTGATGCTCTAAAGACGTGTCCTGAAGTTAATAGATTAACGCAGCATAGCATTTCTGAATTCAAATGCCACCTTCTGCCACCGATTGTTATTCTGTATTACTATCGCTGACTTGCTTCAAAGTAATAACGATGTCAAAAAACAACCACAAGTATTACATCTCCATTTCTGGAACAGAACAAAGAAAGATTGAAGAAAAAAGACCGTCTTCCCTCAAGCAGTATCTTCTTGACCAAAGGAAGTTCATACAATGTAGAAAAGAAATATTCATCCCTGTCAAACCCTGATCTTGCTACCACTGAATGCAACGGCAAAACTCCTATTAATTTCTAGTGAAGCATGTGCAGTGAATAACTCAGATGGAAGTGGTAAACCATAAGTGACATAATCACTCAGGAACTGTCTTTGCCTCAAGTGACCTAAATGATAGGAAGAAATACAGCGAGAAGCATTAATTCAGAGTTTAGCAAGAAGCCTTTACTTACGCTTCTGTGTTAACTTCCATTTCCAGTGCAAAGTCATGGAAGAGTTTCATGCGCTGCTCTGCTGCATGGCAAGCTGTAGCGCAAACGTCAGAACACAGAACTGGGGGTTCAGGCTCTTCAGTTTTGCTCTCTGCTTTGACATCGAATCACCCTGGCTGTGCTTGCTCTGGGCCTGTGGCCAGCCGCGAGCGTGTCCAGCCTTGGTCTGGGGACAGGATAAGGTGCACGATCCGAGTGCACCACCCCATCCTCTACCTCAGCCTCCTGCATCATTTTCCATCTGGTCCCTCAGCCCGGACCACCAGCAGACGGGGCCAAGGGGAGCACGCCTGGTCTGCGGCGTAGCTGCTGGTGGTGCCATCGAGAACAGCGTCCCCATCCGCCTGCACCTCAGCTAACTCCTCTGTAACCAGATTTCATATATTCTTTTCAGAGTTGTCATTAATGCTTATGAAGAGCTTTGAAACTCCTGAGTGGAAGGGATTACAGTAGTAAAAGGCACAGCGGTTTTGGTTTATTGATGAGAATGCAACCAGGTATTATCAGAAGCGATAAACCCTCTGAGTGGGGAAAAGAAAAAGACCTGCTGTGTTTCAGAAGATGTCAGGTCTGTGTAGAGGCAGTTCACAGACATTCGGCACATCCTATGTGAGCATGAGGTTTCACCTCTTCCACCTCCCAAAGAAGCTATGTCTACACCCAAGCCCAGCTTTGCGCATATTGCCATACTGCTTGTGGGGGAGATGGGTAATGCATTTTCCTCCTGAGACAGTGATATCACATCTGTGAAGGTGATAGTCACCGTCTAAATTTTTGTCCTCATGGGAGAGGCCTTTGACACGGTCCTCCACAACATTGTTCTCTCTAAATTGGAGAGGTAGGGATTTGATGGGTAGACTGTCTGGTGAATGAAGAATTGGTTGGATGGTCGCATCCAGAGGGTAGTGGTCAACAGCTCAATGTCCAGATGGAGACTGGTGACAAGTGGTGTCCCTCAGGGGTCCATACTGGGGCCAGTACTGTTTAGTATCTTCATCAATGACATAGTGGGATCAAGTGCACCCTCAGCAAGTTTGCAGACGACACCAAGCTGAGTGGTGCGGTGGACACGCCTGAGGGACAGGATGCCATCCAGAGGGACCTCAACAATCTCAAGAAGTGGGCCCGGGTGAACCTCATGAGGTTCAACAAGGCCAAGTGTAGGGTCCTGCACCTGGGTTGGGGCAACCCCCAGTATCAATACAGGCTGGGGGATGAAGGAATTGAGAGCAGCCCTGCCGAGAAGGACTTGGGGGTGCTGGTGGATGAAAAGCTGGACATGAGCCAACAATGTGCGCTCGCAGCCCAGAAGGCCAACCGTGTCCTGGGCTGCATCAAAAGAAGCATGGCCAGCAGGTCGAGGGAGGTGATTCTGCCCCTCTACTCCACTCTGGTGAGACCCCACCTGGAGTCCTGCGTCCAGCTCTGGAGCCCCCAACACAAGAAAGACATGGACCTGTTGGAACGGGTCCAGAGGAGGGCCACAAAGATGATCAGAGGGCTGGAGCACCTCTCCTCTGAAGACAGGCTGAGAGAGTTGGGCTTGTTCAGCCTGGAGAAGAGAAGGCTCTGGGCAGACCTTACTGCATCCTTCCAGTACTTAAAGGGGGCTTATAAGGAAGAAGGAGACAAACTTTTTAGCAGGGCCTGCTGTGATAGGACAAGGGGTAATGGTTTTAAACTAAAGGAGGGGAGATTTAGACTACATGTAAGGAAGAAATTTTTTGCAATGAGGGTGGTGAAGCACTGGCACAGGTTGCCCAGAGAGGTGGTAGATGCCCCATCCCTGGAAACATTCAAGGTCAGGCTGGATGGGGCTCTGGGCAACCTGAGTTGAGGTAGTTGAGGATGTCCCTGCTCATTGCAGGGGGGTTGGACTAGATGGCCTTTAAAGGTCCCTTCCAACCCAAACTATTCCATGATTCTATGATTCTAGGACAAACTCTTTAGAAATAACCACAATCATGCAATTGGATTCTTTTTCAGGGGTGTCCTCTGGACATAGATCCATTCCTATCTGAGAGCAGGAACTGCATGGGAAGGAAGGGTGCTCCCAAAGGCTTCCTCATGGGAACAATCACACTGCAGCAAAAAACTAAAGTTTTGGGGCCTGCTCAGCCATCTCTAAGCCACTGAAAGACCTTGCATGAAGACTTTCTCATAAATTACGACTGCTGCTTATGGTATTTTCAAACTGTCCATCTCACATTGCACTTGGTCCTCCCATGAGGACAAAAATTCAGACCGTGACTAACCCCTCCTTTTCGATGGGTTTCTCAAAGTATAATTTCATTCTTTTCTCTTTAGGCTTCCACATAATTCTTTTCTCGGACTCCTCCACTCTTATGGGGCCCAGCTCATTCTTATGTCCTCTCTACGTATGTATGTTTAATTTTTCCTGCATGCGGAACATTTATGATTTGGTGCAAGAAAGACATTCATTATCCGCTTACGGTATTCTTCAAACTGTCCCTCTCACATTGCACTTGGTCCTCCATCCCAGGCCTTTTTTCTACACAGCATACTTCTGCTCTGGACTGCTACTTCCATGAAATCAGAAATTAACCAGCTAATACGTTTTCTTGTATCAGATGCCTCTGATAATATGTTTTCTTGTATCAGATGTCCCTGAGATTGTAATTAAACTCAGAGAAGGCCTCTTGGAAAATAATGCGTAACTGCCAAATCATGGCTATTCTATATACTTTGTCTTAATATTGGTTTTGACCATGTTTGTAACCAATAATCTTGCAGCTGTCTTCCCCTTTTCTGCTTCAGGTCTAGAAGTTGTAGCAGTCACATAAAGCTGTACCTGCCTCTGCATCTGAATGCAGCTGTACAACTAGCTTTAAATAAATGCAAAATTTGATTAACAATAGATTACGCTGCTGGTATTTGAATACTAATAATCTCTAGCATGTGCAAGAAAAAACCCCATCATCTTCAACAACTCATTTCAAAATAGTTACAAAGCAGAGAGAGCGTTTTAAATCCCATCTCTCCTCAAACATGTGTTAGTGATAAGCGTGAACAAGAAATACTCTTGGTTTTCCTCTCTTTCTAGCTACACAAGCTTCCCTTACAGCCATTTGCAGTAAATGCCGAGGAATGTGAATAGCAATTTTTGGTTCCGAGAGAAAATGCTGGATCACAATACTCCTGACCCTGTGGCTTACTGGCCTGACTGCTTTTTGTGTATTTATCTTCTGAATAAGACGTGGTGTAAAGCCACCTCACGCCGAGCCTCCACCGCTCAGAGAAACACGCTGGTGGGGAGGGAAGAGAGCGGGGCATGTGTGAGGGAATTTGGGAAAGGAAATGCTTGTCCTAAACCGTGTAAGAAGCAACCTCAGCCTTTCTGGCACGCTGGTTTTAACTCATGAAGTAAAAAAGGTACCAAATTTCAGAACATGCGATTGTTATACATAAAATACAATTAAGAGATTTGGAACTGCATGAATATGTAATGTACACATTTCTTTACAGATGCATTTTTCTCCAGACAGGCCGGTGCCTGCTTTAATTTGGAAGCCATCCATTTTCATACAAAGTTAACCAAGAGTGACAGGAAATCAGACGCCTACGTTATTTATCTTTTCTGAACTTAAAAAAAAAAAAAAGCCTTCTGTTAATTACTTTTCTAGGAAGCTATTTTGTGATACCACAGGGATAGATCTTCCATATTCAGAAGTGCTACGGAAATGACAACTTTACGACGTGCAGGGTGAATAAAGTATGTTACATGCAGATATTTAAGGGTATATTTGTCTTCATTTACTGTAAGTGAGTATGTGACCAACAATAAAGAATTTAACTGCTTCTGGCCTGGCTGAATGCATTTACAACAATTACTGGAGGTCTGACCTCTTTAACCTTATACATCAAGTGGCACATATACATTATTTATTTAGCTGGAATTAACAGTGATCTGTGAAGCTCGCTGTACTTTCCTTTGGTTCTCTTGCTCATCAGTCATAACTGACCCCCGTGAGTATGTTCAGTGGTGACAGTTTCATGTCACTCTGATTCATGAAAGACTGGGGAAACTACAGAACAAAGCAGTAAAATATTTTTCATGGATATTTAAAAAAAAAAATTTTGAAAAAAATCCTACACCACCTTTACATCCGACATGATCCCTTGCAGATTGCTGTGAAGACAAAGAGTAGATAGAAATGCTCTACCCTGCTGTAATTACTGGAAAGGAGAATGTGAGTTGGCGTTAATAACTGATCTGCAGGAGCAACGGGGGCTCGGACTCCACACCTGAGCGCACCCTGATACAACGCTCTAGTGCTGTGCAACGTAAGGCCTGAGAAGCAGAGTGCGTCTAAGTATTCCACTGGTAACCTGAAATCCCCAGCAAGCCCACCCTCGCTCTCCGTCCGTACCCTACCCCTTTCTAAGCACTCCTTTGTTTAAGGAGCGACGAAGCAGACGGGGAGGAGATGCTCAGCCGAAGCCTCGCGCTGAGGAAGAGCTCCTTGTGCTGGCAGGAGCGCCGCGCCGCAGCCCACAGCTCCTGCAGCCACCTCCGGGAAAGGACCGCTTTCTCCAACTGCTGGATAGCCTCACAGGCCTGGGAGCAATCCCCGTTAATGGGGCCAAGGGTGGAAAAGCGATAGCAATGCCGTGTATCTTCTGAGGCGCGTGTCACAAAGGAGGTCTATTAGACTACTTTGTTTCTGGTACTTTATTACATCCAGTTATCATCATCGTAAGCACTACGATGGATTAAAAAAAATCAGACAAAATGTGCAATTAAAAACTGTTTTTTCTAGTTCTAGAAATCTTATTTCCTTCATCAATAACTTCAGTGCTTACCAAAAGGAACTAAAGAAGCAATTATACAAGGTTGTGGACATTTTTATACATGCACTTTTGTATCAACTCCAGAGCTGATTCATAAACCAAACCATCTGCTTGGAGCCGGGGGGGAAGCAAGAGGAATACACTTTTCTCACAATGAACCATATTCTTACATCCATTGAGCTCTCCTTATCCCAGAAGTGGTTACTTTTCCAACTTTTGAAAAGACGGAAAGACCAGTTTTATCAAAAGGAGGATCTGACTTATAAGAGGCCCCAATGAACTGCTCAAAATATTTTTTCAATAATTAGAAAAAAAAACCTCAGGGAACACTTGCAAAAAGGCAGGTGCACGCATTAAGGAATTCCCTTGACAATCGTAAGTTCACATCCAGTTTCAAGAGATTTTTCTCTGATGATAGTCATCCTACCGGTGAAAAACAATGAGGAACAACAAGTGATGCACCATAGCAACAAACGCATAGCACATACCATATGGTAATCAGTCCATACAGAAAACTTTAGGCTCTATGTAAATCAATTCTTTATTTTCAAAAAACTATAGATAAGTTTAGCTAGTGCTTTCCCAGAAAAACAGATTTTGATATTTAATTCAAAAGGGGAAAGAAACTTGTTTCACTGAGGGTAGAAACGGTAAAACTAGGGAGCTCTATAAGTCACGTAAAGGTCTAAACACAGTCGAAACAGTGTTTTTCTTCTACGAGAGCTGCCACGCGAGAACGACCGGAGAGACGAGGCCCACTGTGTTCAATGCAACTGCCCGCACACACAGTCAACCGCAGCACGCGAGAAAGGCAGAGGCTTGTGTCCCAATTTGAAAACTATACTGAAAATCCATCTTTGCGCATTGTGGTCTCCGCTGTGTTTGTTAAGAGCGTTTCAAACACCACTCTGTCTATTTAACACACTCTTTCTCTGCAGTCCTAGTCTGTTGAACTCTCCTACATAAAACCAGGCAGTAATGCACAGCCCTCCCACAGACACACTCGAAGGTCCTGAATAACCCACGACTAGCAGGGATCTTTGCATCACACTGCTCTTCTTGTCCAGTTCTTCCTGTTTAACGTGGGAAAACATCCTTTATTTGTGGGGAAGGTCAGTGGTACCATTACAGGGATGAATTGAGCTGTGTCTTCTTGTAAATGCAGCTTGCTAACTCGTTCCCATGAACATCTGGGAAAGAAAACATCTACAACTGGCTCACGCTTACAGTACTCACAGTACTCGAGTGCTGTGATTGCTAACCGGCTTCTCAAGCACTGCAATTCTTCAATAAAGTTGATAAACAATAAAGGAGTATCAACACACTTAATTTTGCACTTATGTCTCCAACCTCTTTGGGCGCGTCCTAGAATGGTGCCGGAAGAAGTCTGGACCTTTTTGCTAATGCATTCAGTCTCTCCCTCCCTTTTTGTCTAAAAGCGTCTTCAACTGCTCTTCTATTCTCATTTCTGCCTTTCTGGGGCAGAACTGAACACCCTGGGAAGCAGAGAAGAAAAACCTGGATTCAACTCTTAGTCCTGCAACAGTTCAACAGGCTCGGTCGCAGCAAGGGGAAGGTGACGTCGTGCCTCTGAGGAAAAGACCTTGCTCAGATCTCCTCTAAAACCTTTTCCTTCTTTGTGAGACACTATCTCCCCTCTGCTTTCCTGTAGATCCAGCTATGCAGTATTTCCAGGGGAAGCACGCACTGATCATGACCATCTTGGCCATTTAGTCTACGCTGGAGCTTCTGTTGTCAAATGAGATGTAGCTGCACTTGTTTTTTCACACATGAACTTCCACCTTCAATTTTAAACTGGAATGGAACTACTTATTATACATGCTATGCACCAAAGCTCTCCTTAAAAGAGACTGCTTTTGAACAAATTACTGACATTAAGTCCTTACTTGGGAGGTTTTTTTCAGAGGGAGGGAAGAAGGGGAGGAAAGAGTTGTGGGGTTCTTTTGCTTTCCATTAAAGTATGAGGATAGAACCGATAGGCGAAAAAAAGATTGCAGATTTAAAGAACATTTGCTAGCGCGTGTGCCAGATGCTGATAGCCATATATAGCCACTCAAACAAGAATGACTGCAGAGAGTATCTTATCCAGGCAAATAGGAATTTGTCTGAGTAAGATCAGGGTAAAAATTAAAAAAAAAAAAAAAAAATCAACATTTAGTCTATTGTGCATTACTTCTGCTGCAGAAGTTGTGTAAGTACTCCATGAAGTGGAATAAGAACATGTCCTCATGATGACCTTATCTACATTTCACATAAATGTGTTCCCAAATTTAACAGAACCAAATCTATCCTTTCTACCACTAGATTGCTAGTCATTCTTGAATACAACCTCGATTTCCTTGCTCCATAACCCTTAGAGAAGTAAGCAAAGGACAATAGATAAGGCTTCTTCAATGTAATAAAAAAGCAGCATGCAGCCTTTAAGATGAAATTCAAAAAAACAGAACTCAGATATAAAGAACATGATTTGCCATCTTAGGTTTTTCTTACTGTATCACTCAACAAAATTTTAGAAAAGAGAGGCACTTGATTTTCCTGACTCTTTTCCTCTATACCCTGGTATCAAATTTCTCTTCCCCTCTATCCAATACAGTGGGTTTTTACCTACAGCAATATAATTTCTAAGTAGTTCAAAATGTGAAATAGCATTACTTGAGATGACGAGCTATCATTTCTACAGAGCAGTATGATAATTTTGGAAGGACCGGGAGGTTGGGCATGGATTCTAATTAACACTGATGAACCTGGCTCCTAAAGATTAAATTCCCAAATGAGTAACCGCTACCTTTCTACACACAGGTCTATCCAAGTTGTTCTCATTAAAACAATTAAAAAAAAATTATAAGCTTCAGTCTGTGTCAAGATATTGAAGCCTTTCCAAAACTGATTAAAAATACTAAATGAGGGTATTGAACTACATTAAAAATCAACCTTTTTCATGTATTGAAAAGTAATGGTCTATAATTTGTATTCAGGTGATTTTATTTCCAGTGAATAATAATTGTACTGCAGCCAACTTTGTGCCTTGTTTCTCTGAAAACCTCAAGGGATGTACAGAAGAGGATTTCGTATCCTGCTGAAGACACACACACTTTGCGTGACATTGCTTCTTGTTCTTCAGCTCTTACAGGGAGGCTTAACTTTGTTTCATTATGTGTTTATTTCTCCACTGATGGTTCCTTCAAACTGGTAAACACAAATGAAATTGCATAGGTATTACATATACCGATAGACTCTGGAAAGTACTATAAGATAGGTATTAGATATACCGATAGACTCTGGAAAGTACTATAAGCTAAATGCAAGTGCATGGAAACAGAGGACTCAACTTGAATGCATTAGTAAGTGGACTTGCAAATCAGGAGATTTATAACAATATATTCTTGTTTCCCGGTTTTCTCTGTGGAACGTGAAGTTGCCTATAGTCACGTGATGTTCAAAATGAAACTGAAGCATCACGCAGAAGTGCTCATCACTTCATGTGCCCCGACTCTGCAGGAGTTGGGGAAACGGTCATTTCTCACCATTCACTTCTTTACTTGGTAAGGACAGGCAGCTTCTCCCCTGCCCCTTGCCCCCCAATTTTTCCTCCTTTGAGTCTCATGTTTTATCTCACACCTACACCCTGCACTCACATCTTGCTTCCCCTGTTTGCATCTTTTTCCCTTGCAGCCTCCTGCAGTTCAGTTTTCAGTTCAGTTAAGCAGCTGTAGAACTTATCTAGGCTAAGTTGAAAAGTATAGGCTTTAGACCATGGTATTGCTATGAACACATTTTAAGAGCTGAACGTAGAGAAAAAATGTGTAATGACAAAATCAGGCCTGCAGACAGAAAGTGAAGGCTATAAAAGTGGTCCTGAGGGTGGTGATCAGTGGCACAAAGTCCTGCTGGAGGCCAGTTACTAGTGGTGCACCTCCACAGCCGATACTGGGGCCAATACAGTTTAACATCTTCATTAATGACCTGGATGATGGGGCAGAGTGCACCCTCAGCAAGTCTGGAGATGATACAAAACTGGGAGGAGTGGCTGATACACCAGATATAGATGGTCATGCTGACATCCAGAGGGAACTCAACGGGCTGGAGAAACGGGTCAACAGGAACTTCAACAAATTCAACAAGGGGAAATGTAAACTCTTGAATAGCAGGAGGAATAACCCCAGCACCAGTAAAGGCTTGTGGCTGACTGGCTGGACATGAGCTCTTCAGGGAAAGACCTGGACAACAAGCTGACCACGAGCCAGCAGCACCTCACGGTGCTGCCTACACTACCCCCCAGAGCACACTAACTGCCCTGCCTAGCCCATCTCAGCCACACACCTTCTATTTTAGCAGACATAAAGCTTCATTCCACCACCTGCACTCCAGATACCCTATCCCCAAGCTCTCTGCCCCTCTCCTGCTTCCCATATTCTCCTGGCTGCTCTTAGGCAGCTTTCTGCCACTCATTTCTATTTCCATATAGCTTCCCAGACACCACTGTAGCCTATTTGTCAGCCTGCTTTCGCTCACCATCATCCTATATGGCATCTCTATTCTTCCCATGGCCATTAGGGATACAAGGTCTTTCCTGGCCATCCCTTTTAACTCCACCCTGAACAAGAGAGGCCTCATTTTGCCTGCACATGTTCACAGGACCATGACAGCTTTTGTGCCGAGAGCAGATTAAAACTTCACTCCCTAATAGGGGACAGTGAACAATTGATGCAAAGGAGAAGTTTTATGAGTTTGAAAGCAGAAATTTAAAAAATGCATGGAAATTCTTACAAAACTGTACTAGGAGATGCATGATACAAGTAACAAGAATGGAAAAACATTTTGAAATAAAAAGACGTATGATTGAATATTAAAAGGAGGGTGGATTAGGCAACACTGACTGAAAAAAACGTTCAGTCTTGGTCAGTATTTCTCCCTGTAGCAATACCAGCGGGTTACCAATTTCATCTTGTGCCACTTGGGATGGAAAATGTTAGAACAAAGAAAATGCCAGGATAAAGGAAAAAAAGCTGGGCACTTTTATCACCAGGACTCTCAGCCCTCCAACACGAGATCTAAACATTGTCTTTCATTAGCTCCAGTTTCAAACCCCAACACCTATAGTACCTACTATTTTTCTTTTGTCCATCATTTTTTATAATTGCTTAGCTCTTTTTTAACCTACCAGACAATGGTTTTTGTCCACCTCCTTCAGCTTCAGTTAAATGTTTATATTATGTTGTCAAATACTGTTTCATTAATACTGCATCCCATAAAATCTGTGAGAAGTTGCTGAACACTTTAGTAGCTACCCTGCAGTCCACTCTCTCCTACCATAGCCTACGTTGCCATCAGCATCTAAGCAAGTTAGCTTAAAGCAATCTCAGATAAGCCTACATGTCTAGAAACTGCAGTATAAATTTACCCTTATGCATCGGCATGGATTACATACAACAAATTAAAGCTTTCTTTCCTAAGGTAGGCGAATTTGGAATGCAAACGGTAAATCCTGAATTTCAGACAAACAAATGATTGCCTATCAAAACTCCTTTCCAAACTAGCCCTTGGAGTATTGCATACATGTAAAAGGGGAAAATTTGAAAGATCCAGACAACTGCCACAGGCATCTTTAATTCTAACAATACTTCCCACTTGCAGATAGAAGCACAAGCCTGAAAGAGGTAATAATAGCTAAATGGATATTAGTATCTGCCATTACCTGATCTATCTGCACAATTACAGCAGTTTGCGCATGCTAAATTTGCGTATCAAATCTGGCTTAAGAGCCTAAAACAACCCCTTTTCAGGAACAACATATCACCTACGTGTTGTTTGGAACTGATGGAACTTCAACTTAGAGAAAAACCACATGGGTATAATGCCTAAAAGAGCTGAGAGAAGTAATTGCTTCCAGAGAGATTTCTTTCCCAAACTGAACCAAAGGGGGAATGCAACAGTCAACTCCATTTCTGAAAAACAGCCATTAAGAGGCCAGAGAACTCCACCAAAAATTAGATTTTCCCTCTCCTTTACCAATGCCAGAAACAAAAATGTTAAGACTAAAAACATCTCAAGACACATCACAGCTGTCAAATAAGAGTAAACAATCTTTCTCTGCTCTGAGAAAGTCACAGTGATTCAGCCAAACAGAGTTGTTTAGTCCTATAAATACTATAAATTGTTTAAGTCATGGGAGCTCTATCAATTTGCACAAGAGGATGATGTGACCATCTTTGTATTGGCATACAGACCTCTGAATACACCCCAGGAAAAAAAAAATCACCCTTTATTCTGCCAAAGCCAACCATTTCCTCCCCATCCAAAAAGATCAAACAGAAAATCACAGCCTGTGTAAGTGATAAAGGAAGGTGTCCTACTGGCATAAACGGACTGTGAAATAAATGAACGTAAAATAAATCCAAGCAGAAATCTTTCATATCTACTGCTGATAACAGAAATGTTGTCTAGAAGCTTTTTCAGACATGTTCTCATACTTGCAGCGTGGCTGGGTTTCTACAGATGGTGATTCTTTAGGAAGCAAACCCCAATCTTCTCAGAAATTGGTTTGAAACAGAAACAGATACTACAAACAAAAAGGAGAGTCTCATTGCTGTGTTCTCATCTATTCCACAAATTTCATATTGTTTAAGTAATTTATTTAGATTGCAAAACTACTTTGATGTCATTGAGGATGGCAGAACTACTTCTGATCACAAGCACTTCATTTAATCATTGCCAAAGAGAATGAAGTCAATAAAATATGAACAGTTAGAAGTAACACACCTGCCTAGCAAAAAAAAAAAAACATACTAAAAATATTCAGACTTTATATGTGGACACTCAGGAAAAAAAGTCAGTGAAATAATATACACTACTAGAAAATGTGCCATTGTAGGAAGTGTTATGGTCCTGAAGACAGTGAGCATTTCACTGTTGAGCTACCTTTGCGTTACTGTGAGGCTGCTATTTGCAATATACTATGTCAATGTTAAAAAAAAAAATGCAACATGCAAACTATTATGTTAAAAACGTGTAAAGAGACAGATGCAATTTGCAGTTCTAAGGCATCATCCATCCATCCAAGGGGGTATGTCATAAAAAGCATAAAAACACCTACCTCTTCTTGCTTAGGAATGCTGAACTTGGCTATCTTTGACTTGGTCCTGGCCGAATCAGGCTTGTTAGAAGGCACTCCCCTATACGACTTGGTTGTCTCTGCTGGTAACTTCAGCTTTGGAGACTCATCAGGAGCCTGGTCTTGACCGTCCATTGGCCTTACGTAAGCTGTTGGTTTCTGCTGAACCAGACTGGGCTTTGAAGCAAGAGAGGGTGGGAAGTTTTGGACGCAGTGCCCGCCACCATGCTTTGCTGGCCTCTCTTGTGCTTGAGCTCCTCCTTCCGAGCTACAGTTGAGCTTTGCTGGCTGCTGCACTCTGCTGACGTTGTCTCCTAGCGTGGCCCTCAGTGAGCTTTGCTGGGCAGTGTTGGAGGAGGAGGAGGAGGAGGTGGGACTCGATGCATAGCGTTTTAGTTTCTCCAGACTGGATTTTTGGTTCGCCAGTTTGAAGTCACCCTTGTGTGACTCCAGCGACCGGTGCCCGTGCTTGCTCGCTCTCTGCTGGCCATCGGAAGCGGCATTGTGCCCGGCCTTCTGCCAACCCATCGCGGCGCTTTTGCTCTGCTGGGCAGATAGGGCTGCTGGTGTGGAAGAAGTAGTGCTGGAAATGGGAGGAGGAGGAGGCAGTGGTCTCGAGTCTGCAATAAGATGTTCATCGGGCTTGGGGAGAGACGTCTGAGGAACCCCAGGTTTTGGAACCCCAACAAGGTGGCTCTGGTTTGATCGGTCAGTTAACAAGTCTTTCATTTCATCATAGTTGCCCAGCGTATTCTGGATGCGATTTGAAAGCTCATCCCCCTTATTAGTCTGCAAAACAAAAATGAAGTGTTCTGCAACAGTCAACATAAGAAAACAAAATTCCCTGCATGCTTCTGCTGAAATCCTTACTGAAGTAGCACTGCCTTATTCAGCAGCGGCGTTGAGGGATGAAATCGAAAATCCTTATTGTCTCTGAAGACACTTGTCAACATCTTAAATCTACCCTGAACTGGAAAAGCTATAAAGGGCCTTAGAGTATATAAAAAAAGAAATCTATCACTGATATCATGCTGTAGTTAAAGTATATTACCTGGAAACTAGAAAATTTATTATTGCAACTACACAGAATGGTTTGGATTAAATCTGACCATGATAAAACTTTTCCTACAGCCCAGCGCAAGCTCTCCTTCAGCCATGAATGAAAACACTGCATTCCCAATTTCCTTCTCTGCCTGCCTAAGTTCTCACATGGCATCTGGGAAGCCACACGACATCCAGTGCAAGCACTCAATGAACTCACCAGTCTAAGCCAACCAAAAACTCTGAGGTGCCTTGAAGACAGCTCGTGGGACAATGGGAAAACTACAAATTATTATGTCCCTTCTTTGAAAATACTCTGACAGGATGCTTGCTCCAGGGAACTCTCCTCTTTTAAAAAAAAAAAGCTGAACAGAACTCCCCGAATTCTTCACATTGCTCAGTGCTTGCTGTGTGCGGGAGGGGGAACACGGCCACGCTCCCTCTCTTTAAGATTAATCATTGTCTTTAAAATCACCCATTTACTTCCTGACTGAGAAGGCAGAAGCCCCACAAAGAAATAAAGCAAGCAAATAAAACATACTGGAAAAGATTGAAAACTCTTGCTTTAAAAAGCCACTGTAAGCAAAAGGGTGTATCATTAGCATTTATGCAGCAGAGATTTTTCTGAACCCTGCCAAGATTCAGGCATGTGATGTTCTTTGCTTTACGTTTTCAGAGGAAGACAGTAACGAGCCAGTGGTGTTCTCCTTTCTCTCTTCCAGACATGGAGTCTGGATGGGAAAACTCCCACTGGCTTCAGAAGGCCAAGCTTTCATCTCAAGATTCTCTGTTTTAGAGGAAAACAGAAAGAAGGAGAAAGAAGGGAGTAAAGGGAATGGAGAAGACCCCTTAAAGTTATACTAAAAATATGAAAGATGTAGCAGCAACATCAGTTACTCTGGAAAATTGGTGGTATTTTTGTTTTTAAGTCTTCAAATAAAATTGAGTCACTCAAACAAAAATGTAAGGGACACTCCCCTAGTTCAGAATCTTTTTTTTTAGGGTTTCCTATTAAAAAAACTGAATTCAAGAAAAAATGCCCTGTAAATGAGCGCAGTGATTGCCACATGCTAGCTTTCAGAGGACTACAGTGGAAGCATTCCTAAGCCAGACAGTAGAAGCAGTCCTGTCTTGTTCGAAACTTGTCCCCTCAAATTTCAAGGACACTACCTTGTAACTACGTAAAATACATTACAGCTAGCTTTCTGATATGCATTTGTTACAATGCTAACAGGGTTGAATATATATCAATAATATATATCGAAGGGGAGCGGGGAGGGAAAAACTCAGAAGTGTTATATCCGAAACATTGCTTTGCAAACTTGGAATAAGATGGCTCAACCACTACAGCCTGATCTCCTCTCTGCTGTTGTTGTCACAAGGACAATAACCTGCTATGAAAAGAAACACGAAGCATTAGTTCACAGACAGCAAGTGGCTTAAAAAAAGCATGTTCCTTCGCTTCACAGGAATCACACTGATGTCCTAAAGAAGAAGAAACGGTTAACGAGAAGAAAGAAGGTTGGAGATACACTCATGTGTCTCCTGGGGTCAATGAAATGGCTCCTACACTTGGGCATCGCCTTGACCAGCAGAATTACTTTCCCGAAGGCACAGAAAATTTTCCTTTTACCCAGTGGGTCTCTTCTATGCTTCCAGTGGATCCTCCACCTTGTGTAGATACCTTGTAGAGAGATGTGTTTCCAACTTCCCTCTAGGGAGGGAGATCTGCCCTTGGGCCTGCACCCAGCCTGATTCAGCCAGCCTACGTGTGTGAGGTTTCCTTCCCTGCCAGGAGCACGGTGACAAGGACCACTAAATGGAACGGGGCTCCTGACACCCACAAGTCTCCTGCAGCACAGACAGCTTGTGGGGCAGCTCTCCATCCGGCTGCCTCTAGGTCCACGAATGTAAGAGAATTTATGTGCAAGTTTTGCCCCTGGAAAGTCCAGCTTCTCTAACAGAAGATCCATTCTTTCTGATGGCTGCTATTTGGATGGGAAGTAAATAAAAGCCTAATTTCAGATTATCTGTAGACTATCACTAGCCCAGAGAAGTCAGCGGATTGTCTTCTATATGGATGTGATGTGAAGGCTACACAGAGACACCTCGTATTGAGAGATCCCAGATAACCACAAGAATAATTGCAGCAAACCAATCTAACGCCTGTACCACGGCAATGCTGGCAACCGGTCGGTGTTGTTTATTCCTTCTGGATACACTGGGGACAACCTGAGGTGAGAAGATTTTATGTTGAGCTGATCTCATGCAGAAGAGTTCACCTACATCCTTTTGGGAACAAGATGGGATCTGAGGTAACTTGTTATGAGCTTCAGATGTAACAGTTTGTCCTATTATTTGCTCTGAGATATTGCTGGCCTTACTTAATCATTCACAGAGGGAAAACACGATCACAAAATGAGTAAGTAGGAAAAGCGTTCTGTGCAAACATTTCTTACAGTGCTCTGATATTCTTCTGCGATGCAACATGTATCCGTGCATTTGAAGACTGCAAGATTCAACACTTCTAAAAATAAACCTGATGGTTGCATGGAAGGTCATCAAAATTTTTTTCTTCATTAAAAATACTGATATGGTAAATGAGGCAAGGTATTCTCTCCAGGAAATATCCGGAATGAAGCTCCTACTTTTTACCCCCCCTGTAAAAGACATTTTAAGTAAAAGATACTGGATTTCCTGTAATCCTTCATAAAGGGTTGCTATGGATACTTTGAACAGGATAAGGGGCAACCCGAAGAGTCAGGATTTTTCAGAAAATCTGATGTTACAGGAGTAGTGATACATGTCAAGGTGAGAGAGGACATAAGATTTAAGAGATTTCCAGTCTGCCTTTGATTTTCAGATATGGCCTTCTGAACGGCAAATCCTTTGGCTTTAGCTCATGTTTCTCAAGCTGTGCAGAAGAATACTGAATTTAATCAGAGGTTGCAGTGAATGTCTGTTGTAACTTCATTCCCCTCTGGAAACACCTAAAACTTAACGTGATCTTTAAAGACAGTAAGAGTGGGTTTCAGTTTTGCTTTCGCAGAAAGGTTTCCTCTTTTGCAGTCAGCCTCTCTCCATGATAAGACCAAAAAGCCCAAGCCACAGCTCTGCACCCCCACACTGAAGGGTCACAAATGCTTGGATGAGTTCAGACAGAGCAATGGTCCATTGCTGGTGTACACATGACATTCAGAATACACCACTGCTGAAGTTTTGATGTCCAATACGGTCAGAATGACTGGTCATCCCAAGCACCTGTGGGTGTCACACCAACAGAGCCGTGAGTGAGTTATACTGTTGTCCTGGCCTTTGCCTTTCTCCGTATTTCCTTGACAAAGCCAGCTGTAGGATGCATTTCTGCAGCACCTTCTTTACACGCTTGTCCAAAATAGCAACATAGTGTTTAAAGATAAGAAGCATGGATGGAGCCATTATTCTGATCTCCCCATAGGACACCCACTCAGTACCCTCTCTGCTTCTAGAGACGGCAATGATTTTTCATCCACTCCTACTGAAGTTGGAATTATACTGTGGTTGCGTAGAGATGCCTTCAGACATCGTAACTCAGAAACTACTGGTGCGTCCATGATACATGAAGTCTGTGCCATGACAGTAAGTACATTGGCACACAGGTAATAATCAAAGTGCACAAAATATTCCAACTATACCACTTTTATAAGTGATTTGAGCTTCAGTATTACCACCTTTAGGTATCACAGACAAAACAGTATCAGGGACCCAGCACAAGGACGGGCCCTTTTTGTGAAGGGTCTATTTGATTGGCCCTACCAAATGGAAAATTATTAAGTCCCCATTGCAGCAGAGCCCTCACAAAATGCCAAGGCACAGCTGACTTAAGCTTTTCAGGCTTTTTTCCATGGATTAGCCCTTGATTGGTCTCACAGTAGACTTTTTCAAGTAGAGCCTTGAGGAGTTCAAGACATTTCCCATGGTTTCTAAACGCCTTTGTAATGAATTTGAAATTCGGGCAGCTGGAGGTCAGCTTCAAGGCAGACAGAGCTGTCTTCTATCAAGAGACATGGTTTGAAAGTGGTAGATCTTTCTTTTTTATGAGGGACTAGAAACAAACAACAGTCTGGAAGAACAGCAAGCTAAAAGCTGACCCTGGAGCATGGGCAGAAACATGGAAGCATGGAAGTCAGGTGCAGAAGCCAAGTTCCAGGTCCCAAACAGGACTCCTGGAAAGAGGCACTAAAGCACCCAAAGCATCAAGGACAAGTGACGCCGCACGGAGGGAAAGGCTTCACAACGCGGTGGTTGTAACAGTAACTTGGACGTTACTGGAAGGGCACAGGAGACGATACATGATGCTGCTTTGATGCACACAGGCAAAGTCACTAGGTTAGCTGGGGGAGAGGAGCAGTCCCCGTGGGACACCACTCTCTGGTCCTGTTCACAAGCGCTTGGTTTGCAGGCTTCTGCAAAGTGCAGAAGATCCTGCTTGACCCTTCTAACAGGGAGTGGGGAGAGACGGTTGTGCCTCATCACACTACTATTACCCTGAGGAGTAAAACAGGGAGCTGAGGCTCATAAGTTACTTCTTCTGCCTTTGGTGAGGACAAAACACATCTAGCAGACAAATTTTATTGGTAATGCTTATAGAAAAAAAAAAAAGCAGACACCAAGATATTTCATTGCATTAACCTTGGCCAGAGCATAATGTTTACTGTATTGCTTGACCTTCACACACAATTCCAACACAATTGTTTTCTTCTAAGTGTTGCAAAAACAGGGCACCGTCACCTTCACCTCCTAGTTTTAATTCCATCTCAAATATTGTTAGGATATTTCTAGCTTATTTCACTCTCGTGTGCTGCTGAACATTATAAGAAGCTTTTTTTTATATATATATATATATATATAAAAAATTCAATTCTCAATGAACCATAAATGTTCTCTGTGAATTTTGTGAGTCTAGCACTTGTGGGAGGGTGCTGAAACCTGGACAATGCCTTACGCAGGCTGCATTTTTGTACTGTGGAATAAATAAATAAATAAAGAGCCACCCAGCTGGGAAGTATCTACCTTGTACGGTTCACTGAAGAGGGAGTAACTCGTGTTAAACGCGCCATCCTCCTGCTGGGCCTCCTGATTTCTCCTCTCCCATTCTTTCCTTCGCAGCACGTTTCTATCCGGCTCGTAGACACTGCAGCAAAAAAGAGGAACAGCTTTTTAAGAGTTAAAAATTAGTGGGCAACATATAAACCAGCGTAAATTTAAAAGTGAAGAACTCCGGTTTGCAGACAGATGGCAAAAATAAGCAAGAACATGAATCAGATGAATGCCAGTCCAAGCAGGCTGGGGAGGCTCAGGTCTCTGGGAATGCTGGTGCTTTCTTCACACAGAGAATAGATAATTAAATTCTTACAGAAGAATAAAAAAGAAATCACAGGGCAGGATCTAGTCTGTGCAGAACTTCCCTGCTTGAAATGTGACAAAGGAAATATCTAAGCAACTTTGACAAAGACTGAAAGTACTCTTAAGGCAGATGGTAATTACAGCTATGAGTAAATAGAAATTATGAACATATTTCCACTTATGACATATCCTCTGAGTGTTGTATGAGAATGCTCCTTTTTTCACATGGATGTGTTTCTGTAGTGATTCTTTCATTAACTAGCTCCCTAAAGAGCTGTTAAAACTACATGCTGTAGTGGTTTCCACAGTTAGGCTGCTTCTTCTGATCTCTGTTAATCAGCCAAGTCGTGAAACTACTACTGAAACAATTCCTCTTTCTGATGGATTTGACACTATCACAACTTCAGAGCATGAATAAATGAATACTGGCACGATAGTGTATGTATGGCTGGTAGAGTGTAGCTGGAGAGAGAATAAAATCACTGCATTACACAACAGTATTAATTTTTAGAGATGAACTAGTCTGACTCCAATATAGACATCCAGAATAAAAATTAACTGGTTTTTTTTCAGCATTCTCTTGTAATGCATGACAACATAAACCAGAGAAACCTTTCCCTGAATTTCCACAGAACAACACAGGTTTGCACATTTCAGTCTGTTATGTTTTATTCTCCTCACAGAGGAAACCAACGTGTCTAATAAGGTTTACGTGTTATTTCAGGACAATGTGACGAGTATGCTGATTGCCTATTTTGCTTAGCTCAGCTAATGCCTTTCTTCTGGCACTGTAAATCTGTAAAGTAGAAATATATATTAATGTCATGTAAGTGCACCGTGTGTTAATAAGAAAAAGGTTGTCTTGCTAACCAGCTTCCCGGTTAGCAAAACATATGTTGCATGGGCTACCCACGTGACGGTACCTAGTATGCCTCAGGCAAGGCAGACAAAAGGCCAACAGCTATCTGCTTCTAATTCAAGACTTGAGAGAGCTGAAAATACATAGGCTATGTTAGACGCTATCAGTATTTAAAAACAATGCCTTAGCAGACACCAAACGAACACAAAATCTTAGGTTTACTTGTCAATGCTGCCAACTCGAACTGGACTGCGCAGTACCCTTCTGATGGGTCTGAGGGCGTCTGAGGGCAGATGCCAAATGCCAAGCAGGGCTCTCAAACACCAGAATTTATTTTGAAACACAGAGTTTCAGTACAGCAGGTTGGAGGCAGCTTCTAACCACCAGTTTGTTTATTCCACTTACAGGTGGTTGAGTTTTTTGGGGTTTTATCACATATTTTTCATGAGCAATGCACGTTATTCAAGCCAACACCCTCTCTTTGAAAAGCAGTGTAATGAGGAGGCAATCGTAGGGTTGGAGTTTTGGGCATGGAAAATGCCTTCCTCCAGGAAGAAGGGGATAGCGCAGGCCTCCCCACGGGTCCCTGTGAGCGGAGACCATCGGCTGCACACGCTGCCGAGGCCAGCAGGCAGAGCAGTTGTCATTTACTGATACGTGAGCAATGCTCCTCAGTTACCACATCATGGTATCCGAGTGTACTCCCATCAGTTAAGTCAGGGTAAAAGACTTCCTGACAACAACCTCTGTGTGTAAAGTAGGCTTTCTGCCGCCCTGAATAGCTGTTGTTAGGTTGAGTTTTTCTGGAGTTGCAGGGATCTGGTGATAACTTCATCCGCAGCCACATTTCCCCATCCAGAACCCCTTGACTTTGAGACACTTCATGTTTGGACTCTAGCCTGCAGTCAAATAGAGATGGGCAGCTCCCCTGAGATTAATTACAATACTGATCTCTACTCGGTTTCTAGGAAGCAAGCAAGGACAACATTCTTCAGTGGGCCTCATACAAATTTAAAAATGCACTGGTGTGATACTCCTGAAGTGGAAGGACATTTTTATCCCTTTATTTGATGAAGACATATTTGATGACGACATACAAGTCATCAGATCTCTGACCCCCCTTCCCGAATGAGAAGTTCACTGTTGGCAATGCAACGCACAACCTGCAATAATTCAGAACGATTATGCAAATGGCAAAACCGTGTGACAATATCTAATATGCCATCTATAAGCAGTAAGTTAGGAAGAGCTACAAGTTGAGAGTTGTATTCCTTTGGTAATACCAGATGGCAAAATCTCTAGCATTTGTGAGGCTGCTCCTTATTTGCATGAACATTACAACAATCACATTTCCTTGAACGTATGTCACCAAATGTATTTATTTATTTTGGTTCAAGAAGAATACTGCCAACTGCTATAATTGTCTTCATTGCAAACACTTCAGTTAATGGAAAATGATTATTTTTAATAGTTTTCTTCCTTCTTTTTAAAAAAAAAAAAGTAATTTCAACCAATCCGAAATGTACATGTGCCCTTTTAATCATTTATAGTGTGTGTCTTTTCCATATCTAAGCCATGAAGAACAAGTTCATGAAAGTCTCAAGATTTTTTCCTCATTGTGGTATGTGTGCATATGTGGGTGATGTATGCATATATATGTGTTATAATGCATGCTCGCACATCAGTTTATTGATTAAGAGTTTTGCTAGTATGGGCCAAAATGTAGAAGCAGTTTTGCAAGACTTGGAAACTAAACAAGATGCAACCATTCATCTCTCAAAAGTCAGTGTCATTTATATTTGTTTCATACAGGTCAAACTCCAAAAGGATGAATTTAAATAGTTTTTAAGTAGTATATCGTTATTTTTAAAACGCTGCATCTGTTTCAAATTCATGCTTAAAGGACATGAACTGAAGCATGAGTAACAAGTCAAACACTTGCAAAAGTTATATATGAATAAATGTTGTATTATAAAAATTACACTGTCTCAAATTTAGCACACTGCTTTAAAACCACACTTTGATTTATCTCAGCCCTAAGATCTGCCAAGAGACATACTGGACTTACCAATGAATTATGTCTAAATACCAGTGTCTCAGGCTCCAAGCAGCTTCAGCACACCACCACCACCACACGGTCGCAGCAGCCCTACCTTCTCTGCTTCTTCTAGGATACTTTGAACAATTTCACTCTCAGGTATTTTACAGATCAGAATACAAATGGCCAAACTTCTCCGAGTAGGTATGCTTAACAAATTTCGATCGCTTGTGATGCCTTTTAGAAGATTACCTTGATGGCTACCCACTCTTTGGCCGCGCAGTAGGCGAGCGTGGGTCCCCGTGAGACCCGTCTGCAGAGGAGAGCCCGGGCACGCCGGCACCCGATGGGAGGGCGGCTGCGGCACCAGCCTCCCCACAGTAGTGGCAGAAAGGCTCATAGCTCTCTTCATGCAACTCTTGACATCAGAAGGAACTGCTTCCTTTAGTCCTTAATTAGAAATAGACAGAGATGGCTCAGGGGACAGCCTAGGAGCAGAGCAATAACCTCGCTTGAAAAACCTGGGACTGGATTTAATCTCCCACAAAGTCCGAAGAGTTATGTAGTCTCAGGCTAGGCTGAAAGCAATCATATAAAAAGCCTAAAGTTTTAAGTGTTGAAGAGTCTCCTTTTCTTTCTTTCTTTTTTTTTTTTCCAAAGCACTGTATTTCTGACTCAATTTACCTCCCTCAGACATCACTACTTGGAACAACTCAAATAAAAAGGTCTAATCTCCATGATGAACTGGGTGGAGACAACGCACCAACATATTCTCCTGTCCTTCAGTTTTAGGGAACGCTCAAGTTCTGCATTCAAGAGGAAGATGTCCTTTTCCACAAACTAAAGCACTACACCTTCACTGACGAATTACGTGCCTTCGCAGATGTATGGTGTGCATTAACGATGCTGTTTGACCTTTTCAGAAACCACAAAATTGCCACATCGCTAAGGGGAGATTCAGGAAGGGTATCGTTGTTTTGCTAGGAGATCACCATCCGCGTAACAGCTGGCATCTTTGAGGCTGTAAAACACATGGCTAGGTAAATGGAGGGCGAGATCGCTGGTGCTCCCCTTGCCTTGCATCAGTTTACTTTCTGGCAAAGGAAGGGGGCAGTGACTCGGGCTGCCCTACCGGCACGGCAGAGGAAGGCGTTACCGCATATATACACACACCCGGCCACAATTACTGAACTCGTTATAGTTTTCAGTAACCTGCAATCTCGCCTTTGCCTTTCCAGACCTTCCAATATCATTTTCCAGTCCAAAGATTTAATTTGCTGTTCTCTGAATTGTGAGGGCTTTGCAACGCCCCCCCCCCCCCTTCTACCTTCCCCCACACATAAATATTGTGATATAGATTTAGCAGAAGTAGCTTGTTTATTTGCAGTTAATGTTTTTGACCCAGGAGGCTGATCTCCTTCACCCCAGCAGCTACGTGTGGCACTTTGCACAAAACTTTCAGAACCTGAAGTCTAGACATATTAATAACAAAAGCAGAGCTGACGCCTCACGTTAACGTGACGAACCCTTAAATTGGCAAAACCACAGCTCCCGCGGGCTCCTGTCAGGCCTTTGCTAGGGAAGACCTAGACACCATTTGCAAGGGCTGAGCTTCTTTCCCAGATTTTGTCGACTTCCTCATTTGTGCCCAAACTGACCGTTCCATAATCAGATTAAGAAGCTTCATACAAAACGCCGTCAGAGCGCAACACCCACTCCCAGCGTCATGGAAATGACACCATCCGCAAACTGCCAGGTGGAGTCCCTGAATATCCCCTGGGAGTGTACAGAGCTGACCATGTTCCAAACAAACCAACCAACACTCCTCCCCCCCCCCCCCCCAAAACGCAACCCACACCCTACGTGACTAAAAGATATCATAGAATCATAGAATCATAGAATAGTTTGGGTTGGAAGGCACCTTTAAAGGCCATCTAGTCCAACCCGCCTGCCATGAGCAGGGACATCCTCAACTAGATCGGGTTGCTCAGAGCCCCATCCAGCCTGACCTTGAATGTTTCCAGGGATGGGGCATCTCCCACCTCCCTGGGCAATCTGTGCCAGTGCTTCACCACCCTCAGTGTGAAAAACTTCTTCCTTATGTCTAGCCTGTATCTCCCCTCCTTTAGTTTAAAACCGTTACCCCTTGTCCTATCGCAGCAGGCCCTGCTAAAAAGCCTGTCCCCATCTTTCTTGTAGGCCTTCTTCAAGTATTGAAAAGCTGCAATAAAACCTCCCCTAAGATCTCCCCATAAGATCTTTATGTGCATTTCAAGAATAAAACCAGACCCGTGAACAAGTTTTCTGTGAGGACACGTGTATCTTTGAAATTAAATTTTAGCAATGGTCATTTCTGAATTATGAACAAAGTTGGAGCTGCTTCAAAACCATGAAAACCAAGCAATATGTCAAGAAAATAAATTTTAAAATGGTTTACTGATTATTCTCAACATTTCTCCACAAATCGTAATCTGGCACACAAGTCAATATACTAAATTTCAGGCTGAAGTGAGGACAATTTCTTAAATATTTAATAGTCTAATTCTCCCCTGAATTACTGTATTTATGCCAAAGGAGCTAAATAGAGTAACTCCAGGGAAAAACTTACACAACGCAATAAAAAACCAGTCCAACTCTGATGCAGGACAGTGATTATGAAACTGGATTCAGAATGGAAATTGGATTCTGAATTTAAATGTGCCGTTATTCCTGTATCTCTGCAATATTTTAAAACACAAAAGGACTAACCAGCCTGAGCCCTTGTAAAGGCAATAGCCCCAAACATTTTTAGAAAACAGCCTTAATTCTGACAATTTAATTACAACAATTCAGGTTATTTTGCTTGCTGAATTGCTGTGCTTAACATGGAAGTGTTAACATTTAATGTCTGTTTTCTATTTTACTGCTCATGTCCACGGTTTTCACTGGCCAGTTTCTTGGTACCAGTTCCATTTTCGGCTAAGTATAAACGATGCCTGTTTGGCAACTAATAGCTAATGGGTCATGGGGAGCTCTTAGAGATGGCAACCTTACATTTTTGAGCATTAAATGTTTTTCCTAATGGCATTTGAACTATCGGTTCGATTACAACAGAGGGGTTGCCTTTGTTGAACAAGTGGCATAATCAATAAAATACGTTCCTAGGTCGCAACGGACTTTTTTAGACTTTTTATCTAGCTTAAACAGCAGAAGTTAATTTGAGGATTTTTACAGTATTTTTTCCCATTTACAAACAGAAATGCCGTGGGGTAAAGCAATTACTCTGATTTACTGTTTTCACTTTGATTGAACATAAAGATGTAGCAGGGTCTCAAAAAAGCAGTAACTTAACAAACTGTGCTCCTATCCACAGACAGATAAAGTACCTACTTTGCTATTTCAAAGAGTTTACCTCCAGGCAGCAGCACAGAGCAAACATCAATCAATGACATGTGTCTAAGATGAGATTGATGTTTACTCTCACAGCTTTTCATCTTACATCCAATAAATTATTTTTCCTTCACCAAAATGCCTGGTTAAATTTCATTTTTCACTTTGCAGTATCAGTTTTAAAACTTTAGCTTCCAGCAATTTCAAAGCTAGGATTCATTGACGCTTCAGCTTTTACAGCCTGTTTATGATTTGTATTAACCATGAAACACTGCCGTCCAAACATGAATATGATCAGGGGGAGCCGAGCTGGGCCGGCCGCTCGCGCGGCGGCAGGTGCAGGCTGGAAGGTGCGAGATTGCTTTAATTATCTGCCTGGAAATTCCGAGTCCGAAACCAGGAGCTATATTTTCAGGGGCAGATATATCGCACCCACCAAACGAATGCATATATACATATCGTATCTGCAAAATCGGCATCTGAGCGTTCAAGGCAGGTCTTCCGAGGGCTCAGGCTGGGCAACTGGAAGGAACCAAGGAAAGACTAATTGCGGGTGCAGTTATTATCTTACAGGCGCTCGCATCTGACATTCACAAAACGCAAGTGCTTTGCATGCAACCTGACTGAATTTGAAATATGTATTGAAATATTGAGAAAACCTAGGGCTGCAATTGAGACTGGGCTCTAGGTTGTTGAGTCAGAGCAGTAAACATCACAACAGAGGAACATTAAAAAAAAATCCAATTTAGTTCAACATCTGCTTGTACAAGAGCACCTCTTCCAGCCCCGCTACAGATAAAACATGCACATTTTCCTCCCTCAGTGAAGTTTCGCCCAATAGAAATTGAGACATAATTCCAATTTTTTTTTTTTTAAATTTTTTTTTTTATTAGTTTCGGAAAAAATAACTTCATCACATTATAAAAATCTACCAGTCCCTACCTACAGTATATATAGACATCCAAAAAGTCACCATTCAGTATTAATGGGTAATTCTATAGTCAACGCCTTACTGTTTTCTTTTTGCTATTAAGTGCTGGTGCTCTCTTTTTATAACCCTGAAACTGCCGGCAAAAATACCTAAGATGGGTGAAGATCTAATAGCAACACTGAGCCAAGCTAGAAACAGAACATTACTATTACTTTTAATTTTGCACTGCTCTGACAATATATTGTTTGAAAGTATATTCACAAGGTACAGATTCACCACTATTAATAATCTTACACCTGGAACGGGCGTTTCTTTTTCTCCACAATCTAAAATGGTATTTAAAACCTCCAGAAACTAAATGGAGATCTGCTGTCAGGAAACAGATACTGCAGATGAGATAGGGGGAAGTATTCCTTTTGTACGCTCATCCATATTTTCCAGGTGAAGAGAAGAAAAATACCAAGACGGAAGAGCACAAACAAGACAAAGCACAGCGAAGCCCTTTCATTTGATTTTGTTAATGTTTCTTTCCTGTTGTAATTCAAAAATACAACAGCTGAGGGGATCGGTAAGGAACCTTTTTTTCTGCCTAACCTAACACTGCTGAATTCCCTGGGCTGCTACACGAGGCCGTACCCAACTTGGCGACGCCTGTATCTCATCCAGTTTCTTCTTACGTTGCTTCCCTGCCAGAGACGTCAGACACAACGCCCTGCTTGTCTCTTTTTCTCCACAATGATTTCTGCTTTCCGTGGCATCCTTATGCATGGGAAACTGTTCCGGTTATCATCTGCCAAGCTTATGTGGTTTTCTTCCTTGAAACTTCTTCTTTAGGCTCCTTACAGCCATAATTGGTCAAAAAGGATACGTTTTTTTTTGATCAGCCCTCTGGCTCATCTCTGTAGAGGATATGCATGCATAGGCAAATTATTCATATAGTCTTAGTGCATATCGTGAAGAGTTTACAGACTGAACGTTGCAATAAACCGAATTTACTCCTATCATTGCGTGATTTCTAGGGATGTTCTGAACATCTTAAACATAATGAAAAAAATCTAGCCTTTCAAAAATCTATTTGATATTTTGCAGCAGGTGTTTAATACTTTATTCAAAATGTTTGTTGAGCTTCTTATTGATGTGTTTGCTGAAAACTGGATTTCAGTCAATAAAGATTTTCAGTGCTAGTTTCAGTCGTCAAAAAATTAAAACAAGTATCCTGGAAAATGTGAAAAATCATGTTTTGCCTCTATGATCTTTTTCTTGAAAAATGGTCTTTTTCAGAAAAAAACACCTGCTTGTACCATTTTTCTCTAGCAACTTAAACAGCCTATTCTTTCCATGGGGTTCTGAACAGTATCCATCCACCCACGGCTAATTGCAGGATTGAGAAGTGCACCAAGGTGTACTTCACATAGCACACAAAAATTGAAAGCTCTGTAACCGGTAGAAAAATGTTATCAAGCAATTCACCCTGGTGCAACTTGACTTAAAGCAGCAAAAGCAAAGACTGTAATGAATCATTAAGGCCAGATCTAAGAGCATTTTGCCACTACAGAGATAACAGCAGCGTCTATTAGAAAACACTCCTGGCACAGAAGCAAAAGGAGCAAAACTTTACAGACTTCCATGGATGATAAAGACCAGTAGTTTTAATTTGACTTGCTAAATGCTTTTGGCACCGCTAAGAACCCCTATGAAACGTGAGTGAAAGACACACAGAGATTCAGTACCTAAATGTAAAGGTTGTGAAAACTCTTGCCTATATTTATATTCCGTGCACTTGATTTTAGCTCAACATTCAGAATTATCTGACATCCAAAAGGCACCGAAATACAGCACTGAAGTACAGGACAGAGGATTGCAGCTTTATGTAGTATTGTACTTGCATGGAAAGCCAAAGTACAGTATTTCATTATGAATGTGTCAGCTGTTAGTAACCATCAAATCTATGACTCATGAAAACGTCTATACATGTTTTATTAACAAAGCAACATTTCCAATTTACTCTTACTATAATGGATAATGACTGAAGGTTCATCAGGGTTAATCAAGAAAATGATGTAAATTTTATATTGTATTATGTTTCACTTGGCTTAAAATGGATCTTGGGCGACAATCTTTTTTATGTGTTTAATCATGATTTACAGCATTATGGAAACCACACAACAGCCCCAGTGTGAAAAAAAAAATACGAACAAGTCAGTGCATAAGTCATCAGATTTTATGTATTCGCAGAAAATCACTCCTTCGGATCTTCAGCGGACAGTCACTGAGTTTGGTTTCTGTAGAAATAGAATCGATCTGTTTTGAGATGCCTTGCTTTAATTTATTTTTCTTTCATATTTTATAGATAGATGGAGACCTTATTATAGCATTTTATATATTACAGAGGAGCCATCACTGCATACAGGTAAGGCTGAACTGAGTTTTAAACGTATGTGTTAGCATGTCTACATGATAAAATATATTTGAATGATGTTAATAACTGCACATGCAGCTACAGCAACAACCAAAGTAGTTAAACCCTACGCCAGCTGTACAGATACAAAAGGAATCAGCCACTGTAAATGCCCAAATAATAAATCCACTAAAATCTGTGCTTTTGCTTATATAAAAACCTGAAATGTAGCTCACTATATGAAGAAATAGTGATTGGTTTTAGTAATTGTTTGTTTGTTTGTATCAGTCTGTAAGCATAAAATCTTATTATGGGGAATTATGAGGTTCCATCTTCATTCTGCTCAATTGAGGTAGAACAATAGAAAATGGAACAAGATATAGATAGATAGATAGATAGACAGACAGACAGACAGACAGACAGATAGATAAAAACCTAAACCTATCTATCTACCTAATGCCTATGTAGACAGCTTGCTTTCACAGAACAAAAAGGGCCTCTGTAAGAAGTTGGGGTTCAAGAACCCAAGGAAATTCTGGTTTATATATAACTTTAAGCTACAAACAGTGAAAAAAATGCTTGTATGGAGCACGTTTCACTTTTCTGTCACAAGAAACTAGTACTAGCCAAACTTATTGCATTGCACCATACAGCTAGCTAGCTTCTCTAAAATACATTGTATACATTTAAATTCCAGCAAAATGCAAATTTCTTCCCAGTTCTTCCTTCAGAAAATGGAGAACATAAACTGGACCTGAGGTTGATGCTTGACCAAATAACAATATCACCACATATCCTTGGAACCTGCATGAGAAAAGTGCACGGCACACAAACCATATGACTTTTAGTTTCTTATTCGTTATACCCTGCTTGCCCCGTGTGGCTCTCACATTTTGACATGTAGCCCCAAGGGATACGCAATCAAAATTAGGAAGAGAAGTTAGCCAAGAACAGCGCACCCATTCACAAAAGACCGATTTGTGTTCATACATGAATAAGAATCCATATATGTTAAAATGATGAAAAAATTAATTATACCCTGTGACTGGTGTAATTCATGTCTGCTTTTACACGTGCTAGTCCCAATTCGTTCTGCCTACACAGACAACTGTGTCGTAACTCATGCTGCCTGCCCTCAGAGCTGCACAGAGAAGCACCCATGCGCTCCCTTCCTGCAGTGACACGCAATGGGAAGGGAGGTATTTTCTCTCTCATTATATCCAAAAAGAACATCCGAAAATAAACTTATCTTTTTTTCTTGGCTAGTGCCTCTCGACACTCTGCTTCTGCTTAAGAAGAGTGGTGGTGACATGGCCATGCCACAAATCCAAACCAAAACGTAACACGTCAGGAATACAAAACCCTAAACATAATAAAGTGCAAAATAAGCTCCTGTATTTTAACTCGCAGAAACAGCATGACTGTTCGAGTGCCTCGCTTTCAAGTAGGTCAGAATGTCTTTAAATCTTTCCGGATCTGAAGAAAATGACGTAAAAATGACAAGAGATTACCCAGAAGCTTTAATGGTTGCGATAGATGCAGAAGCCGTTCCAGAGATGCCCGTGCAGGGACGGTGCCAGAGAGGCAGATGCTGGCTGATGGAGGGGATCGGTCTGGTTCCCGTCCAAAGTGGGGAAGCGAGTGACCTGATGAACTTGCATACATCGTCCCCTCACTCTTAACAGCTGCCTCACCCCAACTACTTTTTCTCAGCAAATTTTAGCTTTAGCAACAACAACAAAAGCTTATAAAAGAGAAGTGTTTTATTTTTACTGTATACTTTATTTGAAGTCTCGGTTCATAAATGCATATTCATGTCACAGTAAATTATAAGGATATCATTTACCTGTATAGTGTAAGGTGTAAAATTATTCAGTGTTTCATTTTGAAAGTGGTAAGAGGTACCTAAATTTTATATATCGTTGTAAAAGCATGAGAAGGGATCTAAATTGTATGTATTGTTCTAAAAGCATGGGTTTGGCAGATGTCTACAACATTTCTATGTGAATCTTCTGTAGCAAAGATCCCCTTTTATTATACTAGGAAGCCTGAAAATCTCTGGGTCATTTTTTCCTGCAAATTTTTGAAATGTTTCAAAACACTAGACCTTAGTTTGACCTTCTCTCATTCCAGTGTTCAAGAACATCAAATTTGCGTGTCCTCCCAGAAGGCCCACTGAAGCTGGTTTCATGGGAACAACTTAGGAGGACTAAAATCCTTCTCTGACACGTTGTGCATTAAAAATGCCAGAAATTCATTTTCTCGTGTTTCACTAGCGTAATAGGACATAACCAAAAGGAGTTAAAACACACATTTTACGAAAGGGGGGGGGGGGGAAGGACGGATGGGACAGGGGGGGAACGGACAAGGCTGAAGGAAATTCCCCTGTTTTTCCAGTTCAGAAATCCAACAAAATGGTGATGCTTAAGATAGGGTATGATCTGCAATGGCGAAAAAAATCCACACAGGAGGAACCCATCCTGCGTCTTTGTGTTGGCTGATGATCCACCTATGATCCCAGAGTCCTCTGAGGATGGGATAGGATTGGAATGGACAGGATTCTGAAGACAAGGCAAGCTCTGCCCTGACCACTATCCATGAAGTTCACTGAAACTCATGTTCACGTTGCTAAAAATCCAGCACCTACAAGGACGCTAATCACACAGCTTGGATTTAGCTGCTCACACACTCTCAGGCTCTCTAGTCTTGAAAGTGATGACAATCAAAACCCCCGCAGTAGATATACCCAAATTCTTGTTAAGAAGTAACATCTCAACCTCGTGGAAGGTGTTTAACATTTTAAAGACACAGGATGACTCTGGTAGATCTAATAGCACATTTTTTCCCCACCGAAAGCCAGCACATCTCTGCACGTTGGAGAGATGGTGTTCCTGGAGTGGGCTGCACCCCAAGTGAACGGTGGCGTTACTCCACCAGTGTTACTTGCTGGCAGAAACCCAAAATAGCACTGAGCAGAAAGGCAAAAGAGCTGCTTGCTGTCCCCTCCCAACCCTGCTGGATGGGCCCACTGTGGGGAAAAAATGACATGGATGAGGGTGGGAGAGAGCACGAAACTAGACCACTGTGGGTGAACTTGATTTTTATTTGAATCCAAACAAAGCATGGTATAATTCACACTTGGTAACTGGAATATCCTAGTGCAAAAAATAAACAGAAGCTGTTATTAGCAAGGGAATATTTTGTTGCTAGCATGCCGTGTTAAGCAGAAAACTGTTACTACATTTAGCCTTCCTTAAAACTTTCCCAAGCAGGAATCCTGATACAGCTTCTCAGTAACATAGGAAATGGCAGAGAATTACTTCCTTCTAGGTAATGGAAAGCAAAAGACTTACGTAAAGATACTACTTTTATTTTTTTTAATGTAAGTAAAAGCAAATACGCTTGGTGAATTTGTTCAATTTTGAATTTGGGACTGTTTCTTGGAAAATTGTGGAATAATCGTAATACCCATGTTCTATTTTGCTGTGAACCAAAATAGTATCTTAGTAACTCCATGACAAAGATTTGTCAAAGATTTCTGAGTGTTTTCATAATCCTAAAGAATATTTTGCTGTTCCTGATGTGGGAATACCTAGCCTGCCTAATTTGATACTAATGACATAGCACGAGAAAGAAAAATAAAAGTTTATTATAATCCCAGGAAATAAATCATGAAAGAGATAGTGCACTAAATTAAAAGGAATTGACTAGTTGGGTAGATATAAGTATCAAGCTGAAGATAATATTATTTAAACTTATCCATTTCAAATTAATCTGTTCTCTAACAATTTAAAAGCCTAGGTTTGCCATCTTATGACGTATCTCATTCTATATACACAAACCAGAAAAAAACATCCTGCTCTGTTTGGCTCCCTGCAGCCAAATTAAACAAAACAGAAGTTCCAGAACTTCATCTCCTTTAACGAATCTACTTCGCTCGAATGCTTGAGAAAACGTATATCCCTCAAACGTTTGCTGATTCTCTGAAACCAAAGAGGAAAGCACTTTATAGAGTTAACAGCCTCTCGCTTCCGACGTGAGAACTGTCGTACTGCGTAGCCTATTTGATGTCTGTTGTCACGAAAGCTTGCAAGGAGGAGCAATCTCTCTGCTACGCAGCCTCAACACCACACAGAACTTACAGCTAAAATACAACAGCCATGTAAAAACCACGTCGGTCTTTGGGAGGAGGTATAAGGCAGTAGGTTCCCTGAACCTGATATGACCCAGAAAGTATCCTGCAGCAGAAGAACCAGCTGAATGATTCACAATCCCTTTTGGGTCCCATTTTAGCAACCCAAGCCCACAAAACATCTCCTGTCCTCCAGGTCTTCCTTTCACTCTCTTCCTGTTGCCCGTGTCTTTTTGATTACAAACTTTATCCCAAACTGACCCACAGCTGGGCACTGAGAAAATGGACACACTGGCCTGGGGACCTCTGTGGCAGGGAAAAGGTGGTGTAGCCCAGAAGAGAAGAGAGAGATGGACAAAGGAGTGAGGTACGAAAAAGGACAAATTGGGTTTGTCTAGTTTAGAAAAGAGAAGACTGGGAGACACATGATAATGATCTTCCCACCTATAAAAACTTGTTGCAGAGCAGACAATGATGAATTGTGTTCTCTGTCTGCTAGGTCATGCAACTTAATTTGCAGCAGAGGAGATTTAGATGTGATTTTAGAAATGCTATCTGACTAAAAAAGGAACGGGTAGAAGAGGTTGGGTATCTACTCCACAGCCTCCTCCATGGCTTCTCTATTTCAGAACAGGTTGGTCGGTCCTGCCCCCAACCCTGTCCCTAACAGCAGACAGTTATTTTTAAGCTTGTTCCTTCTCAGTCAGGTTTAATACACAAAATAAACAAGAATAAGAAATCTTCATCCATTGAACAACACAGCTCCCTTCCCTCCTTCCAGATGAGCAACAGTGCCTTACGTTATTATAAGGGACAGCTGTCCTCCATACGTACCTTCCTGTTGGCACTTACCAAAATAAGAGTTGCTCTCCCCAACAATGGAGACACTTTTCCATGAGGAACATGCATCAAGCACACATTATTTCTGAGCCAGGGACCTATGAAAGTCCTTATGCAGCTGCTCCACAATCTTGAGGGACTCGTATGTGCTATAAAGGTTAGAATCTTATCTGTCAGGCTGGCCTACATGTGCTTAAAGCCAAGGGATGGAATAAGGGCTCTATGCAGCCCAGCATTTGGAATAAATTTTTTGGTTGCAATTTTTTTAATATATGGGCTACAGGACAGGGAAATTTTCCTTATTTCAATCACTGAATTCAGAAACTGATCTGTAAGATGTGAGAGCAGGAACATCACAGAATCACAGAATCACAGGATGGTGGGGGTTGGAAGGGACCTCTGGAGATCATCTAGTCCAGCCCCCCTGCCAGAGCAGGGTCACCCAGAGCAGGCTGCACAGGGCTGCGTCCAGGCGGGGTTTGAATATCTCCAGAGAAGGAGACTCCACACCCTCCCTGGGCAGCCTGTGCCAGGGCTCTGTCACCCTCACAGTGAAGAAGTTTTTCCTCGTGTGCAGATGGAACTTCCTGTGTTCCAGTTTGTGCCCGTTGCCCCTTGTCCTGTCGCTGGGCACCACTGAGAAGAGTCTGGCCCCATCCTCTTGACACCTGCCCTTCAGATATTTATAAGCATTGATGAGGTCCCCTCTCAGTCTTCTCTTCCTCAGGCTGAACAGCCCCAGCTCCCTCAGCCTGTCCCTGTAGGAGAGATGCTCCAGTCCCCTCATCATCTTTGTAACCCTCCGCTGGACTGTCTCCAGTAGTTTCTCGCCTTTCTTGAACTGGGGAGCCCAGAACTGGATGCAGGACTCCAGATGGGGCCTCACTAGGGCAGAGTAGAGGGGGAGGAGAACCTCCCTTGACCTGCTGGCCACACTCTTCCTAATGCACCCCAGGCTGCCATTGGCCTTCCTGGCTGCAAGGGCACATTGCTGGCTCATGGTTAATCTGTCGTCCACCAGGACTCCCAGGTCATTCTCCGCAGAGTTGCTTTCCAGGAGGTCAACCCCTAACCTGTACTGGTGCATCTTTTCCATCATCTCCAAATGAACCATGTGTAGCCGCTAGAGAGACATGCAGGGCATGCAAAGGGAGACATGCAAAAAACAAATAGAGCTTTTCTAAAATATTTTGCATTGGTGATCAAGAACTCTACACCATCTCTGACACTAAAACTTCCAGAAGGGGTGCTACCTATGGCAGCTTATATTTGCTATTAGAAATTTACTTTTGATCTCTCAAACTCTGTGGTGCACAAAAGATCTGAATTCTCTTTAACAACAACAGGAAAGGCAAGAGGCGCGCAAGGAAAAGATGACTTTGTGACCAAATGTCACAACTGGTCCCTCAGTCACCAAGCTCAAACTCGTAACATCTTCAGGTGATGTGAATGGCATAACTCTACTCATGTCAAGGGTGCTATTTTAATTTATTCCGCATAAGATTGGGATAAGATCCTAATTATGCCCAACTGTATATATAAAGCCAAACATTAAGCACCAGCCATCCAGAGCCAACTCAGGAAGATTCTTACCGGTGTGGACTTTGGGGACACCCAGGATGCGTGGCTGGCAAGAAGCTAACCACCTCAAAAGCCGAGTCCTGGAGCTTAAGTTCACTGTACACTGAAAGGACTACTTTTTCATTTTCTCTCAGGAATTGCAACCATGAGGCAAATGATGCAATTTATGACACATCAGAAGACATTTTACAAAAAATAAATTGAACAACGCTGATTTCCTTTTGATTGGCAAGCTGAAAAAAATGACAACTCCCTCTGCCCCCACCAGAGAAACTTTTTTTTGCTCCTACAGGTTTAGAAAAAAATCAAGAAAGAGGAAAACAAATTGTCTGTATGGTGCAGATATGCTATTTTCCCTCTATTTTTTGATCTGATGAGACAATTTCTATAATATGGAAATTCTGGCATCTTTTGTCACAAATTAAGGTAAACCATTTTTTTTTTGGTGCTGGTTTGGATATTTTTGCTTACTTGTTCATGGCATTCTATTAGGTGCCATCATAAAAAGAAAATACTGTTGGCAATATTTATTTGTAGAGACAAACATCAATGCTAAGCACTTAGCAGTACATTATGTTTTTTTGAGGATGCACTTGGGGGAATCAAAGTATTTTATTGCACAATAGATATTATTCTGTTTGTACTTGCATTCCTCCAAACTTAAACCATTCACGGTGTTTTATTTCTGAGCATACATAACCAAGAACACTGACTGGGGTGATTTTGTTAAGTATTCAAACAATTCCTGCAAATCACTTACAAAAAGAATGCCTTTGGGTAAATGTCTTTGCTTTCTCATTTTCTTTGCCTTTCCTTTGTCAGTGCCCTTATATGACATGTTATTGGAAAAATGAACCACATTTGCTCCATTTACCGTTTAACAAAAATAAAGCATGAAAAATGCTATAAGCTCTAAATAAAATCATCTAGTATTTGTATTGCACTAATTTGTCAGGGGTTGAATAAATGTTAATTATACAGCTTTTTAAAAATCAGACTTGTTAATGTCATTTTTAATTTAGAATGTTACACTGTAAATGTTTTCCATTGTGTTAATTTACACCTGTTATTACAGCCTCCATTATTAGGTTTACACTGGAACAGCTACTTTGTGCCACTGAAATTTGCTTAAAACAGCAGAAACAATTACTAATTAGAAGGGCATGTTTACTTTAATTATATTTATTTCCTAGTCTAGTTTTATATGTAGCACACTATGAAAGTGTATGATTCAATTAGCCAAACCCATTTATCTTAGGCAATTCCTCAAATGAGCATTGCTTGGAAAGACAGCAAATTCTTTCAGCACTACTTTGCCTCATAAATTTCATAGGTGACACTAATAAATACATATGGTGACTGGGTATCACTTTCTGTGTGACCTCACTGCTTTCTCCCATTTTTGCTAATGCTTATTCAGTAATTGCAGATTACCAGAAAGGCATTTGTCTAAACAGCGAGCCCAACTGTTTTAATCAAAGATTTGAAACCAGTGACATGGAGAACCGTCTTCAGCATTCATAAACCCAGAATCAATACAAGATAAGCACTCAGCTCATTCAGCTATCCGCACAAAGTGAAACTACTACCGATACTCATCCACCGATATCTAGAGCTAGTCTCATGTATTACACAGTGCTTTATAAATTTGCAAACCAAGTGCAATGTAAACTTCCTGGGAACAAAAAGTTAACGTCTTTATCCTTTACAAATATGACTCTTTGAGTAGTTTTTTCAGTGAAAGTTGTATTATCTAGCCACTCTCACAGATTAAAAAGGAGAGTCATAAAAATTCTTTACAAATGACTTCCCTGAAGCTCATTTCTAGTATTATGCTTTAAACCTGAAGCGAGGATTAAAAAAAATAAAACAAGAGTTATGGTTCTAATTGATAGTTGCTGCTCCTAATCTATGTAAATGATATTGGCAGGTAGTACAACACACTGTTGCTTTCGAATAACATTATAACAAAATCCAGTACTCTGAAAAATAAAACTGAAGATAAAACTGTACAAGCCAGGGGGAAACCCCAATGAGTTCTGCATCGCAAGGTGCTCTGCCTCATCCAGCCATCAAGGTTAATGCATTTGTACTGTCTCACTGTCACTGCATGGACACAGCAGCTGCACGGCATTCCAAGAGTACAGCTGACGCTGTCAAAGTGGCTACGACGGGGCTGTAGCTTCCCAAACGGTGGGGCAGCCGTTGCCTGTGGAACAACGCACAACAGCTCTGCGCATCAGCAATGCTACCTATAATGATCAAATACATGAATTCAGAACATCACACTTTGGACTGCTTGGGCCACGTTTTATACCTCCCACCACACAGGGAATTCATTCCTAGTTAAATTTCACAATGAGGGTGGTGAAGCACTGGCACAGGTTGCCCAGAGAGGTGGGAGATGCCCCATCCCTGGAAACATTCAAGGTGAGGCTGGATGGGGCTCTGGGCAACCTGATCTAGTTGAGGATGTCCCTGCTCATGGCAGGGGGTTGGACTAGACGGCCTTTAAAGGTCCCTTCCAACCCAAACTATTCTATGATTCTATCAAACAGAGCGTAACAATAATGATGAAAATCTAAACTTCTAATAAGAATCAAGCCAGTATCTCGTGTGGCCAAAGATCACAGATCTACCTTCTCCTAATCCACTGCAACGCAGAAAAGAAAACAGTGTATAAATAGAAAGCCTGATGTAATTCAGAATAAGCTGCTATTAAAAAGTCAGCATTTTAAAAAAGCTAACAGAGACATATCTCAGCTGAGGCAATTATTTTGTAGGTTAAGAGGAGAGAAATACTGCTGCAATTGAAGATTTGTCTTCACAGGGGTTCTCAGGAAAGTCAAGGCAAATCAACTGAAGGAATGAAGTCAGTTCCCAGTCAGATGAACATATATTACGGCAGCTTATCCTTCCTCCAAGAGGAAAAGGGATCAACCGTACTGATGTATGATCGCTTTGAGGACGGGCCAAGCCTGTTCATGTAGGGGTTTAACATGCTTTAAGGTATGCAGACTGACTTCACGCATTTAGTGCCTCCCCTGCTCTGGCGTTGCCTTTATCCACGCCGCGTGGTCGCTGATAACGAAGGCTGACTTAATGGACACCATCTCTGACCTTTCACTAATAGCATCTTCTCTTTTATTTACATGCGGGGCGCGGGGAAGGAGAGGTTATACGAAGTGCACTTGCAATTTCTAAGAGCTAACTGTCTTTAATAATGAAGTGTAAGATAACAAATCAAGTCTGAGTCATAACTAATTAAAAGAAATGGGAATTGAAAATGAATGTAATTAGTCAAAATTTCTCAACAGTGCCTTTATTATAAAGTCAATAATTAAAATGGAGAAATCAGTGTTTTGTAACATAATCAAGCCCATACACGAGCAACTTCTGGCCTTTCTTCAAGTGTCTTGGTTTTGAGTATCTCTGCTTTCAGAAAACTTGCATTACTATAAAAGTTGGGGTTTTTTTTTCCAAAGAAGAAACTGATGAGATGGACTTAGTTATCTTTGCTGGGACATTGTCAGGAAAAGTTGACCACAGTATGTTGTTACTGCCTCTGTAATTAGGCTACTCTCTTTGCAACAGCAGGGAAGAGACATGATCAATCAAAACTGAAGTAATGCTGGTTGCATTATTTTGTTGAAGTCAGAAATACATGTACTTGTATGGCACATACAGTCGTAATGAATCTGAGTTCTTAAGTGCTAGGATGTATACATGCAAAGCAGGTGTCTTTTAAAAAGGGACCTGTAGGTGGTAAATTAAGCAGACTTCAGAAGAATCTTAGTTTATAAGAGAAATATATTGATTCACTCTAATATTTTCCCTCTGACGTATACCTTCTTGTAACTGTGGGCTGGCTTTTTCTTAGGCTTGTTCAATAGGGATACCCCAAAAGGGGTTTACTTACGTGCAACAGTTGACTAAGAGCAACGATACTGCTTTTCCAACCAAATATTCACCCTGGTCTAATTCTTTTTGCTCCACCACAACATATTTTGACACAAAAAAACCATAGAAAAGCCTGGTATTTTCTTCAGTGCTTGCAATGCTGGCCCAGATCAGAGCTTTTTGACTACTTTTAGCCCACATCCCCCAGGTAATTTTACTGAGGCTCACTTAGCGGGAAGCAGCACACCAGCCCCAGCTCTGCCCAGCCAGCCGGGCACTCTGCCTTGCTGGTGCAGCTGGGAACCAGCTGGGGATGGAGCGCCGCATTTACACTCTTCTTCTCCTCCTCTTGCCCCTACAAAAAAAAAGATTGAGATGTGACTGCCTTTTCCAAAAGAAGAAGAGGATGATCCAAAGGTATTGCATCCGGTGGAAACCCACCACCACAAACAGCCAGGTAATACATGACACAGTCATATGTTCTTCATTACTCCTACTAGAAAGTAGTAATATTCCAACCCAGCGTCCAAGACACAGAGCGCGAAGGGGAAATGCACTCATCCTCAATTCGGGGCTGACGGACAAGCGACGCCGCCATTAAGCTGTGCCTGTGATCCGACACTATCCGAAAGGCAAGGCTGCCGCCCCGGGGAGCCGGCCTGGTGCTCGCTCCTGCTGCTGTTGTGCAAAAGGCTTCCATTAGTACCGACCTCAGCATGGGAGTGCTTCTTCCTGGGCGGGAAAGGAAGTATCACAGGCTTAAAGCCCTTCTCTCTCCGAGAAAGCGGGGTGAAACTGTGCCATGCCGGATTCACCCCCCCCAGACCCACTTGGGCAGAGGGTGCACATCATGGAGGAGCACGGTAGCACAAACTAAAACAAAGACACTGCTTTCTTGAATATTTGCAATGCGCGGGAACTACACCACCGCACGTGTGTGTGCACAAGCGTGCTCCCCTCCGCAGGCTCGCCAGCTACCTTGAGGCAACGCTGCTCCATACACAGGCTCACACACAGGCACCAACTCGCACATACGCAGCTGCGCATTATGCACAACATGGGGGAAAAAAAATACAGAAAAACTGGAAGTTGCAAGAGACTGAAAGATATAGTCAGGGTCCACAGGGATCCTGAAAGACAAAAGAAATGGCAAGGGGGGGGGAAAAAAAAGAGGAAAATATCTGAAAAGTGGCTGTATTCAAATATTCCCTACACAACCAATTTCTTTACTAAAACTATTACCTTATCTTCCAAAGAGCTAACACTTCGAGAACACAGACCTGAGTGCTACTGTAGTGATAAAGAAGCTACTGAAACACAACATTTAGGCTACCCTAGTCCAGTGGAGTTAAGATTACCTTTATTCCTGATTCACTCAGAAAAAAAACCAAAACAGATACTTGCACACAGTTGGAGGCCACTTTAAAATAGATATATGTGCCCATCTTAAAACCATTAACAAACCTCTTTTTACCATAGGATTCTGGCTAGCATGGAAAACTGGGCAAGCACTGTGGACTCAAATGATTAATAATGCATGAATTCCTCCGAATCAAAGGTAAAGCAAGCAAAAATGACAAGCAGAAGGAGAAAGCATCTTAAAAAAATTACCAGAGCGCTAGTTTTGGATCTAAAGGCAACACCATGCCTGCCAACTTCTCAAAGAGGCTGCCAAGAAGCCAGATGCCATAACTGGAAGGATATTATCCAGAGTTTTACATCTGAGACTCATGAGTGCCTTTGAAAACGGACAAAAAAATGGATGCTGGCAAGAGCTCAACTGTTTAATTTCTATCCCCACCCTAAATATTTATTTAAAAGTTAAATTGAAACCATTGCAAAAATTAAAGACAGGATGTGTAAATACAATGTTAAGTATTTACAATGACCCACAAGGGCGAGCTAGCCCTACCGAAGTACTGGAAAACTCTCTGGGAACATGAATTAAAGACCCGAGGTCATCCCACACTCCCTGTTTGAGCTGGGCTTCAGAGAGCACAGAGTCCCCGAGGAAGGACTTGTGATGACTGAGTTTCCAGAAGCGGTGCTGGCCCCTGCAGCCAGGGTGGGCACAGGAGGACTCTACGCTGCTCCTCTCCCACCAAGTACAAGAGGTACGTGGCTCTCCCCATCTCACGGGGGGTTACACCTGCCGCATTGTGGGTGCTACATGTGCCCCGGTGCAAGAACGCTCAGCCCGTTACAGGAGCTGGCACACGGCTGTCACGCAAGAGTGATGCCTTTGTTTTGGCTACGCTGTAGGCATGTTTGATCATATCATGGAGGAGATGCTGACCCCCCTTGAGACAGAAGCCAGCTGTAGACCATCACAACAGTTCAGATGGTCTGCAGCTTTCTCCATTCTCATACCTGAAGAAGTCAACGCAATGAGGTAGGTTAACAGCCTCCAAGTAACAAGCTGCAAAAAAAAAGGAGCTGAAGAGTCTCTAATCAGCGGACAGACCAAAGGTCATCCACCTCTGCTCTGCAGCAACGTCCGACAAAGTGTAAGGTAGCACTGACAAATTGGATCCGGCCCCTCTAATAAGAAATAAAGTGACCATAACATTTGGATTTTTAGGGTGAGCGACAGAACATCTATAGAGGTCTCTATTGACCCTGCAAGCCCAAACTCTGATTTTACTTCATGTAGCCCCCACTTCATGAACACATAAGCACACATATTTAAAATACTTGACTAATTCCATCTAAATCCCTGGAACTCCTCCTGTGCATCAAGTTAAACACTTGCATAGGGTTCTCTTAGGTCACTGCCTTGCACTGTTTATGCAGAAAAAAATTTTGTAGCCAGATTGATTTGTATATCCTGCCATCGCTTGGCACTGAGCATTTGTATCCCTTGACGTTAACTGGCATCTGTCAAACACTCTTGTATAAAAAAGTTATTCAGTTGCACACGTTCGTAATATGCAACTGCATATATTACTTGGGTAAAGGAAAGGCAGTTATTTTGATTTCTGCCATAAAATACAGCATAAGTGTAAACTATGAACTGCAGAACACAAAAAAATGTAATGACTTTTTCAAATACTGGCCAAGTAAGCAGTATTTTACAAGACAAGAAACAAATGTTCAGGTCAAAACTGCAAATGGAAGTGACCAAGCTTGCACTGGACTTGAAGGAGCACAAGATCGAGCCCCAGCGCTGTGACAGATTAACGTCTCGTCTTATTAAACACACCTGCTCTGTCTCTCCTTCTGGCCTTTCCACGGGCTCATTAGGATTCGTTAGGGCTTTGGGGGTTTATTTTTTAAGAAAACACCAGGTAGCATGCAAAAAAATAAATGAAATACTGAATTAACCTAAATCCCCCTTTTAGCTAGTTCAAGTCATGTTTATAATGTGCATGCACCACTTTGCATTTACCATGAGGCTCCTCAATTAGTTCATAGACAAGTTAACCTTCTATCTCCCAGCAAATATAATTCATGCTCATTTTATACAACATAGCATTCTGCTGGCTATTATCCATCATTTACAAGTGTTATTTGTCTATAAAAATGACACTAAAAAGTTGAAAAATGATTCTGCTCTGCCTGCTTCTGGATGTGTTTTAACAAATGGTACCAATGCAAAAGGCTCTAAGTCATGTAAGAAGCAATTAGTCAAAGAAGCCATAAATATTTTTTAAAAAGGATATAAATGATTGCTTGCCAGATAGTAAAAGCTCTAAAGGTTGCTACATAATAAAAGACTGAACCTACACACACATATCTGAGTAACTTTACCCCTGTGTGCAGTCCCATTAGGACGAAGAAGGTAACTCAAGCAAGTAACGTTAGCCAGGTGAGTAAGCGTTCATCCTAAAATAGTTAAAATAGTATTCTCATTATTTATTGTTAATGAAGTTAATCAAATTCAGCGCTACTTACTCATGCATGCATTAAATAGAAACCTGAACATGACATGCATATTTATGGAACAGAGATTGAAAGATCATTATCTGTAGGGAAGAAAATTCAGCAAAGAAAAGGATGCGTAAAATGTGTCTGTTATCTTAATAGAACATAAACTGTTTTGCTTAAAACATAAATATTTATTTTAATTAATTCAATTAATCTAAATAATAGCTTCCACACATGACAACTATAGCTAATGTATGAATTTTGTGATTTCTGATGAAGATGTAGGCCACAGCCATAGCTACCATCAACCAACCAGTCTGATGCCATTGAAGTCAAGGGAGCTCTACCAATTTATACCAGTGTGCGTCTGGCCTGTAGCTCTCCGCTAACTGCATCTCTTGCATCGAGCTGAAATGCAATATACTGCACACCACCAGAAATGCAAAAGAATGGGAAAGAAATTGTTCTATTTACTTTTCAGTTAACAAACAATGTGACCATTCCCCAGTTTCACCTTAAAATTCTGAAACTGCACCAAAGGTTTTTTTATTTTTAAAATTTAGACACCTGTATACAGGTTTAGAGGCCAGACAGATGGGACTGGCAATCCCAGAGAGAGAAATAAGGATGAAAAAACTTTAAAAGTGCAACTATTAAATATTCATGCCACTGGCATTCTGTACCTTCAGTGAAGTTCTTGTTCTATATATGGAATGAAACCTATAGTTAAGCACATGACTCCACTAGGTATCAGTTTTGAAAGAGTTCGTTATAACGTGAGGGGGAAAAGACTCACTAGGTTGCTAAATATACAGTAAAATATATTGAGAAAATAGGGAAAGAAGACGTATTTCTGCATGTTCCTTGCCCTCTTTAAAAAATGACAGATCAATTTTGTTTTAAAAACTATCTTATTGTTCAAACACCGGAAGAAAAAAACAGTGCATTACCTTCAATCATGCTTGCAAGTTCTAAGGTGATTTTATTAACTCCTTTTTATTGCCCAGTTTAAATATTCTAATTGGCACACAGCACACTTGCAGTGACTAGATATCCATTAGACTTTAATGGGTTTGAAATGGTCTACAGTATTATGGGGCTGGCAGACCTACCGCAGTCCCATTTTCAATGACGCACGGTAAGTGGGGCATAAAAACACAACGGTTAATGCCGCTGCAAGAATAAAAAAAGCTTCCTCCAGTTCCTCCAGCGTGGATCCTTACGGATGGTTTTGCACAGGCAAGGGCCGGTCTCCACGAGCACGGAGGACCAAAATGAGGTCTACAAGAGTACGTAGGTAGTGGGTAGGAGAGGAGCGGGTCTGTAGAGCAACACCGCTGGTGCTGAGGCTCTCACGGATGCCCAGGGCGTGTGCTGGGGCTTGCTTCCACACCGTGACCGCTTCCTACACGGAGCACGCACTTACCCAACACACACTGTAAGCGTCCCCTCTGCGGGAAGCGTGAGCCTCTGCGCACCCCCACGACCGAGGTAACCTGCTTTCCCTCTGCTCTGAGTCACGGCACGCCACGCAGGGAAAAAAGGGAAAGCGATGCACCCTCCACAAGAAGGGTTTGTCTCGTCTCTCCGCATGCCCCCAAAATCACAGATACAGAGCATTTATGTGCACAATTATACATTTGTGCCAAATATGCTGCAAACCTTGTTCGGGAAGGTGGGTTTTTTTCCGTAAAAACTGTCCTTGCAATGCCACCAAGGCCAGATTCTCAGGGACCCAATTTCTGGCCATTTCAGGAGAACAAGAAGCTCATGACTGTGAGAAGCATGAAAGGAAGACTGGGATAGCCTAACATGCCTATTCAAGGAAGAAGTGAGGGCTGGGCAGCCGTGTTTCCGTGAATGAGAAAGCCCTTCCTACTGACACACTGGAGCTGTGTAAATGCCAGCCTGAAAAGAAAAAAAAAAATACCCATCCAAATTCCACATGACAGTTTTTAGTTTAATTCATTTCCATGCAAGAGGTTTAAAACATCCCATGTTTTACGATACTTAGGAAATATTAATAAAAGCCTACAGAAATCTGAAGATCTTTCTGCTACTACATAAATAATTCCCCTGCCTCCACTCCCGGGGAAGTGCAAAGGCCACATGAAGATTCATCCCCTCTTTCCCTCTCACCCTCCCCAGTTTTTCAGGGCACTTCACAGAATTCAACGCGCAGGAATAATCACGTTCTTCAGCAGACTCCTTTATTGAGTCAAAATAACTGATTCCACACATTTAATCGCAGAGTTCTCCTTTTATCCTCTAATTACAAAGTGGTGCCTGTCGAAATTAAAGCGGCGTGCTTGTAAATATTTTCAGGCACAAAGGAAGAAGCAAAGCCAGCTGAATAATTTGGTAAGAAGGGAGGGAGAAGTATCCCAGACCTTCTCTATTCTTTAGTTACAAGTGATGAGACCGTTTTTATTTGGGTGGTTTTACACAATAAATTTTAAAGAGTAGTTGCTTAAGTACATCTAAAGGTTAAACCTTCAAGCAGCTAATCTGTATGTAAGAACAAGTAACTGTCAAATACTTAACCTTTTACAGATTAAAACTGTCTGCCTAACAGATGTGAAATCATCATTGTTGTAATTGTTATAAGTAGATATCTGAGCATTTTCTGGAGATAGATCATTTTTTTTTTGAGCAATAATTTTATGCCCCAGGTCACTTGCGTGTTCATGGCTGTGATAAAACCACTGCCTTCCAAGAGAAGTTATATGCCAGGACTTTATAACTGCTGTACTGGTTTCCAGCACCAAAGTTATTGGTTGCAACGGGCAGTTTTAAATTATTATAAAATGAACTTGTAGAGTGATTGGAAACGTTTTACTGTTCAGTTGCTGTAAGTGGTTGTATAAGTGAATCTGCACAATAGTATGGCTGGGGTATAGGAGGAGAAAATGTTCCAACATCTGATTAGCTGTAAACGTTACTGTAAAATATTGCTCTTTGACAATGTTTGATAGACATATCCTCAGTTATTAGAATATGTCTAAAATGCCATTATGTTTATCAGTTATAAGTATTAAGGGTATAAGAGAAAAATGTTTCCCGTATGGTAAGTGAGCATGGAAACAGTATTTTTTCCTATATGATACTTATGTATAGCAGGGCAAAGTAGCTTGAAACCCCTCCGATGCCACTAAGCAGATACATGTTCCTACGTGGGTCTACGGTTAGGCCAGCGTCCTGCAACTAGACCAGGCATTTTCCTCTTCAGTCACAGCGAAACGTAATCATTAGACCATCCAGCAGCCAAGCCAGCTTATAAATCCGGTATGTTACATTCAGACATACAGGGTTTGCGGGTATAGATTTTTGGCTTGGCCCTCATCACGCTGCTGAACATGCGTTGGGAAAGCGGAGTTGTCTCGGACTGAGGTCCAGGTTTCACCTTCCTTTCCCCTTCAACTTTTTGTAGTTTTATATCATTTTAGCCGTAAATACCAGAGGTCAGGATTCTTCTGGTGCGAGATGCTGCACCGGGTCCAGCGCAGGCGCAGCGACTGCCCTTCACAGACGGCAGCTGCCTCCCCCACCGCCTCGCCTGAAAGACCTCATTTACTCCAGCAGGAAATTTCCTGCAAGTATGTGTTTTGGGCTCCACGCCAGATACTCAACCTGCACTTTTTTTCCATCTACCAAGTAAATACGGTTTTCAAACAAGAAAGATTTTTTTTTTTTTTTTTTTTTTTAATTTCTTTTTAACCCAGGTCTCTTGCACAGATTGATACGTACTGCACGGTCAGCGGGGCTTCCTACGGAAGCAAAGCATCAGACCGTGGTGTCTCCCCGTCATCTACTCCTTCTTCCCTGGCTGTTACTTTGAACCTGCTAATCGATTTCAACCAAATCTGACAGAGGTTTCAAAAAAGTCCTACTGAAAATCAGCAGCTGTTTACGCAGTGCTAATAACTCGGTCCTTTATCGGTGCCAGCTGACGGCAGCCAGCCGTCCATCAGCACGCGAGCGCCGTTCAGTTCAGGCACAGCTCTGAAACCGCCCCGGCTGCTGGTGTTTTCTCCCCAGGTCGACGAAGAGGAGCGTGAGGGAGACGCAATCACTGGCAAAGAGTTCATGCCATGGGGCTGCTGGGTTACAAGACACAAAACTATGCTCTAGTTTTGGTAATTCCACTGCTCAGGGAAGCTTTTTTCCCTACCTAGATGACTGATATTAAAAAAAAAAAATAAAAATAACAGTAATAAAACTGAGTTCTAACAATTGTCAGTTAGACCCTGTAAGTATTCAAAGCCCAATCACTAAAGACGGAAAAATGAGGTTTTGAAGAGCAACAAAAACGCCAACAACAAGCGCACACTCTCTTGCAAAGTACTCTGCAAATGACCCCTCGCACCTCAACTCGTCTGAAAGGGAGATGCAAAAGTTGGTGCATCCCCGCCACCCGTATGAGAGGTCATTTCCAGGACACAATGAAGCAACATGCACCGACCTGCACTCTGCATCGATGACGCAGTTTCCGTACAAGTTTATTTGTGAGCTGAACTTGAGCAGAGAATGCCAGCTGTGCCATATTGTAAAGTGGATTTGTCATGTGGATTTATCCATACTTTGTCCATTAAGTCACCCTTGGGAACGAGCACTAGTTAGAACTCTCTGATACATGTGAAGGGTTTTTATACAGACGAGGGGAAAAAAAAGGAATGCAGTGATTCCAAGAGACTGGAGGAAAAAAAGAGAGGTATTATTAGCACATCGAAAGGCATCTGAAATATAAATTATTTGAAAGCACATCACTTTATATATCCTGTTAATTACATGGTTAATATTATGGAATCTGACAACTCCCCATAGACACTAGGACTATTGATGAGTTCCATTTTATGTTAGAAATTTCTCTCTTCTTGTGCAGAATTACCTCTTTAACCTCTTTCAGTCCAATAAATTCACATTAAAATGTGACCAGGAGTGACAACCTTGGGAGAGGACTAACCTCTCCCTCTATCATGTCATTTTAGCCTCAGTCTCAAATTGGTACAGCACTCCCATAGCTATTAGCTCAGCTCTTCTCCTGCCTCCTGAGTAGATGAAGCGGTATGTCTAATTAATTTACAATCCTTAAGTACAAAGGTAGCTATCAGCAAAACTACATTAAAATCAAACTACCAATAAGGTAATTGTGAAATCATAATTTTCTGGGATGTTTTCACTAAATACCATCTTAGCTTTGCAGCTGAATGTTTTCCAAAGTCTAGCCTTACAGCTACGTGAAAGTCAAGTATTTCATACATTACAGCACATCGCGCTCCACAGAAAAAAAAATGACAGATACTCTTTAATACAATGAAATGCAATTTAAAGCCAAGTCAATAAGATACTAACCTCTTATCCTCAAATGAGGGCTACGTTATACATCATGGGTTAGAAGCTAAAAATGAAGAGAATGGTTCTTGCCACTCATAATTCAAAGACTGTTGTCAAAAGCTTTCTGTTCATAGAAATGCTATTGGTTTTATTCAGCTGGCAAAAACTGTGCAGTATTCTAAGTAGCTCAGACAGATAGCTTTTTTAGCTATACAGTTCAGAGCCAAATTTTCCTGAACAGCATAAGGACTTGATTTTGCTAATGTATACATGTTGCACTGTACCCGGTTCCAGAAATAACCGGCGTCCGTGAATGCAGGCTGGGGTCTAGGGAGGATACATGCTAACAGCCAGATTCCCTACTTTGCTTTGTGCTCAGAGAGACCAGACACAACCAGCAAAAAAAAGATTGCTGCGCTAAGAAGCCCTCTGACAGCACAAAGCTCTGCTGCTGCCCAGCTCCCTACCTGCTTCTCACCGATGAGAAAATACTGAATACTGGGGGGGGGAGGCGAGGGGCACACGGCAGCGCAGCAGCAACGGGCGAGATTCTCCACTGAGTTCCAGTCACCCTCGTGAAACTCTCATTTTTGCTGGGGCCAAATAGCTGAGGGACACGAGGGGCAACTAACCTTCCGCAGGCAGCCATCCTCTCCTCCCCCTCTCGAGCCTGAGGAGAATAGAGATGAGGTGTAAAATCTGAAGCCCCGTTCACTCCCCCGTTTTCTCCGGTTGTCAGACGAGTGATGCTTGCCAGCATCCTGAAGGGTGTGGGGAGCCTTTTTTCTTTCTCCTTCCCCTGAATAACCCCCTTTCTGTAACCATGCCACTCCTGCATGGTCAGGGGCAGCAGGAGAGGAGCTGAGCTCATTTGCTGTGAGAAGCTGTCAGCATCTCCCTTAAGGCGGGCAGGTTGCCAGCCTCTCGGAGCCAGTTACGTGGTGGCCTGGCCTTAAGCAACCCTCATTTCCCACTATCGCATTCCCACTCTCTATCACACACAGGGAATCCCGTACACCGCATCCTCCTTTTCCCCTACGGCCATACCTGATCAACACAACCTAGTCCTAGACTCGGTCCTAGCCCTCCGTGGTCGATGGCGCTTATGTAAAACACAGATAGAGGGAGCAGAAAGCTGGACCAGCCAGCCAGAGACTTCGCTGCGACAGCCCAGAGGTGGTTGCAGAGGAACAGATGAAGCCTTAGGTGTGAAATCTCATACTGTTTGCTCGGCGTTGTTTGGTGTGAGCAGCCCTGAGGAACGAGCAACTGCGGCAGGAACAGATAGAGACGTCCGTACCGACAGGAACAGAACAGGACGCTTATTTGTCCCCATCTTCTTTCTGGAAGGGAATCATCTGCTACTGCTAACGCCGAAATCTGTGCATCATGCTCATGTCTGCACCAGGTTGAGGAGTATGACAGAAGTTGCCAATTACAGATAAAGACTATCTTCAAAATTTGGATAGAAGCTGCTAATTTTGAGTGCTCTACCATATAGTGGTACTTCTCATTCTTACAAGAAATGCCTAGTATTTGGTACAGGCATTACATTAGCTATATTTTAAATCTATATAAGCAAATTCAGTTAAATAACTGCACATATGTGTGTAATTTTCCACATACCAATGCCAGCACCCTGCAGACTGTACAGCAGGCTACTCAGTTTACATCCTCGTGTATTTTACTTGCTCACATATAGGCAAGCCCGTAGTTACTGATATTCTTTTAGAAATCTGACCTGCCGTCTACTGGGAATTGTTGTATGTCTCACCAGAAAATAGTGAATAGAGGATAGCTCCTGCACGAGAGCGTGAGGACACGCATGCCTTTACCCTTATGCGCTGCACATGCCTTTTCCCCAGGCACATACCTGGCAGGTGCAATCCAGACCTTCATTTGTCACTCAGACACCAGTAATGGGCTCTCCAGAAGTACTCTAAATAGATTAGATTAGATGAGAATTATCTTCTGTCTTTTTAGACCATCTTGGCCTTAACAACAAAACTGGGTATATTTTCCAGGCAAACATGCTTTCTCTGAAAAACTAAAAGATAGGACAAATGTTCCTGTCTCCTCTGAAATAACGTTTACCAGTCCTCGCTAGAGAGAAGCAGCTGGCTTCAGTTAATCTGGTGGGATAACATTAAACTTAATAAATGTAATGACATTAAGATCTAAACCTTCTCCTAAAAGACTTGGGTACAGGGATGAGCTACACAGCTGGGTGCAGAGTTAGGCACCCAGCTCCCAAAATGGATGTCCCAGTGCGGCGTTGGGTGCCAAAGCTCCCCGTACTGAGGATGGTGAGAAGCCAGCACCCAACAACCAGCTTCTCAACACCCAGAGGCTACGCTGGGAGCCAAACACTATGCCCGCCAAAGGAAAATGTCAAAGAGAACTTAAGTTTTTTGCTGTGATTAGACTCCACTGTGAAAGCAGGACTCACAGCCTGAGTCCCATCCATGTGCCCTCTTGGGCATTTAGGTCAGACAACGGGGGCACACCTCTCTTTGAAAAGAAAACCAAAGGACGCAGCCAAGCGCACTGTTACGGTAACATCCTAGTGGTTAAAACACCAGCATAAGAAAATGGGAAGCCCAGATCCAAGTATTTCCCCAGCATGGTGTTCACATCCATAGATTCAGTCTCAAGGAACATGCACTACTTATCAGGCCAAAGGCTTTTCTGGGTGACAAGCCTTTCACCGCTCTTCTGGAGCTTGGCCAGTATGGATCTGGGAATGGAGGGATCATGGGACCAGGAGGAAAGAGGCTGAAACATTCATCTGGAAAAGGGGGAGTCCTGAGTTTCAGCCCTCACCTCCCTGGCTGCCGTCACCCCGAAGCTGTATAACGTGTGACGTGCAAGGAGTACAGACAGCGTGTGGCCACAGCGTATCTTGGAATTCTCCAGGCCCTTATGTACTAAGCTAACGAGTCTGCTAATCCACAAATTGCCTCCAGGCATGTGCACTAGCAAAGATGGAGATAATGTCTAAGTGTGCTTCTGCCAGAAAACAAGGGCATCTTGGGTCTCTAGTTGGGTTGTGTGGGGTTTCTGGACTGTGGGGTTTGCTATGTTAATTCTGCCTGAACTGTGCACATAAGCCACCATGTTGCACCTTGCTTCAGACCTGTAAAGACCGAAGTAAGTATCTGCTTTGGTGGCACACAACCAGCTAAATTAATCTCCTGGCATAAACTTGCATGGCTTGGTTCAACGAACAAAATCAAAATCCAGTCTCCAAATAACTCAGAGGAATTTCTGGCTGATGTGGCAATCGTTAGGCATATTAAACAACAGATATAATGAAAGTGATTTTTAGTGGTTCAGATAGATAGGCAGCTAGCACGTTAGTACCGCATTCAGCTTCCAACCTAGGTATGTCTCCAGCCTGCTAACAAGCATCCTTTGTGGATTACTTGCTGTACTTTGACCTTCCAGAGCCGCTTGCTTTTTCTTTACGCTGGAGACCTAATATTCTTCTGTGCTCCCTTAGTCTGCACTCCCCATAAGCAATAAAACTATGTCTCTTGCCTTAACTGACTGACTTTCTCAGTAATCACACACCTTAGATTACAGACTTCAGGTTTAGATGCATCCCTGTATGAAGTACTGTACAATGAGCAATCTACTGACTTTCTGTCGAGCTTAGAAAATACAGTCTCACAGATAAGTCTCGTTCCACCCCTCTCCTTTTAAGCCTGTCAGGTGCTCGTGCCCACAAAAAAAAAATGTTCATCTGGCTTGGGAAGGCTCCGGGAAGCTTTGGGCATGTGCACACAGCACAGCGGGGCAGAGAGCCCCAAGCTAACAAAGACCGAAGCGGGGCTTCATGTATAGAACCACGCAGCCCTACAGGCTTTGGTCGAAGAGAAGCATAGCTGTACTCACATGATGCTGAGCCCAAAATAGCTAGTCTTGCCTCCTGAAAAAAACACGGGACAAAGCTGATGAACACAGACATTGTTCCCTATGAACACAGCTGAACTGCTCACAGACCAACTGGCGAGACGTTCAGTGCAACTGGTGCCAAATACCACAGAGCGTCACTTGAGGTAAATACAACTCCAGTGTTAATAATAATAATAATATCATTTGTTTTTATCATCACCTAGTGTACTTTTGTAATGTCTTTCAATGCATCTGGCCCATATCAACTGTATGGTAATTGAGTGTTGTCAGTAAAATTATGTAAAATTAATTTTGACACCCTTTCTCTGAAGTGTCTCTTCTGTTCTGTGTCCTTGGAATGAAATGTTTTGATACCAGCGATTTTCTTCAGAGAAAATAGCTCCCCAAGCTCCTGTTGCTACCCCTCTAACTGCAATACTGCCAAATTTGTTATATCCAGGCTCTACCTCATCCTCTGATTTCTGCTTAACAAGTCCACAGTTACTTTCAAAGATCCTTTTCTATGTCTTGCCATTATTAAGAGAAGGTCAGCTTCTGTTCACTTGAGTAAGAATATGACTGATGCTAATTTTCTGGTGTTAAAACCATGTATCACACACTAAGAAAAGCATCAGGTGTACTCTTTACCTTACCTATCAGGAAAAGACTGATACCACATGTACCTAAGACTTGACCCGAACATGTCCCATATTTGGTTGCGTTACTTTTGCCTGATTGCTGAGAGCTGAATCTTTGCAAGTAGATCATATTCATGAATGTGTCACGCCTCACTATGTCACTGTGCCAGAGACTCATTAAAGATCTACTCAAAGCTTCCTTCCTAATTTATATTTCTTCTATGAGTTGCTTTGATTTGAGAAATCTCTTTTGCAAAAGGAAAGCTGTCCATTGTTTGGACTCTAAAAGGAAATGTAGGTGTTTAATTGGTGGATGTGGTTTTCATTATACTTTCCATCTCCACCACAAACCCTCTTCATAAATTGTGACAAGTCTGTTGGCAGCCTGCTGTATCAGACTGGAGGTAGCTGACTTGATAAGCATGTCGCCCAGCCGAAGGAAAACATGAATTCCCTCCAATTTTGCTCAGAATTGCTAATTAGCTTAAAGGCAGTGTCCTGAATTGGCACAGAAAACCAGTGTGAGAAAGTCCTAGGGAGATGCGTGCCTATAACTCGATAGGGTCTAGTAGTATCTCAAACGCTTTCTGGTTTACTGAAATCAAGCTAGCATCTTTGCTCTGAATATACCCCTTATTTAAACACAAGTGCAGTGATTTACAATCCAGTAAAGTTCCTGCTTCATTTCTGTGCAGCCCATATCATGATGGTAAAGAAGGCTCATTTGCCAGAGAAAGTAAAGAGGGAAATGTTTTCATTTTTATAAAATCAGTCACCCAGTCTTACAGGGCTGAGGTCCTTTTCCTCTCAGACAAAAGCAGAGGTGGGGGCAAAGGAAGGACTGATCTGGTCAGTGTTGCGATTCTCTACTGCCGTTTCTCAATGGGGCTTGTTCCTGCTCCCACTCAGACCAAAAAAAAAACCCAAACCATTGTGGCTACACTTAGCGTTTCCAATAGCCAAGTGGCAATGAAGCATTTCCAATAGGCAACTTGCATGTGGCCACCCTGTTTTCCACCACACGGAGATACTTTGCGCCAAGCCCGTTGACCTACAGGGCAGAGAGCAACCCTTGGCCCGTTTTAGTATCTCCACTGTGGCCTGAAGTTCACCACTTTTGAACATCCTGAGACATCAGAGGAGAATATGCAATCACAACGTGGGACTATCGGGCTCCGATCTCGCCCCAGCTCGGACACCTTGATCTCCATCGCCCTCAGGAAGGTCCTCACGCATTCACAGCTCTTAAACTAAAGGTCTTCTACAAAAGTAAATGTTCTGGTGCAAACTGAGAGGGTACTCAGGATGTTGATGCCCTGAAGTAATAAGAGCATTCACTCGACACACACAAAACCTTTATGCAAAGAAATTGGAGAATATATTTAAACTTGTAAGGATTTGAGGTATAATTTGCAAAAAAATGCCTAAGGTGACAGAAAGAGCATCTTTACAGGTGCGACGTTGTTTATATTTTCAGGGTGGTATCCTGGCTTGAATGAGCATGGGCACACTGAAGAACAATGTTCAAGCTTTAGTGTCCCATACATCCCACTCCCCCTGGACATCTCTGGAACTGCTGACATGAAAAGAGGAAGTCAGCAGTTTTGCCAGGACTCCCAGGCAAGCCGGTCACGGTGGAAGCCTGACATCCAGAAGACCTGGAAAATGTCCAGTTTGTGCACAGCATGTCCATCCTGTATGCCTGCATTCAGGTGCATCAGATTTATTATGCATGTGCAGATCACCTGATTTATTGCCATGGTTTATTACCAGGTGCAGCAAGGCCGGCAGCATGTTCAGAACATGCTGGATTTACTGCACATACACGGGACATCTGCGAGCGCACACAATCACCTTTTCTCCTGAGGCTTCCCAGGAGGAAATATGGGAACCGTACTCAAACTTCTGGATTCACTTCGGTTCTGTACTTGTCTGCAGGCAGGGACGGACTTCTGGGATAAAGCAAACGCAGCTACTTTAGCATATTCTTAGAGTGCATTGTGAGAAAACTTGTTTGTACTTTTCAGTCCTCGAGAGGGAACTGTGAGCGGACGAGGGTGAACCAGAAGCATTTCAATAGAGCTAGCCTGTTTCTCTACCACACAGCAGATACATTAGCACCTAATGAGTTATGATGACTTCAGCTTTTACAGATGACTTTTCTTCCGCCAACCAAATTACAGTATAAGCACCACTGAAATTTTATTAGCTGGTTTTGCATGTGAATATGAGTTGAGGAAAGGAAAGCACTTGAGTTACATATTTGTTCAAAAAATCAGAATTCCATTTTCTTTAAGGCTTTCAATGAGGTACGTTTCCAAGTCATTTCTGAAAGTGGGAATTAGGGTATATTTAACTGGCATCCAGGTGTGGGCTCCAAGACTCGCTCTGATCCGAAGCAGCAGTACTGGAGTAGTACTCCATAGCAGTACTGTAATAGGTATATTTAATTAGTTCTCATTGGTGCCACATGTATTCTGATGAGGTGCTGGAGCGCCTTGAAGGATACCCGATAGTTACCAGCGTTTCAGTACGCCGAGCCCTGCGGAGTCTCTCTCCTCGCTCATTGTGGAAGGGCCCCCAGGCAAGAGAGAGGTTACCTGCATCTCCAGGTAGGGCCCCAGGGCGTGCTCCCACACCCCCGAGACACTTCTTCAGGCACCATCCTTCCTGATCCTGCCCAGCAGAGGCCTTGCTTCATTCACCCAGCCCGTGGCTTTCTGCCCCCAGAACAATGTCTTGTGCCTCCACCGCGCAGGCGCCTGGCTTCCCCGCTGTTCCTGCAGCTGAACCGGTTACCTGCCACCTGACTCTGCAGCAGTTGTTTTACGTACTTCTGCAGGTTCCAATATCATGTGCATGGAGGTGGCATGTCTTTGTGTCAGGTCGTGGAGATTGCTCAAATGCACTCACTGCCTTTGATCTCATATGACCTCAGGCTTCAACCCTCCCACAAATAACTCCCTGGCACTGAGATACACCGTCCTACACCAGGAAACCTGCAGAACTTTAACACATTGGGATTATGGTAGCTCTAAACTACAGTGCGTTACTGACTGAGACTGAGCTTACCCATCTACTGAGATCTTTCGGCACGGGCATTTTTCTGCTGCTACACGAACCTCAGTTTGCACAACTGGACTTCATCAACGAGAGCCAGCTCCAGCTGAGATGCCGCAGCAAACAGCATTTCCCAGGCAGGATGCTTTGACTATGAGCCCCTTTTCTTTACAGCTCTTCACTGGTACCCACTTTCCTCACCCTTTGTAGCCTATCCCCATCATCATGAAAAGTCAAAATACCAAAAGTTATTACAAAAAGGCTGACTCTAGTCTTCTCTTGACCCATTAGGGCAATTCACTCTCCAAGTTTCCAACTAACACCTTCAGGGTATCCCTGTGCTGTCACTCATGCTTGGGAGGAGTCCTCATAAACATGCACAAAATCGCTTCATTGTTCTTCTTGAGGTTCTCAAAAAGAAAGTTCTGGTTTTTCCCATCGTGCTCCCACTCATGCCTTTGGCAGCACTGTCAGCGCGGTGGTTTGCTGCGACCACTGTTTATTTGGGTGATTAAAATACCCTGTCTTTTCTTTCTGACCAGTTTTGCCTATATCCATCATTTTCCTTTGTCTTTCACTTTGTCTGCAACGTTTTTGGTCCCACAACTGGCTCTTTGTCCCGTGTCTGAACAAATCTGGGTCCCTACCTACAGATGCAAAGTCCAATGGCAATGCACTTGAATAACAACAGCAACAGGCAGAAGGGTAAAATAACATAGCTGCCACCCTCTCCTGGAGTCAGTGCAGAGCGCTAGCCATTCCAGTCCATCAACGAACTATGCTTATGATGGAACATGAGGATTTTCACTATTGTTTCTATTGGGGTAAAGAGTTAGGACGTTTCCTCTTCTGGGAAACCTTCACTGTAGTTTCATTTCAAATCATCCACGCTCCAGAATTAACCGTAACTTGCATTATTTGTCTATTTTCCTTCCTCTTTTTAACCCATATGATAATCTATTCTTTTTTTTTTTTTTTTTTAGCTATAGGTTGCTGTGTGCGAGTGTGTCACAGAACTCATTTTTCTAGTTACTTTGACAAATCTGACATCTTGCAGCTGTTACACATCTTGTTTCAATTACATCTCTAGATAAAAAGAATTCTTAAAGCCTGAAGGCTGCAGATGGCTTCCTGGTGAGGGGTTAACTCCAGCTTCGTCTTAAAGCCTTTTGGGGGTCCCTTTTCTTGGGCTGTTCTCTTCAGTCTCCTTCTCTTATGCCCTTCTAATTTTGCTACCATCTCACTTACTGTAACCCCCATTCCTCGCTGGTCACGGGAGAGGAACTGGGGCACCAGTGTCCGTCCCTGCCTCCTTCCCACCCAAAGGTGCCTGGGGGGAAGCGAAGTATCTGTCGCTTGAACCTTATCTCCACATATCACGCGGGCTGCTTACGGCAGGGCACAGCTGAACGAGCACAAATCAGTGGAGTGACAACTCGGACCACCACTAATCCCTAATAAATTCTGGACTGTCCCACAGACTGGGGAAGCTTTTGACAACCGGTGATGCTCTCAGCATCTGGCAAACCACTTGTGTCTAATTGGGTACCCTGAGATATTTACACTGTGCTTAATGGTTACAGAAGAGATTGATCACCCCATTCTTGGTATCTATCCAAAAAGGGTATATAAAATCCTTTGATCTTGCTAAGGCAGCAAAACATGTCTAACCATCAGTTATGTAAAGGTGGTTGTTATTAATTTGAATACTGCACAGAGAGGAAAGAACAGAAGTACCATATAATGAGATATATTAAGACTACAAAAGAATTAAGTGAAGCCGTTATGTTATGAATCATGATTTTATTGTTTAGCAGTCAGCTCTTGATGTAATTCAGATAATAATGAATGGGCTAATTCCTTCCACCTTTATTCAGGCAAAACTTCCATTGACTTCAAAGAGAAAGTTGTCCAAGTCAGGGCTGGAGACTGCTGCATCTATCCCATTATTTGCAAATGCTCTTCTGAATATAAAGCGTTCCTTTATAATGGGCTATCGCCAATAACAGTAACATTTACATAATATAAACCTCTTACGTAAGTGTCTTTCATGTTCAAAAAAGACTTTTTATTCTTATTGCAAACTGTCATGTTAAAAGTTCTTCTGCAAACCCTAATATTTATTAAGGTATAGGAACATACAGAATTTCTCAGTGTACCATTTTGATCATCCTTCCTTCTGCTCAATATTTTTCATTTCATTTTACCATAATTTTTTTCTCAGGAGAATGTGTTATTTATTGATTATTGGCAAAGAGATGATTCATCATTGCAAATATTTCTCTTTATCATAGCAAACAGAGTGCCAAAAATGGGAAAATGTGCTAAGTCTTGTTACATTTTAACAGATGCCAGGAGTATTTGAGGAAACAAATGAATAAATAGTCCTGCATCACTGTTTCTCTCACTCTATAGTTCTATTTATAAGTTAATGCCCTATATAACATTTCAAATTGGTAATTTTAAGAAATTCTTAAAGTAATTGGTCAAAACTTGAAAAATGTGCTTCAGCGTAATACTTTCTGTTGTGATCAAGGCAGGACTCCAGGTTTTTGACAAAATCAGAATTTTTTCTCTGATTATAAAGTATGCACTTCCATCTGGAACTTATTTTGATATTGTGAATCTTAATGCCTCAGAAAAGCACACAGAACAATGGACGGGCACTACTTGATTGTTTTAAATTGAAATTAATTAATTATGAAACAGCTGCAATAGTCTAAATTACTTATTTCCCCTTTCGGTGAAAATGAATTTACAGGCATTTGCAAAGCATACAAAAATAGAGAGAGAGACAAGAAAGTCTGTAAGAAGGGAAGTCATGTAGAATTGTCTATGATCTGTATTTCAAGAAAGTAAATAATTAATAGCTCCAAGGAAGCATATTAGAGATTGCTCTTTCTATTATACAGTCACACTGAGCAGCAAAATAATGCTTTAAAGCTCAACAACAAACACAGTATACAGAACTCAGTAGACTTTACCTTTCCAGACAATCATTTTTTCAGCTGAAAACAGCGATTTTTTCACATTACAACTGTGACTTGAAAGAAGCTTCTCAGTCATTTAGTCAAGACAGATGAGCAATGAGTGTTAGAAAAGCTACCAAGGCATCAAAAGATCTACAGTCAAGGCCATTAAAGAATAGCTAATCTGCTCTAGTTCTAATTCTCCGCTAATGGCTTTCCTTAAATGTGCTTTACATCAGCTGTAATTAGTTCAAGATATTGCTACTTATATACTTCTAAGAACAACAACAAAAAAGGTTGCATTTCTACCACATCGTATGTAATCATGTTCGCGCAGCCGTGCACCCAAGTTAGTAAGTTCTTGTGCAATGTGAAGCCTTGAAGAGCGTCATAAAGAGATACTTTGCTTGGATCTACAAAAGCCAGTACAGGTCCTGAAGCAACAGCATTTATCTATGCTTTCCTTTACTGGGGTTATCTCAACGCCATTTTACCTCAGATGTTGCAGAATCGACTGCACTAAATGGCCAGGGATACGTTAAGCCACATATATTGCAAATACGTACATTTTTCCTACCGACGCTACCGTTTTGGAACCGATTTTCACTGTCAGTGGCAGTGACAAAAAACTCAAACCCAAAACCCTTGCCACATTTATGACAGAGCATGACTGAATTTTGAAGGTATTCACTCCTTCTTAGAAAAAAAGGTTGATTTATCTGAGAGAGCAGCAGTCTGACTCGGTGAGCTAGGAGACATGTACGGTCCTGTGGCCCTTTTGGACCCATCTCCACAGTGAAAGGGGTAGAGGACCACAAGCTAGCTGCAAGCATGCTGGTAGAGCCACGCATGCAAGGCAACGTGGTGATACTCATGCAGATCAGTTGGGATCACGGTGGTTTTCTTGCAGGGAGCCTGAGTAAACGGACTAGCACACAATCACCTTTTGTACTAACAAATTCCTGACAGTCTTCAGGCCTAACCACAAACAAAGCAGATTGTAACATTAATTTACTCTTTAAACTGGCGACATTTAGCTAACTCAAGGTCATCATCCTGCAGAAAATGTTACACCCTCCTCGCCAAACACAAATGAAGAAATGCACACTTAGCTTTTATTGTTACTTTGTCCTTTAAAAACAGGTGATGACACGGCAGGTTCCCTCACTGTCTACTTCAGAAACCAAAAATGTAAAAAAGTGTCTTCTATTGGATGCATATCAATATAATTACCTTCTCCAGAATACCACTGTCAACAAATTCTGTTCTTTTTTTCTGGACTGAGGTTCAAACATCTACTGCACTTGCTGTTCTAAGACAAAGGAGCACAAAACCACTAAAATTACATCATTCCCTCCTAAAAACAACAGACCTGAGAGATGAACCCTCCTGGTCAATCAGAAGTGGTCGATGACAGAAAGAACCAACCTTCTTTTGGTGCATGGCTAGGAGGTAGACACCACTCAGCAACGTCAGAACAAAAGCTAAACCCCCCCCAGAGGAGGTTTAGGATATCTGCCAACACCGGTACATCAGAAGAGGCTCCCCAAAACCTTCACAGGGACCAAAGCAAGGAAGACAAGGATAGAAACAGGGAGATGGATGATAGGAGAGACCACTGCTGGGATGGCTTCTGAATCTGAACCCCACAAATGCATACTTCACCAATGGTTTTTCCTCCTGATCCATCTGTCTGTCATATTTGCATTTTTCATACCACCACAGGTGATCATAATACCCTGTCACCTAGACTGCACCATCGTGGCAATGCATGGACTAGGAAGGCCACCAGTTTCTCCCTATCGGATTTCAAAAGTGATACATGCAATAAGAAGTGATCACAGCTCAAAGCAATCAAAACATACTCGGTGTAAGAAGATACCACCTTCATCCTCTATTTGTCCACTCCTGCCATTCAGTCAAACCAGGCTGAGCCACAAAGGAGTCTTTCTTTGGTCTGAAACATGTGAAAACAACCACACGGAAAGACTGGGTTACATTAAGATGTTGTGTGGCTTTGTCAGATACAACCCTCTTGTTTTTAGTTTTAAGTACTTACAGTTGTGGATCATCTTTATTGAGAAACAAAACATAGCAACAAAAAGCTTCTTAGCAAAGATTTCTGGTCCCTTCTGCATAATTTTAAGTGTTTCCTGACTGCTGAGACCACCACTGCTGCATTGGAACTAATTTATTTTTTAAAAAATACATAAAGGATCTCTGAGGGTAAGTTTAAATTGCATTCCTACTGTCGTATTTCCCAAGATACACCTGTATCCAGGTCCTCAGTACATGCATGCAGGTTAAAATCTTCCTAAGAGGATAAAACACAGGCAACTTAAGTTACTAACACGTACTTTTTGTTTGCCTAAGGTATTGGGGAAGCAGAGATACCAAGCTGTAGTAGAGGAACACAACTAGCTACATTATGCATTTTTACCTTTGAAAAGGCATAGAAAACACTTAGCACAGAATATTAACAATTGCCATCAGGTTCATGTAACTGTTGCTACAGTTCACTCGCTCTTTCTCCTAAATACAAATCCATAGGTACCCACAAATTATTCAGAAATTATATAGATTATTACCTGGGTATTAAACTACAAGTGTCCAGTTTTGCTCTCCCGGGGCCTTAGGCAGCACCAGCCAGCGTAACTGGTGTCTTAACATTGATTTTAAGAGAGAGAAGACCAGTGAGTAGCCCCCCGGTAACGATGCGAAGGCGGTGGGTTCGGCCAGAGCGGGGACCGGCGGGATCCCCGGGAGCGGCCAGCCAGCGAACCAGCCCCCGGCCGCGCCGCCGAAACGGCAACTCCCCTTCCCCAGCAGGGCAGGGTTTACAAAGTTAGTTTTGCTCAAAACCAAGGAAGTTTAGGACTTTCCCTTTTCCTACTTTCAGTTTTTCACAAAGAACTTGTGGTTTTCCACTCGAATTAGCCTTACAGCTAACTGGCCCATATATAAAGAAATTTTACCTGGGTTTCACAGAAAATACCATTCTTTTTAAATCTCATTTTGTGAGGATCTCACTTCAAAGTTACAACTTGATCAGTCTGTTAGATAAGACACCATCTCACACAGAATTTAACCTCCCTGTTTTCTAGCGGTACGTAATATCATTTTTTCTTCATTTTTATTGATTTTATTTTGTTACTCCTATTGTTAATAAAGTTATAACCAGAGTTTAAGGTATTTCTGAACATACGCTGCAAATAATTGCTGAAACTCTTTTTATCCATGCTTTGTTGTATCCTAGTCATAAATATGACGCAAACAGATTAATTTGTTACATGAGGTTAAAAACCTTGCAATTAAACAGCTGCTTTCTCTAATGAGAGTGTTGTGGAGTTGAGTATGATGTTATTCTTAATATATGGATGACAAGATATTCCCACAGCCAGTATTTCTTCTGTGTCTTTTTTTTTTTTTTTTTTTCTTAATGGCTCATATTTCTCTTCCACTAGTTTTAAGAAACCTGGTATTTTCCTTGAAATATTCACATAGAATTGGAAACGCCACATGTACCTCACGCCCTCTTCCGAATCCTTCTCCGATGACCTAGTAAGGTTTGTACCTCGGCTTCTGATGGAAAACACACCCAGAGGAAGACAGACCTACAAGTCAGAGTGTTAGGAGGAAAGCCCGACGGGCCGTTCTCCTCCCGCATCACGCGCTCGGGCGCGGGTGCTCAAACAGTGCTCGGGGGTGGAGAGATGAAAGCACACTCACTGTCCTACGGATGCATCAAAATTGCATTTATCAAACGAAACCAAAGCAGAAGGTTAAAAAAAAATAATTATTCTTTACAAAAGTGACCGAGTACTGCAAATCAGAGGTGATGGGCCAGATCTTCATCTGCTATAAACTGGCAAAGCCTCTGGACTCGGTGGAGACTTAAACCAAATGAGGAGGACGTGGTACGTTACGTCCAGCAAATGAGCACTCGCGTGGCACGACAGACATATTTTTAAAACATTATTATTCAGCAGATGTTTATAAAGTATTCCGACCATGAAAAGCTTGCTCTTCTTATTATTTATAACGTTTAGCACATACAATTTGTTCAGTGCTGTACAAAAAAACCCCTCAAACGATAAAAGTAATTCTTGACCCAAAGGGCTTCCAGCCTAAAAAACAGGCATCAGGAAGAGAGAACATGCTGTGAAAGCGGGAGAAGGGAACAGTCTATAGTTATTACTCATGTTATTGTTTGCTCACAGCTTATAATCATCACAGAAACAGCAAATTTTTAGATGGGATCTCAATGAGGGGAAGGTGGTAACTGTGAGTTGACACTGGGAGGAAGGCAGAGTGGGAAACACCACAAAGACAGAAATAAGGAGGAGACAAATAAATAGGATTTCAAGCATTACTGGCAGAAAGAAGCCAAGAGCTGAAAGGAAAGAAAGAAGGGACAAAGTCCAAGACACAGGCTGGAGTAGAGTTGTAAAGGAAACGGGAAATAAAAGAAGACACTAACTCAATTTTTCGTGAGAGGGAGGTATTGTTGCTGTGTATTGTCTTAAAAAGGGTGAACTGGTCCAGTCTCTAACCCTATAGAGAGCATGGTTTGAGTGACCCCTGTCCCCCCAGAATAGCTGCTTACTGTTACCTGAAAATAAACATCTTGATTTTCTACTTTGACTGAAGAAGCATTTGTAGAATTAGCTTTCTAAAATTGTCTCCAGTAAACACTGCGCAACATGAGAAAAAACTCCGGACTTACACAAATATAAAAAGTAGTGACTAAAAGCTAGACAACCTGGGATCAAGAAGTTACAAAAGGCTCATTTATAAGACTGCTGGATGTCTGGCCACTTTTTGTTAATAGCAACTTCCAAACAAAACTCTCATTGACTTCAAATGGAGCAGGAACAGACCCAAAGATAGCAAATGAACTAGTAATTCAATACATGGTCTGTAAAACACACTGGGCCACCTTACACTGTGGCATTTGATATTGATCTCAACTTGGAAGCTATACAGCTATACATTTTTTACATGACTATCCAGCCCCTACAAAACTGATGCTAACTCAAAATATCCAGAAGTGTCAGATAAGTACCAAATAAACCGGTTACATACTTGGCTTCTTTCACCTAAACAAACACTGTTTTGTTTGTGGCTAACAACATACTACACTCAAAATTATTTTCTTGTTTGGTACAACACAGTTAAGTGCTTTAATAAATCTGCTAATTGTTTTTAATGAACGCAAAAAAACCTCAGTCTATGCATGTATCTTACGCAAGCGTGTGAGGAGAGGCTTTACTAAGCGGTCTTCACCAGGGCTATCACGGTGCCTAAACCTAAGCGCAGAGTTAAGGACCTGGCTGAGTTTTGATCTGGATTTGTTAAACAAGGCAAATAACAACACGAATGCCTGTAAGGCAGAACTAGTCCTGGCACTCCAATTAGGTCCTTTGGTCTGCTCATTTGCTGCTTTCCATCGTGTGTAGTATGTTTTCTGCTGGACAAGAGGCATATAAACCACCTCTAACTGAGATTTTCCATCTCTTTTTGTCTGGTGTAAAGAAATACAAAGCTATAAGGCACTGGAGAATCCACATCCTTGAGTCTGGACAAGCGAAACTACACATACAGCATACAAATAAATGCATGGAGAAGGAAAAACAGGAGATGGGGCTGTGGTTCAAAGTCGTTAGTGCGGTGGGTTTGGGATAACTGTGTTAGCAGTAACGACACCCTGAGTGAAGTTGGGCTACTCAGCCCAAAATGTTCCAGAAAAAGCTTACCAAATAGGTGCGAGTTTTGTTTATGCCACAGATTGCTATGTTTTCTTAAATTTTCTATTTGAGTTGGTACTCAGCTTTTGCTATTTGATTTATAGTAGTTTTCTGGGAAGCAGAAGTGTTACTGGCATCAATACAACCTGGAAAAACTACTGTTTAGTAGAAACCAGCTTACAATATTCTCCCGCTGCAGTTTACTAGTTAAATACTGTTTTATAGCCATGACACAATATATTATGACACTTTCTATGCTACAGCAAAGTAAAAGACATAGCATGTATTAATTGGAGAGCAAATTCATTAATAGTATAGAAGCAACAAATCAATGAGAATTGATTAGCATGCTGCTGTTCATCTGGAAATCCCTTTTCATACCCTTTTGATTTTCCAAGAACATACCAAATAAAAAAAAAGCACTTTAGAACAGCACATTAATATTTAATTACTGCACTTTTAAGCAAAACGTTCAGCAAATACTGCAAAAAGCGGATTTTCAGTCATAAATTAAGTGCGCAAATTGCCATTATGACTACATTCAAAAGAATAAAGGACAACATTCATTCTCGCTGCAGAGAAAATTAAGTCTCTTAAGTGTTGCTCTTTGCCATGAAGTACTTCCTATCTATGTGGTATATTTTATTTCCCTTTTTGGCAACAACTGCGCTCCTTTGAAGGCATCCTGACAAGCCTTCGGAGCTTAAAATTAACTACCAGCTTTGTTTTGGTCGGTTTAGTACATTATCCAAATCAGGTTTCTTGAGAGCGTCCGTGACCTGCCCATCAGCAGGGGGCGAGCGGGCAGGACGGGGGGAGGGCAGCGTGACACCCCGCCTGCGATGGGAGACCAGCCCGGGGCCCTGCGCACAGCCGCTGCAGCGCCGCTGGCCTTCCCGGCGGACTTCGGAAGCTTTCGCTAAGTGAAAGTAAGTTTTTTATTTAATACTGCTCGTACGACTTTTCAAAATGACTATTCCGAAGCATTTGCCAAACAGCTGCTTCACGATAAACTTCCAGCCCGTGATCTCAAGACACTCCAAGCCAAAGCCGGTCAGCAAAACCCAGCGCCCCAAAAGGACGCAAACACGCAACAGCAAACACCTGCAAACCCCCTGTTCCCCCGATGAGCTCCACTTAAAGTAGGTGTGATCCCCTCGCTAGGCACAGCTCTGGACGTTTGTGGGTTCAACCCCTACACGGGGCTGAGAGTTTAGCAACGAATTGCAGGCCTGCCACTACGCAATGGCTTTTAATGTGTTATTTGAAGCCCCTCTATTGAACCTACCTTCTAAACTGCACCAGCTATAGAGGAAAACAAACAACAAGATCTATGAAACCACAAGATCGCTTGTAATGCAAATACAGACATTTTTAAGCAGGTAATTTAGCTGGAAAATGGTTGCTGTCTCTTTGGACCCATACAGGAGCTTTATGCCGACCGCGGTCATTCGAAAGCGGCTCCACAACAGTCGAAAAGCATGCTAAAAAGGCTACGAAAAGGAGCAATCGCCAGACACAGCCGAAAGCCCTGCCTTTTCAGAGTTACGTTGTTAGCTTTTCAAATTCAATATTAACTCCAATAGCAAGCTTGCGGAACAGACTAATGAACAGCACGCTTTTGCTAGAAAAAGAAAATTCCCCAAAAGTTTGTCTTCATTCAAGGAGAAAGGGAAAAGCATTCAAATGTGTGAAAGTATTATTTCTCCCGTTCTTGTTTAATAGAAAAAACATGTAATTTGGTTGTAAAACTGTGCGTATGGACTGAAAACTTAAAATCAGGCCAGAGATAAATGTTATGGTTTGGATATAAACTGAATACGGGTATTTATAATTGAAACGAGGACATAACCTAACTTGTGTCACGGGCAGAAACACTGTAATTAAAACTTTTATGGCGTAGTAACTAATTTTGTATTATACGTGCTCTTTAAAGTTCCCATGGCAATATAAAAGTTTTATTAGGCTGGATGTTATCAATGTACGCATTTATAAGCACCCGTATTATGCAGTGCAAGCTGTTCTCATCATCCTGAGGTCCTTTGTAAGAAGCGGCTCGCTAATGGGACTCGCTGGTCCGGCTTATTTTGTTACACCTGCCACCGAAGAGATAAGCCGGCGCTGTGAAACGCGCACCCTACTGACAGAAGGTACAGATCACCTAACACGTTAAAAAAAAAAAATAAAAAAAATTTAAAAAAAAAACGCATACCGTTAACTGATTTCGGGCAAAAGTAACCCCAGCTCCCCAAAGTACGGGTCTAGCCGCCGGACACAACCGGCCACGGCCGCCCGGCGGGCCGCACCACGACCCAGCCCGACGGGGAGCGCACCCCGCCGGGGAAGGCAGGCACCCCTGCCCACGGGTGGGGCCGGCGGCGCCCCGCGGCACCCCACCCGCGTCCCACCGCGGGGGGGATCCACCGGGACGGCGTCTCACCGCGGGCTCCCATCGCGTCCCGCCGGGTCGCACCGCGGCGTCGCCCCGGGGGTCCCGGCACTGCCCGCGGGCGCCTCCCCGCACACCGGGTGGTCCCGGCGGTGACCGCCACGGAGCGCGCTGGCCCCCCCGCGGACGCCAGCCGGCCCCGACGGGCGCCCGCCGCCCCGGGGCCGAGCCGGGCCGAGCCGGGCCGGGCCGGGCCGGCGGCGGGGAGCGGCGGCCGCCCGGGGGCAGCGTGCCTCCCGCAGCAAACTCCGGGACTTGGCAGAGGCAGCGGCTCGGGGAGGGTGGTGCGGGGGGAGGGCAGCGCTTCCCACCTCCAGCCGCTAATGACATTTCTAGAAATTGTTTCCCCTCCTCCCTGGCAGCTCCGCACCCGCCGCCGGGGCGGGCAGGGACGGGGGTGCGCAGGGGGAGGTCAAGGGCATGCAATTGCGGGGGGGGGGACGGGACGGGAAGGGGCAGGAGAGAGCAGCGGAGAGGGGCAATAAAGGCGGCCCGGGGGGGAGTTTCGGGGCGAGGTGGGGTGTGTGAAAGGGGCATGCAGTAGGGTTGGGGGATGAGCTCCAGGAGTGCAGCCCGGGGTGCCAGTCGCGGGTGAGCACAGGGGATTATTGGGGGGAGCTGGGGGGGTGCAAGAGACCCCGCAGCCAAGCACTACATTCACCTCCCGGACCCACCCTGGCAGCCGGGGGGGAGGCACCTTTCCCTCTGCCCCTCCCGGGCCAGCAATGCTCGGAGAGCAAGTGGCGGGGGAGACACCTCCCGGGGTGCTGCACCCTCTCTTGCTAATGCACCCGCCGCCCCAGTTATCGCACCCCCGAGCCACTGCACCTCCCTTACTGCACACCCATTATTACTGCACCCCCAATTTATTGCACCCCTCCAGGTAAGTGCACACCCACCCCGAATTATCGCACCCCCCCCCCCCCCAGTTATTGCACATCCCCCAGTTATTGCACCCCCTTCAGTTACTGCACACCCCCCGTTACAGCACTCCCCCGTTATAGCACCCCCCGCAGATGCTGCCCCCCGGCCGCTGCTCCCCGCGCCGGGGGGGGAGGCAGAGGCACCACTCACCACAGAGAGTCCAGGTCCCACTCCTGAAGGAGAGCTAAGTCGAAGCTGTCCATGGTGAGCGATGTCAGCGCCGCCGCGCTGCAACCACACGGCGTCCGGGGCGCATCTTAACTGCACCGCGGGCAGGGCGAGGGCGCGGAGCACCCCCGGCGCCGCCGCCGGCCCCCCTCCGCACACGCGCGGGCGGGGACGGACCCCCCGCCACCACCTGCCTCCCGTTTCCCCCGGAAAAAAAGCAAACCCCCCAAAAAAACCCCCGTGCCACCGCTCGTTTGCAAGCGGCGCGGCACGGCGCGGCGCGGCTCGGCTGGGCTCGGCTCGGCCGCCGCCGCCGCGCTCCGCTCCCGCCCCGCTCCCCCGCGCCTCCTCCCTCCCCCCTGCGCGCCGGGAGCGCGGCCGAGGCGGCGCCCGCCCCGCGCACGCTGCGCCCGCGCCCGCGCAGCGCCCGCGCAGCGCGGGGGGCGGGCCCAGCCCGCCCCACGGGGGGACTTGGTGGGAAACTTGCAACCCTGAGGGGTTTGCCCCGCCGAAGTTGGGTTTGGGGGTTTTTCCTCCCCCCCACCTCCACCCCCGCCTTCCTCCTCCACGCGTGCTCCTTGCCCCTCGGACCCCGTGGGGCGCGGGCCGGCCGGGCGCCCGCGAGTGGGCCACGGCACACCAGCTGGCCAGCACCTCACGCGTCGTGAACACCAGGATGCTCGGCGGAGAAACACTGGGGAGAAATTGGGACGGGTTTATCGCGGGACAGACCGTGGCCCCGGTCCCACAGCGCTGCAAGCCGCAGCCCGGGGTGCCGGCACAGGCCCCCTCTGCCCGCGGGGCCGGCAGCCTCCCAGCGGTTTGGGGGCTGGGGTTGGCTTGATGCGTTTTTGCACCGATTCCTCATTAGGTGTGTAATAAGCTGCACCTGTGCAAATCACAGCTCCTACAGGCTCCATCTACGTGTGGGTCTACCTAGATCTGCACAGCAGATTAAAGATCCCGAGTACGCATGAAGCCTTCGGAAATGAGTGATCTCTGGTTAAAAATAAAAGTACCGATCGTCGGTGCTTGCCCCCCAAAGAGAGTAAGACCCCTCGCACTGTCCAGCCTGCGTGAAGCACTGGCTGTCGTATCTGGCTGGCCACGGGAGGCAGGCTCTCCTGATTTGTAGTTGCTGAATCACATTAAGAGAGGTTAACACACATTAAATACTTTCCAGAATATTGGGCTTTTCAGCTAAGCAGCGAGTAGCTGCCAGAGAAGTGCCATGTCATCGCAGACGGGGAGAAGAAATGTGCAAAATCCGTGATGAAAAGAGGGGACTATTGATGTGACAGTGCCAATGCAAATATCCACGGGGTGATCCCACACTGGGAGATCCCTGCTCTTGGAGACCAACCCAACCCAGCTCGCAGCTGACTAGTGGCACCCCGACGTGCGTGTAGCCCTGGCAGCCCAGAGCAGCGCGCAGGCTCAAGTGTTTATTTATGCAGGCTTCTGGACCGGTGTTGTGGCTGTGTGTTATTTGTTCCTGAGTTAGCTTGATTTAATTTAGGGTCGGTAACCCTGCGCAAGCTGCGGCCACACCTTTGGCTGCAGCGTAGACGCACTCCAAGTGAACGGTTTGAAAGCCCGTACGTTTGTACGCAGCTCTCGGCAAGTCATCTGAAAATCCCGAGCCACTCCAGAGCTGCTTCTGTTCCCTTGCACAGCCAAGGTGGTGCTGCCTCCTACTGCCAGAAGTCCCCCGGCCCTGTGGATGTGGCACATCTTCAGCCTGGAGGGACCCACGGGAGCCAGCTCCTGCCGGATCTGTCTCCTCACCTTCCCCAGCAGGATGGAGAAGGACGTGTCCCGGGCTGGGAAGGCTTGCGGCACCCTCTGTCTAACCAGAGCGAATGAAGATGAAAATGAAAAAAATCAGGCCAGTTCAGATGCCAGGCTTGGTCCAGTATTAATGGACACGTAAACCCACCTGAAAACAGCCTTTTCTGTCAGCTGAGGTAAAGCTCAGTGTGGCTGAAGGTTGAGCCTGCAAAGCAGGTAACATTCTCAACAAATATATTACTTAATGTGCAAAGGAGCAAAGGGCAGCATATTTACACCGACCTTTTTAAGCCACGGCCTGTGCTGCCTCACTCTTCTTATTTTAAGGGAGGTTTTGCAACCCCACATTGCAGCATGGCCCTGATTCTTTCCCTGAGTCCCAGCTTACACAGTGATTTGCAGAAGTGCTTAAATCACTCTCAAAATGGTATGTACGGCGGGGGAGGCTTAGGCTGCCTTTCTGGACTAAATCACTAGAGGCAACCCCCTTTACATCAGCGGTGGAGCTGACCGTAGGTCATTCTGTAAAGCGCGAGGTGGACTGCGATGCTCACAAGTAGCAGCTCACAAATGCGTGGAGGCTTGGAAGTGAAATTCTGTATGCTAAATTCGTCATCCAAACGGAGATCAATAGAAAAAGTAAACAAACAGCACGAACAGCACTGAGTGAATTAAATTTCAAACAGTAATACATAATGATAGCAACATAGGCAGTATGTTTTATGTTTTTAATATGTTTTAACACACGAGATTCTTTTTTTGCATTTCTTGCATGTATAGTATTATTGTGGTGTTCTTCTCTTTCCCATCATGGCCATGATTCTCTTCTCATGTGGAGCAGAGAACATCAAGACTAATTGCACTGAAATTAATGTCAATTGAAAATCTCAACTGCTTTGGTTAGCTGCCAAGTGCCGGAAGCTTCCCCTTTTCTCCTCTGGCCTCGATGGCATTTTTTGAAACTCCTTGTATGTGAGAGCTCACCTACAGGTTAAACCTTCCACCCCTGATTTTGCTTCCTCTGCCACGTGCCCAGCCAGGCAGGCCCTGTGGCTTTGCTGTGCTCCCCTGCTAACTCCTCGGCTTAACGCCGCGGTCGGTCCCTGCGGCCGGAACATCCTCTGTGCTCCACATTCTCACTCAAATCCTTTCCGCTGGCCAGCCATCGAAAAGCAACCTCACCTGATGCTTTCTTGCTTAAAAATGCCCCATCTATCACCAAGCGTGGTATGATCGTAACCGTAACACACAATAAATCAATGCAGGCTGTCTAAAAGGAGTTCAGGCCCGTGCCTGGAGGAACACCTTCCAGCCGTTGCAACCCACGGCTTCCCCGCAGCCACCGGTTCCCCCCTGTCATCCCTTGCTGTGTGACTTGTCAACATGTTTTCAGCTCCTGTAGGGAGTGAAGGCTGCCTCTTTAGGAAAGCGTGGCGCTGTATAAATAAAAATATGCCATGTGCTATCTAATCCTGCTTGTTGTACATATATTTTTAATGATTCATGTAGACATTACTTGCCCCCTCATTGTGCTCTTTCCTCTGTTAACAGCTCTTCATTAAGAATAAGCAAGCAACTGTGCTCAGTCAAGCAGACTTTCTAAGAAGAGCTGAAGGCCTAGGAACAATATGTAATTCAAATCCGTTACATAAAGAATGCATGTAACAAGAAAGCTTGACATCGTCTTAAAAGTTGACATTTCCCACTTCTCAGACTTTCTGTCTTGAGTATGGCACAGCAATTGCTGGGGGAAGAGTAAAGATAATTTTAATGCAACATGAAATAAGGGGGAGGTGAGAAATACTACATTCTTAGTCAACATCCTCTACGAAAAATATCGCCATAGTATCTCTTTGGTATAACCTACCTTTAAAACATGTACCCAGCGAGAAATGAATTCCCGGCAAACTCCCAAGACCTTAGCTGAATGCTTTCAAAGAACAGGAGAGGAGTTCCAGAGGTGACCAGTGTAGGAAATTCCTCAGCATCAGTACAGCGTGTCTCGAGAATGTGATCCTCTATGTCTTACCCCGTTTTTGACACAGCAACGCAGAGGTGGTGGGACACGGTCAGACCTTTCTTTTGGGTTTCAGCAGCCATGGGGGCAGCCGCACAGCTGTGTACGCACGGCGTGGTCCAGGACCAGACCGTGCGTGTCGCACCTTGCAGTGTCAAGGGCAAGGTGGGGGCTGTTACATCTCATCACTTCTCACCGGTAAATCCGTGCCTGCTCTAGTCTGAACAGCCTAATCCTTCAGCAATTCCTTTGGAGGGCAGATCGCTGCATTGCCCAAGGGGAGGACTACCAAGCACGGTCACCCTTGTTTCAGCGTGCGACGCGCTTGGAGCGCTCATTGCAAGGCAATCCTCCCAGGGCAGCTCCAGCAGCTGCTCTGAGCTCTCGTATAGGCTGGGACAGGACATACATGGTTCCTCAGCGAGTGTTTACATAAAGCCCGGACACGAATCTCTTCCAAAGGATGAAAAAGCCAAGCAGCATTAGTTAGTCTCGCTTCAGCAACTCATCACCATACTGAGTAGTACCTCCTTCAGCTGGGCACTGGCTCCGCAGGGCCAAGGGATCCTAAATTAGAGCGGGTCTTGCAGAATCAGTCCCTCGGTGCTTTAGGGTGTGTTTTGTTTGTCCAGGGGACTCTAAAAAGTAGTCTATTGAACATACTTTATAATAGGTTTGCTATTTAAATTTAAATACAGTGTTCCACTTTAACTGGATACTTAGAGGCTTAAGCGTAAAGGAGTTTTAAATGTAGTTCTTCTCATAACCTCCCAGAGTTTAGAGCAAGGCAAACCCACTGGATTATCTAGTCCAGCCACCTGTATGTCACAGCCTATTCAGTTTCACTGGTTTTCCTGTATTCAGCTCAGTAACTTGCAGTTTGAGCAGTTGAACAGCCCATAGTTTAGTACTCTTAACCTAATAAAATGTACATTTGTAAATAATTTTACTCCCTGAATAGCTTTGCTTTCCCCCCTGTATCTATAGGTTTTCAACCCGATAATGTCTCATTAAGTGACTGCTGAGTTCCAGCGCAATGGCCGTTGTTGCTTCAGCAGAGAGCGAAATGAGCTCTGGATTGGGTTTCCCTATTCATTTAAACTTGCAATCTGCTTTGAAATTCCTTAGGATGAAAGTTGTGTTTATGTCTGATCGCTAACGTATGTCTGATGCCTGACCTTAACTCTGACTCAGCACGTGTAAGTGCTCCTCGATTCCATGCTCTTGTATACCCCTTTATTGCATTATTATATGCTGCATTCAGGAGGTGGTTCTTCTCTAGTCACTACAGAAGATGCCAAAAATATTGTGAATGATTTCTCTCCTGCAAATATCATCACAGTCTATTTATACTCTGTCGCTTCTGAGATTTGATAAGACCAGAGCGTAATATGGCATGGATACAGATGCTGTCAAAGTTAAGTTAACACAACATATTTCATCGCCCTCCCACTTAACATGCGTAATACACAAATGGTTGCAAACTATCGCTCTTTTAAAGAAGCAAAATATATGGATTTAATTTTAATGATTTAGCTAGGTAATTAATCCAAATTATTAGTTAACAATAGCTAAAACAGAGAACTATAATGGATTCTCTGGATAATGAAAATATTTATTATTTTAATAAGTTGCATGGCTGGAAGTCTAAGTCAAGTCTTAGTCTACTGGCCACATATTGCTCTTGATTCGCAGGCAGGACCCCCACGGAGGTAGGTGGATGGCTGTGTCCCCGAACGAAGAAATATAAATCGCTGCTTCCGAGTATTGATGACAACATCTATCATGTCAGCTGCAGAATTGATCCATCTTAAATTATGAGCCAGGGCTGAAGGAATTATGCCAATTAGAGAGATACAGATTTTTTTTTTCCTCTCATTTTTCTCTTTCCTATAATTTTTGCCCCACACAAAAGGCTTTGAGACCTATTTATATTATGAAAGTCCTTTTGTCGCCTGAGACCCAAAGAAAGATTTAAAAAGAAAATGTAATTGCTGAACAGAAGTGCTACGAGGGCTGTTTTCAGGCTCAGGGAGGGGAAGGTCAAGTTTTTAACCTGGAAACAAAAGCCCCGAGCCCATGCTGTGAGCGGCCTTTCCCTGGGGTCTGGGTCGAACAAAGCCCCTTTGCTGGACGGTGGCTTTCTCGGCGACGGGGAGGGCACGACCCGTGGCGCTGGCGATGAGCACGGCAGGTACACGCCGTCCTCCAGAGCAAGAGCCCGGCGAGGGTCTGCAGGTCGGGGTCAGGCACGGGGGGCGTGGGGGGCAGCGAAGAGGGTGTCCCCCGTGACACCTCCCCGTCGCCCATGGCTGCCGTCACCCCCCGACAGATGTCAGGGGCCATCTTGCAAAATGGTCAAGAGAGCAGCGGACAGAGACCCGAGCTGGCCACTGCTGCCGGCGGCACGCAATGCCTCTTGGAGCCGAAAGAGGAAGGTTTTTAACCTCTCCCTCATCTTTCCTCCAAAGATTTCTGAATTTGTGAGCAGTGTCAGATTCGGTTAAGCGATTACTACATATTTCCTTTTATCTTACGTTCCTGCCTTGTAAACGGCTGTAATAAATGCCGTAATTATAATTCTCGGTGACTGAGCCAGGTTTAAGGTTGCATCCTTTCACAGCATCTCTTGGAGCAGCGACTCCCTGAAGAAAACCTCTGCGTGACTGAGGTTGCTGCCTGGCCGCCTTTGCCGAGCAGGCAGAGGCAAGCTGGAGACAAAGGCAGAAGTGCACAGCTCAAACCCTGCCGGCCTCCACGCCGTGCTGGAGGCAGGCAGGGATTGAGCTGTGCATGTTCCCCATCTCAAGCCACTGCCTGCACCGCGCAGGCAAGCCCTGAGCAAAGCCAGCGCTGACACATCTGGGAAAGATTACGATTTTTTATATATATATGTATATGTTTTGGGATAATTACATTTACAAACCAAAACAAGGAGGAGAGGCAAGTGGTCCTTGCTGAACAAGTACAGGGGCTTGTGTGTGCTTTCCGGGGGTCTCCGGCACTGCTGTGACCTGGGGTTAGGTACCAGCAGCCAGGACCTGCCGTGGGGCACGGGGTGGGGACAGGGGCATGGCCAACATCGCATTCCCGTGCTGGCCTGTTGTCACCCGTTGTGGTCCCCGTGTCATCTCCTCCGGCGTCTGAAAGGGGCTGTCCCCCACTTGCTGTCCCAGACAGGTCACCCAAACTGGGCATGGAGGTTGCAACCCACCACCCCGGCTTGAATACAAGTCCCCGGCAGCTTCTTCTTCTCCAAACCCAAGCGAAGGGTTTCAGCTTGGGAGGCAGGTCCTTTGCCTCCACACGTCACCCTGGCAGGGGTTGTTGGAGTCAAGGATATAGTCCAGCAGCATCATTTGGTAGGAAAACGGGTGTGGAGCTGGACTTCCCAGGGGTTTACTCCTTGAAAGGGGCATCTAATGGTGAGGAACAAGAGATGACGGTGGTCATGATCTGCCTGGGTGACAAGGCGACTATTCAGAAATAGCAGGCACTTCCAAAAAAACCCCGACAGTTTAGGGTGGGATCCTTCATCAATTGGTAACAACTCAGGAGGTGACAAAGGACTTGCCACGGTGCAAGTCAGCCAGCCCATCACTGCCGTGTCGAATGTTTCCTCTGCCTTCCTCTAGCAGCTGTGGGCGCTGGCGGTCCCTGGGCTTGCGGGATTGCTGTTTTGGGTCCAGAGCAGCCCATCCGACCTTCCCTCGCTATTTTGATACTCGACGAACTGCGTGCTCAAGCAAAGCCCCGGTAAACATCTCTCAGCTGAAGCCCTTGTTTCTGGGCTACCGGGAGCGTTATCCAGAGGAATGTTTTGTTTCATGAGGGAAAAAGAGGGTCTTTTAGAAAGGCAGTAAGGTGTTTAAAGCAGTATTTCTGGACGTCTTGGTGGGGTTTTCACGTACAAAAGATTGTGTATCCAACTTAAAGGGCACAGACCTTAGAGAAATTCAAAGGATCTTTTGAAAAGAGGCTGAATATATTCAAAATTTATGAGTGTGCACCCATGCAAATTGGAAAAGGAAATTTAACTATATCTGCAGAAAAGGAAAAATAAATCTACTTACATATGATGTAATTTAGAAAGTCAACTGCACCTTTGAATGATGTCTGGACGAAAGGATAAGGTAATGCTGAGGAAGGCTTAATATCTGGGCTTAAAAAGCCACATGGGGCCATAGGGAAAAAGAGTTTGCAATATACTTGTATACTCATTATGAAGAATTTCCAGTAGAATGAAAACTATATCTAGCTGGCTTTCGGCTAAGAGAGAAAGATACACAAACAGAGAGAGCAAGTACAGTTTTTTCAACCTCATCAGTGTTTTGTGTACAACTAGATCCATGCTCCACGTAACTAATTTGAAAACCTACACACCGATATTTTTTCCTAAGTCTGATTAGTCTTTGTAGCTCTCTATTTCCTATGCTGTGCAAAATAAACCTCCGGTCAAAAATAACTGGGCTGAGAACAAGGGGAAAAAATGATGGGAGAGAGACGTAAAGCAGAACGAAACCATTTGTGTAAAGCACCGACCAACTTAAAGAAAGCAACGAGAGTAATTCACATTATTTTCCTCTAAACTAAAGATGGAAGTGTCTGTGTTGCAAGCCCGGTGTGGTACAGGGCGTTGCAATCCGCGTGCCACGTTGAAAGAGCCGGTGATCTCAGCTCGGTTCCTCGTGAGGAGGTACTCGCCGAGCAGTGCTGAACAATTGGGTCCCTGGGTAATAATTTTGTTGGAGAGGCCAAGAAGGGAACGGCCGTGGAATAATATTGCTGCGCTGTGCTGTTCCGATTCTGAGGGCGAGAGAGGACTTGCTTTATAATGCTGACACCGAGCAAATCCCTTAATGAGCACTAAATTCACTTAACAAAATTCTAACTCCCTCAGATTTCTGATGTAGCTTAGCGTGTCGGCTTTACCTTAGAGTTTTCTGTGTGTCGCTGGTCTATGCCATCAACCTGAGCATCCATAAAGCCAGTATTCCTTTTTATTCACCTCTACCTGTTTATTCCTTAGTATATTTACCCTTTTATTAAGAGCTTCCACTTGGTTAAGACTTGTTCGAGTATAAGCTCAACAGGAAGCATTTTCCTTATACTGTAATAACTCTATATGTTGCCTAGAGGGTGACAGAAAGTAACGTAAGATTCATAAAAATATAACTGTCTCAGCCAAGTAGATAGAATTATGGTAAGCATTAACCAAAGCGTATTTCTCTGTCCTATAGGGTGAAATCAGAACATCTTAATGTTTCTTTCTTGGGTCACATATTCTGCAAAAGAACACCAAGAGAAATGCCAGACTGCTTCTGCTTGATAGTTACGTTCTGTACCAGCCTTTCGAACAGGTTTGCAAATAAAATTACTTTATTTCATTATGTGTCATTTTACATTTTTGCCCATGCATCACCCCACCGAGACCATTTGGTTTAAGACACTTTTTTTTAAGCTATAAAGCAACTGGAATTTTAAACTCATTTAAACTGTAATTCAGGATGCTTCTAGTAGCCCCTTTTCAAGTTTCAACCATTAAATGAATACATCCTTAGAAAAAGAAAATGTGGGTCTTATCCTCATTTATTTTTTATCTGAGTAATATTAAAAACCCCAAACCTCCAAAAGGCACGCTGCTGGGGAAATTTTAACCCTATTGGAACCAGCACGGTGGTTTCTGAACACAACCGGTTTTGGTTTGTTTTCTTTAAGTTGGATGAGGGAAGCGTAGACTTGGTAACTTTCCCTTCTGAGCCAAGGCGGGTGCATAGCCCGTTCATCTCTCACTCTCCCACAGCAAGGAGGTGGCTCAGCTCCGTCCTCCAGCTCACCCGCACTCCTTGCTCCCGAAAGAGGGGGTCAGCGTTTTGGATCTGAAATCCCGTAAAGCCATATGTTCTGTGTCAGCAGCTAGACCGGCTCCATTAGCATCAGCACCAAGCTTTTCGGGGATGTCCTACCACGCTGCAGAAGAGCTACTCGCGTACAGCAGCTGTCTCCAGAGAAGGGGAAGCAAAATTATAGTACTAGCAGGATAAATGCCACAGGCAAAGTCATGAAGGTGATATCTGTTAGCGGTTGTGGGTTGAGAAAGAAACCTCACGCCGGAGAGACGGAAAGAATAAAGGATGAGATGGGCTATTATAGTATTTTCATGATTTCATTTCAATATTTAGCTAAATTAGCAAGCCTTAAATAAGATGGAACCAGCTATAGTTGTGTTGAGTAGACAGGACGGAGTTGAAAACTCTAGGCCATTTTTTGCATCTCTAGACTTGAGGATTCTGATGTTTTCTTTGTTCTGGTTGCCTGGTAATAATTTAATATTTTTATTTCTATATTTACTTTAATTCTTAAAAAGCCAAGAGGTGGAGATATGTTGACAGACTGGAAAAAGGAAGCTATTATTAATTAAAATTATTTTAAGTCTAAGATTAAAATAGTGCTCCTGCATATAAATTTGCTTCAATGAGCTGGACCCACTGTAATTTTAAATTACCACATAAATTAGGAAATGTAGCAGACATACTGGCTGGGGACTAGATAGTGCCACCATTTTAGATGTTACAGATACTGCTTTCCCTATATCCTTCCTATGTGCACATGCAGCTTAGATGCCGCTAGGTAATTGTCCATCTCTGGTACAAATTCATTTTTTTCTCTTAAAGGAGATTAGTCCGAAGTCCATGAAAATCAGTGGAAGTTTCCCAACTAGCTTGAGTGCAAGTTGGTCCAGGCCCAGAAAGAAACAAGAGTATGGAAATTTGGGAGGCGGAGGTTATCTCTGTTGTTTGCTGGTAGAGCTGGAAGGGAAATCTTGCAAAATACCATGCAGCCTGCTGTTCGTTATGTCTAACTAATACATGCATTCACCACCAGCGAGCCTCTGAACAAATCGAGCTTCATCTGAAAAACCAAGCAAGGAGGAAAAAAAGCTACAATGTAAGACAGCAAGACATTCCTGAAGTTTTGGTGTTTTGATGTCACTTCTCTAATCACAGTGAATGGTGGCAATCTTGCATTCCTAAGTGTTCAAATTAAATTGTAATACTGACCACCGTCAGTCCAGCATATTAAAAACCACGTGCTTCCATCTGCTTGGTGACCTGGAGTAGGGAGGACCATGGCAATCTCTGGAATGACAAGCAGAGCCCCTACGTGGGGCACGACAGACAAGGAGGGAGGTTTCCATTGGGGTCTTTACATGTCCCACTGCAGCAGCAGCCCAAAAAACACGTTTGCCTCCAGAGCCAGAGTGGAGGGCTGTGCTGGGCCCATGCTGTGCTGAGGGGGGGATCAGCAGAAGGACCATTATGGCTAATCCTGGGTTCAGGATGTGCTGATTTACAGCAAAGTTTACCATGGCTTACATCAGCTGCACATGATCCCCAAGAGACCACCCAGCACTTCAGAAGAAGTGGTCTGTAACTTCTCCATCCTGTCCTCTTCTTGCCCATAATAAAACACTATCTGCACTGAGATGAGGTGACTGTTCCTCTCCCCTCTCCTCCATAAATGAGCATTGCACTCTAATGCTGAGCTTGTCCGTGGGAGGGGAAATTGGGGACAGGAGGGAATATGAGGAGTAGGTCCTGGATCTTACTCCTGCACACCCAGCAGTTCAGATGCAGAAATTAGGAGGCAACATGCAGTCTGCCAGACCCTGTGGACTCAGGCTGCAGAGACCTGAGGCTCACAGGGCTGCTGCAGCATCAGCTTCTCAAAGAGCAAATGGAGAAGAGAAAGCTATCCCTGTTCCTGGTGTGGCATCCCCTCTGACTAACTTCTTCTTCAGAAGTGATCTGCATTCCCACATGGTCTGCAAGGCCACCTATAAAATAAGCTGGAAAAATCCTAATGAGAAGGCAGAGCAGCAGAAAGCACTGACAAATGTACCGTAGCAGAGCAGTCGGCAAGGGCTTCGCCTGATGTTGCAGGATTGCCTTTTTTCTCCAGCACCACGTGCAGATGCCCATGCAAGATTAAAAAAACGGCAAAGCCACTACATCCTGACAGTGCTGATGCACGAAGGAGTTTCTCGAGTAGCGCAGGGACTGACGCTTGCTTCATACAGGAGCACATGTGAAGTAGTTCAGCTGAGTTCGGTTGAGTTACACCAGAATACTCCTGCGCAGACAAGAGCTGATGAAGACCTCACAGAAATGCGTATAGACATTACAGATGCATAGATCTAGTTTTATACGTAACCATTATATCAATTTTCTGACCGAGGGGCATCTGTTCTGCCCTGGGTTTTTTCCGACCCAGCCACCGTAGAGCAAGCACAGCGTGCCGTCCCGTGAAGGAGAGGTGTGAGATGGCAGCGCAGTTCCTCGCGTTCGTGACCACGAGAGTCGTGATGCGGAGTGGGCACCAAAGACTGGCTGCTCTCCTCCTTCCTTTCTGTGGAGGCGAGCTGGGACAGGGACTTGATGAGCTCTCCAACAGCCTCTCCGGGACTGGCTACCATGTTGTAAGCAGGGACCTATATCCCCCAAACTGTTTCTTTGCGTGACTGCAGAGGAAGAAGAAGGATTTGCCCCAAATGCCTCTTATTTATGTTCTCTCCTAACTGTTTTATTATGCCTAATTTGTCATCCTTAGAGGATGCCTCTTATCATGGCAAATTCTTTTTAAATTATTATACTGACAGAGAAATAATAGATGCCTGATTTACATTGTAATCTTCGGTAAGAGGGATATTTGTGTTTTGGAAAGTGTTATGATTTTAGTTGCTTCTCAGTGGGGTGGTTTTGGCTTATGATGTGTATTGCAACGTGCAGAAAGGAAGGGAGTTCAAGCGTCATTAGAGACACCTCACGATGAGATCCCAAATCCTAGTCCTGCCTAGGACACGCGCCGTTATCAGCGCAGACAACAAAACATTAAAAAGCTCTTAAGTAAATAATGGCTGCGATTATGATATAGTGGAAAAGGAGTAAATTTTCAATTCACTAGGGTTAATAGTGATAGGCTCTATTTTCTAAACAAAGATTACTACTAGCGTTCTCCGGAGCACACATACGCTTATACACAAGCGCAACATTAAAGCTGAGATAAGGAGCCAGATAAAACTCACAGCAGGAAGCTCCATACAATGCAGCATTTACAGACGAGCTCCCACCGCACTGTTTAAACCCGTGCTTTGGCACTGCCGCGCTGAAGCCAAGAAAGCGAATCAGCCCACCGCCACCGCGTAAGCCGACCTCAGCCCACTTCACGCCACAGAGCTCCGGCTCTGGGGAAGTTGTCACCTCTCCTGGAACAAACCAGCTAATGCCTGCTCAGAAAAGCACAGATTTTTTTTTTTTTTTTAGCTCTCACAGTCCTTGACGCGTAGCAGTTTTTATCTCATGGCATCATTTAAAATGTGTCTTTTCCGGATGAGGTTGCCTGTGTGAATTTGGAAAGGAAGGCATCATGCCCTGCCCCTGCTGTGTGCCTGAGGTCAATATCTGGGGTGAGGACCCATTTTTTCTTTATGATGTTCAATGTCACCCTCTGCACTGGGCCCTTCTGTCACCTTAGTGAAAAAGAAAATGACTTGGGGAAATGAAACTCATTTAGAAACACCTTCTTTTTTCCATGGGATCAACTTTTTGCCTGGCAGTAAATACATCCCCTCTCTACAAATGAAAACGGCAATATTGAAAAGCAAGGGCCAAAATCGAGCCAAGGAGTAATTTAAGATCAGATGAAAGAACAAATGGTTACGTTTCACTAATCTTCCCACAAACCGCGACCCGGCTGTGCTGCTCCTCCTGCACATGAGAGCAGTATGGGATACCAAGGGCAGGAATCCCGTCTCTATTTCTCCAACAGGAGATGCGTTAAATGCAGAACCAGCAGCAGTTTCATTTCGCTACAAAAAGCGCTCTTTTTATCTTTCGTATAGTTATTTAATGTCCCTCCCTTATATGCCAGCCTTCAGAATCATGGCACAAATGATTTACTGGCTATCTGACTGTCATTCTCTTTAACACAGTCTGTGGTTCGCTAGTTGATGATAGCTTAAGCGGAATTTAATTGGTAACATATTGTCAGTTGAATTAGAGGCCATATGATACAGATTTAAACCTTGGTAATTTTGCATAAAGAACAATCTGTCAACAAATCACAGCAAGAAAAACAGTCATAAATCAGTTTGTCAGGTTTATTAGTAATTGCAGAAGTTTTGTTGTCTTGTTTGACTAGAGCCTCTCTTTCCCAGCTGCCAGAAAATGTTTCTCTAGATGCAGGTAACTTTGCAGGCGTGCAGATTTTATGCTTCCCAGGCACGGGGGTGTACATAAACATATACAGGGATGTATGCAATTGCAGAGCACTGGAGATAATGACCCAGACAGCTCCTCCAGCTCTGTCTTCCTAAATAGATCAAACCCAGCACCATACGTAGATGCGCTATAGAGTCACATCCACATACATTAACCGTATAAGCTGAGGCTACATTCAGAGGAGGACGTTGCACTTTCTCTATGCCTCTCTATTTCTGCTGACTGATTTGCATCATTATGCTTCTCCTGATGATTCACTTTTTTTTTTTCTGCAAAGATTCATGATAAAACTTTCCTGGCTCGAAGCTGGGACATTGACACAGTCCTTTTTTTTTCTGAAATCGTGCTGTTCTGAAGCCATTTTTCCAACTCTGGCGATATTCATCCCTGTAGAGCATTCCCCTAGCACGGATTGCATCACAAGTGATCGAGCTGGCTTCGTGACACGAAGCAGAGTTAGCTGTATCTTGCGAGCCGGATGAAGCACAGAGAAGGATGGGTTCAGCTACAGGGCCTTGGGAGAGGGACTGTCTCCCCCATCCTGGAGACTGCAGAAACATGGCGAGGGGCCACATCGCCTGGGAAGCCCTTCTCAGGGGTGTCAGAAAGGGGCCCTGTAAATCACCTAGCAAAGTCCCCTTATTTTTGGGTAGACACCCACTATCGGGTGTATACGTATCCACCCCATTCCTCTCCCCCACTGCACATCTACTGACACCAGTCGTCCCCTGACACTAGCCTACATCTACTAAGAAGCTGTCCTCTACCATACAGGGGCACGGGGGTCTTCCTTCGGTTTGTGTCTAACAGGATTAATTTTTATTAATGGTCAAGAATATGCAAAGTAAGGGAAGGTGAGGCACCATTGAACAGATATCCAGTGGGCATCATTATGAAAAATGGGAAATCACAAAAAGTGCCCCTGATATTTTATTTAAAAGGATGCCTTATGTATTGCGATTACCCTTGGGTGACAGAGACTGACAGAGCATGTCTATCACTCACGATAAAAATTGCGGGATGATCTGCAGCACCATTCATAAGCATGATATAAGGTACCGTAGTTGTTACAGCAGCATAATGTTCCTATGCAGTAACAAATATACTACGCAGAGACATGCACATAATTAAAACGACGCTCGCTGGCTTGCTAGCACCGCTTGCCAAAGAATAAGTTGCATGCAATTTTGCATACAAATGAGATACTGTCAGAACAATAATGGGACTTTGATAAGACCACATACTCATGTCATTAAGTCACTTCAGTAGCTGAGGAATATTTAGTTAGCATTAAACGAGGGTAAAAGTTGATCATTTCCCCTTCCCCCCAAATTAAAACAGAAGCCACAAGGTACAACCAGTTAAAAATACATAGGACATTTTTAAATTGAAAAGATACCACTGTTAATGCCATCTTTAAAAGTTTTGATGCCTGTGGGAATTAAAATGTAGTGTTAAAGTGAGAAACAACCTATTTTTGTTAATAAGCTATTGTCACTGGAACTCCATGTCACCGAATCCTGCTTGGTAAGCCCACTAGTAACATGGGGGGCGATTTTTAAAAAAATAAATAGAACTTTATAATGGAGACATTTAAATTCGGCTTATTTTAGTTTTATGCTTAATGTAATTAAATCACGTGATTAATACCTACTGTAAATCTCTAGTGACTCAAGAGCCTCTAAATCCTCCTATTTTGCTGTACTTGGAGATCTCTTGGAAAGGTCTGAACTTTGGACTTGATCCAGGCATGCTGAAATCAATGGGAATTTGTCCATTGACTTTGGTGAAAACAGGTTCTTTGGGAACAGGCTGAACTGAGATGTAATGCTCTACTTAGCTGGTAAAAAAAAACCAAAACCTTTTGGAAGACCATCTTAGGCAGTCTCAAGGTCTGTACATCCTATGTGTTTTAGAAGTAAACAGGCTTACAGCAATTTGGATGGTTTTGCCTGTAAATAGTCAGAGGAAAAGTTATAGTGAAGTAAGAAGTTTTTAAAGGAGAAGTCAAGACTTAAACCACTCTTTTGCTGGTGGTGGGAGACCTGCTAACCCTGTATTGCAGGAAACGGTCTTGCAAATTGAACTTCTTTTCTAACTTGAAAAATGGTGCAGGAGTCACTCAGAGGAGGGTAAAATTAATATTAATGATTTCATTTTGACAGGAATGAACTCATTACCATGCACATTTCCAACGTTTTTCAACAGTTAATTTTAGCTGCTGAAAAAGACCTCTCTTGCTAACTGAAATATGGTAATTTCACATTAAAAACTGTGTATTAAGAAGTCTTTCTTTGCCAAAGTTACAAGCGCTTGACAGGGTTTTATAAACCACACTGAGCACCTCACAAACTTTCAATCACATTATGAGAGGACTAAAAAATCCAAAATCAAAATCAGTTGCCTGATTCAGTTTTTGTAACGTGTAATTTTTTTAGTTACGATTATGACAGACCAACTCAGACATATGGAAGAAATACATTGACCCATAAGACTCTCTAGATTCTTTTTAAGAAAGAAACTACAACGTTATGCTATAATAGCTGCCACTTCCAGTGATAGAAGGTATACTCTTCTATTTACAGAGAGCAGAATTAGCAGTTATAAAAAGTAGCTGGTGTAAGACAATTCACATTAAGATGAACGCGTTCATTTAATCTCTGGCATGTTGAGTCTTGGGGGCTACTTTTATGGTTTGCCAGCAAAACCTGTATTTTGGCTCAAGGGTGGGCTCAAGGGTCCTGAGAAGCTCTAGGTGACGTACAAGGTGTAGTTGTCCCCTTTTTGTTCAAGATAGGCAAACTCACCCGACGACTTTGAAGATTTTGAAACAGTGCCGCTAACAAATTGGCTATTTTAATCTGAAAAATCTTCCAAAGGAGTTTTCAACGCTTTCGAAAGGCACGGCACGAAGCCTTCCCCAGTTGGCTCTGCTGCCGCCGGGGCACTTGGAAGGGATGGAGCAACACACCGAACGGTGGGGTTCGCGCCTCCGTCCCCGGTCGCTCCCCCTCCCCAGCCCTGCTGCCCATCCTCCTGCCCTTTCGCCTTCCCAAAAGCTGCCTGCTTGCAGACCCTGGGGCAAGCGGTGCAGGAGCCCTCTCGGTGCCGCGTGTGAGCTGTGTACTGATAAAACAAGGCAAATAACTCCCTCCCAACGCTGTCAAACCTGCAAAATACACAGCCCGCAAAACAAAGGAGATATTGCCTTTATTTCCTTTCCATTCTAATCATCTTCAGGGCTATTTGTAACAATAGTAGGCATAACACTGCCAAGCACAAATGTGATTTCCAAGTTGGAGTTCCTTTCAGAAAATGGATTAGTTCAATTTTCCAGATGTCAGACAGGTGTGCAGTTAAGTATACACTGGAATTCAGTTTTGGTGATTAACACTCATAATGACTATTTGGCTATGACAATCAGATCCTTATTTTCAAAACCTACCATTTATTTTTCTAGTACATTTACTTCACTTATTGCCACCAGCCAAATCCAAGATCAGCTAGAAGGAAATTAAGAACCGATTTATTATGCTCGCGCTGTTTGTACGACATTCATCATCACTAGAAGAAAGCGGCGGTGAAAAGGAAGGGTAAAGAGGTTTTATGCCAATACAGAAAGAAATGAAGATGTGTCATTCAATTCCGTGTGGTGTTGTTGGGAAAAAGATGAAAGAAACTGCATTTGAAATTTCCCCATATCACTTGCATCCCTTGGCCCTTTGCTCTGCAGAAGTCATTCATTTCCAGAGCAATCTTACCCCCAATTTCAAAAAAAATCCCCACCCCCAAAAAACCCCAGCATCTGCAAGTGGCTTGGACTTGGAGCTATACAGGTCAGTCTCTTTGAAAGGTTGCTCTTGCAAGGAAACTAAAAATAGGAAAAAATGTTTCTGTATCAGCTTCTCTGACAGGGCAACCCTTGCTTACGCTGGCTTCTCGCATTACATTTTGAATGCACTGAAACTGGGCAGAGGAATTACAGGTCAGGACCAAACGTAGGGAGAGCTGATCACGGCACTAAAAGCTTTGCTTCCGTATCTGGATTCAACCTGAGGGTTTCGATTCTAGGCAGCTCCGCATACCTTCATAATACTGGATAGGGTTACTACGAAGTCGTAACATTTCAAGAAATTACTTGATCTATATAAGCTAAAAGCAAATAATTTGGAAAAGCAGTTCTGTGTGTAGCAATAGATTTGGTTTCAAAGGAGCTGCCGGTGTGCTTGAAGTCACGTAAGTGCTATGTCCTATGTGGGAGAGTCTGGTGCTGTGGTTTATCTGTCTGTCGTATTGCTGGTATTGATCCCGAAAGTATTGTTCACTGATGGCTGGTTAATTAGGTGCTGTTAATAAATCAATAAACTGCTTTGATCCCAATTTGGTTTTTCCTGCAGCAAAGGTAATCTATCTTTAGCCATTGTGGATAGGCAACAAGGTTGTGACCGCTCTACGCGGCCAGAGAAAGGAAGTGTGCTGTCGTCGCTCGTGAGAATTTACAGTGTAATAAAGTGTGTCTCCACCCTAACAGTGGAGTGAGGGTGTAAAACTGAGACCTTATAAGTGGACACAAGAAGGAACCAGGAGATAACAGAGGTCGATTTGGCCTGGTAAGCACGGCAGGTATTTTTCCAGGCTTATTAAGACTAGTGAGATCCTGCTGAGTCTGTCAGCCCCACACCGTTTTAAATCTGCTTCCAGTTCCAGGCAAGCGAGACTTCCTTGGGCGCTTTCTTGCATGCTTCTCTCTTTCACAAACACACCTACACAACATCTTGCCGGTTGTTAAGCTTCAACAGCCTTTTCTGAGCTTTCAGAGCGCTGTTCTATTTCGCAGATGCCAAAATACCTTAACTTGACCCAGTCCCTCGGTCGGTTCTTTTAAAATTGCCTTACCGACATTTTAACAAGGACCTTTGTATCAAGACCAAGCAATGACTGCTGGGTGTGGTTGTTCCACTTTGCATTTTTTTGTGCCCAGATATTACAGTATTATACTTTTTTTCAATGAACAGAATTAAGACTTACACCTAGTGAAATACCAGATGGAGTTAAAAGAAAAAAAAAAGTGAAATTTCCTTTTCCAGTTGAAGGTAGACGTTAGAAGATAACCTCTTCAGCTATTTTTCACTCGTTTTTATTAATTTTGAGGATAGTGTCAGATGAAACATGGACTAGTTATTTTCTGGGTCAGGCTTCATGAGAGTGAATTAGTGTAGGTGGAACCAATAATAACTCCAAGGAACACTGTGAAAGCAACATCATATAAAGGTCTCTCAGCACCTTTGAAGGTGTGTTATGGGTCAGATCTCCTTCATTATTGTTGCTCGTTCCAGGAACATGAGCAGAACTGGGCCTATAGAGGCCTCCGCTGTCACAGCATGGGCGCAACTTAACCTCAGCTCAAAGAATTGCCTTGTTGCAGCAGCCCAGTACTCGAGACGTTTGCTGGCCCGGATCTCAGTGGCTGGCTCAAATTGGCAGAATTGACTCAGAGGTACCAGAACGCCCCTAAACCTGACAAACACAAGGCTCGCAGGGAAAGGGGATTCCTTCTGCTGAACATGGGCTACCACTGGAAGAGGCGGGCAAAAGTCTTGGGGATCTTGAGATGTTGAGTGATGCAGTAGAAGGCAGCAGCTCTCCCTAGGACCTTTCCTTGCGTGGTACCCCATGAGCACTACACCTACAGCATCACCGGTAAGATTACCATATGAATTCAGCTGGTTTCCAAACAAAATGCTTTACTGGCTTGAGCTTGCCCCCAGTAAGGCACAGGAAGACCGAGTACGTGCGAGAGGAAGGAGAAGAAGGTGAGTAGGAAAGATGGAAAGGGAAAGCAAAGTTCTGAAATAAATTTGTTTAGCATTTAAATATCACAGTGATGAACATAACCTAGATGGGAGAAGCCCACGGGGCTTTTCACACATTTTAAGATGTGAACCCACTTAAATGATTTGCTGGAACATGCCCCCAAAATTTACTTATCTCTTTAGCAAAGGAAAACAGTGCTAAATACCGAGGTTTTTAATGAAGTCGAACAATTAAGAGAAAGAGTATGTTCTTAAGATCACTGTGCAAGTCGAGCCAATTATAATCCTAAAGCAGAATGGTGAAGCCAGTGTTAATTAGCCAGAGAGAAGGGAGTCATCAGGTCAAATTTGCATGTCAAAGAGCTACAGTAGATTTCCATGAACAAAAAAAAATAATGTTCTAAGATTTGCTAAGTTCTGAAATAATCAGGATTTGGCAGTTTGGGTTGTTTTTTTTTAAAAAAGAAGCTAAACATTGGGCTAACTTTCTCCCATTGAAATCAACTTTTTCACTGACTTTCCTGGAAGTATAATCTTGGCAGTTATAAATTCTTATGAAAGTGAAGTGTTGGCAAATAATTAATCTGTGAGGTTGCAGTACACAGAAAAAGACTATGAAAACGTAACTGTTCTGTGCTACACCTTCCTACCATTTGGTAAATAACTTTCAAAGATACAGGAATTGTTTTAGAGTTTCCACTTGAAAGTGAAAAACTAAGCCATTAACTGAGGAACTTAATACATATTTTTATTTAAAACTAGTGCATATACATATATATATTTAAAAATGAGTTGAATGGTAACATATAGGACAGAATGAAATATATATATATACACACACACATGATTCCCCTTCTAAAGTAGAGTGAACAATAGCACAATTCTATTTTGTAGGCCGATTATTCAAAATTGGGCATGTTTTTTCCAATGCTACCTATGTTTTGGAATAGTCTTCTTTAGGTACAAATCTAAATGTTTCCAAAACATTTATTTGCTCTTTTGCATCAATTATTAAAAAAAAAAATCATTGAACTATGATCAAATGAATATGCCAGTACGGTGTTGCCATTCAAAGTTGTTTTGCATTAGAAAGTGCAACAGCTTTTCCCCCCATTTTTCCATCAGGGAAGCTGTTTTTGTAAGATCACACGTTCATTCAAAAACATACTTCAGACACTCTGGCTGGCTGACCCAACACCCCATTCACCTTTAAAAAAAGTGTTTTCGTGTTTGTTTCTGTAGCTTGGATCCAGGTCTTTATCACTTTGCTCCCTTCATCCTAGTGGTTTATTCAACCTGACAAAGCTTCGGGTTGTTTTTTTTTTTTTTCCTTTTATTCAGTGCAGCTGAGAAAACCCTCTTACAGTGTGTCAATTTTAATATTTGCTTGCTCCACCAACACACAAACGAGTATATCAAGGTGTCCCTTTGGGGAAGCAGCAGATGCAGTTGTTGATGCTGTACCACACCGTGCTTGTCAGAGCGTCTGGGTAGCTGGGCTCGGGCCGATGATAACCCTTCCCGCTCCCTCAGACTGCTCCTTTCTCTCTCTCCTTCACCCTCCTCATAGCCTTCGTCTCTCTGGCAAGACTCAATGCTCCTGCCTCAGTTTGCTGGGACTCGTTCTGGTCACATAGGAAGGTTTATGGACCAGTAAATGTTTGCAACACGTTCTGAAATCCTTTTCCACCCGTCTCCAAAGTGAATGAAGATTGCACGGGAAAGAAGGCCTCAAAAATTAATTAAAAAAAAAAATTAAGGGGTTCAGGGCATTTGTTTTCACTACTTGTTGTTTCTACTAATTTGACTAGAGTTGAAGTTGGCCTTAGTTTTCTCTTAGTTCACGAAGACTGATTTTTAGAAGTGCTGAACACGCCATTTCCCACGTGTGGAATGGAGGAGTCGCAGGACCTTCGCGCCTCGGAACATGCGGGCTAGTCCAGCTTAAGACGGGTTCCCCAAAACTAAAGGACTTTAAACTTTCCAATGAGCGCTCAAAATTTTCCTCGAACGTAGGTAGGGACACCAAGACTTAGCACCCAAGGGGAGGATACATTAACCAGCGCTTTTTTTCCCCCCTTGAATTTGTGATGTGAAAAGCACTGTAGCAATGCAAAGTGCTACCGTCACAGCTGTTCTCAGAGCTGGTAGGGTCACCCACCTATTTTTTTGAGGCAAAACACATAGCTACGATTTTTTTTTTCTCTGTGGCTCCTATGAAGACCGTTGTCATGTCTTATTTTACATAGAGCAGACACGAAGACTTTATTATTAAAAAAGTCTTTATAAATTGGTCATGTAATCAGACGGCAGTTTAGTACCTAGTCATAACTTTACCCGGTCCATATTACTGATTATTTTCATAAAAATGAAAATTAAGGAAATGACTGAAGGTTTTACTTTTGAAGAATATTTTTGATATTCCACTCATGATTTTTCCATTCTATTAATGCGTAAGCTTTCATCAGTCACTTGAGTTATCTGGTAGTTTGTGTAATACTTGTGAAAGTATTTCTGTAACAGAAACCTACATGAACTATAGTTATAAGAGACTCCTTAGTGGAGAGAATTTCAGGTTTTTTACTGTATTATTGTTTGCCCTTTATCTCATCATATCAAAACCACAAAGTTGACCAACATCCCCTTGGAAGACAGGATCTGATGATTATTGAGAACACAGATTTTTAGTAAAAACTACTTCTGTTATATCGACAAAAATATTTACAAAAATAAGGCATGTGCAAGTCAGGTATGAGGTCTTGCAAGCAATACTAGCTAGTATAACACTATCACTGTCTGCAGAGACTCGCAATCGCGCACACACACACATGTACTTGTATGTTGTGCATATGCATCTCTATACGCTTATGTACTTTGGGGATAGGGAAATACATGTATATAAATACATGTATATTATCCTTGCTTGTAATCCTGTCTTTTTTAAGAATTCAGTACGAAACTCTTGTAAGATAAAGGTTTCATTCTGCCATCAGAAATTCTATGACGTGCATAAAATTAGCATTTATGAGATTTTGGGTTGGTTGTAAAATTTTCTGTTGTCGAAACCTGGCTTATGTAGAAGTAATTAATTTTGCTCAATTGGATTTTATAAAAATGCTTTTTTTGATTGCAACAGTATGAGACATTTGATGTAATTTAACTGGATTTCTGAGGGGGGTTTTACTGTCTGAGATAGAGTTGCCTATTCTCGAGCAAGCAAACTATTATACAACGTTATGTTTTGTGCTACTGTGTAATGAAATGCTATAATTGATATAGGCTTTTCCACACTGACTATCATACAGTACAATATAAAATAAATTACCAGAAAAGAACAGCATTTTTCTAATCCTATATGCTTATATAAAGCATTTTGGATTGTTGCGTTTTAGGGAAGTGACAATTATTCTCTCCATATTCACTTGATTCATGAATAGTGCAATTTTCAAGCGTTTGTATTTGGTTAACAGTGCTCAGAGAAAAAGCCCCATAACAAAGAGTCAAGTGGCTATAAACCAGATCCTGCCATGCTGACAGACTAATTAATCTGATCAGTCTTGAACACCAGCGTTGTCATGTGAGCAGTCAGCGTTCAGCGGCAGCCGGCGACGGCGGTCACCTATAAACGCTCCCCGGTTGCCTTAGGGCTTCGTGCTGCTCTCACCGACGCCAAAGGCAAAATCTTTACTGATCCCGGCTTTTAGAAAATCAAGTAACATTGGCTCAGTAACTGCCACTTTCCCACAAAAACACCTACAAAATGGTCGGCTGGAAGTTTGCTCCTCAAAAGCCGAACCACCGAGTTCCGAAGGACGACCGCGTGGGATTTTGGCTGGCAGGAGCCTGCCCACCCGAGGGTGGTTCGGGAGCTGGAGGAGGAACCTGACCTCCTCTCGACTTCCTTGGCACGCACGCAATGAGCTGCGCAGAGCCTCGCAGCCTCCTGCGGCCGTGCCCAGCTCTGTCACAAGTGCAAATAGGTAGCTGCGAACTGGACTACTAGGGGCATAGATGTTGAGGGATCGCCATTATATGGTCGTGCTGTAGTGTGTTAACAGCCCAGATTTTTAAGACAATCTACAAGAAAAGTACGTTCCAAACAATTAAAAAAAAAAAAAAAAAGCTGCAGCCAAAAATGCTGCTCATGAAACAACAAATACTGTAAATACAGGGGATCTGGGATTTTTAGGAATTTTTAAATTTCTCCTGTTCGTGAGCAATCTTTCTCAAAACTCGTGCTGCACGTCACAGCAACAGGCTGGTAATTTTTTGCCATTTGAACAAAGCATCGTGTACTAAAGCAAAGGAAGCTTGTATTAAATTCCTATCATCCTGAGAACACAGCAAATTTCTAGCAATACGCTACTAGGAATAATATGAAAAACATAAAATCAAGTTATAATTTTTGCATTTATTTATTTATTTTCACAAAACTCTCATTAAATTTCATATCGCATTATGAGCAGCAATTGCTGCTATAGAAAAGCAACAACCTAGAGCATCAGATATTCTCTGGTGGATCTTTCAGACCCAAACCTGCTTAGCTTTTAAGATTAGACAAGATCAAGCCTACTTAGACAAGGAAGGCCATCTGTTTTCAAGGATCCAGCTGCTATCCCTTCAAACACAACTCACTGTGGACTCCTGTAATTTATTAATCCCAGGATAAACCTGTAAGTCTGCAATATCATTATTTGACTTCTTTATACCATTAGCTTGAACATTTTATCAACTGCTGTGCAGGTAACAGTCAAAAAGCTAAGGAGATTTGTCAACCCTCATAATTAATATCTCCCTTCTTTTAAGTTATCAAGACTCCAGTTTAGCAGACTTAAGCACTTTCTCTGTGTGGGCAGTTCAGAGGAGGAGATTAAAGACTGGTGCATGTTTATGATCCTTTCAATACCTGGACCCATGTTCAAGATGTTGCCTCTGCAAATTTGGTTTTGAAATTGGTCCATACATGCACACACAGATGTGTGAGCATGGACACACATGATGCTATTTTGTTATTTTTAAATTTGTCATTTCTTCTTCTTCTTCAGAAAGGGGAAAGCTGAAGACTCCACTCAACCCAGGTGAAACTGGTGGGTTTGGTTTTTTTTTTTTTGAAACCAAACAAGTCTGGAGTTATCTCAGCCCCCAGAATTTATGTGCTGGATTTAAAAGTGGAAAAGGCTTTTTCTCAGTCAGACAACTCCGAATTGGCTAAGTGACTGGATGGATGTTAATAAACTTCTCTTTCGTCTGCAAAATGATCGTGTCTGATCGCAGGTGGAGCGCGATAAATCAATGCAAAAGCTACTTTTCTCAGAAAGTTATAAGTGACTGAAAATAAGGGTTTAGAACATAAAAGTGCCATGTTAGTTGCAGTTTCAGAGTGTTACTGCTATGATGGTGCAATCCACCTGATGAAACCATATTTAACACGATAAAATAAATACACCTTTTCATATATGCATGAGTATATAGTTGACAAATCCAGAACTGTTCATCCTTACAGTGTACTTTCCTGGGAAGCTCTGAAGGAGTCTCTCAATCAGATTTCTGACATAATTATGTGTCTCCTAAGACCACCACGAAGAAGAAGTGCAGAGTTATCAAACCTTTTTGCCTGAGCGGAGCCAGTGGTCATGCTCTGCCATGCCCTCTGCCTAGAAAACAGCAGGAGGAAAGGGTGGGTCGGGGGGTTCCATTTTCAGGCTTTTCATTTCTGGGTCTTCCCAGATGTCTTTTTGAAGAAAAGGAAAGTGAGCATTCAATAGCGCGTTGTCTTAGATAACTTCTGTCCGATTCCTTCAGCCTCCCTGGCCTGTATGTGGGTGAAGCACTCAAGCTCGTGCAGCTGCTCTTGCTGTCACGCTCTTGGCTATCCCCTCTGCTAGCCCATCCTCCTCCCCCATCCCATTTTAACATGGTCAGGAACTCAGGACATATTGAGCATCTTCAGGCGGAGAAAGCCAGGGCACTCTTGGTGTCTACAAACGTGGTGACATGGCTGGATCTTTAATCAGCAGCAGGAGGTAGCTCCACCTTTGCAGGGGGCTGAACAAAGTGCTTTTAGATCATCTAAGCTGCTGCCAGCCAGTGCTCGGTTCTCTGAAGTAATGGTATATCGTGCAGCACTGCAAACTGTAAGGGTTAAAAAGCTTATCTTTTTATTAGAATCCATTAAGGACTCTATCTACTTGTTTGGGAACTTTTTCATTTATATATTCAACTTACTCCTGAAACAGTAAGTGCCAGAATTCTCTCTCCCGTTCTTTCTCTCTCTCTCTTTTTTTGACTGGCACGTGGGATTTTACAAGAGTACATGATTCTGGGAGCTAATGTTTTGGATGAACTCAAAATACCGAAGAACTGACTGTATAAAAAAAAAAAGTGAAAATCTATATTGATAGTTAAAGAATCCTTCCAAACCAATATCAAAATCATTTAATTTGTGGTTAGGTCACATTGCTGCATATCCAGTGTAATACAAGGCAACATGCAGGAATTGCCATAGGTTATGGTTGTAAATTCCTGTTAGCAGCGAGGAAGCAGCCTCCACACTTTTATACGTCATTTCCTGACATCAAATGTTGTAAAAGGTTTTCAGGCAAACTCAGTGGGGCTCAACAGATGTACTTCTGTTGTGAAAGAGCAGCTTACAAACCATACTGTATAATCTTTGTTATTCTTCACTATGTTATTTCTTCACCATGAGGGTGGTGAGGCACTGGAACAGGTGACCAGAGAAGTGTGGATGCCCATCCCTGGAAGTGTTCAAGGCCAGGTGGATGGGGCTTTGAGCAACCTAGTGTAGCAGAAGGTGTCCCTGGCCATGGCAGGCAGGTTGGAACTAGATGACCTTGAAGGTCCCTTCCAACCCAAACCTCCTATGATTCTATGATTCTAATAGTTGTGGACGCACACATTTGTCTGTTTAACTGGTTATCAAAATGTAGTAAAAAGAAACCAAACCCCAAAGACATTTAAACTAAAACCCAATTCACTTTGATACCAAAGGTTAATTTTAAGAGCTCCAGAAACTGGCCGTGATTGAAGTGACATGAACACTGCTGTTGCCAAAGTGCCTGGACATGTGGGAATGCCTGACCCAGAGATGTGTGAACCACCCCTGAACACTAACCAGATAGTCGCATATGATATCCATTGATATCATCACGTGAGAGCATGGAGAAACCAGCCACAGAGCTGCCAACTCTTGGAAGGGTTTGGTAATACCCAGACAGGACGAAAGAACACGTCCGACTGGAAGAAAATAGCTGTGGTGGAAGGACAGCGGAAGAAGACGACTGCGCCACTATGAGCTAACTGCTTGGAGCAAACATGCTGCTTGCAGAATGACGGTGCAGTAAGGCCATAACACACACTAGGAGGAGCACCAGCAACGGCCATGCCTTTCATTTGGGAGGTCAGTACGAAATTCTGCATCCAGCCAGCAGCCCAGCGTGAGCAGCAAAGAGGTCCATCTTGTTTCAGCAGTGCTGGCCTGAGCAGAGTGTGGATAGATGTGGCTCAAGATTTTCCTGCAGCACTGGGACTGAAATCCAGGAGGAGGTATCACCTTCATGTGTTTCCTTCTAAGCTGTCGCTCTGACCTTCCCTTATTGTTAATGGCATAAAAAAAAAAAAACCCAAAAATGGCAGTGATTCATCTCATCCAACACAGGCATTTAAGCCAGAGGAATCAGCCTCTTCTTCACCAGGTCTTTCTCCCCACAGTGAAGGGAGTGGGACAGACCCCAAAGAACCATTTCTGGTCAAGAAGGCCTGAGCCTGCTTGCCCTGCAAACAGACAGTGTCACACACTGGGGCAGCATCACAGCAACGCTCTACCTCAAAACATGTACGTTGACCTGACTCTTTTAACACAAAATCATAGCTTGAAAAATAACTAGTGAAGCTGCATATTAATGAAGGTTGCAAGGCTTTGCTCACAGGCCATGAGAAATTACTCCCACGGTTACTGATGGTTTACTCAGTGACTGCATACATAACTTTTCATTTAGTACCACAACTTCCCTTTAAAACCATCTGAAAAGCAAACGATGCCAGAGCGGGGAGGGAAGCTGGTCTCCTTAAGAGACATCTTATAGAGATGATCTCCAGGTCCTCAGCACAGAGGATAGGTTTTGAGGATTACAAGAGAGCCTTGTGGCTGTATGGGGACTAACCACACTTTTCCAGGTCCTTTTCTAAAAACCGCTGGATGACGCCACTGTGAGAAGACAGATTACAATCTATCAATAACCATCTAAACTCCCTCTCCAAAATGGCTCCAATGGGTGCAGTCTTATAGAGGTGATCTTCAATGGGTGCTAAAGCAAGAATTTTTCCCGTGCCCAGGGCACCTTAACAGTACCTTTATATTTACCAATCTAGTATCCTATACATATAGCTTAGAAGGTGTAGGTCAACGTAGCTCCACTGGCTTGTCAAAGCAGTGTCAATTTACTCCACATAAGCATCTGACCCGAGAGTCGAAAGAGCAGATGTACAATCAAGCAAGCTTGTTCCCAGGTAGATGATTTCTGCTACCACTTAATAAAAGTACTAAAAAGGCACTAGGAAAGCTTATTTGTTTTATCTTTCCATGATTATTTTGCCTGGTAATTGCAAACATCCTGTGTTAAGTCTGACAAGAATTAACTTATGCTTTGGCAAACACTGGTGCTTTCCTTCATGTTCCCCCCTGATAAAGGTAGTCTGACTTTGATATTGCTTAAAGCAGTCATAGTCTTTGTTCTTCAGAAATGATAAAGCATTTCTAATTCTGAGTTTTATAATACTACAATATGGAGAGACAGATTTTATCTTAATAACATCTATATTATGATAAAGAACCAGCTACATGACAGGAAAGCAAACATTTCAGTTCATCTACAATTCTCCATCACATCAAAAGACACTACATGTGAGAATGATATGCTAAAACTTCCCATTATGCAGTTTGGAAACACATATATTTATTCCAAAGGAATCAGTATTGTTAAGAGTAACCTCAATGGCTGATCTAGATAGTATTTCACAGCCCAAACTGATACTTTAATTACAGTGTAATAAGATACTGATCTTATTTCTGTACATCTTCTAAGATATTTCTGTGAGCAAGATGCCGAATGGAAAGAGCTGTTCCTGATACAACAATTGCAAATAATAACACAAACACTATCCCTCCCAGCTATGTTGTGACACCTAAACTGTTGTTAGTATTTAATGCAACCAGCGATGAAATGGGATAAACTCAACAAGAATTCTATTTCCAGAAAAACGTAGTAATTTCTGTGAAGGAACAGAGAATTGGGCTGAACTGTTCCTCACCCCAAAGAGAGAATTAGTCATTTATTCTATATAGAACAACATAATAACCAAAGTCTTCCGCACCTTCCAGTAACAGAAGATGTGAAAATACAGAGAATAAACCACATGCATGTGAGTTTTCGCTTAATATACACATCGGTAACTACATACTCATATTTTAAAAAGCCCTCTCTCTCACATACGCACTTTCATTCATATAGGTGAAATATATACTCATACGTATTTATGATGGGCTCGATTCTGCCTACCTTGCTCATATTGAGAGGCATCTTACCCTGCAGTAATCCTACTGAAATCAAGCAGAGATAATGCTCTTCAATCTGAGTAGGGGTGGCAGATTCCACCTATATATAGCACGTCTATATTTCTCCATTTTAAGTGGTTAATTTAGCTCTGTATCACTGAATTAAATATAAATTATCTGCTAGCACAAAAGCGGCTTGGGAGCAATTACAGTCCCCTATCTCCCCCCACCCCAAATACGCTAAATATCAATGTGTAATATGCAAATCCTAGGGGTTTGTTTACACTAACCAAGTCGAATTCTTAATACCAGACAAGAAGAAAATCATAGCTTAACATACACCAGTAGATGTAATAAATAATGAACAGCACTAACAGCTTAACATCATAAGGAAACAGATGGAAAACTTCCCTCCAGAGATCATTGCATCTAGTATTAGAGAATGAGTTTCTGGACGTGCACAGGGTGAACAGTTCAAGTCTGAATTACAATGAGGTTGGTAACATTTTTTTATTAAAATGTAGGAATTTCATGTCTTCCTTTTAGAAAGTACTGGCTATAGCATTCATCTGTTTCACTGAAGACATGAAAAGGCAAAAGGCAAAATCTTAAGCTGCTAAGCCTGCATAGCCACAATCAAATCAAGATCTCGCTCTGGGAGACCTTGGCGGGTTTGCGGAATACAGCAGGGCTACAATGCCATCGTCTGTCAGGAAACGAAACGGAACCCAACGTGGAAGCCCAACTCTTACTAGCAGCGTTTATCTATGCTACGCTGAAAAACGCTATTAATGGCAATAGCTATTGTATTTGTAGGTCAATGGCTATTATATGTTTTCGAGAATTATAATGAAACAATGCCCCAATCTGTTTCTCTGTAACGTTTCCTTTTCCACATCAAGCGGCTTGGTGGTATGTTCAAAGTGCTTTCAAACTGCCCAATACAAGAAATGGACATTTCTCTGGGAAAAGTGAAGCACATCTGTGGAGTTTGAATAAACACCGCTGGAGAAAATGAACCAATTATCACATTTTGCACGCATTTGTTTGCCTTTTTTTTTTTTTTTTTTTTTGGTATGTGGTGTCCAACAACATATACGGACTGTATCACTGGAAGCAGCCCAGGCTAAAGCACAATGTCATGCTTGAATCCTTCAGCTACACTCCCCTCGATGGGCATTTGAGCCCACGTCCTGGCTTCTCTGAGTTTCTAATAAGATTGGTGCACCTGTCTGTGCTGCATGGATTACAACAGATCCTGCCTCTCTCATATGCTGTCAGGAAGGTCTCCAAGTATGGTGCAAAACTCCACCTCTAGACAGACTCTCTTTCAAGTGTCTATTTATAGCAGCATCTATTTGCCATGTATGCAGCTACACTTCATATAGAGTTTTGTGCAACTAATAATAGATGAAGCTTCTCAAGAAGAAGGCTTTTTTCCCCCCTGCTTCCTTCATCCTCTTCACCCCCACCTCACCCAATTTTACGGACCACAAAAGAAGCACAAAAACTAGATGCTCTGTTCAGGGTCTCAAAATCCATTTCAGCAGCGCATGCCCAAGCCAGCTGCAGCTCCTGTCTGCTCTGTCAGCTGTTAGATAACCGTTGCCTCCAACATCAGATGGATGCAGAGACCCACTGCTTTCTATTATCGCTGAAGATATATAAACATAATTGAAACTTGTATTGATTTTGAAGCCAAAACTTCTAGCTGACTGAAACTGTGGGGCAACTGTAGGGTCAGCCAGAACACCTTGGTAATAGGGTGAGGAGCGGAAGCTGATATTCTCCTGACAAACCCGCTAAGCTTATAAACGTCTAGCACTCATTACGTTATACGCAATGCTGGCCAATAATTTCAGGTTGCTGTTCCAAGACACAAATTACTTCCAAATGCAGGGCTATACAGAAATAAATGGAAGAGGTCCAACATCAGAATGTAGAGACACCAAAGAGTTATTTCAAATAAGACTATTCAATAATTTTATATTGCACAGTTGATACTGAATCAAATAACCTCTCCTCTACAGCACTACAGTCCATTGCAAACTGGGAGCTAGTGATGTACTCACAGAGACTGACTATAAAAGAATGAAATAAGAAGTGGAACAACAACTTTCCAAAATAATAATAAAAAACCCCCACAACCCAAACATCTTCTGTGATGTAGACAGCTAAAAATCTCTCCCCTGTGTGCACGCCTGAACAGCATCTGAAGAGATGCAGGGTTGCAGGGCTGTGGAACAAGTAAGCCACTTGCAGGCAGAGTTTAGCGTTCCCCTGCTGCCCCATCACGGGAGGCAACGTTGGCAGCGATGAGCTGCAGGCACGGGCACGGGGCAGGAGGCTGCCAAGGACAGCGAACCTGTCATGGTCCCCCACCCCACCACCTCTCCCGCTGCAAGCACTGGACAAGTGGACACGTCGTGACTAGGAGGGAGAAGGGACTCAAACTGGAATTTTGCAACCAGAGTTGAAAACAGGTGCCCGACAAAAGAAGTTGCCCGATTTCTCCATCCCCTCTCACTGGCAAAAGCGGGACTAGTGAGCCCTCCTCATTCAGGCTTTCGTCCTTGCTCTCCATCTTGCGTACCCCATCTCCTCCTGCTAAAGGAGTGGCCTGGTCAAGTGTAGCTCCACCTGGGGGTCACAGTCCACCTCGGTGGCTGAGAAGCTTGGAGCCACATCTGCTGTTTCTCTTTAAGGGAATGAGAGGTTTATACCTCAATTTTCACCTCAAACTAAATGCAGTCAGTGAGCTTTGTATTAAACCCTGGCATGAACTTCAGGATCATGTTCAAGATCTTGCATAATGAGGTCATTGATTAGGCTGTTCTTAAGGTCCTGTCTTGCCTTTGACCTTCACCAGGTTAAACTAGCATCTTTTCTGTCCTCATCACCCAAGGCCTTAGAGTGACTCCAGGTCACCGTCTTCACAGCACGCCAGGGTTTCTGGTGCATCAGCTAACTCTGGATCGCAAAAAATTTCTTTCCAGTTTTCCCTGGTATAACCAGCTTTGTCTGCCAAGCAAATCCTGTGTGGCGTTGCTGCTGACAGCTAGGATGATAACCAAATAAGCTAACATGAGGAAAAAAAAAATGTGGAATATGGTGAGAGGAAGCATGCCAGTTTGATGCTGGAAGCACAGATTCCCTTCTTCCTCGCTCTTCCCCTGCATTTGCCTCCATTTGGCACCCTCTCTGCCCCGTCTCGTTGCTTTTACGCAACACTTCCTCACACCCTTGGTAGCTTTGAATAAGAATTAAAAAAGAGACATTTTCTCAGAGGCTTTTTCTCTCCCCTTCTCCTTACAGTTACTCTACTTTGGTTTCTCCTGTGTATTCAGAGGCCAGCTAAATTTTTTAAGTGCAGATTTGGGGACTTTGCAAGAGATCCACAAGAAAGTGATGCTCGGGAACTTGTCCAGAAACCTTGCTTAGCACAAGAAGAAAATTTCTCCCGGTGCATTTGAGGCTTTTCAAGGAAAAACCACATATTTTGCGTCTGAGGTTTGCTCATGGCCTTTTCTCTTTTCCTTAGGCTTATGACACATACCTGACTGGTAATGGTGGCTGGTAACTTAAACCACTTTAAAAGTGAGGTACTTTCTATACAACTTTGGGAAACCCTGGAAGATGAGGAACAGGAATGACCAGAGAGAATGCTAGGGAAAGCTTTGAAGGCTGAAACAAAAAACTGCATCTGTTAGGGGAGGGATCTTGATCCTAAGCAGAGCCTTGTATCCCCTGACTTACTAAGAAAGTGAGGTTTAAACCACTAAACCAGGTGGATTTACAGCCTCCAGCATACATTACAGCACTCAAACACGTGCGTGCTGTTAGGCTGTGGCTACAGGGACTGAGAAACCAGGGCAAGGGCAGGAAGTCAGGGGTTGTGCTCATGTGAGCAGTTCTCTGCGTGCAAGCGCCGGGCTGGTTCCTTCGTTATTTTGCAAAAAGATGCCAAGAACATGAAAGGTTGAAAAAAGCAAAGAGAAGCCAGCAGCACTAACACATATTTTTCTTTAAAGAAGACCAAATTTCAAAGAAATTAAGTGAGACACTAAGCTGCTAGACTTCAGTGCAAAAGGCAGGGCGTGGACGGGTTCAGGTTGGTGGCATCACCATCTCATTGCTCTTTCAGAGACAGTTTTGGGCATACTGGGTATCTGCAGGAGGTTTTAATGTCAGCAGAGGGAACTCTCACCCTTCCTGCCTTTTCCCATTAAACTAATCAGGTTGTGTTCCCATTGCTTTTGTATTTACACTTATGTGAATACTGACAAATTAAGCGCAGTGAAAACAGTTTTGCACTACTTCAGATCCAAGACATAGTGAGTATTTAGACAAGGGTGACCTGCTTCATCGGAGCGATGGATTTATCCAGGAGCGGGATTCTGACCCGCTTTCCTGCTGGAGTGACACAAGCACGATTTGTTGTGTATTGTGCTCAGGTGTCTTCATAGACTTGAATGAATTTAAAGTATTTAGCAGCCATTAAGTCACAATATTCCATACTCCTATTAATAAAAATAACTGCCTACAGAGTTCTTCATTCTCAAAGCTCTTTACTATTATTATCATTATTATTAAATATTTATATTACCATATGGCCCAGAGGGAATAGTCAGGATTAACTCCCTATAGCGCTAGGCTCTCCACAAGTGCACGAGATGTAAATATTAGTTCATATACGTATTTACCAGTCACGTTACTTCCCAGCTCGCCTTCCCGACCACCCTTGCTCCTTCCACCTGGCTGATGAACGCCCAAGCGGAGAGGGTTAAGCACTGCAAACCCTCCAGCCACGCCACCAGCTGCTGTCACGCCGTCCGTCTCCTCTCATTCTCCCTCCGGCCAACCCCCTTGGCGGCACCCCGAATGTCACTGCTTTCCAGTCACGCCTCTGCCATTACAGTCTGCCGCGCTCCCGCAACACCCCACCCTCCGCGTCTTGCTGGGGGCTCTGCAACCATATGCCGCAATTGATTTATTAGTCCAAATTTCCCGAGGGAGCACGGCGTACCCATCTGATGCCCCTGCCTTTGAGCCTCTGAGTCACAGGTAGCGGAGCAACGTGTGAAAAAAAAAAAAGCATCACGTATTCTGTCGGCAAAGCGCTTCCCGTGGTGCATGCAGCGTAAGTTGCTCGCGTGTACCACTTATCCCACTATGTCTATAGAATAAATTACGCTCCAGAAATTTGCTCTCAATGGCCTCTTTCAGATAGTAGCAATGAGTAAGATAAAACCTGCCACTTTATGTCAAGTCACACTCGTCGAGTACAGATTTAGTAATAGTAATACTTATCTTTTATGTAGCACTTTACATTTCAAGTGCTGCACAGAGATTTAATAATCAGTTAGACGTATATAAGCCAGGCCTGAAGCACATATTGGAGGATTGACAGATGCCTGCGCTGCTGCTAAAGCACAAAGGCGACCGCCTGACCCGCACAGGCGCAGGTATGTTTAGTTGGAGTCAGACGCCGGCACGAGCCCTGTGATCTGCTTGGATTTAAGTGGGACCATGGGGGCTCCGAGGCTTTGCTCGTCTCCTCTCCACATGCTGGAAAAAAAAATGTAAGCAAACACCAACTATTCTGCCACGCATCCTGCAAACCCTCTCTTGTGATTAGAGCAGTTACTGTCTCCGAGGGTGAGAAATGCGAAACAAAGACGGATGGGTTTGCCTCCTCCTTTTCATTAATGCTCGCTACCTATGGCACCCCGTTGAGAGCTCCCTTTGCCATGGCTTAAGCGTCCTCCCGCCCGCACCCTCCCAGCCCTTGCTGGGCTTGTTCCGAAATCTCTCCGTGCGGCGGAGAGGAAGGTGACGTTCCTGATGGCAATGTGGGAGAAGGCCCCCGCCGCACAGCCACGCTATCGACTGACAGCCCTCGCCCAACCTGCCTGCCGGCTGCTGTACTGCTGCGGCGGAGCGCTTCAGAATACTTTCTGAATAAGCCAAGCCTGGATAATTGGGAGTTGGAACCAACTCAAACATGAGCTAGCAGACGAGGGATCATGTTGTTCGCTGAATTGCTCGTTGACAGTGAAGAAAAGCATTTGCGGTGGAGTGCTGCTGCCCTCCAGACGGGAGAGCGTTGGCCAGCAGAGCATAGCTCGCAGTTTTGTGTGAGAGCATCAGTTTCATTTCAAACTGGTTTTGTGCAGCTCTTCTTGCCCCAGACATATGCCCGAGGCAGCCACAAAGGCAGCCTGGTGACTGCGCTGAGGACGTGCCCAGCGCTACATCTTAGCTTGTCATAAACTAAAAAAAAAACAGCAAAAACAACCAACCCGTACAAGAAACCGCTGACATTTTTATACTTAGGGACTTTCTTTTTGACACTCCACCTTCCTGATATCTTCAGAAAATGTAGGAAGGCATTAATATGCGCATGCAGGATTACTCCTACCCTTACACCTGTCATATGCTTGCTATGTGAAGAAAAACTCTTACACTGAGCATGTGCAAGATGCTCAGATGAGCGAAAACCGAAGCGTTCACAAAACTGCAACACCCGGTCTTGAAAGTGCCAGTTGAATTAAGAGTCAAAAGAACTTTCAAATTAATAAATGCGGAGCTCCTTTTATTTGTCTTTTAGTTTCCGAGTCCGTAAGTCATAATTTCAGGATATTATACTCAGCCAAAAGGACTAGCAGTCCAACTGTTATTTGAAGTGAAAGATGAGATTCTCCCATAATCAAAGACTCCAGCAACTGAGGTTTTTTTTAAAGTCTCAATTAGCCAGCAATTCATAAAAAGAGCTGGCAACACCGCTATGAGACATTAAATTTTCCATGTTTTGACACTGTGCATGTTTACATTTGTATTCACATAACTTTCTTGCATTTAATTACAGAGGCACTTCTGCCGTCCACAGGCGCTTTCCCATCTTGCATTTACTCTGCTGAAAACTGGTAGAGGCTATGGAGCCGCCCAGGTTCTTAGCGGTGCCCAGTGATACCGCTGGTGGAAATTGGTGATTTTTCACTGAAACCAACATTTTAGGCACTTTAAAGTATGCTGTAAGGAGACTTTTCCGATGCTCCGGGTGTCCTGGGGTGATTTCTCATCTCCTCCTTCCCTCCTTGGGCTGCCGCTGCAGACTGCAGTATCTCCTCTTTGCTGGGGGCTCAGACACACCTGCCTGTGCAAGTCAGAGATCTGAGTCACGGAGCTGGCAAATGGCTTTTGTCTTGGTGTTTCTGAATTCCTCCCCTCGTCTTTGGAGCAAGGAGATGAGTGCATGCTGATGCAACATTAAAAATAAGAAGTGCCCAAATGCCTCTGAAAGAAAAATACTAGATGGTAAACATCATGCCTTGCTGTGCCTCGAGTCTCCCCTTGTGTTTGCTTAACCCTTGCGAGGTGTGATTTAACGCTGAGACCTGGAGCCTGCCTGTGACCTGACCCGTGGGCAGCTGCCTGTGCTTCCCGGGGAGGGAAACGCTGGGGACCGCGTCCCAGCTCAGCCCCTGCGGCTCTCAGGAGGGCACCTGGGGCGTCGCTTTGCTCTGTGAAGGCGGGCGGCTCTTGAAGCCCCAGGAGGTTGTGCACCAGTGCAAGTCCCCGATGCTCAGCCTGCCTACGCTGGCTGACCCTTTGCTCCCGACGTCTTGGAGGAGGCACAAAGGGCCGGATCCGGGCCACTCTGCGTTTGCAGGAGCGGGTCTAAAGTATTGTCAAAACTATCAGATAGCCAGTTTTAGTTCTTCACCATGTAACCGATTCCTCGTTGTATCTGGGCGTTCAGAGGAGAAGCAATCATCTTCTCTGAGCTTGCTTTAATCACGACTGTTGTTGTGGATGGAGGATTAAAGCGTGCATGCAGGCTCGTGTCGTGCCATTTTTCCAGAGTCAGAGCTCCAAATCAAAACCCCTTAGGTTATATTCAGAAAGGACCACGTTGTGACTGTTGTTTCATGTATGAAAAAAAAAAAACCCACACCAAAAACCAGAGGGTCACTTTTAAAAATATCACCGTGTTTCAACTACGTCTAGCAGAAACAAATGTTTCTTCCCTCTTTTTCCCCCCGTGACGAATGCCCCCCCAAGACTGTCAGTTAGATTTTGTAAAGTCCTTATTATCACACTTCACTACATATCAGGATGAATGAAGAGAGCTGTGCAAACACTGCAGATATCTTTTCTTTATTACAGCTGCAGCCACTCCCCAGAGACGTTATTAATGTCCACGGCTCTCGTAGAGAGGCGGCGTACGCTGGCATCTGATTGCTATTCAGATCAGCAGCCTCCCTCCGTCTGTCTGTGAACCAACACATTAGTAGGTACATAAAGGGCTCTCGCTGTGGGCTGAACAAGTTCCTAGGGCCTCCGTCATGAAAGATAATGGCAGCGTGATTGCCCAAATTTTTTGGAAATTGTGCTAAGCCAAAGCAAAACAAAACCCAAGGTAGGGGATGCATTTTTTCCTGGGCAATTTATTATTTATCACTGCTCAGCAAACCCCTTTGTTCTTGCGTATGGCAGTTACTCTCCATTTATAGCTCACTTGGGTGTATAATTCAGAAAGAAGATATATGATGTTTTTTAAGAATGTAGGGGTAAGTCTCATTCCCTGGACCAGGCCCAAGCTTGACAAGGGGTAGCTATGTGAGAAATGAAGGTTTAAAAACAACAACCCACAAAGTCTGCGGCTGCTGCTGCTTTGGGGTTTCTGCAGGGAGAAACCTGATGCATGGACTCTATAGCCAGAAGTATTTCATGGATCAGAGGAGGCTCCTGTCCTGCCAAAAGCGGAGCTGCCCACCAGTGGTTTTGAATTACACATTGAATTGTGGCAGGAGCAATTAAGCAGCCACAAAAGGCAGCACCCGTGAACAGGACCTGGGTGAGAGCTGTGGGCCTGCCTTGCCTGGGGCCGAGAGCCCTGCACGCTGGAGGGCGAGCACCCGCCGCTCCAGCCTCCAGCCTCGTGCCATCTGCTTGAATCCACGATAAATGAATCTGTGATAAATCAGACCCCATAATATCCTACTCCCAAGCGTACACTTTTTTGATGTGAAGCAAGCAGCGTGCCCATTACGTGTCCATTCCGCCTGGAAAACTGGTAAATACCTGTCCTCTTATGATACACCTATATCCTTGGCACAGATACATATGGGAGAAGAAAGCAAAAAGATGTTTAGCAATGAAGACCTGAGCAAGGATATGTGATTAAGGCAGGAAAACTAGTGTTCACACAAGAGGAATGTAAATGCCCTGCTATCTTGTTCCCAACTACATCACAGGTAGCCACGGGTCCCTCACAAGAGCAAACCTCCAAAATAAGCTACTTCACGTAGGTGTTGGAGACAAAAGCAGTGCACGGCTACGTACATGCACCCCACGGGCACTCAGGAGGTGCTCTTGGAAACACAAAAATTGACTAAAATTGTCAGCTAGTGACAGAGCCCACAGGGAGCAACCCAGAAAAATTGATTTTTCAGGGAAATCTGTCTATATGCATAAGACATGCAGAACTGTGATGCATGTGAGTGCACAGCTGTGGTCCTCACAGGATGCAGGAGAAGCCCATATCCATATCTCTGCAAGAATGCATTTCAAAATTAAACCAGACACTGAACTGGAGCAGACAGGAGGAAATATTCCTTCCTCTCTATTGACTGATGCCATGCATCATCGTTGAATATTTCTTTATAACAGGCCCTCAGTCTGCACATAGATCAAGAATGGGAAAAACTGTAGTATCTTCTCTTTTCTAGAGCCCCTATGATAAGTACTAACCATGAATATCAGCCTGGACCTGCTTTGTCTCATTCACGTACATAGGAGGTTGGTGGAGGTTACCTCATACGCTGTCAGGGCACCTGCTTTATGAACTCACCGCCTGGGGCTGCCACCTCCTGCCCGTGGCCTCCGAGTACCATGCAGCCAGGGACTTCTCCCCTTGCTTGCTTTCCTCCCGAAGGAGGCACGCTGCTGCGCAGATTTCCTTCTAGCCATTCTAGATGATACGCGGCGAGAGGCACCGTTTCCTCCCATTAAAATGAAGCTGAAGGTTGCAACGAGCTGTGGCAATGACCTGATTCCCCGTAACGTCGTGGGCTGTCAGGGCAGAGGTGTAGACAGCAGCTGCTTCAGAGGAGGGACTCTTGACTCATGTAGAAGATCCAAGATAGATATCTGCTTTTCGGTGAAGGTAGATTTTTTTCCATGAATCAAAGTCCTGCCCCATTCTGCACCAGTATTAAACTGCCTCTTCTCCCCCTCAGTGTATGGAAATATGCTCCCCATGGGAATCCTATGAAGACTTTCAGGAAATCTGAAAAACCTGTTTTGTCTGCCTCATGACAAAGACACACTGCCTCCGGATGCTACCAAAAAGTGGCTGGAAGTATTGGACAGAGAATATTTTCATTTGCATATCCACATCATGAAATCACATTACGTTTGCTTTTAAAGGCCCCGTGAATCTTCTTCCCTTCTGGTAAGCAGCGCAGATGTACAAAAGTGACCTCATACCTGAGGATGACAGGTTTTGACAGAATTCTTCTTGTTGTAAGTGAAGAGCTACCCACGTTTTCAAACAGCAATATGCAACACGCAGATTGAGGTGTTATTTGTTCATAATATAAATTGCAAAAAAATCGTTGAGCTGTCTTGGAAAATGATTTTGCTCAGAAAACAATGTATTTTCATGGAAAAGTTGCATTTGTTAGGCACTTTGGTACAATTACTTGACCATGTACAGTATGGCTGAGTTGCACTGAGAATTGATACTTTCCATAATGGTGTCTCATTACTGGTGATTCATTGGCGAGGTGCTGCTGTGATAATTAGTGTTTTATGGGCGAATGGGCCACACATTCTTTAAGTAGTCCACTTCCCTAACAATGATTTATTTAAGTGGTTGGTTTCTGATAGTCACGTAAATAAATACATGGTAATGGAACATAGCGACAGCGCTTCTGTTGACAGGTTCCTGTGTCTTACCATAAAGCAGCTGAAGAACTAAATCTGCATATACAAATCCATAATGGTTAGGGGCTTTTATGTGTTTTTGCAGGAGAAGTTTTGACTGAATGCACAAAAAGATGCAAATTTGTCATCTCCTTCAGTTTTTACCTCCCAGGCTGGCTTCAAAGCTTACTTTTTAACTTAGATATTTGGAGAGGCTGATGTTGGATGAATGAGCACTGCGACGCATCTGTTGACAGCCTACTGCTGTTTCGGAGACTGGCTTCCCCCTCCCACTCCATTAACGCACTTTGTCTGTGAAGTGTGCTAGATCCTTTGAGCAATGCCCTACCAAACCAATTCTGCATGGTCAATAAAAGCAGGGATTTTGCCACTGGCTCTAGTGGGTGACGGGGCAGAGGATGCGACACAGCTGCTGCTTCTGCTCCAGTGGCTAAGGGCACCAGCCCCAAGTACTTGTCACCACTGCTTTGCTGGAAGTTACTGGCCCCTTGAATTTCTCAGCTGAGCTACCCATGTGAAAATGAGCCAGAAACGGTAGGTCCCTGCTATGTCAGTGTTGGAGGCCTGACAGGAGCACACACAGGAGCAGAGAGCTGGCAGGTCCAAGGACGGCAGAAGCCGGGCATCTTCTTCGGGCGGAACTGCTGCGGGCAGGAAAAGAAAATAAAAATTTAAAAAAAAAAAAAAAAAAATCAGCTGAACCAGCAGCTTGGCAGGTTTTACTCCCCAGTGCTGGGAGCCCCCCCTCGGATCCGTGCAAGCCCTGCCTGAGGGCTCGTGGGACAGGGTGCAGTGAGTGAAGCTGGCACAGCTCTTCCACTCTGTCATCCTCTGATCACCGTGAGACAGCCAAAATAAGGGCTCACAAGCAGTCCTCATTCAATCAGCTCCAGAAAAAATGCAAATAAGCTCAACAACAACAACAACAACAAAAACCCCCAGAATTTTTCTGGTGCAGTTATGGTGCCATAGAAACACAACTTCAGCTTCAGTCTCACGGTTTATATTGCTTCTGGAAACTCCCGAGACATGCATAATCTTATTGAGCAAAATCCTAGCTCCACATAAGTAATTAGCAAATCTCCTACCCATTTCTACAAGCGGAATTTTGCACACCATGAGCAGTTTTTGTTTAAATCCAGAATTCAAGCTTGAATATATAAAATTAAGATAGATATTATAGCTGTAATAAAACTATATACAAGTACATTCATATACTTAGAAAAAGGAAATAAAGGAAGGATATTTGCTAATAGAATACATAACAGTTTACATCTGCTAGTGTAGTTGCAGGGAATTAGACCAGATGTTGAAAGTCTGGTCATCTTTTATTTTGAAATATATTCTTTCAGTGTATATAATCTGGTGTGTCAATTAAAATATGTTCAAGAGTAAATTTCTTCCTCAGCGTTATAAACTTACTGTGACAGAGTGGCTGAGTCATGCTTGTCTGAATCGCTTCAGATTTTTCCTACGTTCCTTCAGCCAGGACTTAATTCCCCGCGGACATGAAGAGGACCAGTTCCTTGGTCGTGCCAGCCGGGAGGGCACGATACGGCTTTCAAAGGCTGGCAGGCAGACGGGATGTCCTTCCCGTAGTTTGTCACGAAGCTGTGTTCTCCCCAGGGACAGAAAACTCTTTCTTCTTGAGGTGAGGATGGTAGCAAGCTCTTTTCATTGCTGTCTTTTAAAGCCTAAGATGTTGGCTGAATGTGCCCTCTGACTAGATGGACGAACAGGGAGCAAGGCAAGAGACTTGCCTATTTTAAGATAGGTTAGATGTTAAGGCCCCCGCATCTCAGCTTACCACAAGATACCTGCATATCTTTGAGGGCTTCAAACTGCAGGACTCAAAACAGCCCCGTGACTCACTGGTTTCTCCCTCACAGAGTTAATTCTTTGAACACTCAATACTTTAAACCGGCACTTGCTTGTAAAAAACCACCCTGTGTCTTCTTTCTTCCGTTTGAGTAATGTATAGATAAATCTTGCAGAAATTTGGAGACAGGTGCTGACCCAAACACAGATTATTGTTGCGCAGACCTCAAGGTAGAAGGACTCGTGCGCAGACATGTGTGCAAGGCAGGCAGCGCAGCAAGGTCCCTACTTGCAGATGGTCCCTTGGCCCCAGCCACCTCCCAGGTGCCAAGGACAACTTTATGCTTTTCAGTAGTGTTTTCTGTTATTTTTGTCATCACTTAGCAGGGGGAGCAAGTGGTATGTAAAAGCTCAGCCTGGAAGAAGGGTGACCGCCCTGACCACCAGTTTCAGCAAAACTGGCGATGTCTTTAAACCCATGCATGGGTGCTGGCAGCTGCTGGGTTGCTCCAGCAGAGCTGGTTGCCCTCCTTGCAGGGTCACGTACCACGTCCCTGACCCGCTTTGGGGTCTGCTGCATGCGGGCTGCTCCCCAGGGATGCCTGTCTCAGCTCTTCTTCAGCTGCCAGTAACGAGGGCTGTCAACCTCTCCTGACAGTCCCTGCCACGGCAAGGGAGGGCTTCTGTCGTGTCTAACCTACACCATCTTTGCTGAAACGTTGGTCCAGTCCTAGTTGTCTCCTCCATGAGAGGCATGAAGGGCAGATTAGCTGTCTCCCCTAAGGCTAAACCGCACCCAATTCTGTCAGACTTGGCTAACAGGTCGTGTTTTCTTGGCTCTGCCTTTTCCAGTGGTCTCTTTTGAGTTGTCTCCAGCTGAGTCTCACCCTTCTTCAAGTGCAGTACCCCAGACCTGACATAGCCTTCCAACTGAGACCATGCCAGTGCTGAATAGAGCTAAAACATTACTTTACATGTTCTTACGTACATGTAGGAATATGAGGTTTATCTTTTTCATTACAGCATGACACGGTAGACTCACATTCAGCCTCTGATCCACTACAGTTTCTAGATTTGTTTTATTTATAGATTTATTTATTTGCAGAGCTGGTGCCTCTCTGGCATTTGTCATTTGTACTTTGGACATTTCCCTGCTAAATTGCATATTTTTTCTTTTTCTTTTTTTTTTTTTTGAGGCCATATCTCAAATATATCAAGCCATTTGAAGCCTGCCCCCAGCACCGCAGAGGGTGCTCGCCCCTTGCTGCTGTCTGTAAATGCAACAGGCTCATTCTCGAGTCCATCATCAGCACCGTTGGCTGTGCTGCCAAAGACACCGAGCAATCACAGGGCCACAGCAGCCTCCCGCCGAGCCCTTCTTGATCAAAACTTCCATTTTGATAATGAGCTAATCACCGGTACTCTCTGAGTAACGTTTTCCAGCCCGTTTTGTGCCCACCATGCAGTAGATCTGTCTAGACCACACACTTGCTGCGCCTGCCTATGAGCGCTCTGCGGGAGACGCCGTGACCAGACATGCATTTGCTTCTGTCAGCGAGATCTGTCACCCTGTCACATAAGGAAATAAGACTGGTTTGACAAATCCATGTTGGCAGCTACTCCTTCCCTGCTCCCTTCCAGGTGTCTGATTATTTGCTTCGGTGTTTTTTGCAGGAGCTGGTGTTATGCTGATGGGTGTGCACTTCCCCAGAGGCTCCTGTCCCCTGCCCTCAAAGACAGGCACCCTACCTCTCCTTTTACGGTCCTTCAGAAGATGTGGCAAGAGCTCAGCATTCATGAATTCTTACAGAAAATCCCCAATGGCTCTGAAATTTCAGCCTCCCTCCCCCAGTTCTTTGAGCACCTTAAGATTTAGACCATGAGGTCTAGACAAATTTGAAAGCACCATATTTATTTAGAAAGTATGTGTTAACCTGGTGCTTTGAACTTGGTTGGAGGGCTTGTTTGTTTTCAGTGTTATATTAGTTACATAAATCTCTTTTTTATGTTCCTGCATGAAAACTTTGCTGTCAACTAAGACTGTATACAAAGACTGAGTCACTTCCTTTGAGGCATACTATGTTAAAACATGGGATGAGTGTCTGAGATCTCCATTTTGTTGTGAAGAGCTAAAATAAAGAAATCTTCCAAGAGCAGCTGGCAGAAAATATTTGTAATGAGAGCTGCCAACTACTAGAGGAAAGTGGCTTATTTATACAGGGGCACCACTGAGACAGACTGAAGAGACAGACTGCGCTGGATTAGAAAATGAAATCACCCAAGTGGACAAGGCTGTAAAAACTATATAATATAAAAAATGAATCTTGTAACCCAGCGCACCTGCATCTGGCAATCTCATTCATGCCTTCTGCAGGAGATAAACCTTCTTGCTCTATCAAATAAACCCCATAATTACATTGCTTAAGTAGGATATTAAGTGGCATCATATTAAGCCATTACATGACCCTTGTCATCATCAGCCCTGCCAGGCAGTGAAGAGAGCTGTTGCTCCCTGCTGATTTCTCTGGGTATCTATTTAAACATACTGTGGTAATTAGAAACATCTAAATAAAGCCCTGCCCAGGATTACAAAGGCTGAATGGAAGAAACCTTTCTTTCTGGTGGCTACAATGCCCTTACCTGCTGTTGTTGTGTGCGTGCACACATCCTTGCCAACGTCCCTCGTTTGATATGATCCAAAGCTCGATGGGGTAAGAAAGCAAAGAGGTTCAAAGGCGGCATCCTTTTCCTCCTCCGATTGATAGAGCCTCTGCCACTGGCGAAGAGGATCTTTCCACAGGGCTTGAAAGACAAATCTGCTAATTCCTCCTGCTTTACTCCTTTGTGCTTTTCTCTGAAGGGAAACCTGCAGGTTTCAGACGCCAGCTTCATTCTAGGCATCCTTCCTAATTACCTGAACCGCCATCATTAAATGCAGCACGTATATTGATCACTATCATGAACATTGCCTTTCTAATATTCAGTGACTGTGAATCAAACTGTGTCACAGATGTGGATTTCAATGACAAGGTATATCTGAGTGCACCCCACAGATTTCCCTTCCTTATAGTAACTATAGCTGAATCAGAAAAAAAAAATCACTCAAGTTCCTGTCCTTTAGGTATTATCTAAGGTAATATGATTCTCTTGGGAGCACTACTGGGCACCTAGTCCTGGGAAAAATTTCAGCTTCGAGTGGGAGAAACCCCTTGCTGACCATGAAAGGTGTTTGGGAACACGCTTCCAGACGGGATTACCTCCCAGACTTAGGAAAGAGATGGCCTAGAAAGGTTTACGTTCATTTTTCAAAGCACCAGTTTTAGCATTTGTCTTTTACTTAATTGTGTTTCAGCAGAACATTCCTTCATTTTCCACAGGAAAACCACCACAAAAGGATTTCCAGCTCTGTGCTGTGCTGCCATCCCTGCTTCTCTCTCACTCGCAAGATTTTCCCCTCTGATGCCTGGGCTCAGATGCTGCTGCGCTTTCCAGCAACCGTAAAAATTGTTCACGAGCAAGCTCACAAACAAGCAGTACTTCATGTCACTGTCAAGTAATTATAGTGGTGGACACAGTTTGTAATAACGCTTTTTTCACAGGAAAAAGTCACAGATATCAATGATCTTTGTCAAAAGGGAGGTTTAAACATTTCAAGATACATAAGGAGAAACAGAAGTTGCCCACTTCAATAACAAAAGCGGCGTTATATTTTATAGCCAAGAGCCAAAGCATAATGGGTTGAGACATGCCAGTAATACAAATGATTTTGCCTGAACTATTTGAGACAGTCACACGAAAAGGGCTTGTCTGAGAGAGATTTTGGTCTTAATGCGTTGCCTGTTAACAACCTATTCCCTTGTTCCCCTCTTGCATTGCCTGTTAACAACCTATTCCCTTGTTCCCCTCTTTCATGACTGGGTTGTATTCTAGGTTGGGAGAATCTAGTTCTAGCCATGAGATGGTCCAAACCATATGAAGCACTGCAAAATTGGGCCAGTATTTTACCCTGCATATAGAGCACATCTTTTGCGAGCAAGGAGAGTCACGCGCCACCAAAACTTCTCAGTGCCTGGCCATGTAATTTATCCACTAATTGCCTAAATAGGTGCACACCTGCACACTCCCAGCCCGCCGGGGCGGTGGGGTCGGGGGGGATGTGAACATTAGGTTAACTGGTAATCCTCCGGCCTTTTTAGACCAGAATAGCTATTCGAAAACAAACACGCTGCAATAGCTGCTCTGGAATAGCTCACCAGGTGGCTTTGCTTTCCTGAAAAAGATTATTTCTCCTGAATAATCACAGCCCTCTGGAAATACAGTGGCTTTTCTTCAAATAGCGTGCCCTAGTGGGAACTACTCCTAAGCAGCTATTGGGAGATGATGTATCCTGCAGCAGTTATTATAGCCAATTTGCTCAGGTAGAGAAGGTCGCTAGAGGTGTTGACTAAAAATGCTCTTGGACCAACTTACCTGGAGGTTAAGGAGCAATTTGCTTTGGTATGGAGTGGAAGATTTTACCTAAGCACTTTCCATACGTGCACAATTGATGCTGAAAAAAAAAAAAAAAAGAGCAAAGTCTGTTTTTGTCTCTTGTCGTCTGCACCTCAATCACGGTATAAAATTACTCTGGTCCAGCGATTGCCTGCCCGGAGAAGGGCCCATATTCATTCCACCTCCAGGGTTTCCATTAACACAGCAGTTACACTGTCATTTGGGCAGAAAGCCCGAGTCAAAGCACTGCTTCATTTGATCTGCATCTGTCCTAAAGTAATATCCCCCTGCTCTTTCCATCCTGTTTCCCTCTGAGGAAGCAGACTGCTGTTTTTGTGAGGAATGACTGCCTCCATTTGACAGCAGAATGCTTTGAAGCGCTCACGCTAAGCAGGCAGCGCCGCTGCTACGAATTGTCATCTACAGCACATTACGGTGACCTCCCTACCTTTCTTTTCCGTTTCAGATGAGGACCTAGAAAGGAAAGGCACTCTTCTGTGCATGGTAATCATTCAAATATGATGCTTTTCAGTGATTCTTTCAAGGTAACAGAAAGCAATTTTGTTGAAAGAGGAGAATGCTTAAATAACACGGATCCCACTCTCCCCTTGCATTTGGCACAGTGGGATTTATGGGCAGCCCCTATATTTCTGGGTGACTGAAAATTTGACGTTCCTGAGATCCCAGTTCAAAACCGGCCCTTTTTTACCACCACATTTTACTGTCAGGATATCAGGTTAGTATTTCATATAATCTCTCCCTAAGGGAATTTATGGATCTGACATTCTAACAGATGCTTTTACTTCTAGTAGCAATTTCACACATTTTCCTCAGTCCGTGTGTCTTTTAAGTTAAGAAAAGGCCCCAGCTAGGACAAGGAACCTTTAACATGGTGAGGTTGCCATCCTCTGCCAACCTAAGAAAGACAAAATGTCAATGCTTATTTAGTTATATTTTTTGCTGTAGTACCCTGAGAAACCATGAATAGAACCATGAGCACGTCCTTGTAAATCCTTCTCATTAAAATGTCTTGATTTGTGAAGGTCATTCTTTGACAGGGAAAACGTAGGATAGTCTCAGCGTCTTTAAAATCTAGGATCCCTATGACAAATTTAGGAATGAAAAAAGTGTTATCTCACTGGATTCATTTTGCAAGACAGATGAGGGAGATATTATGTGGGGAACATTTATTCCGAATGACCTTAGGTTTTCTCTAAGGGAGAAATGATGCCCGGCTCTCAAGTCCTAAAATGAGGTCTATTTATCTATTGCTAATGATAACAGTGACCTCTTGTGGAAATTTCTAAAATCTTTTCTAACGCAAGTTATTTTAACCTGGTTGTAGTTTTGGATCGCTTTTGGCATTTCTAATACGTTTGTTACTGTTCATAAAAGAATAACCAGTTTAAGATAGCCCCTTCTCCCTTGGCCGGATTTATGACTAGGCCCCTAATTTCAGTGTACCAGGTCTTTAATTTGGAAAGAAAAATACTACCTATATGTTGTTATTTTAGAAAAGGAGACTTGTTGTTATGGATGAGAGAAATGGATGGCCCTGAGGTTTACTAATTAAGCATCCTACCGTATCCAGAAGTCACAAACAGATTTTGGTGTTTCCAATTAAAGCTGTTATATATGTTTGAGCAAAAGCAGCTTGTTTGTGCTTCCTTAATTAAAAATGCCACTAACCATGAAGTTGGTTTCTAATGAGCCAGTAATAACCACACCTGGGCTAACAAATTTGTCTTTTGACTTCGAAGCCTTTTCAGACCAGTCATTACTTCAGACACAAAAGGTATCATCTCCGGACTAGTGTCGCAGGATATTTTGCACCATCTCTCTCTTCTTGGTTTCCAGCTGGATGCCATGCCATTTTAGACTTGGTTTTAACCCTCATGCCATGACTTCTCAAAGTCATAGACAGATGTCTGGTGTGCAGTTAGCTAAGAGCCTGAGGTTGGTACCAGAGCAGCTGAGTCTCATCTGGACTCTGCTAAAGGGGCCGGTAGCTTTTGCAGAAAGACAGGATGAATAAACACAGGGCACCAACATCTAATTGTCACCGCAAGATTTGCCAGACCTCTGCTGTCAAAACCTGTGTACCTTGCAAAAGGTATGCCAGCAGCTAAGAAAAGATTTTTTTAACCTCAGAAATAAAATTAATAGAAGAAAAAGGAACTAGTGGCTAAGGGTGGTGGAGAGAGAGTCTAGGTAAGGTCGTAATTTTCAATGAGGATGTTGATGTTCACCAGAGGTTAAATGTGATATGGATAAGGAGACGTAAAACACAGGAAGGTCATGGATCTTTATTTACTTAACTACAGAGATATCAAATTACCTTACTCCTGAAGGAGTGAATGCACACTATTTTTTTTTTTAATGATGAATTTTTTTTTTAATGTATCTATCCAGTTAGGAATGTTACCTTCTGAAAACATTGTAATGCCAATATTTAAGAAGAGAGATAATTATTTAGGTACCTACAAGCCTATCAAGCTGACCTTAACAGTATGCAATATTTTGGAGCAGTTCTGGAAAGGATAACTAAAGACCTGCAGTTAAATGAAAAATGGCATAAAATCAACAGAGACTAACCAGACTGCTGCATCTCCTTGGTCTAAGAAATTAATTAGTCTCATTTGATTTTGACACAGTTCAACGTGGGATCCTAGCAATAAAGCTCAAGGAGATGATGATGAATAGCCCAATCATAAGGCTTATGGGATGCACTAACGGCAAGTTGAAAAGGAATTATGTGGCTGGAGATGGGAAAAAATATCCAGTGCTTTTTCTCAAAGATCAGTCTTCAGAGAAGTCCTTCCTGTTTAATAACTCCTGAGGTTTACGTAAACAGCAGGACTGTTATACAAAGCTGAAAGGCATTGGTACAGAGGAGGACAAGGATATTGTGCCTGAAGACCCACAGGATTGAACTGAATGGAAATGAAACTCAACAATGTGAAATATATTTGGGAACTAGCAATGAAAAGTTACCTGGAAGATAGGAACTGATGCCTGGAAATGATGAAAGGAGAGAAAGAAAGAGTGAGCTTATTGTGACCCACCAACGGCACTGGGATCCATTAAGGGGAAGATTCAGTCTTGAGGGAGGTATGTCCCATACAAGTGGGGAAATACTGGAGTATAATACAGTGTGCGTTTCTGGGCACATATATTAAAGACACAGGAACTCAAAGGAGGATCAAATGCAGAGGTGGGCTACTTTGACCATCAGGGAAGAGGAGGAAGCTGTCCTGCTCCTGCCAGCAAAAGGAGGGCTGAAGAAGGTTACGGTTACTCTGCACAATTACGGTTGGGTTGGAGGACACAGAAGCGAAAATCTGCAAAGCATACCCCATCCACTGAGCCTAGAAGCTTTTCGCAGTCTTTGCTTTGACCAGTCCATGTCTGCGGTAGGTGAAGGATCCAAGTCCCAAAATAACGTGAGCAGCCTGAAGGGACCGCAAACAGAATGTCATGAAGCAAAAGAAAGAATAAATACTCCTTCCATACACATCATGGGGTAGACATAAGCAATTTACATTTATGTAAAAAAGCAATCTGTTTCATGAACAGCAAATAAAAAGGAGCGCACGCTTGGCTGAAATGAGCAGTCATTTGAAATGTGAACCAGTGTTCGTTAATGGAGTTTTGGCATGTGCTGACAATTTCAGTTATTAGCACGGGCTGAATGATGCCAACTCTATACAATAATCCCATAATCAGAAGGCTTATTGCAGAGGATAGGAGACACAGCAAGCTTTGCAAAATGAAGCTGTAGTTGCTTTCTTTATCCAGGGGCTACTTATTAACATGAACAACATTACCAGAAAAAAAAAAGGCAGAATGATGTCATCCTTTAAAAAGAAAAACAATGCAATAGTTTAGCTTCCTGACATTGACCGTCCTCTGTAGCTTTTTCCAGGACCCTGTGAAATTTAATTGACTGGTAATGGATTTTTCCTTTCCTTTACTTATACAGTTACTTCATAGTGAAAAATAGCACATATATAGAAATATATATCCAGGAAAGCAGATAGCCGATAAACAGCCTAACCACAACGTACTCATATTTGGTTTTGTACACATTGTACTGAGCATTGTGAAACTGGGACACACAGTACTTAAAGCATTATACTACACCAGGAGACCATATTCCATTACCATTTCACATGGGAGAGGAAGGGAAAAAAAACACTGTTTGTTTTGCTTGTTTTTCTTTTTCTGTAATTACTTCTTAACATTCATCACTTAATATAATTTCAAAATTTCCACAGGTCTCAAAACCTCTCTCTCTCAAGTTTCAGAAACAGCTGTGTGGCAGCAGCACAGCCAGGGGATCAGCATTTCACCTTGGTAGCGTCACTGTCCCCACAGCTTTTGGTTGGGCTCTCTTGTCATTAATCCAACTCTCAGGCCTTCAGGTGTTTAATTACCTTTCTTTAAAGTGATGCACGGTCGTTTACAGGAATAGAATTGTCCTCCTGGACAATGTCTGAGACACGAAGTCCGCCTTGAGAAGAGAAGCTGACACGCAGCGTCCCTGTGATTCCTGGGCTAAATCGCTCCACCAGCGTGCGGCCAGCACGCTGCACCCCCAGGCGACACTCGTTTGTCAGAGGAGCATCGCCACGTCCCGCTGCTTGGCAAAAGGGTAAAGGAAAAACTGTCGTAGCCTGGGCGAGCGGGCAGGAGGGATGCGATGGCGGGATCACCAGGCTCCTGCCTGGGAGCCTACAAAGATAAAAGCAGTGCTGAGTCACTCGCAAGTCCAGAGGCCAAATACCGCTCTGGTCACACTGACCCCCACCTTCCACAAAGACAACGTGTTTGCAGAGAGAAAACAGTGGTACAATATGTAATTGCTGCTCTCATGCCTGGAATGCCTGCTAGTGCTCAGGGAGTCGGTCCAGGCTTATAAGAGGTTGCCGTGGGAGCAAAAGAGGGGAAAAATCCAGCAGAATTAGGGCAGAAGAAGGCAAGAAGGGTCTACCTGACCGTAAGAGACAAGAAGGAAAGGCTTGTTTGTAGGTACTGAGGAAAAAAAAAAGCGATGCTGCCAGCAGTTACACAGTCCACGCTGCTCTTCATTGCTCTCCTGTTTAGCTTTAAAATTGCCGTGCAATTGTTGCTAACAGGAAAGGGAGCAGGCGCAGGCGATGCAGGGTCGGAGAGGGGCTCTGAGCACCTCGTTGAGTGGCCTAAGCACAAGACAAAAAAGCCAAAAGCCCAGACTTGCTGCCGGACTGCCTGCTACAATCGGCGCTGGGTTGGAGCGACGGCTAGGCCCTTGCTGCGTACCGTAGGGATTAGTCATGCTCTGAGGCAACAAGATGACACTGCAGATTTACTACTAAAACAAGTAGTTCCCAGGGCTCTCAACAGCATCCCAGCCTAGTTTTCTCAAGATTTGTTTCTTTTGCTTGATCAATAGCATCTAAAAATGCAGATTTTTTTCCTTAGCAGGAACTGGAATTGGAATTAAGGGCATCTCTTTCCTCTGCTTGGCTGCCAATTTGCATCAAAGTTGCAAGAACCGACACTTCTGTATCGCTGGGAACTCTTGCTGAAATTGCCAAGTGGCCTAAAATTCTGTGGTGGGAAGGATTGCTCCACCAGCCGCGAGACCTTACAGAGTCCTGTGGCTGTCATTGCTGGCAGCGACACTCGGAGCCCTCTAGAAAGATGGGAGAGATTATTTCATGTTTTACACGCTCTGGGTGTATTTTAACCACAATAATAAGTAGCGATTGCGACACAACGCAGTCTCTGTCAGCGGCTGGTCGCGGTTCAGTCCCAGCGGTCTGCAGCATGGGGCAGGATAATGTATTTACCTCCCAGTAGCTGTAGGGAGAGGAAGCTGGTTTCAGTCATCCGGCACCGGGTGCTTACTGGTGTGGCTGAAAGCAGAGGCTCAGCCTTGCACCCAGGCATGGTTTCCTATCTAAAAATCTAGCAAGAGAAATGAAGCATGAAAAGGAGCCTCGCTGTCTCTTTGCAGAAGCAATTGGGGATTGAGTTTCTCCGTTGGCTACTGAGCAGGATGCGCGGATGCGGGCAGGTTTGCAGGGCTGTTCCCAAGCTGTTTCTGGGAACTTGTGGGAGACTCCTGGCTCTGAGCAGAAAAAGAGGTGAATTTTCCCAAGGTACAAATATACTAAAACTCCCAGAGGGATACAGAACATATGGGCAACAACTGTCTGTATAAACGCGCCTAGGAAAAATACTTGCATCTGTACAGGCCTCGAAGGCATAAAGTTATTGGCAGGCACAGAGTCCGTGGGATGCAGCGCAGTGCGAGGGATTGCTGTAGGGCTCTTTCCCCTGGTGCCTGGGACGGTTGCGGGGTAGGGTCAGGGTGAGGCCCTTGGGTTGGCTCGGTGCAGCGCAGGCAGCAGGCTTTTTGCCCACGCAAGAGCCGAGAGCCAAGCCGAGGCGAGGGAAGACGGCGTGACAAGCCAGCCTGGTGTTCCTGTTAGACAATATGCAACGAGGGGAGCTGGGTAACCAGTGGTAACCAAAATAAAGGCTTACTGTGCTGGCCGTAATGACAGCCACGCACGCACAGCTCCGCCACACGCAGCTCCGCGACCTCCTGTGTTTTTCGGGAGGGGCTGGAGCAAGTGGAGGAGAGTGGTAAGTCAGGTTGGGATGGCAGCGAGGTGGCTCAGCAAAACCACCCAAGTTCTTTTCAGACTCCCCCTGCTCCCCTCCTTACCCTCCAACTCCTTTGTCTGACAGTACAAGAAAGAGAAAGAGAGACAGAATAGGTGTAGGGAAAGAAGAGCAGGGAAACTCAGCAAAGGACTGCTAGATTTAGATTTCAGAAGGAAAACACTTTGATGAATCATAGCATCACGGAATCATTTAGGTTGGAAAAGACCCTTAAGATTATCAAGTCCAACTGTTAACCTACCACTAAACCATGTCCCTAAGTGCCACATCTACACATTTTTTACATACCTCCAGGGATGGTGCCTCAACCACTTCCCTGGGCAGCCTGTGCCAATGCCTGACAACCCTTTCGGTGAAGAATTTTTTCCTAATATCCAATCTAAACCTCCCCTGGTGCAACTTGAGGCCATTTGCTCTTGTCCTATTGCTTGTTACTTGGGAGAAGGGACTGACACCCATCTCGCTACAACCTCCTTTCAGGTAGTTGTAGAGAGCGAGAAGGTCTCCCCTCAGCCTCCTTTTCTCCAGGCTAAACAACCCCAGTTCCCTCAGACGCTCCTCATTATAGGAGTTCTGCTCTAGACCCTTCACCAGCTTCATTGCCCTTCTTTGGACACGCTCCAGCACCTCAATGTCTGTCTTGTAGTGAGGGGCCCAAAACTGAACACAGTACTCGAGGTGCGGCCTCACCAGGGCCGAGTACAGGGCGACGATCACCTCCCTAGTCCTGCTGGCCACACTATTTCTGATACAGGCCAGGATGCCGTTGGCCTTCTTGGCCACCTGGGCACACTGCTGGCTCATATTCAGCCGGCTGTCGACCAACACCCCCAGGTCCTTTTCTGCCGGGCAACTTTCCAGCCACTCCCCCCCAAGCCTGTAGCGTTGCCTGGGGTTGCTGTGTCCCAAGTGCAGGACCCAGCACTTGGCCTTGTTGAACCTCATACAGTTGGCCTCAGCCCATCGATCCAGCCTGTCCAGGTCCCACTGTAGCGCCTGCCTGCCCTCCAGCAGATCAACACTCCCGCCCAACTTGGTGTCATCTGCAAACTTACTGAGGGTGCACTCGATCCCCTCGTCCAGATCATTGATAAAGATATTAAAGAGAACTGGCCCCAATACTGAGCCCTGGGGAACACCACTTGTGACCAGCCACATTTAACTCCATTCACTGCAACCCTTCGGGTCCCACCGTCCAGCCAGTTTTTTACCCAGCGCAGAGTATGCCCATCCAAGCCATGAGTAGCCAGTTTCTCCAGGAGAATGCTGTGGGAAACAGCATCAAAGGCTTTACTAAAGTCCAGGTAAACAACATCCACAGCCTTTCCCTCATCCACTAAGTAGGTCATCTTGTCATAGAAGGAGATCAGGTTAGTCAAGCTAATGAAGAATACTTTGACTAGACCTTGTTCTGCTGAACTTTCCCTCTCATCCCCAGAGGCATGGCTGTACCCAAGGAAGAACCAGGGGAGCAGCCCCAGCTGCAAGATGCATGCTGCCTCTGGCACGGTGTGGTCACCCAGGTCTCTCCTACCAGCCCTCCCACAGCTGGGACCGCATCCAGCTTGCAGCAGAATCAGCACTACTTATAGCAATCAAACCATGCTGGCAAAGTCTCCAGCATTAATCCTCTTTTCCTTGTCTTGCGAATAGCTCTCTCTCACCAGCACACTTTCGGAAGGCTGGGAGAGAGGGGAAGAAAGGTGTCAGCCTGCAACTGGTGATGGAAACACGGGATCTAGAAGAAGGGCAGAAGAAGCAGCCAGCAGGCAAGATGGGCCCACCTCTTGGCCAGAACAAAGCCAGGCTGAGCGGAGTGAGATCTGGGAGCGTCTCTGACTCTCCCAAATACTAGGTAACGGTCAAGTATTCCTACAGTGCCTGACTGATAACCCTAGCATGGTCTGCTGTCAGCTGACACTCCTAAAGCTCAGAGGTCACCTCTCAGCTGCCACCTTCCTACGGTGAATTGAAGGGGACTGAGATGCATGGTTTTAGTCTGATTAGCATTTGTATTTTGTGGCCACTTCCCTCACAAATAGCAGAAACATCTTCTGCTTCGTTTGGGTGCTGCAGGCAGATTTCTCTCTACCATCTGTTCTGCGTTGCTAGCTGTTTGGCTTTCTAAAGCTGTGGGCAGAGGAAATGGCAAAATTGCCTGTTGAATAGAAAAAAAATGGCTAAAAATATGCTTCTATCACATCATGCAAACTCCACTGCCAGCAGAAACATCCCTGACTTTTTCTGGATGTAAGGCAAACAACAGCGTCGATCCAGCCACCTTTGGGGCTGCCTGGCTGCTTGGCTCACTTGGGCCTCCGTGAACCCACCACAGACCTCGTGCATGGAGATGCCTCTTTCTATTGATAATGCTGAGTCATTCAGGGCTATATGGGTGAAGGCTGATGATGAGGAATTACAGGAGGGACCTAAGAGAAACAGTGACTGAGTCTGGACTCTCTGGTCTGATAAAGGTCTATGCCAGCACTAGCAGCGCAACAAAAGTGGGAAAAAAAAAAGAGCTTGTGGGCCTGGAGGAAGAATCTCTTCCCTTGTTCAGCTCCTGGGGCCTCCTCTTGGTACCTCCTTAGTTCCTGTATCAGAAGAGAGAAATGGTGAGCTGTTAAGGCCACCTGCCCATGACTTCTTCCAAAAATCTACCTTCACTAGCCCATCCTCACTTATCTGAGCCCTAAACAGACCAAGCCCCTACGGTTTAACTTTAATCTTCAAATACAAGGGCTAGGGAGCGCAAAGGGGAGCTAGTAAGGTCCTAGTCCAAAACAAAAAGTAGTCCTTCACACACCCCCTCCAGCCAGCCTGTGGACATCCTTGCCAAACAAGGCTGTGGATGCTGAAAGTTCCCATGGGTTCAAAAAGGTGCCATAAAAAATATGGGAGAGACATCTACTAAGGGCTCCAAAACACACAGACATCACATCTGGCTCAGGCGGTCTCTTCGGTGCTGGAGGCTGCGAGATGAAGTGTTAGTATTGCCCTGTTCTCCCCTGGGTTTTTTGGCTACTGCTGGAAACAGGGCACGGGGCCAGACAGGCCTTCATTCCAGTCCAGGCTGGCGGCCTTACACTCCTTTTCGGTGCAGTGTACTCCAGGCTCTTTGGTCATCACCAGACCTGCGTGCACAAGCCTGGGCTCGTATCCTCTCCTCATTCAATGGGAAACGTGACAAACAGACATCCTTAGGATACTTTTCTGTGATTTCATCCAAAATTTATCACCGCTTCTCCAGTCCTCCACTTCTCCCCCTTCCCACACACTTATCAGACCAAGACCTTATAGTTCATTTAGGGACATCAAGCCAGAGCACTGTAAAGCCTCGTGCCTGTGCAGGAGATGCCTGCTAGGATTCCCTGTGCCAGTCACTAGCATCATACCCGAAGCCAGCCAGAGCCAAACCGCTTCCCCCACAGCCCCACTCCCAGCTGTGCTCACCCCCTCCCACACCTGGAGTCCCTCGTTGTGAAGCTTCTCATTACCTGAAAAAAACAATCAAGGCTATGTCTATACAAGCAAATTAAGAAGAACCGAGGAAAGCTTTTGACTCCTGCCAGATAACGTTACCACCCCCACCCGCCCCCTCAAATCTGCAGCCTCAGCTCAGGAGTTAGCACAACACAGGGACCGTTCCCAATAGATAGTTTGTGTGAAGCTGCACATTTTGAGTGGGATGGAGGTTTTAACACCGTGGACACACACAGCTGCTCTGTGCCAGGCAGTGCTTGTGCCAGAGAACAATCTCACACGCTGTTTATGAATAGAGGCGCAGCCAAAAACGTCCCCACTTTCCCTGTATTCCTTCTTCCACCTCAAATGAACGGAGGCGAAGCAACGAAGCATCCTTAGCTAATCCTCCCCGAGTCCTGCACGTCCCTTCCCCTCTTGGCGTGTTTTTATTTGCAGTGGCTGTTCCTGGGTTTCTGGCCGAGCGGGTACATGTCAGACGTGAGCCGTGCGATCCTGTTCCAGGACCGGCTCCAATCCCATACGTGCTTGCAAGCAAACCCACTCCCAACGCGGGGACAGATGACTCAAGCGAGAACTCAGAAATATTTAACTCCTCCGTGCCAAGAGATTTTCCAGCACTAAGCACAGAAGGAACAGAGTGCTGAGTGAAAGGCAAACTGCAATCAGCAGCTGGCTTTCTAAAGGGGATTAGATATCTCTGCTAAAAAAAGATGCACACCCAGGCTGTCTTACAACTGGAAGAACATCCGCTTTTACCCATGTCTTGGTACGCATCCTCCAAGAGGAATTACCTGTTATTACCCATAAAGATAAAATCAAGAAGCCTCTGCACTGTACAACTAGCACGTACTGACAATATTTGAAAAGGTCTAGCCAAAGCTGACACTTACACAGAGTCAGTTGCTGCAAAGTAAACAAGAAAATTACTTGCTTGAAAGCACCATCTGGTAAGGAGGCACCTCTGCAAAACGAGGAGCCTGCGATTCAGACACAGCTTCTGAACGCAATCCCGTAACTATCTACACAGCAAACAAAACACTCGAGTGTGCGAAGAGTGGGAGGCACATTTTTTTATAATTTCTTTGTTTAGGTAAGTGTGATCGATTTGGGCTTCTCTAGAAAAAGAAAACATACCAGAAATAATAGAAATCCTGAGACTGGACAAAACCAAACCAAACCAAACCAAACACAAAAATGAGGAGAAATAGAGAGACCTCTGTGCACAATTAATTTGAGGAATTTGTTGGTATACCGTGGCACTGAGGTCACAATATTGCAGGATTAAAGAAGGAATGGATTGTTTTTTATGAATGCCATGACTATACCACATTACTTGCTAAAGGTCAGAGCTTCCCTCAAATTCTATATACCACAAATTTGGAAGAGGAAACGAAAAAGCTTTCCAGGACATACAGAAGCCTCAAATTGAGGGATTTGGGAGAAATATCTTGCCAGATTATTTTCATTTTTCCTATTCAAGCATTTCTTGTACTTTCAAGTGTCTGCTACTAGTCAGTGTTGAGAAAGGACATTATGCCACTTGGAACACCATCCAGTTCTTACAGAGGATTTACTCTGCCACTGGGGCTGAATGAGCTTAATCCTGAGCTTCGTAGTTACACCTGGTGTGGGGGCAGAGAGGGCAGAGAGTTGATTCGTAAGGGTGAGCAAAAGAGAATAAAAACTGACTCTAAAGTAACTTCGTATCTTCCAAACAGTTTTTCCACACGTACACTTAAGCTTTAGGGATGGTGCACCTTAAGCAAACCAGGCTGGATACTTCAGTATTAGCCATTCCTCTGGATTCACTCTGGTCCCACCGCAGAGCACGGTGCTTGAAGCTCGGGTGCTCCCTCACACGCCTTACAAGGACACCGGGACCATAACTTGAGAAGTTTCAGCTCTGCCTCTGGAATATACTGGGTAGGGGAAAGGGGACCAGAGCTGTTTCTCTAACCGGGTCTATGGTGAGGTTAACTGGCCTGGCCCCCAGGACCGGCTTCTGTGTTCAAAATCCACATCCTCCCAGAAGCAGGGCTCCAATGGGGCTGTTGCACAAAAAGAGAAGCAGATGTTGATGAGAATAAAACATAAGCGACATTTAAAAGTGAAGACATTTCTGCCATGGATGCACAGAGTCCCAAATTTAGCAGACAAGGCTGAACCCCACATATGGCAGAACAGAGCTATAAAAATTGTCAGCAAGTGACATTCATCTCAATTCAGAAACAACTTGTTCCTACCATGTAACATAAATGCGATTGAAAACATGCCTGTCTTTTAGCTGCAAGTGCAGTATACACATTCGTTAGAGGAACTGAGGAAAGTGTTGGCACGGATTCACGTTTTTTTTTTTTACCCCGTAGATAGAGCCTCAGATTTTTTGGTCCGGATTACTCATTTTTCTCATTCTACGGCTCAATAGCCAACAGCTTCCAGCAAGTGCTCGGCCTTCCAAATGTAAGTGCTGCTGGATAGAATTAAGCAGCATTATTTTGGGTTCCTGGTTTGGTGACGCAAAGAGGACGACAGACCACTAAAGTTTCCGCGCTCTAGGAATGGCATCACTCTATGGCTCAGGGAAACGGGCACAATCTGACACGCTGCCTTTCCAGGGCTCAACATCTCGTAGCAAAGGATATGCAGGGCAAGAAAAAAATCCTATTAATATTTACTAACTTCATGCAGTTATTTTGCTTCTATTGCTCTCAAAGTCTTGAGGTGCACAAGGATGTAGATAATAAAAAGGAAAGCTAGATCAGTCATCTTTCCCCACCTCCTTTCTTTGGTGAAAGGAGTGATGTTTGAAGAACGCTGTTGTCTAGCCTATCAAAGCAGCTCAAGTAGCGTATACATGCGTACTCCAATGCACACTTGCAACTTCTTTTGAAAGAGCAGTCCTATAACTGATGTTTGTTTGCTCAAACATTCAGTGAATACAGGCACAAAGGCCAAAGTCAATCTAACACCAAAAGAAGAAAAAAAAAAGGCTAATGTTTACAAAAAATGCCTTCAGAGTGGTTTTGCTCAGCTGGCAGCAAGACATAGCTGAGGGATGGGATACGCTTTCTGCAATCTGGCTCGGCTTTGCCCTCCCACAACTGCGTTTTGCTGCTGCTGTAGCCTGGCCGGGGTCCCACCGCTCCCCACACTGGTGCCAACTGCGCCCAGTGCCTCGGTGTAGAACACCGCCTCCACCTTGCAGCACCCTGAAGGTACTTTATTTCACTGGGCTTAGTCAATAAAGCATTTAGTGTTCTTAATTGTAAACATTTTTTCAGAGTTTATTCTGTGGAGCCAGTCAGGTCACACTTAGGGCTAAAAAATACTCAATCCCAGAAGCTACGAAAGGAAGAGCCCACTGCGTGACCCACTCCCATCTTTGTTGCATCCCACTCCTGCGGGAGTGAAGGGTCTATCTCCCCTGTCCCACCTCTGCTGAGGGCTCCTTACCTCCCCCTCATTTTGGAGATCTCCAGCTCCCCTTCAAATCCACCCCTCGCATTCGCACCCAGCGCCACAGGCTGCCTCAGGTCCCCAGCAAGCCCCACCGTGCCGCATCCTCTACGGCCTCCCCCGCTTCTCTCGCACCGGGGCTAAAACCTTTGCCATGCAACTCAGGAACCCCAACATCTAACCACCGCTTCTGGGACGCCATCTTTCTTCTTAAAACCTCGCGAGGCCAATTCTCATCCCTTGGGCTCCTATTGGGGAAATCGAACTATCATCCCCCTTCTGACAGCAGCACATCAGCGGCTTCTTTCTGTTCAGACCGTATTTAGCACAACCCTAGCTCTCAGCCCTCACAGAGCCACAAAGCCTTCCCATAAACTCACGCTCTTATAAATTCGGTCTGTTTTATTCCAAATATCACATAAATTAAATACATTTCCCATGAATATTGCAAATATACATGAAATGAACATTGCAATTTTTAAAAAAAGTTTTGGCTTTGCTTATGCAACAAGAAGTGCCAAATGTGGTTAGAACATGAACTTCTCCTGTATTTACTAGATACAAAAAGGTGCAGATTAATAATTTATATTTATACATATGTACACACTCCATTTCATAACTAGCTTTAAAACAGTAAAAAATGGTTTCAAGTTTATCTACATTAAACATACTCGTTTAAATCTGGTCAGAAGCCCCAGATAAGAGTTGATACAATCATTTCACAACTGCAAAATTAAGGCGCTACCAAAATACCAGTTCCACTAGTGTAAAATGTAATAGGAATAGAGAGTGTACAGCTTTCTATTTATCAATTTAAAAGTGGACTGGAGAACGAGGAAAAAGGAGCAGTAAGAAACATGACAAGATCTACAGGTTAGAAGTACAAAGAGATCTTGATGACTATCAAATGAACATATTAAAATACAGTAGATAAAAGGCCTCAGTGGCAAACAATTAGTATGCTTCTGAAAGACAAAAAAAGGTTAAAATATATATATCATTTTGTAGCTTGAAGCTTTACAGGTGAACAACAGGTGTAGAGGTAGAGGGATTTTTTTTTTTTTTTGGCCTCTTTACGATATATAAAGAAGGGCCACATTCACCACAGTGAAAAGACTCATCATATATCCCAGCATCCTTGCTTGGACAGCAAGCAAGAAAAGTGTAATGAGCTAGAAAGGCAACGAATCCTGTCTATCTCTTCCAGGAGCTCAGCTCCAATGCTTCCACATGTACCTTGGCGACAAGTTACACCTAAGCGTAGATCGGCCGCAACGTGGACATCTCCTCTGGAGAGAAATGAGATAGCTAGCTTTTCCCATGAGGTACTACTGGATGCTGTAGAGATTATATGGCAGAGATAATTTGGTAACAATTAAATTGGTACTTTCCCTTAGAAAGCAAGTACCACAGGGCAGTGGTGATTTTTTTTTTTTTTAAATTTATTAAAGCTTTGCTATTTGATCAGCATTCAATGTTTTGGAAGAAATGTCAGCTTTGGGCTGCTAATATGATTATTTGCATCCATACACAGACAATTCCTATGTTGTTATCATGTATCCAAAACATCAGTCACTGAAACATTCACAAACCGCTTTAAACCTCGACTAAAAAAAAATCCCTCTACAATTCAGCTTTCTCTTCAATACCTATCATTCCATTAATTATGCAGGCCTTCATGAACACAGTAATGTCACTTTCCATGTAAAATGTGTCCTAACACATTACAGAACAGCAGTAAACAACCTCTCTTGTTCCGTAGGGTTTCCTCTCAGAAGTACCTCAAAAGTAGATATCTTGAAAAATCACTTTCGCAAAGAAGAATATTCACATTAGTTACTGAGGCAAAGCCAAGAAGACACTAACTAGCACCTTGATATTTTTTTTTTTTCTTAAACACACTCCTATATGTAAAATTAAGCACATGTAAGATCAGGGACCAGCAATATACAAATACCATCGGCGTCCCCTTGCAGCTAAACTAGTAATACTCAGTAAAAACTAGGCCAGACACACAAAGGAGCGAGATGAGTGAGTCTAGAAGAAATACACAGCATGGAAAGGGATGGGAAGAACAGGAAGCTGAACAGAAAGGATCGTGAGATCAAACACAGTCCATCTTCTGGTCTGAGAATTACAGTTTGGAAAACCACCCTTCGGTAGCTCAGCTGACAGTGGGCTGAAGACCTACGGACTTCTGACATTTCCTCCCCCGTATATAGAACAATTCTTTTATACTTCAGTGACTTCCTCTTCATCACCTTCAAATCCTGGAGGAAATACGTTCAGCTTGAATTTTGAGTATTTTGGTGATGGTAGCAGAACTTGCAGAAGGCTACTACAGAGGTTATGACATCACTGGTTGTAAGTTATGCACTTCACAATTCAGAGAATACACTTACAAACTATTTAAATAGAAAAGGCGTGTTCAAGGTAGAGGCAGTTACAGTACATTCAGGGTATGTTACAGAAACCATTTGTGGTAGCCATTTGCTGAAAGGAAAAAAATTGTGTATTTTTGTTTCCCAGACCACACAGGTTATGACTACAATACCCAAAGAGAGCAGGTAATACATCTTAATCACTGCATTTTAATGCAGTCTTCTTCCAGAACTCATGTGCAAATTGAAAAAAAAAAAAAAGTTTAAATACATCTTCATTGACAAATAAGGACAAAAGAACTACAAAAGAAACCAGGCACTTTGACCATTTAGGTAAACAGCCATTTCTTCTTACCAGACTTTTGCACATGAACAAGTCTTTACATTGGTCTTGCTATGCTTGCAGCACGTGGAGATTCAAGTCAACTTTTTTTTTTCCTGTTGATAGTTATCAGTTCTACTTATAGGAAACTGTGCCAATTGAATTGGTAACACTGTTAGTTATTTCATTGGCAGTTGAGCAAATGTTGATCATTTGACTGACAAGCGATCAATTTAATAGCTATCAAAGTTAGATATTAACAAAACAATACATAAAAAATAAACAAAAAGACAAACGAAGGTTAATACCTGACTTAAGCTTGCATTGAGACTTGCCTTTATAGGTTCGGTTTGTGCCTCCTTTCACGGTGTTATTGTGGACTGATTTCCATCATGTACAGCAACTGGTACTAAAACTACAATACTTTCGGTTTGAAACATGTTCAGTAGAAATCACTCCAACGTAACAAGAGGTTGGCAAGACACTGCAGGCAGGAGGGAGATGGAAACCTCCCCACATTTCATCCTTGCCGGTCCCACGTGCAGAACAGGCGTTCAGGGCAAACTGCAGCATGCCTCCCTCGTACTCGGGGTGAAATCATTATTTCACAGCAGAGTTTATCATGTTTTAGAGAGCCGGTTTGATTTGAATTTAGCGATAAGACCAGCTAGGATTACTTTGATTCTTCTTTTCAAATAAACCAAAGTACACCTTTCCAAACATTTTGTACATACTCAATCTCCTACAACACATAAATCACAACACAAGGGATTACCTAAGGCTACTAAATAGTGTACTTATTCAGTAGCTATTATTCTTTCAGATGAACATCCTCAGATGCCTTGACCACAAACGGCTTAATTTTTTTTTCCTCACAGACTGCTATTTGCTGAAAAGAGAGATGTGGGTGTATGACAGACTGCCTACCGATTCACTAACAGAGCATACTGTTGGTTATAGTCTTCATGCATACTTCTGCCGGGCAGCGTAACTCCTCTTCTGTTCACTACCTTCAAGAAAGTCTAGGAAACACCTCTTCAATCCACTGTCCAGTTTCCTCTTCCTACCAAGTGGAAATCCAAATCACATGCAGGCCAATGGTGCTACTCTAGTACTTAACTCTCTTGCAGGCTAGAAACGTCAACTCTATCGTAGTACTTTGAAGCAATTATCCACATCTATCAGCTACGCTCTAGCTGTAGCACAGCTTTGTAGAGGCTCAGATTTCACCAGGACAACAGGAGAGAGTGCAAGGTTTGGTGAATACCCAGGATAACAAACCGATGCAATCGATGGATGATGGACGCAGTCAGAAAGGGCTGTTCCTTTTTGAAGGAATCTTTAAAAAACCAAAAAACAACCCCTCCCCCTTTGCCTTCCCCCAAAACAACCAGTCGTGAGATGATTTCGGTGCCCACTCACAACTGAAGTCCATGTTATCTGGGTCTTTTGCGAGTCACAAATATCAATACGCGTCTGATGGCGATAAGACGATCTTTAAGGGAGGTCATAGCCAATATAGCCAGCTGAGCTCTGTTTTCCAGAGGCAACACTGCCAAGAGCCACCAGTACCAGGCAGGACCACTGGGGTTGCTCTGCAAAAGGATGGAAAGACACGCAATCATGTATCCGCTGGCACTGCCCCATGAAGAACACCACCTTCCTTCCCACCTTCTATTTGCTAAGAAAGTCACCACGAAACAGTTCAAGCAGCAACTAAACACTTAATTTCAGGTGCTCTCCTTGTCTATATACACCATTAAGACTGATCTCTTCAGATATCATCTTATATTGATATATTGTTTTCCATTGATTAATTGTTTTCCGTGCTTCATGCTAATAGATCAAAATTGGGTAAAAGCTTAGAATGTACAAAACCACAGCAAAAACCTGTCAGAAAATAGTCTTGTGTAAAAATTCTGTATAGAATAAGGCTGCATAAGTAGGAAGTTTTTATTACCTGTGGCTCTGGTTCTTTTCCTGGCATGGACCCAAAATGATTGAGAATTTGCACTTTCATATTGTCTTTAAGAGAAGTAAACCAGGCAACGGCTTGATCATAAACTGAATCATGAAGGCGGACAAGTTCTTCATATTCCGGTCCTTCAACCTTATTGTTGAAAGAAAGGAGATGGAACAAAACAGGTTTGATACCGTGGAGTCCACACGCTTCCCCAGAAGCAAGCGAAGCAAAATAATGCAGTGACTACAGCTGTTCAAATGTCCTCATCTAAGCGAACTGTACCCAAGTCTCAGATTTCAAACCTGTGATGCTGGAGTCTTTTTACCCTCCCCTAGGTGTTTGAAGTGACATTTCTTGTGCAGTTACTGCCTTGTTAATAGCCATTCCTAAATGCCGGCACAACAGAAGAATCTGCTCTCTAATCCTGGGACATCGTATTAATCATCTCAAACCCACAACCTTGAGTCCCTGTCACAGAAGGACCCCTGAACATTGGTATATCATCTGGCAAAACAAAAGAAACATTACTGCCACCGAGACCAGAAACAGGGGGTCTACGGCATTCAGAGATCAGCAGTATTTTGTAGAAGTGTTAAGGCCATGGCAGGACAGCCAAGGAGGAGGAGAAGGAGGAGGAGGAGGGCAGACACCTGAGCAGGCAGGAATTCGGGAAAGTGGATGCTTTCCCAATACCAGGGACAGCCATAAAAAAAGACCCTCGCTGAGGCAAGGAGTGCTTTAGCTGCACAGGCCTGACTACTAGCCATTAGGGAAAAGAAAAAAGCATAAGCAAAAAACCACTACAAATTGGTGATTTGGGTTTTTTTTGGTTTGGTTTTTTTTTTGTTTGGTGGGGTTTTTTGGTTTGGGGTTGTTTTTTTTTTCCCTGTAGTCTGTACACACCAATGGTGTGATTCATGTGTGCTACTCAGAAGCACATCTGAGCTAGCTGCTCTGGATGCCCTTCACAGTCGAGGCGAAACAGCTCTAGAGGGCAATCTCATTTTAAGGTAGGTATCTAAGACAGAGCAGATAAAATAGGCAGCTTTGGACTGAGATTTCTCACCATCAGATATAACACATGAATGTAGGGTGCTGAACGCAGACGTCAGCCTCTCAAGTGAGACAAGGTAAATCTCACCCTAATTACGAAGAGGTGGGTCTCTGGCACCATCTACAAACAATGCCTGGATACCTGCGTTCCACCACCCTTCACCGGGGATTTAAACACAGCAGAGCCCTCACTCTGAGCAGACTACGTACTCCGATGTTTCGCAGGGGGAGGTGCCTCCATACAATCTGCCTTTCCTGCCCTGGCAAACAACTGCATCATCCTGCACAGGTTAGGAAAGCCCTACTAAGACTTTACAGACTTGCACTTAAACTATGAGAGTGTGCTGAAGAGCTGTATGACCAGACTAGACTTCATCAATTGGCATGAGATTACTACTAAACTCAAGAGGGATCAGGGTTTTATAGACATGCTCTGAAGATGATTCAGGCAGTCATCATTAAGCATGGCCAAAAATCCACCCTTTGGCCAAAACCCATCGCAAGCACCTCACTTGATGCAGGTTTTACAAGAGGACTTGTTTTTAAAAACTACTTCCCTCTCTGCACTTCTCTGCTCTCAGCCAGCTCTGATGGATACTTGCACAGGCACAGTTAACCACATGTCACTAAATCTCATTTTAAGAGCGGGCTCCCACATTTGTTTGAGGACCTGTTCTGTAAATGAGAGCTTGGAGGTCATATGCCGTCTGCCAACTGTCTGTTCAGTGCAAGAGAGTAGTCGGTTCTCTAACAACAGGGGCACGTGCTCTTAGAAGGGTTTCGAGTCCGTACCAGTTTTAAAACGTTACTCTGACTTCATCTACACATCATGACAGACCTCAGCCCCTGAGTCTCAGAAGCTACTTTGAGATCCATGAAGGGAGCAGCAACCAAGCAGAGGTAATTAAAAGGGCAGAAAGGAAGAAAGGGAAGGAAGAGACAAAGTTTGTTCCATGGTTTTCAAAATAGAGCTTTACTATTTATAATGATACTGGTTTAAAAATAATGCACAGCTAGCTTGAAATGCAACAAGGAAAGGCTATTTAAGTGAATCCAGCAATACATGGGTATGAATAACTTTGCACCATAGATCACCTTTTTATCTTCAAGATACTCGATGTTTGCTGTGTTATATCCATCTCGCTGGCCATGGCTTAAGACCCTAAAACGACGGACACCAACTGTATCAACAACTGAGCGCCCATCAGGAAAAAACTTTACGTCCCTGATCTCTAATATACAGCCATGATCTGCAAATCTGAAATGACAGAAGGGCATAAAAGTGGAAGTCATCAACAAGTGTTTATACACATCAGGACAAATACTGGGCCTAATTCACCACTTTTTATTTGAAAGAGGATCCTGATTTGGAGACAATACATTTCTGCTTATTCACATAAGCCACACAACCCCCACCCTTTCTGCCTTCCCTCAGAGGTTCAGACCAACAGCATTTGCAGAGTATAAGTATTTGGGGGGGTGGGAGGGTTGGGAAGGGACAGGAAACAAAAACGGACCACATTTCGTGCTGGGAGTTGCCAGCTGCTGGTGGCAAATTCACCTGGTTTGCAAAGAAAACAAGATGGGTGAAGACACCATGAGGAAGTCCAGAAACTGAGGAACAAATGCAGGGCTGGGAGGGCTATCCCCCTGCTCTGAGGTGTAAGCAGAGGATTACGGGCTTTAGAAGGAAAAGGGTTCTATATAGCAAGGATTTTTCTTGCACTTGTATCCTTTAACTTAAAACAACCACCCCCCACCCCGCCCAACCCCAAAATATTCCCTTTATAAAAGGACATTTGTATTTGTTGTATTTAAAGTAGGTACAGGTTTTAATCACATCCTGGAAACAAGCATGCAACAAATTTTGACTTAAAATTATCAGGCTTAACTACTCTAAATTTGTGCTGTAGTGAGTTCACTAGAGAGGCTGACTGCACAAAGACTCTTCCCCACAATATGTTGGTCTGCCAGCATTTGCAGCTCTGCACCTCAGCCGACTCCTAACCAGGAGAATGCACTACATACCCAATCTCATCTCAAGATACCAAATCCCTGCGGGGGCTGATAAATGTTTCATCAGGGAAACTCTTGTTTTACCAGGGCTTGGCCAATTATTGTATCAGAGTGAAGAAGAAACAGCGGGGAAACGACTCCTGTTTCTACTCTACCAGAAATCATGGGTTTGGGAAGAAAAAATAAAAAAAGCTGACTGCTGTGAACAACCGCTCTCTCCTGGCCATTGTACAGAACAAACTGAGGAGGAGCAAGAAGAGTACAGCTGCACACAACTAAGCCCTGGTGCTCTACCAGTTGGATTACAAGCAAGTTTATTATATCAATATTAGACTAAACACTATTTAAACAGCTACATGACAATTTTTTTTAAATTAAGGATTTTAGTGACATTTATACCAAGTTTAGAAATGAATGTAGAAGTAATGGGGTTTTTTTTTGTCATTCTTTGAGAAGTTACTTTTGGATAGAAAGTGACTTTATCAAAGAGAGACAAGAAAGCACCTGGAGACGGATGTAAAGTGCACTAACACATTAGAAGTTTATAAACAAGTCTTCTCGCAGTTTTAACTTAAAATGAAGAAATAAAACAGAGGAAGGTAATGAACTGAACATGTCTTGTCACCATATTTTTCAAGGGAGGTAGGAATCTCAGCCTTCCATATCCATGTCTTAGTAGATGAGGCAAAACAAGTTTCCCCACTTTTTCTGTTTCCAGTTGATTTCGCAATTTTGAATAAACAACAGAACTTCTTTACTTGTGTAAGAAGCTACTACAGCCTGCCAGGTGTCTACAGATGAAGGCTTCCTGTGCTTCAGTGTTTGACTTAAGTAGAAGTTACCATGCTTAAAATGTTTAATTATTTCAGTAACCCAAGACAGACAGGACATACAAAAATCTAGCCATACTGGTTGCATTTTAAAATACCCTTTATGACACTATCTACTAAATCAATTCTTGCGGTTTTGGGATTGTAACTCCTTGGCCCTCTGTATTAGACCTGACTGCAAATAAGTTTGCCTCTTCCATAAGCCTTCACAGATGCAAAGGGAGTTATCACCAATGTGCTAGGGTCATTTTGTCCTCACTCTTACAAGTATCTGCTTCTAGAAAATTGGTAACAGGCCTGGAAGGGACCGTGGAGCATCAGCTGCTGTTGGAGCCTGAACTCCACTGAGTGCAGCACTGACAGCATGCCAAATGGCATGAAGCACAGCCACAGCCAACTGGAAGCTGTAGCATCTCCTGTATTCTTACTGCCACCTTACCGTCCAGTCCAGGAGGAAAAAACACCCCTGAACTGGACACGGAAAGGCTGCTAAGCCCCAGTATGACTGCCCTCCTCTCAGCTCCAGTGATAATCAACTACAAAAATGCTGCTCCTGAGGATGCCTGCCTAATGTGGTCTTAAAAATTCCCACACTGGTCATCCGTTCTACAGTCTGCATCACTCCAACACATCTTCTGAAGTCAGAAACTATTACATCTCATAAGGTAGACCTTTCTTAAGACCACCTCATTTTTTTTCCACAAGCATCTTCTTATCCCCTTCACCCAACCCCCTATTATCTATAAAGGACTTAAAAACCTGAAGGTTTTCATCTAAAGATTAGTATTCAGTCTCCGCCTAGGGAGCTGGAAACACACCAGTGTTAGAATTCACAAAAATGAATTAAAGGTAAGATCATATAGAAAGACAATGTAACCCACTCACTGCAGATAGTTTATAGACATTGCAACACAGCAGTAAAGACAAACATCAAATTCAATGTTCAGCAGCAGAACAGGCTTCTCAGCCAAGGGTATACTTTGTCTCACTCAAATGATACCACCTATGCAGAAAAACTATGCAAGGTTTGGATTTTTTTTTTTTAATATTATTTTTGGTTTTTAAAACTGAGCAGACAGAGAAGCAGCCTCATCCAGACAGTCAGCTTTCACTAGAACAAACAGGCTAGAAAGCTTTCCAACCGCACAATTAAGTGCTATTTTTAGAGCCTGTAGTAGCAGGATGAGTTGTATTCTTGCTCTCCATCCAACAGGGGAGCAATAAAAATTCCATCTTTGTGTCAAAAGGAATGTTTAATATACGAAATTAAAAGCCAGCCACTTCTGTATTGGTTCATACAGGACTGGAAGGAACTGCAGTGGTTTGGGGAGACAAGTATACTGCGCTGTAGTACTCCATGAGCGTCACAACAGCCTCTGCGACAACAGGACATTCTCAGCTCATCTCCTTACCCTTTTAATTCGTCAGCTAAGCACATGCCAAACTGCTTGGTACCAGTTTCCATGCATCTTCTTATCATTAGACGATAACGAGGTTCAAAGACATGGAGTGGGCAAGGGATGGTAGGGAAGGCCATGGTACATACGAAGATGGGAACATCTTTATTCAAACTGCAAGATAATTGTTAAAAACAACATTCAGCTTTTTTCTGGGTACTGCTATATTCAGCCTAAAGCCTTAATACGACACTGAGTCGAGTGTCTTCTCTAGACTCATTCTTTGTACATGTGCACCTGGTTGAAGTTCGTCATTTTTACAAGACAAACATATTTCAGGACTCTTTCTGTTAGTACATTAAAGAAACAATCCCTCTAATTCTACCTTCATAGAGGAAAAGTCAGGAAATGTACACACATTTGGGAAATTGGCTATCAATACTTAAATACAAGTAGTAAGATTTTGGTGGTAACTTTTTATAGTAATAAAGTGCCTAAGAACTAATCATGTTCAAAGCAAGGTGGCAGAGAATTCCCAAGCTCAGTAAAGCCATTTAATTTTGAAGAAGCCCACTAATCCTCGTATTATTTTTTCAGGCTTAATTGCATGTTTTATTTTGCTTTTTAGCTGAGTTGTAGCATAAGATCCACAAGTTACTGACAACACTGAGCCCTTGAACTTCTCCCGACCTGAAGTATAACCCATTTGTAATTGGACTTCTACTCCCAGAAAATCTCCATTATAACTTTTAAAGCTATTATATTGTTTCAGAGGAAAAAGCAATTATCTTTATTTTAAGAATATTGTTGTGCCTCTCTACCATCCAAACATATTGTTTCTTGTTTATCTGCAACAAGCATGTTGAAAATACAAAACATCTGGCAGGTTCATTTACAAATTCATTCATTTTGTGCATTTTCATAAGCAAAGGAAGCTTCTTCAAGTAATGGAGATTAAAAATACATTTTTATAACATCTGTCAGTAGTAAAATGAGAGCCTACTTTGACAATTCCTTCATTTCTTCCTCATAAACTTTCTTCCTTTCAGATAATTCCTCTGGCAAGTAACGGACTATCAGTTCTTCTGTAAGGACGGTCTTCTTGTAAGTTCTGCTTGCCAGAAACTGCAAGGAAGAGTCAACTCCTAAGTCTGATACTGAGAAGTCAGATAACATCTCTTCCTCCCAACCCATCCCCTTTCCTAAGGCCAAACAGCATCTTAGTTCAGGATTGTACTGATTCCTCCTCCTTTCCAGCCTTCAGGTATCAAAACTTCCACTGTAGGATACAAAGTTCAATCCAGTGCCCATTTAACTGTAACTCCACGCCCTTTTTTTGGCAGAAGTTGTACTACCACCAAGAAAAGGCAGTCCCTCCTCGCTTTTGCGGAAGATATGTGTATTGTTTTCACCTAGAGCTGCCAGGCTACTGCTCCCCAAGAAGTACTCCACGTACAAGACACGTTACATCTGCTGGAGCCGAAGTTTTGGCCAAGGAGCGACCATTCCTCGTTCACCGCAGATAAGAGATATAGACTGGAGAGGTGGTAGGAATAGGGCTATGGTTGGGACTCCCCAGGCACGAGCCTGACGTGACACTGGAATCCTCAATTCCTTTCAGCACCAGCAAACCATGCGTGTCTTCCAAGGAATGACATAATATACTCTGGAGCAAATGAGGTCTGTGCACAGCTTGATGCTGTGGGTACTACTGTGTTGGAGAGCACAGAAAATCCCCGCATACGTGCTTTCAGAAGAACACAGCTTTGTCTTTTTTTGTTAATTAGGGCAAGGGCATACTTACTTCTGACAGCTTTTCTTTGCAGAGTGGGCAATACGGATTGTGGTCAAGGCAACGCTCAAGGCATTTGAGGCAAAAGGTGTGTCCACAGGGAGTGGTAACAGGTTCGTAGAACAACCTGAACACGAAAACATGGAACAAAAAAGCTAAGCTGCCAACAGAAACAGTGCAGATTCCCAAACTGTGGAAAGGAGTGACTAGGTCCAGCCACCTCTTCCTTTCCTGCTGTTGCATAAATCACAGGTGAGAGTTTTATCTAAGGATATAAAAAAGGTTTTCATTTTTAGAAGTGGCAAACAATGGAGAAAACCATGTATAACGGAGAAAAACACATCTGTAAAGATTTACCAGATGCAAGGTTCAAGAAAAAGGAACAGAGTAATGATTTAGACATTCTCTGGCAGGTTTTCCTTCTGACACCATGAAAACTTTTTCATAAGCTAGAAAGGCTTTCCAATCTTAATACCAGGTCGATGCAGGCATACCTCATGCAGAGGGAACACTCAAAGTCCGACGCATCCACCAGAGTTGTTGGTATTTCACTTGAAGTGACAGCGGTGTTTTCAGGCAAAACATCTGCATCTAAGTAGATAAGAAGATTATTATAGTAAATATTTAAGTATTACTGCAATTTAAGACGCTGTTTAAGTTGTTTTTCCATAAAGAACCCAATTTATCTCTTAATTTTTTTGAGTTTTGTTCCAAACAAACGTGTTTTCCATCTAAGTTTTAGACTTCCTGGCAGGAAATCTTCTGGAGAGCAGAAGATGATGTCTACGGCCAGAGAAAGCACTTTAGAGCTGAATACCCATGATTTGCTTCTCCAAAAATGGTTGGGTTTTTTTTTAAAGTCTAGTTTTTAAAGTACTCTGCTATTGCTTTCCCACCACCATCACCACTCCCACATCAGCCAGGCCAGATGTTTTAAAGTACATTAAGTCCAGAATTTAATTTGTTTACACACAGTCAAACTATTTCATCAGTGTTTATTATAGATTTCTCAGCAGGGGTAATTTTTCTTACAAGTATAAAAAAGCTTATGTTCTTCTAGACTAGGCTGCCGTGGAAATCCCATGTTTCAGACAGCTTAAAGTTTAAGGACTACTGGAATTGCATTAGCTAATATTGATTTCACTAGCTCAGAACTCTGCAAACACAGAGACAAAACACTTCACTTAAAATTGTGCCCACCCTGGTTTTTTGGAGGTGGTACGTATCCCTGTAGTTAACACACTTAAAGGGTACGGGCTTCCAACTTCACAGCAGCAGCATTTAAGCTCAAGAGCTGTCGGCTCAAGCTTCTGATGACATTTATCATTTATACAACCAGATTCTGAAACTTTTTACAATCTGCATCTTTGTTGCTCAGTGATGAGTTGCAACAGAGCCACGAATAATGCATCCATGTCCTTTTTATTAACCAAATTCTTGACCATTTAAAAAAAAAAAAAAAGCTCAGCCTTTTAAGTTAAGTTAAAACACTAGGATGTTTTGTTAAAGGATAACTTATGCTCAGCATCTGGTTTATCTTGAGCACAGACAGGATAGGGGAGAGGGCACCGGTGGTGTGTGGCCTACAAAGAAAAACAGCGTTATCTCTAACCTACATCTCGCATGTTAGCATTTGGTAATAGGCAGAACCTAACCATGTTAATTCTGCAAATAGTGACACGGCATTGGGATCTAGCACAGAGCAGAAATTAATGGTTATGAGTAAAACGCGATCTCTGGCCTTCGCTGTGAAGACACAGGCCGGTCAGATTTCACAATCTATTTACCGAGGCTGCAGTTCACAGGCAAGCACAGGGTTTTTCCCCTTCACAGCAACGTGACCAGAAACCGGCCACACAATGATCATTCGCAGAGGTGGCAGGCAGACAGCAGCACTTGGAAGACTTTAATATTTCAAGGCAAAAGTCAGATTTGTCAAGAAGGTGTTGTGTGTTTTTTTCTTTTAAGGGAAAAAAACGCACACTAATATAGCAGCATTTTAAAAACCCCTTTTAATCAATTATTTCACTACTCAGTGCAATACATTGCCTTCAGCATTTTTATCCCAGGGTACCAAAACCACTTTGGAGGTCTTTGTTAGAAGCTTGAGAAGCATACCAATTGTAAGCACAGCTATCAAGTGACAAAACTGGGAGAGCTTATTACCCTTCAAAAGGCTTCTTTGTTTGCTTGGAAAATGTCATGTAAAGTTGCATGTGACTGTTTCTGATGCCAGTTAAAGATTAGTTTCCGGGCTTACTGCATCTTTCCTTCATATAGAAAGACAATGAAGTTCAGCTATACCTCTGAGACCTAGAAAACGGAAAGGGCACCAGCAATACAAAGACTGAACTGTTAGTGGATTACACACTGGAAATGGCCCATTTGAGAAAGAAAACTAGTGTTCATGGAATGAATTGAAACTGCTCTGGAGTAAGGTAAATAGGCTGTTACAGCAGAAAACAGACACACCAGACAACAAAAATATTATTCCGATCCCCGTAGGGAATGTTTCTTTGACACCTATAAAAAGGGAGGAGGAGAAAAGTAGTTTATCATTTTACAGTATGTACAAAAGAAATCCCCTTTCTAAACCACAACACAAACCTTTTTTAGGAATCTTATTGGGGACATCCAAGCTTTGTAAATCTCTCATATCACTGGACAGCTTTCTTTTTAAGCCAGCCCCAGGTAAACTGGAGAGAATAGCTCCCAAAGACTTCTTGTTGTCTTCAAAATAGAGATCCAGAACATGATGGGAAACGGGAGAATCAGTGCTTCTAAATACATCAGATTCTTGGGACGAGGTTTTTGTTAACCTGAACACAGTATCCTAAAAAAAATAAAGAACAGTTATATACAGTATGAGATGATTTTGCTTTGTTTTTTTTCCTACTAGTTATATACATCAGCAATAGATCCATGTCCCTACAATGAGCTTAGCAAGGGAGAAAGGTCCGTATCAAAGAAGGCCACTCTCCAGTTGCATGAAATAGGGCCACTTCTCTCCCTACAGCTCCTGTCTCTAGAAATTATGTTCCTGTTACACTAAAATGCTGAGTGGGGAAAAAAGTCCACAAATAGAATCGACCCCCACATGAAGGCATCACATTGTTTTCTGAAGAAAGAGTTTCATTCTCTTATTCTTCTGAGGAAGCACATCCCAACAAGAGATCCAACAGCAATGGAGAAAACAGGCTTACCATGAAAATAAGTGCCTACATGAGTGCAGACAAAGACAATGTCACACAGATGAGACAGATCCTTGGGTTAGTTTTGGTGTTTTTATGTTGAACGCTTTTTACTTTACCTTTGAGGACCCAGCAACAGAGCTATCTTCCGCAGCTGCCTGTGTGTTTATGCTACTCAGAAATGCAGGTTTCAATCTTGTGTGGGATGTTCGACTAGAGAAAGGTGCTGTTAGACTATCATGCACATTTTCAAAGGCTGGGAAAAACATCTCACACATTATCTAGTCAATTAGAGAGAGGAAAAAAAGAAAAAAAAAATAGTAATTACAACATAAATATTTATGTTTGTACGAACACAGATACACAAACTTCACAGCTTCTGGATGCCAAGAAGCTTGCAACAACCAGGATATCTTGCATTCCCCAATGCCCACAGGAAACCTGAATGGCAGTCCCCACCACAACCACAGACACATCCCAAGGAGCTCTTCTGGTGCCCACCTCCCGCCCTGAAGGCCTCTGCTCCCCAGGAGCACCCGGGGCAGCAGTGTGTCGCATCCTTCTCCCGCCCCTACCCGTCTCCACTCTGACCCTCAGATCCCTGCCTCCAGAAGTCTTCAGACTATGCTCTCCTATCAAAACGGGTTAACAGAGACGTGTTTCAGCTCTCATGCTCTGCATCCATCTCCTCTATCCTCAAGCAGACTTCATGCCTAGCTAAAAGCTGTAGAAAGCTTGTTCCCCCTCTTACCAGTCCCCACCAAGCGCCTTGCCAAATCCCTGTTTCTTTTTTACAAAAAGCTGCCTGTACGGACGGTCACAGAGAACCTGACGATGGTTGGTTAGCACTAAGCGTGTCACTTATGGGAAGTAAGACAAACTGCTACAGGGACTGCAGGATTTTTCCAGGACAGGGCAGCATACAGCTCGCTCCCCTTCTCAACCCTCTGCCACTTCCCACTTAAAAGTGGTTTTCTGATGGGCACTAAAATTAGCAGCCTTGAGCCTACGACACCCAAGTGTACTCAAATCCAGCCGACATACTGCAAGTGTAATCTACAAACGGCAGTGGCCAAACCTACAGATTTGCAGTGGAATCCACAAATATACAATCCCTCTGTTTGAGGCATCAACCAAACCCAAGAGGCACCTTGCAGAGCATAATGTTAATAAGGTTTATTGGAGAATCTACTGAAACAGATTATCCTTTGGCTGTTTACTATCACCTGAAATAACATGACTTTTACTTAGCTGCAGGAGTAAGAGCAGCAAGATGGCCAAGAAGCGGCCAGTAAACACATTTTATACCTTTTGGGCTTCTTTCTTCATTGAGCTCCATTCAGGATTTAAGGCAACGCAATAGAGAAACTCCTTCAATGCTTCCTCAGTCCTTTCCAATCCAGAAAGAGCTTTTGCTTTCACATAATGGCCCTGTTCACACAAAGGAAACGTACAAATCTAGAGATCATTTCTGAAGTGGCAGCAAGAATCCAGCAAACAAACTTGGAAGTTCACACCATTCTGCAAGTGAAGAATAAGACCTTTTTTGGGTAACTGTCTCTGATCCACACAGCTGAAGGAAAGTCAGTCCCTTTTGCTGAAATAAGATCCCCCAGGAACCCACTGCTGCATCACCTCCTTCCAAAGCCACAGCTCCTTTCCTCAGGGGGGACCTGATGCAGAATGAGGAGGGGTATTTGTCTCCCCAGAGCCCGAGACTGCTACATATCCCACAGGGCGTGATACCCCAGAGAACAGTTTCACATACCAGGGCAAACTTAACAGTAATGAAGCTGCACGGGAAAGGCACTGGCACAGGGCAGGCTGGAGGTGGCAGCTGAGGGAGCAAAAGATTCTCCTGGGTGTCTTACTAGGATAGAGATGATTTTTCACCTATTTTATTTAGCTAGCGAAGACCAACATTATGAATTTAGGACAACTTACCAATGCTTAACCTGAAACCTTTTAGCCCATCCTACCTCTCCCATGTCCCAGAGTAACACATCCATGGCCAACAGGCAGGGCAGACAGCTTGGGGACAAGTCCTACTTTACTTGTTACTAGTAGCAAGAGAGGAATGCCTCACATCTCAACTTCCCCGCAGATACCAATTTGCGGTTCAAATCTGACTATGGAAATTACTTCCTTAACGATGAAAAGAAACTAAGTGCGCATTAAACATTTGCCTCTTGTTTATTAGGCAGAAATGTGCTCTGCAAGTCCACCCCTGATCCACGTGAATATCTCTAGGCTGTGCTGGAAGTACAATTTCACTAGTCTGAGAGACTGGTTAGATAAGCAGATACACTTTTCTATTCTTCATACTAAGGCCAAAAAGATCCGGTATCACGTAATCTTCCAGAGCAGGTACCTCGCTCACTGTTTCAATATAGCCCTTCAAGCTGAGGCCCATTAAGATCTTTGCCTTTCTACTGTTGGGAAGAAGGAGGCTTGTACCAAAAGCAAGCAACGGGCACTGTGTAGGACAGGTTAATTAACATACGTCATTTGGTGACTTGAACAAGAAGTCTCAGCACACACCGATCTCTCAAGGGGAGATACGTTTTTCTTTTCCTGGATGCAGTAAGAAGAGAGGTACTGTGAGGCCTGACCCTGACCTTGCCTTGACGCTTGCACAACCTCTGTAAAACCTTTTTAAAGAGGTCCTAACATGCCCGACATCACTGTCAAGATTACTCCACTGCACTGGGAAGGCTACAAGGTTGTTCGGCCTTGTCCTTTGGGGTCGCAAGAGCCATTTCCTCATCCAAGCTGCAAGGGAAGACTCAGTTGGGCTGTCTACACACAAAATACCTAAAGACCCAACACCAGAAGTTAGGCCCAGGCACTAGAGGCCTCTACACTTCAGAGTACCGCTGCCAACTTCCCTTTCCTATTTTCACGAGGCCCTGACGAGCATCGGATTGAAGGGTAATGTCCAGGCAGGACCTTGTGCAGAAGGCAGGATCCAGACAGGACGGCATCTGTTTCTATCCACCACATGAAAGTACAACTGGAAACCTCTCCCTGCCTCAGAGAGCCCAAGGACCTGGTTTTCATAGCAACTGAAAAGAAACCAACTTGTCTATTGCTCTAACGACTACAGTGGACCCAAGAGCTTCACCAGTAACTCAGCGAGCCATTACATTTCAGTTATCAATAATCCAAAAGGTACTGGTAGGTGAACGCTTGCCTCCCAGGAATTACTCCCAAAATGAGTTTAATTTTATGGTCAATTTTTTTTTTTTTTGTTTAACTACACAGCACATGCTTGAGCTAATCTCTGCCCTGGATGAGATGCCACAAGATACAAAACAAAGCAGATGCCCAGAACTCCTGGAGAACATGGATTCTGGATCAGCACAGCTTATGTGGAAGTTGTCACACATACACACAAGCACAAGTGAAATGCGTCTGTGACGCTGCTGGTTGTGCCATGATGACAAATTTCATTTTCAATTAGCATTCTTCAGAGATGTGATTAATGAAATCTTTATCCACCTACGACTGACACGCATCACATTTCCATGGATTCAAGGCAAACAGAGAAGACACTTCAAGAAAACATTTGAACGTGTGTAATTCATCTTTCTCCCTCTGCACAGAAACCCAGCCAATGCCACCCAAGATGGACTCCTGACTTGATGAGAAGTGATCCTAGACAGAAAAGCAAATGGGAGGCAGAGGGAAGATTATGAACTGCCTTCAAATAAGAAAGGTTTTAATGGGTGACAAGGCAGATAACCTTCAGAGACAAGTACCTAACTTGTCAGAAACTAGATGCTTCAGACAGCACCTCTCTGCTTGCCCCACATCCTCCCCAGCTGGAAACAGAGAGCTAGCTGCAGCCCCTTGTGCTGAGGCAAGTGGCCGAGGGGTTCATGCAACATCTCCTTAGTCTTCACAGGGAAGCCAAGGTCTACCTAAAATCCTTCCCCAAGCAAAGGTAGCACCCAGGGGCTTTATCTGGTCAAACCTGTGCTGCAGTTTTGCTACTGATGGGTGAGGGACTGACTGGAGGCGTAATCCTAGGTGGGGCGAGCTGTCGGACACCCAGTCTAGCCTCAGGCAACCGGCGGTAATGACGGGCACCACGTGCTTCTTCCACTTCTCTCTCATAACATCATTTCTGATGCTTCCTTCAGACTGCCCATGAACCAGTGCTCTTTGCAGCACTTCCTTTCGTTATGAAAAAAGATCCCACCCCCCTCTATGAATCACCATGACACAGGTAGGAATCACAGATATGAAGTCTTAGTATTAAAGGTGGAAAAAAAAAATCCTGAAATCAATCTGCGGTGCTCCTCAGAAAGACACATTGGCCAGCAGGCCATCAAAGCCACCTGCTGTCTAGGACACACCATCCCAGAGGGAACTGCAGGGCCATCCCGGGCTGCCAGAGCCTTACGGACCCAATTCTGCTGCCAAGCTGCAAGCACTAATCCCAACAAATCAATGGGCACCAGCACAAAACCACATCACCGGCTGCCCACCACTGAAGTCACACTGGCTGGAGACACACTAAGGACCTTCCAAGACTTGTCCTCTGAAGAACTTAGCTTTTGGTAGACATTCCCAGCCCTGATAATGCCACGATGTTCTTCCAGTGACGCCCTCAGCAGCGCTGCCCCAGCACAGACAGAAGCCCCAAGAACAAGCAGTTTTCATTTTGGTCTTTACAACATGCAAGCACCGTACCGCAGGCCAGTGGGGTTTGTTTCGGCAGAGGACGTCCGCGTCATGGAGAGCTTGCTGGTAGTTTTTCATTGATGTACAGAGTTCTGCTCGCTGTGCTATTAATGAACACTTGCAAGGAGCTGGAAAACAAAAAAGGTTACAAGGAACTCCATTAAAAGAAGCACTAGTATGCGTTAAATACAGTAACCTAATTTCCAGCCAGAGTAACCTAAAAAGCACTACTGCACAATCGTTACATTTATACTCTCTTGTAATAGAAAAAAAAGCAATTCTTTCCTTCTTTCCTCCCCAAAATACACTTCTCTCAGCCTAGAAACAACCTCTGTGTTTTATCTAGCAGGACAGATTTCATATTCACATACAGGATGCCACCTGCTCCTTCCCTCACCTTGCTTACAGGACACTTAAGAAAAGAAACCCCAGGCGTTTCTCCCCTCAGTGTGGCTTTGCTTGAAAGAAATCACCAACGCAGGACTTCAGCTAAAACACTGCTGTAAGCCACTCATTAAGAAAAATGCATGCAGCCTTCACATTTCGCATCTGCTTGCCACCCATGTATCTTGCCCTCCTCAGGGCAGGCAAACCTCTCATGATCACACACATGCCTCAGTACCCACACATTCGTGAACCATTCATTTTGCGTGGATTATGAACATCTCAAGCATTATTATTCCGTCCTTTCCTAACGTCTCTATAATACATTTTAAGATGGAAATCTTCCTCCAGCATAACATTTCATAGAACCACAGAAAAACTCTGGCTGATCCACGTTCAGCTTGCCCACCAGGACCTCCAGGTCTTTTCTGCAGTGCTGCTGTCTAGCCCAGCCCATCCTGTGGCACGGGGTTATTCTGTCCCAGGCGCACTTGCCTTTGCTGAAGGAGGCAAGACCGGTCAGCCCATGCCCCAGGTTGTTGGTCTGAATGGCAGCCCTGCCCTCCAGCACATCAACCCCTTCTTCCTCACCCAGTCCGGTGTCAGAGACAAACTTGCTGACAGTGCGCTCTGCCCGCTCATGGAGGCTGTTAATAAGGTGTTGAACCACGTCAGCCCCCTTACCAACACCTGAGCAATGACACTGGTAGCCATCTGCCCAGCGGCCCTCAAGCCATTAACCACCACCCCGTGCCCCTGATGGTCCGGCCAGTTCTCCACCCATCCCACCTCCCCAGCTCAGCCAGGAGGATGCTGTGGCAGGCTGCGTCAGCAGCCTTGCAAGAACACGCTAAGCCTCAAACGATGCTCTGCCTTTGTCCACTAAAGCAGTTATCTCATCTTAGGAGATGAGATTTAGGCGTGATTTGCTCTTGGTCACCCTTGACGTGCATGTGCTGGGAAAGACCTCCGGAGGGCTGGAAGCTGGCTGCGGGATGGTGGCAGCTAAGCGCAGTAACCCTTACCCAAATGTGAGCTGGTTAAAACTGTCATAACCGGAATTAAACTTTAAAAAGGCTTCAAGGTGTGCCGAGAGACAGTACTGCCTCATTTCTACAGGTTCTAAACTTCACCTTCAAGCTAGCTCTCAAGACTTTTCCTGCAAGTGTCACCTCCTGCAAGTCCCTATGCAGGGCTCTCATCTCTACCTCTCCTGCTCTCTCCAGCCTGCTTTGGCTTCGCTGTTTGCATCTCACTTCAGCACGAGCATCCTAAACACATCCTCAGCAACAGCACGTTGCCCATACGAACTCTGGGCACGTGTGCACATGTGCATGGACACGAAGAATAAGCACGTAACTGCTGCAGGTGCCACCACTCATTAAGTTCAAGCACCTACCAGGAGGGATGGCCCAAGATCACGTCCCCCTCTCACCTCCTCCCCTCCCTTGAGCTGACGCTCGTGCAGCAAACCAGGTTCGCGTGGTTGCACAGAGAACCAGAGCAAGGAATCAATTGACTGAAAGCTAATTCAATAAAAACAAATAAATAAAAAGGTTTAAGAGGATCAGTTTCCCCTCAACTGGTTCACTGTACAGCCATGCAAACGCGAGTGCCAGAATAAGGGATGAGAAAGAAAGAAGCAGCAAGGGCTCCTGCCTTTTTTGGCTGTAGCGTGGACTGATGCCAGATATACTAACTGCAGAATGACATACCAGGGGTGATGTTGCCCCACTGGTCTCAGACAGCGATGACTAGAGACTACACCTGAAATCAGGAGCTCTGAAAAAGCTAGTTCACGCTCTGGGGTTCTGTGTGGGTGGGTTTTTTTTTTTTTGATTGGTTGGTTTTGTCTTGGTTTGGTTTATTAACTATTACACACGCAGACTGCTGCAGTGATGCACATTTCTAGCTGATAATTCTTAAAAAGACTGCAAGTTAAATGAAATTGAACACAATTAGCCTAAGATCTTCAGAAGCAAGCTTTTTTTTTTTCCTTTTATTAGACACTCAAACATGAAATTATTTAATTTAGCTACCACTTAAACAGTCTGTGCCTTCTCTTTGTATTACATATGAACGCATACTCTGCATTTCCATCATCGTATCTGCTGCAGGGTATTTGTGCAGAGTACGCCGAGCGGGGTAGAGGCAGTGAGCAGCGGTAGGTGCCTCAGCAGCCAGGCAGGGCGCTGGGTGGGGTATTTTTTGGCACCACGGGGGAAAAGGAAGCAGTGCGAGATTAGGGGGCAGGCGAGCCAGCTTCCTGCTTCTGTTCCCTACTGCACACTGCAGCCACGCTGACGCTTTTCAGTACACAAGTCAGCACGGTTCATACATTCAGCAGGCTCAGAGAGAGAACAGCTTCATCGGCTCTTTTTCGGGATCTTGTCTCCACTGCAAAAGTTTGAAACAAAAAAAAAAAGCCACCGCAGAGCACAACGGTACGGCAAAGGCTGCAAGTCCTCACGAAGCAAAGTCCAAAGGCTCTCACAACATGAAGGGAAAATAACAAGCTACTGAAAAAAACCAACCCCGAGGCAAACCAAAAAAAGCTACATGTATTCAGGGCCTGTACCTCTTGTTCACTGTCTCGATCAGAAAGCGTAAGGTGTGGCCCATCTTAATGAGTAACTGGTGAGGAACATTTAGTTAACAGAGAGAAAGAAGGGGTAAAAAGAACCCCAGCTTTGCTAAAGAGAGCAGTATTTACGAGACAATAGTATAACAGGGTTTTCTATAGGGAGATGAAGCAGCTACACAAGATGCCATAGCTGGAGCGGTGCCCAACCTCCTTCATTCAAGCTCACCCACTCGGAGACACGGCGGCACAGCCCGAAAGCTCCCCGGCTCCGCGCCAAACCTGCGCATCCCCTCGTCCCCAGCCTCCTGCTGCCGGTGGGACCATCCTTGGAGGGTCCACGGCTGGTCCCAGGGCAAGGCTAGATGGACTGAAACCTCATGTTCTCTGTCAGTGGAACCGTGGCATCAGCTGGCTGACTCCAACTTGGGGTATGTGTGGAAGCGGGAAGAAAAAGTGAACATCCAGCTAACAGCCTAAATAACTACAGAGTTTCTGTAAGCACTGTGATATTAAGTTGTTCCACGCCACTGCATGTGCCATGGTGAAAAAAATTAGTAACAGAAGGTGGATGGAGAGGGCTTGAGGGCAGAGTTTGTGAATGCTGCTAGATGCCGGTATACTATAACAACTGTCAAGTTTATTTGGAAAAAAAAAAAAGGAGTTGCACAATAGCCGATAGTTTGTTTTAAAAAAATGCACCCATTCTTTCTTCTGGAGGTTAAAGAAAAAAGATTTCTTTTATGAAATGACTTCTTATTTCAGGCCAAATTAAAAAAGAAAAGCGTAGAAAATTTTACTGTTTTCACAATACCAGCAGATGGCATTTCCTGAATCAAACTCTTCTGGGAGCCTGCAGCTGCACAGCAAAATTTATGTCCCTGTCAGCATCAGGGATCCACTGCTGAGGCTCCCAGGATCTGTGACTCCAGGCGTCCGGGACACAGAGACTTCCTCAGAGCCGCAGGTCCTGGGAGCCTTCCCACGCGGCTCCCTTTCTCCCAGCCATAATCCCACGGCACCAGGCAAACCCCAGCCCAAGCAGCACCCCAAGCCAAGGGGCTCGGTGGCTCTCTGCCTCCTGGACCCTCCTTGGACCACCAAGTATTGCCTACCCAGAGCGCGGCTGTCAGTTTGGATTTTCCAAAATCGTTAACTTTCTGCTCACGCCACCTTTGCGCTCATCTGCAGATGTTTGTTAGATTGCGCTTTTACTTACGCAGAAGCTAACACCCAAAATTACTTTTCCAGATATGCCCAAGCATTCAAGTTTTAAAAAAAACTACGCTGCTTGAGTTTGGGAGGTTGACAGGAGAACAGGACTCCCCAAAATCTCCTTGTGCCAAGAAGGCAATTAGAGCAATTAAGAGAATTTGCCAAACTGACCGTAGATCGCTGAGATTTCTTCCAGGAACTCAGCACAGAAAGAACAAGTTTAAAGTTGCTAGAACTCCCTAATCCTCCTTATCTGACGTTTCTTCCTAGAAAAGCACGTTTTATTCAAATCTACTTCAATCCTAAGCATATTTCCTGAATGTATGAGCAGAACTGAAACAGTGTCACCACAAAACCACCTTTCAGCCTCGCTAGTAAGAGTCAGCCTGCGCGGGACTTCAGGGGAAAATTTTCTCACATTTTAAAGAAACTTCTGCCCCTGGAGAGAGGAAGAAATTTAGCTTGCTTTGTTACGTTATGCATTCAATTCTGAACAATTCAGTATTGAAAGCCTTTTCATAAGCTTGAAAAATAATATGAAACATTTATTTTCATTTCAGTGAGAAATTAGCAAGATTTAGTAATTAACTGAATAGCAAGCTAGTTTTTCTCCTCCAGACTTCATGCACACATGACAAGTCCACATGCAAAAAATGGATGCATAAGGGTTGTTTGGTCAGGGGGTGGGAGGGGGAGAGTTGCACAGAGGAAGGAGCACGCTTGATAAAATAATTAACAGAAGCAGTAAAGACATTCAGGACATTCAAATAAAACTTCATTCCACAGCAAAGATGAAAACCAAAGTCAGCTTCCCAAAACTGATTAAGAGGGACAATGAACATGGTGGCATACTTGCAATCAATCCATGTTTTCTCACTTATCAGTCTGCCTTAATTGGATTAATAACTGGATTTAAAAAGTAATTAATATTTTCTAAATATCATGGATTTTCCTCCCTGCATTTCCATCACTGGCAGTCTTCAGGAGGTGCAGTAACCGAAGACCCCAGCGGAGGCGTGCAAGAGGTTTTAGCGCACAGAGGATGCAAGGAAAGAAGCCTCTCCCTCCGTAAGCCCACTCTTGCAACCAAGCACCCTTCCGCTGCGATTACGAAGTAGGCACTTGCAAACAGTACTCTGCAGGCAAACGTTAACACCTATTTCCACCAGGTGACCAATGCCGGCAGACAGAGCAGCGTACGGGTTTAGGAGCTCTTGAAACAGGCTGTGGCGAGGAAGAGGAGGAGCACAGGGCACCACCATCCTCTGCTCGGAGCCTGCACCATCAGGCAGCAGCTGGTTTGCACCTGCAAAGGCCTTCATCCACACTCACGCTGCCCACAGCCAGCGTAATAAAACACATCACCTCCTCTGATGGAGTCTATCTCCCATCAAGCTCTATTTATTTTATCTTATCTTCATGCAGGTATGAAGTATTTTTCTTCATGTTTTTCCTCCTTCAGAAGTGGCCATTACAAATTTCAAAAAGCCACCCTAAGCCAAAGTTTCCTCTCCCATCACCTCCACAGGGAAGCCGATTCAGACGCCACCAGAGAGCCCCAGTATGGGTCATTTGCGCTAAGCAGCTCCAGAGCTGGTCCAAGCCTGATTGGGATTTCACCTCCACGCGTAACCTAAGCACACAGTGCACCAAGACGAAAAAGCAGAGGAGATCTACTTAAACCGGGGTGGACAAATTGCAGCCACCACTTCACTAGCAGAACTGAAGCAGCAATGCTCTCCCCTTGCCTTCCCATCCAAAGGGACAGGACATCCACCCACCTGCTTCTTTGCCCTGCAGCACGCTTACCTAAGTGTTCTCTGGTCTGGGGGACAGGGACACATCAAGAAACTCCCTCGTATTACCACTTGGACTGAAAGACAAGACACTGGTGATAGATAAGCTGGATATTTCTTAAGACCATACAATTTTAAGACTGAACTAACTTCTCTCAAGGCCTCTGTATTTTGCTGTTCAAAAGCCCAGACTTAAGAACACAGATTTTTCTGTGCCAGACAAAATGCTTTAGATTCCCAGCAGTTTTATTTCAGGCTCAGTAAGTCCTCAGCTAGGAAGCTCCATATGTTATTTAAAGCTGGACTATCATCACCACTAAGCACAGCTAATCACTACTCCCATCATTACTCAGGAGAAACACCGTAAGGAAAGTTATATGCTACCTGGAAGGACAGCTGCCACAAAAAAGGCACAGCTAACTTTGCACCCTTGCTTTCGCGTTGTACCTCTAGCCTCATGAGGCAGAAGCATGCCAGATGGATTACATTAAGCTACGATTTAGTTTGCATTTCCACAACTGCAAAGCCAATGATAACCTTCTTTACAAACCCATTAAGTGATGAATTGCATGGTACAGCCAAAGTCCTCAATTCAAGAATTTCCCAGCATAGAGCTAAGTGTAATGTATTAGATCATTGCTCCCTCCTATCCAAATCCTAATCTTTCAACGTTTTGATGCATGCTACACTTTCCAGATAAAATAGCACAAATCAACACCTCCTCCCTATATTTTCAGTTCCCACTCTACCCTTTGGAAATTTGGGCACTGCTTCAGGTGATGTACCCCAAGTCCATTTGTGGCTGCTTGGCACTAGTATAATAAAACCATTACGTACACAAATGTGACTCATTTCAATGCTCACTAGTTCTCCTGGCATTTAGTTTGGGGTTCAGGTAAGGTTTCCTACCAAATCCTTAGTCAGAACTGAATTATCCTCTCAAACAGCAGGTACAAAGACTGTCCCAGAGCAAGGTGCCTATGGATTGAAGTATGAAGACATAACAAGCAAGCTTCAAAACCAAAACAAAACACCCCAAGAGGTCAACCCCCTGCCTGATCTCCAAAGCACGCAAGGAAAAGTCCTGATGCCCCATAGAAATGTGAAGCCGCGCTAGGTGCGCATGAACCTGCAATCGCAAGGAGACTCCAAAGGCGTGTTGTGCTTCACAGCCAGGCGGGACCAGCCAAGCAGATCTGCCATGATCGTAGTTAACAAGATCGATTTACAGCCAGATTTTCTACCATAATATGACTTTACCGGTGATAACCTGGTTGCCCACTTTGTCATGATCACTACGTGAGCTACATTTCTACCAGTTATTCTTCAGGTCTCTAGAATCTTCTCTTTTTCCAGTTAAAGCTTATTTCAGCCCAGAACTTCTGACTCTAAGTTGCAAAAAGGACCTTCTTGTTTCTCAGTTATTATCTCACTGCTTCTGTCCTCAGAGCCGATCACTTAATACATTTGTAAAAGAGAAAAGGAGTGGTGTAGTATCCTACTAATTTTAAGATTAGGAAGTACAAGTCAGTTCTATAAATGTCTCCTTCCAAAAGGAAAAGACATCCTGTTATACTTTATCACAGCAAAAGAGAGAATATGCTGTTTGAGGGGACTTCAAAAGTTCTTCAGACTTTCTGACACGTATAGTCCATTCTCTAGGATTGCTGAAGTACTTACATTTATAGAAAATTACATCTGGGTTACATACATGGTGGGGGGAATACTCACCCTATCTTAAGTGGTACATAACTAAGTTACATGACCAATGTTAACTACTTAAGAAAACCCACACCCAAAGACTGTCTATGGTACAGCACAATGCCTCCTCCCCTTCATGCCAGTGATGGATAAGCCTCCTGTCCACCACAGCCCTACTCTCGCAGCCCTGCAAAGCCCCTGCCTTCAGCGGACCCTCTGCAAGCAGAAAAGCTTCCAGAGATCCAAGTACAGGATCTGAGCTTCCAACCGCAAGCTCTTTACAAATCAGGAGTAATATGAGCTCCTGCTGCGATGTACTTGACACGTTTCCAGTGGTATCATATACGAAGTATTTACTACTATTTTTCAAGCACTAGCTCAGTAAAAAAAAAAGGAGGGGGCTGAGGGACAGAAGTCTGCAAAATATTTTAAGTTTAAAAATAACACTCAGACTACTGCAACTGTCTCCACGTAACCTTGACTCCTACTTTTACACATTTTTCTGCCCCTGTAAAACAGAACAAACAGGTTTTGGAGACATGCTTTAAGCAGATTCCAAGAGGCGCTTTTACAGAGGGATGGGAAAGTTCCTTTTTTAGCACAAATCCTCTAAGCAGCAAGCATCTACTATTTTTTGTAGCATGTAATTTCAGAAAGACTACCTCTCATTCTTCACTTAGAAATCACTCTTTCTTCTAGGAGCTACAAAATTAAATATTCTTCTGATAAATTATTAAAATGACTGAACCATTTGCTGTTCCAGGAGTCATGACAGCTGTCTGCCATGGGGTTTTTGGTTGGTTGGTTTTGGGTTGGTTTTTGTGGGGGGGTTTTTTGTGGGTGTGGTTGGATTTTTTTGTTTGGGGGGTTTTGCTTTTGTTTTTTTGTTTTTGTAATGGCTGGTACAACATCAAAGGCTTACTTCTTTACTACTGGAAACTAGAAAGTGTTCCCAAGATCCTGTGAGGAAGGAAGATTCAGTCAACCTCTTTTTTTCACCACATCAGAAAAAGACGACCAACCTTATCTTCTAATAGCAATCTTCTAGAAATAGCGTACAAAAGAAGAGACCATTAAAGCGTACTTAATACACGTAATTCACATATAGGTGCATGTGGATGCTCTCTAGCAGCTTTCTTTGAACAACACAACTTCAGTGCAAGTGCATCACTAAGGAGCACAAGCCCTTAGAAAACAGCAGCAGCATTAATAAAATGTGGACTATGGCACCAGTCACTTTTATAGAAGATTTAAGCACAGCTTTCAAAACAGTTCAGCAGCTTCCCCTTGCAGACAGGGACTCTGCTTCTTCTGACCTTGACCCATGACGAACACAGAAACCCCTCACCTGTCAGGTCTGCAGAAAGAGAAATCCTAATCATCTTTTCCCCCCCTTATCTGAAACAACCCAGAAGCAGGCTTGGAAGAAAAACGCCCCAGTAAATAATTTTTGGGACATGGCAAAACGCTTGCCCATAGCTATCTTACTTGTGGCTGTAAGCACTCAGCTCAGCTCCCAAGAACACTTGGTTGGAAGTTTACCTATGCCACGCTCCGAGAAGCCGTGCGACCCCACAACCTGGCATTTACCTAGCAGGAAAATCCATAGCAGTTGCTCTTGAATCAACTTGCACTGGAGGTCTGTAGCTTTAACGGCTTGACAGCCAGTATGGAAGGTCAAGAGATGCAGCAAGACACACTTATTTTCTATGTGCAACACTGCTAGTTTTTTTAATCTGTTTAAGAGTTACAGATGTAAAGGGAAGGCAGAAGGGAAGGAAAAGCCAAAGATACACATCAACTACCCACCTACCTCGCCAGTACACCAAGAGTAGCATAATTGAATTTGTTTGTGAAGACGCTGACGAGAACAACTATCTATATAAACCAGAGGAGATACAATAGGACAAGAAGGCCATGATGGTTTGCAGATACTCTACACCGAGGTCAAACCATCCCACTTCCCACCCAAGCAAAGCAGCAGCAACAAGCTCAGGAGCACAGAGGCAGCATCAAGCCCCTCACCACGCAAACTCGATGCTTGGCATGGGAGGGCGATGGGGGTATGGTGACCCCGAGCAGGTGAACTCCCACCACACTACCTAAAACAGCCCAGTGAGCAAGGCTAGGGAGCAGGAACCAGCACTGACACCGTCCCAAGAAGCTCCGTCTGCTTGAGAACAGGTGTACTTTGGCCTGAGACCTCGTCCTCGCGCGCCCAATGCTCCCTTTACGGCTCTTTTCTACTGCCTCCTGGCCTGCCCTGCCCCTTTAATTCAATTCTTCTGAAGGAAGAATTTGAAAGGTGCCAGATAAATTTCCATGAATTGCTTGACCACAGAATAAATTAGTGCTGAGTAGCCACATTAAGCTTTCTTTTAGATCGGGCCAATTTACGGTGAACCTCTGCTGGGATGAGAGGGGAGAAACCTCTCTCCCCCCGAGGTACGGCCAAGAGAGGCAGGTCCTCTTTCCACCAAAGCTCAGGAAAGCTCCTACATTTTGTTTCTAGCAATGCTGCAAACACCATGCCGTGGGCTGGGGGTCAGCACGTGGCTCTCCACCCCAGGAGATGGGAGACGGAGCATCTCCAGCACCCAGGCAGCACCCAGCAGCATCTCCCTCGCTTGCCCTGCAGCACACTACCTCTGACACTACGTTGGGCTTGATACAAACTCGCCTCCTCTCTTTGGCCTTTCCTGTACCGTTCTTTACCCACTGGAAACGGAGATCCACACAGAGGGCTTGGGAAAAAAAAGCCCCCTTTGCACATATGTCCATCGTTAATTCTATCATGTTTTTCAAACTCTGATACAGCTGAGCTTTCTCTCCTACAAACTTCTTCTGAACCCCTTGGGTGGAAAAAAAAATTAAAACGCTGGGCAATTTGAGCAGCTACATGCATCAGCTATCCCCCCCCGGAGAAACTCACTTCTGCTCAAACAGAGCCCATCACACCAGAAGTAAACAACCACTCCGAGAGATCGCTGCGGCTTTTACTGCTCTCCAGAGACAGTGACGCTTCTCAGGCTTGGCAGACCCCAAAGGGACACTTTGCAGCGGTGAGTAATTACGTGCCAACGTGCCTCACGCAGAAACGAGGTGTCCTGGCACGCCAGGTCCAGATAGGACGCGTGCCACTCTGTCGGGAGCCAGACGCGATTGCACAGCACGCAGCAGGCAAGCGAGCGCCTGCTTCATCGCGCCGCGGGAGCCGGGGCACGGCCATCCCTCCCCACCCCAAGAAGCTCGCTCGGGATTAGGGCGAGGCGGGCGCAGCGGGGGCACGGCCCTTCCCCGCAGAGCCGCAGCCCTACGCGGAGGCGTGAGAGACCACCCAAGACCCGTAGCTGCCGACACAGCTCCGGAACCGGCGCCGTTACAAAAACGGCAGCCAGAGAACTGCACCGCTGGGCTTTTTACCTCCGAGCAGGCATCTTCAGGCTTATTTACAGGAGAGGCACAGGACGCTAACAGGCTGTCTCAGTGTGAAGAAGGGCACAGAAACGCCAGCTGAAGGCATGAGCCACTGCCACCCAAACCCTCTTGCACTCTGCGTGTGTGTCTGCTTACAAGCACTCCCTCACCCCGGGGAGAGCTCGGTCTCCTTCAGAGCTGTATAGCATCTAATTTTAAAACCAGTAGGCTAGCACAAAGTGTACAACAGGCTCCTACTTGGCCTGCATAAGACAGTGTTTTTTGATAAATACTGTTCCCTAAGAGTGAACTTTGTTGTCGTGCTCCCACCCCCACCATGATACAGTCTTTGGCCATATAAAGTTATGCATGGCACTTGGGAAAAGCCCTGTTCATTGTCTTCCCCGTGAAGCAACAGCCACCTGCTACCTCTGTAACTGGGAATTGCTTTCTAGAAAGAAAAAAAAACACAAAACCAAAACACAATCCCAAAAGCGCATCCTCAAAATACCCACATTAATAATTTGTCACTGAAATCTAGCTTCCTTTAGTGTCAGGCACACAGCTTAAAGGGTCTGTAAGCCTGGCTACGCAGAAACAACCGTGCTCCTCCTAGGCACAGTCCCTCCAGAGGGCATCTCCGTCAGAGAGCAGCAGGTGAGGGGCAAAAAGGTGCAGAAAGCACCTTACTGCACAAAATGTTCCAAACCCAAACAAAAAAAACCCCACCAAACCAACCCTGCATGCATATGCGATAATATATTTCAGTTTAAACGATCTAAGAGTTCATATAATCAGAAGACCAGTTAGAGAAGGGATGGCAGAGGAAAAGCCCACCTCTGACACCCCAGCTCTCTGAATTGCATTTCTGTGGGGAACAGCCCCGAGAGCGAGATTTGGACAATACTTCATATTATGATGGCTGCACAGCATAAAGCTTGGCATAAAGAGCGATCCAGCTGGAAACAAATGCTTCCTTTCAAGCAGCCTGACATGTGCTTGCTTTGAAGCTGTGGTAATTAGATACCTTGCAATAATGAGGGATCTATTCCAATGTCTATGGCAGCAAAAAAAGCCAGCGACTTTGTTTAAAACAGCAGAGATCACCAAGCTGTGGGCATCTCAAGAGGACTACTAGGATCAAATAGTAAAGTTGATTTTCTTAAAAACAACAACAAAAAACCCCACACAACCACACTTGAATCCATAGCAGACTCTATCAGAGCAAACACAGGAGCAGTGCTGGCATTGTAGATCCAATAGTTAAGGACAAGAGACGAACATGCTTGCTAAGAGTAAGCTTTTGCAAGACTAACTAGTTCAACTGGAAAAAGCTGACAACTTGAAGACATGTAGACCTCTTCTGAGAGCTGAAATTAGGAGCAAATATTTCAGATTGTACTGGAAGTAAGTGCGCTGGCTACATGACAGGAGCCTGCTATAGTTTAGACTTGAAGCACCTTGAGAACTAAAATGCAACTCAGAAGACAGAAGGTCACAACCAGAACGAGAGAAGTGACTGCTAACTGGAAAACTTGCTTTAATATTACATCACACAAAGCCACTCGTTGCAGAAGGAGCAAGAAAGTACTCTACAAGAAACACCAGTAAAAAAATCCCACTGAACCGTGCGTCCTGCCAAGAAGCCTGGAGTTCTACCTAACTTTATACAGCAACTGTATAATCAATGTGTTCATGTGCCTTCAGTCTCTAAAAAGAAATCAAAGGGATGCCCATACCCTTGACTCTCAATAGTAATACATAAGCATTCGGAGATCAAAAAAAGCAGTTATTTTCTCACACATTAAAAGTCTTAAATACCTGACAGTGGCTCATAAGCATTTCAAGTTGCCCATATGCTAACACTTAAGAGGTCCTGAACAGTTAGAAAACAGCCATGGTTTTCTTTCTTTTTCCCTGCTATTTACTGCAGCACTTGGCTGGAAAGCAAGAAGGCAACTCCAGCAAGCCAAAAGGCAGTACCTGATGAGCATGTGGTTAGAATTTCACAACACAAGGCTCAGACAGCAGTTCGACCTGTGAGAAACGGCATCGGCACACACGAAACAGGAAAAAAAGGTAAAGGGGTGGGCTGCCCTTCAGCAACAGGAATTTTGATCCACTGCTGGGATGTTACAACACATTAGTCTATGGTTTTAGAATTTCAAAATCTAGCAAGCTATCTGCTATTATTTTTAATTAATAAAAAAAAAATAAGCAATTTTAGCATCACTGACAGAGCGAGAAGTTTCTGAACAGATTCCCAGCGTGCTTGGGAAATCACAGAAGACAAAAATAAGGACACTGCAAGGGAGTTATCTCAAGACGCACAGCAGCCATGGCTGGAGATACGTGCTCCAGGGCCCAGAAGGACAGGCTGTGTGAGAGCACCAGCAGCACACTACGGTCCTCCCTCTCCCTTCACCTCCCTGCAGACACAGCAAGAAGCCGAGAAACAGTTCGCTAAAGATCATGTCAAGCACTTATTTCATTGACGAGATACTATTTTCCCCAGCAGTGGGACCCTGAACCCAAAACGTTAAGAGTCTCCCATAGCGAAAACTCACTGCATCCACCAGTGACCTACATCAAGCCTCTCCCCTCCCTCTGCTTCACCTTCCTTCTTCAGCTCTCCGTCCTGCCCTACTTTAACAGAGATTACTTCAGCTGAACCACGTAATAGTTTTACAGGGAGACTCGGCGAGGACTGAAAACTTGTCACATCTAGCTGGAAGAGTGGAATAAATAGCAGAGCTAATGGTTTCCACAGCCAGCATCAGCCGCAAGTCAACAGCATGCTATGCTATCCCAAACTCTTGTATTCCGGATACCTGTCGTGCAACCACGGCAAAAAAAGAAAGCGAGTCGGGGACTAGCATAGTGGTGCGTTTCTCTCCGCAGCGGCCAGCAAAACAATAAAAAGGTAAAAATTCGCAGTAATTTGTCTCCAGATGTGAAAACTAGGAAGGAGGAAAGCACTTTTACTCAAAGTAGGGAAGGAGCTCTTCCACAGAGGAGAGCCACAGCTTTCTCTACATTCCTCTCCCCAAGAGATTTACCCGCAGGATTTCGCCTCTGTTAACACGACCGAGGCTTTCTCCCCCCCCCCCCCTTCCTCCCCAGTTAAGCCGGACACCCATCACGCCGAGACTGGAGGAGCGGCAGATCCCGGGGGCTTTGCCGAGACCCCGGCTCTTCCCAGCCCCGCGCCTCCCTGCCGGCGCTCCGGCCGCGCGGCCCCGCCCCCGCCGCTCGCAGAGCGCACACGACGGCAGCGCGCACACACACCCGCTACTACACGGCTACAACCGAGCGAGCAGGAGCCACCTACTACTCGGCGCAGAGACTGCAAACAACCTAGTTTTGAAAAACTAAGGCTGCCATGGGTTTGGCAGAGGAGGAGGGCAGACCGTGCCGTTTTTATGTAAACCCAGGCTCTTCAGAGGCTGCTCTGCACGTAGAAATACCGCCTGCCCATAAAGAGCGTACGCTCACAACGCGGGCGGGCTATCTCCGCAAGTCAAAATGCGGATTTAGCTCGAGTATTTTGCACAGTGTAAGATCAATTTTCTGAGCCTTTATGCCTACTGATATTTCATCAAGTGTTTTCAAAGGCTATGCTTTGCTGAAGATGCAACTGCATGCAGCTGAACGAATCCGATCCGCACACCAGTTTCTTCCACGAAGCCGCGGTAGGGCTTAACACGACCACTACTGCGTATCCTTTACTAAAAGATGGTTTCCCCACAAATAGGAAAGCGGGTTTTCTAGAAATACTGCATAATGAGTCATCGACTGCAGGCAGTTAAACGCCAGGCACCTTCTGAGCAAGGACAAAAATAACAGCGGAACAAAAATAGCCATTCACTCGAGGGGGGGGGGGGGGTGGGGTGGTGAGGAGACCCGCTGGGAGGATTCATTCTCAAAACTTCCCCCAGCTGCCCTCTCCCACCCTTCCCCACAAGCCCCCTCCCCGCCCGGCTGCTGCGGGGCGGCAGCCCGGGGGCCGGCGGGCAGCGCTGCCCGCGCCTCGCCCCCTCCTCCGCCGCCCCCTCCCGCTCCCGCTCCCCCCGCCGCCGCTCACCCATCTCCAGGGCCTGGTTGTACTTCTCCAGGGCGGCCGGCAGCTCCTGGCGCTCCCGCAGCGCGTCGCCCTCGGCGCGGAGCCGCCGCGCCCGGCTCTCGGCGCCGAACCACTTGTGCAGCAGGTTGCCCAGCACCACGTTGACCCGCGGGCGGGCGGCGGCGGGCGATGGCGGCGCGGCGGCGGCGGCGGGGGTCGTCTCGGCGGGGCGGCGCGGGCGGTGGCAGCGGCCGCAGTCGCCGGGCTCGGCGCAGCGGCGGCAGTGGGTGTGCCCGCAGTGCAGGGTCACCGGCTCGCACAGCAGCCGCCGGCACAGCGGGCAGGCGAAGAGCTCGGGCGGGCGGCAGCACGCCGGGTCGCCCAGCCCCTCGCCCTCCGCCCCGCCGCCGGGTCCGCCGCTCCCCCAGGGCGGCAGGCGCAGCTCCTTGTCGCGGATGCTGAGGGCGAAGCTCTCGGCCAGCTCCCGCAGCTCCTCGGGCCGCAGCCGCGCCAGCCGCGCCGCCGCGCCGTAGGCGTCCAGCGCCTCGGCCATGCGGCCGGCCCGCGCCAGCGCGTCGGCGCGTCGGAGGCACAGGCCCCGCTCGGGCTGCGGCAGCCCCGCCAGCTCCGAGCCGTAGATCTCCGCCGCCAGCTCGAAGTTGCCGCCGCGGAAGGCCTCCTCCGCCACCTGCAGCATCTCGGCGCAGGGTCCCCCCGCCGCGGCGGCGGCGGCCCCGGTCCCGGCGGCGGGGGGCAGCGCGCAGGGCCCCGGGCCCAGCTCCATGCCCGCGCGGCGCCGCCGGCCCCAGACCGCCCTACTCCATGCCGGGCCCGCGGGGCTGCCGACTCCGGCTCCTTCCTGGGAGGGGACGGCGACCGACGGAAGGAAGGGAGGGAGGGAGGGAGGGAGGGGGCGGGTCACATCGCTGCAGCAGGGGGGCGGCTCCCGGGCGCGGAGGGGGGGAGGACGGGGGACGACGGAGGGGTGGGGGGAGATGGGGGGCGGCTGGCACCGCCCCCGCGGGCCCGGCTCCCGGCTTATGTAAGGGGCGGCCGGTTGTGTAAGCCGCCTCCGACCGCCCTCCCCCGGGGCGGGGGACCGCGGCAGCGCTCCCTCCCTCCCTCCGGGCCCGCCCGGCGGCCGCCGCCGCCAGGTGCCGGTGCCGCACGTGCCCGCGCGCCGCCGCGCCGCCCCGCCCGCACGTGCGCTCGGCCCGCCGGCGGCGGCGGCTCCCTGCTGGGGCGGGAGCGGCCGGGGGGGTTCCGCTGTGCGGCTCCTGCTGCGCTCGGCCGCTTCCTTCCCGTTTCCTGGTGCCGGCCTTAACCGCTTCTTCGCCGGGGCTGCCCGACCCCCCGCTCCCCTCCCGCCGGGCGCGGCCGCGGCGCTGCTGCCGCCGCCGTTGTCGGGTCCCCCTGGGCGCCGCCCGGCTGCCGGGCGCGGCCCCTCCGCGTGGGGCGGGGCGGGTTGTGTTATCGGTTATTGTTTGGTTGTATTTCCCCGGCGCCCGAGAAAGCAAGCACGTGTCCTCTCTTAAATTTAAAAAAAAAAAAAAAAAAAAAAAAAAATTTCCCAAACCCCACAACTCTGAGAAAAAATCCTTTTCTGTAAGCGGCAGCCTCGCCAGCTCAGCTTGGGATCCGCGAGTCGTGCTGCGCGCTGGCGTGTGCATCGGCAGCAACAATAAAGATAATGCAGCTGGAAGTTAGTTAATCATGCGTGAGTCAGAAAGGAATCCAACTTGCTCCGCAGGAATAACAGGAGTAAAAAAGAAAAAAAAAAAAAAAAGCAACGTTTATTTTAGACGCAGCTGTAAACAAACGGTTCGGAGGAGCGGAGAGCCTGTCAGTCGGACGGGAAGGTACCCATTTCCAGCCGCTTCTTGGATTGCAGCTGGACAGCGGAGGGTGTTTTGGTCATCGCCCCTCTTCTGCTAGGCCTGCGACCCCCAAATGACGGCCTCTTGGCCCGTGTTAGGAAAATCTCGTTCCTTCGCTATTGCACCAATTAGTCTTTATAGTATGAAATTGTATCAGCTTTCTTAATAGTACGAAATTTTATTAAATTTCTTAAGATAGATATAGTTTACACCATATACTGCATAGTCATGCTTAAGTAAGCGTGAATAGTGACGACCAAAGGCCCCCAGCTCACGGCAAGGAGGAGAAGGACAGCCCCTACCCGGAAGGTGAGGACCTTTGTTTCTCAGAATCTCAAAGCCGACCACGAAGGGTAAAGGATAGTCCTGGACTAGCGAGGTAACGCCAGCACCCTAGCCCCTCCGACACCGCTGTGAAACCCTCCCCTTATCTGGCATCATAGATAAGTAACTGCAGCATGACTGACTCCGGGGACGTCTAGATCAATAAAGAAGCAGGCGGATGATGATGCTGTAGAATTATAGTTGCTTTGCAAAACGGTAGAGTGTGTGTGTGTGTGTGTGTTAAGTTGTTCCACGACTGGCCCGTTTTACACTATTAATGTTTCTAATAGTGGTTCTTTGAGCCATGCTCACTGGTTCGCCACTTGCACCACCCTCCTTGGCCCAAGGTTGCTAACCAGAAGCTGGCCTTAGCATCCCACCGCTATTTCATCATTCTTGACATTTTCACTTGGAATTAGGATGGGATTGAATCCCATTGCCATTTTATCAAAGTCAGCCGGGGACATGATTCATCACACAGACAGAAGCGGTGCAGCTAGTTCTGCTCCGCCATACCAAGGACAAGCCACGCGATCCTGGACGGACGATGACAATGTGGACTCACCACCTGAGCCACCCCCCAGCGTTATTCTCTGGTTCCTGGACCCTGACAAGGAGCGGCAGCGCTTTTGCCGACTGCCCCTGTCCCGCTCCCTCGGCCATGAGGCTCGTTGGCTGGGAACGCCCCAGCAGCCCTCCTCGCTTTCCTGCAGGAGGCACCAGGTGAGTCCGTCCTGCCACACCACCTTTCCTCACGTGTCTTGGGATTGCTGCGTGACGGCCCTTCACCTCCGGCCATCCCTTCTGACGGGCGGCTGGGGGGGCAGCAGCTCAGGCGGTGGTATCGAACGCGGCCAGTCAGCCCCTCCGGGTGCTGCTGCGCTTGTGCCGCGCCGCGCCAGCGTGCTGCGATGGCTGCGGTCCTTTCCTCATCAATGAGCAGCGGGTGCTTCTAGAAGAACCTACCACTAAGTGAGGCTACAACTTTATTTAGCAACGCGATCAATAGTCTCTTGGCATGCAGCCTCTATTTTTTTCAAGACATCTATTTGTGAGGGAACAAAATTACCTCGCTGCTGTTCAAACTGACTCAGCGAGGCATCTTTTCCCTTCTTCCCGTGTACAGAACTGCTTGCCACTGGCGTCTGAGCACACCTGCATCGCTCTTCTCCTCGATGCCTATTTTGGGGGCCATGTTCTTTTGCGAGTCGTCTTGCTCCAGGACACTGTTCATTTGTACGTCTGGCCATGGCATTACCCTGCACTTGTATCTGCTGTTTCCCTGTCTGAGCAACAAAGCTGCTTTGATGCAGCTCCCTTTTGCAACATCGGTAAGAATTCACTGAGCCACGGACCTTGGATGGATGATGAAAATGTGGACTCACCACTTGAGCCACCCCAAAGCATTAATACTTTGCAGGAAAGAATGATAAGAAACAGAAGGAAAGAAACTAAAGTAAAATTATTAATGATCTATACTTAAGAAGCTCATGCTTCTCACTGAAATTGTCGGTAGTATGCCTACCTCAGCAAATGTGACATAGGAGACTCCTGCCAAGAAGTTCTGGTGGAACAGGTGCCCCATGACGCGGTCGCGTGGTTTACGGCTTCTTGTCAGACGAACTACGAGCGACTGATCATGACAGCCACAAAGCAGAATGGATTTTTCATAAAGCATCTGAAAGCCGGCTGAAACACCACAGTTGATTTATAATTTTTATTAGAAGAAAAGCTGTAGCTACTGCGTAGGATTGAAATGTTGCCTACTGTAGGAGCTGAAGGACCTCCTCTTGTACTCACCAAAACCACGGCAAAACTTCTGCGGGGTTCATCAGCTTAACCCCCCGCCCCGGTCATCCAAAATCAGCCACTATGTGGCAGGTTGTTAGAGGTGCTCCCCGTTAGCAGTATTATTTTTCCTGTTAGTAGTGTGCTTCCACTTAGGAGCGGCTTCATCACCCTCTCGCAAGCAACATGCAGTTGCAGAAGTCCATCCGCTTTGCAAGGGGAGAATTACACGTGCTTACTCCACTGAGTCACTGTTACACGCTTCAAAGTTGACACGAGGTTTCCTTTAAGTTTGTAGCCTAATTTTCAACTTCTTCCGGAGGCCCGACTTTCCCAGGGTTTTCCCCAGGGTAGAATTTTACTTGAAGTTTGAAGAGGTAAGAAGGAGATGAAGCAACTTTGAAATAACAGCATTTACATATTTGGAGGGCGTTTTAATTCCTCTAACGCATTGCTATTCCAAGGTAGTTTGAAGTGTTAAACTCCAGATTGTTTTGATGATCTTGTGGAGGAAATCTGTCTTTTATTCTTTCGGAATAAGTTAATTAGAAAAGAATGATAGGATATAATCAGTGCACAGGCACACACACACGTACCAGACTAAAATGTTACCGACGTTGTAAAGTCAAAGACACAAAAATTCGGATACAGCATAATTAAGGCTGTGTATGCTCATTTAACTTGTCTCCTTCGTGCATTAACCTGATACAGTTTTAATTAATCACATACTATTTTCTCTACAGGATGCACGCCTCTTTCAGCGCACAGGAAAGCAGCTACTCAGTCAATGGGCATCCAAACAATCACGTTCTCCCCGGTCACTGTGCAGTCCCCCGTACCTTTTCATTTGTATTAGTCATACCTTCCTGCAGGAGCAGATTTACACATTTCCTCATGTGCTTTTCTATAAAATCCAGGGCTACAGCATCAGAATATTGCACAAATATGCGCCCATTTTCTCAACTGCTTTTCTCCTTCCCTAATCACTGCCTCATTTATTACAGGCTTTCCAGCTTTCAGAAGAAAAGGTCACTGTATGATTATTACTACTAAAGTCTTTGTCAGCTTAATGAATTTCCCCCAGCTGAAAGAGCAGAAATACTTTTTTTTCTTTTTTTTTTTTAAAAAAAGCCTTTTTTCAGAAGTATCATTTTTGTAAGAAAGCTGCACAGTAGTGCCAGTGATGAAAAAGGTGCTGGCTAAAATCTATTGATGTAAACATAATGAAGATTATTTTTTCCCCCCGGAAGAGGTTTAATATGTTAATCCAGCTACTGTGAAATCACAGGAGCTAAGACTGTTTCTGGAGGTTCTCATGCTTCTTTGCAACATCCCAGACAGGGAGATGGATCTTGTCCTTTCAGCGTGACACGTGTATCGTGTATAAAAGATACTATTCTTAAAACTACATCCTGCATGGGCTGACTGGAAGATTAAATAGCTTAATAATTGACCAACAAATCATTAACACATCCTATGATGCAAAAGCAGCCAATTAAAGTGTACTACTGGATTCCCTTCCGATAGCTGCCGCGCAGAGCAAGCACCTCCTCTCTCCGAGATAAGCACTGTTAAGAAAATCCCCTTCCCTAACTATTATAGCTATCATTCTTTATAGTATGAAAGTGTATTAACTTTGTTAATATGTATTAGTTCACATTATACACTACATTGTAATGAGGAAGTGGCATTTTACTGGAGGCTTTGGGATTGTTCACGCTTAAGTAAAACTAAAGGACAGCCCAGCCCTGGAAGCAAGGACTTTGCTTCTTAGAAGCTTAGAGCTGACCATGAAGGATAAAAGATGCCCCGGGACAACCAAGATACCGCCAGCATCCTACCCCCTCTAACATGTCTTTGAAACCCTCCCAGCATCATCTGGCCTCACAGAGAAGTAACTCTAGCAAGACTGACTCCAGGGATGTTTGGATCCATAGACAAACAGCAAGAATGCGGCAAAAATCTAGTTGCTTTACACAGTTTTACTATGATTAGTAATCTACTGGGTGTTAGCGATTAGTCAAATCGTGTGGTACGTGAACATTTGCAGGGTGTAAGAACCCTGTGTAAAACCACATTCAGGGTGCCCCAATTTGGCTGGGACACCTCCCGCACATGAATAAATATTTACTCTCGTAATTCCCCACTTTGCGTCCGAGCCTCTCCGTTGGCACAGGCCAGTTGCGAATTTTCGTGACAGCACCTGTTTCCTAATCGGAGGGTTAGAGGGAGGGTGACACCAGCAGTAGCGCCCGGTGAGCTGGGGAGCGGCTGCTGTCCTGGCACACGCAGCTGTGGATGCAGTTAGCTCATCCGAAGGAGGTTTCTTTCCACATCAGTCGCTTTGCTGTTCCCTAGCACAGTCAGGCAATCTTTCAGTCTTGTTCGGTAAGCATCAGCTTGGATTTTCAGAACATCACAAATATTTTCCATTGTGCTAGTTTGCATGCCTGAAGAAACAGCAAGACCTCTGTTTCGCTCTGTTGCTGGCGCTGTCAGGGCTTTTGGCAGGCTTTTTGGTTGGAGCGAGATGTCCTCTTGTTGGGCGCTGATCTCCATCCACCTTTGAATACCCAGGGTCCGTTTGCCCACCGAGCAGAAAGGGGTTCTGCAAGCAAATCCCTGGTGAAAATGCATCAAGTTACACCTGTATTGCAATCCCTGTTTGAACTGTGGCTTAGCAAAGCCCCACTCGCGCTCCTCCAGGCTGCTGCATGTGCTTAAGTGCAGCAGCACGTGGATCAGGCGGAAAGCTAACGGCCCAAGCATTTACCTCACGTGGGTGGAAAGTGCTGTCGCCCAGGGTCATGTCGTGCCAGGGCAGCCTGAAGTTCAGTGAGACGACACGCACCATGGCAAGGGACCCTTCTGGCATCTGGTGCCGAGCTCGTTTTAAAAAGCAGGACAGCACACTGCAGTTGGTGGCATCCCAAATCCCTTCTGGTGCCAGCTGCCCATGTGGGTGGTTGTCCGGCCGGATGGTGGGCACAGCAGGTGGCATCTCTGTGGGTGCAGGAGACATCAATTGCCAGCCGGGGGCCGCTCCCGTTTCTGCAGCACTGCACAAAAATTTTTCAGGGAGATTGGCTGCTTTGGAAATATGGATGGGGATCAGCATTTCTCAAGGTACGCCCTCTCCTGGTCCTGCTAGGACATCATTATCTTCTCAGATGTTTTATCCTACTCTTGTCATGCGTGACTTTTGCGTACATATAACCTTACATCTCTCTTTTCACACGTGTCCTGGTTTTGGCTGGGATGGAGCTAATTTTCTTCCCAGTAGCTGCTGTGTTTTGGATTTAGTACGGGATTTGGTATGTGAAGAATGTTGATAATACACTGATGTTACTAGTTGCTGCTAAGAGATCAAGGACGTTTTCCAGCTTCCCAGGTTTTGCTAATGTGCAGGTGCAAAAAGCTGGGAGGGGTATAGCCACTACAGTTGACCCAAACTGGCCAAAGAAAGTATTCCATACCATAGATGTCATGCACAGTATATAGTGGGGGTTGGTCGGTGGGCCGGGGGCCTTTTCATTAATTCGTGCTTTTGTTCGTTCGGCTGTTCGTTCCCTCGCTCGCTCTCTCCAGAACTTGCAGTTCCAAGATCGCTGCTTGGGATCATTCCAAGATCGCTCTTGGTGTCGCTCCCAAGTTGTTGGGTGGTGAGAAATTGTGCATGGTTCGTTTTATATATTCTCTTATCATTATATTTTATCATTATTATTATTATTCATATAGAATATATTTTATATCTTTTTCTTTGCTGTCCTGGTGAACTGTGTTTATGTCAACCCATGAGTTTTCCTTTCCTTCTGATTCTCCTCCCCACCCCACTGGGGAGGGGGCAAGTGAGCAAGTGGCTGCGTGATACTGCGTTACCAGCTGGGGTTAAACCACGACAACATGGCTTTTTTTTCACTGAGAGACATCTTGTTTTCCAACTACTACTATTAACTGAAAAAGGACCCCTTGAAATGCAGCACTTTGTCCCGTTTCAGAAGGGATTCCCTTACAGTTTTACAATGTTGATGTGACACCGCACACCAGCAATTCTTCTCTGAGACTGTGCTCTGGAACAGATTTTCTAGGAGCCTGGAGAAGGACATCCTGGTGTTGTGCTCGAGCATCCTATCTGTGATCATGGCTTCCCACAGTTCGCGTGCTGAGGTCCAGGTACTACCCTCATTAATAGCAGCGTGGGTCTTTTGTTTCGGGATTGCTGCCTGGAATTCACCAAAGGCAAAGCTGGACGTCAAGCATGAATTTCTTTCCCCACTTTAAAATTTTTGGTATGTTGCAATCCAGCATGAGAAAGGCAAATAACGTCAATTAGACACACACATGAGATACTGTTTTGCCTGCAAGAACTTTCTTGTCCTGTTTTGAGCGCTTCTTTATTGTGAGTCAGCGTATGACACATTTTCATGAAACTCCCAGACATTATACTACAAAATTAAATGATGGGGAGAGTTGGGGAGAACACGATGAAGAGCTGATGGCGTCAAGGCTGAAAAGAGATCACGTTCCTACAGGTGGAGAGCAGCACAAGGTCTTGTTCCCTCGGAAGCTACCGATCGCCCTCTTCACAATCCCACCCAAGGAATACTCTGGGAGTCCATGCTACAGCAACCTGATTTTAATTATAAAGTGATTTGTGGTAAGGTGTTCAGCGTGGGCCCCTCACAGAGCACCTGTCACCTTGAACCTCGTTGCTATCATCAGCTCAAGCATTAGAAACCTCCCGATGACATCCCTGGCCCTAAAAGTCTTGCAGCCTACAAAACGCATAGGCAGGTTGGAAGATAAAATTTGGAGAGTATGTAGCAAAATAATAATATGTCTGTTGTTCTCTGCCAGTCAAGAGCAGACAGGACAAGGCAAGTTTCCACCTCCTAAACAATGCGTGTTTGTCTTTTATTTTTCTTTTTGGCAGAGGCAAGCATTGGAAGGGGAGTGTAGTCATTTTTCGTATTTTGATTAAAGGCTGATTTTGTGTCGCCTTAGCAGAGCGGGCTGCTCCAGTGGAAAGGTCAGCCATCCTGTACTGCGGGGTGCGGCCGAGGGGATGAATTTCATCAGCCCGTCCAAATCAGAGCATCTCTATTTCTGAGTCAGAGCCTTCAGTTTTTCCACTCAGCGGGCTGTGCCGTGGAAACGTGTGCTCAGGGAAGATCACCGGATGGTCACTGGGGGACTCGCAGAGAGAGCTGGCTCCAAACATCTCAGCCAAGAAGGCAAACTGGATGTTTGCTGCCCCAGGAATGAAAATCCACATGCCAGGACTCTCCTGCAGCAGGAGGAGGCAGATGATGCCAAGCCATGACGAAGAGTGAGGTTATGTGGTGGGGATCAGCAGGGATGATGGTGTCACCCAGCCAGGAGGTGTGGTTGCACACATCTCCCCATGCTTATCTGCCAGGACACAGGCAGGACCACCTGCCTCCATGACTGGGGATCGGGGAGGGCGGCAGCACCGCAGCCACCTTCCCCCACTGGAGAAATGGTCTTCACCAAGGGAGCGTCCATTACCTCAGGAATCAAAAAGCCAGGCAAGCGGGGCTGAACAAAGCTATGGAGGAGACTGAGGGAGGTTTCTGCTTACACAGAAGAGGCGAGGCGGTAAGAGGACCTGAAGGAGGAATAAGAGAGTAACGAACAGGAAGGGCAGGAGGCTTGAACAACTGATGAGTGAATGGGCACCATCGGAAAAGAGACCGGAGCTGGAGAGCAGCCACTTCAGTCTTATGGGAACAGCACAGCTGAGACCGGGAAAATAATACAGGAGTGTGAACAGACATGAGATCTCATCTGGAAAACACAGTGCAAGCAGGAATAGAAATATTTAGACAAAGCCTGAACATCAGGGCCAAACCATTAGGAAACCAAGAGTACAGGTCTGAGTAACAAGAAGTACAGCAATACGGATGGTTGTGATCAAGTGTGAAAAGATCTAGCCTTTTGGCCATGGCTAGGTACCCACCAGGGGAGGGTAGGAGGACACATCATGACTTATTTTAGCTGTGGGGAGAAAGAAGGTAACAGCTGAAGCTGTGTTTGGGGCTGACGTCACTCAGAGGGGCACCAGAGAGGAAAGCTCTGAGGGACAGCATCCTTCTGCCCCGGGATGGAAGGGATTAGAAAGGGGAATCAGGAGGCAATAGTCACAAAGCTCCCATGGATGATAGGATGTAACAGCAAAACACATTGTGTAGGGGACAAAAACAGATCAGAGGAGACCTAAAGTAGAATTAGAAGAAAATAAAAGTGAGTGGCTCTGGGTAGCTGACGGCGTTCGGAGGTGAAGGGGCAAGGAGGAAGGAAGGGCAGCACTCCGTTGCGTGACGGCTGCAAGAAGTGACGTTTCCCACACAGGCTGGTGAGAAGCTGAGGGGAAGAGCAAGGTAAAGGGTAAGAGAAGGCAGGAGGCGAGAGGCTGCAGTCGCTGGGGAAGGAGAGGCTGAAGATGGCAAGCAATTTTAAGCTTCCACAGCAGCAATGCCATGGAGGGATGAACCACGACAGGCTCCTTCAAACAGCTGGGATGTCTTCTCGAATGCCTTTTTGCTTTGAAGAAATGAGCAAGATTCTGAGTGGAGAGGATTTTGAAAAAAAAAAAACCTGAATTCAGCCGCAGGACCAGAAAGATGGAAGAATGGAAAAAGATGAAAGTAAAATGCTTGCTTTGTTGGATTTTTTTTTTAACCTACCTGCACTGGTTTCATGCATTAATTACTGAAGAAAAGCAAAATCACTTTAGGGAGTTGGCAGCCAGAGATAAGGGTATGTGTGTGTAAGTTGGCTCAGATGCAACAAAGGTAATCCTTCATGCTGCTTTATTCAACATCTTCATCCAGATTCATTGGGTGTTACCAGCCAAGAAGATCAGTTTTAAGACTGATCTAGATTTTAAGGAAGCCAATAATAAAACTTCAAAGGATTAGATCAGCCCCTTTAATGAAATATCTGAAAGCAACTCTGTCTATCAAAAGGACTGTGCAAGCAAAATGTAGGTATTGGCTCTGTCATGAACAAATGGATGGATATTTTGTGAATCACTCTGGGAGCTGAAGAGCACTGGAAAGTGAATGCCAGTGTAATGCTCACCATCTCCCCAATTAAAACTAACGATTTGGAAAGAAGCAAGACAAGAAGAGAAAAACACTTCCGTGATTAATTCCAATTGCGGTGTGTTAGCTAGTATACAAGCAAACCTTTCGAAAATTGAAAGAGTGCAAAAATAGGGGTATGGAGTTTGTAGCCATTTTGATTCAAAGTATTTTTTAATTAATGTAGCAGTGATCAGAATGAGTAAAACCACGTTAATAATCTCTTCTGTCAAGATATTTAGAATGAGATCTCTTAAAGTCATTAAGGTTTCCAGTGAAATTTAACAGCTAGCAGGGCCATGCAGAACCAGATACGGTTTTCAAATGTGTGTGAAGCTCATACATAAAGCTCATTCTTCTACTCGTGCAACCACACGAGTGAAAATTTTGTAGTTTTTCACTCACAGAAACACACGGTACTTACTTTTAAGAGCTATAGGGAGATGTATATTAAATGGTCGTCCCTATAAAGTCCTGATGCGAAATAGCCACAGCTGACTGCTAAAGCTGACCATTAGTTTACATGTTATCACATGAATAAGCCCTTTTCCAGCCTACTCTCAAGCAACCTGTGCATGACACATAATCTACCTTTATTCCCCCTGCACACATAAACACATCTATTTTCTGGTTTTATTGAACTAGTAATCGGCAGACTCCACAGCACTCTCGTCTCTTCTAGCAGTCTCTTCTCCCCAGACTGCTTGGCTCAGATCCTCTATCAACATTATTTAGACAGTGTCTTTCAACTTCCTTATTTTTCTAGGTGGGGCGGCAAGCCCAACCCTTCAACAGAGTCAGCAGATTTCACGTACCATGGAGTCAATGCCAGCTAACCAGGTAGAGTAGCGTGGGCAGGTGTCATTGATGACTTACAACTACCTTCAAGACTAATTAGTTCCAAGGTGTGCTACACCTCACCAGGCAGTCAACTGGCTCACTTCAGACTGAAATTCAAACTGGTCGCTAAAAAAAAGGCTCGCAGTGTCTGGAAACCTAATCCTTGCATCTCTGGTTTGTCAGGTCAAAGAGAACAAACAGTGCCGTTAAGTGTGACTAGATGCGGGTGACTTACAGAAAGATACAGACTGCTGCTACACAGCTGCAAAATTAAAGGTCTTCTGGATACCGTGCCAGTGGTTTAGATTTACACCACAAGGGAATAAAAGAGCTCCTAATGTCTCTCTCTCTTATTTCAGGCTCAGTCAGCCTGATTTGATTCTTAAAGCAATTTTCTGGAAACAGAGATTTAGAAACAAAGGAGTGCAATTTTTTTACATTTATCCCTTTCCATTTCTCTTGAGCCCACATATCATGGGACTGACATACGAGGTCAAGGAAGTTGAAAAGCTGACAGTGCTTTTGCAGCGCATGCCAGGAACAGAGCCTTATTCCATGGAGGGTTACAGGAGCGGTGACGTACATGAGAATATTAGGAAAGGCAGAAACCCCACTGCTACAAGTCAGTCCCAGTTCTTCCCACCTCTAATGATTGTTACGGTAAGGTGCAGGATCCTCCACTGGCGTCTATGCCAGAACAAACATCGCATCTGATCTCCTGGCTGTAACAAACTGAAGCATCCCAAGTTTCAACAGATGAAGCTTGAAGAAAGTTTAGACTAGAAATAAATAATAAATATTTAATTGTGATGATAATGGAAGGTAATTACCTGTGGAGGTAATTAAAACCAAGACATTTTACAAAGGGCTGTGATGACTTCTCCATTAATGGGCCTTTGTAAATTCAGGTCAGATTCCTTCCTCACCCCCTTTCCTAAACGTGCAGTCATGGTCAAAATAGAGTCAATTCAGGAGTATTGTTTAATGACTGTGTGATGCAGAAAGACAGAAGAGATGATTACGGAGTCTCTGTACAACCTATGAACCAGCCTAGGACGCAGACCCCTAACGCAACTTTTTTCTAGCCTCTCTGTGCTTGTTCTGGTTGGAAAGTCTCTCTTGGAGTTGTGTGCCCATGTTTGGGTGAAGTTTCACTTGGGGCTTGCACAGCAGCATTAATATTGCCCTGTCTTCACCAGAAATCCCTGAGTACATGCCTAAATAACAAATGCTAGGCACAGGAGTGGTGACAATGCTTGACTCACTGCCAGAAGATCTGCGTAAAAGCATTCACAGCAGGGCAGCTTAAGGGTATTCTGATTTAATTTAGAACTCAAACATAATTTTTCTTAATTAACAAAAAATACTTTCTTTGTTTCCAGAGTCTGACCCTGGCCCCCCTCCCAACCCATAAAATGACCAAAAAAACCCCATGATAGTCCAGATAAGCAATAATGATGGAAGCTAACCACTACCCATTTACAAGGATTTTCTCTGTGCACATTTCACTACCTTCATGAAAATACCTTATGGCTTCTGCAGCTGTAAAAGGCTTATTACCAGAGTGGTTTGCGTTCCTACCACACACTGAACACCCCAGTTGCTATGTGGGTGTCAAGCTTTAATCAAGGCAATGCGTAGCAGCCATCAAACATTTACAGTATATCTCTGAAAGGCACAGCACACGCACAGTGCCGTTCAGGTGTGCCAGAGGTACTGTCCTCCAGTAAAACTGGGTCTGTAGCAGTGGTGCTCCAGGTTAAAAACCTGTCAATGAGTCAACAGCGTGAGCTGTCAAGCCAGAGGAACTTCCTGACAAGTGAAATTGCTGTTTGTGTTTTGCTCAGCACGTCACACCCAGTACATGTTACTTGGAAAACAGCGTGTGAGCAGGAGATCACATTGCCTGGGTACAAAGGTGCTGGTGGAAAACAAGGTAAGGAGGTCAAGAGCACAGCCAAGCAAGCGTTGCTTCGTTTGTGCCTCAAAGAGGGGATTCTGAGTGCAAGGAATTCTGCAAGGGGCCTTGCTTGCATGCCAAGGGGATTGGAGAGAGTAATGTTAATCTGGTGGAGAGAAAAGGCTAGCAGCAGACAGGATCACGTAAGTGTCCCTTTCTAGCCCCCTTGCAGTAAATGGCATTTGGCCAGCGTTTCACCTTCTGCATGGGTCACTTCATGGAACTACAACAGGCATATTCCATGGGCTCCTCCTACACCATATAACTTCTGCTTTCAAGCGAAAAAGGACAGAAAGATAAAGGTAAGAAGGAAGTTGAGGAAAACTATGCTTACTGCCTACCCAGACCATAATAATCAAAAAATGTGGATTAAAAAGGATCTCTGGAGATCATCTATTCCAAACCCTGCTCAACACAGGGCCAAACTCAAAGTTAGATGAAGGCAGTCACTCGAGAAGGTTGCTGCGTACAGCTGAGTTTCACACACCTCCAAGGATGGTGATTCATCAGCCGCCCTGGGCAGCTGCTCCAGCACTGACCCACCATGCTGTAAAGAGCCTCTTTTCTTATATCCAGACGGAGTTTGCCAAAACTTGTGACCACCGTCTGTCATCCTTGCAGCTCCAAGAACATTCCATCTTTTCTATAGCCAGCCATCCAGTAGGTAGTTGAGGAACATAGTCTATACAGCTGAGGAACATACCGTATATAAAAGGGATAGGAGGAGGTAAGTTTACACACTATGTGCTCCCCAGCAAATTGGTCCCTACCCTGCGCTAACACCTGGGATTGTTCTGCCCCAGGTGCTGAACCCTGCACTTCTTGCTGAGCTTCATGAAGTTTCTGCTGGCCCAAACCACAGGTTTTTCAATGCTGCTCTACCATCCAGCATAGCAAACTTTTCACTGCCCAGCAAGCAATTTAATGTCATCTACAAAATGGCTGAAGAGGCACTCTGGCTCATCATCCGAGATCAGTGATGAACATATCAAACAATACTGACCTCTTGTATTGACCTTGGGATGCTCCGTTTGCTACGCTGTGCCACCTGGACACTGAGCCATTGATTACTTACCCTTGAGTCCAGCAGTTCAGCTAACTTCCAATCCATCTTCCAGTTCCTTCACCCAGCCTGCGTTTCCTCAGCTTTCAAATGAGAGTCCTGTGGGACACCCTGTCAAAAGTAATTTTAGAGACAAGATAAACGATATCCACTGCTGTCCCCTTGTCTCCCGAGAGAAGGCAGCCAGGCTGCCCAGGTGTGATGCCTGTGGTGAAGCCGTGCTGACTGATCCCGACAGCCACCTGGTATTTCGTGAGCCTGAAAATGGACTCCCAGGGCACGTGCTGTGCAATCCTTGCTGCCCAGAGGACAGAGAGGAGGCTGACTGCCCTGGTGCTCCCTGGATACTCATTCATTAGTGTTAGCCTTTCTCCCATCGTCAGGCAGGTCTCCGTGATTTTCTACTGATGATCGGCAGCAGCCTTGCACTCACATCACCCTCTGCATGAACGTTCTCCAGCCCCAAGCATTTGTGAGAAAACCGTGCGCAGTATATGATGACTTGTGCAGTGCATTAATACACATACCATAACAGAACAGAATCACACAGATAAATTCTTGGAATTAAGCTTGGGGTGAATGGATTTCTGTGACGTGGCTTTATTTTGATGCATGTTCTTCACATACTTACCACAGAGTGAACTAGTGTGACTGTCCCTTAAGAAAGGCACCAAGCCCACTTGTGTACATCCTAATCCATACCAACCCCCTTCTCCCCAAAACCAACCTTGAATGTCAAGGTTGCAAAGTCACGGTCAAAAGCCCAGTAGCATTAAAGTTAGTGGTCTAAACAGGCGTGAATTTACAAAGATTGATCCTAGGGCTTTATTCATGCTGGCAAGTGATGGGGCGCAACAGGAGCTGATCCGCAGAGCCAAGGGCACTGAGGAAGCTGCATCCACACTCGCGGGGTTTCCCTTCAGACTGGCTGTAGCCCAGCCCCGCTCAGGGCAGGACACATCAGGTGCTCGGGCTCAGCTCAGGAGCCTAGTTCTCATGCTCCAGCATCAAGGCACACGAACCATAGAATCAAAGGGGTGGGTCAGCCCTGAGCTTCATTTCAAAGGCACGCTCCTCACCCACACGACAACTTGCACTAGGCAGTCTGTGATTTCATAGCCTCACAGCCAGCATTAATACCAGCTGCCCTGGACTCTGGGGAAATGTGCCTGCTAGTCCCGGCTCCCTAACTTGTCCCCTTACATCTATGCATTATGACTGGCTCTCCTCCTCCATGGCTCAACAGCTTTTCCATGCTTTGTTTTGTCCTTCGGGTCCTGTTTATATGACACTGCCCAGAGCATGACTGAGAAAAAACCCCATCTTTTCTATTCCTGTGGAGTTTTCCAGCCAGTAATGATTTTTCCAAAATGCCAGTAAGGTGAAGGAACGTGTATTAACCACGCTTTATAAGTGGAGAGCTGGTGTACAGAAAGCCTAAGGAAAAAATACTCGTCCATTTTGGAATGCCAGCTGAGGCACCTAAAACCTGATTTAGTATTATATTCAGATGACAGCCTTGACTGACTTCAGTTGCAGCTGTGATCAAACAGGGCTCATGCAAGTCATATCCCAAGGTCTGCGGTCAGAGAATGAGGAACCTGTCACCAGTGACCACTTGTGAGATGTCAGGGTTAGATGACATAATTAGCATCATGCAAAACCTTATGGCAACTGCTGGCAGATTGTGAGATTATCTTTTTTCTTTGTGCAGTTCTCCCCTCTCTCAGTACCCACCTTCTATCTTCTGCAAGAGATAACAAAGCAGAACCAGAGGCTTCTTACTCTTCTTCAAGACCCTGCTCAAGCCAGGAGCACCCATCTCTCCAGTACAATGAATGAGACATGAATTCTGTGAAAAAATAGCACGTGACGATGTGACGAGAATAACTCCTACACTAAGAAGTGTGGGAGAGAAGGGCAGGGGGAAGCCCCTAATTTCCCAGCCTTTGGTACCAGCTGTTGCAAATTCGGCACTTCCTGAATGTAAATTTCTAGACATAGGCCAAAAAAAAAGGCAAAAACATCAACTCCAGCATCCTTCACGGGTTCTTAGTGCAAGTCTTCAGGCTCTGTCAAATCCCTTGCCTCCCCCCTGTCTCCCACCCGGTTGATTTCAGGCCTATTACTCTTCCCTCCCAAGCATCCCTGAAGTGTGCAGTCTCCTTATCCACGCCTATATCCCAGATTGCCCCCAAATTATCCTCACCCCTCTAGTCCCCAGTGGCTCACCACTCGGGTCTAGCACCTGAGGCTGCAGCAGGCTGTTGCAGTGAGGAGCAGCGATTGATGCAAGAGCCCTCTTCGCCATTTACAGGCTGGGACAGGCCATACGCTCTACGAAGAATTTAGCCACCAAGCTTTAGGGCTTCTCCCAGTTTGTGTGGCCTGAATTCTTCAAAGATTTGTCATTTCACCAGTGGTTTTATCACACAAACAGCAAAAGGCACATTTCAAACAACAGAGTGACTTCACCTTCTCACTGAGTTTTAAGTCCTTCATCCCTTGCAAGAGATCAGCGTAGCACACCAAGGTTTTTTTCTCCATCAAGGGCACAACACAACCTAAGTAATTTTCCTAAAGGGTATTCCCAGAAACAGCATAACCATTTTAGCTCTTAGAAACAGTCAGCAAAATTATAAGTAATCAAAGCCAGAGATTTATAAAGCAAGCATTTAGGAAACCTAATTGCAGCTGGCACTATCAGCTGTACATCCTGTAAAAGAAACTGCCTCAGCCAAATGCCCTAAACTGCTTGTAAGCTCCTCCAAGTTGAAGGAGGATCCAGTCACACTGGCAGAACTCACCTCAAATAACACAGGCGTTAAACAAAGCAAAACTCAAGTAATCCCACGAAACCCCATGTTCCCTGACTGTCATCCATGCTTGACCTCTCGGGTAGAGCAGAGACTACGCTAAATCTTTCTGTGCCTTTAGCTCAAGTAAAGTTCAGAAAAATACATTACAAAGGAAGCCCTTAACTACACGTGAAAGTTTCAGGTAGCTAATGAAAGTATCACTTGCAGTCTGGAGCATTAGGTTGCTGTACCGATTGCAAACACATACACCTCTGACTGTTTGTGTGTCAGGGTAAAATTACAATAATGCATCAAATTAAGCTTCTGATAGTATTCAGCCTAACCGGTATTAGCTGTAAGCACTGGCAGCCTACATGGTAAGTTCACTCTACGTGATTGAACCCAGAGGTTACAATTGTCTTTTAAAGGTATCTGCTGATAATAGAGCCATTAATATTTTATTCCTGCTCTATCTCCTACAGGAACTTTTCACTGTCTCTAAACACGTTACAAATATCTTCAGTACTCCCAGCCTCATAGGAAAAGTTTTGTTTCAGGGCACAGCCATTAATAAAGCTTATCTGGCACATTGTCCCCTCAGCGATGGCTTCTTCACATCTGACAATGGCAGTTCCCCTCTGCAGAAAGCGCTCGTTATTCTCCCCTTCAGGGACAGGGAAGAAGAGGTGGATTGAAGGTTCGCGATTCATTTTCAGGAGGTGATACCTGTTTGAGCAGGATTGGCAGAGCCTGCAGTGGCGATGCCTTGTAGAAGTCCTCCCGAGCAATGATACCGCACGGACGTCTGTGTGCATTAGGCCACGTTGACAGTCTGGCCAGTTATGGATGCGATATCTGGACTTGGAGCAGAAGTCTAGTTTCAGTGTGCTGCCCAACCTCTCCCTTGAATTAGGAAGGGGAGAGGGGCAGGGGGATACCAGAAACTTTAAATGAAGAAGTTACTCCACTTTCCTTCCCTCTTGTTTCCTACCAAGTCACTTCTGTTTGTGTCAGACATCCAACTCAAACGTGGACAGGGAGAAGCACCGTAAGCATTCCACTGAAGAAACAAAAGTCAGGGAATTAACTCCACACTCCTGGCTCCTTACCAAATTTGACATTTCTGCCATCATCTCCAAATATGATTAGCGTGAGCTAAAGAAGATAAGGAGGCAGGAGATGACAACAGCTCCCCCGCTATAGCCCAACTCTTGGGATACAAGACTGGGTTGGATGTACGTGGCCATGTGAGATGGGCTCCACCTGCCTCTCCTGATCCTTCTCCTCCCAGTCGGATCACGCAGCGCTCGCACACCAGCCCTACTCTGCCGTGCCTGCAGCCACAGCTCACCGGTCTGAGAGAAGAGATGGGACCTGGAGGATCAGCTGGGACATGAAGTCAAGGCCTCAGCTGCTTTAACAGACAGTGGCATAGCAGCCTAGTATTATTTTGGTTCCTTTATATACACCAAAATGACGACAGAGCCTCAAGGTAGGAAACCTCCTCAGCTGGCTCCTGGCCAACTCAGACTGGTTTGTGTCTGTGACTGCATCGTCTTCTGGCTCCCCTCCTTCTCTGGATGTGAGCTTCTCCCACTCCTTCATTTCCCCCAGTACAGGTTTAGCCAGCAGTTTTACCCCTTCTCCTTTCTTAGGCTAAACAAGTTCTGCTCGCTGCCTGGGAGGTGGGCTCTTCGTTCCACTCAAACCCCAGCAGCCCCTCTCTGCATCTCTGCTAGACCCCCCCAATCACAGCTGATGAGAACTGGAAACGGGGTCAAGGCAAAGCCTCTCCACAGCTGTAGTCACCATATTCATATTTATTGGCCATTATTGGAAATATTTAGCTGGATACGTGCAGAATCAGGTAGTAGCTTTCTCACAGCCACGTTAGCTGCTGGCTTATAGTTCTTCATGAAAGCCTTCACATTGTTCTTCTGGTCTACCTATAGCCCAACTATATGCTTTCCAATGCAAAGTGTTTAAACCTGAAACAGTTCCATCTAGAAGCTGCAGAAAAGAGGCCCCAAAATAACAGAGGTATGAAATCTCTGCCAATGCTACTTCAGAACAGGAAAGGAGTGCACAGAGCAAATCTACCATGCTGTATTTTAAGCCTCAAATCCATCAGTAAGAGGATTACAATAAAAAAGTATCACTATCTAATGAAGTGATTTTTCTCTGACTGGCAAGCAATCATTTGATAGACCCTTTAAGTTGTTTTCCATCAGAAGGGCATTTCCAATAACCTATTAAGTCAACCCTAAACCCACAAAAACCAATTACAATTTACTGCAGTACCTTGCTCTCACACAGAGATATATTTAAATGGTGTGCTGAGATTAAAACCTGATTAGAACACTGTTGTTATCACTGGTCAGCTTCCAGAAAAATGAAATTATGTTTATACTGTCTAGTAGTCAAGAGGAGTAAAGCAACACACTGCCACTACTTAGAAAGCAAGGAAATAACACCTTTGCTCCATCTTTGCTATGCAGTCTTGTAATGCTTGATGGGACAAAAGTCTAGCCTACGAGAACCTATCCTGATTACAGCAGAGAACAGCAATAGCATGCATGCATGCAACCGAGACACAAACGGGAAACCCACCTACACTACACACTACTACACTTGACCTCAGCCAGAAGGCTGAGAACCTAGGTCCTAACAGCAGCCAAGCAAGAGTATACAAAATGGAGTGAACGGTGTGGAACTGTGAAATGGGGTGTGGAAGCCCCTTCCTCGTGCTGCCTCTTTCTTTCTTGCTGCGACTGTGTCCCTAATCCTTTTCCTCTCATACATCTTTAAATGCGTAATTTTAATCATAAATACATACCCCGATGGGTTTTACAGCAAAGAACTAGACTGAAAAGATAATGAAAGGAAAACATATGCTGGCAGATGAAAGAAGGTTGTGAAGTGGACAGAGGCAAACAAATAAAGGCCCGCTTTGGAGTCCTGTTGTCTCGAAAGTGTTTGCTGAGTCTTCTTGCTCGCTGCCTTTTCACAAGGACAAATGATACAGCATTGCAAACAACAGTCAGAAACCGAGGAAACTGAGTAAGTGCAAAGAGTTGACTCTTGCTCTACAAAACGCTTGAAGTAGAATGAGAGTAAAATAGGTGGATTCAAAGTGAAGCTTTGCGGTATGGCAGATTTCAAATTTTACTTGCTGTAAAACCTTACTGGAAGCCATTCAAAACATAAAAACAAAGATGCCAAATACAGAACAGAACAGCAATCATTTTTCCATAAGTGAATGGACCAACACATGAAACATTTGAGAAGTAGCTCATGCAATCTTGATGTTTCACAGTCACCACAAGTCATTTGTGATTGATAACAACTCACTGAATTTTCTCTTTGTGTTCCTCAAAATTATGGAGAACATTCTGTATTTCCTACAGCCACTTCGGCCCTTCTGACAAGGGAAGAATGACAGGTCATACTGTGGTATATCATCCAAAGGCCTCTCAGGACATGGGAAAGAAAACAATAAAACAGAAAGGCTGTAGACAGGAGGGGAAAAAGATCTACAAGGCTAAATGTTCCTATTTCTTAAATCATAGTAGGTGCGTAACACACAGTTGTTGAAAGAGCTAGCTATTCCACAAGAGCTTTTTCTTCTCCTTGTATGATGCCAGCATAGCTATACATTTTTCCTAGATGAGATCCATTTACTTAGGCACGATTGAGAGCCTTGGCTAGGTTCTCAGTATTAAATCGCTTTCCAGAGTGTGTACAGATGCCCTACAGTCCACATTTACCCTCCTATTTGCAGATTTGCTTTTGTTCTACAAACTGCTCAGAAATTACTTGTACACATCCAGGGCGGTCAACGTATTTCCGGCAGTTAGGGTGGGTACTGCATTTCCAGGTGTACAACCTTCAGGATTATTTTTTCATTACTTCCTTTCCACTTCTTTTTTTTTCTTTCTGTGATTTCAAACAGACACCCGCAGCAGATGCTTCATGCTCTCAGCCTGCCATGTGCATGCTGTCCCATCGGCAGCTGCTCCTCTGGCATGCACATACGCCATACGGGGGAGCACGCTCGCTCCTCTAACACCTCCCATGAAGCTTCAGCAACTTTTCTTCAACATGCAGTCCAGCATCTCCAGGGACTTTAAAGCAACTGCCCACGGCTTTTTTTCAGCATTGCTCTCCCAGACATTGCCTTGCCTGGGTTTACCAGTCTGGAATTTATATCAGCATGGTTCCTTTTTATGACTCAAAGCAAACACATATCTTTTTTTCCCTTTCACTCCTGCCTGGATTAAAAGGGAAAAATTATGATTTTACAGTAGCTAGCCCTGAACAGCACCATTTGCATGCTTACACCAGCTTGTTGCTACCAGCTGCATGGCTGCAGGCCTAATGCTGCTCGCTTCATACGGGAAATGTCTCCTACTGCATAGCAAAACAGGCTGCAGGCCTTTCAAAGCTGCTCTGGTGGCGACGAGATGAGGCACCTCAGGCTACTACCACACGCAGGAAAGCAAGACGACAGCTCAGCTGCGCACAATTGCATTAAAAGCACAAAAATAGAGATTTATACAAGGCAGCACCAAAGTTGGCTGCACACATCAGCGTGAGTCGAACTCACTCCTCCTCCAGGAGAGAGGCACTCTGCGTTTGCCTGCCCAAGCACTGCAGGCTTTGCTGCTAATAGGATCATTTCCTTCTAAAACCTTCCCGACGGCAGCGGCCCAGGAACACGCACAGCTAACTTAGGCTGAAAGGGAATTTTCCACCACCCACAAGCCTCTTTCTACCTTGCATAAATCTTCTCAAGCGCAGGCCACAAAGAAACTGCACCAGCCTCTGCAGATGACATGTAACACGCAATTAGCCAAGATAAATCTTCAGGGCCCAACTCCTATGTCAAGTTTCCTTTACACCCTCACATTTAAAATAAGCACACGTTGAATTTACACCTCCTTCCAGGTCCCTTCACATTGCCTTGATAATAGGATGGGGGCTTAGTGTAAATCAGAGTAAGGCCATTAAGCAGAAAGATCATTCACCCTCTCTCTGTCAATTAAGGGATATCAGATACAGGCAGATACACTGACGAGACATCCTTTTTCATCTGAGAAAATAAGCTTAAGCAATCCTTACATAATCACTCTTTTCTCAGCAAACTTTCTGGAGCACAGATAAGATCAAAGGTGGCTTTCTCAGCCAACAAAGTTATTAACACCTCAAGGAAAAAGTAATGTTACACAAAAGCCAGAGCTGTCTGATGGCTTCCTTCATCTGAGGACAGAGACAAGCGGTAGCAGCAGGGAGCTGTTACCCTCAGTACAAACAGGGCAGCATCTGAGCATGAATAGGAAAACAACACGCTTATCTGTGAAAAATATATATTTTCAGGGCATTTTTTAATTGCTACTTCTTTGAAGGAACAGTTCCCAAAATAAAAAACTGCACATATATTTTTAACTACAGAAAAACATCTTCACAGCACGTGATCAGAAAGCACACCGGTGATAATCCACTGTGTGCTGAAGTTAAAAGAAAAGGGGACAGGCATTGCCCTTAAAGTTGGTTCACAAGCAAGTGAATTCTGGATCCATTTTCACCACAAGGAAATTAAAAAAAAAAACAACAAGACCTCAAAAAACCCCCAGTCAGCTGATCTCTAGAAGCGTCCTTAATTTTATGTGGAGCATGAAGATAACAGACCCTTGGAATACCTTTTTATTCATGATTTCTATCTTTGTTAACTGAGATCAGAGGGAAGACTTGGAGCACTAGGGAGGGGAGTCCATGAGAAACAAGGAGCTCCATGATGACCAGAAGCAGTAAAGCTTGGTTTCCTGTCTGTACTTTCCCTAAAGCTAACAGACAGCATGGACTCTCGGATGTACAAAGAATGATTCTCTCCTCTCCTATTTTCAGGAAGATTACTGCAACTCACTGTCCCTAAAAACTCAACTTTCCTCTATAAAATGTGGTTAAAATGGGCCAAAGGATTCAAAAGCTGCCAAGAAGAGACAACAAAAAGAAACAGATATGCACAAAGTAAGGATGTGATTTTGTTTTCTGAAGCTATAACAACAATAAGAAAAGAGAAGTAACAATCAGCAGTTCCCAAAATATGACATAAATATCACCTGCAGTTTGAAAGTGGTATGCAAATTACATCCTAACAGCCAAATGACATTTGTGCCTGCCACTGGGACTAAATTTGTAAAAGCCTTGTAGAGAGCACAATTAAGCTAAAACAGAACACAAGCATTTAATTCACCATAACTAGCAGGGCAAGAGCCTCCTCCCCAACACAGTATGCTCTGGCCACCCTGCCTGCACTGGACCGAGATAAGGAGAACCCTACCAAGGGCTTTCACGTTATCCGAGTTTCTGCAAGAATCATGCCAAAATCATGCCATCATTACTTCAGCCGTGTGAGGAAAAAAACCCACACTTCTAGAAAGAAAATACAGCTCAGGAAGTGTGACTGCAAAGAGAAACTTTGTGTGTGAATTGAAGAAATGGTAACGAGTGTTCCAGTCCCAGCCTGAAAAGTGTGGGAGCACGGAGCTGGGAAAGCAGTACACACCTCTGCCTATGTCAGGCCATAGCTCTGTCCACATTTGCTGTCAGATGCTTGAGAGAACTCAACGCAGAGAAAGCTATTAGAAAAAAATATTATTACTTAATATGTCACATCACTTTCCACTTGCCAACTTTTAAGAAATCAATACAGGATTTACCAAGAAAAATAAAAACATACATTGGCATTCTGTGTGATCAGTAGCTTATGCTTTCAGAGGAAAACAATTCTACTTTATTAGAATTAAACTTTAAGGCCTGAATTCACTATACATTATTCACTGTTACATTTTAAATCGGCAGAGAGGTAATCAATCAGCTCAATAGCTCCAAAATGCGTTTAGCAGTACATTTTGCTAAGTTCCCATATTAAGAAAACCACAGAAAAACCTGGAGCTGTTAACATCTTTTTATCATTGGTTAAGAACTAACAAGTTAGGGCACTGTAATTGTTGGGTTTTTTTTAAAAAAAAAAAAAAGAAAAAAATCCCACCTTCCAGCTTTGCCACCTTGGACTAACGATGCCCAGCTAATGATTCTCCCTTATTTCAATTAGTCTGTTGAGATCTTTCTGAAATCATTTCCAGCTACAACAGGGCTTCCTTTCTGTGGGTAGCAGCACATGTCAGCTTGGCACAGCCTTCCTTTTTCACAAGTGCAAGATGCTTCCTTGTGTTGATACAAGAAGCTATCAAAACCATACCGTGGCTGGATTTAAGAGCAGATTCCATAGCACTGGCCATCATTAGCATTTCTAGCCAGCAACATAATGCTGATCTGAAAATTAATCTTTTGGGACTAAGATTTAAAAAATACAGTTCACATGCTCACTGTGACAGAGCAATTCCTGTATTTCAGATGCATGGTCTCTGTCTCCCAAGACCTGCGGGATGAGGTGGCAACGCACTGATTTTTATTGCTGGTGAACTCATACAAGAGACTGCTCTTTATGACACACAATGCAAGCACAGGCAAATATGATGGCTGCATCCATTCAGTTCCATTTTTCTTTTTCAAATGCATAAAATGGGTACATAAATTTAAGTGACATTCATACTCCTGGCAAGTTGCCAACTCACCCTATTGCTGTTGGGCATTTTTAAGTTGGGATGCCATGGCAGTGAATCACTGGAAAAATCAGGGATTCATCCTCTCTCCTCCTCCCTAGGGAGATGAATTTTCAGAGGGGGGTAAATTTTCTGTTCTCTGAGGTACCGAACATTGAGTAAGGCTGGATATAAGAAAAAGGCAGATCATTAATCCAAGTAACTCTAGCAGCTCTTTTATATGACATCCCGCTTTTGTGGCTTCCTTATTAATCTTAACTGTTAGAAGACAAAACAAGTTAAATTGTGTGATGTTTAGAGAGCATCTCGTGACTTCTATATGTGCTCCCACAAATACAATTAATACTTTATTTTAAATTAATTTTCCTTAAAGTTTTCCTAGCAGTGTCATATTTCTTCTATGCTCCATTTGCCTCTGGTGTTCTCAGATAACTTACATAGCCAGGAGTTAAATAATATTTTGAAAAGCAAAAGTAGAATTATGAGGCTCAATAGACCAGTAGTAAGTACAGTAAACACTTGACAAAAATACAAAGACAACTGGGCTCTGGAACCTGTCCCTTTTTTAACACCTCTAAAGCTTCCGTCTAATTAGGCTCATTTTGTGACAAACAAAAACGGGATTAGATCAGCATTACTGTTATTATAGCAGCCACATGACAGAACCTAGATGATTTTACTTGTCACGCATTTCATCAATTTTCAGTCCTATACTGGCCTCTCATTTTCAAAGCTCACGGGAGACTACATGCCCTTCTCATGAGAATGAATCATCAAGTTCACCCACACCTCAGAGTTAACCTACAGTGAAACTGCCATCTTTATAAATACTTCACAACATTTTAAAAATGGCATTCTGTCTGGGAGAGGGAGGGGAAGATCACAGCCCATTTGTTCTCCCTCTTTTTCCTGGAGGGAAGAGGGGAGAAATGGAATTCTGTATTTCAGATAACAGAGACTTCATTCCTAACAGATTGCAATGTCACATATTGAAAACATGGTCAGTAAACAACAACTATAAGCCCCTACTTGTTCATATGACAAATATTTCACTGAAAAATGGAGCAACATCAAAAAGCTAGAAAACAAATGGTCATTCTCAGCTCTGTCAGTGTTGCAGCTGGTATTCACGCAGGTTTAGATTAATCCATGAGACACTTCTTCAGAGCTTATCCTAGGTGTCAGTTAAGCAAGAAATCTGGCTCCCGGTAACCAAAGAGTTTAAAATCACCTTCAAACCGCGCATAGAGGCGTCTTATGTCTCTCTTGCTAATTCCCGAAAAATACCGCTCTACTTTTGTTTTGTTGTACACTGTTATGCCTGGTGGAATCGTGGGGTATGACACCAGATGGTCTATGCCGGCTGCTTTCAAGATATACGGAGCATCGTCCTCCAGGGTTTCATGGTGTCCGATCACACTATACGTGATTTCACAGGGGGCGCAAAGTTCCACATACGTTACCCAATGAATGATGTGGTCGCCAAACTGAACATCCAGCCATCGGTGATTAGGGTCACCCAGATAGCGCACAAAATCCTCGAACTGCAGCCCTTTGGTCTCTGTGCGATTCTTTCTATATTTACGAATGATGCCAGGAGCAATTTCATGCCGGTACCAAGGTTCAAACCGAGGATTGTGCACAAACTTGTCTTTAAATGCAGAAATGAGTCTTTCAAATGGATCTCTAACAATAAAAAACTTGAAGTATAAACTCAGTCTAAACAGAAGAAAGAAAAAAATAAGAAAATAAATAATTAAGGGAAGTGTTTAGCAAAGCGTTTTAAGTGTGTTTAGCAAAGACTTACAAAATGTATATAAACCCTGACCACAGACACAGCAATATGAATCTTACACCACTTGCATAGTCTATCAGTGTTATAATCAATAGGACTAGAAATATAATTTCTGTCTTCTTACTAACAGTTTTTGTATACAGTACAAAGCGGAAATAGTTCATCCTAGTTTTCACATTTTATTCAACCTGGAGGAGCTTAGTTTATCTCAATCCATATAAACAGGAGATGAAAGATGCTGAAAAGATGCTGAAAGCTCCTAGTCAAAGATGTTTTTAATGCCATGGGATTAAGCTCAAGAAGCAAAATACACAAAGACAGGGAAAAAGTGGCTTGGTGCAGCTAAATGCATACAGAGGGCTGCATTTTTCACTGGCAGGTAGTTAGACAAATCACTGCTTAAGTAAAAAAAAAAAATTCTGGCATTTTATTTGATGTTTTGTCATGCTTCCAATAATGGCTGAGAACATTATTTTCATGAGACCACAGTTTTCAACAGAATTTCACATTTTGTTGTGATACTACTGAACCGTAATATTCTGTAGTCAGAGATTATCTGTAGGAGGAGTAAATTGAAAACAAAGTTCATTCCAGTAAATAGCTGAGAAAGGAGATTTAGAGCCCAGTCCTCACTGAAATAAGTGGATGGACTCTTTCCAGCCTCAACAGGCACTTGGATCAGTCTTCAGGTTCTCCTGACTTACTCCTCAACAGGCAGGGCTAGGAGTCAGCAAACTAGATCAACAGATCCACACCATCCCTCTCTCTACACCTGAACTCTCTGATAATTTATTTCAGAATTCCCAATCAAACCCATGTTATGCATCTCCAGCACAACATCTGTGGCGGGCTGACTGTAACGACCTGAATCATAATGGCATTCAACTTCAAATACCCTAGCTATGGCTCATCCCCCAGGTAAACAGTTACTTTCTGTGCCCGGCTGTTCACAGGGAAGGAGAACAGATCCCTGTTCTCAAGAACACAGTGACAGTATTTTCTCTTGCAAGCTATCAACACAATCAGGTGACCCCATTTCCAGAGGCACAGCTGTGATAAATGTGTTTGTACCACTGAATGCAACAAACCTTAGACTGAGCTCTACTGACACCACGTGTATAAGGGGCTGACACTTCAGAATGGTTTAATACACACAAAAACCATGCAAGCAAAAGCTTACAAGTGTCCGCTGTTATCTTATGTCCTGTTCTCTCCATGCTGCCACCCCTTACAGGGATTATATATGGCATAGGCTCTAGTAGAGATGAGAGCAGACACAGTCAAAAAACCTACCCAAGGTAATTTAGACGGCTCTACTGCAGAGAAGTATTTTTTCTGCTCCGAGAAGAACCAGAAGCACCCAAACAGGAAGATAAAGTGGTTCAGCTGAATGGACAATACTCTCAGGCTCAGGAGCACTAACGCTTTAAACCTATCCAGTTCAATCCCAGTAAGTAAACCTGCCTGCAATGACAATCTTATGTGTAGGCAGTAAGATTCACTGTACAAGGCATCATGGTGGACCTTCCAACTAAACCTTCCCTTCTGAAGGTCAACTATGTAACAACTAGGTATACATTGAACTGCAGAAACCCTATATCCACAGCGAGTCACTTGGCTCGCCTAACTGTATCACCAACTACACTGGTGTTCTCCTTCAAAGCCAGTAGGGACGTAGTCACAGCAACATCTGTGAGGACAACAGAATAGTGCCATAATACAAGTGGTAGAGCAGAAACCCCGCTGTCCTCGATTCCAGATGTAGACTTCAACTGTACTCTTGACTGCTCAGAACACCACTGACTCCAAACTCCTCCCAGCCCCCTGAGAAGCCACCTCTTACCGTTTTTTAATTTCAACGTCACTGAAGGAGGACAAGCGTGGAAGGCCATTCTTCTCATGATCATGTACAATATTTTCTGGGATATCTTCTATGGAAGAAAATGCTCCTAGACAAATAAAAAAGTGAGCAAGTGAATTTTTTTTGGGGGGGGGGGGGGGGGGGGGGGGGAGTGAGCACAAGCAAGCATGTGTGCCTTTGGCTGACAGCTTTTTGGTTTATCTTTCTCTTTTCTGTATTTTTAGCATTTACGGTTACTATGTTTAAAACTGTTAAATGATGAGAGATTCTGACTGCAACGCTGAAAACTGTTAAAATTCTTTAGGGTATGTGACATCAAGGTCCAAGACCAAATGGCCTCAAAACTCTCAGAAAAGCACATCACGCAAATTTCATCAACAATTACGTCTAAGCCTATAACTCCCCAGCTCAGCGTCCCCATTCTCTTTCCCTCTGCCCACACATACAAATGGAGGAAGACTTTGAGGATTAACTCCAAAGAAGGAACCAGCTTTTTGGCTGAGTTTCTACCACTAACAAAAAATAAATGCTGTGGGCTGCTTTTGGAACTGCTTCAACACAAAAGCACTTTGCTGTCAGGATCCATTAAGTTCTTTCAATGACTATGCTGTGCTGAAACAAAAATTCCAATCATACAATACTACACAGATTAAAAAGCACTAAAATTAACAATAGAAAGCCTCCAGATACTAATTTCTGGAAGCGCATAAGCTGACAAGAAAAATAATGTCACTAAATTCTGATGCATTTATTTTAAGATCCTGATCCTGGAAGTTTTTATGACCTTGAGAAATATCTCATGTGGGCCCCTTGGGCTCTAGGAGTAAGCCTTCCTATAACAGCAGCATTTCAGAGCACCAACCTGCAACAAGAATAGGGTGCTACAAAACAAGCTCTTTAGGTGAAAGCCTCTATGGCTTTCTCTGTTCCAGAACTGCAGTGAATAATCCACACCACTCAGCTTCTCAGTTTTCTAATTTTGGGGTTTTTTGGGGGGTGGTGGTTGTATTTTATTAATTTCAGTTTTCTAATTATATTTTTTGGTACTCTGAGTGAATTACATGTGGACAACAGATGTCAGATTAGACAGCCCCAGAAACTGAAACCTTGCATTTGTCCAGAGCAGAGATCAGTACAAGCAGAGTTAGCTCCCCCACAGTGCCGCAGCTGCGTTTCTCCACCCTGAACCTCCAAATACCACTTAGGTATTTGGATGTAAAGTATTCCCCCTCAAGTATCAGTCCTGCCTGCTGAAACTACCCGAAGAGGAGAAAGTTAGGTCAACTGCAGCAGTAGTTTTCATCAGCAGGTACTAGTACACTGACAGCTCAAGGCAGAAGAGACCAGTGTTTATATGGACACAATTTTCTATCGTTATCCAGCACGCCAGAACTAGGAAGCGCAAGGTGAAAGGTTCCCTGCTGGTAGGACATGAGTTATCCTCCACTCAATGCAGCCAATACATCCCTGCCCGTCCTGAGCTATTCTTTGCATGTTACCTCTGTTAAATTCTGGTAAGAGCAGGCACTTGTAATGCACTCATATAGTTTCATATTTAGTACTTTCTTGGAGCATAGCTTTCACAGGTATTTAAGACACATGCCCATACCTATGTGCGTGCATATCTTTGCTGGAGTTTCAGCTCCCATCCATATATCAAAGTTGAAACTGATATTAACGTTTTTAAAGACACACCCCTTGCTACAAAAGTTTTGCTGAGGGACACGGTTCCTTTGCCAATTTGTGACTGTCTCCTTCTGGGTGTGCAAACTAGCTCACACAATGTAAAGAAAACATAAAAACTCAAGTGCAGAGCCGGCTGTTCGCAGGGCGCTCGTAACAAGAAAGCTGGGTTTACAATGTTCAGGTTTTGCCCGCATCTTGGTGAGCTATGCCACCTGCAAAACCACAGGAGGACCTCAACTGACCTGACTATATGTAGCAAATCCACAGCCCTGGTGCACAGACAGGCAAGAGGGTCTCGTGTCAAACAAAGGTGTGTTATCTTAAATACAATCAAGTTAAGCTTATGTGTGCAGGTAGTGGTACAACAGAAAACCCTGAGGAAATGAGATATTTCTATTGGCATACCAGGCTACTAGAAGAGGATGGCAGGCTACATACAGACAGGCAGTGTTCACCTTGTAGATCGTTATTCAAACACACTAGTCCCTTTACTCCTTCTTTTACAGTCTTTTATAACGTACCTTTGTTAACCAAACTATCGCCTTAAGCACCTCAGAATCTTCCTAACTCCTATGATGGCTCACTGATAGCACGTACACAAGATTTCAGCAGTACAGACCAACAGTAGCTGCCAAGTTTCAACTAGCTTTCTTCATGGCTAAAAAGCCCTAGTTAAAAGTCCGTGGCTTCAAGTCAGAAATTTTATATTATCGTTTCTTAGGGAATTGTGATACCTTGTAATTTACTTTTTTCAAATGCTGTCAATTAGTGCCACCCCTTCAAAGATGACAAATCTACCTACCACATGCATATGGGTACTCTTTCATGACTCAAATCACTTTTGAGCCAAGCAATATCAATATTTATTTTCACAGAAAGAACAGGTTTATTTTCTTTAAAAGGGATGTTTTGAAAGGACTAGAAGCAACTGTGAAGAATGAAAGGCTGAAATTAAGTATCAGTGTACAGAAAAGCAGAAAGAATCCATTTTTGTGTTGTCCCAGTTGGACCAATTTTGTTTTCCTCCTCCTCAAAGAAACCCACACACCCACAGCAGAGTAGATACCATTTAAAACGATCAAGACTTTTTTCCACTGAGTGTTGCCCACTTTTGGCGTCTGACAAAACAGGATCTTGTGCTTGTCACACACAAATATTCGGTCCAAGACGAATTTGGAAACTGCAGTGTGAGAGAGATTTCTCAATGCAGTGTCTCTGCAGACATTCCTGAGAAGCTCAAGTCTTTCCATATGAACCAGGGGTTGGCGGATCAGATTTCCAGAAAAAGCTTTTCCAGTTGGCTTTATGAAATGGAGAGGGGAAAGAAAAAAAAAAAAAGTGCAAGAATTTAGTTTTCAGATCAAATTCTAAAGTATAAAAATCCCCAAACTGCATCCTAATGACTCCCAGATTCACGATTAAAACATTGCCATGTATTAACTAAAGGAGCAGCACACAGTTTCCTTCCTGTGCTGCCGCCGTACGCGTTGGTTCGACTCTTAAGTCATTACGTAGTAGTAGACAGTAGTAAGAGCTTTTCCATACAACAATTTAAGTCCGCTGCAGAGCAGAAGGGTCTTATCTGTGTGGATACAACATGCCTTGACCAAATACTGAAACTCCCACAAAGCTTCAACAGCAAGTAAAAAAAGCTTCTGAGGGGTTGGGACAGGAATTCCAACAGAAATTAAGCTTTAATCTCCGAGAAGATGGGGCTTAGGGATGCTGACCCACCTGGCTGGGAAAGAAGAATTTAGGGTAAAAGTTCTGTGTTGTTTTCTAGCACCTGTAGGCATTCAGTGCTTCCATTTATCCAAGCTGCAACAAAATTAAGTGGACAAAAATTCACACAATGAGCATCAGTGCTCACTGTGGCAAATGAGAGAAGTAGGCAGGATTCCTCTCCCCAAAAATGGATGAACTGTTTGGTATGTCTCATTTTTCTGAGATTAAGACAGGAACCACAACCACCTCTGCCTCACGATCAGTGGGGAGAGAGGAAAAAGGAGCTTGTCTGATTAATAGGTGATAGGAAATTTTAAATTTCTGCTGACAAATCTCCCCCCTTCTGCGTAATTGATTTACACAGTTGCCAATCCCCAATATCAATACAGACGAGGGGATGTACTGATTGAGAGCAACCCTGTAGAGAAGGACTTGGGGATACTGATGAATGAAAAGCTGGACATGAGCTGGCAATGTGCGCTCACAGCCCAGAAAGCCAACCCTATCCTGGGCTGCATCAAAAGAAGCGTGGCCAGCAGGTCAAGGGAGGGGATTCTGCCCCTCTGCTCTGCTCTGGTGAGACCCCACCTGGAGTCCTGCGTCCAGCCCTGGGGCCCTCAGCACAGGAAAGACATGGACCTGCTGGAGTGGGTCCAGAGGAGGCCACAAAAATGAAGAGAGGGCTGGAGCACCTCTCCTGTGAAGACAGGCTGAGAGAGTTGGGCTTGTTCAGCCTGGAGAAGAGAAGGCTCCGGGGAGACCTTATTGCAGCCTTTCAGTACTTACTGGGGGCTTATAAGTCAGAGAGGGACTTTTTACCAGGGCCTGTAGTGACAGGACAAGGCGTTATGGTTTTAAACTGAAAGAGGGTAGGTTTAGATTAGATATAAGGAAGAAATTTTTTCCTATAAGGGTGGTGAGACACTGGAACAGGTTACCCAGAGAAGTTGTGGATGCCCCATCATTAGAAGTGTTCAAGGTCAAGTTGGACAGGGCTTTGAGCAACCTGATCTAGTGAAAGATGTCCCTGCCCATGGCAGAGGAGTTGAGCTGTGTGATCTTCAAATGTCCCTTCCAACCCAAAACATTCTCTGATTCTACGATTTTAGATCGTGTCCAAGCTACACATGAAAAAGGAATGATTTTACTTTTTGTCCCAATCCTCCATAAAGAAAAAACCCCTCATTCTGCTTTTTCTGTTTGTTACTCTTCTCCAATATCTCCTGATCAGAATGTAATCTGAACAGCCTGACAGATTACGTATCTGTCAAAACAATTCCTTTTGCATGCAACCAGGATTAATATTATTGTTCTGCATTTCATGCTGTCGGGAAATCAAGAGGAAATAGTTTTAGATCCAGAAACCTTATTATGCTCTTCCATACAAGTAAAGGAAGATACTAAAACTCACTACACAGATCTGCCAGCCTTCCACTGAACAAAGTGTTTCTTCGAAGTATTTTGAGGATAACTTAAATTTCAGGGTTTTTAATATACAAAAAAGTGTCATGTTTATACAGAAACCTACCTTCCATGCTGCATCACAAAAATACTTTAAACATAAAATGACTTATGTAACCAATGGAAAAACACTGGCCGTAGCCCACTATGCAACTAGTCTCAAATCTACATTTGCATAAGCGATTTGCAGAGTTTCCTTGTAAATTAGCAAGTACCACATTTGTTCTGCTTTATTGCTGAAAGCACAGAACTATGCATCTAAAGGATCAACTAGTATTGAATATTATTGTGTTCGTGTTCTACTTTGGAAAAACACTGAGATGTGAAGCACAAAGAGCACAAAACATGAAAAAGAAATGGAGATTGATAAAAAGAATCAGAGAGATTGGGCAGAGAGCTAAGAGAATAGACAAGACACAGGACTGCCCTCAAGAACCAAAAACCTGATGGCTATGGCAAGGCAGAATACAAGTAATCCAAAATTGGGCCGTTATATTAAAAAGGCTAGCAAAAATGACTGTCCTGACTTGATAAAGGAGTACTGTAACAATTTTCTCCTAGAAATGGAAACACATTAAGTTGAATCACTCACATGAAACAAGACAGCAGGTTACCATAACGAACTAGCTTTGTGAAGCTAAAATGAATTCTGTTGGCTCTATCTAAATAGAACAGTCTGAATAAATAATTCCTGTCTAGCAATTCCTTTTAACAACAGGAAGCCCTTACTTAATCTCTTATTTTCTCCCGCTCTTTAATACATGTAACCCTTATCTCAACAGTATGCACCTGGAAGTCTTCAGGCCAATGTTTTTCCTCTGGCACATGTACCTCCTCCACTTTTGTCACAGCTGTCAGTATCAATGGCTCTTGCTTGGCACCGTAGCCTAAAGAAGGAAGAGAGATAAGAGCGTTACAGAAGGTGGGGGAAAGGCAACTGTTTCTGCTTTACAACTAACACAGCTGAACATCACTTTCTGTATTAAGCTTACAAAACATTAGGATTTGTTTCCAAATAGGAAGGTACTAGACAAGACATGAGACAGACTATGAATATTTTAAAGGATGTACTCTGTGAGAATTTTGGATGCTACTTCAGTGGAGTTTCATCAAAGAAACATGTCCATTATCTTTTGTCTTTTCTAAACAAACTGTGCAAAGAGACACAGAAATCATAAATCCAAATATCATGATTGGGAGACAATTGAGTATAACTATATGGACTTGACAGTAGGAGATTTTTATTTTTCAATAAACTTCCCAAAGCATGTCCAAATTAAAAACTTAATCTATCAGGTTTCTCCCTCCCCTCATATTAGTAGATAGGTTTCTTCTGTTGTAAACTCTTAGACATTACCAGAAAAAAAAGTGTCATTAAGGACCACCTTTTATTTCTTTGGCACTCTAAACAAACACTTCTAACCAGCAACAAATACAAGATCCTCTCTTCCTTTATTACTGGACTGATGGCCTTCCTTAGAGACTCCCACAATGAAAGCACAAACTCAGCTGATACTCATGTTCTTTTTTAATGATTTTAGGGCAGCTAATACTTTGAGATCAAATTAAAGTATGTAAGGGAAGAATCCTTTGCATCTTTTGCAACTGGTATGCTACAGGAAAACTGAAAAATGACACAAGGCTGTAGCTTTACTTTACATGGTGCGGAAAGATCAAAAATAATGTGAAGCAGCTTTCCCCAACCACAAAGCAAAAAGAACATGATTTGTCCCTGAAAATTTATTTCCATCCACATTAGACTACTTTTCCCTTCATATAGGTTCTTCTATGAATAATCCTTCTTCGTCTGCATCCACAGCGGCTTATCGAGAAAATGTGTGTACTGCCATATACTTTTCTTAAGGGAGTACTCTACTCTGCCTACACTGGATTTTGACAAAGGGCATGCATGGAAAAGCAAGTTAAAACTGAAAACAATGTAAGCATCCAAGCAATCAGCTACAGTAAATATTGTTGTGCATAGACTTACTTTACAGTATCCTTTTGTAAAATCAACATAATCTGACTCAGCGCAAGAGCAGTTAAACTGTATTTCATTATCACTGGGTAAAAGCATGCCTGCAGATGCTACTAGAGATGATGGACAGAAACTTGCTCCTTCTTATTAAGAAGTTCCTATTGCTCATGGACCCAAGACACCAGTAAAAGGCTTAAACAAAAGAACATTGATTCATTGAACATCTGCTGGTTTTGTTCTAGCTGCAAAGTAGACACATCCAAATAAGGAAAATTTCTGACAAGCCATATTTTATTAAGTCTAGAAGAGTTCCTCCAGGATTGGCCATCTTGTTGGGACTTTCTCCAAAATTCTGTTCGTATATTCACATTACTTCCCTTCAATAGTCCCAGTACAAACACTGGTATCTCCAACACACACACACACATAACCACAGTCACGCCCTTGCAGGACTGGAGCTTAAGAAATTACACAATCTTCTGCTCAGAGAACTATTCAAAGGGGAAGGAAGATTCAGCATAGACAAAAGAGAAAAATTGGAAAGCCAAGATAATAAAAAGCAAGTAAATGCAAAGGGTGTTCTCTAGTAATTTTTTTTAAACTACATTTTAATTCTGACAAATTCTGGTGGAAAGAACCACTCAAAGAATACCTGAGCTGGGAAACAAGAGTTGGTATAGAATTAAATACTGGAAGATTTAACTACCTAACAAAAGATCAACTTATTTGCAGACATACTAGGGCTCAAAAACAGCTGGGATCAAGGAAAGCTAAGTTAGCCTACAGTTCTCATCTGTAAGACTTGCTGAATAAATCTCCACACAGAGGTATGCTATCTAAAAAGGTACATCATCCACTATCCATCCAACATTTATCCACTATCAAGTCATTGAAACAAATGGCACTAGTGATGTCAGCACTTTGGAAGTTACACATTTTTTGCATATCTTAGGAAGATGCAGAAATACAGATCTCTTAGGACTGTAAGTCATGTCACCACCTTCAAACTAAACTCTCTGTAGGATGGCTTTGTAACAATAGCTCCTCAGCAGACAGAAAACTGTAACATGCTGTGTGGTGTCATCAAATGGCTTAAATTCCTCATCAGCTTAATACCATCTGGGCTACTTAAGCTAAGCAAAAGCCTATAAGCTGTTTGTCAGTCAAACAGCAGAGGATAAAACTGAACGCAAGAAGCAGGGCAGAGGTGGCTAGGCTAAGTGCATTGCAAATGAAATAAAACTTTCCACAAGTTTTACATAATACTGCAGCCACAGGACAAGCAGTCACAAGAGGACAGAAACCAGTATCATGTGAAATGAACTCTTTAATTCCTTATGAATCTCCTTTGTCTTTAAACAGGTAATTGTGCTCCATTGTTTGGCACGACTTCTACTCCTAGTGGATCAAGATACTGAAACTGAGTGTATTTGAAAAAGCAGACCTCACAAGACCATACTGCCAAACATGATCCCCTCTGTTCTTAACTGTCAAAAAAAGACATGATGTTAGTTTTGCAGAATTCTACCAAGAAAAGCAGAAACTGAGTATCAGCACTGCCACTTCTAGAAATGTAGTTGTTCTGTTCTCAGTCCTACTGAAGAAGTGGTAACATGTTGAGAACTACTCTGCACAGAAAGAGTATTTGTGTGAAGCACTGTTCAATTTCTGTTTCACATCAAAGTTGAACTTACCATCTGGGTCTTTAAAAGTCAGTGTGATAAACTTGCTAGCAACCATGAACATGAATATCACCCAAAAGCATGCAGCTAGCAGCAGCCACTGGTGGTGCATGTTGTCACACATGAGCCATATAAAGTTGTTGCTTCCTGTTTGAAAGAGGAAAGATGGACACATTAATTATTTTTGTCCCAGTTTAGAAAAATACTTTCCATAACCGAAATGACAAAACTCTAATACGTATGTGTGTCATAAAACACAGCAGTAGATTTCACTTCTTTGTCCTTTTGGCTGGGTTTTTAACCAATGTTAAGGCTGAGGCAACGTAACTGCCAGCTGTTAGCAAAGGGAGGCTTCCCTCCTTCTCCTTCACCCCTACGTACACATTCCCCGTCTGCTCCTTGTGCTGGCAATAGCACTGTCTGTCTGACTGCTCAGGGAGACAGACCAGCAAAACCCCCAGTTTTTTATAGTGTAGATTTTTTTCCCCATTTAACATTGTGAGACAGCTCATTGCAGGAAACGAAGGGAGAATGAAGCAAGCTCCCCTCTCGGTGGCAGCTAGTCAGCAGATCAGCCAAGCTGTGACATTAACAGTACTCTTAGTTATCCCAAGTCAGCTCACGACATATAACATGGACTCTTGCCCTGCCCAACCTATATGAACTACAGGCTGGAGCTACCAACCAAGAACACTAAGCTTAACCTGACGCAATATTTAAATATATTAATGTCTCTTTTTATCTTGTCACTTTCATTGCCAGCAAAGTATCAATCATAGGTTCTGGAAGATTTTTTAGTTCCATCATGCTAAGCACTATCCACACAAACACTAAAAAAGGTTTCCTTGCAGCAATGCCTACTACTTGTAGCTGCCTCCCTGCCTGTAGCTGCCTCCCTGCCAGTAAGCCGTAAAACAAGACTTCCCCAGGAGTGCCGGAAAGGTTACCCAAACAATTCAGACCACGGATTTAATGCACGAAGAAACCATAGGTACCGACTGAATCCAAGCAAACTGAGGATGAGGATACTGCACAGTATTACAAACACATGGTGTCTGCCCTACCTCGCACAGTTTGTAAGTTTGGTGGAGTTCTCTGAACACTTCTCAGCTTGATTTTAGAAACCGTAATCCTAATAAATTATTTTTTATGGTTAAAAGTTAAGATGCAATATAAGGAAACCAATTACAAAAAAGATTTAAGTCCCCAGCCATTAAGAGAAATATGTAATTTTAAGCTACATCTTTCATTGAATTTCCAACTTCTGATGGGCAATGCACCCAGGGAAGCATTGGGGCTGACATCGAGTATCTGTGAAAGCCCCACTGCAAAATTTAAGCTTCCATAACTTTAAAAAAAAACAACAAAAATCTAACAGCAAACATCACTGCCTACCTACCAAAACCTGAGACTCCTCAGGCTTGAATATTTATCTTGCAAAAATAAAGCACCATTGTCTCATTTGTTGCTGGAGAGATAAGACACCCGAGGGCCTGAACTCAGGTGCTGGACAGTTCAAACATAAGCGAGTGCTTCCTTTTGAGGATACATATAACACAACTTCAGAACACTTAACCAAAGAGGATCTAACACAAAAATCTCATACAATGAGATCCTCTCAACAATCCTGTGAGGTTTGTGCTTGTAGCGTCGGGAAGAACAAAAAACCAAAACCACCCATGTAACTAGCAATAGGATCAAACTCAGTCCTAAAGTAGCCACATGCGACTTCAATGAGAGTCACGCCTGCATGGTTTGTGATCACACTTTCTACACAGCCACTTGAGTGAATTGCCAGGGAATAAGAGAGATGGCCTCATTCCCAGCTGAGATGCTAACAACATGCTAGTTAATACTTCTAAGCAAACTTTGTATCAAGTTTTTCAGTCATATACCAGTATTCCACCTTCTGTGTTCCCACAAAGCTTCAATAACAGAAGCGAGCCTGGTTTTGATGTTGTTTCAGTACGTCCACCTGTGACATCCGTACTACCGCTATAGGTGCTGATCGCTTTTCCAACCAGCTTTTGCCTTCCAGCAATGCAAATGTTTCCAGGAAGGGTTCTCCCTGTAGCTGACAGAAGTGAAATGTCTTCAGGGCATGTCAAAAGCCTGTGCAGGCAGACAAGCAGTTCAAAACAGATTTGGGACCCTAAGGATGTATGTGAAATGGGCGAGAGGAGGAAAAGAGAAAAAATTGGAGAGCATCTCCAATTAAAAGAACAGAATTCATAATTTTTAGCTAGGATGACAGTGTTCAGGCCTATTCTTATTTTCTCAGTGCAATATTTTTCAGTTTGGCTTCTAAGAGGTCCTTTTTTTCCTTCTTTTATGATTTCATTTTTAAATACTTCTTCTAAGAGCACTGCATTTAGGTAAAAAGATGCATCAACTGTCTTTTGGACAATCACAGGTGCTGTGACCTCCATGAAGATGTTTGTCATTTCCCATTTTCTAATGCAATTCCCCAGTTGCCTTTTAAGCATGCAATGTCCGAGACATGTTATTCTTTAACATCCAAAACCGTTGGCCAAGAAGGGCAAATACTACAGTGTGAATTCTAGAGCATTGATCTCTTTCCAGCTAAGTAGTTCAAAAGTTACCCTCATCCTACCATTGCACTAGTGCAAAACTTGTCCTAAGATTCGCACTGGAAACCACCAGGTCTCAAAGGTCCTCATTTTTCAGTCTGCCAACAACATCTACCATCTCCCATTTAGAGCACTGAAATTTATCACCTTTGCTTTCCGACATCACAATAATTTGGGAAATTTTCCAACTCTCACAAATGAGAAAAATGCAAAATAGATGTCAGGACACAAAACATAGCAATGACATTTTTACTTTTTGGGTAGCTCTGCTAAAACCATGAGAATCATTCAGCATTCAGAATACAATTTAAGCTGTCTTCAAGACAGCAGACCGACAGAAGCTTGCAGAGAACATTCTGCAGGAGGAAAATCTCTTTCTAACCATCAGCTGCAGGCTTTTCAGAGACGTGACAAATGGTCTGGACCAGACCCTTCTGTCTAATCCAGTGTATTTGTTCTACATAAAGAATGGTAGAAATGGTCTCCCACATTCGTAGCACCCCTGCTAGTCTGCCCGCTTTTATAATGGTGATGGATGCATACCATTCAGTAAGGATTATTGATATATATATCCCCTTATGTAATTTATGTATTGGATTTCTAAGAAGTTGTGTTAAATGACATGGGGAGAGCAGTTTCAACTGACCTCAAAAGCAGTTAGCGCACAGAATGTTGCCGGATCCCATGCTCTAGGGATAGGAGAACAGCATCCAGCCAAAGACACAGTAGTGTCTACGAGCAGTAGACTACTTACCTCAAGGACTGGACTCTGAGACCAGAAAGGGGACAGAACTGCAGTCACATCCATAACACCAACCGCTATTACCCTTCAATACGTCGAAACTAAGAGGAAAATATTAAGCAGTTTTGTCTACCCCTTTTTTTATGCACACAGCAAATCTGCAACCATACTCGTCGATGTAAGAGTCTTGTCAGAGGATTTAGCGTAACATAACTACAATGGCTGGCACTCTTACTCACTTGTAGCATCCTAAACAAAACTACATCTGTATCAGCAGCTCATTACCTATCTCAAGAAGCAGGACTGTTCAAAATTATATACAGGAGTAACTCAACCATTATGCTCACTTAGTGCAATGACTAGTAACGTTTTTAAAATAACATGTTTATGTTGTTTCCCTTTCTCTAGCTGCTTCTTTAAGATTTTTATCATTTTCACATGGGTAATCATACTTCCTGTCATAGCTCTGATCTTACTGCATTTCTGTTGCCTCTCCCGTTACTTATTTTCTAGTGAATACATGTACTAGCTTCTGTTTTTTCTCTTTGATAGTTTCCTTCAGCTTCCAAACGTGTCTTTTACTTCTTGCCTAAAACATTTTTTCTTTACAAGTAGAAAAAAATAAGAAAGCTGTTGAAGGTTTAGCCCATTTTCTCACAATGAAATACGCAGAGATTTTTCAGGTTGCTCCTTCTCCGTCTTACTGCAATTCCACACTTTTTAGGAGCACAGGATCGCTAAAATCCCTCTCTCCATCCATTCCTCTGTCCTTCCCTACCTGGGCTACTTACCCCAAAGACAAACGGTCACATAACCCTCAGATCAGCCAGACGCCAGTTTTGCATGAGCAAAAACGGGCTCGCGAAGACAGACACAAACACGAACCAAAGATCAGGATGCAAAGGCTTGACCCATGGCCTGCGAGTAACATGTCACTTGGAAAAATCGCTCATACTTTGGGGAAGACTGCTGCTCTTCATGTAAACAACAGGACAAAGCGTAGAAGATTTAAACAACATTAAAACTCAGTGCACAGCCCCTGCTCTGCAGCTCACGCGGCTTGGATAGGGGCTCCTCGGCAGGACAGTCCCTGAACGCATCATGAATGACAGCAGCACGCCAGTGGTCTCAAACTACCAACCGCTTGCCCATCAGCACATGACTAATGATGTAATTTGAAATGCAACTGGTAATGAAGGCCAAACAACAGCTAGCTGGGATACCTAATCCATTTTTATCACGGCCTTCTTTGTGTTATGTTAAAGTTGAGAGATCTGGACAGTTTGTTACACTTTAAAAAAAAAAAAATTGGACTAAAATCTATCACACGCTCCTTTGGTAAGTTCTGCGGTGCTGCTAAGTGCTAGAACGTACCTTAGAACAGGCACTTCTGAAAGCTGGTTCTTTCCCAAGGCTTTCCTACACCCCGAGGGCATCAGCGGGCCTCTCGTCTCTGCTCTTCACCTGCCGCTGGAGAGCAGAGCCCTCCCTGAGTGCGCACAATTCACCCGTCGGCGGGAAGAAAACCGGGTACCAGAGCAGCAGCCCACGGGGAAGAAAACCAGGTACCGGAGCAGCAGCCCCCGCCACAGGGGCGAGACCCCCCTCAGCCCGGGGCAGGCTCGGTGTGCGCCAGCTCCGCGGCCCCAGCCTGGGACGGGGACCCCGCGGCCCCACCCGGCCCACCGCGCCCTGTCTGACAGACACCGACGCCGCAGGGCACCCCGTGCTCTTCACAGCTGGGAACGGCAGCGGCAGCTCTCGCCCCACCATCGGGGCTTCCTGGGGGCTCCATTCACTGCCCAAGGAGGAGACAGAAACAGAGGGGGCCCCGCCAGGAAGACGGGGCACGGCCGTGGTCTGACCGGCGGGGGATGAGCCGAGGCAAAGCCCACCCGCAGCCCACAAGCCGGGCTCCGGGCGCACGGACCTGGGCTGAACAGGCGTAAAGTTTTCCCGTTCCGGAGGAAGAAGCAGGGCGGGCTCCCCCTCACCCCCCGGCAGGTAGAGACAACAGACGCCCGCAGCGCCCGCTGCCTTCCTCGCCGAACCGGCCAGAGAAGCCTCTCCCCTGGGCTGCCGGCCGCCAGGCCTCCCCCCGCGGCCCTCCCAAGCCCCGGCCCCGGCCCGGCCCCGCCCTGGGGTACCGGGCCTCCCTCGCAGCGCCCCCTCCCCAGCTTACCGGCCCTCCAGCGCCGCTCCCCGCAGCCTCGGCCCCCCACGGCGGGCGCCGCTCCCGCCGGGGGCCCGCCTCACTCGGCGGCGCGTCCGGCCCGCTCAGGCGGCCCCGGCTGCTGCTGCATCCCCCCGCGCCCGGCTGCGGCCGGCGGCGGAGGCAACAGCGGCGCCTCCTCGCCCCCGCTCAGCCCCTGCTGCCGCCGCCCGGCCCTGCCGCCGCCGCCGCCTCCATTTCCTCCGGCCGCCGGCAGGCCTCGGCCTCGGCCGCGCCCCCAGCCCCGCCGCCGGGAAGGAGAGGAAGGTGAAGGCCGCCGCGGGGACAGGGCGGCTCGGCTCCGAGGAGACGCAGCGCCGCGCCCGGCCGCCCGGAGGCGGGAGGGAGGGATGGGCGGACGGACGGAGGGCGGGCTGCGCTCCCCGCCTCTCCTCTCCCCGCCCCGCCTCGCCTCTGCCCGGCGGGAGCGGGGCGCCTCAGCCGGCGGGCCGGGCGCGACCCCCGGCGAGGAGGGCGGCGCTGCCTCGGGTCGGCCTCAGCCCCCACCGCGTCGCCCAGCCCCGGCCCTCGCCCCCCCCGCCCCGGTGGCTTCCAGTTTTTTGCAGGGTGGCTGGTGCTTCTCGGCGAGGGCCCCAGCCAGCGCTCAGCCGGACTCACGTATATGCACGTGTATACGTGTGTTTCTTGTAGTGTTAAAAAATACCTTTAATCGGTCCCTACCGCTCGTGTTTCAAAAAAAGAAGGCTGAAAACGCGACTTTTGTGCACCTGCAGGACTCCAATACCCGCAAACCCCATCAAAACCAGGTGCTGGTGCTGGCTCTATTTTTAACAGCTATTTAAACTCCTTTTTGGGGACGTATCGCAGCGCGTGGCTGTGGGGATGTGTTACAGCGCTGAGGTGGTGGTTCCTAAACTCTGCAGAACTGAAGCTCGAACGGTGGAGCAGGGCCCTCTGCACCGTGCCTGGAGGAAGGGGCAACAGCGGAGCAAAGCCACCCCATTTTAAAGCTCATTGAACACTGAGGCGCTGGGGGTGCATCTTCCAGTGCGAAATCAGGTGATGCAATGCAAAGGATGGGCTTTGTCACCTGATTCTGAAAGACGTGCTCCTGTTACCTGACCCAGCACAAAAACTGTCCTGTACTATGTCCTCTTGTGTCTGGTCACCAGAATTGATTTGCCCACTGATAACTGGTAAATTGAGTGGGGGGCACAGGGAAATCCCATCTTTCAGGTGAAGAATCAGAATAAACACCATCCTACAGACAGTCTTGTTGATCAGTCCAAACTAGTGATACAGGCATGCTGCACAAGAAGCCCTTGCTTCCAGCCTTCATCTCTCCTTCCATCTCTGCATCTTCTTCCCAAGTATGTTCTGTCCTTGGAAAGACCCACACAAACAGTATAATTTTGAGCTCAGTGATGGGAGAGGTGGGGGTCCCAAAATCCATACAAGGAAGAAAACATGACTGAGAAATCTAAGTGGATTTTTAGGCTTTGGGGAATGATCCCTGAATCCCAGGCCAGGTGGTCTGATGTCCACACTACACAGGGTTGGCCCCCTCTGCAGTAGACTTGCAGCTCATGCTATGCAGCACTTCACCTTGGTTCTCCTATGAGGTCTTGTGTGGAGAACATAAGAGAAAATTGCCAATTATGGGATTGTGTGAATAAAGTAAAGACCTAAATAACATTCAGTCCCTTGAAGTTGATTTGCCACAGAAGACTTGAACCCTCATAAAGTCATGCCCTAAACCCTAATAAAGTCTATGAGGAGCTGTGCTGGTTTTGGCTGGGATAGAGTTGATTTTCTTCATAGTGGCTGGTGTAGGGCTCTGTTTTGGATTTGTACTGAAAACAGTGTTGATAACGCAGAGATGTTTTAGTTACTGCTGAGCAGTGCTTGCACAGAGTCAAGGCCTTTTCTGCTTCTCACCCCACCCCACCAGCGAGGAGGCTGGGGGTGCACAAGAAGTTGGGAGGGGACGCAGCCGGGACAGCTGACCCCAACTGACCCAAGGGATGTTCCATGCCATGTGACATCATGCTCAGCGTAGAAAGCTGGGGGAAGAAGAAGGAAGGGGGAGACGTTCGGAGTTGGCATTTGTCTTCCCAAGTAACTGTTACGTGTGATGGAGCCCTGCTCTCCTGGAGATGGCTGCACACCTGCCTGCCCATGGGAAGCAGTGAATGAATTCCTTGTTTTGCTTTGCTTGCACGCAGCTTTTGCTTTACCTATTAAACTGTCTTTATCTCAACCCACGAGTTTTCTCACTTTTACCATTCCGAGTCTCTCCTCCATCCCATCAGGGGGGAGTGAGCGAGTGGCTGCGTAGGGCTTAGTTGCCATCTGGGGTTAAACCACAACAGGAGCACAGGGAAGCTTGCTGCAGGATCAGGGCCAACAGTTCAAGACAGGACAAATTCAGAAGAGACAGAATTGTAGTAGAAGTTTCTGTCTGTTTCTGTGTGTCCAGTTACCAATTAATGAAAATAATCCAATGGAAGTAGAGTTTAAAATGCTTTCACAGCTAAAAAATATATTGTAAATTTATTAGAGTCCAAATCAAAACTGATACAAGCAGGTTTAAACTAGTGCCTCTTCTAGAACAAGGGAGAAGAAACATAGGTTAGAACAGGCAACCTTAACTTAAATATTCACCTCATGTACTTCCCAATCTCTCATTTTATAGTTTGCATCACTCTATGGAGCCTGTGTCTGAGACTCACTGACGCACACGCACGTGTAACTTGCATGGTTTCCAATCCTGAGTTGCAGGTAGTATGACTCCGTGTGCAACATTTGATGCCTCATTGAATGATCAAGAGGCAGCACTCCTCCCTGTTAGAGGAGGATTTAGCCCCTCTGATCCATGCCTTTCCAGACTTGACTACCGTGCTGCGCTATGCTGGAGCCTGACCAAGGAAGCCCACGGATGCCATCGTTGGTACAGACGCTGTGGCCAGCTTACGGAGCAGAACAGGCTAATGCAAATGCGTTAACAACGGTGCCTTCAGTGCTACGCTGACGGCTGCTAGCCACCAGTGAAGCAGAAGAAACGCAGATCTTGCTGTGAACCAGTGGCCAAAAAACAGTGTTCAGAAACCCAAGTTCTCTGCCTGACTCTATGTTTGTACCAGCACCATGGGACACCGCATCCTTGTGCCTCCCTTCCTCTACCTGTGAAGTAGAAATGGTGATAGTAACAGTTACCTTGTCGGCAAAGCACATCGTTGGAAATCTGTGGCTGTCACCAGTTTGAGTCTTGCACAGGCTAGAAAGTTGCTTCTTTCTTCAGGCTTCAGAGTGACAACTACAATTGCAGCCATGCACAGATTTATTAATAAGCGGTCTCCAGCTGTGGAACCAATTTCTGCCGGATTATCAGGCTCAGCCCAACTATTTTAACCTTTCAAGTATGTTGTTACTGACATGTGTAATAATTAATCCAGCATAAAAGGAACCAATTTTCCAAACTAAGCACAGTTAATAAGCTTTGTTGTCAGTAATTGGGCCTGAAAGTGTCTGATGAAGTTGAAGAATGTGTTGCATAGGGAACTGTACAGTTGGATTATACAGTTGCTAGTTCAGGCCAACGGGATTCTTGCTACTAATAGTGCTAAACTATAGTGGGGTTTAGCGCTTTAAATAGGCAGCAAAATCAATGTTTGAGTCTGGGTTCTTTTTAATACTAGAGAATTTTTACAGTGCCAGAGGCAATATAAAGGGCAATTGTGCTGGTGAAGTCACTCTCTCTGGGAATTTCTAGAGCTTCCTCAGAGATATGCCACTGAAACCAATGGAAGCGACGCACTCATTTTTCTCTAAGGAGGTGGGCCTAAACTGAAAAATTTCATCTTCATAACACATGCAATGTTTGTGCCATTAAGAAAGGTTTTTATGTCCTAATAACTCTTGTATATCTTTATTCCAGGTTTGACATTTCTCCTGGAAGAGTCTTACTTGCAAAAGATCAACATTTGCAGATTGGCCGGTCAGGAGGGCCAGGTGTGGCACTGGACACCTGAGCTGCAAGAGCACATTCAAGCATTTTAAGAAATTATTATCTGTCAGTGACAGGCTGTCTTGACTGCCCTCAGTATGAGTTAATTCTAAATAGCATTTAAGCATACTGGCATGTTTAAATGAGCCCCTGTCTTGGACAAGATAAGTAATCATCCATACTGCAGTTTGCATTTGAACACATCCAGCCTAATCACACTGAAGGCACCCTCATTTTCCTTGACCTTCCAAGCTCATCCTGTTCAGCGGGAGCATAGGCTTGCCCATATTGTTAAACTTACGCTATGTTTATTTTTTGCTATTTGCTGTTATTTCAGGTTTTAATCCAATGCCAATTACTGGATTAGTCTTGGTAACCCTTTTAGTCGTGCTTTGCCTCCATAAGAGCTGACCTTAAGACAAGTCACCTGTTCAGCATCAAGTACTTGAGAAGACTAAATCTTATTTAAATCAGCAGGAACAGATGCTTTCCCTAGTGCAGTGCCGTTATTGGTGAAGTCACTGCTCTGCTTCATGGCTGCATTTTTGAGGCATGACCCATCACCAAAGGAGACCTCTTGTGTACAAGCACCTTGCTTTGCAACTGGTCAGACATGGCACCTCTGGCACGTAATACATTTATTAGGGTGTGATCTTCATCACCAGATTCTGTCTCTTTCTGGCACTTGAGCAAGCTAGTTTAAATGTGGATCTGGTTGATATAAGATAGAACATATAGAATACCTTGTGGCCTCTACACCCATTAAGAGACACTGCAGCAATCAAAAAATCAGGCTGAGGAATACAGCAATACCAACAGGGGTGTATAGCCTCATACAGATGCAGGATTTACTAGTATGGTGTAAATATTAATTCCTATGAAGTGTTATATGTAATATAATACAGTAAAGTGTTATATATTTCCTGGATTATTTTTATATAAAATAACTTGAGCAAGGAGTGACCTATAAGGTGCATGTCTAAAATAGCTGGTGTATAGGAAAGACTGAGGTGTGTGGAGGGGTGAGGGGGGTGCTTAGGGCTGATATCTGCATCAAAATCAGACTGGCTGTAGCAGGGGCAAGATCAGATCCATAAGCAGCAAATGAGACTTGTTTTCATTTGAAGATTAAGTCCACTTTTTATTTCAGGGTAGAAACAAGTTTATCTCATGATAAGTGCCTTGGAAATTGTTAAATCTTTGTATATCATTACACCATTTGATTGCCTTCTGAGTAGGAGACAAAAAGTTTAGTCTGAGGTAAGTAGGTCCTTAGCTGAACCATCTAGTTTACCTTATATTCTTAAGACACTTAGTCTGAGCCAGTAGTTTGAAAGGGAAGACAGCTTTGTGGGCTTTATTAACAGCAATGAGCCGAACACGTTGCCAGGACTGGGCTAGAGAAGCTAAGAACTACATTTAATTATCAAATCAATGTCAATTAAAATTGAACCCAATAATTCAAAATTAATTATATAGGTCATAAAATGAGTGCAGCCAACAAGTAAATTATCACGTCAATGTAGCAAGATAAGTCAATTCTTTAAACAAAAATCAGAAATAACAATTGAGTTTTAAGTCCTAGTTATGGGTATTTCCAAAGTGGACAAATTAAGACAATTGACTGAATCAATTAGTATTCAAAACAAGTTACTTTACTTCAAAGTAACCTGCTACCCTCTTTTAACCCTCCCCTTTCCCCATGGCGTGAATCAGACAGCTGGATATACTCCCGTTTCTTTCTATGGCTGGCAGAGTCAAACTGACAAGCAGCTGAGTCTTAAATTCACCTGCTGCATCCACAAAAGGACAAATTAGTTCCAGGCTATTTCCAGGTGCCAAAGTTGCTGTGACACTGCAGGTACGGCGCTCACCGTTGTGTCTGTGACTTAGGCTCCAGCGAAGGCAAGCTGTGCGTGCCCCTGCCGTGCCGTGCCATGCCGTGCCGTGCCGTGCCGTGCCATGCCGTGCCTCGCCAGGATTTGCAAGATTGGCAATGCACAGACACAGAGCACCAGAGCTATTCTGGGCACAGATAAAGAAGTGAGGCAGGTTTTTAAGATTTTCTTTGTCGTCGTTTCTCAAAAGGGAGTATTAGGTAGAAGCAGCTGTGCTACTCTGAGCCAATACTTTACCTTGCTAGTGTTTGAGATCACGCTCTCAAATGTTAAAGAAACACATAAGGATGGTGTGCTAAGCAGAAGACACAATTTGTGACTGATCTGATACCAGCAGTGCTGCTCTAGCAAGGGTTGAGAGAGCTGTTGCCTTCTGCTTGATTATCACCCTGTTAGAAAACTGACCAGTTTTGGGACAAGCAGAAACATCTGAAGGAGGATTGAAGGGTGACTTGGGTCATGAGAGTGTGAGAAGAGAAAAAGAGAGGTGGAGGGAGGCACAGGCACAGGACTCGGGTCCCATTTGCTAATGAATGCGTGTAGGATCAGAGCGTTTCACATTAAGTGGAACAGCTTTCACAGGGACATCGAGTACTTCAAATAATTTATAACTTGCTGGTTCGGGCTGGCTCTTGGGAGGTGGCAGATGTGGTATCTATCAGGAGGCATTTGAACATTTGTTTCCCGTATCCCAGTAGCCCAATAATTAACTGGGAACAGCATCACTCTTGTGAAGGCAAGAAAAAAATGTTCATGCCAGAAATTCTAGGGGATGTAAGTCTAGAAGGGTTATCCTAAAATGACAGGGAACGCTCTACAATCCAAGCTCAGGAAGGCAAGTCTGTGAGAGTTGGGACTTTGCTTCACAGCTCTTCTTGGCACGTCCTCCCAGCCAAGGTAGTGCAAAGGCAGTCTGTGCTCTGGCCATGGGCAGTCACTCCCCAGGGCCCGGGTCCTCCTGCACAGTGCAGCCCCTGTGCCTTTCCTCCCTGCGTGGTCCTCAGCCAAGAGTAACTTTGGAGCTATTTGTGTCTGACTGTTTTAAACGGAAATTGAGAGCCTATTTTTTTACAGAATCTGGAGCCTAGTCCATAGTTTCCTTGATTTTTTATTTAAAAAGAAAAAGAAATACAAGGTGGAAATTTCTTGTGTTTTCAGGGGATTATTCTGCTGCCTTCCCAAGTGTGAACTGTTAATGATGTTACCATGCATGCTTGAACTGACTCGGTATGTTCACATGCTAAAATATTAAAAGGAAAAAAAAGAGACAAGGAACTTCCCCAGTCAACATGTAGACAGAAATAGGGATGGGAAGAAGAGCTAAGAGGGAAAAGTTGAATTGTTTCAAAGAATGTGGCCTTCGGAGTTGCAACACAGAAGTCAATGGAATTCTTCAGCCACTGAAACTTATGTTGAATTTTCTTGCCCTTAAAAAACAGAGACATCAGGCCCAAAAGTTCTTCTAGCTTCACCTTGATTTTCTGTGGCAAATTTTTATTTCCTTCAGCTTAATGCAAGTGCACAGCCAGTCTTGAGCTGCAACGATAAAATCTTGTTCTCACTAAGGTGAGAACACATGGGAGATGATTGTCCACTTGAAAGGTCCCATTTTTAAAATGAGTCTATTATTTTAACCATTTATGGTAACCACCACCAAGGAGAGCCCTGAAAATATGAGGGGTTGGGTAAATATAGACAGTTTTATGACACAGCTCTCGGCCTCACTACAAGGAAAAGGCTTGAGAGTATAAGATGATTTCAACATTTAATATAAAGCTTTGACATCTCCTCAAGTATAACTGATGGTCATCAATCAACTTCTCCATTTATTTAGCTCACCCTAAGAGCAGTTGATATTTTGGAACTGCATGACCACCAACCATTCATCAAGCCTTATGTCAGGACCAGCCCTGATAGATCAACCATGAGAAGCATCATGGCTTATCCCCAGGAATTTCTTCATCTAAAAAGAGGGAGAATGATTTTACATCTTCTTGCTCTGTATTCAACTTAAATTAAAGAGGGTTAATGAGATGAAATCTGCATTCACAGACAATCTCTCACACGTATTAGCACACAGTTAAATGAAGAAGTCACTGTTGCTGTTGCAATTGGTATTTGATAAATAGCAGTATTGAAGGTGCCCGTTTTAGGCTTCAAACAAAGAAAAAAGTCATTGTTGTTTAATGTGTTAGACTATGCTTTATATCCATCACTATAGTGTTCAAAAAAGTATCAGGTGGTGTTTTTTCAGCTGATGTTGCTCTAAATTGCAAAATCTACAACTGAGCTCGAAATGATGACATGAATTAAAAAATAACCAAGCCAAGCAAAGACGTGGTTTTCAAATGTGAACTAAGTATTATCACAAAAAGTGGATTTTTTAGTGGTCCAGGATACGATCTCAGAGCACAGATCCTACTGACACGACTCTGTTCTCAGTTCCTTTATAAATTCTGTGGATAGCACAGATCAGTTGTATTAAGCATTCCTTGTCTTGCAATCTAACATCATAAATTCTTACTGAATGTAAACTTTTTTGACCATTCGGAGCCAAACCTTTCCCTTTCTTAGGCTGTCAGCTCTGGCTGCAGAGCACTAGGTCCTCTGTTCATCTTCAGGCCCTGCTCACAAGAAGCTTACAGAATCACAACTATTTCTTTTTTTAGCATAAGGGACACCCCAGCACTGCATTTGGAAGCATCGCACCATTTAGGCACGTTTCCCCAGCAACACTCTCTTTATTTTAAGTTGTATCCCCAGAAAAGAAGGAGGCTGCCATCCATCCACCCACTTACGATTCCCTCTAGACATTCTGTCCTTTTATTTTTGACATCATTTAACTAGTAGGCTTTGCCCGCTCTGAAAAAAGCACCAGCGCAGTTAGCATGTGCTTTGTTGCGACACCCTTATTTCCTAATTTACATGCAGCTTCCTTGAGCACTCCATTAAGGAAACTGCTCGTTGACCCAGGCAATGCAAAGAAAGCAGGTTATTTTGTTCTCCAGGAACAATAACAACAGCAACACACTGGGCTTCATTCTCTTGGATAACTTATGGTGGTAGATTGTGCCTAGCACTGTTGTTGTCTAAATGCGCTCCTGTTACAGAGTTATTGGGTCATACCAGTTTTTGCTGTTCTCTCAATGACGTTGCTGGAGTTAGTTAGAATAGGGAAAATTCATTTTGGCTCTGTTTTCTCTGAACAGAAGGTGGGGAGCTCTGCTTGACTGCTGCTTTCTTTGTTTTATTGACACTAGTCGGTATGAGGTTAACCTTAAGCCACTGCACACAGGTTTCATCTTATCCAACTCCTTCTTCCCCCAGGAAAAATCCCTTTTCTTCACTAGGATTTTACAATTGGATAAGCAAAGCACATTATTGATTCCATGGTGAAAATAAAGCTGCTTTAAAAAATGCTCATTAATGGTAGTTTGATACTGAAGTTGCTTCAGCACTGCCTTTCAGAGTTGCAGGGAAGATCATGAACTGTAGCAGCATCATTGTTATGTGCCCACAACTCAGCAACTGACTAGAACCTTTCAGACTACACTGTAAAGTGAATGTGTAATTTTTTTTAATGTAAAACCAGCAGAAATTGTATACACAAACATGTTTCTTGGGTAGAACAGAGGACATTTAAAAATATTTTTCAATTGATAGCTTGGATTTTGGAAATATATCCAATATACTCTCTAGAATTTGATTTTGAAATTTTATTATGCATCATGAAGCTTTTATTGGCCTCTTTAATGTTGTACTCATGTATCTTACTGCATTTCATCATAGATGAATTGTTTTTTAATTTTACAGTCCTCCTCACTCTGCCATTAAACACTATCTTCTTTAGACACTGTATTGCTGGCCAGGAATATGATAACTTTGTCAACAGAAAGAAAAAGAGAATTTAAATTGCATGCAATTAATTCTCCTGTCTCGGGAGTAGTCATCCAACTAAATAAGCACAACGTGATCTCCAGTTTCATATGACTTCATGAGAGTCACATACCTCTAGCCATCTCAAATCTCTGAGGTCAGCAGTGATAAACCAAACAGGATTCACCAGTTATTGCACCGTATCTTTTTACGTGATGAGATGCGGTCCCAGCGTGTCATCTCTGCTGAAACCTCTCCCCAGTGAGATGGACTTGGGAGAAGGCGGCTGACATTACCATTGGGGTGGCTGCTTTTTTTCCTTTTGAAAGCCTCCTTCTTTAGCCATTAAGCCTTTCCAGGTAAAACCCCTAAGTATTCTGCTTGGTTTTAAGCGTGGTGTCTTACAGCAAATCGTACTGTGGAGGAAAGTCTGTCTTCTCCAGTTACATGCAGACAGAATGCCAGAGAGGCTCCAGCCTCTCCTTGTTTCTGGTAGTAGGGCTGAGACAGGCAGGTCCTGCGTTTGACAGAATATGGGGGATAGAGCCCTCCTCTGCTGAGTCAGAACTTGGTTTTCTCTGTGGGTAGTCACTCCGAGAGACCTAGCTCTCTGCTCCGTTCTTTGTCATTATTTCCTTCAAGTCATGCTTATTCGCTCTTAAATTTTTCCCCTTCTTTTCTGGCTTTGGAATAATTCCTTCTTTATTTCGGAGCCTTCAGAGCCAGCAGAAAGTGCAGCAGTTGCCATTTAAGACAGACAAGATGCATTCTCAAGATGTGTAACTATAAAAGGGAAAAGAAAGCTCACCTTATTGCATTTCATGCACGATGTTGCTAGCACTGAGCAACATTCAGGTGCATAACTATCACAGGGAAAAACTGCTCATAGTTTAAACCAAATCAAGATTGAAGCAGTTTATTGATTTATTAACAGCACATAATTAATCAGCAATTGGTGAATAATATATTCAAGATCCATACCAACAGATAAACCACCACACTAGACACTCACAGACTGTTACTGAACTCCTACAAATTTTTGAACACCCCTCTATAACTAATTCCCAAAAGTTCAAATCCCGCACAGGGAGTGACAAGTGCCCACCCCCCTCCCCTGGATGTGGGGCTCCCCTCCTTGCCCACCTCTGCTTTGGGGGATGTGTCTGCTCTGGCTGTATGTGACCCCCCCACTGCTCCCGACACCCCCTGAGCCCCCATGCCACCAAAGAAGCCCTGTGGGGCCACAGGCGCAGGGTCTCTCGGCCCTGCACCCACCGGGTCACCCCCTCTGGGTGCCGTCTGTGTCCCCCGTCGCACGTGGATGTTGCACCCCCCGTGCTGGGCAGGGGCCACGGTGCTGTGGGGCCAGCCCTGGCGCTGCCAAACCCTGCTCTGTTCCCATGCCCAAGGCACCACCCTCTGCTACAAATTTGGGTGCATCTTTTGTAGTTCTTTTCAAGCTCACTCCTTCTTTGTTTCAAAAGACTCCAACTCCCTGGTTACCGTTAAATCCTGCCGATGGTCGTCTTCCTCTTTAGCAGGACCAGTTTGGGCAAACGTGCTCTCAGACGGTTTCTGGCACTCCGCTCACGCATGCTGCTGACGCTCACATTCCTGTCTTAGCAGGCCATTTAGCCAAGGGTGGCCCAAAAGAGCGATCCCACATACAACATTGTGCTGGCAAGAAATACTTACAAAGAAGAGAAAGTAAATGCAGATGGGGAGTAGGAGCTACAAAATGTCTGTATTCCCACCACCGCACTATCATTCTCTCTCACTTGTCTGGCCGCTGCATCATATTAGGGGAACGCTTTTTCTAGACATTTATGTCTAAGACTGGCTCTGGATCTTTGACTGGGAACTTTGGTCCCTGTTGGGCTCAGCAGTGGCTCAGCCACACGCAGCCCCCAGAGCAGAGACCAAGTGAGCAGAAGGGCTCGTTCATGGCGTCCTTCCCCGAGCAGGGAGAGCTCTCTTGATCCAAGGTTTGGCCTACCTGAAACAACTAAACTCAAGAAGATAATGTGTAAGTAGGGTGTTAATGGAGCCAAATTCGGTAAGACAGAGTCCTTAATTCTATGCCTATAACAAAAGCCACTGTGCTTCTGCAAACAGACTTTTGGGAAAGGACAACAATTTAAAAAACTGCATTCAAATTTATTTGAGGAGGAGATTAAAAGCTTTAAAAAGATATTCAGCTGCGAAATGGAGAGTCCCTTCCAAAGGGAAGCCTGCCTTTTGTTTGCCAGTGACTCTTCTGGCCAGCTGCTTACAGGCAGACCAGGCAGATCTTTTGCAATCCACCTTAGGGAAGGGACGTATACGCTCGTGCACGAAGGGCTCTGGGACTCAGGCATGGAGAGAAACAGCTACTGAGGGTGAGATGCACTTCTCAGTAGAGGCTATGGGGGAGGCATCACTACTGACAGGCAGTTTTGGACCCTAATCCAAATAGTATAAACAGACTCAGTATTAACAGCTCTTCGTTTATTGTTGTATGCCAGTCTGGTCTGATCGCTAGACTCAGGAGTGGCCATTTCCATGAAACTTACGGTTCCAATATTTTCAGGCCAATAAAATGCTTTAAAGGCTGAAAAGCTTTTGCTTTTTGCTACGGTAAAACTTTTGCGGAGTGGTATAAGCTAATGAGATAAGAAAATATTCAGGCCAATGAGTGTCCAGGCATAACCACTTCAGCCAAAGGGCAGAATAAAAGTTAGCTCAAGTCTTACAGCTGTCAGGACTCAGAAGACATACAAGAGTTCATACAAATGAAATTGAACAGAGAAGCAATCAGTTCATTTTCAATGCCAGTAAAATTCTGTATGAATACATTCAACCTGAAACAGAGTGAGAAAATTAATTGCTTTCATATTAAATGAGTCAAATTACTTAACAAGAAAAACACAGATATGGAATCATAGAATCATAGAATATTTCAGCAATAATTGTAAGTGACAGTGTTTGAGTACTTATTTTGAATGGCACTCAACTCAGATCTCTGACAGGAGTAAGTGCTGCTAAATATGGCTAAGGGAAGCAAAGCTTTGGGTTAAACTCCTTGCTCCTCACTCAGAGATAGATGCGTAACTTGGAGTGTCCAGTGACCTGCGCTCCCAGTTATTTACACACTCAGCTTCCTAGATGGGTTGTTTTTTGTGTATGGTCTTAAAGTCAGGCAGATAATGAGCAATATCACCAACACAGCGTTGGTGGGTCATAAGGTACTGGAATGGATAAATGTAGTCTGGTGGTTTCTTCTCTCTGGCTGGTGGGTTCCAAGTGGGTGGTGTTTGAGGAAACTTGGCTGGGGAGTAAAAATGGTCTGGGATCGGTTCTCCCTGTAGCCAGCTCTTGGTGACACAAACATTTATTTTAACATATTCTCTTCACATATACTAATGGAGATTTAGGATTTGGGTGTTTGCCAGAAATCTGAGACGTATGATATACATGTTAGCCTATATCCTTTACTCTAGTAATCAGTGTAAGGTATCCATTACCACAGACTGTGGCAATCCCTCTATAAACACAAAATTATGATTTACATATAACTATATTCAAAGAAAATTAAAGCTACGAATTAAATCTTTCAGATTTAGGAGGCATGGATGAACGAGTGTCAGCATTGTAATTCAGCTATTAAAATCAGATCTGTTCAGCTGGTGATGCTAAGTACGTGTCAGCCACTCCAGTATTTGACTGGGACACCACCTGTAAATTTCTGGTAGGGCACAAGCTAAGAAGCTAGGAACAAATCATTCTGGACAAATCCTTGATGAAAGCTCGACCGCAGATATTGATTGAGTTATCCCACCGGTTGCCTAAGCAGAACAGCATACTGCTTCCCTGTCCAACTGGGGAAGCAACAAATAAAATCAAGCCAAGTGAAAGGTCCAGAATGAAGACCTTTTCAAATGCCTCAAAGTGTATTAATTATAATGAACATTCAGCCCACTGTAGCCCACTGTAGCCCAATATAGCCCATTGCCACAGTACTATTTCCATACAGCACAACCTGGTAGGTGCAAATTGCTTCATTTCAGAGGAATTTCCACTTCTCTGGCTGAACATAGCAGACACAAAATCACGATTAGCCGAGAAACTATCCATAAGAATGCACACGTTCAGATTCCTGGTCTAGTTCCCTAACTTCCCCATTAGCACCTGTCCTCCATTTTGATGCTCTTGGTTAGCTTCTTGTCGTTGAAATCCTACCCTATGGGGCATGTTTTACTGATGCCCTTGAAATATTTACTTGCTGGCCTGCTCAACTTTAAGACCATGGCTTTATAGCCGTAAAGTACAGCAATCCAACTACAAACAAAAGCATAAAATTAACTCTTCTGTACTTACTTGACATTTTGACAACCAAATCAACACCTATACTAGAAGTCAATGTTACAAAAGTGTGATGTGTGCTGGTAAAGCAAAGTTTGGGCCCACAGCCCTGTGTGCTGAGTGGGGCCTTGCCCATGTGAAAACAAAAGTGACACGATCTCTCCATGTTTGGACCGCTTGTCTGTACTGGAAAGGTAAATGAGTGTTAACTAAAACCACATTAAACACAGCCTTGTATTCAGCATAAATAGGCACTGTTATATTTAATAAAAGACGAGTACCGGGAGATGTCTTCAGGCTTTTATGGCAGGTTTGCCTAATAAATACTCTCCAATTTCTGCAGCTTTTCTCATCTTTCCAAACGAGTCGGGGGTTAGGTATAGGAAGCCCTCAGAGCAGGATAAGGCTTATACCAAGCGCTGCCGATCTGCAGAGCGTGAGCGGCGTGCGCAAGCAGAAGCATCCAGTTGGGAAGCGCTTGTGGTGGAGCATTCCCCGCCCCTCCTTTCCTCCTGGACTGCTCTACGATCTCGGGTATTCCCGTCAGATCTTGGCCTTTGTGCAATGACCTGGGCAGTTAAGTGTCCCTTGACTGTACCAGGAACTCTTGCATGGCTGAGGTGGGGAGCGGCACTGTCCGTGCCAGGAAAAGGTGTCAGTGTTACTGGAATTTTCAAAAATTCCAGTAATTGCTGACACAAACTGTGGCCAGGATGGAAATTTACTGATGACTAAAGCCAATCATCTTGCAATCCTATAAACAGTGGTCCTAAGTGAGGCCCGTTGAGCTCTCCTGGACCGCAGCGGGCTGCGACCAGCTTCTCCCTCTGAGTGGGACGCCTCTCAGAGCTCGCGAACTCCCAAGTTTGCAAAGTTTGGAGGACCGTCGCCGAAAACCGACGACGGGAGCTGGGCTGAAACCCTACACTCCTTGAGGCTCAACCCTCGCCCGTTGAGAAATGCCAGAGCATTTGAAGTGACTATTTCACTGAACTCAAGGGGAATTTTGAACAGGTATACCCTTTATACATTTATATAAATTTGTGTCTGTGTGCATGCGTGTGTGAATTGATTTAGTCACTTTGTAAATGTTAAATTAGTCAATGGTTGGGTGCTGCTAAAAATCTCGTGATCCACCTTAAAACTGTGAACGAACCTTAGACTGCTGCTATACACATATAACCCTTTAGACATAAACCATTGGCCAAGTCTGGGACTAGGATTGGATCCAGCCGCACCCAGACTCCTGTCTGAGAAGGAGTTTAGAAAGCAAGGGGGTCCCTTCTGAACCTCATGACTCAACGGCAGGGTCTTCCTTACCCTTTGTGTCCCTTTACTCTGTGAAGTCAATTCTGTCTCCATTTTCCCTGCTATACTTCTTCCATGCAGTAATAGCGTGGATCTTGCCATTTTTGAATCTTAAACTAAGTCACTGCTTTGATTAGAACAAATTTTGTCAAAACACTTTGTTAATCGACTGCTAATTGAGTGCTATTAAATATCACAATTTAATCCTGTGATTTGCCGTAAAGGCATAAATAAATTCTAAACTGCTGCTAAATCAAATTGTGTAAAGTCACTCACTTGTGACAAAATTCATTTGCGACAGCGCTTGGGAACTGCACGATGGCGACATTTTTCCGACTCTGTCCTTGCTGTCTGTGATAACCCACTGATTTCATTGCAGAGATCATGTACAAAAAGGAAGCCAGCCCTTCACCCTCATGCCTGTTGAGGCCAAATTTTCTTCTTACTCTTCATTTATCGATCACAGCATGTTTTATTCTAAAATTATAGGTGCCCTAATATTGCTGTTGCTAAACGTATCCCAAGCCTCCTGACTCACCATAAAAAATCCTCTTGTTTCTCATTGACCCCCCACCAAAGCTTCATTTTTAACTCGTTTGTGAATCAGTGTGGGCACTGAAACTCTTAACCTATTTCTCTCTCTGCACGCAGGAAGCCCAGGACCTTAAAGCAGGAATTTCATTTGTGCAGTAAAAGTATGGCTCATTAACGTGGCTTGGTGCTGACATATCCATTGGCGGAGCTGCACCTTAGCTGACACCTATGAAATGAAATGTACAGCAGCAAAAAAAGTTCTGATTTAAGGAAGGAGAATGTGGTCATAATATGGCACACTCATCTATTTGAAATTTTAAACACTTTTCCTCATTCTTCCCTCATACTGCACAATCACTGATAAAATACTATTTTCAGTTTGGTAATAAGTTGTACTGATTTTTTTAATGGAACTTGTATGACTTTAATTTTTATCTCATCTTTAAGTATAGGCCTCACTTGAAGCAAATGACTAACTCCACAGGATTCATGGGACCAACATGTAGGCAAAATTTGTTGAAGGAAAGCACAGAGTACATTTAGGGTACTCACTGGGAAAGGGTGAAATAAAGCAGCAGATCCTTTATTGTGCATGAGCAGGAGTGTCGTGGTTTAACCCCAAATTGTAACCCAATACCACGCAGCCGCTCGCTCACTCCCCCCCTCCCTGTTGGGGTGGGGAGGAGAATCGGAGAGAAAGGAAAACTCACGGGTTGAGATAAAAACAGCTCACCAGGACAGCAAAGGAAAAATATGAAAATATATTAATAATGATAATAATGATAATATATACAAGGATAATAGAATATATGAAACAAACGATACACAATTTCTCACCACCCGACGACCGATACAGCCCGTCCCGAGCAGCAGGCAGGGAGCAGGGGTATCCCCCCCCAGCTATCCCAGAACAGCAAGTTCCAGGGAAAGCAGGCGAGGGAACAAACAGCTAAACGAGTGAAAAACAAAAAGGTAAAAATAGGGAAACAAAAAGCAACCCGAAGGGAAGCTTAAGGATTAAGGCAAGTTAAAGGTCTCAAAAGCCCCAAAAGCCCAAAAGACCAAAAAAGATCTAGAAAAAAAAAAAAACTAGTGGCCCACCGACTGACCCTCGCTTATATCAAGCATGACGTCTATGGTATGGAATACTCTCTTTGGCCAGTTTGGATCAACTATCCTGTCTCTACCCCTCCCAAGTTTTGCATCTGCACGTTAGCAGAACCTGGAAAACAGCAAAATGTCCTTGGTCGTTCAGCAGCAACCAGCAACATCAGTGTGCTATCACTGTTCTTCTCACACTGAAGCCAAAACACAGGAGCTGCTGAAAACAAAACTAGCTCCATCCTGGCCTAAACCAGGACAAGGAGGAAGGAAAGGTTCAGGTAGCATCCAGTATTTTACGTCAGGGAGGGGTAGATTTTACCCACCCGACATGATCACACACCCCTTTCCCCATGCCATTGCAAAAAATTCCCACTCCTGAACTCAGACATATTTAAATACTTTGAAAGGGGCTATTATTTAACAGGCTGCGTGGGACAGAAGTGGGAATTTAGGCAGATAATGAGTAGCCTGAGAAAGAAAGCAGCAGACTGTGCCTTTCTGACCAGACAGGGAAAGCCAGAGAACCACGTCCCATTACAGTGAATAATCACTAGCAACCTGGTAACCATTTAATAGTATTCTCCTCAAAAACGTAGCAAATAATTAGGATTTAAAAGTATTAGTATCTAATATGCTAGTATTCAAAAAGATAGTAACAAACACTGAATCTAGAATAGCTCTCTAAGATCCCATGTTTCTGCAGCATGGGAGTGATTTGGGTGCAAAATCTGTGATAAGCACGGCAACAGAAATACTGTTGGTGAACAATAACTTTCATTTTGGTTGAAGGAAAGTGTGAAAAGACAGAAAGAAGATAGTTAATATGAAAATGTGCAATCCTTCAGAGTATCTTTACCTTCTATCATTTTACTGTCTACCTCCGATGGGCCCAGCTCACGCTAGTGGGGCTCTGCTTTCACATTTCTGTGACCACGTTCGCTTAAATGAAATTACACCAAACAGGAACCTGCTTCTTGCTGCCATCAAAAATAAAATGCCATCCTCCTTTTCTGAGAAAATTTAACAAACACAGAGAGTCCTTTCACTCCAGCATCGCGTGGGCTTGGACAAAAAGCAGGGTCACTGCAGAAAAGGGGTACAGGCTTCCTAGAACCCTGCATCTCCTCATTACTGAAAGCCTGGGAGGATTTGCTATGAGAAACCATCATCACAAAACTCACCGCAATCTGCTTTAGCTCCCATAAAGGGTAAAAATGCCTGCTGTAGCGATGTCTGACCTCTCCTGACATCTCCCCACTCAGATTATTGCACCCAGAGGGCTGTGATGAGGCAGAGACGGCCGCCTCTCCCCGGGGAAGGAACAAAGGGTGAACTAATGGTGCTGGGGTCACTCAGCTGCTCCTGCGCCTCTTTACGTACTCAGGGCACACAGTTGTGAAGCTGACGAAGTCACATGAAGTCTGGCTCCCCTTTTCTTCTCTGCGAGAAAGCAGACGCATCTCCTCTCTGCTCTGAGATGCTGAGATGCTCCCGCCGGGAACAGTGCTGCCGTCATCCTTTTAGTGCGCAGCGCAGCCATCGAGGGACATTATGAGGCGAGGTGGGCTGCTGTGCCAATAATACCTTCTGCAGCTTTTTATGTCTTACATCCCACATGGAGCCATTGCCTCCCAAAAACCTCTACTACCTGTGTGAGAAGTTGGACAACTGGATATGTCTTTGCTTCAGCAGGCCCAAAGTCTAGAAGAAAGAGGTTGAGAGGACTCTGCCTTTCTCCGTCTCAGATTTGATTAGAAAGCATTAGAACTAGCATGGAGAAAACTGGGAAGCATTTTCCAAAGTCAAACCCAATGATTAAATCAGGAAGAACAGAGAATCACCTTTCTGTTATGAGCAGATCTATGTCTTGTCTACAACCATACCTACTACAAAATGAAATAAGAGGTGGATGGCTTTCCTTATTTCACATGAAGGTAAATGTAATAAGATGGGCCGGGACTTGTTCGATATAAAAGTTCACATCACTTTTAATTAGAAGGCCAACTTTATTTCCCAAGCTGCCACGAGGAGAAGTATTTTCCAAAGACCCAGTAAGCCCTACTACAGAGCTGAATTTTCTATTTAAAACGCAAACCCCAGCAGCTCCGTCGCTTCTCCTTCCACAGCCTCTTCGCTCCTTCCCTCCCTCCCTCCTTTCTGTCACCTCTTCTGCAGAACCAGCTTTGGCGGAGGTTCCCAAAGGGCGGCGGACGGGGGGTGCCTAATGCAGAGCCCCGGGAGCCTCCCGCTGGCCCTGACGCGGGCGGGGGTTTCTGGCTCCCGGCGGGCCGGGCCAGGCAAGCGGCGGGGGGCGGGCGGCAGCGCCGTGCCCGGCGGCGGCCACGGTGCGCGGGGCCGCCCCGGCGCCCATTGGCTCGGCGGCGGCCCGGGCTCGGCGCGGCCCCATAAAGGCGGCCGGTTCCCCCGCCCGCCCGCTGCCGCCGCCCCGCCATGGCCCCGCCCGCCCTGCCCTGGCTGCTCGCCGCCTGCTGCCTCTGCGCCCTCCCGCGGGGCTCAGGTACGTCCCGCCCCCAGCACGGGGGGGAACCCCCAAACCTCGGGAAAGGGTCGTCTCCCATCGATGGGCGCCGTCGGGGCTGGGCTCCGTCCCGCGGCGTCTCCGCACAGCCGTGTCCCCCCCGTGTCCCCGCAGGGTTCCCCCAGCCTTTCTCGCGCTACAGGGACGGCGCGGACCTGCCCAAAAGCCAGGTACGTCCGTCTTCGCCTTCCCCGCCAGCCCGTCTGGAAGCGGCGCGCCGTGGGGGCGTGGGGCAGCGCCGGTCCAGCCCGGGCTGGCCGAGGGAGGTGGGAAACCACACTCGCCCGTGGCAGGGAAACGCGGGAGGAAACGGGCAACGGACTGGAAATGCGTTATGAAATCCCAGGGGTGGGTGGTAAAGAGAGTAGGGAGGCTGAGCCCCTCTGCCGGGGGGGAAGACCGGACAGGTGTGGGCAGGGGTGTGACGTGCGGCTGTGTGCAGAATAGGATACCTGGGCCAGCAAAAGCCAAGAGGGCTAATAACCAGCCAGTCCTGACTCCCTGAGCTAAAATGCAGGTCCCAAGGTATGAAAGCCCCGCTGTTAATGTCTAATTTTTACTTTTTAAAGCAACTGGCGCTGTGTTTCAGTGAGTGGATGGAACTGTCTAATCAACCGCAGGTAAATTGACTTTGGTAATCTGTTTGATCTGCTGGGACTCTTTCAGACATACGAATGCCCCATGTAACCCTTGGCACCAGTGCCTGCAGGTGGCAGAGCCTCCTCCCGAGAGCCAGCGGCTCTGGAGAGCAGAGCAAGTTTGCTGGTGTATGTGCCCTCCTCTCTTGTAGAGCTAACGCGGACCTAGAGAAAGAGAAAAATGTGCTTTTCTTCCCATCGCAGTGGCAGCTGGCACTGCAGCGAGAAGTGCCGGTCAGTGCTGTGGGAGTTGCAGGCAGGGTCCTGCCTGGTCCCGGCTCTGGGGTGGTGGGTGGGTGGATGGTGCTCGGAGGAGAGGGGGGCGACGGGGAGGTTTCACAGCTCCTTTCTGCTGTGGTGTCTCTGGCTCAGAGCTTGCAAATGCTTCAGACTACCGAGTAACTTTGAAAGACCAGCCCCACTGCATTTGATACCGAGCCCAAGGGTCATTTTCATTTTCAAAGGGGAGAGAAAATTGTCATAGGATCAGCAAATATCTGGAAATTTTCAGCATTTTGTGCTGATTTTTTTTTTCTCTTGGAAATCTTTCAGTTTTGTAAACCAAGACTGGTGGAAAATAGTTCCCAGAGGCAGTTGTTCAGGTGTCTTAAGTTTTACTTCCTTTGGAGCTGTAGTTATTTCTTGTCTAATGTGATTGCATACATCAGCAAATCCTTGTCCTGCGGCAGTGAGTATGGGACAGTATATTTCAGTATATTGTTAGATTATGGTACTGATTCAAATCCTTATAGATGAAATTGAGTGTAGATTAAATACGCCAAAACCTAAACCTATCTGTAGAACACTTAGCATAGGAAAATGTATTTTAAATATAAGGGGCTGATTTTAGCACAAGACTATATTGTACTCATTATTAGTATCGTGTGTATTCTCCTCATACAAAATACTAGTTTTCCAGCTCATGATAGCTTCTGTAAGTCTTGCCCTGCTCTGAATGGCTTTAGTGGAACTGTGTTCCATTTACATGGCGCTGGGATCAGAATCAAGCCCCTTCTCTGCAAACCGTGTACACCACATCCTCTCAGTAAATGTATTAAAGTACTGTTTGGTTTTGCAGATCTCCAGCACTGTTTTGGATCTTTGTTATTCCATATTCAACAGCATGCATACAAATGAGGTAAGGTGTAATTGCTTCTTTTACTTCAAAGCATCCCCTCCCTCCTTAAACTTAAAAAGCAACCCCTCCAAAACCAACTTCTTGAGATTTCTCTCCAAACAATAAAGTATAATCTAATATCATCGTGGTTTAGGAAGTGTCGGAGAGTATATAAAAGATTTTTTCTTATCCTTAGTAGTTTGCATGTAATTCTTAACTCCATTAAATTATATATCAAATTGCTGGTTTTCACCAACTCAGAGCTCAAGAGCCAAAACATCCACTTAGAGCTGGGGTCAGTATTTCAACCTGACCCTCACTTTTGAATAATACAGGGTTAAATATGTTAAAAATATGTGCAAATCTGGATCAACAGCATGCTTAAGCTCATGCTGAACATGGAGGCATATGAGTTGCTTTACTGATTTTAATACTTGAGCTTGTGTTTTTTTGTATTTCTGAGTCAGATGCAAAAGATTAAGTCGAGGAGTTATTGCTTATAGCTCTTCCTCATTGGTGCAGTCATATTAGGACCTAGCTCAATGTCAATTCTGCTTTATATCACTTTATTATCACGAGTTTATTAATAGCCTTTTCCATAAAATTCACTCAGCCCCTGGGTATGTTAAAGAGGCCAATTTACTTGTGGAGTTTGAGTCCTCTGTTTTTTCAAATCACGAGTAGAGCCTTCAAGACAACAATAGAAAGTATTTTGACATGTATTTCAATATCTCTTCTTGCCAATGTCTTTAGCTTATTATAATTCCAAGCATACTTTCCTAAAGCAGCCATAAAACTCTACAATACAGAAGTTGATGGTATAAAAGATTGTATCATTTCAGTCTTAATTGTCTAATAAATGTTTTGAGTTCAGTATTGACTCCTACACTTCTGCAGCTTAGCTAATGAGGGGACATCCAGAATCTTCAGGTAACTTTGAATGGAGCCCTATTCCTGGTTACTATTTTAGTTATTAACTCTGCAAAAAAAAAATCACCCTCTGTTATGCATCCTCAAGATTGGGAGCTGGATCTCATACCATATCCTTTCAAGAGATATGACTAATATGAGCTACATATCTGCAGTATGATTTCTTGGTGTGGTCTGATTAAGTGGTAGACCAAATCTTAATGTGAGATATGGAAAAAAGAGCTATGCAAAAAGTACGAATTTTTACCCATCTGGTCAAATCTCTTATAACATGAAGCTGTACTTTCTTGGCCCACGAGGAATGTTGAGAAGATGTTGCAAACGTGAGTCTATATGTGGTGCACCCAACGAAATAGTTATGAAATCCTACTGATTTCAGCTGGACTTCAACTTTCTGCATGATCCCATATTTGTGTGGATGTTTAAAAAAAAAAAAAAAAATTGATTTGGTCAGAGTTATAGATTATGTAGAGAAGGTAGACGGTGTTTCAAGAGGAGTGATGCCCCAGCACTGTGAAAGGCAAAGTCAATGGCAATTTTAGCATTAATGGGCTTGAACGCCATCTGGGGAACTTAAAAGTCTTTTGGGAGAGCTAACAGACTATTTAGTTTCAATGTCTAATCTTTGGGTAAATCTTGCAGATGGCACTTTCAAAGGAATCAAAAAAGAACTAAATATCTAAACCCAGCTACATCGCAATCACCTCCATGAGAGTTTAAATTTTCCATCCTAAAGTCAAGCTGACATGCTGTTTAGAAACTCAGTTTTTACCATGTTTCTTCCACATAGTAAACTCTCATCTATTCTAAATTAGCTAGGATATTTGAAACTGCAGGCTAAGTCATGAATCAGTCCATCTTTGATTGGTATGGAATAATCATCTCGAACAAAACTAGCATTCACAGTATCTCTTTGTTGTAGTCTCCTCCTTTGCATCCTTTAAAGCACCTTGATCGAGCAAGCACTTTTTTTCTTCCATAGTATTTCATAGCCCTGTAAGTTGATGTCAGTTGCTCTATAAATCGTTGCCTTGAGGCTTGAACCAAGAACAGTTTAACAAGAGGAAATCCTCATCTCATACCCTGAATCCTGATTCCCTCCTTACTTGTATATTTTGTCTTTTTAAATTCCTCCTTTCCAGTTTCCCATCCACATGCTTTTCCTACGTTCTCCTCCCGTCTTCACATCCTTGCTCATTTTATGTGCTGGTTTTTCAAGCCCGCCCCGGGTAACTAAACCCGTTCACTGATGTCAGCGTGGCTGCGGCGCGCAGAGTTGCCCCCGGCTGGGATCAGGCAGCTGTGCCGCGGGCAGGAGGGCTCCCAAACCAGACGTACCACACTGCAGGTCCAGGGCTTTGTTAGACTCCGAGCTCCGTCTGCTCCTGTGAAGTCATGGGCAAGTTTCTATTCCTTGACGTAAGGCTGAGTAGAAAAATGAGCAATTTCCTGAAGAATAAAGGGTGCAGGGAAAGGCTTAAAACCAGCAAGCATGCTTGGGTTAAAACCCAGGGCAGTCTGAAAGGTGGAGAGCAGCCACGTTTTAACAAGGTAAGAGCTATCGGTACAATTCCAGCCTGAGGAATGGAGCTGCTGCGTTTGCTCCCGGTGGAGCTCTGCTTCACCTCCCGGAGCACGGCTGCGCTTTGCTGTACAGCGAGGGAATTGTGTTGAATGGTGATAATAAATGGGGAAATGTCGGTTAAGGTAAGATTTAAAATTAATCTTTAAAAAGACCTGTTTGCTGCTCTTCTTGTATCTTCTTGTATCTGCCTGTGGTATGTGTAATATTCTCTGCCTTCTCACCCGGAGCATAGCAACCTCATCAGTGGTGGAGGGCACTACTGTAACAAACCAAAGAAATGACAGCAACTTGATTAACTTACACTGTCCACTTGCAGGAATCACAGATTGCTGCTGCAAAGTTTACAAAGAAGGTATGTAAATGTGAAGACAAGCGAGTAGCAACGGACAGGGAAGTATGGCCCTTTCCCTGTTTCTTTTGCTGCTTTTTTTTAAAGTCAGCTTGGTTTTTTAGTGGTTGGGAAGTGAGCTGGGCTGACCCTGCTTCTGCAAAGCAATCCACCATTTGTAAAGTTTTTATACATTTTTCTAAAGCCCATGAATCTTTAATTGTGGTAATTTAGGATATTTACACGAGACAGAATGGATAGTTCTTGACAATGCCCTTTGGGTATTAATTTTTAATCAGCATTCCAGATGAATGGACACTGGGGACTATCAACATCTTGTTGTTTGCATGCTGCTGAAAAAGGCCCTGAATTATTGATTTTTCTGATGGAATGACACCAAAACTTGTCAACAGATCTATGGAAGTGAGTTTAAAGTATTTTGTTATTGTTTGTGTTTTATTTTACAGGATAGTCATGGGACTCTGGGACGGCCTTTTTTCCTTTTCAGGGTATCTGAATCTCTTACTTTTTAAAGATTCTGAATCACAGATGATGTTATATATCCATAGATGAGCAGCTGTTTCCCTTCACAAATTCCTGCTGCGCTTGTTTTGAGTAGAGGCCAAATATCCCTTGCTTGAAAGCTTAAGGAGCCATTTGCTTAAAAAGCTCTGGTTCAACTAAAAGATGACAAAATAATGAGATCTGGGGTAGTATAATGGATTAAACACTTTATTTGAAGAGATGACTCTGCAAATGTTTTTATCTTGAGCCAAATCATCCAAAGACAGAAGTAGTATGTGGCTTCTATCTCTGAGGCTGCCAAGGTGCATTGATACTAAATTCACCAGATAAAATGTGTGTGAGCTGAATGTGCACTTGGTCTGAAAGGTCTGGCCAGTAAGCGATGGCACGCTGCATAACAGGGTGGAAAGCCAAAGCAAAGTTATGGACATCATCATCATCATTTCTCTCATGTCTTTCACCCATTGGCTTGCTGAACTATGGCACGGTCTGATGCTGAATATGCTGGTTTGGACACGCTTGATTAACACCAAACTAGTTTTTAGGAATATCTTCAACACATTAAAAAAAAGTGTTATAAAGTAGGTTGTAGCAGGTAACCAGCGTCCCAATTCAGCTGTTTTTTAACATTTTTAGCTCACTTCAAGTGTGTCCAGCCAGGTACTTTCAGTGCTGGTACTTACATGCTCTTTCTTAGCCGTCTACATAGTAGTCCAATGAATTGGGACCAAGGCCCTTAATGAGAATAAGTAAAGCCAGACTGTTTAGCTGTTTGGACAGAGTGAATGAATATTTCTCGGATTCAAAGGCAAAACCCACCCTGCATGGATCCCCTGGTATTTGACATGTTGTGCCTTTAAAGGAAATCTTACTGCAGCCTTATGTACTCTGCATGAGTACGAGATGTATTTTGGTGTGCTTATAAATCTGGCATCTAATATTTCAGCACAACCATCTAATTATTATATTTTTCAGCCTCGAAACGGAAGAACTATTGAAGGCAGTGGTAAGTAGGCATCCAAAAGTGGCAAGAACTTGTTCTGTTTTTTCAATAACAATGATCCTCGTGACAGAAGGAGTTACTGAGAAGTATTACAAACCTAGATACCCATGTGGATGTTTCATATGGTCACTAGGAGGTGTCTGGGCAGAAATGCATTTTTTTCATGCTCAGAGACTTACAGTGTACACTCGACAAAAGGATTGTTTTCTTCTCTCTTGTTAAGGTTCAGTAAGGAGGAGCTTTCATCCTCTGCAAAATGGTAGAAATGGTACAGAAATTATAAAGTTTAAAAACAGAGGGTGTAAATTGTACTTGGAACACAAAAGCTAGACACCTCTCTGTTCCAAGAGACCTTCAGTCACCTAATGCTACATGAGAGCCTGCTAATACAGATCTCTGCATGCAGGTGGGAGTCATCCTTGCATCAGAATTAGGACCTGTTTTGGGGTAAATATTAACTAGAAAGAGCAGGGGTGGGGATGTAAGGAAGGAAGACAGTGAGATCTAATAATATCACCTAGCACTTGCATATCCATCTTTGAAGGTGTCTGTTAAAGTTCTTAGTGAGCTTTAATGGGAAATGGGCAAGACAGTTAATGGACATGTATCCCCTCCTTCAGTCTCTCTTGTTCCAGTCTTTCACCCCACAATAAAAGATCACTATTTTCTGTTTGCAACATAAGAATTACTTCCAGCTGTTGACTGAGAGGGCTGGGGTTTTTTTGGGACAGGATAAAAGGACAGGAAAGAAAAACTGCAAAGAAAACACAAGCAAATAATGCCTTTGCTGTATATTCAGGATTAAATCCTTTCAGAAAGAAAGGAACCAAAGACTTGGGAGAGTGTTGTAGAGCAGCATTGTTACTTGCTTGCTCTGATCTTAGGCACTGCCCTGGGCACCCATTGCTTCTCATAGATGAAAGAAAGGTAAGGAGCTAGAGAGATCTCTGGTTTGAGCCAGCACAGCTGTTCTTGTGCTGTTAGGTACGCGTGTGCGGGAAGTGTTTCGTAGCTGTGAAACCTGTAGGGACCGGTAGTGCTGCCCAGATCTGTTTAGAAAACCTGGAAGCATGAGCTGACAGCCACTAAGGTAAGCTAAAAAGAGTCCCTATAGCTTTTGGGCAAAACAGTTCAAAAACAATTAGAGTAAACTTGCTTCACAGTATTCTATATGAAGTACTCTGGTATTAGCAGAATTGTTGTACTATCAAACAGATCTCATTAAATGGCTAGTGTAGAAGCCACTACTCTATAATGATGCCCTAGCCTTATATACAGCAGTAAATTTTACCCACAGCCAACCCAGCAGCAACATCCAACCCTTGCATCCATACCCTAAAAGGAGGACAGTGGAGTTAGGACATGGTGGAAAGAGAACTGTGTGAGAAGGGAGGATTCATGTTTCAGTACAAATAACAGACCTGGGCACTTATCCAAGCTTCCAAATTCTTACCCATCGTAATCTTCTGGTGCTAGAATTTGAAGTTATTTCATTTCTAACTTTGGGAAGGACCAGACAAATATGTAACTGAATGTGAAGTCATATTTAGATCGACATCTTAACATGAAATATGATATTGTGTTAATTTGTTTCAGAGTACCATGGAATATGAAGTTCATGGGTCAATTTACCAGCTTGATGACTTGGTTTATACAAAGAAAAGAGAATTCCTGCTGCACTGGTTGTCTATTATGTGACTCAGTTGTCTGGAATTTGCTGTTCCATCTAATAAACTTGCAATCATTAATTCTTCTTCTTGTCCTTTTTTTATTGAAGCAGGTACTAGATTTCATTGGGTTCCAGCTGTATTCAAAGGAGATCAATCATCTGAATATCTATAATTTTCAAATCCAGCAGTGCATTTTGTATTTATAATATCATCTTTAATAGGGTCATGAATGATAAGCTTGCCCTTTTCACTAGATAATGTATTTCCCCAGCATTTCAGAATATGCATCCCAAACAGCATGATAAGATATTAAAATCATCATGGACACTTTAATGATTTAATTCTTATTTTGAATAACTAAGGGCTTGAGTATGATAATTAATGAATCCAAAGCACTTTGGAAGAAGTGGAATAAGTACTGTGGTTACACACAGGCACTATTTGATCAGATGATGTATTTTTTTCAGCCTTGCCTTACTGGCTATCGTAAAGCACAAATGAGTCACTTATGAGAGATATTCTGAACATCTGCCCTTTTTACTGAAATCATGCATTTCAACCTGTGGTGCAGCCAATTGTGCTTGCACTATAGGGAGTGGGGTGATGTGTTTTGATAGGTGGAGACATTTATGGGCAGAAAACTTAAAGTACTAAGCAGTTACTTCCTTAGGAAGAAAAGAGCATAGTAAAAGCCAGAGTCTGGGGATACACACCAGGTTGGGATTCCTCAACACAGAGTCCCACAGCCTTGGCTTCCTCAAGCCCTTTGTTATTGCTCCTTCTCTTCCTTGGCTACTCAATCCTAGTACCATGGCATGGTACCATCTCGGTTATGCTGGCACAGCCACATATGAACTGGATTTGGGAACTCCTCTATCTTTAAAAACACACTCTTAGAAACCTGTGGTATTTTTTTAGGGGTTTTTGACAGGATAAGTTCCTCATTTGGGCTGTGTTAACAGAAATTTGTCTGGTAGATAGAGGGAAGTGATGAGTTTTTTGACGATTGTTAGACCGCATCTAGGGTAGAGTGTCCAGTTTTGGGTCCCACAATACAGGAAGGGCATGGACAAACTGGAGGGAGCTCATGGTGGCCTTCCAAGGTGGTGGGGACTGGAGCACTTGCCCCATGAGAAGATGTGGGGGCAACTGGGCTGGTTCAGCCTGGAGGAGGGATGCCTTCAGGGGCACCTAACAGCCCTTCCAGTGCCTACGAGGGGTCATCAAGGAGACAGTCAGGCTCCACGTAGTGTGGGATGGGAGGACAAGTAGCAACAGGCACAAGTTGAAGCAAGAGAGGTTGAGACATCTAGGCAGTGCAACAGGTTGTACAGAGAGGTTGTGCCATCCAGTCCTTGGAAGTTTTCAAGACCAGAGTAGACAAAACCTAGTCTGAATTTCTGCTTGGGATCAGACTAGAGACCTGCCGAGGTCCCTGCCAGCTTCACTTATTCTGTGACATGAGGACAATTTCCCACTATGTATTTCAGCCTCTAATAGGGTCAAGCCCTGGCTGAATCAGAGCTCCTGTGCCTCCACCTGGGCAGAGAGTGCTGGTGGGGTGGGGGGTCCCCAGGGAGGCTGCTCAGGGCAATTAGGGCCTATTTGTGCCCTCACAGCACACTGCTGCTGCTGTTCACTGTGTTGTCAAATCCTGTTGGAAATTATCAGCCCATGGAAAAACTACCAAAGGGATGCTGGCTCCTCTGGCTCCTCAAGTATTTGGAGCCAGCTGGGGTGCCCCTCTGGAAGAAACAGCTAAGCCAAATGCAAGTGGTGGGGATGCACCGTGCTAATGCAAATAAATATGAGATAATGATACAGAAGCACAGCAATGGCACTTCTGGCCTGTTTCATCTCAGAGGCCAAAGCTGAACAGTATCGGGATTTGCCCAGTTCTGCATAACAAAGATGATGAGGGGACTGGAGCATCTCTCCTACGGGGAAAGGCTGAGGGAGCTGGGGCTGTTCAGCCTGTGGAAGAGAAGACTGAGAGGGGACCTCATCAACGCTTATAAATATCTCAAGGGCGGGTGTCAAGAGGATGGGGCCAGACTCTTCTCAGTGGTGCCCAGCGACAGGACAAGGGGCAACGGGCACAAACTGGAACACAGAAAGTTCCGCCTGAACATGAGGAAAAACTTCTTTACTGTGAGGGTGACAGAGCCCTGGCACAGGCTGCCCAGGGAGGGTGTGGAGTCTCCTTCTCTGGAGATATTCAAAACCTGCCTGGATGCAGCCCTGTGCAGCCTGCTCTGGGTGACCCTGCTCTGGCAGGGGGGTTGGACTAGATGATCTCCAGAGGTCCCTTCCAACCCCCACCATTCTGTGATTCTGTGATTCTGTGATTCTGTGATTTATACAGGTTTTGGCTGGGACAGAGTTGATTTTCTTCACAGCAGCTTGTACGGTGTTGTGTTTTGGATCTGTGACCACAACAGTGTTGATAACGGAGGGATGTTTTAGCTGTTGCTGAGCAGGGCTCACACAGCCCCAAGGCCTTTTCTGCTTCTCACCCCACCCCACCAGCGAGGAGGTTGGGGGTGCACAAGCAGTTGGGAGGGGACACAGCTGCGACAGCTGACCCCAACTGACCAAAGGGATGTTCCATCCCATATGAGGTCATGCTCAGCATAAAAAGCCGGGGGAAGAAGAAGGAAGAGGGGGACGTTCGGAGTGACGGCGTTTGTCTTCCCAAGTAACCATTATGTGTGATGGAGCCCTGCTTTCCTGGAGATGGCTGAACACCTGCCTTCCCATGGGAGGCAGAGAATGAATTCCTTGTTCTGCTTTGCTTTCCCTATTAAACTGTCTTTATCTCAACCCACAAGTTTTCTCACTTTTACCCTTCCAATTCTCTCCTCCATCCCACCGGGGGGGAGTGAGCAAGCGCTGCGTGGGGGTGAGCTGCCTACCGGGGTTAACCCACAGCAATACTGTACCGTAGGCAATTCATGCTGTGCTCTCACGACCAGCAGTGGCTTCCTCCACCCACAACAGGATTCAAGAATAACATCTATTTGGGCCTTGAAACTGGTTAAATAAGACTGATAAATAGGTGGTAATTTGCAGGTAAGGAACTAGCTTAGGTTCCGCAGCCATATTTCTTTAGTAACTGTGGTTCCTCTGTTCACTGCTCGGTGGAAACCTTTGCTCCCTGGAGCAACACAAATGTCACCTGTGGAATAGGAGAGATTAATAATATTGAAATGTAAAGGTCATCCCTGGCCTGAAACTCTTTCTGAACATCCCACTACAAAACCCACAGCAGAAATTGAGGAGCACAGACAAAGGTGACAAAAACAATTAGAAGCACAGAAAAATTTCTGCAAGAAAAAGAAGTGAAAGCTCAGTTCCCATTGTCAGCAAGAGCAGAGACAAATAAAGAGTGACATGACAAGGTATACAAAGTAATGAGTGTGTTTAGAAGAGTAGATCTGATGCTTATCCATCCTCTTGTAATAAAAAGGAGCAAGGAAGAAGGCTCAATTACACTGAGAGGCAATACATTTAAGCTGCAAAGGGGAATGTTTTTCTAACACTTAATCAACTCCTGAAACCAGTTGCCACAGCTTAGAGCATGTGGTTAGAGACAGCTCTGCCGGCCCTTGGGAAGGCAGGCACGTTCAGGAGCGCACACCTTCGTGCACCTAACTTGCCTCAAAAATCCCTTTAGGCTGGCCCAGGACCTCCTGCGTTAAAAGCCTGGCCTGCTTGAGCTGGGCTCAGCAAGGCGTTGCTCAGCAGAGCGCACAGCGAGGGACCTGGAAACACGCTCGCCGGTGGGCGAGCGAGTGCCCCGTGGCCTCACGATGTGCTGCTTACCGAGGAGCCAGAGCACGAAGCATGAGAAGAAAACCTTCTCGGTGGTTTACTTCCCTTTCTCTGGTCCCTTTGTGCTCCGGCGCCTCGGACAGCCTCACTCCCTTCTTGGCTCCCACAGGGAAGAGCACACTTACTACATCTCCCGGCGACGGCAAGCTGGGAGGACAGAGTCAGCATTCAGAATGGTCTTGGCAAAGATACATCTGGAAAAAATATGTAGGGCTCGCCGAGGATGAAAGGAAGATATTACACTTACTGAAGAATAACCAATTGCAGCTTTGTAGCAAAGGCGATGGGTAACTGTAGACAGTCAAATATCACAGTGTTGGGGAGAATGCAAAAATACGATGTGGAATGAATAAGAAGCTGTCGAGGCTCTGACGTGGGAGATGTCACACTACTGATTGTAGGGAAGGCTTCGTGTACAGAGTAGCACCAGAGAAGAAAGCGGGGGCCCAACAGGAGAGAGCCCGGCAGAGAGGAAAGGCAGAGGTTAAGGAAAGTTGGTCCCCTGCGTGAAGTGGGGTTGGTTTGCAAGAAGGAAAGTTTGAAGAGGGGAATGATAAAATACTTCATTTTAAGCTCACTACTCCTGGCAGTATCCACCATGCCCATGGACAGATACTCCCTGGAGAGGTAAGCTTAAAATGAAGAAAGATTCGCATTAAATCTGACAATCAGGAGAATGAAGCACTGACTGATAGGCAGAGTTACCTTTTCTTGGTCGAAAAATTCTCCAGGGGGACTGACACCTCGCTTGGACTCTAAGTTACAAAAGTCCCAGCTCTGAAATAACTGCAAGCAGCATTTTCCCTCTTCAGTGCTACATCCCGGTGCAATGTTTATTCCTAATTATGCTTCATTTAATGAAAGATCAGTACCATTGTTTTGTTGAATATCTAGCATACTTCAGATATAGAAAGAAGTTGCTCTGGCTGCTTCTGGAGAAGCGGAAGATTCCATCTTAGAGAGCTCAGCACTTTACATACTTTTACCTCATGTTACTAACATGTGTGACAAGTGGCATCTGACACCCAGAGCTGTATGTACCCGGAGCTGCAGGGCAGCCCTGGGAAGGACGTTGTCTTTCTTCTGGAATGCTTGGGTAAAATGGGAGAAAACATCCTGGCCTGGAAAAGGAAGCATATGGATTACAGAAAAAATGGAAAAGCCCGTTTGTGACCTGCAAACTCAGACTGCACACAAGCTGGAGTCCTTTGAAAATGCAGAGAGGATTCAGATGAATGGCAATGAGGACTGACCAACACCCAGTGAGATAACTGCCACGTACGCACGGCATGAAATACCATCTAGGAACTAAAAACACATCAGCTGACTGCTTGTCTCATCTTCACAATTCTCAGCAGGTTATGAGACAGAAGGAGCTGCAGAAATTGCAAATCTACCTGCTGGAGATTTAAAACCATTTGCTTAACACAGCCAGTTTGGCAGATGATATGCAGCTGCTTGACAGGCTGGCCAAAAGCTGCCAGCGTCCTGTTCCAGCTTTCCTAGTGCACGTGAGGCTGCCAAATGAACTCCAGCTACAAGATGGATATGCTTATTATTCTAAACACAGCAACAAACTGTTTATTTCTTTGCTGGGATATTAGAGCTGAGCAGTGACTGCAGGATCTCTACTGGCAGCTGAGACGGATGCTTATATGAGGATCACTCTGAAGACTTGTCTTACTTACCTGTTCCAGACAACTCATACATTGCAATTGCCACCCCTCTACCTTATTAAACAGGGTAAAAGCATATGTTTGAGAGGGCTGGACCTCATAAACTGTCTTAATCTAAACATCTATCACCTGATAGATTTCTGCACTGAACAACTAGGAGTAGCTGCCAAGTCTCCTTCTCCAGTCATTTCTGGATCTACTTTTTCCACAGTGCAGAAACAAAAATGTGAGTGACCTCATAGCTGGTTATGATTCACCATCTAAACTGTTGGCATTTCTCTGGGGCAAAGAACCTCATACACCAAATATCATCTATCTATTAGCCTTAAACCTGCTGAGAGATCAATAGAGAAAGTCTGAAGGAGAACATACGGCAAACCTGGAAGAAAAAAGTTTTGAATATCTTTACCACAAAGCGTCTGCACCCAGGGGTTTTTATACAGCAGTTCAGGCAATGCCTGCTGAATCACTGCAAGGAGGGGATGCATGCACATGAATACGTGCTTCTGGAGTATAGCTATCTAAACATCAATGAGCAAAAGACCTAAATACGGTCTAGAACTTCCAACAGAAAAGGCAAAAATGCAGAACACACATGAACCGACCTCAGAGCAGAAAGGACCAGCAATCACGTGTGACCCATCAGAAAAGGAACAAAATCCAGGAGCCTCATTCAGTGTAGGACCGAGCTCACGTTTCCTCTCATAACCCCAGAGTGAAGGGACGTGCTGCAGCCACCCGCCCTGCTGGGCAGCGGGGCCTCTCCGGGGACTACACCAGAGACCCTGCTCCATATATAAACACCAAAAATAGCCATTGATTATAACTTGGTAGTCTTACACCACATCTTCTCCTTCATTTCCACAGCAGTGTATAGTCTGTAGAGTTCCACAGACTATGTGTAATCTAAGACAGATAACCAGAAGTTTCTGTTTTGTGACTGCTGGTACATTGCAGTAGAGCATGCACTTGACTTCCAAGAGGACAAGGACGTTTAGCATTGCAATATTGGGACCGGTCAGCAGAGGGCAACGCCCATATCAACTTGGCGATGCTCAAAGCAGAGGCACACCGGGCCCTACCCCGCTCTGCCCTGCGCTGTGCTTGATCCGCTCCTAACTCGGGTAACGAGTAGGCTCAGACCTTATGCATCCCCTGCGCTCACCTGGACAAAGCTCTCCGAGGCCATAACTTGGGATGTTGCCTCTCCTCACAAAGACAGACGTGACAGAAGATGGCAAGCTTATAAAGACACAAATCTCAGCGCAGAGGGAACTGCAGCCACTCTGCGAAACTGAGACATCCATCAGCAAGATCAGTCCTCTAGGCAGGTAAAAGAAGAAGAGCTTTTCCAGGCATCATTTCACCTCCATGCTTCCATCTGCCCACAGCTTCATTGAATTGTGGAGTACCATGTACATGCATTTTCTAATGGGTGTTATTGAAAACATCCATTTTCCTTGACAAACAATTGCACCATTCCACAATTGAGTTAGGAAAGTAATGCTACATCAAGATAAACGTGTTTTGCAGCATCAGGAACAAGAGAGGTGCCAGAGGAGCTGTGTTTTGAAATTTTTCATTACTTTGCTTTACAACTAAGTCACGTACCAGCCTCGGCTACCAGTCACTAGACCTAAGCTGAAATCTGTAGCATGGGATATGAGAGAACCAGTCACGTGCAAAACTACCGTGCAATTAATGTCTTGCTTTACCAAAGTAAATGAACACTTCTGTGATCAACTGAACCAGCAAAGTTATTTCTATCAGATTTGTACTTTGAGGAGGATCTCCTATATTGTATTTAATGAAAGATAGTTTTTATTACCATTTCATTAGTATAATTTCATGCTGTGGCCCTTGTTTCAGTCAGGGCATACATCGGAGCTCTTTCTTTTACAGAGCTACCTATTTCCATGTAACTGGTAGGAATCAGCTTGCGGTTTCAGTTCTGCATCATATTTGCCTAGAACTGTTCAGCAGATTCAGAAGCTAATAGACGAGGACAGATGGATTAGCAAGCAAATGGTGCGCTGCCATAAATTTTGTTTTCTTAGGAGGAAGGCCAAAAACTGAAGGGAGTAAGGCAGCTGAGTAGGGAGTGCATAAAATAGGAAATCGGATGTCTGAGCTCTAGTTGTAGCTCTCTTGGTGTATAACGGTACGCTTACATTTCAGTGAACCACCTAAGGGCACGATTTCCATACTTACCAAGCGCTTTGTTGAACAGGGGCTTACTCGTGGGCATGAAGCTAAGCATGTGCATTACCAGGACGGAACCTTTCCCTCTGACTCAACTTCCCCATTTGTGAAACAAGGGTATGGTCACTTATCAGCCTCAAAGTTTTGCTATGATACCCAGTTCATTTCTGTTCAAAAATAGCTTAAAAATTCTCAGAACTGTCTATTAATCAACTGGATAAAACCTTGACCTTCCAAGGAAGCCAAATGTTGATGATCTGGATATTTGTCTAAATTTGTTCCCAATCCCTATGTCTAGAATAAATAATGACATTAATTACTGTAATAGACTAGTAATACTTGTTCACAGAGTTTACCTTAGAATCAAATGAAAGAATTGCTGGAGAGCAGCCCTGCAGAGAGGGATGTGGGGGTGCTGGTTGGCAGCAGGCTCGATAGGAGTCAGCAGTGTGCCCTGGCAGCCAAGGGGGCAAACCACACCCTGGGGGGCATCAAGCACAGCAGAACCAGCCGGCCAAAAGAGGTGATTGTCCACCTGTATTCAGCGTTGGTGCGGCCTCACCTGGAGTCCTGTGTGCAGTTCTGGGCCCCGCCATTTAAGAAGGATGTGAAGGTCCTTGAATGTGTCCAGAGGAGGGCAACCAGGCTGGTGAAAGGGCTGGAAGGAATGTCCTGTGAGGAGCAGCTAAGGACCCTGGGTTTGTCTAGTTTGGAGAGAAGGCGGCTGAGGGCGACCTCGTGGCTCTCTACAGCTTCCTGAGGAGGGGAAGAGGAGAGGGAGGTGCTGAGCTCTTCTCCCTGGCACCCAGTGATAGGACGCGTGGGAATGGCTCAAAGCTGCACCAGGGGAGGTTTAGACTGGACATTAGGAAGTATTTCTTTACTGAGAGGGTGGTCAAACACTGGAACAGGCTTCCTAGAGAGGTGGTTGATGCCCCAAGTGTCAGTGTTCAAGAGGCATTTGGACACTGCCCTTAACAACATGCTTTAGCTTTCGGTCAGCCCTGAATTGGTCAGGCACTTGGACTGGATGATCCTTGTAGGTCCCTTCCAACTGAAATAGTTCTGTTCTGTTCTGTTCTGTTCTATTCTATTGTATAAGCTGTTATCTTGTTACCTTAATGCCTCATTATTTGTCAGAGTGATTAGCCCTACTCCAGTAAATCTTTAAGTACTCATCAGCATAAGTTTTGCAAAACCAGGTGCCAAAACTCAGTTCTACATTCGTCCCGTTCAGACTGGTAACACCTCTAATGAAAAAAACTTTCTTGTTGTTCTCTCCCCAGGTTTCTGAGTATCTTTCATTTCTCTGTTGCTGTGTTGTAAGGCAGCAGTGAAAGTGCCATAACTGTGTTTGTTTCCTCCTCAGCAGCAGATGTTTGATCTGTTGGTGGCCCCTGCCAGGGCTGGTACGAAGCTTAATGAGCTGCATTCACTTTTAACAAGTCCTGTGGAAGGAAGAATACGTCTGGAAAATATCAGCGGTCCTGTTGAGTAGGTAATGGGACAGCAGGTATAAAATGCACAGCCAGAACGACCAGAAAGTACTCTGACATTCATCTTGCTTGACAATCTTTATAGCATAAACCAAAGAACATCACCCAGTAATTCCTGCCACGAAGGGAATTAGTCTTTGTTTTGCTTTATTCTATTATGAAATGCTACTTCACACAATAAATTTTACGTTCACTTCCTGCTGATATGTATGCTGCTCTTTCCTTCACTGTCTACGTCTCTCTTTCTATTTTTACAGCATTTTCATCTCCATTCTCCCATTTCATAGTTTTTCACCACTTCAGCACCGTTTTGCCCAACAACAACTTCTGCTTTAGCCCTTCCTCCTCCGGTTGCCCTGGCACAGGGTGTCCTGGTACAGAGAACAGAGGCAATGGATATGCTCTGAGGAGGAACGTGCTGTGAAGCAGGTACCAGCGCAAGTTTCCTCTGAGAGAAACTGTAGATTGTTAATGTAGTGAAAGTAAGTTAAAATCCCCTGGATGTGGAAGAGTCATTTTACTTTTTTTTTTTTTAAATTACAAAAATGACAAAAAATTATGGATCCATGGAGGAAAAGAGATAGATTACAGGGGGCAAATGGAGGAGTATAGAGACCCCTTCTTAAGTTTTTAGTAACTTGCAAACTCATTTCTACCATGGACCAGCACTGAATTTGTAATCTGTGTTAAAAGAGAAGACATGCTTCACCAGTTTCTGGATCTTTTGCTGTGATTTCAGTGGAAGGAAGACTAGGTCTTTCTGAAGAGCGTGCTCTTCATAGAGAAATAGCTTAAAGACATGAGGAGTCCCAATGCGTGCATCTTTGAATTTCTCAGAAGAATGTTTCAACAGGCAGTATTAAGTGATGGTGAATCACTCAGTTGTTTACAAGGATATTATTTTACCAGGATTTATTATTGCTGCCAGTGTCTTCTCGTGGAAGACAGTTCCTTACACCCATCAGGAGGGCACAAGGGAAGTGCTCAGCTAGAGGTAGGTCCTGATCCGCATCTCAAGACAGTTTCACACCAGTCTGTATCTCCATCATCAATCCAAACAGATTTAAACCTAAGTCACAGTGAGAATCGGGCCTGTGTGATAACATGTAGAAAGAAGCTCCCAGACTGGTAAATAGGAAGCACATTGAGGCAAGCTTCCCAGGTCTACTACTGCATGGTGTTCCAGTGAGCAGGGTACATGTATAGGGTTCCCTGGACAAGTTGGGTCCCAGCTACATTATCTGATGTGTTACAATGACCCTGATAGGAGAGATAAGAAAGGGAAAAGTAAATCTGCAATGAGAAGGGATGTGAAAACTTCGGAAGGGAGAGGGACCAGGATGTGTGACAGATGCTTAATGTTTCCTCGACAGATGCATGGGCTATGTTTGAGTTCCCTTACAGCAGTGAGCACTTTCCTTGGTGAATTCAGCTAGCGAAGTACGATTTAAGCCTCATCAAGCAACTGCGTGATGTTTGAATGAAAAGAGAAGCTCATAAAAACATCTTTTTACTAGTTCAAGCAGCAATCTTCACTGTCTTCTGGGCATGTCTGAGACTCAGCACTACCTGAGTTTCCAAAGAAAAAGTTGGCCAAGCGCTGTGAGGGCTTGACACAGCCCCTCACTGTTTGCTCCTTTGTGTCTGTGGTGGGTTGAGCCTGGCTGGACGCGAGGTGCCCACCAAAGCCGCTCTATCACTCCCCTCCTCAGCTGGACAGGGGAGAGAAAATATAACGAAAGGTTTGTGAGTCGAGATAAGGACAGGGAGATCATTCACTAATTACCGTCACGGGCAAAACAGATCTGGGGAAATTAGTTTAATTTATTACCAATCAAATCAGAGTAGGGTAATGAGAAATAAAACCAAATCTTGAAAACACCTTCCCTCACCCCTCCCTTCTTCCCACACTCAACTTCACTCCTGATTCCTCTTCCCTCCTCCCCCGAGCAGCACAGGGGGACGGGGAATGGGGGTTGCGGACAGTTCATTACATGTTGACTCTGCCGCTCCTTCCTCCTCAAGGGGAGGATTCCTCACGCTCTTCCCCTGCTCCAGCGTGGGGTCCCTCCCACAGGAGACAGTCCTCCACAAACTTCTCCAATGTGAGTCTTTCCCATGGACTACAGTTCTTCACAAACTGCTCCAGCGTGGGTCCCTTCCACGGGGTGCAGTCCCTCAGGAATGGACTGCTCCAGCGTGGGTCCCCCACGGGGTCACAAGTCCTGCCAGCAAACCTGCTCCAGCGTGGGCTCTTCTCTCCACGGGGCCACAGGTCCTGCCAGGAGCCTGCTCCAGCATGGACTTCCCACGGCATCACAGCCTCCTTCAGGCACATCCACCTGCTCCAGCCTGGGTCTTCTACAGGCTGCAGGTGGATATCTGCTCCACCTTGGACCTCCATGGGCTGCAGGGGGACAGCCTGCCTCACCATGGTCTTCACCACAGGCTGCAAGGGAATCTCTGCTCCGGTGCCTGGAGCACCTCCTCCCCTCCTTCTTCACTGACCCTGGTGTCTGCAGGGTTGTTGCTCTCACATATTCTTACTCCTCTCTTCGGCTGCAGTTATGCAGGGTTTTTTTTTTCCCCTTCTTAACTCTGTTATCGCAGAGGCACTACCACCATTGCTGATGGGCTCGGCCTTGGCCAGCGGCGGGTCCATCTTGGAGCCGGCTGGCATTGGGTCTATCGGACATAGGGGAAGTTTCTAGCAGCTTCTCACAGAAGCCACCCCTGTAGCCCCCCCACTACCAAAACCTGGCCATGCAAACCCAGTACAGTGTCATTAATTCCAGCTTACCCAGTGCCCTGGATTCAGTGCATGCTAAAGGAGAAAAAGACAAGTTTCTCCTCTGACCTAGATGAAGAACAGCTATTTTCAGGTTACTAACTTGCACTTCTCTTGTGTTTTGCATTATGCAAGGTAGGCCTGTTGACTCTGCCTTCTAATGCTACATGGCATGATACCTAGAAGTGTACTCATGGGCTGAGATCACGTCTGGACTAGACATCAAAAAAAAAGGAAAAAAGAAATGCCAGTGTCCCTGTTGATTTACCTAACCACTGAGTGACAGAGTCAGGCTCCCTCCTTCTGTTGCTCGCTGGCTCTGTGTGGTCCCTTCACTTACCACGAGTCCTTGGTGGCAGTTCAGAGCCCTAGATTCAACATGCAGTGCAAAGCAAGGTGCTGGGATAACGCAGCTCCAGGGCAGGGTGTTAGCAACAGAGCTTGCCCACACCTTGGGCTGACAGCAGTGAGTCCAAAAGAATGTATAGCGGCCAAATCAAGCCTTAGGCAGCTTCATGAAAACCTCCTGGACCAGGGACATGTGTAGAAAGATGCCAAAATTCTGGTGCTTTGGAAGAAGTGGTACACCCAGACCAGGCAACACCTGAGAACATGTGTACGCCTTCCTTGGCTTGGCAGGTAGAGAGCTTGCACTCTGACAAAGGACGCAGCTAGCAAGCTGACGCAGTGAATGCTTCTTCTGGGTCTGCCACTTTGACAAAGGCATTTAAAATCTAACTCAGCCTAGTGACCACGTCCCCCATTCCTTGCTTTCAAGGGAGATGAGAGCACAGAGATAATGCAGGGTCAGCTTGTATATTTTGCTGGTTCATTGATTACACATTTCTACAAGTATGACTGGCTCCTCTCCCCAGCTGCCAAGTTGTTGTAGGCATAATAAATGTTAAAATGGTTACTAGCTGAGTTTAAGTGAACTTGTCTTTTTTGGAGGTTAGAATGATTAAGAAACCCCACCACGATACTGCTGGCAGTATCAATATCCTCACAGATGCTACGCACAGCACTGCAAAGAAAGCCCCACGGATAGTTGGAACAAGCTGGGGAGAATACAATTTTCATCGCAATGCTGGAAACGGTTGGGCCGTTCTCTCCCACACACTCTCTTCATATAACCCCTTGTTTAGGAGTCTAATGAGCTGCTTGTATAAACAAAACAATAATTTCCAGTAGTTCTAGCACTCAACAGCCTCAAAAATAGTCAATGAACATTAGCTAGTTAATAAGCAATTTGCCCCCTGTAGTCAAGGAAGTACGTAAGTTGTGACAGCGAGGAGAGCTGAGGAAGAGAGCCTGAGAAAGAAGTGAAGCGGGCAGCGGTGGTGAAACAGGAGGAGAGTCTGACCCGGCTGCTAGGACAGCCTTCACAAACCACATGCTTCACATATTATCGAGGTATTTATTTGGTAGCATAGTGCACAACCTGGTAATGAACAGGGCTGAGGATACGTTAGAAGACTGAATTTATGTTTTATTGCATGACAATGGATTTTTTTTTTTAATCAAAGATTAAAAGTACCCCATTGAAGCATGCATAATGTTGTAAGCATACGTATCCTCAAAAGAAACACAAAATAGGTTTCACAGCTGCAGAAGAGAAACAGTATTGGGAGAATTAATGAGTTCCCCAGATTTAACATTACGCATTATCTTTGTAATTGTCTTGAGACTTCACAAAAAAAGCAGGAACGAATGGACTGGTCATTCTAAGTTTAGAAGTGCAACAGAAGAGCTGTAGTCACAAGCACGGAGACCCGGAGAGCCAGAACAAGGCATATTTCAGGAACCAGTATGTCTATACATCAGCTTTAATTACTAAAGACAGAACAAAGCTGTATGGTAGCTGCTGGGACTCCTGTGTACTCCGGGGATGCTCTTTCCCTGTGGCTTTCCCTGAACTAGTCAGTGTCCTCTCCTCGTTCCAGTATTCCTCCAGTTTATTACCATGAGTTGGGTTTTGCCAAGAAAATGAGGGTGAGCCACTGCTGAAGGCGATGCCTCTCCCTCCCTTGCCGTTGAGCAGACATGAGCTGCAGACCCCAGAGCACCTGTTGGGCGCTCAGCTGTGACAGACCACATCTTCCCAAGCTCGCTCCTTTTGGAGTCAACGGGATGCCTTGAGCTTTCCAGCCACCCTGCAGTCACACTTAAGCCGACGTAAACTTTCTGGTAAAGCTAGATGATTGTAATATAAGATGCATTGGGTTGGTTGTTTGACAACAGACAGAGAGACCAGTCAGCACCACCCCGATAGCTGCTTTCCCTCTGACCAGCCGACCAGGTCTCAGGCTGAGTCCTGTACCCTGTGCAGCAGCAGCGCCTCTTGGCTAGCTTGTCCCAGCACAGGCCATACAGCTCCTTGACATTGGGGCATTCCCTTACACAAGCCACGGTCAAGCAAGCTTTGCTTCCTCTGCAGAAGAGCTGAGACTTGGAGAAAGGTCTCCATTAATTTTCCTTTTTCTTTTTGGTAGGATTTCTATAGGCACAGGGGTTTGCCGAAACCTCCTGTTCCATGGGTCGTGTCTCAATTCATGTACCCGGTATGATACAGCTTCACTCCAGACAGAGACCTTTGAAATTCCCATGGGGCTTCACAGTCGCAGCCCACATCACGGAGGCATCGAAAGCAGCCTCTGCCTCAGCAGCTCCAGTCATCATCCCACCCTCGGTCTCTCCTTCCTGCTCCCATGCAAACTTTCAAGTTGTGCCAACACCACTGTGAAGGGTGGGGTTTTGCTTTAAGAAGCAAAAGAAAAGAAGACAAAGAAAATGTTTAACACGTGAGCCCAGCAGCCTGCTTCGCAGCAGATGCTGTGAGCAGCGATGCTGGTGCAGTGTGGCAGGAGCTGCACAAGCCCATGCTGCGCGCAGCTGGCTCGCACAGGCCGGGGGCAAGCCTCTGAGCCAGCATGAAACATAACTGTCAGCCTGACAGGGGAACGGGGGGCTATTTTTCTTCAAGCACAGCTCATACGGTCAATGTTGATCGAAACTGCTGTAGAAAAACATCCAGCAGCCCCCTGAGGAGCCGCTGTTGCTTTCCAAGACAGAGGGTTTGGTTTATGGTGCAGGTCAGCAGCATTTCACCCTCTAGATCTCTAGCCAAAGGTTGCCGCGTTTACACAGATAGCAATGGCTGATCTTACGGCTGCCTTTAAAGCAACATTTGTCTACTATCCACACTACAAACCACTTATCTCCAGTGCTTATAGCAGACAGTTATGCTGGGACTGACCTGATACCAACAGACTCTCCTCCCTTTGTCTTCTCATAGACTAGACTCTAGTAGGTGTTTGCAGCTCTCACACATGCTAGAGGTTTCACATGCAGAAGAGTCCTCTGGCTGCAGTCCCACCGTTCCTCATTCCTGGCTTCTTGCCCTTTGTTTAAATTCCCTAGCCTGCCTATACAAAGAGACGAGCTCGCTGCAGCCCATTCTTCAAAAGGTCCCAATTCTCACAAGACCAGAAAACCAGGGAGATATTTGAGTTACACTAGAGAAAGCAGCAGCATAATATGGATTACTACGGGGCAGATATGGGAAACAGAGACTCCCAAACCTTGGGCTGGTAGTGTCAGTCTTGAGGCAGTTCTCTAAATAGCCTTTTTACCTGGCTGGATTAATATTTCTGCAGCTGGCGGACACTAGGACCTTCTTGTTCTGTGTTATGAATTATTCTAATTCAAACACCCAATAATGCAGTTACAAGGCTCTTAAATTTGAGTGGCATCCTGCTGGTGAAGCTGTTAAAATCTGCAGCACAGCAAACAGATTAATACTAGTGTGTTTCCACCATAACGTTGCAATCCAGAGTGCAAATCTAATAGTGCTTAGGTAGCCTTTCAAGCTGCGTAGGTGGAAGACAAGAGTTTTGGAAGGTCCTGGAAAAGGCCACTTCCTGGATTGCCTTTTAAAGCACAGGTCTCCTTGATCTGGATCCTAATGGAACAAGCCTCAAGGCAGCTAAGGAGATTCTCAGTACCAGAGAGGTAGAAATTATATTTGGATTCATTCATAAGAATAGTTTCTAGAAGATCTTTAAGGCTGAAGCACTGACAAGGTTTATATACTGTCTGCAGAAGACTCCTTGGATTGCACTCCATCAGTGCAGAAACTCAGAGGACAATTCGAACACCATCTTTGGACCAAGGTGCATGCAGTGACACTCTGAAGTTACACCACAGCCCTACCTCCGTATCCAAATGTTAGAGAAGACAATTCATCAGCTTTACCACCATTATAAGGCAGTCCAGTTTAAGTTTCTCAGGTGCATCTGCTTACACTGAGTGGTTAACTGTGCCCATGATGAGGTTTGAAGTGGTTAGATGAAGCAGACTTCTACACATACTAAATAAGGAGATTCCAGCCATGCACACAGAAACACAAGCTTTAAAGATCATAGAGCAGGTTTCCTTAGATAACTGCACTGCCAAAGAAAATCTTCTGTTTGGTACAACAAATACTTTATAGAAGAGAATAAGGTGGACATGAGTCCTTTGCACACTTATTTATTCATCGAAGTAGTCTGTTGACTTTTTTCTTTTGAAGGATGTAGCTAGGGAAACCTAACAACCTTGTCCAACCTAGCAACCTTGTCCTTAGCAGCTTTTCAGGCATGCACACAGGTACACACACACGCATGAATTCAGACCAAAAATGCCAACCAGCATGAAAAACTCTGAGCTGTGAAGAAAGCCAGCATTACCACCACCACAAGGTCAGGAGCTTGGTGGCAGCTAGAACTCCTGCGACTGGACGCATTTGTGCGGTGGTTTAAGCGAGATGGTCTTCTTAGGAAGAAGTTCAGGAAGAACGTTAGGTAATACCCCTCCTTGAGCGATGGTCACAGAGGAGAAGAGCTTGTTCAGCTCATCATCATTTCTCACGGCCAGCTGGATGTGCCTGGGCAGGATCCTGGATTTCTTGTTTTCCCGTGCAGCGTTCCCGGCCAGCTCCAGGATCTCTGCGCTCAGGTACTCCAGCACAGCAGCCAGGTAGATGGCAGCGCCAGGACCGATCCTGTCAGCGTAGTTCCCTCTTTTAAGGAGCCTGTAGACACGACCCACAGGGAACTGCAGACCAGCCTTGGCTGATTTGGTTTTCTTTGGCACAAGGAGAAGCTTTGTGTTTTTCTTCCCATGTTCAGACATTCTAACATCAATCTAGTATAAAAAGAGAAAGAATTAAAAAAAACCAAACAGACACAGAAACTGAGCATTTAAGTTCTTTCTTCCTCCTCCTTTCACTGCCTTTCTACTTCCCTTACAAGTCAGTTTTCCCCCTCTCAGAAAGTTCACTAGTTGTTCGTACTTTTGTCTGAAGAAGCAGACGGGTCAGGCTGCTGCTCTAGGAGAGCCTGACAAGGTTCCAGCCAAGTGGCATCTACAAGCTCAGCCAGAGCAGCAGGTCAGCCATCTGCTAGATTTCCAAAAATTCTCAAGACCGTAGGGTAGAACTTAGGAGCAAGGTCTTCTGACCCAGTATCAAAGGAGGACTGCTGTTAAGGAGAGAGGTTAAGCAAACTAGGCTTCAAAGATACCTACAAGTGTTCAGAAACCCTGCAGGGAAGCTTCATTGAACTTACCCCTGGTAAGAACTTATGCAGTTTCTGCAGTGATGACCTTGTGAGAGCCAGAGCTAGAAATTAATATCTTTGACTGAAGTAAGAACAACAGAAAAGAACCTGATCTACTGGCAACCACTTCAAATGGATCTTGCCTTCCAGAGGTGAGGGGAACCTATTGCTGCAAGATAACAGGCCACAATCAGAAACAAGACTTACGGGAAGAAGAAAAGCTTTGTTTTACATCAGCCAGTAAAATTTCTCTGCTCAGCACACCGTGCATCAGGCTACTAGAAACGCACAAGTGCCATCTTCTTGTGTGGTATTGCATCCACTCTAACAAGTCCCATCACTTACTACTGACATAAAGTCTCTGGTATGGAATAGCACCAATTACTCTTCAATGCATAACACAAAGCAGTTGGAAAACAAACACAGGAAAATTCTGCTCTTGTATATAGAATTGTTCTCAAGTTTTAATCATGAGCTGTTTTTAAGTAATGAGAAGCTCTACCCAGATGTGGGGAGGAACTAAATCAGTTATCAAACTAAAGTGCTTAAAAATACAATAGAAAGCTCTTTTAGAACATTTTTGTGGGCCTTAAGAAGATAAGTTTTTAAAAATAGCTTACACAACCTACCATTATTTCACTGAAGAGTTTATCTAACGCAAAGAAAGCACGCTGTCATTTCTTAAGAACAAACTCTCACCTGAGGAAGTTATTGACTTAGCTTCTTTTCCAACAAGACCACTACCCAAACCACAAGCTCTAGCAAGAGCTGCCCCCTTTTAAACTCCACAGTGGTAGCCATATCATTACCAGCTCTTGCATCGTTTAATGCCACCTGGGTGAGCAATGATTCAGCCACTCAAAATAAAAAACAACCAAGGCCACAACACAAGAGCAACTCAGTACAGTCCCTGAGAGCAGGAGAATTTGTCACTACTCCTTATAGAGCTGCTTAGCACCTTGTTAGCCGATCTCCTCTGGAAACAAGCCTAATATTTACTGCCTCAAAGAACTGCAGTACCTCTCATTGGCAGTTAATTTATTACAGCTGGAAGTGGGCACACCTCACCGTGCTGTAGTCATCAAGAATTAAACCCAGCAACCTGTACCGCTGTGCTTTGTGCTGCCAGCAGCGGCCAAGCTGCTCTGTGACCACCCTGCAGAGCCTGGGAAAGCTCAGGACCACTGACGCTGGGTTCTCTCTCTTCTGTGACTTGTCCCCTGAATCTGTCACACAGTCCAGTTTTTTTCCAAAGTCATGCGTAGCTGTGTTGCAAGTCATAATATGTCCTGTCAAGGGTGTGGCGACAGCTGAATCATTTTTTTCTTCAGTACATGAGTGCTGGAAAGTTGAGCCCTGGCCCAACAGAAACTTTTGCTGAGCGGTTGGGTTAGGAAACATCTACCCTCTGTTACCGTGAGGCCAGAGGGGGGAGTTTTCAGATCACTATTGCTATCTGGTTAATTTACAAATGGGTTGAACTATTGGCTAGAAGAAACCAAACAAGATAGTTCTTGATCAAAGAAATACATAAAAAATTGACTTTTGAATTGGACAAGTACTTCACCATAAACTCTATCTTTCTGTAGAAGTGGAGATAGGGCCACACTGCTCCCTCAGGGTCTTTTATCCTACAGAAAACGGCAGGTGAAGGCATTTCTAGAAGCTACCTGAGCATGGCCATGCCTTGCAGGGGCTGGTTGGTGTGGTGCAGAGCAGGCTCACAGGAGCGGCTTGCACCCAGGAGCAGCATGATGACTGACACACAGTTCTCCAGATTAGCAAAGGGTGCTGTAAGTGCCACGCTTAGAACTGCTCAAAATTAGTACTTTGCTTGAGTCTTCTACCGTTACTGCAAGCCTTTAGATTTTTGCTTGGTCCAAAGAAATAATCATTCCCAAGTCTGTTTTCCCTTGCCATGGTCAAATGGAGGAAGTAATTTGATTTTCACGTGTTCATTTCTCATGGGCCTCCTTTAAAGCGTTTTTTTTTTTCTTTTTCCATTTACAGGTGTAAACACTCAGCACAAGGCTAGCTACATATAGCGCATCTTTACTATATGCACAAAGCTTAAGATCTACTCTCAGACATTTTTACTTCTCATTGCTACAGCATCCTCCACTTTTTCTCACTTCGCTGGGTTAATTGCAGGCCAGCCAAGATCTCATGAAATTGCTCTTGAAAACCAAGCAGCGTACAATGACTGTTCCAGCTGCCCACCACCCTGAAATCACCGTGTCCACTTAGTCAGACGTTCTCTCTTCCCATTCCTGTGTAAGCACAGCTTGGAGTGAGTCATTAACATTGTACATCGTGTACAGCTCTGACGTCCGTCAGCATCGTAAAACGTGGCCAGTAGGCTCTGGCACCTTCATGCCTTGAGGGGGCAAAGGAGCTAGGTCAAACTCAACAGGACGGGCAGCTCTTTTGAAAAAGGTCATGCTCCAGCTACAGTTTAGGAAACTGGTCCTAACCAGCTCTTTTCTGTGCGAGATGCTATGAAATCCATGAGATACTGCCTCAGGATCAGACCAATCCTAATGCGGTTGCAGCAGAGCACTGGTTTCCAGTTCAAGAGCAAGCCTCAGCACCCACTGCGAGCAGCAAAAACCCTGGGCACTTCCAGACTTTCAACGACTTGGTCAGCCAAGTTTGGATATGGAGACTTCTGTTTTTCTGCGCTGGCAGTCAGAAGACAGACAGTCACTTCTAGCAACAGCACAAATATCACACCAGATTTTAAATACACTGCCTATGGTCAGTATGACAAGATGAGGGGATAGAGGTTTAGTGTCATGTTGGAGCAGTCTGGAGAAAGGTAGTTGTTCACTACAGCTTTACAAGCAATAAGACTTCAAAGCACAGGGTTACTAACTTCTAAAGCAGAGTTAACCTCTCAGGCACTGAACTAATTGCACTGTGAATCTGTGATGGAGGAAAAGTTCACATGAATGGCAGTATGTGTCTTGACTCCTCTGCCTGCTCCACAACAGTTACCTGTAACATGTTTTCAAAAGCAAACATGTACTTGACTTCCTAAAAATTTAGTTGGGTGGTATGCTAGACTTTTTCTGTGTTCCTCCATCCCTGGAAGGGGAGCTGAGAAAAGAAAGGAGGAGAACAGCATTGCATTCTAGGAACTTTATTACAAGCTTAAAAATGCATTAAAAATAGTAGGGAAAAAATAGTTGACAAGGAAGCAAACACAGACAAAGCAGTGCTACTGAGTCCCATCAACCCTAAGTGCACAGACCAGACCAGGAAAAGCAAGTTTCACTGGCTACCACCTTGTTCCTGAGACGGAGCAACATCTCTGACAGTTTTCTTGGGAAGGAGCTGGGAAAAGATATTTGGTATAACCCCTCCTTGAGCGATGGTCACAGAGGAGAAGAGCTTGTTCAGCTCATCATCGTTTCTCACGGCCAGCTGGATGTGCCTGGGCAGGATCCTGGATTTCTTGTTTTCCCGTGCAGCGTTCCCAGCCAGCTCCAGGATCTCTGCGCTCAGGTACTCCAGCACAGCAGCCAGGTAGATGGCAGCGCCAGGACCGATCCTGTCAGCGTAGTTCCCTCTTTTAAGGAGCCTGTAGACACGACCCACAGGGAACTGCAGACCAGCCTTGGCTGATTTGGTTTTCTTCATTGCAGCTCCTGGTTTGCCAGCCACTGCGTGTTTCTTTCCACGTCCAGACATTCTGATGGGCGAGCAGACACCAAGGGTTGGAGAGCTTCAAATCACCCGGGAGCTTGGGCTACAGCTGTCTGATAGCAAGAGGAGTGATAGCAAAGGGATTTACACTTTCTGCTCTTCCATATCAAGAAGAGAGCTTGCTCTTTTCTTGAGGAAATAGCACCACACACCACAGTTCATTAATAGCAGAGCTAAGATTTTAACTACTACTACCCTGTTACAGCCTACCTTTTAGGAGAGATGCCTTGTTGTAAAACTAGAGTAGTCTGACAACCTGTCAGGAAAAGCTTATTGAAGTAGATACAAAGAGCTCAAAAGAAAAGAGGGTTTTTCCCTGCTACTTGGAATGTATTTGGGATTGAGGCACAGTGGGTCTTCTTCAATAAGATTTTCTTAAACACCGTAACTGTTACCTCAAAGCTGACTTAAGGCCAAGTCTGCTGCTTCTTCCAAGAGAAATCTGTATTCTAACTTCTTCCATTATCAAGTTAGATCTTTCTTTCATTTTAAATCTAACAATTGAAAAATTCCTGCAGCCCACAGCATCTTATACCTAAAATACTCCAAGAGGTTTTCATACAGAGTCCTAAATTAATTCCCCAAGGGATGTTCTCCAGCTGCTATGAGAGTACCAGAGGTGTTCTGCAGCAGGAAAAGGAAAAATTGACTTGGACAGTATAATGCAGACTGGAGAATAGAAGTTACAGTCTATTTACTCAAGATTAAGGAAATTCAGTCCAGTTAGAGTACTCTTACAATTGGAGCGGCAAAAATACTCATTTAAATAACACTTCTAATCTATGAGTAAATAGGACAGTTAGCTTTCAGCACAGCTGTTTGCAATATACAAGAACATCACTAGATCAACTGTGGGGTTTTTGTGCAGTTTTTATAGAGTGATTTAAATATTTAAGAAAAATCAGAACAAGATTCGAGAGGAACAAAAAAAAAATCCCAGCCCATAATAAAATCCAAGCAAACCAAGCCATAACTCCTTATCCCTATTATAAGACAATAATTTTCATATTCTGATTACACACATTACAGACATGCTGTACTACCAATAGCTACCTTACAAAATAACATAAACAAAGTCCACAATAGCCCCAAATATTTCACTATGTATTATAAATGAAAAATATAACCCATTACCTTCAAAAATTCTTATTTTGGCCTAGTCTGTGCTTTACCACAGCCTGCACCCAAAGGCAAACAAGCCACACAACACCCTTTCCCCTCCCCTGGGGCAGAACCTTTTTATTACCAACTTTTTCTCATCAGTGGGTCACCTGGACAATTAATGAGTCATTCCCACATGTGGTTCACCTTCCTTCTAACCTCTGATTTGGGGGAAAAGGAAGAAATATGTTATAGACGCCCAGAAGGAAATTCTCCGGGGGTAGAAGCGAGGCTGTCGCTGAGGGCTGAGCCACAGCTATATTTTAGTCTCACTGTGATACTGCCAGCTCTCACCCACTCCGGCTGGAGTATTTCTGTCTGTACACTGTGTGTAAAAACAGTCCTCTTCCTGCTGGAGCTTGATTAAAAAAGTACATAGAGGAAAGGTGCTTTATAAATACAATGTGTTTTTAGTTGGAGGGACAACGATGACGCTGTGTGTTGCTTTATGTGTGTCCTGGGCAGAGAGAGTTATGCTTCATTCACGTTGTGTCCGAGCCCCACCAAGTGACGCGATGGGGCTGCTCCTGAGATTTGGGCTTCTGCCCCCTCTTCTGGTAACTCTCTGCCCCAGGTGGGGCTCAGGGTTTACGGTGGGAACAAGGGGTTCTGGTGTCAAGGTCCTTGGTTAGTTCCTCTCAGTTCACCTGGGCAAGTGAGTATTTTTGAGCGCCTTTTGAAAGAATGAGTGCATCCTCCATGCTCATACTCCTTCTGTGTTTGCTTTCTGGTGTTCAAGGTAGTTTCCAATGAGCAACATGTGAGAGCTATGGGTTTGAACGGTATTTCAGCCACAGAAGATGAGTATTAAACCAGCAGGTCCTCCTGAAAGCCCAGGCTCTGACAAAACATTTGTACAGCAAAACTGGCACCAATAGCCAAGGCTTCAGTTCTGCACGCTGGGTACTAACTGCAGGTCAGAGCCAAAAGGCTTTGGAGTGCCTGCAAAAGACGCCACGATTTTGATCCTGGAAACTGTAGCTCAGATGCTGCCCCACCGGAAGGCTCCATAGTCCTTTACTTTCTGATTTAAAGTTCTCACATCATCTGTATTTGTGGCTCCATCTATCACTCAGACAGCCACTTGTTCCACAAAGATGAGCATTTAGTCCAAGCCGGGTGAGGCTGAGTCTTCCTCCACCTCAGGGCCCTGGGAGGCGAGTATGGGGCACCCTCCGTGCGTCCAAATCCTCACCATAAGGACTGACGTCCTCCCAAAGTGCAGCTGCAGCTGTCCGTTTCTTTTCATTCGGAGGCATAAGAGGTGACTGCGCCTTCCCTTCGGTAAACCAGACTTAGCATAGGCCAGAGTACGCACGCAGGGTAAGTGCCCCAGCACGCTTCAGGATACGTGGGCATTAACAGCATGTCCACGATGTTATAATGTGCTATAACGGGGCTTCTAAATTCCCCTTGGTGGAGCAGAGACACAGTCGTTCCTCCGCACGCCCAGAACCAACACCACCTTAAGGCCCACCAGAAGGCCATGTGGGGCGTTTTTCTGGGGACTCAGAGCTGGGCTCCCCCTTTCTGGGTGAGCGTGCTGACCATCGGGCTGGAGCATAAAAGGAGGGGGAGGCAGGAGCAAGCCTCTTCCCCCTTCCCCTCTGCTGCCTGTCTTTTAGAAGAAAGGGCAAGGTCTGCTCAATTCTTTGAAAGGGCAGAGCTGCCTATTTTTAGGGAATGGGGTGCTGATCCCAAATGGATTGGAGTCGCCATACTTGACCCACTCCTCAGTGTTTGGTGAGTGGTGCTTTAAAACAGACTCAAAAATAAAATAAAAGATAAAATTTTTTTAAAAAAAAGTCTTGTAATGCTAACTGGCTGCGACCCAATCCTAACAATATTTGAAGTCCTGATAATTATGTCTGATAAGAATAGATAACATAGCTTTGATTTTTTTTTTTTTTTTTTTGAAAGAACAGGGAAAGAAAAATGAGGAGAGAAGGCAGTGGAGAAATAAAGCAGGATATGAAACACAAACAGACAAGAAGACACTCAATGAAGAGGAAAGGGAAGAGTTACAGAGAAAAACCTAAGGCAGAGGAGAGCCACAAAACTCACCAACAGTATTTGGATGCTCTAAGGGAAGTGTTCCCTATGGCTGACAATTTATTTGGGCTGTTTCTATGACGGTGCCCAGTTTGCTTCATGTGTTCAGGTTTACGCTAGCTCCAGGACGCTGGCTGGCGAGTGTGAGGAGCTGAGGCCGTGCCCAGCTCAGCACGCTGCCTGGTTGGGATCCCACGTCTCACGGCCACGCTGCTTCCCCTGCGTGCCCTACAGGGCCACACCACCCAACAAGGACGAGCCACCCGGGGCTGGGCAGGAGGAGAGGGGCTCACAGCTCTGCCGCCGCACTGCAAGGGAGCCCGTGAACTCATTTTAGCAGGGCTGACCCACAGAACATGCGCTTTCTCTTCCTGCCTGATTGCTTCACAGGCGAGGAACGAGCGCTGGAAGGTGCTGGGAAGTAGCTCCCTGCTTCTTTTTAACTTCCGAAACAAGAGTTTCAGCATATGTTACATGTTTTTCAATCTGATATCCAGTGCCTTGTTTTGCTCTCCACTGTGTAACTCTTTTCCAGGGTGTGTTTAGCAGGCTGCTTTTAGAGGACGTGATTTTGTACCCCTCGCTGTGCTGCTGAAACAGTGACAAAAGGGGCAAGGCAAGAGCAGAGCTGCGCTGCAACCCCGGCCGAGCTCCCACGGCGAGGGTACGGCGTGGGGGTGAGGGAAGGCTCCTTAGGTTGTGCCGGCTGCGAGGCTGTGCCACCTGGAAGCCGGGCAGGAATTCCTCTGCCCTCCGTGCCTTACATCCTGCATCGTTTCCGAGCTGATGCTGGTTTGGGGGGTATGAGGAGAGGGTGGGGGCATCTCTCCAGAAGAATGGTGCTTGGGTCCAAGCCCTGCTGAGATGGGCTTTGGGCAGGGCCGCAGCTCACACAGAGCCCCACTGGGGTCGTGCAGACTCATGACTTACATGGACAACCTTTGTACAAAACCCCTCCAGAAGCACCCGTGGGGTGGCACGCAGGCGCAGGTGCCTGCAGGCCCGGGGACCCACCGCCGCTGCTGGCAGGAGGGACCGGTGCCGGCAGCCCCGGGCTGCCCCCCGAAGCACCCACACCTTTCCGCTTGCAGAAAAGGGGTCCGGTGGGGACCGAGCGTTTCTAAATCACGCTGCTCTTCGCGGTGTGCATGCCGGGGCTCCCCGCCCGGGGAACGGAGCGGGGTCCGCCTTGGGAGCAGGGGTCGGACCCGTGCAGACGCAGCGGGGGAACCCGGACCTTTTAAAAACTGGCACCGTGGCGGCTACGGGAAATGCTGACAGAAGAAGAAGGAAGAAAAATCCCCACAGTGAGAGCTGGAACCCGTGAGCTCGCGTAGCCGGAGCGCCCCGGCCCCGCGGATTTCAAACGGGACGCTTCCCCTCGGCAGCTCCCCGGAACCCGCCCGCCCGCCTGCAGCTCCTCCGCGGCAGCGCCCGCAGACCCACGCCGCGCCGCGGGACCGGCCTTATTAGGCGGTACGGGAAGAGGCCGCGGCGCTGCGCCCGCCCCGCCGGGGAGCGCCGCCTCCTCCGGCCGCGCCGCGCACGCCGGGACCGGCCCAGCCCAGCCCAGCCCCGCTGCTGCTGCCGCCGCCACTGCTGACCGGGCCCGGGCCCCGGCCCCGCCGGCAGGATGCAGGTGAGCAGTCGGGGGGCCCCTGCGCCCCCGGGCCGTGTGTGGCCGGTGCTGCGGGGGGAGCCCGCCCGGGCGGCGAGCCGGGGCCGGGCACCGTGCCTGGCCGCAGCCGCCGGGGCGGGCGGCCTCCGGCCCCGCCGGTAGCTACGGGCCGCCCTCTCCGCCGCCCTCCCCGGCGGGGGGGGGGGGGAGCCCGGTTTCATCCCCCTTTCCCGGTGGGGAGGGGGTATGTGTCTGTCACGTGGCAGTCCGGTTACGAAGCTCCGGGGCTTCGTTTTGTGGTGGTTTGTCGCGTTTTTTCAAGTACGGTATTTATTTCGCTGCTGTAGTAAGCAGATGGGCGGGTGGGTGTTCTCAGCACTTCATCAGCGTGTTGATAAACAACAGTAGATGCTGCGAAATGCGATGTTGAGGGAAAAGTGACCGCAGTCGATGACAAAAGAAGAAAATCTGGCCTACTACTTGCTACTTTGTTTTCTTTTTTTTTTTTCTTTTTTTGGTAGTCCAGAAGTACTGTGTTTTGGTCTAGAGGTGGGATACGATCTTGAACAGGCCTAGTGTAAGGTATGTTGGTACAAGCCACAGCAAAGCAGTAGTCATTGTATTCAGTTTTCAAAGTGAACTCGGGTCAAGACAGTAAGGAACCAAAACCAGCCTGTGAGTGCTTAGCACTGAATTTTCAGGTATTTAAAGAAATAAAATCTCTGTCTAACTTGGAAAAACTTCTACTGAGCTTCTCAGCAGTACATGGGTGTCTGTTGGCCTTGTTTTCCAGGATTATTGCAGCTATTTCAAAATGTGGTGCTCTTGTGTGGTTTTGTTTGGGTTTGGTGTTTTGTGTTGTGTGTTGGTTTTTTGTTGTTTGTTTGTTTGGGTTTTTTTAACTTTCAGGAACAATCTAGGCAGAGATTTAGATCTGATTCCCTAGCAATGGGCTTCTCTAGCGGAGGCCGGACTTGCTTCTCTCTAAGCACTTGTGTGGTCGCGCTGACGTGACTCTACCAAGGAGACTCCCGTATATCCAGAGTTAGGTCTGCAGGGCTGGCGCCTGTGCGTCCTCTGACCAGCGCTTCCCAAAGCAGTGACCGCTGATTTGTGGCCTCTTGTTCTGCTGAGGCTCTGTACGTGAGCGCTGTGGCCGGCGTGCTTCCCTGTCACCCGGTTGCTTTCCTCCCCTTTCCTTCCACCTTGAGAGCTGCAACGACGGTTACAATGCTTCAAACTTTTGTACCCTACCGAGACCTCCTGTACGTGCTGTGAGTGGGATGGAATAAAATAAAGTCACTCTTCAGGGTTACCGGTCTGGGGCCTCAAAGAGGCCTCAGCACCAGGAGGATGCACGCTGTGACTTTCTGGCGCCATCCAGACAGTTACTGCTTTTAGCAGTGTGCTGTGTCTCTTGAAAAACTTACCTGTGTTAACTTCTGGAAGTGGTAAAGTTCTCCTTGAATGCACATCATCCATTTCTTGTTCTGTTCTAGGACCCAAATAAAGACACGGAGTGGAATGACATCCTGCGCAAGAAAGGCATCCTTCCTCCAAAGGAGAACCTGGAGGAACAGGAGCGTGCAAAGGAAGAAGAGCAGTTTGCCGTCCTTCAGAAGTCTCTTGGTGAGTGACCAGGCCAACTCAGGCAGCAGCAGCAGGGCAAGTCTTGCAATGGCTCCTGGGGGAAGCTTCTACAAAGACATGGCCAGCAGTAATGTCTATATGCCTGTAAAGCAATGTGTCCTTTTCCACGTCTGTAAGGGATACCAAAGCTGCTTCTCATATAGGGTGATCGTCTGTTAACAGTATCAAACAAATACGTTCCTGAACACGTGGATTCTTCCAGCACAGGAAAGCTTTGTTCTTGATGTCAGCCCCGTATTTTTATAGAAGTAAATGTTTGAAAACTGAAATAAGGACAGTGCGAAGGGAGTCTGCCATGTGAGTGTGCAAGTAAAAGTATCTCATGACATTACCTGTTGTATGCTTCTTCCTTCCTCTGTTGTTCAGGCACCCCTGCCGTGTTGTGTGCGTTAGGTACGTCTTCGCTGCAGCCCCCAAACTTGAGAGCTAGCTCAGGTGCTCGTGTGCTAGCCTAGGCAGCCTTCGGCTCCGAGTCCTTTACATCGTTGTCTTTCCATCTGTATGTCTAAAGTGCATAATATCTTCTAAAAACCCAGTAACAATAATACTTAAAAAAACCCCATATTTCCCATAATTAATCTGTCCTTAAAGTAAGTAAATTCTGTTGGACTGATAAAGGCTGATGAGTTTTAATTCTGGAATGAGTTTTTTTGCTGATTTGATGTTTCTTCCATTCTAGTGAAAACTTATGAGGACATGACTCTGGAAGAGCTAGAAGAGAATGAAGATGAGTTTAATGAGGAAGATGAGAAAGCTATTGAAATGTACAGGTCAGAGCAGCATGCAGAATTTGGCTTTAATGAAAATTGGGGGTTTTTTTCTTTTATATGCTGTTAGATATTGTTGAAGAGAGGAAGGATGTTGTTAGGCCTGATGATAGAAAAAGTGGGTTGTGTTTCTGGTCTCTTGTAGAGCTTCTAAGTATCTTTAATACAATAACTGGGTTTAAATTCAGTGTCCTTTATCTACAGCCTAGTTTTGCAGAGATAATATGCACCTGCAGAGTGCATGGCTGGGGAGTGTGAGAGCTTTGAAAATCACCTCCAAGATTTCACAATTTTTGCATGAATGAGGTTAAGGTGCTGCAGATTTACACAATTATGGTGTTGGTTTTCCATTATCTGTTTGTCTCTACCTTCTGTCATGGGTTTTGCCATTTAGTTTGGTAGTGTAGTGTCTGCAGCAGCAATGTCTGAGGGCAGAAATGAGGGGAAAAAAATAATGAAACATAGTTGCACTTCTTGCATGTTGGTGGTTTTAAATTGTGGTGCGAATGTAAGAGCACCTACTGACTATGTCAACTTGCTTTTGTTGCTCTGGGGTTTGAAGTAGTTTGTAATGTACCTCTGAAGTCCAGGTTTCAGCCAGCTCGTTTGTGTTGTTCTGTCAAAAATGCATCTATTGTCAAGATCTCTTTCCCATTCCTTGCTGTTCAGGCAGCAAAGGTTAGCAGAAATGAAAGCAGCCCAAATGAAGAATAAATTTGGGGAAGTTTTGGAGATTTCGGGAAAAGATTACGTTCAAGAGGTTACGACAGCTGGAAAAGGTATATGGGTAGTCCTGCACCTTTACAAACAAGGGTAAGAATTTGCTTTTAACCTTTAAACCTTTCACTGTCAGTAGTTGAAAATACTCTAGACAAATGTGTAGTTATGGTAGAAGTTAAGGAACTGATTCTGGAGTTCTAAGAAAAAAAAAAATGCGTCAGTGATTTCATTACTGTTGACTGAAGACTGCTGAACTTAACTCTAAAACGATGTTACTAGGAAGTGTTGTGTGTTTTGTCATGGGTTTTTTTTTAATACATCTATACAGCACAGCATGACTTGTACCATACAGCTACCATAGAGGTAGCTGCTGCCACGGAAATACTGAGCTTTGGAAATTATGCTGGATAAAGTGTGAGGGGCTGTGCATTCGAAGGATCACTGTATGTCTGTAGCCTGGTTTCTAGATCCATAAAAATGGAGTGACCGAGGTTTCCAGTCCTGTCAGCACGATGGAAAAACTTGATAAAATGGTCTGATAAGTTGCTAGAATTTTCTGGAAAGGGTTAGAAATACTTGATTTTGTTCACTGTTTCTAATTGCCTCACAGGTGTTCATTGTCACTTGTGTACTTTCTTCCAGGAGCTGCTTTTCTTTCTATTTTGCCCTTGCTCATGCTATTTCTAAATATCGTATCTTCATAGACCAATATTTCTGTATGATGGAGGGGAAGGTTGTATTGCTAATATCTTAACACCCCCCCACCCCACCCCCACCCCACCCCCAAAAAAAACCACCAAACCAACAACAACCAGAAAAACCAACTGCAAAAACACCCAGAAAAACCCTCCAGTGATGCTGATTTCCTTTGAATGCTGGAGTACTGGACAACAAAAGTATTCAGAAGTTGTTTCTGGTACATTTGTCTTTCCGTAGATGCTACTGATTGAGCTGATATTTCTGACCTTTCTTCTGGAGTATATTGCTGTCTAATTTGTCTTTTTTATGTGTGCCTATTGCTGTTCTTTACAGAATTCCACTCTGTGCCTTAATAAATCAACATATGAGTGGGCTTGCAAGGAAGTTCAGAGATGTGAAATTCATCAAAGCTATCTCTACCACCTGCATTCCCAACTACCCCGATAAGAACCTGCCTACGATATTCGTCTACCTGGAGGGAGACATCAAAGCTCAGTTCATTGGACCTCTGGTGTTCGGTGGCATGAATTTGACAAGGGACGGTGAGTGTCTGCATCTCCGGTCTTCCGAAGGAAAAGTAAAACTGCTTTGTTGGGAATGAGAGAAGGGAGGTACTAAAAATTATATTGGGTTTTTTTTTTTTTTTGCAGCCTTATGGCTCAACAACACTGCTTCTACGAGACAGCCTTAAGCACATGAGTGGCTTAGTAGGCCAACATATAGATATTTATTTTACGTGTGTGCAGTTATTCACATCCTGTGTCTTGTGAAACAAACTTTCTTCAATATATTAAAAGGGCATATAGTACCCGCACGTATTCTTTGGGGCTTTTGTTCCTGAATGACTGACCTTGCCCTCAATTAGTTGATAATCTGTGCACTTGATGGGTGCTTGCCTGTTGCGTTGTAGGGCATCTTGCTTCATTTTCAAGCTGATGGCATATCTTTGCTGTACCTTCCTGATGCACGGGCTCCACTCCTTGTTAACCTTTAAAGAGAGCCTGTCTGTTTGCCCATATGGGGCTGCTAGCCTGAAATTGGGCTGCTTCCTTTTCCTCTTGCCATCTCCAGGAGACGGCAGCACGTTAAGCTCCTGCCTCAGTGGTTCAGGGGGCACAGGGCTCCGCGGGGAGAGGCTGTTACCTTTCCTGAAGGTCGTGGCTTTCCTTAGACTATTTCTTCTTGCCCATCTTAGCAGTCTGAGGGGTCGTGCAGCCTTGTCAGCATGACGTGCTTTGGGAGATGAGGGTGGTGGCGTGGTGATGCAGGTCTGCAGAGCACCGTGGCTCTTCAGTAAAAGCTCCTGGCTGGGGGTGGTTGGTCAGGGATGGTGTCCTACGGCAGTGCTTGAAGACAGAGGTCAGCAGTGAAAAAGGCTGCTCTTGGAAAGCAAATGCAACTCAGATGTAACCTAGTGGATTTTACCTCAGTTAAAAGGATACTCATCAGCTTTCTGCATAGGCATATTGGCCCAGATGCCTTCAAGCTTTTTCAAGGTCAGACTTTAAGGGCATCTTTATCTGAAGTGAACCACAGATGAGCAGCATTTCAAGGTCCTTGCTGAATGATGTCACTGCCTATACTGGGATAGGATGCAAAGAGTGTTTTGGGGGGGGGGTTTTGTTTGTTTTTTGTTTTACTAAAACACTGAAGTTTACAGGATGTTTTGAGCATGTGCTGTAGAAAACGCTCCCCTACCTTGAACTGTCAGAAGGGGAAGAGCTCACCAATGAGATTGTAGTTAAGAATTAGCTGTTCTCAAATTAGCAGCGATTGCCTAATTATGCATTGAAGTGAGCAGTGTAGCGGAACCTACAATTAACTTTCTCCCATTTCTAGCACATAAATAAGTGATTTGGGGGGGTACAAAGGTGACTGAGCCAGCGTAATTCAGTCATCACAGAAAGCTGGGCACTGAAATTCTGCACTTTCTTGTATTTCTTCCTTCCTCGTCCCCTAAGCCTAGGTGACTTCCACTGGAGATTAAAGAAAGTGTGAGGTTGTATTCCTTACTCTGTAATGTCTGAAGGAAATTAGATTTAATGATAGGGTTGCCAGCAGGACTAGGAGAAAGGTTTGAACTGAATGCGTTGTATTGACTTTCTACCACTTCTGGGAAGCAATCCAATTTGGGTCTATATAGTAATAGGCCTACTACTGATGGTGAAGTCTCTCTTACTGTCTTGCTAAGGAACTAATAATCAGTGCATGGCGTAATGGGAAAGGGGTGAATTGCATTTATAAAGTACATCCCTGAAAAATACCTGTAATTCAGATGTGTAAATGGAATTGCTACAATTTTTTTTTGCCCCTCAACACATCTATTCCCTGCCTCTTCTGCCTGTCATTAACTTGGTATACGATGCAAACAGCTGTAACACGAGCAGTATTCCTTTACCAGCAGCAAATGTGCAAACCTGTTTTCTGCCCTTATGTGAGTAGAAGGAGGTGGGATTCACCTTCACCAAGAGGGCTGCCTAATCTAAAGCTACTGCTCTGTATCAATCATGTCTTTTACGCTCCTGGTTGTAGAGGAAGCAGAGATGCCACCGGTGGGCTGCAGAGCAGTACCCTGAGCTCTGCGCCCTGTGCCGAACCCTGCGCCAGCACTAGTGACTGCGAAGGGAGGGCTCGGCTGGAGCGAGTGCGGGAGACAGGGCAGGGGCTGGGACCTGGGGGTTGAAGAGGAGCGGGAGGAATAGAGCAGGGCCCTGGTTTTGGTGGTGGTGATGGCAGGGTGATAAGAGAAGTCAGCTGGGGAAGCAAGGGTGGGCTTTTTCAAGTTTGCTCCCCTGAATTCATGGCTCTCTTGTTTTGCTCTGCACAGAGTTGGAGTGGAAGATTTCAGAGTCGGGTGCCATCAAGACAGACCTCGAGGAGAACCCCAGGAAGCAGATCCAGGACCAGCTCATGTCCTCAATCAGGGCGTGTGTCCCAGCCAGGGGGGAGAGTGACTCAGAGGATGACTAACTCCTGCGTCTGCATCAAGATTGATACAGTACACTTGCAGCCAGTGTTCCCACCTAGAGCACTGGAGACACTCATCAAGATCTTGCTGAGCCCCAGAAGGGTAGTATTTCAAGACAGCTGTTAATCTAGAAACTTCTAGAAACTAAGAAAGTTTATTTTTTAAAACAAACAAACAAACTTACTGCAGCTTCACTTAAGATCTTGAAAGACATTTTATATTATGAAGCCTGAGTAAATCTTACTCGAAGTTTTAAAATACAGACATCAGTAGAAACAGAGGTCTCTTGTTGTTGTTTTCTTAGTAAATTGCTGACTAATTTAAAAAAATCTGAAGTGGCCTTAAATGCACTGATTTTGACAAGCTTAACTTGTGTAAATCGCATCTAAATAACTGGTCTTAAACAACTGGTTATAGCACTTAGTTGGGCATTCTCTTGGCTCATCAGGTATAGGTGTCAGACAGCCTGGACTATGTGGAGAGCTAGGGGAGGTGACCCATGATGTGGGTGCCACTGAAGGTGGTGTGTGGTCCTTTGCAGAGGTGTGCTGCCAGGGGAGCCAGCACGAGGCCGTGAGATGGGACCCCAGACATCTTGAGAGACACCTTGGTGACAGCCAGCATCTCCTGGGACCTGCTGAGTCCAGAACCCCCTTTCATTTAGCAGTAGTATTTTGTCTTTTGCAAGGGCTGAGCTTCCTGCACCAGCTTATGTGCTAATTGGGAGAGAAAATTCAAGATGGTGGTGATCGAGTGTGGAATTGCTGTCGTCTTCCACTAAATCAGAAGTCTGGTGCATTACTACAGTACTGCCATTGCCAAATTGGAGGGAAAATATTTGAAGACCTGATGTCTTTCTATGTTAAAGCCTTCCGTCTTCTTCTGGGTACAGTAATAATAATTGGAGCCTTAGAAGAGAATGAACTGAAATATCACCTTAATTATAGATCTGCTGACACTCAGAGCTGCTTGCTTATTTTGGGTTGGATTTAATGTCCACCTACACTTTCAATTCGTCTGCTCTTGGGCTAACAAGCTCCAAGAGCTTTTGCTAACAAGGCTGCCCCAAGGACATTTTGTTATATTGCTGACGGATTCTGTGGGTGGATGGTACAAAATGCAACGCTCAATAAGCAGCACTTTTTATTTTAGTTTTGTATTAGTTCGTAGCAACTTTTAAGCATGTTTCCTGCACTCTGTCTCTCCAGTCAAATCGGTGTGTAGTTCAAACAACCAATAACTGTTCCTTAAACTTCACCTGAAGTTGTAAGATCCTGATGGAGAGCTTCCTCTTTGAGATCCAAATGGTGATTTGAGTGTCACTTAAGTCTTTTTTGTGTGTGTGTTTGACAAAATAGCTAAAGCGCTAACACCGAGCCAGTGAGCCAAATGCAGTGGGATACGAGCTGATAAATACTGAATATTGTTGTTGTACATACCACCACACTTCTCTTGACACTGGGCTATCTAAAATGCTATCAGACCTGATGCTTTTCTGTACTTGCCTACATGCTCTTACAATCTAGGAAGAGGTCAACTCTCTCTCCCCATGGAAGCACGCTTATTTTGCTTATCTCTTGCTTGTCCTCATTTAACTGTGCTTTGGAGTGACCTCTGAGCATGTGGACTGGGTTCCTTTTGGAGGAAACTGTCTAGAGGAGCAGTTCCCCAAAGGGCATTTGGTCCAAAGACCTAGGCCAAAGCTAGCCTGAAATAAGGCCCTCCGAAACCCGTGTAGAGTGGATGTCATATCCTCAGCCTCTCCCTCCAGATCTGCTGCTGTTAAGCTGTCTGAATTGCTGATGCAGACACAGCCGCCATACTCTTCTCAACTTGTTTTTAATTTAAAGTTTATTAGACCTTCTAGGAAGGGGAGGTAGAATCTGCAATCCATCTTGTGTTGCTGTTGTGACAACTTCAATTTGAAATCTAATTTTAAAAGTAGGCAACACTTCAGATACTTTTACTTCTATTATTCCCTCTTTTATTGTCTCCTACTTCAGCACCTCTACAGAGGCAGAGTAGTAATAACGTTACAGCTGCCCTTTCACTGTCTTTTAGACCATTGACGATTCATGGACTACAGCAGGAGAGGACCTCAAAGCAGGATGACCACTGCATTTGGATAGGGTTGCTGAGGGCTCTGTCCTGTGGGGTCTTGGAAGCACTTAGGGATGAAGATGCCTCAAATTGTCGCAGTACTTGACTGGCTCCCTCTGTCCTTTGCATCCTGCACAGGCAGCAAGACCTTGAGCCAGAATAACTAAAGATGGAGGAGTCTGTTGTCCAGAGCTTGATCCAAAGCTTGTTGTTCAATCAGGAGAACTGGTGTTTCGAAGACAGACAGGCATCCCTAGGGTACTAACTGTAGACCTACTAGAGCTCATCAACAGAGAAAGCTGAAGGACAGAGTGCATCTTTTGACCGGACCATACCAGCTTGCAAGGACCTTATAGCCAGTGGCTCCCAGCTTAGAGTATGCAGCTTGAACCCCCTTCTGGAAAGGGGATGCTCAAGTCCTCTACTCCAGAAAGTCTGCAAGTCTTCCTCAAAAGCTTCCTGCTTGCTTCTAGCCACACTGGCACAGTGATTCTTGTTTCCCTAATCTGCAAAGTAAGCCATCTCTAGATGGGATGGTGTCCCGTCACTGGAAGGGCTCGTGCCTGGTGAATGAGGCAGTACCCTGGTGCAGGTTTGAGCCTCTTGGGTAGAAGTGCGAATTAAACTGAATTGCTAACACCCTTGGTGCGTGGTGTGATAAACCGTTGGATAAATAAAAAGGGAAGACAGGACTTTGGACTGTTTCCATAAAAGCCTTCTCTTCCAGCAGGATCTTAAAACAAAAACACAGCTGCCTTCTTTTGTACAGAGTCCAATGGGTTGTGTGGGCTCCGGAACCTGCAAGAGGACCAAGCTCCTGAAGGGGACTGGGGCTGTGTAGGGACATCTTGTTGCCCCAAGCTGCTTAGCCGTGGTGAGCCAGATACCCCGTGCCCGTGAATGACACTTATGGCACCCCCAGGTAGTAGTTATGGCTTTCCTCTACAAGAAGCGAGCCAGGCCTGCCTGGGAGATTTACCCAGGAGACTAGGTATGGGAGGAGGAGATTGCCGCCTCTTCTAGACTGCTCCCGCCTGTCAGGACTACAGCAAGGGCTGCCTTGCCATTTAATAGGCAGTGTTGAGCAAAGTATAACAACTCAGGAGAAATGGGGACAAAGTTTGACTTGTATCATCTTTTATCCTGAGCTGCTTAATGTGTTAACACATTTGGGGGATGCCGTTTGAGGATGCTATGCTGAAAGGGGCAGATGTGAGAATAACCGAAGACCAGAAGAGGCTGAATGTTCTGCCCAGCTGCTGAGACCCACGTGGAGCATCATTTCGAATGTCTCTGTGCTTCTCGGTATTTGGCTAAGTGTGAAAACAGCTTCTTGTAATCTTACTCTCTTTCTTGCCAATCATATCGCCCTGCTCGAGGCTATTTGTCGAAATTAGGTCTCTGCAGGAAATGGATAATGAGATCTGTTTAACCTTTTGGCAGAACAGAAGCTATGGAAGCACACAGTTAAGGGGAATGAGCTTTAGCTTAAAAGGAAGCCAGCTGCTAAACAGCAAACCAAAGCAGCACATTAATATACATAGCAGAATGAGGCAATATAATAGGAGAAAATAATTGGAGAGTCCCAACTCTCATTTGCAAAGATTTGGGGCGCTGTTGCTAAATGCACCATCAATATTTTTGCAGACTGTCAACAGTGTCAGATCAATGCTCACTTCTCACCGGTGTGAGAAGGCTCTTTCTGTCAGCTGTCGTGGGAGAAGTCAGAGGCAGTGATCCTGTAAACAGTGCTGAGGCTTGTACGAGTTACTGTCCTGCGTACCGCTGTGAAAGCATCCCTGACTCATCCCGCACCGCAGCGGTGCCAGCAGGTGGGGGGGGGAGTAACCCTGGGCCATAGGCAGGGGCAGATGATTTGCCATTAGTGGACAGTCATTGGAGTTTTTTCTGTGAAATAGAAGTGAACCACTAGTAATAAAATGGGTTTTCTTCATGGTACGGGTCTGAAGTCTGCTGCTTCCCCCGGTTGTGTGAGCAGCCACATTAGGTTCGTGGCAGGCTGCCCTGATCCGGCTAAGTTGCCGCTCTGATTTTTCCTTTACCCGGACCCACTTGCACTCACAATCTGCACTTGCCAAAGCTGGAGGGTAACATTTTACATCCACTTCACATGCAGAGAGAGAGCAAGATGGTGTGCAAGCAGGGCAAGGTCATGGAGGGGCAAGTTAAGCTGCCAGTTCTCCAGGTACTTAATCCAACCATGGTCAGGGACCCCTCCATGTAGGCAGAAGTGTCTGCAGGACTGCAATCGCAGGAGGTGGAATGAAGCAGTGTCCTTTGAATACCCGTGCTGTGACATACCTGTTTTGGTCAGATCCCCCTTTCCCAGGGCTCAGCTCAGCCATGTCTGCCTCCTTTTTGGGTCTGGCCCATCACCTTCCTTCCCAAATGCGCTCAGGTGGGTATTTGGTTGGCCTTACTGCTGGGAGTAATTTAATTTAGATGAGGTGATTCACTATGAGAAAGCTGGGTGCGTGCTTACAGCGCTGCTGAATCGGGGTGCAGCATGAAACACCCAACGTTAAGGCTCTAAGTTAGCATGACATCTGAATACAATTATTTGTCTTTTATAGAGTTCATGAAGAAAATAGCTCTGATCTACAGCAATTCCCATGAAAGTTAAGGTGTACTTTTTATTCCTGTATTATAAACTCAGGTTCACGATAATTTGTCATTATTCTCTGGAAATCTAAGGAAGTTTCCTATTTCACAGGCTGTGTAGCAATGGGAAATGAGACTTCTAATAGAAACCTCAGTAACTTAGTTTGGACTAGCTCTTGTTTTATGAAGGGGGTAAAAAAAGCACCATTATATGAACCTCTTGCTGCATATTTGCTGGGATTGGATCATGCCTAAAGAAACTTTGCTCTCACTGAGATCAAAGGGGAATGCTTTCCCTTCTCCAGTCTTTTAAATCACTACATTGCTAAAACTAATCTATTCCCTGTCAATTGCTTGGAAGGCAGCTGAAATCATTTCTCATTACAGCCCATTATAAATCACTCCTCATTTCAATCTCATTTAGCTAATTCAGTCATCAAAGGATTGCAGGAGGCATAAAGTATTTTATTGATGCATTTAGTTCTTCACAGAATTATAAAAAGTATTGAACTTCTTAGGTCTGTCTATTTGCAGATGGCTCTTGTGATGCAGGGAAGGCTTCACTCCATCCCTTGGAAGACAGAACCATTAAAAAAGAAAATCCAGGCAGCGAGAGACTCTCTCTAGGCTTGTGTGGGAGATCGATGAATGATCTGACTTGTTTTCATATAACGTGTTAAAACTTTCATCTCTTGACACCATGCCAAATTTTTCAGGACTTCACCAGATTAGTTTCAATTTACAGAGCTGACTGAAGGAATTGAGGTCTGATAAAAAATGGCAGGAAAAATATCAAGTAATTCTGAGGTTGTTTCTATTTAACACTTCAAATGTTAAATACATGAGGAATTATATAATCTAAGGCAGAACAGTCCACGTAACAGATGTTAATGGACAATTAATGAGATGAATGTAATTATGCATATTTGTAAGCCTCTGGTTCAATATACCCACTATAAGAAGTCATATTTCTTCCAGCATATTGAACAGCTTAAACACAAAGATGCTTCTCATGGAGGCAAAAGTTGCAGCATTTGCTAGCAAGAGCGAGTCTTGATTTTTCCAGACAGCTGTTGCCTACCTGCAAAGTGACAGTGACTCCCGTTATGGCATGTGTCATCCTGATCCCATTCCCCTAAATATCCATGGGAATACTTTCATTTACAAGGAGGGCAGCAGAGCCAGCTACTGAACTTTTCTTCTTGCCTGATTGCAGTTTATCCTTCTGTGAAATAGTACAGACTGTCTGGGGGTGTTGGGAAACTTCATTAATTATCTGTCCATACGCAGATGATTTCTGTTATGTAAAGCTGAAAGTAGGGATGTCCTGAATCCTTCAAGTTGACTATCACTTTCGGTGGTTTAGTTGTTCCTGGCCTCGGGTGATTAGAGGAGTGTTTGTGAGGGCCACCTCCATGGCAGGAGAAGACCAGCAACAGACACTTGCAAAGATTGATCTCTGCCACAGCACCAAGGCATTGACTATTTTCTTTAGGAAGAAAGTGCTGGTGGTAAAAAGGTGCAAAGTTTGGCAGGATGAAGCAAAAACAGGAGAATATGCAAAATGTAGAGTTGGGTTTCCCATCTGGCAACATCCCCAAACTTCTTCAGCTGAGGTGCATTCCCTCTGATTACATCTACCCAGCAAATTTAATAGTGCTGGGGAATGGGATGGGAACTGGATCCTGCAGAGTGAACCAAATCCAGACCAAAGGGCTGGTCCTGGAAGTGCTTGAAGAAGTTTCTTCTTGTTTTGTTTCTCCCCCTGAGAAGACAGGGAGGGGGAGAGCCTCAAGAGATGAAGGTCATCAGGCGCAGGTAGGTAAAAAGGGGCTCAGATGGAAGGCTTAAATGAGAAGTATGTCCATTGTTAGAGAAGAAGGGTAGAGGTGAGGGAGATAATAAAGAAAAAAATTGAGAGCTCGCATTATGGGGAAGATTCAGGGGTATTTGGTGCTGGGATACACTAGGAGAAGCACTGTTCTCAAAGGATGGGCTTCATGTGCGTAGCTGGAGACTGTGCACTGAGGACAGCGGAGTGGATGAGAGCATTAAATCACAGTCCAAAAGGACAATAGTGTATAGGAAGAAAAAAGTCAGATAAACACAGATGCGCTGATCCATAGAGAAATGTTAGGGGGTAGACTGCAAGTGCGTGCCACTATTAATGAGAGCAGTAATCAGGCAGGTTTTCAGTAAGCAAAATCAATTGGTAAAAAAAAATCATATTTAATTCAAGCCAGGAAAAGATACTGCTGTAATATTTGCATACTAATAAGCTGTCTTTAACATAAGCTCAGCAAAAGCTATGAATCTTTCAGGTGAGAGGAGCTGTTTGTATCCAGTTTTACAAGACGCATTAAGCACTGGTGGCATCATGTATATGGCGTATGTTACAGATCCAGCCCAGCTGGCAAGATGGGCTTTCTCTCTCCATTAAGACATCAGATGTTACTTTCCCTTTAACAGCACTACACTGACATTTTCAAACTACTGCCCTGTGCGTTTGCATTGTATTATAAAAGAGATATCAGGGCAATTTTAAAAATAGTTCAGTAACAATGCCATCACTGGCTTTTTGGTAGCAGTCCCACTTTGAATGCAGACGTAGAAAAGAGAGGAAGAGAGAGAAAACATCTCTTTGTCTTTTTGTTGACTAGTAGCTGATACGTCAGGCCTTACAACCTCAGGGTGCTCCTGATGAGAAAATAGCGCCGAAGAGCTTTGGTGGCATCTCTACAAAACACGCAAGCCCTTGTCCTCCTCCTCTCCTGGCGGTAGGATAACCAGCAAGCACATGGACGTCCTCCTAGCTAAAACATTGTCATGCTTCCATCGCTCTGGGCTTCAACCAGGGGGAAATCTTTAACATCAAATCCTCATCAGCTGTAACTGTCACTCTGAGGCTATGTGGAGCACATGGGATTTCCTTAGGAAGTCCTGCAAGAAACCAGGCCCTGCCATATCCCCTGGGTTGTGTCTCATTCACCTTGTTCTGAAATGGAGGTAGTGCCCTGGAGATCTAGGCGCTCAGCTGGATACAGACATTACCTTGCTTGGAAAGCAGGCAGAGGGAAATTGAGAGTTTTCTGCAGACTCGACTTCCCTCCATAGAGGCCCCCCCAAAAGGCCAAGCAATTTCCACCCTGGTGCAAAGGACCCCTTGGAGCAGGGCACCTCCATGCAGTGACACAGAAGTCGTACGTCCCTGTCAGTGCTGGTGGATTTTACTCCATTACGCCATCAAACGGGGAACATACGCAAACCAGAGCGCATCGTGCCCTGGTGATGGTGTGGCAGTCAGTGCAGGTGGGGTCCTGGCTGCGGGCGAGCAGCTGGTGGGGCGACATGGGACCGGTGCTCAGGCCCACCAGGGTCCAGGCAGTGCTTGGAGCTGCTGGCTCACCTCCCAGCTTTGCTGGCAGCGAGACAAAAAGCTTACCTGGAGCAGAGCTGCCCATCTGCAGGCAATGGTTAAAAAAGTATGGAAGGAGGCAGCATAGTGTGGAAGTTCTGGGAATGGTCTGGATTTCATGAGGGATGGGGTGCCAGATCTTTCGCGTACCCCTGTGGGAGGACTGCCAGGCTGCTGTGGTATACGTTGGCCTGTCCTTTAGGGAGGATGTGCTCCTGGACGAGGTGTGGAAATGGCATCAGCTGCTCTCTATGGCTGTGGCAGCTTTTCCTTATGTAAACACCATGGCTTTGCTGGGCCTCATGCTCCTCACCAATAAAAGTCATATTTGTGTTTACTGACCGCATGTTGGTGTTTCGGGGTTTTAGTCATTTATATCTGCAGTGAGCTATGAAACACTGTGAGGGCAATTGCTACACTGGAGTAGTTGTTGCTTTGTCTATTTGTCCATCTATGCCAGATTTTCCTCTACAGGAGCTGTCTGCTGTCTCCGTACGTACTGTGTGTCTGCATGGCTGTCGGCACTTGCAGATAGTCTGTGGGTAAATGCTGCTCTTGCACTTGGTAAAGAATAACAGACTTTTGTAGAAATTTGTTAGCGCTGATTTTCCACTATTTTATTGATTTCATTGTGATACAGCTGGCTTTTTTCATTAAATACACTTAATGAAGCGCTTCACAAGATAATAAGGAAACATTTGCTAGCCCAGAAGGCAGTTCAGATCTTGTTCTCACTGAGGACTGGAGCAAACTTATCCTATTTAGGAAGACTTCTCCGTTCAAAGGCTCAAGTACTGCTTTAGGCACGTTGGAGTTTTCAGGAGAGGCGGGAAGGATGAGAAACTTCTGCAGTATCACCGCTCACAAGCGTGCCAGGCACAAAGTGAATGCCGTTGTGCACAAGATGGCAATGTTCTCCACAAAAAGGGCCTTTCCTTCCTTCTGTGCTACAGTCTGCCTGTGTACTTTTAGACATACTGCTGGTTTCAGTGAAATAGCAATGGCAGCACTTCAGATGCTCAATTCCGCTGTATGCGGGATTGAAGCCTCTGTGAATACATACAGCGAGATGTGCACGCCAGCTGTATGTTCAAATATGTCTCACTGCAAGCACGTGTAAATCTGTCCCACAGGTTTCTAACAGCTTTCGCTAACGCACCAGACAGCAGCTTGTTTTTCCTGCGTCCTGACCTGACTATTATTGCACATGAACATGGTGTTTATAGCATTAACTTCAGAAGACTGTTTTTCAGGAAGAATACGTCTGTCGCCATGTTGGTCACAATAGCTGGCCGTACGCGCTTCTGATTCACCCGTCACCACCACGGTTCCAGGCCTCTTCTCCACAAAAACATCACATCCAAATCAGTCTCCAGAAAGAGCTTGGATCCAAATCCAGTAAAGGCTGAGGAATGGGCTCAGCCTGTCTGTGGCAGAGCGGTCCCATCCCATCGCGGGAGATATGTGGAAGTCTTCACAGGACCGAAGTATGCCAGTTCCTCGTTGTCGTCCCTGTCTGAGGGAAAATCATTTCCATGCCTTTCTCTAGGATGCTCTACTTCTCTTTTAGAGAAATGCCTACATAAATAGATGGCCTCAAGTTGTGCCAGGGGAGGTTTAGATTGGGTATTAGGAAAAATTTCTTCACCAAGAGGGTTGTCAGGCACTGGAAGAGGCTGCCCAGGGAAGGGATTAAGGCACCATCCCTGGAGGTATTTAAAAGACGTGTAGATGTGGAGTTTAGGGACATGGTTTAGTGGTGGACTTGGCAGTGTTAGGTTAATGGTTGGACTTGATGACTTTAAAGGTCTCTTCCAACCTAAACGATTCTATGATTCTATGGCTTTTACTAGGTGAGCTACATGGGTTAAGCATTAGGACTCTCCTGATTTAGAGAGCACCCTGGACCAGGAGAAGACACCTCTAGACTGAGAAAACTTTATTGAGTGAAGAAGCTGAGGGCTAATATCTGTTGGTGGTGTCAAAAAAGACCCAGAAACTTAAAAAACAAGAAGTTTGTATTGGATACTGTATTGGTTTGAAAGAAGAATATGGATAAAATATTCATCCAAATTAGTTATGCAAATATGTGAGAGTTCCTTCACAGATTATCGATTTTCTGATCAGCCTCAGGAAAGTCCCTGGCTTGGCATTGCAGGTACCAGTCTGAGTGGGTGGCTGCCATGCCAGTAGATGGCCAGCCTGGGAAAAGGCATGAGAGCCTCTCCCCGGTCCCTGCGGACATCCAACCCCCCCAGTAACCACTGCTACAGAGCAGCAGCACTCAGTCAGCCTCCTCGTAGCTGAGCACCATGCGAGGATGTTGCCCCACAGCTGCCACCACTGCCTCTCCCCTCTGCAGCTCTGCTCCCTTGTTTTGCTGCGCAAAGGCACCAGAGAGGGCTGGCTTCTCAGGAGAGCAGCAGAACTTGCCTTCTCCGCTACCAAAACTAATTTCTAGACTTGGTGAGGGCACATCTAGGCACAGCCCGGTGTGATGCTCAATAACTGAGCGTCAAGCTGATTTCTCCCACCAAACCATACTGAAGCTCCTGGCAGCCGTAAGCAAGAGTGCAGCCACGTTGTGGCAGATCTCAGGAAACAGCGTGGGGTCTCGCATCCCCCACCTGAATGAACCGTGGTGTGTAATCCACTGAGGAGCTTTTCAGTGTCTATCGCTCATTGAGTAGACTAGGAGGGATCTTAGCCCTAACACGATACTAACAAAACTCTTGTCCTAAATCCCTGCTACAGGTGGTGATCCAGCTCATCTTCATAGGTTCACCTTCCTCTGTTCTTCCTGAAGACATATTTGTGCATGACAGTATTGCTTTGATACTTTGTTTACAGAAGAAGAAACTACCCAGGCTGACCCCCAGTTTTTCATGGCCAAAACGCCCTCAAACCTCACCATCAAGTATGATGATGAGAAAAGCAATATCAATTTGAACAGTTTCCAAATCAGAGCTGGACTCTGGATGGACACACTGAGAAATGGCCAAAGAGGACCTGCCTAGAACTACTGGAGCATGCAGCATCCAATATACCTGTTAATAATGGCAGGGTGGACATCTCCCTTACATTCAAGGAGGAGGTGTGGTCTCTGAAGTCTCAGGATCTAATGCTGTGCTTCAGAAAGCTGTAGTGCTGTTCCATGAGATTTCAGGATCCAGTGTCTTGGTGGACTGGTTATTGCCTGGAACATGCGTGGTCACTCAGGACAGAACAAGAAAGTATTTTACCAAGCAATAAGTGAGGTTCCTTGAGACAGACTGGTCACTGGGCAGTCTGCCCTCTCTCCCTCAGAGTCCTGCCCAGGTGGGATTCTGCAGCTGAGAGAAAAGTAAACTGCAGTAGGCACAATCTACAATTCAAGCTTTTCACGTGGAGCAGAGGGGCTCTCCAAGGGCACGAGCACTGCCTGCGCGTGCGTGGTGGGCCAGGAAGTTTCTGGGTCCAGGTACGCGCGGTGCCCATACAAGCTTACTGCCTGTGCCCACAGGCAGATCACCCTGTACGTCTCTATTCCTGTGATGTGATTGACATTCTGTTATTAGAACCTCCATAGAGCTTTTCAAACCTTAAATAACCCAGCCTCATAATCACTCTGGGAGGTAATTAAGCCACCCTGTTATCAACAGTGGAACTGAAATGTGGAGATGGGATCTAGATTTTGGATGAGATATCCTTTTCTTTTGCAGGCCAGGTCACGAAGCATTAATACAAGTGGTGTGGACGAGGATTTCTGCTTCTGTCACGGCTCAGCACCAATACTTGAGTTAGAGGTTTAGGAAGCTCCAATTTCCCAGTTCTCAGAACATCTTCCCGTAAGACAGAATCCCAATGTATCTTGTTAGAAAAATGAACAGAACAGGGTATTTTTGAAAAATCTAAACAGTACCTAGATCACAGTAATTTGGAGAACATCACGGGCAAGTTTCTGTGTCTCAGTGCAATGCTAGTGTCTCTCTTTGTATCAGGTTTTAGCCTAATCTGTGATGGACTGAACTTTTTTTTTTTTTCTTTTTACCATGGCAACCTCACTATGGTGATTTCAGGGCTACGGAGCTTTATATTTATCTTGACCAGCATGAAGAAGTCTGAGCCTCATTAGCTGAGGAAGGTGGATGGATAGCATATGGAACACACCGCACACGAGACGACACTTCCCTTCCCAGGGCAACTGGGTCATTCGTATTATCTACACGAGCCACAAGTTTGCTTTTGGAAATACTGAGTTGCTAACTGTTCTCTCTGTCCCAAGGGAAGAAAATCCAGACAGATGGCTTCAGAGAAACCTTGCATCTTTAAGGGAAGATATCCTCCTGGAACAATAATTAATGCTGGTGGGATTTTTGTTTTTTAATTTTTTCTTTTTTTTGAGAAACTTGGAAAGAATTCGGTATCACCAGAGGGCATTAACACAGAGCCTAGCAGAGGACAGAGAAAGATAAAGAGGGGAAAAAATAGCTATCACAAACCAGTGATCCTATTAAAATGACATTGAAGAATTCTATTAGTGCTCTTTGCCCCCTTGCCTGCCTGCCTTCGAAGATTCGAGGTGAAACACAAACGCTTGTCAGTCAGACAAAGCCTACTAATAATCTCTGCTGAAAGGTGACATTCACACGTTGCAGAGGGACACGTGGGGCTCCGGGCTGACCGCGTCAGGAGTCTGCCGGGAGAAAAGCCGCGTGTGGCTGCGGGCGCCAGCGCTCCATGCTGCAGGGAAAGGGGTGGCAGGGCAGACGCAGGCTTGGGCCGCTCACCCAGCCGGGGGCTCAGCAGCTCTGCCTGCGAGAGCGGGGCCGAGCTGCGGGAAGAGTAGCAGCCGTACCGCGGCAGCGTTGCCTCCGTGGGAAAGGAGGCTGGTGCCGCGCAGACTTTACGTCAGGACTCTGGAGCGCTGGGCAAGTGGGGTGGACGTCATCCTCGCTACGCTCCGGCTGAAACGCCTTGCTATGCTGCTATCCAAGGGCTCCCAGTAAAACCTCACCCGTATTTAAATGCCATTGAGCTCTGGATGTGTTGACTCTTATCGTTGGTGATGATCATTAGAAGCACCCAAGCATAGAGGGAAGAAAAGCTAGATCCTAAGCTGGTCTTTTCAAAAAAAATGTAACTGCTACCTTAGATGCACCTTGATAGGACAAGGGGTAATGGTTTTAAACTAAAGGACGGGAGATATAGGCTGGAAATCAGAAAGAAGTTTTTCACAATGAGGGTGGTGAAGCACTGGCACAGGTTGCCCAGAGAGGTGGGAGATGCCCCATCCCTGGAAACATTCAAGGTGAGGCTGGACGGGGCTCTGGGCAACCTGGTCTAGTTGAGGATGTCCCTGCTTATTGCAGGGGGGTTGGACTAGATGGCCTTTAAAGGTCCCTTCCAACCCAAACTATTCTAGGGTTCTATGTGCTGCTTAGTTTGGTACTGTGCTATATCCCAGGGTTCCCCAAAACAGCGGTGATTTTGGGAGCCACGAAAACTGAGACTAAAGATTGCTGTCTACCCAAGATCACTGGGAAAATGCAAGACCTCATTCCCCACTAGCAGCTAAACCTTCTTATTTTCACTTCCTGAACTTGTTCTGCCAGTACATTTCAGCAAATGTCTATTTATGCAGAAGTATCTAGTACACTGTGCACAGGATTAAGAATGTATTCTTTTCTTAGACATTCAAAGTAAGTTTTGAATTCTATTAATTTCTCTCTGTCCCCCCCCCCCCCCTTTTTTTTTTTTTTTAGTAAGAAAACCTATTTGGATCAGGATCAAAGGGATAGTTTATTGCTCTTTGTAGAAAAGCAGATTCTCTTTTACCTTTGGAAATTACTAAATGTAGCACAGAAAACTCATACATCATCTTGAACAAATATCTGTCTGCTTTACTCAGCAGAGATAATGTCTCAGCTGGAGTACTTTGTGTAGCGTCGGGCGCCGCATTCCCAGGGAGACACGGACCAGCTGGAGCGAATCCAGAAGGGAGCTGCAGGAAGGATCAGAGGGCTGGAAATCACAACCTACCAGGGAGAATGACTGCATTGGGGTTGCTTTGCTTAAAGGAAAGAAGATTAAGGATGGGGGAAGGGAAAATGATAATATTCCTCAAATATGCAAAAGACTGCTGCTGAGAGAAGAGGAAAAATTTCTTCTCCCTGGTGGAAAGCAAAAGAAATAATGGGTTCAAATTGCAGCAAGGATAACTTAAGTTAGGCATTATGAAAAAGCTTTCTAACAGGAAGAAAAACGAAGCACTGGACAGGATTGTCTTGAAGAGACACGTTACAGATCTCATTGGAAGTCTTTAAAACCAAATTAAGCAACTGTTCCTCTTGGGAAAAGGAAAGGCACAGATGACCTTGGGAGTTAAAGGGACTATTATGGCATTTTAGAGGAAAGTAATTCACCTGCAAGTTCAGCTACTGGTAAAGAGACAATTTGAAAAAAAAAGGAATAAAGTTTTTATTAATGCATTTCTACATCTTATAAACTTTTAAAATCATCCTCTCAAGCCTCCTAAGATTTTCTAGGTATGTCAGCATTAAGACATTAGAAGATGACAGAAAAATAACAAAACGTAAAGGGGGGATGTTTATAGGTTTCAGTACTGGACTGCACTTGGCAGCTCTGAGCCACTGCCTTACCCAGAGGCGCTTGGAGCAGCATTGCCCTCTGGAAAGCTCATCACTTTCCAGATCATTCACGTGAGGAAGGCAGGTTTCCCCTCGTATTCTTCAGGTGGCCTGGTGCTGCTGAATGTGGTTGGGAGAGTATTATCGGGGCAATCTGGGAAGGAGAATTACACCTGCTCTAAATGGTGGCTGAGCACCGAGCTGGGTACGTAAGAGGATGGAAATGGGAAGAGACGATAAGAAGATTGCCAAGTTGGCCACTGTAGCCGAACGCACGCTGGCAAGCTTCCTTCCCTGCCTCTCCGCTGTGACCTCTCAATTACCCTTGGTACAGCCCTTGCAATGCTCTGCCAAACAGGATTACACTCCGGCAGAGGGAGAATTTATGCATTCCATAGGACCTGATGAAATAGCAATTGATAAGGACACGCCACGGTATTAACTGGAAAAAATCTATATATGTTAGGGGCAGGGGAAGTGGCTGAGTGGGAAAAGGAGAGTTACACCCCCTGTTTGGTTGGTTTTAAGCCCAAGCAACCTGCGCCTGTGTGCAGGGAGTCCTCTCACAAGCCTTGTGCTCGTTAGAATTTAATTGCTTGCTGATTGTGCTGCTGGCGAACTGGTGCAAATAGAGATGATCCCTCATTAATGCAGAAGCTTACGTGAGACCAGCTCCAAGGAATAATTTCAGTAGTATCTAAATACTCTCTGGTCCAAGTTTCCTTACACCAGAATGCCATTGTATTAACAAATCTGACAGAAAAAAATCAGCAAGAAGTCTGTCTGGGAACTGTCTCCCCACCCTCTAGGTATTTTTAAAAGTAGGTCTGTGAGTTTGTCTTAGAGTGTATTTGTGGCCTGGAACTGCGTGGAGATGCATTTGGAGACACATCACCAGTCAAGAGGTCAGAGGGCCAACAACCACTATTAATTACCTTGCAGCCAGGCAGGAGCTGAAACACCACCCTTCGGCCTCACTCAGCTGGAGAGAGCATAGCACAGCTGTAAACAGCTGTAAAGAGCTGTCAGGGAAGGAGAAAGCTGCACCTACCTTTTGCTTTTTGCCTCGTGTGGAAAAAAAAGATGGAAAGGAAAAAATCTACTCGCGGGAAGCTGTGAGCAGATTACTTCTCTTCCTCTCCTGAAGCCAGAGACACGTCTTCTTTTGCACAAGACGCGAGCTGCATGTTGAGATGCCTTGTGATTATAAACTCTCCTCAGCAAAATTACTGAGGGTCAAAGAATTTGGGGGCTCACGGGATGATCTGATTGGCAGGACAATTAGGTACGGGCTGCGTTCTTTCATTTCTGCTGGAACCTTGGTGTAGTTACAGCTCCTGTCTCCAGCCTGTATGATGCCGGAGGTCGGATGAGGTGATGAGGATACTCCCTCTGGCCATAAAAATCTATTAACCTCGCTTTGCACCACGCGTGGCTCAGGCGCACAGAAATTCAATACCTGTCCACCATCTGAAAGCTCTCTTGTCAAGGAGGAAGAAATAGAAGTACCGAGGTGAGCAGGGCTTCTCTCCAATTTTTCCATTGAAACTGCTGGAGAGAAGCTCCCAGGCAAAGGGTTCAGCTTCAAGACGCGGCTGGGTTTTGGAGGCTCTGCGACAGGCAGAGCTGAGCTGGGAGCCTTGGCAGGAGCTGGCCCCGCGGCCGGGGTGCCCTGCAGAGATGCTCAGCAGGTGACGGACACCGGCGAGAGAGGTGGGCCACAGGGACTCCCGTGCTCCCCGAAGGCGCTGCTTTCCTTATTTAAAGGGGGTGGAAAAGGAAAATCTGGTGGAGGTTTGCTACCCTTTCCTATAAAAGGAAAGCTCTTCAGCACAGGAAATTAGGCTGCCCCAGAAATGGGCCAGAAAATCACCATACTCCAGAGACTGCAATCTTTATTTTTGCGCATATAGGGCATAAGGATTTTTGGAGTGAGGATCCTACCTATTTATCAGCTTTCTTAGAGGGTAGTTTGTGGAGAAAGGGGCTAGTGAGAGCTTCTAGTTAATTTGGTAATCTGCCTTACTGAGTGGGAGACTCATCTGCCTTAAGTTAAGTAGCTGAAGGTAAAACTGTCCAAGCCTGAGCCAGCCAGCCTTTTACTCCCTTTGTAATTGGTAGGAAAAGCAGAAAAGGTGGCAAAGGCAGACCAGACTACTCACCCTCCAGAGATGCCCATTTCCCTGCATCATCTACACAAGGAGTCTCGGGTGACCCCTTCAGGCTTCAACACCTGACTTACAGGAATCCAAAGTTAGGTGAGGTTCCCAGCAGCCGTCAGAGTAAAACTGCAACGCTTTTCACAGATGATGTAAATGGCATTAGAGAAAAAAAAAAGCCACCTAATAATCAATCATTAGCTTAATTAGCTCCAAGCTATGAAGTCAGACAGTTCCAACTGGAGGCCAAATCCAGCCTGTGGGCTGATTCCATCTGGCTTAGCTCTGCTTCTGCCGTAGCTACGTGGTGGGACGGGAGGCGATGGGGAGCAGCTGCTAGCGCCCTGGGTGAAGTCCAGGAGTTCCTAATGCCTCCTACCGTGCTTGCGCGCAGCCAAACCCTCAGCCCGGGGAGGTGCTGCGTCCACATGGCTTGCGAGGGGAGTCTCCAAGCGGGCATCTGGGCTCCAGGAACACAAAACAAAGCTTGGACCACCCCGTGAATTAAGTCATTCTTCTTGGCCAGAAAGAGACTTAGGAAAGTAAACATCTTGAAGCCTGTATTGCACAGCCCTGCTTTCGAAAGCACAGATTAAGTGCTTGGATGTGCAGCCTGTGCTGAGAGGTAGCGTTTGTGCAGTTGGGGTTCATGCAATTCCCTTTGGAGGAATTTTCACAAAGAAAACAGGACTTTGTGTTTTCTGACATTTGCTTTAACTACAAGGCATTGTGAGGACTTTTACGGAATACCAATTAGACTCACAGGTTAGCAAGCGAGAGCTATGCACTTCATGTTGGCTGAGGTCACTGCACAGCAGAAAAAAAAAATCAGAGCTATTCACAAACAGCCTATCCCAGAGCTGCAAAGTCTGATTTCTCCACTTTAGCCAGGCGAGGGTTGTTAGCAGAAGTAGCATCTTTCCTTACACCAGCTGATCCAGTTAGGAAAGAGTAGACTGGCTGTTGGGCTGTGAGCAAGGTCTGAAACAGAACCTGGCAACCAGAAGAAGGGCTTCTGCTCCCAGGGGCTCATCTGGGCTTTTCTTTCAGCTACATCAGCCGTTCTAGGAAGAAATATCACCTCATTATAAATCATGACTTACTTCTATCTCTGACAATCACAGCTACTGCAACGTTGCTCTTAATTCCTGTAACTATTCAACAATTGCATGGCTTAGGTCCCTCTTAAAATACCCTTGTGAAGTTCGGTGTTTTTTAGTTTGTAAACAGTTTTGTTTAAGTTTTACAGGTGCCACCTGTTAATGCTAGGGCCGCTGGTGCCACGGGATGGATTGTGCTCTCGGGTCACCAGGGAAAGCCTAGCTGCCCTGTGCTGGGCTCAGGGAGAGCTGGGCACTCCAACAGGTCCTGGTATGGCCCATAGGTGACGTACTATGGAGAAATAGACAGTGGGATCAAGTGCCCCCTCAGCAAGTTTGCAGACGACACCAAGCTGAGGGGTGCAGTTGACACACCTGAGGGACGGGATGGGGGCTCTGAGTAACCTGATCTAGTTGAAGATGTCCCTGCTTATTGCAGGGGGGTTGAACTAGATGACCTTTAAAGGTCCCTTCCAACCCAAACGATTCTATGAAAGCAATCCTATATCCAGAGGGACCTGGACAAGCTCAAGAGGTGGGCCCATGTGAACCTCATGAGGTTCAACAAGGCCAAGTGTAGGGTCCTGCACCTGGGTTGGGGCAACCCCCAGTATCAATACAGGCTGGGGGATAAAGGGATTGAGAGCAGCCCTGCCGAGAAGGACTTGGGGGTGCTGGTGGATGAAAAGCTGGACATGAGCCAGCAATGTGTGCTCGCAGCCCAGAAGGCCAACCGTGTCCTGGGCTGCATCAAAAGCAGTGTGGCCAGCAGGTCGAGGGAGGTGATTCTGCCCCTCTGCTCCACTCTGGTGAGACCCCACCTGGAGTCCTGCGTCCAGCTCTGGAGCCCTCAGCACAGGAAAGACATGGACCTGCTGGAGTGCGTCCAGAGGAGGGCCCCAAAAATGATCAGAGGGCTGGAGCACCTCTCCTGTGAAGACAGGCTGAGAGAGGTGGGCTTGTTCAGCCTGGAGAAGAGGAGGCTCCAGGGAGACCTTATTGCGGCCTTTCAGTACTTAAAGGGGGCCTATAAGAAAGACAGGGACAAACTTTTTAGCAGGGCCTGTTGTGATAGGACAAGGGGTAATGGCTTTAAACTAAAGGAGGGGAGATTTAGACTAGATATAAGGAAGAAATTTTTTGCAATGAGGGTGGTGAAGCACTGGAGCTGGTTGCCCAGAGAGGTGGTAGATGCCCCATCCCTGGAAGCATTCAAGGTCAGGCTGGATGGGGCTCTGGGCAACCTGATCTAGTTGACGATGTCCCTGCTCATTGCAGGCGGGTTGGACTAGATGGCCTTTAAAGGTCCCTTCCAACCCAAACTATTCTATGGTTCAATGAGAGCAATCCTATATCCCAGAGAATCCTTACCCTATCATTCCTCTGTCTTGAGAAAGCTGTAAAGCAAAGCGTGCCCTGTGTGCTGAAGCTCCTTCCCGTGCTACCACACAGCAAACACACCTGCCTGGTGGGGGATTGACACTCACAGCACAAAGTGGAGGGACAAGAGGGAGTCCTTGAGGCAGAGCCAGGACTTACTGAGAGACAGATATCACCACTTTGGGCTACAGGAGGGAGAGATCATCCCCTAATGTTCCTATTCCTGCCTGTATACAGCTTCTCCATCACCTAACTGCTCCAAAGGCTACCCCTTTCTGGCCAAATGCAAGGTTAATCCTCTGGAGCAGGAGGCTTGCTTGGGCCACCTAGTCTCGTAGCATCAGGGTGGGAGGAGAGGGATAAGCGAGTGGTGGACTGCTCTCATTTCCCTTGAAGCACAGCTGGAGTTCATTCATGAACAGCCCCAGAGGTATGTCCTCCTGGTGTCTTGGCACTATTTTCAGAGTGAGCCAGCAAAAACATGCATGAGGAGGAGCATACTGTAATGTTATAGCACATCTTCCCAGTGGTGTGGAGCACGAAAAACTTACCTTTCATATGGCAGTAATGCATAGTGTTTAAGATACATAAAGTAAAGCCAAGGTAAATTGAAACTATTTACTCTCAATTTTTACTCATGTTACTTCTAATTCAGCAGACAGGTTTACTTGCTTTCTCTCTCTGGTATGAAACAAAGGGAACATCTTTAATAGTGATGCAGCCATACACAACAGAATTCAGCCACCTACACAGCTTTAATCAGAACATCTTTCACTGTTCATAAGGGGAATTTATCCAAGCAACAGCTTTTAAATTGGCCACGCTAGTGTTTCTGGGATAAGATCTCCATCATTTCTCGGCCTTTGTCTCCATTTGTCACATTAACCTTCCTCTGATTTGCCTCTTCTAAATGCCAGCTAACCAGGGTCAGAGGGACCAACAACTTGGCCAGGAGGGCCTTGAGGTACTGCAGCTCTTTCCTCATTACCTGGCTTGGCACACGTGCATCAGGCGATGCGTATGTGGCAGCTGAGACCGAAGCCCCTAAGAGTCCCCCAATTAATCTGTCCCTTGAACAGAACAACAGTGAAAAATGTCATTCTTCTTGATGGATGTAGTCCTCTCGCAGCTGATCTAAGTCCTGGTCCTGTAACTCCTCACCAGTGTGTATCATCACTCTCTTTAACATTTCTATTGCTCTACACCATAATCATGTAGGCAATATGTGTGCTACAAACAAAAGAGGACGAGGTACCGATGCCTGGCCCTAGGGTACAGCTCCTATACACATATACAGTTCCCATCCTGAAAGTCTACTTACCTTCAGTTCACACAAACTGAAGGAGAGGGTAGCTGCTGTCTTTTCTAAATTTTAGTCCACGTGGTCCTTAGCCTAAGTAAATTGAAGAAATTCTTGCTCTTCTCAGGTTGATATGAGGCATAGTGTATAGGTGTAGCGTATAGTATCAAACTTCTCATTGAACTCATTATTAAAAGAAGAACTTTCAATGCTAGGAAGAGTTCATTGTCAATTAATGATAGTGTTTTCTCAAAACAGTATTTGGAAAGTACATACAGACACGCGCACGTGCATGCACACACCGCCTGGTTCATGACCCACTCTTTCTTAAGTTCTCTGGGCATTACATGCAAAGTGGAATCCTTATTTCTTTAAATAACTCATTTCTTCCTCTTTCAATGAACTTACTCATGCTCTTTGAACTTCAAGGTAGAAAAATCAAAGGCAGTCACTGTGTCTCTTAGGAGTTCTTGACCTACTTTGTACCGATCAGTTCTCATCTCCTACAGAAATGTGGAAACTGTGTCAGAAGGATTTACACAATAAGCTGTCAAGAATGTTTCTTCTTTTAACTTTATGCATTTCAAGGAAAGGAACCCAAAAGAAATATGCACAAACTTTAGGTACAATTGTAGGAAAAGTCTCTGTGCCAACAGATAATGTAAAAGATACCTCTGTGGGCTCGAGAGGCTACTTGAGTGAGTTGTCAAGTATAATTCAGAAAAGTGTCTCTAAATTCTTTCATGTTGGCAGTAAAATCAGAACTATTGCAGAGTGATTTTGTTGGCAGAGAAAGGGGAAATCTGAAAACTTGGGGGAGGGGGGAAAAGAAGAATATTTTCCCACTTGCGGAAAAAATTCCACTAATCAGTCATTGCTCAATGGCACGAGACAAAGGCTGACAATAACAAGTAATGATACATTATGAACATAGGACTTCATATTTTAAAAATTTTGGCAAATAATCAGAGGTCTGGTTAGGTAACAGTTAGACTACCACTCACTCTGGCAAATGCCCATTAAATCAGCAGTCCAGGACACTGCTATGCGGAGATGGGGACAAATTAGGTTTCTCCGAGAGACAGCCTTTGAATTCTCCCCAAAACAACGAAGGAAAACTAGTTACCTTTACAGCTTTGTTCTGTCCCACCTTCTCACCCTCCTCCCTGGGACTTCCTTACCAGTGGGGATTTCTCCCTCCTGGCAGGATCTGAGGACCACATCTAGGAATGCAACAAGATACGAAATGACGGTCTTACAGCTTGGGCATGGCGAATAAACAACCTTCTGAAGAAGTGCCACCTTGCAAGAATAAGAAAGGGTTTTGCTCAGTGTCGTTAGGGGTCAGCCTCACGGTTGTCACTGCGCACCCAGACACAGGCTGGTCACATCAGGCAGTGCTGCTCACTCCCGTAAGGCTTGCACCGTTCTGTGCTAAAACGTGTAACAACCAACATGCAGTGCATTTGCTGCTTGGAAATGCCCTTGCTTCTGGTAGCACCTCTCTACACGGGTAGCACTGTAAGTGTGTTGAATACCGCCATTAAAACACCACCAGCTTTTCTGAATACAAAGAATTTCGTTTTTGACATGGCCACTAAGAGGTTCAGTCCCTTTTTGTGTCAGTATCTCTGTGGCCGCAGGGGTGTGTGTGTGTTCATATGTGCACACGCATGTGTCTGCCTTTACTGTGGAAACCGGACACCTGTCTCTCTATGTCTAACTTAAGCTCTTTGTGGGGACAAAAGCAAGGCAAACCTGCATCATTACTGTAATCCATCCAGTACTTTTCCATTGAGCACTGCCAGAAAAATGCCTCCAGTTCAAGGGCAGAGCTTTTCTCAGACTATGTGGGAGAAAGCCTGCCTGTAAGAGAAAAACTGATTTAAATGATGTTGGATCCTTCAGTGACAATCAACTTAAAGCTACAGCGGCAGCAGCGTTGTCAGACAAGTAAGCGGCACCAAATACAATGCTGATCTCACATTGCTCCTTTAAAAGAAGAGTGACCTGTCCTGAGCACAGAAGGATTTCATTGCCCCGCGTTCCCTGCACCACGTGGCAATTTGTCGGCAGGTTCCCTGAACAGCTTGGTTTCGTACCGCTGCAGTTGTCCCATGACAGTTATCCCATGAGTTAGCATGGGTCTGCTGCACCCAGAGCTTGTAGCACCTTTGCTTTGGGCTACCTTCTCATGCTGTCCTCAGCCCCACACCTCCTGTCCCCATAGCTGCTACTGGGGCTCGGTTTGGACCTTGCTCCTTTCTGCAATGCTTTCCTCCAATTTGGAGGTGATGTGCAGGGATGAGAGGGACCATGCCGTGCCTCCTGAGGCTGTTTGCCATGAGCTTCTTCAGACCATTGGAGCTGGACCCCATGCTAGGAAAGGAGGTGCGTGGCCCAGGCTGACCTTCCTCCCAGGTGGTGCGTTGCCGCCTCCTCCCCTGCAGCCAGTCTGCTCCGCCGCCTCCCAGGAAGACCACGAGCCGCTTCCCTGGAAGAAAAATGGATGTGATGATAGGTAACTTCCATTTAAAGTCTGCTGGTGGGAACGCTTCTCGTCAGCGTGATGTTGTAAATACAGGCGGACATGTTCCCGTGCATGCAGATGAATGCATCACACCGCTGCGTTGTTCTGAGCGCAACTATTAGAATAAGGGGAGCTTGATATATATTCACCACTGTATAGTAAACCTACAGCCCACTAGAGCCATCTCCTCTCCATTTTGTGCATGTACCGGCAGTAACCAGGTAACAGTAAACTGATTTACATTCTGGAGCGATTATCCGCAGTGATGCACTCCATTAAATGGGCGGACGGTGGCTTACTTTTCATAATCCGTGGTGACACACTGGAAATGAAAGTGACAAAAATTATAGATAGCTCTTTGGCTGAAGATGTGAAGGAAAAGGCATGGAGGAAAGAGAGAGGCCCAGGGGCTTGCTCCTGCAAAATGCCAAGCCAGGCTGCGATGTGCCGAGTGCCCCCATTTCCACTCGAGGGCTGTGAAAGGAGGGTACTGAGCCCCTCAGAGGAGCGCAGGATGGAGCTCCCATTTGGGAAGTAAACATGCATTTCGTTGCAAATAATCATTTTCTGCAGTTCAAAGAACACTAAGCCAAGTGCAACCTTTGAATTTTCTACATTTCAAGTACTTTTCTGTTTTTTATGAAGGACTATCTACAAATGTACGTATGCCAGCGTGTATTTGAGGATTTAGCTCAACACAGAATTAGTTTGAAAAACAAGCCATTACTGACCCAAAGATCATGAAAGCAAGTAATGAAGACTGAGATGGATGAAATTAATAGAAATTGTTGAAAAGGATCTCAGACGCCTGAAATTTGTATTAGGCTGCAATTTTTTTAAGCCATAGGACACTTGAATAGAGATAAACACTCAAACTGGGTCAGCTCAGAAGCATTCAACAATTCCACATCTTTCCTCGATGGCTGCTTCTTGGGTCACAGAGTCTAACGCTGCACAGTTAAACAAATAAATTGAGCTATCATTTGTGTCTCCATGTTTCTGAGGTCAGTTGTGGGCGCTCTGGGGCCTTCGGGGTTTCTGGAAGAGCCACGGTTGAATCCAGAGATACCTGGAAAATTGTTTTACTCAAAATTAGCACCCTAAAAAAAGACTTAAATCAGCCACATGTCAAGACAGCCTTTAAAATCAGAAGCATAAAAATAAACCCCTACAGACTTGCCTTAAAAACTCAACAACTCTGAAGTCTAATAAATGCAATATAAACATCTTTTCAGCAAAACATGCTGGTGAAAAGAATGTTTATTGTGTTACAAAAATCAATGCAATCTGCAGGGACTGAATCAAATAGCTGTACAGTCCACCCGTGATTCATTTTGCTTTCATGAGTAAAGGATGCTAGGATGAAATGGAATATACATGTAGCTGGAATGGTTGGAATACACACAGTGAGAAAATACAATGACTTTTTTTCAGCTTGGAATCTGACAGTGACATATGTTTTTCATTGCTTTCATTAATATATCAAAATGTTTCTGGCACGTGGTGAAAACCACTAATTCATGAAAATGCAGATTAGATGCCACAACCCCTAAACTATCAGAGAACCTTTCATTTAGGTATAATTCTGAAATACTACTACCATCAGCCAGTCTTCCGCTGCATGCAGGATTTGCTATCATCATTCACACATATATTTTTGTGTGAGTTTGACTTGCAGCTCATATTTTCAAAGTATTTGTGTCAGTCTCTGGGCTCCTTTGCTTTAAATTAAATATATAACTGCATGAAAAAGATTGGCAGCGTTACCAGCAGCATCTCTTTACTCTAAAGTGGAGATGAGTCAAGCAGAAATTAAATTGTAATCAAGTAATACATAGCTTACATGCAACTATCATCCCCTTACTTGCCAGGACTGAGGTAAATAACTACTTTTTTTCAGTGTTTTGAATGTTAATTGTTTGAGCTCATAATATGGGAAATGAGCTCACGGTGTTTTGGAGGGCCAGCCTTTGCCCCACAAACTATATTCCTGCTAAGGATATGTCTACAGGAAAAAGCAAGCAAGTCCTGATAGTGTTCTGAGCATCCTTGGAGCTGCAGGGGTTTAGTGCTTAATTCGATATACCCCAAGACACAGCAGAGCGGAACGGTTCCTCCTTGGTGCCAGGCTGGCTATGGCCACTCTGATTTTGATTTACACCACCACGCATCTGGCTGCTCTAGAGCACGGGCAAAGCAAGACTGCTTCTGCCTGCAAAGCACCGTGCACGTATCCTAGTCAACACCTCCCAGCTCTTAAACAGATAAGGTGCACATGCGTGGAGATGAGGGGACGGGAGGGTCGTGGTCACGGCGCTGGACTGAATCTGCATTTTTCTGGGCAGCCTTGGGCTAGTCATTCCTTTTACTCCCACCTTAAGGCCTCATCTGAAAAACTGGGATAAAAATACTGGCTTTTAATTAGTACAAGGATGACTTTATAAACACTCATGACGGGTTTGCGTCCTAGGGTGATGAGGGGCCACACAAGGACCAAGCCAGAGGGAGCAAACCAGAAAGGTTGAAATGTTAAATAGTATATTGCAATAACGGTGGGGTTTATGTATTTTTTCTAACCAGGAGAATTTTTAAAAGGACAGTAAAGCGATGGCAATCAGCTCGTCACATCACAGCCCATCACAGCCCTCCTTCTCTCCTGTGCTGTCACTGTGCACCCACTGAATGAATAGGCAAAACCAACCTCATTTCGGCTCGGGACACGGGCTGTCAGTCACTTCTGACAACAAGCATTTGGTGCCCATTTTTAGCAGGATTTTAACAGATCAATCTTTATCTGGTGGTTCAAAGCAGCAGTTCCATCTGCGTGCAGCTTGGTACTTGCAAACGCTGCGCTTGATCTTTAAACGTATCATTGTTCTGAGTCACCGACTGCTTCTGTTTTAATGTAGGTGATCTGATTCACCAAAGTGAGTTAATAATATAACTGGGGAAAATTAAGTTCCTATTTCTATGAAAGCATAAATGTTATCTGCGACGGTGACATTTACGATTCACTGAAAAATATGATTTGTTTTATATGCAGTTGTTGAGCTGCCAAGGAGCTTTTTTTATTTCTAGCAATTTAAGCTTCTCTGTAAAGTAGATGATTTAAGACAGGCAGAAGATGCCTTTTTCTCACTGATCCATTATGTCTGCCTTTTCCCTTTACTCTTGGTCTGCAGCAGGCGAAGAAGCAGCACTGGTTAGAAATCACTGGGTAAATGTACACAGCTCATTTTTCTTTGTAATATGAGGGAGGGAGAAGAAAGAAAACCTTATAAAACATAAAGCCATTAAAAAAAAAAAAAAGAAACAGACAATTCTATCATGATGGATAACACTTACACAATTAAATAAAAATACACTTGCAGTACCAAAGAGCAGAGCACATTTCATTTTTATCCGCAGTGTCACTCTCCTAATGGTTTCTGTCACAAAACCTAAACAAAACAAATCTGTGAAGCAGACAAAGTCTCGGGTTTCAGGGATGCAGAGTTCTGCCAGGTGGATCAGGAAAGTAGGTCAGCGGGTCATTAACGCAAACCTGACGGGAAAGAAACCCCAACCCGATGAAAAGGAAGAGGTTTAGCACATTCATCCATTCGACACACTCCGTGCATATCGTTTCCTCTAAATAGGCATTGCAGTTCGAGTACTGCAAGCCAAAACGCAGATCTGCGGACATCTCAGAGCCTGAAATACCTTCATCCTCTCGTACTGTGTGGACCTCACAAATCGCATTACAGAGATGGTGGGGTTTTCACGCTCAAAGAGCAACACACATTACAATTTCTGTGTGCCTAAGTGCACTGCAAATCATTTTCAGGAACCTATATGGCCTTATTTCTATTACTGACCAAGGCACTTAACCCTTAATATGTCTGTCATCTTTCCATGTCCTCCTACAAGCCCAAAGTATTTTTGACATTTCATTTTCTAAGACGACGTGACAGATGCAACATTGGGAATTTCCACCTGCAGCCTTGTACCTTTAGCGACTTCGCAGCTTTCCCCTTACATACAGGGAGAGAGGGGTGGCGGGGAGGGAAAATGAGTCCCATTCCCTTTTTGCATCGGAGTTTTGGATTTCCCCCCTTGAAAAGCCCTTTTCAGGAAATCCAGAGCCAGTGGTTAAGAAATCTGCTGCAGCTTGGAAATCCTTCCTGATACGTTAGTTCTAGGAAACATCTGACAAACAAAATAGTCCTTTGGTGGGTAGAAGCGTTAAAAAAAATACATGTAAGCAAGCACAGAAATTTGGAGTTAAGATTTCTTATTTCTCTTCCATACAAAAATTTCCTTGCCCTTGTTTGGCTTTTCTTCTGGCTGACCTTATATCTTTTCTGGGCCACTTGGAAAGCCTGAATGCAGACATGTCATCACAAAAAAAAGGCAAGACAGACACATCCCATATACTACCCTGCCTGGTTTAGCTCAAACTTTTCTGAAATCATAGAATCATATAATTGTTTAGGTTGGAAGAGACCTTTAAGATTATCAAGTCTTAGGTATTCAAAAGACGTTTAGATGAGGCCCTAAGGGATACGATTTAGTGGGGGACTTGGTAGTGATAGGTTAATGGTTGGACCGGATGATCTTGGAGGCCTCTTCCAACCAGAACAATTCTATGATTCTATGATTAGAACCATAACCAACCATTAACCTAACACTGCCAAATCCACCACTAAACCGTGTCCCTGAGCGCCACATCTACACGTCTTTTAAATACCTCCAGGGATGGTGCCTGAACCACTTCCCGGGGCAGCCTGTTCCAAATGACAAGTAAGATAATCAACCAAATGGTGCGTGCAGCAACAGCAGATAACCGCGCACATTAAAGCACTGTAGCACGTCTCTACTCAATACCAAGGTGGTTCTGGGTGCCTACTAAGAACATGGACCTCAATGTCTTGTCCTGGCCAGAACAGCTTGAGATCCTTTGAAGGGTGGAATAATTCACCTGGCAGAGACCTGGATCCACAGCAGGAGGAGGAACAGACGCCGAGCCTCCTGGTTCCCATGCATGGTCCTCACCGCTGGATTGCATAGCATATAATTTTTTTACAAGTCTTGAAGGAGTTATGTACTAAAGTAATGGGTATCTACAAGTTGCGGGTACTGATTTAAATCAAAGTGATTTCAGCAATTGTTTTTAGTTATGATGTCAATCGTTAACAGAGAATGGCTAATCCTTGTTTGCCACTTGTTTTAAATGTGTACTTCTAGAATATTTTCCCACACAAAGGCACGTGCTCAATAATTGATGCGGATTTATATTTATATTTGCAAGGCTAGAAGGTAAACAAAATCCCCATGAATTTATCTGCGGAGTTACGGTTTACAAACATTTATTCAGATCCTTAATTTTTAAGTTACTTAATTTTGAAATGCCAGACAAAGCATTTCTTATTTATTAGATGACGTTTCCTTCTTACTTACAATTTGAATGAAAATGGAATTAATTAAAACATGTGAAATCAACACTTTTTGTTATTGTTTGAATTACCTCAGTAATGCTAACTTAGATGTGCTATATGTGTGAGACAATGTGAATGTGCCATAGCACTTTAAGCAACTAAACAGTTTTATTAAACAGAGGAGGTAACATATCTGTTTGTCGAATTAAATTGATTATTTATGATCCCCTGCCTTTTGGTTTTCTTAGAACTAGTAGTTTTCATCTTCTCACATTATTTTTTACTCACAGATCTGAGGATGAAAACTAGTTTTTTTGGTTTTAAAATAAATACTTGGTTTTCAATTTAAATGATCTAATCCTTGACCAGAGCTACTTGAAAAAAAATGTAAAGCAGAAAATATTCCATTTGTACTTACAGTAGAAGTTACCCCTGATTAAAAAACCCCCAATCTGTTGCTGTAGCAAACCCTACTTCCAAATGTTTACTGAATAACTTCCCCTAGTTGCAGGATGACTTTCTTTAAAACTGTGGCTGCAAACACATACCGCTTGTTACTTTTAATGTAATTTATATTATTCTAATATAAGATAATAAATTTAGACCTTCCCTTATGTTGTCATATTTTACATTTTAGTTTTAAACAATTATTGTTTCAAAGAGAAAAATAAAATTTAATTTCAACTGTAGTATCCAGATTTTTAATGAAAAGATTAACTAACTGGCTTTCCTCTAATGAGTAGAGCAAGGTGATTACACCAACAAAACAAATGTAGCAGCATTACTCTTGCCATATATGTCAACTTATTTTATGCAGTAATAACTTGAAAGCATAATTTTATTAATTACCTCTCTAGCAGTTGAAAGTACTTCAGACATATTCTGTTGATGAAGGGACATACTACAAGTGCAGTCTAATTTCTACTCAACTCCTGTGTTTAAGTCCTTGTGGAAATCGAATAAAACGAAGCATTTGCTGAGTATTTTGTTTGAGAGCCAGAAGAGTGATGCCCACCAATTTGAAGAGATTAAGGATCACTCCAGAAAGTCTAAGTATTTATTTGACATCTCCAAGTAACAGGAAAATAGTAGTTGGATGAGCAGTCAAACAAAAATTAAAGCTTCTTTTTAACTAATGGGTCACGATGCAAAGTAATAGCGATGTAAGAATGATTTGCACTGAGGTGCTGCTATTGAAGTTGTCATCTCGGCTGTGGAGGTGACCCTGGGCTGCAGGTGCAAATCCACTCTTTCAGTGCCGTGCACAGATAGGCAGGGACTGCGAGGTATTTTTACAGTAGCCAAGCTCCAAGTTGTCATCCTGCCCCCAGGTACCCACCCGGGGACCATGTCCTCTGCTGCTCCCCATTTGGGGACTCCTGAGGACGGATCCTCATGGGGTGAAAATGGTCCAGTCCTGATGAAGCCAACAGTGATTTACACCAGCTGAGTACCTGTTCCTTAACTCGGCGCGTACCCTACTGGGGAGCCAGCAAGTGTGGGTTATACAGGGGGAATTATCTTTGAAATGGATTTCTAAAACAATGCGTTTAACATATGAAAGCCTGGGAATCCGAAATGAAAGTTTTTACATACTTGGCATTCATTTGTAAGTTGGCAGTGACAGCTTTCATCCTACAGAAAACATTTTTTATCTCATGAAAGTTGAAAATAGCTTTGTGCAATACTGGTGCCTCTCGCTAAGATGGGGCTTTTCATCCGTGACCTACTTTGCTTTCTGCACAATATACCTAATGAGTAATAATGACTTCGGAAAGGGCGGCACTAGAGAAGAAGTCGAAGTAACGCCTTAAGATGCTGTCTGCGAAAACATCAAACAGAATATTTTTCATCAGGCTGAATAAAAGAGGCTGGTTAAAGTACACATAAGTTTAAGAATTAAACAACACTCGGCTGACGGGTGAAGGCTCCTCTCGCAAAGCGGCTGCGGCAGCGTGGGGCCGGTGGTCGTGCTGCGAGAGCACAGCGGTGGTGCTGCCAGGCGCCCGGGGGGCCATGCAGCGCGCCCGCATCCCTGCCAGCACCCACCGGGAACCTGCCGCCGCCGCCGCCGTGCCTCGCTGGCAAGCGGGGCGCCCGTGAGACTCTGCATCCCGCAGCCCTTCGGGTGGGGGAGAGACCTGGAGGGAGCGAGGACCGGGGCTGAGCAGGTGGGAGGTGGAGCGGGGAGCCACAGAAGGTAGGGGTACAAAGCTCCATCCCCACTTGCAGAGCCGCTCGGCCTTTTACCTGCCCGTCACTCATCCGTGTGCCCCAGTCCCCATCTAAATTTGCCCATCTGCCCCGCTGCAGCCCTCCTTTACCCTCCACCATGCTCCAGCTGAGAGCCAGTGCTGTGCGACACCCGCCTGCCTCTTTCCTCAGCCGTGGAGCCGATGCCCAGGTCCACGTGCTGCCGTGGAGCCGATGCCCAGTGCTGGAGAAGCACTCCAGCCCTCACCAGGTCCCTGGGTCTCCTTCCTTTTGCAAACCCGCAGCCCGCAAGCCACCCCCTCCCCGCTCGCGGAGGGTAAAGCTCTGCCCCTTCTCACCCTCCCTGCCCCATTTGTCCTCCAGCACCCTAGATAACGTTTAGTTTCATTGTAGAAATCTTGGTTAGACAAAAAAGGTAAAATTTTACTTTTATCGCTATTACGATTCTCCTTGTCTTTTTAGACTGGAGTACTTTGATTCTGCTGGAGTGGAAAAAATACGCTATTTTCTTCTTGGGTTTCTGAAGCTTTGTTAGATTGCAAAGGTAATTTATTTTGTTCTTCTCAGGTGAGCTGAGAATACTCTTGGCAGCAAGAGTATTCCTTGTGAAACTATGTGGAAGGGAAAGGATTTTATATATCAAAAAATGCATGCAAGTCTCCATTTCAAAAATCCATGCAAGCCACAACATTGCATCATTTTTCTTTCTTTCTGTCAGCAGATGCCTATGAGTTTTCACACCAGGCCAACTTTGAATTGTATTTTCCTTCTTTGCCCATGAAGCATAATCAGAAACCTGAGGAGATTTCACGAAAAGCACAAAATGCCTCCCTGAACAACGAGAAGTAAATAAAGCAGGCCAAATGCCAGGCGGCTGAGAGGAGAGATGAGCTGCAGAAGGGAGATGAGCTGCGAGTTTGCTGCTGGCAGGCGAGGAGAGGACTCGGAGGGGAGTTGTGGCCTCCTCAGCCTCCAACCCTGCCTTCGCAAAGAGCTTCCCGCTTCAGGCGCAGCTCGAGGCGAAGGCTGATCTGGAGGATTTAACATACAGGTGATCAGCAGGTCCAGACTTGAGAATAAATCCAATTCCATACCAATTAGTATAAACAGGTCCTGAGGAAAACTGAAAGCCGTGAAAGCCATGAGAAACAGAGAACAACAGCTGGCTTCCCACACAATACGTCTAGCAGTGTAAAGGAGTAGTAAGATGCGGGTATTCTCAATGTTCGCAGTAGCTGCAAGGCCCCTTTATAATACTGACACGATCTGAAGGGGTGTTTGTTTGTGAAAAACCATATCCAGTGTTTTAAGTAGGTCAAGTTCAAAGCCTAGTCAATATTTGAAAAATCTGTGCAAGTTAAAGAGGCAATGAGAAAAATTAGCATGTGAGCCCACTAGAGCTTTTCTTCCCAACTGCACTTTGCATGGGGAAAATGAGGACAGTACACAATGAATCGGTATTTGTGTCCCAAATACCCAACTCCTCCTCTGATTTTCCATAGGAAAAAAGAAAAAAGAATTCAGAAACTCTTTTTCTGAGCTCTTACTTGATCGTCCTTTTTTCTAAATCGGTAAATGGAAAATTTGATTTCCCATCGTAAATTTGCCAGAAAAATCAAGAGCTAAAAGCGAGTTTTATTTAACTTAATTCCCAAACTTTTACCGTACATCCTAATTACAGTATATCGCTATGACTTGGAAAAGCTGGATACCAGATATCTGCGCCACAAAATATAGACTATGGATGACAGGAGAAGCCTTTCAAAACAATAACTGAAACTGTTTCTTCATTTACAAAAAGCTGCAATGGAAGAATCATCTAAAAAAGTGATGTGGGGGATGGCAGGGCAGGGAAGGAAGGGAAGAGAGGAAAGACAGCTCATGCCAGCTCGGGCCGGTGACATTTAGGCATAGTTTCCCTTACGTTCCTCTTTAGCTAGTGGACTTCCAGGGAGCAGCTCAGAGCAGATGCTGTGAGTCATTTTTTTGGCAGACCCTCTGAACGAACTCCATCGGTATTTCAGTTCAGATCAGGAGTGCACTTGTGGAGGGACTATCCTGATTGTCCCCACTTACAACACCGGTTTCCATGGCAGAGCAGCTCTTGGCTTCCTTCCAGGTGAGACCAAGCTGGAGGAGGCACTCCAAGGGGGCACCCAAAGTGCTACGGCCACAAGCGCGTGCATGCTCGGCATGCCGGACCCACCAGGCCTAGTCTGAGATAAGATGTGTATCATGTGGGGATGTGGGCCTTAACACTGACTGTTTTGCTCTGTAGACCTGTGTCTGTGGGTCCATACTACTTTTTACCATAGGCGCAGCGTCTGTCTCCGGGCATGCGGAGAGCCTAAGGAGCACCTGGCTCAAGAGGTTGAGTTCAATACCCAAAGGCAGCTGGTGTAAACATCCCTCAGCGCAACTTCCAGCTGCAGCTGCTCTAAAAGCCACCACCGTCCCTGCGATGCCCGCCAGGACACTCTCAGAAGGACATGCTGCTGCAGGGACATGTCCCAGCATGCAAGCTGAGTCTTCGTGTGAGCTCTGCCACGGTCAAGAGATGCATCAGGAGCCATTTCACACCTTGGTCACCATTTAAACTTTGATTTGATGTACAGTCACAGCTGCGGGCTGTCTTTAAGACAATTTGCTGGCAATTAATTTATGGAGTCAGTGCAAGAACTTGTGGGTTAGTCTCCTGATCATAGCCAAGCATGTTTCCATGATTCATCCAGATGCAAAGCTCTTGCTGAGAGGGAGTAACCAAGAGCCTTGGTCAGGAAAGGTTTCTGAAGCAGGTTCACGGTTTTCAGACCATCCGATGGAGAGGAAGATGGAAAGGAAGCAAGATATCAGGTGGAAAGACAGCACAGTTATTGCCTGGGTGCTGTTTTGCAAAGCTATGTGAAATCTGGATTCTGTGAGGCTAAATGACAAAATTCCCACTGATGTTAGTGGCACGGGAATCTGATCCTTTTGAGTCTGGATTGTTAGCCTGGAGCTTTTCATCAGTATTTGATCCAAGTAAACCAGTGGACTGAAAACTGAAACCAGACTGCAGTAGAATTCTTCATTTCTGCAAGCAGAGAGTCAATAAAATGAACGTAAAAGTCAAACAATACTTACTTATTTCAGATTTTCTTTATTTTATTCTTACAAGAACATAATAGGGCTTGGCTACACATCTCTGTGTTCAGCTGTAATTCTAGCTGTGATACCAACTTCATACCTGAGTTTAGCCAAGAAAATGAAACAACCACAAGTTGGAACAGCAGTTTTAAGCTAATGCTATTGGTTATGTTTCTAAAAATACTTCAGATGTGAGACATGTTAAATAGTATTTTGTTAAGTTAAACACTTGCACCTCTAAAGAGAGAGCAATACAGAGACATACATTAATTTTCTTATATTTTATATTAACTTTAGAGACATAAGAATTTTGTCAGTGCCACAGCACAAACAATGAGTTATAGTAAAAGCAGGGACAAGGGCGACAGTTTTATATAAGTTTGAGACACATTTCCTTCTTTCAAAAGAAAAACATGGTGTCAGTACAGGTAAATAATTGCACTGTTTTGAAAAGTTCACTGCAGTTTTCCATACACAAAGTTCTGTAAGAGAAGAAGTGAATACTAACAAATTGTCTTAGCTGCCTCATACTAATTCGTAGGCAACACTGATGTGCTTCAGTTTTACACTTCACTAAGGATAAACAATGTGGCAAAACATTAAAAGCTATGCAAACATGGTTTCAGGATCTCATCTATGAGATCCTTTTGAAAACAATATTTTTCTCTTACCTAATGCCCTCACAAGAGTAAATGTCTCATTACATTTCTGCCAACTGGAGAATTCCAGTCAAGTGAGAAGAAATAATGAGCAACATTACAGCGACCAGAGAAAATAATATATGAGAAATGCAAAGTATTCCCCGCTACCCCTGCTGCATAAATATACACCTTCCAGGGAGAAGAGAGGAAAGGTAGCAAGGATATTACTCTGCACACACCTACCCCGACCCCACAGCCAAGATGTAAAGACTTGTTTATATATACAGCTGCCTGTTGCTTGTAAGCCACTCTGGGACAGTGATGGTAATATCGTGTCTCTTCACTGCTTGTTAAATGAAAAAGAGGGACTGAAGACAACGAGAACCCTTTGGCCTCATGAGAACATAAGTGTTTGAGGGGTCTGTCTCCTTCTCTGGAGGCGGTAGCGTCCTGCGAGCTATCCTTACCTTTGGAGGACCTATAAACCACCCCAAACACCTCAGCGCTGCGGAGCGCAAGCAGGGCATCATCACCTCTTACGCTATTTTCCCTAGCAGGTAAAGCTTCTGCATTTATTTCTGTGCTTGAAAGAAGTCTACAGATCACTTGGTCTTTCCCATGCCATAGAAAAGGAGTATCCTACCTGCCTGCAGAGATACACTCCCAGTGCCCCAGTCTGAAACGCTTCTATGACTGACCCATTTAGGGTCCAAAACTTTGGGTAAATGCTGAATCAGACATGAATTTGACACTGCTGAAGCTGTTTAAGTTATCCATACAGTATGAGCAGTGTGTACTTTTCACTGCAAAATTCCATGATTCTTAGTGTCGTTACTAAATACGAAATTTGGCCTAAGTTTGCTAAAACAGCCCTTGGGTCTGGAGAAACTTTCACATTTGTCTGAGTTTTACCCTCAGGCTGAAATGTATTATCTCAGGTAGTTTTGACTAAAGAATGACCTAAGAAACCAGTCAGATCATGACTTTGCTTGAGTTTTGAGCAGTTCAGAGAAGGACTTGTAAGATGGGGAGTCTGAAAGGCACATTAAGCAGTATCAATTGCACTCAGATTGGCAAAGTCAGGTCAAATTCAACTGCTGCTGGAAGATTTTGGTTTCAAAACTCAGCTGTGGGAAAAGAGGACATTAAAATGGAGTTGAATAGTCACATAAAAACCCAAATCAGGATTTTTTTTTTTTACACTTAGTAGATTTTTTTTTTTTTCACAATACTTCTTGCAGCCGGTTTGACAGTGTACCAGTGCAGAACTAACGCTGTCAGAGCCAACTACGTGTACTGCAGCACACAACAAAGTAAGGCACTACTGTGAGAAAGTTTGCCTCAAGGCTGTATTTCTAATAGACATTAAGGCCGTAAGATGGAAACAAAAATCTATGAAACAAGCATTAAAGAGCTGCATTCGCATGAGGAAAAAAATTAAACTGAGGGCAACATTTCCAGTGCGAGCAAGGGAGAATACCAAATATACTGCGCTGAATCAAGTTTCTGGTGATCATTAGCCTTAGCTACTAGTCTAAGTTAGCTCTGAAACCTTTCTGTGAGTTCATTTTTCTAAAGCCACCCTTCTCTCCCCTCCCCGTTGTGGGGCAGAGCTAAGGGCTTCTTGATTTGCTCTTCCCTCTCTTCCCTTCTCACCCTTCCCCTCATGTTCGTAGGAGAGCACTTTTCATCACTTTGGCTGCCTGCAGAATGGCTAGTTTATGGTGGCGACATTACGCTTTTTGGGATATAGGATGAAGTCCTTACCCCAGGAGCTGCCAGAGTGTGGAAACACGACGTGGGTAATCACTGGAGAGAGACGGAAAGCCGTGCGAATGTGCGCAAAGGGGAAGGGAGAAGAGGAAAGCTCCCCAGGGCCCAGCTAATGGGGCTGTATATTGGTAGGACAGATGTTTATTTCTTTCCTCTTCTCTTCTTTCTCTCACATGCACACAGACACGCTCATTTAATGATTGCAGGCAAACACAAGCATAGTCTTTCTTGTAGGACCAAATAGAAAGAAGAGGCTGATTATGAGGATGCTATTGCTATACCTTCGGCTATACCAAATGGAATACTGAAAGCTGCTGGAAAAATAAATTGCTTTTTTGCATCAAAGTTCCCTTATATTAAAAATGTCCCACTGTGCAAATTCCTCTGTGAAAAAAAAACAAGAAGGACTGAGGTTGGAATTAACTCTAGTAAACTGTAAAGAACTGATGCTTTCCAGAATTCAAGCGCTGAGACGGATGGCAGAGTGAGAAGGATTAGATTTAAAAAAAAAAAAGGGCAAAGAAACCAACTTGCAATCTAACACATTTCAATTACTGAAATTATTTAATATTGGATCTTAATTTATTTAAGCTTCTTACTTTGACAAGAAGTTACTGCACACCGAAAGATTTAGAGCGCATAGCGTTCCTCCTGCAATGACTTTGTGTTCATTGGTATGTAACACAAGGAGCTTTCCATGCTCCCTTATCACTGGGAAATCCACTGGAAAAGAATCATTTTTCAGACCTAACCCTCCACAGCAGAAGTGAGATCAGACTCTATGTTCATATTTTGAGGCTGTAGTTAACGAGCAGAATTAATTGCATTAGTCTTGTAAAGGCTTCATCTTTCCCAACCTTGAATTCACACTTTAATGATGTTTTATGATGTGAAGTCTTCTGATCTTGAATAGCACGGTAGTTAAAAAAAAAAATCCTCCTATTATCACTCTAGCTGTCAGAGAATAACTAGATGCTCAAGACAGTTTCGCTGGGGAGAAAAAATTGGGAAAGTGATGACAGAAATAAATTATCTGTATGGATGTCACTTTGCCTTCTCGATTAGGTCCCTGTAATGAAAGAGATGTTGGGATTCTGCGCTCATGCAAACTTGGGCAACTTAACGCTTCCTTAGGAAGCAGAGCTGAATATCGAGGGTCAGGATAAACTATATGAGTTCAAGACACGAGCCAGATGAGGAGGCTACTCGCCCGTGGCTGGGCCCCCAGCGGTGAGGGTTTTCCCTGTGGCGGCGGGCTGGGGCCGAGCAGCAGGCTGACGTCCGACTGGTGGGATCCCCCCTTCGCAGGAGCCTCCGCTCGGCCCTTTCCCTCATCCTGCTTAAAAGCAGACAGCAAAACCACTGTGCTCTGGGGAAACAACTGGCAAGGCAAATCCATATTGATTGCTCCCAGATTTCTGCCTAAGAGGAAGATGTTTTCTATTATCATACAATAATTCAATCTTTTGAAATTCCACTTCTTGGAGGGTAAAGTGCTTCCAGCTCAGACCCTTCCTCTGTGGCCCTTTTTGGAGGTTAACTATCTAAGGAGCCGTGTCAGGCTGGATGGGTGTTAGACCACAGTTCGGTGAGGTATTTTTAAAATTCAGCATGTGTATGGCTCTATGTACGTAAGCGCTTTGCTAAATCAGGGTACCTTTGCACAGCTCTCACATTCAAGGCAAGCTGAGCCCCAGAGCTCTAGGCGAAGCCCCAGAAGAAAAAGGCATTGGCGACAAAGCGGGGCTCCCTGCTTTCCCTGGTGACCTTGCCGGACTGCTGAACACCTTTTTTTTTCCAAGGAAATGGTGTGCAGCCTTTTCAGCCAGCTGGCAATCCATTAGAGGGTGGCTGCACGTGGCAGCCCTCCATCCCACACCATGAGGAGGGGGAAGAAGGTGCCGGGCAGTCATTCTGCCCACACCCAGCCCAAGGACAGAAGACGACGACTGTGGAGAGCAGACTGCTGCTGCTTCCCCACTATGGTGCCAGGTCACCTGCAAGCCACCTGGGACGGAGATACATGCAGATGGGTGTCCCAGCAGGCTCCTGTCCTCATGGCTGCCCAGGGCTCTGCACTGCTTAACAGGTCTCATCAGCCATCTGTAGGCAGAAGATGGGGGGATCCCCTTATCCTTTTGCTTATTAGCTGCTACTTTGCTTCTGTAAAGGGATATTTCAGGCTCGGGCTACAGTCAAGACAAAATCCAATTTGCTGGACATTATGATTTAAGATGAAGAGCACCCAGAACATAGAAGAACAGACGATGGTCAGGGACGCAGTGAAAGAGGAATGCTGGCAGGGAGCGAGGAGGAGAGTCCAACTGCAGCTTGGGCAAAAGCAAAAAGAAAAAGCACGGCAGGCTGCTGCCGTCCAGGCCTGCAGAGCTCCCACCTCTTGTAGAGCCAGCAAGGAGAAGAGTGTGTTTCACAACGGTGAAAAACCACAAGTCTCTTCTGTCTGGAAATATCAGTGCATCTCCTGGCTGCAGCACAGAGATTGCTTTCAGAGAGATATCCCAACATCTCACAGTATCAGGGTTCATTCTGTTGGGGTTTTTTTTTGCTTTTTATGGATTATTGGAGCAGTTAAGAGCGTCACCTGAGCTCAAAACTATCTGGAAACAGAGGAAAAAAAACCAAGCAAAGTTCCAGCTGCATTTTATTCTCTATCTGCAAGCAAAGTGTTCCAAGGAAAATGAAGATGTGCGGAAAGCTCATCTCACTATTGACAGTGGAAGCCTCTGAGGCATTTCAGGTGCTTTATAGCTTTCAGTTAACTCAAGCAGGGAAAGTTAACAATAAAACTGTAGCATGGAAATTTTAAAAGTGCCATACTCCATACAAAAATGAACAAGAGAGAAATCAACACAGCAGGGCATATGGGGAGCTCACGTAAGTTTGCTGTTGCTATTGCAATGCTTGTTCTAACCAGACGAAGAAGAGACACAAATATTCCTTGAAACTATGAACTGGAGAGGTGAAATTTATTGGCAATTCAATCGCTTAAATCAGTAATCTTCGTAAAGACGCCCAATGAGCACAGAGCACGTTGTTAAAAACAATGGAAGATACCGAAGTTGTCAATGACAGCGTTGGCTGCTCCGAGGTAGCGAGGAGAGCAAAGCCGGGACTCCTCGGGGCCGGGCTGTGGCCACGCTCCTGCACGGCAGCGTGGTGCAGGCTGGAGCGCGACCTCGCAGCGAGCGGGGGGCGAGACGCCAGCACACGCTGCTGTACCCCCCGGCTCCCTCGGTCACAGGGACAGTGATGGAGTGGTAAGGTGTCTTTCAGCTCAGTCTGCGCGGTTTCTCAGGAAAAGCAGTGAGGGTGGCGATTTGGTAAATATGCAGCTTACAGTCCTCTGGGGCACCAAGGAAAGGGAAATCTTTGGTCTCCATAGGCACCTACCTCTCTCTGTTGACTTGACAGGGCACTTGCATAGTTCAGGAGTGCTTCACCAGGCATGGAAAATACAACGGTGAATGAGGTGCCTCTGACAGGTGGATTGAACTCTTCCCCAAAAGACAATACTTTCAGTTTAGGAAGGAGGAATAGAGGTACAAAACAATTCCTGGCTGTATTTATGGGACAAGTTAGCTGAAAATGGGTACCAGCCTTTAATGGATACCATGCAAAAACAAGTCCAGAAAGTAGAGAATATTTTTTCCAGCACAAACGTAGTATTTGGAAATTGAATGCAAACCTGGAAGAAACAGGGTAGCTGCAAATATGCTCTCTAGAACAGTGTTCTCCATACTTTTGCATGCGCTGCATACAATTTTGTACATTGCCTTTCCTGCCCACCTAGAAACAACCCTGGAGAACCTCGAAGGAACACCTTGCCCCAGTCCAGCGACAACAGCTATAGCGCATTTGATGAAGTTGCCATAGAACAGAGTCCAGAATTAAAACTTGCAAATGTGAAAAATAACCTAAAAAGTCTCAGAAAAGCCACAGACCAACACTACTGTGAGGAAGCAGAAAGTGATAAAGTACTTGCCCATCCTGACAGGAAAACAGGTGTCTATGGGATTCCTCTGCCATCCAAAGGAGAGCTCTCAGCTCTAGACAGAGCTTTGCTTAGAGACACCAGGATGCTAACCCTCTAGGGAAATTATGTTTAAAAAAAATGTTAGGAGCTAATACAGAGGCTTAAAAATCTAAGATGAGGATCCTGTGGCTATTAGCACTTATGAAATCCACTGGTCCCTTGAAAAAAAAGTAAGCATAAATTATTGTTTTTTTAATTTTCTGGGAAAAGCACATAGTTATTCTAAGCTATTTTATTCGCTCCTTTGAGATAATTTTACTAGTAGATATTAGAGTCCAAAAGACTTGTGTTCATGCCAAGTTCATTATCAGTTGATGTGTCTGATATATTGTTCAACAATTTAATGGCATGAGTTCAAGTGGTTTGCAGCAAAGCAGAGGTTTGGACATGAAGCCTGAGGTCTGTATCACATCAACTCAGGGGGCTGGTGGAAATGGAGTAAGAATAAAGCACAAAGTAAAACAAGGTGGGCTCAAACATGGATCCGTATTTTATGTAGTAGAATTAGAGGATGATGCCAGCAAAACACACGCAACCACAAGCTGATGGTTTATTTAGCAGAAAACTGAGGATCAGAATGTCTACAGTGTCAGAAATTCACATCGGAGGAAGTGGGATATGCAAGCATATAGAGAAACAGATACGGCCAATGTCAAGGGAAATCATGATTTGGGGTCAAAGGAAGGGGAGGACAACAGCCCAGGTGGAACTGGGGATGGAAGCTAATGCTTGCAAAGAGAGATGTGGCTGTTTGGAGAAGTTGTCCAGCCTCCTGGGACATACAGCAATGGACAAGACTTCTCCTCCTGGAGAGGATCTCTTCAGAGGGCATTGGGTCTGCTCCTCTACCCACAGGCTCACATGAGCCCTGTTGGGGCAGGCTAAGGACAGGGTGCTGGATTGACTGACTTCAGCCCCCCGTGTCTGAAGAGAGACCCAAAGGTTCACGTGGCTATGGAGAGCACCTCAAAGGTTAATCGGACACGGTTAGTGAGTTTGGTGAGTAGCCTGGCTCTGAGAGCTTGGCAGGAGGTGGGATATAGCAGATACGGTGTTGGGAACAGTAACTCCAGGGGACACAAATTTGGAGATGAGAGGGGAAGGGCATGAGATGCCTGGTATCTGCATCCACTGTGGCACCCTCCAGCACAGCCATAGAATCATAGAATCATAGAATTGTTCTGCTTGGAAGAGACCTCCAAGATCATCGGGTCCAACCATTAACCTAGCACTACCAAGTCCACCACTAAATCATATCCCCTGCCATGGTGCAGTGGGGCTGAGGGGTCCACATGGGGCTCAGGCCAGGGCCCGGCGGCCAAGGCCCATCCCATTCCACCCAGGCGCAGGGCAGCTGGGGGGCACCGGGGCCGCCCCAGCCCCAGGCATCGGGCACCTCCCTGGGGGCAGGGATGGGATGTGGGCCTGCGGGTGGGCCTGGCTCAGCAGGGCCCACGGCCGGGCAGGGCAGGGCTGTGGGCAGCTGTGGCGTTGCTGCATGGGCTGACGGCCCTGGGGGGCTGACATGGGGTCCTGGGCCATGGGCAGGGTAGGGGGAGCCCCGGAGAGGTGGGCAGGGCCAGGAAGGGCTGGTGGTGACCCAGGGCCTGGCACAGCATGGTCCGAGAGACTCTTCAGTGGAGCACCCCAGTGACTCCTTCCCTTCTTCCCATGTAACGTTATGCTGCTGTATGTAACATTTTGCCGGAGAAGGCACAGTCTAGCCAAATTTTTATTTGCTCTTTATTTGGCATGGGAGCAGATGGCTTGAATAAACTCTGGAGGGGAACTCAAGGTTCCTGGTCCCTCTTCTCCCCAGGACTGGTGTTGCCAGCGCCGCTGTTCCAGAAGTACTAGCACAAGTCAGAAGCCTGTTTGTGCTTTCAGACCCTTGAAGTCTTTACAACAGTATTCATTTCTTGTGGGTTTCCCAGTAAGATAAAATACCAAGGACAAGTCAAACAGCAAAGCATGAACTATTTTATTTCTCCCCACTTTCTATTACTAAAAGAGCATGAGAAGCACTTGAGGGCAGTTTGCGGAGTGCATCTACCATCCAATATGACAAGTAGGTTAATTGGAATGAAGGAAAATGTGACCCTTGACTACAACTGCCCCTTAAGGGTATTGAGTTTAATGTTGTTGTTATTGTGTTCTGCAACATCGTGAGGCAAAACACAGCGATGGGCTCTTCTCAGCGCAGGAACAGTTCTTAACAAATGGAGCTGCACCAAGTGACTTGGATTAAATTTGACTAAATCTCGCCCCAAGAAATCTTTCCCTAGAAAATCCTGTAGCACTCACAAATATTTTAGGAGTGACGATGCTGGGTGTCCAGCCCCGTGGAAAAGCATGCGGGCTATAAGGGAGCAATACGATATGCATCTTGCAGGCAGGAGAATGTGTGGATCACCTGCCATTTCTGTTGCTGGTTGTGCGTGCAAAGGAATCAGCTCAGTGACTTTGTGTGAATGTTGAGGGGGAAAAACAGTCATCTTTTTTCTTTTTTTTCAAAGAGGGAGAAAGCATTGCAAGAAAATGTGTGCAAATTAATGTTAAAGAATGGTGATTTTTAGTCTAATTCACTTGAATGTTCTGCTCTGTTGAATGCAAGACAGTCTCTATGGAAATTCAGACAGTAAGAGTTGGGGCTACACACATTCAAATTTGAGTTGACCTCATTACAGCTCAGTGTTAAAAGCTGTTACCAACATGGCTAGAGCTTATTCTTGTAAATTGGCCCTTCAGTTTCTATGGGACTGGTCCATGGAATCAGGTTTTGAAGAAGGAAATGAGTTGTACTCACAGCACTGGGATTTCCTGCATGCCTAACTGGGAAGCACGGGGAGATGCCAGCAAGCACGGGGCAGATTTTGCTCCCTGGCTGATGTCCCTGCAGGCTGATGCCTCCTTCCCTCCCCTCTCGCCCCCATGCAGCACCAACCAGAGGAGGGCTGCACTGGCAGAGCAGGATGGTGGGATCCCACCGCTGATGCCCCAAGACCTGAGCGAGACCCACTTGGTCTTGTCACTGAGAACCCACTTGTTCTTGGCTGTGCATTGAAGACTATCGGGAACCAGGTCCCAGCTCTGGCAGGAGCTCCTGCCTGGAAATGCCTTCCTGAGGCAAAGGGTCTGGGTGAGGGCACAGCTGTGGACAGAAAGGCCATGTGCAAGGTCATAATACTCCCAGGAAAAGCCCAAACTGTGGGAAATGGTAAGAAAGGCAGTGTTAGCAAGAGAAAGAGAGAAAAACGTGGTCTGAGGAGATCCTGAAATCAGCTGGGATGTGTATACCAGCTAGATCTGGAAGTGCTAGCGGGATTTTTTTCTAGGCAAAGGCTATTTTTAGTTGGGGGATGTGAACAGTAGTAGGACTTAAAAGTAAAGAAATAAGGTCTCAAGAGTAAGCCGTAGGCAAAGATGAAAAATATGTTTGTAAATAGAAATCAATATCTACCTCACCTATGATTTTCTATATTGTACCTGCTACAGTAATCCTTAACTGAAACTGGAAAAAAAAGATTGCTCACCTCTGCATAGGAGGTACCAGGAAAAAGGCAGAAAGGAATTCTCTCTGAAATAAGCATACCCATGACGACCTGAGAGCTGGACTTAAGAAGGGAAACATTGTCCTTGTTCCCTCTCCTTGTCACAAAACAGGATTGACCCAAACCACAAGTTTTTATACATCCATTTGCATATTAGCGGTATTATTTCACCATATACAGAATCTGTTCCAGAGGTTCAGTTGTACATGTGTCACTGGCTTCACTGGGAGCAGGATTGGTACCCTGCCTTGGACTATCTGAGCAGTAAGCAATAAAACCGTGTGTGTTCCTTAGACTCAAACCTGTTCTCTGGCAGCAGAGAACGGCTTCAAAAGTCTTCAAAAGGTGAATTATTAAATGAGAAGAAAGTATTTTTCAAACTGTGGTAGAGGTTAACCTGTGACCTGGTGAATGGCGATTTGAATATTTTGAATTATCTGAACATTTTTTACATCCTTCTTGGGTTTCTTTGGGATTCATAAACCACTTTGCTGAAGGGTGCGATTGCAGGGGAATATTAGCAAAAGCACCAAGGGCACTTACCGCCTCTTGAAATCTTACCGGAGATGCCTGCCTTACGCGAATGCGGGCCTTAGGGAAACAGACCAGTGGTGGTTATTTCTGACACCTCCACAGAGGACAGTGAGTTTAAAAGCACAGCCTGATAAGCTGTTCCCGTTGCTGGTGTGGGTTACCGGTTCTGCCCCGCCGTAGCTGTTGGTTACTCCTTTAGTCTCCCGGCCGCTGCTCACCCCTGAGGCTCACCGCCTCGCTCTGCTGGCGTGGCTTGGCCTGGTCGCTCTCTGCGTGACTGATCTGTTGAGTGATCCCTTTTGTCTTTATCAAAAACAGACCAAAATAACCCCCCAAACCCTTTGTAGCAGGAGTGGGCTTTTAAACCTGAGGGTTAATGACATCAGAAGAATGATTAAACCAGAAGAACTAATTCAGCAGCAATATTGGACGGTGACTGGAGTAAAATAATGACTGAACTCGGATCACCAGTACTCCGCTCAGTTTGTCTGTCTGGGATCCTACATATTGCGGATACTACTAGTGAACTAGTTCTTGAACCAGTTTCTGCATATGCTTTAGCATCGGTTTGCAAATACATCTCTGGGAGCTTTCCTACTGCGCTCTTCCAAGAAGCACTTTTTTTTGGTTTGATATTTGCAGCATATAGAGTGATTGGAAGAAACAGAGCAAAATAAAATGGCTTTTTGCTGGTGCACGAAGAAAGCAGAAAGGGAAGAAATGTTACTCTTCTTAGATAGACCTGAAAGTAATAGCATTGTACAGATAAAGAAATATTTGGAAATACATTAGCACTGTGATATTCCAGCTGGGACATGGAAATAACTTGTCTTGTTGGTGCTCGTTTTCAGACAACAGAAATGAAATCATGTCTCCAGCACGGAAAGGTCAGCCAACAAGATTTTGCTAAATTCATCAAACTGTGCTCCCCACTGAGTAGCTATCACTGGTGTGCACTGAAGTAACATAGGGGCTGATGGTGTTTTCACCCAAACAGCACAACGTGGCCAGAATAGAAGCTGAAAAAAAATGCATTGATCTTTTCATTTCCTGGGTACTGAGAAGCAGGATTCCCTAGATGAAACTTAGCACATATCTTTCTTTCCTCCCCCATCTTTTATCTGGCAAAAAACACTTAATGGCTTTAGAGAGAAACCACTGTTCCAGCCAGCATCACCTGGCAGTAACAAGATGCAAGAAAGTTCTCCAAGATTTCAGTGCAATATTTTTATTGAGCAATAAAATGTAAGTCCAACCTGACTCTTCTCCTGAAACCAAGAAGAAAAAAATCATTCGGTACAAAATTGTGTAAGGAGATCCTCACACATTTTGAAACTGGTTCAAAGCTACAACCATAATTGTCACAGCATCCACAGATTAGATGACATTTACAACAGTTTTTAATTAAATTTACTTAATTTAGATATTTATCAGCCAGAATCCATTGGCACACTTTCTTCTAGCTTTTTTAAAGGTTAAATGAGCAATATGTGTAATGAGGTCTTTAAGGGAATACAAATTGTGTCAGCCTCGAATTATCCCGAAAGCCAGTACTGTGCCGGAGGGTTTGTAGAGCGCTGGCGGAGGGGAAGGTGCCTCCCGCTCACTCTGCTGACACCAGAGTGCAGTGTCCGACCTTCACACTGGCTGCTCCTGCCCAGGTCCCAGCCTCTGGTGTGATCGCAGCACAGCGTTATCCGGTGCCAGGATAATAAGACGCCCACAGCTCCAGCCTCTCGTGAATGCCACTCATACCGCTGCTTCCAGGGGTCTTGAAGATGCCGTGAGGTAGTGGCTGAGGAAGGTTTTGTTAAAGACTCCTCAGGAGGCACCGAGCTGGGACAAGACCTTCTGAAGTGCAGCAGAGTGGCAGTAGCGAAAGAGTAGTGCAAGCCCAGCTGGCTGAGGAGATCCTTTGCATCTCCGGAATAGCTGAAATGCTTTGCTGAAGTCGGGTTCAGGGGGAGGAGAGCAAGGAAAGGAATGCGCGCTTTTCATCCCGAAGCTGAACACCAATCCTCTTCTTCCTTTACATCACGGGTGTGCTCTGCGTACGCATCTACTGCGCCATTCAGCGTGGCACTACTGCACCTTTTAAAAAGTGTATGGTGAAGCATGTCTAGGAAAGAACATTATCGCAAGCCAGCACAAAGCAGAATGAAAGGCACTGCTCTGAAAAGGGCAATTACAGTGGAACTACATATGAGAGTTGCAGATGGACGCAATATGTAGTTGAATGACTAACAAGGAAACACAGTAGATGACCTCCTAACAGCACATGGACCATATGGTATAGCAAAACTTGGGGAATCGTTCTCATCAACGTGGCAGTTTTGTAAACGCCAAGGTAAAAAAACACATACGCTCTTTTGAAAATCCCACTGAGTATCTCATCTCAAGCTGACAGATTTGCTCAAAGCTAGCCTTACGGCTTCAGCTATTACAGCGTTGAATATGGTGAGAATAAGATAGGACAGAACAGAAGACTCCAGTGAAAGTCCACACAAGACAGCAGAATGCTGCGAAATTCAGCATCACTGAATTCACTAAATCCAGCATCAGCACTGATTAGATATTGGTCAAGTTATTTTCACATGAGTTTTTACTTCTTCACACAATTTGGTGATAATAAGTTGCATCTAATAACACAGAATACTTAATTACCCTACATGCTAGAAATAATCAACCCTGATTCTTTCTGTCCGACTATGTATTGCAGTTGTGCAGGAATGACTTGCCCCACAGATAACTCACACGTGTTTAAACGTACCGATCATCAAAAATAAATACTCAGATAATCTGTGCTGTCAGATACCGGGGAAGATGGAACTGACTGTGGGGGAGTTAGTGGCAAAGAATTACTGAGGAAAAGGGGCTCAGTGGTGAACTTCCTTTTGCATCATCCATCCACAGGTAAAATCAGCATTATTATTGAATTACAGGTTGCTGGGCCTTTTAAAGAAAACCTGCAGGTACTATGGATAAAATACAGATAACATATCCTTATTTTGGTCCCAGTTGCAATGGTGTTAAGCAGCTTTACTTCCACTCTATCTGCAAAAAGTCCCTGGGACCAGAGAGAACTGTTCCTCCATTCCTTATGACTGGTGTCTGTAGGGTGTGATTAAATAAGCAACACGTGTTGAAAATTTGCTTTTACATTCTTTCACTGAGATTCTCAGAACTGGTGGTTGATCTGGGTCCTCCAGCACACGACATTGAAGGGGATGCCTGGTTGCCAGTCTGATTTAGATGCCTCTACTTGGGCGAGCAAGCTAATTCCTTTTGGTCCTGACCATATGTTTGCCACAGTCTTTAAGTGTTGCAGTCTGATGGCGGAGTTCTCAGGTTGTATTGGTAGCTTCTTGTCAAAAGCTGTGGCTAAAAGATAAAAACAGCACCCTCGTGATGGGTTCAGTGATGGTACCAGGCATTTAGTCTTTGCTCAGTTTGTCACTTGTCTTTGATGGTGTCAAAACCACTGCTCTGAAGTCTGAGGTCCTGAGCTCATTGTGCTTGTCTTACTTGATCCTGATTATCTTAAACAATCTGACAAGACAGTGGGAAATGGAAACATGACATTTATTATTCTGCAGAATGAAGGATTTCATGTTCTAGCATATTTTTGGCAAAATGCAGTAAGAGAGTCACATTTAAGGATATAGCAGACAGCTCTTAAGCAATATGCTAACTTATTTCTTTCTGTCCAAACCGTAAGCTATATGACAGCTGCCTTTCTAATGAGAAAAATGCCGTAATCATTACTTGTATGTAGTGGTTGGCAACAGTTGTTTGAATTTCTGGTGAGCATAACTCTCTGATCTGTTTTTCTTGTGGTAGTTTACATACAGTTTCTAAAGTTTGCATTGTTAGTCATACCTATATTTAGAACTTTCATTAGTGATGACTCAAGACAAGCAGAAAAAAACAAAGAGAAAAGATATGACTGTAAAACTCAGTAGCGGTGAGAAAAAATGGGTATCCTGAATTTCACTCTATGGCAGCGCGCATCTTGAATTCAAATTGGAATTAATTTAAGCACTCAAAAATGTTTTTAAAATAATTGACAGCGCAGAGAAACTAATTTATAAGCTGATTTTTGTACACTGATTTTTGCTTTAATTGCTGTAAGTGCTTTCTTTCCCTGATTGAAAAGGAGCTAGGGTAGCTTAAGGCAAATGTATTCAGTTATTTACTCTAAGTAAAGAGCTCTGATTTCATTTGCCAGGTAGAAGGGGCAGACGGGATGTTGGTTCAACTTTTCATCAGAGAAGGGACAATAAGTCAAGTCAGGTTTTGCTGAAATTGCTTTTTTTTTTAGAATATATAGCATGCATATAGAAAAACGTGTATATTCTTCTCCCCTGTTCTCCTGAATGCTCCTGACAGTGGCCTTTTCATGTTGGCATAGAAGGACCAGGGAGCTTCGTGCTGACCGGGGCCTTTGCTATTGCAGTCCCGAATAGCACAGCAACATTCAATTTGAATGAGCTGATGCATATGGATTTCTACGGTGACGGTAAAGAAACTGCAGGCAGCATGGTATGGCCAGGTTTGGTTGGCCTGAGCCCTAGTTCATTGGGTGGAATTGGGTGCCCCTTCCACAAAACTAACTGTGCTCATTTTTGCCTCCCCTTGCCTGGCTAGAACAGCACCCCGGTCCTCCGGCGTGATGGTCTCCCCGCGGTCGCGCTGGCTCTCCTGCCGAGAGCTGTGACCCTGCACAAACAAACAAAGCACGAGTGGCTTAAGAAAAGGTCGCAGAGATTTCTCTTACAGCCTCACAGTCCTTATGTAACCCACTGGATCTTTCATATTCTGTGGTATTTCATATTAATAATCAATAAAGTATAAAGAGTGGGGTTTTTTTACAGAAACAAACCAACTTTGAAGGGAATAAAAAAGTTACTGTGAAAAGAAGGGAACAGGCAAGGAGAGGAAAGAAAGATGCTATGAAAAATACTGTGTTTTCTTCATCTTTATCTTAAGAGCATCATGGATAAATTGTCGTTAGTATGTGGATCATATAAGACATTGGCCTAATTCTGCCCCTGTCTTTATTCCAGTACTGCCCTTTGACACACTCTGTGAAGGTGAAAATGCAAAGTTTCAGCCAATTTCCTAAAAGAGGAGTTCCCCATTTTCTGCATTGTTTTGAGGGTGAGATGCTGCCCAAATTAATTCAGTCAGTTGGATACCGCAAGGTCACTCCTAGACATATTTCACAAGAAAAGATGAATTTATAGTTGGTGTAAATTAGTGCAGCTTCAGTGAAGTCAATTGAATTACTCTTGCTCCGTTCAGGTCTTGTAGTCAGATTGCCTCTGGAATATGAAGTATATCTTGTCTACTATCAGTGGAGAAGCTAATTTAATCTTTCGAGGTAATAAAGAAGAGGGGCCAAGCCTTCCTTTCAAAAGGTAAGAAAAATGAATATGCATTTTGGAGGAACACTGAAGAACATTTAAATGAAACAAAAATCCTGCAGAAAATGTCATGTCACTGATATAAGGAAAAAATGCATCTACTCAGAGAGTTGCTACCCCAGGAGCAGATCAGAGGGGCTGGAGGTGGTGGCTAGCTGGAGGGCAGCAATGCCTGGCACTGGGCTGCACTCACAGAGAAAAGGTGCACCAGGGCCATTGACTCCTTCTCTCTGGACAGAGTACTTCCAAAAGTGGGAAGGGGGAGCTCAGCCGATCACTGACATGATCGCTAATGTGCTGGTGCAGAGCGGTGCAAGACCTGGTTGCCTTTTTTTGACTCGGGCAAGTATTTTTAGAAGGACGTGCTCTCAGGCTCGTCGGTGATTTGTTCACGCAGCTAGTTCAGTTTTCAACCGCTCTCCTCATAGCTGAGGACACTGAGTAGATTTGCAAAAACTCACAGTTTGTGTGAGGTGTTCAAAAATTAGCCTCTGCAGATAAGTTTCCTTTACTGAAATATATCTCTGTGGCATATGTATCAAAGCACCTGGAGATAGCTGCAGTCATTATCCATCTACCCATCAGCAAATTCAGCATTAAAAGGGGACCGAAAGGCTTCATATGTATATGCAGACGAATCCAGACACACATGTGGATGGTGCGTAGCTGGAGAATCCCAGCTTTGCGTGTATTTTGCTATTCCAATAGAAAAATAATAATTCTGGGGCACATGAGTGTACTTTCCTGAATAGTTTCCTGATCAGCTCAGTCTTCCTGAGTGTTAGGCTTTAGCGTAATATCAGAGTTACTCACCAAGTGCTCTTTGGGAGGGCTGTGTGGCAGTAACATAGAAGGAAAATATTTTCCCTCGCATTAAAAATAACAATGATGTTGTCTGTCTGGAGATTATGAATGACTTCTGATTTTCTAATGTTTATTCCCCTGAGACAGACGAGTGGAGAATGAAATAGCCCCTCATTATAATTTAGTATGTAACTTCAAGAAAAAAAAAAAGGAGCATTTGCCTGTATTTTGAAAAGCCTTTAAGACTACCACAGTATGCTGCCTTTGCCAGGAAAGGGTACACAAAATGAAAAAGCAAAGAGAAGAAGACGCTAGAAATTATTTCCTAACATCTAACCCATCTGCAGGAAACACAGAGTGGGCCAAGGTGGTGCTCTGTTTTTTTCGTGAAGACAAATCTTCCTATTGTGAATTAGATCCAAACGCCTGTGTCTCGATATGATATATTGCCATTTAACAAAGGAAGGAGTTTTGTGAAATCTGCTCCCAAAGAAATAACTCTGAACAGGAATTTAATGCAATTATTTGAGCCGCTTCAGAACACTTATGGTCAGAAGTATTTATTTCTTGTGAAGCCACTGCAGGGTGTTGCCAATGTTGATGAAATTCAGATTTTGATTTTGAGATCCAAGCACTGACTAATAAAATAGATAACAGCTGTCCATGTAAGTATGCAGACTACCATTACCATTCAGTTGTTTCTTCAAGGTGGAAGTATTTCCCCAGTAAGTTTCAAAAATCTCTTTAAAATACAGTTCTACAGAGGAAAAAAAAAGACTTCTATGCTGATATTCTGGGGTTTCTGCCATCGCAATGACAACTAGCTCAAATCTGCTCCGTTTACTGGCAGAAGAACAAGGTTTCTAACTGCCAGCCTGGACAGGGAGGAAGCTGGTGGCGGTGGGAGATTGCCTGGGTCACCCCTGGGGTCAGCGGCACATGTGACAGCTGTAAAATGTACTTTTGCCCCAGCGTAAGGGAAGAAAATAAAATTCTCCGTTCATTTTTTTAGCAACTTCTCCGATTCCTGCACTTGTATTTCTGTTTTATGCTGTTTCCATGCAACACAGGATTCAACAACCTGGAAAGACGTTGCTATCGAAATGCTGGCCCCTTTTTCAGCAAAGCCACTGGGTCGAGGTCTTTTGCGCAGCTAGCGGCGTCTGGCTATGTTTTTTCACAGACATTAAGAAGGAGATCCTTCAGAAAAAGGATCTCTTTCTTCTGCTGAGCTGCTTCTCATTTAGCGATTTTTTTTTTTAAAAGAAGTTTCTTCATGTTTACCTCTCTTTCCAAGTCACATCGTCTGGTTTAACCACACTCCATGAGCCAAAATGTCACCTTGCACTGCTCTGCTAAAAAAAAGAGGGTGAAAAACCAAACCTACCCTCTGCTGAGAGTATCTGAGTGTATCCTTCTCAATAACTATGATTCTATGATCAAAGTAAATCGTGCAAAATACCAGCAGTGCTACCCCTGCTAGACTTACAGAGTCTGTAAGTCTCTGTATGACCTCAGAGGACATACCAATACGTGCCGGGATACCAAAAATGGACTTAAAAGCCAGAAGACTGAAGTGCCCGTCAGAAAAAAAGGGCACAAATATAGTCTCCCGAGAGGCAGAAAAACACATCACATCTCAAGAGATATTAAATGTTTAGAGAGGCTGTGTCAATCTGTGCGGGCTCCTGATTGCACCCAGTGCTGCCTGCTCGTCCCGAGGATGCCTCTAGGACTGGAGCTTCTTTTCTCCTTTTTTTTTTTTTTTTTTAAAGAAGAAATTAAAGTCTGACTTGGCTACAGAGTCGAAGCATGGGACGCCTTGGGGTGCCTCCTGCCCCTCATGTGCTCCCCGTGGCCCTGGTGTGCAGCCCCCACTGGCAGCGCTGCACTGGGTGCTGGGTGCCAGGCAGGGCAGTGGGGTGGGCTGGAGGCCCGGGAGGGGTGGCAGTGGCCAGGGCCACCACGCAGAGACCTATGCCACGGGCATGCTGGCTCGCAGGGCCCTGCGTGCCAGACGCCTCGGCAGACAGGGGCTCCACAGTCGTGCCTTTTCATCGTGAGCCGCCCCGTGACATGACCCAAGTTCCCTCTCCTGCCATCGAGAGTGTGATTTAGTAGCGCAACGCGGGAGGGAAGCGCGAGGGTTATGCGCTGCGGCCATGAAGGCATGCACAAACTCCATCCTCCTTTTCCCAGCCTGACTCCGGCAGATCCACCCAGCTGGGAAGTTGTGGGGTGGGAGACCCAGAAACAGTGCCGCTGGGCACCATTACAGTAGCTCTACAGCTGCTTTCCATTAACCACGTCAGATATAAGTTGGCAAGCAGAGGGATGAGAAATTAGGACTTATATGTTAGCCAGCTCCAGCATGCAGCTACTCTGTGTTGCAATTAGCCTTCCTCTTTAAAATCCTTCCAGGCTCTGCTGGGGCAGAAGACAAGCCACTGTGCTGCAGCACGCAGCTGCTGGGGTGGTTTTGGCACGTATCATGTCTCAGAGATGAGGTTTGTGGGAAACTCCCTTAAAAATCCTGTGTTTTTTAACGCAGCAGAGCTGAGATTTCGAACCACAAAAGAAAGGGTCTGCTGTCACTGCTCATGCACAGTGCAGTTAGGACGGCGTTCTTCACTTGCGCTCCGAGACAGGATGCCCGTCTGCGAGTGCATCATCTTTACGCAGTGCCTGGTGCAGCTGAATCAAACCGCAATCATGTCTTCCCACTGCGTCTCCACAGGTTGGTAGCCACAGACCTTGATTTCTAATGCAATGAGGCATTGCTAATTAGGACGACTTTCTTCTCTTTAGCTTAATAAAAATATGCTCCATCCACGAATGGGACTGAAAGAAGCACAAATCAAGGGGGGAGGGGGAAATCCCCAAACTGGATTTTAGTACCTTCAGTGAAAAAAAGCGAACAAAAAGGTACCGTAAAACTTAGGTAATTAAAAATCCCAAATTAAAATATTTTGAAAGGTGTTCATTCCTTATGGACTTGAACCTCCAAGTAAGCCAAGAGGATAATACCTCCCGTTCTTCCAAACTTCTATCCATTTGGCACGTGTCACCGCAGATCCAGGAATGGGCTAATTAAAATTGTTTTGTTGCTAATGACAGTGCATCTTCTTTCACTAAAGAGTTCAAACTACAGCCTTCCTCTTGATCTGCTGCGAGATTTTTTTAATCTCTAAATTAGAAGAAAAGCATATGCCCTTTTAATGCCTATAAGAATTTGAGCTCGTTAATGCAAAAAAAAAAAAAAAAGTAGGATTTCTATTATAGCTGTTCTTTAATTATGGAACAGCATGTGCGAGAAGACTCTTTACTCATAACTGTGTCCTCGATTCTATTACACGTTTTAGTGGAGAATGCATGTAATAGAAAAACAGCAATAGACTGTGGAAATTGTCCAGAGCCCTGCTCTCCTAGGGAAAAGATGCCAATGGTATTTTTGTACTGCTACTCCTCAGCAGCCTCTTTGCACTTTCCTCCGGGTTACATGCACAGCGTGACTCGCTGCCTGATGGTTTCATTGAAACAGAAAAATATAGACACAGTAATGATTGCATTCAATCATAAACTACAATCAATACAGCAGAGTTTAAATGTTCTGCGCCCTAGCAAGCCACTACAGGGTTCCCCCCCACCCCACCCCATCTTACTCCCTGAAGAAATGATTTTTCATTTCTAAAGGATAACAGTTGTTCCAAGTGATCTAGCAGATGTAGTTGAGTCTCTCAGAATGAAATATGTAGGTCAGAGCAGGAGGCATTCATTGTTTTCTTTGATGTACCTTCATGTCAGCCCTTCTTTGGATGGAAAAGCCACTTCACAATACTTACGGACTGCCTCGCGGGAGTCTCGCTGGAGGAACCTTACAGTAGCCCCCCCCCAAGTTCATCCGGGGGCATCAGGTGGGCAGGGATATTTGTGATCAAACCACAGGCTCTGTGGCCTTTTATTTACGGATACCAGGATATAAATCTCAACCTAGTCCTCAAGCGAAGACAATTATCTCGACGAAATCCTTCTTTGTGCACATCACAACACCACTGCAGAGTCTGGCAAACTCGGAGGCTCTGATGAGAAACAGCTCTCAAGAGACCCAAGCGAGACCGAAAGTAGGATGGGGTGGGGGAAGGACGAGGGGAACGTAGCCAGGTCAGGATGTGGGGAGCCTCTCCAGGAAAAATAATAAACATGACTTTTGGCCTTTAGAGACACTGTGTGTCCCTGTGCCAATCGCGATTCCCTGAGGGAAATATCCTCTCTTCCATGTCAGTAAAAAATCTGGTTTGGTGTTAAGTATTACTGGCTCTTTTGCAGTGTCTTCAAAGGAGAGGTGTCCAAAGGAATCACTTCTGCCCCACAGGTCTGATGCTCTAACGAAAAACACCACCGTGGTATCAGCTTCCCATCACAGGTCCGGAGACGTCCCAGCACACACCCCAGCAAACTCGAATTCCTGCTTTCTTAATAGCCACCCTGCACTAGGAGCTAACAACAAAAAAAAAAGGTCTTCCCTTTTCCTCTTAGCAGTGGTAACTGCCTAAAGATGAAAAATAACTCCCAGAAGGCCAGTATAAAATGAAATCATGCCAACAAACCCTAAATAAAGGTTGCAATTCCAACATGTCCTCTGTTACGCTTGGGATGTGCAGTAAGTGACAGCTGAATAAATCAAACCCCTGGTGTTCCATCATAACCATCAGGTTAAAAGTGTTATTATCTCATTTTAGCTAAAAGTTCTGATTCATACTCCCCCCCGTGTGTGTGTCCCCCCTCCCCCCCCCCCCCCAAATCTTGGAGATCTGGGATTGTATGCCACTCACATTAGAGCTGGAAAAGCACTAGTGTAACTTTCTAAAAAACAGCCTTCTCTTTTTTTCTGGTCATAAATCAGTGTTCCTAATTTCATTCGGCTGCCTGTCTCCCTTTCTTCCTCTCCCCCCATTTCCTCCTCCCACTCGTTAGTCTGTTCAGCACCTTCGGTGAGTCACACAGAGCAGGCTGACAAGTGAAGTCAAGTTCGACTTCATATAAAGTTCCTGCAGAGCCCTTCTGCTGTGCGGTTTTCTGAGCGCCGCTCCGGCTCCTTCTCCCTCCTCCGAAACCTGGGCTGGGGCGGATCTTCGCTTCCGAGGATGTGCATTTGGGACCACGAGTCCTTGGCCGCACCTGGAAATCTGAGTTGTAGGCATTTCTGTCAGCCAAACAGCTCACACAGGAGCCTGTAGGTGAAAAAACGGAATTTACACCCCTTGTAAAAAGGCTGCAAGCCTGTACCTTGAATCACGTCATGCTGATTTAAGCCTGAGGGAAGGAAGGAATAGTCCCAGTATTGGCTAACTCGGTCTCCTGTCTCTCCCCGCCACTGAATATATCACCCTTAAAACTTCTGAAATGGATCTTGCCTTCTCACACGGAGTGTCAGCACAGGCCACAATATTTAGGTCACGATAGCTTACTGTACAACAACTCCTGAAGCAAGGACTAAGAGCTGTATTCTCTGACCCCATTTTAGCTAGGTCTATAAGCACGCGTCTAACCTGAAACACACAGCGATCCTTGAAAAACCCCGAAAGACTATCCTGATGGATGCGCTAACAAGGACAATGTTTATGGCAGTTTTATTAGTTAAATAGCACTTTCCTGAACCAGATTTTAGTGCATGATGCAGACTCTGTACTTTGGCTGAGTTTCTGTTTCTGTTTTCTCTTTAGCCTGACGATAAGCCCGTGTAGCTGGAGCTGGTGGGCTCAAACCTTTATCCTGGGGAAGATTTGTTACCTGTGATTCTCCCTGGATGTTTACGCAGATGGTGCCCCTCGCCGCTGCAGCTCTTCACGCTGAACTCCGTTCCCATGCCGTGGGCTCGGGGGCCAGTTGGACACCCCCCGGGTACCCGGTGCTACCCTCTCTACAGCAACAGAGCTGGGTCACAGCAGCAGGCACTAGTGCCCAGAGAGCTCCCAGGCCAGCTTGGAGGTGCCTGCTAAGATTCTGGGGCTTTCTGAACAGGTGCCTGAATGGTGCCTCAGTCCCAACACAGATGGTAATGAAGTGGTCTGGATCTTGCCATTAGTGCTCAAGTCTTAAACAAACGCGACTCTGTTCCTGCTGTTGCAGAACTGGCAGTAAATCCTCATTGCACTTTTAGCACTTTTACAAGTCCTATAGATGCAGCTATTGACAAGGCTTAGAGAACTCTTAAAAATACTCCTTTTTTCAAAGCCTGGGAAAAGCTTGGTTTGTTAGGAGGAAAAGAATTTTTTAAGTCTGGGATTGATTACTGCTTGCTCTTTTATGTATGTTTAAGTATTAGGTCACTTCTGAAAGATGCATAAATTACTGAAACCAAACTGTTGAGTTAGTAAGAATGATATTTTCAAACTCTTATGGTTCCATTTTAAGTTCCCGTGGTATTAATGCCAGCAGAATAACTTACTGCAACTGAAATGCACCACATCCAGGGCTAAATTATGCTAAAATAGGTCAAGCAGCAGCGAAGGCAGTTATTTTGACTGAACTAGGGTTAACAAGATGCATGTAACAAATGCCTCAGGAGAACAATCACATGCGCTCGCTGCACATGATACCGCAGCAGGATACCCATAGCTTCAGGTTCCAGCTAAATGGCATCATGGTGTGCTCTTTCGGGCAAGAAAATAGTTTTACAATTGTTTGAATATGATCCCCTCAGTTTATGTGATGTAATCTGACAGTTTAAAGGGTCCCATAAGCACGTTCTCACTGAAGCCTATGCAACTTCTACATACTCAACTAGGCTGTTTTTAACATAAAGCAGAGGGAGAGCAAAGAAGTAATTAACGAAAGAGCTGATACCTTCTGAGACTCCTGGCACGACAGCATGCCCAGCTGCCTTTCCACTTGTTTCTGAATAAAGAAAGAAGAAGTCAGGAGGCAGAAATTAGCCTGAGGTATTAAAATTCGACTCAAGCTGAAGTGGAACATCTGAACATCATTGGACTTTATGGTAAAAGAGATGAAATACACTTCTAGCGTTAGTCTTCTTTGTAACAACAACAACAAAAACCCATAAGGAGTTTTCCCCTCAATTTCTTTGATATTTCAGCAGTTCCATACATCACATATGGAACAATACGTAATGTTTATCTGCCTTGCTTTGCCTTGCCTTGCCTTGCCTTGCCTTGCCTTGCCTTGCCTTGCCTTGCCTTCCCTTCCCTTCCCTTCCCCCTTTTTCCTTTTTCCTTTTTCCTTTTCCCTTTTCCCTCTTCCTTTTTCCCTTTTCCCTTTTTCTTTTCTTTTCAAAAAGCCTCTGTTATGAATTGCTGCACTTGCCTTTTGAACGTTTTCATCACATCTCTATGTTAGGGAACAAATCCCTTACAGTGGAAAAATGAAGCAGAGGAAAGCACATAGACACATTAATTGAGCCTGCTCTCACCAAGCACCTGGGCCCAAACACTTAAACGTACACACTTTGTGCATAAACAAATTCTGCATCTAATATGCCAGATGCACATCATTTTTCAGAAAGTTTACATGTACACAGAATATTAAATTTAGGAACATTTATGAATGTGTGTAGGATTTTGCTTATCCAAGAGCACAGGATATTTTTCTGTAAAGCTACTTGATGATACTGAGTGCTAAAATGTTACAAAATTTCCAGTCATTACAGCTGTGTACATTTTTATGAGGGGTTTTGAATTTATTATTTACCCGAGTGGAGAGAAAAAGGAGACAGAGAGGGAACAAACACGTACTCTAGGAAAGCCACTTAAAGAAACAGATTACATAAAGAAATAAGCTTTCTACTGTAACCAAACCACTTTTTTAGTCCATTTCCTTCACTGAAAGTTTCTACAGCATTTTCACATCTGGCTGGGCTGCTTTTAATACAATGGAGAGAGAGTGCAAAGGAGTCATCGAGGAACAATCATCCCACTTCCAACTTCAGGTGATACAAACAACTTCTAAAATTCAGCAGAACTGTTTTCCAAATGGAAATGTTGATTCAACAAAACCAATAATGTTCTCTAGGGCTGTATTACTTTATCAATCCTGTTTAGGGATGTTAGCTAATTTTTTTTCCCCCCTAAAGATACAGGAAGTTCAATTTCAGTACTACTATTTTGACTTATTTCAGAATAGAACACATTGAAATGCTTTGATTATTTGTAATATACCAGATTATGTGTCAAAATGACTCATTGTCAATGTTTCAATCTTGTCCTAACCAAAGGTTACATCTAGGTGGAGTAGATGGTTAAATTCGTAAGAGAACATCCTGTATTATTGTCCTGCACAAAAATTTAGGAGATTCTGATTTTTCCCTCGAGTTCTGAGGCATGCAGACTTTTCAGCATTTAAGCCAAGAGGGGAACTCCAGGTTTTGGACACTGGAAATTCAGGGGTTTTTTACTGTCTGTCACAGCTTTGTGTAATTTTACTGTTGAAATTGGTTTGGAATGAAGGTTGTAATATTGTCTTCTCATTTCAGTGATTGGGTCTAGCAAAAGACCTTTTTCTTTCAGTTTAGAAGCTATTTCAGTCTGCCTTTGACAAACCGAACTGGATTCACCTACCTTGAGACACATTTCCCTTTACCGTAAACGAAATGTGCAAATTATCTATGATAATTAGATTTGACCCAGTTACTGGATTTGGGAACATCCTCCTACCTTGCCTGGAGCTGAATATCCCTACAGAAAGCAAAACTCATGGTTAAGACAGGGTATAATCAGGGTTAAAAAGCTTTCATCAGAGACACAAAAAAAGATGTAACTGAACTAGCACTATTCCATCGCCTGACATTGTCTGTTATTTTTTCAGCACAGTGAATTATTCATTATTAATGATTTAGAGTTCTCTGGCTTATCTACGTGATGACAGCTCCTCTCCCCTCTTGCCACACACACACCCTGCCGCAACAACACCACTTATGACAAATAGTGATGTCACATCCTTAAACTTACTTAATAAGTATCGGCTATGAATGAAATGGCTCAACTAATCCTTCCTCTTCCATCTTACAACTTCAATAAGTCGCAGGGTATCAATGGTTGAGCATTACCACCTTTGCTTGGAGATAAGCCCTATGTACACAGCAGCGTAGTAACGCCTGATGGGAAGCACATGCCCGAGAAAACCCCCATAGCAAGACTGCATTGTGCTAAGAAATTCCGTTTGTTGGCTGCCTGGCTCCAGAAATGTTATTTATCCCTTTTGAGCTCCCAAGTTAAAACGCAGGGGCTTATCTGCTCAGAGCGTAATCTTGTACCAAACCAGCAAGACATTTAGATTCTGTTGAACTCTCCGTGAGTTGCCATCATGTTCTTAGCACAGACTTTGGGATTAGCTGACATCTGCTCCCTGAACTTGCATTTTTGGTGGGTTTCTGGTCAATAGAGGAAAGAAGTAAAATATTCTGTGCAACAAAAGTGTGTTGTTTTTTTTTTTTTCCTAGGAAAACACTCAATAAGGAATAAAATGCATTTTTATTTCAGTGATGTATTCTCTGGGAGTTGCAGCAAAATATGAGGATTCTGTCCAAAGCTTGCAACAGTAATGGCCATTGGTATAAAGCGCTGGTTAGGGACATCCTTGTGATAAAATATAAATATCGGTAAAACTCCTACTCAGTCTACAGCTCCCAGAGGTGAAAATGTGTTTTTGCCAACAGTTGGTACCAAATGTCTGTGCAGTGACATACCCATCCTAGCAAACCATCTCTGGTGTGGACTAGACCTGACCCCAGAACAGACTAAAGCAAGTAGGTGTTTACCCACTTATATGACCTTACAATCAGAAGGAGAAAGTAAAATAACTCATCTGAATTGCAGATGTAATGGTTAGCCTGAAGGAGGGAAAAAAGAAGCATGTGGTGAAGCAGCTCCTCCAGGCTGGGGAGGAGGGGATGGGTGCTGGGAAGCCGAGACCATCCCGTTTGTTCATAGAATCATAGAATCATCGAATCATCATAGAATCATAGAATCAGAGAACCATAGAATAGTTTGGGTTGGAAGGGACCTTTAAAGGCCATCTAGTCCAACCCCTTGCCATGACCAGGGACATCCTCAACTAGATCAGGTTGCCCAGAGCCCCATCCAGCCTGACCTTGAATGTTTCCAGGGATGGGGCATCTCCCACCTCTCTGGGCAACCTGCTCCAGTGCTTCACCACCCTCATTGTGAAAAACTTCTTCCTTATATCTAGTCCAAATCTCCCCTCTTTTAGTTTAAAACCATTACCCCTTATCCTATCACAGCAGGCCCTGCTAAAAAGTTTGTCCCCGTCTTTCTTATAGGCCCCCTTTAGGTACTGAAAGGCTGCAATAAGGTCTCCCCGGAGCCTTCTCTTCTCCAGGCTGAGCAAGCCCAACTCTCTCAGCCTGTCTTCAGAGGAGAGGTGCTCCAGCCCTCTGATCATTTTTGTGGCCTCCTCTGGACCCGCTCCAGCAGGTCCATGTCCTTCCTGTGCTGGGGGCCCCAGAGCTGGATGCAGGACTCCAGGTGGGGTCTCACCAGAGCAGAGCAGAGGGGCAGAATCCCCTCCCTCGACCTGCTGGCCATGCTTCTTTTGATGCAGCCCAGGATACGGTTGGCCTTCTGGGCTGTGAGTGCACATTGCTGGCTCACGTCCAGCTTTTCATCCCCCAGTACCCCCAAGTCCTTCTCAGCAGGGTTGCTCTCAATCCCTACATCCTCCAGCCTGTATTGATACCGGGGGTTGCTCTGACCCAGGTGCAGGACCCTGCATTTGTCATTGTTGAACCTCATGAGGTTTGCCCGGGCCCTCCTCTCGAGCTTGTCCAGGTCCCTCTGGATGGCATCCCGTCCCTCAGGCATGTCCACTGCACCACTCAGCTTGGTGTTGTCTGCAAATTTGCTGAAGGTGCACTCCATCCCACTGTCTGTGTCATTGATGAAGATATTAAAGAGTACTGGTCCCAGTACGGATCCCTGAGGGACACCACTTGCCACTGATCCCCATCTGGGCATTGAGCCATGGACCACTACCCTCTGGATGTGACCATCCAAACAATTCCTCATCCAATGAACAGTCCACCCATCAAATACTCCAATACATCAAATCTCTCCAATTTAGAGAGAAGGATGTTGTGAGGGACCATGTCAAAGGCCTTACAGAAGTCCAGACAGATGACATCTGTAGCTCTTTCCTTGTCCACTGATGTTCAGCCACCTTTTACACCAGATGCTTGGCATTGTATACTCTCAAAAGCACCTTTTCAGGCTAAAACTCCATTTGGAAGCTGTTGAAGTAAACAAGCCTCTCAAAACTTTTGCATTTATGATTTATGAGGGCAGTTAAGCCCTTGTACAAAATTAAACGCTGAATGAGAGAATCTGGAAAGAGGGAGGACCAATGAAATAAGTTTATGATAAAGTGCCAGAAGCCTCCTGAAGCCTAATTCCACTTCTGAATTAACGTGCCACTTGACCTTGGGCAAGCTTTTTACCTTATTAAAGTTTCTGTCATCTGATGATAAAATTTATAACACTAAATATGCCAGGGAATGAGGACATATTCACTGCTGTGTTTAAACTATTTTGAAAATCACGACCACTTTTTATGTATACCATGTAAATACTTCAATTCAGTTCTTTACGTAGTATTTGAAGAATCATAGATTGGAAGTGACTAAGCCAGTCATGGTACCACACTATAATAAATTAGTCCAAGACAGCAACTTGGAACTCCTTTTCGGTTACCTGACGTCTTCACAATCGAATGAAAATACCACAAACTGATTCATTTACCAGCTGGAAGGATTAATGTAGGAACAGTGATGTCTTTATGCATTCAATCAGACTGGAGTTTGTCTGTAGGGTCTGAAAACTCTGTGGTCACTGCTTCCATTCCTGGTTTTAGGAAGCTGGAAAAATCGAGATTAATTAACCACGCTTTTCCCTTAAAAACTTCCTTTGAGGAGAGATTCTTGGAAATTAACTAAACGGAGAAAGGTTGCTGGAGATGCGTGTTTTTTCCATGAGCAATTAGACTGTAAGCCACACATGAGGCTGACTCTCCAGCTCGCTAGGGCTTGTCTTTGGGACTCCTGTTTCTCCCTAGTCTCCCAGAGCAGAAACCAGCCCGCACCGGCGACGAGCAATGCCACCCGGGTGCTGATTCATAGCTTTAGGTTCAGCAGCAGCTCACTGCCAGCCAGCTGCCTGAAATGCTCGGGCTGTTCTGCTGAACCGCCGGCTGGTGCAAGAGACAACCCAGGCCCCAGGATGAAGCAGTGGCCCGAGCCGCGCTCTCGCTGCGTACCTTTATGTTACGAATGCGGCCACTTGGGCTTTTCAGCTTCTGAGTTCGCCCTTCATTGAAGTAATCAGAGCACCTCAACACTCTCAATACTGGTGTTGTTTTGTATTTATTCCCCCAACTGTTTTGAGCACCTCCGAGAAGGTATTTCTCTGGGACAGGGTGGGCACACGGCTCCCAGGAAAGGATAGTCAGCAGAAATATTAGTGTGTGCCTTGCAGGGTCGGACCCTTACTCCATCCCTCCTGCAAGGCTCGGCTCATGGCATGACCCTCCCTGCAGTCCCTCTTCCCCCCTCTCTCCCTGACAAGGGGCCATTTAGTAGCTTACTCCTCTGTCTTTGAGACCTTTTTGGTGAAGTCTCATTCCGCTGACTCTCCAGGAATGATAAAAAAAGGGACGCGCTTAAAACCAAGAGAAGAAAAGTATTAAACAAAAGATCATTTACATTTTTCATTCAATGTGATTTTTTTAAAAACCTCGTAGAAAACATCCAACAGTCAATTGCATCAAAGCAGTTGTCCTTGAATCTTTTTAAAAAACCACGACCAACAAAACCCTCTTTGGTCTTAAACTCCTATTACTGGCAGGAGGAAAATGATCGGTTATATAATCTATATTCTACTATTTAACGGATACTAAATATAGTGCAGCTACTCAGAACAATACAAAACGCCACAATATGAGAAACAGTGCCGAAGAGGAGAATGCTGCTGTTCTAGATAGACGTATTTTTAGTATTATGTTCCTCAGGAAGAGCATCAAATATTTTTCTGAGTGACCTAATTTTCTTTGTCTGATCAAATGTGCCAGATGCTTCCTTATTCAGAGTTGCCACTCCAAGTGAAAAACTGTTTTCTGGCAGCCACTTGAAATCTCGTCTTCAGTTTTCTGTTAGGGATTATTATACAATCATCGCCCGGGCAGACTGAAAGCATATGGTAACTGGGCTGACATTATCTCTGCTATTTCAAAGTTTCCCAAGGATGTGTGGGCACAGCTATAATCTCAGGTATAAGCCGATGCCCCTGGTGCATTCAAAATGCCACCCAAACTCAGCAGTGACCAAGCAAACTGGGGATGGGGAGCTTGGCATCCTGGTTTCCATCTTCCTCTCAGGGGTGGGAGGTTTTTTTCCTTTTGTAGGTATTTCCATCGCTTGACCAGGAGAAAATGATAAGGATGGCTCAGGGCCTTTTAATGTGCAGTTTCCAGGTAAAATTTTACCCTTTGCAACCTGGCTGAAGCTTCAAAGGCTATATTTTGGTTATATCAGTCCAGATTCTTACATACTTTATTCAATTCCTGCTGTACTGACTAACTTTTCTTGTCTACTTTCTTGGGGACTGTGAAGATGATAAAGGTTGATTTAGCCTTTCCCAGTATTCCTGTTGCTGGTGACAGGGAATCAATATTTGTCAGAATAAACAGCCAAAAGGCTGTAACCGAACCACACGCGCCCCAGCCCATGCTTGCGCATTTTCCTGGCACCCAAGGTGCGGTCCCTGGAGCGTGGGTGACTTCCAGGGTGCTGTGGACCTTCTGAGCCCTTCTGGCGCTCAGAGAGGGTGTCTGCACAGCTAATAAGAGGGACATGGACCGGGTGCAGGCACTGAACCCCTTCCTGACTGTGCAGGCTGCATCGGTGCTAGCTCGTTCTCTCGGTCTGTTTTGCACCTCGCTGACCCTGCAAGGCAACGTGCAGCCCAGGGGGCTACCTCTGAGCCCTGCGGGGACAGCCAGGCTCTGCCGCTTGGCCTGGAGGCCAGGGGTGACTCTCCGCACCTCCTCTTTCCTAGTACAAAGACAAGACCAACAAGGCAACAGACATCAGCTAAACAGGAGAATTAACCACTCAGTGTAGATGCTCAGCAAGTATCATCAGAGTGCTGCTGACCGACAGGAGGACTACATTAATGCGTGCAGCTGAATGGACTCACACATGCCTGTGCATCAAAAGTCAGGGGGGGATTTTGATCTTATTGTTATTGCCATCATTTATTTTGTGTTACCTTGCCCCTGGAGGTCCCAGTCTGCCATTGCTCAAGAGACAGCCATGAAGGCTATGTCTCCACTTCTGACCAAGAGAGGGCAATGGGCAGTAGGCTAGGGGCATGCGGGAGCCCCCAGGAGAGCTGGGTCAAAACCTGGTGCTTTCTTATTCGTACTGATTTGGGGGAGCAGTCCTCGGGCTGTCCTGTCCCCCAGCTCAGCACCGGGTCAAGGGAGCAAGCTAGCGATCACGCAGTGTCCGTGACCGGGGGTCCAGTGCCCCACTCAGTCCCCGGCTCTCTTTTAGTTATCGGCACACACCGCCCCGGACCCACCTCCCTGCTCTTGCTGCCGAGAGGCACTTAGCTGCGCACATCTTTGGGGTAGTTTAACTAAAGGTGTCAATTTAAACTGGTATAGGCGAATGAGCAGAAACGTGGATGTTCAATAAACACTTAAACACTTAAGCCTAGTTTATTTCTGCTTGGCTAAGCTGATTAGAAATTGATTCAAGATAAAAGAAAATGAGTTGCTTTTAAATTGTAGTATCTACATAGCCAATACATTCCTGTAAGAAAATCAGTAAGAGGTTGTACATTGACAAAGCCGTCATGGAAATAGAAATTAGGTTTCCAAGCCATTTAGATTTTAGTTTCTTTAACTTATTCTGAAGTATCAACCATTAGTAGTATCTACTGTCTCAACAAAACTAAGTGGATCAAAATCCTGTTTTGTTTTGCAAATTCTATGCCCAAATACAATTCAACATACATATTTTTTTCGTTTCTGATTTAAATTAGCACCTATGTACAGCTTAAGGAGCCCCGTAGAATTTTAAACAGGCAGTTTTAAAATAAATAAATCTGTGAGATAATGCATTCTGCAATATTCACAGCTGAGATTGCTCATTGTCTTCTGGAGAGTCTATAATTTTACTGTAACTTAATCATGACCTAGACTGTAGTACAATTTCTTAACATATTTCTACAGGAAAGTTGTCCTATTCACACTCCATATGAAGAGAAAAACCTTACTAAAACACTAACAACCTGGAGCAGATACGCCAGCTCAGTCAGACATGGCCAGGACAAGCTCAGTGACTGAAGCACCCTTCTTCAGAAACAAGCAAGCAAACAAAAAGGAGCAAGCTACTCCCAAATGTCCCTGTTAAACATTGCTCCAGAACTTTACAAAGTCATTTTCTTTCAATTATCAGTCATTAAAAAATGACTGTCAAGGGTTATCCTGATTAGCCAGCTGTGCTGCAGAAGGCCTGCACTATCCCAGCCCGCTCCCAGCTGCCTGTTACCCAAGATAACATTATCTACATGGAAGTCTTAGCGAGACTTTCTGTAATTATTAGTGATTTGCAATGTTATTCTCCATCCAGTGTTTATCTGCGCAGGGAGGCCTTTTTCCCCAGCAAGTCTTCTCAGATCATTTATTTGTCCAAGTTCAAATCCCTAGGCAGTAGCTTGGTGTGATTTTTTTTCCTTGATGTGTAAGATACAATTTTAGAGAGGAAGCCAGGATATATATGGACTCTTCTCTCCTTGCTTACCCCAATTCTGTAGTCTTGGAAAGCTCGTATCTTTGTTGTCCTACCCACTAAGTTTTCTTTCACATTTATTAGACCTTCCCTGTAAAATCTCGTATCTTCTACCTCCTTTTTGCTATGTGCTCTGTCCTGCATTTCATCCCTACTACCTGCTCTTTCCAGCTCCCCTATCAGCTGTGAATCCTCTGTCATCAATAATCCACTACTTCAACTGGTTTAGAGTTTCCTTCTATCTCTCTGTCCCGGTCAGATGCCAGATTAGACCCAGCAGAAGCCTGCTACTATCCCTGTTGTATGTACTAATCTTCTTACAAGTATAGTCTGCTCTGTATTTAACCTCTTCTCCCTCCATATCCAGGTGATACCGAGAGCTCCAGCAACATTATTTGCCTTTGCACATTAATGAATGAAGCACCCATTAGTAATACACAACTGTAATTTTATATAATAGGTTTAGCTGAAATTGCTGAAGGCACTAATCCTAGACGCGTAGTTCAGACTACCACTCAGTCTTTTCTTCTCCTGACGGGCATTGATGTTGTAGGGATTTGAGTTATTTGGTATTGGGAAGCCAAAATTCATCAGGTGAGCAATTCCTTTGGAATCAGTGGGTTATACTGCTTAACCAGGGCAGTAAGATTCGCCTCTGTGTCTGTGCTGCAGAGCTGTCTACAGCTGTGTTAGGAAGTGAGATAAATCTTTGATTTTGGATTTTCGTCCCCATGTGGATTACGCTGTACATCTGGGGATGTGCCTAGCTGGTAAGAGAACAAGACCAGAAGCTGGGAGTCCTATCTTCTATTCCTGCCTCAGCCCCAATTCACTGCGTGACTGTGGGCAAATCATTTAAGCTGTCTCTGGGATAATAATCGACACAGCAATTCCAGGAGGCTTAATTTTTAAAGTGTCAACTCATATATTTTCTCTGATGTGCCTCAGGAGATGTCCCCTTCCCTTCACTGGGAGCAGGAGCAGGGCCTTAGTACTGACAGCAAGATTTGCAACCCCTGACCCCCTCTTCCCCAATCCGCCTTAACTATTTCATACAAAATGTTTAATAATAATGCCAGAAATGCTGTCCTGAAGCTCCGAAAGCCTCTTATCATCTCCGATTCCTAAAGTACAGTGTACAGAATCCTGTGTAATGGTTTTCTTTTCGCTACTTTCAGCATTAATTCTTCTTTCTTGTTATGCCAGCAGATGCATAAATCTGCTGCTGATGCTTTTTGGCTTTGGTCTCACTGATTGCATGACTTAATTGTGGACCAGAAAAGTTGGATTTTGTTTTTTCCAGTGTGCTTTTGTGTGCTTGAAATCCTAAACTTTCAGAAGTGCCTAGTGATGGGCTGTAGCTTTGTTGAGATAGGGGCTGACGTTTACATATTCTTTGTTTGGGAAGAGCTATAGACTGCATGTCCATCTTCTGAAAATCCACTATCTCAAAGTGGAAGTACAGGAAAGACTAAACAGTTACGAATATCCAGCACATGGGAGACTCCTTCCAAATATTTTCACAGGGTGAGACAAATTCAAAGCAAGATACATAACAAACCATCTCCTTATCTCCTCCTAGTCGCAATGGCATCTGATCCCAGTGACAACTACAATAACGCCACTACTTTCATGGGAAAATAATATTAGGGAAGCATTTATTTGGTGTGTTTCTCTTACTGCAATTGAGCAGCTGGAGGCAAGTGGCCCAGCACAGCTCTCTGCAGCTCACAGCAGTGACCTGGTGGAGCACTACTCAGAAGTTGCCCTTCCAAGCACCTGGAGCAGGACAGACAGCAACAAAATCAGTGGAAAAGCAGTCGTTCAGGCCTCAACAAGGTTTGAGTCAGATCCCTAGCTTCGGCGACAAAGACTTGTATTTATGTAGTTTGCTACATCACAATATGGTGTCTCAAAATGTCTGCTACCACTCACTTCTAAAGCATATGTATAGTACATATAGTCTTGTCACAGCTGACAGCTTTTTTTGATTTTGCTACATGAGAGTACTCTGTTGCTGATGAATCAAGCTGTTTTCAGGACTGGTTTACTTCTGAATATTTTGGAGGAGGAAAGCAAAGTAAAAAGTCAACTATTTTTCAATGAACTATCCCCATCCCTATCTTTTGAGCAATTCTTCTATCAGAGACTTTTTTTTTAAGAGCCGTTATAAATGTGACGTAACTAGCCATCCTTCTGAAGTCCTGTGAAGTAAAAAACCCAACTTCACAGCTAAAACCCTTGGCTCAGGGAGGCATCCTTCATTAGGATAACATTTAGCACCCACCAAGTCCATCGGGTCCCAGCTCAAGGGCAGAAAAGATGCAGTGATTTATCACACACTGGGTTGGAATGAACGACAAGAGGTCGTGTAGCCCATCTCCCTGCCCCAAGGCAGTCCCAGTGACACCTCTGTCACTCCCGTCAGAACCGGGTCGAGCCCGGTGGTACAGACCCCAACATGCTCGTCTGCCGGAGACGCGCCTTGTAGGTGATTCACCCCCCTTCTGCTAATAGAGGTGTGCAGGACTCGTCTGCAAAGACATCAGCTTTAGCTATAGGAAGAATTACAGTTTCAATCCTTATGAAAAGGGAAGGAAAAATACTGCGGGTTATCAGGGTGCTAAATAGTTTAGGCACGCACTCCTCTCTTGTTGCACAGAAGTGCTCTTAGCAGCAGTGAGCATAACACGCGCGCTGCAGAAGGAGAAGAGGCGCGCTAGGCCAAATTCTGCCCTCAGAGGCGTATGCACACAATTTCCAATGACATCCGTGGGAATTGGGCGCGTGGATTGAGGGCACAATCTGGCCCTTTATTTTCAGCTGCTGTATTATGATCACGACATGCTAATTTCTAATTCCTTTAGCAAAAGTAACACAGGAAGGCTTAAATATTAATGCTGCCAAATGTCAGAAACACCTCTGCAATATACTCTTGAGCAAATTCATGAAAACAGATTTCAGGAACTGTGGCCATGCTCATTATTGGAACCTGACATCCCCAATCAGTTAAAACTCTCCTTATCTTCATTGGGGTTTTGCCAAGCTAAGAACTGAACAAGGGCTGCTGGATTTAGCTCCGTGGTGGCTGATTTGGACATCAGTCTCCTGACAGCCATGGTCACAGCTTCTCACTCAGAGGGATGGATGCAAAAGCACAGACGTTATCTTGGGTTTGCCGGATGATAAACATCCAAGAAGGCCCCCTGTCTCCCCAAAAAACATAAACAGAAGTCATCCAACTACAAACCAATAGGTAAGAAGAAAAGTGCAGGTGGAGATTTACTGGAGGAAGGAAAAAAGCAGAAGATCAGCCCTTTACCAATCCCCAGCACCACGCTCCTTGCTGCTGCTCACATTTGCAGGGAGATAAAGGAGGTACTGGAGCCAGCTAAGAGGAAAGGTGAAAACCTCCACAGCTGCCAGCCCGCCGTGTGGGCCTGCCTTTGGCAAGTAACCGGCTGTGGGTCAGGGCCCCGACACCTGCATCCTACCCCCGCCGGCGTGGGGGGGGGTCAAATCCTTCCTCAGGGGACATTCAGCAGCGTGTGCCTGCCTGGGCCTCCAGCAGCGGGGTCTGTCGTGCTAAACGAGCTGCCTTTCCACGCCAGCTGTGGGTGGACACTCAGGTCCATGGGAGGGGAGAGGGGGAAATGGTGTGCCTGAACCTGACCCACTTCTGCAAGGAGTTACTCAGCCAGCACAAGCTCCCCATCACGGTACGGGACCGGAGGAAAGACGGGAAAAAAGAAGCAGCTTCCTCCCTGGAGGGGCCGAGGCGGGTTGCACAGGCTGGCCCACCGTGGCAGCCCGAGCGGTGAGTTACCGCCCATTTAAACTTCTGCCGATGGGAAGGGTCTCCGTGGTCCTTGGCCCTCTTTGCTGCTCTGGTTTGGGTATCGCTGCAGGAACGCGTCCCTCTCCTCCACCTTCTGCGAGTCGTCGGCAGGCCCTCCGGTCGGGCTCGCGGGATCTGGAGCTGTCAGGGAAGACGGAATAGAATAAAAATAAAGAAATAACTTAATTATATTGAAAGTGCTGCTATAGAGGCAGAAAACTCCGTGGAGTACAGCAGAGCCGGCTGCTTCGCGCACGGTGGAGAGGGGGCAATAAACCAGCGGCGTCAGGGGAAGCACGCAGGGGGTGAAGAAGAGGGATGCCAGGAAAAACCTGGGGCAGCGGAATCCTGCTTCCGGACGCTGCTCTGAGTCTCGTGAGTCCCGCCTGTGGGCTGCCCCTCGCCGGGGGACTCGGCGGGGCAGGGATGACAGAGCCGGGCGGCCGTCGGCTGCACGCTGCCCGCGTCCCCCAGCGCCGGCACCGACTCCAGCGCATCCTCATTTCGCTCTCAGCGTTTCGTTTCATAACGTCATCGAGCCGCTGGTGGCAGAGCGTGTCCGGAGGCCGGCTGGGGTGGCAGGAGCCCTCCGCCGTCGGCAGCGTGCCTGCGCAGGCACCCTGAGCCTGCCACCGTCCTCCAGAAATGCACACAGCCTGTCACAACGCGTTGCTTAATGCTAAACTACCCGTTATAAATAAACATGGTCCTAATAATAGTTTGCCTGACCTGACTCACTGTAGGAAACAGCCTCGGAAATAAAAGAGGACGACTTTCAAATGCAAGAGTTATAATTTTACATAAATAAAAAATGAAAAGGGCAGCGCAGGACAGGCTAGGGGAAAATCGTATCGCAGGGAGTTGAAGTTGTAATCCCAGGGTGTTAACGGGCTTGCCTGGCTGCTAAATCTGATGCTGTCTCCCCCTGTAAGTTCGCTGGAGTTTGACGGATGGATGTGGAGAAATATTACTTGAATTGTCAGATAACTGTTAGTCACCCAGATTAAAAACAAATTCCATTGACATCGTGTCATACCTTGGGAGCCCAAAACAGATATTGATGTTTTCATCTTGTTGCAGGGAGGAGGGAGATGGGAGCGGGTAAAGTAAGAAATCAAAATCGCCCAGATCGAGCAAGTCTTTTGGCTTTGTTTGAAAAATGACACCACAGCGCAGTGCACCAAGCTGAGGATGAGAGATAACGCAATCCAGCCTATCTCTCTCACTCGCAAATGAAGGGGAGACAAAGACAGCATTATCATAAAAAACCCCCAAACTTCTAATGCCTGCACAGAATTGTAAGCGCAAGTGTAGGAACCAGATTCACCCAGTGGATGCCGCAAGATCCACCCCTCAAAAGGCCCTGACACCAGTGGGATGTGCGGGGGGCTGAGCTCCCCACGTCTAGGGGGGCACAAGGTTCTTTTGCTGGCGTTTGGGCGATGAAGCAGAGGGAGATGCGACACTTGTGCACCGGCACGCGGAGCAAGAGGAGCAGGAGGGAGCTGGACTGGCTCAGCCTGCGGGAGAGAGCTTCGAGGGGGACCTAACAGCCTGCCAGCATCTAGGAGGGGCCATCAAGAAGACAGAGCCAGGCTCTTCACGGCGTCGCACGGCAGGAGGGTGAGAAATAACGGGCATAAGTTGAAAAAAGAGAGATTCAGATTGGATATAAGGAGAAGATTTTGCCCATGAGGACAGCCAGGCAGTGGAGCTGGTTGCTCCAAGAGGCTCTGCTGTCTCCTTGCTTGGAGGTTTTCAAAACAAAGCCCTGAGCAGCCTGGTCTGACCTCAGAGCTGGCCCTGCTTTGAGCGGGAGGTTGGACCAGAGACCTCCTGAGGTCCCTTCCAGCCTGAATTGTCCTATTATTCCTATGACAAATTCACAAGCTGTTTCTGCTCTGTTGAGCTCCATGGTAACTATGCTGATTTACATCCACTGAGGACCTGGTCTTAAGTTTGTAGGTAACTGTTCCAGAATCAACGATAAAATGGGGATGTGTTTTGCACGAATTATTAGGTGGTATGAAGAGGTCCTGAAAGACCTCTTCATGGTATATTTCTACCAGTGGCAAACCAGTAAAATATACTGTATACATCTTGAGGCAACCGAGAGATTTGAAAGGATCTTATCTTTGGTCAGTGTTATGTGGATGTACAGATCTGACTGTATCTTATGCAAACTATAAAGTTCTGAGAGAGGGACTAAACCTTTCTTGACATTGAATTTGGCACCCAAAAGTGTACGTACATGTACGTGTGTGCTTGTGTGGTATATATCCATGTGTGGTGTACACACATTGTAGATGTAGATAGAGATAACATGCACATAAATGTACTTTTTATACAACCTATAAATTATATTATACTACCATTATCGGCTTTGCAAAATCAAGCACTCAAAAATCTCAGTATGTCTCCCTTAAAAGTGGTATGATAAAGTTGTGTACTAAAAGTCATTGGGCTATACCAAGTATAGTGTTATAAATGTTCGTGTGCCTTTTCTGGTTTTTCCCCCCATAGATCACAAGGTATCTGAGCAGACACCATTTGCTCAGTTAACCATTTTGAACTTTTATTTTCTTCTTGTTTGGTGGGTGGCTCCTTTTCTTATTTAGTCATTTTTTTTCAAAACTCCATTTTGAAGTTTGGAACACTAATTTGTTTGTGATACTCTCTGATGATCTTCATATAGTATATCTCTGGCACTAGTAAGTTGATATGCACAGTATCCTAGTGAAGTGATCACAGACACAAGACATACTTCAAACACACAGAGAGGTTACAGTGGCAAGCAACTAATTTGGGGAGGGCTCAGTTTCTTCAGCACAGCCCCACGACTTTGATGTCACCAGATGCTACTAGTGCTCAGCGCTCCTGTAGGTGAGACCTCAAAGTCCCAAGTCAGGGATTCGGTGACTGCCCGGAGGGGACTTGTGCGACTTCTCTGGCTTTCAGCAGGCTCTCCGAGGAGGCAGGGACAGAATCCCTGTCCCAGGCAGCATGTGGCTGTCTCACTGACAGCCTTCTTCACTGTATGCCCTCCAGCAAAGGAGAGGGAGGCGATGCCCTGTACACCACTGACTTGTCCCTGGAGCGGGTTAAACGTGTGCTGAATGGAGCACGGCCCTGGGAAACCAAACAGTGGCTGATCACATAATTAAAAACTTCATTGCCACGCATACTTACAAAGAGTCCAAATTAAGTTTGTGCAGGGGACCTTAGTTCTGGGACTAACTTTTGGTTGCGTGACACAGAACCTCACTAATATGCTTTCTGCGCAGCATGAGTGGGTGTGTGCTTTTAATTTCCTAAGTTTATAAAAAAGTCAAAAGAAGAAGACTGAAATTCCATCCTGGGACATCATATTGATTACAACATGGTTCGTTGCCGCAGTTTGAACCGATACACCACACGAACACTCATCATTTGAGATGGTAGAGAAAAAGATAGCAGGAGTGACCTGTCATCCAAACCAGGCCCTTGTTCACAGATTCACTATATCCTTGGGGAAAGAATGACTTGTTGTTATCCAGTTACCTGAAATCACACTTAACTCAAACCAGGTTAACCTAAAAGGCAAATACACTCATTTATTCATAGCATCCAAAGCAGGCAACAGAGTTACAGAGGTATGTAGACAGATGAAATGAAACAGGAAGGTACGTGGCTGTCTTGGGTAGATGTCCCTCAGCCACCAGACCCAGCAAGTTCAGCCGGGGCTCCAGGTGTCGTGCGTGGCACTCCAGGCACCCGCCTTCCCCGACTTCACCTCAGATCCCCCCTCCCTCACAATCAGCTCACCTCTCTTTCACAATCACGTTAGCTTTTGTGTTCAGGCTTCGCTTTCAGCTCTTCATGGGGTCCAAACAGGTGTCATCATCTGTCATCCTGAAGCTCACACTACTCCTTCCTTTACCAGGAGGCATTCTGGCCGCTCTCTTAAGTAAAATAACTTCATTTTTTTTCCCCTTCTTAGATATGGAAATGCCTCTCTGTTGGCTGAGAATCACCTCCTGCATTTAACTGGCTAGCGAACAACTCTGCTTCAGCAGAGCCCCCCTCCCTGGCTGGCCACTTGGCATTTCTCTGGCCCTCCTTATATATCCTATAGCACTGCATCAGGAGCACACGACACAAACCTCCAGACCAGATAAGTGCATGCAGCTCACTCCAGGCTCTCGCCTGAGATCAGACACAAACAGTAGTTAATCTTGTTGGGATACTGACAGGTTTCTCCGTGTTAGGCTGGGATGACTATGGTGCGATGTGGGGTTTGATTCTCTCGCTAGGCTCCGCCAGTGCTGGGGAAGGGTGACAAGAATGCACAAAGTCTCTCAGTTGAGAAGAGAACAGCAAAGGCTTTTCTTGAGGTGGAATTCAGGTGGCTGTCTCGTGCTATCAAGGAGCCAAGAGACAGCCAAAACCACAAAGGCTGTCAGGCGAGTCCAAAAAAGAAGAATATAGTAGGATTGAAAATAGAATAACTTGTTAAATAATTGAATAGTTCTATTCAATTAGGTGGAAAAAAAAATGTTGTAAACATTTATCTTTCATGTTACCAAAGACAATAGTTCTCATTTTCTGTTAGGGCACAAGGCAAATATCAGTGGAAGCACTACAACATACCACATACAACTCCAGCTACGATGTGAAGCCCAACAAATTCAAGGCTGTTATGCGACTCAAATGTGTGCACTCGAAATGCCTGCCTACACCATGACAACTGCTTTTTCAGGCTAACTCTCTGCCTCCTTTTTGTCTTAGCTTCTTGTTGGAACTAGGCTGAAAATAAAAAGGCAGGCAGCCTACCTTGCCAGATAGCCTTAACTAATGAACACAGCGAACAGAGTAATTTTGCCTTGCTTTCTTCTCAGAGCAAATCTGCAGCATCCCCATAAAGGCTCTGCATTGCTGAAACTAATCAGACCTCAAGAAATTTGGCATCCATTAATCCCTTTGAAGTCTCACAGAGACCCGGGCAATTATCATACAATAGATTTGGCAGGAGAAGTCATTCATATACATCTGGTGCGTGTCACACATCTCATCTTTTTTACAGGAACCAGCCTGAAACCTTCTACTCTGTAAATGGACGTGAGTATTCTGCCATCAACAGTGTCAGGGAGATGTTTCTGTTTAAGCACAGAGTCATCACGCTTAACTTGGGATGCCTGAAAGATCCAAGCTGGAGCTTGTCACTCGGGGCTCTTTGTACAATCATCGGTGGCGGGACGCTGGCACTCCCCCAGGGCAGTTGGTCTGACCTCGCGTTAGACCCCAACGTGAGGACGAGATGAAGTGCCCTCCGCAGGTGCCCGCCTCTGTCCTTCGATTATACAGGGAGTTTGGGTGACTAAGTCAAACTTAGATGTTTGATTTTCAGATGCCTGAGTTACAACAGATGTATCCTGCCTAGACAGGGTATGATTGGAGTGGAACATATAAAATATGTTGGAAGCTGAATAAAGTTTAATGCATTTCCAAATTTGGAGCTTTAAAAGCTGCAATGGTGTCTGTCTCCCTCCCCCAGTAGCAATTCATCTTAAGGTAACACAACTCTTTCTTTTCCATGTTTACGTGCCTTGTCGTTCTATATTCAGGGAGGAACACGTTGGGTTTCTTCCATAGTTAGAAGAATACACGAAAAATAAGCATATTTCTCCTTGTAGCTGAAGTAAAATGGGCTTTGGGAAACAAAATGCCTGACTGCTGGCAAATTCACATTCTCTCCAGGAATTTCGAGGATCATGTTTTATTTTAGATAGAAATGGCTTGGTCAATCAGGGAATGATGCAGTATATTCTTTACTGTACCATTGATACAAATATTAACTGTCACATCACACATTCTAAATGCTGACTGTAATGATAAGTAAATATTGCCTGAGGGACATAGGAGAGGCCTTGGGATATGATGAAATGTTCCAAGTAAAAAATTGAGGACGAATATTAATAATCTCCAAATTACTATTGTTTTTGTACCTCTGGCAATATGTTATCCAGCCGTAGCTGAAGAAAACAGTCATCTCTTTTTATTAAACTGCATGATTTTTGAATATGAGTATTATAAATCTTATTTGAAGAGTTCTCCAGAAGAAAAATTTTGAGCTGCTCTGAGGCATTTTTAAACTATATGTCATTTTGAAGCCAGACAATAACATGGTTTTATAACGGGTCGCATGAGCCTGGTTCAGCCGCGGGAGAAATGCAGGTGCGCGGTAGGTGGGCAGGCACTGACCAGGGGTAGCTTTAGGCAGGAGCGAAGCTCGGTGTGCGGCAACGTGACAGAGAAAGGAGCGAAGCAGCGCAGGGATGGAGAGAGGTGAAATCGTGCCTCTCGCATCCCACCACCAGCACCGAAAGCTGCCCGCTCCATGTCTGGCTGCACCTCCTGGCCTGCAAGGTCCTCCTCCCTGTTCAGGGATGACTGGTGCTTGCATCTCTTCCATGCATCCTTGGATTAGCTACATTCATAAACGTCCCCATAGCATTAACAAAGTATGCACTTGGCAGTCTCTAGAAGTAACAGTGGAGCCACAGGAAAGAAGAATTATAAGCGCTTTCAGGGCTTTAAATCCAGGCTGACAATCAGAGTTTGATGGAACAGAAGTTCTGTAACGGCCAGCCAGCGAGGTAAGCATTCCCCACAACTCAGAAATCATTAATTCAACCAAGAGTAAAGATAGCACCATCTTCCTTCATTATCCCCTAATTTAATTGTCACAGATTAAAGCCTGGCAAATCTGGGCACAGATTCCTGTTGTCAGACTTCAAAGAGAGCTCCTGAAGTCTTCTGCCAGAATCAATGATCATCACCATATCCTTTTCTCACGCAGCATCTGTATCTTCCCTAACGTTAATGAACATTATTTTTGCATGCTTCTGAACAGACTGAAAAATACACTCTTGAATCACATTTCCCATGCGAGGGTAAAAATGAATCCTTCTATATTTGTTATTCTCCTCTAACAAGTATTAAACCACGGTGTGGATACTAATGAGTGACTTGCAGTTGCCCGCCTCTCACTTTAGTTCAGTCCTCAGGAATACTGAAGATGAAATTTCTCAGCTGAAATCATAATACGCTCTATGGATTAAATGTTTCAGACCTGTTCTTACAACAAATAATCAAGCTGTCGAGACTACTTGCTATGCAGACTTGCAGACCTCTTGGGTCACTGTTGCCAAGGAGTAATTTTCTTTAAAGTAGACTCGCTTGTCCATTTTATGAAAAAGGAAAACAGAAATAGTAGGTTTCAAGGAACTTGGTGTGAATGATACACATTAATTTCACATCAATTTGCCTCCTCTATGTGCTTTTTTCAACATGCACCTTAATTGCTAATTACAAAGAGAATTAGGCTCCAGAGCTGAATTAAGGCAGAAAATACCTGGAAGAATTTCTGACGGAGCTATAACTGATGATAACCTTGCTTCCTGAAGTATGTCCATTTTTGTTCTCATAACTACACAATAGTGAAAAGTCAATTACTACCATATTATCATTGTCAAGCAGAGGTCACAGAGATGATTTTCCTGTGTGTGCATATGCATGTGCGAATCGGCGCCAGGGAAGTACAAGATAAATTAATATCTTCACTCTTTACTGCCCAGTTGATATTCCCCTCAGTACTACAGCAAAACTCATGCATCTTTATTCCTTTTCCATCCACTACAACTTTATTTATGGGGTGGCACATTTACTACAGTGCAAAATGCTCAAGGCTGGCTGTAGGCAGATGCTACAAACTAAAAGAGATGTGGTGCATTAGACAAGATGTTATATACCCCTTTCCAAATAACCGATTTCCAAACTAGCATCTGGCTAGTTAAAGGATCCAGTCGTTCAACATGAATCAAACAAAAAGATACATTGGATGCAGGTCACTCATTTCTCACCATTCTGCCCACTAAGTGGGGAGAAGAGAATTATAAAAACTAATATAGAGAAATATAGCAACTGGTACCAGTTGGTCTCATTAGATCACTGTCTTTTTGGGCTCTGTCGTGGTTTGACCCTGGCTGGACGCCAGGTGCCCACCAAAGCCGCTCTATTGCTCCCCTCCTCAGCTGGACAGGGGAGAGAAAATATAACGAAAGGCTCGTGGGTCGAGATAAGGACAGGGAGATCACTCAGCAATTACCGTCATGGGCAAAACAGAATTGACTTGAGGAAAAATTAATTTAATTTATTGCCAATCAAATCAGAGTAGGGTAATGAGAAACAAAACCAAATCTTAAAACACCTTCCCCCCACCCCTCCCTTCTTCCCGGGCTCAACTTCACTCCCAATTCCTCTCCCTCCTCCCCCCGAGCAGGGCAGGGGGACGGGGAATGGGGGTTGCGGTCAGGTCATCACATGTTGTCTCTGCCGCTCCTTCCTCCTCAGGGGGAGGACCCCTCACACTCTTCCCCTGCTCCAGCGTGGGGTCCCTCCCACAGGAGACAGTCCTCCACGGACTTCTCCAGCGTGAGTCCTTCCCATGGGCTGCAGTTCTTCACGAACTGCTCCAGCGTGGGTCCCTTCCATGGGCTGCAGTCCCTCAGGAACAGACTGCTCCAGCGTGGGTGCCCCACGGGGTCACAAGTCCTGCCAGCAAACCTGCTCCAGTGTGGGCTCCTCTGTCTCCCCGGGTCCACAGGTCCTGCCAGGAGCCTGATCCAGCGCGGGCTTCCCACGGCATCACAGCCTCCTTCGGGCATCCATCTGCCCCGGTGTGGGGTCCTCCATGGGCAGCAGGTGGATATCTGCTCCACCTTGGACCTCCGTGGGCTGCAGGGGGACAGCCTGCCTCACCATGGTCTTCTCCACAGGCTGCAGGGGAATCTCTGCTCCGGTGCCTGGAGCACCTCCTCCTCCTCCTTCTTCACTGACCTTGGTGTCTGCAGAGTTGTGCTCACATCTTCTCACTCCTCTCTCTGACGCTATTATCCTGCAGCAGGTTTTTTTCCCCCTTCTTAACTCTGTTATCCCAGAGGCACTACCACCATCGCTGATGGGCTCGGCCTTGGCCAGCGGTGGGTCCGTCTTGGAGCCGGCTGGCATTGGCTGTATCGGACATAGGGGAAGCTTCTAGCAGCTTCTCACAGAAGCCACCCCTCTAGCTCCCCCCGCTACCAAAACCTTGCCACGCAAACCCAGTACAGGCTCCAAACACCAAGACAACCAAATCTCACTTATTCAGCACTTAGCCAACAGAAGCTAGGAAAACTGTCCAGAAACTTTTTAAATTTTCCAGAAGGACATCTATAGCAGCAACAATGAAACTGGAGGAAATCAGCCACCATGCTCCCATCAGAACAGAGATCGCTGGGCTTCTTTAAAGTCACACTTTCTGGGAAAAAGGATTCCTCAGGGGGAAATCAGGAGATCACGAGACCAGAGGATCTGCTCTCCAGAGGCTGCCAGAGTGAGTTTGCCCTTGGGGCATGGTCGAAGGACTGCGGAGGTCAGATATGGTGGGGCAGGCATCCCTGGCAGTTCTCTGGGAGGGACTGTTCTGGTATAAGGGCATGCCATTTCCCCTCAGAGCCTGCTGAAAGCTGGAAAGACCTCTGATATACAACATTTCCAGGAGTTGTGTTTTTCTTGTTTCAAACCCTTTGGTCCATTTCGGAAGAAAGGACTTGGGACCAAACTATAATTCAGTTTCATTTGCTCTCCCCAGAAGGGTTATCTCCCTGCTGGTTTATGACTTCTGAACAACTCATTTGCAAGGCACGGGGTGCTGTTAAAGTTCAGCCAACCCGTGACTTTTTGTCATAAACTTAGAGAGGTGCTGCCAGGGACACAGGGCTGTTGGGGCAGAAGCATGTGGGTAGATCCTGCCCGTCAAAGGGGAGACACCCTAGGTAATTCATCATCAACTCGAGCAGCCCGGTGCCACAGACTAATGCAAGCACTGGGAACCTAGCATGATGCAAAACCAGCAGCAAATATAAGCACGCGTATTTCAAAAGGGATTTAAAGCATATATAGACAATGCAAATGTCTGCAGCGAAATGACAAGTGTTCCTATACAAGGAACAGAAACCCTCAAAGTTTATCATATAAGATAAACACCCATGCCCTGGAGTTACAGAGAGTTTCCCTATGGTAGGTCTTTCCATAGTGGTCTGTTATGTGGCTGCTTATACTTCTGAGGTTCAGCTTGCCATCAGCATGATCCTCTGTCATTTTTACATGTGAACAAGCAATAATGTGCAGATTTCATACGCTCCCAATAGGAGTAGTCATTAAGCTCAGGATCCACCTTTAGTTCTCATTCTTCCTCAGGTGTTCATGGTTCTGCAAGAAATATATGAAAAAAAAAAACCCTGATAATGATATTGCAAATGTGAATTAAAAATCCTTACAGCCAGACGGAATATTTGGAAGTGTTAAAAAAGCTGGATAATGGTAAGAAAAGAAACCAACAGGTCCTTCCTCTGTCTCAGCTTCTAATGTCCACCTAACAATTTTTACCCTGACCTACATTTTCTACAAGTAAATATAGTCACTGGCATTTTATCACCAAAATAGACATATTCAGAGATGACAGGAAGTCTGAGTATGATTCAGTTAGATAAGGCAGTCAGTCAAGGCCATGGGAAACCAGATATTCACTAGAATGACTCATAAAACTGCTTGATAAGGTGGGAAGCACAAATAACCTGCCCCTGGTAACCCATAGCAGCCGAACAGGATCTCTGCCCTCAGCTCAAAATTATCACAATTAAAATATTTGTTTGTAAGGAAAAAAAAGTGGGTTTGAAATGAGGATACTCCAGAGAGAGGATTCTTTCAGCGCATTCTGAAGGGAAAAAATGCAAGAAAAATTACAGTTCCTTTTTTTCAAAAGCTTCCGTACTTTCCCACTGCAGTCTGTTGAGATTGTGTGAGACCAAGCAGCTGGTTACCTCAAATTCAGTGTTCAGCCCTGCGGAAGAGTACATTGTAAGAGCTGCCTCATTCCTTGCCTGAGCGCAGTTTATTAGCTAAGACTATTTTCAAACACAGGTATGAGCATTGCCCTTAGGGCTGAGTTGTGATACAAGGCTCTTGGGAAAATGAATAAATAAATAAATAAATAAATAAAAGGCTGGCGCAGGACGGAGCCGTTGCAGAGTGTCTCAGGAAAGGAACTGTGGGCGCTCCAGGAGCTGGTTTCTCTCCACGGCTCCCTGGCTCTCCTCCGCAGAGGTCTACTTCATAGTTTACTGTCCCCTTTACAGCTCAGACCAGTGGATGTATTTGTGGGGATCATTCCCCACCCACTGATACTGGGATGTGCCTGACGACACTTGATATCTGTTACTTTATGGAAGTATAATAGGGAGGAAATGACCTAACCTAGTGCCATCCCAGGGAATGATTAAGCCTTAAATATCAGTGGAAACAGTAAGAAAATCATACGCTCCAGCGTTGCTTAGTTATGGACTTATTGGGAAGAGCAGAGGGCTCAGACCTTCATGATGCTGAAGGTCTCCTCTGAGAAGCTGAGAGCCCTTGACTTCCCCTGCTTCACTGCTCCCGGCCCATCAGCAGAGTGATGAGTGCGGCACTTGGCAGAGCTCTGAGCCATATTACAGGAACGGTTGCCAGGAAAAGTTTTCTTCCCCTGTGGCTATCATAAGGCTGAGCGTATTTTGCCAAGGGACAGAGAGGATTTATCTCGGGGCAATCAGAAATACTCCTGTTGGACTATAGACTTCACCCACCGGGATTTACACATGCGGTGAGCGCTGTTCAGGGACCAGAGGTTGTGCCAATAAACAGAGTGAAGGCTCCTCCAGGCTGGCCTGGGACTGCCACATCCGCTCTTGCAGGCGCTGACGACGAAGAGGCTGGCATGGAGCGAAGGACAGCCTCAGCAAAGACTCGGCGAGGACGGGGTGGAGGAGAAGAGGTGCATTTCGCCTGCCGTGCTGCATGTTCATGAGAGCTGACAGCAAGCAGCATTCCTGCTCATTCTGCGATGGCTGGCTGGGGCAGAAAATACATAGTGCAGCTCCTCACTGAAGTACTTGATGGCCGCTGCGCTCCGTCTTGTCGGTGAGGGCGTTTGCAGTTAGGATTCTAGTGACACGATTTCAGTTTTGGGATCTGACCCGCCTTCTCCTTCAGTTAATAATGCAACGCCCATTGACTTCAGAGGCTGCAGTATCGCACTCCCGACGACGTAGTTATTACACAAAAGATCTTTGACCAGAAAGTAGGCAGGCAACAACTTTCCTTCCGGGATAATCACTGCAGTTAGTAAGGAGATGAAAACTGTGTTAGTAAACTTTTCTCTCTGTGTTAGTTTTTTTCTTTTTCCTGTTTTTGCAAGCACAAATGGAATCTCCAGGTCACGGTGATCGCTGAGGAAACAACCAACTTCCTTGAAAAGAGAAGGTGCAGATTTACAGAACGAGTGTGGTTTGACTTATGGGCTAGCATGGTGCCTGCCAGACCTACATTGGATGAGGTTGCAAACCCACCTTCAGTGTCTTTTCCAGAGTCCTTTAGGCAATCTTTGTAAGCGATTTCAGTCGCTATCTAGATCTGAGGCTGAACAAAGTCATGCGTCGCAGCCCCAGGTGCTGGAGGGGGTGAGTCCTGCTCGCTGAGGACCGATTACCTCCTCCCTCTTACCCAGCACTGCCTACTGCACAACTAGAAGGCTACGAGGTGAAGGCGACGTCCAATGCTGGCTGCTAAAAGGCGGTGGAGAGGGAGGGAATTCACACCGTCGAAAACTTTTGCTCTTTTTTTTCCTGCGGCACCTCTTTGCAGAGGCTTGCATTAGAAAGTTGAGTAAACTGCCTCTGAGCAGCCCCTTGTGCAGAGCGAGAGCAGTCATGAGCTAGCGTGGCCTTCTTTATTGAAAGACTTATTTCCGACCCAGAGAGAGGAGCAATTTCTGCTGCAGCATATCCCGATGAGCTCACCGTGCTTCCTTAAATTCCTTTTTCTGGGTAGAGTCCTGTGGGAAGAATATGTAAAGTTCCACAGCCTCAGCTCTGCAGTTTTATTACAGCTAAGTCAAAACGCTGTGGTGCCAATTCTCTTACATTTTTGCTAATTGTTAAAGGAAATATCTTAATTGTGTAGCAGAACGTGCAAGCGTAACATATGACTTATTATCGAGAACCCGATTTTTTTATGCATCGTAAAACTCCATCTGTCCCATCATCTGGAGTTGGCTACTACTCCTCTAACACACAAATGCAGATCAAGAATAATAAGTTTTAAATATCCAGTGTATTAACCAAAGCAGGGACTGATTTTATTTAACAGAAAGTATTGGAATAGCAGAGTCATTGCTGTGCTGTAAGTATTAATGAGGGTAGTACGCAGGAGTTTCTGCTCCTGACATCAGGTAACTTAATCCCCAAATTTGTGAAACTGTGGCCTGTTCTTATGGGTTGCGTAAGGAGCTAGGTCCATGGGACTTTTTACTACCTTTGGAGGGAAAATGGCTCGTTTTTCCCTAACCACTGCTGATAATGGAAGGGTGTTAGCGCGTAAGGCTGCTCTGGCGTACGTTGGCAGAAATTGTTTTCCCCAGCTCAAGGCTTCTGACCTAATAAGCACCGTGACTTCACGGCACGTGGGAAACGTGCTTTGCGACGAGGCAGCCTGTCCTCTGCTCGCTGGCAGGGCACGCCAGGTCTGCACAGCGCCCACCGCGGCGCTTCTTGCTGCCTGCCGCCGCGGCGTGGACCCGGCCCCTGTTCTGGTGCATTAAAAACCGTGTTGACTATCATTCTCAGTGACTTCTAATGTTACATTTTTAGCAACGTAAACTCATTTATTACACGCAGATTTTTGATCGGTCATTAAGTCCAAGTCATCACGACTTAGATAAGCAAAGGAGCAAAGTGTACGCTGGATAATTTAGCTCTGACGCAGCAAAACCATGTAACTTTGTTCATCTGTGTTCACAGTTAAGGCTTGAAGACAAGCACACGCTTAAATGCTGAACTGAACAGCTGTATTCTCAGTCAGGCGCGTTGTATGGATTAGGCCTTTCTTAAGGAAAAGAAAGCAAAACTCATCGTTGAAAACTTGGCCTCTCCTGTTCTTTCCAGCAAACTTGTGGTGTGGTGATGAGTGTGAGATAGAGTCAACAGCATCTGCAGAAGACAAGCAGGATGATAACAGTGGCCCGTGAAGAAATACAAAATATTTCACTTGTTAATTTTTTTACATACGATGTAAATCTCTAGAGTAAAGCAAGAGTGTTAAACAATAATGTTCATTCCTAGATCTGATCATCTCTCATAGAATTCAGAGAATTTTTTTAAAGAATATGATCAATAACTTTAGAAAATAATTTAATTAGGAATTTCTTTAATGGATATTTTCCACTCATTTTATATGGAGCAGATTCAGCTCTATGGTAATGAAATCAGTCTGAGAAGACCTATGGGATAATAACAGGACTAAGTACAACTATATATTATATAAATCGTAGATTTTTAGAAGGACTCTACATGGGCAGAGTAAAATGTACTTTGATGCTCCAATAGCAAAAAAATAAAACACCCCCTTATTTTTATTAGGACTGCCACAAAAATAGCCAAAATAGTGCCCCCTCGAGGGACTTCTGCTGGAGGAAGAGGCCAGGCTCCGATTTTCTACCCAGTCCTGGTGGTTACGAGGGCTCCGCTCCCTTCCCCAGCTCCCCCCAGCCTGAGGAGTTTGCGCGCGAGTCTCCCACCGGAGGCAGCCCAAGACTTTCTGTCGAGGCAGAAAAATCCACGTGGGTTATGAATTCTGCTGCCTTCAGCGTTAAACACCCTTATGTTGCAAAGAAAACAAGTGCGAGCATCTCCCACAATGTGTGGGTCGGATCCAGTCCCTGGACTGTTCCCGGTACATGGAAGAGATGACCGGGGATACTTTAGGAGAGGCGCAGGGGAGGGGGCAGAGGGGACCTCTTGTCTCTGCGTCCTCCCAGCACCACCTTGCTCTCACAGGGCGGCTGTGGGCATGCCTGGCAGTGGTGCTGGGGGGCTGCGAGGGGCAAAAATTACAGACGTGGGTGAGCCAGTCACTTATGTGTATCCCTGTACAACAAGACTATATACAGAACAACAAGCTATTGGGACAGAAGTGATGTAGGTGGTATAAATATTTTTTCCTTGAAGACCAAATAGAAAAGATACAGATTCCAAAGCTGGCAAGGAGAAATGAACTCATTTTCCCCCAAAGGAAGCAAGGATGCATCATGCATGAAGGGTGCAAATTCCTAGGCGGTATGAGGTCCTAGTTACCATAAAGTAATTCACTTCAGTGCAGTTGTGCTGCTATTTGAGACAGTTTCTCCACCACTGGGAACTACCCAGGTGACCAGACAGGCTCACTGTGGCAGGGGTGCCCCAACCTCTCATGTTGTACCAGTCTGTACCAAAAGATGGAGGAAGGACCTTCGACGGGAGAAGAGCAAAGAATCATCGGCTTCCATTAGCATCCAAACACAGCTGCATGTGGCCCACCCACCAGCTCCGTGCCCTGCTGAGCTGTAGGGCTTCTCGGGACAATCCCAGCCACCCACTCGAATTTCAAAACATAAGAACTGAACTGTCAAACAGTCTCAAGTTTAATGGCAACGATATTATCGCCACACAACGATATAGCGAGGATTTGCAGGGACAAAAGAAAGGCAAAGCGAACTCAGGAAGACCGTATAAATAACCACTTGGGTGCAATGAAACCATGGATGCAGTCGGCTCCTGCCGCACCGTTGGCCAAGTCACTCACGGCTGCCCCTGGATTAAGAGCAGCTGGGATCTGTAATCCAGTGTAACTCTCACAGTCTCTCCCTGCCGGGGTCAGCCGAGGACTGCAGCTGCTGGGGAATCACAGGAGGGATCACCAGGGTAATTCTTCCTCCTTCCTCCTCTCCTTGTTTGCTCTGGCTGGCGGTGCACAGAGCAGGGGCAGGTCTGTATTCCTGCACGCTTCCAGCTCTGCTCGGCGGTGCGTGTTTGGGGAAATTAACCCAGGAATCAGAAGTGCAGAGGGAATCATAGAATAGTTTGGGTTGGAAGGGACCTTTAAAGGTCATCTAGTCCAACTCTCTTGCAATAAGCAGGGACATCCTCAACTAGATCAGGTTACCCAGAGCCCCATCCAGCCTCACCTTGAATGTTTCCAGGGATGGGGCATCTCCCACCTCTCTGGGCAACCTGCTCCAGTGCTTCACCACCCTCATTGTGAAAAACTTCTTCCTTATGTCTAGTCTAAATCTCCCCTCCTTTAGTTTAAAACCATTACCCCTTGTCCTGTCACAACAGACCCTGCTAAAAAGTTTGTCCCATCTTTCCTATAAGCCCCCTTTAAGTATTGAAAGGCTGCAATAAGGTCTCCCCGGAGCCGTCTCTTCTCCAGGCTGAGCAAGCCCAACTCCCTCAGCCTGTCTTCACAGGAGAGGTGCTCCAGCCCTCTGATCATCTTTGTGGCCTCCTCTGGACCCGCTCCAGCAGGTCCATGTCTTTCCTGTGCTGAGGGCCCCAGAGCTGGAGGCAGGACTCCAGGTGGGGTCTCACCAGAGCAGAGCAGAGGGGCAGAATCCCCTCCCTCGACCTGCTGGCCGCGCTGCTTTTGATGCAGCCCAGGATACGGTTGGCCTTCTGGGCTGTGAGCGCACATTGCTGGCTCATGTCCAGCTTTTCATCCACCACTACCCCCAAGTCCTTCTCGGCAGGGCTGCTCTCGATCCCTACATCCCCCAGCCTGCAACCAAGATTTGAACTGCTCCAGAAGTCCTTGCCTAGGTGGGAAAACTGTGACCTGCCACACTCCCTTCCTTTCCCTGCTGTGAGCTTAGCAAGAGCAGGCTGTTCCCTCAGCTGAACTGACACTGTTCTGTCAGGTTTGGAGCTGTTTGATCATGTACACTAGTGTCCTTAGGATGCGCCTAAAGACTGCTCTTTACTTGTGACTCAGAGGAAAAAGTATGCATTTGAGGGACTATAATGTTCTTGGTATTAAATCTGGGTTATTTTTGATGGAGTGAAAAGCTTGCTATAAATTTGAGCAGAAACTGGATTTGACCAGTTGGTCCACACCACAAACACATCTATGTGGAAATTCCCAAATGCAACAGCATCCCTACAGAGGGAAATATAAGCAGCAAAGAAACATTCGCAGTGGATGGAAAAAAACAAAATGCAGCTTCCTAATTTTAAGGTAAGCTCAGTGCTAGCCCTAATATAAGAGTTGCCCATAGCAAGTTGGGTTTTTATCTGTTATTGAGAATAACTGGAGCACTGTAGTGCCAAATCCCATCTTTCCCCCTGGAGGAACCAAGCAGCCCTTACAGGACTACCCTAATGGAGAGGGCAAGTTTGCAGTTCAAAATCTGCCTCGACTTGTGTGATAGGCTTTTACGTTTTCTGCTTTCTGCCGATGCCGCTGTGCTGCGCTGCACTGCGCAGAATGAAAGAGGCAATTTAATATGGCGTTAAGCAGTGCACTGCCTGCAGAGCCCGTAGGGATGGTTTCATAGGGGTGCTTCTGTGGAAGTGAGCCAAAATTAAGGCAAAATGTTATGCTGCAGCACAGATCCTGCCCGGTACCCTGCCTCCAGCTGCCTCTCACAGGGTGAATCTGCTGGAATTGCGCAGGTGAGGTGGATGGAGCTTTCTCTGATGTGCCGGAATAAATTTTCAAGCGTTATTTTCCCAGTCTGCCCTTTCTCCCTTCCAAAAGGAATCAGCAAGCACCAGGGCTGCAGCTTAGCGCAACTGTGCTCAGCTGTCAGCACTGGTTTTCCTGCGGGCTCAGGATTGTAGGCAGGGCTTTCGTTTTCGTGAGAAAAACAGAGGTGCTTCGATTTTAGAGAGACCTTGGCACTGACTGCCCAGCTCGACCCTTTGCGGAGAGATGATCCTGCTCTACTTGGAAAGAGGAAAAGCACGAATGCTTCATCGATTTCGGGCCTGCTATATGCATTCCAATTTTGGTTGCCCCCGCGGCTGTCCCAAGTCTCATCTTGGATAGGTCTTTTTTTTGCAAAAGGAAAAAGCATCAGGAGTGACTGTCAAAACAAGGCAGAGTTTTGCCTGCAGGAAGATGAGTGATGTTGCTGCAACCCACAGTCTGAATGCTATGTGAAATGCCAGTTAAAATAGAATTGTTTGCATAAAATAAAGCACAAAGTTTTCCTAAAGCCTGATGTTATTTACAAATAAATAGTCCCTGAATGATAAACCCTGGGCACATATAATTTGTAAAACGACAAAAAAGTCAAATGATCACACAAGCTTATTTTCTACAGCGGATTTTTGGCTTGCTCACTGTCCCGACTATTAAATAGCACCTCTGTGTTTCTGAATGTTATCAACAACTACTGTTTCCTTGACAAAACCATGAGAGAGAAATAAATCTCATAAAGAGATTGCTAGGCAGCTGTTCGCCAATGGCTAAATGCTTGCAAGAGTTACACAGTATTATCTCTGTGTTCGTGCAGCTCAGCACTTGACTAGGAATCAGGGGATCTCAGCTCAGCTTCTCCAGACCACCTGGCTGCCCTGCAAATTTTGGTGCATTTACCAGCATTAGATCCCTTTCTAAATGAGTTACAAAACCCAAATCCTTCTGCATCAGTGAAGAAAAAGACCCAGGACCCTTAACGGTTAATATACAAGTGCCTTTCTATATAATAAATGAATACATTTTATTTGGTAGAAAACTCTGTATGCCTACCACGGAAAGCTGCTACACAATTTCTGCTGTCGTGAAGCAGCTCTTCCCTCCTACTATCCAGCAAATGCATGGAAACAAGTATAATAGGGCATCTGGGGGGGGGGGTTGGTACCACTCAAGAAAAATGCCGGCAGAGCTTTGGCGATGCCAGCGGTCCAGCCGAACTGGAGAGCAGCAGCAAGCGTGAATGCGCCCGTGCTGCCCGACTGCGGCGTCATGCAAATGCAGGGACACAGCAGGGTGCTCAGCCCACCTCCGACGGCCACTAGCCAAGGTAGCCCCACTGACACCAGGGACACTAACAGCAAATCAGCCTCACCACGCAACGGGGAGCAGAACCATGCCTGAAGGGGATGGCCAATCTTTGGGTACCCTGGGCAGCCCCGCTGGCCGCAGCTGCAGTCCCACCGTCACCTCGCTCAGCATCACTGCCGACTCGTGTGAGCTGAATGTGTTTGTCAAACCGCAGCCGGAGATACTACACGACGGGTGATCGCCTGGGGCTCAGCTTCTCCATCACTCCACGATGACCCAAGCCTGTGCTGCTGCCGGTGGGGCCGTGCATCCCTGCCCTATCCCTCGTGTCAGCACCAGCGCTCAGGCAGCCGGCGGGGACCCCCACGCAGAAACACACGCCGCTCGCTGTGCAGCCCCCCATCGCTGGTGAGGGGGCCCAGGGAGAGCACGTGGCCAGCGAAAGCAGGACAGTTGCAGCACATTTGTGGGGGGGTCATGAAATTGCCTCTGCTGCAGCTCTCATTGTGAATCTAATGATGGCCGTGATTCACCTGGATCTACAATGGTAGTTTGGGATGGTCTGCCTGGGCACGCTCTGAATCCCCACCTCCAGCAAATTTAAAAAGCAGACCATACAAACCTCTTTTAAGAAGGATTAGGGTGGAGCTGACCCTGTCTTGGAACTAGAAGGGAGGCTGGATGTCTCTCCCAGCCATGCCTTCTATGCTGGGGTCCACCAAAATGTTCATATAGACAGGCAATAAAATCACTGTACAAATAACTGTGGTGTGTTACTGTTCCCTTAAAAGCAGAGCTGTAAGAGAAGACTTAAACAAAGCAGATTTGGGTTAATCAAGTGAAGCTATGCCAGTCTCATGCTTGACATATGCATGCACTCAGGCATGACTCACCCTTCAAACAATGATTCATCATTAGTTTTTCTTGTGGGTTTGTATGTCTTTTGTCCATCCTCGTTACAGTCTTTTGCCATCATCTCACAAGTGCAGTGATGATTAAAACAACATTAAAATTAGACTTCTAATTGGGGCCTGCTCTGTGGCACGTGTGGTGAAGGGCAGAGAGGTCGCGTGCCTTTTGTTCCGATGAGAAACGGGGAAGCAGGCTGTAGGTGATAATTTTGAATGGGGGAAGGAGGGAAGGAAAGGGGCTGAGGAGACTGTAAAAGTGTTGATTCTGGAAGGACAATATTGCCAAGCAATGTGATCGTACATTTGGTTACTGCATAAGGAGCTGCAGCAGTTTGGTGAGCTTGAGAGGAGTGATGAAAACCCCCATGACCCGCATAAAGGCATTCTACATTTTGCACTATATTTTCTTTGCACCAGCACGAGTTTGAAGAGCTGAGTCGTGCAGCTGACCTCCAGCCCCATGGCTCAGCACAGAGCTCAGCAGGCTGTTTTCCCAGGACATTTTCTGCAGGTCAGGGCAGGACGCTGCTTAGACCACGGCCTTGGCTTCTCCTTTTGGGGTTGGCAACTTTCTCCCCTGCAGGAGCAAAGGCTCTGCAGTCTCTGCTCACCAGGACCATCGCTATGAGGTGTCGTTGCCCTTCTCTTGTAAACGTGCGTGTGCGAGTGCAAGGCATACCTTCTGCACGCACGGTGCCCAGACATATGCCAGATAAGACAGTGCTGGGTAGCTTGAAGCGCCTGGCTCATTCCTTGCCCTGTACCGCACGGCGTACAGCCTCCCGTGCCGCGCATGCAAGGGAGGAGCAAGGAGCCTTCCAGGAAGCTGGCGAGAGGCTGTGCTGGGAACAAGCAGCTCCTCCAGGCCACCTTATCACTTGCAAAAGAAACTACCCTCTGCCAAATTGTTCGGTAATCCTCCACATGCCATTCAGCGGTAGTAAACAGAATAGACTACTACATCTCCTAGTAGGGAAGATACGAAATGAAACTATTTTCTTTTTAGACAGACCCTGCAGCCCAGTGTTTTAACCATTGGTCCAAGTGAAACCAAGTGAAATTTGGCCAGAAGAGTGAGGATCACACGAAAAGAAAGAAAATAAAACTCTCTTCTTATTTCAAGCAGCCAGGTCTGTTTGTGTAAGCAGAGGGTAAGAGTTTACAGTGGATTACAGGTCATCATTCGTAATGGCATTTGCTCTTAAACGGTTACCAGCTTTATTATCTGCACCCATTAAAAGCGGATTTGAAGGAAGGGATATTAACAGCAATGCCAGACTGTACATATGTTTCGTTTCATACTGTACAGTTCTAAAGAGAGAAATGAGCTCAGTAATAAGGTTTTTTTTAATCCAACTACATTTAATAATATTTTAAAACTGTTACATGCCCTGTTTCCTTTTGTCCCACCTGCTTCTTTTTTCCACTTCATTTTCTTTTGCTCCCTATTACAGTTTATGCCTCTGCTTTTGTGTGTCAAGCTTGTAATGTATTTCTTTAACGTGTTTCTTCAGATTCCAGTACTTTCCCCGCTTCAGAATCAGCCTGCTGTCATCTCTTTCTCTGCAAGGAAGTCTCCTCTTTCTGATTGTGGCTTTCTTTAGCTCCTTGTTCCCCATTTCTTTCCTATTTAATACATTGCTAAGACTTCCTTTTTCTTCCCTTTGTTGTACGTCTCTCTTAAGGTAGTGCTCCTCTTCTCTTTCCCATCTCCACTCGCTCCCTCATTTACTTGCTCTTTCAAATGCTCAGGGCTTCTCCCCTTTGTTCTCTGCTTTCCATCCCTTCCACTCTTCACCTCTCCTTGTTCTCTCCTCACCACAGTCTCTCCTCTCCCTTTTCTCACCCTCCTCGCGTCTCTTCAGCATCGCACACACTTTTCTGCCCATTTCCCTACTTTTTCTTCTCCTTCAAGGAGATGATCAAAGCCTGAACACTCCTTTTCTGACTCCCCGGGGGCTGTTGGGGAATTTATCTCTGTTTCCAGAAGACCCAAAAAAAGGAATATCAGGAGAGCTGGTGGGATCTTCTTTGTATTGCCCAGGACCCTGGGGGAGGATAAAACCTTGTGACTTGCTGAGATAGTTTCTTCTCTAGGCCTGTGGTCTCTGTGAGCGAGGGCAAAGGCTTCTCTGGGATCACCCCACAGCCTCAGCAAGTGTCCCTCTTCACCAGTCCGACGGGGATCTACCCCGGGCCCTCTCCTCCACCCTTCCCAGCCGGAGGGGTCGGGCAGTGGGACACGGCAGGGACAGTACGTCCACCGCTTGCTTTGTGACTCTTGGTGCAAGGGATGCCCTGCCTTCCCCTCGGCACGGGCAAGCAGCAAAGCTGCTCCGCGTGGCCGGGGAGGCAGAGGGCAGGCAGGGCAGGACGGGGTCGGACCCCTCGCCCCATGTGCCACCTCCAGGTGACTGTCGATGCTCCAGCCTCGTCATCTGAGGAGACCTCAGACATTGCCTTGTGTTTCTGTAACCGAGATTTCAAAATAAAACCAGCAGGTGTCTGGATGGCAAGGTCCTGGGAAGCAGATATGGGCTCCTGTTGATTGTGTCGTGCAGCACCGCAAACACACAGGACATCATAAACAAGTTTTGGAAGTGTTTCTGTAACAATAGTAAGTAGTAATAAACAGAAAAGTAATTACTTATCACTGCCATGCTGCTAAAGAAATTAATCTGAAAGCGCCAGAAGGGACTGAAGAGCAGGAGGGGTAGAAGATGAAACGAGGCTGTGGAGAAGGGAGGCGGCAGAGGAGATCAGAGGCGCAGGGCACCGGCAGAAGGGCCTCATCACACCCCGCGCGCCCTCCGAAATGCTGCCTAGGAGAGCGCTCCCGTTCAGCCAACGCGTATAAGCAAAGGCTGAGCAATTACCGCAGGACCGAGCCAAGTGTGCCATGAAATTTAATTAAGGTCAACAGGCTCTGGTGTCTGGTGGGGCCTGAAGAGAGCCCTTTCACTGCCTGTGCAAACCAGCCTGCCATTATCAGTGTCCCGGCGCAAACAGCCCATTAAAAGTCACTGGAAATGCTCCCGTCTCCTCGGTGGCTTTCTGTCAGGCCTAGAGTGAATATTACAAATTAAGCAGAAACACGCAACAAGATTCCCCGCAGACTCTTAATTAGCCTTCGCGCGGTGGCATTTCTCATCTGCAGATCTGCTAGCCGTGGCAGAGGTGCCGTGAGGGGGGGGATGCCGAAAACAGCCTTTCGCAGGGCTGGCGTGGCGGCACGGCTCGCGGCGAGCGGGGGACCCCCAGGCGCCATGCTCTCCGTCTGCCGGCGACCACGACACCCCTGCGTGTTTTATGGCAATGCAGCAAGGACGGGCAGCGACAGGGCATCATCCCCACCTCCAAAATAACTCTGGTGCTGCCACCTGGGAGCAGATCCCATGGCTGGCTCGGTGGGAGCAGGAGCAGCGTGGAGGACCGGGCCGCCCTGCGCCTGCAACATCCTTCCCGCACAGGGAGAGCTGCAGCCGCTGCTCCCCGAGCCATCGGTGCTGCCTGCGGAGGGGCAGGGTCCGCTCCCTCGGCCCCCCCTTTCCCGCGCCCACCGCCCGCTCCCAGACCGGGCACGGTGGGCAGCCTGGAGCCCGTCCAGCTCGGCACACAGCACCACGGAGGTGAGCAGACAGCGAGACAGGTCAGACAGCTGAAGGAGAAAAGCCAGGTTCTTCAGTCTTTTTAACTTATAGGATCAATATTTGTGTAATATTCATGTCGTAGGACGAAATATTTGCTATAGGATTAAATATTTCTGTGCCGCTCCAGTGACTTCACTGGCCTCCAGCGCCTGGGGCTGCCGGTAATGAGCTGGAGTCACATACCAAACTGAATTATTATTGCTAACACGTTTAGATGCAGCCTCATACCTGATGAATGACACCTGCTGTGAAAAATGAGTGATGCTATTTTTGGAAGGTATTTATCTGGTGTTTGGAGGGTAGCTTTAGACATACGCAATTCATATGCATTTCTTTAGGTAGGATAACGATCCTTACATTATCATATTCAATGAAAGCATGTCTACAAGTATGTGTTCTGTATGTGCTGTATGTGTGCAAAATGTGTATCCTAGATACCTAATGGCAATGGCAGATCCAAGCTGTAAATAAACTGATAAGTCAAATGTGTGTTATTGGGCCCAAATCTCTACAATCAGTAGGAGCTTAGTCTGGAAAGGAGTGCAAGATTGGATCAACCGTAGTAAAGACAAACATTATTATTTCCTTTTTGGAGATTAAAGCAATATTACAGATTTAAAATTGGATGACATTTTGCACACCATTTGGAAAATCAAGTTACAGATTTGCCAAGGCACTTTCAGCTTAAAACTGCCTTATGGAAAAGTTCTTCATCTTTCTTTTGAAAACTGCAGGTACATTGCCCCTCGCCCTCCCTCCTTCTACTGCCCTCGCGCCTTCTAATCATGCTCCACAAGTAAAACAAAATAAACTGATAAAATATTTATGGACAATATTTACATCAGCAGGGGTTTTTATTGGTATTTTTTCACTTTTCCTGACTTGCAGGTGAAAGTGGGAATTATTAAGGGGCACAAGTGTGTTTGCATAGTTGTTCTGCTTGACCCCTATTGATACAGACATTACCTGGGCAGTATTTAGAGTAGGTTTGAAGCAGGATTATAACCGTGGCTTTTGCGATTTCTCTTCTCTTGAGACACCACCTTGTTCCCAGGAGTGTCACTTGCACGTTCAAAACAAACCAGCGAAAACCCCTTCCTCTCTTTCTCCCGAGAAAAAAAAACAACCAAAATTTCCCAACAGCCCAGTTTGGGTTGTCCCAAGGTTTCGTGACAGGCGCTTGCGGTGCCGCCGCTGGAAACGCCAGCGGTGCTGCCGTCAGCAGCGTTCTGCTCAAGGATGGGCCCGGGAAAACGATGAGACCTGCAGCATTCAATGGGCGCTGCAGGCTGGCAGGCCTAGGAGTCAAAGCTAGAGCAACACCAAAGACTAGCCTGATTCCTAAACCTCCCCTTGCATTTGCCCTTTTCTGCCTCTGTCCCGGTGTGGCTGAAAAGCAGGGTATTTCCCGGGCAGGTACCTGTGCCCAAGGCTGTCTCCTAGGAGCAGCCGGCGCCGTGACAAGCCAGGTCTGGGTGCAACACTCGGGCTCCTCTGTCCCTCTGTCCCCGGGGCGCAGCAGAGCCCCCCCACCCTGGGGACAGGAGGGAGGGACCCGTGCCTCGGCTCGGTGCCATGCCTCCCTGGCTAGAGCTGCCTGTCGGCTGCAGTGCCGGGAGCAGGCAGAGTCCCTTTGCCCGTAACGCCGTGTACAGGCGCGTGCTTAGATCACCTGCCTGAGCACAAAGCGCTCGCATCCTAATCACAGCCCGTATCGCTACGCCTCGCAAACCGTGGGTTTATGCCCAGCATCTTACTTGGTAGCCTACTTCGTCTGAGTTAGAGTGGTTCACGGGCTGACGTTCATCAACGCGCTTTTGAGATGCACATGGTACTCTTGCAAATGTGGTTTCATTTTTTCCCTCTAAAAGGGAGGCTCTTATTCCCAGTTTTTTTCATCAACATAGCTCAAGACAATCACTTTCCTCCTCTTAATTAGCAAATTGCTTATCAGCAAAGCAAAAACGATTTTACCCAATTTTCTTTCACAATTTCTTCTTCTCAGCTTCCAAACTAAATACCTTGCTTCACAAAACTCTTTTTCACAATACCATAATGGTGTATTATGGGATCTCAGATTTCTCTAAACAGCCTTAGGTGCTTAACGCATATATTCTTTAAATAGTGTGATTTTACTCCTCACAGTGGGAAGCAGGCATCATTCATAAAGTTCATATTTCCTCAGGAGATCAGCACTGACTGATGCTCTGCACAATTAAGCATTTTAATTGTATATATGAAATGTTGAACCAGGAGCTTTTTCCAGACCGGGTCATGCTCTGAAAAACTGTAAGAAAGGCAGGTGCTTCAGTAAGCTAATTTCTTTAAAATGGTTCATTTCCTCATCCCACTCAAAAATTATCGTATAATATAGCGTGTCCCAAAAGAAAGGGTTCAGTGAAAAGCTGTGATTCAGTGATAGATTGAACACATGCACAGAGCCAGCAGTCATGTGGGAAAAACAGAGCTTTTACACTCGCACCCAGAATTTGAGATCCCAAGTTTTTCTTCAGAGATGATGAAGAATCTGTGTTCTACAGGAAATTGAGTTGTCTGTAATTTATGCTGTGTTTATTGGTTCTAATTTCTCATGCTCATCTATCAGTTTCCAACCTTCCTCTCAGTAATCTGCATTCAATTTTTCAGTCCATATTCCTGTTGACTGTTGAAATTATCTCTTGTAAGTACTGCTCAGTAGATCTATTAAATACGTTAAAAGTATTAACTGTAAAATTCACCTGAAATTCTTCCAGTTAATTTCCCCAGGTTGCGTTAAGTAATGTGTGAATAATAAAACAACAGAAATAGTGCATCTTGTCCTTATTTTATCACTGAATAGCACATTTACCTACCAAAATGACCTAAAATAAGTAGACCTTCCGCAGCATATGAACCAAGACATGTACACCCTCCATCTAGAATTACAAGTTAATGATGATTAGGGTTGTGCATTTTATTATGGCTGTATGAAAACTTGCTGTTAAACATGATATCCTGTAATGACTGACACTTGTTAAGGCTTTAAGCCAATGTGAATTATATACAAGCTTTATCTAAACTAGTGGTTTGCAATACCCATTTACAAATATTTCTCATTTCCTCATTCCTTAGAAACGAAAACTGAAGATACCTCTAGTAATGCATTCACCTTGAGGGGGGGTTGTGAATGGGTAAGGATTTCATACCTTGGATCTCACGTGAGAACTAAAACAAATGGAGAAAGAGACTCTAGTCATCCTCCATCATGTTGTTTCACAGGAACCAACAACCCATGTACTAAAAATGTCTGACCAAATCAAAGGACTTTGTTGGGGGAAAATCCAGTATTAACTCTCTGAAGGTAATTTTTTTTCCCCTAGATATTTTATATTCATTAGGGATGTCTTTCTACAGTGAGCTCTTGCTCAGGTTCCTGGAGCTGATTCTCATACAAACTAATGTCTCTTCAAACGTTTGCAACTATTATAAACAACTTTTGTTCTGGCAGAGACAGACTACAATAGACACCTACAAAATCTGAAAAGTGATGGAGAAGGTGAGTGGGGAATGACAGTTCACTATTTCACCGGATGCTGGAACAAGGGCGCACCTCCGAGAAACGCATCTGAAGAAAACCAAGGGAATGCCGATTTCATGCAGACCATATTTAAATTGTGGAGCTTACTGCCACAGCAGTAGGTCCCGAATTTCTCATCCTGAAGAAATGCATCTCGAGGAGGTCCAAGATATGAACAGATTCCAAAAGGGTTTGAACGACTTTGTGGAGGAGAGAGCCCACAGGGGCACTACACAAAGTTGCCTGGATGCACTCTCCAGCGTACAAAGTGCCCAGACGGTTGTTGATTGCTGAAGTTGCGATGGCACAGAAGGGGAAGGATCACTCCTTTGTGGACTGCCTCGTGACTGTCTGCATTGAAAACCGGGTGTGAGGTTGGATGGGCCTTGACTCTGGTCTAATTCAGCCTCTACGGTAAGCGCCGGTGGCAATCATCAGCCCCGCTATTTAAAGACGACTATTTCAGGATCATATTCTTTGGATGGTGCATTCAGGTGTTCTTTCAGACATTTAATTTTAGTTCTCAGGAATTTGAAAGTTCAAATACATTTAATCTATATAAAGCATATTCTGAAGCAATTTATTCTGTTTTGAGACCTGTCACTTCAATGTTCAGTCTTGACAATATGAGAAGTTCTGTACTGAAGTACCGCACACAGAACAGAAGGCCACACACCTGCCCAGATGAGTCTGACCTAATAAGCCTTATAGAGGGGGATTTAACTGCTGATATGGACGCCTAAATTTAGTTGAATGCAATATAGATATCTGTATGTGAGCTAGGTGTCTAAGCTTCCATTAGAGTCAATGGAAATTTAGTCAACAGGGAATGGAGTTAAGGGAGATAATTCATAGCGTTGTAAGGTAAACTCCATCATTTGCTTAGCTCCACTGACTGTAGCCTTTAGAACTCCACTGACTATTGCAGAAGCTTAGACACCCAGTTGACATGTAGACGCCTAAATTTGGATCAATTGAATGGGGAACTGGACTCAGAGTTATAAATAATTAACCTAGGCTGGATGGATTTGGTACATTCAGGAGTCTCAGTTCTCCCCCACACCAGTCCATGGCTCTTCTTTCTGTGAAAGGAACGATTGCTTCAGGAGAGCTCGGTGCTTTAAGATGTATACAGTTCATGGCATTTCCTTTGTAACATCAGCTAGGAGCTCAGGTTAAACCAGCTGGTTTACCCTTCTTGGTACAGAGAGGGACTGTACCTTGGCATTAGGAAGCCTGACTAGTAGTTGACAACCAAGTGAGTTCCTGAGGTTGCACCTAAGCCTTCTAATGTTTTAGAAGATTTTTTAAATAGTGGATACTGCCTCTCTGAAAAGAGATGCACTATGGCTGTGTCTACATAAACAGCTTGCAATTTCCAGATGTATTGGAGTCATTGTCTGAAAGTCTCTAAAACGGATTAAAACTTGAGTCCTGGCATTGACACCTGGCTCTGAGGGGACATGGGTGCAGCACACAGGGCTGGAGTGCTAGTTTGTGCGGCCATTTGAATGGAGAACATGGCCAGGACCCAAGGCTCAGGCTGCAGCACTTCCTCACTGCGCTGTGCGCATACGATGCTCAGCCTTTGAAGCCAAGCTTGTGTAAACAAACTAATCCACCAGCGCATGATAAGGCGCATCATCGCATACATGAGAACTGAAAACAAACTTGAGTACATCCACGAGGACATAGCTGAGCTGATTTTGATTATTAAAACAAAAAATAAACACAAAGCAGCATCAGCATGTGTTGCTGCTCCCTGAGTACTATTAAAGGAGCAGTTTAGCTCATTGTGCTCTGCCCCATCACACAGGAGGGGTTTCTGAACACCCCATCCTTTTTTAACAGCCAAAGACCAAGAGGGGTGGGCTTTATGTAATTTGGCTGTCCTACATTTATCTCTACCTGGCAACGACTTTGTCGTGCTGGCTGCGTGCTGCACGTTCTGTACCTCATCCCCAGCATCGCTCTCTCCGCATTTAGAGCTGAGAACATAACGATGTCAGATCTTCTGCTCAAGATCTAGCTGAAGGGAGCTAACGTCATCTCATCCCGTTCCCCTAAACCACGCAGAATTGTCTTGCCTTTTGACTTAGGCTCCGTGTCCTCATCTTTAAGTCCCTGCACAATTTATCTTTCTTTTCCCATCTCTTGACAATCTGTTGTTGATGCCAATTTGATGAACAGGAAGAGATGAGGGGAAAATCTGAGACGTGGGGAGGTGAAGTGACTTGCCAGAAGCCATAAGGCAGCTCACTGAACTTCAGACTTACGCTCAAGTCTCCTGGGTCTCAACAAAGTGCTCACATCACTAAGTCACACCAAATCCCTGCAAGTCTTAGTCCAGACCTCCCACCAGACCTCTGTGCATCTCATCCCAGCTTCTTGTCCTCTCCTTCTCCCAATGCCCCACCCGTATGCCAATGGCCTCTTCACCCTCGCTTCATGCCTTGCCGAAATATCGTCACTACCCTTCTCTCTACCTGCCTTTCCACAAGCTTCCTTCTCTTCCCAGACAGGAAGGAATGGCTCCATGCCACCTTTCCATGTCCGTCTTGTATTGCTGCAATTGTACAACACACTCGGATTTCTGTTTGAATAGCAAACTGTTACTCAGCTTCCACTGTGAACAGTGGCTGCCTGGGGCAGGCGCGCTCACAGAAAAGATCTTTGCTTTCTATCTTTCTAAAAATAAATAATCAAAGCAAGGCAAAAGTCAAAAGCTCGTCGTGCCCCAAAGAAATGTCTGCATCTCCATGGAAGACTTCCAAATATCTAACCCAAGATAGAGTGGTAGGGGCAGGAAATTTGCAGATCAAAGGTTTTGAAAATATGAAGTTCTGTTTGTGTGATGCAGACCAGAGCTGTTTGCTCTTCTCAGAAGTAGCGAACAGGCCAGCACACTCCTGCCAATACAGCGTTACCACCAGCTTTTGAAAGCTGAATGCCACCGCTGATTGTTGCAAGTAGAGCTAGAGCAGAGATGATTTTAATTGAAACGAAGCTTTCAGACCATTTCACTCACTCTCACAAAGCAGCTGGAGATACTTAGGCACAACTTTGGAGAGATATTTTAAGGCATAGGTTCCATATTTGTACCCCGCGGCACTCGGCTTGAGGTTGTCAGACTAATCCCGGGGTGGCTGCAGGGACTACGGGCCGCCGCTGCAGGAGGAACTGGTGGAGAACCTGAGGGTGGACGTCAGCTGGGGGCTTTGGTGGTTTGCTTGGTGGAGCCAAGGGGGAAATAGCTATCGGTTACCCTGGAAGGAGGAAATGTCAGGCTGAAGCTTAGGTCATCACTGCTGGTTTTCTATAGCGCCGTATCAGTCTTCCTTAATAGCACCAGCATAGATTAGATTAAATTTGTAAAACATAAAATAATACACCTAGCAAGGATTGCGAAATGAAAAAGGAACTGGATAATTATGGTATTTACAAGAGTTTTCAAGTAATACAAACATCTGACTACATCTTTAAGGGCAAGGAGGATATTTTTAAATAAACATGCTTCCTTCCTGCAAGTAATAGATTGCAAGAGCAACTGGCAGAAGGATTCATCTGTTATTTTAGTTGTTTTCATGGTTTCATGGGTTTTAGCTCTAACAAAAATATTTAAAAGAAGGGAGTACATTCTATCGCAGGGAAATTGTCAAAGGGTTTTTTTTTTATATTATTCTAGTCTACCCTCTCATACATTTATTTTCACAAGTTTAGAACATTTTGAAACATTTCCTTTTGCTGTTCAAGTTTTCTGTGGTTGATCCCTCTTCCCCCTCCAGCACGGCTATTTTTTGTGTACATAACTTAAATATAGCCCCTCCAGAAATCTTGGAAGTTACAATGAATAAGAATACATTTTCTCTTTAGCAATATTCTAGCCATTCTTTTCTCTCAATAGAGCTAAATCTGTAGATAAGACAAATTTCTATTATTTTGGGTTGGATTCAGGAGGGCTATTAAAAAAAAAAAAAGAGGTAAATGGAAAAAACTGTTCTTGAGCTCATGTAACTGAAATGCACTATGAATCTCAGAAGATCTTAAAGACACAAGAGCCATTGCACCGTGTTAGCAGCTATTAGGGAAGGAAAAGCAAGAACAGCATCATGCACCTATACAGATTTAGCGTGTGCCCGCTTGGACTGCCTGTTGAATGCAACGTGCAGTCCGGGTCCTCACCTTAAAGGAAATACAGTGGAAAACATTCAGAGAAGAGCCACAGGGATGATCAAACCCATGGAGCAGTTTCCATACTTTGGCTCTTCAGCTTGGAAAAGGGATGCCTGAGAGGAGATATGGCACACGTCTGTAAAACCACGAGTAGCGCAAAGAGGGTGGAGGGGAACTGATTGCTCCCCTTCTCTTCCAACGCGGGAATGAAAGGGCGCCAAATAAAGCTAGCAGGTTCAAAACGAGCGAAACCAGATGGCTCTTCATAGAGTGTATAGTTAAGCTGTGGGGTTCCCTGCAGGAAGATGTTGCCCACGGTGGTTACACGGGCATACGGGGAGCTCCTGAGCATAAACTATCGACGGCTGAGAGCGCACGCCAGGGAAGCGCATGCTTGTGCTGTTCTTGCTCACTTCCTCAGACCTCTCCTTCTGGCCGCAGTTAGAGGCAGCATACTTTGGTCTGGCCCTGCGTTGCTGTTCTTACCTTCATAATTGCTTCCTGATAAAACTACCTGAGTCCCTTTCTTTGCCCCAGCTACATCCCCAAACTCAGGTAGGAACAGGGCTGTTATTGCAGATACGTCTGCTTGTAAAGAGGTGCTGATGTCAATGATTTACCGAAATAAACACAGCAAATCTAATCAGCAAACTGCTTTGGCATTAAGAACAGGAAAAGATGATAAGAGTGTCAAGAACGAGGGAGTAATTCAGTTATTTTAGGGTCTTGCAACAACTGGCACTGCAACAACACAGCCTGTGAAACTCTTGTTTTTAAAAGAAAAAGTGTTTTTCCGTGTGAAGTTACAGCCATCGCAATACAGACGATGGACTGCTGTCGTCTTTAATTCATCCTGGCAGAAATACATGCTTGACCAATGTCAGCATTAAGAAGGCTGAGACTCACTCCTTGTCCGAATCACAAAGGTGCAGACTTCCCCTCGGAGACATACTTCCCACACAGAGCTTATAAATAGCTCTTTGGAAAATATTTTGCTGTATTTAGCATTTTATTAAAAGCATTGTGCAAAATGAATTCTCCGTTACTCTGCGCTGTTCATCTGCATGTAATACCAATGGTAATTGATTTTCTGATGGTGCATGAACTGCTAATGTAAAACCTCTGCAGAAGACTTAAAGGTGAAATCTATTTTTCCTGCAGAAAGCCTATATAATCTGGTTTTATACAGGAGAAGTACATCTTAAAGGAACCCGAGGGGACTACAGTTCCCGCATCCCAGTTACTGCTCCAACCTGTGGCGAGGAGGTAGGTACCAGTCCAGCCTACCCATGCCCTCTGCAAAGGTGGCGGCATCAGCCAGGCACTGGCGATAGTTTAAACACCTTTTATTCAGTAGTAAATCGCTAACAGAATTTTGCACCAGCAGCTCCATTAAACACATATTCTTCCCCTTAGGCCCTGTGTTTGCGTCCACACACACCGCTGTGTTTTTGTCTCTGCACCCACAGCCTCCACTCCCTGCAAACCTCCCGGCCGGACGCGGCTCCCGCTTCCAGTGGCGAGGAGAGGGAGGACATCGGCTGCCACACCGGGCTCATGTCTGCGGGCAATCAGTGCAACCACGTCGGGATCAGGCCCTGCGGGCTGAAACAACTCACCGCCTTCTCTGCAAACGCAGCTGAGGGCAAATATTGCCTACAGTACCTGCTGATGCTGGAACACTGCAATTACTTCTGAAATCTAACCTAATTACAGTTGCTGAAGAATTTTTCTCCATCCTCTCTGGCTCATTTACAGTTCTCCCACATTCTCCTTTATGTCTCCTTTCTTTGAGTCAATATTTACCTTCTTAACACTTTCTCTTCCTCTGCTTCCTTCCCTCCTGCAATGCCTTGTGCAAGTGGAATAGCACAGCCTCTGCTAGCAGCCGCGCCTGCACGCAGCCTGCCCTAGTGACGGAGGCCAAAGGCACCTTCCAAGCTTTCGCAGCCAAAGCTCTGACCTTGCAAAAGCAACAGAACACCTCACCTGATTCTGCATTAAGGAAATTGTTTTCGAGGGTTTTGTTTGTATTTCGACGCCCTCCCAGTGTGCTCACGATGAAATCAGAACCACATTTGCATGAGTACCAGGAAGAGGAGCTGACAGCCCCAAAAAAGGAAGAGCAGTCCATGAAGCAGCCCATTTTCATTGACAACATAGAAAGGAAATAATCTAGCTCAAAGGAAAAATGTTTTCTGATTTTTTTTTCTTTTTAACTGTATGACTGTGCTCAAACTAAGAGCTTAAAACAGCAAAGTAAATGGTTTTTAAATGCATGATTTAACTCAGGAGGGTCTTTTTTTTATTGTTACCAGGAATTTAGCGTCTCTTCGGACAGGGGTGAGCACACTGCAGAACACTCCTAGTGCCTCATTGACATCTAGTGCTGCAGTTTAGGCAACACCAGTCAAAACACTGAAAGAGACAATGAAGAGATGAACCTGATCTGGATTTTTTTTTAAGTCAAGATCAATGTCTTTTTAAAACACGACAATAAGGTACCTGGCCAGATGCACTAAGAGGAAATTCTGTGTCCTGGATTTGTTCAGGAGGTCAGAATCAATGGTCCTAAGAGTCTCGTCTCATATGTAGGGGCTGTATAAGAGAAGATAATGAGAAAGATCTGAGCATGTATGCTACAACAAAATCTTCTGAGCTGATTTTTTAAAGTCAAGCATCTAAATTCAGACTTACACATTGTCTCGATACTGATAGTTGTTTACTGCTTTGAAAATCATAGCTGGCAGAGCTGTATATGTGAGGGCAGATCCATATATCTCTGAGTTTGAAGATTTTTTTATATTTCTTCTGTTATTTACTTAACTTTCACATTTAAATTTTCCATATTTTTACTAACATGTTAGTAATAATAACATAATGAGCTTAAGGTAGGTGCAAGAGTAGAGTGCTGCACAGAATCAAAGGCAGCTGAGAAGAATTTGAGCGAGCGAGTGCGTGGTGGTAAGCAGCGTAACTCCAAGGCCGTGAGCAAGAACAGTACTCGGGAAAAAAAGAGAGGAGGGAGCGATTAGCAAAGAATTTGGAAAACTGTGCGGAATCCTGAAAGTGAGGATGAACTCCAGGCCTAAGCCAGCTCCTGCTGAAGTCAGCGGAGAGGGGGATCGGGCTGCCTGTTTTAAGGAGAGAGGCAATGGTTCGCTACACCTTCCTGCTGCTCATTGAGAGCTTCTAGAAGAGGTAGGAGGTCTCCGTGAAAGCTGCCAGGAATTAAAATATTTGTACAGATCCATAGGGATTGTGTCCTGCCAAAAAAATACTACTGCAGTCCAACATTAAGGCAGTTGTTTTTCCTAGTCAAGGTAAAGCCGAAGATGCTGTGTTTGCATTCGGACTTCTCCCAGCCGTTCTTAATTCGGTTGTGGCACTACAACCCTTTATTATCTTCTGTTTCACTGGGACTTCCGGAGAAAAACAGCAGCTCCTTTACTCCTGGGTTTGAGTTTGAACTTCATTTTCTCGAACAGCTCTCAAAGCTGAACAAGCTCCATCAGCCTGATTTCAGACCAGAGCCTTTCTCCCAGGTACAGCCACGCCGTAATTCCTCATTCGTATTAACCAGCGCAGTCCCGCTGCAACGGGACTTTGCCGTGAGATGGATCCCCGTCCTGCTGCGAGTAAACGAAAGGTCTGGTACGGGCCAAGAGGTGCCCTGGCACAAAGGCCCTGGCAACCAGAGGATAAGTGGATCATCTCTTTCCCATATGAGAAGGAATTATTTCCACAGCCCGGAGCTTTGGCTCACCAGGCTGACACACACACGTATGCCGTGTGCGCGTACGCTCCATGGCAATTGAGTGCGTATGTGCAGCTCATGCTGCAGGACTGTTTTGCTTCATGGGAAGGCCGTGAGTGCTCGGACACAAGATTGTCAGGCAGAAAGCTTTAGGGCTTTCTAGGCACCCAGCAGCACTTTCAGCCCTTCCAGACGTTAAGTTTATTCAGTGTTTAGTCACTAATTTTTCAACCCGTGCCTTCTTTCCTCCCCACTCTGTGCATTAACCACTTAAAGAAAACCTGCAAACCCTTTTTTGAATAAGCTGGGAAAGTCAAACGCTCAGGTAGGCTGTATACATGACTAAGTTCTTCTTCACGAAAACCCTGGCAATGGATACATTTTTGCTTCAAAATAGATCAGACTAAGGTAAGTTCAACTCAGCAAATTGGCTCTTCTCTTGTAATAACCATGCAGAAAAACAGGGAGTTTGGTTTTCTAGCTGAAGAGATCCTGCAGACCCATCAGACATCCTACTCCAGCCCTTGGGGCAGCACCAGTAGGATGCATCTGAAGTCCATTTCACTGTGGCGTCTCTCTGCCTTTCCCTGAATCGGAGGCTGTGCTGCTGGTTGGTAAGTATGCGCTACCTCTCCCTCCCTCGGGAAGCCGTAAGCCGCAGAATGAAAAATAATGCTGATCCTCTGAAGACCGTTCCTCTCTGCAGAAATTTCTGCCAAAATTGGTTACAGAAGTGTGTTACCCAAAGAAGGAGCTCCCCACGTCTGTCCTCGTGCTCCCATGCTGACCTCCCCCAGCCAGCCCGGCTGGAAAGCAGCGCGGAGCTCCCAGCAGCCACGGCTGGTGCGACTCCTTCCACTAACGGGAGTCACTAGATTTAACTGCCATGTATTTGTCCCTGTTGCTCTCTCTTTCAGCATGGAAGGTAGGAGACAAGTGGCCCAAGGTCTATCCTGCCCCTTAATTAATATTAATCCAATTAAGCCTCGTCCATCTCCTTCTTTCTTACTTGAAAACTTGAAGAGAATAGTTTCATATTCGGTGCGATTTGGTCGGCTCTTTGAGGGTCCTCCTTATGAGGAGCCCCTCTCTCCCACAGTGCCATCCCTGACTTTCGCACCACTGTTGCCATTTATGTTGATTAGAGGAGGATTATTTGGGGGACCCCTTTTTACTTCTATACAAACACTGCTCCAAATGTAGGCTTCCCATTTAAATTAAGGGCTGAAAATCACATCTTACTTCCTCCCAACATGCACTTGTGTCTGTTAAAGGTTAAAAGCATCGATACTGCACAGGTTATACCTATGCTTCCAGGCTCTGGAGCCAAGTGATGTCCGAGGTAGCTCCTTCGCCGAGGGTTACATCCCGCGGCGGTGGCGGCACTGCATAATCCGGATCCCTGGCAGCGAGAGAAGGCAAGCCAGCAGAGTTAAACCCAGTATGTCCGGGCTGAACTCGCACCCAACCCCGCGTCCCTCCCACGGGCTGGCCACAATGGAGCAGCGGGGTCCCGGGGGAGCCGCTGTCCTCTCCCGCTCTTCCCCTTGGCCCTCCACCCTGGGAGGCACCTAGCTTGTGGTTTGCGGCCCATTGAAAACCCTGCCGCATCACTTCTGGGCCGCGAAGGTTGGCCAGCCTATTCTAGTCGAAACAAAAGGGATCGCGGCTTTGGATCACAGGCTCCTGGTGTCTGAAAAGTTGCTTCCTGATATTTCATGATTATAGAACGATTTGATTTTTTCAAATTGAACGATGGGCTCCTGCCCTAAAGTTCTTACGTGTGGCATCTGGTGTAACCCTTTGGTTAATTTCCAAAGCAAAGGCGGCATTGATAGTATTGGGTTATTTTCCACGTGGCACCGGCCCGAGAGAAAGGCTGCGTGTTTTGAATGGCTGGTGTTTCACAACGGGACTCAGGTATGCGCTGGGAAAAGCCTGCCTCACCCCCAGCCAATCTGCTGTTTGGTGCCCTAATTAAAGTTTACACTGGTAACCTAGGGAATGAGTTAAGAAACAAACCTTAACCAGCCTCACTTCTTCACTTGTGCAATGGAGTCCTTAGAAATTCACAGGGAAGATGTTAAAACACGGTAGAGACGTAGTTCTGTGCCTACGCCCCTGTGTCTCTCTGATTGCCTTCCTCAACGTGGTATTTTCCTCAAGGTACTCGGTTTCCCAGCTTTTGACACGCAGGGTTGTTTCGGGGGCAGGGTTTTGGTAGGTTTTCAAAAGGACTGGAATATCAAATCATGCGGTATATATAATCATGGGAAGTTCCTTTTCTCTAACCTTACAAGGCTTGAAGATTTTATATTATACTTCATTGTGCAACACAAGAAAAATACCTCAGGAACAGAAATGTCTTTTATTCCACTCCCCATGTATCTGATGCTTTATTCCCTCAGGCACTGCTTGTTTGCCAAAGGATTGTTTAACCACTGTTTGACAATTTCCAAATGGGAAAAAATGCTGGGTTTCATCCAAAGGAAGGGAGGAGCTTTTCAAAGTTTTGTATTTAATCTTGGTTAAAAGTAAACAACTTTACCCTTTCAACATTAGTCATGCCTGTTGTATAAAGTACGGTGTAAAAGCGCTCGGCAAAAGAGCGCAACGTTTTTCCATACTTTGTAATTATTAACATTTGCATTCGGGATTGAATCGGATCGAATAACTGGCTGGATGTGGCGTACGGGGGGAGCCGGGCATCACGGCGGGGTGACTGGGTGAGCCGGGGAGGGGGTAGTGGGAGAAGCAGCACGGCGCCTGGCTGCAGCCAGGTAGCTGGAGCAACCTTCAGCCCACACGCTGCGCCCACACACGCACACCCCGTGTGGGCAGAGAGGTCTCCGCTGGCTGCTATTTTGCAAGGATTAACGTGTCTTTAAAAAGGAGGCAGAAGGGACTGGGGGAGATGGGGAAACAGCCCCCAGCCCACCACACAAACTCTGCTGGCACCGGTACGGCAGTGCAGCCAGGCCCTTCTGGTGGGGACACAGCTTGCACCGGCTGAAGGGGCTTCTCCCTCCCCAGGAAATCCCTTCTCTGAACAAAAAATGCAACTACCCTAAAAAGCAAATACTGTAACCCAGGGGGAGACCCCTTCCGCGGGTGGAAGAGGTGCCTACTCCGGTGTTTCTTTGGCATGGGGGGGGTGTTGGCCGGGTGGACACAGCAGTGCCAGCAGGCCCCGGGTGCAGAGGCGCTGCGAGGGCGACAGCGGGCTGGGAGCAACAGCCGGCGGGGCCGGGCAGAGCCGAGCAGAGCAGCGGGGCCCGGGAGAGGCGGGCAGGGCGGCGGGGCCTGGAGAGAGCCCGGCAGGGCGGCGGAGGGCGGCGGCGGGGCCCGGGAGAGGCGGGCAGGGCGGCGAGCCCGGCGCTGCCGCTGGCAGGAGGCGCGGGGGGAGCGGGACTTGGGAAGCGGCGGGGATACCAGCGGGGTGCGGCCAAGCTGTGTCCCCGCTCCCCGGCCATTTCTGCCCTCCTTCGGGGAGAAGGGTAATCCCAGACTCCGCTCCCTGCCGCCGTCAGGAGTCGGCAGGAATGCCCGGCGAGGCGAAAGCAAGGCTCCGAATCAGCAGCTCCTCCCGGGCTCCAGCACACTTCCTTATCTCTCACTGGCCACTTTGCAGGAGGAGTATTAGGCAAAAAAAAAAAAAAAAAAATGCAAAGTGGGGAATAAAAAGAATGACCTACTTTGCAACAAGGAAAAAAAAAAAAAAAAGAGCTCTCTGTCAAGGTTTTGCTCTAATTGCCCGTGCGGCGTTGCATAACCAAATCGGGAGCTCCTGCCCGTGCCCGGGGAGGCCGGGAACCCGCCCCGGGGCAGCGGGGTGCCGTGCCCCGCTCCCGCTCGGCTCCCGCCGCCACCGCCGCCGCCGGGGGAGCGGGCACGGGCAGGGCGCAGGGTCACCCCCCGGGCCGGGGCCGGGCGGGGAGGGCGTCCCCCGCCCGCCGAGCGAAGCCGAGCCGAGCCGGGGCCCCGCCGGGGCGCCCCGGGAGCCGGCGGCCGGGCACCTGGGCGCAGCCCCGCTCGGCGGGGACGGCGGCACCATGGCCGGCTGGCGTGGCGGGGGGGCTCCCGGGGTCAGGCTATAGGGGCGGCCGCCGGTGCAGCGCGGGGATGTCGCTATAGACATATGTAAACGCGGGCACGCTGGGGTTTGCTCGAGGCGTTGTGGAACCATCCTTGATGCGGGGCTGGCTTTTTGGTTGAGGTTTTTATTATTTTTTTTTTTCCCTGCTTCCCCTTTCGTTCTCTTTCCAGCTTCTCCTTTTCTTGGATCCTCGCCTGTCTCCTCCCACAGAACGAGAGAGAGAGAAAAAAAAAAAAAGGTCACGTATGTTTGGAAAAATATGTAGGTCAGTGGAACATTCCCTGCACTTGTGCACAGGGAGCCGGGGCGGGAGAGCTCCTCCGCAGCCCTCTCGCTACCCACCGCCCCAGCCCGGCCCTCCCGGAGCCCGCCGCGGGGAGGGGGGAGGCGAGCGCCGGGTTCCCTTTCCCCCTCCCTGACCCATTTTGCGCACCGGCCTCCGGTTTGGGCTCTCCCCCCCCCGCTCCCTGCCGAGGAAGGCGAGCGAGCGGCGGAGGAAGCCGGCGCGGTCGAGCCGCCGCCAGCCGCCGGGGCCGCGGCTGCCCATGGGCGCGGGGCGCGGGGCGCGCCCCCCCAGCGCCGCCGGCTGAGGGCGCGAGGCGGCGGCCGGCGGCGGGGGCAGGCGAGGGGAGGCGGCGGCGGGCGGCGATGAAGGGCCGGCGGAGAGGATGCCCCCGCCTCGCCCGCCGGGCTCCAACTTCGCGGAGAACTATCGGCCCCGCAGCCCCCGCGCCCGCTCTGCCTCTCCCGGCCGCGCGTCCAACTTAATGCCCCAGCGGGAGCCCCAGCCAGCAGCCCCCCCGGCCCCCGGCCTCTTCCCCCCCCCGCAGCAACCCGGGCTCCCGGCGGCCTCCCGCTGCCGGCGGAGCCCCCGGCCCCGGCGCGCGTGGGTCCCGCGGCGCCCGGGGCAGCGGCAGCGCGGCATGCGGCGGCCCCGCGCACCATGAGACACGGCACCGGCGGCAGGCAGGAGGCGGGCGGCGACCCCGGCTTCTCGTCGGCGAGGAAGAGTTTGCCGGCTCCCGAGGCCGGCCTCCTGCGCGGCTGGAGCAGCGGCGGCCGCTGCCGCAGCGGCACCGGCAGGCACCGGAAAAGCGGCGGCATCCAGCCCGGCGGCACAGGCACAGGCACCGGCACCGCCGGCACCGGCACCGGCGGCGGCTCCCGCGCCCAGGTGGCCACCGCGGACAGCAGCAGCAGCAGCGGCGGCGGCGGCGGCTGGGGCTTCCCCGCCGCGCTCCCGCAGCACCGGCACCCCAGGTAACGCGCGGCCCTGCGGCCCCGGCCCTCCCTCCGCCCCGCGGGGCGCCCACCCGCGACACCCGCGCGAGGGGGCGCCCGCCCGCGGCCCCCCGCGCCGCCCACGCGCGTCCGCGGCACCCACGCGGGATGCCCGCCCACGCGTGACCCCCGCGGCGGCGATCGGGGTCAGCTCCCCTCCGTCCCCGGTGCTCCCACTCACCGCGGGGGTGGCGGAGGTGCCCGGCGTTGCGGGGTGACATCGCCTCTGCCGCGGGAAAGTTTCCGTGGGGAGTGTGGCGTGTCTGTCCCGGCCGGGCTGGCGGGGTCCGGGCGGGCTGGCCCCTCCCTTCGGAAAAATGAAATGCCCCCCAACCTACCCCCCTCCCCATCTCACTCCGGTGCGGTTGGCAATTTCCTGACGTTGGGGGTTCATTTAGGCTAGACTGGATCAGGGTCTGCGACGCGAGCGGGCAGTGTTTGGTCACGGAAAACTTCCAGTAAGACCAGTGGGATTTTTGAATGGGCGAAGGCTCCCGGTGGGAGCAGAGGTTGTGTCGTGTGCCGGGAGAGCCTCGCTGCTGCTGCTGCTGCTGCAGCCCTGCGCCGGGCTCCCGCTCGTTTCCCTTCAGCGTGCAGAACGGGGGGGAAATGTTAAATCCACGGCTGAGCGGCAACACGGGACTTCTTTCAGGAAGAGTTGTGCGGTGGTGGTGTCCTCTACGGTCACTAGCCTGATTTGTCAATTAACAAGCACGCTCATCCAGAAACTTTCCTCCGTGCTCCTTAACTGTCTACAGGATGGCAGTTTACTTTCACTCAAGTGACTCAGAAATAATTAGCAGTTATAAGCATTACAGCCAGCAGAGGTTTAATCTTTTCACGGTGCTGAATCTCCAGAAGGGCTGTGGGGTTCCCTCGAACGGGCAGGGCTAGCCTGAGCGTTCGGCTCAACAAGTGGCCGCCTCTTGAAGTGGAAAATTACCTCTTACCCCGGTGTGAAATCTTAATTTGTATCCCACCGTGGGTTTAGTTTGTTTGGTGATACTAAGTAATTAGTGTTCACAGTTTCCAGACCTAACCAGCTCATCCGCTGATCCATGTCTGATTTCTGAGAGCTGTCGGCTGGCGGAGGGCCCAATCCTGCATACATTTCTGTAGATGAATATTGACCGAGTTGCTCTGCAACAGGAGTATTCAGAGAACGTAATTGCCAAGCTGTGCACTGTCTCCCCTGAACACGTGAAAATGAAGGTTTTCCAGAGCCAGGTATCCGACACCAGGGTGATTCTCCAAGCTGGCAGCGCTTCTGTGCCCCGCTCCGAAGCCTGGAGACAGTAGGCTTGCCTAAAATTGCTTTCCCTCCCGCATAAAGGTGCCACTCTGCACGTGTGCAGGATCAAACCCACAGACTAGACCTTGCAGAATTAAGACTTACCCCATTTTCTCGCCTAGAGCATGCGAGAGCACTTGCAGGAGTTGTTATTTTATCATAGGCAGCAATGCTGTCCACAGTTAAAATTACCTAGTGCTTTCCAGTACAGTGCTCTGCTTTCAGGTGCTTGTGCATTTGCTAAGCTTAAAAACTAGGCTGACATTTTCCAGGTTGAGTGTTTGCTGAAGACAGACTCTCTTTGGGAAGTTTCAGATTAAATGGTTCAGCTATTTCTGAGAACGTGGTTAGAGGGAAATGTATTCCTTGGCCACGTATCTGATGAAGATGGTTTAGGTATACATCATCCTGCGCTAGGAGACCTTGATCTTTCTTTTGCTGTGAATCTGCATTTTTTGGCTGTGTTAAGAAACACTTTCATTGAGACGGTTGAATTCTTGTGGCTTCGTGTTTTGGAGCAGGAAAAAGATACTTGGCTTGGCATCAATCTTGTGATGGGGGTGTGCCTCATGTTGAGCCTATGAAAAGCTTCCAGCATTTGTCTCGGTTATCATTTAGTCACGACGCGCTCCTGGCAGAGGGGTGTTGAGGGCTTGACCATTGCACTCACTGAAGACGCTCTCGGCACGGAGCTCGCTGGACGCCCCACCATCGTTACATGCCGAGCAACTGCTCATCTTCCTGGGAAGAATGAGAGTGCTCCAGTTGCTGACTGAAGGTCTGAGTGGACTTGCCCCTGCAGTTATTCTCCCCAGATGTTACTGCTACGGTGAGCACCGTAAGGAGGGAGCATGAAGACTGTCTCAGCTGAGTGTCCCAGCGTCTTCGGTGGCGGGGTGTGCCTGCTGATGTGGAGGCAGGGTGGAGAAGGAGGAGGAAACTGCTTAATTCACACGCATGGTGACAAGAAATGGTGGGACTAGAATGGAGAGGAAGAAGCATTGGTGATGGAGGCATGGGGCAAGTGAAGGGACCTCGAATTAAGTCAGAGGACTTGACGGGGTCATAGATGACAAAGCTTGGCAACAAGGTGCAGGGAAAGGGCTGGAACTGTAGATAGAGGTGGAAAACCCAGGCCAGACAAGGAAAGGAGAAGGAAAGGAAAAGAGAAGGGAAAAAGTGGATGGGAGACTGTGGGCAGAAAAAGGTGGTGAGAGACTTGTAGAGGACAGGAACAGGAGATCTGAGCCTGCAAAAGCAGGGGTTTCCAGCCTTTCAATGATCGGGTCATGGTTCTACTGCTTTTTCATCCTTCTCATCTTCCTCCACACACTGCCTACTGTGTTCTTCAGCCCCTGCCTCCGCTTCTTTGCCCCTCCCCTGGTCCCCTCACAGAAATTGTTGCTGTCTCCTTGCCTTGAGGAACAACTATTGTTGCTCCAGTTGTGGACCTTGTGCCTGGAGAAGAACTATCTCCATTGTGGAGCCCAGGCTCTGGAGTCGTGCTCAGCCCATGTGTTTGTTCTCCCCTTTGTCCTGTACCCCACCATCAGGCAGCACCCCAAGGAGCAGGACCTGGCACCAGAGCCAGTCTCAGGCCTCCACCGCGGTGTCTGCTCACCTTCTAGCACTAGGTTTGCATGGACAGGGTAGTAACTTCGTATGCCCCTGCTAAGTCGCACACCAGATTCTTACACTGTGGACCTAAAGGACTCAACCCAGTCAGTGGCTGCTGTGGTAGGGTGGGTTTTCCACTTTCTAAACCGGAGGAAGAATTTATAGCTCAGTATATTAACAATACATCAAAATAGTGACGCTCCATGGAAAAGGACAGTATGTAATCACGTAACTGATGTTGTATCATAATACATTCATTGAATGTAGGACAATTAAGATCAACAACTGATGGTTTCGATTTGTAGCTCTAGCGTTCTTTAAGGATAGGACATTTTGCACAGCAGATGTAATGATTTAAATAATCATTGTGTGTCTTCAAATGTAAGTTTTGAGCAATCAGATTACCTACATCACTATACAATTGATGATTGGCAAATATCATACCGTTGAAAATGACGGTCAAATATTTATTTTATGCGTATTTAGTTGCTTTTCTTTCTTTCTAAGCTGAATTTAAGTAACTTCCATTTGTGTTTATAGTTTTGCTTTCAGGATTTTAGGGCAGATGCACTTGTGTTGCCAATTTTGTAGAGGGATCATTATCCGTATAAAAAAAGTAATTTTCATAGATTTGGCTTAGCTTTCTGTTGATCCTTGATCTTATTAAAACTGGTTCTTGAAAACCTAGGCTGAGACCATGCAAGTATTTGTATTTTAGCTAATTTAATTCAGTCAGAAATCAGCATCAGCTGATAGACTGACTTTGTGAGACTGATTACTGAAGTTTGAAAAGGAAACACCATGTAATAATATTTAAGCAGATGCATAGATGGTGGTGGATTTGTTTATGTAGTGGTGCTTTTGGTATTTCCCAGTTTTTTGGGAGGGACTAAAGCCATTACTCTTTATTGTGACCTGTTGTGGGCCACACAGGATATATATACCAGTATATCGCCAGCTGAATTCAGAAATACAAGAGTTGCAGGGCAGGAAAGCCAAGGGAGTGAGAAGGGATGTGGTCCTGTAGGCTCATGCTCTGAGTAAGCAGATGAGAAACTGCAGACATGGTTCACTCTCCTCCTTGCACTTATCTTGCAGTGCCTCAGGGATGTCAGAGATTAGGTTGGGGGATTTTGGGGCACGGCTTTCTTGGCCTTGTACACATAAATTTGATGTACATTTTGGGGGCAGAGGGGCAAGTACTGTTTTTTTATGCTTCTCTTCCTGTGTCTCTTCCCCCTGAAGGCAAACCATGAAGCACAACTCAGTCCAACCAAAATGTTGTGTTTCATTTACACGTTGGTAAAGACATTTCTGTTCCTTTATCCAAGGGCCATGGCAGAGATCAGTGTTTCTTGCGTGCTGCCTGCCACGTTTGGGAGGAAGAGCCTTCTGCACCCCCAACGCTAGTTTTAATCCTGCTTCAGTCTGAAAATTCACCTGTGGCTTCAGAAAAATACGACTCTCACAAAAGTTAGGTCACTGGTGGTCTTGGACCTTTGTCACTGGGAAATAGTATTGCCACACACTTTGCCCCCTGCTCTGTCGGTACCTGCCTGCCGTTCCTTGCCCTCTCCTTTGCCTGCAAGCTCTTTGAGGCAACGCCATCTCTTTCTTCTGTACCTGTGCAGCAGGTAGCATGCCCAGAGCTCCAAGATACTCCAAAAATGACCCTGTAGATGATGGGGACAGGGAGGTTATCTCACCTTCCCCTCCTTGGGCACACGTCTGTGTAAAACAGCAGGTCTTTCGCTGGCCTGATTATGACAGAAGGTGTTTTTCAGCTGCTTTGCCACTGTTCTTAGGGATCTGTGCATAAAATAGAAGATTTCTGTCCAAGTGAAATGATGATATGGGGAAAAAAATCTAAAGGATGTGTCTGTGCGTTTGAGATCAGAATGGAAATTTGGAAGTTCAGGTATGAAACCCCTTTGTCATTTCAAAACATACAAGAAGTGCCAGCATGACAGAGCACTGTCTACTGGGACATTTCAACCACCCTTTCTCTTTGAGTATCTTCATGTCAGATGAATGTAATACGCATGTCAGGTTGAAAGTTAGTAGAAGAAAATACATGTTAGCCGAAACAAAATCATAGAAATTCATTGTTACGGGCCACTGAAGATGCAGAAGCTTAGATAAAGTCTTCCATAGACAACTCAGAAAAAATTCAATGCAATGCTCAGATGTGAGTTTATAAAAAAAAAAGGGCAAATAGAACATTAGGGACTATGTTAAAAAAGAATGGAAAAGAATAAAAAAGAATCCCATTATTTCACTGTATAAACTACGGTGTGTCCACCTCTTCAGTACCGCAGTGTGTTGTTGATCCCCTCACCTCAAAGGTGTGCAATGGCGAGGGAGGAGATTCAGAGAGGGGCAGCAAAGGTGATCAGAGGCACAGAGCGGCTCCTGCCTGAGGAGCGACAAAGCGGTGTGACAGGCATCTGTAAAATTAAGTAAGTAAAGCGTGGAGAAGGCAAACTGGGAATGACCGTTCGCAGCGACCGCAGCGGAGGGCATCGGGCGAAGCAGGCAGTTGTGGGGATGGAAACAAAAGGAGGTGGCTCTTCACGTGGCGTGGTCGGGCTGCCGAGCTCCTCACCACAGGATGTGGATGCTGAGAGGTTACATCAGCTAATGAGGTGACTGGGTGAGTTCATGGAAGAGAAATCCATCAAGGGCTATTAAATACAAAACCACTGCCTCTGGCTTAGGAAGTTTTGAGCTGCAAATTCTTGGAAGCCTGGCGAGTATCCTGAGGAAATACCACCATTGGTTTGCCTTGTTCTGGTACTCGCCCCTCGGCACCCGTGTCTGGCCACGGCTGAGAGGGGGTGCTGAGCCAGGCGGTCCCCCTGGCTGTGTCTGCTCTGCGAAATGAGGTGGGTCAGCCTCGGGCCCCCCTAGGCTCCCAAGGCCAAGGGGCTCCTGGTGGTTTGCACCTTGGCTGCTCAGGGCTGGCCCCGTTATAGCCCATCTGCCGTGGAAAGAGCTAGCTGGAAGAAGCTAGTTGAAGTGCTCCAAAGCAGGGCCAGGGCGGGAGCTAAAACTCCAGCAGCGCTGCAAAAAGCAGGGTACAGTGCTCAAGCTCGCTCCCTGGTGTCCTATTACTGAGCCGTGCAGGCATGGCGAGGACAGACAGCCTTATCTTCTGGGGTTCAAGTAGGTTCGGAAAGCAGTTATATTCACGGAAGCAATCCCACCAAGAGGCACCGAACACCAAGATACAGTGCCTGGCTGAAGAAGTCTGCGCTGGGAGGCTGCAACAGTGCTCGCGCAGGCTTCCCCTGCCTCTGCTGCTGCCCCGCGTCAGGGAGACGATCTGGGGCAAGGCGGTCGTCTCCCCTCACCTGGTGCTGCTGTAGTTACAGTCGTATCTGTCTGTACGAGACCAGGCTTTGAAATTCTGACCTGAGAATGTGAGGATGTGTTGGAAATTAATTTTCTCCAGCTATCCACTGCACTTAAGCACTGGTTAAAGCAATAATGGTGTGTTGACTGCTGTTTACTAAACCAGGGAATTCGCTTAACCATCTGAAAGGCAGATTTTAAAGCCTTGGGTCGCACTTACCGCGGCTGTGCTCAACCAAAGGCTGTGTATTGCTGTTCGCTTAAGCAACGGTCAAAGCGCCGTGTATTCAAATGCAGCTCATGCTGATGATACTTGCTAGCTTTTAGACAACAACTATTGCTATTAAAACAGCAGCAACAATCCCAAACTCCGCAACGACGCCTAAGTCCTTCTGATCGTTTCTTAAAATTCCTAGATGCTAACTGATACAGAAACTCCGAGGCAGCACTTAATGGAGCTCACAACTGCCTAGCTGTATATTTTCGGGCTACCTTATGTAATAAAATGGCGGGCCCTTACGCTGCCTGCGCGAGCGAGGTTGCATAAGCAGCCTGGGGAAACAACTGGAGCTTCAAGAGCCCTCCTGAATCCTGCACGTCTTGTTTGATCTCATTTAACATTATTTAATAAGCGATATTAACCTCTTCCCCCCCCCCGCCCTTTCCCCCCCAAGTTATCTCGGAGCAGTGATACTGATTTAATTTCACGCACAGACCTCACTTTTTAGAGAAGTCATCAAACTTTTCAGTCAATTGAGCAGTGTGATGTCCGGGTAGCCTTGAATTTTCTGTAATCAGCGCTCAATCCAGTTAAAAATAAAAACATATTAAAAACAAAACCTTGAACAGGAAAATACTTGTTTTTCATTCTGGGTTCTAATTTGGTAACCATTCTTAAAGTTCGTCACTATGGTTTGTTCTGTCTCGGGAAAAACAATTTATTATTCAAGCAGCTTTATTTTTTTTTTCCTTTAAAAATATACAATACTGTTCAATCATTGGGAAGAAAACCAGCACGAGAAAATCATAATCAACTTTAACAAGCTTACAGATGGCAATGAATTTCTTTAAGCATAATTTTAGCCCTGCAAACAATAATAATTGTGTTTGATTATTTATTATCATTTTGTCACTGCTGAGCAGACCAGACTGTTTTTCTCTCGATTCCCTCTGTTAGGTGTGTCAAATTTTTAAGCTGGAGAGCAATTTTAATAAGGCAGCTCCCACCTGTTATCTCTAAATCAACAGGTGGATGTAACCGTGCAAAACCTGAGAATTACTGGTTATCGGATTGAGTCAGCGGCTGAAGGTGTCCAGCTTTGAGCGTGTCCTAGACTTATTGGTTTGGATGGGGCACCTCTCAGTAATACGTCATGGAGAGTTGACATGATATTTCCCATATCATGGATAAGAATGGTATGCTAGCAAAATCTTGTCGATAATAAATATTATTACTGCGTGCAACGTGGTCAGCTGGAGATGGGATATTTTTCTGCTATTCCTAGTTCTCATACGAAATACCTGCCTTGGTGTTTTTATTGGTAATTCTACAGATTTTACTTGTGGTATTTTGTCCATTCCCGGTTTTGACATCTAAAACAGTAAAAGGTTTTAAATTGGAGGCTTTGCATTAGACGTACCCACATTCCAATTACACTTCCAGTGAGAGTTCCTTTAATTTATGATTTATAAAGGGGAAAACAGCTATATGATTTCTACATGGACCATTAAGGCCACTACCCACTTAGGCAGAATCTTCATCCTGTTCATCAGCTGAGCATCCAGCTTTTTTAATTTGCTTTATCTTTGGTTACCAAGCTGAGAAGAATATTTTTTTCTCCAATCTACTTATCTTATGCTTCCTTTTCAATGTATTAATACAGTATTTGGGAAAGATACTTTCACACAAACAGCCTAATCAAACAATAGTTCTGTGAACCAGATGGGTGCATCTCCAACAATTTCAGCAAGAGCAATACTGACAAAAAAATAATTAGGTCACTCTTACTCACTCTTGTATTTATATTTTTTTATAAGAAGGACTGTAGAATCTTGTTTGTTTTCTGGGCTGCCACTGCAGTCAATGGAAACTTTGCTGGAATAATTCTGGACCTGTCATTTGACTGTTTGCAAGGTGGCACGAGTCAGCTTTTTCATCTCTTTCCTTTCTTTCCAGCACAAAGGACCTTATTGTCAGCTGATGCGCGCTGATGTAACTCAGCTGGTCGTAGCAATTACATTTATACTGCCTGGCCCCTAATATCCATATTTCTTCAAAAATACATCATCTTTTTCAACAACAGAATATCTTGCTATATCTTGCTGTTATTCAAGTATAAGAAGTAAAGCTGCATTTGGTGCCTATCCTGCTGTCCTCATTAAGGCAAAACTCCCACTGAAATCAAGGAGAGTTTGGCTGACAAAGAATTACTGGCTCGAGCTTCTGAAAGGTCTAAACTTTCTCTGTCACTTTTTGGTTTTGAGGGTTTTTTGGGTTTTGGGGGGGGAGGTGTTAAATTTAATTTTATTTTTTATCTCACCTTGTATTTTAACTGTTCCCTCTCCTTCTTTTATATTTTTGAATCTTTAGCTTTCTTCACTAGGATCTTTTTTTTATTTTTACTTCAGTCAAGCCTTAGGATCTTCTACTTCCCACCTTGCCCTCTCCTCCTTTCTTCTCTCCTCTTACTATCTCGCTCTCTCTGTCAGTTATCCTGCTGCTATGCTCACCTTCGCTGGCTACAGCACTGCAAAAAGTTGATATACATCATGCATGTATCCAGGAATTTCATTTTGCTTGTTTAGACCCCTTCTACATACAGGTGCCTATATTCAGGTACTTGCCTTAGGGCAAAGCAGCAGTTTGTAAGATTGGTGATACAGAGAGATTTATTTGCACAATATTCATCTCTGTAATCTTTCCTCCTCTTCTGGGCAGGATCTTAGAAGTTCCTCTGAAGTATTCATGCAGGGTTTCAGCAGTAAATTGAGTTTTGGGCTGATAAAATAAATACTTGGCATAGTATTGCAGTCAGAAAAGAAATACTTAAGGATTTTGAAGTCTGTGTAAAAGGGGTTTTGTTGAGGGCGACAAAACTGGAAATCTCTGGAGAAATGGGTTTTATTCATAATTCTTCTACTGTGCAATGTTACAAGCTTAGACCACATATATAACGCCTTTGTGCATCACTTCTCTGATCCGTAAACTAGGGCAGCTTTACAGAGTATGTAGGCTGTGATCGATTCTGGGTGCCATTCATAGCCAGGTATTTGAGGGGGGCACTAAGCGGGGGGGTCTGGGGCGCTAAATGTATCATTGGCAGAAAGAGGAGCCGCAGCGAAGGCTTTTTGGGGCCTTGATCCACCTCCACGATTAGGATACATTAGGCAGTACCTTGTCACCGCAGGCACTTTGCTGCCAGCTGTGCCACACCTGGCGGCGTCGGAGCTTTCCCTGGGCGTCCCGGCTCCATTGGCGACCTGCGCAATGACTCGGTTCCCCCCTGCTACCTCTTAACTATTTGCATTTTTCAGATGGCAAGCATTTTGAAAGTGCCAAGTATTGTTATTTTCTTGCAAGTTTGACTGAAATTCAAGTTCTTTTCCAGAAGGCCTAATTCGTGCTTGTCAAATAAATAGTAGGTGTATGGCTTCTTAATGTATAGCGTAGCATTTCAAACTAAGGTCGTCAGCTTACTGTTTCTTAGCATCTGGATCCCTGCAGACATACTTCTTAAAGTAAAAGGCATAACGCTAAACTTGCTTATTCTCCCTTAAATAAGCAAACGCATTTTCTCTTATTGTAATGATTGCAAATAATTTTTCATGGTGTCCAATTGCCTGTTACTCTGGCAAACCTAAAATGTATCAAAAACTACAGGCTATATATATAGAGTAATTCCAGTTAGAAAGGCATTTCTTCTTCTTTAATGCAATTTCTATTTGATTTTCTCAAAACCCTCTTCTTCCAAAGAACAATTTAAACCACATCTGAACATTAGATTTATTGTTGTCGACTGAATGAGAAATTTGATAAAGATAACTTTTTGATTTCCATTAGAATAGATTATTTTTCAGAGGACTGAAGGATATAAGTTCAATTTTTAACTTTGAATTTCACATTTTGTTTGCCCGGTCTATAATATATATATTTTCAAAGTCCTTATTGGCATTAGACTCGGCATATTTCTCTGCATATTTTTTCTCAGTGTGAAACTACTAGAGGGTCATTGCGCTGGTTAATGAAAGAGGGCTGACATTCTTTGTACGTCGTGAGTATTTAAATATTCTTCTATGCAAATTTTGCCTTTTCATGAAAAAAAGTTTAAAGAGACATCTTAAAAAAATTTCCTTGGAAGTGTTGAAAAATGCAGGTTACATTCATTCAATATCTAGATACCCAGTGGTGGGAGGTGATGACACATTTCAAATTTGCTACTGTATAATTAAGAGGGGATTCCATGTAGGAGATGTAAGCATAAAAATTGGGTATGGCTCTTCACAATGCTGCTAGTTTTGCAGCTGAATTCCTCAGTACTTTTCTTAGAGTGTATAATCAGTTATGCTTGTGCTGATTTAATCAATTATTCTTGTGCACAAACAAACACAAACAAAACCCGGCTAATTTCAGACTGTCTTTGAAACAGCAGAACTGGAGATTTCCCTTACAATGAAAGAAATATTATCTTCAAGCCTCTAGAATGATTTTAAAAACGGCAAAGATATATTTGGGAAGTATCGTACTTTTGGGTACCGGCAGCTGTGTATCCCTTTGCAAAAGTGGATTTGGCTGAAAGACCAATTCATAAATATTGTATCTGAAGACTGCAGCGAGCTTTCATATTTGCAAGAGATAATGTAAAATGTGCAACATCTTTTTCGTCACCCGAAGAAGCTTCAGCTTAAACAGCTCGGTCTCCCAAATCTGACGAAGAATGGCCGACGCACAAAAGTATCCATGGCTTCTTGAGTCGCGGGGGCTGGAGATCGTTCTGTCTGTGGAGGAGGAAAGGTCAGCCTGCCGTGGTCAGTCTGAAAACCCTCCTGCACAGTGCCGAGCCGTGGAGCGGCTTGGAGGCGGGAGATGTCAATAAATAACTTGACTCCGGCGCTCTGTGACTTCCCATCTCGCGGTCTAGGAGCTTCCATGCAAGCAACAGACTGCTCCTAGCTGCGTTGCTTGGAGAAACCAAGTGGGAGATGGGGGAACCTCTCGTCTCTCTGTTAGAAAAAATCTCCTTTTTTCCCCTGTTTTTCTAGACCTCGTCCGCTGTGATCTGCTCTTTGGGGAAGCGAGAGGTGTAGTGGGGGAGGTAAGACTTATCTTTGATCTGATGGATCCTTTCGTTCTGGGCTGCTCTCCAGGAAAAACTTTTCCCCCTCGGGGCACGGCATTTTTCACGGCAGAGGCTCTGCGAGCGAGAGCGTTGTGGAAGATCCTGAGCTCGCCTGACGTGCGCTTGACATTTTAGCACAGATTCAGCACAGCAGCTTTGTTCAGGTAAACACTTAGGCGCGTGCTTTTCATTACGCGTTCGCTCAGAATTTCATCCGAGTTTCTCTCCTGAATATGGAAACACTTAAGCAGATATTTAAGGGCTGAGTAGGTCCCCGGGGTGACTCACGTACGGCGCAGCGAGGATGGGCTGGATGGAAAGGGCGCAGTCATCGCCGTAGCGCGGCAGCTGAGAAGCAGGATGGACCGTCTGAACATCGGCACGCTACAAAGGGGCCTTGTTCTCCTGGGAGGCAGCTTTTCGTCTGGACCTGGCCCCAAGAAGAGGAGCAGGCCTGGACTTTGTACTTTCGTCGTTCTCCCATTTCTCTTCATTTTGGATTTTTCTGCGTAGGGCTTGGATGGTCTGAAGTAGGTTTATCATTAAAATTAGCTAGTTTGTTCCCTAACCCCGTGTTTGGCTGTTTTAAGATTTACCCATCCAGCACCCCAAAAAGAGGACGGCATTCTGTTGCAGAATACTTTGGGTGATCTGTGTGTAAAGGCGGTGCTGTATGCTAAGTCCTCCGAGGATTACTCAGACCGCATCAGCCACAGAAGGTTTCTGAAAATTATTAAGTGTTTGTCAGCAGTGAACGCATCCCCAAACCTTTTGGCTCTTTCGAGCTACTTTATTCATGAAAAATGTTGGTTCACAGTTTTGCCTGCAAAACTTAAATTGATCCAGGCACTGATGTAACCTTTTTTGCTTCTTTTGAGGACCTGAATTATGAGTCTAGATTAGCGTTTTGCCGCACAGAGAAGGAAAGAGAAAGGCACTGCAGAGCAAGCTCAGAAATGCTTCTGCAGGAAGGTCATTTTGGCGAGCCAGGTCTTGTCTGCTGTTAAAGGTCTTTGCTGACAGTAATACATGTCAGGGCACAGTGGTAACTTTCTCTAGCAGATAGGTATTGAATGTGGTTACTTTACTGGCAAAATTAAACTGTTTCCCCGAACAGAATGAGCTATCCCAGCAAAAAGAAGTTTCGAGGGAGTATAGTTGTATCGTCACAAAGATGTTTCCAACATAGGGGTTCATTGAAGGTTTTTCCACATTTGTTGCTGACAATGCTCCCTGAAATTTGAAATACAGACTACACCTAAGTAGAAAATGGATAATGGGTTCCAAAACCTCATCTGATGAGCAGCCTTAATTGTTGCATTTCTTCTTGCACTTTAACCAGGAGCGTGGCTACCGTGGAGGCTGCAGGTTTTTCAGGGATTATAAGGTAGGAGGTGGCTCACTTCAGGACAGCCTTTTTTTCTGTGTTTTAATCTGGAGTTAATAACTTTTTGGATTTTTCTCCCTAGTCTTGTTTCCCAGTTAGTCTACAGGCTTCTTTTGGAGAAGTTTGTTTGACGTGAAGCTCCTCTGACCCTGCCAGAACGTGACACCTCTTGCAAGACTTGTCTTAAAGAGCAAAGCAGTAACTGGGGAGTCATGAGACATTTCTGGCATGAACTCGGGCAGTGCTGCCCCTGTAGCATATTCTTCCATTTAAGACCGATTTTCCATTGCTTTATCAAATGTTACCTGTTAATACCAAAGCCATGGTTGCAAGACTGCTTTAATCCATGCCAGTCTCTGCTGCTACTGCAAAGGCTGATCCTGCCTTACTCCCAGTTATGGACAATCATTTCTGTTATTTCCCTTGTCCTGGATCAGTGGGCCAGAGCAGGAAGCTGAGCTTGCTGAAATTTAACCTTTTCTGTGTGTGGATGGGTTAATTTTCAGCTGATGTGTTTTCCTAAGCTGGTTCACCGTGCAGCCACACAAATGGCGGTGGAGGGGTCAGAGGAGGAAAGCGGGACTTCCTTCGGAGCCGGTGTGGGTTTAAGCCACTTTACAGTGTCCACTGAACATGTTCCATGTGAGTGTCCTGCAGGAGCAGAGAAGTGGGGCTGGGGTTTGTCCTGAGGGGAGCTGGCGAGTGAAGAAATGGAGGCAAGGCTGAGACTGGCTGGGGGAGGTTGTACCGTTCGGGCAAGGAGATAGTGAGTTGGGGAGAAAAATGGGTAGAAAACGATGACCAGCAGGAGAATGAACACGGAGGGTGGGTGAGGAGCAAGGGAGACAAGGAAATTTGAGCTGTAAACCGTGGCAACAGGGAGAAAGGAGAGAAGAGGGATGGAGAAAAAAAACCCAGTATGAGCCAGGTAAGGGCTGTGGACGACTGGAAAAAGAGAGTGTCGGGAAGGGGGCGAGCATGGAGCTGAGCCTGGGAGAGGGAGATCAGGGTGGCAACACGGCTGCAGCACAGTAGGGGAAAGAGGTTGGAAGAGAAGCCAAGGAGGTCTTTGGGCTCCGCAAAGACTGAAAGTGGGGTTGGAAAGCAAAGGGTGATGCTCAGAGTTGCTTGGGAAGTACCTGGGACTTGGAAAGCCAGAAATAAAGATGAGCACGTGCTCGTCCTAAAGTGCAGGGCTGGAGTGAGGAGTCTGAGGTACAGAAGGAGCCGTCAGGCTGGAGGTCGGGGGGACAGGCAGGGGCTGCTTGCTCACGCGGGCACCTGGGAGGGGGGCCCGGTGCTGGCAAACTTGGTGCTCCTCTGCTGCCTCAAAGCCCAGGGGGAGAGCATCTCATCCCTGCCTCTCGCTGCTCCTCCTTGTCTCTACCTGCAGCGGGACCCTCTGACCACTCCAGCTGCCACAGCTTGTTAGCTGAAGTGACAGGGAGGCTGCTGATATTTTGGAAATGTCACGACAATGCCAAGTAATAAGGTTTTTCACTTTTTGAAAGACCTAGCAAAGTCACACACTCACAGAAACTGCATTAAAAGCTAACCACTATGGATGCGAAGCCGAGCACTCAAAAATTAGGAAATAGTATAATTAAGTCTGCCTGTGTAATTTTAATTTATTCACTTCCTGCATATTCATTATGATTCAGTACTTAATGATTTAATGATCACACTATGATCAAATAATTTTTTTGTTTTGTTGTTGCCGGTCATTTTAAGTCAGGTAATTCGCTGGCAGTTGCAAATCAGTTCACTGACTCACCGCTCAACTCCTGGCGTAAGCCGGGGGTGCAGGGAAGGGATGTGACCCCTTCTGCGCCAGCAATGCTAGCTTAGTCTGGCCTAAACCAATTCTGAAATGACAACGTTAATCTCCAAGTAGTAGGGTAAAGACTTCAGGTTTATTAAACATTGGCAAATCCAGGCAGATTTGTAAATGGGGATATCCTTGTTGCAAAGAGCCCCCCACACACACCTGCAAAGCAAGAAGGACTGACTTTTCTCAAGAACGTATCATCTCTGCTTCTTAACTCTTTTGGCTGAAATCAGGAATAATTATAATTCCAAGGCAGACACCAGACTGCAAACTTTCAACCCAAGTGGTTTGGTGATGGAAATGTTCTGTGTAACTAAGAAAGGTTCTCGTAAATGGAAGAACCAGGCAAGGCTTCCTGGCAGACGCTGTCCCCAGACCGCTCCCTAGAAAAGGCAAGAGCTGAAGGAGATCCGATGAGGCTAGCCCTGAATAAAATTCATATTTCCTGCAGCCAAATACATGAGTCTTAATAAAACCCTGAAGACTTCAGACTTTCTCCTTGGTCACTCTGCAAAGCTGTAGGTGTGTTTACTGAGCAAAGCTTTTCTTAGAGGAGCTCCTCCGTTTTCTCCGTTCGTAAAGAAACTTTGGGTCAGAGGAAAAATGCAAAAATGAAGCTTGTTTGTAGCTCTACTGGCTATGTCATGTACAAAAACAGGGCTAAGAGGTGGCATTTTATGCACCACACAGGTCGTGAAGGGCAGTGTCAGCGTACCTACTGCAGGCAGGGAGTGGACACCATCAACGGCTGCCGCCGCTACCAGCCCTGCCTGGTTCCATTATTTCAGCTGCTAACGGGCCCAAAAGGTTAATTTGGAAGAACAGGACGAGCACAACACAAAGATTCTATATTTCTGGGTCGTGGCCAGCTCCCTTACATCCCCTGTGCCACCGCGAACTGGGGAGACAGCGCGTGGGGCCTGGCTGAGCTTTCCAAGCCGGGGCACTTCCAACCCCGAGCTGCTGGGTTCGGATCTCCTTGGCACCGGGCGAGCAGCGGCAAGCACGTTTGGGATGGAGTTCTGACTCCATTGAACTTCAGCGTGACCAAAATTTTGCCTTTATGACCCAGGGGTTTGGGGCTGCGCTGAGGCCATTAGATGCTGTTTCCTGACGCGCTCCGTTCCGTTCACTACTTTCTGCTACTTCCACGCAACACGCATAATTTTTTGGCCGCCTTATCTGTTTTAAAAAAGGGGGACTCTGTGGTTCAGCAAGCTTGAGGTAGGTCAAAGGGAAAGAAAATGCCTTTTGTTTAATTGCAAAGTATTTCCCTGGAAACTTGGTTTCTAGCAAGTTATGCAGCTAAAAAGCTAGTTTAAAAAGATTAAATTTGACATAGAATTTCTAACTTGTATTTTGAAATGTACATAATTGAGAAATAATAAATATTGAGCCCACAATGCTGCTTTCTTGTTCATTTTCAGGTGTTTCTGACGCTATGCTACCTGTTTTGGTATGGTTAAATCAGCCTTTCGAGATTTTAAATTAAAAATTCTAACTTGTTTAAATAGACTAATAAAGAATTTTTCTTACTAATAGCTAAAGTAATTTTTATGACTACCATAGTGACATAAATCTCATTTTAAAGAACTATGCACTATTTTTATATCTTAGAAAATATCAGTTGTTCATGTTCAGAACTGTATAAAGCTTCAACAGTTCTTTCTGATATGAATTATTTCAAGACTGTCAGTATGTAACCAAACTCTTGAGATCAAACAGACTTTCTAATTAGTTTTCTGATCTTCTAATTTCATCTTTTAGAAGCAGATTGACAGTCATTAATGAAACTTTTTATGTATATTTATAATTTACTCCCTACAAAACCTTGTGCAAAAAGAATTTTATTGCCTATTCATGTGCTCCTTAAGCTGAGAAAAATACAAACTTTAAGAATCTTGCTATAATGATGTTGCTTCTTGCTTGCTGAGCTGGAGTTGCATAGAATCATAGAATAGTTTGGGTTGGAAGGGACCTTTAAAGGCCGTCTAGTCCAACCCCCCTGCAATGAGCAGGGACATCCTCAACTAGATCAGGTTGCCCAGAGCCCCGTCCAGCCTGACCTTGAATGTTTCCAGGGATGGGGCATCTCCCACCTCTCTGGGCAACCTGTGCCAGTGCTTCACCACCCTCAGTGTGAAAAACTTCTTTCTGATTTCCAGCCTATCTCTCCCCTCCTTTAGTTTAAAACCATTACCCCTTGTCCTGTCACAACAGGCCTTGCTAAAAAGGTTCTCCCCAGCATGTGCTGGTTTGTATTATATCTGTCATTCAGCAAGGTATTAAAACTTGTGCTTAAGTTTGAAGTTATTTTTATTGTTGAAGTGACTTGATTACTCTCATGCATCAATGTCTTCAGGAGCGTAATAGGTCTTGTTTCTATCATATATTTTTACGCTCCAAGCCTATGTGTATGCAAAATACCATCCTTTAGTTGTGAGCTGTTTAAGAACAAAGCTTTATGCATTTGTCTTCTGCTGTGCAAGGCTGGAAAGCTCTGAAAAGAAGAGTAATGTAAACAGTAAGAATAAAAACCTTCGTGGTGTCCATACGTCACATCCTGTCAGATTGATGCATTAACTTGGTGGATTGCGGGCTTCAGTCGGCAAAAAGCAAAGCAAGCTGGTAAATAAAAGTTTGACCTTCTTTTCCATATAATTAAAATAGGCAGTAGATTTAAAACTGATGGAAGGCAGTGGACTCTGCTAAAAGAGCAGGCAGAAATTGAAAGCAAATATAAGTTACCTGTTAGATAGCTCTTCAGCAGAGAGAGTCATTCTTTCATTTATCCTGGTATATGGAGACCAAAAGCTCCCCCGTGGACTTTCGAGGGACCCAGTTAACATCTGAAGTCCATCTATTACAGCTACAGTAAATACATTGTTGTCATGGTAATGCAATGATCAAAGTCTGAGGGAAAAACTCCTGCATTTCTGTGGTTCATAGTGTGAGATGAAAGGAAGGCTTGACAAGAAATAAAACAGAATTGAGAAGCATTTAGTTTAAGTTGATTTTGCAACCTTCCAGAAAGATGTTATGAATTTTAATTTAAAATTAAACAATTTCAATTTAATTATGTGATTTTGTATAGTTATTCTGATATTGTTAGTACTCAGAATAATGCTGTCATTGTTGCCTGGCAAAGGTGGCGGTTTTCTTCCCCAAATCAATTTCTAATTTTTCAGGCAAAATTGACCCGAATTGGCCCAGTTGGGCCCCTTGCGAGGCCGTGCAGGGAAGTAGCTGTGAGCGACTGGGAGGATTCACAGGCAGATCTACTGAGGGATGAAAGGTGAGGTTTCACAACAGACTACAGCTTATTTCAGTCCACTCTACCACCGAGTGCACTTAAATGGTGGAGGGCCGGTCCCATTTGCACCCCGAGTCTGGCAGATGCCAGCTTGCCAGCCCCCATCCCCCGCTCCTAGCTGTGCAATTCTCCTGGTTGCCTTCTGCTGTCCGACCTAGTGAGGCTTCTGCAGAAGTCCCTTCAGCTCCCTACATCAGAAAATAAAAGAAAACAAAGAAAAAGATGGCTATTTTTTTTTGCCAAATTGCAGAATTGAACCGGCTCGCAGAAGGAGCATGGACCGGCACTAAGGGTGAGCAGAGCAGGAGGAGCCAGAGAGGAGAAAGACCTCCTCTGTTTGGTGGCCATGAGCCATTTGGCCATGAGCCCGCTGTTTGTGGCCTTGAGCACTCCAGATGCAGAGCCTGAACTGCTTGCTCACCAGGCAGGGGAAATGCACGTCCCCGAGGAAGAGCAGGGTAGACAGGTGGCTTGAAACTCTACCTTACGCTGCTACTCCGGTGCCTTACTAAGGGTTGAGGTTAGGGCCACCTGTAAGATAGGAATACAAAGCCCCAGTCCCTTCTGCATTTAGGCAACAAATCTTTCCCTCTGGGTTGTGAATCCTTCCCCAAGGTGGCCTGCTTCCCCCGTTATATTGCACGGGACGCCTGGTTCAGGCTTCTGATTTCCACTCCAGAAAGAGCTGCTTGAGCGTTAGGCCTGGCTGCACAGAATATTACCCGGCTCAGATCCCTTTGCAGAGGAATTGCCTCCTTTGCCAACACGCTCACGATGTGCTTCTACCCCCAGACTAATGTTACTTGCTCGCAGTGAATACCTCATTATTCCAAAGCTGTGTCCTTCACTTCGGTGGTGTAGCTTAATGGGGTATACGCATGCATGCCCATAAATCTTGATGGATCAAGCTGTGCAAGCTTTAGTCCCCGTGAAAGGGGATGACTCACCTGATGAAGTGCTCACTAGTCAAAGCAAGAGCTGCACAAAGGAAATGTTAAGTGTTAAAATAATCTTTTGTCAACAGGGACAGATTCTGACCTCCTTAATCACAGTGACTGCATCTTACAAGTAGTCCCAATGAATGAACTGAAACTACTTGCAGAGTAATGAAGTAGCTCTCCTGGGAGAAAGGGTACCGCATTCCAGCTATAGGTCATCAACCTTGTGTTAAAGTCTCAATCCATTTAGTTGATGTCTCACAGTTAATGTTCCATGACAGCCCTTTAATACACAAGAAAACAGCTTAATCTGAGAGAGCCCTCCTGGCGTGTTATAAATTTCATCAGTATTGAAGGGACCGTTGAAACTAGAATTACAAAAAAAGATGTGCAGTATCACACGACATGGTGGTGATCAAATGCTGAGCACTCTCCTAACTTATCTCCTGGCCACTGGAGTAGGCCCACAGCCCATTGCCCTGAGATAAAGGCATAAATATGGAGGGAAAGGCAAACACAAGAGAAAATTCAAAGGAAGAAGTGCAAAACCAAAAAGGAAGGTAATAAAGGAGAATTTCACTTCCAAAGTGCTTGATTGTCTGAACAAAATTGATGAGAGTGTGGAGACCACAAGGGTGGTCTCCATGCAGGATTAAGACTGCTTTCATGGTCTTTTTTAAACATAAGCAGTACAAAAATTGAGTGCATGTGAGCCATCATGCGTAAGACCTGTATAAACACCGTTACTACTAATCTGGAGCCCTCCCTGGATTTTTAAGAAAATCTCTGCCAGAAAAGGACTGGTGACCTTAATATTATTTTATTCAATAGTTACTGTGTCAAAAAACAATTTAACTTTGCAGACCTAAATGATAAGAAAGTACTTGTCTGGAGGATATTACTGCCTCCCGCAGTTTTCAACCTAAACAAAGTAAATGGAAAAGTAGTTTTGTCTGAGTAAAGACTTTATGATATGCCCCAGAGGCATTAAAACTCCAGGAAAGGAAATGGAAAAATCTAGAAAATGAAGAAAAACAAGTACTACAATTTAATAGCATGTTTAAAGCATATACTTATTTTAGAACATGTGCTCAACATCTTCCCTTCCTGGGTTTTTAGGATGTACAAGTAAGTACCAGATAATGTATATTACTAAATCACAATGCAAAGATCGATAAATGTATCCGCAAAACTTGCATTTTTTCTGGACTGCAGCCTGGATAAAAAAAATAATTATATGGGAACAAGGAAATGAAAGTATTAAATGCACTTTTTAACCTCCAAATAGACTGTAAATCAAGCGTACAAAAGTTTTCATCAGTCTTAAGGCAGCACTTAGCTGTATAGAATATCAAGCATCCAAAGGAAAGACCATCACTTCCGAGATGCGCTCACTGTTCTCATTTGTAATTTATCCTGTGAAAATACAGCCGCAGAATGTTAATGCTCTTTGCTTAGGTTTTTAAAACTTGAGAAATACTGAAGTCAAAGGGACGTGCTCAGTCTGGGACAGCCTGATACTTTTTTAAGAATGAACTCGAAGTGATTTCAGAGACTCCCGTTACTCCGGAATCCCCGTCTTCTGCTTTTGCAATTCTGCTTCTGAGCATTTAATACCTTATTTTTCTCTCTGTTTCTGATGGGTCCATCCAAGCAGAGGGCAAGCTGAATGCCAGGCCACAGGTATGAAGGAATAATAAAACAGAGTCATCATAGAAACAGAGGGGTTTTTTTAAAAAAGACAAAGATTTCTTTCTTTTCCTTCAGATGGTTGTCCTTGTACATTTATGGAGGGGAAGAGAAGACTTGCTAGACTAGGTGAAGAGACCGAGGCCTGAAAGAGGGAAGAAGAGGAGTTTGATTTGTTTAGGAAGGCAAGGAAGCGTGCACGTGAAAAGGCAGTAATGGGGTTTCCTGGGATCCCGGGGAGCTAGAGAGAGGGAGAAGGTGGTTGGCCTGAGCCTGGTCCTTTACTATCAGCTGGCACGTCTCAAGCATGAAGTATTTGTTTGGGTTTGGTAACTCTCTTAAAATTGGGTTACTCGTGCCCTAAGAGCTCCTGTCTCTCTCCATTGACCACCACAGCAGTTTTGGCGGTTACCTCTGCTGCCAGCGTCCGTACTGTAACGGCCTGAAGTTAGGCGAGATGAGTCACAACCCAGATGTGTAAAAGTTCGACAGTTACCTCTAACTTACTGGTTTGTTAATCTTTACAGGATCCAGTCCTTGCAACCTGCCTGGATTGGGTACTGAGATAACAACAGTGATTTTTCTTGGAGAAATAAGGATTATTTGGTCAAGTTTAGTGTGTGCAGTTGCTTGTGTGCGTTTTGTGCGTGCCTGTCTGGCTATGTTTTGAACCTGCAAATTGGCCAAATTTGCTAAGTTGGAGAAAAAGGTAAAGATCTCAAAACTACTGAGTTTCTTCAAGTTTTACGACAATAGATACCCATCCTTGCCGACAGCAGAGAACACGCACAAGAGCTTTCTGACGGAAGCGAGTAAGCCGTCAGCCGGTATTGGTTTCACTGCTCACAAAACTTCATTTATTATCTGCAAATGCTTCCTTTTGGATCTGGATTTGGTGGAGGATTAAGTAGCTCACATCTGCAGTGAATTGTTCCACACCTGTAACCTTGCTCTTAGCGCAAGATTGAGGAGTAAGGTGACATGGAGCTGCTTGCTTGCTTATGGCCAGCCACAGCTGCCAGCCTCTGCCTACAGCCGTCCTTGACATGGGTCCTGTCATGCCTAGGAACACCCTGGTTTTGTGCATTTGGTTTTAAAAGATAAACATTTTAAAAAGAAAAAGTCAGCAACCAGGAAAGAAAAGAAGTATGAACTGTTCAGAAATTGGGAAAGGTGGATGGGCTTAGGGCCAGGTTTCTTGAGTTCGTGGTGGTAGCAGTTTTGGCAGATGAAGTGTTATAGTAGTGGTTGCTCTGGAGAGGTTTTTGTGTGGTGACTGCACACTTCGTCTCCTCTGGCCACAAAAAAAGAAATCACAAGTGGAAGGGATTACTAATGGGAAATGCTGTATTATTTTCATTGGTCTCATAGACGATTTGAAAAAGCGAATACTCGGGGAAAGCCAAAATCACTATGAACACTGCAGCATTTAAACCTGCTCTTGGCTAATTGCTATTCTAGAGATGTAAAAAAAAAAAAAAAAAAGCTAGAAACGTGGTACTGTTGATTACATCGGTAGGATCCACTGATCTGGGGACTCACACGCAGGCAGCCGGCTTCTCTGCGAACTTTCTGAGGCCAGCCTTGTCAGCGGCACGTGAGCGGGGTGCAGCAGGAGAGAAAGGCAATCGCCATGGACGGAGGCGAGGAGATAAAGAACCTGCCCGCTGAGCGCCAAGCTTGCTGCTCACAGAGCTGCCGATAAATATCACGCGTTTTATCTGGAAGGTCTGAGGTCTTTCCCGTCATGGATTTGTGATTTTTCTCCTCCTCCACCGCTTAACATTTCAGTTCCCCTCAGAGCAAGCAGGAGCTGGCTACTCCGCTTGCCCTAGATGAGTCACTCCTCCAGATAAGCCTGACTGACTTCAAAACTCGAGTTACTCTGCATCGAGTGTAAAATGTTAAGATATAGAAAAAAGCAGACTGCAAATGAGGAAACGCTCCTGCCAAATTCCAGTCACCGTCACATAAAGCCGTGCTATTTCATATGTGAGGTGACGTGCTGTTTTGAACTGACTTCAGCTGATCGTAAAACAAAAATGATGTTGTAATTGTCACATAAAGGCTCCTGACATAGCAGGGGAGAAGACTTCAATCTGTCGCAACCTGTTCTCTTTGAGGAAGAAAAGGTGACTGAGAAAGTGTTCTTTGGCACAGAACAGCGAATCAGAAGCAGAAATATAGCCCTCTTTCATTTTTTGGAAGCGTTTACACTTGCTAATATGCCACTCGGTGCTCTTAAAAACTCAACTCCTCGTTCCTACCTGACAGCAAACTGAGAATCTACTTTCCTAGAAACGTGCCAGAAAAATACAGCTCCTTCAGAACCAAAAGTTTCAGTCAGATGTGCAATACGGCAGTTAAAACAGCGAATGTTTCACTGACCCGCGGGCAGGCTGCTCTCCGCGTGGGACATCCCGGCTGGGGAATTCCTGCACGGCCCCGAAGCAGAAAGATTGCCTTTGCGCTTTCCCATCTCTGCACTTCTCAGAAGTACCCAGCCCACTGCCAGGAAGGTAGTTAATGCGGCAGGCAGGGCTCAAGCAAGATACAAAGGTGGCTATTCAGGCCCTCAGACTTTGGTCTGTAACGCCTACTTTGTCTTTAGGGGGGCTGGGGAGGAGCGGGGCAACATCGGTGTGGGACCGTCTGAACCTCCGTAGGAGCCTCCTGAAGCAGAGCAGTATTGTTTTATAGCAGCGTAGTCAGACAGCACCAGGCAGCCATCTCCTCATGAAGGATGTGAGCCGGGGCTTTTTCAAAGGAATTCTCCAATAAGTCAAAACCTGAGTGACATTTATTTTATATTTTTGTAGAGAAGGAAGAGAAAGGGGCTGTATAAAAAAGTTGAATATCTCTTTTATATTGTAAGCATAGCCATAACCAGGCAACAGTATATCATCCTGGATCAGAAGAACTTGCAGGACATAGTAGTAAATTTAGCTCTTGAGTCTCTACTCTTCCTAATCCTGACCATAGGCCTACCCATACTATATGGCCCGCACCCAGCTGAGACTGGAATACCCACACCTCACATCTTATAGCACCCGTCAGTGAACATAACCCTCTGGACCCAAATGCTAATGGTAAGATGGGCCCAAGTCAATAAGACATACCACGCTCGAAACTGCTCTCAGCCCGTTACTCTACATAGCCCAAGTTGTTCTGCTTGGCCTTGGAGTAGAGCAAATTAAAACTAGGATTAACATTCAAGTTATTGCTAGCAATCACAGAGACAGGAGAATAAATTTTATTGCTACAGGAGATCACTGGGATATACTTTAATACTCGATGATGAGAGGAAAACCTAGGTTTATTGGTGACTGAAGCCCAGCTCTTGGAGCTGCAGGTGCAGAGGCTGACAGCCAGCTGTGGAGGAAAGGAGGAGACATTGGGCAACTTTTACACAGTGTTTGTGATAAGAGTTACGGTTAAGTTTTAGATGTGGAATTACTGAACGAGGAGAAACATTCCTGGATTGCACAAGGCCAGAAGGCTGGTATGAAGGGAGGGCTGACAGGGCCAAATGCTCTAAGCTGAATTTTGGCCCCATGAGGGCTGCTGCAGGACAGGTAGGGAAGGCTGAGGGTACACGTGGAATGGGGCTGAGCGCTGAGACTTACAGGGATGGACAGTTCTGTTTGCTGCTGGGTCCCACAATATCTGTCAGGGGAGGGGTGGACAAGACAAGACTCAAACAGTTTACATTTGCTTTTTTAACTGGTAGGAGTCTTCAGGTGATAATTAAAGATAGGATTAGGCTTAGGATGGGGTTAGGGTTAAAACCAGGCAGGACCGAGGTGCTCAGTCTGCTGGTACAGGGCTGCAGTGAGGGCTAGGGACCTCTGCTGAGAGGTGCCTGTTTTACTGAGTTTTACTGGCTTCGTTTTCGTTAGGGTTAGGGGAAAGAGACCTGAAGAGTTTAATTAATTTTTGGATTGTGTAAGGCCCAGGGTGGTAGGTTGGTAGCAGGTTCCCCCAAGGCACTTAGAGAAGATTTGTTTTCATTTGGGGTTTAGGGAGGACTGCAGAAACTGAAGCACCCCAGATTTACAGCTACAATTAATCCTCAGTCATTGCCTCATGCTGCCCCAGGCCTGCTCCCAACCCTAGAGATCCAGTCAGATATGAGACGCCTATCTCAGTCGTATCTCTAAACCTAACTTGCACATCAAAACAAGTTCACACGCCCTTCCTCGCAGTACAAATAACTATCTGCTCTTCAGCCCCAGCACTGGCTGCCATCATCCAGCCCTGCTGAACTTGCAGGGTCCACTAGTTAACACTCCTGCAGCCACTGCTGCCCACCGCCCCATCCTTTAACCCCACCTCTGATGCTAACCCTCGTCCTCGCTATACTTGAGCAGCCCATATCTACTCCAGGGTTATTCGCAAGCCATTTGCTCTGCTGGCATTTGTGCTCAAGCCAGCTTAGTGAGCCTTCAAGGCTTTCTAACATTGCTCATAGTCATTCCCCCCACAACATGGACACTTGTGCAGAACCCAAGACAAGAAAGGGTTTGTCCCGGCATCTGTGGTATTCCAGCCAGAGATGTTGTTTTGTGGGATTGAGACAATGGCAGAAGATAGAGGCAAGAACCCTAAAAATCTTTGTTAATGAGCATGTGTCACATACATATATAACAAAACACAGAAAGCTGTAAGCTGCTTGACTCCTCACATCAGTGGTTGAAGCTCCCGCTTGCTCATTCACTCAGAGGGAACAAGTCACTAGCCAGGCACTGTTCTCTTCAGCAGCAGAGACATGGTCTCAAGAAACGGTTCCTCTTTCTGCTTTCTTAATGTGGGCCTACTGCCTTTAATAGTATTATTCCTAAGATACCTGCATGCGAATCCTCGTTGGCTTCTACACGCACACAGCCAGTGCATGATGGGCCTTGCCAGAACATGTATATTTGGCAAGACAGTGAAGCCATGCTTGTTTTCAGGTCACTTTGTCCTGGTTTTGTAGCGAAGCTTTTCATATCAACAGCAGTTTCATTTCAGTAAGCTAATAATAGCCCTTGAAAAATCCTCTGTGTCAGCAAAAAGACTCCCCACGGCTGAAAATCGAATTTAAGAGTTTATGCTGCACAAGGGTGAGTGACGAGGAAGCCTACGTGTTGGCCCAGGCTAAGGCATAGCCTTGCGTTTGCATAGGGAGGCCTGCGGCAAGGTTTTGCCGTTGTCTGTAACTGGGATATCAGTTAAGTCCTGTGAGATCCGGTAATTAACTCAGCTCTTTGAGTCCACACTCTAGTTCTAGCCCAAGCCATTAAACCCCGGACTAACATAACCTAAAGCACATTATTCCCATTCAGCCCTACAGCTGGTCGTGCTTTACTGTGCTTACGCTCTTCTGAGCTTTATAAGGTTTGGTTTTCCCAGCAATAACACTTGCTTTTCATCCCCATCAGTCCTTAGCCACAACCTCAGCTCCAGCCATACCATTAACAGGCTTGAGCAACTCAAGTCTCCAGAATTAATAAATATCAACCTAGACCGAATCACGGCCCTGTGGTCCGGAGGAGCCAGCTAGAACTCTTCATCTCCAGCTTTTCCGAAGCCAGACACCAGCCGATGCTGTTCCTAAACTTGTGTTAGCGGCCATGCTGGACAGCCTGTGCTGACTTTGCGCCGTGAGCCCCTAGTACAGAACGATGCTCTGGGAAGCAGCTCAGCAGCAGACAGGAGCTTTGCTTATGGTATCATCAGGCTTGTCCTTTGAAAATGTCAGTGGAGCATGGGCAAGGTGCATTTTAGTTTGCCTTTTAACTACAGCCCAAGAACAGGCCCTGAACTGTGTTATTTGTCCTGTGTTATTTTCTAGTTTTCTTTATGCAGAAGTACAGCGGAGAAACAAAAACAAAAATTGTTTTTCTCAATGCCTCATTGTAAAAGGGACACCTCAGAAAACAGACATATACGTCATGCTATTGTTGGTATTTTGGCACTGCTTTTGAGAAAGCGGGAGTGCAGTTAGTTTAGTCAAGGTCATTAGCGCAGTGCCATTAGGATGATGCACATTTTCCTGGGCAAATAATTGTAGTACTATTTATCTCCAAGCTATGTTTTCACAATAGAGCTGAATCGATGTATCTGATTCCAGTCCACATACATTCATTTTACTTACCAGTGGAAACTGATATTACCAGTCTTTGATAAGCACTTAAATTAATTCCTTCCAGACATTTCATTTAATGCCTTTCAGCCTGATGGAGTTAAATTAGCAGGACTAACTACTTAAGCGTACCGAAAAAGAAAGTAAAACATATTTAGGATTAGATACTTGAGACAGGTTTACACATTAGCATATTAAAGCCATACAATAGAGGTGTTAAAAAGGGCTTCAGTTGCTCCCTAATTAGAAGCAAACCTTTGATAAGAGCAGAGTGTGTGTATCTCAAGACATGGCTTCTTTGTGGATGGGAGAACCGCTTCGCTGTGCAGCTGCACGCTGTGCTGCCGCGATGTATTTTAAGTAGCACCATGGCATCACTTTTTTTTAGAGAAAGGGGTGCATTCTCAATGTAAGTGGAAATGTAGAGGTATTGTTTTCCTCAGTTTGTTTAAGAGCAGTATTCAGTTTGTTTAAGAGCAGTATTCAGAGCTGCCTTGCTGCTCGCACTCGCCAGGACCGTTCTCCTGCTTGAAACCTGGGATCGGGCCCCCACAGACACGGCGCTAGCAGGTCTCCAGTCACGCCGGGGAGGTCGGGTGTGAAGCAGCATCACTATATGGCTTTGCCATGGCTCTCTTTCTGGAAATTATGGGTCTGGTTGGCACCTCAGCATCTCCTACCACTTCGGGGGAGAAGGCCCACAAAAGCTTTCTGACTGAAAGGCATGAGCCACCTCTTAGAGGACCACCATCCCTTGGTGGTCTCCCAGAACTGGAAACCCGCGTGGGCAGCTGACGTCATGCCCACATCACCTCCCGGATCAGAGTCTCAAGGTGATGATTACCCAGTGTGGGGAAAGAAGCAACAGGTCGTTTAGGAGTTTTTATTCTGGGAAACACCTACACCAGTGGACGCTGCCTGCAAGTAGCTTATGAGTTATGTGCAGATGAGACACTTCTCTAATATGAAATTCTGGAATATTTATGTATCTTCCCAGTAGTTACTTTTTACTGAAAAAGTCAGAAAATCTGAATTATTCCAGTAAAGAGAAGATGTATTCCAGTTTTCCATAAAACCAGTGTCCCAAAGATTTCTTTGAAAGACACAAAGTGTCCCTGGTGGTGGTATTTTTAAACAAAATATACCGTTTTTCAGGTAGAAAACACTATCACCTGTTTGGCAGTCCTCTCCTTAATTCGTATTTCATAAATAACATTTCACACTAACCTCTGTTTAAATGCGCAAGGCCTAGAGATGTGAGGATCTGGAAACAGGTACTGAAACCTTCATTAAAAATATTCATCTCTACTCGCCATTTCCTCCTCCTCTTTTTTTTTTTTTTTTTTTTTGTCAGAGCTGAAAAATGTATAATGTTTAAAATAAATGCTGAAATTTCACCCTTCAAAATTTTTTCCATGCAATAAAGTATTTCTGGTTAGGTTATTAAGAAGTCACTATGCTGTGTCAGCTGTATCATGCCTATAAATGTTTATTTTCCAAACATTTCTTCTAGGAATATGGGTTTGTGCTGTATGGCTTTGTGCATTATGACCTTAAGTCTGGTTACATCATATCTCTGAATCTTATGGAACCCTCTTGTTAATGGGTCAGTAATGGTGGTACTCTCAATTTCCATCTTTCTAGTTATTTATTTATTCATTTTACTGCTTGAGAGTTATGTCAACTAGCAAGAAATGTCAGGATGTACTTTGTGTGCATTACAGACCTGTCTTTAGTATTGGGCATTCTTGATGATGTTCAACAGCCAGGAATTTTTTCCTTTTTCTCAGAGATATATCTAGCAAAAGTCTATATGTGCTAAGAAAATTAAGCATAATGTGGTTCTTAAAGAAGTAAATAAAAATTAGTTCTAAAGTGAAAGCTGCAGATATTTCAGTTTTCCCTCAATGGGGAGAAAAGCCCAGAAAAATCTGTTGCATTTCATATGTACAGACATTTCCAGAAAATTTAAGTCTGTGGTTAGGCTACACGTGGGTAACAGAAGTCAGGTAGTGAAACATCCTTGACTCAGGACTGCAGGTGTGAAGAAAGCGTGGAATTGGGAAGGAGCGTTTGTGAACGTAGCGTTGCTTCTGTCTTTCACTGGTTCACTCTTCCTTCTGCTGAGAACCAAAAAAACGAGGGTAGGGAAGGTCAGAGGGAGGAGATGGAGAAAGTCAGTCTCAGGGTTTCTTTAGTTTTCTCTGCTGCTCCAGAAAAAGCCTTTGCCATCCAAAGAGGCCAAGAGCCAGACCGCCCGTCACCCAAGCTCATTTCTCAGCCCTGGAAGGTGCTGTCGTAGGCGCGTGCGGTCGCTGCCGTGATGTAACTGTCCCCTTTTTGTAATGCCAAAGCAAAGAGCCAAAGGCCAAGCTGCTCGCAGGTGCGTGAAGAGCTGGAAGGGTGCGCCGGCGGCTGGGCGCGCTGGGGTGGGAGTGCTCATCCGGGCTGGGCACCGGCGGCAGCCATGGGGCGTAGAGCAGGGGGAAATAGAGCACTTCTGGAAATGTTTAGGCTTGGGAACTTTTTGCCCAATTGTTCAAGATAGCATACCTTAAAAAAAAAAAAAGGGCATTTGCATTTGTGTGGCTCGAGTTCAGTCTTAATGCAACGCTGTGTTCTCCTAAGTGTGCATCTCTGCTATCCTACAGAAACAGGACGTACGTATTTGAGCTCTTTGTCGTGTTCCCTCTTTTCTGACTTGTCTGTTGAGAGTCACTCTCCCTAATCTTCTAAAGCGTGATGAATGCACATCAGCCTTGCATTGTAGGCTAAAGGAAATTTAGGGGCAAAGGGAAAAGAATTGCTTCCATGGCACCTTTGTCCTGCAGGAACTCTAAATTAAAAAAAAGTATAAAACTCAGGGGGGGAAATGGTACAATGTCAGAGCACTTAGTTTCCTAGTCCTTCCTGAGCTTTTTGCTCTTCTGCTCTTCCTGTTAAGGAACAAGCCATCTCTCAGATTTGTTTCTTTCCGAGAAGAGTCAGAGTCACGTCTGTGTTTCTAGCTAATGAGCATCCAGCTTGGCTTACTCAGAGGATCTTGGAGTAATTCAGGTGGTGACTGGTCTCTGGTGCCTCGGACAGCTATTTCAAACAGTCTTTGATTTACACCAGAGACTGCCAGCCGGAAGGAGCCCAGGCCACGCTGCTTCTGCCCTGGCTTCCTTCTCTGCCCGTGCCCTCGGTGGCTGGCACGAGAGCTGCAGGCTGCTCTGAAATCCAAAGGCTTCCCTGCTTGCCGTGCTGTGGCACAGCCGTGCACTGGCAAGTAGTCCCAACATCCCCATAAGGTCCCCGAGGAGTCAGTCTCCACCTCCCCATCCCTGAGTCACAAGCCTCAGAGAGCAGGACAGGCGGAGGGGGCTCGCTCACTCCCTGTGCTCTCTTACTGTTTTCTTTAAAACCTCGCATACCTCCAAAATGGGACAAAATATCTTATTATTTCCCAGCTCTCCTGAGGTTGCATGTTCCAGTGATGGCACTTGCCACCCTCCTGGCAGGAGAAGATACGGGCGAGGGAAGCAGTGCTTGAATTAGCTATTGCAGCGACCAAGGTGCTAAAGTTGCTTGTACATGCTTAAGTAATGACAATGCTGAGGATAGTGGAGAAGAGTCCCCCAGGAACAGAACATGAACATTAATTATAGGGGGGAAAATATATTATTAACATCAGACTGCACACTACAGGAGATCCCAGTGTGACTATTAAAGGAAATTAATTACCACCTCTCTTTACCTTTCAGATCAACTCTTCTTTATAATGAGAATAATTCCTTCATTGTTACCACTAGTATTATCAGCTGTGAGAGAATGATTTTTCCTGGTATTCCATTCACTGGTATTGTGCATCTGTGTATTTTGAAAAGAAATACTTCCAATGGATGTATTGCATCCCCTTCGAGGGGAAGTCCCACAGACCAGGCTCAGGCTCTGTAAAACAGAGCGATACACTAAAATACTCATTCCTCTGCACTGATAAGCGTGAAATAGCATCAAAGTCATTCAGTGTGGCAAAACCAGGGCCAGGCTTTAGGAGGTAGCCTGTCAGCACAGTGCAGGAGACCTCTCCCGTAACTGCTGTACTCGTCACATCAGCCACATGTGGCCATCCTGTCGGGTTTGTAAATTCTGGGATTGAGGATCTCTCGAAATAACTAACCTTTCAGAAATAGACATTGATCCCTTTGAGGCCAAGTGAAAAAAATAAATTTAAAGATTCTCAGTCTAAATTATTTTCCATGTACCCCACTCCCCTACAATAGACGGGTTAAAAGCAAGGAGATACTCTTACTTTTTTAGACTACTCCTGCTTCATGACCCCCTTTTCCAGGTCCCAGTGTATTTTCCAAATATGTCTAGCGTAAACTCACATGAGAAATTTTTGCTGGTAAAGTCAGAATTGAGGTCAAAACTGGACTAAAAGAAAGCTCATTACAACTTTAACATCCATAATCCACCCTGAGGAGAGAGATGAACGCAGTGAGCGGGCTATGGATGCGTTGTTTCCATTGTACTCTTGATTAACATATAATTCACAAGTGAGGGAGTGTGAAGGAAACTACTGACTGATGGAAGGTCATCAATTCCAAGAGGAAATAAATGATATATAGGCATCCCATTCATCACTTTATTTGTGTAAGAGCATTTTTGATTCTGTCTCTCTAGGGTAAAGCCCATTTAAAATCTTTTAATGTTTTTGCAAAGACAAGGCTGGAAAGCTTGTGTAATCTTCGTAATGAAAGAACCGTATATAAAATCCACATCATCCCAGGGCAGCCAGTGACTTTTTCCTTGAAGAGGGTGCTAATTCCTCAAATTCTTCATGATTGTCCTTGGAGAGAGGCCAGGAATTATCATGATTCTTTCAATCCCACATGAAGATCTGCCATCACCCTATTATTTCTAGTATAATAACAATCCTAAGCCTTGCTGTAAGGTTCACCTTTGCATTATGAGGAGCATCCGCTTCTCAGAAAATCCTGACTACAGCCATGGCTCTAATTAGTATCAGGTTCCCACATTCTAGTATCAAGGAACATATATAAATGTTTGCATGATCCCCTTTCCTCCATCCACCTTCAGTTTTTACAGAAATAAATTTATTAATGAACAAAAGCTACACAGCAAAGAAATTGCATCAGTTGCTGCCTTCATTTGTAGAAAAGCAGATACCACTCAAACATGCATCAGGCTCCTGAACCGGTATCTTTATCACATTGAAATGGAAGCAGTGTTAACAGTAGCTAGTGTAAGCATGGAAGTAGTAGCAAGAAATCGACATACTCCACTTGTAAAGGCTGTAGAGGGTTTCACTAAAGTAAGAATTAAAACCAGAAAGTGGTGTGTAATATAGACATCATGGCCAGACAGAGAAAAGCCCTGTGCGTATATCCCTGTATGTACTTCTCCTGTTAAGTAATACCATGGCAATAGGACGGCCAGACATGAATGAAATGCTCTCACACTTTATTTTCTTCTACAGTTTATTGCAGAAGTAATAAACACTGTGCTGCACAGAGTCAAATTGACGCATGTGATCTTCTGCGTTATTGGTGGCTAATACGATTGCTCTGGAGCAGGTCAGTGCACATTCTCACTTTCAGTTACTTTGGACAAATGCAAACTAAGTGTACCATGAAAAATTTCATCACATAACATGGCGTCCAAAAGATGATGTATGTCTCTACTGTGATATTTTTATTGTGCCTCAGAGAAAACCCATTTTAATGCACAGCTGCAAAAGGAACCACAGGTCTTAGAGTAAAAACGACACAAAGTAATTGGTGTGGACTAGTATTTTCTTTCACGTAAACTGGCAGACTTGCAAAAAAGCATGAGACAGGACATCAGCCACATCTTTCTGAATGTTTGGGGGTTTTTTGCAATGGTAAATTTGAATTGAATTAATTCCTAATGCTGGATTTTGTAATACTGCCTGTCTGGAAGAACTAAATTGCTAGATAGAGAAACAAGGGAAAGCTATGGCATGTCTACAGAATTTTGAGGCGTGGAGGAATCAAAACACAATATTAAAATAAATTCTTAAACTCTGCAGAGAGTTTCTTTGTTCAGCCCACTATGCAACAAATGCGATCAAAAAAATCATCTTCGGCCAAATTCTGACTCTGTCCCATCTACAGCCTGCAGCGTGGCTGGAGCTGTGCGGAGCGGGCAGGCTCCTCGTCCCAACCACGACTCCCTCATTAGCAGGAAACCTCTTTATAAAAGGGAAGCAGCTGCCGCGCTCACTCGTTCCAGCTCCACTTCAGCAGCTCAGTGCATAGCGCTAGGTCGCAATTCCAGGTCAGTTTTACGGACCTTTAACTCCGCTCATTTCCGAGGACTTGCTGCCGTTCCACACGTGAGAACAGAGCCTGCCCTCCTTCCTCCATCCCAGCTGAAGAGCCGGATGGAGGATGCCGGCAGGGAACGGTACTTCCCCCGTTCTGCGCCTGGACGGGGCGATGCTGTGGGAGGAGGCAGTTCTCACCAGGGGCGCGAGCGGTAGGGAGGGCAGGTTCAATAGCTTCGTGCGCTCCAGAGAGGGACGAAATCCAGACCGAGCCCAAGATAATTGGTTTGATAGTTTAAGAATAAGGAAGCAGCAGATGTCTTTGAGCACGTGATAAGAGCAACAGGTCAGAGACTTGGCTCGCGGTGATTAGGTTTTGAGAGAGAAGAAGAAGCCTGTCTTCTGAAACTTGGCACGAAGCTTCAGTCTTTTTTTGAGCATCTCTTTGGGATGACAACCTATGATCTTTCTTTTTTTATTTTTTTTTGTCTTCCTATGGTTTCCACATGAGAGTGACTGCTTCCGTCTGCAGTTTAGTTCCTCGGGAGTAGACTAGAGAAGGAAAAGCGCCTGCATCTGTGAAAAGGATAATACAGGGGAAAGGGTCAGAGAGCCTCTGTTTCCCAGGGAGCCCTCTTAACGTACCTCACCGTTGACTCAAAGATAGATTGCAATCCGTGGCATAATCAGTGTAATTCCTAGCAGCACCTGGATTTTCTTTCAAGGTTTCTCATCCACGCTTTGCCCAGCCTGTTATTGCTTATCTGTACGATTGAAAATCATCCTAGTAGCCAGGGAATTGGAATGCAACAGAAAATAGCTGAAAGCTAGCTATGAATTTAGGAGCTGTGCTAGCCGTTCGGAGATTTATTATCTTTTTTTTCTGGGCAATGGGCAAGTTAGAACCCTTCGACATTTCAAACAGAGCGCAGCAGAAAATACCCCTGAGGACAGGCTGCGTAAGCTCTGATCCTGTATCTGAAGTCCAGTACCAATGGTTTTTTCTCCTGAAACAAGTAATTCATTCAAGCTAAAAGAGAGTGAGGTTGACTTTGAAAATTAAAATCAATGCTTTAATTCAATACACATACAATTACCAGCTGTTGAATGGCATGTAATGCACTTTTACTGAAAAAAGCAACAGCACAAAAGACCAGAAAGGAGGCTTTGACAAATATTAGGATTCTCATAATGAAATTTTTTTTGGTGTTTTTGAAAGCAAGACTGCAAAGTTAAGCACTGCAGATGATAGGCCATTATGCAGAGGGCGTAAAAGGGCTGATGGTGTTTTTCAGAACACATATCACTGCTCCCTGTAATGCTCTGTTGTCACAAATATATGGTGATTAGCTATTTATCAGCGTGAAAGCACATCATAAAACATTCCACATATCATTGAGTTTCTAATAATCTGTGTCACTGTGAAGATTAATACATTGTCAGTCCACATAACTTCATGAAATACCTTCCTTTGCCAAGATTTGTGTTGGGTTTGGCAAATGGAGGATGAAACACTGATCAAATGGGAACGTCTACTTTTGTTGACCGGTCTGTGAAATAACACACTTTTTTTTTCACACTGTTTTGAGGTGGTAATAAGAATGCCCTCGGTAGCGTTGTCAGCATCCGAAGTATCTCACCTGCCTGCTATACTCCTACAGTCCTCCTTAGACTGTGTTTTGGGACATGACTTAGCCGTATTGAACCCCTGCAGATCTTTTTGCCATGTGAAGGCACACTAAAGACCAGCACTGCCTATCAAGGTCAATATTTTCAATGTTGGATGTTGAGAGGTCAGCACTTAGATCCATATTTAGTCATCTGACTAACTACCCTTCCAAGCATCCAGACATCCTTCAATTCCAGTGATTTATCACTACCTGTGTTTCCACCGATACTTCCCCAGAGCTCCACTGTGTCTAAGGACACACTGGAAATTGTATTTTATCTAAAAGATAACCAGTGTAATTACTGTTTCAGAAAAAACAAACAAACAAAGAAACAAACCAACGTTAACATTGCAAAAGGGGAATTGTTTCAAATCACAGAAGACCTCTGAAAATCCATCCACGTATTCAGGCGGCTAAATATACTGCCATCACTAGCTTACAAACCCCATGTTTGAAAATGTTGCCCTGAGCCCACTCAGAAATACACGATTTGAAATGAGATTAATGATGAATCCAAGGGAAATATAACCTTCTCAGGTTAGAGTGTGACTGATGACACCCATCCCCAGTTCAGGGAGGAAGGTGGGAGTTCATTTAGATTGATTTATTAATGTTTTTCCCAGAGTCAGTAAAATACTTGGTAATTAATGGCACAGAAATATGAGTTCAGCTGAAATCCTCCATAAATTAGAAGTATTTAATTTAATAGTAATTTAGAGGATTTTGCAAAGTGCCAGAGCAAGATAACTGCATTTGCAGAGGAAGCAAGATTGAGAGAACTGTCTCCCGGACTGATGCAAGTAATGTATCTTTATAGCCACACGGGTCAGAATTCAGTAGCAGTATTACTATCCTTCACATCAATATTTCCATGAAGAGAGAGAGAGAGAGAAAATATATCAGGAAAAACATTCTCTCGCATTTCACTCCTCGCTCCTTAGCCGACTAAAAATTTACTGCGTGCTTCACAGTATAGTTTAAGACTCCTCATTATTTCTCAGGATAATGTCAGTTTTAAAATAGCCTAGAACTAGACAGTGGACCAACTGAAGTACAGCTGCAACTGCGTCGTGGTCCATTCCAGTAAAATATTTCCAAATGATAAAGAGATAAGAGCAAATCTAAGGACTGCCAGCCTATAATGGCTTTCTGTTCCAGCTTCCCTTGACCAACGTCAGCTTAAACCCTTTTGGCCACCCAAGCAGGAGCAGCCAAACTCCAGTTCCTCATGGCCAACGCGCACACCAGGCTTTGGCTGGTGTAGCAGCGCTCGCGTGCCCCCAGATACCCAACCCCAACACACAGGACATGTTATTTAAGGCAATGCAGAGCCCCTGACCCGGGCGCTGGATCCCGTACAACGAAATGGCCTCAAGTTGCGCCAGGGGAGGTTTAGATTGGACATTCGTAAAAATTTCTTCACTGAAAGGGTTGTCAGGCATTGGAACAGGCTGCCCAGGGAGGTGGTGGAGTCCCCATCCCTGGAGGTATTCAAAAGACATTTAGACGAGGCCCTAAGGGATACGATTTAGTGGTGGACTTGGTAATGCTAGGTTAATGGTTGGACCCGATGATCTTGGAGGTCTCTTCCAACCAGAACAATTCTATGATTCTATGATTCTATGAAGGGGAGTGGGGATGGTGCGTGCTTGTGTGGGAGGAAGGCAGCGGGGTACCGTGGCCCCCGGGGGTGGTTTCTCTCGAGGGGAGAGGGTGCTGGCCTGGGGTGCCATGGGTGGGGGGGAGGTGACAGGGCAGGGAGAGGCTGTCGCTGCCCGAGGGACAGAAAGCCCGTAGCTGGGTTCCCAAAATGCACATCTTAGCCCTTTTGGCTTCCAGGGGTTGGGCCAAGGTGCCTGTTTTTCTAGAAAACAGGTCAGTTGTTAGACATTAATGGAGCAACATCAAAAAGGGTGGGTGGCACAGACAGACCCCCATGTGTGCTGCAAAAGTGCTTATTAAAATTTCTGTGCAATTTTCCCAGGAATTCAGGGAATATGGAGTATTTCGCTTAGCAAAGGTAGGTTTTATTTTTTCTTGCCCCATGTCCTTGCAAGTGAGGTGGTTAGAAACAGCAAGGTGAGAATTTTCAAAGGAGAGAGCTGAAGGGCTGGGACTGAGATTTAGATGAGGATCTCCCTCTTTTTCTCATGCCCATTTGAAAAAGCCCCGCTCTACTTTGGGGGATTTGAGAGACTCCCTGCCGCAGATTTTAGGACTGGAACATGTTCAATCATGGTCAGAGAGGATAAAGTGTACTTAATTCTCTGCACTTTAGGTGGTTTACATTGGCACAGGCTGAAAGGTTTAGAGTTCTGAAGTTTACACATTCACAAAGTCTTGGTGTTCAGATTTAACATCATGTACTTTTTTCACTTGAAGTAGGAAACAATAGGAACCAGCAGAAAGATTTTCTCAGGAGCTTGCCTTTTGAAGTATCTAAAGGAATGAGGATGGGGGGGGGACGGACACCCACAGGGAACCAAATATTTTTCTGTTTAAAAGCAAAAATCCCCAGACCCAAATACCCCCAAAATAGTGTGGCAGTAGGATGAAGTATAAGGCATTTGAAGTGAAGTGCTGTGATATCAAATTTTATACTACCTTTGGCACAGTTTCTGTAAATTAATGTCTTTTCTGCAGACACTAAAGTTGCTACAGTTTCCCTAGCCACCCTTGAGACTGCTTTAAACCCACCAGACAAGGAGCAGCAATAGCATCTCTGTGACCGAACATCCCAGTCCATCCTGTGACAACAGCTTTTTTCCTGGGGTCCCCAAAACTGCCTTCAGGATCCCTTTTTTTGTGTGGATTTTAGAAGCAGGACATGGGATTTTCCCTTTTCTCCCCATCTCAACCCATAGCCCTGCGATTTACCTCTCCCAGCTGCTTCGCACGAGGCTGTGAGCCAGAGGACCCGACCCGACCCCAACCTCAGCTCCCTGCCAACTGCTTCTCTTTCTTTCTTCCTCTTTCTCTTTCTTTTTTTCCCTTTTTTTTTCCCCCCTAAATCGAGCTGCCCTAAACAACCTTTTTTGGGTGACACTAGGTAAATATGTAAACTAGCAGACCTACAGTGAGCTGCATTGATGCTTCATTACTTGGTTAAAGCCAGATCAGATATGCCTGCAAGAGCTGCAGTAGCAGTACTGGCTACAGACTAGATGGGATGTAAAGTACCTTCCCTTCTGCAGGATAGTTAATCCTGATTTTTTTTAGATTACCTGCAAAATTCATGGTGCATTGAGGGTTCACGTCCTATTTTTCCACATGTGGTGCTCCAGTAATGGCCACGGCACTCTGTTTGAAATAAAATGTGATTCAGCATGAGTAGAGATCTCAAATTATGTCAGGTTTTTTCCCTTCCTAGTTTTTACCCTAGTAATTACGAAAGATAGGTAACTGTGTGCAACAACTCAGGCCTTTTGGGACATAGACACATACTTAGTGTGTCTGCATGAATATTTGACAGAGATGGCAAATAAAATAGCAAGTCAGCTTGACATTCTGACAGCAAATTTTCTTGCAAGTGGAAAGGGAAAATGCACAGTCAGAATGGAAAGCAGCGCCCATCATAGCCAGAAGATGCTTTCCTACCAATATCATTTGGCACAGAAGAGAGAGATTATTTTGCAATTCTAACTCGCGCAGTACATATAAGCGCGAGGTGAATCAGCACATCAGTATTTCACTGTGGTTTTCAGAGTGTCTCTATTCTTTCTTTTCAAAGTTAATATCTGGCAGAGGCATAATTTGGGATTTCGCTATGGGGTGCTTAACGACTTCTCTGTTTCTGAAACGCCGCAGTTGAGTGAATATGCTAAAATTTAAGTGCACTTTACATTCTGTGGACTATGTCCTGCATTTAGCCCGTGTTCAAGAGGACATTAGCCTGGGACTTTCTGAAATCTCTGTTTCACTTTGGTCAACAGGGAGAGTTTAATGTACAATATGAAGTAGGAAGATGCCGGTGTATGAATAAAAAATAGAAACAAAAGCAGTTACAGTTCTCTCTCATTCCCCCATTTCACCAGTCTAAAGCTGTTTTTATACTAATTAGCCCCAGGTCACTGGAATGCACTATGGATAAAAAAATCAAGTCTTTCAAGGTATTTCCTTGTGTAGGATCCCTAGGAGGATATCTGAATTCTGGAGCCAGATATTGGTTTTAATTGATCCTAAATAATCAGATTCAGGACCAACTATATATTGAAATTAATTATTTCGGTCTCTGCGTTTAAATTGAACGCACAGCTTAAGCTGTAAAATTTGTTGTCTTAAGTGCTCTTCAGGATCCCCCTTTTCCAAGTCGCACCCACCTAAAGGGACGCCTGAGACGGGGACTATTCCCGCAGCCCCAAGGGAGAGGAAGGCTGGCTGCCTTGCAAGCTCCCCGCGCAGCGCCGGCACGCCGCGTCACGCCAGGCAGCGTTGCTGCCCCACGGAAATAGAACTTCTATCAATTACAGTTGAGGAGGCAAAACCTCCCTATAAAATTCAGATAAAATCCCCTGCGAGTGGGGAAGCTAGTAGTAGAAAAAGGGACGCAAGGTGCAGCGAGCACTGATGAATTAGAGAATTTCCCATGCGGGAAGGTGATATCGCCCTGTAAAGCTGGACTTCCACGGGAGAGTGATTACGCAGAGAGTTTTCCTGGTTCTGTAGAGGCTTTGGGTTTGTTTTCTCTTCTTCACGTCTTTTTTCTTTTTTTGTCGTGCTGACCCGTAAGAGTTATCATTACCTGAAATAAATTTTAAATAGAACAGGAAATGCGATATGCTTGGTACAGTAAAGACTTGAATTTTTCATCTCTTAACATTTTGTTTTTCAAATCACTGTATTCCCAGTAGCCCAGCAAAAATCATTTGCTTTAATGCAATTGCTAATAACGATGTCAACACAAACCTCTGTTTGTTCATATGTTGAGCTCATTGAATAAAGAAGCTTATCATTTATCTGTGTAGACGCTTTTAATTAGTTTTCTGAATTTACTCCAGAGATTAATGGGCAGATAATATTCAATATATGCTTTATTGTTTTCATTTCTTTATTGAGATATCTGAATTTGTATGCTCTTCCCTCTTTGATCTTTTACTCTCTCTCTGTTAGTAACTGTGAAATATTTGGCTGCAAACAGACTCATAAAAAATTCCACTAGTCCATTGCATCTGGGTGGTGGTGGGTGGTTTATAATGTAGGACACAGCAGCAAATTCTACTCTATCAATCAGGGATTGTAAACTGTACTCAGAAAAGACCGTTTATACTGGTGTCACTCGCTGGCACTTTTCAAGGTTTCCAGTAGCTGGTAGGGTGGGTGCCTTTTCCTGCGCACACACTGGATGAACAGTTCGTGAACTTAAGCATTTCTTTTTTTTATTGAGATGTCCTTTGACCTTCCCCCCCAGCTGCCACCTTGTCCCCTGACCCTGACCATCGCTTACTGTTGGCCACCGCGGCACGGCTCCCGCGACCCCTCGGTGTCCCGCTCGCCCGTGGGACCGCTCTGGTTAGGGCAGTGCAGCCCTGTACCAACCTCCTGAGCCCCCCAACCTGCCGAGACTCCCTTCCGTGCGGGGGGTCGCATCCCCTGCCTGCTCGCGTGGTGCGCACCCTCTTGTTGAAGTTCGCCTGGGGACCCAGAGCAGGTGAAGCTCAGCCCTTGGGGCCGTTTGGGAAAAGGGCTTTATATCTGTGCTTCCAAGGGAGCAGCGGTGTCACAGGCTTCCCTGACGGCAGCCGGTATCCACGGGCAGCTGCCGTCCCGGTGCAGGGACTGTGCCCTCTTCTTGCCAGGAAGGGAAATCGAGCCCAAGCTGCTGAATTCATCTTTGCTCTTCTGCATTTCTTGCGTCTTGGGAGAAGGTGCACCTTCAAAGTGCAGATAAAAGGGAATGGAAATCCTAAGTAAAACTGCCTCGTTTTTATTAAAAATATAGTGCCCCGTGTAAATATAAAGTTCAACATTATGGTTTTGTTGGCCCAGTAGGAGAAGGATTAAAAATGCTCATTAATGGGATTTAAAAGCAGGAGTTCAGTTATATTAGCTACAAAAATATAATTATCATAATTAAGATTGCAAAGCACTAATGAAGCTCTTTAATAATTATCCTTTTTCCTTAGAGATTCATTTCGTAAAACCTGCTTTGAATTTTACATCACACTGGAGAAACTTTATCATTGTAAAAATGGGAACCACTGGTAGCACGAAGAGGCCGAGAACAGCGGCACTTCACACGTCGGTGGGGACGTGCGTGACTCAGCCTGAGACAGGAGGCACTCAAGGGCACAAACGTTGGAGATGATGGTGCAAAATACAGGTGCAACCTTGGTCTGATGCCGTGTCTGAACTCTCGGCAGGTTTATGGACTCAGACACAAAATTGGGGGACCGCAACCGGAGAGCATCCAGCAGTAAGGTGCCATGCAACCAGGCGGATGATTGTGTGTCTCTGGCCTCCATAAGTCTTTAGGCTTAGTGGTGCCCAGCCAAACCCTGAGCTGACTGCACCCTCCTGCCTTGATCTTGTCAGAAATGACCTTAAAACCCTGTAGGTTATGTGGTTCACCCGCAAGGAAGACAGCAAGACATGCAGAGCAATAGTCTGTGCGGTCACAGGCTTGCAGGGTCGCTCCTGAGAGAAGAAAGAGACAGCAAGTTCTCAAAATTAAATGACAACAAATTGTCCGTTTAAAAATATCTCCCCAAAACAGCTTTTCATGATTCATCTCCCCAGATGATTAAATATTTAGTTCTGCTGACAGGAATATGATAGTTACTATAGAGCAGAAAATTTAGTGCAGTGTGTGAGTTATAAGTAGATATGTTATCAAGCTGTTAACACAAAAGTGATGGGATTATTGGTGTTGATATCTGTATTTATTTCTTTATATTGTATAGGGATTTTTTTTTCCCCTGTACAGCAGCAGATTTAGGCCACAGCTTTGGCTCTTGCACAGGGCGGGGAAGCTGCTGCTTCTTGCAGGCTCTCTACATGGGCGGTGGCGTTTCCCCCAACGCCTCCCGCCTCTGGCCACCATCGGTGGCAGAGCAGCTGAGTCCCCATGGGTGTCACCGCGCTGGGATGCCCGTGAGGATGGGGAAGGCCAAGGAGAGCACTCGCTGCCTGGCTCCAGTCCCAGTCCACCTCTTGGAGCTGGGCCCACCGCTTCTAGCTGGTTGAAGAAGCAAGCAAGGTCCCACCGGGGCGGGGAGAAGGCAAGGACATTGAGAGAGGACAGTCCTTCACCCCAGGTCCTGCTCAATGGAGAGGGAGCTGCCACATCAGGTTAGGTGCCTAAAGCTAGAAGGGAAGTGGGCTTCACGTTTAGTTTCTGCTTTCCTGCTGATATCTCCACAGAAATGTGTGGCCTCTTACTTCAGCAACTTATGTATGGAGGGGACACCATCACAGCTGGTGTAAATCATGACAATTAATTTGACAGCACTGTCAAAAATTCAGAATTCCCTTCTGGAGTAAATTTCTCTGCTGTTAGTGAAATTACTCCCAGGCCCAGAGCTTTTAAAAGCAGAGGAATTAGGTACTTTGAGAGCCATCCATCACTGGTTAACAACCAAACAAAAGAGTGGGGGGAATGAGACCAACCTATGGCAGCTCCTGGGCATCTTGCTTTATACTCTAGTGCCACTGTAGCCTGTTTAATTGGATGGAAAGGATGAAAAAGATCTTGTCGAGGCTATTGCTGCCAGCAAAAAAAAAAGAGAGTGACTTTGACAAGAGTCCCATCAAAAAAGACTGATTTTCTGCTTGTGTTGGTGTTTCCCAGGTAGTTCATGCCAAACAAAACATCCTTGAGTTTTTGACAAATAAATCTTTGTAGTGTTATACTCGCATACTCTGCCAGTTTGCCTATACTGGCTGCGCACTTGACCATCAGAAGATCATAGGTCAGATGTTACATTATTCTACTTATTTAAATATTTGCAGAAGCAAGTAAACTTTAACAGATTTTTACAACTGAGAATACTTTATAACCGAGACCATTTTCAAGGGAAGATTTCAGAGCTAATAATTACAAAATAATCTGTGCAGCTCTACGTCCACATTTAGGTCTGGATTTTGCAAAGATACACATACATGAGGGACTTCTTATAGCAGTATAGAGTTAAGCACATGTTAAAGTCTTTGTACATTCGGGACTTCTTGAGGATTAAAGTTTTATAAATACCTAAAACAGATTAAGAACGTGATAAGAAGTAGAGAGAGAATACCAGTCAAGGGCCATTCTCATGAGAGGCATTTTTCTTCTTCTTTTTTTTTTTTGCTAATTCTATCATAAAGTGAATATTTTTTTAAATCATCATCTAAAAGTGACATGACAGACACATGACATACAGACATACAATGCTAAGATGTGTATCTCGCATTTTTTTATCCTAGATGGCAGGTTTGTAAAGCAGGAGGGATGTCAGTGTAGGGGAGACAGTGCACAAGCTATTTGTAGCACAGAAGAGCAAAAGCATAATAAAATAGATTTCAGGAACATATATAATATAGGAACTAATTCAAGGGGACTGATAGGCTTAGGATGTTCCTGGTGGTGTCCAGCTCAGTAGATCCAGAATCACAGGACAATTCAGGTTGGAAGGGATATCAGGATATCTCCCATCCAACCTCCTGCTCAAAGCTTTGAGGTCAGACCAGGCTGCTTGGGGCTTTGTCCAGTCAGGTCTTGAAAACCTCCAAGAATGGGGATGGCACCGCCTCTCTGGGCAGTCTGCTCCACTGCCTGGCTGTCCTCATGGAGTAAAGGTTCTCCTTCTCTTCTTTCTACTTATGCCCATTATTTCTCACTCTCTCATCCTGCACCACCATGAGAAGCCCATCTCTGGCTCCTCATTGATTCCTTGCAGGTGCTGGGGGGCTGTAAGGTGCCCCAAAGCCGTCTCTTGTCCAGACCAAACCAGCCGAGTTCCCCCAGCACCTCCTCATGGGTGAAGCGTTCCAGCCCCCACTGCCCTGGGGGGGGGGGTCTCTGCTGAGCTCCTTCCAGTTAATGTATATCTTTTCTGTGCTGGGGGGCCCAAAACCAGACACACTACCCTGGATGTGGTCTAACAAGTGCTGAGTCAAGTGTGATAATCCCTTCCCTTGATCAGGCTGTGCAGTCCATGCAGAGCCCAGAGTGCTGTTGGCCATCGTCGTCACCAAGACATACCACCGGCTCATGCACAGCGCGCTGCCTGCCAGGGCTCCCAGGGCCTTTCCCGCAGACCTGCTCCCTGGTCAGTCCATCCCCAGCCTGTATCAGAGCCCCAGGCTCTTCATTTCCAGGTGCAGGACTTGGCAGTTGTCCCCATGGAATTTCATAAGGTTCCTGTCAGCCCTTTCTTCCAGCCTCTCTAGGTCCCCTCCATGACAACAGCCCTGCCTTTGAACATGACGCTGACATAGAAGACATCCACTGCTCTCTCCCCATCCACAGATACCGTCATTTCATCACAGCAGGCAATCAGGTTACTCTTGGTAAATCCACGATGACTGTTTCCTATCACATTCTCCTTCATGTGCCCAGAGATGTGCTCCAACTCCATGATTTCCCAGGGACTGAAGTGAGGCTGACTGGCCTGTTGCTCCCTGGATCACCCTTTTGGCCTTTTTTGACGGCAATATTTGCCTTTCTCCAGCCATCAGGGACCTCCCACATCTCCATGACCTCTCAAAGATGAGAGGCATCAGCCTAGCAAGGACACCACCAACTCCCCTAGCACCCATGGGGGCAGGTGGTCAGGCCCCATCGATTTGTACAGGTCAACTTCCTTCAAGCTCCCTCGAGTTCCCTGAGTTGACCCTCACCCGCTCCTGGTCCTTCTGCTCCTTCCTGACCCTGCCTCCAACACAGAGACCTGGGAGACCTTGCTGGTGAAGACTGCAGCACAGAAGGCATCAGTACCTCAGCCTTACCTGTGTTTGCTCTCACCAGTTCACCTCCCCACCCACCCCCAATACTGCAGCAGTCCCACACTTCCCTTGTTCAACCTTTTACTTCTGATGCAGCAGCAGCGGCTCTTCTTGTTGCCCTTGGCGAGAGCTGCAACTGTCAACTTTAGGTGAGCTTTGGCTTTTCTGCCACCATCCCTACGCACCCAATAAAGTCAATACAGAAAGACAATACCTCCACCGGATGGTTTACCATCCCTTGCCACTTCGCTCTTGCATAAGCTTTGACAAATGTTTGGCTGTGCACATACTAGTAATGACTAAGCCTTTAGCTGCCCTGCGCCTCTGTTTCCTTGTTGAAATGCACCCATTAACTCCAATGCACCGGCCAGTCTTTGCAAAATCCCTGCTTCTACAAATGGCAGGTGTCGTCCCGCCGGGACACAGGGGTCTGAGCCGCCTCACGCACCCCATGGCAAGCCCAGGTGCTGCATCGCCGCAGCCCATTCGGAAGGCAAGAGGGCTGCCGGCAGACCATCGCATCACATCCTCCGTTCATCACACGCAGCGATGTTACCGAACTGACCTACTTTCCCCGTCCGCCCACGGAAGGCTAATCCTGTGTAGCATTGCTGGAAGGGGACGGGCGCGCGGAGAAGCGCTCCGAGTTATACAGATGGCAGTCTTTGCTGATTAATGTTAGTTTAATTTGTTTGCCTTTCTGTTTCCAGCCGTGCGAGGGGAGAGCCGAGCAGCAGTTGAACCCAGGGATTCACTTAGCCTGTTCACTGAAGTCTGAATGGCTTTAGTCACTCAGCAATAATAATAAGGAAGATAACGAGCATGTATGTACTGATTTTCGTCAGAGATCCCAAGCGCCACACAAACTTTCCGCGTTGCTCACAAGCTAGAGATAAAAGACGCCTCTCACTTACCCTGGCCGCGCTCCAGCACGGCGCTGCTGATGTCAGCCGTCTCTCTCCTGACTTAAAACTGATGCGAATTATACCACATCCAGAGAGGGTTCGCAGGTCACTCACCCTAAAATTCAGCTGGCACCGAGGTAGAGGGGGGAAGCTGTCAAATAGCACACAGCAATCGGAGCAATGTTTATGACCGACAGAAAAGAATACCTCTTCCCACTAAATGGGAATAATGTAAAGAATAAACCCAGGATATGTTCTGAGCCTTTCCTTCTCTTCATCATAATCTTATAACACTCAGCTGCATTACCTGTGAGCATCTCCCTGCCATCCCCAGTTCAGAAGAGTGGAGCATTAATTTATGCCAAATTCCATCATTTTCATTGTCCACATTCAGATTACTTTTTAATATCTGTTTTGCTTTAAGCGCGTTACCATCTAAAGATTCATTGTACACGTATGCATGAAACACGGAAAAGCCTATTAGGTTCATGAAGTCCAATATTTTCTCAAAAATGTTTTCTTCTTTTCTTTTTTGGAAACCTCTGAAGAATCTTCTCTAGTGTAAACAAAACGTAGCAATCTAGTGAATGCAGGAAGACTAAGCTGCACACTGTCAGGCAAAAACAGTCGCAACTCTAAAGCTGGACACTTACCATGCTACTGGATTTTTTTCCTTTACTCATGAAAACAGTAATTCCCGTAACAATCGCAGCATTACATGACCCATGGTAACTGCAGACTGCCATTCTCCCACTGAAAAGTCACAGTCCCTTCTCAAATAACAACGTATGTTATCGGGAAAGTGATTTTTTACTACCTTTTTTAAGTTTTCTTAAGGCTACTCTGTTTACATTTTGATAAATCAGTTTTGATTGCTGCGGGTGGGATTGTGCTGTATTTAGTTACGGGCTCCAGTGTGTTCTTGTAACAATTCGTAGGTTTACATCTGAAAAATAAGGATGAAGGGGTGCAGTTCAGTTTGATGTGTCTATGAATCTGTTGATTTATTCTGATTTGTGTTTACACAAATCCTTCTGCTGTGTGTTCACTCCATAGCCCTCATGGTGGGATATCCGAGTGCTGCATCCACGTCAGAGAAACATGGAACAAAGCGTTTAAAATGGTCAGACGGTCACTTCTTGCCTGTCACCCTGTGACCCTTCCTGCCGCTTCCCATTTGCTAATCTTTCTCTTTGTCCCCCAGCAAGGCTTGGAAGGGAAATCCTTTACTTGTTAGTGTGGTTTACTTCATTTTAGCGCTCTGCGTTAGCTGAGAAGAAGGGGGTAGAGCTGCTAGCGCCAAGCCACGGTGGTGCTCCCCAGTGTGGGCAAGTGCCCATCAAACCACGCTGTGGAGCACCCATGGGACAAGGACATCGTCCGACCGCAGTGCCCATAGAATCACAGAATCATAGAATTGTTCTGGTTGGAAGAGACCTCCGAGATCATCGGGTCCAACCATTAACCTATCACTACCAAGTCCCCCACTAAATCATATCCCTTAGGGCCTCATCTAAACGCCTTTTGAATACCCCCGGAGATGGGGACTCCACCACCTCCCTGGGCAGCCTGTTCCAATGCCTGACAACCCTTTCGGTGAAGAAACTTTTACGAATGTCCAATCTAAACCTCCCCTGGCGCAACCTGAGGCCATTTCCTCTTGTTTTGTTGTCTGTTACTAGGGAGAAGAGTCCGACCCCCATCTCTCTACAACCTCCTTTCAGGTAGTTGTAGAGAGCAATAAGGTCTCCCCTCAGCCTCCTTTTCTCCAGGCAAAACATCCCCAGTTCCCTCAGCCGCTCCTCATAGGACTTGTGTTCCAGACCCTTCACCAGCCTCGTTGCCCGTCTCTGGACACGCTCCAGCACCTCAATGTCTTTCTTGCAGTGAGGGGCCCAAAACTGAACACAGTACTCGAGGTGCGGCCTCACCAGGGCCGAGTACAGGGGGACGATCACCTCCCTACTCCTGCTGGCCACACTATTTCTGATACAGGCCAGGATGCCGTTGGCCTTCTTGGCCACCTGGGCACACTGCTGGCTCCTATTCAGCCGGCCGTCAACCAACACCCCCAGGTCCTTTTCCGCCGGGCAGCTTTCCAGCCACTCCCCCCCAAGCCTGTAGCGTTGCCTACCATCAGACCTTGTCCATCATCCCTGGGCAGGGGACCTGGCAGCGGTGCCAGCGCAGTGACCCAGGCACACTGTCCCCTGTGCCAGTGGGTGGCCAGAAGCTGTCCCCCTGGCTCACGCCCAGAGCCTGTACTCCCCTTCGGTGCCTTCTTCCTAGGTCTTGGATCCTACTCACTATGCACGGGATGCCGTGCATAGGTGGATCTGGCCTTTAAATCCTGAACCACTGAACATACCCATATGCCTCCTTTGTAACACTGAGCTCTTTGCTCACAGCCTCTTTCCTCCCCTTCCAAGAGGGAACGGGAGAGTAAGTCCCTGTTGAGGCAGCGCTCAGCGTCTTGCAGAAGTAACGCTCAGCAGAGATGGGCACTGGAGGCTGAGCGATGTGTCTGGAAGGCACGGGGGCATGTCTACCCTCCACCCTGTTGCTCTTTTTCTTCCCTCCTCACAAAGATAACAGTTGTTGGGGAGGGTCTGCCCAGAAGCCAGAAGGTAGTTCAAGACGTTTCTTCCCAGTGTCCCAATTTTCCATACAACCCTTGCCCATCCCCTGTCTGTGAGAGGATTGTTCTCCAAGTGCAACATCATCATCTTTACTTAGGATGGTGGTATTGTATCAACGTCCTGAGTGGTCTGAGGGTGAGGTCCGAGGGAGGGCTCAGGTATACCTGTAGTGGGTGGGAAGCAACACCAGGGTATGGCAGGCAGCACCCCTCTCCCCAGGGCTGAGCATGCCCTACACAGGGCAAGCGGCTGAATACCCCAAGCAGGCCTGTGGGGTGGTGGAGGCAGACACCCCACCATGCCGGAGAGGGAAGGGGAGGAAAAGCCCAGTCTCTCCACCCAGCTGCCCAACAGCTGGCCAGAGGAGCACAAGCACTGTGATTTCTCACCGGGCTTCCCCAGGGACATCCCAGGACCTCTAAAAGAAATTTACGTCTCTCATTTAATTCATCTGAGTTAAACGAATATGATTAAAAATTCTTGTTAAATGTCAAGCTGATTTGTAGGGACTGAGATTAGCTGGCCACGTGGCAACTTAGTGGGAAATCAACAACTGATTACTTACATTTGAGTGTCAGTCATTTTATGGCATATCCTTATGAGTAGTAGGACAGGAAGGAGAGAAACCAACCTCACCCACACAGAAGAGTAGTAGTTTAACTCGCTAAAAACCATGTTTCTAGCCCAAGGTAAGATGATCAGTGCCAGATGAATTTTATAGTGCAAGCTCTGTGTCCACTGGGAATAGACTGCATCAAAATAAACATGTGCAACCTTTCTTCTGGAGAGTCCCTGGAGCGAGCTGGCACTCTGCCTGAATTACTTCTTTCCCAAGCAACTATTCATCGTATGAATGAATGCGGGGGGGATGTTTGTGCTATAATTTTCCATCTGATAACTATGCCAGGGGTACACAGTTAACAGTTTTAGCCAGTCTTTTGTTTCCAAAATGCCACTCTTCCCCGCTTGTGGGTATGCGTCTTTCTGTGTGTCTGAGTACTGCCCTGATGGAAGTAGGTGAGTTTTCTCCTCCTTATTCCAGGTGGTTGCCATCTTTTTGAGTGATAGCGTCTTCACTCCTTGTTGATAATGATGATATTAATGAAGTTCCAAATGTAACTGTCGCTGTTAAATACTCCATCGGCAGGAGTTAAATCATGTGGCGTTGTTACCTGTAGGTTTCCAAATTCTCTTTGTTAGCATGAAAGGATTGTTCAAATTTTGAGAACTCCTTGTGCCACTTGTTTTTTTATGTCACCTCTTTGCAGGTGAACCGTGGCACAGAGCCATGGTGTTTACTGCCTGCCTCCATCATTGCAACGAGCTAGCATTGCCTCCTAAACCAAGCACTGACAGGGATGAGAGAGTAGATTTCCAGTTTGCTATCTGGGACCCTCCCAGCTGAGGGACTGGGAGGACAACTTAAAACAAGCAGGTTGCACTAAGCACATACCTAAGCTCCGTGCCATGGGTTTCTCCTCCAGGTGTAAGCCAGCACCTGGTGCGGCTCAGGAGAGGGATGGCAGTACCGGTTCGCAGCAGTTGTATCCTCTGCCGTATCTATTTTATTGAGAACAGTTTTAATTTCATATGGTACATATGTACTGGCAAACGCTGTTAGTAATGCTTACGATGCTCTGGAGATTTTGCCATGTGAGCAAACAGAAGCAAAATGACAATTAGATATTGTCTAACACTAGCAACAGCACAGCAGGTCCAGAATTTCATGTCAGTCAGTGAGAAACCTTGTTTACTGGAAGCCGGCCATGAATTGCTTTACAGATCTGGCCAAATCCTTGGCAGAACAGACCAGTTAGACCTGTTGCTCTCTCGCAAGGCGTCCTGACAGTGTAATTCCTTGACCGTTTATAGGGTACAGCTGTAGGAAGCCCCTTTCCATTAGGCACGTTGTGCCTCTCCAAAACAGCTGGGGCTGAGCAGCACCGATGCTGACTGCCCCATCCACCCCCATCCTTCCTCAGAGCCACCCACATTCCTACTTTCTACGGGGAATCTGTTAAAACCAGAGGAGGCCTTGGTGCAGCAGAGGAAGACCTTCAGGGATTCAGAGAAGGCGACTTCTTCTGCGGACGCTGCCCTATTTTGCTTGTCATACCCTAGATTCAACAGAGGTGCACGCAGCAGAGCATTTTGAGCAAAGGTCTAGCAAAGAAAGACAGCAAAATCCTAAATACTAACCCTTGCCATATTACTGATGCCTTCTTTATTCTTGAATAACATAGGTGAACATTTTGGTTGCAAAAAGTGAGCAAATAACAACAAAACCCACCGAGTTTTGTCACTACGTTTTAGCCTGAATTATTTGAGAACACACTTGTTGGGCTAGCAGTCTGATTCTGGGGCTGGGCAAATAACAACCTAAAGTATTTGTAAAAAACTGGTAAATAAAATTTAACTGGGTCTATAAATTTTCCTCATCTAAAACATGGATTGTGATATGGCTGACTTGGCTGTTCTGCAAGGCCAAATAAGTATCTGAAAAAAAATCTAAAAACTACATAGCATTATTTGTTATTTTGTTCTGTATAATAGAATCCAGTAACTTAAATTTGCCAGTTATGACTAAAAAAGCCAGTCCCTCGGCCTTCGTATTTCCTATTTTTGCTCCTCCATCAATGAGCTGAATGCCATGAAGTAGTAGCTTTACCCTCCAGTCAGTGACCTGTGGCTTTAATTCCTCATTACTTTCATATTTGATAAAAAATTACAGGGTAGTTTTATGTTCTCAGCTAACTGTTGAGTAATGAGCAGGTGGAGTATTGCTGTAAGAGAACTAGTAGCAGAAGGAGGGAATTTATCCACTGTTCTTACTATCAATAAGTTTTCACTCCTGTTTTTTCATAAAATGTTCTTTAAACAGGCAAATTTATGGGTGACTCATATGTGGAAAATACCATGGGCTTAAATAACGCCTAGCAATTAACTTCCCTCCTCCCCCCCTCCAATTTTATTCATGTCTTACATGTTCAGGACTCATTAAATGAGAAACATTGATTTTTGAAAACAAGCTTTATCACTGCCTGTCATTACACCGCCGCTTTGAAAGTGACGCTTTGACAATATCCAGGATTTGTAGGGGCACTGTGCTGCCGGTTCGGAAAATATTTGTGTGGGATGCAGCAGCGCGTGGGTTTTGTGCCCGACATGGGCGCGAGGTGCCGCGAGAGGCTGCAGCAGCACGGGGCTTCCCCCGCGGGCTGAAGCGGTTACGGCTCCAGCGTCGCTTTCTCGTAAGGCCACGGGGCGAAGGAGGGTGGGCAGCGAGCTGGTGACAAGTCTTTCTGAGGATCTGAGCCTTCAGCTGGGCTGCTCTTGTATTTTTCCCTTCGCCCCGCCTACACACATTTACTTAATTTACCCAATTTACCCCCTTTTACTCTGCGGCTTTATGAACGCATCTTGTGCTCAGAGTACTTTCTCCTTACAGCTCAAACTGCCGGAGCGATTGGACTATAAACCCGAGGACAGGTCACAACATTTTGGTGAAGATTAGCAAAAAGAGCATCGGGGAGGGCGCAGTCCCCACGCTCAGTGCCGGCACCGCCAGGCAGGCGGTCTGTCTGGGCTATGGGAGGGTTTTTTCACGGTGCCGCTTAGGCAGTGGGATTTATGAGGACACTTTGAGTTTGGGGTGTAATTCAGTATAGTTACTATCATCTCTTTTGGCTTCGGGTCAGTGCCCACAGAGGAGGACGAAGAGCCTCCCAGGAGGATGTTCCACCTGCGGAGGCAGAGGCATCAGTGATGCCAGGTCTTGCACCAGGGATAGTTTTTGGGGGAACGTGGGGGCGCTGAAAACGCCTTTTCAACTTGGGCAGACTCCAGGGTTCATCCAGCCTGCAAGTCTGCGGAGAGTAACCTCCGCACCGAAAAATCCCCCCAAGAAGTGGCTGGTTTTGTACTGTGCTGGCGCACCATGTTGTGCCTGGGAGCCTCGATCCCTGGCTGGAGCCCCTAAGGCTAGCGTGACACTCGGGAATAACATCCACAATGGATGTTTGCTAAAATTAAGGACAGTGGCGTAAAGCACTGCTGACACATTTATCTGACCTGGATATCATCACTCTGTTATTAAAATGAAATAGAGCGACTCTGAGATTAACCTGCAAGTAGAGCTAACAAAATGACAATTCATAACGATTCTCGCATTCCTTCAACAGAAAAAACTGCGTAGACAATCTAATGGATGAAGATGAGAAAGACAGGGCAAAGAGGTGAGCACTTTTTCTTTTATAACTCTCTGTTTAACTTGTGATGAGCTTGATACTGTTTGTTGCTGCAGAAGCTGTTTTATCCATAATCAATTAATCAAAGAGCGAGAGTAAAATACAGTCAAGCACAACTTGAAAACCTGCCATCTCACAGATTCTTATTCTTGGCTACCCTGTAAGAAGAAAATAATGTAGCAATGTTTCCTGTGGAAAATGTCAAAAAAGCAAAGGCATTGATCGTTTTCTTTACATTACTGCAGAACACGAGAACTGAAGAACCAACAACATACTCCTGCCACTATAATACATCATCTGAGCTTCCCGAGTGTGTACAAATGTGGGTTTTGTACAAAAAACATTTTACAAAAGAAAAAGAACTAAAAAAGTGGGGGTTTTCCCTATTACGATGGTCATTTATTCAGCAAGGCCTATCTCACAGTAATGAGAACACCCAGAAGTTACCTTCAGAGCAGAGAAAGACCACAAAAAGTGCTGTGTCGGCCCTAAACTGGCACAAACCTTTATTCGCATACATTCTGCACTCCATCGTCAAGTCCCGGTCGGCGGGAAATTGCGGACACTTTGTGGGGATGGGAAGGGTGTGTTTCAAGGCAGAAGACCTGTGGCAATAAAACTCTTCATAACTGTCAGATCTGACTGGCATCTGCAGGAAAGCTGTTTGGAAGCATTTGAGGGTTTGGGTTTTTTTTTTTTCTGGATGCGTTATCAATACCACAGCCCACGGTTTAATTGCTTTAGAGGGAGCCATCGGTTGCCCGCATTTTTCCCCTTGGTTCCCTCTAATGAGAGTATTTCCAGTCCGGGCACAACTAGTTGATCCAGTTTCGTCTCTTTTTGATTCCTTCTCCGCTTCTTTCCTCCCCGCAGCTTTTTCTCACCAATATAGGTCAGCACGGGCTGCAGTCGAGCTCAGCCGTTCCCCTTTGCTCCCTCCTCTTCGTGCGCGCGCGCTCGTGCTGCAGAAGGCCTGCCTTCGCTACGGGGGGAACGGCCTCCCCTTAGGCCTGCGGGGGGTGAGCCGCTGAGGCCAGGGCTCTGCCAGGCCCCTCTTCTTCATGGGGGGCTTGACAGGCGGGAGGGGGCCGACGCGGGGTACGGCTCTGCGTGCGGCACTGCCCAACTGTCTGTCAGCCAGGCGGGCACCCGGGGCCAGGGGAGGAGGTGGATTTGGGGAGGGGATGCCTCCCGCCGCCCTGCCGCCCCGCCAAGAGATGACTCGTGGGAGAGGGTGCAGCGCAGCGGGAGGCGTCACGCTTCCCCAGGGCCCCGGGATCGGGACAGGGGGGCAGGGGAAGGGCGCCCACCTTGCATCGCCGCTTCACGCGCTTAAGGCCTGATCATCTTCAAGATATTTGTGTGCTAATTGTTTTTAAAAAAAAACGCATTCGATTAATCCATCTAAGACAAAAATAGGATAACACGTATCCTCGCCATCAGCGATTGTCATCGCCATCTGGTATGGTTTTCGTGCCGTTTGTTCCTGGAGGAAATTTTTGTCGTACCCTGGGGCAGGCCTCTATCAAGGTGGATAAAAAAATGATAACTTTGAAAAGGAAAAAAGGAAATTGCTTCTTTAAATTGTAATTTAAGTACAATTTGCTTTTTAGAAATAAATCTAAATTAGAAATTAAGTTTGAAATCATGAGAGGCTTCATGAAGGTCTAAAGTTACTACAGGATACTAAACCCATTCAGATTCATTTAAAAGCTACAGGTTTTCTTCCAGAGCTTTAAAGAGAGTCAAACGTGGGAGAAGCCACTGGCTGAACATTTTGCTGTTGTGTTTTGAAAACAGAGGACTCTCACCTGTCCTTTGCTGCAGGGGAAATGCTTTCTTTGTTTTCTTCTGTTTGGTATTAGGACCAGTCCGTCAGGGCTGAGAAACACAAGAGGGGGTGAAAAAGCCAAAAAAATTGTTCTCTTCTTTCCTTTTCTGAATAAAAAGTAGGTGAGACTGGAACTTTCTGGGTCTAACTCTTCGGGGATGGACCCAAGGCAGGAGCTGGGTTTCTCGGGCTGGAAGCGTGACTGGCACACACAGGCGCACAGCATTTACTGTCTGCTGCGATTTGTTAGGCACGTGCAGGTTGTGCGACACCGACATCCCGCCCGTGCTGAGAAGAGAGTCCATCCTCTCCCGAGGAGAGCCACCTGCATTCCCACCCCTGGGCTAAGCGTTCAGTACTTGCCCAAGGTGCATAGCTCTTCCTTCAGGACACTGCTTATTTTGAGCCCCGTTCTGCATCCTCTGACTCCCTAAGGCACTACTTCACTCCAAAGACCTGGGGACTAAAATGCGGGTATGATGGCACCACACCTGGGAGCATCGAAGACCTCTTTGAGGTCTACTGATCTTCTGGAGTTGAGCAACCATCGTTTCATTTTCAGTTCTTTGATGCTAGAGGAGGCTTACTTTGGTTTATAGATGCATTAATCTTAAACAAAAAGCATGCTCTGTGCACTTTTTGCTCTATCCGCTTTTCTTTTAGCTTGCTGTAATAGTAAATTATTTTTAAAAAGTTTTTCTGCAATTCAACTGAGTTCCAAATTGCAGACAAAACCAGATTGCAGTAAATAATAAGTAAGTGCTTAATAAATAAGAACTAGCACCTGCCATTTTCCACTCCAATAAAAAGCAAATTTAAGAATCTGAAGGAAGGTATGTGGTACGGTTACTTGCTTTGATGCAAGTATAGTGTATCCCACTGGACAGCAAAAAGAAATATGAAATTTAGTGTAAAGTCACATTTCACTGTAAATCAGCAAGATGTAATGGCTACTAGTCAGCAAGTATCAGTCTCTCTTTAAGACAATAAGCAGCAAATATATAAGAGAATGAAAATGGCTATTTAGAACACATTTTAAATGGGTGATTTTGATCATTCTGAATTCAAGCTGCCCTTCATTGCCTTTAGCTGTGTTCACTAAAAATCCAGATTTTGTTCATACTGTGTCTCCTTCTTCCCCTTGGATATGCCATATTTTTTTGGACTAGTGAGGAGGGAGGAGAGCTGGGACGAATAATATGGAATTAAGACAGAGACTGTTTTGGCTTACTGTAAATGATATGCCCTAGCAGTGAAGTAAGCAAGGCTAGGGAATAATCTTCCGAGGGAAGTGAGGAAAACTGCATTATTTAAGACATTTACAACTGGACTGAACAAAGCATTTACAACTGTGCAGGGATAGTTCAGATGACCTAATTGTGGGGTTTTTTTCTCATTTTTTTCCTTTTTAACATTTTACTGCGATCATTGATTCAGATCTTGGTAGAGTTATTTCCACTAGAGGAGTTTTTATATTTCCTTTGTGAATAAAATGTCAAGTGTTAAAAATAGACACTTTATATTTCTGTCAAGGCATCTTTTTTTTTTTTTGAAAAAGCAACACTTTCCCTATAGTTGGTGTTTTATTTTATTTTCAGGGAGATCAAGACCCTTTGAGCTTAAAATGAGCTGAGGATTGAATTATGAGGAAGTAAAATGTTGACGTTCTTAACGTCCCCTTGAACTGTACAGAAATAGGATAAGGCTGGAGCTTTTCACATCTTGTTCTGACAGCCTTTTGCACCGTAATAAGAACAGGCTGAAATCAGTCAGGCAGTATCCACCCAATCTCTTGTGTTCAAAGCTGTAAAATAAGCAAGCGTTGGCTTCTATCCAGAGTATCTCCAAGTGTGTTCAGGGTTGAGAGCAAGACAAACAAAAATTACCCCTCTGTCAGTAGTAACATCCAGAAGCCTCTGCAGTGATTTCTCTGCTGAAAATGTTTATTGCCATCCCAGTCCTTGGGGGGGGATGTAGATGCTGGGCTAAATTTTGCTCTGATTTTCAGCAGTGTGCATCCAGAGCTGCTTATGAGGTACAGCAGAGTTAGCTGGGGCTGAGAAACTCAGAGTGAGAACCGGCCTCTTGGCTTTTCTTTCCCGTCTACATGTAACCAGATTTTTAGATCTTTACGTAATTAACAAAGCAAATCTTGTCTGCTTGAGGACTTTTCAGAAGAACAAACAAACCCTTCTGGGTTATATTTATTTCTGTTTTCACAGGGCTACAGAAATCTGGGTGATACCCTCCAAGTAGAATGATTGTCGTATTCATGGGAACAATTCAGAAAACCCTTGCTCGTATATAGGTTGACATATAATTTTAAAAAAATAAAGTGCACACGCTGAAAAGATTATCAACAGCGTTAATGACAGTATTCTGATGGTGCCAAAACACCCTAAATGAAATCAGGTCCTTTCTTCGTATGAGTTCTTCCAACGCAGCAGCAGAAGCAGGCTCTCTCTGAGGAGTCTGCAAGCTAAACAGACAAGACCAGTGAAGAAAGCTGCAGAGGCCCCATTTTACACCTGAAGAGTTGGGGCACCATGACCTTAAGCGATTTGCGCAGTGGCACACAGAGATTAGGGGCAAGCAGGGGACCCCTGCGAGCACTTCTGAGCCCCCAGGTCTCGGAACACATCCCAGCCTCAGACCCGGTCCATGCTGGGATGAGACGTGCTGATGCCCTCCCTCCTGCTTGCCCTTGTCACCTTGGAAAGGAGAGTGAACTAGGTGGCATGTGAACTAGATGGAGCTGCAGCAACCTCTACGCAGGTCCCTGATCTTAATGACTGGAAGATAACAGCCCGATTCCTCTCCGTAAGCCAGCTTGGAGGTAGCCAGAGGACCTGTGACCAAAGCGGGCAAGTCCCTCTAGGTGGACCCAGCTCCAGTGCAACGGCTGAGCTGCAGGACTAGGGTCCCTCTCTCCTGTTAAAATTGCACAGATGGGTATGACCCATAGTTTTACCAGTCCCCACTCTTCTCCTTTATGGACGATTTTACTGTTGTCACAGCATTCCTATTTCTTCTTGCTCTGAGTGCCTCCTCAGAGGCTGCGTGAACTTTCAAGATCCTGCGCATGCCTAGGAGATGGACAGAGCTCCTTCGCCTACAGGCTTAATGCCGACCTGATAGGCTTGACCAGAGTGTCTAGAGGCAGCACAGAGGGGCGAGCAGAGCCTCCATGCCCCCGCTGGACTCTAAAGGGGGCTCAAAGACAAGAGCAGGAGGCAGGAACAGCCGCTTCCTCCTTGTCTCTGCAGCTTTGCTGGAGGCCAGTGTCCGTCTTCACATACTGAGGCACACAGCAAGCTAATTTCTATGTGTATACATTGCAAAGAGCAGACACATGATGATTTTTCCTCTTGGTCCGCTCACCCTTTTTTTTTTTAACCTGTCTACAGGGCTTCGCGTAACAAGTCTGAGAAGAAGAGGCGCGATCAGTTCAATGTTCTCATCAAAGAGCTCAGCTCCATGCTTCCAGGCAACACTCGCAAAATGGACAAAACTACTGTGCTGGAAAAAGTCATTGGCTTTCTGCAGAAACACAATGGTAAGATTTACTGCAGCTCTTCATGCACTTGCCAGACGGTTACTACAACGTCCTATTTCCTTCAGTGATTATCAGAATGGCTCAAGGGGCCTAAAAGTGCCAACATAAGGCATTTTTTTTTTCTATCTCATCAAAAAAGATCATTTGCAGGCACTGTGCTGCCCAAATGCATCTCCTTGGCGGCGTTTTAGTTGAGGATGACTCTCAACCTGCTACGGAAGGGGGCGAATGGCAGGAGCCGAGGAAGGGAGGGCAGCAGTGCCCTGCAGCACATGTGAAGGAGAGGAATGCTTTGAACAAGAGAGATCTGGGGCCAGAGGGGAGATTCCTTTCCTTGAAATTTGCAGTTTTCTGAGCAGAAGAACAAAGCGTTCACCCCAGCTTCTCTGCAGAAAAATGCAGGGAAGCAATCTGTTCAGGCCCCCTGCTCCTCAGTGGACTGTGTAGGACTCCATTTTCCACAGTAAGCAGAAAACTCAGACCAGAAAAAGCCCCAATTTTTGAAGTCAGCTTCAGCAAATTGCATCCATAGATAGCTGACGTGCTTCACCCAGTTTGCACAAGCAGAAGCTACGTCACGTTTGCACAGCGCGCAGTTGCAATAGTAAAGTTCAGCCTCAGAAAGCCGGGAGTTTATTTTTTAAAATGTACACAGCAGTGACAGCTAAGTCCCTTAGAAATGTACCCTCACAGAGGGCAGAGGAGATTTCTGACCCTGCTGATCTAGTCTGGTTGGTCTAGTTCGCAGTCAGTGAGAGGAGCGCGCACTGTGGGCTCCCTGACACATGGACATCTGCCAGCAGCAGACAATTGAAACTCTTCTCCCTTATAAATCAGGGCACTGGTTTAAAATGGAACTCTCCTGCTCTCCTCCTGTGAGGAAGAGGCTTCAGCGCATGACCATGGGGAAGCCCGTGGTCCCACAAAGCAGAAAGGGCTCTCGGGAGCTGATACACCGCATCACCAGGCTGACCGAGCACCTCACCCAGCATCTCCTGTCCTTCCTCCCTGGAGAGCTCTGGGTGAAATGGAAAAGACCATAAAAACTCTTATATCATGACTCCCAACATAATGGAATCACAAATGTCAAACTTATTGAGGAAATAATTATAGTGGTTCCGTTGCTAGAGCGCAGTTTCTCCTTAAACGAATTTTTGCCATGGACAAGATGATTTCATACAGGAGGGCATGATTAGGACATCTCAAAGTTTAATAATTATATATACCTATTAAAAAATGACAGTAATAACATATCTTTTTTTTTTTTTAGCTGCCCAAGGCAGAGTAAAGGAGAATGTGAATATGCTCAATTATAAAGTCAAGCAAAGAACAATGACATGAGATTTGAATAAGTGTAGACAGTGTAGCTGATAGCCCAAATAATTTACTCCAAAAGGCACTTCATTTCTGGAAGAACAACTAGGTAAAAGAAAGCTAACAGTCACAAATCCTTCCAAAGCAATTGGGTCAAACTGTGACTAGTTTTTGTGCACTTGCTAAAAAAAGCAAATGTTACCTATTTTTAAGCTAGATTAGTAGTCACACAATATAATACAAAGCATCAGCATTTAAAAATGTTGATTATCTTCAGTGTACTTTGGATCGGGTATATTCAATCGTATTTCCCTTTCATTTAGTAGGCTAAACCAAGATTTTAGTTATAATGGAGGAGGAGGTCAATTTTCAGATTTTTTGCTTCATAAACAGTCTCCTTCTTGATAATCCACAGAATCTCCTAAAGCTCAAGTAATTCTTCTAACAGTTGCTGTTTCATGTATATCAGCTTTTCCAAGCTATGGATCTGCTGAAAGTATCCTATATTCCGAGACCATATAATAAAAATCTAAGCGGGGCTGATCTCTCTTTTTCCTTCCTCTGTTTTCGAAATCTCTGTGTAAGACCACGGGGGCTGTGGCGAGCCGCCGTGCTACTATCAGTGACAGCCCCCAGCAGCGCAGAAAGGGAGTCGAACGAGCTGGTAGAAGCAGGTGGCTGCATCTCCATTGATAAAGCCTGAGTGGAGGCTTTGATTTCTTTCCAGGCAACAATATGCACAGGCACTGGTATAAATTTACTGCCTTTAATATCATTTAGCCATTGGCATTTCTCTGGCCAGTTCACCTATGTGTTCCGAATAGTGAGCGTTGGGTATTACATGCTCTGGAAGTGTTAATCAATAGGATTAATTAGCAGACAGCACCGAAAGGAGAAGACAGGCTGCGCTCAGCATCCCCTTACTACTAGAGTGGAATGAGGGAGCACTCTTAGACAAGTGGAGCGAGCAGCGAACAAAATCGGCTCCAGTCTGTCTAAATTGTAAAACCCGTCCCCCATAGCCCTGTCTGACTCAGGCAGAGCTAACGTGAGCGGCCATTTTTCGAAGGAAACGGCTCACCGCAGCGCATCCAGCTACCCTTGCTATGGTCCCCGGTGTCAGTGCGAAGCCATGACTTGTTACCCCAGTGCGCCTGCACCCCTCCACGGAAAGCCCCCGGGGAGCGAGCATCCTCAGGCTTGGCCAACAGCAGGGCAAACCCCCCTGGTGTCTCACACAGCGGGACCACCCTCAGAGGCTGACCGTGTAGGACACCCCCCTCTCCGGGCAGGATTTGGGATGAGACGCCGCTGCTCCAGTGCAAGGCTGGTGCAAACGCTCATGTTTCGCTTGCATTTTGGAGAACAGAGTAATACCTCTGCTGTTTGGGGTCATGGCCCTTTGGGGCTCCTCTGAAGGAGTTTTCTTGCTGCTCCCTGTTTGGCATAGAAGCTGTAGGCTGAACCCTAGCTCTCTGGCATCCTAATTTTGAAGCTGTAAAGTGTAAATATCAATGGGACACGTGCTAATCCTTGCCTTGATTTTAATTTCATGCAAAGTGGTTTTATCTTTTGATCAATACCTAAGTAAGGCTGATTGGGGCCAATGGCTATGTGAATACAGGCTCCCACTGAAGTCAGTTCAAGCTGAGCTGAGTGAAAAATGAGGAAAACATTTCAGGATCGGGCCTAGTTTAGACAGTCGTTATTGTCTCTGTATGCAAAACCCGTGCCTGAAAACTGCAATTTTTGAATATAAAGGTGATTTCTGTCTTTTCATAGCAACTCATATATAGGCTTGCAAGATACAAGTTTTTTTGAATTTAACAAAATGAAATGTTTTATTTGTCTAGAAGTCTCGGCACAGACGGAGATTTCTGAAATTCAGCAGGACTGGAAGCCTTCATTTCTCAGCAACGAAGAATTCACCCAGCTGATGTTGGAGGTGAACATGCATACATACCTTTCCTAATTTTGTCTAGCAGTCATGGAAATGCCCACGCGTCTAGAATAAAATGTCATCTGCGGTTCCAAAAGAGGAGGTTTCAGGTACTGCTGTATTTGACCGACAAACAGAGCTATCACTGGGACAAGGGATTAGAGTCCCCACATGTTGCTTTTCACTCTCGACGGTGCCGTTGCCCCGTGCTGCCGCAGCCTGCAAAGCTGCGCAGGGACTCCCAGGAAATGCCATCCAGGGGAGAGATTCAAATCACAGGTTACATTTTATTTTTACAAGCAGAGGTGAGGAAAAGGGCACGCGGCATTTTTTCTCCTGTTCTTGGAAGGCATTATTATTGCTTAATATTTATGCAAGACTAGCACCTAAAAAGCGACAGTGTCACGTCCCTCTAGTGCTAGGTGCTGTACAAGCGGATAAAACCTGACAGCTCCTCTTGGTTTGATACAGTTAATACTTCCACTTTAATGATTTTCAAGGCCCTTATCAAACACTTTCTATTCTAACAGGAGCAGGGTTATTTTGCGATGATAGTTTTTAAATTACCTTTAAATTATACCATAGGTGCTTTTAATGCTAGCTGGGATTTGACGGGAGGTGACTCAATGGCATTTATGTAGGTTCGAGATGAAATGCAAATGAGCTGCTAAAATGTATTTTTCTCTCTCAGTAACAGCTAGAACCTTCTTTAGCAGGGATCTTCTCCCGTACTAAACACGTGGAGTCCTTTGAGAACAAGCTTTTCCTCCTCCCACAGATGACGTGAACATGGGGCGTGATCCAGGCCCCGGCCACGGGCAGGGAGGGATGCTGGGGAGCGGCCTGACCCACCAAAGGGTGGCACGAAGCCACGGCACGTTGCTGGCCCCCAGGGGCTGGCGGTCCCTCGGCCATTGCAGTTCATTGTGATGCGATTCCCCTGGTTCAGTGTGAAGAGACGCTTTGCTCACGTTGCACCGACAAGCCCCGATTCCCATCTCAGTGCACGGGAACTTAACGTACATAACTCCTTCAGTCTGCACTGAAATATTTCTCTCGGATAGCAATAAATTGGCAGTTGTCTTGACTGGCTGGGCCTTTGTTGATTCTACTTGTATGCCACACAATTTTAGATTAAAATAATTGCTTTTCGTTTCCCAGCTTATAAATCACCTTCTTGCTACTGTGATTTTCCATGCCCTTCAAGATAACATTGGGTGTTGGGATGTCCTGTTGAGCCAGCTGTTCATCATTCTCTTCTTTTTTGCCTTTCCACTAATCTTATTTTATTAACCCTTGGACAAGACTGCTTGCAGTTTTTCCTGTCCTGTTATTAAAAGATGGGAATGTTTCTTTCAAGCACCTGATTCAAAAGAATCAGAGCATAATTGACTGCAGTAATACAACAGCTTTCCTGAAAATGGCCTTTTCTTACCCCATTGAAAAGGCTGTCATCAAATTACACAGGAGTGGGTATTAGGCTCTGTTTGTCCATCTAGGACTGTTGCAGTAGTGAAATCTTTGAAGAGGGATATGCCCTCTTAATGTTGGAAGGACCAGTTGCGAGTAAATAAAAATAGAATTATGTATGCATACATTAACTTGATTGTACCACAAAATTCTGATGTGAGTCACTTTGTATAATTTGCATTGGATATGAAATAAAGACTTGATTTTAAAAAAACCCAACAACCTTCACCATAGTAACATGCACAATCCAGCTGCCTTGTAAAACCACTGCTCTCTTCTACGGGTTAACAGCCATCATGCTTTTTTAGAAAACAGCTTGAATGTACTACACGAAAGAAAAACATATTCTCTGCACTTAGATTAACAAAATCAAACTAACTATAGCAGCTGGAGGGTTTTCAGAGATGCTAAACACACGCTCTTCTACTGGGGTATAAGTTATTGACCTGCTTTTCAAAGGATTGTAGCACCAGCAGATTCCCATTGACTTAAATAGTTGTGGGTGCTCAGCATTCTCCGGAAAAAGGAACATATGTTTGTGTCTTTATTCAAGGCTTTGTGTTCTCCTTTTTTTTTTTTTTTTTTTTTTTTTTTTTTGAAAAACAATTAGCATTTTCCAGTGTTCTCAGAATTCTTTCCCTTATTGAAGTCAGCAGGGGGGAAGGATGTGCTGAGGCTCACAGGATCAACTGCTAGTCTGGCTTGGAGGCATGCCTGGGTTTGCAGTAAGGTTTTGTAACGCCGTGGCACCATGCTCAGGCTGTTTGCAGTACACCTGTCTCCTGAACAGGTATGGCCTCTGGAGCAGAGCCGAACCCTGCTCTGATTCAGTCATGCTTGCAGTGCCCGTACTGCTCAAACACTGCAGGCAACGCCGACTCCAGACCACCAGTGAACCGACAGAAAGGACCCAGACCTGCTCCAGTTGAAGGCATTGGGACCTTCACCAGTGACCCCTTAATTACAACAGGAAGGTTTTAATATCGTCTCTGAGCACCTACTATTGACTCTTAATTTTTTAGGGAGTTCTGCTGAGAGTAGGTTGCTTTAGATCGGGAAATCTACCTATATTTAACTTTGAATAACATTTAGCTCAAAACTTTGCAGCTCAGACTAAAGAAGAAACTAATGTGGAAGGTGAAACTGCTCCTGTGCAGAGGATGGGGATAAGGCTGACATTCCCCTTCAGTCCTAGGAGTGAAGGGGCTTACTGCAAAGTGGGACCAAAGTGAGGAAGAAACTCTGCAGAAGGGTGAATTTCTCTTGGAATGAGTAATCTAATACTGTGACCTTTAAAATAAATCACTCAATTAAAACTCAGGCTAAGGATTATTTGATCATTTGCATTGCTTTTACTTACATGAAAGCCCAGTAATATACAACGTTACATTAATACAAACTGAGATTTATGGGGTTTGCAGAGAACTACCATTTTGAGATAGGACCGCATCCTTTCATCGTCCTTTGATATTTACACAGAGCTCAAATGTTCATTTTAATAACTTCCAAGGGATCCAGTCTTAGTCATTTTGCATTATTAAAATGTGTGATTAATTTAAAAACTGAGACATGAAATGTTCCTGTGAGCCCTTTGTTGCTTCAATAGTAGGTTTTACTAGACTACAAAGAGCGTTGTAAAAGTTAAATCAGAACTGTAAAATCAGAGAATTACTGTTCTGCAACTTGAAATAACGTTCCTACAACTTGATAACAATATGGTGCTGAAGTCAAACTGTTTTGATCAACATGCGATGAGATGCCCTGTTTACACTCCTCGTTCCTATTAAAGCACTCTCCACTTGTCTGTTTTCCTTAGGCATTAGATGGCTTCATTATAGCCGTAACCACGGGTGGAAGCATCATCTACGTGTCTGACAGCATCACACCTCTTCTAGGGCACTTACCGGTGAGTAATTCTGGCATTGGCTTTTCTACTACAAATCATAGGATTGAGCCCTACATTTTTAGAAACAGATGTAAAAGCGTGGTGGGGGGTGGTGTTTTCCTGAAAACGCGGTGAGGGGTTTTGTCCCGGCGTTATTCTGGCTGCTGCTGTTTATCGGCTCTGCTCTCTCTCCGTCTGATTCATACCCTTCAGGTTTTTGTTGCTATGAGGCACTTCGGCTTGAATGGAAAAAGCTCTGCGGGAATACTCTGGCCAGGGGAGGGAGAGGGTGACCTGCCTGATCTTTTCTATCTCTGATTTCTAAGCTAGCGGAGAATAGCACCATTGCCACTGGCAGCCTGGCGAGGAGCTTGTTAAGGACCTTATTCTGCTCCCGGGGAGGTAAAGGACAAAACCCCCATTGAATTCAGAGGAGTGGGAGTGAGCCGGTGGCTGCTGTTGAGCTGCCCCCGCAGCTCGGCTGTGGTTTCCCAAGGGGAGCGCACCCCGATGCCGGGAGGTGCTGGTGGAGGCGATGCTTGGCGCTCCGGTCTGGCACGTAGGGCTGGTTTCATCTGCGAGCTGCCGGGTCGTGCTGTGGGAGACACTCCTGCCTGTGCTGGCTTGGGCTGGAGAAGCAGGGGAGAGGGACGGCTCCGAGCCCTGCTCCTGTTGCTAAGGCTGCTCTAGGAGAAATGGCACAATAATTAAGGATTAATCCTCACACTCATTTTTAGTAGCTTGGTCTCAAATAAATACATGCCCAGGAGAAAAAAATAGCTGCCAAATCATTACTGTACCACCCCACCCCCCCCGGCCATGTTCTTAGGAAAATTACAATTCTTTTTCTCTCATTTACTTTTTCACCAAATACGTGTTATGTTTTCCACCCAGACGAATGTAACACACACTCCCTTACTGTAATACGAACAAAAATTATTTTCTTCTGAGACGAAAGGAACTTGATGAAAGGCGGCAGCTCCTGGTAAATGCAAGAATATTGCTATGCAACAACAGATTGAACTGAATCTATTTCAGTTTTCTTTAATCCTCAACAGTTGAGAAAACCAGTAGTTGACTATTTTCTGACATTTGCCTTCACTTCAAAGGCAGAGAAAGCCCTGTCCTGCATGCAATCTGTTGGGTCTTCATACACTTACTGATTTCCATGGAATTCCTTTGTCTTTCCTGGTTTGGGGATTTTATTGCTATCCCTTCCAAATACTCATTCTTACTGGAGATGGTAGATCTGCTGCCGGAAAGTATTGCTCTTCAGGAAGACACATTTCAGACCCTGTGCCTAAAACCTTAAGCCCTGGCTGAACATGGATGTATTCAGGTTCATAATTCCTGAGTTGGACTATCAGACACTAAATGGGTTTTCTCTCCCAAAGTCACGCCTTGTGTGATAATCTTTGCCCAAAACGATAACAAGGACGACGATTATTTTTTATTCTCACTGAGGCAGCACATAGCAGCCCAAGCCAGGGACAACCCACCGGGGCTGGAGGTGCAGCAGGAGTTCCCGCAGACCTTCTCAGAGCTGACGGAGAGATAACGGGTAACAGCCGCCCCACCAGCCCACGCGTGCGGAGCGACTGGGGGCATCCCAGAGTCCGCAGCTGAGCAAGCAACAAAGGCTCCTGCCTGCCCGAGGTCGGCAAATCGCTACGGCCACGGGCAGGGGCCCAGCTGGGCGTGCAGTTAGGTGCACACCGGGCGTTTTAATCCCATGCTGCCCTCTCCATATGTCTTTTTAAGTTTTAAAACTGATCAGAGTACTATCTGGAAAATCTATGTGGCTTATTTTGTTTACCTCTGGGATCTATTTGTAAGCTAAATTCAATCACCGTTTGAGGGACAAAATACCAATTCTTTCTCCTCTGTGACTGCAGGGAAAAAAAATACTCTGCAAATCTTCTGCTTTGAGCACTGAAAGGGAAACAAAACTGGGCAGAATGCGGAGCAGGGCTCTCTGAGGGCCCCTATCAAGAAATCTGATGTATTTTCTTTCATTAAAATCATGAAAGACTCTGGTGCTGAGAACAAATATATCCAATTCTCTTTAATACAGCTTCCCTAAGTTCCACAGAGCATTTTCAAACACAAACTTCCTTTGTTGTAATTCTAAATAGTTTGTTATTACAAGATCTGGAGGCTACTCCTAGGGTTGGTTGATGTAAAGAGAGGTTTAGCTCACATGGTACGATTGACTATAGTGAGATGAAGTGTACTCCTGGAAATGTGGTCACAGCTCATAGCATTTGCCAGTCAGATGGTACGCTACAACCCCAAGACTATGCAGGTCGCTGGAGGAGGGTCCTCCCTGTCCCTTCTTGCCTGCTTTGCTCGGTGAAACAGTTAAACACAGGCAGCAGAGTGACAATTTCCAACCTACAGGAGGAGATGCAGCTTTCTCATGGACGTTGCCTGTCCACGGACTCAGGCAAAAGGTGCTGCACCTGCTCACGGACTGGGAGAGTGGTGACCATCTCACCCAGCTTTAGTCCCGTAGCCGAGAGGTCCGTACTCAGCGCCTGCCCACATGATGGTCCACGAGGGTTGGTGGGGAGGTGGCTGTGCAAAGGCAGGAGGTCCCTGGGGTCCCCTGGCAGGGCTGAGCTTCTCCTGGGGGGGGTCTTTCTCCCCAGGGGCTCCCTGGTGAAGCTCAGGCAGCTGCTCTGCTGTCTTGGGCCCTTAAGTTAAACGTCAGGTGGAAAAATCCAGGACATAGCACCTTATAGTGTAGAAAAGTTTTGCATGCTGTGCTGCTGTTACAGGGTTGCAATGGGCATCAGTGCAGCATATACAGATTGATGTAGGGGCCAAATCCCAGCACACAAGAGCAGAGCTATCTTGATTTTTTGGGGTGATGGGAAAGGAGCCTGTCTCATTTGCAGCCTTCCACCTTCCCATTCCTGTAGTGACCATGCTCCTCAGTTCCCCTGCTTTTTTTCCCTGCAGCAGGAATAACTCATTGTATTTCCTCCTCACCCCTGCAAAAAGCAATGACAAGGTGAGGAAGGAGCTCCATTTTGGAGTACAGCTGTTTTGTTGAAACTGCACAGACTTTTAAGCTATACGTCAAATGATTGCAGAACTTGGGGTGAATTTACTGTGCATTGTTTTTAGAATGGACTAGCATCCATGTGTGCAAAGCTTTTGTTTCTTTGCCTACCATAGCTATCGGGGTAAATACTCAGAAGTTTCTGTTAGTGGGATCCACAGATTCCAAAGTGCAGAGTAGATTCCAAGCTTAGCAGCATAAATATTCATTAACATAGTTCATCTAACCACTCTACCCACGGTCACTGTAATTTATCCGCTTTGGCTGTCTCATTCAGCGATGTTTTGTGGCTGTGGCTGCCAGTGGGGCAGAACTGCCCACTGCAGAATAATTAGAATAATTAGACAAAGCTGCAAACTGTTCCCCTCCAACCGATGCATTTTTGTCTGTGATGATCACATTTTGTCCATCTCTCCAGTCACCTTTTTGCCATGGCACCAGATGTCTGCTCTTTGGGTCTGGTGCAGAATTAGCTCTGAATAGCTTGCCTGGCATTTCCTACAGCTCCAGCGAGACCATAGAATATTTGCTTCCTTCTCTTCTATTTGACCTGTCGATATATTCTTGATTGACATATTGATTCAAGAACATTGTTGGAGTCTTGATACGTACGAGAGCCAGAAATTCTGTTTCGTGCGCTGCTTTACAGGTGTGCCTAACATCTGCAGGAGGCAAGAGCTGTGAAACACAGTAAGAAGTAGATACCTTATCATTTTTCTCATATTCATTTTAAAAAAAAGTTGGTATTTCCTAACAGCAAAGATGCAAACCAAACATTAAATTCTGGATATGGTATATGAGGGCGGCAAAAAAATATAAATGCCAGGACTTGCAAATCAATGAATAGCTGGTGCTCAGGGCAGGAGGTTGCTCTGAGGGGTGTGTGGAACGAAAGTCTTGCAGCTCCTACCGTACACGTAGTCGCAGGCCTCTGCCGCTACCACCTTAAACGGAAATGACACTGCAGATAGGTTTTGAATCAGAGTTTGGTCACAATATGGAGACAAAAAGTAGTACCTCCTCAGGTCACTGAAGAAGCAATAGTGTGTTTGAGGAGCAGCGACAGCTCACATCTAGTCCTCCTGCAGCTACTGCTGAGCGGATGGGAGATTAATTAACCCCCATGAGACTTACGTGAAACTGGTGGATAAGTATCTTTATCTAACATTTACAGGTAGAAAGGGAATGAGAAGGAAAAATTGCTTTTCTGAGATTGTACCGTAAGCCTTGAACAGGACTCACCACTGCAGTTTCCCATCAAGTGCTCTCTCTTCATATGCCCCAAATTACATGAACAATGTAATATATTTTGTGTAAATATAAATATGTGTGTATATAGATATGTGTGTGTGTGCACATATAAAATAAATATATATACGTAAGTATAATACATGTATATATATGTATTTATACATATATTTAAAAACTTAATCACATACTGTATCAGTAGGATGCATATTAATAAGGTATACACTAAAGTCACAAAGATAATTTTCAAGTATTCTTCACAAAAGGAATATTCACGTAATGACCACATGTAATACTTATAATTGAATAATCTAAAGTAATATATTATTGCATCAAGGTAAGTGTATGAAGTGTAGCACTCTGATTTTCAAAGTATACTCGATGCATTTCACTACTCTAAACAGGAATTCCACACAGAATAGCAGGCATGGGTGGAAAGCAGAGGGAAACCAAAGCGCAATCTTAAGTAAATACATAAATAAATGATGATGATTAATAACTTGCCAGTCTCACACAGGGCTAGCACATTTTCAGCACGGCTATACAGTCTGATAGCAGCTTCTCTGACGGCACACGAAGCTGTGTCAGTGTGCCAGCTCAGCCTGAGGTAGTCTCAAGTGGGATGGAGGCAAGTCAATGCCATTAGAGGGTCACTTTATCTCAGGACCTCCTTTCAGATACGTTTTTCTAGCATTAGGTCTGTTACCGTGCTGAACACAGTGAGACCTTCCTCTTGGCAACCCTGTGGCAGACTTGTCTTCTCCACCCCGGGCCAGTCGTGGCCTTTTGCACAAATCCATCTCCTCTTTCCATTCCCGAATCTCAGTGCCTAGATTTGGGATGGATTTCAGGTTCGTGCCAGCTGACCACGGGGCTGGAGACACCCGGGCATTCAGCCCACGGCTGGCCAGAGGGCTTGTGCTGGTGGCACCATGAACTCCCCCTCTCAGGGGACTAACTATCACTGCTGCAAAGCCATGTCCAGACTGGGGCGTCCCCTACGCCCTGCTCCCACCTGCCAGGATGCAGAAAGAGGGGAGCAATGGCTGTCACCCCGAGGGCACTTCCCAGGAGCTCAGGGCGTCCCCCCAGGGAGGGGCTGGATCCGGGACTGACCCGGCTCTCGGGGCTGGTGGCCCAGGGTGACTCCCGGCCCCACCACTCCCACTAGTCGGGGTTTGGCGGGGAGAGAGCAAGCTGCAATGGTCCCCAGCAGCCCTGTGCATGGAGCTGGCAAGCAGTACGGGGAGCCAGGCGCCCATTTTCCAGCTCACTCCCAGGTCCCATCATCCAGCTGTATGGATATACACAATGCATCTGACAGTCTCTCAGAAATGTTAGAGGAGCATCGCTGAGTGCTGAGAATTAAGCTGAGAACCAGCCCACGGAGAAGAGGCCGCTCGGTTTGCCCAGCAGTTCCCCCATTTTAGGCTTTGTCAGGAATCCCTGGAAATCAGTGGGGAAACTCCTGCCGATTGCCACAGGCTTCGTGCTCGCATTGCTGCGCGTCTCTGCTGCCTTGTGCGGTCCCCCCCCAAACTGGTAGCAAGTCCTGGGGGAAGAAAGGGGTATGCAATGCCAGTGCCACAGCGTTGCTCGTCGTGATATTTCTATTTTTCTCAAAGGTTCTTTTTTTTTGCAGTGTGATGTCTTGGATCAGAATTTGTTAAATTTCCTCCCAGAACAAGAACATTCAGAAATTTATAAGATGTTATCTTCTTGTATGCTTATGACAGATTCTGCCTCATCGGATTACCTAAAAAGTAAGTTTTATTTTATCTTTCCCAGTACATGAAAAAGCATGGGCAGGATAAAAATTTTCTCCCATAAAGAGTTTTTTATGTGATGTGCAATATAAAACTTAGGTTCATAGCCTTTTAAAAAGATCTTGCCACCTGGAATGACCCTTTGGTACTATTTTTAAATGAAACTCATTGCCTTTATTTCACTAGGCTAAGACTACTTGCAGTTATGTTAATTATTAAATATCGTATCTTTTGAGACAGCTAAGGAAAATAGGTTAGCCGATGGAAACTGAGAGTTTGCCTGAGACAAATCACATCTTAATTGATACTTCAGCCTCTTTGAGTAAGATGCTATTCAGAGAGATGTTAATGTCGCACACCTTCGGTTTGCATTATAGTTGAAAAGTATCTGTAGAATCATTGTAATTCTTTTTTCAAATTGAATTTTGGTTTTCATAAAAACCCTTTTGCTTGCCTCACCCTTATTCACTCTAGGAGGTAAGGCATAGGAAACCAGGAAACACATGATAATGTAAGACGTACAGCTGCTTAATCTACTGTATATACAAAACCTGCAGCTGATAGCTAATATGCCAAAGTTAATTTAATAGATATTTTGAGGTAATTAGGCATAATTTTCCAACACAAGATGTAGAACAGCTGTGAGTCATGAAAAGCCTAAATAAAAAAAAAAAATAAAAAAAAAAAGCTATAAATGAAGGATCTAATTCTCCCGTTCGCTGCACCGATGCTGTGGCAGTGTAACTCCTGGGATGGTGGTGGCGTGAGGGAAGGGCGAGTTAGTCTCGAAGGCTGTCCCGGAGCTGCAGGCTGTCCCGGAGCTGCAGGGTGTCCCGGAGCTGCAGGCAGACCTGCGCACAGCGCTCAACAACCTCCATCCCTGCAAGGCGCTTCCTTGCAGAGGCTCTGATCCTGCGATGTATAGCACATCGCTGTATAGGACTCTGACTGCTAACAAGCTGCTGCCAGTTGCAAGATTGGGGTTGGAAGACACCGTTGGTTGTGTTTAGCTTAAATAGTATATTTATTTCTTCTTCTTCTTCTTTTAACAATCCAGCTGACAATGAACTAGAGTTTTATTGTCATCTTCTGAGAGGAAGTTTGAACCCAAAGGAATTTCCAACATATGAATACATAAAATTTGTAGGAAATTTTCGGTCTTACAGCAATGGTAAGCTTTAATTGTTGTATAAATGTTACTTTAGCTGTGTAAAATAAAATATAAGTATTGCTCCATTGAACAAGACAGGCTTTTAACTGAAAGGACTATTTTTAACATTATGGGGTAAACTTTGTTTCACATGGATCTCGCAGCTGAGTTGCAAAAGCTGGATGAATACCTATGAAGAGTGAAATTGCGTTAGTTGCTTTTGTTACTGCCCTTCACTTGTTAGCAGTGATCCTGGACTCCGGGTAAGTTTGCAAATAATGACAGGTTCTGAGGAGGGTTTGTTTGTGCTCACTAATGCTGTGTGCTAAAACAGTATTACTAAATAATAAGCTTGCTACCTTATCTGCTGCCTTACATTAAACGTGAATTCTGTGCCAGAACTGATAATCTGCCAAATCTGCCCTCTCACTCTTCTCTGCAAAATTTTGGGGAAAGGCGGCAGCGCCGGGTACTTGAGCGCCTGCACCCACCGCCCCACGCTGCGGTGAGGGGTGCCCTCCCGCTGGCATCGGAGTGGCTGAGGACACGTCCACCCGCCTCCCACTCCAGCCACCATTTTACATTCCTCTCCAGCACTGCAGAACCCAATACTCTCAAAAAAAAAAGAAAAAAAAAAAGGAAAGAAATCCAGTCAGCACAGTCGCTAATGCACCACAGTCAGTCTAAGGAAACCATCTTTCAAGGGGTGAAGAGCAGATTTCCACCTCGCCCGTTCCCTAACAAACAGATTGCTGCACGGCCATTAGTGTCAGAAATGAAATACTCTTTTATTACTTTCCCTTCTCCTGCCTGCCCAAGTTTGCTTTAGTTACTTGCCTGATTGAACTCCAGAGTGGCATTTCCAAAGTTGCTGGTATTGTTCCAAATAGGTCATCCTCAGCGAAAAATTCCCCACCGTGCTTTCCAAAAACCGCATGCCACACTGAGAAAAAAAATGTCCCTGTCCCCGTTTAACTTTCTGCTCTTGCTCCACATGACTAGAATAGAAACCTACGTGCAGGATGGAGATATGTATTTCTTGTTTGATGCCATCTGATTTGAGGCATTATTTGTATAAAAAATGTAGCTGCCTGTATGCTTTCTAGTTTGAATGAAGCGAGATGCGGCTGCCTGACAGACGCACGCACCAAGCTGTTCTGTTTTCTAGAGCAGAAACCGGATTTCAGGTGCTGACTCATAAGGATACATTTCTACCAGGGGAATTTCTGATCCATTTTCTTCAAGGATTTTCAGTCTTTTATTTTGGCGTGACCTTAATATTGCCCTCTTACCCATTAGGATTTCGTATCCCAGCATTTGTATCAGTGGCTATTTCTCAGAAGAAAGATAAAACTTGCATTACAGATATCTTCCCTAGCTTAATGCATATAAACTAAATGGGAACATATTGATTTCAGAAGACACCGAATCATCTTCCAAAGCCCCCAGCTTATAGCTTTCAAATAAGATATGTGCTTTCTGCTTCAATTTTTATTATTTTTTTCCTTTATGCCATCTTTCCCTAAATCTTCCACTTTATTTTGTTTCTTCCAATTTCTTCCTGTCTCTGCTGCAGTCTGACCCTCCGGTCGATAGGGAGGTGACGGCCCTTGCCCCCGCTCTGAGATGGTGCCTCCTGGCCCCCTTCCCCTCTCCCCATCGCAGGATGGCAGCTTGCCCATCCTGATTAGTTTACCCTGTTCAGTGCAGAGCCTGGTGGAAATACTTGCTTCACCAGTGCAAGACACAAGCATCCCCAGTGCTGCTCCCCCTTGGCCAGGGGTCACCCCCATGGCCCCCTCTGCCTGCCCCCCACCAGCCTGGCTCGTAATCCAGCCACAAAATCACCTCCCAGCAAAGGTGGAAGCAAGTGCACCAGACTCGCGGTGTAGCAGCAGCAAACTCTGTTTGCTTGGGAGCCGATAACCTTGGGCCAAGGACAGAACAAGCAGCTGGAGGAGGGTGCAAACCTCCAAAACGGCTGTCGTTAGCTCCACCGGGCTGCTTGCGTCAACCGGCTGCACCCTGAGCAAGGCATGGGGGACATCAACTCAAGTGAGCACCATATGAATGCAGCCGCCCTTTGGGCAGCTTTCCAGCCCCGGGGCTGGGGGCAAGCAGCTGTGCTTTGGCACGGAGACTTGCGGCACGGACACCTTTGAGCATCTGATGGGCGCAGTGGTGGGCTGGGTTCCTACCTCTGCTTGGCCCCCCACGCCCCGGGGTGCCCCCAGTCCACGCACCCCGGGGCTGTCACCTGCTGGCCCTGCTGGTCATTGCTCTCTTCATCCTCCCATGAAATAAATACCTGTTCTCCAGCCAGCCCCCCTGCAGGTGTGAGGCCAAGTGGGCAAGAAAGACAGCAGTGGGAAGGGTGGCAGAGGAGAGACGTATCACTCACAGGGCAGCACTCGTTCTACGTGCATAGGATCAGCTGGCCCCAAATCCTGCTTTTCGGAGGTGTTTGTGGAGGAAGGAGGCTAAGCTAAAGATAAGAAAAGAGTTAGCTGAGCATACTGTGGTGGGGGGGAAAGACAGAAATTGCAAATTAAGCTTAATTAGCAGGAGACATTCCTTATGAATGTATTCAGGAATGCTTTTCCCTGTAGCTTTTCACAGCAGTGGAAGTGTGAGCATGTTTTTACACATGGGAGACTGATACAGGATGTTCTTCTCTAAATACAAATCTCTGCCGTTCTTTTTTAGCCACCCAACACCAAATCCTACCTTTGTTTCCAATGGCTTGCTGAGCATACTCTGAGTCCGCCCTGCCTGCACGTTCCTGCCGCACAGACGCCAGAGCCCCTGTGTCTGGGGAGGCTCTTTTATCCCTGGGCGGGCTGTATCCCATCAGGATCCCATCAGGATACTTAACTATTCCATTCTCGTTAATGTAGGGTCATGGCAGTAACAGTCCTAACAAATCTTTCACCTTTCCTTCTCACTTAACCTTGCTCATTGCTCATGTAACGGTAGTGCTTGGGGGAAGAGGGTCATGCGTGCTGGGGTCCCAGTGACCTTACCCCCCCTCCCTCTTTCCTCGTACCTTCTCCATTAATTGCATTGTGACTTATGGCGCAGAACATCACACAGGGATGGGTTTGAATGGATTAATTTGAAGGACTGAGGCTTAGAAAGCCAGCTAGGGGCTTAGCTGCTCTCCCTAACTTTAGTGGGAGCTCTGGGGCTTTAACGGCCATGGTACTGAGACGCCAAAGAGCATTTTTTTCTGCTAACGTAGAACAAATATCTGATATCTACCAAGGTGACTTGTCACCAGGATTGCCATTAGGGAGCCAGATCACACACAACCTACATCGAATCCATGCTACTCTCCCAGAGGAGCAGTCACTGGCACCTTTCCCCCATCCAAGAAGGGGCAGGGAGATGCATGTGCAAACCCCAGATATTGCCCGGGAAAGTTCACGTAGCTCACGGCATGTGTTCAGTCTTTCAGAAGATCACTGTCCCTAGAGCTCCCGGGCTCAGCTATAGCCGGAGGCTAGAGGAGCTGCACAGCCCAGTGCCAGGGCTGGCAGGAGGGTCCACGCTTGAGCTGGTCCCAGGGATGGTGTGCAGGAGGCCATACTTGGTAACCCCTGCTGCAAGGACATTTCTGCAGCTGTATCTACACCAGGGATGTGACATGAGCTGCCTGCACATGAGCGAACCGCCCTCGAATTAGCTGTGCCCAAGCAAGAGTGGCCGACCCGCGAAACAGCAATATGCGAGCTGTGCAGAGTGACTGCATGAGTCACTGGCTGCGCTAAATCAAATACAAGAGATTTGATTTTCCATTTGGGAGGATTATATAATCATCATTAATTAAGCTTCAATGAGAAAAGCAGGACTGTAACCTGACGTGAAGGCTCAGTAGTCCCTTGAGAGGAGGGGAGGTGGCCCATGGGCCACTCAGCAGAGGAAGGTGGAGTTCCCTCTTTGCTTCTATCGGAAGTGCCTACTTGCTCTCAGAGTAAAAGAGGTTTTTTTAATTTTCAAATAGGAACTCTTTCCAATATTTTATATATTTCAGATTCTGGTCCTGTAGTCCAGATTTTAACAAGAGAGATGAATATATGCAAACATCTGAGGGAGCTGAGTGCCATCACTGTACCTGTTGACCACTGTACCTGATAAGGGGCAGAGTCATGTCAGCATCACCAATGGATAATGCAGTGGGTCCCATCCAGTTTTGCCCGAGGGCTGAGAGGGGGAGGCAAGTAATAAAGATAACCCTCCAAAAAATCCAAGGAAATGCTTATCTCCCAGTATAAAATGTCAAATTAAGTGAGAATAAATTATTTTACAAAGCCGCTTAATAGCTCACTCTGATAAGAAAAGATAAGGCGGGCTGGATTTATCCCTCCTGTGAAAATTGTTTGTATGTTTGTAAACAGAGAAAGATCTCTCATAATTATATAACCAAATATTGGCTTTGGTATCCTGTTTCTGAGGTGACATACTTGCTTAAAAACTTCTGAAAGAGACAAAGCCAGAGTCTTGCCTTTCAAAGTGTTCATCAATATAAAAAAGGACCACCAGCATCTTTAAAGCGGCAGATCCATCCTTTCATCCAAAATGCCTGAAGTTTTCCTCTTAAAGGAGGAGATAACCGGTATGTGAAAAGAGTTCCTGATCAAGTAATATTATTAAATATTATAGTGGAATTTAAAATTGTACATTTTTGTTCCCAATTACATGGAAATTCGGGAAGTATCTGGTTACTGGATGCTAATAATAGCAGATACTCTACTGTTAGCTGATACATCTCTCAGAGATAAGAATAACCATCAAGAAAATTATTACACTGGGGAGAAAAAAAACATCCTTTCACTCCCAGAACAATTAATTCAATCTGAATTCCTTTTTAAAAGAAATAAACAGATTTATACAGAAGATACATTGATCTTGAGCCTCCATAAGCATATGCAGAAACATCTGATAACAAGAATAATTCAAACTGAAATGAATGTTTTGATCAGAACCAACAGCCGCATATTATTATTTACTATTAACAATATTGTAGGAGCTGCAGCTAGCAATCTGCAGCGCTTATGCCAGGCTCTTTATGGGCACTTAAGAAAAAAGGCACCATTCCTGTCCTAAAGAATTTACTTGGGATTCATATCGACAGAGGATGGCGAGGGGAGAAACAGGAGGAGGAAAGAGGAGAGAGGAGATCAAAGCAGACAAGTGATGTATGGACACTGTCACTGTTACTCATCCGAGGCTACTGAGTGCAGTCCGGTTTGCCACTAGCACTTCAGATTTCTTCGTTATATATATTAATTGCTGAATATTCTGTTTATCTGTGGTCTGAATTTATTTATATGAAACCACCTTGATTTTATGCTGGTCCGTTTGGCTTGTATTTTTTGAAATCACTGTTCAGTTTGTTTGACAGTCACTGAGACTGGTTCTTGTTAACATCTACTGATAAAACGGGAAGGAAGGATTTCTTCTTTCAAATGCCATAAATGAGAGGTTTGCTGTTATAGGAAGAATATGTTTTAAACATCCTAAGTTAAAATAAGATGACTGAGCAACTGACTGCTGTACTATTATTAACTGAATAATGTGGCATCTGGGGTTTTTTAAATATGTTTTCATTCATTTCATGTGGCATGATTTATATCCCTAAGGATAAAAATCTTTTTGTCTATGGTAGTTAAGGGCTTAGTTCCTTATATATATTATACTTATTTTTAACATCTTGTCCTTAGTGTCCTGGTCTTTTTTTAAAAAAAAAACAAAACCAAACAAGAACAACAACAACAAATTGTATATGGCAAATCAGTTTCTTTCTATCTTCTTATATGATATTTGCAGGTAATTTAGTACTTCTTCTACAAAAGAATTTCGTGGTAGCTCTAGGAGCAGCAGGTCTCATAGGTAACCACAAAAACTATTAAAATTCATTCTAAGGAGCATCAGCTAACTGATATATATGAGACAACTGTTTCACCTTTCTGGTTATGTATTTAGCTTTGTCATACAACCTTCTAATTCCCTATTCAGGATATTTTGTCTAGACCATTTAATTGTGAAACACGCATGCCCTCATTTACCTGAGCCCACCTGTTTATAGCCAGCTTAACATTTTCATCAGGCGCCTTCTGACTAAAGCACTCCAAGACCTGTATTTGACTTATAAATGTTAATATCATCATAGCCTCAGACTTCATCCTCTATTTTCCGTTCTACTGTTTTTCTGTGGTGCTCTCAGAAAGTTCGCTACTGAACTTTGCTACTTCAAGATGTTGTGTGTTTCTTGTAGAGACTTGGAGAATTATAAAGTATGATTTTTCAGAAGGCATGCTTAAAAGATTATGCCAGGATTTTTTTTTTTTTTAATTCATGTAATGATCTCTTTTTTTAACTACACTTTAAAATTTATCAGCCAAAAAAGTTGAAATTTGCTGACCAGCTGCAAGAGCAGAGCAAAACAGGCCATGCAGATAGAGCTGTGGGAAGAACAGATACCAACAAAATAAGTCAGGCAGCAAAGTAATTCAGACACAAATGTGGGATTTTTTTCTTTCAGTTATTGTAGTTGTTATTTTCAGATCAGGATGGTGGCTACCTGCCTGCATCATCGAGGCTTTTAGTGCTTTGGGCTTTGTGAGGGGCAGCTGAGCATGGAGATGGCACAGCAGCTGTTGGAAGACTGGATGACTTTCAGCCAGGCCAACTCTGTCTCATCTCCTTGGGCTTATTCTTTCACTGCTGCTAAGTTCAACATTCCCAAATGTTGTGATGAAATCCCAAAGTTACTACGTAGCTGTACTATTCAGTAATTATTACCCTTTTAGTATTGCATTTACCTCTTGGAAATACAATCCTATTTCATAAATGCCACGTTCGGGGATGCATTCTGCTCTCTTCTGCAAATATGTCTCAGGATCATGGCAGTTTACGTCAAACAGCTGATGTAAAAAAGCCATCCGCTCTCTTTGGTGTGACTTGGTCTCCACTGGGCAAACTGGTGTCATTTGCAAGCCCATGGGTTCACTAACTAAGTTAACTTACCATGCCTGTACTTTGGAGGCTGAATGTGCTTATCTTATTTTCGTATCTTAGAGCCCAGCCTGCAAACTTTTCCTACTGAACTTGGCTGTTACAGAGAGAAACTGCCCCATTGACTTCAAATGTGACAACATATTACATCGTAAGCTTGGAAGTAACTTTTTACAATGCCCTTAATGTGGGTTTATAGCAATACCATTAATTTTTAAACAGGACTGACTACAGAAATCGACAGACTTGCACAAAATAATCATATCAGAGAAGAACCAATAACTCTTTACTCAGGCTTCTCCTGTTTCCTGTAGCTCATAAATCTTTCTTCTTTTTTTCCACCTCTTGTATTAATAATCCCATAGAAGCCCTCATATATGCACATAACCCCAGGAGCAGAACATGAATACATATTCCTAGGAAGTCCCCAGAGCAAGTGTGCTTTGCTGGTGAAAGAAGGAGAATTTTGCCCATATTTTTTATCTTAATATCCAGTCAGCCATGCCCTCCAGACTCAACTGCAAGAGAGGGCTGGAATCCCTATGGATGTTCACATCTGCGTTGCCTTCTCAGATGAGGCATCTTTCTTCCCCTTTTTGGCACAATATATATTGTGCACACAGTGGCCTAAACCAGTTAATCACAGGTGTGAATTCTCCTCAGAGTACTTATTTTTCTGCCTCATTCCCTATTATCCTTGTTATCAGCTATGTATTGTTATTCTAAGGCTTTTAATAGCTTGAACTGGGCGCCAAAAGCACGTGATAAGTTGAGACTTCTTCCATCTCTACAATTTATGCTAGTGATCTAAAGCCCAGTGCAGAAGCACCCCAGAATAAAAATTGCTAGCGATCTCCTCCCCAGATAGATACGAAACTCTTCATTTTCACAGGAATGGACATGCTCATGCTTGCTTTGTCCTGTGCAGAAGAGACAAACTGTAGGAAACTTCATAAAGTTGGATATAGGGGCCTAATAGTAAGGAAAGATAGTTTCGTATTAGCATTAATCCCTATTAGCATTAGATTAACTCATATTGGTGAACGCCGGCTGCTAGATGGGACCTGCTCTGCCCCCATGGGAGACAGCTGGGCAGGGCAAGAGCCCATGGGGCCAGCCCAGTTCCCACTGCAGCTTAGCACACAGTTTTCTTTCACTGCTGTGGGAGCAGGATTACCATCTCTAAACAGCTCAAATTTGGATGAAGAATTTGCATTATGTCATTCTAACATGGGACTGTGAGCTAGCTTAAGGCAACACATTCTTTTGGCAACGCATCTCTGTGGCAGGAGGTGCTAGTGGGCCCTCAAAGCAACACAAGAGCCATGCAATCACGAAAGACACAGATAAAAAAGCCATACACAAAATCTGTAGCCACATCGCATCCAGTTTTTCCTTCTGCCCAGTGTTTCAGGAGACAGCAGGCCATCTGCAGACTCACCAGAAATGCCCAGCTCTGGAAGCCAGCGCCGTACACGGGGTCCTCTTTGCTCCTCTTTAAAACAAGGAGAACGTGAGCACGCTGGGGACGGTTCTCCCTAGATGCAGTAGGGGAAGGCGTACTTCAGGAGCCGAGAATCACAAGCAGCCTCTCGCTAGCTCGATGAAGCCTCGCTGGCTGTGGGCCCCGGTGTTTTGCCACCGATGACTTGACGAACTCTCTTCAGCTACCTCCCTTGCCAACACTTTTTTTTCACTGCCTCCTGGAAGTCAGGGCGCTAGGCCTGCTGCAGCATATATTTTTTCTTCTGAGTGGTGAAAAAGAGCAATTGGATGCATGGGGTTTCTTTCCAGAAAGCCGGTTTATGCTCTGTAGTAAGGTTTGGCCTTATTTTTATTGGGATTAACCTATAAGATTCATACTTGAAGTTAAGCTCTGATGTCTTTCTGCCTAACATGACTGCCTTGGATTTAAATATATGCATATCAGCTTTAAAAGCTTTTAGAGCACTTCTCTGAATAAAATTACTATTAGTACACTTCAAGTGTGCAAAATATTCAGGGAGAGCAAATCTCATATGAGGCATGACTCGGGGTCCCCTTTTTTTCCCTACCTAGTGCCTAACTCCACTTGCAATGGCTTTGATGAGGCTGTCCCAAGGGCTTACAGAACATCCCCGGGAAAGCAGGTCTGCTTCGTTGCGACTGTTCGTTTGGCAACGCCTCAGTTTTTAAAGGTAAGTGCGTACCCTGGATCCCATTCATTTCAGAACTTCTCAAAACACTTTCAGACAGGGTGACACACGAAGTTCTTAATTTTGCTAATTGAATGGATTAGAGATATCACATTTCATGCGTAAAAATCCAGTGAAGAGGATTATCAGCGCGAGCCAGGATCTGCAGAAGCGGTGTCACTTCTGCCCCCTTTGCACGGGAAATGGAAACCCTCGTTGCGTTAGGAATTGCAGAGTCACTTTGAAATTGGGTTCTTCGTTGCTGCTTTCTGTTCCTGCGATGGGACAGTGTACAGAAGGCCACCGACGCTTTCATTTGTGCCCCTCGGTGTCTTCGGGTGACCGCTGCTAGTTTTCCTCCTCCCAAATCGTGGTAGTAAGATAGTTGCTTCCAGAAATAAGGATAGACCACCCAACCTTGTGCCTGGCACTGCGGTTCCCTAATTAACAAATGTGAGCTACTGCATTCTCAGAGGTTAAAAGAGATTAAAAAGTCTAATTGAGACCTAGCTGGTATGAAATCACTGCTCCCTTGGCCTGGCTCCATTACTGCTCAGGGCCATGAAGGGCACTCTCGGCTGATTCACGGCCCCAGCAGGCAAGTAGAGTCCCTTCTGGGTAAGTAAGTAAGTGAGGACGCTTCCCATAAATCTTAACCACAGTAATCATATTAGCAGTAGAGGCTGGAGTTAAGGTTCTCCGGGAACCCTGAAAGCAAATTCCCCTGTCTTTGGGTAGCTAACAAACATCTCAAAATAAACCAGGAAACGAAATGGGCTGCACATGGCAATGAGCTGCCCAGTGTTAGGGGGCAGAAGGTGTTAGCTGCCAGGAAACCCTGAGCACCGATCTCTTCAGTTCACCTGGGTGACTCATTTAGCCCCTGCTCTTGACTTTCTCCTCTAAAGTGAAGGCAAAAATACTATCTGACTGGCTAAGCAAGGCAGAATCAGCATTTTGGTTGCACACAGCAATGTTTGCATGTTGCACCTTGAATTTTAGGGTATGTTCTTGGCATCGGCATGGATTTTGGTGTAAACTGGAGGAGGGGAGAAAGGAATTTAAGGTATGCATGAAGCCTTTTGCCACTGTACAGTCAGCAACTTTAATATCAACTTTGTGAGTATTGATATGTATAAAAGAAACACTTGATGACAGCGCACCTCAGCTTTTCCTCTGGTCTCAAGAGGGTTTAAAACATTGGTGGCCTGAAAGACTTCTCTCCCTAAGACCGACAGCAGAGAGAGAAGTGGCAAAGGAGACGATGAGGGGATGTTGCTTGCACAGGGGGACGTGGCACCAGGGAGCAGGGGGACAGCAGCATTGGGGGCCAGCGGTCAGGCTGTCCTTACCAGTGACAATGGAGACCCTCCTGCAGGAGAGACATGGGAGACACGGTAACCCTGGATGCCACCAAATCCTGAGCGCTGATGCTGGCAAGTCCCATCCAGGGGTCTCCAGGCTGACAGCTCGTGGAGCTGGAGTTGCCCCTGCAAACCACCATTGGGAGAGGAGAGGTCGGCAGAGGGGAGCTGCGAGTGGGCTGGGAGCCGGCCGTGGGGCACGCAGCCAGCCCCAGCCCATGCACGGGCGTGCACCACGGTGCCATCCTTCCTCCCCTTCCCACCTCCACCCAACAGCTCATCACCACTAACTACGTCCTGATCCCCATCCCTCTGGGCCAAGGATGTCCTGCCTCGCAGACAGCCCTGTGCCCTGCCTCCTGTAATTCACTTATTAATTATCATTCTCGCGAGCGCCAGGGGATGCTGTGAGTCTTAAGGGCCAGCTTCTTCCCACCTGGCACTGGGGTGCCGAGGGTGCCACCGCAGGAGTGACGCCCAAGGCATAACCACCGCCTTTCACCCGCCTGGTGGGCCCGGCGCGGGCTCCCTGCCTGAAAAGGCATTTACCCCTCCACAGCGCGTAGTGCCCCCAGCTATTCAGTGGGAAGGAGAGTGTCCCCCTTTCTCAAAGAGGGCTCAGAGGGCAGACGTCCAAAAAGGCCAGGCAAGGGTGGTGGGTATCTTTAGTAACATAAAGAGAGCGAGGAAAGACGCGGCAAGCCCAGGTGGGACCAAGCACAGGCTGGACGCTGGGAAGGGGCATTGCTCCTCAGGGCCGTGGGGAGCACAGCGCTCACACCCTGGGCACTGCTTCAGAGCCATAAAAACTTTGGCACCCCAAGCAACAGTCATGGCTCTTAGGTCTGTGTGCATAGAATCATAGAATCATAGAATCGTTTGGGTTGGAAGGGACCTTTAAAGGCCATCTAGTCCAACCCCCCTGCCATGAGCAGGGACAACCCCACTAGACCAGGTTGCTCAGAGCCCCGTCCAGCTTGACCTTGAATGCTTCCAGGGATGGGGCTTCTACTACCTCTCTGGGCAACCTGTTCCAGTGCTTCACCACCCGCATTGTGAAAAACTTCTTTCTGATTTCCAGCCTATATCTCCCCTCCTTTAGTTTAAAACCATTACCCCTTGTCCTGTCACAACAGGCCCTGCTAAAGAGGTTCTCCCCATTTTTCCTATAGGCCCCCTTCAAGTACTGAAAGGCTGCAATAAGGTCTCCCCGGAGCCTTCTCTTCTCCAGGCTGAACAGGCCCAACTCCCTCAGCCTGTCTTCGTAGGAGAGGTGCTCCATTCCTCTGATCATCCTTGTGGCCCTCCTCTGGACCCGCTCCAGCAGGTCCACGTCCTTCTTATGTTGAGGGGCCCAGAGCTGGACGCAGGACTCCAGGTGGGGCCTCACCAGGGCAGAGTAGAGGGGCAGAATCACCCCCCTCGACCTGCTGGCCATGCTTCTTTTGATGCAGCCCAGGATACGGTTGGCTTTCTGGGCTGTGAGTGCACATTGCTGGCTCATGTCCAGCCTTTCATCCACCAGCACCCCCAAGTCCTTCTCGGCAGGGCTGCTCTCCATCCCTGCATCCCCCAGCCTGTACTGATACCGGGGGTTGCTCCGACCCAGGTGCAAGACCTTGCATTTGTCCTTGTTGAACCTCATAAGGTTCGCCCGGGCCCACCTCTCAAGCCTGTCCAGGTCCCTCTGGATGGCATCCCGACCCTCAAGCGTATCCACCGCACCACTCAGCTCTAAGCTCTTCTCCCCAACTCCTGCAAAAACGTTGGCTTTGATAAATACAATAGATCGCTCTCTGTAATTGCCAGAAAACGTGTGAATCCTCTGTCTTCTCCTCTTATACACCGTGTATTTATATTAGCAAGCGCTAGATGAAGCAGAGGGGTGAAGCCGCAGTTCTCAGTAAGTTGGTTTTCTTTACCATACAGGAGATGTGCATCGTGGAAGAACCTCTAGAGGAATTCACGTCGAGACACAGTCTGGAGTGGAAATTTTTATTCCTGGATCACAGGTTGGTGACAAGAAAAGCACTCCTAGTTGCGTTTGGTGCTTGTCTACTGCTATTTTCCTAAGTGCAATTCTCTCAAATAGTGTTACCTTTCACATCTAAACAGGAGGGCAACCACTGAAATTCCTACAAAAGATGATATTTACTATTTTACCATGCATTTATTTTTATCATTTTTTTAAAACAAAACTACTCTGTTTCTCAGGTCAAATTTGTGATTAGCTTGTTCTTGTTTGCTTTAAAAATATCAATGGACCAAAGCCTGTCACATGGCAAAATCATCTAATTATTATACAGCTGCAGAAATCATTCTTTCCAAATCCAGCCATTGCCTCTGTGTGTGTAATTCCCACCGAGTTACGGAGGGAAAGTCTGCGCTGGCCTCAGGCAGCCGTGCTGGCAAAGGTACAAAGCAACTGCCTCAGCACGCCGCAGACGAGCTCTGCAGACACCCAGAGGGAAGTGGCATGTATGATCTCCACTCCTACCCCCCTAGTCCCGACAGACGACAGCTTCCTATCACCTCGCCACGTGTTTTTCCCCGTGCAGGGACTGCGGGAGCCACAGCAGAGCCCCTGGCCAAGGAACAGCCAGGGAATGGCTCCCTCACAGCAGGTTCCCATGTGAAGGTCCCTGAGAAGCTGAGTTGCTTTCCACAACCACATTTTCCCTGGAAAGATGGGGTTGTCATGGCCTTGTCCTGGGGGGAAGGTGCCACGCCCAGCCAGGCATCCCAGGCACAAGGCGGGGGAACGTCAGGATCCGGTCCCCTGGGGTGGACGACTGTACACCGATGAGCGAGAGTAGATCTGGGCTTTTTGCATATCCGTGTCAAGATGCAGAACTGCTGTTTCTTCCGTGGTTTATGAATTCACTCATATTGTGCCTAACCGCAGAGCACCGCCGATAATTGGATACTTGCCTTTTGAAGTGCTGGGTACTTCTGGCTACGACTATTACCATATAGACGACCTAGAGCTGCTAGCAAGGTGCCATGAACACTGTAAGTATCGCATAGCCTAGGTTCCTGTGGAGTCACTGGGGGACCTCTCTTCAGTGAAATGTAGTCTCAGTTAAAATTGGTTTAAACTTGGAAGGTGAGGTTTGACCCTTGCCTCACGCCTGTATGTCTTAGCAGAGTTACAGCAGATTGGGGGCACCGCAGCTGGTCGGCGTCTGGGCCAGACTTATCAAGCTCTGAAAAACACAATTTTGCCTTCTGTATCCCCAGAAGCAGTCAGTGAGGCTCACTGAATGGATAAAATACACCAGATTAGACACCTGCTCTACTAGTAAAGAATATCCAGGAATAGTTCAAGCAATCTCAGAGGAGATCCTATTTTGTAAAATTCTGGCAGATTATTTTCCCTAATGTTGTTCACCATGTATTTGGGATTACCTGTGATTATTTAAATACAGTCTATTAATATTTAATCTAAAAACTCTTTCACTAAGTAAAGAAAACGAGGCAATGTTTTTCAAATATTTGCTTACAGAACTGGCTGGAACATCTCAGCTTACCACCTCTGGGTGTCCTGAAAATATCCCATCAACATTAGTTTTTATACGTTGACATTAAAATAAAGAAAGGCTACATATGTGCATATTTGGAACCCCTTGAAGTCACTGGGGGGAAAAGAGCAGAGATTAATTTTGTTGGCAAATCTTTAAAACCTTTAATACACCCCAGTTTACCGCACTTTGAATTCTTGTCAGTCTGGGAATTTTCTTCCAGTTTCAAATGATTTTTGTCTTTGCACAGTGTTATCTCCTATACTCACTTCATTCTGCACAGAATCCTCATCTTTTCAAGCATTTTTATGCTGTACTTTTCTGCTCTAGAACTTAAGATGATCACTCTTAGAAATTAATCCCAGATGCCTAATTAAGCAGTATGTGATCAGCACATAAACCAGGGTAAGATCTATGTTTAAGTTGTAGCAGACGTTAATGCATTAGGGTCCAAAGTTAAGGTTAATTGTGCTGTGTAGGAATGTACCGTTCAGCGTGTCAGAAGAAGATACGTGCTGATCTTTATGATATTTGCTCTATCACGCGACTGACAGGACCACTCACTCGAAAGGTGTTTAGACTCCTGTCTCCCTTGGGAATCGACGGGGCCGCAGATATTCTCGTCACTCTTTTTGCATTTCATGTCATTTTCCCATTGGAAATTGTGCTACAAGCTGTGTGTATTTTCTGCTGACAGTGATGCAGTTTGGCAAGGGGAAGTCGTGCTGCTATCGGTTTCTGACCAAAGGACAGCAGTGGATCTGGCTCCAGACCCATTACTATATCACCTACCACCAGTGGAACTCCAAGCCAGAGTTCATTGTGTGCACACACATGGTGGTAAGGTATGGAAACTCCTATCAACCGGCGGGGACATAGAGGACAGTAAGATAAGGGCATCCTCGTGACTGCCAACATTTTCTCTTAGAAACATGATGTCTTTTATGTAACAAAAATGAAGCCTGAACTCTCTGAAGGAAATATGTTCATTATAAAAAAATGATCTAAAAAAAAAAGACTAAACCTGACTTTATGCTAAGCTTGATTTGTCAATCATGAGTTTAGGGGAAGATTAACTGTTGCATTTTTCCATTTTGTGCAAAAATAGGGAAGAGACAGATCCCTTAACTATTCACTTCCTCTAATCCTTATGTTGCTTTGAAAGAGATGTGTGGAAGCTTTCCAATGAAGTTATAAAGTGGCTGTAGGATGTGAACTTGACCTTTATATATACACTTCTTCGATATACTTTTTGACTTCAAGAAGACAGGAACAGAGCAAAAACTCAAAATGAAAACAGTCTCTCAAATTCTAATTCAGTAGCATTTGACTTAAATCATTTTTCAGCTGTTCATTTAACCTGTAAAATGTTACAATAATTTGTTCCTCCCCTTGCTTAAAGCACATTTTATGAAATATAACAATGCCATGTTGACACACAGAATTATATTTGCATTCAGTTATGCAGATGTTCGGGTGGAGAGGAGACAGGAGATGGGCTTGGAAGAAGTGTCCTCAGAGGTTGTGTCCTCAGCACTAAAGGTACAAAAAGAAAAGCTTTTTTCATGAATATATGTAGTAATCACAATTTGTTCCTATGTTAACATCAGTGAAGACTCCAGCATTGTCTTTCTGAGTGGATTCCCCCAACTTCAGAATTCATTGCTCACTTGAATAATTTTAAAGTAAATTGGATAAGCTCATGAAAGGAAAAACCTGGAAATCAGTAACAGCCACAAATTAAGTGGAACATGGACAGGAGCAGTGTGAGATATCTCCACCTTTCCTTGGTGAGGTACTACAGTTTAAAGATTCATTTGGACATGTTCTGGCAATCAGCCTTCTTGGCTACGTCTCAGTGATCTGCTGAGGGAAGAAAGAAAAGCTCCTCCTCAGTGCATGGCTGAGTGTCTCAGAGAGGTCGCAGTTGCTGTCACATCCAACTGAACGCAAAAGAAAGATTCAGAAAAGCATGTGAAGGCACAAAATGACTGTGACAGTAGCTTGCTATTTATTTCCAACTCAGTGATAGCTCTTTGTAAAATGCATTAGTTAGCTGCTCTTTGGAAGGGACATTGACACCTGTGCCCAGGTCTTCTGCTGGCCTACCTGGGGTTAGTTCTGCTCAAGTCATTTTAGGCCAGCCAAAGAACCGGGTGTGCAACCATTACTAGATGCATTTCAAAATGTTTTCACTCTGACAGATGCAATAGCTATTCCCTTTTTGTTTGTTTGTTTTAGGACAGTGGCGCCAGCTTGGATCCCGAACAGCACTTTAATGCACTTGATATTGGTGCCTCAATCCTCAGCGCTAGTCGGACACCCTCAGTATCATCCAGGAGCTCACCAAAATCTTCCCACACACCCAAGTCGGACCCAGCATGTGAGTGGCATTCCTGGGTTACTGCATTATTTTTAATTTAGCCAAGTGTTGTGGTTTAACCCTAGCCAGCAACTAAGCACCACACTTTTACTTGGAAGGGTAAAAGTAAGAAAACTTGTGGGTTGAGATAAGAACAGTTTAATAATTGAATAGTAATAATAATAATAGTAATAATAATAAATTGTAATGAAAATAACAAAGAGAGAGAAATAAAACCCAAGAAAGACAAGTGATGCAAATGAAAACAATTGCTCACCACCAACCGACTGATGCCCAGCCAGTCCCCGAGCAGTGGCCCCCCGGCCAACCTTCCCCCTAGTTTATTGCTGAGCATGACGTCATATGGGATGGAATATCCCTTTGGTCAGTTGGGGTCAGCTGTCCCAGCTGTGTCCCCTCCCAACTTCTTGTGCACCCCCAGCCCACTCGCTGGTGGGGTGGGGTGAGAAACAGAAAAGGCCTTGACTCTGTGTAAGCCCTGCTCAGCAGTAACGAAAACATCCCTGTGTTATCAACACTGTTTTCAGCACAAATCCAAACCATAGCCTCATACTAGCCACTATGAAGAAAATTAACTCTGTCCCAGCCAAAACCAGCACACCAAGTTACAGAATGTGTGCCTATGTGCCACAGCTGCTAATTTAACAGTTATTTATGAGGTGTTGATGATACGTGTTTGTCACTCAGTGAAGTGCATAATCTGAAACGGTAACATACAAGAGGGAAGGTTCTAGTGCGAAGGTTCTAGTGCAACCATCCATACACTGGAAAATGGGTAGCAGGACTAGCCATGAGGCCTGCTGTTTTGATCTGTTACGAAAATGAGGACCTCTTTTCAGATTTGGAGGTATCAGTATAAGCAATACAAGGCCCTTCTAGACTTACATGAGTAATAACAGCCTGTGGGTGATTCTCTTCTGGCCAAGATTCAGGATGCTCCAGCCAAGACTTCGGCACATCTTATACACTCCCTCTGCTCCCTGGACTGGAAGAAAAGCCAATGAACTAACCTGAATTTATAGTTATTCGGCCCATACGAAGGGAGTTCCAGCTGTTTTAGAACAGCTCTTGGGTCCTTTTGCTCCGTTCATTGGAGCACAGGATCATAATCTGTCTCATTTACTTTTATCTTTGCCCAGGCCCTCCTTACCAGTTTAATTTTACTGCCATTGAAGTCAACAAGAACAGCTTTGACTCCGGCTGGCATGTAGCCAGGCCATAATCATTTCTAGCCAGGTCTTGTCATAATTCCCACTTCAAACAGGGATGATTTCTAGCGTGTGAGAACTCACTGGTACTTTTCTTGCAGCTACACCAACAAAGCTGATTGCAGAGTCCAACACTCCCTTGCCAAGAACACCGAGCACGCAGCAGGATTTATCCGTGCATAGACTCAGTCAACCTACCGCTCTTCAGGTAACTTCACAAAGAGTCATCAAAATAGGTAGACGATATAAAGCAGCTTAGCAATTAAAAATGACTTACAGAGAAGCCACGGCATTAGAAGAAACCTAAAACTTAAAGGTGCCAAACTTATAAATAAAGTTTTGTTTTGTTTTGGTTTTAACTCAGGTTTCTTTGCCTTCTCAGCCTTCATGTGAGCTTCTCCCACAGCAGCTGCTGCCTCAAGCAACTCTGCAAAATCAGCCTGCACCTCTGGCACAGGTTAGTGGGGAATTTGGAAGTGGAATAGGTCACTTGCCTATCTCCTGATATTTTCTCCTTTGGGGGCTTTTAGGTTACCTCTTTAGTAGCTAAAATCCCCAAATCCGCCAGCTCTCAAATGCTTAAAATATTGTGGCAAAGTAATCTGAATTGTACACTTGTGTGTTTAAACATATATCTGCATACAGGCATTCAGAGCAGAAGCCCAGGTGCACGTAGGTTCAGGTGCACACAAACATCTATTTCACAGGAAGACAAAAAACAGATGGAAAAAGAGTTTTCAACTTTGCTTCTACAGAATCAAGTCCCATCAAAATCAAGGTCGCGATGAGAATTAAAACTAAAAACTAACGAAGGCATCCAGTCCTCCTAAAAAAACCTGTTTGGCTGTGCTGATGCAGAACTAACCAGCAGGAAAGGACATGCAAGTTCAACAAATCCCGTTTTGTGAGTGTGCCAGTAATGGTGAGGATGCCACTGGAGACAAATTCCTCCAGTGAAATCTATTAACCTGTATCTCAAAAGCGGGTGATGGCCCCAAAAGCCACCTCAGTGTTTCATTTGCAGTGGATTTTGAAGGAGCAAATTTGAGTACCATGTTCCCATCACATTGTTTCTTTCCTGTGGTCATGCTGTGATGATACACCCCATCATCCTCCGATTTTAGAAATGACAGAGTAGTCCTGGACCTAGGCTGCTTCTACTATTGGTACCCTGTACTCCCTCACAAGATCCCAGAGTTTCTTCCCGTAGCATATAAAACATATAAAGTCCTGAGGAACCCTGCTTTAAAATAACAGTGTCTCATTTATCTTCTATGTTTAATATTCCTTCCACAACTCCACACCAGCATGCAGCAAAGAAGCGGCATATCAATTACCTGCTCTGAGCATTCATTTTCTTTTACAGATATTTCTCTCCGTTATTCAGTAATGCACTTCCAAACATCAATTAGTTTATTTATGATAAACCCATGTGTGTTTTGTTTGACTTTTCTACCTCCCTTTCTTCTCCATCAAAGCTCTTTGTGAAGAGATGCTTTCCAGGCATTTACTGAGAGGCTCACTGCCTCACCCCTTCCCAGTAAAACGCTCTTACTGGTGCGCCAGCTCCATTTCTTCTCCGCCAAATCAGAGCGCCGTCCAGTCGCACGGCCACTGGTTCAGCCTCTTCAGACTGGCTAAGTCTCTGTGAAAGGAAGAGGGCTGACTCGAGCCTGTCTACACCGGCAGCCCTCTGGCAGCCCTCCTCTCGACTGGCAGCAAAGTCACAGCAATGCTCCTGGCAAACCTCAAGATGGAGCTTGATGTGGCGCAGGGAAATAACACCAGGACGTTGCAGCTCAGGTTGCTGATGCTCATACTCCATAGCAATACTCCTGGGAAAAGTACCAAATCTCCACACACTTGGGTGATTTTCATAAACTATTATGAAAATTATGAAACTATTCTGTACTTCCCACCTTAAAATAATAAACATGTCAGCCTACAGCAAGGTAATCCATTATTTAAAAGACAAGGTGCCTGCAGCACTAAGCGAGTGAGGGACAAAACCCAGGTACGCGTGTTTCCCACCACCACCATTTCCTCGGTTTCCTAGCTGACCGTTTCGCAGCAGTTTGGTGGCAGAACACAAGCTCATCGCTTTTAGAAATAGCTGAAGGTGACGGATGGCAGGAGCTGAAAGGCAGTGTGCCGAGCCTGGCCACGCAGGGCCCCAGCACTCCGACGGGCGTCCTTGCGGCCAACATTCGGCTACGAGGTGGCAGCGGGGGGGAAGGACATTTTAAGCGGCCATGATCACATCTGCAGCGAGCAGCTAGCTCCCGCCTCAGGCGCCATCTGCTTGAACTTTGATTAGTTTTATTTCGAGCAAAGGCTGCGATGGTTTTGTCTCAGCCGAAATGTGGGTTTAGCTTCTGCCTTGCTTCTCTGAATCAACAGACAGCACAGTATTAGATGTTGCCTGAATGTAAATGATTTACTTTAAACCAAGTGCTCCCTATTAGAATATTTGTTTGTTTGCCTTTCTCATTGTAATAAATTAAAATCCCCTACAACACAGCGGATGTTGATGACTGAATAATAATTAGCACTAATAATCCGTTTGGGATTGCGCAGGTGTTATTCAGAAGACAGAAAGAGCGAACAAGTTGTTCAGTGAGCTGCAAAACTAATGAAACGCGGTTTCCCAGGGGCTGCACCTCGCAAGGCTGGTGCATGGACCCAGCCTTTCCCGCAGGAGGAAGGGACAAGTGGATCCCTCTCTCCTTTCCTCAGCTAAAGCTTTCATGAAATTACAGCAACCGGGTATTTTTGAGACTCTCACAACTCTGCTGCAAGTCTCTAGCATTGGCCAGGAGGATTGCAAGTTGGAAGGTAGGCAGAAAGGAAAGGTTGAAAGGAAACTGAGCTAAAAATAAATAGGGTCTCTTTTCTTTACTCAGCTACCTATTGTCATGAAACTTGTAGGAACAGAATGTCTTTGAGGTGTACATCTTTTTGTTCATCACATCTGAAATGGGGGACCATCCCAACAGAGGGGGGCCATAGATCCCCTCCCCTGGCTGCAGCCCCCCAGCACCTAGAGAGAGGGAGTAACGCTGGCACCCTGGGGTGGCACCCGGTGGAGAGGAACGCCCTTCCTCGGGCATGGTCCAGCTGGCCTCTTTCAGATGTCCACACTGGCGGAGAGGGGTCACAGCCCAGAAGTGGCGGTCCCTCTCCCCGGGCTGAACAGCCTGTCTGGACCGTCAGCGCCGGGGCATCGAGCATGTCCCCACCAGAACGTCTGCTGACGTGATCCCAAAAGCATCACTTCTTTTTTTTTTTTTTTTTTTAAGAAACCAGACTAAAATTACAGCTCTGGGTTTGGTTTTTTTTTGTCTGTGTTAACAAACCTTGATTAAATTGGTGCAATTATAGATATGTCACAGGTTTAGTCTTCCATGTTTGACAGTATCTGGAAAGCTGGCACTTTTCTGTGTATAACGTGCACTTTTCTGAGGATCCTACGGACATTTGTAGATATCGAAGTGAGACAAAGAGCAACTTCATCTGATGCCAATGGCAGAGTTAAAGCTATGCAGTGTTTTCTGTGGAACATTTTGAGTGAAGCTTTTTTAACTTATTATACAATTACAGATTTCTCCCCTAATTAGTAGAGCGGTTAATGATCTTGAGAGAAATACTCTTTGGTGCAGGTCAATTGCTGTTAGTGTCTCATTGTACAAAACCAATAGAAGCTCTGTAATCACAGGGGTCATGGCTAGAGTTATCAACAAATTTGGGGGTTAAGAGTGGGAAAGGGAAAAAAGCAAAAGGGAAAGTTTCTTGTCTTCTTCTGTAATGGCTTTCGCTCTAGGATACCACCTAGTTGTTGTTGTTAAGTGTATTAATACACAAAGCACATGAAAAAGAGAACAAAAAGACAATACTAGATGAATATGCTAAATATAAGAAGGTAATGAAAAAATTAAGGAATAATAACTTAAAATCAACAGCGATACATTTTTGCATGCAACTTTGCAAAGCAAATCCAAATTCAAAACTAAGGCCTGGAAATGGATTTTGTTTCTTATTGAAGTATAAAATGATTATAAAATTATGTTATAAAATTCCTTACATTTATTAATTGAAGAAAATTGGGTTCCTTTCCCAAAGTGTCTTCAAGGAGTTGGCATGGTAATAAAAAGTCTGCCATCAGCAAGCCAGGCAGTTAAAATGAAGCTTTTGGCTAAAATTGTTTTTAATTCCTTTCTGATAAGGACCCTTTTAAAGACTTAAGAGTAGTCCTCACTAACAGAGTTCATATAGGGAGAATTAGGTTGCGAGGCTTGTTTTTTTAAAAAATCCTTCTGTACAGACCCAGGCTAAAGCAGGAATTAGCTGCATCTCATCTAAGCAAGCTGTTGCTACATAGCGTCATTCCACTCCTAAAATCGGGGTACCTGGGACTCTTCAGAAACACGGAGTCAGGCTACAACAAGTAGCACCAAACACCCCTTTGAGGCACTTGTCCTTGCTCCCAAACATCAGAGGTTTCCACTCATCCATTCCTCGGGTTAATACTTTATCCATAGACTAGAAAAAGAGAGAGACCCCGCTCTGACTTCTCCCCTTTAACACCAATTAGAAGTAACACAAACTTCCCTTCTTTGACACCGTTTTTCTGCGCGGGGGGAGGACCGGGTTGCAGACGACCGCGCTGCCGTTCGAAGGCAAAAGCGCCGCGGATCACGGCGCCGGAGGCCAAGTGCTCACATTATCTCGTCGGGCAGACGGCGCAAGCTACGAGCGCTCGCAGATGCCTCTGCCGCCAGAGTGGGCTCTGAGGGTCTCTGGCAGCAGCAGCTGCCCGGGCCACCTTAGCGGCCCTCCTTCCCCCTAAGCAGGGCTGGCCATCAAACTCGCCTCCGCCTTGCCACCACTCTTTGAGTGGTGACCTCCCAGATTGTGCGGGAAAGCCGCCCTCCGCCTGGTAAAGGGAAATAAACCCTCTGGAGTTCTTGTCCTTTCTCACCTAAAGGCCATTTGCGTGGAGATTTCAGCTTTGCTGGAGGGAATGCGAAGGTATTTCATGTATTTAGCTGGTTTAAGGCAAAGTGGTTAACTGATACAAATCTGACCTGTCACATTTAGATTTCTCTAAGTAGCCAGAAATTTCATTTAACTGTACAGTGTTGCTAGCACCAGAGCTCTCCTTAATTCCTTTCTTGTTATCATTTTTGTGTTCCTGTTAAAAAGCCAGGAATGGTGTAAGCAAGTGCACCTCCACGGAGCAGGAAGGCTCCAGCAGCGTGCATCAGTCCGCCCACTAGCACAGAGCCACTGGAACAACCACAGGAACCCGGCACCATTTTCAAGTCACAGCAAAATTAGTATTTTTATTGTGCCTGGACACTCACAGCACTGCATGTTTTCAGAGAGGTCTTGGATGCCTTGATTACAGAAAAGCTTACAGATTTTTTGAAGTGTTTATTTTTTTTTTCCCCAAGATTGTTTTTTACTTTTGGAATATGAGCTCATGCAAAGCAACTATTCCAAAGCCTATTAAAGTAATAATTAACTTTGGTGGACTTTGAATCATACCTGAAAACACCAAATAAAACTAGGAATTTATTGCCGTGTTATCCTCTCCACACTTACTGAATGATTCCACTTTGTGCCAGGTATTGCTGCGACTGGAGGTTGCACTTTCCTCTTGACCCTGAGTAGTGATCTCCATTTTATATTATTACTTTGAATAGCCTTTCTCCCACTGAGCTGAGCTATTCATTTTACATCATGTATAAAAATAAATTAATGAGTATTTCTTGTAGCTTCACTACTACTCAACTGTAGAAATCTAGAAAATGTTTATTGTGGTCAGCTGTTGCATGACGCTATAGTAAGTCATCAGCAGAATAAACCATTGCAGCACTGCTGTTTCTGTGTGGAGAAAGGAAAGCGTTAGTAAAGCATGTCCAGAATATACAGTTATGCCACGCTAAGGGCTCCAAACTACAGGCTAATAAAAATAATGCACTCATTTACCATCCAATTAAGATGCTTTTGATATTTTAAAGTAGCATACTCTCAAAAACAGTCCTTCTGATAATTCCCTAACAGAACAGGGTCAGTTGTAAGCAGATCACTCTAACTGAGACAATTTAATATATGTGCGTAAAATTGAAAATAGACAAGATTTATCGCTGCCTAGATGTTAGTATATTACAAACATGTCTTTTATTCCTTTGGCTGTGCTTTACAATCAAGAAACCAATAACTTCTTACAGAACAATGTTCTACTGAGGCCTGTTTGTATTATAATGACTGATTTTTTCTCCCCTTTTTTTCAGTTCTCGGCACAGTTCAGCATGTTCCAGACCATCAAGGACCAGCTAGAGCAGCGGACCCGGATCCTGCAGGCCAACATTCGGTGGCAGCAGGAGGAGCTCCAGAAGATACAGGAGCAGCTCTGCCTGGTCCAGGACTCCAGCGTACAGGTGCGTTACTGCTGGGAGGGGCAGGGCAAAGCACCCTCTCTCGCGTGGCCGTTGATAAGGTTGGCAACTTAAAATTAGCTCCAGGGTCCAGGAAATCTGGACATGTGGAAACCAGCTCATCTGAATGAGCATGTTGCCCTCTGGAAGTCTCTTGAGTAACCTACATGAAGAAAGATTTAAGAGCTCTCTGGAAGAAGAGAAGGAAGAAATACCTCAGCCTTAGGAGGGGAAGAAGAATTTGGGTCGTTTACAGTAGCATTTTAATACTTTATCTACTGAGTTTTCAGACTGAGCAGCTGTAATAGAAAAGTGTTCAAGTTCAGACTCGGCAATGATTATGTCTCTCCAGTTCATTAGCTTCCATCCAGTCATTGCTTGCTTCATGTTGGCATCACTCGTGCTCAGTATCTTGTCTGTCCAGCTCTTTCTTAGCCAAAAGCCCTCCTTCAGGCAGTGCTCATCTCTTTCACTCGCTCCCTATTTTCCTGACCCTACCCCAGCCCAGATACAGAGCACAAGAGCTTAATTTCCTTGTTATGTTAAAAACCTCCAAACCTCTGCTGATGTTCATTTGTTCACACCTAGGAGGTGTCTGAATTTGTTCTTCACTGGGCCAGCTGAAGCCTTTAGGGCGAAGCTGACTGAGCCTGCTCTTCTTCTGCCTTTGATACCTTCTACACAGAGCTAGAATTCACTAAGTACAGCATCTGCTTTTCATTCACCAAGTACAGTATCTGCTTTGTACTACCCCTTATGTCTACCAAAGTTCAGAAATAATAGCAAGTGCAGTTCAGTACATGGCAGGTTTCACTTACTGACAAATGGACAAATCATCCAGTTTTATGGAAGTTTTCTGAATGTGGGGCGATTACTGCTGTGTTCCTCATAATTTAATTATAAATACCAGGTTAAATGACCCTTGCTAGAAATGCTGCATTGGGGACCCACTGTGAGTATTGTACTAACAAGATTTTTTTAGAAGACAAGCTCTGTCACAGAAACAAATGTCTCACAGAACATTTAAGCACAAGATGAAAACCTGGGACCTGCTGAAGTCAGTGGGAATTTTGCTGCCGACTTCCACAGAAATAGACTCTCACCCATCATCAGCATCTGTGAAATACAGTTTCACATATTAAAACAAATTGGGATTGTCTGTTTAGGCAATTAAGGGGTCAGTGAAGCCAAATAAGAAACTTTGCCACCTAAGTTGCTGCACGTGCACTGCTGTAAGACAGCACAGCAATGGTGGGTCCCAAAACCAGGACTCTCTGTTCCTGGTGCCATATAAGCACATAGGTAGACCAGGTTTAACTTCAGTCCATTTCTTCTATTGGTTCTGCGCTAACTTTGATTAATGGGAAGGGAAAGTCTCTCTGCAATTAACTGGCCTTCAGTTCAGACTCATGTCATATGTCTGAAAGCTATTATTGTTATTATGAATATCAAGAGACGGGATATTCTCAATTCCTCTCTTTTTAATTGGGTAAAAACCATTACTCTCTCCTGGTGAAGTCTTCAACAGTCACATACACTCATCCTTTTTATTTCTTTTTTTTTTCCATAATTCAGACAAAAATAGAAGATCAGAGCACATTCTTATAGGCAGGAAACGGATTTTATTTTTACATAGCTGTCTCCCATATGTGCTAGGGTGCATTTAATAACCCAAAGACCGTGGGACAGATTCTCAGATACACTCATAGGGAGCTCAAGCAGAGAGAAGAGGAGGCCCGGTGGGTAAATGGTGGGTAGTTCTGTACTGCCCACCCCATACCAATTTGTAGCTCTGAGTTATACCATTTGGGTGATCCTCTCCCCCACAAAGACCGTACCAGCTTGGACCAAGAGGAATACATTTTCAGACTAGTACAGGTTCTCCGGTGTCAGTACTGACCGTTTCCCGGCTTACCGCAGGTGCCGAACTGAGCGGCAGGGGGACTGGAGGGCAGCTCGGAAACACAGGGGCTGCGTATCCACGTGAAGGGGCAGTGCTGGATGGGGAGGATCACCCTCTGTAGTTCGAGTGCCTTTCAGTCTCCTCAGAGCAATCAAACAAGGCGATGAGATGTGAACGGTCACACTGACTCATGGCCAGGGCCTTTTCCTTCTCCCACTTTCTCTAGAGTAAAAAAAAAAACACACGAAGAAATTACTGTGCTGTTGCAGGGATAGAGCGAGACCAGGAATTAGCTTTGTCTTACTTGGCTAGAAGCAACTTAAAAGAAAGCCTCACACTTTTGCATGCAGCACTTCTGTGACTCACAAGCAGCGAGGAGTAAACTGTTAGATCAGAAATCCAACCACGTGCTTTGCCGCACAGATTTCATCATTCAGGGAGCTGGATGTCTGCAGACATTGATCTGTGTCTATTATCAGAGCGACAAGGCATAGTAGCAAACAGGCAACGATTACTATCAAGCACATTTCTGCTCTCTTTATTATTCCACATAGAAGAGCTGTAAGCATGGGGGAGTGACGTAGGCTGTCTGAAAAGGGGGAAGTGTTCTCCCATATTCCCTCGTTAGCTGATTTATTAGCATAATTTTCCCCACTGGTTCACTCCCTTCCACACAGAAGTGTACAGGTTACTCTGCAGAGAATTAAGCCCCATTTCCATTTCCTTCAGAGATCTTCAAAACCGCAGTACGGCAGTTCACCGAGAAACACTTTCCCAACCGGACAGATGACGAGCACGGTAGTCTGCATTAGAAACTATTTCCAAGAGCCTTATGCAATGAAAGATGAAACTAGCGGGAGGGTTGTGGGCCTCGAACAAAAGTGTTCAAAACTCCATTAAATCCCTGTTACTGCTTTTCCTGACAAATGAAACTATGAAGGACAGGAGCAGCACTCAGAAGTCTGAAGGATGCTATGTCTGCTCCAGATTTGAACAGTCTAGCTAATGAATTGCGGACGGGGAGGAAGGCAGAAGGGCTGAGCCTGACCAGCCTGCAAGACCTACAAACGCAACCATCCACAGCCACCCATCATTTGCGAACCAGGCTCCCTTCGAAGTCAGTGAATCTCAGCTTCCCAGTGCTGTGCTTCTCATTTCTCTCTATTTTACATAAAGAGAGAGTCTTGATGTCTGTCATGATGAGCCCGAAGGCTATAATCCCCCGATTATCCAAAGGACAGGTAGAGTCAAAGAGCCACTTTCCTCACGATGTCCTGCCAATGTGATTCATCCATTAGCTGTAGGGACCATCTACCTGGGAATGAGGGGGCAGCAGTGTCAGAGGGTCCCTCCCCTCCCTCACCGCTTTGCTGCGTATGTTAACAAGCTGGCCAATTAAAAAATATTTGTAAGATGCTTCACTGACCTTGCAGTCCGCAACATCAGCCACGAGACATGTCATTAGCAGCAGTGCAGTTAGGAGGCTGCTAATTTATCTACTTGGATTTGCTCAGACTGAGAACGACTGCATTCTTTATTAGGGGGTTTCTGTTGTTATTTAAAGCTGCCGTATTTCAGTGTTTCAGGGAATTTAGGCAGGACTATCACAAAAGAGGCACATCATGAAAAAACACCGTTAAGTTTTGTACGAATGAAGCATGTTCTTGCTTTTAGGCTTAACTAGCAGGTAGAAATTCCATACTTCGATCCCCTCTCAGGTTAACTCTTGTTTTGATGAGGCATCTTGAGTCTTCCAGTTCCGCGGGGACATGGGTTAAATGGCACCATCGCTTCCTGCCCTGAGCTTGTTTCTTCCAGGACATTTCTGTTCAGACAGTAATAATGCTGCTTTGGCCATTATAATGCAAGAGAGGGTCCCTAGGTATGAAAAACTCAGAGCCCTCTCAGGGTACGAACACACGAACAAACAAAATTGGTTTACTGGGATAAACTTGATTGTAAATTTATAGCGTGTTAGCTGCCAACCATTAACCGTGCACGTTCCTACCCAGTGGCACACTCTGGTAATTGCAAAGTAGGTTACTCCGCTTTCTTTCAAGGATAAGCTCCTTGGCCTTCATCTGGAAGTGAGGCATGCACACAGGCAGGTCCATTTGCCACAAGTCCACACCCTGCCTGACATTCGCATTGATGGATGTTGGCTTTACACTGGATGAACTTAGTATTTCTGCAGCACTGTGCGCCACATACAGGGAGGACACTTAAGATAATCCTCCTAAAGGTCTTAGTTTGCAGTGATCTGGCCAGTACCAGTGGGCTCACACTCCCCATCACATTTTTGAAACACACCACTTTACCTGTTCTGAATTTTATGTCAAATGTTTTATATCAAATTTTGTATCAATGGCGACCAGTTTCATTGCTAGAGCTAATCAAGTGAGTTCATTTACCAAATATGTCCAAAGTTTAGCTTCTATATACAGAAAATAAACAAGAAGATGAATTTTCATAATTTGTGTCTTTGATTTATTCATATTAAGACCTATTTACTTGGCAGAAGTTGCAAGACCATCTGTCTTTCTGATATGTAATGGCTGCAAACTCAGTGAGCAGTGTTTTTAAAAGAAAACACTCGGAGCTAGTTTCAGACCTGCTGTGAAGCAGCCCCAACTCTGTTACTTGACCCATTTATTTCTATCAGACATCTTGGAGATGTGGTTAGCCTACAGCACCTGAAACAAGCCGTTCCTTCAGGTCCATTAACATTTTCATTAATTGCCCCCCTCTCTCAGCTGATTAATGTAAGCTTTATCTGTAAAATCTTGGCACACAGAAATTCATTAAAAATTTATCATATTTAAATAAAACCTGTGTTTTAAAAGCTACATAAATAAGTACAAACATGATGGATCAACCCGTACTTACGCAAAGAAAAGCAATGCGTTGTGCCGGTCCTTTGGAGAAAGGTATGGGTTTTTTCCAAGAAAAATTAGAGGGGACATGATAGTTTAGGGAATTGTTAATATAGCAATAAGCTGCAGAAAGGTGTACTAATTACTGGGCGTACCTCAGACGTACTGCTAGGCATGAGACTGATGGATGAATAATGAAGAGAATAATTGTGATTCTGATTTCATTTAAACCCTAAGTAGCTCCACGTACATTAATGGAGTTCCACATGTGTAGCAGTGGTGTGGAATCAGAATCAGATCCAAAAACGCCTTCAACTACCTGGGATGCGTACCTCCGTGCGGTCCGTGGTGGCGAGAGGCTAGGTTTGAAATATTGCAAAGATCGCTTGTAGCATTAATAATTCATAGTTTTAAAAGATGCCTTTTTCCTCCATACAGCTATAATAAAAGAAATAGCCCCTAGAAAAGCAAAAATTCCCAAGCCCTACAACTTTTAAAGAAGAAAGCCCCCTCTTGCAATGCAAGCATGGAGAACAGATCATTTACAGAAACACTAACAGAGGAGCTGCTAGCTCTTTTGCACAAGTCAAATGCGTGGCATGGTTAGGAAGAACACCGGATGACAGTTACCTGATGGGAGATCAGATAAATGACAGCGACTGTCTGTTTACACATCTTCTCAATGATAAGGACGCAGCCATTCATCGCGGACAGCTCTGGCCTGACTGTGGCCTCATTAAAAACATTCAACAACCCAACTGTATGTAAGATGTTGAATTTGCAGAGACAAATTCAAAAGCAGCCCTGTCTGAAAAGCAGGCTGATTTTGTTGAAAGGAGAAATGAAAGGACTGGAAAGACATGGAGTTACTCTCTTCTCTCTGGTCAGGATGTCCCCGAACACAGTGAATGTACATGGAACTGCTCTTACGAGGGCTGTGTCTGCCCCACGGAGAGAGGACTTGTACCTTCAGGACACATTTTGCGAGTAACGAGTGCGCTTGCAGAACAAGAAATCAAGAAACTAAAGACAGCAGAATTGTTAGTGTAGGAAAGATAGGTGATTTCCAACTAACAGTAAATGCATAGTGAATCCAGAAACGTGGTAACTTTATATTAGAATATATCTTTGGATTTAATTCTGTCACCTTCATTATCCAAGACAGCTGGGCTACGTAAATAAACCCTCCCCCCTTCTTTTCCAGATGTTCCTACAGCAGCCGACGGTGTCCCTGAGCTTTAGCAATACGCAGCAGCCGGAACCACAGCAGCTACAGCAGAGGTCAGGGGCCATTTCTCAGCAGCAGCTTGTCCCCAGTCCTCAACTTCAAGGGCAAATCGCATCTTCGCAAACAGCGAACCAGCAAGCACTGAGAGAAGCGAGCGTGATATCGAGCCAGGTAATCATTTCTTTGAATAGAGAAGCATTTATATGGAAGGAAGACACTGAGCTGTTATCAAACAAGCAAGTGAAATCATGCCAGTCCTGTAAGTGTGCCTTTGCCTTATATTCTCCTATATAAGAGCAGTCTATATAAAGGGTCTCCCTACAGCATTTACTTTACCTTAAATCCTTTTTTTAAGACCTCAGCCAGGAGGGTTACTTGAGCAGCCATTTCAGCTTGAGAACTGAGCAGGGGGGGCACGCAAAAGATGTGGATGACTTATTGTTCTTCAATTGATCCTGAAAGAAACCTGACCGACCACACTGGAAACTGGCAATAGTGGTGTCACCAGTGTGACCTCTCAAAATAAGCTTTACCCCTGCTCGCTCCCTGAATCCAGCCGGATGCCACCGACACAGCGAAGCCTGCTGTGTGCTGTGGTGGCACACAGCTGGAATACGTGGAGATTTGCGTGAGACCCCCAGGTTGTGAGCGCAACACATTCCCCCACGGGGAAATAAAGTTCAGCCTCAGTGAGTGGTAAATGAGACCTGTGGAAGCTAGGAGTAGGTTTGGCATGGGAATTTTTTTTCTTATTGCAGGTTTCTCGGCACTTCCAGTGTTTGCTCTTCCACCCGCCTGTTGAACCTCCCTTCACAGAAAACTTAGCTCTTATTTCTGCTACTTGAGTGTGCGGCAAACATAGCTGCACCGTTATCTTCAGACCCCTCAGCTGTAGCTTTTAACCTCCTACATACCTGTATTATAATGACTCTATTAAAATAGAAAGTGTATCTGTATTATAAATAGAAAAAACCCACCATTTTTTCCTTTAATAAGGCAGTTTCCCATCTCTGGGCTTTCACGACAGTGCTAATCACACCTAACTTTGCTCTTGTGTCTTCGTGGGGTCTCGCTTGTCTCCTCAACTGCTTGACGGCATGACCGGGGCGGCTTTGCTGTCACAGCGCTCTGGTCCCACGGGTTTTGCAGGCCCGTAGAACAACGCGTGGGGCAGCAGTGGGTATGAAAGCCCCGGCAGGCTACAGGAATCCTCCCGTTGCTTGTATCTGACAGCAGCCGGGGGGACGCATCGCCAGGTATTAACGGCGATCGCGCCCCCGCCGCACTGTCACGGTCCGTGTCTTCACGCTCTCCCCACGCAGCGGTCACGGGCGCGCTGGAGTTTCGCTCTCTCACCCCTCTCTTCCAGGGCCCGAAGGCGGCGAGGAGCGCGGAGCTGGCCCCGGGCGGCGGCCGCCCCCCCCGCGGCGCGCCCCCGCCCTTCGCCGCAGCCCCCGCCGGCGGCGGCACCGCGGCGCCCCCTGCCGGCCTGCCGCGGGGCGGCACCCCCGGCCCGCCCGCCGCCGGCTGCAGCCACGACCAGCAGCTCAGGTACGGCCCGACCCTGCCCGGCCGGGGGGCGATGCGGAGCCAGGCCGGCCCGCCCGGCCCAGGCTTCAGCCCCAGCCGCCGCCCGTGAGGACCCCCACTCCACTCGGTTTGGACTCGGCGTGCGCGGTCACGGCTGCCGCGCCTCCTCTGGCCTGCCAGCCCCGGGGTGGTGGGATGTCCCCGCTTCCGCTTCGCTCCCTCAGGCTCCCCTGCACGGGTGGTGGGAGGAGGGCCAGGACCTTGGCATCCAACTAGACAGGTCAACCAAAGAAATGACACTCTGATACTCAGAGAGCTCAAATACAAGCCATTCCCACCAGCAGGAGCAAAAGAAATTTCACTCTCCTGAAATCCTCGCGCCCAGCCTCTTGGCAGGGCACCCACGTTGCCAGAAAGGGCATGCCCTGCCCCAGACCCCCGCCTCACAGCGCACAGGACGCGCCTGCCGCGGCCGGGAGCTGAGCTTAGATCTCCTGACGCTCAGCCTTGTGCCGTGCCTACGAAAGCGTCCTCTCTCTGTTTTCAGAATGTGGGATTTGTGCGGTCCTTCTGTTACAGCAGTGTCACTTTTTCTTTTCTCCATGCGCCAGACTGTTGCTCAGCCAGCCTATTCAGCCCATGATGCCTGGGTCCTGTAATGCAAGACACCCTTCAGACCTCAGCATGGCGGGATCCCAGGCTAAGTACGTGACTTGCCAAAGATAAAACATCTTTAGGGGGAAATAGCCTTCTTTAGTAAGATGACAAAGGAGTTATAAATATCGGGAATGTGTTACTGTGCTGAACCAGCCTTCCAGCGTCAGGCTCAGCCTTACCCTGCCTGGTCACATCAGGAGGGATGATAGAGAGAAACACAACGTGCCAGTGGCGTTTTAACAAGCCAAGGCTGGGGGAATTTTCCTCCTTCCCACGATGCTTGCTTCACTGCTAGAACTTCTGACCCACCAAGGTAAATGTGAGAGAGAAAGTCAGCACTGGCCCAGTTAAAATGACCGTCGCCAAGAAAGCTCTTCCTCGCTGGGCAGCGAGACGCTGGTGTAACGCCAGTGGAGCTGTGCCTTGTCTACACCAGCAGAACTGAAAGAACCAAGAGGCCCCTGAGTCTGAGCACTCTTGGAAAAGCTGCTGAATGAACCACTTCAGTTGTTTGTCTCCTCAAAACTCAGATGAAGGAAGCAGAAAACACCAGTCAGAAAATGCCTTTTTTTTTTCCGTAGCTGTCTTTTGTTACTGTACTTAATTGTGAACTGCTAAAATAACAGGCAACCATTTGCACATCATTACTTTGAAAGTAATTCTGTATATTACCTCAGGAATGTAGGTATTCAGTACATCCTTTTTTAAACATCACTGTTGCTGTTTAAGATTATCTTGAGTTAAAACTTTTCAACTTTAAATATACAGCATTTTAGATCTGCTTTTAAGCGTCTAAATAAAAGAGGCCTGATTTGCAAAGATACATCTCCCAGTTCATGTCGACTTCCTGACTCACGAGACCCTTTTTTAGGAGCTCACATCCTAGTATAAGTACCCAAACCGTAGCATTTCTAACCCCTGATGTTGAACAGCTGTTGAGTGAACACATGCCACACTATGATCTCATCACCCATTACAGGATAAACAGATTTAGGCTGGGTTGGCAATAGCTCCATTGTGGTTTTGCCCACAGCCTTCCACAAAACAACACATATTAAAGTTTTGCCGTGCAAAAGCAGACCGGCAAGAGGAGCCAAGTATTTTGTTTCTGGCCCATCCCTCACTTTAGAGGACTTGGAGAGGCGTCTTCTGTTCTTACAGTGTGGCTCACAGCGATGGGAACTGCTGACCGTACTTGGCAATATGTATATGAGCAGCTTAAGAAGTAATCAACCCTACCCTTCTTTCTGCAAGAGATTACCACCCCCACAGGCAGTCGCAGGGGAGCACAGGCAGCAGAATGGGAGGTGTGTTTACTCCGCCGCCGCTGCAGTTCAGAGCTCAGCATATTAATACAGAATCAAAGGCCGTTTGGTTTAATGAACCTGGGATGTGAATGCTGTTGCCGGAGAGAAGACGTGCATAAACCAGCGTCTTTAATGAATCTAAAACGTGGTCTGGATTTTGAGGTGAGATGTATGCTGCCCTCCAAGGCCAGCTCATGCACAGAGTAAGGCAAAACAGCGCTGTCGTTCATATTAGTGGGTCCCGTGCACTGGAACCCTTTATTAGGAATTACTTATGAAGATTAGGGACTTCCACCCCTATCCTACAACAAGACCTTTGCTTCCAGCAGTTTGTTCTTGATTGTTTTACTTCTTTCTTCCACAGATACTCTCAAACCCAACAAATGTTTCAAAGTTTGGAAGTGCACACTTCCAGCAGCGGCTCTCCAATCGTACTGATGGGACAAGCAGTGTTAAACCAAGGGTTCGCCACTACACCTCCTTCCCAGCCATCCTCTCTGCCACCTATGCAACTCCAGCACCAACAGCATCAGCAACAACGCTACCTGCAGGTAGGGTAGGACAAAGAGGGCGATGTACAAAACGTACACACAGAGTAATAAGGCGAACGGGCTGTGCAAATGGGGCCCCAGGTTTCAGCGGGAGCCTGCTCGTGGCAGAAATGGCCATTTTAGAGATACTGAAATGTGCGAGACACTGATAGAGTGTCGTGTGCCCTTCCAGTATAGCAAGGGAGCAGTGAGAACAGTCAGAATATTTCAAAGGAAATTACTAATTCTGTACATTGGAACCATAATCAGATTATCCTGGATGTATTTAATGTGTATTTCTAGATGAAGAAAATTGCTGCCTTAGGATTTATTCTGTAGTCTTTATTCAGTATAAAATTTGCTTAGTTTAGAAGTCAAAAGATGATTTTTAATTACCAGCATCGACATAAAATGAGATCTGGATCAGATATCTGGATCCCATAGAATCATAGACTCATTTAGGTTGGAAAAGACCCTTAAGACCATCAAGTCCAACCATTAACCTAGCGCTGCCAACCCCACCACTAAACCATGTCCCTAAGCTCCGCATCTACACGTCTTTTAAATACCTCCAGGGATGGTGCCTCAAACACCTCCCTGGGCAGCCTGTGCCAATGCCCAACAACCCTTTCGGTGAAGAAGTTTTTCCGAATGTCCAATCTAAACCTCCCCTGGCACAACTTGAGGCCGTTTCCTCTTGTCCTATCGCTTGTTACTTGGGAGAAGAGACCGACCCCCACCTCGCTACAACCTCCTTTCAGATAGTTGTAGAGGGCAATAAGGTCTCCCCTCAGCCTCCTTTTCTCCAGGCTAAACAACCCCAGTTCCCTCAGCCGCTCCTCATAGGACTTGTGCTCTAGACCCTAAAGTAAATTTACCCTTCAGTAAATTAACGTATTTCCTCAACTCCACAAGGCAAAGAAGATAAACTGGAGCACATTGCCTGGAAGAACCAGGTGATCTGAAGATGTAAAAATACTTATTTTTTGACCTAATTCAACAAATACTAAAGTAAAAGGCAAGGGGGGAAATGAGGTAGCTTAGTATTAACTCGAAAGGAGCTGAACTCAGTCTATAAAACCAGATCACATATCCACTGGCATCATTGAAAGAGTATCATCAACATCAAATGATTAGACTCTTCTTACTGAAATGAAATCCTTATCATAGCTGAGAATTAATGAAAAAACTATGGCAGATGCCATTCCCAATAAAAACATCTGCAAAATTCACATTGACTTCACCACTGCAAGGTCACACCCTACTGTAAACTCACAAAAAGGAAGGGCTAGAAGGCACGGAATGAGGTACACTAGGATCCCGTTTCATTTGTTTCATTTCTGTTTCATTTCTATCATCCACCTGCGTCATTTCTGACATGTTCGCCCACCCTGTTCCTAAACAGGCTTTTCGGGATAACCTGCAAATCCTAAGCAGTGCATTCCTATTAGAAAACCTGTCTCAATACCTAATTGTAATGTTCTTTGTTGCAATTTATGTCCATTCCTTCTAGCATTAGGTAGGCTAACTCCATGCCAAACAGCCCCAGAAATAAAAGCCAGCAAACTAGTAGTATTTTTAAGCACCTTGTACACTGAGGATGAAGAGCTTTAACATGTGAAGGAGTCGAACACCACGATGAATTTTATTTTATCTGTAGGTGCAAACACCAAGTTCTTTGCACAATGAGCAACCTGATTCTTTGCTCCTGCCGTCTTACTCGCCACAGCAAGGAAATATGGGGTATCATCAGACACAGCAGCAGCAGCAGCAGCAGCAGCAGCAGCAACTAACATCAAGAAGAAGCAATAGCTTATCAGAATCATCAAATTTACCACAGCCACTGCGATAGAGTCCCACCAGCACAATCAATGCACGATTAGCTTTAACCAATGGGCACATGGGGCAGAAGAGAATGACTTTGTACTTACTGTTTTGGCTTTTGCACAAGCATTTCTTTCAAAGCTCTATGACAGAAGTACGCCACAGAGTGCAGACTGCCACAGACAGTGCATTTACGGCATGCTGGATTCAGTTTGCACTGTCTCGTGAGCACAGTATGTACTGACAGAGCAAAATAAAAAGGAACGCTATCCTGTGCAGCCTCCATCATCCACAGGTGCACAGGTGGAGGCGTTCGATCTTGGCGTGTCACTCTGAAAGCTATCTGGCAATTCCAAAAGACTGTCGACAGACTTTTGAGGTACTTGGCCTTCACTGTTTCAGTTCTTCTTTTGTGTATGAAAAGCACTGCGTCAAAGGTCTATTGAGGAGAGAACAAGAGATTATTTTTATTATGATTATTGTTATTATTTTGCACAACTGCACAGAGGACAAAACCTAGGCACTTTCTGTAAAGAGAAGTTTGTTTCCTTATTCTTGTGGCCAAATTAGCACATCCAATGGAGCCCAGTCATTGGTGAAGATGGTCTACAGCTCATAACCCTTGATTTAGAATCTGAAAAGTATTATGCAGCTTACCCTAACTGTTCTTCATGACTAAAAACAAACAAACAAAACCCACAACCCACACTGGACTGTTTTCTAGATGAATTGTGATTGCAAAGCGGAACTCAAATTGTAAGCACAATCATGCAACTCTCCAATAGTACAACATGGATCCTTCTTCAAACTAAACTCACCCACTGCAAGTCTCTGAGAAATATGCACTGTGTTTTGGCCCACTGACTCGGGATGCTGCAGACTATTACATATCTCTTTCATTATAACATTTAGGATTGAATTTTCCTTTGGGGGGAAAAAAAAGAAATGCACTTTTCGCTTTTTTTGTATGTTTTCTGTTGATATGTTTCTAAGAAAGATTTTATGTAATTATTAAATAAAAAGTAGTGTATTGTACAGCTGTTGTAATAATGACCTATTTCTATATAAAATAAAATTATATGGAATTATGTGGAAATTATTTTGTATATGAAATATCAACTCATTTCACAAGTATAAAGATTGTGCTTGTGCTTTTTTGTGAGTGGATATTTTGTAATAAACTAATGAATTAGAAATGTTTTTGTGAAGGGAACTACTGTTTCATGCTATATACAACTCAAACTATTATTTTTTTCCATTTAATGATGGACAGTTGTCTTTATTTGTAGAATAAAATAAAATAGCCAAAAGGCTTTATTGCAGGACTTGCACACATTTTCCTGTGGCTGTTCAACTATGTGATTCACTTTAGATTTGTTAATATTAGCCGTAGCCTGGCAAGGTGTTTGGCACCCAGTTAGCAAAAACAAGTATTATCCTATGGGATCTTTGTCATGGCCTAGACAACGAGAATGATCGCTCAGGAAGTTATATTAGCTGCTAGCCAAGACAGCTCATTTTAAGCTCCTTTAAAACTTTAAAGACCTCAGGCAGCTCTGTACTTCCAACCAAATAGTTTTAGATTAGGACAAAGATGGTTTAAAGAATGGTTTGACACAGCACATACCAGGGCTTTGACCCATGTCCGGCTTCAGTGTTTTAAGACATCATTGTCCTGAGTTTCGTGATACACCTCTGCTGGAATTGCTACCGTGCCCACACTGTAGACAGTCTAGTTCCCAGTTTGGCATCCTTGTGCAGACTCTTTTTCATGTTAAATTCAAACTGACTACAGGATGGAGCAGCCAAGGCACAGGTCTGCTTTCCCTCTGCTGACTGCTGCAGGAGCAGCAACCTCCAAGCACAGAACAAGGTGGATAACTGAGCACAGTAATGTTTTCAGTCACTGCGGTGAGACTGGAAGGGGATGGCCCTTGGGGCAGCTTGTAGCCGCCTGAGCCAGCGTTAGCTTCAAGAGAGCGCAGACCACGCTGCCCTTCCTGTCCTTCAGTACCAAGGATCATGTCACAAGGGCCCACGTGTTCAGCTCCGGTTTCTATGCCATAGAGGAACAATGGCGAGGATTGGCCTGGGAGCTGGAAAGGCTAAAAGTAAACTTCCAGAAAAAAAAAAAAAAAAAAGGTTAATTTGCCCTGAGTTCTGAAAAACCTTCTAAAAAAACTAAAAATCTCCTGGAGAAAACCTGCTGGCAAAATGGCCCTGCTGCTTCCACAGCAAGCCCGGCTGATAGGACCGATTGGTGCACATGTATTTCAGTCCATACAATCCCTTTGTTTTACTTCATTGAAGGAATCAAGTATCTAGCCTCTAAGAAAGTGGTTTTACTGCTAACTTTAGGTACCGGTCTGAGTTCGCCTGCTCATCTCTTTAAATTCTTGCATTCAGTGAAGCAAGAGTGACCCCACCAGATGAAGATTAAAGAGCTAAACCTTAAGGTGCTTTCACTTGATGTCTGAAGGAACCTCTCTCTTTCCGTTAACTATAGACAAACCTTAGCGAAGGCCAGTCAGCTAAGTTAGAGGCTAACTTCATAAATGCCACCCACTCCCATAAGGGCTTATTCTGGGAAAGGGGAAATCTGTCTGTTTGTAGGCCAAAAAGTTCATGCAGGAAAGAGGTAATGAAGGAACGTGAGCACCTCAGAGGAAGTACCTGTGGAAGCAGTACTCGATGGATCTCAACTATGGAGTCCAACTATGATGGAAGGCACAGGAAGCAAAAATTCCTTTAAGAATTTGTTTTACTCTCAGGGATAGTTATAATAGACCCACATCTCTCCTGATTGCCAGTGGGTATGTCCAAACCTCGGAGCAAATGCTTATCTTTCTAAAACCAGCAGTACTTTAAGTTGTTAACAGGGAGAAGCTGTAAATAGGGTGGTGTTGCCTTCCAATAAACTGACTTATTATATTGTTTGGAAAGATACAGAGCACTTACAAGAACAGATTTATGTCAATAGCTAGTTTTTCATGCTCTGCCTCATTTCTCCCCTGTACACTCGTTCTGGTTTTGGGTTATTGCACTTGTTCCCTGTTGCACACACATGCAATGCTAGTCCTCTCCATAGAGGTGGGCTGTTGTTCTAGTTCATTATAGCCGAGATCTGTCTTGTTCCAACATAATCACTCAGCTTGGGTCATTTTTCTGGGCAGACGGCCAGACAGGGTGGTTACTGCAGACCTGCTGGGATACCTAGTTTGTGCCTCAGGAACAGGAGCTGCAGACATGAACACGGAGATCTGCTTGCTAGAAGCACAACCCCCCAAGCCGACGATCCCATAAAACATGCCACCTAAAAGAAAGACTCCTGAACGGGGGGCAAGGAGGCAGGCAGCTACTCAAAGCCACCAGGGCCAAACTAGGGCGGCAGGTTTAGTCTCCTCAGCTGCGAGGGGGTACCTTTCCTTCAAGGTAACAGTGCTGCGAAACCTTTCCTGCAACTATCCCCGAGTAACCAGCGAGCAGGCCAGGGGCTGGGAGCACTCGCCGCGAGCGACCAGAGCGGGCACGCAAGGCCGGCCCCCGCCCGAGGGACGGCCGGTCCCTCAGCCCGTTTGCGGGATCTGGGAGATCTTGCCTCGGGGCTCCGGCTGGAGGCTGCGCCAGAAGCCACTCGCCGACCGACCGGCGGCCGGGGCGGAAGAGCCGGGGGCCGCTCCCTCCCGGGCCAGCAGCCCCCTCGGAGGGCCCCACCGCAGGGCCCCACCGGCCCCCTCACCGCCCGCCGGCACCGGCAAACAGACAACGAACCCACGCGCAACCCCGCGACCCTCACCCCGCGCTCGCGCGCATGCGCGCCACAGCCTGACTGAGCCCCTCCCTCTCCCGGCTGGCGCCGGCGCAGTCGGCCCCCCCGCATCCCGGAAGGACTCCTCACTCCCACAGTGCCTTGCGCGCTCCTTTCCGGCCTGTGCCCGGGCAGGGTGAGTGGCTGCCCGGGGGGCGGCCTGCCGAATCCGCCTCCATCCGCCTTGCAGACCCCCGTGGCGGGGGGGGTCCTTGGCCTGGCCCGGCGCGGGGGGCGGCCTGGCGCGGGGGGCACCGGGCGGTTCCCCTCGGCAGGCCCGCGTTAGGCGGGGCTGGGGCCTGTCTCCCTGTTCCCCCAGGCCTACGCTGAGCCGGGCAGGGCGCAGGCCCGGGGAGGCCTGCGGGGCGCTTGTGGGGGGGTTATGGCCCGTGCCGGGCCTTGGCGAGGCCGTAGGCCGCCGCCAGTCCCTGGCAGGAGCCTCTCTGGCACCGTCGTCTGCTTTGCGGGACAGGCTGAGCTGCCCTCCTGGGTCGTCTTGAAGAAGGAAGGGGCTTGGACATACAGAAGCAGGACGGGGTGGTTTTAGGGGCGCTTGGGGCTGGCCAGGAGCCCGATCTTCTTGGGAAGTGACCGAAGAGTCTCAGATGTGTTTCGCGCTCGTCCCAGGTTGATGAGAGTAAAGCATTTGCCATGCTGAAAAGTCGCTGCTGAAAATCTGCATCTGGTGCGACCCCGGGGATGAACTAATCTTAAATATAAGTTTCTGAATGTGGAAGTAGTGTGGCTTGTGAGGAGCTGGGGACGATGGGAGGGAAGGTGACGGGGGGAAAAGCGTGAGGGAAGTTGGGTCTGCGTTTGACGCGTGCACGGATGCTTTTCAGCGTGTCTCAGATGGCTCCCGCAAAGAAAGGTGGTGAGAAGAAGAAGGGGCGCTCTGCCATCAATGAGGTGGTAACTAGGGAATATACCATCAACATTCACAAGCGGATCCATGGCGTGTAAGTTCTTGGTTTTTATCTGTGAAATTGGCCTTGTGTAAAGTCGCATTTGGAAATGGGTTCGTTTGGAAATGGGTTCGGCAGGTTTTAAACTGCAGAGAACGACAGTCGTTACCGGCACCGGTGCTAACGCGTGGTGTTTTAGTCCCCTGTGCTTCATGCGTGTCCTGAGGAAGCAGCTCTGTACCTGTGCAGGCCTATACTTGCGGGTGGCTTTCAGAAACCAGCATGTTTATTCTTTTTTGTGAGCATTCCTGGATGTAATTTGAAGTCAGAGCTATTTACCTCTGTGCTCAGGTTGTCATTCTTTCCCAAGCAAAGTTTAAAATGTAGCCCGCTATAATAAGTTTTAGAAATTAAATATTGTTGTAATCAAATGATTGGCTCCGTGCTTATCACTAAATTGTGTGAGGTGTAAGTTGGGGTACGATTTGAGTTAAACAATATTAGTTGTGTGTAGATGAGTAACTTTTTACCTGACAAAATGTTGAACCTCATACAACCGTGTAGTAGTAAAGTGCTTGAGAGGACTTGTTGAGAAACTGCATCTCCCTTTGATTCTCTCTGTATGCGTATGGCTGCAGTCACGTGGAAGAAAACTATATCCAAATCAGAACAATTGGTGAAATTGCTAACTTGGAGAGAAATGAGACGGTGGACTATTACAAAGCTGTGGGTGAGGATGGGAGGCAGTGGTACCTTTAAATGGCAATAAGATGTTCTGGCCTTGCCTGTTGATTGTTTATGGCAATTCGGTCTATTCTTAATGATGTCGATCCTGCTGTCCTCTTTTTTTTTGGGGTTATCCTCCTTTCTCTTTAGGCATGAAGTACTAGCGGGAAATACTTCTTGTTTAATGCTTGTCTCGCTTGTAATCGCTCACCCGCTCCCGATTTCTGGCACTAAATATCAACAGTAGTGTACAAATAATACTAAATATAACCCACTGTGGGACCTTAGACCCTACTGACACTATAGTTGCATGTCACAGTGTGGGTATAACATCTACAGCAAAGCACTCGCAATGCAGCTGTAACTTGCAGTGCAGATGCCCAGACATGCAGAATCTGTCGATAACAGGCCTGAGACAAGCTATACTTGTGAAAAAACAGTTCTGATGGTGGTCCAGTCGTGATGACATGAAGAAAGTAGCCATCAAACACCCTTTAGCAGAAGCTGTTACTCAGAATAGCATCAGTTTTGTTCTCCTGCTATTTATTTCAATACTGAACAGTTCCATCAAGTTTGTGTTAACCATTGTTGCACTGCTTTTTTCATAGGCCTTTCATTTAGAGTCTCTGTGAAAGCTCTGATCTCTTCAGTAATATTGCAAGAAGTTTTCATGTCAACATGTTATAAATAAATAAGACTTAAGATCCGGGAGATCTTGCAGTTGCAAAATTTTACTGAAATTATTCGACATAACTATACGTGGTTTCTGTTAGGCATAGACATTAAGGTCAGCAGCTACCTACCAGGATAAAGGTCTGGTCGTACTATGATGCAGCTGTTGAGCTGCTGTTGAGCACAATTCTTTCAATTGTACGTTTAGAGAACGTCAGTGGTTGAGTGCTGCAACAAGTGTCCAATACTGACAGTTTCCTGAAGTTAAAGAAATTACTTGTGTTTGTCCTAGGGGCTTCAAGAAACGAGCACCGCGTGCTCTCAAGGAAATCCGTAAATTTGCGATGAAGGAAATGGGTACTCCTGATGTTCGCATTGACACCAGATTGAACAAAGCAGTCTGGGCTAAAGGAATAAGGTAAGTTTCCGCAACTTTCCTTATTGGGTGAGGAAGAACCTTTTCAACTGTGTATGTGGAGGTGCAGGACTTGGAGGGGTAGAAGAATTTGTATCCTTCTTGCGGTATTTGCATTTTCTTTGCAAGTGCTTCCTTTCTTACAGCATGCATGCCAAGCTAATCTGTTTGTCACCTCTGCGTTCTGGTCAGCTCCCTCAGTGCACTTGTAGCAAAGTTTCAGTAAACTCTGGAATTGAAAGAACTTTGTTATACCTCTAATAAGAATAAAGCAAGTAAAAAAGGAATGCAGGTGGGGAAGGGGGGGAGAATTAGGGTATTGTAATACCGTAGCACACAGTTTTTAGAAACATGGCTTTTTAGTGCTACTTGCGGTGCCAGGCTAAGTACCTGGGATTTGTGTAACGTGTCTGAACAAGATTAGGTTTCGAAGCGTACCGAATTGATAAATGCTACACAAAGAAATAATGAGGTGTGTTTTAAATAGGGACATTAATCTTGTCTTGAAAGTACAGGTAATTTGGGGGCCAAAAAATTACAACTTCTGTTAAATCGCTGTTACAGAGGCAGCTGATTTGGTGTTTGACATGGGTGAAGATGATCCAAAGGGTGGGAGGAGCGGGACCTCTTAAACCGTAATAGGAGGTTAACTGGTAGGGATTAGTACTGTGAGTGATACACTGGATATGTGTGAACCCTTGTTTTAAACCACATCTTCTGCGAATTAGATTCCTGAGTCTAGCCTGTGACATGTTTACAATCCTTTACCTGGAGTTGCGTGTTCAGGCCAACCCTTCCTTCAAAAACAGAGTGGGAGGATGGGACGAATTTAGTTGCTGGGTGTTCTGGGCAGGGGTTCTCTGTCCTCCCTGTTGACTTGTTCAGTTTGTATGCAGTGAAGAAGTAGCAACTGAGCCTGGTGACAGCGTAACTTCAGAGCTTAGTAGTGAGGGTCCTAACCAGGGCTTTCTTATATTAACTTGTAGAAGTGCATTCTGTGGAGCAGGGAGTCATCACATCTGTCTTTCCAGCATGAGTTTAACTGCAGTTTTCACTAGTTAGAATAGATAATGTATGCCAAGTAAAATACCTTCCTCTGGAAGGATCAGGAGAGGCTAAAATCACCGTGTCAGCTCATGCGATAGTCAATGATCTAAGTAGAAAAATGGTTTTGACTAGTTTCAGGAAGGGATTAAATCAAAGCAAGTTCCTGTGTCTTAATTACTGCATCCATCTGATTTAGTAAGTCTGCTCTGAGAACGTACAGCAAGGAGGAGGTTCCTTCTCATATTCCATAGAATAGCAAAGTACTCTGAGCAGGAGTTTCTCAAAATCCTGAGTTCATTTGAGGTGGGAGGTTACTTCAAAAATGGTGCGGACCCTCATGTGCCTTCCCTCAGCAGCATATTTTGGGCAGTATTAGGGGAGGATGCTAAGCTGTGACTTGCCTATTACGAACAAGATCATCTAAGCAATGTAGTTGTGGGTCCACGGGCTTTGTGAGGAAGAAATGTCAATCAGTTGTATGCCCACAAACAAGATCTTGGTTCAGGTGTAATGCTCAGTAGAATTACCACATGACTTCTGGCAAACAGATTGGGCAGTACTCTGACTCTTGACAGGGGCCTCAGGCTTTCAGAACGGATTGTTGGGGGGTTTTATTTTTTCCCCTCACTATTTTCTATTCGAGTAAGAGAAGTTTGTTAGTAACAGCTGCTTGCTGATCATAGTCACGCTGTGCTTCATGATCGTTTTCACAGTGTATTTCGTGGATCAGTAGTGGACTGATGGTGCACTTCTGACTTTATGCTCCCGCTGGATTATGAATTCGTCTTACTCAAGGCGCAGTTAAATCTTACCTGCTCACTTTAACAAAACAAAAAGCTCCTCTAAGGCAAACAGTATAATCTCTAAGGTATAGGATTTCGCTCTTGTTCTGATGCTGAGATAGAAACAGAATTGACTCATCATGTCTTTGCACAAATAGGCAAAGCTTAAGAATTTGGGGTGGGGGTAGCAACCATGGAGCAGAGAACTTAACTTTTCTATGAATTAACAGGTTTCAGTACATATTTTATTGAAAATTAATTTGTCATCTTCCTTTTAGGAACGTTCCTTACCGTATCCGTGTGCGTTTGTCCAGGAAGCGCAACGAGGATGAAGATTCACCAAACAAGCTATACACACTGGTTACCTACGTACCAGTCACGACATTCAAAGGTAAGCTTGCATGCCGTCCCTCTTCCGCCGTGCCGTGTGTTTCTGAACAAGTAGCGGAGTGGGACAGCTCCTCCTGCAGTGCAAAATTCAGATGCAAAGCATGCTGAAGGGGTCAAACCGCTGGCTTAAACTAGCTCTGCTGTGGAGAACAGGGCTGCTCGCTTGCCTGATCAGCATTAAAAAGCAAATACAGAATTCAGTGAATTAATCCTGTAAATTTTGAGAGAATAAAAACCACTGGCCATAGTTGTTAGGGTAGTTTAAGGTTGGTGTTTTCCTATGTGAAGTACATCCTCTGGTGTCAAAAGCTCAAGCAGGTTGCGCCTTTTCAGCTTGTCATCTGAGAAGTCTCTTACTTGCAGAATTGACTTAATGTGAAGTTTTTAACATTTGGTGAAATACTTGCCTATACAGTTTGTTCTTCCAGAAGTAGATCAGCAGTAGCTTTGGAACTGTAGGTGCACTTTCTTGTGAATATACATATATTGCATATACATAAAGAGAATTGTCCTAGTAATAGATGGTGATACAATTTCTTGTTTTGCAGGTCTACAGACAGTCAATGTGGATGAAAATTAAACTGATTTTCATTACAATAAAAGGATAAAAAGAAAGTTTACTCCTAAGTTGTTTTTTTTTATTGTCCAGTCTCTTCAAGCTGTCATACGTGAAGCGTTGAGTTGAACAGGTGACAAAGTATCTTGCTTTCTTTGGGCTTGTACATAATGGTGTAATTTTCTTAATTAAAGATACTGTAGGCTTCAGTTACGTGCGAATGGAATAAGGAGGAGATGCGAATGTTCCTACGTGGGTGGCAAAGTCCTAGTGTTCTTGGTTTGCTCCTATGGCAATAAAGAGCCACTACACAGGTATTTTAAGTTAAGGCCAAGTTTGTTTAAAAAACAAACCAACAACAACAAAACCCCAGCCCCCAGAACCGTTAGATCAATACTTCGTATATGTAATCTCTTGTGGCTAAAGTAAACTCCCTGCCTCCGGTCCCCCGCCGGTCTCCTCGGCAGCATCGGTAGGCTTCTCCCAAGCGGGTCTGTGCGCTACACTGAGACGTGGGGTTCTGACCAGTGAATTAATTGTGAGCACGCTCGCTCAGGGAATTTGTTTAATGAAGTAGGGACTAAAGGCACTTACCTTCCACAGATCAATAAATACAGTCAATGCAAGTCTAGTACAAAAAGGGTTTATTGAAAAGTGCATGTTCTCACAGACCAACATCAGAAGCACAGTCCATGTACACTTAACATTTCAGCAAGACATACAAATCGGAATACAATCAAATATATTAAAATAGTTTCAATTACCAGCATTGAAACAGTTTTCAGTATTAGTGCAAAAAAGGCAACCCAAACAAACTGCGGACAGTAGCTGAGATTTTCCCGTTTGTTGTTTTCTTTTTTTTTTAAAAAAAAAAAAAGACAACTGGAGCCAGCCTCTGCTCTCCCAGTGCGGAAGAGGGCTTCAGTGTCTTCACGCTGTAGACAGATGTTTCCTTTTACATTCAAAACAAGAACATAATTAATCAATCAATGGCACAAAACAAACCTACACACCCTTTAGCTTTTAAAGCTCTTCAACTGAAAACCACAGACCAACAAATTGTTTATCAAAAGTCCATTGCTAACTGAAAGCCTTTTACAGTATGTGCTTTGGCATAATTTCAGTGCATTTCATTTTTGACAGGTTTGCTACTACTGTGTGTTTAGTTTCGTGTGTTCACCCCGTGACTGGCAGCTCATCCCATTTGTTTTGAGACTATATTGATTAAGCTTTGCATTCTCAAGTTTGGGCTTCAGTTCTAAGGGTTTTTCAAAAAAGTTAACTAATGACTGTTCAGTCAAGAGGGATGCTAAAATATGTTCAAAAGAGACAGTCCAGTCCCCTTCGGTCACGGGCGAAGGTTGAGAGTCTTTGTGAGGGCTCTTCACAGTGTCAGTAAAAACAGCGTCCTGGTCTGAAGCAGAAGCCTCGGGCTGCAAGTCCTCGGCGAACTCGTCCGATCCGCTCCCCAGGCTGATGCTTCTTTGTCCTACTTCTCCAATCTGAAGTAACAGTGTGGTCACAGTGGCAATGGCTTGATACAAATCATTCTCCTCGGGATCTTCGTGAAACATGCTATACAAGGTTTTGCAGAACTGAATGAACTCCCTCTGTAAAGGAGGAAAAAACAAAATCAAACTACGGAACAGCCACGCTACGGGTAACTGTAGGAGTCAGGCGAGGGCGCAGCACCGCAAAGGAAGGCAGAATGTTGTGTATATTTATATCATTTATAACTTCTGCCTGCTTTTAAAAAAGTGCTAGCTAAGGGATTTCAACCCCCACTGATGCTAGGAAATCAAAAAGGGAACAGAGCAGAAAAGTATTTTGCTGCCTTGATGGAGGAGGTCATAGAATCATAGAATCATAGAATTGTTCTGGTTGGAAGAGACCTCCGAGATCATCGGGTCCAACCATTAACCTATCACTACCAAATCCCCCACTAAATCATATCCCTTAGGGCCTCATCTAAACGCCTTTTGAATACCCCTAGAGATGGGGACTCCACCACCTCCCTGGGCGGCCTGTTCCAATGCCCGACAACCCTTTCGGTGAAGAAACTTTTACGAATGTCCAATCTAAACCTCCCCTGGCGCAACTTGAGGCCATTTCCTCTTGTTTTGTTGTCTGTTACTAGGGAGAAGAGATCGACCCCCATCTCTCTACAACCTCCTTTCAGGTAGCTGTAGAGAGCAATAAGGTCTCCCCTCAGCCTCCTTTTCTCCAGGCTAAACATCCCCAGTTCCCTCAGCCGCTCCTCATAGGACTTGTGTTCCAGACCCTTCACCAGCCTCGTTGCCCGTCTCTGGACACGCTCCAGCACCTCAATGTCTTTCTTGTAGTGAGGGGCCCAAAACTGAACACAGTACTCGAGGTGCGGCCTCACCAGGGCCGAGTACAGGGGGACAATCACCTCCCTACTCCTGCTGGCCACACTATTTCTGATACAAGCCAGGATGCCATTGGCCTTCTTGGCCACCTGGGCACACTGCTGGCTCATATTCAGCCGGCCGTCAACCAACACCCCCAGGTCCTTTTCCGCCGGGCAGCTTTCCAGCCACTCCCCCCCAAGCCTGTAGCGTTGCCTGGGGTTGCTGTGTCCCAAGTGCAGGACCCGGCACTTGGCCTTGTTGAACCTCATACAATTGGCCTCGGCCCATCGATCCAGCCTGTCCAGGTCCCGCTGTAGCGCCTGCCTGCCCTCCAGCAGATCAACACTCCCTCCCAACTTGGTGTCATCTGCAAACTTACTGAGGGTGCACTCGATCCCCTCGTCCAGATCATTGATAAAGATATTGAACAGAACTGGCCCCAGTACTGAGCCCTGGGGAACACCACTTGTGACCGGCCGCCAACCGGATTTAACTCCATTCACCACAACTCTTTGGGCCCGGCCATCCAGCCAGTTTCCTACCCAGCGCAGAGTACGCCCATCCAAGCCATGGGTAGCCAGCTTCTCCAAGAGAATGCTGTGGGAGACGGTGTCAAAGGCTTTACTAAAGTCCAGGTACACAACGTCCACAGCCTTTCCCTCATCCACTAAGCGGGTCACCATGTCGTAGAAGGAGATCAGGTTGGTCAGACAGGACCTGCCTTTCATAAACCCGTGCTGACTGGGCCCGATCACCCGGTTGTCCTGTATGTGCCGCATGATGGCACTCAAGATGATCTGCTCCATAACCTTCCCAGGCACCGAGGTCAGGCTGACGAGGTCAGGCTGTAGTTGCCCGGATCCTCCTTCCGGCCCTTCTTGTAGATGGGCGTCACATTTGCCAGCCTCCAGTCAACTGGGACCTCCCCAGTTAGCCAGGACTGCTGGTAAATGATGGAGAGTGGCTTGGTGAGCACTTCTGCCAGCTCTTTCAGCACCCTTGGGTGGATCCCATCCGGCCCCATAGACTTGTGCGTGTCTAGGTGGCGTAGCAGGTCACTGACCATTTCCCCTTGGACTTCGGGGTCTACATTCTGCTCCCCATCCCTGTCTTCCTGCTCAGGGGGCTGGGTGCCCAGAGAGCAACTTCCCTTGCTGTTGAAGACTGAGGCAAAGAAGGTATTTAGCACCTCAGCCTTTTCCTCATCCCTTGTCACTAAGTTTCCCTCCGCATCCAATAGAGGATGGGATGGTGGCTGTTACACAGAACGAGTTCTAACCAAAGCAGCCATCCGCAGGCCTGCGAGCAACTTCCCTTCTGCTGTTTCTCCCCCATCTTTCCCCAGCTCTGTTTCTTCTACTACTAAAATTCAGACATCGTCCCTGCCCAACCCCTCTCTCTCCTTCCCTCCCTTGCTCACTCATCACAGATGATGATCAGGCTAGAGAGGATGTTTCCATACCCTGTAATGAAATTTGTGAGCCCTCAAGTTTCATGCGGTCATGGGATGGCTAATTCAGGGTGGAAGGGACTGCAGGAAGTTCAGTCGAGTGATGCCTTTATAAGAGATTATGTGGCCCTGCTGAGCTGACAGGGTAGGTACATGCCACCCATTTAAAACTTTATTTAGCAACACCAGCACAGAAGGGATTCTGGGTGTAGTCCCATCTTTCCTTTGCATGTCTGTGTATTTGTTTTACTAATACGGGACCCTTTTTCCTCCAGATTTCCTTCTGCCAACGACACACACAAGGCTCTACTGGCATTAGGGAGGAGATGGATGGTAAGAGGATGAGAGCCTTCAGCTGTCTTACTTCATGCAGTTCTAGTCAGCATTTGGCTAAGATGGGGCAAGTCCCAGTTGGTGATGGACTCAGAAAGAAGGTACCGGTTTGGTGGGGAGGAGGGCAGGGAAGACAGAACAGCAGTATGTGTTCTCAGGAATTCTTTGGGCTTTGGAGGAGGGCTTTTCCCAGCCTGCATGAGCCTGTTTTCCAGCCTGTTATGCTGCAGGTGAGGGCGAGTCTGAAATTCTTTCTATTCACCAGCCAGTCTGAGGTGAGGGAGCTGCTAGAAAGGTAGCTGAGAGTTTTTAAACACCTGCTCCCTGGATCAGAGGAGCCCAATCCTCGATACCTAAAGGACTGAAGCTAAGCTCAGGCTGAAGTTACGCTTTCTCAGAAAGAGCTAAACTGTTGTATTCAGTCATTTCATTTTTGAGTACTCTCCACTTCTTTAAAAACAGACTACAGCCTCTAATGTACATACCTGGCTCATTTTTGGCAATTCTTTTTCAGTTTTAGTATCCTTTTCTTTGGCTAGATCCTTCAGCATCTGCTTCAACTGCTTTTGGTAATCTACTGCATCACCTTTTTTGGAGCAGACACAAAAAGGAGAATTAAGTTTTCAAGTCACTGGAGTAAACTGACATTTCAAAATAAACGCCAGAGCGCAGAGATAATAGACTAGGGTTAACAAATGGAAAGCTGGTAATCTCATATGCACACGCATTAGAGAACCATTTTGGACATACCATTTGATTTTCCAATGACTAGTGGTCTTGAAGTTGACAGCAAAGGATTCTTTAATGGTGACTGGCTGTCTCGTTCATTTTCTGTGAGAGCTATCCAAAAAAAAGTGACAAATGTACTGATTAATCCTTCCAATGCTGCATAATGGTTATTTATGCTTTTAAAATTTACATATTTGAAGAAAGCAAAATAATTGGGCAAAGATGTTTTTAAACAGTACTTCATTAAATCATACTGTAGAATTATGTTAATGTAAGTAAGACTGGTGCTGCAGTGAGAGAGTCGGAAGTTTGCCAAGAATGGCACATTTAATTAAAAACTTTGCACAGAGGAACTACCACAGAATTTTCTCACCTAATCAAAACTGGATCAAGATGTGATAAGGAGATTCTACTGTACACGGAGTACGAGCCATTCAAAAATGTTATTTCAGTTCATATTTTGTCTAGAAGTAACCGTATAATTGGCTGCAAAAGATCCTGAATGCAGCAGATGTGAGCCTTGACATTGTATATCTATAAATTTTATCCAAAAAGGTTTTGACTGGCATAATTTTTAAAATGCAGTGAGCATAATTACAAATGCACATCCTATATGCTCCCAGCTAAAGGAAGCAAGATAGCGTTCTTCATTAAGCAGCCTTTTCCCAAGAGCTTTAAGCAAGAGATTTTGAGGGAAACTGAGGTATTCATTCCCTTTCAGGTTTCTTACCCGGTGGGATATGCAGCTTATATAGTAACTTTATCTTTTCATTCATTTCTCCATTATACATAACATCTGCAAGGAAGAAAAAGAACAAGAAGGAAGTGGACCAGAGCATTTACTTCCACGGTTTAAAATAAATCAGGCATCTCTCTGTACACAAAAGATAATTGTTTGCATGGACAATACATGAAAACATATGGCCAGTATATTACATCGAAATATTTTAAGTTGTGCCTGTCAATGAGGAACAGCAGGTGAGAGCCATCTGGTTTGGTCTTTGTTCTTGTAAAATAGACTGGGAGTACGTAACCCTATGGAGCTTCAGCATCGTTTAAAAATATCAAGGAGGATGCCAGGGAATCTAGGAAAGGCTGTTTGCTGCCACAGATTAACAGGGATGTGAGAGGGGAGAGACAGCAAACTCCCTTTGGGGCCATCATATTAGTATTTCTCCCCTTCAGCCCTTACTGCTGTTCTGTAGAAGAAGCCCAAAGCAGATAACTATTTCACATGTAATGTAATTCAGATTTTCAATGACTGACAGAAATGAGATTCTAAACTTCAAATGCACTGAAATACTGTTTTTTTTTTTTAATTTAAAGTTGTATCCCTCTAAGAATCAAAATAACAATATAATACAGGGTGCCTTAGTTCACATCAAAAAATTCTACAAAGCTTAAGTGGCAAGAATACAGATTTACTGATTTTTACTGAAGCTTTGAATGTTGATTCAGTTTTTTTCACTTGGGGTCAGGCAACAGTTGAGATGTGGCACTTTCTTCTTCAGGCAGATTTTGGGGTGGGCAGCCTCATCTCATTAGAGCAGCTGGTGGCCTCAAGACCAACCCTAGTGCAGCTCTCAGTCCCTGCTGGCCAGATTTTTTTTGTTCTGCTTATTGTCAACCTGTAAGGCAAGCAGCAGTCGGTTGTGTAAGATTAAGTCTTCAAGGAGCAGTTACAAAGAGGTAGACTGAGATTTCAAAGGTATACTGAAAGCAACAATCCAGTAGACAGGATTTCCTAGCATTCCATGCAGACTCGAGTATAATTTTAATTCATAAAATATTTTCAACAAAATTAGTATTGTCCACGAAATCAAATATTTTAATACAATATTCAATCATGTCCTTAGGCTGTCTTTTAAATCTAATTGACTTCAGGTGACTGGAACACAAAAAAAATCATTAAAGGTCACTGGTTAGGCTAATTACAAGCCCAAGAAAACCATCTGCCCGCATCCTCCCCTGCCAGCTGTATGGCGTTTTAACATCCGTGTCTCACCCGTGTGCCACCCCGCCGCGCTGCCCACCTTCCACCCCGCAGGGGAGCCGATACCTAAGCAGCTGGCGAGCCCCTTGAATTCAATCAGCCGGTCCATGTTCTCATCCAGGAGCCGGAAGGTCCTTTGGGCGAGGACGTCGGTGTGCTCCCCGCAGGTCCAGGGCGAGACCAGCCTGTAGAGGTTAGCGAACTGCTGGGCGTCGATGCGGTACTGCTCGGCGTACGGTCTGCTGGGGTCGTGTCGCTCGACGACCGGGCTCGGCGTTTCCCAGTAACACCTTATTAAATGTTCCCTCTAGGAGAAATCAGAGGCAGGAGAGGGGGGATTGCGGTGTGCAGTATCAGAGAGAGCGCAACCAGCAGAAAAAGGCATTCACATCAACGTATGCTGGAAATGCTCAAAATCCTCTTTGTGCGAGGTGTTACAACAATACCAAGGCCATTTCTGTGAGAAAAAGCAAAGTATGAATCTTTAATTAGAGCAGCCAAGCGCTGTCATGATTTCCAATGGATAATTAATAAATTTGATGGGAGACTGTGCAGATTCTTGGAAGAAATTCACTGCAGGCTACTGAAACTCTATTAGCCACATCTGGCCCAGGATGTGTCTAACCAGCCAAAGGCACAGAGGGTCAGAGGAAATCCAGGGTAAGCGTTATACATGCTTGACCTGCTCATTTATTCTCTCTCAGACCTCTCCCTTGGAATACCGTACCGATTAGTCGTCCCTTAGGGACAGGCTAATGCAAAACAAAGAGTCCTAACAAAAAAAGCTGTCCCGGGGGAGCAAGGGAGCTAATGAAAAAGGAACCACCACCACCAAGAAACGAAATGAGGAAAGAGGAGGAGTGCAAGCCAGTCAAAGCTCGAAAACAGCGCAGCAAGGAGCAGGAGGGAAGCACTGAAGAGCAAGCCCCAGCAGCATTGTCTTAACAACCACTAATGGAGGGAGGATACAGCTGCTCTTAGCCACGAAGCTACGTAACACTAAGAACATACCACAGTCATATTCTCAGTACGTAGTATTTATGGCTACGAACAATACACAGAAGAAATGGTCCATTAAGGGCGATAATTACATGCTTGGACCTCTAAATCAAGTATAGTTGTATAAGCTTACATGTCCCTGTCTCCAAATAACTTTTACAATAGTTCTTTCAACATCAGCTTGACTGAAAGGAGCTGGAGTAGAAACTGCTTTTAGTTAAAAAAAAAAAAAAATTAAAACTATTAGAAAATAGGGAACAAATAGCAAGGACACAAGTTTGTGGGGATTTTCTCCCCCATGGAAAACAGAGTCTGCCTTTAAAGAGCAGTAAGAAAGCAGAACTTAAAAGTACTGCAGAGGCTCCCAGTGAGCAGAGCTACATACTATTAAATTTATTCTGCATGTGAAAATTACCAGAACCTAATTTCTCATGGACCATTTCTAAGCAGCAAGTTAGAAAGGAAACTCTGAAGCAATTCGCCTTTGAAGGATCAGTACATTACTATTCCTCTTTAACAACTGAGCAACCACAGAAAGGACAGAATGACAAGATCCCAGCCGAATAGTACCGCCCCGGCAGAGGACACGAGGTCCAAGGTGGCACTGCAAAGCGACAGCCTCAAATACGTGCATCCCCTAATTTTCAGGGAGACCAACCTTGAACAAGTCATACAATTCCTCTAAATCTTCAGGAAGAATTGAAACATCTGGGATGACAACTCGGAGCTTAAAAAGAAAGAAAATTGTGTTAGTGACAATCTTTTCTCCCATCATCACTGACACGACCCTCGTGGGCCCCGCAGGGACTGTATTTGTGTGGTACAGCTGAAAACTGCAGTATTGAAAAATCTTTGCAATTTTTCCCCCTTCTTTAGGTTCACCAGTTGGACAGGTCCGTGAAAAGAGAAATCCCTCAAGGGCTGTTAGAAACAAAGACGGGAAGTCCCTAAGCTACAGGTCACAGGAGGCCGGGGAAGCATTGCATCGCGCTCGCTCTCTTCTTACACTCTTTCCCGGGCATCTGCCTGGGGCCATGGTCAGAGACAAGGTGCTGCGCTGGACGGTCCTGCCGTTGTTCGTAACGTTACAGCCATTAAAATAATGCACGTGGCCGCAAAAGAAAAACCCAACCCATCAGCATCCCAGGAAAGAGCTTCTTCCAGAGTCAGTAATGATTCTTCCTTTTTTCAAGATGTGGTGGTGCCTTTTAAAAAACAAAAGCTGTCTGCCTCCAGAGAGGAGACGTTAAGCTACCTCAGTCGAAACAATACCCTACTCACCACATTTTGCTTGGTTGTGTCTTCGTGGCTCTGCAGGACACGGATTCGGTGTTTGTAGCGCATGTGCTCTATCTGTGCCACAGAGTGGTCTCCAAATTTCTGCAAGGGAGGAACAGAAGTTTATTATTTTTAACAGTATTTTATGATATTTGTATTTCTCATTTACTGGAAATACAACTTTTAAAGTATTGTGAGTCCTTGGAGAAAAAGCATACCCAGTCTCTAATTGATCTGTCAGTGTAGGTATTTATACTACACCTAGCCTTGTGCATTTGAGCACTTAGTCAAGGAATCTGTAAAGCTGTGCATTAACTTTCGAAACATCCATGCTGAATTTAACCTTCTTTTTTAAAATCCTAACTTAACTGACCAGTAGACACAGAGCAGTATTTTACCTCATAGGAGTCATGAATCAGGTTAGCTATTTCAGTCACTGGAGAGGCTTCCTGGTCGTCGCTGAAGAACGCGTGGTGATTACCAATAGGTGGCAGAGGGCTTTCCTCATTTTTGACATGCTCTAAAAACCTGAAGGGAAGAAATATAAGCAACACAGATTACTCTGCACTGTGCTCTTCTCAATATAAATAAGCAAACAAGCCTTATGGCTCAGACGTAGAAATAAATTGTTTCTTGGGCTGCTAGGCTTTGCAAAAATGCCTTTGTGATCACTCATCCGAGGAATGGCAAGCCAGCCAAATGACTAAATGCTGCCCAAGGAAGAAAACTTCTGTCTCCTTGAAGTCTGGAGCAGGAAGCCCGTCACTCTAGGGAAGGCATGTCGAGCAGCAGTAAATATTGCACATTGACGCAGTCGATGCACGTCTCGTCGCTGCCAGGAAATTTCACAGGACATCTACTTGTCTGATGTAGAAAGCCCATTGTTTAAGGCAGACACTGCGAAAGCAGCAGCAGCAGCAGCAAGGTAACACGGAGGGTCCCGCTGGTGCCTACAGAGTGCCGTCGATATCACAACGGCACCCAAATGCCTTTGTTTTCCAGCAGAACAGTTCGCGATGGAAGGAGCACTCCTGCGTGGCCATACCTGCTCAGGATCATCAGGGCCTGCCCATCGTCCTTGCTGTTACACAGATCCACGGCGTTGGCTTCCAGTATGGCCAAGCCCAGCTGGAAAATGGCTTTGATCCCATCGTAGAAGAAGCAGTCCACAACATTCACAGCACTTTCCAAGGGCATGATGCTAAGGAAAAGGGTAAGAAACCACGAAAGAGAGATGGAAGCTAAGGTTGTCAGATCCTTCATATGTTCAGCCAGCTCTGGAAGTTGCTCCTTTATAAGCTCTTCAAATACTGACTGGTCTACCTGAGCACCTGCAAGTGATAAACAAGCAGTATTAGCCAGGACTGACACAGGAAAAAAATATTCTTTAAAGCTAATGATCGCTGTCAAATATCAACTGCAAGACTTTCTTCAAATTTAAACTGACAAGATATGCACACATCTACAATGAAAAATCCCATTATCCTCCTGCTGTGATCATAGAATCACAGAATGGTTTGGGTTGGAAGGGACCTTCAAGATCATCTAGTTCCAACCCCCCTGCCGTGGACAGAGACACCTTCTGCTAGACCTGGTTGCTCAAAGCCCCATCCAACCTGGCCTTGAACACTTCCAGGGATGGGGCAGGCACAACTTCTCTGGGCAACCTGTTCTGGTACCTCACCACCCTCACAGTGAAGAATTTCTTCCTTATATCCAATCTAAATTTACCCTCTTTCAGTTTAAAGCCATTACTCCTTGTCCTATCATTACAGGCCCTTGTAAAAAGTCCCTCTCCAGTTTTCTTGTAGGCCCCCTTTAGGGACTGGAAGGCTGCTAGAAGGTCTCTCCAGAGCCTTCTCTTCTCCAGGCTGAACAACCCCAACTCTCTCAGCCTGTCTTCATAGCAGAGGTGCTCCAACCCTCTGATCATCTTCGTGGCCCTCCTCTAGACCCACTCCAACAGGTCCATGTCCTTCTTGTGTTGGGGGCCCCAGGGCTGAATGCAGTACTCCAGGTGGGGTCTCACCAGAGCAGAGTAGAGAGGGAGAATCACCTCCCTCAACCTGCTGGTCACGCTTCTTTTGATGCAGCCCAGGATACAGTTGGCTTTCTGGGCTGCAAGTGCACATTGCTGGTCATGTTGAGCTTCTCATCAACCAACACTCCCAAGTCCTTCTCCTCACGGCTGCTCTCAATCCGTTCTCCACTCAGCCTGTATTTGTGCTTGGGATTGCCCCAACCCACGTGCAGGACCTTGCACTTGGCCTTGCTGAACTTCATGAGGTTCACACAGGCCCACCTCTCACGTCTGTCAAGGTCCCTCTGGATGGTATCCCTTCCCTCCAGCATGTTGACCACACCACACAGCTTGGTGTCATCAAGCAAACTTGCTGAGGGTGCACTCTGTCCCACAGTCCGTGTCACTGACAAAGATGTTAAACAGCACTGGTCCCAATACTAACCCCTGAGGAACACCACCCATCACCGGGCTCCACTTGGACATTGAGCTGTTGATGTAACTCTTTGAGTGTGACCATCCAGCCAATTCCTTATCCACCGAGTGGTCCATCCATCAAATCCATGTCTCCCCAATTTAGAGACAAAGATGTTGTGCGGGACAGTGTCAAATGCTTTGCACAAGTCCAAGTAGATGACACCAGTTGCTCTTCCCTTATCCACCAATGCTCTAACCCCATCGTAGGTCACCAAATTTGTCAGGCATGATTTGCCCTTAGTGAAGCCATGTTGGCTGTCCCCAATCACCTCCTTATTTTCCATGTGCCTTAGCATAGCTTCCAGGAGGATCTGCTCCATGATCTTGCCGGGCACAGAGGTCAGACTGACTGGCCTGTAGTGCCCTGGGTCTTCCTTTTTTCCCTTTTTAAAAATGGGGGTTATGTTTCCCCTTTTTCAGTCAGTGAGAACTTCACCAGACTGTCACGACTTCTCAAATATGATGGATAGTGGCTTAGTAACTTCACCCACCAGTTCCCTCAAGACCTGCGGATACATCTCATCAGGTCCCATGGACTTGTGCACCTTCAGGTTCCTTAGAGGGTCTCGAACCTGATCTTCTCCTACAGTGGGCAGTTCTTCATTCTCCCAGTCCCTGCCTTTGCCTTCTGCAACTTGGGTGGTGTGGCTCGAGCACTTGCCAGGGAAGACTGAGGCAAAAAAGTCATTGAGTACCTCAGCCTTCTTCATATCCTGGGTAGCCAGGTCTCCCATCTCCTTCTGGAGAGGGCCCACATTTTCCCTAGTCTTCTTTTTATCACCGATGTACATATAGAAGCTTTTCTTGTTGCCCTTGACATCCCTGGCCAGATTTAATTCTATCAGGGCTTTAGCTTTCCTAACCTGCTCCCTGGCTGCTCAGACAATTTCTCTGTATTCCTCCCAGGCTACCTGTCCTTGCTTCCACCCTCTGTAGGCTTCCTTTTTTGTGTTGGAGTTTGTCCAGGAGCTCCTTGTTCATCCATGCAGGCCTCCTGGCGTTTTTGCCTGGCTTCCTCTTGGCTGGGATGCATCGCTCCTGAGCTTGGAGGAGGTGATCCTTGAATATGAACCAGCTTTCTTGGGCCCCTCTTCCCTCCAGGGCTTTATCCCATGGTACTCTACCGACCAGATCCCTGAAGAAGCCGAAGTCTGCTCTCCTGAAGTCCAGGGTACTGAGCTTGCTGTGCGCCCTCCTCGCTGCCCTAAGGATCTTGAACTCCACCATTTCACGGTCACTGCAGCCAAGGCTGCCCTTGAGCTTCACATTCCCCACCAGCCCCTCCCTGTTGGTGAGAACAAGGTCCAGCATAGCACCTCTCCTCATTGGCTCCTCTGTCATCCCCAACCCTCATGTCCGTAATCCTTACTGTACAACTTTCTGCAAAAAGACTCTGTTGATTCTCCTAAGTGCCTTTAGGGTGCAATGAAATAGTAATAGCAGCAGCTGTTGTTTTCAGCTAAAAGAGCACATAATAATTAAGTGCTAGCGAAAGCAATCTTAAAGCATTTTACTGTTCGACTTGGGATCTATGCAAGGAAAATAAGCCAGTACACATTCCTCTCCAGCGTATGCATTCAAGCAAGCAGGCAGTAGAGCTTTCACTCTAGGTAAGAAAATATAAGACGGAAATTCAGATATGGCTACACGCACTAAGCAGGAAGAAAAATATTTACACATAAGTATATGCACATATATATACTTACATGCATATATAAATATATATATTTTAAGAACAAAAGATTTCTGCAATACGCAGATATTAGCTTTCCTAACTATCCCAACCAGTCTTTTCAAAAGCAGCAGATTTGGGCTCTGTTCCTTCTGTTTTAGCTACTAGCTCAGTCCTGCTTTGTCAGCAGCTATTGTAGAATCAATATAGTTTCATATAGTTGAAGTGGCCTGTGTCTACAAACCAGATCTGCCACATCAGGAGCTTTAACCAAGGACACTAGAAGTTAAAAATGTTCCTGAATATAAAATGCAGTTAGCTTTTCAATTATTTTGTCTTTCCTTTCAAGTTATTTCATTTCTCTCTCATAGTCCATATGCTGCTAATATTAGGAGACAACTTTAATTGCTATGAAATTCCTGAGATATATATCCCCTTAGCACTCAAAACTTCTGTTGTCCAAAAGCAGAATATAACCTGGACAATTTGTGGCAGAGAGCCAGCATCTTTTGGCTTTGCGTCCAAATCATAAAAAACCAGATATGACATTTCTCTGTCTTTAGAACTTTTCACATCAAGCCACAAAAAGCTTCTGCTGGTGGCTTGAACAAACATTACAGCACCACAAATCAAAAATAAGTGCCCAGGGACATGCAAAGAGCTTTTGAAAAACACATCAAGCGTGGTGCTTTGCTTTGAAGAGATAGCCTTCTCATGTCACATAGTCATAAATAAGAAGGGTAAAGAAAACAGATGAGAAAATGGACTGGGGTTACTCAACAGAGGCAAGTTTGGGGGGTTTGTTTGTTTTTGGGGTTTTTGGGGGGTTTTTTTGTTTTTTTTTTTAACAAGCTTAATACAAACAATTTAATAGCCATAGTTAACATAGACCAAAAAACCAGAGCTGATTTTAGGGGTATTTGAAGGAAGCCAGCAACAGATACACATAAAAAGATCATTCCAGGCTCAGAGGCTGCACAGCGGAGGTTTAAAAGGAATGTGCGATGCTGCCTAGATCTTTTGCAGAAGATCATATTATAATCAAGGGTTGACACTCTAGACGAAAATCAAGCAGGTGTATTCAAAGTGACTTATGCCCACCTTTTCATTAGGCTCCCAGAAACCATGATATCTGAGCAACTGAACCTCTAATGTATTACAGCATGAAACCATAACGAGGTAGGAAAACACCAGGGTATCCATTTAAAAAATGATGATGCAAGACACAAACTAAATGACATCTCCCAGACTGAAAAGGCAAATCAGAGAAATGAAGTGAGGTTTTCACTGTTTCAAGAATTGTAACAGCAAAATGATGGAGTCTAACAGATAAAGCGGGGTGAGGTGGCCTGCTGGTTTATGGAGAGGATGGAAAAGTCATGGTCACATGAGAATAGGATATGCGTGACCCTTGTCACCACTCTTGACCCAAGTACAGCTTGTTTCTATCTTGCAGCTATCTGCTTATCATTTCCTCTATGCATTGCAGAAGGGAGAAGGATGCAGTTCCTGAAGGAGTTCCTGAAGGAGGACAGACCGAGGCCAGCTCTGCCTGCAGGCTTTTCCCATTTGCAAGCCGTGAAATGATGAAAAAGCTTGTTAAAGACAGAGCAGTCACAGCTGGCAAGGCTGAAGGAGGGAGATGGTCATGTGATAAAAGTAAAAATATTGAATAGGACTGAATTGCATAAGTTTTGAAAGCAAACGTTTAAAATAAATAAATTTAAAAAATATTCTGAACATCATAAAGAAAAGACCCAAGAGAAGATGGAGCTAAGAAGGCCTGGAATACCCAAGGTCATTAATTCAGTAGCTGTTTTGACTGTGGAGATTACTGGCTGACACTGAAGAGGAAAAGCACAGTGACAGGTACCAAGGTCAGAGATCACTAACGTTATAGAGAGATCAAAATCTGGACAACAGTGTTGGCAGTGAGGACAAAGAGGAAAAATTGGATGTTGGAAGTGTTATGCAGGAAGAAACAATACAAAGTTTAGACAAGAGCTGGTTGCAAATCAAAAAAGAAGGTCAACTGGAATGTGAAGCCAAGAACACTAACTCAAGTAACAGGAACCAGAGGAGGGGCAGGGTGGACAAGACCAGTAGCACCGCTTTGGCCATGCTAAGGTCTCGGGTAAATCAAAGCTGCAGAAGTAACTGCTCAGTGAAGCAACCACGTTGCAAAACTACACTGCTGCTGTTCAACTAGGGGGAGCAGGTAAACTTCTGAGCTGAAGCCCCTGGCTCTTTGCACAGTGGTGAGCCACAGCAGTACCCCTCATGGTACTACTCACCCATGGAACTACTCCTTTGGGTACCGAGGACAGGAAAACAGAGAGACAGGACAACCAAGACTATCAGCACTTAAACAATGTAGGCTGTAGCCATGGCGAGTGACAGGCAAGATAGAAACCCAAAATTAAGTACAACTCACGACAGTGACACGGCCATCCATGTGGGACCACTCAAGTTTATTTGGGTGTGAAGAATGCTACTTAAGGGCAATAACCCAGTAAGCACCAAAGTTATCAGTAACTCAAGGCAGGCCCTAGGCTGATGTTATCTAGAAATGCACAAGGACAGATAAAGCTGTGTTTCTTTTTTAATCAAGGAAGGAGACAGACGAATGTGGGAGTAAGTCATTGAGATGGCAGTTTAAAGTCAGGTTTGGAGACACGAACTGAAGTTCTGACAAGTAGTTGAAAGTACTAATGGCATTCAAAGCACCACAAAACATCCTAAGCACCCAGCTAACTTTGGAATAAATCTGCTTTAACTTACCTTACCTGCCAGTTCAGTGACAATAACTGTGCAGCGGCACAGTGTCAGGAGGGAGGTATGACAATCCCATCCTCCAAGCAAAAGATTGGAAATCTTCTCTGACATCTCCTCCCGCTCCCCAGGCAGCACAAGAGTGCCCACACCATTTCTAGCTCCCAGAACCACTACCGCCAGGGATTTCCTCCTATCCCCACCTCCTCACGAGTGACCTTGCTACGGCGATGGTGTAACAGCAGACCCTGTACCTAAAGAGTAAGGTTAACATTACAGAGAGAAAAGCTATCCAACATTTCTGTAAGAGGAGGAAGTAAAGTGACTGCAAAGAACAAGCACTCTTTCTTGTATGCATACCTGCAATTACGGCGTCAGGCTGCTCAGCCCCTCTCTTTCTGTGCATTAGGCAGGCGTTTGCACAACAGTCTTAAAAATAGTTGCATTGCAAAGAACAGGAGACATAGCACATGCAGTACAAGGCACGCACTGCAGAGGGACTGGGCTTATTTCTTAATGCTGCATCTCACATTCAGAGGGTTTTGTATCAGCCCTCGTTACAAAGGGCCAGTTTAGATGCAAACCTGGATTACTCCAGCAGCCAGGCAATGCAGACACATCAGATCAGAAATAGCTACCCTAGCAGATCTTTCCTAGGTCCATCTTAAACAGCTCAAGTCTCTAATACTGAACACTCCTAACCAAGACACACAAGCTCTTCTATTTTTACCTAGCAGGCAAAAGTGACGCTGCCTTCTGACCAACAGGGGAAAAAAAAAACAAAACACAAATGTAAAAGCTGAGCATATATTTATAGGTCTTGCAGTTCAAACCCTTCAAACCAAAACCAACCCCCGCTAGAACCTGAGCAGCCACCGCTGCTGTCCCTGCGCACCGCACAAGTCGAGAGACCCCCTCAGCCGGGGGTCTGGACCTCGGAAGACCTGCGAGCGCCTTACTCATCCCAGTGCCATTCGGCTGCCCCTTCCCAGTTAGCGAGAAGAGAGACACGAGCTCACCTATCACTCGGTGGTTGAAGTAATCCGGCAGCATTCGCTCACACACAGCAACCAGCAGCCAAAAGGCTTCTTCCTCTTTGGCATACAACAGCAACACAGAGGTCAAAATATTCATAGACTTACAAGGGCAAAGAAGAAAATGGGATTTGTTAGTGACAGCAAATCCTACTGAACAAAAGCTAAATTGTGGCTATTTTTAAAGAAAGAAAAGTAGCTTAACGCGATGTCAACAACTAAAAAAAAACAAACAGCAAGAGAAAGGCAATAGACAGTGAATACATAATTGCAACCCGAAGGCATAACAAGTTTTCAAGCTGATGTATACTGCTTTTCCTAAGAGCAACAGGAAACAATGGAGAAAAGCACAGTACTGGATTTGCCCAGGTACAAAGTAGGTAACTGACAGTGCAAAATGTTTTGGGGCTGCTCCCCCCCCCCCCCCCGCCCCCGTATTTGCATTTCAAAAGCAGATGAGGGATCTGGAACCGGTCTGGTGTTAATCAGAATTCACGGAGCTGCACAGAAGTCAAAGTTATTATTTTAGCTGGCCAGCTGGGTAAAGTACTTCATAATTTGTCATCAATTTTGGCAGAAAGGAGCAGAACTTTAGTTCATTAAACCTCTGCCCCAGTCCTCTACGTGAATCTCATCTGTGCAGGCCAGTTTACTTTGCACTGTCTCCAAGTATTGGCTAAGAAATGCACTTTTGCACAAACAGAAGCATCAGAAACATTTTTTTTCCCCCCTTTAACTCTAAATGCAGTTTGCAAAATACTGAGGGAAGACTTTTGTTAAGCCAGAGTACCAGCCTATGCACTTGTTTTCCAGAGTAAATGACATTTATTATCTAAAATTATGTATTTTTCATAACTAAAAAGACATTATTTATTGACATCACCATTAAAAATAGTCCCAAGAGAATGATAAAACTGAGAGAGCAGAAAGAGGGAAAAAAAGCAGCGAGCGTTATCCCACTGGGAGTTTTTCACCTGGCAGTATCCTATTTTGGGGTTCCTGTGCGCGTACGCCGTGAGCACCCTTCTCAGGGCGGCTATCCCCGTCTCGCTCTGGAAGGCGGGGTGTTCGGGCAGCGAGCGGTGGAGGTCACGCTCGATCTCCTCCGTCGCCATACAGCACTTGCCCATGGACGCCTCCACCAAATGTACGTAGTAACCGGGATGCGAGGCGAGATCCGTCACGGCGTCTGACGGCAGCAGGAAGAGAGAAGGAGGAAGACACAAGCGGATTAGGATAATGCTAAACTTAGTGTCGTGGGTATTACTGCTCGAAAGGATGTAAGCAAGATGGTTTTCCCCAAGGTCCGTGAATTTAGTGAAATGTCCAGACCTAAAAGAAATAAAGTCCTAGCAGAATATGTGTCTTGAAAACAAAATAAATGTCAGCGAAGCTCATATGATGCAACATCATTCGAAACACCTTAATATTGACATCGAGCAGAAAACTTCCCCAGCAGAAGGTGTTACTGGGAGAAATGTACTCAGCGCTGTTCACACCCTCCAAGGAGGAAAAACTCCACAGGAAGGAATACTTTTTACAAATGTTTGAACATGTCATATACTGGATTAAGGACTAAATTTGAGATCATATTGTAGGCACATTCTGGCTCTGCCAGATCTGTGGATGAAACAAGTCGTTTTTTTCCATCTCCAGTTTCTATTACCTCTGCCAACATTCAACAAGAAGTAGGAGCCGGACTGCTGACTTTAAGATGTCATTATTTTGCAATAATTTGATTTGTCTAGGGTTAAATCAATATTTACGCTACAATCTAATTGTTGCTTGAAGACGAACATTATTTTATGAAAACATGACGTTAATTTTAAATTACACAGATGAAGCAGATGTTATTTCAATTCTTCTGCACATCATGTCATATTATCCAGAGATAAAATTCTTACAGATCTACCTAGGTACTTTCTTGCACTTACTAGTTCAGTAGCTGATCATCTGTCTTCTATAAGAACTACCAGAAGCTCCATGTAAATGACATTTAATTGCCCTTGGGAGATTTCTTGCCTAAATGTTTTGCCGTGTTCAGAATCAGATGATGCCTACAGCCAACATTTCTAAGCATGCCCACCTGAGAAGAGCAGCCAGAGCTTCCCTCTTAAGGATTCAGGGATTCCCATAGCAACAAGCTTTCTGATCTTCTCTGTGCGAAACATGCACACGGTTCTGCCATATTCTACAAAATGGTCATCCCACAGGCTCTCTTTGATTTGCTCCCTAGACTGGGAACAAGAAGGTATCTTTTAAAAGAACAAACAGTGTGCATGTGAGAACTGGTAAACAGAAACATTTTACATATTAGAAATTCTGCAAGGTTCTTCCATTACCAATGGATATGGGAAATCCGCTCTAAGGACTACAACTTCCCCCATTTTGTATATACAATTCACCACACAGGTGTGAGCAGAACTGATGAGACAGGGAGAAAAATTATAAATATTCAGCAGAAAGAAATGGGGGGGAAGGAGAAGAAAACACTCTAAGCAAATAGAAAAGCCATTATCCTATATCTAATTTCTCCAGCCAATACAGAGTTCATTTTACTAAAAATGAGTATCTGTTTGAATGTCACCCCAGCTTTTTTTTTTCCTTATTAAAAAAACACTCTTACAACTTGCCCCAAATTTTACATACCTTTCCAAAATCAAGGCCCACCATTCCTGACTGATGGAAGTCCGACCTTAGTGCTTCTGCATTGAGCAAATAACTGCTCTCCTTTCCGCATTCGCTTCTCTCCTTGCTTTGTGAAGCCTCTGTTCCCGGATGCGCAGGCTCACCATCCCCGAGCATGCACGTGGATCCAAAGGCAGGAGTGTTCTGCAATGCAGAATCAAAGCAGTAACGACTGAGAAGAGGTTAAGAACTACATCCTCAACTGTCTTCAAGACACAGAGCTGGGTTAGCCTTTGCCTTTTCCATCAAAACATTTCACCCCTTTCAGGAGAAAAGGCCTTACACAAGACTTTATTCAAATTATCGTCCATCGGTATGTCAGAAAAAGGGTTATTACTTCAAAACAGAAGTTTATAGTAAATTCTTAGTGTCCTTGATGACAAACTACCAAACAATCTTCTACTTTGGCTCGGATTTGAAGAACAGAATCAGAGAATAATTTAGGTTGGAGAGGACCATCTTTTTCAATCCCCTGCTCAAAGCAGAGCCCCTCAGATCAGGTTGCTGGAGGCTGTGTCCACTTGAGTTGAGCAGCTCCAAGGAAGGGGAGTCCACAGCCTCTCTGGGCAGCCTGGTCCAGTTCTGCCCACCCTTGAGGGGAAATCTTTCTCTTTTTACCTATTTGGATTTTCCCTTGCTGCATCTTGTGACTGTTGCCACCCATCTTTCTGCTGGCACCTCCAAGAGAGTCTGGTCCTACTTTCTCTGTAACTCCCCATTAGGTAGTGGAAGGCAGGCTGAACAAGTCCTGCTCCCTCAACCTCTCCTCATAAAGCATGTGCTCCAGCCCCTGACCATCTGGTAGCCCTCCTCTGGACTTCGATTTGTCAATGCTTTTCTGGTGTGGTGGGGTAGAGTCAAAACTGGACACAGTACTCCTGATCAGCCTCAGAAGTGCTGAATAAAAGAGAATAGTAACATCTCCTGACATGCTGGTTACAATCCTTCTAGTACAACCCCATATGCTGTGGGCCCTCTTCACTGTAAGAGCACACAGCTGATTTATAAGCTCACCCTGTTGTCCACCATGACTCCCCTGCCTTTTCCACATGGCTGTTCTGCACCCAGCCTGCCCCCAGCCCCTCCCGTTGCATGGGGTTACTCTGCCAGACTTCACATTTGCTTTTGTTGAACTTCATGGAGTCTCCATCGGTCCATTTCTCCAGATCGTTCATGTCTCTGTGAAGGGCAGCCCTGTCCCCCAGCATATTCATTGTTTCCCCCAGTGTGTCAATCACAACCATGCTGCAGGTGCCCATCAGGCAGGTCATTAAAGAAAGCATCAGAAAGCACTGGCCCAAGATCAACCCCCTGAGGAAGGCAGGACAATAGACCAATCGACTAGATGGCCTTTAAAAGGTCCCTTCCAACCCAAACTATTCTATGATAAACACATTGAATTCATAATCCAAAAAAACCCCTAAGTTCAGTACCTGGTTCTTATTTTGCAAGTTGTTACAGTGCACTGGGTTGCTGGAGTTCACTTCTTTTAACCTCTGGAGCAACTTCTCCACCAAAGTGTCCCGGTCCTTCAGCTCAATGAACTGAAAGGCCATCTTGCTCCTTATGCTAACAATGATGGGATTAGGGAGAAGGCTTGTGTCCTCCATCTTCTCTATACTGATCACCTTTTCCAGAAACATTGTAGAAAAAACATTATGCACCACATCCACAGAAACATCTTCAAATATTCTACATGTACCAAAATGTACAAACACAGCATTCATTTACACACATGCTTTAAACACGGTTATTCATATTGGCTTTCCTTGATCAGACACGTCCTACCACCTGAAGTTTATGGTCTCCCTAGAAGCTCAAAGCAGGCACCAAAAAGTATCCCAGCTGCTTTTTTTTTTTTCTTTTTTTAAATGACTTTGAGGCCCACTTCTAGAGAGTGAACTGAGGGGGCAGAAAGAAAAGGGATTGATGATTAAAACAAGATTTAGAAAAGGCTCAACTTGATCAAATTCTGGGGGATGGAGGAGGAAATTTACTTTCACGCTCCTGATGACAGGCGAAAACAGTTGTTTTGTTACTTCTGATTAAGTATATAACACTGTTCTCTTATTGTTTTCTATTTCTGTAACAGTGAAGATAAGTTGCTACAGTTAGGATATTTCAATGTTACTCTGTTATTAGTCGAGGATGAAAGGAAAGCTTTAATTAAAAGATCATAACAGCCTTGTATCCACAGCAGATCAGGCAGGTGTTTGCTGACAGCTTCCTTGTCTTCTACTCCCACCACCTTCCCATGCATCCTCTGTTCCATTTAAATATGTCTCTGATTTCATGGAAATGTGGCAGCTCATCACTGCCTCCAGAACATCCCCTTTTTCTCTCTGCCCTACAGGTTTGCAAAGCATCCACAGGTTTGCTAGAGTTTGTCTATGGAAGGAGAGCTTCAACGCTTCTAAGTGCCTGACCAACCTAGTGGCCTTCTATGATGGAGTGACTACATCAGTGGACAAGGAAAGAGCTACGGATGTCATCTATCTGGACTTCTGTAAGGCCTTTGACACGGTCCCCCACAACATCCTTCTCTCTAAATTGGAGAGATACGGATTTGATGGGTGGCCTGCTCAGTGGATGAGGAATTGGTTGGATGGTCACATCCAGAGGGTAGTGGTCAATGGCTCAACGTCCAGATGGAGATCAGTGACAAGTGGTGTCCCTCAGGGGTCTGTATTGGGACCAGTACTCTTTAATATCTTCATCAATGACATAGACAGAGGGATGGAGTGCACCCTCAGCAAGTTTGCAGATGACGCCAAGCTGAGTGATGCGGTGGACACGCCTGAGGGACGGGATGCCATCCAGAGGGACCTGGACAAGCTCGAGAAGTGGGCCCGGGTGAATCTCATGAGGTTCAACAAGGCCAAGTGCAAGGTCCTGCACCTGGGTCGGAGCAACCCCCAGTATCAATACTGGCTGGGGGATGCAGGGATTGAGAGCAGCCCTGCTGAGAAGGACTTGGGGGTACTGGTGGATGAAAAGCTGGACATGACCCAGCAATGTGCACTCGCAGCCCAGAAGGCCAACCATATCCTGGGCTGCATCAAAAGAAGCATGGCCAGCAGGTCAAGGGAGGTGATTCTGCCCCTCTGCTCCACTCTGGTGAGACCCCACCTGGAGTCCTGCATCCAGCTCTGGAGCCCACAATACACTAAGGACATGGACCTGCTGGAGCGGGTCCAGAGGAGGCCACAAAAATGATCAGAGGGCTGGAGCACCTCTCCTCTGAAGACAGGCTGAGAGAGCTGGGGTTGTTCAGCCTGGAGAAGAGAAGGCTTCAGGGAGACCTTATTGCAGCCTTTCAATACTTAAAGGGGGCTTATAGGAAAGATGGGGAAAAACTTTTTAGCAGGGCCTGCTGTGATAGGACAAGGGGTAATGGTTTTAAACTAAAGGAGGGGAGATTTAGACTAGACATAAGGAAGAAGTTTTTCACAATGAGGGTGGTGAAGCACTGGCACAGGTTGCCCAGAGAGGTGGTAGATGCCCCATCCCTGGAAACATTCAAGGTCAGGCTGGATGGGGCTCTGGGCAACCTGATCTAGTTGAGGATGTCCCTGCTCATTGTAGGGGGGGTTAACTAGATGACCTTTAAAGGTCCCTTCCAACCCAAACTATTCTATGATTCTAAGTGTTGATCCCAGGCAAGGATGCTTTTATATCGCTAGAAGGGTCCAAGCTGAAGTCTCCATCAACATCAAGCTGGACATACGCGTTTGTGGAGCTGGGAGGGGAGCACTGACTGAGGCTTGGGCCAAGCAGACTCTGCTTTTGCAGTGCTCTGTCCTGCTGCATTACCTGTCCATAGTTCACTTTGAGGATCATGTTGAGTTACCCATATATATTTTTAGGAGCTTATGCCCTAATGAGTCCCAGAACAAGCTTTACAACAATTCTGTAGGCACAATACAAACAAGCATCCTACTCTCTTTCATAATACGATAGTCTGCAGATAAGTCAAGTGACAGTGGATGCTTACAGCAGAAAAAGGCAGGTATGGACCCAAAATGAAACAAACAACTCTACCTCTCTAAGTGGGATGATAACATTGCAGCAGCCATTTTCTTTGCTGGCAAAACAGATATAACTGTCTGAAGTATACATCCTTCCCGCTGTGTGACAGCGACTAAACGGCGTCCAGAGAGAACAGTCTACAACTTCATGCAGCTTCTCCTTCCTGGGCAATCTGAAGAAGGCCCGAAAGAATTCATTCTGCGCTCTGGCTTCAAGATCCCTTAAGAGAAAGCAGTAAGATCGAATCACAAGACCCTGAAAGTCAGGTCATCCAGCGCAAGGTTCGTTTTCTTGTTAGGCTCACCAAGAGCGAGGGATACAGAATAAAAGCACCATGCACAGCAATCTTCACTGCCTACATGAACAGATCGATAAAAGACCGACTTTGAAATACAAAAAAGAATCATCGTCATCAACACTTGCTTGTTTAACAGTAAGATCAAAAGCAACTACTGTAATGAGTAGGAAAGGAAAGGACACTAATTTAAACCAGCTGGTTTGTTGGGGTGTTTTTTAAATTATTATTTAACCATGCATTTTCTATGGCTGCTGTACCACTTTCCAGCCTCACAGAGTTACAGATTTCAATGCCCAGGAGATAACTAAACCTTTCATCTGATGAACACACATTGAGCAACGGAGATTAGCTGTACGTTCCTTGTTTCCCTACCCAGCAACACTACCAACATCACCCCAGGGATTTGCACCTGCACCCAAAAGTAATGCATTTGCTTGATGAGTACTTTCTGAAGTGGTCAGTAATAGAAGAGTTAATGATGGTGGCATTTACATCATCGCGTCCCTGACTGGCAGAGGTATCAGCCTCTGAGAGCCCTCAGAACAGTTGCAAAACACAGAACAGTTTCAGGTCACTTACAGACTCAGTTGGGAATAACAGCACCAGCTACATTCAGTTTGGACTTGGCTTCCTTCCAGTCACCCATCCACATTTATGTGGAGAGAGAAAGTTTAAATAAATGAAGCTTTCATTACTCAGCTATGGTTATACAGATTTGGCTTTGGGGATTTTTTTTTTCTTCTCCTCCTTTTTTAATGAAGAAGTCTGCAGTAATTTAGAGAGCTATGCAATTAGATTATAAACAAGCCACGGCTATTAGCTCACCAACAGCAGCTCCAGAAACATTAGGGCTTAAATTCTATCATTTTCTTTACTGCAAGTCAATTTTTCCAAACATGATTCACCTTAGGAGAAAAAAAAAAAAGAAGGGCAAAAAAAAAAGCTTGACTTTGTTCCATTGAAAGAATTTAAAGCGTGGGCTGAAGCATAACAGGGAGTGGTACCTTGGTGCTGTAAATGCCCTCTCGCTCCTTCCTTCACCCTCCTCTTCTGCAGACACCCTCCCTCAGCTCACAAAATAAGTTGAGACAGATGAAGCTGCTGCTTCAGTAAATAAATCAATTGTGTTGGGTTTTTATTTCAGTTTAATCCATAGAGAAAACTAAAGCCATGTGAAACAGGGAGGAAGACAATAGAGAACAAACCGAGACTTGAGGAGGGAGGATCTGTATCTGTGACCAACAGAAAAGACAGAATGCATTCGACCAGCGTTCGGCTGCTGTTTCCTTCTCAAGCATTATCTTCCCTAATAAGATTATCCAAGGAAAACAGAAAAATCGTCTCCTGTTTTTTCACAAAGAACAAAGAGAAACCCTTTTTGTGAAGGAAGACAAAAAGGTTGCTCCCAAGTTACAATTCCACAGCGAGAGCAACTCTGATAAGTGCCCGCAGCGATCTGCTATTGTGACAAAGCTGGATCAGGATATGCCTCCTGGTTAACTCACCACTAAAATATTTTCCATTTCTGCACAGCACAGATGAATGCTGCTGATAGCATCTGCAGTCAGGTCCGGGTAGAGCTGTGCTCTCCTGCTATTGTGCTGAGAAGGTAAGACCCTCCCTGGGTCTACTTGGCTGTTAAAATTTCTATACCTTTATGTGCAAAGAGGCATTATATAGAAGAGCGGGACTTCTGTTGCGGCAGAGATTGTCTGTTATTTAAGAGCTGACTGTTTCTAATGCTCCAAAATCTGCGGTTTCTGAGTTTTCAGGATTTTGCTGCATCTCTTGAGGCTGCAGGCTCCAGGTGTGGAGCCTTTCAGACAAGAAGCCACAGGTTTTTAAGCTGAAGAATGACATTTCCTGTATCTGAGACTAAGTAAATTCACCAAGCGCTGCATCCAGCCCCCTCACCCCATAGCGGGGGAAGGCTGCCAACCCCAACATCCCTGGAACTGGCTGTCCCCCGTGACTCACGACACAGGGTCACGCAGGGCAACCGCAGAGACCACACCACAGCCAGGCCTGCCCCAGAGACAAGTGCCAAAACAGGGACCAGCCCGCTGGCGGGAGGGATCCCGGAAAGAAAAATGGAAGCACGGGGACGAAATGCTGTCAGCACTTACCACTGTGGGCTCACATAAGAGGTTTTATTAGAAAGTGGCACACCGTGAAAATATTTCCTGTTAGGCAGGCAAATTCCACAGCTTAAAGCAATTGCTTCCCTTCATAAATACAGCCAAACAAAATTAGAGCTGGTTAAAAAAACCCCAAACCCTGTAACTCCAAAAAACCCACAAACAAAATTAGCTCCTAAAACAAGACAGGCAATTATTTAAACATGATACAGCAAAGATGCAGTGACTGGCCCATGTCACCAGGACCCACAGCTTCCATTTTGAGTTTCACAACACCTCCAACGCTGAACAGAAATGCAAAGTTTCTACCTGTGGCCCAATCTGTTTGAAATTTTCTCCTCTAACTTAACAGTTTCCATGGTGGTTTGGTTTTTAAGCAAATGCAGCGTACTGAGCTGTACCTAAGAAAAAGAAGGAATGCTATCGTTATGTAAAAATAACGTTTATTGAGTATTTACGCATGCATCGGAAGAATAAAAGGCGAGAAGATGCAATTGCCTTGTTCCCTACTTTTCAGAAAACTCAGCAAGTCTTTCCAAGCACAGTTCCCAACTTGCACGTTACAGGATCCTGGACTGCCTCCAACTCCAGCACTTCAAAGTGAACGGCAAGTCTGAACTGCGAGAACTCCTTGTGTGTGACCCCTACGTTACCTTCCAAGAGTTTTAAATTAAAGGAAATAACACACAAGACTAACAAAATGCCTAAAAGTATCAGGACACTTAAAATTATGTCTTCACTGTCAAAAGTTTTTCTCTGCTTTAAATCTAACAGAGGTCGACTTGGCAAGATTTTAGCTCTGCTGAGTCACTTGCTGCCTATCTAAAATCTAACCAGGCTGGTTGACCTCTTGCTTTTAGAGACCGATTACTAGACTCTTCTTGCTATTCAGACTCCAGAAAGTTACAGATTTTGGAAATAACACATCCAATGATCTATGTCTTGTTTATTGGAAGAACTGCTAAATTTGCATGGCAAGAAAGGCTTCTCGTAAGCAAGCTAGGAGAAGTTATCTGAGAAGAGCCAACATGGACTTGTCAGGACACATGTAAACTGAACATCATTCCCTTACGTAGCAGGAACACTAGACTTCTAGATGGAGCAGATGCAATGGATGTTTTAGCCAGACTTTATACAAGTCTTGATATTTCCTCACATGGAACTAATGAAACCAGATGAAAGTGAAAAACTGTTATTTCAAGCCAGTTGAAAAACAGTACCCCAAAAAGCAGCTCTCAAAGGCTCCCTGATAAATTGAAAGGCTGTGTTGAGAGAACCTCCTTGGGGGTCTGTCCTGGACTAGCTTCTGTTCAACGTCTTCATCAGCAATCTGCACGATGGATCAAGAGATTGTTGTTATTAAACTCGCACATGACATGAGGCTGGCAGAGGCTAATGAGCAGAAGAATGGGATCAGATTCAGATTGGTATTTATAAACTTAAGGGATGGTGTGGAAAAAAGGCAATACAAGTATTTTCAGCTGCACATCGTAAGTTGCACAAATGCAGCATGGAGACCAACTCCACTGGCAGCCATTCAACAAAAAGACAAGACGTAGGGGTTACACGGCATCACAAGTTGAACAGGAGCCAACAGCCTCGCGCTGGTATGAGGAAGAGGAGCACCACGCCGGGCTGCAGAAGTGCACGGCCACCAAGACGCAGTACGGCAGTCCTGGAGCTGCCGCAGAGATGGTCATATTGCTCCTGCCCTGGTCAGCACTGGCAAGGCGTCGGGGGCAATCCTGTATCTCACCACTCCATGCCTGCAACCGCACGGGGTAAGTGACAAATATCTAGAGAAGAGTGACCAGAAGGGCTAAAATCAGGACGGATTAAGAAAAACCTGGATGAACTAGGGCAGTGCAGTTTAAAGAAGAAAAGAGAAAGGAGATGCATACCAACCTCCAAATACACAAATGGTTGCTCTAAGAAAAGAGAAAATCTGTTCTCTTCAATAGTACTGGGTAGGACAAGAAGTAACAGACTCCAAAAGCCGCACAAAAGACTCAAGTTAGACTTCAGAAAGACTTTTGAATGATAGGACAGTGAAGTACCGGTATGGATCCCAATATTTCTATTACTGGAAATCCTTAAAACCAGGTTAGGCAAACATCTGTCATGAGTGACACATAGAGATAATCGAAACCTTGTCTTTTGCTGGGCAGATGCAATAAAAGGAGGTTCTTTCTAGTCACGTCCTCCTTGTTACTGAAGGTTTACAGCGTTCTCGGATTCCCTCCCTGAAGGTATTAACATGGGCTGAAGTGACATTTACAATTCAAGATACTTCAAACAGTTTCCATTCAGCTTAGATCAGTGTTAAAAACCTTCTTTGCCTTCATATGAAGCAAAGCCATCCTCACTGGCAATTCACAGTTAGACATGAAGAAAAGAAACTGAGGTGGTTGGAGCCTGGAGAAACGTATCATACTTTTGAAACCTTACTGACACCGGCACTAAAGCTTTTAAATCGCGGGTTCTGCTCTGGCCAATTTCCTCATTACATTTGAGGAATGCAATGGATAGTCTTGCATCCTGAAAGAGATGGGAATAAGAAGTACAAGAAACCTATACCAGAAATCTTAGTGACCTTCCTATGAAAAAAGAAAAAATAGTTACTGTATGTTCCAGTAAAATCACATGGCACATAAATATATATGCAAGAAATGGCATTTGTAGTTATCAAACACCTCAGCTTTACTTTGCTTTTTATGGCAATTAACTTAATTGCCATTAATCCCTTTGTAATCCATTGTTCCAAGGCTTATCCTCTCATTAAGCAGCATGGAAACCTGTATATTTACTTGTTTGACTCTGATCATGATGTAATTTGTGTCACAGATTGTGGGCCTAATCCCACGGCCTCTCTGAGTCCTGCCCCTCCACTGCTCAGCAGGATGACCCCAAGGGCCTCAGGAACAGCAGTGAAGGTTTCTGGTTTTCAGAATGTAGAATATACAGACCATGATAGCACTAAAAATGCATTTTTTTAAAAATGAAGATATTAAAGACAAGCCTCTTGCAAAAGAAAGCCTAACAAACAAAAGCAATCCACAGCAACTTCATTAATTTGACACAGCTGGAATAGTTCTAATGATGTGTGGATTATTGCTTTCATTTTGATAGACTACTATTTGCTTCCAAATCATGCACAAGAATTAACAAAGACAATTACTAAGGAAAAAATGTCGAGAGAAAAATAGTTGTTCTTGTAGTACTATAATGGCTTCGGGAAAAAAAGCAGCAACAAAAACTTCACACACCAAAAAAGTTCAACCCCCCCCAAACATGTTAGCATTAAAAACCAGTTTATCCACTATTCAATCTACCGTCTTGCTTAATCATGTTACATCAAAGTGGTTGCTGAAGTGTGACAAAGGGCACCAGAAACAGCAACTTATCCAACCACTACCTAATTCGTGCCGAGGAAATGGGATTTTGGCGTCTTCCATGTTTCCATGTTTTCCTTTCTGCCATCTCAAGTTACAGCACATCAACATCAGCACAGGCTAGAGAACATCTTGCCCAGGAACTCTCCAGTAAATAGATTTTTAGCCTTCCTTCTCCTCTGCCCCCCCTTGAACTTTTTTTTTTTTTTTTTTACATTGGAAGGAAGGAGAGGAAAAAAAGTGTTTGAATAAACGTGTGGGATGGTTTCTGTTGCTTGTTTGCTAATAGACATACTACTTTTCAAAAATGCCACAAGGTACTTACAGGTTGATTCCCTGAGAGCCTCCCTATTGTAGCATATTACTAAGCTTATACTTTTCTTTGTGACTGCAATTTTAGTTTCTTTGTAGTTTTCCATTCAGTTAGTGCCCCCGATTCAAAGACTCTTCTGGGAAGTGACAATGATGAGGTACAAATTGGTAGATGCTGAAAATATCTCCCCCCCCAGTTTTTTGTTACATCTCCTCTGGATTTACTTTCCTTGCTTTGTGCATCTGACTTTTCAGTCCAAAAGCAGGAGCAGGGTGGAATGGTAAAGCATGGAAGGGGGCTTAGATACAACCTATTACTCAAAGCCATATCCTTCATTACATACATTGCAAAAAACAAGGGTCGCTCTTGTGTTTAAAGGAACCCTGGCTACGAAAAAAAAGCCTGCAAAGGTGTTCGTGGCTGCTCACCACTATATCACCTCAAATGAATTCCTTGATGATATCATGGATGAAATCCTAATGTCAGTGATTTTCCTTATCGTGTGTACATAGGAAATTGCAGAGAAAGTGCATTTTATTGTGTTAAACTCCATTATGAAACTTTGCAGAAGTGTTTAGCCAAGATGTATACCCAACACCCCTGCAAAAATGCGCCTCAGAAACAATAAAACGGCTACTGGACCTGTCTCTATTTTGGGGGAAACGATACCACGCATTCCTTGTTTTAGCCAGGAAGCAACACCTGGGTCCTTCCCTTCATGCCTCTGGCAGAGGGAGAGGAAGGAAGAGCAGGAAAGGGTATGATTCAGGAGGGGATAAGCGCTCCACTCACACCCCATTCGGAAAAGAAGTATTTTAAACCAGCGCGTTAACCCTGACGCCCCAGGCAAATTCCAGTTTGGGCTATTCCATCCTGCCGATCTAAAATCCCTCTGGGCAGTTTCCCTTCCCCTTTCCCGCAGCAGCAAATACAACACAAAAGTGGTGCGTTGTGCTACCGGCAGAGAAATAGTTATCAACCTTCTCCCTGAGAGCCCAATGCATTTCTGTAGTGGGAGAGGAATGCAGAGATGCATTTCGGGGACGCACGGGGTAGAGCTGACAAAAGCATATTAATCTGTTGCAACTGCCTGTGGGTTTTTTAAGTCCTGTAACTGCTTGCTAAGTCCGCTATGGCAACCATGCTAGTGGGAAACTCCACATTTCAGATATGATCAAAAGCAATAATTCTACAGAATTGACGGCACTAGGAAAGCCTACACATTGCCAAAATTATAAACAAAATAATGTCGCTCTTCAGGGAAGATGGAAAATATCCCTTGCTGCAATCTACCCTTCTACAGGGAATGGTACTTTTAAAACGAACAAACAAAAAACCACAGCAACGTTTAAGGGAAGAATATAAAATGGAAAAAAGTATTTTGCACACAAGTTAAAATGCACCTAGTGGACACACCATAATACATTATAAAATCTCTTTTGCGCCCAATGAAGTAAACCTTTGAAATCTTACCCAGCTAACAAAGCAAACCACGAAGGCCACCATCGAACCTCTGCTCACACAAGGGAGAACAATTTAGCTTTTTACCTCTTGGTAATCTGAGTAGGATCCTGAAGGCCTGGATCCAGTTCAAAGATCTCATTATCCAGAAGCCTTCGGAGCGTCACATCTGCCAGTTGCTCCATGATCCTGAAAGCCTCGGCGATATTGAGGAACGTGGAGAAGTCACGCTCTTTGTTTGGAGTGGTGACGCGGACCGTGTCGGTCATGAAGACGTTGGAGGTTCTTTCCAGCTTCTGGACCTCAACCCAAGGAATGATAAGTTTCACTGCCATTGGAGAAAAAAGCAAAATTGGATTGGAAACTCTGCTTACATTTTTCAGATTTGGAAGTAAGCAAATTCAGAACGAAATACAAACAACTGAAGAGGAGAGAGACCCATTTTTACAAAGACCAAGCAAAAGCTGAAATGCCTGTTATTATAGAACCACAGAATGGTTTGGGTTGGAAGGGACCTTAAAGATCATCTAGTTCCAACCCCCCTGCCATGGGCAGGGACACCTTCCACTAGACCAGGTTGCTCAAAGCCTCATCCAACCTGGCCTGGAACACTTCCAGGGATTACTCTACATTCATTCTCCCCCACTCCAAAAGACTTTCTCAGAATCTCTCCCTCAAAATTTTACCTATTTTCTTAAGAAGTGCTGGACTGGGGAGTCCTGTCTCTGCAGAACACCTGTCTTATGCTGTGCTCCTAACTCCTTTACAAGTCATTTCTGCAGCCTGCTTCATTACTACCAGAAGAAACAGTTCATTTCAAGAGTAGGAAAAAAACAGGGAAAGGCTTTGTAATCTCCCAGGAATAAAACTGTAGGCAGGTGGAAACCCAATTATGTGCACAGTACTTCAAGTTTTAAAATAAAGCTAACTCCCGTACAAAAGGAAGCTTTTGCACACGGACATTTTTATAAAGTTTAAGTGTTACTATAAACAGCATTCAAAAAAAAGCCACCTAGGCATTGGGATCTTTCCATTTTGGTTTCTTTTTACTTAAAAGGTGCACAGGCAAATCTTGCCCTAAACGTTAACTGTAGTCAGACTTGTTTATAGAAAAGAAAAAGTATAGGACAATGTTGTCTATACTTAAACACTGCTGAATCATATAAATACAAATGGTAAACAGAATCAGCTTATTTTATATAACCACTGCAGGATGTTATTTGCCTCTCTCATACAAATCTCTAGGTAGAAATTGGGCTGGAAAAGACTTTAAACCAGATTAAACTTCTACTTAACAACTGTTGGAAGCTTCCCAGGATTCTCTGTGCCAATAACATCAAGACTACACCCCCTAACATCCCTAGCTGGTCTCCTGATGCCAATAAAGCAATAAAAAAAGCAGTAATAACAAACATTGTCATATATATATGACACTTATCCATGATCATTAATTACCTAAGGAGCTACCCTCAGCAAGTTTTCTGTACTACATGAACCACAGCTGTCAAGATCATTTGCAGATTACATTTTTTCTTACTTAAATAAAGCACAGCTGCGTCAACACGCATAAACTGTTGCGAATGGTCATAAAATCATCTGTACGGGCACAGCCAAGGGAAGAAAGATTAAATAGCGCCGTAGCAATAGCACTATTGTTCACGCAGGTCGGAATCACATAGGCTCCACAGTGTTGGTTATAGAAACAGCGCAGCAGACTGTCAGGGGCCCAAACTACTGACGAAAGGTACGAAGTCTTCAAAGTTTTAGGAAAACAAAAGTTTAATTAAAAAACGTGAAGAAACCCTGGCACGTCCTTTCAAGAAATCTGACGTTCTAAGCCTCTGAAATTCTGCAAATACTTAGAGGCTTAGATAAAAGGGGACTTGTACTGGAAAAAATGTTCCATGGAGTTTGTGCTCGCATAAGCCGTAAGTTAATTTTATGAGAAGCTGAAAACAGGTTCCAATCCTGCATTCCAGGTCATTTCAACATAAAATAAAACAAGGGGAAGGGGAGAGACTTGCCAGAAGCAGAAGACTTAACGCTTTGCCTATAAAGAGATTTCAGTCTACAATTTGGGGGGATTTTTATAGACTTAAAACACATTTCAGAACTATTTTTATTGCAACTCATATATTGGGTTTTTTTTTCCCCGTGTCATATTGAAGAATGCAATAAATGTGATTTCTTAGCAATAGCAAGAAAGACCAGATTTAACCAGATTTAATCTGTGATTGCTACCTGAAAAAAAAAAAACAATGAATCATTTGTTCTACATATAATCAGCATCAGCTTCTCAAATAGTAACAACCAGAACTATAGTAAATCTGGGTTATTCCATGTAATACAAGTATTTCATAAATGTGACAAAATACTAGCTTTGAAACAGAAGCAATCTGCTTTATCAGAATCGAGGAAGCAGGAAGCATTTCAACATATAATGCTTCCCCCTGAGCTAGGGAAGTTTGTTTAGCCAAAAGAAAATGCAGGTTTTTATTTCACATTTCCATGCAAATGCATGGGAACACAACGGCAATGCAACCGACTGTAACAGTGAGTGAATGGTGTATTTTCTGTGGTCAAAATGAAAAGTTGCAAATATGTAGTTGTTTGTGGGGGTTTTGTATTTTCTTAATGAATTATTATTAAGAGAGATGAGAAGCGATTTCTTCTTAAATAATACAGCGTGATGTTGTACTTCCAGTATCATTTAATGATCTGTGGTATTGCATAAACAAAATTTTTGGAACAATATAAAGGGGTTTTCCTTTCTCCCTCCTTCCCCCATTATGTATCATTAATAAGTATCAGTTTTGCTTTGTGTGCTTTGGCAGACTGGATATCTCAGATTTAATGAGAGAACGCCTGCAATGATAGCAAGAAGAAATAATTGACGAAGGATATTATTTAATACTCAATAGAAAACAAGGAGATTAAACAAGAACTCGGATATCTAGCATGTATCAAGGGACTGCATTCTAGTCTTCCCAACAAAATTCAACTTTTGTTTTTATAACAAATAACAAATTTACCAGCATTTTAAATCTAACTCTGCCACCTTTTGCAGATATGACAAAATGATTGGCCTGAAATAATATAAGGGAAAAAAGGATCTCTAACTCTAAGCATGTATTTGTATGTTTTAAGTCTTAGAAATTACCAATTACTATCTTTTTTATATTTACATTAATTTACTTCGTTTTTAAATCTACACTTTTATTTGACTAGCCATCCCAGCATTAAATCCAGACAGTAAATGGTAAAGTTTTCCTAATTGTTATAACTGACAATTCTTGCTATATTTATAGCAATATAGGTTTATATTACTGTCCTTGTTGAAGTTCCAGCAGGATAAACAGGACTTAAAATGTTAGCAGTTCATGTACAATCTTACTGAACAGAGAAATGCTATAGAGTTTAAATGGCTACATTCGTTTTCACCATCTAATGTCTATTACATTCATTTTTACCTTCTAATATCTATTCGAACAGGCTTTTCATAATCACACGACCCTTCCTCTGTAGAGGAACACCATGACCAAAGTCTTACAACTCGCTTGTTAAAAACGTACATTTGTTACAGTCACTATCACGCACAAGTTTGCCACCATTTGAAGGTCTAAAAACCCCGGGACACACTTCTCATGACGTTCCTGCGCTGCCATTCAGAAACATAAAAGAAATCTTTAAATTGCTGTTGTTTTCCCTTCAAAACTCTGAATTTTCACCCGGTTCTCCAGGGCACAGCCGTGTCATGTTTCCTGGGCTATCCACAGGCAGGCAGCTGGACTCCGGCATCCCTGGCCCCGCCAGCCCTTGCCCGGCCACCCAGCAGCGACCACTCTGCTTCCCCGCCTGTGGGAGGGACCCGTCCTTACTCACCCTTTCCGGCACTAAAAGTCTCTATTTCAGAATCTGTAGGAGGTCTGTTACACGTTAAGGCTGCTTCACCATGGCAAGAAAAAGAACTAGATAGCAGCTGTGTCTGCATGCTCTTATAGTCTCATTTTTATTACCGGATTAATACTAAAATATAAAGGCTGAAGTGAAAACTAAATGAAACAGGATCTTTCAGCTGAACAACAAAAAACTCAGAAACTAAACTTCAGAGGCGAACTAGGCTTTTCATAAAAATTCTAGCTATTCTTGCTTTTAAAAATAGTTATATTTATATATCTCCCCAGCGTTAGGTTTCTTACGCATTTACACTTACATTCTTTGCCCAGGAAGAAGGAATAAAAACAGAGATGATTGATGCTCAAATAAAGCCAGCCTTGCCGAGGAACTTTTCCTTTCCAACAGCAACAGGAATAATAGGTGATCAACTTCTCGGCTTCAGGAAAATTAAATCTAGATTCGAATTTCACCAGGGCTTCTCGGAACTTCTCAGGGTCTTCCTCCTGCTCGGCGAGCTTGCTGCTCGTTTCCTCCGCAATCAGCGCCTGAGTCCATAACGAGGTAATATATCAGGACAAAGCTACGGCATTCACACTCGAGCAAGTTGCTACAAGCTACCCATTCAAATTTCAGTAACGCAACCCTTTCTTACAAAGAAATTCAAGTTGATTTGCAGTTTTCACAAATGGAGACAGTTCTGCAGTGTTTGCACCTCTCATACATTTTGAATGCTTCCGAATCAAGACTTCTGGGGGCTTTTTTTATTGGTTTATTTTTTCACTGAGTCTGGCAGAACCATATATTTACAGTTTCACTACTTACGGTCGCTGTTATTTGGTGTATACAGAGCAAAGGTAGAGTAACAATTGTGTATACTGACCAGTACTATTTTCCTATGAGGAAGCAATGCAGTGAGATGTGTCAGTAACTTGTCACGTGCTTGGAACCGTTAAAAACATGCTTTCAAGAACATCTACGTAAATGTAATTAAGTGTTGAGAATTTTAATAGCGGTGTTACAACAAAAGAGTTAAGTATGTATTGCACCATGCAGACAAATAATCTGTATGTTACAGCACCTGGTATCATTTGCAATTACCAAGCAGCCCTAATATGCCAGAAGTCTACAGAAGAGGCGAGGGTCCAAAACCTGGACTTAACATTAACTAATGAAACCTGAAGAATTTTAAATATGTGCTGTGCTAGGTAACAGGCTGCCACAGCGTTATCAAGAGAGATTAACTGTATTCGAGCCTTTCAGTGCACTTAGACAAAGTGCCTTTTTTTAAGAAAGCAGGATAAAACCTAAGATTTGCACGGTGATGTTCTGCCTCTCTGGCCCCTTATTCCCCAACTTCAGACCCCACTGAGATCACAGCAGCAGGGTTGAAATTCACCAAAAACATTACGTTCCTACACATTTTCCAAACCAAAAAAGGGGTTATGGGGGGAAGAGCACCTCACCAAAACTCTTGGCAAGGAAAAGCTTGCAGCAGGCCCTGAGGTACAGTAGCCACCAGCAGACCTGCACCCCCACCAGCCATCACCAAGCTCCTCTTGGAGCGTGAATTTTACTAGAAGCAGAGCTCAGGACACCAGGCTTTCTAAGTTTTACCACACGTGCCGTTACTATTTTAAATCTGGTCTTCAGTCACCAAGTTCCCTTACTTTTAAAATTCTTTAGCCTTCCAAAAGGATGCTCGTTTCTGCAACCCCGTGGCCAGCCGGCAGCTCCACCGCAGCGCCTTGCCACAACTCCCACATCCTGCAAAGCCACCGGCAGTTTCCGTGCCGAACCCTCACGACACAGGTGCCGCTGCACAAGGGCCTGTCCCCTGTCCCTGTGCTGCGGGGACCGCGGCGGCATCCGCACCAGTGTGCTGCCAGCAGGTTCAGGCACCGTGGCTACCGCCTGCTGACACCTCTGAGCCCCATCCAGGGACAGCAGTATGGAAACGGGCAAGAGAAACTGATGGGATAAAGTTAGGGAAAACATGGGAGATAGGAGGAGAAATGTAGTGAGGAGGAAAAGCTAAGATATAGGAAGGGAAAGTATTTAACATAATGTTTTGGAGAGGCGGAGGAACTGAAAGCAGATGCTAAAGAAAGCTCAGCTGCACCCCACAGGGAAGAGAAGATCAGTGAGGCTGGAAAGGGATGGGTGGGATAAAGCTTAAATTAGATACTTCAGTTTTGAGATGTTTCCAAGGAAATGTGAGTAAAGATGCACAGATGCCGGCCACGTCAGGTGCAAGTGCCACACAGAAAACCAATAATGTTTAGATGGACAAAACCAAATATGAATGACAACAACTTCATGACATTATTTCTAACAAACCACATGTAATCGGGCAGGGAAGGGTGAAAGTAAGACAGTTTCCTTACCTTCACTTTCCCTTTGACAAAGCTAACAATATCTTCCTTATTGTCAAACACAGACAAAGTATGGAGCAAGTTTTGTTCCAGCCATTCCCAGTGCTGGTTTATCTCCTCTGCAGTGGCACCTAGAAAAGCAAAAAGTAGCGTATTGAAACTCATCCTACAAAATAAAGTTGAAAGGAAGAAAAAAAGTAATAAAATGCACTATTTCATAAATTCATTATGAGAAACTGAACTTTCAACCTCAAAATTCTTGGTAGCAAACAGGTCAAAAAGGTCTCATTCGTAGCAGTATAGTTAGAGAAAAACAAAAACCTCATTGTTTTAGAGAATTAGTTTTAGTGCTTTTAGTTTTATCTCCTCAAACGCTCTCAGCCAGCAAACGCTGCATTAAAAGTCAAAGCAGCAAAACCAGCAAAACTTCACCCTGAGCTGCTAGACTGCAGCTTATTTTGACATGACGTTCCTTAAGCGGCCACTGGAAACCTTTGATTTACGTCCTGTTCCCAGAAGTCCCTGATCTTCCTTTCTCCTTCCCTCCGTACACACATGCATATGCACACACCACCCCCCGCCATGTATACACTTTGAGAGGAATTTACATGGTCATAATTGACATCACATTTGAAAAGCTCTCTATAAAAATTAAAGTACCTAAAAATAAAGGAGTTTGGTTCAGCAACACCTAAAAGGCCTCTAAGAGCACATTTCTGCAGTTTGGGGAAGAAATATAGTGAACAGAAAATTTTTGTCAAATAAAGACTTTGAAATCTTTAAGGACTTGTTTAAGGGGTTTGCTGTTGTTGTTTTAAATACAATGTGTTCACACTAACGCCAGAAATAATATTTTAATCACCACCTATTTGCTTTGGCTGTTCCTGCTTTAAACTGAACTGTTGCTGCATTGCACGATGACAGAAGTGTCAGAGCAAGACAGGCAACATACAGGGCAATTAGGGGAAAATCCAGCCCCTCCAGCTCTCACTGGTCGGTGATTAAATGCTATAGGTAAAAAAGTAAAGGCAGCAAAAGTTGCTTTTCCTAATGCCTTGCTAGTGGAAGAAAGGAGAGAAGTAGTTGGATGTAACAGACATACAAATCACAGATGAATATAATAATAAAATGAATCTCAAATAGAAGACCCATTATCTCAAGATTTGATTTGTGTGTACATTAGAGATGCATCATGTTGCCTCACAACAAAAAAAATGATAAATTTAGCTAAGGATTTTCCAGTTTCCTTTGCTCTGTTTTCCATGCAGAATGCCAACTGGCAGGGAAACTTTCCAAGCTTTGACTTCCTTGACAGGAAGGTCTTGTGATGGAACTTCATAAATATCATTAATCAAGATTAAATAAAAAAAAGAAATCACGAAAGAAGAGACACTTAAATGCCCTTTAGGTAAAGAAAACAGATTATATCAATGGTTAAGAACACCAGAAATACAGCCATTTTATATTGAAATGGCTGCGCAAAGCAAATACTGAGTTGAATGTTTATCTGTGAGCAACCTAAAAGACACCAACCGTATGGGAGAGCTGCTGAGCTGCCTCTTGTGAAATCAGCCGTGAGCAGGACGCCTTGCACAGGAGCACCCACGCTGCTCGGACTGCTCTGAGCCTGGGCTCTGGCAGTGGCTATCTATCTCCCACGGGGGCTACTGCAATCTCTCCTGCCTGCCTTTAGGTATCTCCAGGGATTCTGCTCAAGTACTGAAAGATCTCTTTGCCCCTTTCATTTGGTCAGGCCAACTCCTCAGCTTTTCGGGTCTCTTCTTTATTTCTATTTTCCATTTCATGGCTTAAAGTCATCCTGTGATTTGACCCAAACATTGCCAATCTCTTCCTTCTTTATTCCTCTTCCCGTGCCGATGCTCGGCACAGCGTTTTATTCCACCTTTTACCCACCTTCTTCATGTGCCTGCGCCAAATGTATATTTAGTCTAACCACAGCCACACTCCTCATGATCTCTTCTTTGAACCCACTTCTCCCCAATCCCTTTGCTCTCCCTCTCCCGAAAGCTACTTCACTTAGCTGTGACCTGGGTTTCTGTTTTGCCCACAAGCCTTCTGAAAGGAAAGTCCTAAGTGGCTCTGCACTAGGGCCGAGCTTAGGCTTTTTTTTTTTCTGTACTGGTGTAACACGATTAACCATCTGGATTAAAATGTCTCTGCCAGAACAGGCGTGCTGGGCAGGGATCAGACTTCCTAGCAGCCCTCGGAGATTTGCAAAAGTCTAACACAGATATGACCCTCACGCATACATTATCATTTAAGCCTACAGGTCCTGGAACAGAAGACTGCCAACGTACAATTGAAAAATCTCATTTTAATTAACTGCCTAATGACATGATGGCTATTCCTAATGAAGTTACACCAGGAGACTGGAAGGAGCTCCTGGAGCTGCTCCTTCTCCTTGCTATAGAGCAAGAACCTCAATTTGATTCACTGCTCCTTCCAAATCCAGTATCAAAACTCTTAAGGTCGTGTTTGCGCAAAGCACCTCGCTCAGACGGGGCAGAGCTGGGCGAGCAGCGACGGCCGCTTCTGTGCAGGGAAAGTCCTCCAGCTTTCTAAGAAAAGGGTCGGGTGATGCTGTTCCTCTGACTCCTATTGCCAGCGCCAGCTCTCCCCCGGACACTCACGTCAGGGTTTCACAGCAGAGATATTATTCAGAAACAACTTCTGCTACCATGGTTCTTCATTTCTGTGCAGCTCTGGCAACTGCGTGCGTTTTACCCATGCAGCATACAAAACAGAGCCCGCTGCTTTCCACTCTGTTACTATAAATCTAATTTTCTCAGGGCTGAGCGTCCACTCAGAAGAGCCAAAGACAATTTTAGAAAACATTAATCAAATAAATTTATATCTCAGCAAAATCCTTAACCATTCCAGCCAGGCAAGTTTTTGATTTGTAGTTCCTTTAATATAAAGAAAAACCCAACAACTGTGGGCAATCAGAGCGTAGCTAGGGCAAGGATCAGCCTCAGAAAGGAATATTACATATATTCAAATGATCAAGAAGCCCACGACAGCAAAACTGAGCTTGCGTTTCCAGTGAAAGCTATCTGGCTTCATTAGAGGATTATAACAGCATGAAGCTCTTAAATTTCTCCATGACATGACATTATTTAAATATAAAAAGGAGGGGGGTAGGGATATAAAGCATAGAGCAATTGCAAAACAAAGAAAACCTAGCCACAACAAAAATAGCACAAATAGACTTTACGCAAGCTTCTTCACACAGATCTGGCACAGGGAATAATTCCCAGTATTAATGGGGAACATGCAGAGGGGTCTCTGCTGAACCAAGGAAGAAACGCTGAATGAGCTTGCGCAGAGGAAGGGGGCGAATATATAGATTGCCCTTTCCATTTAAAGGACTACTATGTCAAACACCATCAACAACACATCAACACTTACATTAGCTAACTATTTCATGGCTTGATCCATATAAGAAAGGAAAGAATAGAATAGAATAGAATAGAATAGAATAGAATAGAATAGAACAGAACAGAATATTTTCAGTTGGAAGGGATCTACAATGATCATCCAGTCCAACTGCCTGACCAATTCAGGGCTGACCAAAAGTTAAAGCATGGTATTAAGGGCATTGTCCAAATGCCTCTTCAACACTGACAGGCTTGGGGCATCGACCACCTCTCTAGGAAGTCAGTTCCAGTGTTTGACCACCCTCTCCGTAAAGAAATGCTTCCTAATGTCCAGTCTAAACCTCCCCTGGCGCAGCTTGGAACCATTCCCAAAGGAAAACCTGCTGTAAATTTCAATGCTAGAATTTTGTAGACTGGAGAAGAAGGGACGAGAACAGCCCTGCAGACTGGCCAAGCAAGAACAGCATGAATGGAACAAGTGCATTCAGATGGCCTTTACTGTGCCATGGCAAGGTTGCTGCAATTCACATCGATATCACTTTCCTGAAGATGAACTCGACCATCAGAGCTTGCAGAAACACTGCAAAAGGGATTCGTGCGCAACAGACCAGGCAAGTAGACATTCGCCCCTGACAACTTTACCTCCTAAATCATGTAGCATCTTCCAATGTTCCAGTTATATTTCATTATAACCAAGTATGGTAAGACATTTCATAGCAAGCAAGCGGAAGACCAGACTGGTGAAAGCCTAGACTAAGTAGCTTCCTGCTGTAAGGAACTATTGCTGCTGTAGGAGAAGATACACATATGAACAGAACTGCACTACTTTGCAAGAGACAGAACATTAATGCAAAACATCCTCAGCTAAACAAGCTTTCTATAGAAACTTAATGTTCCTAGTTAACACTCTTCCATAATTCCTATCTGGGATTTTAACCAGAGGTTAATTCGGTTGTTAAACAAGCTGTAGGCAATAGCTCTCCGCGCACACACTACTAGCTGGGGTTACCTTCAGCTTCTTGGACATGCAGACACTGACCATGCTCAGAATCGGTTTGGGGTTTTTTGTCTGTGACTCACCAATAGCTACGGCCCAGTAAACTTCTGATCCGTTCAATAACTCACCACATGCAATGGCAGAGTAAACCTGTGAGCCTGGAACTTGGAGTAAAATCCGAAACGGAGCGACCCGTGCGTTAGAGTCTAACACGGCATCCAGGGCACCAACCAAGCGACCTACAAAGAAAAAAGGGGGAAAAGAGAATTAGTGCCAACTTTCACTTCTGTAGCCTGCAAGTCTTTTCACATCTAAAGTCATAAACTTAAAATACAGAATGTAAAGTTAACAATTCTTCCCCTATTTTATGCTGTGATTTACAGATGCTCAAAATGCGAAAGGCAAACCCGAACAGAAGATCAAAAGCATATCGAGTTCTTTGCGTTTCTGGTTTTGCCTCATATATATGTATATAACCACAGAATTGAAGTGGGAAGACCTGAGGGCACCTTAAGAAGTTACCGTTCCAGCCCCTCTCTCAAGCTGGATAAATACACCCATGCCATAAGTGGTGTTTGTCTAACCTGTTCTTCAAACCTCCCACAACCAAGATGCAACAACTTCCCCAGCTAGCCTCTGCCACTGTTTTCATTAAGTCTTCTTACAGAAAAAAAAACCAAAACAAAAACAACAAACAAACAAGCCAACCACCACAATCTTAAACTTTCTTGCTGGAAATGAATCCTGCTTCCCAGAACACAGAGAGTAATTGGCCACAGGCATTTCTGATGTTAATGTTTGACACACTGGAAAAGTATCATCATAGTTGCCCATCCTTTAATGATGTCTCTTTTTCTAAAGAAACCCCAATCGCCTCATCTCATCCTTATGGGTCATGTTTTTCAAACAGCTCATTGTTCTTGAGTTTAAAATGGAATCTTTAAGCGTGACACTCCAAACTGGACACGACGCTCACTACCAGTAAGGTCTCAGCCGTAAGAAGAGTGGGAAATCACCTCCTGTGTCTTGCATACGCACCACCGTATCCAAGAAAGCTTGCAGCAGTACCCCACAGCAAATCGGCACTTGACAGAAATACAGGCAAACTCAGTTTGGAGAGCTGGAGCAACTGCTGTCCCCCAAAAAGACTTTCCAGTCTGGAGGCCAGCTGGAGCTGCTGGCCTTTCTCGCTACCCATGTCCCCAGCAGGCAGAACCAAGCTATGCATGAAAAAGTTATCCAAATGCCATGATTTGTGAGCTGGCATATTAAAGTAACTCAGAATTGGTTTATGGTGCCTACAAACAGGAATTCAGGAGCAGCTTTATATTCAATTCCCCTACACACTATGTCCTGCAGAGACACAACCTCCCACAGAGAGGGATGGCAGACAGCGAGGAACGGCTTTACCATGTTTGCTTAAGCCACTACAGTATCTAGGAAGTTTTCTCCAATCCTGCATTTTCCCTTTGCACATTTAGTTTTTCCAACCTGTTGTATTTTTGTTCCTTCACCATTAACCCAACACAAAAGGAACTATTCTCAGCCTCCAAAAGGTTTGCCAGCCCTTGGCACCATGTGCAGTTTTTATAATTGCATTCTCCAGTCCATCACCTAAGTGATTAATGGAAACAATAAAATAAGACCTACAAAGGCCTCATTTGAAATGCTTTCTCACTTGGACAACAAACCACAGCTAACTAATTTGAGTACAGCACAACAAAGCAGCAGCGTAACCACTTTCTGGTCTAGGAGGTGTAAGAAGCTCGCATGCAATAGCATCAAAAACCTTCCGAGAGTGAAGAAAATTACATCAAGTACTTCCTCCTTGCATTCATGCACACCGTTGATGATGCTTTCAAAGCCAAGCAGAAGTTGGACACAACATGTTTTAAAACTGCACGGTGAGATATTATGCAGCACCAGTTTGCTTCTCAGCTAAATGCATGTCTGGATATGACACCCATCTACTTAAAATGGAGACCTGAATTTGGAGGCCAATAATACGTATCGTATCAGAAAATGCTAAATGCTCTCCTGTAACTGCAAGAAAAAGACACAAACATTCATCCAAGTATAAGAGGTAGCAAATTATCCACGCTCACAGAAAACAGAGCACCAACTTCAGTGTGCGGTCTTCAAAACACTGGATTAATGCCAGTAAGATAGCATCAAATGATGCAGAGAACAAAAATAGGGGCTTAACTTTCAAATTTCAAAAGACTTGAGACATTACAAGAAAGAAAAAGAAGAAGAAACTATGAAGTGCTGTGCATGTTTTCCCCTGATGATAGATCTAGGAGGAAGATTTCTTTTTCATTTCACTAAAGTCATGGAAAAAAGGCAACTAACAGTAAGTGCTACCAAAATCCCAAGAGAACACTTAATGAACATCTGATTTGTGAAATACATTTTTTTTTTTCAGAAATGATGAAAAAATGCAGGAAAGCACAGAAGTAGCTGCAAAATTTTGTTTTTACTTCTTAGCCTGTGCAAAATTAATTCCTTTTTCTGTTCCTGAATAACTGACCAGAAAAACCAATTCCTCTTCTCACTGTTTACTTCTGCTTACAATTTCCATTTTGCTTACCAACTATTACCAAAGAAAAAGTTTCCTCCTTCAACTGTGCAAAGAAAAAAAAAAATCACCTCCCTCGTCTAAACTACCTATAGCTAAAATATTAACTCAGGACGACAAAGAGGAGCCAGAACTAAGAGTCAAAGAGAAGAAAAGAAGAGCGTGGGCATCAGGACAGCTGCCAGAATAAAGCCCAAGCATCCCGGCCGCGCGCCGGGAGTCCCTGCGAGGGCTTCACAGGGGCGCTGCACCCCACGCCTCGAGCACCCGGAGCCAGCGCTGCAGCTGACGGGGGTCCCATCCTGTCCTCTGCCAGGGGGGGCTCGCGGTGGGGTCCCTCCAGAAGGGACGTAAGGACAGCGGGGGGAAATAACAGCGAGTACTGCTAAAACCAAGCCCGCCAAACACACGGAGCAGCCACCTTGTTTGGCAGGACCCCAGGACTGTGGTTTAGCACCTGTACTTCTGCAGTGGTTCCGCTGCACACGAAGCTGATGCTTAAGTGCCGAAAAATAAAGAAGAGACTGACAGAGGCAGAGAGGGGAGGGGAAAGGGAATTACTAAGAGCGCATTTGTAGGAGCATGAAAAGGATTCAACACTAATAAATACACCCAGGCCTAATACGGTAATTTAGTTGAAACTGAAGTAGCATGAAAATTACTAAAACTAGAGGCAAAATCTTTCCAGTGTGAGTTGCCTTGTACTCATTTGGGGTAACTTTCGAATCACACCACTTGTGTTACGCTTCTCACTGAAGCACCGAAAAATAAACAACCTAAAAATCCCTGAACAAACAAACAAACAAGAAACTTTACACAGTACACTGATCTTGAAACGCGTTTTGAGAAATACCTAGCTTGTGAGCGAGCACCTTTCTAATAAAATGTTCTAAGAGCTTGTTCCATGGAAGGGTCTCTTATAAAACAGGGTCTATGTATAAAATAGAAGGGTTTCTGGCTCCCAGGTACATATAAATTACATGAAGGGTCTCTGGCTCACACGTTGATGCATTAGCGTGCCTTCAGTTAGGATGCAGCAGACCTCTTCTGTATCACAGGTAACAGTGAAACCATTTATACCTACAGGACAGTCAAAAATTAAAAGGAAACAGAAGCAGAGGGGGAAAAGAGAGAAGAATTGCTAGACTGGTTTCCTTCCCAAAATTCCCATCATTTTTTTTTCTTTTTACTCTATATGGGACAAGATTTTTGGGAGGACCTTAAAATCTCTTTCCCTTTAACAAGCCACTCCACCAACTTCTCGTCCGCCTTTCGACCTCCCAAGATGCAGAAGTATTTCAGGAAAGCAGTCAGCTGTACAGTAACTGCACTAAGGGAAGCTGCAGGCGCAGGTTTGCAAAGCCTTCTGCTAAAGACCACTGACAGAACATCGCAGGTTCCTCAAAAGGTACAAGTTTCTTCATGCAGAAAGAATATTCCCAGGCTAAAATTCATAGGCAAGTTTCAGGTGTAATGTATACTTCTGACAAATATGGAGGAGAGGACAGAAGAGGTGGAACGGACACACTTCTACTGAAATTTTATGCTTCTCCTCAATAAATCTGATTGCTTTAGCTGTAAGGTGGATTTCAGGTAGAGGGAACATCTACCTATATTTTTTCAGAATTAAGTCTATAACACAAAACTGGAAAACTTGCTACAAATCCCACACCTTACTTGGTATCTACTTCATTGCTACTTTTGAAACACCTACTTTTGTGCATATTTTATTGCTTCCATACTGGAAATTGGAATACCTCCAAGCAAAGCAAGAGCGTCGTACTTCTAATTGCAAACCCATTTTTATCAAACATACATGCGTATTATGGATCCAATACCACAAATAAATGGAAGTATAAAAATTAGCAAGGAACCACTTCAAATTCTGCAACAGGTAGGGAGTGTCTCCCTTTTACAGAGGTCAATCTGTAACCAAATGAGATGCAAACAGGACATCATGCACAATGAACTTGTTAAGCATTTCTTCATGGGGAAAAAAAAAAAGTCAAGGATATTTTATAACGATCGGGTTCTCAAATGAACTATCACAAGCGCACTGCTCTTCATCTTTAAACACACGGTTCCTTATATGCCCCCAGAAAGAGAAAAGATCCCATTACAAGTTAGCCTGTGTCATGCTCATAACTAATCTAGAAAAAGGAACGTGTTTACAGTAAGTTAATCTAACACCAATTTCTACTAAACATACCATATCTTTCGAACTAAAGAATGCAGGCTCCTTTCCCGGATCAGTGTTAATTATCCACGTGGTATTTCAAAAATTCTTTTAAATTTCTGAGACACTGGGCAGAGAGTGATTAAAGCTGAACTCAAACTAAAAACTGGAACTGAAAACCCATCTATTATTTCCATCTTTTAGGACAATACTCAAGAGACAGTCCAAGGCACTAACAATTATGCCTGGCTCAACAGCACATGAATTAAGGCACCCTCCACACAGAGCAAGATGATGTCTGCTTAGAATCACAGAATCATAGAATTGTCCTGGTTGGAAGAGACCTCCAAGATCTTCGGGTCCAACCATTAACCTAGCATTACCAAGTCCCCCACTAAATCATATCCCTTAGGGCCTCATCTAAACATCTTTTGAATACCTCCAGGGATGGGGACTCCACCACCTCCCTGGGCAGCCTGTTCCAATGCCCGACAACCCTTTCGGTGAAGAAACTTTTACGAATGTCCAATCTGAACCTCCCCTGGCACAACTTGAGGCCATTTCCTCTTGTCTTGTTGTCTGTTACTTGGGAGAAGAGACTGACCCCCACCTCTTTACAACCTCCTTTCAGGTAGTTGTAGAGAGCGAGAAGGTCTCCCCTCAGCCTCCTTTTCTCCAGACTAAACATCCCCAGTTCCCTCAGCCGCTCCTCATAGCACTTGTGCTCTAGATCCTTCACCAGCCTCGTTGCCCGTCTCTGGACATGCTCCAGCACCTCAATGTCTGTCTTGTAGTGAGGGGCCCAAAACTGAACACAGCACTCGAGGTGCGGCCTCACCAGGGCCGAGTACAGGGGGACAATCACCTCCCTACTCCTGCTGGCCACACTATTTCTGATACAGGCCAGGATGCCGTTGGCCTTCTTGGCCACCTGGGCACACTGCTGGCTCATATTCAGCCGGCCGTCAACCAACACCCCCAGGTCCTTTTCCGCCGGGCAGCTTTCCAGCCACTCCCCCCCAAGCCTGTAGCGTTGCCTGGGGTTGTTGTGACCCAAGTGCAGGACCCGGCACTTGGCCTTGTTGAACCTCATACCATTGGCCTTGGCCCATCGATCCAGCCTGTCCAGATCCTGCTGTAGGGCCTTACCTCCATCCTACTTTAAAGAACTTAAAGGGAAATTTTTCAGAAGTACTCAAATGCCTTCCCATAAATGGGGTGGTCACTTCAGCAGCTAAGCCATGCTGCAAAGCAGCGGGACTTGGACTGATCACTTAGGAGGCTGGGACCAATAAATTAATAAAATCCTCAAAAAATAAAACAAAATGGCAAAAGGCCAAAGCTGCTATTGCTTTCTTGGGGGGAAGAAAAAAAAAAAAAAGCAGAGTTAAATCTAAGGCTAAGTGACTTTGTTTTTCAGTAAGACACCTGGTCCCCACAGCCAGGATCTTTTGTTTAACGCAAACTCATAAATTCATTACGAAGTGGGAAGCGAAGGTCAACGTAGCTCAAAGAAGCGATAACATGGTATCTGCAATAAGCTGGTAAGAAATTCTGACAGCACTTTTAAAAGCTGGGGAGCAGCGGGCCGGACGCAAGGCACAAGGAGGCACCTCTCTTCCCACCCATGTGCCACAGCCCTGAACCTCCCAAATCAAGCGCTTACACCCGCTCTCCCAAAACCAAAGGGGTCACACAGAAGACAGAGCCCAGCCTGTGTCTCCAGCACCCCCAGGAACAGCTTTAGCCACTGTACGAGCAAACCAACTACCGCAGAAGTTGGAAGCAGAGAGAAAACTGCCTTTCTATGATTCTACTCCTCCTTGGTCTACTTGGAAGAAAAAAGACCCCAGGTTTCCATTGCACCTGAGACCAGCACAGCTGGACAACAAGGTGTGCTTTAAGAGTATCTGCCAAACAACCGAGCCCTTCCAAGAAAACAGGCAGAGGACCGCCACCACAGCACCTGGACCCAAACCGATTTGCCAAGATGCTCAGCTCCTCCAAAGCCGAGGCTGCTCTCGGCCACAGGTCAGACCTCTGAAGGTCAGAAAAGTGGTGGCACCAGGCAGTCTCCAGGGCCTGCAGCGACTGCTCGGTGGCTGCCCTGCAGGGCCATGCAGAAGAGCAGCTGCTGGCCACGCTTACCTGGATCATGCCAAAGTCCTGTTTTAAATACTCATACCCCTTTTTTTTCAATCGGACTAGGTTATTTTTGTAAGACAAAGCCACCAAATTGAGGGATTTATGATTACAGCCACAGTCCAGCCTCCTGCCAGGCTCCTGCTCCAGTACAAAGCCACGAAGCGTAAAGCACGCCTCCGAATTCCTCCTCGGGAGCTCACTGCTGCTCTTCACTGCTGCTTGCTACTTCTGCTCCTCCATCAGAAAGCTGCCGGCTGAAAGAAAAACAAGCCCAGGAAGCAAAAGCAGCAGTCTGACAAAACCAATACTTTACCCGAAAGGAGAAAGCTCTTCCCGAGAAGTGGAAGGAGCTCACAGTACAGGTTGCTTCCCAGCGGATGCAGTTTCGCAAGGGGAGTTAATAGCAGCAAAAGGCACTCCAAGCTGTTCAGGCATGCGAATTGGGAGAAAAGAGCAAATCAAACAATTCAGATGATCATAAAAATAAAGTCAGGGGTTTTTTTAGGACAGTGAAATTGAACTAACAGCTTCAGTAAAGCAGAATTAATCTCGGCTCTTTGAGGCAGAGAAGCACTCCAAACCCTGAAGCCTAATTACACTTCTTGACATAGTTTCCTCCATCTCGCAATGATTTGCAAACAATTAGAGTCTCACAATAGCCATGGCGGTAGCAATTAGCCGCGCTAGAGGAGACGAGCAATCTGGCTGAACAAGCAGCCCACCACCAGGCAGCAGAACACAGGGAGGGACGCGTGGATGTCCCCATTCCACAGCCCCCCACTGTCCCTGTGCTCCAGCTGCAGCAGAAAGGTGGTTTTCACGTCAACCTGGACAACCTCAGCCTGCCAAAAGGGCACTCCAAATAGCAGGTGTTGCTTGCCCGGCTCTGTGCAGCATCTCCAAAGCTCTCCGTAGGAGCAACGTCCCTGCTGAGAGAGGGTTGGGGGGGTTACAAAGCTGGCTCCCACATGGCCTCAACCACCTCACCACCTAGGAGCCCGAACTGGTGACCACAACCCAAGGCGAGACCCGGAGCCGAGATGCACTGAGGACCACCTCGGTCCTGTCTTCATCCCCACCTCTCAGAGCCCAGCCGGAGGGCATCGCTCATCCCGCAGGCACTGGGCGTTACAGGCTAGGGTGGAGGCTTTCCAGCTGCACCAAGGTAGGATACAGCCCAGAACAGTGAGCACGAAGCTACTGCTGGCCAGTGGTGGTCCCCAGCGTAAATGTTTGGGGACGTCTCTAGGTCTTTCATACCATCTTGATTTGATTCCTCTAAAAGTTCAAAACTCAGATGGTCAACAGGTTGTTACTTTCACTCAGGCCTCCCTAAAATCCATGGTTGTGCTGGATAAGAGCCCTGTGAGTTAAGCAAGGCCACTAACGACAGCGGCTCAATGTCTTGGCTTTACACCACCTGCACTGTCTTCACTGAATTCTGCAAAATTATATAAACAGGTTTTGATACAATACAGCACCCATGAGACAGTATTTCTTATTAGGCTTCCGCCACCAAAAAATAAGTTGCAGAACTTATTTGGGTAAGCATGTAAGAAAAAGGCTGAAGGAGGACTCCCCCAAGGGCTGTAGGAAGGCTGTGTTTCCTTTGTAATGATAAGGGCTCACCACACTTGAAGATAAGCACAGACAACGTTAGATTTCAGCGTAAAGACCTAATGCTCCAAGCATTTATTCACCCAGGGAAATATCAACATTCAAGCCCTTACATTACTTCCAACATGGGCTTCGCCAGATCAAACACTGCCACTAGGTAAATTGGGTTTTGCTGGGTTTTTTTTTCAACCTGGCATGTAGAAACAAATTGAAACAAATTGTTTAATCATTAGTTCTCAGTCTCAGTGCTCTGGGGAGGCTGGACATGAGAAACGAGGGGAGTTTGGACATTTCACTGTGGAGGTCAGTGCCCTGTGGTCCCCTTGACTCCCGCATCCCTGGGTGTGATGCTGAGATCCTGCTCTGGCATCAGACCACCGCGTGGGGAGGGAAAGGCCACACCGGGGAAAGAGAAGCGATCTGAACCATGCACCCACTTTCCCGGGATCATGGAAATGGTGCCGCATCCCCAGGTCACTGGTTATTTCTCCTCACCCCCGCTTCCCCGCAGGCCGCTTCCCCAGGCAGGCGTGCTGCCGCGGCAGGGCTCTCGCAGCTGCTTATCTCAGTCCTCTGCCATCAGTCCAGGTCAGGACAAGCCTATTTTTATAGCCCCGAAGGCCACAGAGCCAAATGCTTTGTTTCTCATGTTACAAGTGAAAATACCTGAAACTGGTTTCCACCTGAAAACGGACAAGAAGGTGGGACACACCAGCTGCTGCTGCAGTCCTGTACATTACCCAGACACGGGGCACTACTTAGGGCAATATAAAAAAGTCTCTCTCATTTTTGGTGGGTGCTGTAAAAAACGCTCAAGAGACCGATCTAGCGTTACTTAAACTTTGCCACCACAGACATGCTCAATTATTTTATATGGAAGATGTGTTTTCCTATGAGGGTCGCAAGACACTGGAGCAGGTTGCCCAGCTGTGGATGCCCCATCCCTGGAAGTGTTCAAGGCCAGGCTGGATGGGGCTCTGAGCAACCTGGCCTAGTGAAAGATGTCCCTGCCCATGCTAGGGGGGCTGGAACTAGATGATCTTCAAAGGTCTGTTCCAACCCAAACTATTCTGATTTTCCTGCCTTTTTCTGTGCCATTTGGCCTCCACAACAAGAAAACAAAAAGCCATCATAGCTGATCACTGGATTACAGTGTTGTGCAGGCTGGTGGTCAGTCTCTAAGCAGACGCAACCCAGCCCCACCTCTCCATGCACAGGTACATCTTCACCTTTAATATTAGTATTTGGTCAACAGCTGGCTGAATAGGAGCCAGCAGTGTGCCCAGGTGGCCAAGAAGGCCAACGGCATCCTGGCTTGTATCAGAAACAGTGTGGCCAGCAGGAGTAGGGAAGTGATCGTCCCCCTGTACTCGGCCCTGGTGAGGCCGCACCTCGAGTACTGTGTTCAGTTCTGGGCCCCTCACTGCAAGACAGACATTGAGGTGCTGGAGCGTGTCCAGAGATGGGCAACGAGGCTGGTGAAGGGTCTAGAGCACAAGTCCTATGAGGAGCAGCTGAGGGAACTGGGGTTGTTTCGCCTGGAGAAAAGGAGGCTGAGGGGAGACCTTATTGCTCTCTACAACTACCTGAAAGGAGGCTGTAGAGAGGTGGGGGTCAGTCTCTTCTCCCAAGTAACAGGCAATAGGACAAGAGGAAACGGCCTTAAATTGCACCAGGGGAGGTTTAGATTGGATATTCGTAAAAATTTCTTCACCGAAAGGGTTGTCAAGCATTGGCACAGGCTGCCCAGGGAGGTGTTTGAGGCACCATCCCTGGAGGTATTTAAAAGCCGTGTAGATGCAGTGCTCAGGGACATGGTTTAGTGGTGGACTTGGCAGTGCTAGGTTAACAGTTGGACTTGATGATCTTAAGGGTCTTTTCCAACCTAAACGATTCTATGGTTCTATGATTCTATGATTCTATTTAACACAACGTTAACGTTTCAACACAAGCACCCACATTTCTCCTTACCCATCCCAGCTGTGCCTTAGGAGCAGGAAACCCACCCCAGAAAGGCAAGCAGAGGGAGCCAGAGCAGCACGAACAGTCCAGGAGGCTCCGGGGTCAGGAATCGGGGTGCCCGGCTTTGCAGGTAGGAGCCTGGCCCTCCTGCTGCCATCCCTCCTTCCAGCTCATGCCTCCCGGCCAAACGCTCCGGCGGAGAAGCCACCCTCTTAGGAAAGAGCTTATGAGCATGCATTCACCTTAAAAAATGTTACAGTAAAATAAAGAGGGAAAAAAAAAATAAAAAAGGGGAAAAAAACCCTGCCAATCTGAATTCCAGCTATGGGCAAGGCTAGATAACATTTTGACAAGAGTCCAAGCTTTCAGTAAAGTATTTGGATTTCCCCCTCTCCTTGTGCAAGGCTTCAGAGAGAGCTCTTCCTTAAGAAAACAAAACCATGAATACAGACAGTGAGCACTACCCAATACCATTTACTAACATCATTATTGTGGCGTCTTCCTCTCCTCAATCTGCTGCATTTAAAATAAAAGCGCCTTTTTTTTTTTTTTTTTTTAAATTAGAGCTCAGATTGAGCCTTTATCTATCAGTTACTTGTTTTGGTATCTTGGACATATTTTAAGACGAAAAAGCAAGCTGTTTTGAAGACTGTATTGGGACAGATCTTATAAGATGCTACTCATTTTGCCTTTCACCATTCCAAAAGGTAAAAAAGGTTACAGGGATACCCATTTGCGTTCTCTACTAAAAATCCAAGTCTTCACCATATTTTCGACCCTCTCCTGCTACAATGTAATGAACAGGGCCAGCCTAGATGGATTCCCCATCTGAGTCGCGGGAACCCCCAACCTCTGTGGTCCCCTCACTGCCTTTCTCTGAAACAGACTCTGCTATAAAAATTATTTACCCAGACCTTGGGAGATGCACAGGGCTACTAAAAGCTGATGTATTTATGATGATTACAGTACTGTTTGGATGGGAGAGCATGAAAGAGCAGCAAAAGATCTTTTGCTTTTTTCATTTCCATAAAAAGGACATAGAGCTTATCAATAACCATTTTTCTGTGTCCAGGCAATAGGGAAATAAGGAAGAGAGCTCTTACGGTGTAACTAGTCAGACGTCCATTCACAACCAAGAGGTGCTTTATAGATCAGTTTGAAAGCTATCACTCTGCAAAAATTGTATTTAAAAGAAAAAAATAAAATCCTAAACCGGGAGTTTACTTCAATTGCTGGCATATAGCTCAAGGAAGTGTATTTATAGTGCCTACCACATTTATTTTTATTAAAGGAATAATAAGGTTCAGATTCATATACAGAAGATGCTTCTTTTTGCCAGTGTATTATCTTATATTTAAAGTTGTGAACCGTAAAGGTTTATATGAGCTGAAGGAGAAATTAATTTCTTTTCAAAATGTTCATCCTCTGCAAGTTGCAAACAATGTTAAGACCACATCCAGCTTGGAAAATGCCCTGAGCTGAAAATGGAGGCTGGAAGAATAGTAGGGGGAAATATCGTAACTAAGTTAAAAACATGGGTAAAAGGGGAAAAAAATAAAACATTTTATTGATCTACTTCAAGCAAGAAGTTAAAGCAGCACTGTGTCTGAAAAAGTAAAGACAAAAAGGTGCTTGAAACAAGAGTTCTTTTTAAAATTTTATTTAACCTTGTGAATTTTCCCTTTTATAAATAAGTATTTAAAAGAATCCTAAGTGGGTTTTCACATACTAAGAGTGTGAAGTACTGTGTAAACAGCAACTGCAAAGCTAGCTGCTTGGGAAGAGTGAAAACCCCAGTGCCCGTGATGAAATCATTCCCAACACCTCCCAGAACAAGCAGTTTTGCTGTCAAAATGCGCAAAACTAATCTAATCAAACAGGAAGGTGAATGAAGCTTTCAACATCCTCTAATAACAATGAAAGAGGCGATTCACTTACAGGCCAAACCATCTTGCACTATTCTACCATGAGGGATTTGACAGTATTTTCGACTACGGACGGCATCTCAAGCTTATCATTAATATGTATCCTCAGAACCAAAGATATCAGCAAGTACCAAATCCAACCAACTCTGACCTGTTAATCATGGCTACATCACAAGTCTTTTTGTAGGGCTACCTAAAGAGGTCTCCAATTAGGAAAAAAAAAACCACAACAGAACAAACAGAAATTGCTCAGCTAAATTTTTAAAAATCTGTAACTTACAATTAGTTATTAGTTAAAAATTTATAATGCCTTTTCTGTAAACTATTTCTAAACCATTAGCAATTTCCTTCCTAAGTCTCTGATCCAACAGAGCTCTCAAGTAGAGATCCAGGCAAAGCGGCAAGTTAAACGTTTACTTGAAAAGCGTCTCCCTCAGGAAGACAGAAACCAGAATGACACCGGCCAGGTAACGCAGAGTTAAACACAGCCTCCATCATTTTTTTGTACCCACTGCTTGGAAGGCCAGCGTGCATTCAGTAACTGCCCTAGGATGCAAATTATTCAACAGCAGTAAATACAGTCTCTCTCTTAGAAACATCTGCTCAGAGTCTGACTGAAACACAGTACTCAAAGAAAGAAACGTAGATACCCAAGAAAAGCGCTTTTGTGTGAGAGATCTTCTCTAGTCCATCCTTCAGGAATTAAATCCACATAAAATATACCCTCCAGCTGTGCTAACTTACTCTTACTTAATGGATAAAATGCCCTGGTAAGGAGAGAAAAGTGTCCTAGAAGAAAGAAACCCTTGCAAATATGAGAATAGGGCCGTAAAACAGACGTCCTCACATAGGTTCAGTGCAAATACCATGTTGCAGTAACACGGGCAGCTCAGGGCAGCTCAGGCGTCGCACCCTTCCACCATTTAAAGGAAATTATGTGATGGGTACGACAAAATCTAGTCTTCTGGGGGTTTGTTCTGCTGATCCCACCTGGGTCTAACACAGCCTGAGGATACGCAGCCTCCTCCTCCTCACCAGAGGAGCTACGAGACTCTCTTTTACCATGGCACCTGCTTTCATGTACCCGATCTTTGCATCTCTGAAACTTCTACCTTTCCATCAGATTTAACTGCAAGTGGCCAGGGCTCAAGTTACTAAAGAGAAAAGAAAACAGATACGGATATTGTTCTCACTTAAGCTTTGCTTCCCCAGTAAAACAAACAAAATCTAACTTAGGGCTCTACAGCTTGCCGGACCATACTCTGAAATACGGTAGCGCTTAAGTGCCCTTTGTATCTGTCGGTTTGGAAAAGGCAGGTACTAATAAAGTGTCTCTATAGTCACGTAAAGCAAGAATCAGGAGGTAAGCTTTGCACCAAAAGCAGAGTAACCAGCAAAGCCCAACTGTTTCTTAGTACAGGTCTCCATTTCGCTCGTCCCAAGTAAAAACTGTGGAAAAAAATTAAGCTATACGTCTAACTCCAGCTATGCTTAACGCTCCCCCACACTTGCTTTTTGTTTATAGGACTCTAGTTTCTAAGCCCTTTTAAATACAAACATTTCCAAATGGTTTAAGAGTACCAGAATTTACAGTTCCCTTGGAAAATGTTGTCTGAGACAGGAGCGGCTTTCCTTTGCCAGCCAAAAGAGATTTATGCAAGCCCGTGCACTGTAGATTCAGCAAAATGATTCACCTGAAACTTAAACAGAGAAAAAAGCAGTTTGTTCGGTTTAAGCTTGCAAATTTCTGCCACGGAAAGCTCAGGCATGAGGAGTTAACATTTGTGGATCTGAACCTCATGATTGTCCTGGACCTAAATCAAGCAGCTGTAAACAGCTATTTTTAACTCTGAAAATTAATCCACATCGTCCTTACAATCACAAAAGAGTGGCCGATGACTTCCACACAGAGGGCAGGGGAAAATATGAAAGCAGACGGTTGTTTAACTCGATGGCAAAACTTCATTAACCTTATCGCAGCTAACATTTCATTAGTCATACGTTGATAACACGGGATCCACCAAGCCACAAGTAAGTTTTGTGCTCCCTTCTGACTCCACAGCTAGGAGAAGCTCTGATTTAAAAAAAAAAAAAACAAAACCAAAACTGCAGAAAGCAGTATTATCGACCGGCAAGGGTCAATGGTTCAGGAGCAAAAGGTTTTAATAAAATAAGTATCAAACCTGATAATGTAGCGTCTTAAACTGCCTAGAAAATATTGATTTTGAAAACACCTGACTATTCTTTCAAACATACAAACCACCATTAAAAATTCTGATTGTTAAAAAGTACAAACCAGCCCCATCTGTTTTTAAGTAAGAATTACACTGTTAAACTGTATTATTTCTCCAAAGTATCGTTTGTTTGTTTGAATTCAGTTGCTGATGTCTTTGAACCGAAAGTTTGGCCCAAATTCCTTACTCGGTTACTCTACAACGTCAACGCAGCCTAACCAATGTTCTCGCTGGAGTTATTCACAGATCTATACTGTTGCGAGGGTGGAGCGTGATCCTTGCTCTTCCTCTATATCCTCCACTACACGCACCTAGGGCGCCACATGGATATAACGTGCCTTACCTACAGCCACATAAACCGCGGTGTAACTCATGCAAAAATAAGTCAGAATCCACTTTTCCACAGGACGAAATTAACAACCCCCTCCCCTCAATGTACGCATCGGCCAAAAGCCACAAGTCCTAAAGGTATCTATAAAGCCCCCATGACACAAAGGGGGGGAGCCCCCGCGCAGGTGCCGGTGGGGCTGCGGGGGGCACGGCAGAGCCGGGCAGCCCCCCGGCAGCCCCCCGCCCCCCGCCGCCCAGCCCAGGGACCCCCGCCCGGGGCCGGCTGGGGCTCCCGCGGGCAGCGGCCAGCCCTGCGCGGAGCGGGGCCGCCCCCGACCCCCCGGCCGCTCTCCCCAACCAACTCCACCGGCCCCGGGCACCGGCGCGGCTGCTCCGCACCGCGGCTCACGGGCTCCGAGCTCGCCCTTAGTCACGTTTACGAAAGCCGCCGGGAGAGGAAGAGAGGGGAAATAAAAATAAAAGTGGCTTTAGCGGTGCTCACGGCTACAGAAGCACGAAGCTGCTCCCGAGGCAGCTCGGGGGGAGCCGGGGCCGCCCCCACGGCCCGGCCGGCGGCAGCCTCCGCACCGCCCGCGGCGAGGGAGCCGCGACGCCCCGGGCCGGCGGCGCCCCTCGCCCGCCCCGCGCCCCCGCCCTCTCCGCTGCGCGGTGTCCCCCGAGCCGTGCCGAGACGAGCCGTGCCGAGCCGAGCCGGCCCGGCGAGGGGCCCCGCCGCGGGCCGAACAAAGAGGCCGCTCCCGCCTCCCGCAGCCCGCCCGGCCGGCGGGTCCCCCCGGCGCGGCCAAGTTCCCGCAGGGCAGAGCAGAGGCAGGGGAGACCCCGCCGAGCCCCCCGCGCCACCAGGTACCCGTGAAGCGGCCGTCGCCGTCTCCGTGGCCCCGACGCCGCTGCAGGATGAAGTAGCCGCTGCTCTTCTGCGTGACCCACAGCTTGAGGGCGTTTTTCAGCAGCACCTCCTCGGGCTTCAGCCACATCTTTCCCCGGCTCGGAGCGTGAGCGTGTGCGTGTGTGTGTGTCTCTCCCTCTCCCCTCTCCCCCCTCCCGCCCCCCGATCCCTGCCTCCCGCCCGCCTGCCGCGCTCCGCACCGCTCCGCGCCGCCCCGCACCGCCCCGCACCCCGGCTGCCCGGGTCACATCGCCCCCCGCGGGCTGCGCGGCGCGGCGCCGGCTCCGGCTCCCTCCGCACGGGCCCGGCTGCCGGGGAGGAGCCGAAGGCGGAGCCCGGGTGCGGGCCGGCCTTCCCGCGGAGCCGGGGGCTTTGTGCGGCGGCTGCCGCCATCCGCGTCGTTCCGCGCCGCCGGGCAGTTACGGCGGAGGGGGGGGGACACACTCCGGCCGGAGGGACGGGCAGCGGGAAGGGGGGCTCCGGCTCTTCCCCTCGGGGGTCCCACGGCGCCCCCAGCCCCACACACAGCACGCCGGGGTTCCCAGGGCCCCCCGGGGTCCCGGCGCATCCCCTGCCGCCGGCGCTGCAGCCGGGCGTACAGCAGCCCGGTGCCGGACGGCAGCCGCCTTTCCCCTTTACAGCGGGGAGCGCCTGGACCCGGCCCCCAGGTCCCGCCAGCCTGTGCCCCATAGGTGCGCACCCCCACGCGTGGGTCTGTGTGTCACGGCCCCCGCCGCGGGGAGCCGTCAGGGGCGGCGGGAAGGAAAGGGTGTCCCGGCTTCGGCGGGGGGGAGCGCTGCTTTCCTGTTTCCTTCCAGATCTCAGCCTCAAGCCTGAGCCCGCAGCTCCTCACTTTGATGTTTGAATGCCAGTGCTTGAAACTGAGTATCTCAACTGAAAAGTCAGCATCTTAATTTTACAGTTTGTTTGTTTGTTTGTTTCATTTAAGAAATAATCAGGCACTGCTTGTGGTTGAGCTGCCGGCAGGATCGTTTGCAAACCTGCACAAATGCTTCCTGCTGCAGCACCTTACATTGGTGATCCTCTGACGCTGTATTTTACGTTTCATTAACCCAGATTGCCTTTAAAACACGACCAGTGTACTTTCCCTCAGTCACGTTCCGCTTCCGATTAACAGCAAGTATTAAATAATTTCTTTATAACCGCTGCAGTAGCAGGCAGCTAAACCTCGCACACTCTTCATTTGGATTAAAGACCCCAGTCACTGTGGGTCAAATCACGCACCCATAATTTGGGCAAAGTTCCCTCTTAGTAGAGAATGTTGATTATGGAAAAAGACCCGAGCTTCCCTTTACCAAGCCCAACCTATTGTTACGTGAGTTGTGAACTTCCCAACTCTATGAAAGGGACTGATGCTGCCGTGTGCTACTCAGCACGGCCAGTGGTAATTAGTAACCGGGATTTGGAAGGCGACGGTGTGGACTGGTTTCCAGCTGCCAGTGGGAACATTCAGCGGGCAAAATTCTGTACTCAGCTGCAATCTGGTAAACACTGCGTGATCTGCGTTCTTTACAATTTCAGTGTAAAGCAATGATTTCATTTCCATACATAGAATGGCAAGCAAGCATTGTGAGCATACTGCTTGTCTGATATAAAAATAAAAGCTGGTAAAAGGAGGAGATGATGGACAACCACATAACAATGTATTTAAAAATTAATGAGAGTGTAAGAAGGGGTTATTTAAAATGCTCTTTCGGGATAAGAATAGCTCAGAGGTTTCCCCTGCCCCCAAAACAATCCCGAAGACATGTAAGTCTTGAAAGTTTAAATGCTCAGTGAAGTGCGATGGTGAATATTTCTTCCCGTTTCAGATATTTGAATATTAATTTATTGTTTTTGGAGCGTTTTTTACATTCAGCCTCAGTTTTCGGGCACCCTGATTTGAGACGTGGTTGAGAAGAGGACCAAGCAGATTGCTGACCTCTGAGGTGCTTTTGAGCTTGAGAGTTAGCAGAAGAGGAAAGCAGCGGGTTTCGGGACTCGGTGTCACACACACCCGCCTCTGTGAATTACATCGTGAGACACGCTCCTGGTTGAACCCCACCAACCCGTACTCCTTCAAAGTCACGGGCTTTGTCACCACATCCAAGTTGGCCCAGCAATCGTTCAATCAAAATGGTATCATTCATGCTTTTTAAATAAGCAGCTTTTCCAACACATGGAACCGGTGGGAGGTAATTAACAAAGAGCCTCTGAGAAATGGCTCTGGAGGGGGAAAAGGGGGATGGATGAGAAGAGGGGAAACTGATCCAGGACGACAGAGTAAAACAAAGCACTTTGTAATATACACTGTAATAAACACTTCACATCTACGGGAAGTAGGAGCGCACTTCTTTCCCAACGTGGCATTGTGTGTGGCGTTCCCTGACATCCCGAGGAGGCTGCAAAGAGGCACTCGCTGCCAAAATGCCCACGAGTTTTAGGATACCACCACCCTCACTCCCACCCCCGAGGCCGGGGTATTGCGAATGGTCCCTGGCCTTGGCTGCGGCACGGCCGAGGACGGTTCGCACACACCCTTCCCCTGCCCCTTCTGCGCCGCTGCTGACCTCGGGCAGCCGGGCAGCCGCAGGCGTGAGGAAGCAGTAACGCAGCCGCTTCGGCACCGAAACAGGCGCCGATAACCTCCGGGTCAAAAAGGCTTGCAGAAAGAAGTTGAACGTGCTTATTATATTATTTAACCCAAAACCGGCAAGGAAAAAAGACCCCACGCATATATGTCTCATCACCAAATGGCGCAGCCTCTACCTGCTAACTAGATAGTCTTCGGCAACAGCTAACAAAAGGTTTATGTTCATGGAGAAAGTCCTGCAGCGATGTACTGGCTATTTCCACAGCCAATATTTAAACAGGATTTGGATGATCTGAGGATCTTCTGAAATCTCCTGTGAGGCAATAGTTTTATAATGCTGGTGTCTAGAGAGGTAAATAAAACCAGGGAGGACAGGAATGTGGTAGATTATGAGACAAAAAATAAGGTGCTGTGAGAAGTTATACACCTTTTTATATGTTATTTGATATAGTCTAGAAAAGATACGACTATCTTACTCAATTGCCTGAAGGTACTTAAGGTTAGCAGGCAGGAGAAAAATAGCTTTAGAAAAAAATGAAGATATATTTGAAAGGAAAGCACTGAAAGAAAATGGGGTTTCTGGCCTTATGCCACCCTTAACACGCACTCTGAAATGACTGTGTTTGGGTTATTTATGATGCTATATATCTTTCCCAGATTGCAGCACCAAATAGCGCGAGGCAGGGAGTCTGCTGTTCAGACTACATTAGAACACAGCATCGGTCGTACCTTAAATAAACTGCAGAGATCCTGAGCGTCCGTGAGACGGAGCACGGACTGCACGGGGCGCAGGGGGCAGCCACAGGGAAAACTTTGCTTTCCCTTCTTGCCTTTGTCACTGACTGCCTTCCCAGCCCTAGGCATGCCCTTTAACTTCCCACGCCTTCATCTTTCTCATCCATCAAGCGCATACGTCATTTTTATTCTGGATGTCACCGAGATGCTTGGGGGAGGCGGATTCCTCCTGTGCATAAAATGAATGATGCCTGCACGGGCAGGCACCGTGGTCTGGGCCTCCTGCCTGCCTGGCCCTCTGCGGAGGGCACCCAACCCCCTGAGCCTACAGCGGGGCAATGCTTGAACATACTTGGGAGAGCGGGCAATGCGCTAGGATCGGCTCCGAGGCTTGCACTTGCATAGCTGAAGCTGTTTTAGACGCATGGGCTGCCACCAAAACAAGTTGTCCATGCCCTGCCCCCCCCCCCGCAACCAGACCTCCTGTAGTGAACTGCATTCACTAAACTAGTTGAAAACTAACTTTTATTTATTTAAGTGTTTTGGATAGGTTAGTTCCTTAGTCATGTTGTGACTGTAGGAAAACTAGGGTGAAAATGCGCATCCTGGGCTGGGGGAAAGAAACAGGCTGATCTTTCAGGCAGGAGACCGTAGGGAGATTCATTTGCATTTATCATGAAATGAAAGCCTAAAGATGGAGCTTAATTTATTTGTATTTATAGCAACAAATTAGCTGGAATTTAGCTAGCATTCTGCAGGTGCACAGTCCAATCATCTCCATGTTTCCAATTTTGAGTCTTTCCCTTGTGTCTTTATTAGTGTCTGAAAAAGCCCTAAGCAGTGAGCTAACTGAATTCCCAAGACCCAGTTGCTGAAACTCCCAGATGATTCCAAGTTTGGATGTACTAGAGGCAGCAGTGTGTGCAGAGAAATAATGTGGAGGGTACTAGGGAAATAGTACACATTAGCAAATATAACATTGGAAATTCAAACTGCTGGCTAATACATCTAGGGAAAAATAACTAAAATACACTTATTCCAGGGGACCAAAAAAAAAAAAAAAGCCTCACAGAGATTAATCAACAGCTGCTGTTTTCCAACCTTTATTTTCTGCAGCCCCCAAAGTTTTCCACTACGGCTACAGCCTCCTGTAGACCAGTTGTCAGCAGGCATCAATACGTTTGCTTTTCTTAGTGGCATGTCCCCTTGAAGCCATCCGCCAATGTGCAGGTCCGCAGCCCTCTGGCTGAAAACCATGGATCACTCTGACAGCAGGGAAGGGATTTTTTCCGAAGAACTGAAGCCACAAGCCTTCAGATTCTCCATATCGATATGTGGCTGGATTTTGAACAGACCTTATCACCCACCTACGCCAAACTAAGGAGCAGATGTGGTAACCACTTGGCCAGCACCCAGCAGCAGCCTTAAGCCCTCAGCACGCTGCTCCGGGCACAGGGTCACCCTTGAAAGGACCCTCAAAATCCAAAATCCCCCACTGCTAAGACTGCCAGGCTTTCCGTGTAATAGAGGATTATATTTCCTGCATTGTGGAGACAACTCCCTATCGCAGACCAGGTAGATAACAGTAATCCTCTACAGAAGTCCGAAGGGACCACTCTTGATATATCATATTAATTTCAGAGTACTTCAGTGCTTGAACGACGTAGATCTAGCGGAGACAGTTTAAGAGAAGAACAACAGAAATGATTAAGCGTTTAAAGCTGACTTGTGAGCTCAGATTGGATGGGTCTGATATATGTGTATCTTGGTTGAAAGTGACAACTGAAGTGGAGCACAAAATAGCTGCCTACAAGTATCGGTGTGTTAAACACAAAGAAGATGATGTATTTATTGTGTTTAAAAAGCAATTCACTAAAAGCAATACGAGATTTTTTTTTTTTTCCAAAAAGGAAAGGTTAGATTAAATACTAAGCAAATCCTGCTGACTAGGAAGTTTTTTACTGTGCTGAATAGTGTACCAAGGGACTAGAGGCATTTTAGAAATAGTATAAGATGGATCATTTTATATAAGGTGGAGTTACTTTCTCATGTAACTCTGGGATCAGAAAGATTAGGCAACCAAGTAAGATACCCTCTGCTTTCTATGCCCAGCCAATGACTTTCTTCACTACAAGAAATCCCTTACAAGAGGGGATTTTTTAAGATGCTTTGAAAGGCTCCTCTACGAGGTTTTTCACATCAGACACCCTCCCAGACATTGTCCTGTTGGAAAGGGGCCATGTTTGCTTCTCACTTGCAAGAAGTCCACTTCAAATTTGGCAGAAACGAGAGGGCCCAAAGGGAAATCACGGTAATTCACACGCAGCTCCCAACTCCTGGCAGTATGCCTCCATTGAAACCACGCTGCAAAGACCCCTCCTGCCAGACATATCAGATCCCGGGAATCTGCAAAAGCAATTCTTAAGCTTAGATCTTTTAAATAGATTCAAACACAAGAGGCATTTGGGTTTGAAAGGATCCAGGAGATGGCGAAGGTAGTCAAGGTCTTCCACACCGAGAACTGCTGTGGAAATGCCTGAGCATTCTCGGCCACATTTCCAAGTAATTTCATCTTCATCGTCTTTCTCCTGTAATGACTGGATTGCAAAAGCCAGTTAATGTTTATGGGTCCACATGTTTTTCTCTTCCCACCTGCTCTAGTAAAGTAACAAAACTGTTACGACCTGTAATTAATTCCAGAGGTTTCATTTATTATCTGTGATTAAATTAATGCCTGTGTAATAATGAAGATAGAAGAAGATATAATACACTATCAGGAGCAAAGTGCAATTAAGCTACAGGCAACACTGTAAAAACACATCTTGACTCACAGTTTTATGCAATAATATTTCACGGCTTTTGCCCTGTCAATAACATTCTAATGTGCATTTTTATTTTTCAACTGGCTGAACTCATTCAAGTACTAGGTCTTTTGATGAACTGTTTAGGACAGCAATGTCCAAAATGTTTGTCCTCCTGATTCCACTTCTTGTTTTACTTCCAGCATCACTCCCTGACTTCCAGTTACAAAACCCACTTCTGCAATTTAGGACTGCCAAGCCTCTTCTGGGAACCACACAGTTACTGTGACCCTGGAAGGGCTATCACATTTCAAGGTGCTTGACAAACATTTCCTAAGATGACAGCCCCTCTCAGGACATGTAATTAAAATAATAGATGTCGTTTAAGACAGTAATTCTCCAGCTTATTTCTTGTCTCGCTCAACTTCCAGTTCTCCGAAACACTGGAGGAAAGCCGAGTCCCTTAGCCCTATACTCACACACAGCAAATCCCTGCAGAGCACGCAGGTGATAGAGGGGAAACCCAGGCAGGGGCTTCATGGCCACTGTTTCTGCAAAGTACAGCAGAGGAGTGTGGCCATGACTTGCCCTGCCAATCACTTGACAGCCCCCCCACCAGTGCTTAATAATGCTTCTGCACTCTGCCGGAGTTGAGTCACGCCTGCTTCCCTCTCCACCTTCAGTAGGTGCAGAAGAGCTCTCTTCATCAGAGCTTCCAGACCCCATTGGGAATGACCCCGGGGAGTCAAGAGGAGATGCTGTTGATGACTTCTGGTATGACGGAAAGCAGAAGGTACTTCTCATATTACCGCCCAGGATACCCTCCCTGCCCATCCTCCAGGGGCCTGACCTCTCATAGAACCATAGAATCGTTTGGGTTGGAAGGGACCTTTAAAGGTCATCTAGTCCAACCCCCCTGCAATGACCAGGGACATCCTCAACTAGATCAGGTTGCTCAGAGCCCCATCCAGCCTGACCCTGAACGTTTCCAGGGATGGGGCATCTACCACCTCTCTGGGCAACCTGTGCCAGTGCTTCACCACCCTCATTGTGAAAAACTTCTTCCTTATGTCTAGTCTAAATATCCCCTTTTTTAGTTTAAAACCATTACCCTTTGTCCTATCACAGCAGGCCCTGCTAAAAAGTTTTCTCCCCATCTTTCCTATAAGCCCCCTTTAGGTACTGAAAGGCTGCAATAAGGTGTCCCCGGAGCCTTCTCTTCTCCAGGCTGAACAAGCCCAACTCTCTCAGCCTGTCTTCAGAGGAGAGGTGCTCCAGCCCTCTGATCATTTTTGTGGCCTCCTCTGGACCTGCTCCAGCAGGTCCATGTCTTTCCTGTGCTGAGGGCTCCAGAGCTGGACGCAGGACTCCAGGTGGGGTCTCACCAGAGCGGAGTAGAGGGGCAGAATCCCCTCCCTCGACCTGCGGGCCACGCTGCCTTTGATGCAGCCCAGGACACGGTTGGCCTTCTGGGCTGCGAGCGCACATTGCTGGGTCATGTCCAGCTTTTCATCCACCAGTACCCCCAAGTCCTTCTCAGCAGGGCTGCTCTTGATCCCTACATCCCCCAGCTCAAAGACATAGCTGTGGATAGACTCCATCCTCTCAGGACTTTTATATATTACCCAGTTTGACATTGAAATAAGACACTAAAATTATTCTGGTACAAAAGGAGAGGAATGCCCAGCCCTATATGAGAAACTGCATTCCAAGAATACCATTTATTTTTGGCATGGCATAGTTGCTATAGTGTAGTGGGAATGTAAAGTCTGGCCTCCTAAAAAGCACTGGCACTCTTTAAGGAGAACGAAGCAAGCAGACCATGGTTTTCATACCTTTTGGAATGTAATGAATTAAACTCGGTGATATGGGGTCTTGAACAACAGAGCAAATTAGTGGTGCCAAGAACAAAGGTGGCAGAATCAGAGGTAAAGGTGCAAAGGCTCTGTAGCCCGTGACAAGGTGAAAAGCCCAGAACAGAGAGGACAAAACTTCATAAATGGAGGTTCCGACCTGCCAATTTTCTAATTGCAGTTTTCTGTAGAGCAGTGGTGTTTCAGGAGCGAAAGCAAATGACCTTGATAGGAAAAAGGTATTGCTGCACTAACACGCTACTGCAAGCGTAGCTGCTGGCATTCGCTCGTGCTAGGCAGTCTCAAAGGAAGCCTGAAGTGGAGCGGCCAGTGTTAGCAGCGACTTCCTCCAAGGCTGTTTCCTGATCCAAAATCCCCATTCTAATTCATCTTCTAACATCAAAAAGTCTTCAGGAGTTCAGCAATAGTTAGGTGATTTGGGGAAAAAAACAAACCCCAAACCACCTCCAAAAGTATGCCAGCATTCTTTATAGTACCCCATCTCGTTTCCCTGTGAAGATGGGCAGTGGTATTTCTACCGTAGCTGTCTTTTGCTGGATATAGGTATAATCCACCTTAGCTAAAAGTGTGGCCTAGAAAGCTGGCAGAATTTCCATTTTGCTTTGCTGCACTTGGAGCCAGAGGTTCTTGTTGTTTTAAAGATTTCCTTTAGGTGCTTACCCTGGTTTTCCTTTGAACAACCATCCTCCGGAATATCGTCTGTGTAGACAGTAAAACCTTTTTGAAATCATGAGATAACCGTGCTTTTTTCTCAGAGATGACTCAAGGCACACAAGAGTTGCAGAACAGAAACACATGAAAGGATATTGCCTCCCTTAAAGCTATGATGGTCTCCGTCCTGCCTATATGCAGCACGGGCCGATGCCATACTCCTGCTCCATGGGATTTCTTATAACCCTGCACACACAGGGACCCGACGACCAGCTTGAAGCCTCATAAAACTCTACTGCTTTTCATTTTTGCGAATCCTGCCCACCTGTTTGGCAGCTGTGGATAGTTGGCATCTCCCTCCATAGGGCTCAATGCCACGTTACCACCGGCGCAGCGTCGGGGTGAGAGTGCCGGGGCTGCCGGGGCTGCCGCTGGTGCCGGGGCTGGGCACGGTGGTGCAGCAGAAGGCATAGGGAGGAACCACCATTTCTGCTCACCTCCTGAGGATTTCAAACCACCCGTGGGGAGCTGCAGCTGCAAGAGTGGCAAAACTGTGCCACAGCACAAACCTGGTTGTCACAGAAGTGTCAGTGCTTTGAGACGAGTTTTAAAATGTGTGTGTGAGTGCCTTTGAGGTACCCTTTAAGATATTTTTTCTGGCAATTTTTTACTCGTTTTTGTGCACAGGGGATCCCCAAAGGAACATTTCTGTTGTGATTCTGACATCTTCCCGCTGATCTGCTATGACACTCGAGGTTGTGCTGAGGCTGTGCTCTCGGGACATCGCTGATATCGCTGGGTAGGAGCCGTGCTGCACATGCCTCGGACTGGGTTTGAACCTGCTCTCTGTGATCAGGACCGCATTTCTGCTTCTACCTGACTGCTATATTCTGTGTGAAAGCTCTGTGATTTCCTCCTGTTCTGGCTGCCGGCTAATGTAAATGTGACACTCTCCATTTCTACAGAATTCGGAGGCTTTTTCACCACCCATGATTTTGCAGGTAGGCAAACAAGACGTTAGTCTTTGAAACAAACACAGCCCCAGAACAATTAAAATTGAGAATGCATAATTCCAAAGAAAATAGCTATAACTCTCTCTTCCTTTTTTTCTTATACTGCTATAAACAAAATCTACTTTTTTTTCTTCTTTGCACTACCAGTGCACATGGTTTCTAATGAAGTCCTGTGGTGTTTCTCCCTGACTTCAGCGAAGGTGGTGACTGTGCACACGTCCATGTTTTCTGTTCCTTTCAGGAACAAAATATTCATCACACACTTACAGAAATGCACCCAAACCATCTGCTCAGTCTTTACGGGAGATGTAGGAAGATTTGAAAACATGCTCTGCTTCCCTTCCCATTTGCACAGATGAATGGGTTTACTTGGAAGCCTTTTCTTTTAATCTTTGCTTTTCTTTGCCCTTTTTGTAAGTGTCTTAAGCCCGCAAAGTCTTTGTTTCTACTCTTGCCACAGCGCAATAGTGAGAAATTAAAATATTTTTACATATCTATTTCTCTCATAACTCAGCCTCTCCCCTTGCACTTTGGGAAAACCCAACAAGCCAGCACAACCTGAATTTTCAGAAGCTATTGCTGCTTTGAGTGCGCAGGTTTGGACCTAGCTTTGCAGAAGTCATCGTGTAGCTGACAACAAAAAGCATAGTTGACAATGATGGCAACTGTGAAATCAATCCCTTTGGAGTTCTGGTGCTGAGCGTCAAGCGGAGCTCTTAAAAGTAGTTTCTGCTTTTGAAAACTTTGGACTTAAGCCAGAGCTTTCATCTCCTTATCTGTGAAAATGGAATACAGCTTAAATACCTCTCCAACAGCTCATGAAGGTTCATTAATGTTTATAAAACACTTGGAATTGAAAAGCACTGAGTATTACTGATTATTTATTAATTCCTGTTGTCTTGCACCTTCACATTCCTTTCCCACGTCAAAGAAGGGGATTTTGTGGGCAGCAGAACCAGAAAAACCTGTAACAGCCTCCCCTCTCCCCTCTGCCTTCCCTCACTGTAACAGTCTCCCTGTACCCCCCTCCCCAGATCCCCACGTTGCCTGCACATCTTCAATGGCCCCTTCCCGCAACGCCTCCTGCCTCCCCTCCTTCCAGCACGGTCCGGGACTCCCTCCCGAGTCCTCTGTGCTGAGCCCAGCTGCTCCGACACGGCTGCAAAGTGGCCAAGAAGTGACAGCATGAAAACTGGTTGACTCGAGAGACCGAAGAGCAAAAATGGGGGCAGACGCCACGGTACTGCCCTTCTCCTCCACCAGCCTTCCAGCTGATGGAGCCTGTAAAGCTCCGTCTCTTCCAGGCCTCTGGCCTTCTCCCTCCTTTGGCTGAAATTGGCCACAGGTTTAAGAGTTACTGGGAACGGGGAGGCTGGTACAAGATTGTGTAAATACAGAGTTGATTTCTTCCTCTGTTGATCAAGCAGACGTTTGAAATGCTCTGAATGTCCAGATCGTAAATAAACTGCACTGAGCAAACTCACTTTTTCCTGTTGAAACCATTTATCTAAGTACAGTATTGACATTTCTCTGCTGCTTTTTACAAGGTTGCACTCACAGTGGCGGGTGTATGTGAGTTGATCCATTTGTGGTACAGATTAAGGCTTCTGAAGGACACAGTGGCTTGTCTCAGAAGTGCTTATGTTTTCCAGAATGAGACTCAGGACCTTAACAAAAAAGCATTTTCAGAAGCTTTTTCATGCTATCGAACTATCCGGTAGTAGCTCTCAGCCCAACTACCTTGTGTCAATGTGACATAAAGTTTACTCTGCCCTGGCACGGCCTGTGGGAGCTGCAGTAACTCATTCTGGCCAGAGGAAGGATGTTGTAAACCGAGGAGCCGGCATCCTCCATGGGCATGCCATCTTCTAGAGACAAAGCACGTACCTGCAAACATATAAGAACACATACATCCGTACAGACACTTTGTGTACCTACATTGGGAAAGCAGTGAGCTAACGGGGGAACTGAAATCAAGCTAGTTGTGTTACTGCTTTGCCCTTTTTTGGCTGAGATGTAGCCCTAGGACTCGGGAGACCTCATGCTTTCAGTTCTGCCACACATTTGCAGCTCTGGCAAGTTATACCTCTGCCTGCTTCTTGCTGTAGGATTTACCCTGGCTTACATATGTGGGTCTGGATACCCAGACAAACCAAACTTGCCTGAAAGCACACATTTGATTCACAGTCCTATATGCAAGTCCACGCGAGGAGTTTTGGGAGGATGGCTACGACTTCAAAGCATCACTGGTATGAACTACCTAAGGAACTGTTTCACCGCATGCTGTGGAAAGATGCGTTTGTCTTTCCTCAACTCCTGCTCACTGAAGTTCCTAGTCTGTTATTAAACTACCAAAAATAAAATACTTTTGATTCAGCATTTTCTCCCTTGTGTCCTCTCCAGCTGCTGCCCAGGCATGGATCCTGCACCAGTGAGTGAGCTGTTCCTGTTTTGGACTGTGATGTTATTTCAGAAGGATGCACACAGAAGGCTCTGGCCATGAAGGGCATTTCAGCAGTGTTTTTTTTAACCCTTACTTGACGGTGATAGTTCCTGGCAAAGAAAAGGTGCTGCTGATGTAGCAGAAGGGAGACAGCTGTTGTTTGCCTCAGCCCTCGCCAGCTGAGGTCTCTGGTGCCACAGGGTTGTGAAATTGCATCAAGATCTAGAGTAGGGGTGATGAGCAGCGGCTACAGAGTTATTGTGTAGGGGAAGCCGTCTTCATGGAGCCCTGTGAAGAGCTTGCTCTGACCCACAGGTGCTATAATAAACCAGGGAGGGGGGCCAGTGCACGAATGGGTTGTCACTCCTAACCAGGAGATGGCTGTGCCAGGCTTAAGTAACCATTTTCGAGTTGATTAGACAACTTCTAATGCTGTGATAGTCAGATGTTTGTGCTGTGGTTGCTGATGCCAAACCACAGGCTCCGGTGGCTAATACACGTGAAATAGTAGCTGGCTGAGGTAGGGTGCACTTTTCCAACTACACTGACTGCATACGTCTGTCCTTGGTGTGATCTCTGCAAGACATGCCGGAATGATTGGCAGTCAGGGACATAGATCTCCAGATGGTGGCTGATCACAGGGAAACATTTACGGACACAAGCACGGGATGCATAGTGCATGAAACAAGGATCGCGAGGAAAGCTAGGGTTTCCCCTTTGGAGAAGGGACTCAGTTTATTTTCAATACTATATCTACAAATAGAATGTTTCTACCCATTATTACATTATTTGACCCACCTCACCGTCTTCTGTCCTGGCACGCAAAGCTATATGCTGAGGTCAGATCACCTGATGGGAAAAGAAGGTTTAATTATATATTGAATACTTGCAGAATGGTTTCAATTGCTGAAGGCAAAATGGCTCAGCCTTCAAACTTGTTTGGATGCCAGTGTGCTCCGTGCCATTTGTGGTAACACAGCACTCTGCACCTTCACAGCTTCTGTGAGGGTGTCAGTTAAGGACGCCAGTCTTCTGTGATAGGCAGGGACAGCAAGAGAAATCAGGGATGCCACAGGGTCTCATACCTCTGTACTGCAAGCAGCACGCTTGTGCAGTTGTGTGCATCACAATTTGTGTATGTGAGAGGAAGACTTTCATGCTGTAGGTACTTCTTGACTCTTCTTCCTTTCCCATGCACTCCAAGGCTAACCACGTTTAAAAAAAGTTGGATCTGTGTCCAAAATCACTAAGCACTTCCAGAGGAGAACAGGGAACCTTTATTCTCCCCCCCACCCCCAACAGATTCCTGCCTTGTCATCTTATCGAAGAAGAAAACTGTATTCTTCTTTGTTTTGCTAATGGAGGAGGGGAGAAGAGCATTTTCTTATTTACATTGTTCGTCACAACAGGGTCACTGCTTTTATGGTATCTCTTTTCTCTCATCTCTACCCATTAGCCTGTTCTGAATCCCTTGCAAGACAGTAGTTTCCAGACACTCAGATACTTCAGATTTAAGCTTGAAAGAATTTGGGAAACAAGTAGCTCAGGTTTAGTGAGGAAGGGTAGGGCAACTGAAGAAAAGGCATGTCACCAACACCGGTTTAAACACATTTTTAGGGTACTGACTTGTTGGAATTCCCTAACAGAAGCAGCTGCTTCCCAGAGCTGTGACAAGAGACCTTTTCTTTTTGCTAAAAAGATGTTTAAACATCATCTGCTGACCAACATATTGGTGAATAGGGAGGAACTAAAGGAAGCTTAGTCTCTTAAATGATCTTACTAATTTCTCCATTAAAAAAAATCACAAACATCACAATAGGGATGTTAGGAAGGCATTAGCAGATGTCAGACTAAGTTGGAGAAGCTGTCTGAAAACCAAAACTGCTTTTCCCTTTATCTCTGTGCCCTTCTCCCGTATTGTGGCATCATGCTACATATCTCCAAGGTGTTTACGCACTTCCATTGCCACTGACACTTAAAATACAGGTCACTGGGGACAATGCTGTGATACTGAAATATAAGAGAATATATATGTCACAAAGGAAAGATGAACTCATGTTCACTAGGCTTATGATCTTAGCTTTATCTTCAGACTATTTCCCAGGCATCTGGACTATTTTCCAGACATCACTGCAAACACAGGTAGAGTAAATAAATAATTACGCTACATGCTTCCCTCCAATACAGAAACACACACACACTGCTCAGGACCATATCTTACAGTGGAGGGGGCAGGTGGTCAGGCAGCCAGGGGACAGGCTGGGCTTCTGCCTTGCTCTGAATATACTTGATATGTTCGGTAGGTAAAAATCTCCCAAGAGTGACACTGGAAAAATTCAGAGACTGACCACAATTTAATATATGGGCAAATCTGCACTCTTCATTTGAGGCAGCACATGCACTTGCGATGGGGTTATCAACTGGCTGGTTAGATGTGAACCTGTCCCTATTTCTCCAATGTATATTATTCTCCATGACAGGAATTACCTGGGAAACACTTGTCAGGTAATGGCAAAGACAGTGATGCCCACTTCTCCAGCACTGGCTTTGCATTTCCTTTCCACCATGTTCCTTGAGCCACCACTGAGAAGCTCCCCAGAACATGACCTTAACATTCAGTCCCTTTGGGATATAAAGAAAAACCCCAAGCGTGCTCCGACCCCTACCTCCCACATGTCCGACAACCCCGGCTCCTTCCCTTCCCCTGTGCCACCTCTCTCTCCCCACCCCTGCAATACTGCCAAGTGCCCAGGAGAGCCCCCCCAGAAGTACCTCTGAACTGCCACCCCAGTCCCTCTTGTTCTTCCGCCTCCAGGAGACAACATCCATCCCGGCAGCGTTACAGCCACGCACATGTTGACTTCCAGCGTGTTGCTGCCGACCCGCTGAATTCAACTTCTCCAATGAGGGAACTGATGAGCTCTCTCCTCTGGTCCAGCCACCGATTTTCATAAAACTTTTATGTGCATTTAACACTTTTGAAAGAATTTTGCCTCTCTGTCAGATCTGGCTGGAAAGATTAATGGTCAGAAGTTGATGGGGGGAGGGAAGGGGGGAAGGGGGCTGATTTGATAGACAGACAAATAGACAATGTGATTGCATCAGTCTCATTTCCTTAGGAAACTGGGCTAAAAATAAAAGGCTTTATTTGCCCCTGGGAATAAAGCAGAATGTCTCTCACATCTTTACAAAACATTTGTTTCTATGTATACTTATAAATAGTCGGGATGGGAGAGGAAGTTTGCACTGGATTTTGAGCAGAGAATTAAAAGGAAGAGCCGGAGGTGCATGAATTTCAAAACCTGGGATCCTTTTAGACATACGACAGCACAGCAACGAATGCAGGGTCTTGTACACCAACGCCACATTACCCACGCGTATACATTGTTGGCCTGCAAACCAGCTGCCCATTGGGCAATTTTTCACACCACCACAGAATGAATGCACTTTTTCTGCACCGATGATGGATGATGTGCATTAGACCAAATCCTTTGTGCACTTTGAAGTCAGCAGACTCTCACAGGTGTAAGTAAGCAACATGTAAATTGCTATATTTGATCATATTTATGGTCTAGAGGTTCCTGTTTGATGGTGACCAAGACTAGATACTTCAGAGCAAATACTCCCCAAAAAGGTCTCATCCATCCTTAATAGATTGTATAAGCTGAAGAAGCACTTATACACCTTCTAAATTTCTCCTTTCCTGCATTAACTCTAGATATTTTTGTTGTCTTTGAAAATGTCGTATGCCTCCTTACAACCTTGGCCTCGGTGATAGTCTGTGGCAGTAAGTTCTTTTTATGCACGCTGTATATAAAATGCTTTTTGTTTACAAGATTTGAATTTACTACCTTTCGGTTTCATTGAACTGGCAGCATTGTGTGGACTTGGGCTTTTATAGTCATACTTAACAGACAGGGAACAAAGTACTTCCACATCCTCTAGAAACTTCTGATTGTTGCGAGACATGAGTGACAACGTAACATCAAAAAAAGAGAACGGTTCGTACAGCAGGAGCCAAGGGGGACTTCCCTCCTAGTGGGCTGGCAGAACAGAAGCGGTTGTATCGTCCATCTCCTTTGCTTTTGCTCTGCCTTTTAGTTTTTGCTTCAATGGCCCATGCACGGAAGCCCCTTCTTCCCGAGACATGCTAGAATTTCCATTACAAGGATACTTTGCAGTCCCAGCGAACGCTGTACTGAGCACCGTCACTAGGGGCAGTCCCTGTCCTGAAAAATTTATGTTTAAAATATGAAAGACCAGCAGAGTCTGAGGAAAAAGGGATGCAATACACCGTTGGAAGATAAGAAAAGGAACATACATCTTGCCTGCAGGTATAACTGGGGCTCTTACCAGGACTTAGCCTCAACTCGGCGTCAGACTTGACCTCGCTTTGCCAGGGGATTCAGCACGGCTTTAGGGATGGGATTGATCTGTCCTAACTTAGAGGTCAAAAATGAAACACCTGAGCTGATCATTCTACAGTCCCTCCGTGGTCAGCCACAAGAATTACATGCTTCCAGGAGACCGTTCATGTGTCCTATCTTAAATAAAAAGGTAACAGACATTTCTTCTATCTACAATTAGATGCATCTGAGATTTCTTCTCAGACTGGTTTAAAACCCATGCTCTGCTCTCCTGCTTTCAGCAGAGTTACTCATTACTACCACCATCTATTCAAGACACATTATTTTTCCCATTTCCAAATTTGTCAACCAAATGAAGATGGTCTTCTTGATCATCTCTGTCACTAGTTAGAAGTCAGTGTCTCTGGTATGGAAAGAAATAGAACTTTACTTACATTTTAATCACAAAACATGTGCCTATGACTGTCTTAGGTACCTTATTTGTTAAATAGTTTTGAATTTCCTCAGTAACCTCTGAGAATCATATATCTTAATGTCAGCCTAACTTGCACACTGGGAACTACTACTAATTCAAAAAGCATCTTAGACTTCAAAATCACTTACATATTCTCAGAAATATTCTCATGCTCTTGAAAGCAAAGCACAGAGATTGGAAAAAATATGAACAAAATGGTAATCAAAGCAAGCTGATTTTTTTTTTTAAGCTCAAAAGCAAAAACCCTGTCTAATTATACTCAACTGCAATAAAGCCTGAGTCATGACTTGTCAGATGATCCTCTTGGTTGATGTGGTTACAAACCAACAGCTGCATATTGGGAAAGCAAGCGAACTGAAGACCTTACAAAAGCGTAAGTCTTCCTTGTTTCCCTGGTCCTTTGCTTTTCTCTCTCCCTCTGTATCACCTCATGTTCCATCAACCCATAGGGCAGAAACTGTATTTCCTAATATCTTGATAGCGTCATGCACATTTATGTTGCCATACAGATAACCGATGTGTAAAGAATATGAGTGACGCTGTGAAAAGCCAGAAGGGTAAGGTTAATACTTGATGTAAACTTGACTTGTATTCATTTGTTATAAACACTCCCTAAAAAAAACATGTCACAGCATTGGAAAAAGAAAGTCTTTACTTATAACACAAGGAAAATATATGGCTGGTGCAGGCTGGCAACGCTGCTGTTGGTTTTACGTCCAAGTAGCCACACACGCAGGCTAGTCAGGGCACTGTGTGGCTGCTTCACATCTTGCTCACTGACTTCTCAGAAACCTCTCCTGAAAACAAAACTCTCCATAGGATGTAACTACTGAGTTATTCATCAAAAGGGAACTGCTATCTTATCTTACGTTGATGTGTACGCTTGCTGATTTCATTTTTCTCTCTGTGTTTCTTAGTCCACCCACTTAGCCTGAGTTAGTGTGTCCCAAAACTCAGCTATCTCCTATCTAGAGGGCATCCTTGGGCAGTTTACTTCGCTACGGAGCTAACGCGTTGCGTTCTCCCTTTTATTTCCTTGTACCAAGGATTATGGCTTGCTTGTTTTAAGACACTGAAATGATACACTTCTAATGCGGCTGATTGCAACAAACAGACTGCGGGCCAGGCAGGGAGACGTTCAGTAGATAGAGATTGTGGATTTTTTTTTAGTAGAGAAATATTGTGTTGCATTTGCCTTGTCTTTGAATCACATTAAATATACACACTGTTAAAAGGCTATTGAAATGTTCAAATGTCAGTGTTTCAAATGAAAATCAATAGCATGCTATTAGGCTCATTATATTGCTGTTATGCATCATTAAAATGTATTTAAAAGCTTTCAGCATAAAACAGGAGATGGGATGAATAACAAGACACTTTGAGGACGTGCAGCGTACTTAGAAGGCAATAAAGAGTCAGGCACAAGAGAAACTTTGTAGGCAGCTGGAAAGGAAAGAGCTCACTGAGTGTTTGAAACATATGGGAACATGAGAAAACAAATGACGCAGAACTCTGAGGATACAAATCAGCAGAGCTGCACCACTGCTGGAGGAAAACAAAATCGTCAAATGTTTTTAAAGATGATACTTTTATAAATGGGTCTTTGCAGTTTGAGGTTCTCTCTTTGCCTGGTCTATATATATCACTATACCACAATGCTCAGTAATGCCCCTAAAAATACTGCTGACATTTTGCCTTCTTGCACAAAAGGATTGTATCAGGTCCTAAAAGCACATCATCTTTCTAGTCAAATGTCATGTGGAAAAGTGTCAAGTCAGCAGATAGTCTAACATACTTCTTCCCTGTCTGAAATAGATTTCTAATGAGAAACTTTTGGTTTAATACTTAAAAATGTGTGCGTGTATGTTTATACATGAATAAGTACGTACATATACAATTACATACATGAGAGAAAGAGAGCTTCCTTACTAAATCTCTGAAATTTTCTTTCTAAAGAGAAAGAATGGGAAGAAGGGACTCTCTCAATGGCTGGGAGTTTAAGTGGGTGAGAAGGACAACAGATTCCCAGTCCCTACACACATGTATTTTTACGCTTTTACACCTGATTGATTGTCATTGAGCATGTGATTGCCTTGTTCCCGGAGCAAGACTAGGACACAGACCACCATCCTGCATCTCACCAAGCACACTCTCACTAAAGCCCCTGCTTTTGCTCCCTTTCCCTTGCAGCGAATCTTTAATCCCTGTCAACAAAGCAAAGTAACTTCAGCCAGAGGAGACGAACACTCCCCTCTGCTCCCAATAGCCGCAGCCTGGGCTGGAGTTTAAAACCCTACGGGCAGAGGAAGAAAGAGAACCTGAATCTTGTCCCACTTCCTGGACAAGAGCTCTCTAATCAGCTCTGAATTATTGAATACTCTCTCAGAAGGTGGATTTCAAATTTGTAGCTTAAGCATAAAGTCCTTCCTCCTGCAATTTTATCTGCAGAGGTAAAGATTCAACTGAAATTGATTTTGGATGAAAACAGAAACATAAAGCATAAATCAAGTCATCAAGCCAGGGAACGAAAATAGCGCCATTTGAGTCCGACGTGCAATTGCATGGCTCAGATTATAAATGCTGAGTGCTCAAATTGAAGTACACAATGAAGAGTTCCCGAGCAATGCATATACTGAATGTTTTCACACAAAACACGTGCTCAGCTATTTTAGAATTACAGATGGATTTTAAAAAAATCCCTGTCTGATTAAACAGTAAGAAAAAAGGACAAATGAAACTATCATTTTGCTTCAAATCATTTTTTGAGGACAAAACATTTGTGAGTTATCAGGGAAGGGTTTCCTAGTCAGAAGAGGGGTCTATGTAAAGATATATATGCAAATAGCCATACTGTATGCTGCTTCTACGTGCCAATATGACCCTGCTGGAGTTTCACCATTTATTTTAATTGGGGCCAAAGCGCCATCTCTTCTGGAAGTGTCTAACGCTCAAGAAACCAAGTGAGTGGACTAACATTAATTTACATGTGTGAGCATCCGCCATTTGAAAACTGGCTTAATAATGCAGAGGTATGACTAAAATTCACAGTAGTTAAAGAATTCAGGAACAAACACATTTACTTCTAAGCCACCGGTGTTCAGCACTTATGAAGCCATTCATGCTATGACATTTTTGGTGTTTCTTAAGTGCTCTTCAAGCTGTATCCAAGAATCCCTTGGCACCTTTGAGGTCTGACTAAAACGTGAAGATGTGTTCTCATACAGTTACTCAGGAAGGCTTTTAGGCATTGTTAGCGTGCCAATATTGCTGATTACTCCAGGAATAACAAAATCTGTTTCTGCATTGGTGGTCCCATCGTGCGTTTTGAATTGAAGAGATGAACTGGGAAGAAAAACACGCGATGGTCGCTAGAAAGATACACATGAAGAGATGCATACAAAACACACCTACTCCTTCCGCTTTCTGACATGTTGCTATTTAAAATACACTGTAGATGGGATGGGTCACTTAAATTATTACGGAAAGGAATTTGTGTACAAGAGAGAAGTCTCATAAGAATAAACAGAACAATCTGGAAGTGCTTTAATTTCCCCTTTGACTTTAAGGTGTGATTTAATTCCTTCCCACTGTGTCCTTCCCAAATGAAATGTGGGATAAAAGATATGCTGGTGGGAGTTGGGTCCTAAGTATTCAGCCTCTTTTTGCTAGAAGAAACTCGAATACTTGCTGCAGAGCAAGTCAATTTAATACATCTTCTTTGCCACTTTTTCTTTTTCTATTGCTCCTTCATTAGCAGTTTTTTTCCTAGCGCCCACAATGCAGTTTGTGTTCCTTGGCTGTCATCTAAAATACAATACCAAACAACAATATAATCAATTTTAATAAGGAAAGAAGGAAAAACAATTTCTACAGTTAAATCACACGGCCTTTCCCTTAGCTCAGGAAATCAGATTAAATCAAACTGAATGTGCTCCTTTGGTTGTGGATCTAATTTTCCAGTAACAATTACCATTTATCAAAGGCTGGTGTTCATTTAAATACTAAAACAATTGCAGACTAACGGTCAAATAATTTGTAAAGGTTTATTTGTATTTGAAAAGGGCTACCTGCCAAGCTAGATTGTCCGTGTCACTTTTAGTTTGGAATCTGTGCATCTGTATTAGCATTTATGAGCCAACAGGACAGAGTTAGACAAGGAGACTGAGAGTCAGTAATTTAAGTATAAGCCCCAATCTTTTTATCCCTCTTTAGGAACTCAAAGCATGATTTTTACTGAGGTTCTTACTCAAACCCAAACATAAAGAATGACAGGTATATTTTATGCTTTTATTGACCATTTAATAGCTATCCTATAAGCCATCTAAAAGAAATGGAATATGCTCAGCCTGGTCCCGGAGGAGCTGTTCTGCAAAGGCAGAAAACCAAACCCGTCCCTTTACAGCGAGAGACTGCAGCAGTGATTTACCTCCTGCAGAATCCGACCCCCCAAAACCCACGGAAGTAGCCAGGGCCCCAACATTCCTCCCCGAGTGTAATGTCATCCATTTCAGAAATCAAATCGGGCTGAGATCTCATATATTTGAGTCTGCACTAGTATCACATACTCTTCCTTCTTCCTTACCGAAGTTTTGAGCCCAAGAACATCCCACACATACGCCCACAAAATATAGCACCCTGTGCAGTTACAGAAACCCTCTTTCACGGCACATTTACTACACTTCCTGCCCCAGGAGTATTTTACCCCCATCTTTTTCTTAAATTAAGATTTTTGCTACCCTGAAATGGCAATCTCTTCTAAAATCATCGTGACTTCAAAATTCCCTTTGTCAACTGGTGCTTGTGCCCATCCCACTTCCTATAAAGTATTCCATCTCCTAAACTGTCAGCTTTCCTGCTCTGACCAGAAACCTTTTAATTTGGATAGAATAATTTCAGATGGCTGCATTAGCCACGTATGAGTCACACAATTTTTTTGCTATATCTCAGTCATTGGGGAAACTTTTTATTGCTCTGAAGCCCATTTCTGCAATTCTACATCCATTATTCCAGTAAGTACATTATCCAAGAGTGGCTTACATTTCTGAAATTTATAGGAAAAGAAGAGACAGCTTTCTCTTTCTAACCATGTTTTTTTTCTTTTTGCAACAAATCCTTTGCTCTGCCATCTTCAGCAGAGTTTGTTATTAGGAGCAGGCTGTACAAAAAAAGACCAGCTGGATAGAAGCACCACAGGTCTATTTGACTGTGGATTAGCACCCAGCAACCTGTCCCTCAATTTATGGCACAATTTTTAACTGGTCGTTTAAATGGTCATGTCTAACCATAAACTTAATCCCAAAAATGAATAAATACAACTTTTGCCAGCACACCAGAAGCTGAAAATCTGCTGGTCAGTCTGAGGTCAACAGATGAGCACAACGTACAAAAGCATTGAGGGAAAGAGGCTATAGGAAAGAAGCAAAATTAATTCTTTGCATCTCTACGTGGGATCTTGGAGACGTTCCCAGACAAGAACCTTTACTGATGGAGTACAAGTCAAGATAACTGTCTCACAGTGAAGTGTTAGTAAGAGATGTGAAACAAAATGCACAAAATGAGTCACTATTCATCACCAGGATCAGGCAGGATTCACCCAAGAGGTTTGTATCAGTGGAAGGATGATGATGCTGAACTATGAACTGCGATGTGCAACCCACTCATCAAAATGGTCTCAGTATCAAAGAAATAAGGGTGGCAAGTCTGACGGCAATCTTTAAAAAGGCCGTGGAGATAATCCAACAAACTATAAACCACCAAGTCCAACTTCTGTACTGAGCAAATTGCACGAAACTGCAGCAATGACCAGAACCTGTGTGCACAAAGGTGAGACTGGGGAGTAACCCCCCTGTGTGTGCATAAAGCGATGGATGATGCGCTCTTCCTGGGTACACGCTAAGTTTCCTGGTGAGACAAAATCATTCAGGGCTGTGAAAACTAAAACTGGCAGCAAGGTGCTTCAGGAGATTTTCCTAATACTGAATGACTGAATTAAATGGCAGTGATATCAAATATTTGATAAATGCAAAGTAAAATACTGCGATGAGGGTGGGGTGGAAAGGGAAGGAATCCTTCCCTTTTGTAGTGGTGGGTGCTACCTACCCATCCCCGCTGAGGAAGCCCTTGAGGACAGTTCTTTTATAGTGCCAGGTCCACGGCTCAAAAGGGCAAACGTGAAAAAGGAAACAGGAAATAAACAGGACTCATACTATAAATCTACGGGACGCTCACAGCTTGAACACTGGATGCAAGTTTGGTCCCCCCTTCTCAAAAAGGATACGGCAGAAGTAGAAAAGACAGAGGAGGGCAACAAGGATGGCAGAACGAGGATGCTACAGAAGGGGACATGACCTTGAGAGGAACAATCGAGGTAAGACATGGTAAGAGATGCCCAGAATGATGAGCAATGAACAGAGTGGAGAAGGAAGTACTGATTTGCACAGCACGGTTCTTCAACTGCAGAACTCATTGCCACGGGGTTTTATGCACGCCAAAAATAGAAACGGGTTCACAGAGCACTTAAGATGAGCTCAAGGAAGAAAATTTCCTTGGGGCTGGGAATCACAGTGACGAGCATTCAACCTTCGACTCAGGAAGTACCTAAACAGCAGATGGCCAGAAGCCAAGCATACACTAGACGCTTCTGCTAGCACTCATGGACAAGACGCTGACCTAGATGAACATCATCCTACGTTTTTGTGTGGAGTTATGGACGTTTATAGCCACAGCTACTCACACGAGTTTCTTTCATTTAGACCGGTCACTCCTATCAGGAAAATAGTTATTAGTTCGAAATATTTGTTTTGCTTGAATAAGCTATCACTGTCTCAAGTCTTTTATACCCTTGTATCGAACCATATCTCCTAGTCTCTCTAGTAGGTCTAAAAGAGACCCAGAAACAGCCACTTGAGCCTTTTCCACTCTGCAGACCACTGACACGGTTTCACTTTCCCAATTTATGGCGACAGTTCTTCAATCCCACAGAACCAAAACTCTTTCTCTGACAGGAACAGAGAACTACAGTTTCTCTACATGTGAGCAAGACAGAGGGGAAGACAAAGTTGGCCTGTTCTGTACATCTTCAGCTCCTCTGTAAGCTGAAATGTCTTCTCATAAACTGAGCATTCGAGTCAGCTGCCAAAGTTCATCTTTCCACCTATTTATACAGAAATCCATTTGAGTTATGAGGAACCTTCTTCTCCCACAGAGTCTTCCTCTCTCAACTATGGAGCTTTCACATTATTTGTCTGAGGATATTCAACTTCTTCTCACTATGTGTCACAAGTAAGGGTGGAAAGCTCTTGTTCATGTCCATGCTTTCCCAAGTTCTCCTGCTAGCCCTACTGCACACCTACATAGATTACTTCCTCAGCAATTTGCAATCCTTTGATCTTCTTCCAAAATCTTAGTTAGAGTCCTTGCTGCAGTTGTTAGTGAATTCCAAATGGGCCCAAACTTCCAAGGACTCCTGCGTTTCCTTGAATATGCTGGCCACGGCAGGAAGCTCACTGGCATCCTCTTCCATCTGCTTTACTTTTGCAAGCAGGCCTCTCACTGTGATCTAGTCGGCCGGTGGGTAGCTGCTCTATCAACAAGGCTTTCAGATCACACCTCATATGGCTGCAGACCCCATTTTTTCCCAAAGTCATCATTTTTTAACATCTGTATATGTACGTGAAGCCTTCACACCTCTCAGATCTTGGTTTCTTGGTAATTCACATCAATAACGTGAATTAAAGAATGCATCTGTTACTTGGTCTGTGTGCAGAACACCAGCTTTCAACTGATACCATTTTAGAAACTGAATCCCACCTCTTACACCAGCATGCCTAACTAGAAAGCCAAGGTCTTCTGGGCTGGGTGACTTGGGAGGAGTACTCCTGAGGGAACCAAGGCACTGATAGTAGAAGAATCAGACAGCAGAAGCGGTGTCTGCTCTAAGGACTTTCCAAGCCCTTCTTCTCTCAGCATGTATCACAGAAAGCTCTTCCTCCAGGCCATGCCCTCAGCACTTCTTCAGGCTATGCCTGGCGTGCCCGTGAGTCGCTGTCCCTCAAGACACACTTCCACAAGACAAGCTGGTGAAACAGATCACCGCACTTAACAGGGATGTTCCTCCATCCCCAGCTTCCAGCCACACGCTGCCGCAGCTCGCTGTCCTTCAGCTCTGCCCAGAGCCCCATCAGCACAGCCGACAGTTCTCAGCCGGATTGGATCATGGAAGAAAGGGATGAGCCCTGCCTCCGGGACGCCCGTTAGGCAGGGCAGAGGTAGGCAGCGAGAGGAGGTGACCACCACCTTTCCCTTTCATCACCAGAGGGGAGGCAGAGCTGCCACGGCTGCTGACGGAAGCACAGCCGCGGCGTCTCGCTCTTTTCTGCCGCGCTCCCAGGGACACACACAACCCCTCACGGCCGTTTGCCGGTCCACGCGCGTCTGGAACGAGCCTTCGCTCCCCTTCGGGGTGATGACAAGGGCAGACGTCTGGGCTGGAAGCTTCCCTTCTCTTATAACGTGGTGGGATGATCTCACAGCGAGACGTAATCAAACGCGTAACCTCGTTGAACGAAACGGCGGTGAGGTGTTCCCCAGCCAGAAGCAAATCGCCGGGCGCGCCCCTGGGCAGGGAGAGGCAGCGACGGCGGGACCTGGAGGCGGAGCTCTCCTCCCAGCGGGCACCTCCGGCCCCCGACCCCCACCCCTCCCTTCGGGCCGCCAGCCACGGCTCTCTCGCGGGCGGCCACCGGGCCCCGCCTGTTGGCGTGGGCAGCCCGTACTGCCGGCCCCGCCAGAGCGGGCGCGTCCCTCACGGCGCGGAGCTGGGATGAAATCGGCGCCTCCCCCCGCTGCGAGCGCCCCGCCATCCCGGGCGGCACCGCTGCCCCCGCGCGGGGCCGGGGGTCGGGCCCGCCGCGGCCGCGCGCCACCGGGCTCCCCCTGCCGGCCCCAACGGCCGCCGCGCCCCCGCCCGGCCCCACGGGAGCGCGCGGAGCCGCGCGGCGGCAGCCAATCCCCCGCCCCCGCCGGGCGGCTCGGGCCAATCCCGTTCCGCGAGGCGGGGCGCGGGCGCGGTCCGCCGCTCCCCGCCGCGCGGCCAATGGCGTGCGCGCCTCCTCGTCGCCCCGGCGCCGAGCCGGAACGCCCCGTCGGCCCCGTCGCCTTACGGCCGCGCCGTAAAGCGGGGCCGGCGCGACAGCGCGCGTGTGGCGTTACGGCAGCGGGGAGCGGCGGGGCCGGGGCCGGGCCGGAGCGGGCGGCGGCGGGCGGGGGCGGATGCCCGGGGGCGGGGGGAGCCCGGCGCCCGGCACTCAGGTGGGAGCGGAGGCGGGCGAGTCGGGCGGCGCGGCGGGCGGCGGGCCGGCGGGCGGCAGGATGAGCCTGTCGCCGAAGGAGCTGTCGAGCCTGCTGAGCATCGTGTCGGAGGAGGCGGGCGGCAGCACCTTCGAGGGCCTCTCCAGCGCCTTCCACCACTACTTCGGCAAGGCCGAGCACTTCCGCCTGGGCTCCGTCCTCGTCCTCCTGCTGCAGCAGCCCGACCTGCTGCCCAGCCCCGCGCAGCGCCTCACCGCCCTCTACCTCCTCTGGGAGATGTACCGCACCGAGCCCCTCGCCGCCAACCCCTTCGCCGCCGTCTTCGCCCACCTCCTCAACCCAGCGCCCGAGCGCGGCGGCGACGAGGCGGAGCGCACGCCGCTCTCAGGTGCGTCCCGCCGCCGCCGCCGGAGGGAGGGGACGGAGAGAGGAGAGGAGCCCTCCCCGCGGCTCCCGGCGGGGGAGGACCCGGCGGAGGCACCGCTCTGCAGCGCGGCTTCGCTGTCGCTGCCCGCTCTCGGCTTCCCGCCGCTCGCTTGGCGCTCTCCGGCTTTGGAAAGAGCGGTGGGAGTTTGTCGCGGCAAGCGTCTCTAGGCTTGATGTCAGATAGGCCGCTTGGTTGGACCGTAACACGGAGTTTGGGGGAGAAAGCCGTTAGAAAAACCTGGAGGTAATGGGAGGCTTTTGACAGCTTTAAAGCTGTGAAACAAGCTTCTTAAAGAAATACATCAGAGTGAAACACTTTTTCCCACTTCAGTAAATACAAGCGTGACAGCAATGGGTAAATCAGTTTCTAAAAAAAAAAATTACTTACAGTATGAATTGTGGTGTCTGGTCATATTTAATAGCTCACTAGTTGTCTAAATTAGAAAGCATGTAAAGAAACCACTGTGACTGACTTAGCGGCAGGTGTTGCAGTTGAGGTGCATGATACCGATCAGTATAACGCTCTATTTTACATCACTTTAGGAGCTGAGTAGATAACAGTTTTGTACATACAAAGACTCTTCAGTTGCACCGATCTTGCCATAGATGATGCATTAGTTTGCGTTTTAATTTTGCTTGTTCTACCTGAAGCATATGAAAACTATTAATGCTACTGCCTTAAAAATTGGGGGTTGTTTTTCATTGTGTCTCCACAGGCTTCTTACCTCCCATAACTCCGCCAGAAAAATTCTTCCTTTCTCAGCTGATGTTGGCCCCCCCTCGAGAACTGTTCAAGAAGACTCCTCGGCAGATTGCTTCAATGGACGTGGGGAACATGGCCCAGTCAGTGGATATAAGTGGGCTTCAGCTGGCATTAGCAGGTAAGGAAGAATTGCAGCTGTAGTTCGATTATGAATGGAAACGCTAATTGTAATGCGGCTGTGAGTTGCCCGAGAAACACTCTTGTCTGTCCTAAATATGAAAAAGGTTGAACTATGCTTTAGGGTCTTCAAACCCATGTTCAAGCACATAGAGAAACTTCAAGCAGTGAGTACATCGTAACTGTTTTATCCTACTTAACAAGCAGCTTTTTAAGCCTATATGTCACTGCCTTAAACATGAGAACATTTTGCAAACACAGGAAGATTTTCATCTAAAGCTTTGGGTGGTTTTTTTTTTTTGGTGTATTTTTATCCCTTTTCACTCTGTGGGTATTTCTAGTATGAGAGAACATAGCGTAACTGTCACACTGTCACGTACCAGTACTTCAACTGCATCTGGCAAATTGGCTATTACAATTATATCTTCAGTTTTACAAAATAAAGCCAGATCTTACAGCGTTAGCTCAAGAGTGGGAAGGTGATCTACTTTTACTAGGTTGGAAAGAAAAGCAAAGTGATGCTTATCTTCTGACAGGAGAAAAGGAGCAGGAACATGATTGTTCTGATCACGTTGACTGATGAGTCACATCTGGAGCTAATCTGAAATATGAAAATATTGTTGGGAACAAGTGGGCCAGTTTGGACAGTAAAAAATAGTGGGTTTTTTTCCTAGGTACGTGCAAATGGACCTACTTGCTTGAAAACTGACCATCCCACTTCTATATCTGTACAATGTGGTTTACTGCTCTGAGGTCAGGCACTAACTAGGCTTTCTCTGTCCTGCAGTTGTATCTTGGTATTGTCATTTTTTCCGTGTGTGTGTTTTTTGGGTTTTTTGGTTTGTGGTTTGTTTTTTTTTTTCTGCAGAATCTGTCACTGGCTTGTTATACTATGGTATACTGTCCCTTGTTCACAGTGTACAAACGTCCTCTGGTGTCCTCCTTAGCTACTACTTCCAGACTGCGGAGTCTTTTGAAAATGCAACTTGAATACCCTAGCATGCCTTCAAGAGGAGAAAAAACCCCTTCTGGTTCTTGTTTCATTTATCCTGTCTGTGTTTTCTAGAATAGTCTTGTGAATTCAGATTTTGTGAAACTTGAGGTAACTTGTGATATTTAGCATAAGGCATATATGATGCCTTAAAGAAGCCTGGATTCTTGTCATTTGTTTTTATTTGTTTTCCCCTTGCTGCTGTGTTTGCCTTCTGAACAGTTTGTTCTCATTAAAAATAAAACATGTAGAGAACCTCAAAGCTGTAGTTGTATGGATGGGTACTCTATGCCATGCATTTTAATTTGTCCTTTTTTAAAATAGAAGACACTGATGGCTTAAAGTACAGTACAAAGTCATTAATGGGGCTCTGCAAAATTAAGCCCTGTAAGATGTGCTTGTATCATTATTTACATAATACAGTAAACATGCATAATTAATTGCTTATGAGCAGTTGTAGGAGTTACATAACACAACAAGCTGCATCTGAAAAAGCTTCATGCTGTCTTTCTCAGGCTTCTTGCTGTAGCTCCTCAGAATAAATGTCTGCTTTCTAATCACTTTCTTAGAAGATAAATCTTGTGCTCACTTTAATATTGTGATGCTTCTTGACTATTTGTCATGTTTCAGAAGGTCTGTGAATTTTTCAGAAGTTTTCAGTATATTTGCCCTAATGATTTAATATGCAGGATGAAGCTGTGCTGCTGACAGCGCGTAAATACTTGTATTATGGTGCTTAACTACAATGTTTAAGGGGTTGCATTTATACCCTTTCCCCCCACATTTCATAGAACATAACAGCTGTAAAAGGTGGTTGCCCTTCAAAATTGTGGTCCCTGAGATGAATTCAGGGCTATTTAGAGCAGGATGATTTTGACATGCTTTAGAATTTAGCTCCAAAATCAACTTAAATAATTTAGAAAGCATTAAATGATTTCAATCAGTGTATCTATACCAATCCTTTTTTTGTAAAGGGAGGAAAAAATACTTGGCTTGTCTTCTGAACTTGAGCTCATCGTGACAATTCACTTGCAACTGTATGGTGATTTTTCTGGGCATGATTTTCTTTTTTGGTTTTTGTTTGTTTGTTTTGTTTTTTGGTTTGGTTTGGGTTTTTTCCCCCCCAAAAGTAGTGTGTTGGAATAGAGCATCTTGGGAATGAGTATTAAAACTTGCTTTGTTCTCTTCTCCTTTTGGTCTACAGAATGTTCATTCAAGCCTCGATCTCTCCCTATAACTTGGTTTTGCTCAGCTGGTCTGTTACCGTATAAAAAAAAAGTTACTTTCTCCTAGTTGCAGGGATGGGTCTTCTGGCAAAGCGCTCATAACGGTTTGTCTGCTAACCCTTATTTGATTTAAGAATAATTGACTTGTATTAAAGTTAAGTTTGGAATACATTGTAGAGCTTTCCTTTAAGAATTAAAGAAAGCTTCTTTTTACCTGTAAAAAGAAAAAAAAAAAATTAGCTCTGTAAGGGAACTTAAGTGATTGTTTTCAGATTAATTTTTTAAAATTTAAATGTCTTATTTCAAGATGCTATGTTCTTTCCTGTTAAATCAGCATGTTCTAATTCTCGCTTCTGCTTACCTGAAACTGTTGATCCAGCCCTAATTCTTGAAGCAGTGGGGGTGAGCTTTTGAGCATCAATGCATATAACTAAGGACTCATGCAGGCTTCTAAAATCAGTGAATTGAAGGACTGTATCTTAATCTCTTATACTTCTAATTAAGCATCATTAATCATTTGAGATTATGGGGATACAAACACATCAGTGATTTACTTCTACCAACTGATAGATTTAAGTTCTAGACTATAAATAAAAAGACGCCCAATATCTTCTTTTTCCATAGAACGTCATTTGTTAAATCAACCCTTCTGTTCAGCAGCTAAATGAAAGTACTCACAAGCTGGAGTTTGAAATAGTTTATGAAGTCGAAGACATGTTTTAGAAAACAGTTCGTTTGGACTTTGACTTTTAAAATTCATTTTTTGAAAAGAACTGAAAAGTATGCTAGTTGTTGCCTTTAACAGAAAAACATACCCTGCTGTGCTGCTTCATGAGCGTATATGCAAATATTTGCATGATCTGAAATAATTGGATAAAGTAGGACAGAAAGCCAAAAAAGAAATTAGCAATGGGTGGTGCTTTGTTTTGATGATCCTCTTGTCGCTCACAGTTTCAGCGTCTCTCCTGGATTTGGTTGGAGTCATATGAAGTAGTTCATATGCATGGGAAGCTGGGAAGAGTCAACGTGGTTGCACAAAAAGGAGCAAGCACGCTTTGCTTAGAAGTGATAGGGACAGTACGCTAAATCTGACAGCACTACACTTAATTAGTCAGGAAAAGAAGTGGTGTTTAGTTTCACGTGGAACTTTTTCAAGGGATTCCTTGCGTGGTACCAACAGTTTTGGACTTCAGATTATTTAGGGCTTAATCTGCTGCTTAATGTTCTCTGTTAAGAGAGTGGGGCAGGAGGAGGAGTGTGAAGTGGTGTTCTGTAGTGAGTTTTTTCTGGTTTTTGTCTGTTGGGGTTTTTTTTTTTTTGCCAAAGCAATGGAAAACATGATTTCTTAAAATGATACAGAGAATATAGAAGATCAGCCATTAAGTCTTCAGTTACAGGAGAGTGATAGGTTGTGACAGAAAAACACCTAAAAATATGACAATGTGAGTATTGAGCCCCATGGTTTCTCTTTGGCCCATTTCTTCAAGTCTTCAGCTGTATATACTAAACTTAACGTTATTTTTATGTAACTTGTTTATGTTCTGTAATTTGGCCTTTAAAGGGACACTCTCAGCTCCTCTCAGGTTTGCTTTAATGATGATGTATGTAGAATCACGTAACAATTAAACTCCATCTTTCTCCACACAAGCACTTGCTGTAGCTTGACAGCGAATGCAGAAGTAGCTTACGCAATGCCACTGAAATGTGTTGGATAAATTTGAATAGCTGACTTCAGGTCTAGTATGACCATTATTGTTGTGGAGTCTGTAAATGTATCTGTGTAGATTTTTCACTTCCCTGCTCTGTGAAGAAGTGATTGCAAAACTAGATACAGCATGTGAACCCTTTCAGGAGTACCATGTGAATCTACTAATATGCTTTTAGATGCAGATTATTTCAGTTACTTACCTTTTCTAAAGTCAAGACTGTGTTCCAGATTCATTTCTATTTCTTCTTTATCCTTGCTGCATGCCTCTGTCCCTCGCCTGTCAGCTGGCACTCGAGTACTAGCTGCCCGACACAGTACTAAATTTCATGTTGATGTTATCTGGTTTGGTGGTTTTTTTAAGCTAGTTCTTCTCTAAAGCTGATTGTTTCTCACTACTTTTAGTATTCCAGGCATCTCTGTTTCAATTTTATGCTTTAATATTATGTACTGGCCTTCTTTCAGAACGTCAGTCCGAGTTGCCAACACAGAGCAAGGCCAGCTTCCCCAGCATTCTCAGCGATCCTGACCCAGATTCTTCCAACTCCGGTTTTGACAGCTCTGTTGCCTCCCAGATCACAGAAGCCTTAGTGAGTGGACCAAAACCTCCTATAGAAAGTATGTGCATTTTCACATCTTTGTTTCTGTAACTCATGACATGCTATGTTGTTATACTTCTCCAGATGAAATGTAATGTAATTCAGAAGTATTTTCAAGGTATGAAATAGGAATGAAGATGAATGAAACAGTGCAAAACTGTGTCAGGCTGTCTCCAGATCAGACTCCATAGTGTTCACATTTCCAGACTTTTAAAAATCTGGAATCTGTCTTCAGACTGTTACCTGTGTCATCTGTTGGCTGAAATACTGGGTTTGATGCCCCTCAGATCTTAGTAAACTACACCAAGATCTGCATTGACTGTAAGTCCTTAAGGAAGCAGTTACTGTGGAAGGAAAAAAGACAATGGTAGAATCAATAACAGTAACACGAATCAAGAGGAAAAACAGGCTGATGTAACAGCATCACTAAAAATTGGGAATGATGTTTATCTGGGAGGCAAATAAGATCGTAGTGCTTTTCTCAGTGTTACAATAGCTTAAAGAAATGAGGGCTTCAGGGGTTTTCTTTTTGTAGTGATGGAAAAGTGAATACCCGAAGCTTAAAAAATGTTTCACATTGTTGCCTTTTTAGGTCACTTTCGACCAGAGTTTATTCGACCACCGCCTCCACTCCATATATGTGAGGATGAATTGGCATGGTTAAATCCAATAGAGCCAGATCACACAATTCAGTGGGATAAGTCAATGTGTGTGAAGAACAGCACTGGAGTTGAGATAAAAAGAATCATGGCAAAAGCTTTTAAAAGTCCCTTGACTTCCCCGCAGCAAACACAGGTAAGTATCATGCACTTTTCTGTTTAAATTGATTTTCTAACAAGCTGTCTGTTAACTTGTGTATTTTGGATCACTTTAATCAATCTCTGTTTGGATTCAGGAAACTCCAAGTACTTTAAATTGTCAAAACCCAAGAGTTTTGACTTGGGTTTGTATGAATAAGGAAGAAATCTTTAAACTTCATAGCATTGACTGGACATAGTTACAGATGATCAATAAGTGGCACCAATATTTTTCTGCATGGAAAAATCTTCCTATAACAAAGTTGTTCATGCTTCTGTGGAAGCTTTTGATAAATAATTATTTCAGAAATGCCAACACCATTTTTTTTTTCCTCAATTTGGTAGTATTACCTCTGATTTTAGCCAGCTTTTTTGATAATCATTATGCTAGCACTATAAAATATCCTTTATTTGCAGAACTTTTTCTGACAACAGTGAACTTGAAATTGAGGTTTCTTTCTGCTGGACAAGAAACTAAAGGCAGTTGAAACCTTTCATGTTTTTTTTTCCTCCCTTTCTTGCCACCCACTCATGAAAGACTACTAAATGCCTTGTTAAAGGCTTTATGGGCACAGTTGTCTTTACATAGAAATTTTAAAGTATACCTCTACTGTCTTTCTATAGAGATGCCTAAATCTAAAGGATTATCATTCTCCTGTAGCTTGGATATATTATAGCAGTTTCTTCAAGCAGTAATGTGAATAGTTAAGACAAAAAATAACCCTAAGTCTTTTTTTTCCTTACAGCTCCTTGGAGAACTGGAAAAGGACCCCAAGCTTGTTTACCATATTGGTCTCACTCCTGCCAAACTGCCAGACCTGGTTGAAAACAATCCTTTAGTAGCTATAGAAATGTTGCTGAAACTGATGCAGTCTAGTCAGATAACAGAGTATTTTTCTGTCTTGGTCAACATGGACATGTCCTTACATTCAATGGAAGTTGTAAATCGGTGAGTACTACCTCAAATCTAAGAAGGTTTAAGTATGTAAAATAAATAACGGAACATTTTTTAACTGATTGTGAGGCTGGCCACGGGGCTGTATTTGGATGCATTCCAAAGACTACCAAAAATAACAGGAGTTGACAAAATGACTAGTCAGATTACAGCGAAGGAAGAGAGTATCAAACTATCATTCCCTTCTCAATTTCTCTATGCTGTTTGTGTGGTTTTTGGTTTTTCTAATACTCTTCTATTATTAAGACTTAAACTTAGTGTGCTCTGATTAATCCTGCAGAGGAAGAGAGTGCTATGGATTTGTAGCTTTCTATGACTACTGGACTGTCTAAGTTCGTTTCTTTCATAACGGCTTTACTTGCTTTTCATGTAGTTCCTTATTGGTGGTGCCTCTAGTTGCAGAGAAAAACTCTTATTTTAGTCCAGATTAAATTTGTAAAGTTAGCTGTGGGTTGGTAATGAAGAATTGAACCTCTCAAACATCTTCAGTGCTAAGTTCAGAGAAAGCTGCCAATTTTTCCAGTCCCTTTTTACAGCAGTGCTATTTTAAGATATTATTGTAATGTTAACAGCTTCCTATTAGCAGCAGCAAACCTGCAACTTAACAGGAAAAAAATCCACAATTTCCCAGCAGAAAAATGTGATGGTGGAGACATATATATTACATTTTCTATTAATTATTTATAATTTTATATAATAATTAAATATTTTCTAATTTTATTAAAATTAATATCATTTTATATCAATCATGTATAACATACCATATTGGGTATGGTAAAAAGCACATTTCTTGCGCAGGTGCTATGCTAGTTAATCTTTCAGTCCCTGCTCCAAGAATGGAGAGGCTTATTCAAAGAAAACACTGTTGCTCTTTAACATCAGCAAAGTGCTTCTACTCTGAAAAGAATGGGGAAATACATACTGTGTTGTGGATAACTTCAACTGGAGTTGACAATTACTAGAAAATGCTTTTATCAAACTGTTTGATATGTTCAGCTCAAAACAGTATTTAAAATAGGTATCACTTAACAGAGTCTGTCACTATAATATGTCTAAACTTTTATTCAGACATCAGGTTCCTGGTTAATGTAGAAATTTCACTAGCAAGTACATCCTGTGTCCTGCGAAGCTGTAAATTTAGTTACTGACTTGCAAAATGACCCGTTACTGGATGTGTATGGTTTTGTCACTGTGATGACTGTCACTCTAATAGGTCACAATCCAGTCATTCCCGATGAAGAACTCTTGTTCTTTTCGCATATCTAAAAATTAGCCTCATCTCTAGCTTCTGTCTTCTCTTTCAACTGAGGTAGCAATTGTGTTAGGACATCTGGAAATGTTAATTTTGATCCTTCTTGAGATATGCTTGTGTGGAAGATAGACTACAGTGGGACAAAGGGCACTTACTGTGAGAATCCTCGAACAAAAAGTTATTGCCACAAAATTAATCTGCTTAAATGCAACTTGCATTCTTGATGCAGCTTAAGTGAACAAAAGGTGGTATTGTTAAATGGCCATCCTGCTTTATGTTCATGCCCTGTCTTCATTGGGAATAACTCCTGCACATAGGTACGACCCATTTTCTTAACAGAATGCTAGCCCCTTCAATGGGAAGACTTCTCGGACAGCTAATCCCTACAGACTACAAAAGTACATCTCTCCCACTTACGGTTTTCCATTTCTTGGAAGTTATTGAATGTGAACTACCAAATCAGCCTTGTTCAGCAATCCCTTTGCAGCAGAGTTGTATTGTACCTTAAATATCATTTGAAGAAAGAAACATTTTATTTCTGAAATAAATCCCTCCCTACTGGTACAGGCGGACAGCAGTTACTGCCCTGAAGTTGGGCTCATGATCATGACATGGAGAAATAGTGGTAAGAAAAGAGCTTTTACTCCTGTCCAGGATAGGTACGCTACCAGTCAGGCATGCTGGTCCTCCCACAGCATAACTACCATAGGAACAACTTTTCTCAAACTCCAAAATGACTATTAGTGCAAACAGGGAGACACTGATTTTTTTTTTTTTATTTAAGTGAAATAAAACAAAAACTTGAAATTGAAATGTTTAAAACATGCACTGTTTTCCCTATTGCCCCCTTCCTTTCACTACTCAAGATGGGACTGTGATTAGAGTTCCTTTGGTCAAATTCTGTTGTAACTTTATGGCAGTTCTACATTTAGGGTATGTTGTTATCTAAAACTTGAGAGCTATATTGCTTTTTCATGTAAGAAACAGTGGCAGCTCAAATACTTTGGTAGACAGTATTAAACCACAAATAGGTGTGCTTTGCTGTTAACCTTTAAAAATACACTAATACCTTTTTTGATGCAATAGTTCTCCAATTCTTCTGTAGTAAGAAGCTTCTGAGATCATCATGCATCATTAATCTCTAGTTAACATTTTCATCTAGATTCAGAACCTGAAATGCAAATATGAATAAGAAAAATTGTATTGCCGTGCTTATTGCAGAAAAATCTTGGTACTTGGACAGCTTGGGGGCTTCATCGTAAATTGGAAACGAGTATCATTGACTCATTTGTGTAATACGGTAAATGTTTGTAGGTATGTTATATGCTAGAAACCAATCTAACTAAGCTTCTGTACTGTGTCAGAGTTTAAACAACTATTGGACTCTTCATTAAGACATTTAAAATGTTTAGAAATATGTCTGTGAAAACTGTCAGAAATCAGCTCTGTATGACACAACTGGGAATAAACTAATATCACAGGTCTAACTCATCTGTTTTGCAATGGAATCACTAGATTTATGGCTTCATAAACTACTGGATATTTTTAATTTGAACAGGCTTACTACTGCAGTTGATCTCCCGCCTGAATTTATTCATCTTTATATCTCCAACTGTATCTCCACCTGTGAACAGATTAAAGACAAATATATGCAGGTGAGCACTTTAGTAAATTGGTTGGAAAAAAGGGTCCCATATATTGCTCTGGGTAATATGTGCCAAGATTTTATAAGGCTGATAGCATTAAGTTACTCTGTCTTACTGCTTCTTTATTTCAAAGGCACATTTTTTTCCCTAACACACTATGCAGTTCTTTATAGTCTTTAACAGATGTTTCTTCACCTTTTTATGAGACTTCACAGGTAATTACTGTTCCCTGTTTTTCTGTAGACAGAACACACTTCTCCCTGGCAAAACTGCAGTTTTATGTGACTCAGGTCCTTACGTGCAAAAGGCTTATCTGTCACTCAGTGTGCCTTTTCTTCACCCCCAGTATTAGTTGTTTGCTTTCTGCTTAGTTTTAAGCTTCAAGTTTCTGTTCTGTATAAGTGTGCCTAGACCTCTGAGGTGATGTCACAAAACTCACGTGGAAGTCTTGGCTTTCAATCATGACTATTACTAACCTACAACAGCTTGCAGACCTTCTCAAAGACCTAAAAACCTTCTCTTTTCTGTCTTCCTAACACCATACTCTCTGCTTCCCAAGCCTGTCATACTTGCTCAGTACCAGCATGCAAGTTGTAGCCGCTTCAAGGATCTTTCCCCCCGGGGAGGTTTCCACACCTTTGGCACGCAAGGTTGTCTACATGCTGTGCGAGGTACTTCCTTCTATCCTAAACCGATCTGGTGGTTTCACCAAGTGCCCAGCAGAACTTGTTTTCTTGGATACGTCATTGGTGAAAAACAGTTCCATGCTCAGTTTACCCAAGGCTTTATGAATCTTAACCAAGTCCTGCCTCAGCTTTTTCCTCTCCATACTGAAGGATTGCAGCTTCTTTAGTCTCTTGCAACAAGGCAGCTGTTCCTTTCCCTTAAGCTTTTTTGGTGTCCATATCTAGTGCCTTCTCTAGCTCTACTATATCCTTAAGCTGCAGAGAAGAAAATTGCGTGCAGTACACAGGATATGGGTGCAATGTGGTCTTAGATAGCGGCAAACCCCCCTCTGTCTTGTTCTCAGTACCCTTCCAGATGATGACTAATCATTTGTTATCTTTTGGTGGCTGCTGATGCTTCTCTGCTTTGGGACTCTACCAAATATACATGGGTGGCTTGATCTGTGACCTGCTGAATAGCTGTGCCTATTACATTTAGTAGCAGAGTAGGAAAATAGCAGCAGAGCTGGGCTGCAGCTGAGAATATGCCCGCAGAGTGGGACACTGTGCTCAGAGGGGCTGCTGAGAGCATATAGCAGCTGTGCTTCAGGCACACTGGGGACAAAAAAAAGAACAGAGGGTCAAGGAACACACACTGTTCACCAAGTGGCATGTGAAGCTTGTGAGATCTAGCATTTGTTAATACTGCGTATGAGGCCTCATAGCAACTGAGACACAAGATGTTTTGTTTGAAAAGCACAGTACAAAACCAATCCTATTGGAAGTGAAAGAGGCACGATCCTCCGAGATTGGGAGTCAGCCAGCATCTTGCATTTGCACTTTTGTTCCGAATTGCATGTTTCTCAATTATTAAAGTTACTCTTGTAACTCATTTGTGTTGTGCAGTGAAGGAAATAACTTCCTCGGTTTCTGAATTCTCTTGGTACAGGTAGCAAAATTTTGCAGTAGTAAGATCAGTTCCTGTAAAAATAGTTGATAGCTTACTTTCAGTGTCAAATAATCTAAAATACTTTGGACACTTAATCTATCAACTCCTCTCAGTTCTGTCTGATAAACATAGTTCATGTATATAGGAAGATTTGGGTTGACTTCTTTGTCACAATGCAAAGTATGAGACCACTCTAATGATAAAGTAAGATCTGCTTTTGTCCTTGAGGAAGAATGTACTCTGTATAAAGCAGATGGTTAGTGACTGGATCTGCGTATGACAAATTGTAGGTGCCAGTTCCTAGGTTTCCACTTTCCAACTCCCAGCGTGCCCTGCACGGTGTCACCTAAGCAGCCCTTAGGAAGGAGGAACGTTTCCGAGATCCCACCTTTTCACTGGATTGGGTGGGAAATCGCAGCTCGCAGCCATAAGCTCTGAGGCATGCTCTTGTCCCTTGTACTGTTGTTCCTTCTAAGACAGAGCAAGAGGGTCATGTGCTAATTCAGTGACAGCGCGCTTCCCACAATGCAAGTCTGGGATCAGTTCTGCTGCTCTCACTTCCTAGCTGGAGTGCCCCAGCTGGACTGGGGAATTACGAGATGTGAAGCTTGTTCACTTTTCTTTATGGTGTTATTGTAGAAAATTAGACTAAGGAAGACCCTAGTGATGACATCATCTTAAGCTGTGATCCCTTCTCTCTGACTTTATTCAGAGATTACATAATAAAGAAATTTAAGTACAGTGCAGAGGTAGATCTGGTGCTTCATTTGTGCATGGGATTAATCTTGAGAAAGCTCCTATATCCAGAAGTACAGTACTAGAAAGCAGAGGAGTCCAATTTTTAAATACAGTAGTAGTATGGGAGATGGAAGAGTAGGGGCAGCACGTACAAAGCTTGGGAACAAGGCTACTGCTGAAGCTAAATTGCTCCTCAGTTGTACTGCTGAGGGCCGACAGTCCTTTATCTGACTTGGTTGCAAACATTTATTTGGATTATGAAACCATATGTCTTCTGTTTCAGAACCGCCTGGTACGTCTTGTTTGTGTCTTTCTTCAGTCTTTAATCAGAAACAAAATTATTAATGTACAGGACTTGTTTATAGAAGTGCAAGCATTCTGTATTGAGTTCAGTCGGATACGAGAAGCAGCTGGCCTCTTCAGATTGCTGAAGACACTAGACACTGGGGAAAATCCATCGGAGACAAAAACATCAAAATAAAACCACCGTGTCACTGGCAAGAGAAAAAAAAAAACACCACCACCCTGCCAGTGTTCTATGCCAATTAATTGTATATTTTAAACTTAAATCACTGGATTAATGATGTAATACACTATAAATAGCATTTTATGCATTTACACAATAAATAATGCTTTTTCTGATACACACGCTTGAGTTTTTCAAATGTGTTAGGCCTAACACATTTCACATTATTTTTGACTATGGATTAAACTCTGTATGTCATATGCTCTTAATTCCAGAGAGGATGTAAAAGACACTTGCCATTTCACAGCAAATTTAAGTATTAGTCTGGCACTCGGTTTGTGTCCAAAACAGTTTGCGCAAAATATAGTTGACTTGTATCTAGGTAAGTATCTTCAGTTCCTGTTTGCTCTTTCTTTACTGTGTAAGACCTTCTGGAAGCTGGATACTTCTAATGCTGGATGCTGTTTTCAGTGAGTAAGGGAAGTCTGTCTTGAGGTCTGGAAAAACCTCAAGGCTTATCTTCATGTCAGAAATGAAGTGCTGGGTGCTGTAGGCTCAGAGCAGTGCCCTCTCTGTTCAAGATCACTGAATCTTTCTAGACCACTGGCCTCATACCATCAGTAGTTGAGTACCACACCTATTTCGTGCTTGTAAGAATGTTTCACTGAGGAAAGATGGTCCGGTCCCATTTCTTCCATAAAAATCCAAGGCATGAGCCTGTTCTCACTTCAAAACTTGCATAGGCAGTTGCTCTGTGGCTACCGAAATTAAAGTAGCCTCTTCCTTCTAAAGCATATAGTAAGAGCACCATTCAGGTGTTAGATGCCAGGTGTTGGGGAAACTGGGGAAGGAGTCTGCTCAAGTATTATTTTAAGCTGATGGTAAAATAGCTGCTGTTATTTAAGCCCTGAGACTGAAAAAGAAAAGAACTTGAAAAGCTAGCTTGTTCTAATCCAATGCTGAGGGACAAATGAAAGCTGTTTTAAATCTCCATCTGCTTCTCAAATTTTCATGAAGTGCAAGATCAATAATGCAAGGTCAAGACTGACTTTTGGCTTTGTCCGAGTAATTTAAGTTGCTAAATTGCTTGGATTGAAAATCCCATAGATCTCTCATCTCATGCAGCATAATCTTTCGGTAAGAAGTCCTGTGGCAAGTGTTCTCTAGTCATTAGGGGTTAGACTTACATAGCGTCCCCAAGTTAAGATGTATTAAGCCAACTAAAGCAGCATTTTTTAAGCTACAGCATTTAAGGTCTGTTCCGATTAGAATCATAGAATGGTTTGGGTTGGAAGGGACCTTTAAAGGCCATCTAGTCCAACCCCCCCTGCAATAAGCAGGGACATCCTCAACGAGATCAGGTTGCCCAGAGCCCCATCCAGCCTGACCTTGAATGTTTCCAGGGATGGGGCTTCTACCACCTCTCTGGGCAACCTGTGCCAGTCCTTCACCACCCTCATATTGTGAAAAACTTCTTCCTTATGTCTAGTCTAAATCTCCCCTCCTTTAGTTTAAAACCATGACCCCTTGTCCTGTCACAGCAGGCCCTGCTAAAAAGTTTTCTCCCCATCTTTCCTATAAGCCCGCTTTAAGTACTGAAAGGCCGCAATAAGGTGTCCCCGGAGCCTTCTCTTCTCCAGGCTGAACAACCCCAGCTCTCTCAGCCTGTCTTCACAGGAGAGGTGCTCCAGCCCTCTGATCGTTTTTGTGGCCCTCCTCTGGACCCACTCCAGCAGGTCCATGTCTGTCTTGTGCTGAGGACCCCAGACTGGAGGCAGTACTCCAGGTGGGGTCTCACCAGAGCAGAGCAGAGGGGCAGAATCACCTCCCTCGACCTGCTGGCCACGCTTCTTTTGATGCAGCCCAGGATATGGTTGGCTTTCTGGGCTGCGAGCGCACATTGCTGGCTCATGTCCAGCTTTTCATCCACCAGCACCCCCAAGTCCTTCTCAGCAGGGCTGCTCTCAATCCCTTCATCCCCCAGCCTGTATTGATATTGGGGGTTGCTCCGACCCATGTGCAGGACCTTGCATTTGTCCTTGTTGAACCTCATGAGGTTCACCCAGGCCCACCTCTCGAGCTTGTCCAGGTCCCTCTGGATGGCATCCCGTCCCTCAGGCGTGTCCACCGCACCACTCAGCTTGGTGTCATCTGCAAACTTGCTGAGGGTGCACTTAATTCCACTGTCAATGTCATTGATGAAGATATTATTAAAGAGTACTGGTCCCAGTACGGAGCCCTGAGGGACACCACTTGTCACCGATCTCCATCCGGGCATTGAGCCATTGACCACTATTCTAGACACTCCTTCTAAAACCCAAGATATTTGCTATAAGTCACTGTTAGCAGCAATAGTTAACGTTAGCTTGTGCTTTACACTTGTATCTTAATGCTTTACTAAAGTTGAAGTACCATTTGACTATATCTTTTATGTACTAGTACCCCTCTTCAAAAACATGTTTAAAAAACTATATAGATTTTAGGCTTTTGTTTGGAATTTAGTACTTAAAGTAATAGGCTCCATCAGAAAACTGATTTCTACTGCTTCAAGGCACTGCAATCAACCTCATGATTTACAGACTTAAAAGAATTTAAGCCTTGCTAAAAAAAAAAAAAGTTGCTACTGTGATACTATAGCAAAAGCCTAGCTGTTCTGCTTCTTCACAGTATTTGCTTGAGTTGTACTGTACTTGGATTTGTCCTGTAACTAAAAAAATGATCAGTTATCAAGGAAGTCTTAGGATTTTATCATAGGCACTTCTCTAATATGTTCCTGTACTTGGGAAATAGGCGCAGCCCATTAATTTCAGAGCCCTGTGCATTGATGAAAACAAACTTGTTACTGAATTTGCTGTATGCTTCTGCATTGTTGGCTTGTTAGGAGGGAAGGTGAGCCATGCTTTCCCAAATTTCCCACATTCCCTAGCGTAGTGTTCATGTGGCAAGGTTGGGGGAGGAAGCATTGCAGTGCAGCCTCTCTGACTCCAACAGACCCACCCCAGGGCATGGCTGAGCTGTAATAACACTCAAGCAGTCCATACCCCAAGAACTGCAGCCCCTGGGAGGGAGCCCATAATGGAGCAGGGAACAGCAGAGACCAAATGTTACAGACCGACCATGACCCTCCTTCCCCTGCCACTGCTCAGGGAAGGGAAGGGTAGAGGAAGCAGGAGGTAAAGGAGTGAAGAGGGGGGGGGAAAGGTGGTTTTAATTTTGTCCTTGTTTCTCACTACCCTACTCTATTTTTTAATGGCAATAAATTAAGACTTGATGAAGATTAATTTGTTTTGACTGTGATAGCTGGTAACTGTTGATCTTGACCCATGAGGTTTTTCCATCTTCTGCCCCTGTCCTGCTGAGGAGAAGAACTGAGAGCCAGCCCAGGTTAACCCACCACACCCAGGTAGTGGTTACATGGGGGGGAAAACTCCACAACATGCAGAAAGGATCTGAACTACTGCAGATAATACTCCCTTAGTTACCCAGCATGAAGTTTGGTTTGTTTTGTGCTATGCTAGTGAGTGTCTCAGATCCATTTATGTAAGCGTAGCAAAGAAAACAAACCCCTCAAACTTCTCAGACATGTTGCTTTTTAAAAGGTCTGTGTAATTTATTATGGAATTTGAGCTTTTAGTCATTAAGTTACAACAACAATGCATAACTTGACATTCTTACAGTTGTACATACACAATGGAAAAGACACAGCCCAGTGCTTAATCCAAACAATGCAACCAAGTTAGTACAAGGTTACCATAAAAGAGTTGATTATGAATAGTTGACACACTAGCAAGTTCAAATGGTTCTCTGCAGTTATGTTTATAGTAGAAGTAACTGGATTCAAAGTTTTGGACTTAAGCTTTGGACTAAAACAACAATGGAAACTCAAATTATTTTGCTCTTCTGAATTAAGGATATGCTCATTCAAGAATGCAGTATCATTACCATGTTTCAGATGGTGAAAAGTAGCTTCAGGTCCAATGGACACATAGTGGACATTTTCCAGGCAATGCATTCTTCACACAAACACATGCAATTATAGAGACATTCTACTTTTTAAACTTTCTCAAATCAAGTTTTGCAATACAGTAGGATTATCTGAGGAGGGAGATCAGGACCCATACTGAACAAAGCCAAAAGCCTTCAGCTTGTTTTGTGCATGTTTAATCTACAATTCCAATTCCCAAATCTTCACATATCACCTATAAGAGAAAAGAACACATCTAGTAAAGATCAGTCTCAAGGACAGAAGACATGTTACAATTTTTACAGCCATTCTGGTAAAAAAAAAATGCTGCTGCCATCTTCTATTTCAGGTATTGTAATTCACCCCGGCCCTATTATAAAGCTGCATCTCTTCATCTTACGCAAGGGAAGAGTCTTGCTCTTGCCCCCAACTCCTCATCCCCTTAGTCCAGCTCTAAAACTCAGTCAGTTGCACAGTAAGGATATTCAGTTTCCTAGCTTGTCAAAATACAGCTTTGATAGATTTAATTTTCTGCCACTTAAGCTGAATTAGTTTATCACATGCTCTTAATGTGAGACAGAGCAAAATAAATAGAGCAGAAAAGGAAACCAGAAAGGACCACTCTCTCTCCCTCCTTGTAACAGCAAGCTATTAAATTGGTCCATGCCATTGTGCAAAGTCTCACCCAGCCTGGTGGCTGAAGGGGGACACAGAAGAGAAGGGTCTCTCGTCAAGCTGCCAACACAATGTCATTCACCCAGCAGCCAACACCAAGAACTCCATTCCTTCCAGGTTAACCCAACGAGATACTGCCAGCTGACTCCTCTACTAGATTTCAGTATGTTCTTATTGATCTCAGTATCCTTGTCCAGCACAGAAACACTGCATTCAATGCCAAGTGCTGAAAATCAAACTGATGAAAGCTACACATGCAACCTCTCCACTCTACAAGAACAACCCCAAAATCCCAACAAAACCCAGCAACAACAAAAAACACCACAAAAGCAAACAGACCCCCCAAACACCCACCTAACCATCATCACAATATCATCATTACTGGCTTGATTCAGGTTGCTAAGGGCTCTGGTAAAACTGGGAACTCTTGCTCAACAAACACTTAGCATATTGATGTGCAACAAAAACATATCTTTATTACACACTGTGGCAACAACTGAAAAAGTAAAAAAAAAGTCTTTCCGTGTTAGACAAAGTTGTTGCAATGGTGTTTCTCCATGCCAGTTACACCCTGGCACAGGACTGGAATTCCCAAAGTGTAACAGCCCAGCTTTGGCAGGAATATACCAGTGCCCAATTTATTAAGTCGGCATGGATTAAAAGCATTCTCACTGTAGTTAAATTATCCTACAACTCCTCTGGCATACTTCCAGAATCTAGTACTAATTACTGGCAACAGGTTACTGGACTATACTCACATACTGGGGGGGGGGGGGGGGGGGGGGGGGGGGGGGCGGGGGGGGGGCGGGGGGGGGGGGGGGGGGGGGGGGGGGGGGGGGGTGGGGGGGTGAGGGGCAGGGAGAAGGCATCACTGCTATCTAATCAAACTTCCCTAGTACATGCAAAGACTCTTCTCCAAGCATTGCTTAGAGCCAAAGAAGAATCCAGTCTAGGGGTAGTTAGTAAACGAAAATGCAAATTTTCTAGTTAAATTGGTACTGCAGGTAATTAAACTCACTATTAACATGCATTTAGATCTGAAATAGCAAGCAAAAGTGAACCGTAGACATCAAGTCTGAAAGCTGAAGCTAGTTTAAACAGTTATTTACTATCAAATTTCTTTTCCAATTTGGCATTTGTAGACTATTATTAATAAACTAAAGTTTCTGAACAAAGAGGGGCCTCTAGTTTTTACTTTAAACACCAATCCATTTTGACATGATCATAGCTCCTTTTTAAAATCACTTGACATTTACAAATTTTCTCCCTAACAGTAACATCAGAACTAAACGAAGCCATACCCATGAACATGATACTAACAAAACCGATTCTACAACAATAACATCCCCTAGTCCTGCTAGGGATTTTCCCCAAGCGATTTATTCAACATCACCATTGGGGGGCTGTCCACTTCACACGGGCACTGTGCTTTAGCTCGGTATAATCGCACCGCATGAATGCCGCCAGTAAAAAACCCTCTGCCCGACTACAGTAAAATTTGACTACGGGACAGAGGTCTCCGAGGCAAGTTCCTGCATGTTTTATGAAAAATGTGCAGCTAGGAAGAGAGATGAGGGCAAGGAGGAGAGAAGGAACCCACAACACATACAGCATCAGCTCCCACATTAGGCAGGACATAGCCTAAGCGGAAGAGGCAGATTCAAGATTCTCCAAATGGTAGGAAAGGGAGTCACAAGGCACCTATCATGCAAAAACATTCATAGCAGGGAAAAGACTCATTAGTTCTGACCTTCATATAAACTTTTGATAGTTAACATGCTAGAAACTAGAAACACCAGTTTGATCCAATACAGTAGGTCCAGTTCGAAGTCTGGGAACCTGTATTTACCTATAGCTGCTTATGCCCCTTTACTCTAAAAGTAATCAATTTGAGTTACAACAGTAGATGATAAGCTTCATGTTTCTAATCCTCTCTTGCTACTTTTTAAGCTCCATAAGTTGTCTCTTTCCTGTCCTGTATTTTTTAACCTACTGCTCTCGTTTTGCTAATGCACATCAGCTTTTTGACTGAGGTCAGACTAATGATTCGCTTCGGAAGATTTTTGTCATCGTGCTTCCAAGGAGAGCAAACTGCTTGCTGGAGGCACTGCAATTCGGCCTTTTATTGTCATCATTCCTCAGCAGCACAGCCGGCCTTACAGGACCCAACTATATTGAAGATTAACTATGTGCAAACCAACTCAACTGAAACTGTAACTGCTCTTGTGAAAGGCTGAAACGAATCAGGTGTAGTACCAGCATTAGAAACATACTCCAGGAATCTTCATACTCTGTTTTTCTAGTCAGTAGTATTACTTACACTTCAGATTTTATAAGCACACTTTTCAATTCGCAGGTTCTTTAGCTTTTCTTCCAGCTTTCTGCCAGATCTCAGCTTTGATTCTGAAGAAAAGCTTTTGGTTTTACAGGTATTACATAAAAGCAGAAGTACTTACCACATTTCTCCCCTCCAGCATGAATATTGCGCTGCAGGTATCAGCAAGACACAATCCACAGACTGACAAGACTTCTCTTGATAACGCCTTTTGGTTCCTCCTTGAGCTAGAGTTTAAACCCTCTCAACATTTACTACATCAATGTTCAGTTTTGTGTTAAGGAAGAGGGAGAAGACTTAGATTTTAATATTGAAGAGACAGTTAAAAAGGCAGTTCTGTAAATGTTGATAAGCTTCTTTTGGAGACGTAAATGTCCCTATACATTGTTTGGTTTAGTTGTGGGTTGGTTTTTTATTTGTTCAGTTTTGGAGATGGTCGGTCAGTCATATTCCATTCTCATGTGCTTCTTGTAAGATAAAGGCATCACAAAAACTTGCACCTGCTGGTGACATCAGAACTACAACCTGACAATTTTCCAGTAAACCTAGAAGTTACACTCCTACAGGGAAGAGGCAGATTTTTTTTTTTTTTGAAGTAGGCATTAATAGGAATATTTTGAAGGAAATTTAGGGTGAAACATCTGCTCTGCAAAGTAGAAGTTCAGATTATATTTCCCCAGCTGAAACCTCTGTCATTTCTGGAACATTCATTCTAAAATTAAAAAAAGTTATTGCTTCTATTGAAGCTCAATGTAAGTTAGAAAAAGAATTGCATATTTCTTAAAAACATTCCAAATATACATTTTAAAACCAAAATGCACTCTAGAACATATGTCTAGTAAAAGACACTGTTTTATGCAACCTGTAGTAACAGCTTTACAAAAGAAAATTGAGGAATGTAGCATATTATACCATGACAATGCTAAAATCCTAAACAATTCACTTAACACTCTTAAGTAGTGTTTTAAATATACATTTCTTTACAAAACAGTTTAGCAATTCCTTATACCACTTACAGTATGTAAATATTTGAATAAGAGGTCATAATGGGAGGTGCCAGGGTTTATATTTACTCTCAGATGCTTCAGGTTTCTTAAGTGGTTTACTATAAGGCACAATACTGCTAATCTAACAGAAAGGAATAAAAGCTAATGGTAAACCCAGTCAGAACTCCTAATGTGGAATATCTAAGAGAAGAATTCCAGCATTTCTATGCAAAGGAAAAGAAAAACCAAAACAAAGCCAAACTTCGAAACAGTTTCAATTTGTATATAACAAAGTGGGACAGGATGGGAGCAGGAGTAAGAAGGAAGTAAATTCTTATAAATAGACTCATAAATATATTTTAGCCATAATTAGCCCTTTACCTCTGTTCTACTGAGTTTAAGATTGAAAGAGGTAACCAGTGTGCATATACCTAAATAAGTCTACATGCTCAGCACGTGAAGACCACCTAGCACAACCTATTACTGCCAAATTCAGTATAAAAAGCTAGCAAGATGGAGAAAGTCTCCCTTTCTCTCAGCATCCACTCCAAGTAGAACACATTACAAGATCAAATTAGTATTTGTTACGTGTAAGGAAAGTTGCAACTAGCAATTTTCTCCATCACAAAAAAGGATATGCAACATATCCGTCAAGTTCTTCAATTCCTTCAAGGTCAGATTATGTCTTTTCTAAGAATATCCATCTCCAATTACAACACATCAGAACATTTTAATCATTGCAGTCTTGTAAGTGTTCTCCATGTGTACATACTGAATGTAAATAGTGCATCCAAAATATTTATCCGTTAGACATTCTACATTGTTTTCACTGCCTAGTCTTCATCTTTTGTTACAGCCCTCTGGAACACAATGACATTGTAACAATGCTTACAGAAAAAGGGTTATTGCATCTTTTTTTTAGGATGAGACATCCAGAGGAGATTTTATAAAATCCTCCTGTGTACAAAATTCTTAGTTATTAGCCCTTTTGGAACACCAGCTAGAAAAGTTTGAAAGGTAAAATAATTTACATTGTTATTTTTTCCATTAACTAGACAAAAGTCCATACTAATTAAATAAAAAATAATAGTTTTTCAACAGTCTATTCAAGATATCTTCCATGAAGCAGTTCAGTGGGAATTTCCATTAGATAGATGTTCTCCATGCCGGTTATTACTGACATCCACATCTAGAAGCCAGGAATTAGAAGAAAAATTGTTTGTTGATTTACCATTTTAATACATTTTATCTGTTACATTAATCCAAATTCTGACAACAAATTTCATATTCATATATACCTAAGGTTCAAGATTCTCTGGGTAAGTAATCCTCCTAAGACACTGTTTGCATTCCCCCCCGCCCCCAAGACCAGTTTTCTCCAGCTCAATAGAATTCTCTCAAAATGTACCTGCTTGTATTTTTTGAACATCAGTAGTGAGTGACACCTCAGTCTGGTCCACACTGCAATACTAACACTACTACCACCACTTAGAGAATGGCATCTTCTAATGCAATGAATGGCATTAAGGATTGTCAAGTGATAAACTAAATTATTCCTTACCAAGTAATGCTGTGGTTTCACCTGCGTCCTCTTTTAAACTGGTACACTGCAATACAGATTCATTAGTGGAGGAAGCTGACAGTTCGCTTACTTCATTTCTGTCATCATCTTGTAAAGCAATACTCAGACTTCCGACTGAAACACTGCCACTTATTGATTCTGGTATTGGAACTTCAAGTACATCTTCAGGGTCCCCCTTCAAAATTAAATATATTTAACTGACACTTTTGTCTACCATTAGGCATCCACATTCCTCCATGTTACCACTTTGTAACCTCACCTTATTGGAAAAAAAAAGACCATTTTTTTGCCTATTATCTACGTGCTCACGGGTACAGTGTTGAGCAGCGTCTACTTTCAATGTTATTGTCTGACTGCAAAGAAACAAAGCCAAGCAAAAGAAAAGCCACTTTTTCAAAGCCACCTCAAAGCCACCCAAAGCCAAGAGCAGCAACAAGAGGAATCAACCCAGCCAGCCTTTTGGATGGAGTATTTCAACACTGTAGCAACAGTATTGCTGCAGTCTGGTTAGGAGCAGGCTCAGCACATACAAAGTCTTCACTGAGCAAACTTACTGATCCTTTTTGAGTTTGTGGAAGCCTGTTTTTCATGACAGTAGTTGGGCAAGCTTAAGACCTTTTTTACTGGGGAGAGCGAACATTTGACATCAGAACAAACTTCCCTCCTCCTCTACCTCCAGCCTAACTTTAAGTCTGTTCCAAAAATGCAAATATGCTGGCTTGTCACTTTGCAGGAACAAAACATCTGCAACACAGGCAAAGGAATTTATTTCACCTATTGTATAGCATGAGCTATTTCTGATCCATTCTGAAAGTTAATTAGAAGTCCTACATGCACAATTCTGTTCCTAAAATTAAACAGACTACCTTCACTAAGCCATTGCCATTGATACACTGACATCATTTATACATAAGCAAGTATACTGCAGTGCAAGTAGCTATATTCTGTGGGCTTCATAATGAGTATTTTTCCCCTCCTCAAACAATTAGCAAAGACCCATCTTAAGATTTAAGAAATTCTAGGCTGATTCTTTTTCTTTAGCACCAAAGCAGCATATTTTAAAATGTACTGAATTTTCATAAGCTATAGAACTGCTACAATTGAACACAAGTTAAGAGACATGTGATACTAATCTCCACATGTGTGGGCAGGGGGCATTAATGATTTTTGGTTTCCAAAACTTAGGCAGTTAAATAAGCACTGAAACTATGACATTCAACCATGCTCTACTAAATCAGTTAGACAAGCTGAACTGCAGTGCTGTTTCTCTTAAGAAATAGCATAATGCAGAACTAGACCACTGAAGTTCGCTCTTTACAAAAGAAAAGCCAGGTAATAGGACTTAGTGCCTTCCTTCTGCTTTGAGCCTGTAAGAATTTTGAAGCACCTGAAGTATTTGTTTTCCACAAAACTGAATTGAGCCTTCAGCCTCTCTGCAGAAGGTTCAGTAGGTTTGTATAATAAGGCTGCACATTCTTGTCTGCAGTTATGTCACTTGGCAGCTTCTTTCAGCAGTGTTCTTGCTTTGTTCTTCGCACTTTTTTCCCCTCACATCAGTAAAAAAATTCACACAATCACTCTACAAACTAGATTGAGCAACCTGGATCAGACTGAAAACTAAGCTATAAATATAAAAATACTGAATGATTTCCCACATTACTGCTTCAGTGGGACTTGAATGATTGATGCATAAGCAGGACACATTTCCCCCATTCCATTAGAAAGAAGAACTGGGCTTCTGTATTTTACGTATCCCTTTCACCCGCTTTCCAACATTCATTTGCCTAACAAGCAGAGGAGGTATTACTCCTCCTGGTTAGGCTTGGTATCAGTATCCTCTGCAACAGCATGAATTTAGGGAATAAAAGTGTTCTGAAGGTCCGGTATTTCAGTTTTCAGCCTATATACAAAAGGATAAGCCTTCTGCATATAACAAGTTACATCAACTCCTAGAATTGAAAATGGGCAAAAATAAGCTGCTAACATAACAATATTAAAGTAGTAATCGCTATTTCATATGACAAAGAGATTGCAACTCTTGGGTAAGTCTGACTTAATACACAGAAGTGCCACAATCTGGTGTATATATATTACATAACAAGAGCATTGTCACCTTTGACAAAACAAAAAGGTAATTCATAAAAGTCTTCCATAGATCTGCTAAGTCTCTGCAACAAAATAAGAGAAAAAGCTAGTCAAAACGCAGACCTAGTCATGAAGGAAGGTCCCTGAAACCAAGGAACACCCCTATTTTCTGAAGATCTTTGTAGATCAGTAGAAAAGAGGTACATTCATGCCTATGGCATATTAGTGGAACTCAAGACTATTTATCAACAGTGACCAAGTAACCTACCGCATGTGTCTTCATCTCTCTTTTCTGGTGCTGTCAGGAAGAAATGAGAGCACATCATTTTCTCTACTTAACCACTTCTGTGAATGTCTTTAGGGAGGTTCTAAGTACTGGCTCATTTACAGGGATAAAACACTGGGCATATGTGGAAGTACAAACACTCAAGACAGAAACCTGTAATTTCTTCCTTTGAAACCACAGTTCTCAACAAGATCAAATATATGCTCTAGATCTATTGAATTAAGTTATATTTTTGCAGCTTGGGCAAATCGCCTCATCTCTGCTTCAACTTCCTTACTATCATCAGCTAGAGACAGAAAAAAATTGGTTATCAGAGTATGCAGAGGATTCATAAGCTGCTCAATACACTGTTTAAGCTCTTGCCCATAAAATTCCCTTATTTTTCTGGTTCTCACTCAATTACTCTTGCATCTTTGCCCAGCTTCTTCAGTCTCATCAAGTAACAACTGTTCTTGCCTCCTGCACTGTACTTCTACCTTGAAGATTAAAGTAGGAGTGCAACATACCCAGTATCCCAAAGCTTTAATAACGTCTAGTTTACACATTGGACAAGTTCGGTGGTCCAAAAGCCAAGGGTCAATGCACGTTCTATGGAAGATGTGCCTAAAGAAAAGAAATGCTGTTTAGAACTTATCATGAAAGCCACACACTATTCCTTCAAATGATGTGCAAGTTACTACATTAAAAATAAACCCATCCCTGTATAACCTTGACAATTAGGTACTGCTTAATTACTAGGACAGACATAGTTCTGGAAGCATCTTCTTTCATGCTAGCTTTCTGAAACAAAAGATGTTACTAACCACAAGGACACCACAGAGTTACTAGTTCAACAGCGTACAGTTTAACTTAAAGCTCACTTCACTCCTACACTTCTCCCAGTTGCTCCTTTTTCCTGCATAGATATAAGTGCTATGTGGTCTCCCAGTGCCCTTCATCAGGTAACAGGCCATACGAACAGCAGAGCTTCAGCTCTGCCACCAGAGTTTCAGAAGAGTTTCCAGAAAGCTCATCACACATTTCTTAGGGAAAACATGCTAAAGAGGAAAGAATAACAATGGCAACTTACTTGCATGGCAGAATTCGGACAGTGTCTTTCAGTTTATAGTTCTCAATGCACACAGCACAGTTTTCCACATCAACATCTAAACCCTAAATATGACAACACATTTAAATGCATTACATCCATATGTCATTACAGAACAAGCTTTGTGTAATAGCTAGCTTCACAGAATGTAAACTGTATAAAGTAGTTTAGCAAATAAAAATATCTCCTTGGTTTAATTCAAGATTCTATCAAGAGGTGATTTGATCAAGTGATACCAAACACTAAAAGCAGCCAAACCTGGATTTTCTAATTTAAATAGCTATACACAGTACCTTAAGTAATTTGTTAAGTCTCAAACATTGGCTTTGCTCATGGGAGCACCATAAAATTTCAGTTTAAAATAAATATAAAATGAAGAAATTTTAAAAGACATCAGCACAGATGAAAGCGCACAATCTAATGTGTAACTGATGGTCCCAAAGACTTTCAAGTGCTTAAGAAGGAAGAGATTCCTGGGGTTGAATACTGCAAAGCCCTTCTTCCCCACTTTTTTCCTACCACATCCTAGCAGCTATCCCTTGGTAGCTAGAAGAGGAGAACTGAGATAGGCAGTTTGGGATGTTTTTAAAAACAACTCTCCAAGCTCACACCAGAGAGACAGTCAAAATGCAGTATTTCTCCACCTCAATTTGTTTCTTTCTAAGGGTTAAATATCTTTCCTAACAGGTCTTACTGTCTTCTTGAAGCCATGCTTATAGTTGCAGTGCAAATATGATGGATATCTCCAGAAGCAAGATAAATAATTCAATGTTAATTGGATTGTATAAAACATAAGTATTAGAAGAACAGTGGGCCAACTTCTTCCCTTTCATACCCCACAAAGTATTTTGTGTTTACTGCTTACTGAAGCACTTCAATTTCATTATCACAAACACTCAAATGAGTTAGTACTGCAAACAAACTTTCAAGTTCAAGGCAAGTTTTTCTCTCATTTGCATGCTAGCAATTTACATAATTAGTGCCTTAAATTCCCAAGTAAATCAAATTAAGACTTTTTTTTTTTTACATAAGCAAAGTTAAGACAAGTACTTATTCTAGAACAAATTTTTTATTCTGTACAAGAGGCAAAACCCAAGCACACCATATGTAGCACATACTCACATGAGTGTCCATTTTACAATAATCCCATAAGCTTCTCAGGAAAGATCTACATGATAGCAAATACACTTTTAAAATATTGACCTATTTTTAGTTAAATACCTCAACCCCAAGTGAAGGGATAATGAGAGACTGTACTGTGTCACAATAAGAGAAATACACTCATTTAAAAGGCTGAAAGGAAACATTTAAGGAAAAAACTGTACATTTACAGAGTAGACAGGACTATTTCCAGATAAATTTACATTAGTTCATGAAAGTGCCTCTGCATCAGTAAGTTACATAAATTTGCTGATAGTAGGCCAATTCAAATCAAATTAGAAGACATGATTTACCAAGCAGAAAAAACTCAATTTTAATAAAGATTTAACCTTCTCATTCTACTTTGCTTAACTAACATAGCATTCATAGTTGCAACCAGCATACTGTATAACAACTTAAATTTCCTCATTTTATTTATTTTAATCAAGGGTGTATCGATAGGAAGGAACTACCTGGTATTCTGCAAAAATCTCATAATACAAATCCTTTTTAGAGGTTTGTGGAACATCAACTTAAAAGCAGTTAACATCTTGTTGTTCTCACCATAGGTTTCATCATGACCCTTTTACATCCATTTCTTCCTATGCTGATGTTGTGCTTTGATACTGCTTTACACAAGTTTTGGTTCCATTCCATCTTTCTTGATCTCTGATCTCACCATTGTATGAACAGAAGTATGAATATCCCTCTGTTCACAGCTTGAAATAGATTACTTTTTGATGGAATTTAGAATATAATTAAAAATAACAAGTACGTTTTAAATGCTACTTAAACATGCTGAATGCATAAGAGGAAAAAAGGCAAGGTCAAAGAGAGTTTGGGTTTGTTTTTTTTAATTTCAACTCATTTACTAAACGAAGGACATTCTCTGTAGCATGTGACCTGAGCTGAACAGGTTCTGTTGAACCACAGCTTTTAAAAGTTCTTACACATAAGTGTCCTTTCTCACCTCAATTTTATTCATGGATAAAAAACCTAATCCTTGTTTTTCATCTCTGAGCAAATCAGTCCTTAAGTAAAAACTAATCAAATAAGACAAGGGCTGGGGAAAGAAATGCCTGTGTAGTAGCAGAAGTCTAGTCAGAAGCTAATTTAGCATCTAGGATCAGAGCTGCATGAAACTCTGGCTAAAATAATATTTTCTTTCAAAACCTTGGCTTTTTCTACTTCAGTTATTCTAATACAGCTATGAGTTTCAGCCATATGCTGTCAAAGCTAACTTTTTGAAAGCTGTTTTAATTTTTAGAATAGCTTTAATACATAGAAATGTACTTCTAAAAAATTTATGCTTCAAGTACATCTATACAGCTCCTTAATGTATTGTATGTTAAAAGATGAAACAAGTGTTTCATTTTTTCAAAGCTTTTTAGATTTCTAAGGCCTTCTGATCAATAAAAAGATGGATGTTCTTTTAAGAAAACAAAACGTTACATCAGCAGTAAGAACTGTGCAATCAATAGGTCCTAGGAAGTATTTTGCAATCCACTTGTTGATGTTTTCAAGTGCTGAAAAAGATATTAGTGTTTCCTCATCTTTACAGTACCAGCCCTGGAGTCTCCTGCAACACTCTGTGTAACCAGATATCATTTGCAAACAGCCTTACATTTCATAAGTAGTTCAAATTTGACTCTTCAATTGTACACTTGGCCTTCTAAGCAAAGGCCCTAAAATGAGCCTAAAATTGTAAGTCACACTGCAATTATGTTGTGAGAATTTTAGTTTAAATTCTATAAAGACATTGCAACAGTTTTTAAATCGTACAGCAATAACCAGAGCCACTGAATTACCTTTTCTCCACGTTTCACAGTATGCAGCTGAAGCTGGCTGATTGCTTTCTTGGTTTCTTTCCTGTGTCCCTTGAATAAAGATTTTAAGTATTAGTACACAAGTTAGCTTTAAGAGCTACATTTCAAAGCTTTTAAATACTTTCCACATGGATTACGAAGTCTTCTGAACGCATCTAAAAAAAATTAATTTCTGGCTAACTAATTTGTTTACAAAATACTTCCAGCCAGCAGATGTTGAAGAACTGCAAGTTTTGCATTCTCAGGAAATGGCAGCAAACATCATCTATAAGTGTACTGCTCTTACAATGAACTCAACCGGTGCAGAACTATGCAGACCAAGTTGACGTATGTAGCCTTGTATTGTGACTGCCTGCATTAAGGGCCTTCCCGCACAGAAAAATTGAGACTAATGTAGGCTTTAGAGGCAATCAGAGCTGAAACAACAGCCATATAGCCAGACCTTCTAGTTAGGCAAGCCCACGGTAGGTTTTGCACAAGCTGGAGAGAAGGTGGAATCCTGCCGGGCAGCCTACAGCTGGCCACCAGGTCAAAAGGCTGCTTGTAGCTATTAATGCTTCCCCTCAGTTAAACACTGCCTCACACGTTATACAAAGCTTTGCACTGAAAGGACACATTATGCAAAGGAGATGACAAGAAAGGCTTCACAGACATGAGACACCATACTGGACTTCTATACAGTAACAGTCCTAATTATGCTTAGAGGGGAAGGAAAGAAAGCAGTACTGTATTCCAAGACAAAGTGCTAGCTACTGCTAGAAATTGAGAAACTAAACACTCCCAACTAACAGATGTTGATCTGTCTAGCAGCAACCCTCACTGATGAAATACCATAAAGGAATAAAAGACACATAATGGAAGCTTTTCTTTGTAATGGTAATTACAATGACTTATATAATTTTACAAACTTACAGTATTGAAAATTGAGATTTTTAAAATTTTTTATGATGTCAAAAAGAATTAGTCTGAAAGTTCTCAGACATGAACAGACAACCAGCAGCAGCAGTCTATTCCACCTTCTGTATCAGCTCAGGGTTTTCTGCACAGTCCTGTTTCATCTTCAGTAGCAAGGAGGTCTTCCGAAGTTGTACTGCTAAACTGATGTTAGAATAAATCTTAAGATACCTGTCTTCACCTTCACTTAACAACTACACGGTAGCTTGCTTTAAAACTGGGAAGTTAAGTATGCCACGCCTTAATTATACTGAGTCAGTAAGCCAAGCAAAGTAAGATTTGGGTTAGAAAAGTAGCTCTTTGTTTCCAAAATTCTTTTAAGACTCCTAATGATATATCTTGGTCAAGATCTTCACAACATTTTCAAGCTTTGCATAGTTCCATAAATTTTTGTTTTCAATGGCCATTTTAAGAGGGAGAATTGAGAAAGTGGCATAACCTTCTAATGCTAGACAATTTCATTTAATTAAGAAGCATTTAGATAACAAGCCCAATGGCAAAATCTATTAAGAGTCTGTGGTACACATTTCTGGGAAACATCACAGTCAACCTAAAAAGCGCTCTTAAAACCATTCATAAAGCATGTGACCTTCCCTTATCATGAACTATCCTAAAGGCAACATAACAGGAAGAAGCAACTTTCTTCACCAAACCACTGTTAAAACACAAAGCCACACCCCTGTTTTTATAAATACTTCTCAAAATTTGCGTTTTCTTGGAAGAATTCTCAGAATGTAAGTTCTAAGACTTAAAGCTTAGCAAAAAAGACTCTAGGGAACCAACTTTTCAAGAAGACTGCAAGTTTAACCAATACAGAAGTCCCATGTGTTATACTCAGTGACTGCAAAGAGAAATTAAGTATTTTCCTAGAAGAGTCCTGTAAGTCTTAATCAGAGCTCAGACTCGTGAGGGCAAACAAAAATTCCCTTCCCTCCTCCACCAAAGCTAGAATCTACATGTTCAAGCAGAAGGCAGGGGAAGTCCACATGATAAGCAGTCATTTGAAACAATTTTTTTTTGTTCTGAACTGAGGGGAAAAAAGATAACTGCTTACAAAGAAAAACAAGTGCGACTTTCTTTTTCACTGTTAGTAGAGAATTGTGGTAGAGCTGATGATGACCATAGAAGGAACCTAACCTATTTGCAAGAGTTGAAAAGTGCACACAGAAGTGCCATCCTAAGATATTTTAAAAACTCAGATGGACTAGGTCCTCAACAACTCCATGTGAATTGCTCTTGAGTGTAGGAGTTTGAACCAGATAGCCTCCAGAGGTCCCTTCCAACCTAAATTATTCTCTGATGAAGTACTTCCCTCAGGGGGAAAAAAGTAAAGATGACTTTTTTTAATCTATCAAAGAACAGAGATTTGGAAGGGGCAAATTAAGGAGCAAAGTTATTCCTTTCTGATCTTCCCAGTACTCCCACCACTCTCAGCACTTCAGATAGTCCACAAGAGCTGAATCTCACCACACATGCTCCTTCTAGTCTGCTGCCATTTGGTACTCTACAGTGGAGTAGCAGGATTACAAGTATCAAAAGCAGTTTTCATAAAGTTCTAGAATGAAAATTTTAGCCCTAATTACTTATGGGTCTTAAAAAATTACCATGGTCTCTCTCCATTAGGAAAAAAAAAAATCTGGTTAGGGAAATTAGTACTTTCAGAACAAAAATTACCAAAGAATGAAAATAATTTTCAGTGTCAAAAGGAAGGAAGTTAGGTGACAAATCACACAAGAAGCTGCCTATACTCAGTTGTTGACAAGTGGCTAAATATATTTCCCACGACTTCATACAGGTATCTAATAATTATAACTAGCCAAACTTATGATGTCAATTAGCACACTGCTTATTAGCCTTACTAACCATTACTGAGTGGCATTGACAAACAGTAAAGTAGCAGGAAGGCACAGATCTTCAAGAATGCTTCAATAAACAAGCAAAGTCAGGCAACTGATTTGACACAAGAAGATGGTAAACACTCTAAAGCATCATCATCTCCAATTACCTGGTTTCCAAACTGTGACCCTGTATACAGGAAACGTTGTATATAGTAAAATATGAGCCAAGCGAGCGATATAATCATCATGGTGATGAAGGCGATGGCTACAAACACAACCGACTGACCGCTAATATATTCCTGCACGTGCCGTGTGCCAACAACAATAGTCATTTTTACTGGAATCCCTCTTCGTACTGGCTCCAATATCTCTATTCCTTTTGGATAGCCAACCATTATCACCACTGTATTTCCTGTTCCTGTTGGAGGAGGAGGGGAAAAAAAAAGCAGTCAGTCATCACAGTAAAAATTTAGGCATTCTGGCTTGAAGAGGTAATTTGGGCCTCTTCAGTTAAGATCTGGGAGCAAAGTTAGAGGAAAACATCTGAGGTTTTTTTGGGCATAGCAGAATTGATATCAAGTTTACTAGTAAAGAACACTTTATTTACTTTATGAAACTCAAACACAAGATAAACTTCAACAGATGCATCTTTACTGTCATCAAGGTCCTATACACCTCATTCCACACAGCAAGGTGGGATGTGGATGCCATGCAAACAAACGGGCAAGTTATACACATCTCATCTTGAAGCTGCTGAATTTCTAACATGCAGCTCAGGAACAGCTGGTTTTTTATTTGGCAGTGTGGAAATTCTAACTGCAGCTGGAGACAATATGTGAATACCATGAGAAGAGACACATTGAATTAAGTTTGAATTTGAATCAATAGCACAATTACACTGCATATGTGAACAAAAAGAGGAAAAAGATTCAGGTATTTAATATTAAATTACATTAAACATCAAAATACATAAAAGTTCTTCAATACTAAATATTCAAAATTTAATGAGACTTCACAACAAGAACTTGTCAAGAAATACTTTGGGACTCTTGGGAGCATGGAACCAAAGGATTTTTCTATTATATTAGAACTCGAAAGCACTCAATTCATATAAAAAACAAGCACTCTTAAAAAACCGAACCTTTAAGCACCATACTGTCACCAAGAAACAGTAAGATACTCTCAAGATCAACTAGCAGAAACCAAAGATCCCTTGTGACTAGAGCTTTACTCAGTTTTGTCTGGAAGCATCTCCAGTTCTATCTCAGAAACATCTAACTTAAGTATTACAAAATAAATGCCAAACAAATGTACTTGTTAAAAATGTCACCTTTTCACTGTTTTATGCCATTTTTATTTGAATAGTTCTTACTTTCGTGAGTACCAACACTGCTATACACCCTTGGTAAGTCATGGCTTTATAGCTTACTTTGCACTCCTACCTCTGAGAAAGAGTGAAACTAAGCTTGACTCAGAAAAAAAAAGAGGAGAGGGGTTTCCCTAGCCAGAAAGCTAAAGCTGTAACATCACAGCTAGCTTTTTAGATTCACAAGGTTACCCACCTGCAACAAGACCTCCCACTGAAGACTTAAAGCCTTTTCTGCTCCCAGCTGTGTTAGATTCACTATTGAGAAGCTATGTCAAAAGAAATGGGTTGCCTAATTTATAACATTACATCAAGTGGGGATTTTCAAAACTCAAAGCAGCATTCCAGACTCACCCATCTCTCTACCTACTAAGACAGAGTTATTTGCCTGAAATATTTAAAACAAGCTCCTCTAGTTGAGATGGTTCTGGCTGTGACACCTCATCAACCTGGCCACTCTGCTACCATGCCAAAGGGAATCTGCAGAAGTTTCACTTCTGTACATAGCAGCTCCTCCCTCTGTAAGGAGCAGACAGTCTGCTATGGATAAAACACTAAAGGTTCCAGTTATTAATTGAATAACCCTCCTATCTCAGTCCTTGTTAGCCTTTTTTAGCTTCACCTCACGCAAACACCCCATTTCTGGTCATCTACTGTAAGAACTATTATGCCCATTTGCCAGATCCAGAGGCAGCAAAAGAGCAGGTTTTCCAAATATGGCTACATCTCTAGAAGTTTTGAGGATGGTGTGGCAAGACAAAGAGAAAGGTGCTGCTGGGGAAAGGCCCAACTTGTGCCTCCCCTCAGGCACCCTGCTCAGCTCGCCAGCGGCACCCACCCGGCTCCCAACACATTGCCTTGCCCAGTGGGTGCTTTAGGAGACACAAAGCAAAGCTGAAGGCAAAGAGGACAAATCCACAAGCAGCTAGGCTCTGCTAGTTAGTTCTACTCACCAACAATGTGCTGACTCACATGATACCACAAGTCCAAGCATACTAAGAAATGGCTAATGAATGTCATTCTCCTCTAAACCAGCATGAAAACATTACCTGAGAGACTCATTAATCTCAAAGAGGACAGTGTGCGAAACACTCCTTGCTTTCTGACCCTGCACAACCCCACAGGGAGTTAACAAAAAAAGAACGTATGAAGGTAGAAATTTATCTCACATTGCTGAGAACTGTTATCCACATACCTAAATCAGGAGATTAGGTCCTATGTCCTTAATCAACCGCAAGAGTGACAACTAACAGGAGGGGTGCCTAAGGATGGCTAGTACAGAAGTGCTGGGAAGATTTATGTTGTTTCATTCAGGCTTGGGGAAGAAAAGAAAGTTTCAAGATTAGAGGCAGCCTGGATTTTTCAGTCAATAAGGGTTTCCTCCTCAATCCCAAAATCTTGAGTCAGTTTAATCCTGCTACCTATTTCTCTGCACAATTCCTAACAAGGAAGTATTTAAGAACCCAACAATCAGTAATGCCTTTCTCTGTTTTGTCACTAGCATGTCCAACTATCAACTAGTTATCTCCTTGAAATGGAAGTCAGGATACTTCTGTGCAATGGCTGCTAGACACTGTGACACCTTCTAGTTTTAGAACTAACACAAGTATGCCATACATTTTTAAATAAATGCCCATTAAAAGCATGTTAACAGTTTTAAAGACTTTGTGATGAACCTGCCATTAAAAATACATGCAACTAAACACAATGGCCTTCAAGGTCACGAGACAGAAGGAGGAGATGGAAAAAAAATAATTGCAATCCACTATTACAAGGAACAAGAGCAGTCTCAGAAGCAGTTGCCCTGAGCAGCCTGTAAGACTAAGGGCTTTAACTCATTCCTCACTAATTTTAGACTTCTGTTCTGAAACACATTATTCAAAGACTGAAATGCTGTTGAGTCATTCCGTCAGCTTCTTCAACTGCAACAGAACTCGGAGACCTCAAATCACATTTATAAAAGAACTCCAAGTGTCACATACACATATCTACTGAGAGCATGTTTTGTTGGCTTTACCTTTCTGTAACTTTCTAATTTTGCAATAAATAAAAATAAATTTATTTCTGCATTTTTACTCTGCTAGAATAAACTCATTTTCCAGGTTTGATTGATGCTTCAGTGGAATCTGGTAGATTTGAAATCTGCTATGTGCTTTTTTTTTTTTAAACATTATCATCCAAATAAAGCAGTGAGAGCTGACTGATTCTTAGGATACCTGGAAAGGAAGGCAAATTTGGAACTCTGAAGACGAAGGTATGCTTCCTGCCAGTGTGCCAAGGTCAGTTTTACTGCTAGTATTGCTAGTCTTCTCTTGCAGAAGGAAACCAGCACTCTCCTGATGAGGAAAAAGTAGTACAGATACAGATCTTGATTCCAAGCATCCCAAACTATCACATTTATTCCCATTCAGGCCTACAGATAAAGATAATTTCCTATCATTTGGAAACCAATTGCAGACATACTGTAGTTTTTGTCCTCATGAGAAACACCAGGAAGCTCCCAGAGCTTGAGCACCTTGGTAAAAATGTTTGAGGTCCCTGCTTAAATCTATTTAAGCATAGGCACCCTACTAATATTGCCACTATTAATGCTGAATGTTCTCTATAGCTCCTGGTCCAAATGAACATCTCTGATCTTTACCAAACACATAACAGTACACTAACAATCTGATGACAAGCTTTGTCTCAGCTGTCTACCCCAACCTCATCTCACCAAATCCCTGATGCATGTTGTGTTTTCACCTGCCTCAAGAAGGAGGATGCATAACCAGAAGAGTCAAGTTGTCAAGCAATCACTGGTACACATTCCTCTTTCCACATGGGTTTCCAACATGTATGCACTCTTACGTATAAAGTAGATAAGCATTTTGAAGTTACTCCTGCTTCTTCGGAACAACGTAACAGCTCAACATCATACAGTCACTGAGTTAAGCCAGCCACTGATTTCAGTTCTGTCCTTTCGGTAGTACAGTACCAGAAGCTTTTGGTAGAAAGCATCAGTAACACAGAAGTTATGCAACACTTGAGAATCGTGAGTAGTGCTGAAAGCAATGTAGCAAAGAGTTGAGCTACATGCCAAAATAACCCTAACTACCACTTTGGAGCTGGCAAGAGCTTACAGAATCATGAGTACAAAGTCATTCGCATCTGTTTTGTTCAATAGACCTGCATAAAAAAACATGACAATGAAGGAAAGAACTAATTGGTTGTATTTTGGCAAAGCTGCACCAAATCAAAGACCATTTTCTTTATGTAGCCAAAGTCCCAAGCTTCCCTTAAATCCACAAGTCATTCACCAAAGCTGCATTCCAGACCTATCTCAAACTACTGTAGCCACTCCTCCTTCTTCCCTTCCCCCTGTGTGTCAAGCACAATCATACTTTATTCCATAGTCTTCAAGGTATCAAACTTATGTTCTGATCAGGATCACCACATCCTAGCTTGCGAGGGGATTCAGAGATGGCTGGATGCCCAGCATAAAGCATAACAGAAAAAACATAGAATCAGAAGACCCTTTTTTCTTTCCACTGCAATATACCTCTGCCTCCCCCCAATTTCTCCACCAGCACCGAGCCTCTAACTCTCCTTAGTCTGCTCTCCACAATACTCCACACCTTGCCACTCCAGACTCCTCTCCAACCCACTCCCAGCTAATATTTACATACAATATTTATTCTGGTTTTGGAAAGGAATTCGAATCCTCTGTATTATATTAAGTTCCCAACCACCGCCAAAAATGAACAGAGTTAATACAGGGATATAGACTTTGCAGGCAGTAAAACTGAAGTTTGAGTTTATACTATTCAGATTCAATAACTGAGGTACAACTCCTTGAGTCATTCAGGTAAAATGAGTTATCTTCCACTGGAAAAAACTCCTCAGCCACACATGAAGTTGTTTCACTATCACTTCCCTCGAGGAGGGAAGTCATCTAGCATTTTGAACAACGTAATTCGGGCAGAGAGCAAAGGCCTGAAAAACATGACACACATCAGTAGAGTCATATTTGAAGAACCTTCTTTTGGAAGGAGAGACAGGATTGCAAGGCTACATATTCAAACTCTGGGGTCTGCTGTTCCAAAACTTTTAATTAAAATCCCTACTCACTGCACTCATGAAAAATAACTAAACTGCAGAGTATTTGGAACATTTTTCCTTTATCAAATGCTTTGACATCAGCTAGAGCAAATCACTTCATTGCTTAATCAAGGATCTTTTTTTACTCAAGTTGGAATATGTCTAAAACCACAACCCCCCCCACCACCACCACCAATAGCACATACATATCTCACCAGAAAGTTCACAGGCCAGGTTTTTCAGAAGAATGAAAAGATGAAACTTTGAGATCAGAAAAGTTACCCATTTATCACCCTCACATAATTCAGGCTGCACCTCTATCAGCTGTAACCACTGTTCCATCTCACATCATTTTCAGTGCCACTAATTGCAAATCCATTAAGTGGATGTTCCTTATGCATGTAACTCCACTCCTTAGTTACAGTGCTGCAGATTTCCCAGACTATTTCTTCTCAGTACTCCTCCCACAAGCAGGGTTTGTTTCCTCATGTGCCAGTTCACAAATCCCTTCGCAAGAATGGCAAACTTGGATCCTGTAAAATACAGCTTTATGTTCCATGTTCTTCCTTGCCCGTCTTCCACAGACTTCCCCCTCCACCCCCTTCAAAAAAAACAAGATTTAACACACTAACAGTAATTCTTCCCTATATTCCCAAAGTGCACTGAAAGTTTTAAATATTTACATATTTGGAAGTTTCGACCACAAAACAAAGATTTGTTACTCCAGCAGAGCTAGTGATTATACTGTGATGTTATTATATTCCTGCCCCATCCAAACCATCCTGAGGTCCAACCTGCATTTACAAAGTCAGTGTAAGTACAAATGCATTCTTGTATATATACTGTACTAAATCACACTCTTTACATAGGTAGAGCTTTTATCGGCAACATTCTGCCAGTTTAAGAAGAAAAAAAACCAAGCAGCAGTCAGGGAGCACTTCTCTTTATACCACTGGTAGATGTAACTATACCAGAAAGTCCAAACCTGAGCATAAGCCCAAGAAGGTCTTCCGCAGCACAGAGATGATAGCAGAAGAGAGAAAATAATAAAAATTTTATGAAATAAGCGAGATGAGAAAAGGAAGAAGAGATTTCACAAAAGAGCAAATAATATTTATGAGAGGCTACAGCAGGGCATGGAGAGGAATGTGGGAAAATTCCCACAGGGAGGAAAAAATTTTTGTACTGATTGGCCAATACAGAGTGACGGCAAGAAAAAAAAACTGACAGCTGGTCAAGAGGAAAGAATTATTACCTAACAAGTACCTTAATTGCCACATGGGATCAAAATCAAAGGTACATCTTACCTAGCATCCCACCTCCACTTTCACAGTGGATTAAGAACACAAGAGATGGGCCAGGCTGATCTACCCAAGCAAGCAGCAGGCTAAGAGGAACAGTAATCACGCTTCCAAGCCTCAAGTTGGTGCCACTTGGTATTCCAAAAGAGACTTGTTTTCCACCTAATGTACCATATGTCCTATGAAGCAACAGCTCCCTAAGATTTTCAGCTTACTATATTAAAGAAAGTTTGTTTTCTTTAGAAACACATTACGGTTCTACTCCAACCAACTCCCTGGTCTTCCTCCTCCTCACCGTGAAGAACGACGGCCTGGGCATTAACAAACTCACTGCACCAGGACCATGTGAAACACACATCTGCAGCATTTTTTACTCAGTTTGCTTTGTCTTTATATCCTCCTCTGAAGACCTTCCAATTCCTCAGAAGTCTACAAATGCAAACAGATTTTATAGCAGAGTTTTGAGAGGTTTTTTCCCCCTTTGATTTAAGTATTTGATGTTGTCATGTTCATAAAAAGCTTGCAAGACTTTAGTGTCATAGCCCGAGCAGAGAGTGCAGCGACGGAACACCTGGGTTCTTATCTTGGCAAAAATCAGGGACCTCTTCTGTAGGCTACAGATCATCAGCACGCTCAGACAAGCCAAGTCAACATCCTTCTCTAGACTTCAGTTTTCCTACCGCATTCACAAGTGTTTAAGAATTACCTGATGCTTGTATCTCTCTCCCATCCCCTACAGACCTGCGCAGGGGAGGACGATGAAGCTATTACAATAAAGCCTGTACCAAAAGCTATCTTCAAATAGCTACGGCTTCAAAGGCACCAGAAGGCATCTTCAGGATACCTGGCACGTTTCCGCAAGGCCTGCGGAAAGCGGCCTACCTGTCACCGCTGGAGCCATTCTACCAGGGGGTACAAAGCAAAAAGGCAGCTCCAAATAAAACCGTGTCCCCCTAAATGCCCCCGACTGCAGTCTGTTACACTCGTTTCGATGGCTTCGCCGCGTCTTCTCCCAGAAACCCGGGCTGTAACTCGGAAGACAGAAGCCGGTTGCCGGCGTTTCCCCAGGGCGGTTCAGAGGAAAACCCGGCTCTTTGTGCCATTTTTACAGGGATTCCTGCCCCGCCATCCCTCGCCGCTCAGCGCCGCGCTCCCGCGCCACCGAGGCAGACCGGCCTTAGACAAAGCCGCCACCCCCCAGACCCCCCCCGGCCCCTCCACAAGCGCGGGGAGCGCCCAGCCCCGTCCCCGCTCACCGAGGTGGGACATGGAGACGGTGCTGTTGCCGAAGCGGGCCTCGTTGTAGATGACCACGGCGGCCGCCCGTTTCCGCGCCGCGTTGGTGACCTTGTCCTTGAAGGTGCAGCCGCCGCGGGCCACCAGGGCGATCCAGGGCGGCGGGTCGCCCTCGGGGGGCCCGCGGCCGCCGGGCGGCAGCGGCACGTCGTAGTCGGTGTCGGTGGCGCAGCCCTCCATGTGCCGGGGCGAGGCGCCGCGGGGGATGCCCACCAGGCCCTGGGCGCTCTCCTTGGGCGAGCTGTCCCCGTAGCGGCCGCTCTCCGTGTTGCCCCGCACCGTGCGGTTGCTGAGCGGCTCCACGTAGGCCGTGCTCACCCACGCCGTGTACCACTCCAGGGCCCGCGCGCCCTGACCCACCGGCGCCCCCAGCGCCACCAGCGCCGCCGCCACCAGCGCCAGACGGGCGCGTCGCACCATGGCCCGGCCGCCGGCCGCCGCGACGCGGCCCGCCGCGAGCAGGAGGAGCGGGAGGAGGCCGCTCCGCCGCCTCCGCGCCTGGCTCTGCCCCGCGGCCGCCCCGCGCCGCGCAGGTAAGCCCCCGCTGCCCGCCCCGGGCGGAGCCCGCCCGCCGCCGCGGCTAATGGCGAGGCGGAGGCCGGGCCGCCCCGCCCCGCCCGGCCGGCCGCGCACGCGCCGCCCCGCCCCGGCGGAGGGGCTCCTCTCCCCCCGGGGCTGCCGCGAGGGGGACGGGGGGAGACGGGGCCGGGCGAGCGGCCGTTGCCGCGCCGCGAGGGGCGCCCCGCCCCCTTCGCCGCCGGCCCCGCCCCCGGGGCTGCCGGCGAGGGCCCGCCCCGCGGCGCGCGGGGGCTCGGTCAGCCGCGGCCCCGGCGGTGAGGGGCCGGCGCGCGCCGCAGCCCCCCGCTAGGCCGGGCCGGTCGTGGGGCACAAGCTCAGGGGAGGGGAGCAAGCCGGGCTCCTGCGCGCAATCGGTGCCCGCGGGGGATTAACCTAAAGCGCTTCCCGCGCGGAGAGTGCCCGTTGCAGCTCCCCGCGCCCCGGCCTCCCCGTAGAAACCAGCCCTTCGACGTTGCTCGGCCTTTAACCCTAGCGATGGGCGGCGGTTTTAATTCCGGCCCGTCACCTCGGCCAGTGACACACGCGTGAATTGAAAATAGCCACTACTCCACCCTCCGGGGAACGCCTTGCCCCCGCTCGAGGGTAAAGTGCGTCCTCGGGTGTGGAAGAAGCCGGACGGGAGCGGAGCGGCGTGCAGCAAGGCCTGGGAAAGGGAGCAGAGCCCCTCGACGGTTGGATGCGGAAGGCGCCTGTGCTGTTGTATGGGTTGTGTTGCATGGTTTATGGATTCGTTTTCCTTTAAATAGAGTTATTTGTTACATACCTCTTCTTAAATAAACACGTTTGAAGTCTTGCCTATTTTTTCATACGAGACACCTGTACCTTTTTCCAGCTTCTGAAATGGATCTCTTGTTTTCACCAGCTACCAGTCTTGTCTGAACGGTCTCGTACTCCCGTTTTTCCTTCAGAAGTCAACAGTTCTGTGATCGTACATTGTTACCCGTGTCATCAAACAACGCTGTCAAACTTGGGCAATGTCCTTTTCTTCCTAATGATGATTATATGTTGTGGCTGCTGACGCAGACCGGGTCTAGCAGAGCTGGAATAGTTTGTGCAGAAGGTGAACTGCCCTACTCTGTGTCGGCACCAAGGCCAGTATGTTCCCATTTCTGTGCCAAATAAATAAATAAATAAACAAACAAACTTGCTTCAAACCGAAAGTATTCTTTAAAGTAACTCTTTAGCATTCTCCCAAAATACTTGGCCATGTTAGGACTCTTGAGCATTGTGAGAACAAGATTAAAGTAGCAAAATCAAGAAGACAGCCAAGACTGAGCAGACAAAGTCATGTGGAAGGGGCTGTGGAGAAGGAATTGGAAGTCGAGGGAAGAACACTGAAACACTAGAGTTCATGAAGAGAACATTGGGAAAAAGAAGATAAGGCAACAGAGGAGCAGGAGAAGGTTAGATGGGAGACGGCACATGGAGGTGGTGGCAGAGTAGAGGCAGGTAAAGGGTGAGCTGCGTTGAAGGACGGCAAGTGACAGACAATTCAGAAGGAGCACGAACTCAGTGTTTGGCAAAAAGCGGATCAAAAGAAGTGACAGTACTTTAGTGAGTCCAAAAATGTTGCTCAAATGAGAATTTTTTGGTAAAAAAGCGAAAGACACTTAGCGTAATCAGAATAGACATCAGTCCGGAAACGGGATAAAAGTAAAAAGAGTCGGTACAAAGGAAAAGAACAGCTGCAGGAAATGTTCTTTTAAGAATATGGAGTCACTGGAAATAGGAAACTGATGTTTACTGTCATTTGTACAGGTTAGGAAACTGTTGTCACCATCCTCACAGTGAATGCAGTCCAACCAGTGGCAAGACAAAGGCTGTGAGGCATAAATAGGAAACACAGGCTGTTTCCTATAACCTTTATCAGATATGAAGTGGGAATTTTAGTGGCAGAGCTTGAATTTTGTTGAAAGGAGACGGCGCGGGCAAGCAAGATGAAAAGGTAAATTGTCAGCCTTGGCTTAAGAAGACGTGCCAGAGAAAAGTAGACAGCAGAGAACAAGCTGTAACAAGAACTTGTAAGAGCAAGGCTAGCAAGGGAAGAAATAGCACTGAGGAAACTTCCAGAACACCATTAATGCACACCTGAGAGGTGAGTGCTCAGTCCCCCCCAGAAAAGAAAAGCAAACGTTGTTAAGAGTGACATTTAACTGCCACGGGGAAAGCAAAGCTGACAGTAATGAGAAGACGAAGGAAAGATAAAAGGTGCTTGGCTAGACTTTCCTCCCCAGAGAAAAGCGAGGCTGTACCAAGGCAGATCTGAGTCTCAATTCCCAGAAGTACTTTGAGACAAATTAGCTTGGTTGAGGAAAACTGGAAAAAAAAAAAGGCAGATGTTCCTATCAGATAGAAACTATAGTGGCTGTCAGCAAAAGGTCAGTTACTCTGGCTAACGCTGTACTGCAGACTCAAGGATATTCTAACTGCAGTTTCCACTTTGAAGTTTGTTTTATTTGCATTTCTTCTTGACAGGCATTTTGTTAACAACATTCGGTATCTTTAGAAATCAGACATTGCAAACTGCAATACACATCCAGAAACGAGACAGGTTGCATTTCATCCACCGAAGTGATGAAAATTTCATCAGAAACAGAGCATTCTTTGGTTAAATAAGAACAGCAGTTCAAACTAGCTGTGCTTAAATCCTGTACATGCATTACGTCTGCACAAATTAGCAAAAAGTGAGAACCCAAGTTTAGAACTTTGTCTTCCCTTTTTTCAGCAAGTATACAGACATGACTAAATGCATCTCTTAAATATTGCAAAACCAGAGTTAAAGTTTTAAATAATACATGTTGCACAACAAGGTTTTTGGGGGAAGCTACAGAAATAACTCAAATACAGAACACATGGAAATAAATCACACATCAGCTAGTGGAAATGCTTAATAAATTCGTAAGGGCTTATCAGGACCTTTTATAAAAATGTTTATTTTATCTAATTAAAGAACAATAAATAAATAGGATTTTTGCTATTGACTTCAACTGAAGCAAGATCAAACCCTTTACAGTCTCAAGGAACTATGATTTTATTATGGTATCTCAATAACACTCTTGGGATTAAAAGCTTTAACAAACATCACTTACCACGTGATGACCAATATCACTTGAGACATTTGTCAGTTTCAAGCAAAATGGGAAGTGGTATATCATTAATAATGTAAAGCCCAATTAAGCAAACTACCATCTCCTCCCCTTTTTTTGCTCCAGAAAATTCCATTCAAAACCTGCAGGTCATATTTTTGATTAATTTGTATAGACTTTCAAGGACTTTTATGGCAGCTATTCCTTGGGAGAAGGAAGCATGAAATGAGAACACGTGATTTAAGATGGCATTTCTTCATGAAGCCCCTTTTGTCACTTCACATGCCATCACCATTTCATGTTTTGAGGTTCTGTCACGAGCTTCACGGCAGGTCCATATAGAAAAGCTTCTTGATGAATGTGTCAATTTACAATACAGAAGCTACTCCAATTAATCTAGGTGTGCAGGGAGACAGCTGATAGCAAGCAGGGTACTGGAAATTCAAAACCTTTTTTAGTGCACACTGACTTCTTAAACAGTTAAAGCTCTACTAAACATCCTTGGTACAATCCCTTCCCGCTTTAAGGCAAGAGTGTTAATAAGTTAACGGATAGGACCTACGACCATGTCACTGTTACCAGGCTGTCTAAGGATGTAAGTGAAATTGAGAGTATAGTTAACAGCAGCATTTCTAAAATACTTCCTCTCTTCTTCAGCGTGTTTAAACATTAAGCTTGTACGCTGGATTTGCTTAATCTGTGTGTGTGTTTAGGGGCGGGGGAGAGAATAGGCAGTTCAGGTTTCTCTGGGAATAGTAGTGAACTGGGATAATGAAACGTAATTAAAGTTGCACAGAAATGTTAGACTTGTGGAGATTCCCTTATAGGGTCTAGTGCTCTGTCTGTTGAACTCCGTTTTAAAAGTCTCTTTAATCCTAATGGGCAAAGTATCAAATCCATAGTGGACAAAGATTTCCATGGCAAAATGATAGGAATTGAGGAGGATTTCACTTGATGGTATTCTATAAATCTGTACAGGATGGGACGTTTTGCTTCAGTCTTTGCACTACACAGTGCAAGATTCGGGGGCAAACTCAAATGGGAAAATGCTGCTCATCTGCCAAAAAAAAAAAAAGGAAATGGATTCAGGCAGGACGCTTCCTCCTTTTGCATAATTACCTCTGCAAAAGATCTGCACTGCTAACAGAGCCTCTGGCAATGAGACAAGAAAAAAAAAATGTTTATAAGTGTCTAAACAAAGTTCTTACCCCGCATTTGTCTTCAATTCTTACAGAGTATGAGGAATGGTAGTGATGCCCAGAGCCTTCAACTCGCCCAAGGGCTAAGTGGCCCCTGGGAGTTAAGCCAGCAGGGTGCTCCACTCCGGGAATGACTCCCTTTCTCCATGCCTGCACCAAAATAAGCTCAGCTACACTTAATTGGCTTCCAGCTGGTCAGAGCTCACGCAGCTGCCTCTCAGCTCTGCCCGGGGATTAACCTGTACAAGCTCAGGTCGCTCGCCCAGGGACCCAGGCTCCTCCTCAGCCCTGCCACGGCACGGGCTGGTCTCCCCATTTCAGGTGCCCTCCAAGGGGTGCTGGAAGACCTTCCCCACAGGCACAGAAACCCCATCTCAATGTGTCTCTTTCTTAACGTAACAGGAAGAAGAGCCGTATAATTTGCAACCTGTGTAATGACTTGGCATGTTAGCCATAGGACCTTTCTTACCGTAATACCCTTAGGAACTGCAGAATAAGTTTATGAGGACATCTAGAGAAAGGGCTGAAGGTGAATGAAATACCTTTGAAGTCTTTTGCTATTATCACATGAGATGCCATAATGTGTTTGCAACAAAGTTTGCACTTTCCACACTTGGAAAATGAGTTTTTCGGGCCTGAAGTATCTACCTATCTTTAGGCTTCTTTAAAAAATAAATGCATGAACAAGCCCTTTAAAACTTGGTGAGGAAACAGAGTTAAGGGACTGGCTCCACCCCTAGATGAGTTAGTGGTGGTTTACAAAAATCTGTTGCACAAATGAGTTAAAAATAAAGCAGTGGCTGGAGAAGGGATGCAAAAAAATTGGGACTACAGGCTATTAAAAATACTTTTCCTGTCTCATAACAGGAACAGGCTAGCTGAGAACATTTACTTAAATTCTTCTTATGAGAATGTTTATACTTGCATTGGGGTAATCCTTATGGGGCTGATTTGGTTTGGGCCCTTAACGTGTTTAACCAGCTTTGTGTCAGTAAGAGACAAGTTATACTGGAGGCGCGTTGTTTGAGCTGCTTGCGTTTTTTTCTACTGAAAGATATAATTTCTACTCAATTTCCAAGTGAAATATCAAATTAGATAATTAGGGAAAAACACATGTAGAAAATACAATTTAGCAAATGAGGACAGCTTTAGCAAAATATTTTTTTAAAACTTAAATATCTAAAGTTGCAGCTATTAAGTTTATCTTAGAGTACTTACAAACCAAGGGAGACCAAGCAGCAGTAATACCTCCACAATACATAGAGAGTTCTGAATAGGCAGTTTGCTTTTTCTGTAAATCAGAACATTATGTTTAGCACATACTGTCGTTTCCCTGTGGATGCACACCAATAAAAGTCAAAACAAACAGATACAAAGCATTTTTAAGCAGCGTTCAAGATGATGCATTGCCTGTTTGAAATGACACGTTTGTACATTGCAGGGTAGGGCTGGTATCCACCTCTCCTTTATAATTTGAAAGTCTGTGTTGGTTTATTTTCACTCTGCTCCATGTAAGACAGAGCTATTTTGAAGCCTTTTGGAAAAAAAAAAGAAAACAAAACAAAAAAAACCCCAACAAACCACTGTAAAGTAACCATCCAGCATGAAATTTTAAAGGTGTTTGGAAAGGAAACTCAGAAGATCTCTATCTCGAAGCCCGTTCAATCATCCTTTACTTGGAACTGCTTTTAAATACTCTTCTACTGCAATGGCAGAAACTTCTCCATACCAGCTTTGAAGCCAGATGTGCTCAATGTTCATTTTCATGAAGAACCACTCATAGCTGCGAGGCCACTTTCTTACCACCGGGTGCCTGGAAGGACAAAGAAAAGAAAAAAAAAATTAAAAGGTCTGCCAAAGCACATGCATAGTTTGCTTTTTCCTTTAGCCACGTGAGCTCAGCCAGAGTGAAACCTGAGATCTGAGAACCACCACCACTCATCTTTTTTGCCCTCCCTTGCAGTAAAGTTTATGATCGTCCACACCCCGGTCTGGTGAGAACTGCAACGAAGGCAGCCAGCGAACACCACCTTCCCTCGTTGCAGAACCCCGTCTCTCAAGGCAGATGTTGTTTGGTCTCTAAGTAAGTCAAAACCAGTTAGAAGAGATTGTCTGAATGTGTATCAGGGTTGTGCTTGTATCTGTTCAAAACAAACAGTGTTCTGAAAATACTACATCTTTGGTAGCAGTTGTGGTACAGCAGGAGAGCTAACAAAAATGGCTAGCAGGCAGAGCGCAGCCTCTTCGAGCTGTTGCCTGCTAGAGCCTTCTCATCCTGTATTTCTGTCTCATTTCTTGGGCCTGCCCTTACAGCTAGCTCAAAGAGACCCTCCCCACCAGCAATACTGGGTACAGACGTCTGGTCCCCAAGCCCCAGCGAGTGCATCTGCAGAGGATGCTGTGGGACGCTCGGCAGCGGTGCACGCAGCAGATACAACAGCTCGAGTCGCAGTGTTCACGGGAGCGTGGGGGGAAGTGGTGCAAGTCCGGGCAGGGTTGGCCCAGTGCCCCTCTGCCCCTGCAACAGACCCTGCAGAGGAGATGGTTGGTTTGGCAACCTCTGGGTTGAGCTGGGGTTTCCCGCCATTTTCTGAGTTGTCCCTTTGAGCACCCACGACTGTGGCATTGGGAAGTGGCTCCAGCTGCTGCCGGCGTTTGATGGGGTGAGCCCTGGCAGCCCTCACCATGTCGGTCTGGCTTTTGCTCCCTGACAGCAAAGCATCTGCTGCCAAGGTGCTGGTGAACTCTGGCTCGCGTAGGAATCTGATTTCTGCAAAGTTTGTAAAAAAGGCTTGTGTGCCAATATAGCCCCCATCTGTCCCTGGTCCCATTTTTGCTATTGATGGGACACCCACTGAGAGGGTCCCACCCTAACCCCTTCCAGCAGGCCAGAGAGAATATCGCCTCTGGGCTGTTTTGGATCCCAGCTCATCCCAGTTTCCCAGCAGTATTTGATTGACCAGGCAGGGTGTGCCTGGAGGACCATCCCTGGCAGCCTGTGCGGGAGGTGCATGCCCCAGCCAAGGGTCAGGCTTTTTACGCCTGTTATTCTGAAGATCCACCCAGGGCATGGGGCACACCCTGGGGGTGCATGTACGTGTCAGGGTTGTGCTTGCATCTGTTGAAAGGAAACTGTTCGGTAGCTATTATGGCTTTGGTAGCAGTTGTCCTGGTACATCAGGAGAGGTAATAAAACCTGTAAACTCCACCCTGCAAACAGGCGTGAGCCCAAAGGCAGCAGAGCTCTGCTCTGTCTCTGAGTAGGGAGCTGTGGCTGAAGAGCACTACCTAAGGTGGGGAAGAATCATTAAAGGTAACAAATACACCCTGGATTTGTAGAATCTCTCTTTGGAGCCAAGTGAAATATTTTCATAATCCCCTGATTATGAAAAACCACATGCCTCACTGGAGGCCAACCCTGACTAACTGCATTTCCAAATTTCGTTACCTCAAGAGTTAAAAGGAGGTTGCACAGCTCTGCCTGTCATTCCAAGCCACACAGGAGCCAACATGTTTCGTGGCCCTGAAGTAAAGATCAGGCTTGTTACTTCTCAGATTTTCCGCACCAAACGGCCACATCCATATATTTGTCTCAAACCTGCGGGTTGCACTCTACTACGTGCCTGTTACATACAGACCTGGAAAACATTGCTTGCTTGGCAAATTCCACTTCCTCCGGAGGCACCGTGACCATCTGTCCCGTGAGAGTCAGCCTGGCACACCTTGGATCCTCCGGATCGATTACATTTTTTCTGTGCACAGAGAAAAATGCTCATGTGTAATGGCTTGGTTTCTTTTTTAAGGGTTTTGGAGAAATATGAATTCCTGCTCACATATAAAAAGCTGCAATATTTTGGCAACCCTTGCAAATCTTTTCTACACCCCGCTGTAACATGTGGGGGGGCTCTTGAAGGAATACTCACCTGAAAGAGATCTCTGCTGTAGATATTTGCTTAATCTTAATTTATGATCTTAAAAACTGGATTAATATACGTTAGATTGTAAAAAATTTGAAAATGGCAGTTTTCCCAGACATAGGTACAGACCTCAATTCAGGATTCTGAAGAGAACTAGAGGGATGGTTAGTCTGTGCTTATGCCTAAAAAATAAGCGTGCATACATGTATTTGTGTGTAAAACATGAGGTCCTTTCCTTGTGCCTATCCTAGAAATTCAATCCTTGTTAATTTTTACCCATTTTTCAACTGCTTTACACCAAAGAGGCAAGTAAGTTCTATTCAAAAAAATCCTCCAACTGCCTTCATCCTTCAGACGGAGACAGGGAAGGTACTTGTTGCTTTTTGGCTCTTTCTATACAGTAATAATAAATAACTCCCATTAGTAGCTGTGGGGCAATTGCTGACTCTGACATATACAATACAAGGATATAAATCATAAGTAAATTGACCAGTCACAAAAAAAAAGTTGTATGAAATGACTGCAAAGGCCTGATCCTGGCAAGTGCTGAGCAGCCCCAAGTCCCATTGCCAGCAGTTTGAGACTGTCTCCCCACTTAAGAACATAAGTCCAAAAAACTACATTAGGAAATGAAGACTGCAGTTCTTCTTCTCTGTGTTTTAATCTGAAGCAGCAAATCACAGTAAATCACATCTCATCTGTGTGCAATTTTACTTAAAGATCTTGGCTTGAGCCCTTTAGCCTTAACTATGTGCAACCTGCAATGGCTTTTTTTGGTTGTAATTCTCAGTATGTGTCCGTTGCATGCAGGAAACATATGGGCATCCTCCTGCAGCTAATTTAACACCTGCAGATTCCCCGCGGATGGTTATAAAAGACTGTGTGGCTCACTGGATTAAAGTATCTGCTTTTATAAAGACAGGGCCATGACCAGAGATACGCAAGGAAGCATAGCGGCCTGATTGATACTCAGCTATGCCCAGTAAGCACCTGGCACTGTCCGTAGCCTGAGCTCCAAAGAGCCATTTGCAGTCACATCATCTCTGGGATGTTTTTTCAGCATCCTGTTCAGTCTGGAGCAGCAGTTGTCTGAAGGGTGTGTTGAGCTTAACGACCTCTGGACAAAGTCTACTCGTACTCTTTTTCCTCTGCCACGCTTTCTGCACGTGAGGAAGGGCAGCTGCCAAGGAACAAGCTCAAAGTTTTTGTTGACATCAATAATTAATGGTCTAATTTTCTCTAGTACTTTATGTTTGTTTGTTTGTTATGAAGTAATAAATGAATGGTGTTCTGAGTACCTGAAAGTCTGCATTCCCTACCCTGGCACTGGCTTTATTTCTATTGGTGTGTATTCAGAGTACAGACTCGTCCACCTGGTCACCTTGGCACGCTGTAGATCCTCAACGCTAACTCCTACTGCGTGCTGAAGGTGCAGTTTCCCAGCTGGCTTCCAGCGGCCCGAGGGCGTCCCGTCCCTAAGCAGCACAGCTCCATGCCCCGGGGACACCTGTGGCTCCCGGCATTTCTTCTGTGTAGGCTTTGGGTGTTGTGTGGCCGTTCAGCGTCCATGGTCCAACGAGAAGCTCACCCACCAAAACATGAATAAATATAGGCGAATACAGTGTATGCAGCTGTAGAGAGAGGAGCTGAATCCCACGGACACAGGGTGTCAGCCGAGGCCCTGCATGTCCAGCAGCCAGGGCAGTGCAGATTCACATTCTTCCAACTGTTGGCCCTGCAGAGCAGAGTCCTAAAGTCCATTTGAAGTGATCTCCTGATCTATTGTTATCTTTCGTGCTTAATCTTAATACTGTATCAACACCCTCTACATACCTTTATATATTTAACTAGACGATTCTTAAAAATATGGAAGGGAAGGGACTTCTTAGTAGCAAAATTTCCAGAAGTTTGCTTTAAACTAGGAACTGTTTATCTGTGTGTATGCAACCATTTCCCTCTGGAGCCTGACAGTATCGTAAAACAACTGAAGAGCTGGGAAAAGCAGGCATATTTGCAAGTGCCTTTCTTGGGTATAGCTCCTAGGTAAGACGCTGTTAATTACTTTCAGAGAGGAATTAGAAAGGGATGGTTATTAAAGGATGTCTGCATTTCACAGAGTGGATCAAAGCGAAAGATTTGGGCATGATCAGGAGCAGTGAGAGATTTTGGTCCGTCACCTTCTCAGATTACAATTATTGGATCTTTTTGTGCAAATACACGTTTATTCTAAAAGTGTACTCACTGATTTTGAGTAGGCAATAGACCTGACGCTGCTGTGGTTAAGCAGTGAATCTTGCCTGCCTTTGCTAAGATGGTTTTCCCCGATTTACAGGAAAAACTGCTCTCCGCATATTTGGCTGACCACAGAACCCACACACTGTACATCCATATCTGGAATGTTTTTATTTCTGTTTTTTTTTGCCCTGGTTCCTTCTTCTGTTTGCCGTTTTCTCTATGTTCTTCTCTCCTGAGTCAGAGTGTTACACTAATCGACGCACACACCACTGTCATTCCCAGTAAATTACTCGAGCTGAATTTTGCACATTGCAATAAAATTCTGGAGGGTCAGTTTGTTTTTCTGGGAAATGAGGCAAACAAATTATTTGTTAAGATTACGTTAGATGAAGTTTTGGAAGAGCTGAACAGGACAATGATACATTTGAGTTCGGTACTCTGTGTTACTGCTTTGTTGGCTTTGCTTTTAGCGCTGCCTGTTATCATAGGTTTTCTGTTTCAGAATAGGAACCTTGTATTCTCATCTTACATTAGCATTAGTATTTTCTTCATCAAGGGAGCCCTTCATCTTCTGAAGTAAATCTGTTTCCGCATCATTTTTGGCATAGTATTTCCCTAATAATGCATGATTACTTTTATACTTTCTAAACCATCAAAAATCACTAAACTTAGAGCTACCACTTCTAACTCCGTTGTGAACAGGTCTTGAATTTTCAGTGGTGTTACCAGTGCAACTAATGTAAGTGCAGGCTTTGCTTCCTAGGAGTAAACAGATATAGCCAGGGATATAGCTCATATTTTTACGAAAGATAATAAAAGGATACCAAGGATAGATAGGTATATTTACTAAACTGTTCCCCCCTCACATCTGCAGAGGTCTCGTCATGCATTCGCTAGTAATTTCTTGCCTTCTGTGTAAACAAACACATATTCAGCTCTCAGTCCTTGGGTTCCTTTTATCTTTGTTGGCACAAGAACACGTAGGTGCGGAGGAGCGGCTTTATACAACATTTGTGTGCTGCTGACGGGGGGCCAGGGGGAGGCACAGCCATGGGAGAGACGGCGTGCCGGTGACACCGTCTCTCTGTCGAGGAAACCCGAGGTGGCTTCTCAGGCCCTGTCTTCACCAGAATCAGGTCCTCTGTCTCCCTGGAGAGGATTTCATGAAGGCTATGATAAAATATGAACTGAGGGGAAGAGAAAGCAGGGAACTGTGGAAGGAGACCAAGCAATAAGGAACACATTTATTTTTTTATGCTTATGTAAAATACATACACCTTGCTGCAGAAATTGAGGGAAGCCAGATTAAAATGGAAGAAGATTCAGTTTATGCATTTTATAAGAACACAGTGCATTAAGAGAGATTATCTTAATTATTCATCTGATTTGTGAAGAGAGAAGAATTGATTGTCTCCGTTCCTCTGCTTACGGTGAGCAAAGTAGGTATGCAGAGTTTGACCTAGTCTGGGCAGTTGTCTCTTCCAAGCACGTGAGATGAGAGCATGAGCTGCATTCACTTACAAAGGCGCCAGCTTTACTGACCTTAAGGAGAAGTCTATGTCCAAGTGAAATCTATTTCCCAACAGCGATGCAATGCTGCAAAGTGCACTGCTGATGAACACGTGCCACTTATTTTACTGCGTACCACTTCTACACTTTCTGGGTCACGGTTCAAGAGTGGCTCAAAGTAAAGAGTGCCACCTACTCATTAAATTGTTTACTACACTTGCCATCTCTTGGGTTTTAATTAGAAGGTTCCTATACAACAACTAGCCAAGTCTAGATCTGATGAACCCCACAGTTCAGGCTGATGCGGTTATATGGGCAGACAAGGTGATGATGTTGGGACTTTGTTAGGATTCCCTTTCGCAGTTGAGATCTCTGCTTTGACTGACGATGCTCTGTCTCCTGGTTTCTGACCAAAAGTATCCCTGAGTATTATCTTCATTCTCAGCCCCTGCAGTCTGTTAGCGAGGTAAAACAGATCTGGCACAGATCGGCAGTAAAGGCAAAACAGGAGTTTGGGGGGCACTTGGGAAGGAGAGCCAGGTGTCCCCGAGAAGGAATCGGTAGGAGGAAGGCGGGAGGGTTCAGTAATGCTCCGGGGACTGGGGGAGGAAGCAGGGGTCTATGGAGGGGAGTCTCTCTTTTTCTTCTTCCTCAGCCTCCTTTTCCCACAGAGGAGCTGCCATCCTTCTCCTCCAAGCCCCTAAGGAGACAGGACCTTCCATCCTCCCTGTCAGGATCCATAAATCCTCCGCATCTCCCCTGAATGCAGTTCTCCCTGCCCCGTGAGAAAGCACTGCTTTTGCCCCTCTATTTCTTGAGCAGAATGGAAGAGAAGAGAAGTTGGGAAAGAGCTTTCTCCTACTGCAGAAAAGGAGAGCCAGAGAGCCAAGAAGAAAGCCCCAGAGAACAGTTTTCCTACATTTTTGCCTACTTTAGAGCACGCAGCTCATGTGTGGCACAAGGGCAATGACTGTCTCCACACATCCCAACCTTCCTATAGCGGCGGCAGGAGCCACCATACAAAGCCGTGCAATTAGGAGGTGGGCACTGGCTGCTGGAACAGCTCACCCCTGCCACCTCCCAGGGACGCAAGGTAGGCACCCTGCCACCCTGCGCGGGGCTCCTGTTCGCCTACCCCCAACCCTGGCACGAGGTGAAGACTCAGAGTTATTTTCTATATACAATACATCATAGAAATTTTTGTGCCCTAAAATCTACAGAAAGGAAGGGAGGAAACGCTATGTCCTCAGAGAATTATTGTAAAGTGCTTATAATTTTGATTCATAAATGTGATTAATTTCGAAAAGCAAGTTATCCTCCTCATACATTTCATTTGCTCACCACTAACTACCAGAGTCTCTGAAGCAGAAAGAACGTATTGGTGCTGCTAATCTGCGTGGCATGAACGTCAAACAAAATCTCTGCTGAAAGCAATTTCATAATCTGAAAAGCTGTTGTGGGCCTTCAGCTGGATACGGCTGGGCAGTTTTGCCCTGCCCTGCTCTGATTTTGACAAGAATATCTTTATCAGCGGTGTTTGAGAGCCAGCAAAGACAGTTAAAAGACATCTTTGCTTTTGCTTTTGGAAGAGCAGTCTTCTGTTCTGTACCTGAAGTCAGGCTTGGGAGCTGAAGAGTATGGGCATGATGGCTATTCTGCATCTAAGTGAGCTTGTATTCATAGTATATCTGTTTTCATGGCTTAAATAATTTCACTCTTCCTAGAAGATAATCCTTCCTAGAATGTTTTAGTTAGAATTTGTGAATTGAAGTCAGTCTGTTTGTCTGTCTTCATTGACAATAACAACGCATTTCTTTAGCCGAACTCTATGTTTCAGACAGGAAACTTTTATATAGTTTAACCACAGAAAATTCACAGGGAGGAAAAAAAAAAAAGAATCACAGCATCAACTATTTCTGTAAACAGAGTCAGAGAAACACGTACTACTTCACTAGAAGGGGATTTTGGGAAGTTGGTTATTTAAGAATAGAGGAAAAAAAATAGTAATTTAGAGCTATATTGTGTGCATTGGGTCATGATGATAGTAGGTTTTATATTTGACTTTCTAATTTGGTATCTTCCTGATTTTTTTAAATACAGATTTTTCAGGAACAGCTACTGACATAATTATTTGCATATGACTAAAAAGGGCCAATATAAATACCAGAACTAGAAATGTGTCTGTGCCACAGAACCAGGAGGTGGATCTCAAAAATTGAGGGCTGTCTGGATTCAGCCTTTGTCTTCTGCGTGCGTCATTTCTCTTTGTGTGAAGGTGCAGTGCCAAATTTCTTTGTTATATTCATCCTCGTATTAACAGACAGTGACTCTACAAACCCAGAGGCATGTTGGATGGCCAACTGACACCTCAAAAGTTGTGTCTGCCACCCATGGCAGGCTTCTTGTCTCTCAGGATTGCCCAGGAATGAACCTGGCAGTTTACACATGCTGTCAATCCACCACGCAGCAGGGACCCTAACCCACCAAATTATTCTCCTCTTCCCGTAGCCTGGTGGTCTCCAGAAGCGCTGGAGATGCTCAGCACTTCCCGTCAGCCTTTTCAATGCATAGTTTAGGAAACCTATGGAGCCAGCTTATATCCTCTGAAGATGTCTGCCTGGTCGTGCCAATCCACTACCTCAAGCAGCAGATGACCATGGTGGGTGAAATGGCTCTGATGGAGCCACCCCTGATGCAGGTCGTGAACCAGGAGAGGAATCCGAGTCCCTCAAAATCACTCTCAGTCTGCAGTGTGGATTTGAAACACCATTGTCCAAACTAACAGCAAAGGAAAACCAGCCGGTGGACTGACCCCAAAGCTCGTTGCTTTTCTTTCTTTTCCCCTTGTGTGAAAAGCAGCTCATGGCAGCCACGTAACTGCTCCTTCTCTAAGAGAGCTGCAGTTGGTCCCTACGAATGCGCTGAACTTGATGTCAAGGAGGCGACACACGTTTCAAATTAATTGCCTGTTTTCCAGACTGCAGCTGTAATGAGGCAGGCCCAGGAGCTTACTTGGAAAGGGAGATCCTCTGAGCAGGCTGTGTGTTGGGAAATGCGTTTAGAACAATAGCTGCTCTATTCTGTAACGTCGGGCTCGGTCTTGCTCCCTCTGAAAGCTCCGAGACTCAATCTTTTCAGCTTGTCTGTGGCACAGACATGCCAGCTTAGTCTATTTATAGCCCTGAACCATTTCATTTTTCTTGCCTCTGTTATCCATTTATCAGCCTTCAGCTAGGACGCAGTGCAGTTACTAACGCACGCTTTCTGTCGCCTGGCCATCAGAGAGCCTTCTCAGAGAAGTGCCGCCCGTCTCCCTCTGGGAAATGGCAGTCTCTAGGTCAGGGATGAGGAATCCAGGCTGTAGCTGCAACATTATAACCTCTTGCAATTAATGCCTATTCAGATGCATCGCAGCTCTCTTTCTTTCATTATTAAATGTTATTTCTCTTATTAGTTTAGGCTTTTCAAATTTTCTCTCCAGCTGATTAAATATTAAGGCTGGAGCACCAAAAAGGCCACTCTCTATTCCTCACATCCCCCAAAGTGAAAATATTTATTGCCATGGTTTGAAACTTGAGTCTGTTCGGAAACAAAACAAATGAAATTCTCTACTAAATAAATTTAATATCAAACTGATGTACATGCACACAAGTCACTTGATACTCATTAGATACAGGAAGACTATTGAAATGTCAGCTATGTTTTCTTTCTAAAGGCCAGAGATTTCTTTTGTGTGCAGTAGGTCAGAAGCATTTTTCAGGAGAGTGCCAAATACTCCCAGGAGCATTGACTACAGGCATCGACCAGCTTTCACATTTATTTTAGTTCTTACAACTCAGAGTAGGTTAATAATAAAATTCTAATAAAATTCCACATGAAAACAAGCTACAAATACATTGCTGGCATGCAAGGACATGAACTTTCTCACGCAGAGCATTATTCATTTAGCTATTTTGTATAATTATTTTGAAACCAAAACAATGATGCCCTTGGCTGAGAGAACTTCTAGTATTAAAACCATCTATAAATGACACTTTTCTTTGCAAAGGAAACCCCATAGATACCATCTTAATACTAGCAGGACTTGAGGTCTGTCAGAGCGAAAGGTCCTGCCTCTCATACGGTGTGAGTAAAGAAGAGGAAGAAACCTGCTATACAGAACCCGAGCCACGGCATAAAGCTCCGTCCTCAGGATGCTCGGTGCTGTTTGCACGGCACAGCCTGGCTACCGCAGCAGGGAGGGCGCTCCCCGAAGGGATGCTTGGGCTGCCGGCCCCAGAGCTAGCGAGCCGGCTGCGTTACCAGCAGTGCAGGCAGTGCTGCGGGCAGCGCTGGGGACAGGCAACCCCAAGCAGACACCCTTCTGCTTTGCTTCACCCTTGCGCTGCCCGCAGAAGCCCTCCCTGTGGGGTAATGGTAGGACGCTGTGCGGGCCTGCAGTTTAAGATGTTGCTGGTTTAAAATGTAAAAATCACTCACAGGGTGCTAGTTTAAAATGTAAATTCATTTCTGACCCTGGTTACGGAGGGAAGGGAAAGAAGAAAGTTAAAGTCCCGGTGCCCGCATGCGTCCTGGCTGTGAGACAGCCCCAAAGCTTGCTCACATTTTCCTAGCTATCATCAAAAACACAAACTGCAGCTCAACAAATGCCCCAGCTTTTCATTCTCCATCGCTTGTTCTTTGCGCTAATGCCAGCCAACATCTGTTCCAGATGAGAACTCCAGAAATAATGAAAAACAAACGGAATGTAAGAACAAAATAAATAATGCAAGGAGCACTGATCAGACTCTGAATCTGTGTACTCAATTCAGTAGGAAGCTCAATATTTAGAGGATGGTTACATGCTAAAATGAAGATGTCCCATTTTCCTCCACCTTCTCCTTTCCCCTCTCCTTTGCACCCCTCTGGCTCTTGGGGAGCCGATTCAAGTTACTAACCCAGTAGAAATCTAATCCGGCAAAAAAAGGGAAGACGTTTCTGCTGGGTTACTGAGCTAAAATAGGCCCACCATATGGTCAGCTGGAGGGAGGGGGTGGGACTGCATGGCCAGGAGCAGCAGTGGCCACGGGAAGAAAGGAAGAAAGGCCGGCAGAAAACCTTATTCTCATGATCAGATTAATTTTCTTCACATTTATCTTTCAACTCAGGGTCAGGCAAAGCCCAGAGCTGATGGAGGCGAGGGGGGACACAGCACAGCACGCGACTGGTGGTAGGGAGAGAGAATAGGGATGTGGCCACTGGTAATTAATTTGGCCTAAGCTGTTTTGGAAATCCAGATTTAGCTCCTTGGCAGTGCCCAGAGAGCTCTTCTCGCCAGAGAGCGCGGTCTCAGGCTGAGGAGGGGACTAGAGAGTCGGGTGGCAGAATCCAGGTTGCCCTGGCTGCAAGACAAACAGCAGCATGTTCTGGCACACGGAACGAAACGGCAGAGGTTTGGTTTGGAAATTAATAGTTACTTAATAGAAAGACGGCAAATAAATATTCTTGAAGGGCTGTGATGAATATGAATTTAATATTTCTATAAATCATGCAGCATTTCTTTTTTGTTGGTGAATTGGCACTTTCCAAACAGGTAAATCGGGTGGTGACGTTGCTAAAACATAAAAGGCAAAGACTTTCAAGAGTGGATGTTTAAAGTCAGGGATGAAAGGCCACACTTAAGTGCCTAAATGGGTGTGTAGTTCTCAGAAGTGCAGTTATCATCAATGGAAGCTGATCTGAGTCTTGAGCCTCTGAAAATAGGGCATTGGGTAGGTGCTAGGACATTAGGCTTAACATACATTTTTAAGCACTTGGTCTAGATATTCAGCTCACTATTTGATTGAATGAAAATGCTTAGAAAGCAGCAGTAAGTTCCATTAGCCTGTTACAAAATAACTGATCTATTTACTTAAATTTGAAATGATTAATTCCAAATATTTAATGAAATAATTTTACGGAACAAGCAGAACCATTCTGTTCTTAACTTCACCACGCTGTTGACCGTCTCAAGCATTCAAAGCTGAAGTACCTTAACAAATGTTGTGATGGAAGGTTCCTATTAGGTGTTTGATGTTGCAAGAGGAAGCCATGATTTCCACTCCTTGGGAATGGGATGTCAGCCTGAAATCACTTGTACTGCTTCGGACTAAGAAACATTTCATTTTGCCACCGTGTAACTCAAGAAAACAGACAGTATGTTCTGGAGGCAAATACAGACAAGTGCAACAGCAGCGTGCTTCATATTTGCTGTTCACTGCTTTTTCCAGTGTTGTTCTCAGCTAGCGGGCTTGAGAGGCGGATGATACCCAAGGTGATCCCCAGCTGGGGAAATCTGGGATCCAGTTCTTAAGATAAACCTCTCCTCCCCAAAGAGCACCTTAACTTGGGGTAAAAACTTCCAATCCTGTTTCTTTCTGAAGCAGCCTGTAATTTCCAGTTCTTCTCTCTCTCTCCTTGCAATATCAGCTAAGATCTGCTTTGGTAACAGAGTCCTGTCTGACACAATTTCGGTGTCGCGTACCTCGTCACGTAAAGAGGCCTTTGGAAATAACACTTCACACAAGGGTGACCCAGCCAAGTTTGCCACATGTTTGACTGTAAACAAACATGGCAGAGATAGGTCTTTTTCAAGGAGACAAGCGTGGAGGGGAAAATTGAATCATCTTCGAGTTTACATACGTACATTTTCCTTTGTGTGAAGGATCGTTTACTGACTGTTATGATACACAATCATATCATATTCAGTCATACCCTCTGAAGAGGTGGAAATTAGGCTGAGTGGCACGGTCCTGAGTGTATAACTTGTGAACGGAGAGCCTGAGATCCCCTTACCGACCCTGGGGAGCTAAAGCCCTGTCATGGCAACCAGCAGGGCCTCCGGAGCAAGGGTGTCTGCTTTACCGGGACTTAGGTAGCCCTTGAAACAATATGGACTTTATTGACTAGATCGCCATGGCCTATAATGGGATCTTGAACACCTAGATTTTATCCAGCACCTCCAAGAAGAGATTAGAATTTAGGTATGTTAATGTGCGAGCTGAAAGCCACTGCAGCCGTTGATGCTACAATATACTTCAATGACACTTCTGCTTTTCTTTACCGTGCTTTACTGGGGCAACCTACTGCAAAACAAAGCTAAGGAGGAGCTTGTAGCTGATGGCGAGAGCCAAAAATAAATGCAGGACATGGAAGGTGGGGACCCAGCATTTTGTTCTGAGGACTCTGTTCTGACTGAAGGCAGATAAAACTCCGTTACCTGCAGAAGTTTCCGTCTGCCTCTGGCAGGGTCAGAGAAGCCACGGGATTCTTCAGGAGATCGGCCACAGTGTTATCCTTCGGCGTCACGTAAAAGAAAGGGATTCCAGTGCTGTTGTTGACGGGACCGTCGCTGAGAAGTAAACAGTTCCCATAGGGCATACCTTGGATCTGCAAAATCCAAATAAGCAACTGGTTATGTCTTTGCACATAGACGGTTTACAATGTCGGGGATTCCCTCAAGGGCTCCAGCAGAGAGAACAGCAACCCCCAATTGCTCAGTCTCCCACTTTCTGTTGTCATCATGAGACAGACCTTCTTCTAAATGACATCTATCATGCTTCTAGGAAAACAGATCTCTCCTCTATTTCTGCTTTCCAGTCCTGTCCATGACACTATAGAGAACATTTTCTCTTCCACCAAATTAAAAATGTTTAAGTGCATTAAAATCAATGCCATCAGTGTCCAGAAATGTTTACTCCAAAACAGTGCTGATAGCTTTTCTCAAACCCAAAAGGACACAGAGCCTAATTCAGCCTTGATTCAGCCTGCTTTTTACGCTAATTTTGCCTCCCCTTTTGGCCTTGACTTGCAATGTGATCGCATCGGTTCGCCAAGAGAGAGGGGAAGGCGTTTTAGCTAGACGTGTGTTTAAAGTCAGGCTGGACGTCAGCTCAGCTGCCTGGGCAGGAACCTCAGCTATGGGGGGTCTCAGCCACCACGCCAGCCCTAGCAAACCTCCCTCCCATGTCGGGGGAGGGACACCAGGGAGCCAAGTTTTCAAAAAGTTTTCTCCCATACACTGACCTGAGTACACGCAGTGGACATAACGTGTGCAAAAATGTCCTTGCCCAGGAGTTGCCACACATTAATATTCTCCATAATGATTTATACTCCTACTATGCTTTTCATGCCATTATAAATCACAATGACAGATACTTAATGAATTACTATTTTTTCATGTCTTCAGATATTTCTTTCTTTGTGGTCAATTAGACGTTAATAGTAAAATTATCAGTCAATACATTAATTCAGTGTAACTGGTAAATCCTTTACAGCAAAATCAAATTAAGTATGAATAGTTAATAGGAAAACTCTGGATGATGTTATTACCTGGATTGCATGCTTTCTGATTTTTAATGTTTATATGCCTTTAAAATTTTCATGCTTATAGTGCTTATAAATGGTCCTTGTTAGCATTCCTTAGGAGGAATGCTTTAATGAAGCTACATAACTTAGAAACTAAAAATACTTGTTTATTATTAAGAGTTACAATGGGAAAAAAAAAAAAGTAGCTGTCAGTAATATTGCAGGACATGTTTCCATTGCCTAAAATGCTCAGTCTGTCATGCATGGTTAATGTTACAGTGGATTCTCAAAAAGAGTTGGGATCACAGGCAGCATAACTCAGCATTCAGAGCAGCACCACCCCCCTCATCAATTCCAAATGTTATTATGAATCCGATTTTTCTGTATTACCTCTGTGTTGTAACTAGAGACAGCTAACTGCAGACTGTATTATGGCCGTAATTCCACCGAGGGTTTCTGGCGAGAGCATAAACCAGAAGAGTTAAGATCATATGATTTAATAAGATTTCCGACAATCTGATGTAGAATTACAGGCCTCTTGTGTGTACATATATATTTATTTAACGGTATCTTTTTTTAACCTGTTACTTTGTCTTTCGCAGTAACATAAACTGCCACTAACTCAGCCAAGCTTTCTGAAGATTAATGTGCTTCTAATTTTGACTACTTTTAAAATGGCAAGTTAATTAATCTGTGAATACTTTCAAGACAAAGTTAAAGCTGGGTTTTTTTTCTTCTTTTTTTTTTTCTTTTGTCCGAGTGGCATTGGATACTGTGTCTAATTCCAACCTTTCATTTTAAAAAGGGAAATATTTTAAAGCTTGAAAAAATGATGACCCCGAATCTCCAGCGCAGCCCAGCTGGTTTGCTTAATGCTTCTGACAGAGAAATCGTCCTTTAAGCCGGTACAGCTGCACCGCCGCGGGACGGGCAGATTTGGGGGTAGCCCAGCAGGCTCTCCTCTTCCTCCTCCCCCTCTCGCCCCGCTCGCCGGGTGCCAGCCGGGGCCCAGGGAAGGCAGAGGGGGCTCGGGCCCCGCTCACCCCTCGGGGCCGGGGCCGGGAGCAGCCCGCAGGGTGCGGCAAGGAACGAAAGCGCCTCTCTCCAAAACCAACGTTGTAGCTCTGGTTCCGGCTTAAAGATTTCGCTTTTCCCCTGCCCCTCCGGTTGGGTTTTTGGCGCGCCTCCCTCACAGTGCTCCAAACGTGATTTCTCTTCCTAGAAAGAGGTTTTTTTTTTACTCTTTTCTCCGCGCATTTGGTGGCTGCGGACATCGGCGCTGCCGGCGGCGGAACGGACCAACACGCCGCTCCGGGCGGCCGCGGGGGCAGGTGCTCGTTAGCAGGTAACGCGTGACCGCGGCAGCCCGCGGCCGTGGGCACCGGGGGGCACCGTACCTTGCCTTGCGCGGCCCGCGTAGCCACGAAGCCCCAGGTGTTGTAGCGGGCGAGGAAGCGGGCGGTCCCGGCGCGGCCCGGCGCCCCGCCGCCCTCCCGTCGGTAGGAGAACATCCTGGAGGGGGCGGCCCCCTGCCCCGACCGCCGCGCCGCCGGCCCGGAGCCCAGGGCCGCGTCCTCCCGGTAAGCCGAGGCCGGGTAGCTCTGCTTCCAGAGGCCGCCCGCCTCCTCCAGCAATGCGGGGAGCGCCTCCTCGGTGGAGGAGCTGTGCAGCTCGTCCGCCGCCGCCCCCGCCTCGGGCAGCGGCCAGGACACCGAGCTGACCACCACGTAGCCCCCCGCGCCGCCCCACAGCAGCGCCGGCAGCCACCACAACGCCGGCAGCCACCGCCCCGCCGACATCTTCTGCGGCAGGGCCCGCACCGCGCCGCTCCCGCAGCACCCTCCTGCGGCCGCCGGCCGCTTCGCCCGCAGCCCGCCACGCAACGTGCTCCCACCCAGCCACCCACCCTTCCCCCCCGGTAGCCCCAAATATTTGCAGCAGCCCCCGTTCGCCCGGGCGTCACGCGGTCATTTCGTGCCCCCTCCCCACCCCCGTGCGGCTAGGGTAACTGTAGGGTTGGCTCTGCCCACACCTGTCGGTGACACCCGTGGGACAGCCACCCGCGGCGTGGGGTCGCAGAGAGTGCAGCTGGGGCGGAATTCGGCCCCTCTCAGCTCGCCGGCCATGCAGGGCTGAGCCTGGGATGTGGGTCTCGCTGCGGGATGACCCTGTGTTTGCGTCTTGTTTGCTGGGGACTTGCGAAGCTGCTGGCCCACCTTGGGCAGGTGTGCAGCCGGGCAGGTATTGCACCAAATAATTCTCTACACGTGCTGCAAAACCAGGCCCGTGAAACCACCGAGGCGGAGTGACGTCTCCATTTATTAGAAAAGAGAGAATCCACGAGGGAGCGTGCCCACGTCACAGAGTCACAGAACGGTAGGGGTTGGAAGGGACCTCTGGAGATCATCTAGTCCAGCCCCCCTGCCAGAGCAGGGTCACCCAGAGCAGGCTGCACAGGGCTGCGTCCAGGCGGGGTTTGAATATCTCCAGAGAAGGAGACTCCACACCCTCCCTGGGCAGCCTGTGCCAGGGCTCTGTCACCCTCACAGTGAAGAAGTTTTTCCGCATATTTACATGGAACTTCCCGTGTTCCAGTTTGTGCCCGTTGCCCCTTGTCCTGTCGCTGGGCACCACTGAGAAGAGTCTGGCCCCATCCTCTTGGCACCCGCCCTTGAGATATTTATAAGCGTTGATGAGGTCCCCTCTCAGTCTTCTCTTCCTCAGGCTGAACAGCCCCAGCTCCCTCAGCCTGTCCCCGTAGGAGAGATGCTCCGGTCCCCTCATCATCTTCGTAGCCCTCCGTTGGACTCTCTCCAGTAGTTCCTCATCTTTCTTGAACTGGGGAGCCCAGAGCTGGATGCAGGACTCCAGGTGGGGCCTCACTAGGGCAGAGTAGAGGGGGAGGAGAACCTCCCTCGACCTGCTGGCCACACTCAAGGCTCCCGTTGCTTCATTGGGGCACCGGGGTTGAGCAACAGCAAGACCCCAAGTCCTAGGAAGGCAGACATCATTAGTTGGCGGTGCTCATGGGATTTGTTTTGACATGTAAGTACATGGAGCTACTATTAAATTATATGTTTCCCAGGCAAGGTTTTAATTAGGCAGAGATTTGAATGTCTATTGGAGTTTATATCAATGGCCGTACCTAGTGAAGGCGCTTTTGCAGCCCTGCTCCTTTTCCGTTCTGGGCAGTACACTCCTTCAGTATGGCAATGCCAACTTGTAATTCTTTAAAATACACGCTTGTAAACTTTTGTTGTATTCATGCAAATTATTTAAAGAGTACAGGTTTAGTAAGAGACAGGGAGGAATGAATCTCACAGCAGCCTTTGCCTTTCACAAGGTTCTCAGATACATCTAATAGACCTTACCTTTCCGTAGCTGTGAAGAACAGATCACAAGGTCTGTCTGCTGTTAAAACTTCTGCTTAATTGCTCCATGAGAATACGCAACATATCTAATCCAGAATGTAAGCTTTTATAAATAAAGGTGGACTGAAATATTGAGTATTTTTAGCTCATATTTTTCCTAGACCCCCTGTTTAGTTTTTTATCTTCACCATAAAAACCTGAAGGAACGGTGAAAATGGGTATAATGGGCCTTAAGGCACTTCCTCAGAGTATGTAATTTCGCCACCAAACTCTTAATCTTATCAGCAAAATCGAATACACGACTACCTTTTCCTTTAGCACATGGCCCTGCCTACATCGGCTGTAATACCACCCTTTTGGATATTGATTCCCACTTCGGTGCTTGAGCTGAGACAGAAGAACGGAGATGCAAGTGGAAAATAAATGTAGATTCCCAAAACCAAAGCGAGTGAAAGCTTGCTAAGCTCCTGACAAGTGTTTTTCTCTAGTTCAGGAAATGTCCCTTCTTAAAATAACGAAGCAGTTGTCCCTTCTTGAAATAACAGCCAGGCCCAGTCAACTCCCTGCAGACAAGCTCTTCAAAAATATTTAAAAACCCAAATTCCCTGCTGTTTCAGGGAGTTTCCTCATGCCATCTGATGCATGCGAGATACAAATTTCATACACTGTATTTACTATTTCATACAAATTCATTCCAGGGTTTCTCTTTATGAGTCTTTGCTTGTACTTTGCTTATAGAACAAATGCAAACAACCTGGTTTCTGACATACATAAACAAATCAATAACATTATATACAACCTATTTTATTTCAGTTAATGGAATTATATGTGAGATATTGACTCTTTTATCCTGCAGAAATGGGAAACAAAGCAGGAATTTTTCAAGACAGGAATTAGTGCTAAATTCTATATGCAATAACTACCAATTTTAAATTATGCCCTGTAAACACAAAGCAGCATTGACACAGAGTCATTCATCTGTTCTGTAGCTTCCAGATAAATTTACCACAATGACTTCAGGTAGGCCTTCAGCTTTGCTGACGACAAAAAAATACAAGAAATAGATAAAACCAAAACCACAAATATTTCACCTTTTTTTTCCGAAGATTTATTCAAATAAAGTCAAACAACCAAATCACGTGACAACTTAAAATAACTGTGTTGCTAGCACAGTTTTACATTTAGTATTTCCAGAAAATGATCTTAAATTTAAGAGAGTGAAAATAGTATTTCTTAAAGTTGTATCAGAAAATAAGAATGGTTTATCACAAAGAGTCAACTGACTTTATCAAGTGAGGCTGTTTTTTTCTGAAGATTTGCTGTTCATCAGAGGCAAAAATAAAGCGTGTCTGTCCATGTTTTTGAGTAAGATGTACTTCCCTTCTGACTGGAAGATCCAGCTTAGTAAAAGTTTTAGTAATTCTCTCTTCCAAAATGACCTGGATGAGCTGAAAATTAGAAAAGAAACGTGGCAATGTTTTGACTGTAGGGACTGCAAATCATTGTTTCTCCCTTCATTGAATAAAAAAGTATTCTCTGTTCTTTCCCGCTGAACCTGAGACATTTTGCAGATGCCCAACCTTATTTTACATCAATTAACCCAAGAAGAGGAGCTACACGTTGGGTTTCCTCATAGGGTGGCAAAGGTCTGATAGGAGGCCACATCCACTTTTTAATACATCATTCACACTTTCCATGTCTGCTATAAGCCCTTCTATTCTTTTTCAAAACAAATAGTCTCAGCCTGTCTCTCCCCCTGATGTGGACTACTTTTTCATCCTGAAATCCTGGCTCTCTTAAAATCAATGGAAGTTTTGCTGCTGAATTTAAGCAAGGTCAAGATTTTACTCTCCTTTTTTGATCATTTTAGTTAATGATTTCACTTGATCTCTGTATCCTGAATTATGCAGGCCACTCAGATGAACACTCATCATTCATTTAAGTGAAGTAGTTAACTATGTCCTTATTTTTTCTCCCTTTTTAACAAATCAAAGTGATTTGCTCTCTGCGAACAGAGCTATGAACAGCGTAACCTCCGTCTCTCTGCGCCCTGATTTGCAGTATATTGTATGTTACGGAGGTGTGGAATTGGATTAAAAGCTACAGCACGGTGCTCTGCAGATAAACCCACTGCAGGTGTGCAGTTTAATAGGATTTTAATTTGGTAACAAGTGAACAAAGACAGGAAGCCCAGAATGGGATTTTCTACATGAAAAAATGCTATTCGTGCTGAGAGAAAGCAACTGCAAGCTCTGTGATAAGGAATAAAGATGGGGCCAATGCTCTCTGAGCTGCACTTTTATAGATTACGGCTCACTCGGAGCATCTTCGTTACTGCCACTGGTTTCAACAATCCTTAGTTCATACTCTCTGCATTTGGCTATATAGCATTTCATCTGCCACACGCCCCGTTAAGCCAGTGTGTTTAAATCTTGTATTGTCTCACTCCCCGCCCTCTACTTTTTGTCATATAACAATAATGTTTTCCTCAGGAGATGCCACCAACTTGGAATGTATTCTGTCTTCAAGATTATTAACAATTATTTTCATGCTTCAAATTAAAAAAAAAAAATAAATCAGAAATGTGCCGTGCTGTTCAAAATAAATAGAAAAACATGGTCTCTCTGCCGTGGAGTGTGATTTATATTCAGCATGAACTAGGAATGGAGGACCAAAAACAGATGGGGAAAGAAAAGGAAGAATGAAGGTGACAACTGAAAGATCATGAAGGGATCTGCTAAGCCACAGACACATACTGATGCTGCTGATAGCAGGGCAAGGTTGGGAGATTCTTTTCTGATTTCTGTTACCAGTCCTCCTTCTCATTTTTCCAGGATTTCACAGCAAAACTGAGTTTTTAGCACTAATTTCAATGAGATGAGGGTGGAGGTGCGATGAACAGATTTTTTTTCCCAAGCATAACAGGCTGTAGAGAAGGCATAGAAATGCCTTGTGGGACAAGATGAAAAAGATACGGAGGTTGGTGTTGTTGGCAGAGGACGGAGTGGAGGATGGGAACTGACGACAGACACTGGGTCGCAGGGAGCTGCAGAGGCTGCGTGAGGTAAAGGAGTTAAAGGAAAAATTATGGAATACACCCATGATGCACAGAGCGATATGTCAGGCAGCAGAAGTGCGGTCCGGGAAACAGCAGCGTGGCTGGTGGATGCCGCTAAGGCTCCTGAGGGTTTAGATACCCCGCAGAACGGGTTGCAGCCGAAGGGGGATGTGTCAGGAGCAGGGACAGATGGTTGCTTGGGAGCATGATGATGATTTTTCGTGATCAAAAGTTGCAGAACACAAATCCTCGTGCAATGGGAATCTATTCAGGGGATCTACAGAGACGGCAATACGAACAACGTGGTGGGTGATGGAGATGCTTTTGGCAGCTGCGTTTTTCAGCAGCCTGTGGAATTACTATTGACACCCAGAGAAGGAGCCTGCAACGGTTGAGGTGGGAGCTGCCACCCATTTGAAGGACACAAGTAGGCAGAAGTGCTCATTCACTCTGTCGCAGCTCCTGAAACCCTTCTGAGCTGCAGGTTCAAGTTTTTCAGCTCCCTCACAGACTGCAAACACTTGAACCGCAGCATCAGCAGGCTCTTACTAGACTCTCTTTTTTTATATCACCATTGTCAGCGTTTTGCATGTGGACTGTTAGAGTCCATCAGCTGTCGGGATCTTTCATCTCTAAGCTCTTTCTACGCTCTCCCAATCTTACGCTTTCTCCTTCCCTCATCCGTACCTTCTCTCAAATCGTCCTACTCCCCATTTCATGTTTTATACCCATCCTCTCTTACCCTGACACCCCTCATCCCTCACTCTAATCAGCCTTGCTCTGTTCTTGAGATCATGTACAAAATATGCAAAACTGTTACACGTAATTATAGGCACATCACGTATACAGACAAAACCTGGGTCAAACCCTCGTCTGCTGACACCCGCATAAGAGCATTGGTCATCGTGGGCCATACGAAAGCGCATATGGGCAGCACAGTGAAAGAGCGTAGGAAGCAGGGCAGATGGTACTGAATAAGCTTCCTACTGGTTTATCTCCTAATTTCTGACCATCAGTGGTTTAGAGATTCCTTGCTCATAGCCTGCACCCAGCTCAGTTTTGGTTTTGAGGTTAAGGTGGTGTGGCAGGATGGGTCATTATATTACATTTGAAAAATAACAACTGTCAAACATGCCTATCTCATGTATAAATCATTCTTGATTTGTCCCCTTTGTGCCTTCTTTCTTCCCTCCAATTTTCATTGTTGAGCTCGTTTTAGCATATCTTATATTTAAAAACAAGGGTCCTCCAAGGGTCTTTATAACTAATAAAGATGTTTTTAAAACAGTCTGTTTCCAGTCCTGGTCTTAGTTTACGGAAGCTGAATACATCTTGGGAGGTGCTGGATAAACAGAAAAATAACTATAGCAGGATGACTCTCAAAACATAATTTTCTTTGTGAGCCTTGGTGCCATTAACATTTGTCCAGCACTGTTTTCTGGAAAACAGTGTGGTACCTAAGATTTAAGACAAGTGCTGTTATTGCATGGAAGAGAAATCTGAAAACAGCTGAATGTCTAATTCATCACTTGTATTAAGCACAGAGGCTTGATCCATGTTCCCATATGTCCTTGTATTTAGTCTTGCATCCTAGGAAGCCTTAGAGTCTTCTACCTGCATGTCATCCCTTATGCTGGGAAGTTTGAACCAGTGGACTGACTGCAAGAAAGTCTGGTGGAGCAGAAAGGTTTCAGGGATTTCATACTTCGGCATGTTTTGAGAAAACTAACAGGTAGGTGGAGGAAAGAGAGCCTCTCGGTGCTTCCAACAGCGAGAAAAGACCACGCCATGCGCTCTCTTTTCCGATCAATAACGTGTATACGCAGTCTGTTTGGTCAGCAAGTCCACCAGCTCCTCCCAGCCCTCTAGAACAGCGCTGCTCTTGCTTGGGGAATCTAAAGGAGCATGAAGGCTCTGCTGGAAACCTAAGGAAAGGATCAGGGAACGGTGGCGATGGGGAGGTGGGTGGTGTGGAGATGCCGACTCCTTGATAGGATTGTGGGGTGGGTGGTGGCTATGGAAGATGTTTTGTGGCTTGAGGGTTATGTGGCACTGGACACAGCTCCATGCAAACCTACATTTCGTTAGTTCTTCTTTACACACATAAACCCCCCCAAACAACCACACCCCTCCCCATCCCTTCTGATTTACCCAATTTATAACTTCTTTTTTTTTTTGGTAATTTTCTTTAATGTTTATTTCACCTTGCTGCCTGTGGCTGCGTCCACTGAAGAACTCAGAACTCTGGAAAAATGTTGCTTAATCCAAAGTTATTCTGGCTCTGCATCAAAGTTAGGAGAGCTGTCTGTGGAGCATTGGCTTGGGGTTGCTCCTCTGCAAAATAGCCCCAGAGATGGCTGGGCTCATAAACCCACAGAACAGGGGACTCATTTTGCTTTGTGACCCAGAAACTTTCATCGCCTTCCTCCTCTATATAGGACAGGAAAATGTGAGCCACGAAATCCATGAGTAGCAAATTAAACAAATGCCAGGATCCTAGGTTTAAAGAAAAATAAAAATAATTTTAATATCCTCTTCATTTGTTTATCTTCAGGATATGTTCTTTTTTGAAGGGCTTCATTATAGTAATGGGCTAGACAAAGTAGCAGACTAGCACTCATCCAATAGTACTTACAAAAGTAGGTACTTCCAAATATCACAGCGAAATAGGCACCAACTGCAGATTTTAAACATAAGCAAAAGCCTTTTCCCCTTATTTTAGCTAGAGAGGAAAGTGTACTTGTGTTTATTCGCTTTCCTGTTCAAGTTCTTCCCGCACATGCACTGCTACTACAAGGCTTATCAACAACCACGTATCATCCCCGTTCTCCCCTCGGACAGATAAATCATTCCACCTCTTCCCAAGCAAACCTTCCTGCAGGTGTCTGTATGTCTTGTATCTATGACATTAAATGGCCTACCTTGCAGCTTGGGGCATAACTGCTAAAAGGCAAGAAAGACCCGCTGAGGCCATTGACTTTTGAATCATGCCTTGGTTGAAAGCCCTTACAGAAAAAAGTAGGTCTTTTCCCACGCCATAAATCTGCATAGGCATTCATCAAGCAATTGATAACCTCTGCATCCCACAAACATGTTTACATGGGCGTCAACAAGGAGACACCACAATTTATATGAATGACCAAGGTTTACAGAGCTTTAAAGATGAATAATACTGCCTCTTTCCATGTTACATGTGCCTGAGAAGCTGCTGCTTCTGCTGTTTGTCCTTTTGCGCATCCTGAAATTATAGCAAAGTAAGTGGAAGTACTTGTTTGTGGGACAAGAAAAGGGACTTTTATACTTGGAATTCAAAATACACAGACCTGACACTAGTAGGCCATGAGTGTTTCTAAGAGTCTTACAGGTGTTTTCAGTATATTCAGTAAGAGTAAGTGTGAAACAAAAGCTACCACTCCAGTTGTCCCTTGGGATAATAGAGAGGGACACGGTTTTGAAGAGGCAGTAGGCTGAAGCAGGTTGCTTTCGGAAGAGGAACGCACAGGGCACTGTCCAGCCAGCGTGGCTCGGCAGTACATCCCCGAATGCCTCAGACGGGAGACCAGTCAAGGAAGCGGAGGTGGACCAGCTGAGGTGAGGCTCTGTGATGGAGATATGTACAGGCACATCTGCCTCTACATTTGGGAGGAGGCGGAGCTGAAGGAGCTGTAGAGGTCCCGTTAGCCCTGACTGCTGTAGCACACTTGCTCCTTGCTGCCTTACAGGGGGGTAACTGCACGGTTCCTCCGATCACACTTGGGCATCACCCATGTGGAGGCCAGGCTGGAAAAGGGTAAAAGTCAATCCTAAATTCAGAGGTGTGAGTACGCCAGCATATTGTGTGTGCCAGATGTGCCAAGCTCCAAGGCAAGAGCCCCAGACAGAATTAAGTTTGTGCTTGGCTACTGGTATGTGGTTTATTTTGGGGGAAGGCACACTGCATTAACATGACACACATTTGCCTAAGTAATTGTGTTTCCTCAGCATGGATGCTACATATTTCGACTTGCAGGCTGCCCACCATTCCTGCAAGAAATGCTGAGATTTAAGAAATTTCTGAAAAGCAATGACCCTGAGTAAAGAACTTTTACACCAGATGGCTTGTTAGCATAACGGCTTCAGCCTTGTCCACCGAAACTCGAAATCCCACCAGAATAGAAACACGGGAAAGAAGGGACATTGTTAGATCATATAGCCCAACATCTTAAAGAACCAAAGGTATTAAGAAAGAAGAGAATAATGATCAAATTAATTGGAGCATCACAGAGAAAGATTAAAAGATGTTTTTTAACTCTCTCATATGTGAGAATAAATTCAATCTTAGTGCTACTGAAGTATAGTAGGAAGATTGTCATAAGTGGGATGAAGATATCATTTGTAACTAGTTTAAGGAAGGCTCAGCAGAGGAAGGGATGCTCTCCATCAGTTGTGTCCCCAGCCACCGACAACTGCAGAACAGGGAGGCAATTCATTAAACTCTTCTTGTGGTGGAAAGAGGGAAGAGGATTTCATCATCGTGGGGAATTTCAATAAACATTATGCTTCCAGTGCTATTCTTGGAATTCATTCCTAATTTCCTTATTGCCCCAAATATTGCATGTAACATTGGAGAGTTTTGTGCAGAACTTCTCTGGAGAGAAAGAAGGGAATGATTATTTTATTATTACTGTAATGCAGCAGCTGATGGACAAGGGGCCCTACTGTGCTATGTTCCTGCAGACGCAGAACAAGACTCTGATCCTGCTCCAGAGAGTTTGCAATCTAAATATAAGGCAAAAGGTAGCAGCGCACATACACGCACAAACACCAACATTACCGGGGGAAGAATACTGAAGAACACAAAAGGCAACAACCTTAACATACCCCTTCTTTGTTATATCTTTGTAGGAAACACATGAAAGTACGGTTTTGAAGGGGAATTTCAAAGATGAGAATGAGGTTTTCTTTGGTTATTTGTGTGAATGCCCATCCAACAGAAGAGGAAAAAATATGAAGGTGCTCCTTTGAAAATCTAAAAAGCGGTTCCTGCTGTTTGGGATCAGATGCTACTCATGGGAGATGGTGCATTTCTGCAGAACGAATAATAGAGAGAGCGCTTCTGAAAGGTGTTACAAATGAAAAGAAAGGCAGGTGAGGTTGATGCAATATAGAAATGGAAGAGACTGAGCTGATTCAAGACATGGTTGTACCACTTCAAGCCCCTTCAAGTAAATGTGATTGCACAGTCCCTTCACTTCTCCTGCCTTGCACTGGTGAGGGATGGATTTGATGCTTGACAGCCCAGAGCCCTAAAAAAGAGAAAACTAACCCAGCTAAAGGAGTGACTAGTTTTCAGTCAGTTTAACACCTCAAACAGGCTTGCTTCTGGCTAGGCAAGCACTTACGTCAGTGTAAGGCATAAGGGAAAGGAAGGATCACATAGCTGTTGTGAGAGGAGTTAGCTGCCTTTTTGGCAAGTAGTTATTGCAGTGGCTCTGCTCTGGCTGTGTTACACAGGAAGAACCTGGAGGACAGAGGGGGCTATCACTTGAGACATCTGGAATTTTTATGGTTTGGGATATTAGTGGCCCCAGCTCTCCATCACACCCTTCTGCTGGGGTGTGCAGCTCTTGTGGGGAGGGAGAGCAGAGGCTCACACCTCTGGCTGCTGTTCCCCATATTTCCACAGACAAATGATGGCTTCTGCCGAAAGAGGGAGTCCTGCCCTTCTCACCATCTCCAGCTGCACGCTCCTACTTTCCTCCCTTCTGCTCATCCCAGAGTTTGGATCAGAAAACCAATCTGATGATTGAAAAGTAGTAGTTTCTTTTCCCTGACCTGGCTAGCCACATCGCCAGGTGAACGGTGCTGCTTGATGCAAGGAAGGGAGTAGGAAGAAGTGATGCCCTTATTGACTGTAGCATGAATTTATGTCAGTTAAAACGATCTGGTGCCTCTGCCATCTCAGGACACAGAGGGGCATATCAGATGAGAGTCACAAAGATCCTACGTACCAAAACTGTCCGTGTAGTTGAGGGTCATAGCCTTGCTTACTGCGCTCAGTAGGAAGTTCCATCTCAACTGGAAATCCGATGCCAGTTTTCTAAACTCCTCTTTACTCCTGCTTGGCTGCAGATAGAGAAAAAAATTGCTTTATGATAAAGTTGGTTAAAAGAATTCCTTATTGTGTCAAAGAGTATTTCCCCATACAATCTGCATACAAAGGTGGAACAAGCAGGTTTTTTTGTTAGAATCCGAAAATAACTTAGGCTGAAAGGGATCTTTGGGCATCATCTAATCCAACCTCTTGCTCAAAGTATGGCCAGCATAGTTCAGGCCTTGTCCAGCCAAGTTCTGAATACCTCCAGGATGGAGATTCCACAGCCTTTCTGGGTAACCGCTTCCCGTGCTTAACTACTCTCATGGTAATCTTTTTTTCTTTTTATCTATTGGAAATTTTCTTTGCTGCAACTTGTGTCTATTGCCTTACGCGCTATAACTGTGAACCCTCAGGAAAAGTCCTGCTCTGTCTTCTCTATACCATTCCATGAGGCAGCTGAGAGTTCTATGAGATGAAGGCACCACAGAACTGCAAAGTACTATTCTTAATTTAAAAAAAAAAAAATAAGGAAATAATCAAGCTAAAGAAGTACAGTTTACCCTGCTTCTTCAGAAAGGGAAAAAAAAAAACAAACCCAACTTGACCACCGCCCAGACCCAAGTTAATTGGTCTGGCAACCAAGGGAATGCAGTGGTATCGTCAAGCTACTGCTAATTCTGAATCAGTGATGGAACAGGGGTGGTAGAGTTAGTAACCTATGGAAAGGTGCATATGCGAGGATGATCATACTTGAATCTTTCACAAGAGGTAGAGACATTGTACTAGAAATGATCACTCTCCTACCACCTGCTAAAAGTCAAGAATTTCTTGAATCAACAATTTCAGGAATCATGAAGTGTTCTCTTCATTTTTACTAACATTGTTCTTCTGAATTTTGGTTTATCATGGACTGTTATAATATGTGTCTATGAAATGAGAGCAGATACTGAAACCGCCCAAGTAGGTATATGCACAGAAATATGCTTGTGGTTGTTTGCACAGATGGAATTTTTGTATGCCAATTAATTCCCCCTTTTTCTGTAGCATGCATAAATTGTATTTATGCAAATCTGCAGTCTGGTCAGGTTGCTAGCATACAGTGTAGCTCCTGCAGACTAGTGACAGTCAGCATGGAGCAGGATAAATGATGTGATCACTCTTTCTTTTCTGAAATTATTAAACTAATTTTATACCTGCATGACAAAAGCCTGAAGATTTGAAGACACACAGTTCAGGAGAACCCGTATATCTGTGGAAGGTGCCAGCAAAGACATTAAGTCGTTCAAACCTATGAAAAACAGAAGGGAGATCATTACTTGAAGTGATTGGCTTGCTTTTGCGTTTGTTTATGCAGTTTTTAGCTTTTTTTTTTCTTTTATCTTCAGCTTAAAATATATTAAGACATCTGTTTATAGCATTTTGATTAATATAATTATACCACTCCTGCAGTGAGGAATAGTACCCTACTTTGAAATCAGTCAGAATTCACGTTTATGTCCATTTCCACCGTATCTGCACTGACCTAGTCACCATGGCAAAGGTGGCAAGGATAAACACTTCCAGCGTGAAAGCTGGCATTTGGTTATTTGCAATACCAACTCACTTATCTGAGATTTTATGTGGTTGAGAAAAAAATCTTCGTTTATCTGTTGAGGGGGAGAAAACAGTTTTACAACAATAACAGAAAATGCAGAATATTCTGTAGACCAACAGAAATATATATAATATTGCTACATATCAGTGCAGCTGTTCTTCCAAAAGATTGGAACCTACCAACCAGTGCCAAAAGGTACATCACTATGGCACCTTGCTGAATTTATACCCTTCTAACTGAGACATCTTCCTTCAAGAAGGCGTATGGATAAGGTCTGTGAAACCTTGCTTATTATAAATAACAATTTGGAAAAGCAATGAAAACAGAGAATACAGTTAGAGAATACATCTGGGAAAGAATAAGATCATCCTTAATATGAGCAAAGGTAATAAAAGCATTCTGTGCAGTGTTTTTTATTTTAAGCCATATATAAATATTATTTAAATGGTTCTTCTGATGGTTCTGTGAAGAAGACAAATTATTATTCCCACTGAAATCAGTCACGGAAAGGCTGTGGCGCATCCCTGGCCAGCGAGTGAGTCGGTGGTGGGCCAGGAGCAAAGAGCTGAGGTTTCCCCCATCAGATCCGTGCACAGCCTAGTCCAACTTGCCCGTCTCTTGCTAATAATGTAAATGGCAGCCCATTAATCTAAAAATTAACTTGCCATTATGTTCCCATCCCTTTTCATTAAGCTGGCCAATGCATTATGTCGTGGCTGCATACAAACTGTGTATTTTATTGTTTACAGCAACACATCGATTCCACAGGCTGCAATACAGCGAAAGGACACGAAAGCTGAAAGGCCAATAGTCCACGTCCAGTTCAGCATACGGTGTTTTAAAATCTGGCCACAAGAAATGATTTTGTGTACTTTGATTGCTAACAGAGGGAAATGCAAAATGCAACTCTTGGAAACTCCTTTTTTGTCAAAGAAAAGGGTAAAAAATGAATATCCCTGTTTGTCAACCTCCTTCTAGAAGATACATCATTTAGTAACACAAACCCCACTCCTGCTGCCATAGAAAGCTCTGAGAGAGAGTCAGAACGGAAAGCCTTTCATTCTTAACCTTTAAAATTAAAAGGATAATATTACATGCTCCATTCTCAATTTTATTGGCTCCTTTCCAGTACTTCGGGTTACGGCAAGACTGTAATTCCCATCAGGGCAGATGCCATGAATAAACAAGAGGAAATGCTGGAGCTTTAACAATGGCAAGCAAGCGCTTTTAAGTGGATAGAGAAAATATAGCAAAAAAAAATTACATTTGAGTTCTATGTCGTTCTGCAGCTCCTCCGGATTCCTAAACTTCATTTGAAAGAGGTTTCCAGGCACATCCAGAAATCCCTGATCGATGACAGCACGCAAGTCTGAACGCAGAACAGTGACTTTGCTGTTGCTGTTCAAGACTGTTCTCATTGTCTATAGATGATAAGAAAACAGTTAATGCCTTTCATTTTCTCAAGCCCTTAACTCAGTCAAAAAGCTTCCCTTATTCAATACTAGACTTTATATAACCAGTCTCCAAATTGGAGGGGGGGGGTGGGAGTCAAAGGAGGTGAATCTTAAGTTGTCTTCAAGAGTTTTTTGTTCTGGGGGATATTCTTTTCAATGACACTCTGTTGTTGTCTGTGATGGAGCAGACAAGGCTAACATGCTTGAAGTATCTGGGCAATTGCCTGGGCAATTGGTTTTGCCTAGACTTATTATAGTTATGCCAAATAACAGTATTTTGTCTAAAACATGAAATGGCGTATCAGGGCCGACTTTCCCTCGATGCTACCTGTCCTTAGTACATGTTTCAATTAAATTCAAAGGCAAGTTTTCTCAAGTTGCCCAAACCTTTGAGAAGGTAAAAATAACATATGAAATATGGTGTTAGTTAAAATAATATTAGTTGGGATTTTATCCCATTTTCTATTTATGAGTCATTTATGAATGAATTTGGCTTCATATTTGTCCCAAGAAGTATTACTCACATAGATATTGCAAACAATTTTCAGCCTAACGTTTGATCCTCATCTCTTCACTTTTTTTTTTTAATTTAATTGCTAATATCAAACAGTATTGCTTCAGATTCTTGATGAAATGATGAAAACAGTGAAGGAAATTAAACCTGAATCCATTAAAATTTGTTAATCCATACCTTTACTCTCACTTCCATGCTGAAATCAGTAAGATCCTAAAGCCTTTGTTGACTTTTAGGCTTTTATGTGAATAACCCATGTTTGGCCTTCCAGAGGAAAAATAATTTTTGTAAAATTCAGAAAAACTTCAGGATTCATAAACGCTTTGACAAATCCCATTCACCGGGTGCTCACCATGACCCCCCCAAAGAGCAGTGAATGCAGCTGCCCGTTTGTTTGCAAATGTAATTCCCAGTCTGGCCCTTTTCCTTTTCCATCCTTCCGCTAGCTTTACTGAAATACCAGAAGCACTCTGATTCTCACTCAGTAATCCCCTTCAGCTAAGTTAAAGACAAGGTCTTTTTTCTTATTTTACTCGGCGTTTCCAGTGTGAGAAGAAGATCTGCTGCTCGCAACACCACCACACGACCCGAACGCTGGGAACTACCAGGGGCAGCACCTTCCGTACGCTGCACCCCGCTCCGTGCCCCAGTGTTTTAGACTAGTGCCTTTAGCTATTGCGCTTCACTATACTAAATACAATTCTCTAAATGACTGAAAGCCAGCTCTGACAACACTTAAGTACAGCTTACCAGAGGCAGGAATCAGCCCCAAGAAACGACAAGCGGCATATTCACATTCCTTTCTCGCAGGGAATTCACACCTTTTTATGCTCTAATTACTTCTGCATATCCAGGTAGTAGCAGCTGTCAGCCTGCTTTATCTACACATGATGGGAAAGTTACTTTTTTTTCTTTTGAACGCTGACCCTGCCAAAATTGTTCCTATTTTCCCACCAGGTGGCTAAATTATTGCAAAGTACTCTACAAGGGGCGGTGTGGTTACACCATTTGGAGGCTGCAGCTGCACAGCCAGCTCCTCCGCAGCACTTCTCCTTAGGAGCACTGGCACCTGCTTTGACCATCAGTCTCTAGTTGAAATTCAAGGTGCATTTTAGACAGAGAAAACTGAGAAGGATGATTAGAAATATCAGATGACTTCTGTGTGAGAAGATGAGATAAACTTCAGCTTCGGATCGAAATAGCTGATGAAGGATGTGATGGAGGTTTGCAGGGAGAATTGCATGAAGAAGGGCAGAAATTTTAAAGCTAATAAAAGAAAGTACTTTTTCACACACAGATAATCAAACCCTGGAACTCACTACCCAAAGATGTTGTGGATGCCAAAATCAAGCTATTAAATACCAAGATGTGGATACAACCTTCATCTCAGATTGCTGGAAGCCAGGACAGTACAATGGAGGAGGAGTGAGGTGTCACTTGCTCTACTCATAGCCACTTCACATGAGCATCTGATGAGGGCCACCAAGGGAAAGAGGATACGGGTCCACACAAGCCTAGGATCGGGTCTGGCTGACTAAAACACTCAACGGTCCTTTCTGAGGGTCATCCACCTCCCCCCTAAGCATCTGCATGTTTCTCACAAGCTGAAAACTTTAAGCACCTGCGGTGCTCAGCTAACCGTCTTCTGGTGTGGGTTGGACAGGGGGGTACATTTGCAGGAGAATGTTTAGCTGGTATTTGTTTCCTACTCTGTTTCGCTGGAGCCCGGTATCCATGGCTTTAGCAAGATCTCTAACAGAAGTTGTAATAGAGGCTATGTGGCTGCTGAAAGACTATGGGGGTGCTCATTTATAAGACTTAAGTAATTTCACTTATTGAAACTATAATTTTTAAATTGCTGATGGGACTAATTATCAGGTACACCAGAACTCCTTTGCCCTTCCCTTGTATTTTAAAGAGGCTCTAGAGCAGGTGCAAACGTCATTTACTTGTGAGAACAGTGCCAAGAGCTCATTAACATGAACAAGAACCAGGCGCAGAATGTGCTCGGCTCCAAGTGTAGATCTGACCCAGATTCTCGCGTCTGCTAGGTTCACTTTGTGCCCGTTAAACAGCGTAAAGGGGACGTAGAGCAACCAGAGGCTGCCGCTAGAGAATTCCCCCCAACTAGGCTGAAATTTTCTTGCCCTAAATCTTGAGGGTGTAAATTCAAAGTGGGCTTTCTGCAGCTTTTCCGCACATTAGGAATAGGCAGGGAAGAATCAAAAAGCTACAACCAGCCCCTTGACATCATGGCTCGAGCACAAGAAGGATGTTGTAAAGTCTGAGAACGTAAATCAAATGCAAATGACCGGGAATAGCTGGCACTTGCAGTCTTGCTGGATCACGTCCTTCGAGGCGTAAGAAGCACTGTTTAGAAGCACGTGAAGCTGAGCTTTTCAAGTATTTAGTATCTCCAAGGGCTGCAGCAGTAAATGGGAACTGCGAGTGCTCAGCACCTCACAGAAGTCGACCTTTTGCCTGTGTTAGCACGCCTATGCATGTTTGTGCATTATTATGATTTTTTTAAAACTTTTAAAAAGTGAGGTGTGTCTTTTGTGTGTTGCTGGTGATGAGTTTTCCCATAAAGAGAAGCTATGTTTATTAAGGAAGAATGTGACGCTCCCATGCAGTTCATGAAGCCACAGTTCCCTTCCTTCCTCCCCTTTATTGTGGGGACACACTGCAGTGATTTAAGCCAGGCGGCGTGTTGGGAGAATCTTGTACTTGCTGTTTGAAGGAGAGGAGACAATATACCACCTGTTCTCTGCTGCTTTCTTCCCCATTCAAGACCTATCTGTTCTGTTGTGGCCCAGACCACCTCAAAACCCAAGGTTTTGGAAGTATCCAAGGACACCAGCAGAAGGAATGCTGCAAGAGGGGTACAGCCTGTCATACTAACGCAGCACTGAACAAAACAATTTACTTCACAGTGTTCAAAGGGTTAAAAATGCAGCTCCTGAATGTGTCTCCTCTGTCATTGTGGCTGAGAAGAATGATACTGTGGATCAAAAAGCAGGCAGAGATATTCATTGTTAGAGAGATTTTACCTCTTCCCAAGGAAAAAAGCCAATCTGAGTGATGGCCATGAGGAGGAACGTTCAGAGGATGCTTCCCTGCAGCACTCCTTCCAGCACTGTCCGGTCAGAGGATGGAGAAGATTTTGCCAGCTGATCCCTGGGATCCATGAAAAAGGTGAGGGTCTTGTGCCCTTACAGACCTCACGCCCCGCTCCCTGCCCACGCAGCGTCGCTGCAGCTGCCATATTAGTGATTTCCCTTCTGCAGGCTGCTGTAGCACTCGTCAGAGAGAGTGGTCAGGACGCTAGGTAAAATCAATTTTAGAATAACTCCAGCATGTGCTATCTGACTGGCTTTTGCATGGCTGGGTGAAGATACTGTAAACTGTCATATGACCCTTCCAACTACCGTGATGTTCTCTTCTCCTCTCCTCTCCTCTCCTCTCCTCTCCTCTCCTCTCCTCTCCTCTCCTCTCCTCTCCTCTCCTCTCCTCTCCTCTCCTCCTCTCCTCTCCTCTCCTCTCCTCTCCTCTCCTCTCCTCTCCTCTCCTCTCCTCTCCACGGGGGACCATTGACCATATCTCAGAGGCTTTCACAGAATCCAGAGAGAGGAAAAGGCCACCTCAGCATGCTTACCGTGTGGGAAGAGATGGGTAGGAGCGTGAGAACTACTCGGACCGTGGTCAGTGTACAGCTAAGAACACCTGTGCTGCTGCTGTTGTCCTACAATGCAGCATCTCATAAATAGTCCAAACTGCTTGAGTGAATGAGATGCCCAGCTTTTTTGTTTCATGGATTCTGGAACATACCTTGGCCATGTTAGAAAGGTCTGTCTTTCTCCTGAGTCTTTTTATAAACACTGTAACTTCTGTTAAAGAAGAAGAGGCAGATGTTTCATATCATTAATATTTTACAGTCTAAAAGACGTTAATGAAGACAGATCTTTTAGGTTAGAAGGTAGATCCCTAGGGGAGCAACAGGCTGCCGCAGGGCACCACGGGGGCACTGAGCCAGCGTGGTGGGCTGGGGACCCTCGCAGTTGAAAGCTTGCAAGCAGAAGCTGCCCAGGTCACCGCTCTTCCTTCACTGCCAATCTGTTAACCCATGACACACAGGAAAAATACTTCCGATGTTTTTTTTTACATTAAATACTTCTTAATCAAGCCTTAATACTCTTTTACATGTATGATTTAAGGTGGATGAAAGCAACGTTAATTCTAAACCTCCTATATTTTGTTTAGAGGGTTTACATTTCCACCTTTATGCATCTATAATTCTGCAGCACTGTTAATAGGAGTTGTTTTCTTTGGTTCTATTTTCTCCTGTTTATAATGTGTGGTAATTATGACAAGCACGGTCCAAGAATATCCTTTTTAAGAATAAAATATAAAATAACTGATTCTTAGTTACGGGAAAATCAGGTATGAAGCAACTTACAAACTTCTGTAGAGAGGCAACGGTTTTCAAGTGAAAATTTCTGTTTCCCTGAAGTTTGTACAAACCAGAAAGATCAGGATGTATATACAAAGGGTCGCAGCTGATTAAGTACGTACACTTCCATGCACACACATGTTAAAAGCACATTACTAAGTTTGCTCTGTCAAGCATTCAAATGTAAGAAATGCCAGAATTAAGACTGTCTGCAAGTCTTCCTTGAGCCTATGAATGCTAATACAATCTTTTGTCTACACAGGAGCCCTGCTTTGCCACTGAGGAGTTGGTCTTCACTCAATGAGCAACTGAGCCACTTTATGTTTTAGCTAGAATCTTCAGCATCATATGGAAATACATGTATGCATGTACGTTCGTATTTACAAACACACACATATATATACACACCTTTGTAGAGTACAGATTTTTTCAAATCCTCCTCTAATGAGAGAGTCATAGCTTCCCTATGGGACTATGGCTTTTTTCCCTTTATGTTGAACTGTGCTATAGCCATTAATTAATTTTTCTGTACTTGCAAGATGAAGAGACAGAACAATACCTAAATTTCAGAGGGCGGACTGCATATTATTCAGTTATCTACACAGCCAAAGCGATCATGGCGAGAGACAGATCTTTAAAAAGATTCAAGTACACTTTAATTTACCATGATTTGGGAATAATTTTGGCTTAAATGTGTCCTCATACATTATCTGAGACTATTTATTTTTAACTGTATCCCAACTAACTCTAGTCCTTACTACTATTGAAGTTACATCAGCTAAAAAAGTTTTTAGAGTAATTTCTGTAAGAGTCTTGCAACACAATCTTCTCTGCAGATTAAGCAAAGATTATTTTATGAAAATCTCTCTGTTACTCAAACATACCTTTAGATTTGGATGTTTGGAGTGGTAATGGAAACTCTTCCAAAGCATTAAGCAGCCATAGTTCAACATTTTTACTGAACAATCTGATTGACTTCATGTGTTGCACAGGCACCTCCTCCAGGAAATCGTGAAGTAGGATGTTCTCCATTTCCTAGAATACAAATTCATGGACCTGCACATGAATGGTGTACTACAGATATTTACAGCGGCGTGAAACAAAATTGTATCAGTAGTTTAAATGTAAAGAAGCCCGTTTTTTCTTCCAATTAAGCAATAGCTAAGCTACATTTATTAGCACAATGAAAAAGATCCTAACAATACATGTTGTTTCCTGAATTAGTTACTAGATGCTACTTAGTGACCTGCTGTAAATAAGAAGCAAATTATTTTGATCAGAAAACTGCATGTTTCGATGTGGAATGTCACAGAGAAATGTAGTAGTGTTCTCAAAGGAAAAATAACTCTCATAATTGCAAAAACAGTTATCAGTTGAAATTTCAGTCACATAACCTCATGCCAGAACCACAGACCACATTTCTAACAGCATACTCCATTGATATTAGGGACTTTCAAAGGAATATATAGCAGCAAAATGGAAGTTATCTCAAATGCCGCTGGCTCCTTTCAAAATCCATACTGTGCTGTCTCAGAAGAAGCCAAAGAACAGACCTGAGGTACGAACAAAAATCCCACTGTACAGCACACAAGAAACAGCTGGCCCTTCTCCCCAGGTAGAAGTACCAAAAAGACACAAACACATAATGACATAATTACAACAATCAAGTGTGTCTACAGTACCTTGAAGAGCTGCCTATCATAGCTTTTGAACAGCTGGCATACATCTGGCAAGGACATCAGTGCTATTCTTTCAGGCTGCAGAGACCTCCAGAATGACATGATACAGTCTTCCACCTGTCGCACAAAGTCCTTTATGAATTTTCACCGGTTTTACACTTGTGAAATGTGAGGCGTAATTCAGTAAAACAACACGCAGAAGCACGGAAGCGAAAGCACAACCGTGGAGCTGGGCTCTTGGCCTGGCCCCGTCCTGGCCGGGCGCCAGCCTAAGTGGAAGCATCCTGGGGCAACAAGCTGAACCTCGCAAGGCAGCAGCAGAAAGAGGAGAGAAACAAAGAACCGTGCCGTGGATATGCGGATGAAATGAAAGATATGTGTCCATGGCCTCGTGGTTTGTGCTGGGTTCAGACCTGTTGATGTGCCAGGAGCGCTCAGGATATGCCTACAAACTTAGATTCTCGGAGTGTGTTAATTAAGAATTCCCAAATAATTTCACTGAATGCTCCTTTTGTCTATAAATGATCATCCACCTTAGATCAAACCATCAACTAAATAACCTACACAGAAACAATTTTATCCTTAGAGTTGTTTGCTGTCACCGGGATGAGTGTTATTAAAGCAAAGGCATACCTTGTCAAGCTCGCTCTTTCTCACCATATGTAAAATATCTTGACAATGGCTGTAGTACTCATTGGCAAGCAGTACAACCTGGAGAAGGCAACCAAAAAGAGGGTACAAAAAGATCACACGGGCAAAGAGCTAACTCGCTTGCTGACCCGATTCTTGAACGTACCATTTCGTAGGGGTATTTCTTCCCTAGTTCTTGCTCCCAAAGATAGAATCTGTTGAATTCAGGCCAAGGGTACTGAAATCTCTCTTGTTCAGTCTTCAGATAAATGATAGATGGAGAACAGTGCAAATTCTTGCTCTCAATGCATCAGAATTTATTTTGAACAATAATAAAAAAAAAAAGATCACAATTATCTTGTCAGTTCTGTTAAAGGTATTAAGTACTTTCTTGAAATTGTATAACGTGATTTTTTAATAAGATGTATTTCTTCAGAGGAATGCTTGTCCTTTTTTTTACAAAGTAGGGTTGGATGAAAGAAACAAGCATGGCTGACTAAATATTGAAATCCTAAACAGTACATTAATTTCTTTTCAAAACCAGTGACTATTTAATACCATACATTACTTCCACATATATTTTCCATAGCACTCATGTCACAGTTGTAACCTTCTAAATAAGGCTGCAGATAGTTGGCTCTGCTGTCGGGGTGACAGCACATTTCTCATCTGCTGTTATTACATCCACTTCAGAGCACTCATTACCACACCCAAGTGCTCTGTAAAAATAAGAAAAAAATCCAATCTCTCATTTTTCCCTCACTTTTTGGTCCACGTAAGTTTGTTGCTCATGCCCTGCTGGCTGACTTCCAACAGCCCCGGTGTGAAGCCAGCCCATAACAGCGTGCTTATGGGAGAGCTGCCTCAGGTTAGCCTCGCGTCTGCCCTTTGTGGTCAGCAGGGCTTGCGCTCTTTTTTCTTCACCATTTCCTACTATTTAAATACTTATCGTGCCAATAAACTCTGAGCGCATTGAAAAGACACCGGCTCAGCAGCATGAGGGGCTGTTACCGTGGGCCTCAGACAAGGAAGGTTGTGCCCCACTATCATCTCCCCTAATATTCAAAACCTGGGCTGTCAGACACAATTTCCGCTCTCAGCACAGATAAAATTATTTGAGCCGACGTTAAGGCAACAAAATATTTAGCTACTGGGTGAAACAGGAGTGGAGGAAGTAAGCATTTAGTGGGATTACACAGACATATATTATTTCAAAGAATACGATGGGTTAACTGTATTTCGTCAAAGCGTATTGTATAGCAGTTCTAATGAAACACACAGATAGACATTTTGTTAAAACTCTAACGTATCTGAAACTCACTGTTCTTTTTCTTTGGCTATTGCTCTTGTAACCAGCTGCATCTCCAGAACTGCAGGCATTTCCACTGTGGTAAAACAGACAACAGAAAAACACTCTTTAAAAAGCTCACCAATTTATTCTGTATTTAGTAAGAAAATGAGCTCAAACTGGATGGAGTGTACTAGGTTGGAGCATTGTGTTTGGGAAACAACATCCCCTGTCTTTCCTGTCATTCAGCAGTCCTCTGATTTTCTACGGAGCCTGACGACTTCATTTTACGGTAAAACTGAACCATTCATTATAAAGACAGGAAGGTATTAGCCATTTAACAGTGTAATGTCTTCCAACTTCTTGCACCAAAATCATGGGTTTGTATTTGCAGTTGCAGTGCATTTGGAATGATAATTATAAGCATGCAAATAATGAAAGCATAATCATCCTTGTGCTTTGATTTCACAGTAATGCCATTTTCTGCACCCTGTATCAGTTTAGATGGCATTTTTTTTCCAGTTGTCCCCCATTTACTTTGCAAGCCTGCCGTGATGTTCCACATGGTCAGAATTCACCTGGCCCTGCAAAGGCTTGACCACTGGCTTTTCGCTGAAAAGCCAGGAGCGCGGGCACCGTAGGCTGCTTTCCTGCTTTACCATCTCCTACCTCTCCCCCTGCCCGTTTTGCTGAGGCTAATCCTACAGGAGAGAGAGGCCACGTCGCTAGGAAAGGGACGTGCTGCGAGAGTTGGATTCCTCCAGTCAAGCCCCCATCTGCCGCTGACACCTGCTCGCTGTCTGTGAAGGCATTTCAAACTCCAGGGTCCTTTTGGGCTCGGCTGTTTTGAAGGGTGACGGGCAGGGGCTTTGTGGAAAATGTGCTTCCACTGGTGACTGCCAGCACTCAGGCTATCTAATCAGATCCTGACTGCTGGGTTTCACTGCTGTGATGCATTGTAAACCAAAATACCACCCTATGTCCTGAAGGGGCAGAGGACAAAACATAACAGCTTATCTGCTTGGAAGCTCAAGCTGCTGAAAATGCCTCCTCACGCTTCTCTGCTGTCCACAGGACTGACCCTCGCCACCTGAAAAAACGCCTTCCCCTCTGGCACTACTCTCTGCCATGAAGGTGGTGCTCCAGCAAAACAACCACGCCGGCTGCCCAAGGCAGGGCACGACATTCATGTTGGGTATGTTTGGTAATGCTATCGACTCTTTCTCCCACGCGTTTTAGAGTTGGTGGCTGGGCAAAGGGAAGAACGTGTAAGTAGAGATGTTTCATAACGCTTCTTTCAAACGGGTCCTTCCTGCAGATTTCTAAAGCCTGTGAAACAAAATTAATGAATATTTTCCAGCTCCTGCTCTCCCCGAGAAGGCGGCCAGCTGTATCTTCTGCTGCTGCTGCTATGGCAACACGTATTAGCATCGCTCTCCTCCAGTGGGCTGGCTGCCGCGGCAGGCTGGCTCCCCGCTCCCCCCACGCGGGGACGGCGAGGTGCGAGAAGGGGTGCTGCGTGGGGCCTCCCGTGCCCCAGCAGCCAGCCGGGAGCTCGGTGACGATGAAGTGCAAATACCTTCGGAAAGCTAACATCTATGTGCTCCCGCTGTTAGCAAAGGGGGTTCGGACTCACCCGGTGCCCGCGGAGGTGCTCGGCTGCCAGGCAGAGCTGCTCGCTTCCCCTGGAGAGCGGTGCCTGGGTAAAGACAGCACACACAAAAGAGGAGGTGGGCGGGAGAAGGGGAAAACGGGTGACAGGAAAATCACAAGGAGTTTCACCATGTCTCTTGCAGAGTTTGGGTGATGCTATGGGGTGGGAACTAGAGCTAAAATGGGAAATGCGACGGTGGGGATGACAAAAAGACTAACAGAGGAGGCGAATGGGAAGGACAAAGGAAAAATTAAAGGAGGGAGGGTGGTGAATGTGCGTGCTGTTGACAGCCAGATTACAGTGAGATTAGAAAAGCTAATTTGCTAGAATCATATCAGATTTTTTTTTATTAAAAAAATCATGGATTCGCTTCACTAGAAAGTCAGGAGCCCAAACCTTCCCTATTATTAGAGCCATAAAGTAACCCTTACGAAGCCAGAATTCACTGGCATTTTTTTAACACTGCTGTACTCTAAGCCTCCTTGATCTGCCAGAGCAGGTACCATTTTAGGGACAGCTTGTCCTCAAAGCTCCCATTCCTAGAAGGCACCCTATTGTAATGCAAATCAGTAAAATACCATATTCCCTTAAATCTCTATAATACATTTGGAGACCTCATTGATTACAATTGTGTTTATTTACGCTACTTTCGTAACATCATCATCAGAGCTGCAGTACACATATCTTCAAAAAATCCAAGATTTCTAAACGAACCAACTCGCAGGTGCTTTATAAGAGCATCCACATCACTCCTCGCGCGAACACGTTCCAACCCAGCAAGCTGACACATCCAAAACCCAGCTGACTATCAAAAGGCAAATGCCTTCCTTGTAGTCAAAGGCAAACCATTCTAATCTTACTGCCATTTCTATGACACCAACAAGCAAAGCTCTCAACCTGCTACAGCCTTCATGGGCCCAGTTCCTTACTGCCAGCACCATGCCAACTGCTGACTATCTCAATATGGTCAAGAAATACTCTTTTCAGTAATTAGAGAGAGTGGATCATAGTTTTGGAACCATCCCTTTCTCCACCAACCCGCAGGTTGGCTGCATGTGTTGGTCTCTCAGCTGGGCTCCTGGCTCCATCTTCCCCTCAGGTAGATGCACCAGAAAAAGCATCTGCATGTTGGACTCTATTCAGGCGTGGGAGGGAGCAATAGTCATTTAGGACATATTCCCTACTCAAACAGACATCCCCAGTCTCTGCTAGAGGCAAGTGGCAACAAGCCAGAGAAGTATATCCCATTAGTGGGGTCTGGTCCACAGACCAGCATTTGGGCTGCACTGCAATGGTGCATTAAAAATCTTCACTATAATTTGGAAATTTCCCCACCAAAACACTCTCAAAAATTGAGATGTTATGGGTCAAATACCCCTTTTTCAATTACAAGATTACCTCTGCAAGAACAAAATTTGTTCTTGCAGGTAGAAAAGTCTTCAAGTTTTCATTATTCTTTTTCTAAATTTCAACTTTCTAATTTAAAAAAAAGAAAATCGAGACTTTGCCATTGCTGGTCTTATCAACTTCATTGGATCATGAAAAATTAATTCTGATTTCAGAAAGTACTGACCCCTACTGAGAGGACAGTGAAGATGAGGTATTTCCTTGATGTGTTCCTATTTATTTGCAAAGAATGTACAAAACTCAATACAGATGGAAACATTCACTGATTTGGTTGAAGCTGCTGCTTATTTTGTATGTGGCCTAATTATTTTTTTCGGACTTGTGCTACTCATGCTTCTCTGGCCCAGTGAGATTGCCGTTTTCAAGTGACGCTGCAGGGAAACACCTTTCTTTCCCTGAGGAGGAAATACCAGCAGAGAGAGGCAGCCACAGACCTGCAGCGTTCCTTGAACAGTGGCCAAGACCCTTCCTCCTTACGGACGCCAAATCTTAGGCCTGTTCTGGTTATACTGGGTGCGCAGGTAGCGAGGGCTATCACTTCAGTAAGGGTCCTAAGGGAAACAAACCTCGAGCTGCCTATGAATTATTTGGTCTCACAACAACCGATTGCCACTTGATCATCTGCAGAACCTGATCCTCTGCCCCGTCCCATTCTTCACCATCGTCACTCTATGGACTTCTGCAACGTTACTCTGCTGTAAAACCCGTGGAGGAAGGCTGCAGACCTATGGGTATAATTTTTCCGTTCTCTCGCAGAGCATGTGTTCAATTGAGTAACTAGCATGTAAAATATCACAGACACTGAAACAGCCTTCATCATCACCAGAATATCTGGGTGCTTAATAGGCTGACTTGTATCCCTTTAACGTTCATGCTATAGAAAAATGGTGTATCTCCATATTAAAAAAAGGAAACCAAAGTACAGAATTTATTAGTATACACATTAAAGTCATGTATTAGTCTGTAAGACAGCGAGGATATGAGCCCGTTCTCCAAAGTCCAAGGCATAGGCTGCACCCATTTTTCTTCTGTGCATTTAAAATGAGTGTAAAACTGTTACGGAATGGCAGCATTTCCCTTCCTTTTTTCTGAGGAGAAACGCAAGTCTGTGCTTTCTTTATCTGAACCATGAGTTTAACCGTGAGAACTCTTCCTCACCTGCCTACAACTGGAACGTGCTCATGCCTACACTCCAGTCTGCCAAAGTATCTTACATTCATCAATTATTTGTAGACTTTTAATTTTTGCAATCAGTTTATACTCCTCTTATACATTTTCTCACTCTTGTTCCCTTACAAGAGGTGATTTTAAAATCTGAAATTTTAAAACAAAGTGAAGGAAGTATTTTCAGAGTAACATGCCTCATTGTTTCAAGTAGTAAAAAAAAAGAGATAACATGACTGTGTGTAGGACTCTTCAAAACAGTGCAGTCATCTATACTTTAATACATGTCTCTTCAGCCTACCGTTTAATAAGAAAGGTGCTACAATATCATGAAGCAATTGTCAATATGTCTATTTGAGCTCCCATTTAGAGTCTCAATATATTAAGCTCTTCTTGTAGGTTTGGCACGAGCTCCCGCTCTTAAGATTTACATGGCTAAAGTGTCCAATTCAAGGAAGTCCGATTAGGCAGGGCACTTTTTCAAAATGGAGCTTCTCTTTTAGGGCACAGCACTTATATAGGGTGTCTAATAATAAGAAAAATATAATACTGTTGTCAATGTTCAACAGATGATTTACAGACTTTTACATACAGACAATATATAGACTGTCATGTGACATTTTATGATTAAAACATTTAAAAAACAAACCTGTTATAATTTTTTTCAGACAGAAGGCAGCAATAACGTGCATAAAAGGAAGAGTTCTTCTTGATAGCTATTCCATCATAATGATACCTAGAAAATAAAAAAAAAATGAACTGACAAGCATATGATTTTCAACAAGTCAGCAAATAATTCATATTCCTCCTTTGAAAGCAGATGATCATTCTATTTAAACAGGAAAAGACCAAGTAAAAAAGCTACATTTGTTTTTTAAATTCTGTTGAAAATTTATTTTCCCCAACAGAAGATAATTGCGCAAATGCTTTACAAACTCTTTTTAACAGTTTTTGCCCTGGAGTGATACCTTCTTCTAAATAAAAAAAAGTTAAGCCGGTGAATGGGGTGCAACAGATTTGCGCAGGACAGTTAGCAAAGTCAGGGACCAGAGTCTCAGCTGACAGAGGTCCCCGTATCCCCCTGGAAGCGGAAGGATTTAGCGCAGTTGCACCACAGCCATTCACGGCAGCTTAGGGACTGGACGGCCCATCGGTGGCGGTGGCAAGCTAAAACCCGAGACACCCGCCAGACCTTCTGTAAGGTTTATGCCGACCTCGGCGAGCAGCGGAGTCGCCGTCCCTGGTACCCAGGTGGTTCCAGCTGGCTCTTCCCAGGCTGGCTCACCGGAAAGCCGGGGGAGCGGCGCAGCAGCTTCGGGCCACCAGCAGCCAGCAGAAGATAACCTGCTGCTGATGGGAAGAGGGAGCACAGAGGCTGGGGGCTATCACGCACCATCCCAAATCCTGCCAGCTATGAGGAGAAGCCTGGGAGTGTCTGTGGTGAGGCACTCCCGAAAAAGAAGGATCTCGCTGGATCAAGCTGATAGCAAGTCCAGACTAGTGGAGAAAAGTCGCAGATCAAGTAAGGGCATGTCATTCTCAAAGCCACTACTTGACAGCTACTCAAAATGCTTGTAAAATTACTGTGTCTCAATGCCCTTAAAACATCCCTTTTTCCAGTCTGGATGTTCAGAGTGCGATTATAAGTTTGGACATTGAATCAATGAAAGAGTATCGAACTCTCTGTGCTCTAGAAGAAGAGAGGGAAGGGAAAAGACAAGACATGTAGGACGAGGATCGGAGGTGGTCTGATTTAAACGGTTTGGAACTGTTTACAGCATTTCCATTGACCACCAGCGCAGGCTGGGTCACTCCACAGAGATGTGCAAGGCTGAAAAGCACAACACAGACATTAATCAGGGCTGCCGCCCCCGTGCACCCCAGAGACCGGCTTTCCTGACCCCGTGTCTCAAGAGCTCTGAGCAAGTTTGTGATGTCTGGCAGATGCCTCATGCAAGCCATGCTGTAATAGTCAGTACAAATTGGAGCACTAACTTTTTAAAAACCAGTCTGATCTGGAATTCATGTCCTACCAAAGCAGCTCTGATGTGGTGATTTTCACGGAATTAACTCTACTTTAATGTACTTGGTGACATCATGAATCACTCTGGATCTTGTGATGTATTACAGACTTGCAACCAACAATTCAGCTGCTGTATTACAGTGCTGGAGCTGAAAATTCAGCCATTTTAAAATTTTATTAGAACAGTTATAAACGACTTATTTAGACAAAGGAAGCAAACCCAATACCTCGTACTCCCTCTTGTGCCCAGCCTTCTTGTCCCCAGACCCGGGAAAACTAACCGAATAAGCTGAAAAACCAAACAGAAAATTAGAGATACTTGGCAAATTCATTCTAAAACACAAAAACATACCTGCTACATTTTTTTCTCCTTAATCACTTCTTTTGCTTTCCATCATTTGCAGGCTAATACCTGTTCTTAAATACCTCTCAAATGGTAACTGTTGAACTGAACTCAATCAGGCCTTTGCAAATCGAAAGCTAAGTAATTTAAGGGATTACCTCCCTCAGGTAGGAATTTTTTTAGACTAGTCTGTTTTATCTTGCACTGCAACACAGTCAGTGCACACACCAGGAGACCACCCACGCTCAGCTGGGGAACTCAAAGGTGCCGTGACTCTCCAGCACTCTGTCAGTCCTGCAAGCCTTACTCATTTGAGCAGGACTTACTCACACAAAGGACTTCGCCTACCCACACACTCTTGCAAGGAGTACTCGCAGGATGGGGCCTGACTTATCTGTTTTAAAAGGCTCTGAATCATCAAGCTGCGAAGCAACTTTTGACCGCCGCGGTGGTAAATGTGAACTGAGGTCACGCAGCATCTGTCAAGGTTAGACCCTACAGAGTAGCAAGATACTGTCAGGGTAATAATCCACTTCACTATGATTATTCTGCATGAGCAGTTCTGTGAAGACAGAGACTAAGCCAGGACAGCTGGAGCTAACATTCCCTATATAGCAGGAACAGAGGATCGAGTACTCAACGTTAGCGAGGAGTGAGAGGAGCCTCCACTCAGCAGCGTAGAGCTTGGACTTTGCACAAAGTGCACTTTGCTGGTCCAAAGGCCTGCTAAAGGACAAATTTCCCCAACTCACACTAACGTACACCTCCAGTTTTAACGCTGTTGGAGTGGTCCTGTTCTTTGCACGTTTCTGCGTGCACCCACCCCAGCTGCTCCCTTTCTCCAGCTGGTGTTTTAGCCTAATCCCATTCTCCTAAAAGGACAGCTTATGAACCTGGGGCTTCTGCGGCATGAGACACATCCTTCTTTCCACTGCCTCTTCTACAGAGACGGCGGTGTATTGGGGCAGATGAGATTAGTAGTGTCACAAACCACCTCAGTTTGATTCACACGGGGCTTGACTGCAGAAGTCCTTACAGTCTCCATGCATGTAATGCAGTTGTTAGGTTACTACAGCCTGGTGAATTATTAATAGCTCAGCCCATTAGCTAGGCTGTGGTAGCCAATGACATGTGCACCTTTAGTTTAAACCAGGGTTGCTGCAATTCCTGCCCTCCTCAGCCTCTTGCTGCACGGTCTCACCTCCTGCTGCAGAAGGACAGAGCATTTCAAGCCACTGGGGAGCTGCACCCCAGCTTGTTCACTTGGGATGTGTTAACTTGCCCTGCAACGTACTGGGTCAGTTAAGGCTGTGAGCGAACGGTTGCAAGCACCAACCTATAGCAACTATGGCTCACCAGCTAAGCTCTTCTGCGTGACCGGACGCATGCTTCATCCATGCCTGTCTCAACTTAAACGTAAAATGCGTTAACTTAAACCACAAGAGGGCTTAGCTTACAGGGGGTAACTCCATCGTGCTGGAGCACCTGAAAGTGTACAGACGGGATGGGATTAATCTTACCGACGTGGCTACAAGGTAGAGGTGTATAAGCTAGTTGCTGCCAGCTCTGTAGTCAATGGAGAAAAACAGGCAGTTCCAAGGCACAATTCCCCTGAGCTGCCTGAGATGACTCATTTAGGGTGAGAGGAATCATATGTAGCTATTTATTTCTCTCCATTGACTACCAAGAGATTTTTAAGGTGACTAGCTTCATGGCAGACATCTACCCTGAGCCAGGCAAATTCTACCCATGGGCTTGGCTGATGGGTGACGATCCATTAAGATATGGTAATAAATCATGCTGGATCACTCACTCAAATCTTAATTCTAAGTAAGAGTGATTTAACTTACCCAGTAAAAAAAATTAGATTCAACTGAATTGAGGTAAATGATTCATAAAACAAGGTTATCTGCACAAATGAAATTGATTTTAAGTACAATTTTTACTTAAATTATTTTGGGTTTGTGTTAAAAAAATGCTTAGTAGCTCCTACCATGGGCAGTAATAGAATAATACTGGCGGTAAAAATAGGAAATGCTGAACAAAAAGTCTTGAGCAACAAATAATCACAAGGCATTCTATCTCCCTTAATTTGGTAAATAAAGTTGAATAGCTATGAGTGTTTGTTGCAATTGGGATTTCTAAGTGGTAATTGCTCTGTGGGTTGTATCAACCTCCACGTATTAGAAGAGTGGAACTGTTTAAAGAAGATTAGGTTTTACATCTGCATTTGTTTTGCTTGGATGATTCTGTAACAACTTTTTTAGGGTGTGTTTGGAGCAAAATCTCCCCAAGTATACTTAAAAATTAAAGTATAAAATTATGTAACCACCAAAGGGGTCTTTTAAGGGCAGAAGGATCAGCTCCTCAGGGTGAGTTTATTAACCTTGCACTGTTTACCCTGGTAAAGCTTTCTAAAATATATTGGTGAAAGAAATTTTTGCTAGTGTAACATACACCAGTTCCCTGAAGAAGATAAACTCCACCACAAAGAATACTCTTTTCTCTAGTATAACAGTGTCTACATGAGGGCTTACCAGAAGTATGTTAGAAAAGACACAACCATAATACATTACATATTCATTCGTCTCTGTTATTTAATCTCTTTTGATATGCAGTCTGTATATTTGATCATCAGATTTTCTGTTTAGGTATCTCTGCTTCTTATCTTATATATCCTATCTACTCTGTACCTTTCCAAAGGTGGCTGAATTTACTTGATACTTGGAATTTGGACTGCAGCTTTCCATATACAATTCATATAGTAGCCAACGGGGTACAGTGCATCCTTCACACAAATAGAAATTATCAGCTATCCTTTAAAACAAAAACATCAATTGGTTTATGTCAGAATTAGAAGAAAGAATTGTTAGCTTGTAATAGCTCATCAGGCTTACAGTGTACTCTGTAATAGTTACTCTGATTTTATAGCAGTGTAGAATCAAAAAAAAAAGAGCTACTACTTCTATGTTAATCTGAATTCTGGGAAAAAAAAGATACATCTTTATATATATATATATATATTTATATATATATATATTCTGTGTTTGGTTTTAACTTTTTAAGTTCTACTTTCCTGGTTTCCAGAGTGTAAGAGAGGTCATGTAAGACTCTGCTAATAAATTAACTAGATCTCATAGTTTTTAATAAAAAAATACTATTTAGTAATACCATTATAACATTAACACCAGTACACAAAATATTAGCATCTCTCTAATAGAATGTAACTTTGATCTTCTAATTATAAAGGTCTCCACTACACCAAAGATAATATGATGAGCATTTTTCCATCTAAAATGTCCAATATGATACTTTGGGATGGAGAGTGCACAAACTATGAAGGACCAAATTCTGTTCTCACATAACCTCACTGATTTTAGCACAAGTTTAATAAAAGAACAGAATTTTAATTTACAGTTACTATGTAACAGAACTGCCAGAAGTGACACTGGTTTAGGTGTTTAAATACTCATCCTTTGGCCAAATCCCTCATTCATCCTACTCATCAGAATGGCCGTAGTCAAGTAAATGCAACTACTTGTGTGAATAAGGTGAGAAAGACGTAAACTGAGTTACTTAATAGACTAAGGTTTTACCTTAGCCAGAAAAAAAAAAGACCTTTAATTATGAGATAATGCCAATGGTTTCGATGTCAGAAGATAACAGCTTCCTGCAGTACAAATACAGGAGCAAAGCTGGAGCGAAGAAGCGGAGAGATTAATTTTCAAAGCGTGACACACTGATCGTATGACAGTGCTTTCTCACTCTGACTCTGCTTCCGTTATACCAAATGATTTGTGCATATTTAATTAACTTATCAGCTGAGCGCTAGTGCAGCACAGTGCCAGTTACTCACTGTGTCTTTACTGATAATCAAGTTGGTTGGGAAAGCAGACTTTTCATAATCACCAGGCGAGATAAGCCGGTTGGATTTTAAAACAGCGTCCTCTCTTTTATGAGTAGCCTGATTTCAGGCGACCCAGCGTTTCTCTTTCTGTATTAGCTTTATTGGCAGCAGAGAGCGGATAAGGTCTTCGGTGAGCTGGCTTGCTAGAACAGACTGAGCAAGAACAGGATCGCTGTGCAGTCTGACGGTGTCTACCTCACCTTTTATTCACGCCTCCTCCCCTTTCTCCGGGGAAGAAGGCTGACTGCCTCCCCCAGGTTTCCCTCTCCCTAGCAAAAGGGCCCCCAAATGCCTCGCTTTTACCTCCTCGGAGCCCATCTTCTCACCCCCCAACCCAAGAGGCGCCGGGGCTGAGCTGTGCTGGGCTCCCTGCCAGCTCCTCACCACCTCCAGCCCCACCACCCCGCCGCAAAGGCTTCTCCACTGGAAATGAGCAGGAACCTGCACCAAAAATTGGGGATCTGCTGCGCTAATGGGGTATTTCCCGTCAGGGGGCTGAAAGGTAAGTGAAATTTATTCTAGATAAAGAGTCCTGGCTGAGCTCTGCCTCCCAGCAGGCAGAAATGCTTGTTTCTTCTACAGCAACCATCTCAAAACCCTTCGTAATTGAGCAGTCCCAGAGGAGATTAAACCTAAGTCCAAATTCATCCTTAATATAACACCGCAAGAGTCATTGGAAGTGCAGCAGAAATTAATTCATGCTTCAGTAGCTGGTTTCTGCCAATAGCTTTGCCTCAGCATTTAACTATTTAGTGACAAAATATTTTGAAGTTTCATTTCACGTATTTATCGTCTATGAAACTGCCAGCCTCTTTCAAATAACAAGTCAAACGCATTCTCAGTGCTGACACATAATACAAAAATACTCTCTATCAGGAAAAAAAGATCCGCAAAGAAAAGAGCCCAGTGCTCATCTTCCTGCCTATGAGCCCCGAGGTTCTCCAAACCTTAGTGTTTATGGCATGCATCGAAACAAAACTCTTAATAAAGACCACAAAATCAAAAGGAAGGAGTGGTAAGGGAGGAAGACAGAGGATAAAGAAAAAGCACCAGAGCAAGATGACCGCCATTTATCGGCTACTTTCAATCCACGCTTTCCATTGGGATTGTTATCTGATCGGTTCTGGGACCTCGAAGAGACTCCACGCTTTCTGGGGTTCGCCACCCGTTACGCGTGAGCCTTCGGCAGCCAGGCCATTATACAGGTTCGCAAGTCTGCTGTTAAACCATTCCGATCCAAAATCTCTTTTGCTGTCCCACTGGGGAGCTCAACCATTACCTTCGCCTCAAGGAAACATAACCTCGGAGAATGTCAATCACTCAGCATCACTTTGAATGCCAGCGTGCCACCGGCCGCTGTACCAGCACACCAGCCACCAGTGGTCCAGCCAGGGATGGTCCTCGCCACCTGCCCTGCAGCATCACGTCAAGCGATGGCAGCCCAGGGGCCAGGTCCCCGTGAGTGGGTAGGCTGAGACAAAAATCCCCCTTCCCCCACGCCAAACCACCCGCGGGTCCGTGAGACTCGTGGCAGGGGGTGGGCTTTTCCCTGCTTTCGTGGCACCGCTTGCGCACCACCGTGACGATGGGGCCTTCACAGCAAGCCAGGCTTCTGTCCTACCAAACCGCCGTCAGCGCCAACAGCGGGGCTCCTGCCCCCCTTGCAGCGAGCCCACCCGGCACGTCCTGCGAGCCCCGCGGCGAAGGGAGCGGGGGGGACACCAGCCGCGCCCCCTCCCCACGCAGCCCCCCTCCCCATCCTCAGCCAGGCCTCCCCCGCCGCCGGGAAGGGGGCAGCACGCACCAGCGGATGATGGAGAGGTGCAGGAGGGAGGTGGGGCTGCCCTCCGCCATCCCGGGCGGGGCGGGGCGGGGCCGGGCCGTTGGGTACCGGCCGGCGGGGCGGTGGGTGGCCGCGCGCCGCTGTCGGAGCCGGTTCCCGGCCCCCGCTCGCCCGCCCGGCCCCGCCGCTTCCCGCCGCGAGCCTGCGCAGGGGCCGGCGCCCGCTCACGCGTGGGCGCGAACCCGAGCGCTGGGGGGCGGCTGGGGGCGGCCGGGGGCTCAGGTGCCAACGGCAGCCGCGGCGCTGCCTGCCCCGGCACCGAGTCCTCGGCGGCCAAATAGCGATTTTATAGGAACGGCAGGTGAGAAAATGAATTAGATGTAAATCGGGGGGTACAAAGACGCCGGAAAGAGGCGTAAGTGAGCAATTGTGCGGCAGAACGTTTGCATGGCTGAAGTGCTGTCTTAATAGGTTTTGCGCGCCTCAAAAACATTATTTTCAGAGTTTTCTACATGAATGCTGTAAACTCCCGTAACTGTTTCATTCCTCTTTGATAGAGATAGATGAAAGGGCTGCCTGCTCCGCTGAAACCCTGTAAGCACTTTTCCATCGCACGTATCCATTATGCAAAATGAGCTTCACTGCCATGTGACTGGCAAAAATAAATTATGTATGGCTGGAGCATCTAAAAGCTTCCTAGTGGATGGCATTGGGTTACATCAGAGCTCAGCTTCTCAGAAACTCCCCTGGCTGCCTCATGTTCATTAGCTGCTGAAAGCCCCCGCACGACACAGACTGGCTGGCTTGCTTTGTTACGGCAGGATGACCAAAGCCAACGTGACAGTAGACAGCAATATTAAAGGGAGGGAGGACGGGGGGCCAGGAAAGAGGAATTTATGGTGGAAAGTTCCTGGTTTTCCGGTCCCTCAATGTAGCTTGCTTTTGAGGAGCAGTGCACACAGATGTCACGTATAATACATGTTGCTTTTAATCTGCAAAGCCTTGCGCTGTGTTGAGAACCTCATGGGAAGGTGCTGTTCACTCACAGGGCCCCATACCAAAGCCTTGAACGTGATGTCTGCCCAAAACACAGGTTAGTATACACATTGTAACAGTACAATCTGTCATCGATAATTGTACTTTATAACCTATTGTCGAAGCTTCCCTCGGTTACAGTTCTTGGTTGTTGTCTGATTTTGTGTCTCCATAGTCTGCTGACCTTCAGCTTACACAGCAAGCACTCCTGCAAATACTGCAGAGTGAAAGCTTACTCAAGTGGCTTTCAAATAGCTGGCATAAGAACCAGCAGCAATCATATTGCAGCAACCGTAAGACCCGTGTGGTTTTGCCATTTAAGCACTCACAGAGCTTCTGAGGTGGGTTTTCCAGTAGATGCTGAAGATGGTGCTGCCCCTACGAGACCGCAGCCGTGCCCACGCCTGGCGCGCTCGCTGCCGATTCAGGTCTGCCTGTCCACGCTGCAGCCACAGCAGTGCCTTCCACAATGTCCCTGAGGAAGAGGAAGCCTCAACTCCAGTTTCCAACAACTGGCTCGCTTACATGTTTGCATGCGCCTCTTGGTTCTGGTCGTAGTTCTCAAGGTTCATGACCAACAGTTGACGTTCTGGGACTCTCTGAAACTCCCCAAAGTTCGTGAAGCTCCCTAGGCCCAAAGATGCCTTAGCAGAAAAAAACATGTACAACTTATCTAAAACTGAAAAATTATAAATGGACTATTTCTGCGGTGACAGACTGAAAGCAAGAGGAGTCACACAGATCAGAAAGTCCCTGGACAACACCTACTGCTCAGAAGAGTTTTGATGAGAGGAAGCAAATGCTGCACAAAGAAACAGTCCAGTTACTGTCCATGGCTTGAGAGATATAAAGTAGGCCACCGAATTTCCCCTGCCCAATTTCCAGATCACAGTAACGAGACAGATGGATCTGTGCTGTTCAGATCTTGACACTACTATTATTTGATTAGGGTATTTCCAGTTTTTCAGAAAATGTCTCTTCAAGATTTCAAATAAATCTAATACTTTTTTTGGGAGGGGGAGAGGAAGGGGATTCTGATTTTAAATACCAAGCTGCTAGTAGAATTTGATTGAAAACGTGAAATCCACTTCTTCAATTTAACCCCATCAGATAGGACTGGGTGGATGTACACTAGGTCAAACTGTAGTAAGTCCTTATTCTTGCGTAAGCTGAAAGTTGCAAAGCTGTTTATTGCTGTCGTGAACATCCTCCTTGCGTAAAATGAAAGACCATTTGATGAACATGCACTTTGATTGAATAAAATTTTGACCTAAAATTAGGAGTATGGTTGAACTGATTAAAAGGCGTGCTAAAGAAGCTCCTTTCCTGTGCCTGTCACCCATAACTAGGACAAATTTAAATCAGACTTTGAGGTAACAGACATCTCCAAAATGTTGTAATGCGTGTCTTTAGCATGAAATTGCCTCTTCAGGTTACTCTCTCTCCTCACGTCCCCCCTCCCCTCTGTATTCACAAAGAGATTTGAATACCTTGTGAGGTAAACAGCCCATGTAAGAGCTCTTGCTGGAGACAGCTGTCTTGTAAAGGAGCAGTAAAGTGCTAACATCTCTCAGATACTTAAAATATTTAACGTAAGTGCTTTATAAGATTTTTAAGCACTTATGCTAAAGTATGTATAAAACAGTCATGAAAGCAAGTGAATCCACTACTGCTTCCGCCACTATCATCAGCAGCAATGGAAATATGTGGCTGTCATAAATTGTATATTCCCCTAGAGCTGAAAAGGCCTCTACGGTATTTATTCCATTCATTCCTCTGTAGAAAGAAATGGGTAAAAGAGGTTGAAAAGTAAAAACAAAATCCCAAATCCCTCCCTGCCACCCACCAAACCAAGGCCCTGGAGCAACGTACTGTTACATTTTCAATACGAAAAGTTAAAAGAATTTGGTCAGTGTTGGAGTAAGAGTCCTGGTGGACAAAGGTAAATATCCTGCCTTGAGAAATCAATCAGTATATTTTGTTGGTTTGGGATTATTTTTATCTCTACTAGTTGATCTACCAGGGACAAAATGACATCTGTGCAAAGATTTACTGGTTTTCCCTTCCTTTGAGATCTGAATAATGCCAATGATCAGGCATTGCCTCGATCTGATCAGTTTACTGTGAAGAGAGATCTTCAGAGTCTTATCTACCTTTCAAACTTTAAAACAAATCAACTTGACACAATTCATAAAATACAAAAGACTATACCTGGTTGTGTCATGACATTTGGAGCAGCAGCAAAACCAAACCGGGATTGCAACCACCTTCTCCTTGAATATAATGCTTTGACATTATAGAAAACTGTCCTTCACAAGCCACACACTTCAACATGAATGCAAATAAGGAGGACTCCTCTCCTAAGTGCCTATGGCAAGTGAACTCTTTTGTGCATGAAAACCCAGTTCAGCAAAGCATGTCAGCGTGTGTGTAAGACCGCCTCATTTCAGCAAAGCAGTTAAGAATGCGCTTAACTTTAAACATGTACTTAGCTGAATCGTTTTGCTGAGTGGGGATTGATGGCTGAATTAAGGCATTAAACATTAATGACAGAGCTGGGAACACAAAACAGTATGTAAATCGGGATGTGTCAGGACTAGAATGAACTGATTCAAACAAAGCAATCATGGCATGATTAAGATCTCTTGAAAGATGTGAAGCCATTGGAAAGACTTAGGGTCTGGTGACTCGAGATGGGGGACAATCACTGCCAATCGCTCCAATCCTTACGCCATCTCAAATCACCTGTTTTTGGAGTGTCTGGTGGGGAGAGTGGGTGGAAATCTCTTCCACACAGTAACTGAAACACTTAAGTCTCTGTTGGTACAACATTAATTCTAGATGTTGCCCGGGGCAGTGTTGGCTACTGATCTCCTTTTGACTAGGATGAAGAACGAGGGTACCGTAACAGCATTTCCAGGTGTCTCTGTTCTTTGACCGCTTTTGGTCCTGCCACGCGTGGTAGCAGGGTCTATCTGAGCAGCTCTGTCCCCCTCGACCTGAGAGGCTCTGGTGTGAACGCTTCCCACAGGGCCCTCCTGGTCGCCCTTCGTGCTCCCTGTACACGCAGTGCCTCTAGGAGGGTGACTGTGGAGCTGGGGACTGTGCTTTCCACCATGTGCTGATGACACCTGCTCTTTACATTTCTCCCTTTTTAGACCCGCTCAGGGCAGCCAAACAATTTCTACGGTGACTCATGAAGATGGAGATACAGATAAAAGCCTATCTGTCCAGAAGTGGCTGAGGTAATGCTTGCAGGAGAAAGCAACTGCTTCATTTCTGCTTGGCAGAAGATGCTGTGTTTGCTCCTCCAAGCCTAAGTAGTATCTTACTGTGCTTCCCCCATTCATTCTTTTTGTGCTTTTTGGTTTGTTTTTTACATCCTGGATGTGTACTGGAGC